>CAJVRI010000273.1:4850662-7501324 GCA_911649635.1 Poeciliopsis gracilis | reverse complement strand
TTGGAGGTGGAGTACGTGGATCCATGCGACTGAAGTTGCTTACAGATCAAGGACTTCTTAAATGAGAACATTGGATTGGTAACGCAAAGCATCGTCCTCTGTGCTTTAACATTTATATTTAACCTCATAATCGGACTATTCAACAGAGTTTTACGGTCTGCAGTTTGCGTCTCACTGGTTCATTAAAAAGAGAGAACCAGCAGCTGTTCTACAAAGAAAAAAACAATTTTCAGGAATCACACGAACCCAGTCAGAAAGCATTGCACTCATCATTTGTCAGAGGTGAATCCTTTGTTTATATCTCTGTTGTATTCTGCATGTAGAAAATTGTTTTCCATAAAGCTATTACCAAAAACTCCAACACATTGTTCTAATGAGCACAACTCATCCCGGCACTGTCTGCAGATTGTTTTCATCTTATTGTCCTCCTTCCTCCACAAAATGTTGTGTTTCTGTCTGCCACCCTTTGCCTCCTCCGGTTGCCACTTGTTGCTATTATAATAAATCTATGCAACCAAAAAGGTCAAAGAGTCTCTGGACAGGAACATATTGACCTATTAAGTTACCTCTGAGTATTCAGGATAATGCATAATGTCCTTAGGGAACATCTAGCCGAATAATCACATCAAGAGGGGTCCTGTTATTCTCCAGAACCTCTTATTGGCATTAGCAGGGTTTCTATATTATTTATAACCATGCTAAGGATTATCGCCCTGTGTGTTTTCCCTTCACGGACTTTATGGAGCCTCTGGCCGGTGATGAATGGAGTCGCTTTTAGCCTCCTGTCGGTCTTGGAGTGTGTTTTCTTTTCATTTTTAGCGCAGTGTAACTTGGTTCCTCCTACAAAGATGGTTTGAGTATGATTTATGGGCTCTGCCCTGATCTCTGTCCCACTAATGACTGCTGTAAACTGGAGGGAAGTCAAAGGTCACAACTATCTCTCCTGTTGAGATGTAACATGATGTTTCTGCTCGTTTCAAGAATTGTTTTGATGATCAAAGGCATTCTCTCATTAAGTCCCAAGTTCCCCTGTGAAGATATTTAGCACACAGCAAAAGAAGACAGACGTGTTCTCAAGTCTCAAAATACTCCAGTTACTTTAGGGAAGTAAATGCATCACGACGAAGCATGTAGCTGGCAAGTCGTACAGTAATGGTAGGTGATTTAAATGCATTGCATCATGAAAGGTTTAAGAAATTATAATAATCTGCTGTAGGTGAGTCATGTTGAGGGTATTCACCCACATAGATAACCAATTGGTGCCTTTGTTTATGTTTTGATTTCAAATATGATTTTTTTTTTTAAGTTAGGAACTTAAAGCCCTAATTTTGTAATAACTTGGCAAAACAGCAGATACTGCATAAAGTTTATCCATAAATGTTCATTGACTTAAACACTCAGTTATATGAATTTCTTTAAAAGCGATATTCTTCCCAGTGAAACCATGTGAAGTCATGCATTTAGCTTTTGCTTTTGTCTGACATCTGACCCAATACTCCCCTGTTAAGAAATCTGGTTCAAAATTGAAAAGTGTTGTTGAATTTCTTATATTTATTTTTTTTTACTGCTGCAGTACTTTTACCCTCTGAGCTCATTGTTTCTCCACATAGCTGCAGATAAGCACATTTAAATACAAACTGTTTGATCACATTAATATGAAGGAATACATGAATCTTTTGTATTTGACACAAATATAACTATAATGCAGTCAAAGTGAATGAAAACTTCAAAATTGACGTGTTCTCTAGCAGCGATCAACCACCACATCTCACAATACTGTTTTATCAAAAGAGTGAGCAAAGCGCTGACAGAGATGAAAAAGATTCATTATACCCTTCATCTTAAAGCTCGTCTTGTATTTTGTGTCAAACGATCAGTTTTTGCTGCACATTCAGTTTGGCCACAGTTTTTATAGAGTGCATTAATTTTCCTGTTCCCTCTTGGATATTAATTCAGACCCAACCAGGCATCAAAAACTTTTATAAGGGAGACGATTAACGCACACTAACATCTGCAGAGCTTATTCTATAAACTACCACTCTCCTAAGAACGATTTCATGCAGCATCAGCAATGCTGGAGAATTGTTGTAATAACATGCCGAAGGTGGGATGTCGGAAACCGAAGGTTTTTTAAAGAAATGGAGACTAATTTTAAGGTGTCAGATACGTCAAGGTTAAATTTTTAGTTTTTTGATACATGTAGGATTTTCAAAACTGCTTACTGACACATAGTTATTTAATTGTGTTATAAATTCCACTATGTGCCTGGAAAATAAATAGTACTCGCCTTTAAAACCCGACTGACCTGGATACCTGCAGTCTTGCATTCCTCCTAGTAAAGTTCATATAAATTTAGGACTGCATGGAAACGGTTCAACACAGTCAGAATTCCTCATAAGGAAAGGTATGTGGAATATTAAAACATTAAAGTGGAACAAGACAACTCTGACGATAAAAAGGTGTATGCTTTTCAAAGAGCCTTCCTGAAACTCAGACCTATAATTAACGTGCATATATTGTCAGGCAGTACTATTGAATCTTTGTTCTGGCTCTTTCGGATTGTGACGAGAGTCGTCTTCCTCTTTTTGTCCTTGCTGCTGCAATTTGGAGGAGTGTGAAGGTTAATAACAGGGACACAATTTCATGTAGAGCTTTGGCAATATTCAAATATATCCAATAAACAATAAGCTATCACAAGTGTTACATTAGCACTCTTTAATCTAGCACTCTGGTATCAGCCTTCTTTTCACATCTTCAAGGGACCTTATCTGCATCTGTGAGAGGAAGAGTTTATCTTATACCAGCTTCATCCTTTAATCCCTACTCTTACAGCTCATTTCAAAGGTACCCCTTGGTTTACAAGACAACTATTACAACAACTCGGGTCTCTGTAAAATATTACAATACAGTGCAAACACAATAATTGTAATTGCGTAAAATTGTAGAAGTTTGGGACATAAACCCTTGATATAGACTCCCACTGCTGTAACCTCTACACAAATTGAAGAAGAAAAAAAAAACACAAACACAACATAAAAATGAAGGAACAAGCTGAGGCACACTGAATATAAAGACAAGCTTCTCCAAACAGAGACATGGAGACATGTCATGATTGAAACTTAACTGTACACAAAGACGATGAGACAAAGAACAAAGCCCAGAAATCAAAGTCCACTGAACAATATACACAAAGACCCTATCAGCAGTAGCCAGAAAGTAATGATGTGGCAGAGTCTCAGGATTTAATAACAGCAAAATGGGGAAAAGAGATAAATTTCTGTTTTGTTACCGAGGCCGAACATCTTTCTCACAAAATGCGTCTTTGCTATTTCTCCATGCATTGGAAAATAAGCATTCTGTGCAAAAAGGTCACTCTTCATCCTTCATTTCCCATCCAGTCCTCCCTTTTTTTCCCTCTCTCCCCTCACACGCTGTCTCTCACTTTAAATATGTGTGATGTTACTAAGGCTCCAGGATTTCATGCTGATGTAAATTTCTAGTAAACAGACCTCAGGTCACTCAAGTGCCAGGCAAGAGGGATAAAATTGTGTGTTGATAACTTGGCTTTGGAGGGAATTCCTAGATGCTTTTTTTTTTTTTACACTTGGCCCTGAGAGACATGGAGGGAGACGATTATGGTTTAACTTAAGGGAAGACACAATGCCCAGAAGAAAAGTTTTCTTGCACTGGTTTGTAGTGCAAGACAAATATGCGTTATATGCAACTTATTCTGTTGATAGAAGAAAGAATATTTACTCAGGTTAAACACAGAAAAGCCCAAACATTCACATGGAATAACTATTGCCGTAAATCTCCTAAACAGTTGCTCTTTTGGAGCAGATTGTTTTTTCTGATTTTTGTATTCATTCCTACTCGGTGTGTGGGTGCATTTCACCCATTCAAAACATGGCACAGGTTCAATTCATATCTAGTTATGCAGAGTCAAATTTGGCTCAAATTCAACCCGGATCTTTCCGATGAAACCAATAAAACCCAGTCACACTGTGAGATTAATGTCCAATTAGATAAAAGCCAACCATGTCCTCTTTGTAATATATTACACTCAAATTGAGTTGATCATCTTATGCCAATTCGTAAAGAGTTATTTATCCGAGGAAGGTGAGCCAGTTGCATAAAGTCGCTGCCGTTGCAGCAGTTCTTCATCCGGACCAAGCATCTGGTGACAGTGGAGAAGAATGATTTCCTTTTGACTGCCTTCCTGAAACATTTTTTGCTGCATTAAACAACAGACATCACCAAATGTATCACAGGCATAAAGATGCTCAATACATGGTACTTAAATTATTATATTGATATTTATTGCAGCCTAAGTAGCTCTTTGCTACGCTGAGATTGCATACAGGGATAGTGCAGTCATCATGAATGACATCTAAATACATACATATGTATAGTGTCATTATACTGTGATGAAATGCTTATAGGTAAGAGCTTTGATGACTCTCTTGGTTAAGCATAGGTTTTTTTTTTGGACCATTTTTACAAGAGGTCTCACTCTTCTACTGCATGCAGTCTCAAGAACAAAATAAATGTTTTGTTATTAAAGCCTGTCTGAGGGTAAAAAAAACAAGTCAAATATAGTAGATTTCAAGCCACTCATTCCTTTAACAGTCATAACAATGTAATTTAAGTCATCTGTCAACGTGATTGCCAGTTTTTCTTGCTCCATGCTGTTATTTCTCATGCAAGATTTTCACGGAGGCCTTGCTAAGTGCAAGCATTACCAACAAGATCCAGTAACAGTTCACTTAACGTCTGAAAATAGAGTAAAACAAAGGTCTCCTCGCTGTCTTTCTTTATGCTCCTCAGTGAACGGAGAGCTGATGTCAGGCGGTATTAGATTTCTCCCAGTTTTGTCCATTAATCAAAGCAGAGACGCGCTGTCTTCTTAAAGTAAAACTGAAAACGCTTGGATTGAAAAACTGACCTTGAAAAACTTGGGGGTGATGCAATCAGTAAACAAAGATCTACAAATCTTTGTATTAAAGTTTTAATATATGCAAAAATGAACAGATTTATAATGTTGATTCATTGGCAACATCATTCTGCAAGACGGTAACGTCAACAATATCGTTGAGATTTATTTCCACCGATAAATATTGTGATACCTTTCCTCCAACAGGAAGTTTTTGATTTACCCCAGCAATTATTTAAATATACAATCACTGTCTACACAAGGAGTACACGTTGGATAAGCTGCATACCAGGCGAGTGATGAGCTTGAAGGTTCTTGCTGCTTCTGCTCTTGGCTCCCGGTGCAGATAAATCTGGCAGCGCACGAGTCCTCTTGGCTCCAAACTCTTCCTCTTCTGAGTCTTTGCCTTTCCGTCTCTCTCATTCCACACATATTTTGGCTTTCCCCTCTGCATATCCGCTGTGACTCCTTCTCTCTGTTTGGATAGCTGGCTTCTCATATTTCACTTTGATTATACTGTACTTTATTTCTCCTTGTGTTGTGTCCTCCTCCACTTTTCTCACCCCCCGATCTTTTGTGGTGGTGTTTGTTTTAATCTGCGTCCTAAATCCCTTTTCCCAGGCTTATTTTTCACACCTTTTTATCCCCGTTCATCATCTTCTCCCTGCAGTTTCTTGTGTCATTGCCGAATAAAAGAGATCCGAGGAGCATTGGGCTTTCACCTGTCATTGATTTTACTCAGTCCATAAAGCAGCCTCTCCCGTCTTTCTAATAAGATGATTAGCCCAGTCTGCTGGAAATCTATGAGCTGTCTTTTAGTCCACATGGAGAAAGTAGAACAATCATAAAACTGCTCACATAACATCCTTCCTCGTGTTCCTGCACAGTTTCATGTTCGGAAACCTGAAGGTCATCAGTGTCTCCCACTCCCCAGCCTGCTGGGAACTGTAGTTTATTGGGTTTTTGTTGTTGTAATAAAAGTTACTAAACAGTAATAGGCCTTGACTGTCGTGACCTCAGTTCAATATATTTTTAATTATCCACAGAGCATGACTTTTTAAGGTGGGCTGGACTTGAAGTTAAGATAGGGGTCGTATCAGCCCCTTGTTTAGTTTTGTACCTGCTGGTTTAATTCTCTTTTTTATGAACCATAATCACATTTGATTACGTTACTTAACATTCGAACCAAACTTTTAGACAAACAACTGAACACAGAACCAAAATAGATCAAATGCAGCAAATACATCATCTCAACTCAATTTCAGTGAAGTTGAATTTTCAACTAAATTATGCATACTTTTCGATTAATCCTAGTTATCAAACAGCACGATAAGCTCAGTTAATTACTCAAAGTTGCTTAAAAAGTTTCTATCTAAGGAAACCTGGAAGATTGCATTGAGTCATAGACATCAGATAAAGGTCAAAATCTCCTCTGATTTTCTTCCGCTTCTCGTTCGTCGGCTCTAAGAGTCGGGTTGTTCATGAATGAATCATAAATGTTGCGCTGATTGTTGCGCATATACTTTGATTACGCCTGTTACAGAAATGAATGCAATTCCAAGGTGATGCATTTCACTATGGAAAAATCTATCAAAACTCTGATTATATGGGGGAGCACATGACCACAGTTCAATTAAAAAAATGAATTATTTGTCAAGCAATTCTCAGAATACACCCAGTTGATCAGTACTGTCCAAGATACAAACTTCAAGCTCCGAGATCAAAGCTTTTTTTGAACGTATTGTAACTTTTGGCATTAGTATAATATAGTATGTAGATGGGAGAATCAGTTAAAACAATACAATGCAGTTTTTATATCCTAGAAATACTGTGTGCGATCTAATTGGATTACTACCAGGGTGAGACAAAAGTGTTAAATTATGAACTTGAGAAAAGGTAGTGATGAATATCACGCTTCATTGTAGAAGCGTGATAGTCTGTTGTATGTTCAAGTTAAGTGAATATACAGTTTAATATACAGCGTTTTTTAGACTGACAAGGGTTTATCTAGTTTTGTTTGTTTTCAGATGGAGCATGAAGCTTTTGAGCCTAATCTTTACATAAAAGTGAAACTAATTTTTTTTCGGCAAAATCAACAGAAAGTTATTTCTGCCCTGTACAGTGAATGTTTCATAAATTTTATACATTAGAATGATGTTTTTCATCTTGCCAGTAACAAACTTTGTGGCGCTTTCCTCTTGGTACAGCAGGTAAGTAGCTACGAAATTCTGGAAAGAATCTGAAAAAGGACACATCATAACAAGGTTTCACAATGTAGCAAAAACCTTTTCAAAATGGAGACGTGCATGACTTTGCCTTTCTGATACAGAGCCCATGGATTGTGAGCAATTTTGTGTATGTGATTTAAAGTTAGAAGTTATTAGCCAAAATGTGTGGAGCCTAAGTAAAGTGCTAAATATTGTTGCGCAGTGGAGAATGTTTGTATCTGATTAGCTTTGTAGGTGAGGTATTCAGCTTCCGGGACAATATCAGGTTGTTTCTGCTTGAGGGAGCAGCATGAGTTTCATTTTGGGGAAAATAATAAAAAAATAAGCTGTTACGTTGTACTACGCTGTAGTACAGCGTACTACAGCGTTTTGCAGTCATGAAAAAGCTGCCACTTTTCAACCAAGATCTCTTCCCTGGTTGGTTTCTGTCTGCTACTAAAACCAGGATTTTTATACAGCATTAACTATTTTTACCAGCGAAATTACAAACTGGATTAAAGCATTAAATAAAATGGGAAACTTGGAGTGTAGATCTCTTTGAAAATGCTTCAACTCAGATCTTTACAAAATTCACAGAAACCAAAGAATGAGTGAAATTGCAAAAACTTGAAACCTGCACTAATTATGCAAATTATCTGCTTGGACGTGCAAGAAGTTGTAAGCCCAGGAAAGCTACTCTTAATTATCGTCTTATCAAAGTAGGATTGCTAATATGTGGTGACACACTCTCATTTCATCATCCAGCAGCAATGACACAATTTATTAATTCTGTTCTTAATGAATATCACTTTTGGTTTGCTCTCAGTTTGTATTTTTGGTAAAATGTCTGTCTCTTCACCCACTAAATACGAAACGCATCGTTCTGACTTGCTAGCATTTGTGCCAAACATAAAACGTACAACCTTTTCCTCCAAGCTTTTCCGCTGAAATAGTAGACTTCTGCAGCTGGTAAGGCTTTCACAATTTTCTGCCAGACAAACCCTGAACTAATGTTGAGCCTTAAAGACTGGCAGCTCAAGCAGGTTAATTTATGAGTTTAAGTGCAGAATTGGAGTTCAATTTGTGGATTGTCCCCTTTAACAGTGCACCATTTTTTTTTTTGTTTTTTTGTTTTTTTTGTTCCTGTGAGCTCTTGTTTTATGGAGCATATGCTAACCTTAATGAAGCCAGTTGTAATAGATATGAACTCCACAGAAGAAATAGCAGACTTTTGTTTCCTGTGAACAGAGGGGAGAAAATACACTTTGCACTGTGGAATAGTGATAAAAGGATCTGATTGGAAATGGAGGATGTTTACATTCATATTTCTTCTGCACAGGGTTTCTGAAGCAAGGCGGCAAGTGTGAAAAGGGATTATATTATGCACTATTGCATTCTGATACCTTTACATTATAGTTGAAACCATCCTGTTAAGTATTTTAATCAAAAATTCCCCAACCTACACCACCCTACATTTCCCCCATTAATTTGGCTGGATTTCATTACCAGGTTTCTATATCTAGGACATGCATAATCTTGGCTTTCTTTAAACCCCCATTTTAGTCTATTTTTTTCTTTTTTCTTCTTCTTTTTTTCTCTCTTTCTCTTGCGAGTCCCTCACAGCAGTGTTACAAAAATACATCATCAAGACTGAGGGTTAAGGCACAGTCAGAGCCAAACCGCTGCATAACGAGATGGTGCTGAAATTTAAAAAAAAAAAAAAAAAGACTGAAAGAGAAGAGAAAGCAAAAGACACCATGGCAACTGTAATAAGTAACAAAAACATTTCAGAGCTTATCAGTGTCTTCATTTGATGATGATGTGTTCTTTTTTCATGCAAAGCACCCAGACCTGTGAAATACAGGGTCACCGTCTGTAGGCAGCATCTAATTTAACACCGAAGACATTCTTCAATCCAATTATTTTCATTCTTCCGACATAGCTTTGTGCTTTAACCTGACTTGACTGTGTCTTCATTGAGGTTTTGCTTAATAGAGTAGACATTATAGATTTTTCAGCTAATTTGTAATGCAAATCAGCAGGAATGAGGAAGAACTTAATGATCTCTAATGACTAGGGGTCACAAATGGCTTAAACACCAAAATATTTTCAATTTTGTACTGAACTAAATTGAAAATTGAAATAACTGGTCTTTGTATGTCCTTTGAGAGGGGATGTTCTGTTTCAAATCTAAATATTAGTTTGTGGTCCTGATTGCTGCCTTCTTGATTGATTGATTGATTGATTGATTGATTGATTGTAGCTGACTGTAATAAACCTCTGATCTTGGTTGTTGCAGGTGTGTCAGCTCCTGTCCTGCATGTTTTAGGTATTTCCCTTTCCTAAAATGGTTAAATAGCTGAATTATGTTCTGTTCTGCACGGGTCTCCTGATTACGGTTGATTTGATTCAAGTGTGTTAAATAGATGTTTTAGATTGTCCTTTGGGACAATCTAAAACATGCAGAACATCGGTTCCCAGGAACGGGAACATTTCAGAAAGTGTTGCTTGCATTTTCTAATAGTTCAAACTAACCAATGTAAACTAAATAAGTTGGTATTTATCAAGGTGGTAGCGAAAGAGCTCCTAAAATGAGGCACTCTGTGGAAAACTCTAAGCAGAAAAGGCTTCAAAGGGCAGCAGTAAGGTAAAAAGGATCAAAGCTTTGGTGACTTACGGTGTGTTGTGTGTGAATATCTGTAACAAATATTTCAGATGTAGAATTAAGAATTGGTTTTGGCAAATGTTAAATATTAAATACCCCTTGGTATACGGAGGATCACATCGCTATTGTGGCATCTTGTGCTCCTGCTGGTTCAAGATTATCATTTTTATGTTGCAGCTCAAGTTCTGCTCGACAAACAGTTGTTTGCGATTTATTTTAATAACATCAAGCAGTAACTTGGCAACCTGGCAAGTCTTACAAATGAAGGCCTTCCCTGACTGCATGTTAAAGCCCTGAAAACAAAATCTCTCCTCAGTTACTCCAACTGTCCATTTACCTCCGACAGCGTCGTTTTTCTGCTAATATTTTCCATGTCCTTGAAGCTCATATTGTGTGCCAACTTCCATATGAACGACAACAAAAAACCGTGCTGACCTTTATAGTTTGAACACAGAGGTTTGTGGCACCCAGGTGTTCAATTAAGAGTTTTACTTCAAATGTTAAATTGGAGCCACAATGTGCCTTGTCCAGTGTTGATAGTAGGCTGAAGTACAGCTTTTACCTCGCATAGATGCCTCTGAATAGACTTGGCTGGTGCCGTTTGTCATAATTACAGTTTTACACATACACGTGCACACTGAATATCTCCCTCCTGCATTTGGTTTATGACATGTGTATCTACTTATTCTGCTGGCCGGCGAAATACTATAGCCCAGGGTGTCTAATTATACTAATCGAATGCATACTGCCTGGCATTTAGTCATACATTTTTAATAGGTGAAACAAAAGATTCTCTGATTGGATATACTATCTCTCTGACTCCTCATCTTCTCTTTGTGTGAGTCTTATTCAGTCTCACTTATCTCTCTCTAAATCTATCACTTTCAAGCCAATGACTTTCTTTCTTCTCGGCGTGACTCTTTAACCTTCACCTCCTGTAATTTTGCTTGTGGGTGTTGAGTAATTAGCATGCCTCCCACTTTTATTCTGGTGTCAGTCCAGGGAATTTGAGAAATGTCCCATAAAGATTATGTGTCTTGATAAGGTTATGTCTGTGACTCCATTAAAGAGATGGGCTGCACAATGACTGTCTGTATCCTTCGGGGAAGACTAAGAGCATGTGAGAAAGAAACTTAAAAAAATGACCTCAGATGGAAAGCACATTTCAACAGTGGAGAAAGCTTTTATAGTCTTTACTCAGATGAAAGAAGGAACATTGCGAGGGTTGAGTCTTGCAGTTAAAGTAAGTGAAAAATGTATATTGTCCGATCCGGCGTTTTTAAAAGAAGAGAGTTTAAAAAAAAAAAGTTGATGTATCCATCATAACCCACAAATTTTTTCTTCTTATGCTTTTTATTTAGTAGTTTTATTCATTCTGTCACTGGTGAATCATTAAAACTGCACGTCTTTATATTATTATTCCACAAAAACATATTATGCATGTACAAAGTTGTCTTGAACTGATTTAGTAGAAATAAAACTTAATTTACTGAATTTATGATCATTTTTTTTCCATTGAGTACAACTCTGTATGTTTCACTAATAAGCTGGAAATGGTTGACTGTGTTAGAGGTTTCTTGTGTTTAAAAAAGGTTTACTAACATTTTTCAAATATGGATGCTATTGATAGCTTATCTGACAAACCAGATGCGTGGAGATACTTCATGCCATCTAAGCAATTATCTATGCAAGCTGTTCGTAACATCAAGGTAACTTCAAAAGCTTAATTTGCTTCTCATTTGATTGGTCAGGTTGTAAAATAAACACATTTTTCAATATAAACCTTTAATCTGATTGTGCTCAAAACCTACACTTCACTATAGCCATTAAATTAGTTAGCCAGAAAATTGCATTTAACAAAACAATGAAGCTAATGGTAAACGAAAAGCAAAAAGCAATAGAAAATAAAGAACAGCTAGTGTCATATATGAAACTCTTGTTTAAAGTATTTGACTTTTCCAGCCAACATCTGCTTCCTTATTACATCTTTCTTTGACCATCCATAAACAGTAACTAATGGGGATCATTGCTGGGAACTAAGACAAACCAAAGGAAAAGCAACCAAAAAAAGCTGCATCATTTTACAGTCAGCACCCGATGACTTCAGGAGCCACAAAAACCTCCTTGAAGCAGCCAGTATAGGATGATGTTTGGTCTAAATCCCTTTTCCGCTGTTACAAATGGGAATCTTAAAGCCAGGCAAGATTTAATTATTTTTTCTTTTATGGCTGTGATTTTGTGACTCTAGCTGGAATTCTGCAGCAGGGCAGAAAAAATAAAGCAGCCGCTGCTTGTATATTTGTTATGTGAAAGAATGTGCTAGCACTGTTCAGTGACCTTGCAGATGCTTTCATTGTTGCAGGCTTTCTATCTTACAGCTGCTGAGGTCCATTGATTGTGACCTACAGATTTGATAACCACTAATGCATTTTTTTTTCTTTATTCAGTAATTTTTGTTCTACTTATGTTTCCAGAACTGAATAGACCAAATAAAAGACTTTTAATACGTCACTAGAAAAAGACTCTGCATTTTTGACTGTGCCATTTATTCAAGCGAAAGCCTACTTTCCCATCCATTGCTGCATGCAAACATGAGGCCTGCCAGCATTAATTTAACTTAAAATCTAATGTAACAAGCAAAAATATCAACATGAACATGATTTTTCTTTTTCATCTTTTTGCCTGGTAAAATTACTATGGTATTATTATGAGATTATATCTTTAAGAAAAGATGGAATCTTAAAGATTTGGCTGTTTATTTTCACCAAATAAACAGAGAAACAGAAGTTGACAAAATTTCATCTGAAATTATCTAAATATTATGTAAATCGTCATGATTTCACCTTTGAAAGTAAACCTCTTCATAAAGCGATTCCACCCCTTGGGTTCAGCAGCTCTCCAAGTTATCCACTGTTCAGTTATTTGCATAGGTTCACACAATGCACATCTGTGACCACAGTGAAATGCCTCTGCATTTTGCATAAAGAAATTCAGCTTTGGCTATTCAAATTGTGAGATGTTGCAATTGTGCATGACTGTAAGAAATGATTTGCGTTTCCAGTGGTTGGAATGGAGACTTTTAAATCTTATTACTCGATGAGAGGAGGAGTGCTCATTTTCAGGATTCTTCAAATTACTGTGTGTGCAGTTTAAGTGAAAACACAATTCGGTGCCAGCAGTGGATGATAGACCTGACACGTACTTAAAGATGAGTCAGTAACAGCTTGACAAAGTGCCTTTTGGAAACACTTTGAGTCACACATGTGCTTTTGAAGCAAAATTGCAGTATCAGGATGTAGAGGCTGTGGTCAGCCACTTTATATCCTTTGAGGTTTGTGGCTCAAGTCAGTAGCAATCCTTGAAGCTTTTCTCCAAAGAGGCAGAGCTATCTAGTTATTTTCTAGATTGATAGTGGATGGTAGCTTCACTTAGGCATCATTTGTATTTCCATATGTATTACCTTGCAGAACCTACGTGCTGCTTGATTTAAATAAAAAAAAAAAAAAAAAAAACACCATCAGTTTAAGCCACTCTGGCAGAGGGGTGATTTGTGTCGCTGGAAGGCATTTAATTTAAGTAAACCAACTCTTCTCTCCCCTTCTCAGTAGCTTTCATATCCTAGATAATGCCTGACGTCTGGAGTGCTTCACTCACTCTGCTCCTTTGGAGATTTGGTTTCATCCATGTAAATGGCATTTCTCCCCACAACCCCCTCTCTCACCCGAGATCTTTAGCCACTCCTCTGCTCTCATGTGTCCTACTCAAAGGTTTCAGATGTGTCATATTGGTGTGATGTTTGATGCCACTGTGATCAGGCTGCTTTCAGAGCTGACTAGACCAGCTCCACCACAGAGGATGTCTTGATCCCCGAGTTGGAGTGGCCACTTATCTCCCTGCACATCTCAGCATGGAGATAGAGGAGCTTTGGGAGTACAAAAAAAAAAAAAAAAAGAAGCATCAGTACGGAGAACCAGCCTGACTGTGCAGTAGCTCAGTGTTGTGTTTTACTCATTTATTTAATTTATTTTCGTATTTGTTCCCAGGATCCACAGTTGTGTTGCGATGGCGGCAGGGATCTCTCACTCCTTATTCCTGATGTGTTGGATCCTCCGAACAGCCAGCCTGGCTTTCCCAGAGGAACCCGGACCCCTGAACTTCATCCCCACTGAAGGTAATGACCTCCTGGCTTTTCTGTCTTGTAGACTCTTATTCCCTTGTGTGACCTCCCTCACAAGACACAGAGTGGGAAGCTCTGGACTGCAGCCAAACATGCATGATGATGAATAGAGGGGGGTAGGGGTACGAAGAACGGTCGTGGTGTAGGTCATGCAGGTCACAGAGGCTCTCACACGAAGGGTGTTGACTGCTGTCCAGGTCAGGTGATTTGGGGCCACGTTCAGTATTGAGACCATGCGTGTAAGAAGGGGTTCTCAGATTCATAGCTTCCCCTCACCAACATGTGTAGATCCTCAGGAGACGCAGCTCCTTCAGCGCTCAGACTCTGCGTCTCCACAGCAGCGTGGCAGTCTCCAGCCCTGACCAGACTTTGATTGATTATAGTTCGATAATGGTGACTGATGGCTTCCCAACCGAGTCCAGACCCTTCCCAAGCATCGATACAGAGCAGACATTGTCAGGCTACTGAGCTCCACACTGGATCAGCTGAATTATAGTGGGCGGCTTTCATCAACAGCTCACATAAGTCTGAATGAAACGGTCAAAGAGAAACATACATTGTCCACAAAAGAAAGAAAAAGAAAATACACTATTAACTTACAGATTTGGAACCAAACCACCATGACCACGTTGCAATTTATCTGAAACAGAAAAGCAACAATGCTGCTAAAATAACATACATTAGTTCTGAAACATTTGTTTGTTATTTTGTGATAGTCTCTTTTGCTTCAGTCTGCCTAACTTTGTGTAGTAACACCAGGATAGCACATTTTGATATCAGGTGATTAAAAAGCCAAGCTTTCTGCTCAGACGGTGTTACATTTATAAGGATGGTTAGCTGCCAAAACAATAAAGGTCTGCATTTCTTGTTTCTTCCATAAATATTTCCAAACAGCGAAATCTACTTTTTTGTTGTTTTTTTTTTACAGTTCTTGAACTTATTTTCAACCATGGTACATGTCATCCCACTTCTTGGATAAACCAGTACTGAAAAAATGAAAGATAATGATAGAAAAATGTAAGCTATAGCAGTTTCTAACAAAGACATAATCTGAGGTTAGTTAAATGTTGTAGAAACTATTTTCCTTTTGATTGTAATCAGAAGCACATGTGTTGCTGCTTCTCAATTTCACATGAGATATAATGTACTTTTTAAGGGTTTGCACAGAAACATATTACGTAATATAAGTAACATGTGGGATTATAAATCATTTGTAACCTACAGCAAAAAAAGTCACTCGCTTTTACATGGATTCTGTTTTGATCAAGAACTATAGCTACATGTGGTGGTTGCAGGTTGCAGCCTGTTGCGCATTGAGACATTGCAGCCTAATCTTGACCTAATGAAGCAATGTAAGTATTAGAAATACATCAGGGTTTGTCTTTTGCAAGTGGAAATTCACCGTTATCATGGTTAGGAATGATGTATGCATTCGTGGTTATCCTGCCTCATAAGCTACATCCTGGTTAGACCAGGTTGGTCACTCTTTTGGTTCCAAAATTAAGTAATTTTTTTTTTTAGCATTTATTACTTTAGTTGTCATCTCAGATTTGTTAACTGCACATCCATGGTGTGAAGCTCCTGGTCCTCTAAGGTGCTGTGTTGCAATGAGATCTGATTACTGTTTGAGGCTATTTGAGTTCTGTGAACTTATTGTCCTGTTCAATAAATCAGTTTGAGATTAATTGACCGTTTTGACTTGGTGGGTTTTCCTGCTGGAAGCAGCCATCAGGTGATTGACAATGTGATCTGCAAATATCCTGAGGTCGGCTGTTGTGTTTTAAAATTGTGCTAAAATATCCCCCACTATATTACACCACCCAAACTATTGCTACTGAACAATAGTTAGATTCATGGCTTAATGCTGTGTCTGACAAATTCAAATTCCAGCCATTCCAGCTGAGTGTTGCAGCTGAAAGTGAGATCAGGCAACATTTTTACAATCTGTTATTGTCCAGTTTTGGTGATCATATGCAAAATGTAGCCAGAGTTTCCTGCTAGTTGAAACAAGCAGCACTCGTTATTGCCTCCCGAGGTCATAACACATCTGTTTCAAGGTCTGAGGTGTTTAATGGTGTTATCCATCAATAGTTGTGACAAGAGCTACTGTTGGTTTCTATAATCTCAAACCAGTCTTCCAATTCTCTTTTCACATCTGGCTATTTTCTCCCTTTCTCCCATTTCTCTGCTAAACAGAGAAATGTTTGTGTGTGAAAATCCCAGCAGATCAGCAATCTGTGAAATATTCAGACCACGACATCTGGCGCCAACAACCAGTCAAGTCAAAGTGACTTAAATTCCCTTCATTTTCAATTCGGATTCATTTTCAGGCTTGAAATTCAGTAAACAGTTTTCATAACATTTACAGTCTGAAAAGCATTAGAAGGGTTTGTTTTGCTCAACAATGGATTTCAGTGCATACTAAGTTATGTCTAGGCATACAGTTTACACATAAATATAGAAATAAAAACATTTTGTATCAGCATGTGATGCCCATCTTTGTCTGTGATAAGAAATTTTGGTAAACACCTTAAGAAAAAGGATGAAGTAGAAAGGTTAAAAAGATCAAGAGAGATGAGCTGAGTGTAGAGGGGGATATAAAAAAGTAATGATGGTGGAGCAGAGAGATGATGAAAGGATGTCAGATGCAAACTTTCGCTCTGCATCTGAGGTGAAGGTCAAAGCACATAGCGGTACAGATTCTTAACCGTAATCCAACTTATTTAAAAATAGCTCCCTTATTCTCTCACATTTTGTGTCTTTTCTTCCTTCATCTCACTACAAACTAACTTTTCCCTTCAACACAAAGAATACAGTGTTCTCTAAAATACAGAAGGTGCTGATGTTTGCACATTTCCTTTTTAATCACCATTGAACAAAACATGGAAGCAAAACTGAATCTTGGAGTAAATGAACCATTCCTCTAAAACGAATCACCTGCCCAAGCTAGTAAATGGAAAGACACAATGTTCCATTTTATGATGACTATTTCTTATAAATGCTGAACTTTCAAGCCAAAGCCTTTTACTGTTCAATTTTCATTGGCAAAACTGAATGTTACTTTAAAATCAATTATGTGTTTCCCCCTGTTGTTGACCAACAGTGGTAAGAAGATACCCCGTGTTTCTGGGTCGACCGCACCAAACTTGGCTCAGACAAGAGCCTCTGCACATCCAGAGGATCATCCAGGTCAACCGGACGCTCTACATCGGCGCCAGGTACAAGAAATACCAACACGCACACACTCACACAGTTCTGTGTATCCAATAATCAACTGTATTTTACGGTTATACTTGTGAAACCCGTGGGACCTTTGACATACAACACAGCGACTTGGTAAACCTTTGACTCATATTAAACTTTGTTGCATTTCCATCGTGTTACAGTTCCAAATTTCTATTCATGCTTATGGGATATTACGTGATTGCACAGCACAAAGCGGTCAATAACTGGAAAGGAAAATGAAGATTACACAAAGTTTCAAATTAGTTTCACAATTTAAAATTCAGTAAACAGTGGCAGCTTGATCTGAACCATTCCTTTGAAGCTCTGGTGATTGTTTTTGACATTTTAGGGTCATTATTATGCCAGAATAACCTCTGCCCAATCCCAACACCTTTTGCAAGATTTTTTTGGGGGGATTGCTTTTTTGTTCCATCTCTTCTCTTATAAACTCTGACTAACTTCTCTTCCCATGCTCTAGAAAAGTATTCCCACAGCATGATTCTGCCACCACCAACTTTCACCATGGGCATTTGTGTGCAGGGTTATGTTCAGTTTAAGTTTTCTACCACACTTATGCATATGGAAGGAGTCTTCCTGGCTGCACAGAGTGCCTTTAGAAAGTTCTTCTGTAAAGGCAGTTTTGTGGGGTGTATGACTAACTTTTTGCTGACAAAATATGAAAGCATCCTTTGTCCGGATGAACACAATGGCTTTTTATGTGGCAGAATATGTGCATTACATTCTGCGCTGCTGAATTGTTTATTTTCACAAGGCTTTACTCTTTGAGTTTTGCTTTTTTTGTCTCCTTACTTTTCCTCTTTTCACTCCTGTCTCGAGTGTGTGACTGCAAGTGTTCTGAAATGTTTCATCAGTTCAAGTCTACAATATCTCTGACATCTGACTGCAAATAAACTTCTGAGGTCTTCAAAGAACAACTGTATTTACTCTAAGATTAAGTTATGCACAGGTAAAGTTTTATTTATCTTATTTTGTAAAAGCACATGATTGAACCTGATTTTATTTATGGGGATCGGTAAAGTGGATTTCAAACGCGACGCACTCTGCACTTTTAAGACTGTTTATTAAAAACCATTAATCATTTGCCATCAATTTCCCACTTATGTGCTGCTCTGTGTTGCTCCTGCTACATTAAAGTCCAGTGGTGCACATCAAAGTTTGTTGTTTTAGCAACAAAAATATGAAAAGGTTCAAAAGCATGTAGATGTTAAAAAAGATGTAGCTCAAATGTACAATTTCGTGCACTGATTGAATTTCTCAGCAGGTATGTTAAGTATCAGTACCTCATTTATTGGTATTTTATTCCTCACAGTCATTAAATGTTATTGGATTAAACACTTCAGCAAACTACAGTGTTAGCATTTATGTGAAAGCTTTATGAACTGTTAAATCTTACCCTTAGTTCCACCTCTGCACAGTATCTTGGTCAATCTGATATGAGAAAGCAAAACCATTATTTTTCTACAGTTGCACAGCTTGTAGAAGCCCATATGCATGAGGTTTCAACCCCACTGAGCCAGGAGACCTACGTTCCTCCCACCTTGTCAGGCAGTGACGAGGTGTGACAAACATGCAGGATTCTAAAGGGCTGTATTTTACCTCCAGTTGTCATCTTTTCCTCGCCCCAAGTATGTTATTCTCAGTGACCAGTGTTCCTGCAGGAACACAGTAAGTTAGACTAAAAGGAAAACTGAGGCGATGTTGAGCAAAAGCAGAGTGGCGTTAAGGGGATATTACGTAACATTACAAAAATTGCAGTGTGCAATGTGAACGACTGTAAGTAGGAATAGACAGATAGGCTTAGGGTCTGCATTTGAGCAATGTGTAAAACTTCACTTATTTAATCCCCAATAAAGAAAGGTAATGGTCACGAACCATTCCTTAGTGACACGGCTCTTAAAGTCACAGCTGTCGTCAGACTCCTCTCACATCCTCACAGTAATAGAAACCTTGCAGCCTTTAAATGTTAAAATAGGTGTTAGGAGCCAACTAACCTTTCACACATCTCATAATCTGTCGCAGCCTATCCAGAATAATTGGTGCGGTCCTTTTCGAAAGGACATGCGTCTCAAATCGCAAATGCCACTCCTCGTTTACAAAAAATCCGGGCCAGCCCGGGTGCACCTTTTCTTTGACCAACAAATGGCAGGTCAAGTATGTCCTTGTTTTGTCTCAGTGGAATGATGTTCTCCACATGTGTGCAAGTCTACAGAATGTGCTGATCCTGAGCAGACCGCCGCCAAGGTGGTCAAGACTGAAGGCAAAGGACAAACAGCTTATTGCAGTTTAAACTACAACAGTACATCTTCAACACCTAAGAAAACAAGCATGAGCCGGACTAAATTTGAATGGATAAATGGTATCATAAGTCAAACCACAATCCATTTTTCCTGATCAAGAAAAAGAAGTTGGTGTTTTCCAAAAATAAAGAGATGCTGTGGTTGGACCCAGTCCCCAGCCCCCAGCTGGTCCCACCTCACTCCTGACACGTGGTAGTAAATTTATCAAACTATGTAACATGGTTGCAGCCATTCTGTCTGCACTGAGACGGTCCATAAGCTAACACACGCATGTTTTTAAACAGACTGCTAATAAAACTGTCTGAGGCAGCCAAAGCTACTGCTGTCTGAAGCTCTGTGCTAAAATATAACCAGAACCATGAACCCTGTTACAAAATGTTCACTGTGATTTACAGCAGTAAATTTTTTTACTAAGCAGGTAATGGGATATCAATGTTTCTACCAAGATCATGATAGTAAAATACTCGACTGCCTCAGCAGCAATAAATATGAGGCAAGAGGGCAAAGGTATAGTAGTTTTTCCTTTAAAAATACCCAGTTACAGATTTGTTCTTTTTTTTTTTGCATTTTGGTCTCTTAATTCAGCCACATTCGTCAATGTTTAGTCATGAAGAGGCTGTTAAAGTTCCCACAAAGGCACAGCCTGATTTAAGCACAGACTTTCACTAGGTTAATCCAACGCTTCTTTTTTGTAGCCATTTGTTGCAGGATTTGCTACAAATCATTGTTCTGCTGCATTTATGTGCAAGTCCTGCGGGTGCACATGAACTCAAGGTTGCAGACTGATGACGACACGTTGTTCTTCTAGGATTCATGATTCCACCAATAGCAGCACGTTATCCAGGTCCTAAGCAGCAAAGCATCATCGTCTTTGTTTGTTTAGTCCACAGAAGACTTTTGAAACATTTTGGGAAACATTATCAAGGCGTCGTCTTTTGTTTGCTTGTAGATTTTATTTGTTCTTTCTGGTGAGAAGTGGTTTTGGTTTTGGGGCTCTCACATGGAAGCTTTTTTTGCACAGTCTCTTTCTCGCTGTTCAGTCATGACCTCTGACCTTAAATGAGTGAAGTTAGGACTGTGGTGCATCAGGTGTTGTTCAAGATGAGCTTTTTGTTGGCTCTTGGTGGCCATCAACCCCCTAGAAATGAAATCTCTTAATGTGGTTCTCTGGAGACCTGAAACCTTAGAGGTTTCTCTATAACCCCCTTCAAACGGACAGATGTTCACTTTACTTGTCATCTCTTCTAGCATATCTTTGTATTAATAGACGATGTAATACTTTTTGAGATGTTTTTGCCTACTTGATGTTTGTAAGCAGGCTTGTTTTGAGTCATTTTGTTATTCCACAAATATGGAAATACCAAGAAAGAGAGAGAAAACCGTGACCTATTCATTTTTTTTTTCCATTTAAGCTTGAAAGAAACTGATACATGTGTGAATGTGTGTGTATGCCAAGACGGCAACAGAGTGTTAAAATGTATAATGCATATATAAGTATCTGTAGTGGCAGGGTATAGCTGCCAAAAGCTCCCACGGAGTGCACAGCCTGATAAGACGCCCCAATCATCCCTGAGTCCTGTCACTGTTAGCATAGCTGCTCCTGAGACTGCAAGCGGAGCTAAATCCCTGCTGCAAGCACCTGCTGAGAGAAGTTGCCCCTCCCTGCTCTATTTCCAGCTTTCCTAAATGAAATTAAACTATGTATTTGCCTGCTGCCAGGTGGGAGTAAGCACCTTGCTGCGTTAAGCCCTGTTTCATTGCTGTAAAGATGAGCAGCTGTGGATGCTGTGGGCTCCAGCTCTCACTCAGATCCGAAAGGCTAATCCGTGCAAATATTAGCCGCTTTAAAAGTGTTTATATTTGACAATATAATAGGACAAAGCCAACTACTGTTCCAGTTGTGCAATGTCTTTAACTGTGGGTGAGTCTGCTTGAACTGGTGTCTCACTTCCAGGTTGGAGGTCGGTTATTAGCCCACAGACGTTGACCTCAGATGTCAACGGGGGTCCTGCTCTGGTCACAGTCAGGTCAAATGCTTCATGGCACACGGCTACAATGGAACTTGGTTGGTATAAACACTGGAAAGCCAGGAGGTCCCAGCTGGCAGTCTGATGGAGCTGATGGACGAGGCTTTTACATCAGACAGAAGTGTGTTTGAAAGACAGACTCACACAGGTGATGTGAGGACGCCCACGTTTTATAGTATTGCAGTTTAGCAACATGGATGTTTTGTATACAAATGTGTTCTAGCAGGTCTGGCATCACAATCAGCGCTGAAATTCAGGATGATTTAAATATAATTATATAAATGAAACTTTTTCAATAGCGTAGTCTTTAAAGACTGCAAATACAGCTACTTTGACACCAGCAATACTTATTTTTTTTAGTTCCTTCATCATCAAGAAGGTAAAGACGACTGACAAAAGTCGTTGGGTTGGAGTATGGTTGTCCTCAAACAAGCACGCAGTTTTTGTTTACCTGTGTTTGATCATCCAACCCTCTCAAGTATTGTGAATATTTTTTTATATTAGTTTTTTTGTTGTTGATAGACTCACAGAATAGAAAATTCTCTTTAACAAACAACTCAAGACCTAAAATTGAATGACTTTTGTCGTCAATTTTAAACACAACACTGTAAGTCGGTCTAACACAGATTCAATCCATCCTTGTTCTATTTATTAGAGTGACTTCTTCTCCAGTGTACTAGAAAGTATTTCTGCAGCTCACACACTGAACTGCAGTGCAGCAGCTACTAAAGACAGCAGATCCAAAAAAGAAAAATGTGAGGCTTTAGAGGTCTTGACCTCAGCTCTGCTGCTGTGTGGCTGAGCTATAAGAAGAAGGTTCATGAGGTGGTCAAGTAAAAATTTAGGAAATGCTGACAGTTTATCTGGAGCAAATGTTGACTTTCTAATGCCGAGGTCGGAGGGGTTGATGCCATTAATAACGTGAGACAGGTAATGGGGACATGCATATTGTGAATACAAAAACAAGGTCTGACAGAGTGAAATATGAAACTTGGTGTAAAATCTTAGACCAAACTAATGAGGATGAGAGGAGCAGGAGCTGTTCCAAGAGGGAAAGCATTCCCTACCTGGGCTTAACTAAACATCTGGTTAATAGCCTCCAAATACATAAATACTCAACGGTTCAACAAGACGGCCTTAAGAAATTATCCTGCAGTTCCTATGTTGTAGTTAATCTTGGTAGGACTGGTTTAATTTTCTTAAAGACTAAGATAAGGAGTTTCAGGGCATGTTCTATGAAGTCCTTTTGGCCAGGAAATACTGAATTACCTTCCTGAAAAGGGAGATTACTCTCTACTACAATTTATTTCTAAGATGTCTTTTAAACAAATGCTCACAGTCTTTCGAACTGAGATTCAATTACCAAACAACTTAGGTGAGCCATTTGAATCCCTGCTCACGTAATGTAGTAAATTTTTGCTCCTTTAGAAACATACCTTTATGATCGCTGTAATGAGAGCATCCATTCTTACTTAAATTGTTTTTTTTTTATTATTATTAAATGTAAATGTAGGGACAAAAACTCGCATCACAGTTAAGTTAATTGGTCAGATTATCGTTTCTGTGATTTTCTTGCTTTTCATTCCCTACTAATTTTCATAATAATGACCTGGCCTTTTAAAATAAGTTTAAAGGAAAAATAATTTAATAAAGATAAGAGGAGTTCTATTATTCAACCAGACCCAGAGTTAGTGGGTCATTTGTTTCATTCAGACTGCATGGGAAAGACTAGAAGAGCTCTCTGAAGGTGGTTCTGCTATGAAAACAAATATGCTTTGCAGTTTAGAAGAATATTAATATTGTTTGTAGATCGACACATGTGATTTCTCACACTTCCACTGACTACTTCAGGGATCACAACACGTTTCTTGGTTCAGTCTTTAACTTAATATTAACATTAATATTAATATTAATTTAATATTAATAAACCACGACGGCTGCACGATTTTACTGAGCTCCATTGACTGTATTTATTCAGATGCGATACTGAGGCTGCCTTGGAGAGATTAGCCTCGACTCCCGGCTCCACACCATTTTGAGACTTTGACCTGTTAAGCAGGGGGTTCACTGAGCCAACACTTCTTTACCCCGGAGATCTGCAAGGCTGACTGAGGGTGGTAATCTTCTAACAGGACAACAGGGAATAAAGATAAATTATTCAGAAGAATGATGGCACCTGCAGTCTCAATAGACATTCACTCCTAAAGTTTTCTCAGTTAATAAAATCCAGTGTGAATCCACACACAAGCCTCGATGTTTGCTCTCAGTTTTTAACAGGATTCACGTAGGTAGTACACAGAGACAACCTCTCCTTCTGTCAGAGGAAAGGTGAAAGCAAGAGCAAATGTGCAGCACAGATGAGAGACGGCGCTGGATGAGAAACGGGATCGATACCGCGGCACTAACATGGCTATCGGAGATTTACAGATAAGGCCATTCGGAGCGCGGCCTGTGCTCAGCTGAAGCCCTCACTTCAGATCCATCCCAACAGATTCAACGGCCTTCATCAATATGCAAACGACTGCCGTTATCTGCCCAGCATAACTCTTGTTTGGTCGGCATTTTTCACAGGAACATCCAAGGTTGCCACACAATTAGCAAGGGATTAAAAGTGCAGTAAAGCGGCGTTTGGAGTTTCGTGAGTTTATTCACAGTGTTAGGATTTTGGGCTACGTGTGGGCAGCATGTGAGGGGGAAAACCTCAGTCTAACCACTTGATTAAATCATTCATTAATTCAATTACAGGCTTTTCAGTATGACTGATAAGCCTGAATTGGGAGGCTGAGCAGAAAATTCAAGGCAGCAAGTCAAGTCTAATGATCAGAGGAAAAGTTGAGAGACAAAATATGAGACTTTGCAACTTAGTCTGGTATCATTTCTCATATGATTCCAGACAAGTGGAAGACCACAAAGCTCTGACCTGAAGGTCTGTCTGAGTCAATTTATTTAATAAATAAATGTTGATGATTTCTGTGCTTCGCAGTTGTGCAAAATTCTGCGCAACTTAGAAATATTCTCCTTCTAAGTTTTTATGCGCATTAGTTTCAGAAATGCCACCCTTACCTTTTCACAAATTGTCACATTGCAATCATAGACTTCACAACACAGACTTGCACAGTGGCTGAAAAAGGATACACAGCGGTCGCGTACGTAGGGGGGGGACATTATGCTGTGAGTTTGTATTAAATGTGTGGTTTGGAATTACTCCAAAAACATGAAGATACTGAGCTTGCAATAATATCCATTTTCCACGCATAGACAGTAATGTTTGATGGTCTGCGTAATGTAGCCCTGTGCCTTTGAAACCATGGATAATGCTGCACTGACAAACTCAGCTTAGTCACCTTCTCTCTCTTTGTCTCTCTGTGCAGGGACGATCTTTTCCGGGTGGAGTTGGACAACAGCGCTGGGGATGAGATGTTTTACAGCAAAGTACGTCTCCTGGACGGACTCGCGTAGCATTTACAACCTCTGTAGAGATATTGCTTTATGTCTGCAGAGACGTGTGTGCGGCTCACGAACTGAGATAATTTGGGTCTCTTTTACTTCACAGAAAAGAACATGGGAGTCGAACAAAAATGACATCAGGATCTGCAGGATGAAGGGCAAACATGAGGTAAGACACATTTCTCTTACATTTATACATTTTAAGGTCTCACAGGGATTTTGCAGTCAGCTGTTCAAAAATCCAACCGCTAATGAGTCTCATCAGAGACTCTAGTCAAAGTTGAACTCAGTTTTGCTTGGATTCAAGATGAGCTATCTGATATAGTACTGTGTGCATTGGTCCAATTGTTTGTTTTCCTTAAATTTGCAAATAAGTAAATATGAGATTATCATTTTATTGTAGCCATGAGTAAAAATGCCACGGCGCCACTGCTTTTAAACAAAAATGATATGACTGCTTATGTTTAAAACAAAATGGAAGCAAATAATCCTACAGCTGTTCAAATAATAATAATGAAAATATTTTATTTTTATCTACGCCCTGGTTTTATTCTTGTATCTAGTCGAATACATAGACCTGCTAAATATTGTGATGTGTATAAAATATGGTTATTGTGAAGCATATTACACCTTTTTGTAATTCTGCCCTTTAATAATCAGGTAAATCCAGCTAGTACCTGATTAACTGGCTCAACAGGGTGATGGACGTCACTTTTTTAGTTTAGTTTCCTCTTAAGTAAGAAAGTGTCGGTCCACATTCTGCTGCATTACCACACTCTGATCACCTTCTCTGGCATCTCATTGAAAAGTCTTTATCTTGTAGGAACAGCATGATGGACATTTCTTAACCCATTTAAAATTCTAACTTTTTAATTCCCCTGGAATGGGAAACTGGTCTATGCCTAATTGAGGTTTTGATTTCTGTAATTAAATTCAATCTCCCCAGAAGATGCTGCGTTCCTAAATGATGAGGGAAAAGAAAAATCTGTTCTACTTGATTTAATGACATGCCTCATGCTAAAGGCAATCCTGCAAATGTATAAAAGATTAGTAACTAGTGCTTATTATAAGTTCTATTAAACTAAGGTGTCTGTCTAAATTAAAACTAATAGGGATGAAAATTTTATGTTAAAATATCAGCAATTTTGGAGAAGACTGGCAGGCATTTAATTTTTTTATTATGTTTAACTTTGCATGCTATTTAACCTCTCAGCAAGCTGTTTTTTTAGTGGAACAAGTTTCTAATTTATTGATTGGTATCTTGCACCTACAAAATAAAAAACTTTTGCAGGAAAAAAAAAATCAGCTTTCATTATTTTTGTTTGAATAATTTGGAAAATGCATTTGAAGAGTGCATGTTGAAACCACAGCATGTACTATACATACTAGAAAACACAATTTCGAGCGTAAATTGATCTATGGAAGTCCTATTTTTATGAGCCACTCACTCACACAGGAAGGAAATGATACAATTATTTTTTTCTGCTTCAAACTTGTCCCTCCATCGTGGGTTAACACCGCGGTTTGTGTCCTCACTAAATGTACGTGGGTGTCAAAAAACCAGTGTGGCGAGGAAGAGACGGGGTGATATGTCCCAATAGCGGCCAGCAGCCCACGCCTGAATACTTCTTATATTTCCAGCACTCGCTGCCGTCTGCCACACATAAACAGCGCATGTTAAGCTCATGTGTGCGAGTAGTTGTCATGCAGGGGTTGATGGATGTGGTTGAAGGGGGCCACATGGGCTGTCTCCCCCTCAGGCTCAGAAAAAAAATGACTTATTTAACACAGCGAGAGAACACCTGACATTAAATCTGTGTGAGACAGTGCCAAATAGAGGCACAATGGAGGATCCGGGGACTGAGACAAAACGCTGAAGCTCAGAGGAGGGAAGAGGCGGGGAGCGTCTGAGTCCCTGCTGGCCGACCCTGAGGAGGGCTGTGGGGCTGACGGAGATATGAAAGGTCTTCTTGCCCCTAATGACTGTGCTGCCTGCTAATGCCGTGAGTCACACAGCAACGCGAGGAAGATAAGAACACTGCCAGGTCCTTTCAGTCAGCTCTCCAAGGGCTCAGACGCTTTTCAATGGATGCCCATAGAAATGCATAGATTTATGTAAAGCTTCAGTCACTTTAAGGTCAACATTTCTTGCAATTTTCCACATGAACTCTTTCTTTTAAACACTGTGATAAAATAGTGCAGAAATATTCACATTTGAAAGCACAACAAGAAGAAAAATATGTAAAACAATGAAATTCATTGTTCCTTCTAAAAAAAGATGATGAAGTTCTGTTGTCACTGCTGAATATTTTAGATTAACAATATTTAGATCCAATTTCGGAGTGCAGAATGAAAATTAATTTATGTTCTAAATTCCCCATGCCACAAAAAAATTTTAATTTACCTCTTGCATATTTTTTGACAAAATTGTGAATTTAATTGTTTATTCAGTTCACCTTATAAACCCCAAAGGAAAATGATTAATCTAATATGTAATGGCTGATATGCAAATATGTAATATGTCCAGGTTTAAGGCACAATATCAATTGAGAAAAAAGACATATTTATCCAATTTAAAGATAACATCTGCTCTGCACAATAATAGATAAAATTTCACGGTTAACATGGCATCACACAAATCCAACATGAATCCTACAAAATGGTACAAACACAGCAAAGGATCTAAGCTTGAAACTGTTGTTAAAAAATACAATTGGTGACTTTTTTCTGCATGAGGTAGCTGAAGTTTATTTAAAAAGTTTTCAGCTTGCAGCAGCTGTTCAGCCCCAGACAAGACACAATTTAATGTTGCCAGAATAAGCTCTGCTCAGATCTTTAATGTTCAAACCAGTATATTAGCTCGCAAACTTCTCAAAACATGGTAATGGCAATCATTATCGTTTTTATTCTGAATGGGTTCATGCAAAACATGTTTACAGTTATCAAAAATCATTTTAAGCCAGATATTTTCTCTCTGATTGAAAATGGGACAGATGGGAAAGATGATGAAAAGATAATATAATTATGTAAAAAGAGCACAGGGTGAAAATTAAACTTTTTTTATTGACATGTTTAAATATAGCCTGTTGAAAATGTTTATAGTTCTTAAAAAGCAATCAAAAATCTTTATTCATATTATGACAGTCAAAATTATAATTGCGGGCCAGATTTTGTATATTTTCACTGATATTTTGATCATTTATCTTTGGCAATGAGCTTTTAGTGAATGAGGCTGGAAGGGATCAGTGTCATCACCCTAATCTTTGGCTCCCTCTACATATTCAAGTCAGGACTTTTGCTACATTCTGGTTAGATAAAGCCTAGAATCAAAGATTTCTGCCATGAGTATAAATAATTTTGGACTCCATATGTATTGAAAATATCTCAACTTCCATTTTGTTTGTTTTGTGGGTGGTTTGGGGGGCAGATCTACTTCATGCTTGAGTGTCTTATTCATGATGTTGCGTGGAATCGGTGTCTTTTTCCTTCTGCGTCATTGTCTTGGTGTTGTTCTCCCCCACAGTCTGTTGTTGGTTCACCTTCATTTGATTGTCATTCTGGAGCTGGAAGTCCCACAGGATCTTTTGCCCTTAATTTCCAATCATCCTTAGTGGTGCCTCCCACTTGGACAGGAGGAGTTTTAGTCTATTCTAAGGACAGATGTTCATCTTCTATTCTAGCCTTTCTGCAATGGCATTGCATATTCACTTTGCCTGCCAGCATCTTACATCCAGTTATTATGTACTGGACTGTCTCTGGGGAGTCTTTGCACAGTCAGCAGCACCTATTGCTTCTGTTTCTGAGTTCTTGCTTTAAGTGCCTCCGTAGGCTCCTTAACTTAAAACTCTTATCATGATGAGCTTTAGCAATATATGTATTATCAGGGCTTAAACATACAGTAGAGTCACTGTGGAGCAGACAAATGATGATAGTGCAGTTGTACAACTTGATGTATAAAAGTTGCATTTGTGTTTGTTCAATACACCTGAGGACAAAGGTTCCGGATCCAATAAATATCTGATTGTTGCATAATGTGAATCTTAGTTTATTCACATATATGACAAAGCATAAGAGAATGGTTTCCACACTGCAGACTGCGGACCTGCGCAGACAAATTCAACAGGTTCTACATGAATACTTTTCTAGGATGTTTGAAAATATGCAAAAATTATGTAAATATGCACAAAGAGAATTCTGTCATTACATCAGACAAATTAAGGATGTATGAAATTTATAGGTGAAAAATAAAAAATATATATTTTTAATTATGATTTTTCTTGCACAATTACATAAAAAGGACGATGTGTACAGCTTTTACATTATATTAATGTATTTAAATTTCCTTGAATCTTTATTATTTTTTTATAAGTAAGTTAATTTAACTTGGTGCATACAGTATGCATCGTCTGTGTCATTACAGTTATCATGAACTACAACACCAAAGTTCAAGTATGTATATATTTGAGCATTTATACTTCAGTTAGTTTTTCTAATATTCTTTCTCATTCTGTCCAACCTAAACCCGTTTTTTTTTTCTCCTAATCCCCCAGAATCAAGGCTGTCGTTTTATTTATACCTTCCTTGTCTTCACTCCTCCTCTTTGCCCTCTGAAAATATCCTGTTCTGCTTGGAGGAAGGTAGTGTCAGGTGTGATACACTTGCCACCTCAGAATTGGTTTTGTAATTAAATATTTCTGCTTGGCTGATCAGGAAGGACACAGTATTCTGCCTTAATTAGGCTTAAGATTCAATATCCTATGTCTCTCTACTGTTTTCCTCTCATTGTGTTGACCAATGGATTGTTGCCACAACCAGCCTCACTTACCATTCCTACAGATCAGTTTGTTGCTTGACAGTCTCCTTCTTTTGCATCATTGGCATTTGTCTCTTTGTGTCATATATTCTCCTTGTTTCATTTTTTTCTCTTCACTCCTATAGAAGCAAGAAATAAAGTAAAATGGCTCCATGCCAGCATCAAGCAATGACTGCAGGCATTTGCATGCAAACACAGTCATGCACTTCTAAAGAGTGGTTGGGCATTGCTATAACCAGCACTTAGGAAGATTGTTTAATCAATATTGCCTTGATCAAGCTCTTGGGTTTTAAATTGTCCAACCAAAGCATATTTTCTTGGTTTGAGCATTGAAAAACAAATGAGTTTCTTTGCTGTTTGATGGCTGCTAAATAATAAATGTTGCCTTTCTGCAAGAAGGTTCAAGGTTCGAGTTTGCATGTTTTCCTTGTTGTTCTCTCCAAGTACTCCGGCTTTCTCCCACAGTCCATAGACCTGAGATTTAGGCCAATTGGTTTCTCATTCGTTTTACTTTGTTCTTAGATGTCAGTGTGTCCGTGCTTGGTTGTTAGCATGTCTCCAAGTTGCTCTGCGAGTGACCAGTGACCTTCAGGGTGAAACCCATCTCTTGCCCAGTTGCCACTGGTGAAAGACCCCACCACATCCTCTTTAGTAAAGTGGGTATAGACAATGGGTGGATATTACGAATGCCCTTCCAGCTCATTCTGTTACTTTTGTTCAATGGGGGACGGCAGCTCAGAGGAGGAGCTTTGGGTGAATCGGCAGCACATTGTCTGACCCCCAAAAGGTCGTCATGGGAGATTCAAGGATTTATCAAACATGAATGAAAGAATCAAAGCAACATTCCAGGTACATTTTTGATGAGACTGTAGCTTTATAAGTTGAAGCTCAATTTACACATCTTTCCCCATTCAATGAAGTAACTCTAGTCCTTTACATTTGAATTAAAATGTTCACATACGCTAGATCTTTTTATTGTCATTGTCTGACGTTACATCAGTCAAAATGTTTTCCTTTTTGGCCCAGTTATGATTGAAACACTTCCAACATGATGACACTATGGCATTGTAAGCTTCTGAGTTATTATCCACAGCGAAATAAGTTCTGTACTGACTGAAGTTTAACTTATAAATAGAGACGCTATAAACTCAAATCATTTCATGTTTTTCTTGAGCAGCTGTATTTTATCTGCAATGCATCCATTCCAAAGTTACAAGCTCAATCCAAACAAAATTTAGACAATATTATTTTGTCTGTGGTGCAGTGTTGACAGTGTTAGTGTCTCAGGTGTTTTTGCCTCATTAGTTCTGAAAATAAACCCAGAGGAATATCAAAGTTTGTAGATGCTATTATTCTTGTTCACAATTCTAAAACCGTCTCTATTAAATACAGGTGAGAATGGGATTCCAATATATGTCCTCTTATTTCACTGCCTTCTCTTTGTAATGTGCGCAGAAAACTGTTTTGCTCTGTCTTTTTAAAAAATTGCTTTGAAATCCCTGGAAAGCATGTCATCTTGATGGCAGCTTATCTTGATCTAAAATCTCGGCGTGCTTTCTTGCAATAACACCACAATTACAGAAGTTTAAACGAGCTTTGCCAAGGGCAAAGAGAGTCCTGGAATACTGATTTATTCTCTATGATGGCCCATTACAGATGCTCCAAAGTCCAGGGAAATCCAAGCCACCGCCAGAGAAGGTTAATAGGAGGCTTTTTCATTCCACAAAAGAGTTTTAAGTTATATTTGTGGACATGACTCCATTTCATAGCTGACAAGCTATGAAATACGTAGCCTGTATTTCCTTCAAATTATTTTAAAAAAATCTGGTTTCCTTTAATACTTCTTGCTCATAAAATCTAATTAATGATGTGACGCTGCTGCCAGACTCCTATTGTCATGCAACATGTGAACTCATGAATATTTTAGTAAAAATGTCTTTAAAGAGCACTTTGTGACACTAATAATAAATTATGACACTTATATTGAGATGACAATGTAGCCGCAATATATTGAGGAGTCTTAGTAGAGCTTTGCACTTTGGTTTCACATATAAATGGGCTGCAGGTTTAGAAAGAAGCTGCATTCTTTCGGTGCACTTAAGTCCCGAGTCGAATGGAACATACCAACATTTTTCAGTAATGTATTGTTACACCCACATACCAGAACACTGTGTCTTTTTTGATGGCTTTAAAGTTTTAACAGTTGGCCTTTATTTATACAAGTACTTTGCAAAATTCCTCTTTTACTATTATGGGAAGGCTGTTTGTTTTCAACAGGGAGTTTGGCCATTAAGGGTCTGACTGACCTACCTAGAAAACTCTTCTGATCCCTTCTCTTTCCACTCCTTTTCACGTATCACATCTCCCCTACTCCGCCGTTCCTCGTGCGACTGATTGTTTGTTCAAGGCCTGTGGTCAGTTTTGTCAGAGTTACTGTCAAACAGTAAAAAAGGGGTTTCAGAGGGATGTAGATTGGCTTTAACATGCTGAGTAAGACCACAGCGCATTGCTGCTAAATTAGTACCGCTGTTAATCTGTCCCTCACCCACGCCCGTACAAACATAGACTCACGCTGTGCTCCTGCCACAGAGCGTCGCTCTGTTTTCAGTCAGAATTGTGCATCAGGGATTGTTTTTTTTGTTTTTCTTTTCCTGAAAATGACAGACCTTAATGAGCAGAGAAATGGTTTTCAGAAAGGGCTTTGTATGCATGTCTACTCTGTATACAGTATGAGTTCATGTGTGTGGGAGAGTTCAGGCTCATAGCTGCTCTTGGGAGAACAGCACGCACCTTGAACATCAGGGGACCAGCCAGGCATGTAATGGAAACTTCGGAGATTTAGAGAAGCTGCTTGCTAAAAAAAAAATAATAAAAAAAAAAAAAAATGTTCTCCCACAAATGACTCCTACTGTGTGAGGTCATAATGATAACGTTTGGGACATTTTATTATGTTTCATCACACAACAAATATGTTGTTGTTACTCCCTACAGAGTGAAAACAATGTAAGCCAAATGTTTTACTGTCATAAACAGTGTTGTAACTTTGTTACTTTCAAAAGAGGAATGCTGATTGCCGCCGTAGGTAAAACACATAAAGATTTTTTATTTTTATTTTCTTTCTTCTCGATATTAAGACAAGCTTCAAGTCCAAGTCCAGGCTTTGGTCAAATGAAAAGCTGTTTATCATCTAATAGCAACAGGTTGAGTTCCAGACAATAGATGAGAAGCAGATGCTAAAGTTGGAACCCCTGAGTTTTTTTTAATGGTGTCTTTCTGCTGCAGGTTGTTTGGAGACAATGTGTTGTAGCAACAGAGAGCTTGTTGTTAGTCCCGGGGTTTTGTGTGAGTCAGCCGCATTTATATCCCCATAAATGCTTTTTGGATGAGACTATTTTGTGTGTGAGTGAAAGAAAGATGGCGGATGTGTGGCTCTGCTGGGAACCTCACTTTCTCACTCAACATCTGCAGAGAAAAAAAAAAAAAGTGGCCTGGTTATTATCTTTCTCCAGAGCGAGGAGCTGATTTGAAACGTGCTACCTGTTCAGAGTCTGGCTTATGTTACTGCAGATTTGCATATCCAAACATATCCTCGCTTATGCATCTTTTCCACTCATCTTCTCTAACATTAACAGCTACATCAGTATTCATGCTGAGGAATGTGCTTCTGTATGAAGGTATAAAAGTACCACAAGCCACTATAGATAGGCAGTTTGGACTTATCATTTTGTTGTATTTATTTGGATGAATATATGATGTATTGGTCACGAATCTATACCTACACTCTGTCAGAGGCTCAGAGAAACAAAAAAGTAAAACTTGCCCTTAATCGGAAAGGCTATTCTACTACAACCTCAAGCAGTTTAACTGCACTCCTAAACATCATGCAATAATTGTGGTCACTATTTTAAAAGTGGAAAAGGTGTAATTATTGAAAATCTAACCAAAATGATAGCTATAATGGTTCCTAAAGTATCATAGAGGTATTTCAGGGGATTTGCAAACAGGTTTAGGGTCAGAAAAGTAATATTTCTGCAGACACCACACATTCTGGACACAATCTGTTTAAAACCCGACCTTCAGATCAGAGCACTATTTGTAAAAAAATCAACATGCTTCTTGTAGGCTGTCTCTATGATGAACACAACGGATACTTAACAACTAGAGTTGTTAATTACCTCGTTTTGAAAAAAAAAAAAAAATTACACTGTCTCAACCTTCTGTTTGTCCTTTTTTATTAAAAAAGTGGTTGTCAACACATTTGCATACTGCCTGTTTAATTGTATTTATTTTATTGTATTTACAGTTTATGTATCTAGACTTTATATTTGCACTTGAAGAGGTTTCATAACTGAAGTCAAATTTATCACTATTGCAGTTTAACTAATTTTTATCAGTATTGTTTCTATACTAAGGATAAACCATCCCCACACTGAATGAGATAGTTTTTGAATTACATTATAAATGAACACATTAATTTAATTTATTGACTATATAAATAAAAAACAATCAAGAACAATAGATCAAACATTATAATTGAGTGTTTTCTATATTAAATATAAGCCTAGATTATTTCTCCATAAAATTGTTTGAAATATACCTTTGACTAGTCAGATTAACCCCACCTGATTTAGTTATTATTATTATAAATTATTAGAAACAACATAGAAATCAGACTTTATAGAAATATGGTTTTCTGCTCTTGTTTACTGCTTTTTGCTGCAGGTTATCTTTTATGACGCAGGCAACATGGCTACACAGAGAATAGGAGAAGGTTTGCAGTCATTTGAGTCTTAGAAAACTTTGCCAGCTTGTAGACGTGGCATTTTGTCAGGATTTTGCACAAGCGAGTGTGCAAAAAAGGAGAGGAATGCAGTGGGAGAAAAGGCAGACAACAGGACACACAGCCTCTGGATTTATATGTAATTATTTAAATCAGTGACTCACTGTTTGATCCTTTATAATTGGTTTGTGATTTTGTGTGGAGAGCATAATAAAGCTTTAATTCGGTGTGCAGAATTAGGCTTTGAATAAAGACTCCTTCTCGGAAGTGTAGAATCACTTCCTGGGATATTTGAATTCGGATAAATGGATGCTGCACGTATGCAGCTCTACATACATTTTGATGATGGTACCAAAGTGGGAATGGCAATCAGAGTTCAATTGTTGATGCTACAAAGGCTCTAAGTGTTGTTTTTTTTTACCCTGCAATCTTGAAATCGCTCATTTTATTTGTACAATCAGCACCAAATGAAGACATTTTGTTGCAGTGGTCTGGGTCTTCTTTGTATTCACGCCCCTCTCTGAGATGTTGGCAGTTGGACTGGGTAGTTATTAGGAGTGCTTCATCTGACTTTGTCATTGCTGATCAAACCAAGCTGACAACCCAACAACAAACAGCATGCAAATGGTTCCCCAATGTGAGCTTACATCTGTGCTCTGATAAACATCGCCAGATGAGTTACGGGCTCTGTACGCCTCGCATGCCGCATGTATGCGAGTTGCATGCCCTCAGAAAAGCTGGCACAGCGTCAACTCGGTTTGTCACATATTGCCGCTATTAGAAATAGCGGCTCGAACTTGACACACCCCAAACACCCCAAGCACCAGAGCCCTGCATCCTCGAAGATGAAAACACTTCCTTCTTTCCTGTGTCTGTTTTTCCGGTGAAAAACGAGAACCCTGCAGGGAGCGGAGGGGAGGGAGAAGAGAAGGGTGGAGCATCTGGAATAACATTCACTCGTCTCCCATATCACTGCTTTCTCTCTGATCCCTGTCTCACACACACACTCACACTTTGCTTTGACATATCAGCTATCACCTCCTCTGCAGCCTCTGCTTCAGCCCCGCTGCTCTTTCAGATGACATCAGTGCAGGTGTTGGTCTTGAAGTAGACCCCATTTGGTGTTTGTGTATCCATGTGTGTGTGTACATGCGCGTATGTGTGAGTGTGTCACTTCTGGTGCCATGCTGGCTGGGACACTTGCCATTTGAGGAAGGGGATTTGCTGGTTGTTGACTACCATTGACGTGCTATGCATCACCACCCACTTACAGGTGGCTTGCTCGTCTTTGAAAATGCAAGCTGCTGTCACGGATTTTTGACATTTATTTTAAAGTTTCAACTGAAATTTCTTCCCAGTGCTTTAAAAAGATTTCTTCAGATAATCTGTTTTGCACAAGTCTGTGTACTTGTTAACATTTTGCCATGCCGCGTCTGCAAACTCAATGTGTTTTATGTAAAAAGCAAATATTTTCATTTGGTTTTACTTTGTTAAAAGCCTTATTTAACCAATCACCTCCATAAGACGATTCAGAGAACTTGACCAGGGTTAATCTGTTTATTGGATAGGTGAACTTTTATTCACATATTCATACAGCTAAATAAAATCTAGTCCAAAAATTGACCCTAGATGGCACTTAATTAGTGAAGCAATAAAACTAAATTTAAACTCAAACTAAATTTAATTACCCAGAACCATCTATCCCCCTGGTAAAATAGGCAACACATGTTAGCGGCTGCATTGTGCTGTGTGAATCATTTTTTATAAAAGGGACAGGGAAGCTCGATATGTAAGAGTGAAAACAATGTAAACCAAATGGAGCGAAACACACAATGATTATGAAAAACTGCTGTAAGAATTAAGTGTGAAAAAATGTGAACCCTTTCTGTGGATTTTTTAAAATTTCTTTTTTGTTGAAAACCTCTTTCAGGTGACATTTTTCCTGTCACTTCACAGTAATCTGCCACTTCTTTTTAGTTTATCACAAGAATTCCAAATAAAAAACTTTGATATTTGTAATTATAACGTCGCAAAATGTGAACGTTCCGCGGGTTTGAATACCTGTGGAAGGAACTCCACAAATACAAGTACAACACATCATCCACGTTGAATTTCATACCAGCGTGCCTAAGTACGAGTTTATCTGTGTTAACATTTATTGAGGGAGCAGAATGAAAAGGGATTAACTTTCATTGTGCCTATATTCATGGTTGCTTGCTGCAGTGGGGGAAAGCGGCTCTTATCTGGCGCCTTACAAACAGCACGACGACTCGTTCTGAAGAACAAACATGGAACGAGGATACTGCGACACAACTTGATTTAGTCACCCAGCTGGCTTTGAGGAGCGTTTTTGATTCCTCGTGTTGAAATTAGCCTTAAGTCTGTTGCTCGTTAAAGAAAATCCTGAGGCTGATTTAGATTATAGTCTGTCAATCAAAAACAGCTGTCTATGTGCACATATGTGTAGCAGGTAGACACTTAAAGTCTCTGCAGGCTTCCTAAGGAGTGTATCAATATGATTGACAGCGTTAATGGTGTAATAATTCCTCACATCAGGCAGCTAAAAAGCTTCAATTCACACAGTTTTCTGGATGATAAGTTTCTGTGTTTGTTTTTTTTCCCCCTGCACCACAATTTTGCTCTGTTTCTTAACTCCTGCTACACTTTAAACTCTCCCTTCTTTTTCTGTCTTTTTTCTTCCTACAGGATGAATGCCGCAACTTTATCAAGGTGCTGCTCAGCAGACAGGGGGGCCTCTTTTTGTGTGGCACCAACGCCTTCAACCCGCTCTGTGCCAACTACACTGTAAGCAACCGCATCACATCTGCCGGCTCTACTGTAACTTTGTCAGACATTTTGTGGGCCAGCCACCAACTCAGTTATTCATAGAATTGCTTTAACATAATTGATAAATAGCTTATCTGTGTTTTGCAATGAGAGAGCTTGCTTCAGCGGTGCAATTAGTTCGTCTACTCAGGTGAAAGCTTTCAGCTTGATTTGGGTTGTTTGTTTGGCACTTGAGGAGGTGTTGACTTCCTCCCAAGTAGCTATTTATCCTTTCCGTCTGGCAGTTTTAGTTCCTTGTTTTTCATGGGAACAACGCTTGTTATTTCTTGGTGGTTAAACTTTCAGGCCTGCCGTTAAAGAGTCAAAGGCAGAAAATCAGGGAGAACAAGAAGAGGTTCAAGAAAGCGGCCTCAGAGGGAGGCTGGAGACATAACTTGTTTACTTGGTCGGATTATTTTTATTATTATTTTGCTCGTGATAAAAAAAAAAAAAAAAAAGAAATTTGAAAATAAAATTACAAATGAAGTGACTCGCAAAAATATTCAGCCTGTTGAATCTGTTCACAATTTGTCACATTACAACCACAAACTTTGGTGTATTTTATTTAGAGTTTCTCTTACCATCAATTTTAATGCACACTCCGACATAAAAAAAAAAAACATACTTATTATTTATTTGCTTTTGCAGGCAGGTGGTTGCACTGCATTTTGTTTAGGGTTTGAGAGTAAAGTAATTTCAAATCCACATCACACTTTTTAGATTTTGGTTTAAAAATGTAAATTATTTTCCTGCTCTTCATAGTTGTGCTCTAATTTTGTTTGCCTATTAAACACTAATAAAACATATCAAGGTTTGTGGTTGTAATGTAGCAAAATGCAAAAAAACATTCCAGTGGTGTGAACACTTTTGCAAGGAAGTCTAAAGAAATAAACATATAAAGACTCAACGTTTAAGGCAACAAGTCAAATGCACTGATTCGACTAATTATCTCACATTTTCAGAGTTTTACGCCGACAGTTTGTGGCATAAAAACAACTGACAGAATCTGAAGGTTCTACCCGTCAAGTTTCAGCTCACCTGAATCCTCCTCCACGCGGCTCGTTCCACTTTCCCAAGCAATCCCTGTCTCACTCAATTACGGCAACAACCCGAGACTCGCTGAAGGGGGGGAAAAAAAATACACATAAATATTAATAATGGGTTCAGCTGATTTCGCATCATTCTGCAGAGATTTTGAGGGAATGTACGCAGCCTAGTAGTCAGAGCTAGAAAAACAGTGTCAGAAAATTGGGTGGGGGAGGGAATTTTCCATCAAAGATTTTTTTTTTTTCTTTCTTTTCTTTTTGTATCCGTGTTATTTTCATTCTCTCACATTTCAAACTTGGTGCAACATCGTAACATAGAAACAAACCTGGCCCATTATCTGTCAGCCACTAATGACGCCCTACAACACCTGTCTCTGCCTGATAGGCTGTCTGCTTCTCAGGGGACTAGTTAGCAATGCAAGCTGCTCTTTTATTTATAGCTCTGTTTTAATGAAATGACATTTATAAATGATTTTGCTCTCGATGGTGGATGGAAGGCACTTAAAGTTTTTTTGGGTTTTTTTCTCCAGAAACTGTTGAAATAGGTACTTGTGGCCACCTTGTCAATATACATGTTCTGTAATTGACACAGAACCAGAGATTTCACCGTATAGATGCAGAACAGTAAAATAAAGGGATGAAAACGTATATGAATTATTAACTAGACTTCATGTGTGCGTCTGTATGTGTGTGTTGGTCTCTTATTTATGTAGGAGAATGTGACTCTCTTGTTGCCTAATTGCCACCACTGAGTCATTAGTTTGCGCTCTCCATAACACTGTCTAATTGCCATTCTCTTGTGGCTTGTTTTCATGACGCTGCCATGGATGCATTTATATTGTCTGGAGTGTGAGAATTGAAACCTGTTTCTGCCCGCCTGTTTGTGTTTGTGTACGTGATTTTTAAGGGCGATACTCTGGAGATGATCGGAGACCCAGTCAATGGAATGGCGAGATGCCCTTATGACCCCAAACACGCCAACGTTGCTCTGTTTGCTGGTAAGATGCTCCCTCCAGGCTCCCTGCACCTCTTCTGTGTTTCTCACTGTCAGACAGGGATGAAAAACTGAGGAATAACCCAATTCCTCTATGAAACCTAATGCAAGACACTTGAATATGCCGTATTGGTTCAGCTTCAATTAGTTTCTCTCTGCAGTTTTCCTGTTTACCTCACTTCACTGATGATGTGATCATCAGGTCTGCGAAAACAAACTGCAGAGAGCCATTATGGAACAGTCATCATGCTTTATTTTTTTTTATTGCAGTAATATTTTAGTCTTGTCAGCTGTCATGTCTACGATAACAAACATTTTTGCTTCATTGTGTATCATTATGATGGCCTGAATTAGTTTAGGCCGCCATCGTTTGTCTCTGCAGATGGTTAAGTCGATGATGCTCTCAAATCCAAACAGTGTTAACTCAAAAATGAAGCTGTCAGCTTGCAGCATTTTGTCAGCTTGATTACAGATTTCTACTTAAATGTTTCTACAGTATGAATGTATATTGTGTAAACAATTTAGCGTCTACCTGAAAGTGTTTCGACAAAAATACAAAAATCCATCCATCCATTTTCCGTCACCCTTCTCCCTAACCGGGTCGGGATACAAAAATCTATAACCCGATTTAAGTACTGTATCGCTACTGCTAATGCTGCATATTTCTGAAATACTATGTAATAAGTAAAACAAGATGGGTGTACTGTTTAGACTATTATACACATTTAAAATGAGTGGATGAATTTCCCCCTCAGTGTTCATTTAAACACCATGAATCCTGCAGGCATTTAACAGATGAACCCAACTTTCAGAGCAATCTGTCCAAATAACATTGTTTCAGATCTCCTAGTCTCTGTCTGTTTTTTCTCTGGAAATCTTCAGTCTAAACTTTGTTTTTCTTTGAGAGCAACAGTTTTCTCTTCTATGAAGGTTAAATCTGAAGAGCCTTTTATTAATTTTTTTTCAACTGTACAATTATGCATTTTTATAACAGCCTTGAAAGGAGATCCTGTGATAATATGATGACTTGTTTGCAACATATTACCATACTGTTAGTGAAACTTGTATCTTTCAATCTGCTTTCATAGTGAGCTTACTTTTCTACTTGTAAACTCTAATGCATACAGTGAAATGTCTGACTTTAAATTAATTTGTGACCTCTTTATGTCGTGGATCAGACTCGGGTGCCGCTAAAGTCTTAAAACAGTCTAAAACAGCTCTTTTAATCTCCCTGGTGTTCACTCTCACTTTATCATGATGAGCAGATTAGTTTATCATGTGCACCTGAAGTGATATGTCTGTGTGATCTAAACCATTTAAAGAGATAAGAAACGTGTAGGTGTCCTATTGTAAAAGATCTTTTTTTTTTTTTTTTTAAAAAACAATTGTTTATTTAGTGTCTTAAAACTGAAATCTCCCCCATTCGTAACTCCAAATGCTGATGAGCTCTTTAAAAGTCAGTGTTTTGTTTTGTTTTCGCTGTATGAAACTGTTTAGGGCTTTTAAAGGGGAACTATTTGAAGACTGAAATGTGAGGAATTCATATCTGAAGAAAATATTATGTAAAGAAAAAAACCTCTGAGGTTAGTGGCACTAATTTGATGAAATTAGTGCCACGATAGATGAAGTCGGATTTGTCTAAAACACCCAAGTTCTCTAAATTTGACGCCTTCCTTATTTTATACTGTTGCAGTTCTGGTCATGTTTTTCCATTTTCTAAAAGAGCAGTCAGTCACCTGATGTTTCAGCTTGTACAAACTTTTCCTAATGTAAGGAAATTTGGCCCTGTGACTGATGAATATCCGTCACCCAAAGTGTGTTATTTTGCTTATTTGTCCTAATGTCACATTACAAAACACAGACATGTGACCAAAACAAAAGAAAATGGCTATTTTTTGGTACATGGGTAAAAAAAAAAAAAAAGGTTTGTTTACAGTAATGAATTAAAAATGGGAAGCAATGAGATGACTCCAAATTGTGATATTGACCGAAAGAGGTTTTTGATACAAGCCACAGCATTTTTGCACAGATTGAGCAGCCCCTAATACTTCCAGCATAGAAATGAAATTGGAAAATGTGCAGTGTGCTTAGAATCAAGCCTCTCCAACTCATCAGTTTAATGATGGATCAGACTTGAAGGCGTTGCAGACAGGATGTATCGCAAGCGTAGAGTGGTTCCACTGAATAGTGCAACATTTATATAGCTTAGAAAAAGAATGCATGAAAATATCACATCAAAATAAAATTAAAACTAACTCAAGAAGTACATAATAGGAATTCTACAATAGGCCTGACGGTCCTTGAATCACAAAATTGTCCAAAAATAGATTAAATATTCTACTGAGAATAGTAGCAAAACAACCAAAGATCTCGAAGGATCAAGGTGTGGCAGGAGGAAATAAATAAAAATGAAAGCTTGACAGAAGTATTTTCAGGGTGACCAGGGGTCTGTCTATTTTTGCATTTCTCTGTTTATAGTTGCTTTTTTTTTATTATTCTGTTCAGCTCACCAGTGTCTGTGTGTGTTTATGTGTTTCAGAGGGGAATCTGTTTACAGCTACGGTGACAGACTTCCTGGCCATTGATGCGGTGATTTATCGCAGCCTTGGGGACAGCCCCGCTCTCCGCACCATCAAGCACGACTCCAAGTGGTTCAGAGGTACCAACAGGCGCTTGTGTGAATGCGCGTGCTTGCCAAGATGCGCTTGTATGTTTGTGCTGCTAAGCGAGTCGCTCCCCTGCTGCAGCGTATCCTGCGTTCAGAATCCACGCCCTCTGCTCCTGCTGTGGTCAGAGCTGGATGGGTTTGAGTGAGCGTCCACGTTGCTCAGGAGCCTGATGGATTTGTCAGCAGCTGAGGTTTGACTCAGCAGACTTGATTGCGGGATACAAAATCCCTCCGCATCAAGTTCGATGTTGCCGTTAGCACGTGTTGCAGGAAGTCCTGGCTGAATTATTACCAGAATCAGCATGAAAGTCGTGTCTCAGAAATGCCAGTGAGACATAATTCTCGCATTATTTGCTGTGAAATCCCCTTTCAGCATGTAATGAAATTAGGCCTGGCTGGTGCCTCAGTGCCCCTGCCCTCATGTTACTCCGGCGTTGTGGGAATTAATGCTGCATTCACAAACGGACATGTTTTTGGATGCGTAATTTCTCATGAACCATCTATGCGTTCTTTCTCCACGACAACACAGAGCCCTATTTTGTGAGCGCTGTGGAGTGGGGACCTCACATCTACTTCTTCTTCAGAGAAATAGCCATGGAGTTCAACTACTTGGAAAAGGTACAAAGAGAAATCCGATGAAAATGTATTTCCTCTTTTGTGTCTGAATTTTTCATGCAGAGGAGGAAGCTGTCTCTTCATCGCACACTTTAAAAGGACGTCTGTGGAATATATGAATGCATTGTTTAGAATACAAACATGAAAGGTGAAGCTGAACCGGCAGCATTGTTTACATTTGAGCATCAACACTTTTACTCACTGCCACATTGACCTTTTATTATTTTCACTTCTTTGCATGCGTATCTGATCTAACAAAACACAGAACACGATTCTGTTACCCTGACAAATGTGTGATTGTTGCAGTCTTAATGCCGTTTCCTGTACTGATAACACATCTTTATTAAAAAATAATTTCTTTCTTTAAAGTGCATTTAAAAAAAGCATGTGAAGTGCCAAATCTAATAAATGAGCAATTCACATTCTGGGGGAAGTGTTTGCAGACGGTTTCTGGCTTTGACGTGTTTACAGAGAGCAGAGTAAATGGATGCTCAAACAGCGACAGAATTGGGTGTTCAAAGAACCAATTTTGGGATTCACTGACATTTTCGTGAATAATTGATGCTGATTTTAGCATTATTAAACAATAATCTGTCAAAACAGGGTTATCACATTGCAAATGGCATGCAAACGACTTGGCACATTGGAGCCAAAGAGCTTTTGAACGTCTCCTTTTGGAGATAAAATGCAAACATCCGCAGCTTATCACTGGTTTCAAGGGTTCTATCTTTATTATGAAGTCAAATTAAAAATGCCAGCTATGGCCTGACTTTCACAGGTGGTGGTGTCGCGCGTTGCTCGCGTGTGCAAACGCGATCAGGGTGGCTCACAGCGCGTCCTGGAGAAGCAGTGGACGTCTTTCCTCAAGGCCCGGCTGAACTGCTCCATTCCCGGAGATTCCCACTTTTATTTCAACTTGCTGCACTCCACCAGCCCCGTTATCAGGATGCACGGCAGGGACATCATCCTGGGCGTGTTCTCCACACCAGCAAACAGGTGCAACACACACATATATCCTCCTCTCCCATAGATGTACGCCCAGTTTTTTTCCCATTTAGCTTTTCAGAAACGATAACGTAATTTAACCATGTAAGAAGAATTTTAACTTTAATGATTGGAAGAGTGAGGGTTTCTCCCATTTCACAGCTACTCTGACAATATGCTGCGTCTCATCTTGTTCATATTTTTTAACAACTCAGCATTCTCCCAAACGTTTTGGAACATTTCCTTGCTGATTCAGTAAAAATACTGTTTATTTATTTTAGATTTGTTTTTATATTTTGCCTTATGATGCAGGTTGATAAAACTTAAACCATTTACATTAATATATGACTCTCCATGTTGTGAATTTAGCTTAAAGTGAATATATTTCTGTCCATATCAACTTCAGCGTCACTGCTATGTGCAGTTATGTTTTGTTGCACACGAGGCGCTGTTTCCATTTTAGTGGATATGGAAACGAGCAACAGAAGAGAACTTGTTCAGGGCTCCACCGATAAATAATTTTCTTCACGTTACCACTTGAGAAGAGCCATATCCGACACATTTTCTTTTCTTTCTGGTGAGAAAGAAGGCATTACTTCCACTGCTTGAATAATCACGTTTTTGGTAATGCAAATTTATGTCTGACCGACACGATTTCAAAAACTGCTAATTGCTCGTGGACATTGTTTGCATCAAACTTAGCACAGGCTTAATGCATTTTATTTAAACATCTAACTATGGGGATTGGAACTGCTCCCCATTTTATGAAGCTTTGTGTTTTATCAGCATATTGAAGAAAGTTGCATATCAGGTTAATGAAAGGGGGAAAAAATTAAGCCTATTGAATTTAGCATCTTATCTAACCTAGGCTCTGTTAAAGCTTTGCTTACTTGGAGATGGATATAATTAGTGACTGAAATCACAGAAAATGGGTAAGGAAAACAGCTCCAATATTCAAGAACAGCTTGAATATTGAATAAAAACCCATGTCAGCCTCTTTCAAACAGAGACCAAGGCAAACCCCCCCTGTGTGTGGCTCCATTCACATGGCGCACCTTGAAACTTTATTGAACCGCTGCTGTTTGTTTGTTCATGTATGAAGCTAAAAACAGCAAGTCTTCCCACAGAGTTCCAGAGAAATCTCAGTGGCGATGTCAAGGTGCAGAGGTCAAGATAGGAAGTGGGTGTGGTGGAGGGTCAGGGTCGAGAGGAATTTAAGCCGCACAGACAAACATGGAGACTGAGGGGAATTTAAAGGCTCAAATACAATACATGCGGTAAAACCAGAGGAACTGTTTAGCAGAGGAAACAAGGGAATGTGAGACGATATTATTTATGTACACCTCATGATTAGCTATTTATGATCCAAATATAGAGCTATGCTTTAATTACAGCAACACTAATGCACACAGATGAATTAATTTCTGCTTATTCTTTGATGTTTTCAATACTTATTTCCCCCTACCCCTTTGCTCTTTCTTTACAGAGTAATCTTCTTGCCACGCATATTTTAGTACATTTACACAAATCACTTTACATGATGTCATGCTAAACCTAGCATGTTAAAAATGTAGAAACATTTAGTTTCCCTGGAGTGAAAATATTGTTTGCCACTAGATACTGAGCTGAATGAGGATTGTCATGGAGGTTAAAAAACTGAGTTTTTCCAGAGCTCAGTGTAAGAGATCTGCAGCACAGAGCAAAGTGGTATGTTTGGATCACCATGACAACCATGTGACTCTTAACATGCCAGCTGGTGTTTGGGAATGCTGTGAGAAAAAGCCTTTTCTGTACTTGGATCACAAAAGTAAGCATGAGGAGCTCAAGCATTTCATGAACTCTTAACTGGAGGCATGTGCATCAGTCTTTACTGCCTTGCCAGGTACGACTGCGCGCTAAAGCTTGGGTCTAACTGTGAGAAAACTAAGGGGATTATGTGGACCATCAAGTGTTGAGTCTTTGAAGTTCATGTGAAGTTTTTTTTTGTCGGTGCCTCTATTCACCATAGTGTCTACAGTAGAGCGTTTACAATGAGACGAAGATCACAGTGTCATGATGTAGCAGAACCAAAGTGGGGATCTCGCCATCTTGTTTTTTTTTTACATAAAAACATCAATTAACATTCTAGCAACAATTTTAGAATACCCTAAATGATTAAATAAAGCCAAATCACTTGTACCATGAGGAACTCCTTAAATTTCACTAATTCAAATAAAATAACTTTATGGTTAGAGTTGCTGGAAAACCTGCCAACCATTTTTTTTTTTTTTTTTTATCCAAGCCTATTAATGTATGCATGTTTTTTGGAATACAAACCCAAAACATCTTCAAATGCATCCTTTAATATTAAGTCTTTTGCATCTTTGCTACTGGCATTAGAAGAAAGAAAAATAAAAGTAAAAGATGTTGAATGGTAAAAGAGAGACGATGTGATCAAAAAGGAAGAGGAGAAGTACGATAAGTCCAAGGACAGGGAAGTTGGTAATGGACAACACTTGTGCTTCCCACTCCCTGCAACCTAAAACTGTTTCATCAGCTGCATCTTATCTGCGTGTTTGGAAGAAAACGCTGCGGGAGAGTGGGCCGCTACCTGCAGAGTCAGATGGACGCCTCACATATGCAGACTCGTACACAAATAAGCACATTTTCAAAAACAATTAAAACAGTTCCCTTATAAAAGCTTTTACGTCTCTGCACAAAGGATGGGAGGACCACCTGAACACACACAACCCATGCTCGGGTAAGCTGCCCTTGGGTCTTGTTTTAAATAACCGCCAGGCAGGGCAGAGAAAAGATATGGATACGTAAAGGTGGAGGAAAATGAGCCGGAATTATCGGGAGAGAACGTGTGAGGTGAGCTGCAAAAACTCCCCATAAGCCCCTTGTGGCCCGCTGCGGCACACCGGCAAAATGCTTGCCAGACAAATTGCCTTGGCTGGCAGAGTGTAGTGGAAACAGCATGAAGCAAGACCTTGGAGGAAGGTAATAGCTGTTCACTCCTACCACTTGGCCCACTGCAACATCCACCAGGCCGCACCGTGGTATGGGAGAGACGAAATGAAGTCAACGATTTATTGTTCTGCATTCTGCGGGAGCTCAACTCCTCCTGTGCCCTCACTCTCCAGGGGTTATTTTACCACCACATACCAGCTGCATTCACTGAATGTTTTTTGGCCTCTTTGTTCCAAAATATACCATAGAGATTTTGAGTACGAGAGCAACAACGGAGAAAAACAAAAACATTTTCAGTTAGTATTAGCTGTTTTTTTTTTGTTTTTTTTGTTCTGCCAGTTGAAAATGTCATTTGCATTGACTGACGTGGGCTCTTTGGGTTTAATAGAGCTGTATAATTTCCCTCGCATTGAAAATGAAATCGTGTGTACTCCGAAAGCGGGACGCCGTCTCTGGCTTTCCATGTGGAGAATTCTGCGTGACAGCCGGATGTCCCTCTGGGAAAAAAACACAGCAGCAACGAGGAGAAGGAGGAGAACAGGTTTATGATGCCATGAAGAATGTGACACTGGGGAGATTGCACAGATGTGCAGGATAAACCTCCTGCACACCCCCGGGCCCACAAACAGTCTAGGCAAAGGAATACATAATAAGGTCACAAGCTGGAGTTACAGAAACTGGTACTGGAGAATGACATGTCCGACTGGAAACCAGTCTCACAAAAGAAACATGCTACTTTTTTACTAAAATATTTCTCATCTGCTTTCACTCTTCATTAGATCCTGACGTCTGTGGGCCCTAAAAGTAGGTCAAGACACCAGGGATAAACATTCAAGGAAAACATCTTTCATTAAAATATTAAATTATGACTCGTATTTTAAATATAGGTTTTCGTGCAGTTTATGTTTTAGGTGAGATCACATTTCTTGCACTCTTTCACTGTTTATAACTCATTTACTTAATTATAGAATTTTTAATTTTTTTTTTTTTTTTTGGTAGCTAAAAACAAAACATGAAACTTTGCACCATGACTCTGACTCTTCAGAATCTGTAAAGGTCAAGATGATTTTTGCAGGAAGTGGACCCATGAATGAAATTCTGCTTAGGCCCCAACACGACCTTGGACGGTGTCTACGTTTATCTGAATAGCAGATGATAGTTGGTAGTTTTGAACTCAAGTTGTTTTAATGGACATTTATAAATATAGTATGACCTACTGTGCTTGACCAATTTGAGCTGTTTTGGATATGAATCCTTTCTGGAGATAATTGATTTAGAAGATCTTTATTTTACTTTCATTGAGGAATGTGGAAAATAACAAGCTGCATCTTATAATTAAAGGATTAGATTAAAGATCTCATGACTGTTATTTTTCTTATTTTTCCCACTTATCTCTGGAAGCCATCATGGGACTGAAGACATGAGCAATTTCATCCTGTCTGAGAGTTTTTTAAACAATAGGGCTGCTCATTCAAACAGACGGCAAAACTTTATCTCAAAATTAAAACGAAGAACCACAGAAGGGGAAAAAATTCATAAAAGAAATAACTGAAGGGAAGAAGAAGTAAGAATCTTAAGCAAGACAAAGTAGCACAAGTGAGAGAAACTACTTTGGAAATGAGAAGAATAAAAGACAGTTGTGAGAGGAAAACAGCTCGAGGCCTTTTGGCTTTCTTTCGCTAGATTTAGAGTCATGCACAGGGCAAAGCCAGTGACCTGCAAGCAGAGTGATGGGAGGGTGGAGAGGTTGGTGAGGGTAGAGAAAGCTGGCAGACATATCGCATATAACATCTGGTGCCTTCAGTCCTCAGAGAGAAGCTGCATTGGACACGTTTAAGGACTGTGAAAAAGTATTTGCCCCCTTCTTTTATTGTCACACTTAAAATGTTTCTGATCATTAAGTATTTTTTTTTTATATCAGTAAAAAAAAAAAACAGAAATTTAGTATTCAGATAATTGTTTCATTATCACAGGAAAAAAAAAAAGTTTTCCAAGTCATCCTGACTCGATGTGAAAACGTAATTTGCTCCTGCGCTTTATAACTAGGTGACAGCAGCTGCAGTCAGGTTTTTCCTAAAAGTCATTTTTACATCTCTATGGTAATTTCAGCATGCTCTTTTTTTTTCCATGAACTGTAATTCAGCCATATTGGAGATTTTTTTTAGAGTAATCATCCTGTTTAAGGTAATGCCACAGCATCTCAGTTAGTCTTGTTTTTTGGCATTCACAGGTGGATTTACTGGAGTGCTTTGAATCACTGTCCTGCTGCATAAGCCAAGCTTAAGTTCACAAATAGGCATCATCTTTCAGGATTTTGTGGTAAAGAGTCGAATTAATTTCTCTACCAGGTTCCGTAATTAGTCCACATCTTAAAGGAGTAAAGAACGCCATGTTGGACTGTCCGTGCGACAGTCCAACATGGACTGTCCGTGCCATGTTGGACTGTCTCAGGATTGAAGTCTGTGTCAGAAGTGGTTAAATGTCTTGGATCCAAACATGTTTAGATGTTTGGATCCGCCATGTTGGACTGTCCGTGCGATGATCATTTGCTTCTTTTTTTTTTTTTTAAAATCAGATCTAAGCTACATTTTTATCCATCCATCCATCCATCCATCCATTTTCCGTCACCCTTCTCCCTAACGGGGTCGGGAGGTGCTGGTGCCTATCTCCAGCTGCGTTCCGGGCGAGAGGCGGGGTACACCCTGGACAGGTCGCCAGTCTGTCGCAGGGCAACACAGAGAGACAAACAGGACAAACAACCATGCACACACACACTCACACCTAGGGAGAATCTGGAAAGCCCAATTAACCTGACAGTCATGTTTTTGGACTGTGGGAGGAAGCCGGAGTACCCGGAGAGAACCCACGCATGCACAGGGAGAACATGCAAACTCCGTGCAGAAAGACCCCGGGCCGGGAATCGAACCCAGGACCTTCTTGCTGCAAGGCAACAGCGCTACCCACTGCGCCACTGTGCAGCCCGCTACATTTTTATGATACTAAAATTTGATTTGATGATCTAAAATCCTGGAGGGCCACTCTAACCTTATCTGCCTACAACCCCCAGAGTGCTGTGCTGTGTATCTATCAGGATAGATATTTCTATTGCCTCACCCTATTAAGGGGGAAAATTCTTGTTCCCGTCATTGTATGACTACTGCTTCCCTGCTCTAGTCAGGCTTGAGTCATATTCCTGCTTGTAAATGTCTGTAAATGATAAATACGGAGGCGTGACAGCTTGACCCGATCAAATAGCACATCGTGAGAGCACGGTTCCCAGCTGCAGCCAGAAAATCCAGCCCACAAACGCAGCTCCTCCACACACTCCTGGAAATCAGATCAGAACATAACCCAAGAGGGACTAGAAATCAACAGCTGGACATTTATTTAAAAGTAAAAGTCAGATAAAAAAGGAACAAACAGCGGAAATTCATACAGCAGCTGATAACAAGTGGTTCGGTCTCTGTGGATATTTCTAAAGTAGTTCGAAGATTTCTCTCCATGTACATAGTTACTCATTGATGAGGACACTTTCAGAACAGAGTGGAGCAGCAAGCATGGTGTTTTCTTTGTTTCCTTAAACTCATCTCTTATCTCGTCCTGACAGCTCTCCCTTCTTTTCTCAGTGTGCCTAAAACGCACGAACGTAGCATCAGGCTCAGCAGAGACAGCCTGACTGTTTGGACGCCTCTGAGTTTGTTGTAAATGTCTCTTTGTGTTTATTTGCACGTGGGTGCACCGGACACTTCTCTGAGCGGCTGGGTTCATGAGCGGTTAAACAGCCTCTGAGGTACACCGGGCTTTTTACTGGAATGTTTTTGTGGGTTCATTTTCTTTACGAGAATCCTTCCCTCCTCCTTCTTGTGGGGAACTGAATTTTGAGTGACTCATTTCCTATTGTTGCTTTATATTCCAGGAATTTCCGCCAGGATCTTTTCTCGGGCCTAATATAGCTTTTCTATCTGCTGAATACCTATATATGATGGCCCAGAGCTGATAGTGTCTCTCCTTTCTTTATTCTCACTGTGCATCAGTCATAATTTTCTTTATGCTCCGCTGCAAGCTCCCAAAAAATAAAAAGCAGAGTTTGTCATCTTAGCTGGGCTCTGAATTCTTTTACAGTGTGTACATCTGAGTTTATTTTTATTGTCAGTTTTTTGTTTTTTTTTAGTGTGGGTTTAATCCTTTCTTTCCTTTTTATGTTATTTTTTTTTTCTCTCTGCTACCTTGTTGGAGAGTAGAGTCGGCTTGACACGGGGCTGACAGTCATTTTGTGTCAGCTCAAATGCTTCATCTGCCTCTGTCTCACCATCCTGTCTCCTTCTCTGCAGCATACCTGGTTCGGCTGTATGCGCTTTTGACATGGAGCAGCTGGCTGCTGTGTTTGATGGAAGGTTTAAGGAGCAGAAATCTCCGGAGTCTATTTGGACGCCTGTTCCAGATGAACTCATCCCAAAGCCAAGGTGAAGCCAGATGGCTGTGCTCAATGCATGCACCTGTGCTTTCAGATTGTTATCAACAAGCTGGGAGAATGACAATGCTGTTCTGAAACATGACGCTACTGCAAAAAGTGTCTTTTCACAGAGCTTTGCAAAAGTGTTCCCACCTAGAGTAATTTTTTTTTGTCATTTTGGAAAAGGGGAAGGCGGTCAGACTCCTGTAATGAAAGGCTGGTGTCCTGCAACTTTGAGATCTGTTCCTGGTCCAACAATGGCGAAATTACATCCTCAGTCCTAACAATGACCTAATTATTTCAGTCTGGTGTGTTGGAACAGAAAAACATCTAAGATTTGTCGGACACTGGTCTTTGAAGACTGGACTTTGACACTTGTATGTTAAAGAAACTAAGTTCAGTGTGAATAAATGGGTTTTTATTGAGTAGACCAACACAAAGTACTCCACCACAGTGAAAAAAAAAAAAAAAAAAGAAATATGACTAAAATTAAAACACCAAATAGTGCTGTGTGAATTGGTATTTAATCCATTTAATCTGACTACCCTTTGTGAAATTTAATCTCAGTACAAGTGCAGCTGCTCTGTGAAGGATTTTTGAGGCCATCAAACAACCTGATGAAGACCAAGAAAAGCAGCAGACTGTTTGGGAAGAAATCTGCAGTGAAGATGAAAGCAGGGTTGGTTTAGAAAACACTATTCTCAGCTTTGAACATTTTACAGAGCACTGTTCAGCCGTCAGGAAACCAGGAATTATGGCTGCCTTTTCACTTAAGCGACACAAGGCGTACATGGAATTGATTACGGGTTTGTTTTTTTTTCCACTTCACAATTTATTGCTACTTTGTGTTGGTTACCAAATTAAATATGTTGAAGTTTGTGGGTGTAGTAAAACAAAATGTAAAGAAGTGCTAGGGGTGTGGATACTTTTTCATTTGTGGCGTTTTCACTGGCATTCATTGCATGACTTAAATGTCCTCTGATTTTTGCAGACACTTAAGGTTTTAGTAAAAAAAAAACAAAATGGAAAAACATATTCAATAATGTTGGAAACTAAAGAGTACATAAAGAAAACTCTGTTTTCATGGGAGGTTTTTCATCTGCAGCGTTGCTACTAAAGAATTTCTATGTGAATGCGAGTCGCTCAGACAGTCTAGACTGTCCTTTTAATAATATATCATTATGGAGACGTGAATGACTTGATGTTGTCAGATAAATTCGCTCTCCTCTTTTTGATGTGCTCCATCTTGTTCCCAGACCTGGTGGTTGTGCCGTTCAAGGATCCAAGTTTAATTCCTCCAACTCGTTCCCCGATGAGATGCTGAACTTCGTCAAGACGCATCCCCTGATGGACGAAGCGGTTCCATCACTCGGACAAAGACCTTGGATTGTGAGGACCATGGTCAGGTGAGAACTTGGTGAAAAACCGGCTTCGATGTTTTGCTTCCTATTTCACACATAATTAAATGTAAATTGTACATGGCGTTATGAAGTGGGAGGTTGGTATATTTTCAGATATGCAATAACATAAAGAAGAGAATTATTACGCTGCCTGTTTTTAATATATCCTAATTAAACTCAACCATCCACAAGCTGTTGCCTCCAGAAATCTGGAATTAATGGAAATTGCTGATTCGTTTCCTACTTTATCATTTTTTTTCCTGGACAATTATAGCATGATTTTTCAGATGTTTATGTTTATAATCTGTTCTTTTTTTTCTGTATCTTTATTTTTTCTTTACCTCAAACGAACTTCTACCAAATCGTATTTGCCTCAATGTCAATCTTATCTTTGAATCAGGGTCCAATCAGTTTTTGACTAATATGACCACTTCGCTCAGATGTTTGATTCTGATGAACAAACAAATGAATGGATGGCTTTTGTTGAAACCCCATTAATAGAGAATAATCAGTAGAACTTATTTATATTTTGAAATACTTTCAAACTTTATGTATATCAACATTCTGTATTGTATTTGACAGATTAGTTGTCAAGGAAACACAGATGAAACCACAATGAGACTTGGAACGAGCTGCATCATTGCTGTTAGTGCATATGATAATAGTCCCCATTCTTTTAGAGATTTTCCTGCTCCATCACGAATCCCTGAATTACTTCCTCAGCATGTCACCAATCTCTGCAGGGGCCTGGTAATCAAGTATCTATTTGATTCAGGTGTGTTGAATCGGGGAAATATCTAAAATCTGCAGGAGTCCAGCTCTTAACGGCTGACTATGGACAACACTGAGCCATAGTGTTATCCTTAAAAAAATAAATGGATCCTTGGTGTGGAATTCTCTACTCATTACCTTATAGATGGACTCCACCATCCACCAGGGTATTATGCAGACCGAGGTGTATTGAGAATATTATAAAATCTTGCACAACGTGGCTTCTATTCCCATCTATTCACTCACTCAATCAGGACTGTGTGTAGCTTCCCTATTGTTTCTTTTTAAATTCATTCACTTGACTGAAATTATTAATGACTGAAATGTCTGGTTTAATTAGTTTATTATTCAAATTTAATAAGTCTCTGCTGTGGATTTCACCTCATTCTCCAGTTGCTCCAGAGAAATGACATATTTTGATTTCACCTCGTGCGGCTCTGTACGTTTCACTAGCCAATCTGTTTTAATGGACTTGAATCATACAGTGGCCTCCAGGAGTTTCTTTACACTTTTTAGCTTTCATAAGTGGAAGGCCTTGAATGAGTTGCTTCACTCTGCGACATTAATGGAGCGCTGACTCTCTCCTGTGGTTCAGGTACCAGCTGAATAAGATTGTGGTGGATACAGAAGCCGGGCCGTACAGAAACCGCACCGTCCTCTTCCTTGGATCAAGCAGAGGAACCGTCCTCAAGTTTCTCATTATGCCGAACCAAGACAACACGGTGACCAGCAGCAACATCTTTCTGGAGGAACTGGAAGGATTTAACCCTGACAAGTAAGACCACAGAAAGGCATAGGGGATAAAATTGGTTATGAATCGCAATTTTGATTGATAATTTTTCTTTTTTGAAAACTTTGACCTGCCAATACCATTTTCAGACAGCAAATAATAACGCCTTATGTTACTAATCAGTCTTCATAGAAAATTGTATTTGTTTTTAAATAGAATGTTGTTTCCCCAAACTTTCTTTTTGAAAAACCTAACTCTTGCTTGAAAGAGCTTTTCAGTCATTTTCCCACATCAGCGTTTTATTGTTAGCATGGCCTGATTGCAAAAGGAGCATGGTGCATAGACAGCTATACAAAACAAATCCTTTTATTTATCCCAATATTACTGCGAAAGAGAACCCTTTTCCACAATCACTAGCTTAATTTCAAATTTCAGTTCTAAGCAACGATTGGTGATTGTGAATGCTTCACAATCCTTTATTCACATTTGCAGCACTGGAACACAGAGTTAGTCCATGGATTCAGTGGAATATAATCAGCTGCGAGCTCAGCTGTAAACAGGACATTGACCTACTTAAAGTTCAGCATTGACAATATGAAGAACTGTGGGAAGATAAGAGACAGCCGGTTTGTGTTATTTTGGTGCTAATGCAATTTTGATGCAATTTTCAAAGGTGTTTTTTGTTTGAAATTTGACAGATCAAAACCAACCTGAACTCTGACGTCTTAAACATTGAGCTCAAAATGTTTTCCCTGTTGTATTCTTCTCCTGGTGAAAGCATTTTTTTTTCTTCTTTTAGTCCAGAAGCAAAGCTATGCTGGTTCTAAAAGTTGCTGGTATAGCAACCAGTTTTTGGAACCAGAGCTTTTAAAATTAGAAACACAAAGAACTGATTTGGTAGAAAAGGCCTCAAAATAGTAATTATAAACATTTTAATGTCAGTGCCCTACTTCAAACCCTTCCAGCAAAACTGGCAATCTAGATGCAATTTAACATCAGTTCACAGTTGTGACTGGAAAATAACTATTTTAAGATTTTATAGGTAGTTTACGACGATGTATTCGGTAAGGGGCTGGGCAATAAGCTACACATTTTTTTTTATCAACTTGATGGCATTGCACCATTATCAGACAATATTCTTCCTTTAAAGAAAGAAACATATTAGGTAATTAGGTATATTTTTAGTCAGTCGCTCCTAATGACTGCTAAATTGTGCTCAGTTTGATTTCCTCAGATTTAAAAACAAGTTCAAAATTCATATAGAATATGAGCACTACTAATGTGTTCAATTAAATGTGCCCACCAAGATATAAATCACTTTGCAGTGATTGAGACAATCCAATAACATACAAGAAGGAGAACTATGGTAATTAGATGAGACTTGAATTAGAGCCTAATAATCATTATCACAGAATCTGACTGTCCTCTAATGAGGTTGAGACAAACTGTTATGGGCAAACATTAGAAAATAATGAAAGAGACGTGAAAATCCAATCATCCTTGATCTTGACCAAAGTTATTGCCAGCAAGGCAGACCCTCAGTCTTCAGTCTGAGTTGAATCCTATTCCTTATCTCCATCTGTACAAAAGATTGAATTGATCAGGGCCTCTTGTGCTTCTGTAATTAGCATTTTGCACAAGGCGCACAGCTTTGAGACTTCACTTGATCTAGATCATTACGTAGTGAACAGTGGCTGCATTTCCTTTTCGCTCCTTTTTGTGTTTTGTTCTTCCACATGACAGCAGTGGGGAGAGGGGATAATTGTCACACAGATGCAGGCAGCTTTGGATGGTGATTATCTTTCACTAAGGATAATTAGAGGCATTTAAAAAAAAAAAGTAGATGTTTCTAAACAATTTCTGTTGTGGTAATTGGGAATATTTCTTGAACTGACTGGCTAAAAACACTTTTTTTTTTTTCTTTGACTCCTTTCTCATCTCGTTTAACCCATGCTTATGATTTCTGTCACAAATTTGACAAAATGAGGGACAATGATTGCTTGAGAAATGTGAGGGAGACAGTTTGACAAATAAGCTGGTGAGGCCTGGAGCCAGTGTGTTAGGAATAATTTGGTGTGCATGGTGAGCTCACCAGGAGGTCGCTGACAGTCCAGCCATCACAGCAGGCGTCAGTCTAATCAGACTACAGCTGCATCTTCCTCCAGGCCTTCATCACCCTAACCTGCACATCAAAAACAAAAACAAAAGACCCCTAGAGATTCGTGAGAGATTTGAGATCTCTGGTTTTCAAGCTTTGATCTGCTAATATTAACTTTAGCTGTTTGGATTTGGTCAAAATGGTTTTTTTTTTTGTTTTTGTTTTTTTTTTTCCCCTAGACATCTAGAGAGATGCCCCTTTTGAGACAGGATGATCATCATCTTTTGCTTTTTTAAAAAAAAAAAAAAAGACAAAGGATTTGAAGTGATAGTCATTTAAAAATATTTTCGCACCTTCTATTAACGATTAAGAAGTTTAGCATCACAAACTGTAAACCGTTAACATCTTCCTGTATTTTTCTTGAAGAATGAAGATTCTCAGCTTTATTTAAAAGATTTCCAAAAGATTTCCAGATCTTCAAAACTTCAGCATTAAGGAGGTCGAAAGTTTAACAAGCTAAGAAAGAGAACTTTGCTGGTACACATTGAGCCTCCCAAGTATTCTGCTGTAGTTGGCTCCAGGTCAGTCTTTCCTTTGCCAATTTCACAAACCGTTAAATTGTCAAACCACTGATCAGAGCACCGATAGGAAATAAGATGGGATTTCTGAGTTTCCAACCCACTGGTCATTGTTAAAGGCTGAGCAAGCTGAAAATCTTGCCATTCCAATCATAAGTCAATTTCTCTGCATCTCTTAAAAAAAAAAAGAAAAGAAAAGAAAAAGTGTGATAAGTCCCAGATTACACAAAATGTCACTGGCCATTATTAATTGCAATTTTACCACAAAAAAAGAGCAAAAACGTTTGAGATGCTGTTTTCCAAAACGGATCCTTCACCCATTTAGTAATGGACAGACCCATTACTGTCAATGTTTAAAGACAAAATGACAAATAAAAAAAAGCACAAAATGACACATTGACTTGAAATAGCAGAACCATTTTAGGTGCTAGTTTAATTATTTTTTTTTTTTGACCCAAACACATTGGCTTCCTCTGCAAAGATAGCATGTTTCAGTTATACTGCAACCTTCCTAAAGTCTGCTGTCACACATGTCTATGTTCTCAAATGCACCATGCATCTCCTGCTATTTACTGATCTTACTTCTTTAATGTTCTTTGCTCAAGGCTTCTTTACTTTTTCTCTCCTTTCCAGAACTCTCCCTCCTCATTTCCCTGCGTTTCATGATTCTGGCTGTGAAGAATGACTCACAGCTTGGCCTTAGCAGAATGATATATCCTTCTTAATGACTGTGGGCCATCCACAGTCTTATTACCATAAACCTTCTCGATATAACTAATGCATGGATGCACATGTGCATAATATGGTGTAAATCTGCTGCATGAAGGCAGGTTGTTGCCAGCTCTCGTGACTCTAAGTGCCAATTAGAGGTGATTTGGATCCTGGCCGCTGTTTTTGAAGGCCAATCGAGCCCTTGAAGTTCCACAATCAGCCTATTTGGGTTGGCATTTTTACATCAGGCACTTGTCGCTCTCGCTTTTACAGTTGTTTATTTATAGAGCACTTTTGGCTTGTTTGTGTTTCAAAATGAGTCGAGAGAGACATTTTTGCCCTGTTGCTATGCTCAGATCAAGGTCAGGGGTATAATGTGCGGTCCCGAGCTTAATTGAAATTGGTTAATGCAAATTCTTTTTGTTTTGTGTGTTTCTGCCCGTTTCTGTGATGCAGGTGTGCTAAGGACTCTCTGCAGGCCAGGCAGCTGCTGTCTCTCACTCTGGACCGGGCGAGCCACACACTGCTCCTCGCTTTCCCCTCCTGTGTGGTCAGAGTGCCGGTGGCCCGATGCCAGCTCTATTCCCGATGCATGAAGTAAGCTTGCGAAGCATAAAGAACAAACCATACCTTAAATGGGCAGTGGGGGAGGAAAAGAAAGTTGGTGACCTTGGAGGGACCATCCAACATTTGTCTTTAAGGAGGGTGAAAAGCAGAGCTTTGTGAGCTGCAGCAGACTTGAGCTGTGCTGCAGTCTGAGAGAAGCTCGGCTTGAAATAATCTCTGGTCTTAATAAAAGGAATAATACCTAATTATTTCTGAAAACTGATGATTCAAGGTCAAGTTGCAGGTGTAGCTTTAGATGTTCTTTACTGGTCATATTTCTTAATGGTTTTGGTGGCTCCCCTCAGAGTTCAGCAGAAGTAATGAACAGAAGAGAATTTAAAAACCAAACCATCACAGCATAAGATCACTGACCATTAGCACACAGCTTTAGTCTGAAAATGCATTTTCATAACAAACACTACTCTCCCAAATCACAACTCTTCAGTTTTGTGGTTTGCAATTGGGGGTCTGTGGTGTTAGACGTTTTAATCGAAGAAACAAAAACTTGAGCCATGGCATTATCACTCATTATCTCTCGTCACATAATACCATAGCAAAACAAGGCAAACAATTTTTCAGCCATGTTTAAAGGAATTATGGGGAAATGCAATGAATTGCTGGTATTTCTGTATATAGCTGCAGTCTGACTTGTTCTCTTTCAACGCTGGTCAATTCTTTATTTACACAGAATTTATTAAATGAAATAAGCGAAAGTTAAAATGTCGTTTTTGTCCAAGCACCTCTGACGCAGAGACAAAATGACTCCATGTGGTGCTTTTAGTTCTATAGAAATATTGCCTGTTCTAGACTTCAGTGTGGTTCTGCTGCAAGTCTAAAGGCATGACTTGGAAGATGAAACTGATTCCATTCCCTCTGATCACTTGATGTTAAAAGATTATAATTTCCTCCTTCCTGTGTGCAATTACACTGGAGCAGTTATAGTTTGCATCGTTATAACATCTGTTTATGATCTTGTGTTTTTGTTGTTTGTGAAAATGTTCATGAATAAATCAGTCAAGATTTATGCAGTTAAAGACTTCAATGCAGGGAACTTCTTGAGAAATCCTGTGCTTAGTCACAGCTGCGTTTGAGCAGAACTTGCTAATAATTATCAGACGAACTTCCTCTGCTGTGCTTCAAATCGGCATTGGCATTACGATGTATACACAATCAGAGAGCTGTCATGGAAAATGAGTTAAATCTTTCACAAGTTACTAAATCACAGCCTTCCGTGAAATTGTCCAAACACATTTTTTTTTGGCTGTGCACAAATTTGTAAGATGATTGCAGCTAAAACTAAAGCCGTCTTATTTTTCTGCACTTTATGCCATGCTGCCAGCCTGTGCTGGTTGGAGTGCAGCTTCCAATGCGTTGCTTCTATTTTAATAAACAACATCAAAACAACAAAAAGGTAAAACGACTGGCACTCTTCTCTGATCATGCCCAATTTTCTTCTGACAGTCGTCATTAAAGCTCAATAATGTGTTGAAACATTAATTATTCAAAGGAAATTATAAACTGAAAGAAAAAAAAATGTGTTTTGCAAAATATGGAGAAGTTCACCTTTTCATTTATTAGTGGCATAATTATGACTTTTTTAAAAAAAATAATAGTTTTCTTTTTTCTTTTAACCACTATGCTCAAAACATGTGTAATCAAGAGGAAAACCCAAAAATATTGACCCAGGCCATTTGAACAGCTTTCCTTTGTTATGGTCAATTTCACTCTTAATACACAAGATGCATAAATGCGATGTAATGACGCTGCACCTGCTTGCACCCACGCAATCAGAGCAACACAGGAAACAGTCCTCTCTTCACAAGACCTGTGGCCCGCTGGGGTCCTCCGCCACACTAACACAAACCAGTGCACGCCCCAGCAGCACATGTGTTCACTGGAGCAGGTGAGTCATGCAGGCGTGTAATCCAGACCACATTTGTAAATCACTCGTACGCTCCCTGAGGTGTGTTTAGCGTGTGTGCTTATTATATTTGCGTATCAGGGTTCTTTTTTTGTGCATGAGTAGGTTCAGGATTTTTTTGTCACGTTTCAGCGGTTCATGCTCTGTTTCTTTTAACCCGTGAGCCGTGATTTTGAGTATTTCTTTAGCATAGACGATGGTGATGTGTAGCTCCCCCTCAATTTAGTTGTAATTGTTCAATTAAACCTTTTTCCAGTATTTAGATGAAGTTGAATTTGCAGCCTGCACTGACCATGCAATTTAGATTTTGAACAGCTTTCAGACCTATTTGTGGTCCATAGAATGTTAATATAGATTAACATCAGAGGATTGAAATGTATTATAATCAAATGCTGCTTGTGACATTTGATGTTCAGGAGACCAAATGAAAACGCAGCTATCTAAGATCTTATTTGTAGTTTATTAACATGTTGCAGTAAAATCGTACAGCAAGCAATATGGACACCAACAGCATTTTCTAAACTGGGGTTACGATTATGTATTTTCTGTTTCTTCATACTGCAATAAAATCTAGCCATGTTTGTCATTTGAAGCCACTTTACAAGAGAAACTGGTTCAATGCATATCCAGTCATTGAGAACCTGATTTGGTCCAACTTCAGCTCAACAAGGTCCGGTTCATTTAAAGCCAGTTAGTATCTAGTTGGTCTCCAGCTCAAAACCAATTGTGTTGTGTACAACAGGATGTATTTACTTTTTGTGTTTGTATGTCAAACTTTGAAAAATATTCTTTGTATGTAAAAGCTCAAATCCGATCAAGCGTAATGGATCAGATTTGATTTAAGCCTTAACGTCTTCAGGGTTTGTGGATGCTCAACACTAAACCTCACATAATCTAAAAATAATGCAATAAAATTACAAAATAATATAGTTAGATTTAATTGATTTTACTTCCACTTGGTGGACTGTTTAAAGGAAGCAAGTCAATTGAATCAAGTAGTTATAAGTCATTCAGTTCCCTTTTAACAAGGGACAAAACTTCCAGATTCAGTGGTGGAGGCCGAAAGGACAGGAAAGGGACAATGGAAAACTCAGATGTTCTGGTTGTGGGGACTTTTTTGGGGGGAAACAAAACTCCTGAGTATCCATAGGTATTTAGATAATCATCTACATTATTAGGAAAGAGACTAACATAAACACGGGCCACTCAGCCAGCTGGACTTACTGTAAAAATAAAAACACTAACAACACTGACTCATGGCAAATGTCCAGATTTCCTTTGGAGATGGAAACAATTTTGCGAAGATGATTGCACACTCTGTTTTGTTATTTTAAACTTATAACTCTTCATTTAAAAATTCCAGCAATAAAATACTGCACTTTTTTATTTACGTCATTAAATTATTGCATATAACTTGTGGTTTATTGTCATAATAAACATTGTAACCTTTGCAGTAAACTTAAAATGTCCTCTACAGGCTGTACATGGAGAGTTTAGTGGTAGTCAGCATCTCTATTGCATTCGTGCAACATAGAGAGCTGCGAGAGCCTTTTTCTGCTTTGTGAAAAAATCTATTCAAATATTGCTGAAAGGCACCCAGGTATCGCTGACTCAGGTTACATTCATTTTCACTGGATGACGGCCTGATTGACAGCTGGGAAACGTTTCAGTTTTAAACCAAAACCAATCAAAGCAAAATATAAATCCATGTTCAACTTAATAGAGCCGCTGTCAGTAGCAAAAGCACAGTTATTTATTGTTCTTCATTAGTATTTCAAACACATATGGTAAGTGTCTTTTATCGCTTTGGTCACCCTGAAACGAATGTTTTCACCAAAATTTTCGAATTTAAATGACTGCGTTTGGTGTTTTTAAATTTTCTGTTGAAGAAAAGCATTTGTGTTTTCAATGAAGTGTACATAGAAATGATGTTACCCCTATATGTAAAAATGTTGTACTCACTACACTAATTAATGATCTGAGCCTTCATGTTTGAGATGACTATCCCTTTAAGTTGCTCTCATAATCAAATAGATCAGAGACTAACTTTGAGGCCTCCTTAAGGGAACCCAGTTTAATCTTTGAGGTTGAGGTAATTAATTTTCCTCCGCTTTTCCTTCAGGAACTGCATCGCCTCCAGGGACCCGTACTGCGGCTGGACGAGAGGAAGCACCTGCTCCTTTCTCAGACCTGGAACCAGGTGGGACGCTTTTCCTTTGTGGCTCCACATCCATGCAAACACTCCAAATACTTCTATTTGCTCTGTGACACTGTTTCTTGATCCTCTTTTGAAGTTGTACATGGCTTATTACCACTTTCTCTTTACTTTCCCTTTGATTCTAAAGATTTGTTTTTGTGTTGATTTATTTCATTATTAGTCATCCGGTGGTTATTTCTGCCTTCTGAGAGCAGCACTAGCACCCTGAGAGATATTCCATGCATTATTTATCCGCACTGGGAATTTTACGTTTGATTCTAGTCTTTAAAGTTAACTTCTTTTTTTTCTCCCTGTGTCTCATCCATGACTTATGGCTCATCCTAAATGTTGTTTTTGTGTTTACCTACTGAGCTGTCACAAAACATTGCGTAGGTGTCAGAGATGGCGGGTTTGTATACCAGAGTGAGACCCGTCGCTGTTCCTGCTGCACTCGTCTGTCTACATGGCTCACCTCCAGTCTTGATCGTTTCCCTCCACTGAAATCAAATCTCTCATAAATCAAGCCGCTTATTGAGTTAGGCTTTCAAACACAAGTGTAGTGCCAGCTGAACAGACAATATAGGCCTTAAATACCGCCTCAGGTAGGCTGCTTATACTATTAAAGGCTTCTGTGTTTGTCTTGATTAGATTTACCAAGGGCGGTCAACTTTGCAATTGAATACATATTGAGTTTCTAAGCATTTCCTTTTTGTGGAATATGGCAACCTTTCTCTGGTAGCCATCATCAGACAGTATCATGCTGGAGATTGTGATATGAAAAACCACCAAGGAAGCTTTGTATTTTTAAATAGTAATGTTAAAACCATTAGCTTTATGAATTCATTTGTAGTTTTATAATTGTGCTCTCCTGATTTTAGCATAAAATCAAAGAAACTGCCATCAATCAATCAATCAGATTTTACTTGTATAGCACATTTCAGCAGCAAGACATTTCAAAGTGCTTTATTTAACATTATTCTTTGAAGAATTGCTATATATCATTTAAACTTGTCTGTTTTTGTTCAGCTTTTAAGCATTGGTCATTTATTTTCAATGGGGTTGCACCAGAGTATTCGGAGAAACTTTATGTTAGCCAGCTTTATCCTTTGCAAAAGTAGTTTGATATGTGGTTGGGAGCACTGCCTTGCTGGAACTACCAATTCTGTACAAGTTTCAAAATGCTGAATGTTTTATGTGAGGTGAAGAACAAGAACTTGGACTTACAGCCTGGCTAGTTAGTGGGTCATGCAGTGGGACTTATGGAAGAGGATTATCCAAACACTGAAATAGTGACAGATAAATGTCTGTCATTAAGCCTATGCATCTTATTTTGTCCCACTGAAATTGTAAATTGGGTGGTGTGCTTGATCAATATTTAAAAATATCGTCAAAGGCAAAATTATTATTCCAGGCATGTAGTGACTCGTGGAATAATGGCAATGTGTGCATCCCATATACAGAGTCTGATAACCAGTAAAGTCATGCGGTATGCGGTTCTCCATCTTGGGATCCTTACTCCCCTTTTCTCTCTTTCTGATTGCCATGATCAAAGCCTCCTAATGTCACAAAGTCTTATTACATAAATAGTCATTCGTGTCCTTGATGACCTCATGTAAATGTCTGACTGGAATAGTAATTTTCTATTTGCTATTTTATGTTTCCATCTGTGCCACTTTTGTTGAAGGAAAGTGTACCTTTCATAACGTTCATGATCCTTTTCAGCTTGAATTTTTAACATCTCTGTCCTCCTGTCCAGCACATTTATACTTTTAAATTTGGTGCAAAGTAAAACCATACAGATGTTCTGTCCGGAAATTATAATAATCACTTGATATATTATTTTTCTTTTGTAGGAATGCAATAAAGGTTATCAGCACCTCAGTTTTGGACACCATGTTGCAACACTTTCAAACAGCATGTACCATGGAAATCATCTGGTCTTTATTATATCTTACTTTGAAGGCGTTGAATAATGAGTTAGTGTACCTGGACGAATGTACAATATGTAAAAAAAGCAACATTGTCAGTCTATATGTAGTCTAGCAGAGTATGAGGCAGCCAGCTGAACTCAAGACATTATTCTTTGATATCTTCCATGCGTCTACTGCATATTTAAACTCATTTATCAAAGCATTTCAGGGGCATTAAAAGGCCAAATGATTACTGTACAGCAAGGTTTTCTAATTGCAAAATCAAACTTTCAAAGGCAATGTAATAGTCTCATCTGCTCTCATTCTTTAGATGTTGTATGCAGATCTTATATTTATTTTCCATGGTACCAGAAACAAAACAACAATCTGACATCATGAAAGAAATGTTATAATCTAGATTGCATAGAAAGTCCAATGTGGCTTTGGCTTATTTCACCCATGTGCTCATTAGGATTTTCACCAATTATGCATTGAGGGAAAAAGAAATTCTGAAATATGAAAAGTTATTAAGACACATGTTTAAGATTTGGGAGAGTGTACTCTTACCATGAATTATATTAACTCGTGCCAAGACATTGTTCCTCCTGCTAAACTCCACAGTGAGCCTCCGCTCAGGCTTTGGACAGCATCAAGTCCATTGCTCCTTCCTGTTTTTGGTCTTTATGAAAGCCAACTTGATGGTCTGCTGCCCGGAGCTCAGATTTAATGCAATTACAGAATGTTATCGCCGACCCAATCTACCACTAAGGAAGAATCTGAACATAACCCCCTCTATCCTTCGATCATGCTTTATTGTGAATGTTGGAGGGAAAGGTACTGTAATCACTACTCAGACTGCAGACAAATCAGATTACGATTAAATCTTAGTACAGACTCTGTGTAATGTTGTTTGCAACTCACCTCATTATTTTGTTTGAGATGCTCTGTTGATATTCTTCCTTTCAGCTTCACCTGACAAATTGAAGCCCCTTTTCCACTGATTGTTCTCTATGTTGTCCTATAAAGCCTGAATTCTGCTCAGTACTTCTGTCACTTTTGATTTTTAAATGTCACTGTGTGTTGCGCACTTTGTTTTGCAGCTGAAGCGTAGGAACCAGGAGTATCTGTAGAAAACTGATCAGAATGGCATTTCAAACCAATTTCAAAGGTTATTCTGATACTCCTGCCAAGCTGCTGCTTTTCTAGACTGAAGTCTAAAGTGAAATCTGTTTAGACATTTGCTTTTTTTTTTTCAGTGGTATTTGTGAGTCACCAAACAGTTCAGGTATAGTACTTGCAAAAGTAATCATACACTAAACTTTCCCCTTTTTGTCACAAAGCAGTCTCAGAATCCATACATTCTATTTAGTTTTATGTGACAGACCAGCACATATATATATATATATATATATATATATATATATATATATATATATAAATTGAAAGATAACAGTTTAGAAATAAAAATTGGAAAACTGTAACCAATCCTTTTCAGTTTGACGACCTTAATTAAAACCCTGTGGAAGTAATTGTTTTTAAAGGTGAGACATAAAGTTGTAGAGATGTTCAAAGCAGGTGAAGGTTATAGAACAACAATATAAGATTTTAACATCTGCAAAGGTACAGCCTAAACTTTCTTTTTAAATATTTTGCAGAATTTTCCTTCCAATTCCGCTCCATTTATATATAGGGTTTTAACATAACCTATATATTCTGATAACAGGTTGTAACATAAAATCACCATTAAATAATCTGAAGCATGTGACTCTTATTTGAACAAATGGGAAAAGCTCGAGGCGCGTTATATAGTTTTACAGGATGCAGTATGTTTTATTTTGCTCTTGAAAAATTGCCAAAGCAGAACTTTCGCATATGTTCCACTTAAATCACTAAACAATAACTTTTTCTTTCATATGCATTTCATTAAATGAGCTCTGCTCTAAATGAAGCCTGCAGGCAAGTACATTGTGCTCAGACTAAACTACAGAGTCTCGTTTGTCTCTGCGCGTTGCAACGTGGAGCTGTTCCCCTGACACGAGCCGTAACCAAAAGCAGTTGTGTTTTTCTTTGAGAGCACCTGGCCTGTGCTGAGCTGCTCTCATTTCCTCTGGACTTCCTCGCTTCGTTGTAACTCATAGAGTGTTGAGTTTTCTGCTCTCACTGTTGCCCGAATAGGAAATTAGCTGCAGAAATACAATAAGTTGCAATTTTATCGCGAGATTATTGAAAAAAAATCTCCCAATTAAAAACATTTTTTAGTAACATTTGAATAATTTGACAATATTCTTCTAGATTTTTATGAATATTAAATAGCCATGGACATTGACCTCCAGCTTGAATAGCAAGTAGTTTGGTTTCAATGCAGAGAGAGAGAGAGAGAGAGAGAGAATGTCAACCAAAATTGTAAAAAGAAAAAAACACATTGTAATGTAAGAGCTAAAATATTATTTGCATGCCATTGAGATAAAGAACTATTTAATCAACAGAAACACGACCTAAGTTCTGGCTCCAACAGATTGGTTCTGTCAGCCAAATAAAGACACTCATGACCTCAAGTGGCTGTGTGTATAAAACACACCTGTCCTCAAAGTCCAAGCCTCAAAAGTAACAAAGAGCTTTCAAAGGATGTTGGGAAGAAAAAGTATCTGAAAAAGGCTGGAATGTTGTCCAGAACCACCAGCGACAGCTGTTGGTTCATTCATTCTGGGACCGAAGCAATATTAAATGACCATCGGTCACTCTCTGCCTTCGAGCTTCATCCAAGATCTTGAAGATGATCAGGAGAAAGTTGAGGAATCGGCCCAAAGTTAACCAGGAGAAATGTGTTAATGTGGTGGTAGTTTGAACCACAGTCAGAATTGGAAACATACTGAGCTGCATGGATTAAAATATTTGAGATAGAGGAACATGCTAAATTCCTAGCTTAGGTTTACATAAAATGATTTTATCAAAACTCAACTCTCCATGTTTGGCTGAGGAGAAACGCCGATTGTGACATGAAGACCATAGTCCCTACAGGAAAAAACACAATTGGAAATGTTTGCTTCAATCTTGTTTTCTAGAACTTTTTTTATTATTATTATTGCAAGTACATAGACCTGCATGTGATCATTTGAGATATTTTTTCTCAGAATATTTGCCATGTAGCAATTCTACATGCAACTAAGCCTGTCATGTAATGTTTTCACAGATTCACCTTTTGAAATCTTCTTGCTCACATGACTGTCACATGCTGTTAATGCAGCTTTTTAAATATTCTGATAAAGAGCCAAATGTTTGAAACTTTTGCTCGGGACTGCAAAGTGTTGCAACCAGCGGAGTCCTCATGTGTGCAAGACTTTTTGTTCATTCAAGATATTTTTTATTCAGCAACAGCAACATGAGCAACAACCAGTTTTATTAGTGTGCGCATGTGTGTGTTTCCTGCCATAGTTCTTCTATTTGGAAAATTAAAAATTGTGAAATATGACCCAGTTATTTTCACCTCAGTCAACTTCGAGCAGTTTCTTCTAAAGGCACAGAATAACTTCAACCCTATTAGGGGAGGAATCTTCTTAACTGAGCCAAAATCTTGCAGATTGGCTTTAGAGCAACAAAGAAGTGGCTTAAAAAGAATCGCATAAAAGTTGTGACTTTGTCATGAAACCACAAGTATTTAGAGACTTTATGCAAAGAGCAGTGGGCCAGGATTCCTCCCGAGATGTGTTCAAACCTTGTGATCAACTTTAAAAATAACACATGCTGTGTTGGCAAGTAAGGTTTTTTCTAGGAATTAGGTCACATTTTGCAAATACCTACTTTACCTAATGATATGCAGATCATTTATTAATTCATGCATTGTAGTTTTTAAGGATTCTTGCTGATGTTGTCACTCTTAAAAAAAAAAAAAAGAAAATATACAAATGGCAAACTATTCACTTCAGTATGATCAGATGCATATTTCAACCATTGAATATTATTGGAAAATGAGTCATTGTGCCTGGTGGAATGTAAAAGGAGTAAAAATGCAACACTATCGGCCTACATGTAGACAGACGGAAGCAGACCTAACAGTATTTGTTGTTTAGATAGCAGACCAACATGTTTGACTATGTGCATTTAAAGTAAATTGATATTTGCAAGCAACACAAACTCCTTAATCCTTGAAGACGGGGAGTTTATATTTAGAGCCAAAAACTTCATGTGAAGGCTTGCATGCTGACCTAGAAATATTTGTCATCCAGCTTAATTATGGACACACAGCTGCAGGCGTGAATGGTTATCTTTAAAATTGGAATGGTAATTATTATGGAACATTAGATACCTCAAGGGCCTCTTTAGTTGTTTTTATGACTTAATGAATTTTTATCCACTTTCTCAAAATAAAAACGAGTTTCTTGTATTGAACCAGAAAAAAATAAAGCATGTAAAGATTCCCACAGTTGTTACCTACAACGTTGAGATAGTGCAGCCCTATCAGGGACGATCTGCTCTGTGTTTCAGTGGCTGGCTTGCTGTGCTTGTGTGCTCTCTGATTAATGAGTGTGCCTTTTATCCTCTGCAGGCTGCCATTCGAGCAAGATGTTGAACATGGAAACGTGGCCCACTTGGGTGACTGCGATGGTAAGAGGACCGATTCTTTGTCGGTTTACCTTGACATGTGAAAGTAAATGGCGTTTCTTGTATTTCCCAGATGTTTGCCTGACTTTCTCAGTTCAAATAAAAAAGACAACAGGTGGAGATTTGATAACACTTTGACGGGTTGTGAATAAGACTGTCATGACACAATCTCAAACATGAGTAAGTAGACAAATTTATGTCAGATCATGATATCCTGGTTAATGTCAAGTTGTCATAACAAAGACATTTTGAATGTCAACTTTGTATTAAAAGTGTCATGATTTACCAAATGACTTATTCATGTTCATGACGGGTGTTATGTGTTTATGACAGTCTTATTCACAAGCCATCAAATAAAGTGTTACCTGAAATTTTAACTTGGCTAATGTGGTGTGAAAATACACAAATATTTATTTTGTTGTTTGTATCTGCTTTGTTCCAGACTTTACTTCATCTACAAGTAGAGTCTGTAATTATGTAAAACGCCAGCCTTTTATTTCTTTCTATGCATCGTTATGAAAATAGAAGCTGATTTAAAGCAAAGCATAATCTCTGCTGTAGATAAGCAGAGGTTTTTTAGGATGCTCCCCTGAGATCCTCTCTCTTTGATCTTAGTGCTAATTCCAAAGCATGTAAATTAATCCATCTCTTGTGAAAGTTTCCTGAGTTCATGTGCCATGCTCCTGGAGAAAAGAGAGATAAATATTTCAGAGAGAGGGTGCTCGCGCGCAAGTCTAATCCAGCTTTAGATGGGCGCTCCGTTTGATGCTGCGCTCTCACTTCAGATCTGCTGACCACTGAACCACGGGGGCGGGGATGAACCCTGTAATCGAGGGCCGGCGCTCAGTCTGCATGTGGTGAAAATTGACTAGTTATTTATCTTCACTAAGCCCACGTGTATCCATTTTACGAAACAAGCGAGGAACATTAATAAAAATGTTGGCCTTACTTCTAAAGAGCTGCCAAACGGTCTTCACCCTGTGTCTTAACACAGATCGTCTCATAAAAGGTTTCAGTGCTTTTAGCAATACATTTAATCCTGATAAAAATGTGACACATTAATTTCTCCACATGAGCCTCCAGATAAACGGATATATGTAAAACGTATTAAAATCCTAAGATTTATGGTATTTTCACCACTACAGTCATTACTGGGAAATTAGCATAATTGTGCTTTAGCCATTTGTTTACATAGTCCTCTACAAATTTGACACCGGAACAACCTCTTTTTTTTCCTTTTGTACTTTCATCCAAAGGTTGCTTATGTAACAAAATGTAGTAATTTTTGTTAGAAAAGCATTCTCCACATTTTATAATATGGTGACAGTGCAACTTATGATTTAATTTTGAAGACGGGTGAATTTGTTGGTCATAAACTCAGAACTGCTACAGTTTGTATCCTGGGATCATTGTAGGATCAGTCAGTATTCTTGATTTGCAACCTTACATGTTTTCACTGTAGCATGTCGCAATGCAAGAGGGTAGCTCTTTTTTTCAACCAACACAGATTTAACTCCAGCAAACATACGTACATTTACTGCTCAGTCATGAACCAACTTATATTCATTTATAATTTTTTCATGAGATGGAGACTTTTGCAAAATACATTTCAGTACATTTTCTCCATTTTTAAGAAAGTCATATTTCAATTAAATTTGAACATTCTATAAAAAAAAGGGGGGGGTGGTATCATAGTTTCCATACTTGTATGCAAATGTTACAATAGTAAAAGAAGCGGCATATTTAACTTTGTTGATGTAAGTGTGACCTAACCGCGAGAGTTTGCCCACACAACACACGACTAAGAAACATGAGAAAAGACAACTCTTTTACCTCAGTAGAAAGTTGCTAAACTTCATCATTTGAATCTAATTCACAGCAGCTGTTCAGTCCTAAATGGAGCACAGTTTAAAGGCTGAGTGTGTTTGTGTACTTGTAACGTCTGGCAGTGGAGCATGAAAAAAACCCTCAAAAGAATAATTGCTTAGGGACAGACAAGGACAGGAAGATTCCTCAAATTAAACAAAACATGGATCACTTTTCATCTTTACTTGATCTAGAAGAACAGATTAATGAAAAACAGTGAGAAAGCCTTAATGTTACGACACTAGAGGCAGATATAATTGATCAAAACAAAGGAATGTGACCATATTATTTTATATCTGCTGTAAAATGCCACCTGCATGTTCCTGGTCTACGATTTCTGTTGCTGATCAAAAGTAATGGGTTTATAGCCTTGTTCTGATATTCCAAACAGAAACGTGAAAATTCTTCCTTTCTGTACACACTGCTTTTACTGGCCCTGTGAAGGAAACCCCCCAAAATCCAGAAACAAACAGACCTTCTTGCAAACATTTCCATATAGCCCTCAAGAAAGAATGTCTGCAGGGGATCGGCAGGTGAGACAATGTGCAAATGATGTAATTTTCCAGATCATTGACTCAGAGCAAGCAAGTGGGCATGCTGCTAAGAATTGGCACTCATATCTCTTTCTGTTTAGTTTCAGATTTAAACACATAAACTCTTCTTGACGCCCACGAGCAGGAGAAGAGCTCTGCTCTCTACTGGTCTTTTAGCAAGAACGCCTAAAGATGTTCTACTCACTGGACCTCTCTCAGAGGAATATTCATTTTGCAGCCATTAAAAATACCTTAACTGAGCAAAATCTACAGCAGTGCGAACTATTGTTCACAACAACTTTCGCTTAGTTGTTGTGAAATATTCTAATAACTTTAATCTCATGGGCTATGACCCATTTTCACGTCAAATATCAATTTAAATGTGACACTTCGCCTTGGATGCTCATGTTCTTCTTGTTAATGCTCTCTGTTTGGCTGAGATCTTTACAGCCTTCTGCACACACAATCTTCAGTCAGAGGAAGACAGAGGCACAGCTTCAAGAAGGTTGTTATGACAGACTGTCACTGACACCACTGACACTTTGAAAACTGTCTGCTCTCTCTCTCTCTCTCCGGGTCTGTCTCTGAGCTCCTATTTATTACGGGGTTGTTCTTCATGCATTCAGGACACACATACTCTGCATCTTTGTACCTGTAAATACCTTCACACAGGATTTGTCCACATTAGCACAAGCTCTTTGAAATATTTCCTGCTGAATATTTCATGTCTCCTGTATTTGGCTCATTTCACCTGTCTGTATCTTGACCCACCAGATGAAAGCAGAGTTGTGATCTGGCTGGTTTATCTCTCTTTCGGAAAATTTCAGCAAACTTATTCTCCCTGCGTTTGCAAGATTTATTTATTTACTTTTTTCCTCTGTGACTCGCTCTGTGTCTGTCTCTCAAACTAAATTTTCTCTCCCTCTGGCTTCCAGGCACGTTTCAAAAGCTCAGTATTTGTAACACAAAATAAGCCAACTAAAACCAAGCATCAGTTTCCCAAGTTAATCACTTCGCAAATCTAGCTAAAAATAAAAGCAATCAAAGCATATTTCTACTTGATACATTTATCCAAACTGTGGACATTTATTTTAAAATCTTTGCTTGGTGGCTCTGTAGGTTGTTCATTATCAGTCTGATTAATATTCTATTTATTAATAAAGTCCTTGAGGTTAGGTTGGTTATATTTTAAGTTTTGGAAACCATACTTATGTTTTTTATTGTAGTTTTGCCTCGTTTGCGTTCCCTGTGCCTTTCCTTTTGCTAATTTCTCTGCTGTCTCAGTCGGGGCTGCACTGATTTCAGAGCAGTCTTGTCGTCAGACCACAAAGGGAGATGGATGGACGGCCTTACTTAGAGCCCAGCTAACTGTCTCCCCTCTCCCTTTAACCAGGGAGAAGCAGTTGCTGGAAGGAGAATCGATTTTCATCTCCTCTCCGGCTGATGGCAGGCGAATAGATTTCAAGGGTGATGCTGCAAGGGGAAAGGAATGGGGCTGAGAAAAGCAAGAGTGGAGAGGGGAGAATGGGTAAATCAAGTCGAAGAGTAAAGGGCAGAGCAAAAAGGAATGAGGAGGAGATTGAGAGATCATAGGACGAAGGAAAACTTTGAGGTTTGAAAGTGGCTCAGGTGATAAGATGTATGAATATTGAAACGAGGCGGTGAGCGAACAGGAAGAGCGAGGTTACAGAAAAAATACGAGGGATGGATGAAAGATTTTCACTTATCACATTTGTGTGTTTGTACTTTTTGCTCAGTTTTCATGTGTATGCATAGATTACTGATGGTACCATGAAAACTGAATCTTCTTTCTGAAATATGTCTTCTTTCATTTAAGTTTGACAAAAAAAACAAAAAAACTTGAGAGTACTTTTCAAATAATTTTTTCAGGGGAACATAGGCTATCTGATTCAACCTGAAGAACAAAAGCAGCACAACATACTGCAATCTGAAGAAACCAAAGAATAAGAAACAAAAGCCATTGACATCTATAAGCTCCACTAAGGATTACAAATACTTTTTGAGCTCCATTTTACTCAATGCTCATTTTAGTCAAACATATCTATGAAAAGTAAAAATATTGTATATATATATATATATATATATATATATATATATATATATGGGGTCACGGTGAAAGGTGTTGGGGTATTATGTTTTTACACAAAGCAAGGTTGCTTAAAACATAATTTTTTTTTTCCTACTCAGTTTATCGTTTATTAAAATCTTTATGACCATTTAAGACTGATAAAAGAACTCAAACCATATGAATTCTATGGGAATAGTTTTTCACAGCGCTGTAATTAGTTAAATGCCACACTCTTCCTCAGCGTGCTGTCTGTGTTGTTGGCCAGGCGGCTTTTTGTACTCTTGGATCAGCTTAGAAAAACTCACGGTTTGCTTTTGGAACCTGCCTCCCGACTTCTAAGAGTAAAGAAAGCTGCAGGGAGGCGAGAGCAGCATCTGTTTTCAGGACCGTTCAGTCAGGGCACAATGACAAATGGGCAACGAGTGCCACCGCCATCTCCTGTGTCACAACACTGCCACTGGCCTCCTCGGATGGCCTACTGCCAGGCTCTAACTTTGTCAAGTCGGTGTAAGCCACCTGCTTCGTCTCCTCTCAATCTCCCACGTTTGCTGCACCTCTCTTTCTGTCTCTCAAATTGTGACGTTTGCGTCATTCAGTTTTAATATCTCACAAAGCAAAATCAATGCACTGTTCTTGACTGCATCACTGAAGGAATGTCTTTCTGCTGCATCAGAAGACCACAGAGAAGGATCAGTTTCATAATGGGAAACTGAGGGAGTTGAGTATTGACTTGTGGTTACAAGCAATGCTAATGCATTTGCTGGAAGCTAAAGCAACTCGCCTTTCCAACACAGCCAGATATTAGGATGTCGAAGGCATGCCCTTCCTCTAAACCTAATCTGATCAAAGCATACTTTAGAACCATAAAATCTGGTTGAGACAAGAGGTTGTGGGAGTTGGAGTCCTGATGAAAGAGAGAAGTTTGGTGAAATGTCTGGATTCAATTATGTGCGTGTTTGTGCATAATGTATTGTAAGTCTTACTCTCTGGCTGTTGCATCGCTTAAACGACTGGGAGCATGTTTGGTTGGTATTATTGTGGTCCAAATCAACATGCACGCATGTCTATGAATGAGGTAATATAAGCAGAAATGGAAAACTATGTTTTAGTTTCAGCAGTGAAGACTCAAGTAGAAATTCAAAGATATGAAAAAAGACAGTTTTGCTTAACAGGTCACCTTTAAAATGATATAAAAACTAAAACTAATTTCAAAACTAGTATTTCTTTCCCTCCCCACCTTCAATGGGCTCTTTTTTTTTTATACCCGGAAGGAAATAAACACCTTATGTTTCTCATTTACTCCTGTTGACATTGTTTTTCTCCCTCTACTAAAATATTAATCCCTTAATCTATTAATCCCTTTCCATAATCAGGTCTGGGTTCTGCATGAACTGTTCATGTGTTGAACACTTTTGAATGTAGCACAAATTAGTTGGTCAGCTTGTTTGGATTCCAGATTTTCAGTATTATGTGTGGGAGGGTTTATTTTCATATGTGTAGATGAAAGGTAATTCAGATTAATGTCCCCAGCGGCACTTGATACAATCCACTGCTTGTTTGCTCAGCAAATTGCATATTTTGTCATATGCGGAGTCTGAAAATCTGCTGATATTCTCAGATCAAACTTAAATAAAAATCAAGTCACACTTCTCATTCTTTTCAAAGAAGAATATTAAATTCATAATATTCTTTTCCTAAACATAATGGTCTTTGAATGGATTACTTTGTAAAGCAAAATGTGACTACCACATTTAGAATTACAATGTGTTGCATGGAAAAGTAGAGCACAATTGCCTTTGATATACATAAATGAAACAACAATAGAGTGATTTTCTCAAACAAAAGAAAAGCAGGACTGCAGAAAAAAATACACTTTGTTTATAACATTGCACACCACAAATTAGAGATAACAGATGTGAGTTATTTCATAGTGTCTCCCTACAGAAATTAGAAAACAGAGCCCAACTAAATGGTGAGTTTAATAATCTTACAGCAGTGTATATAAAAGATCAGCAGTAGTGCTCTTTTCAACACTGAAATGTATGAAATAAATGACCAAAGAAAAAGGATGCTGTGATGAACTGACCTACATAAATAATAACTGAGTGAGTACCTTGTTTGATTTTGGTCGTCTTCCTCCACCAGCTTCATTTCTTCCACCTTGTCTCCGCGGCAGGGCCTTTGATTTGAATTAACAGAGTGTCAGTCTTTTGAATCTCTGATCTAATGGATCATCAGCCTTTCAGTCAACTTGTCCCATCTTCCTCGTCCTCATACTACTTATCTTCATCATATGAGCTCAAATCTGAGCTATTAACTTTGCTATGATTGCTTTCTTTTTACGAAGCAATTGTGTTGTGCTGCATAGACACCAGACCTTGACATCCCAACCTCGACCTCATTGCTTTTGAAACGGCGCAAAAATCCTGAAAATTGCCATTTCAATTTTGTATACACCAGTAAAACACGTCGGTGTCACCAGTTTTCTGAACTGCACCTTTTTATTCACGCCGGATTTAGTGTCACCGATGGCTCATGAGTCCCGACTAACAGAAACCTCCGAGTTGTGATTTTTGTGTGTTCGCACCAGAGATGAGCAGGTGTGAACATGCATGTGACAGGTGACGTAAACTGTTTACATCGTAGTGAGTTAGCTTTGGTTCAACCATCAACAGCCCATATAGGATGTCAGATCCACTTGCTGCACGTTACAGCGACACGTCGATTGGCTTCCTTCAGCTTTTGCATGTCACGACCTTTGCTGACAGGCCAATCAGTTACAGCCTAAACATGGACTGATTCCTCTGCCACACTGCCAGGTTCACTCTTTTGATTTACTCTGAGGTGATGATAATTATAAAGGATAGATTTGTGCATGCAAATCTTTTATTGGGACCCTGCAATGCTACATTGGCAAAGAGCTTCACGTTCCTCATTTTGTAGTTTAGCTATTTGTAACTGAAGGAAATTGTCAAATTTGGTCAGTGCTTAAAAATGTATAAGTGCCTTTTTGCCACACTTAAATGTTTCACATCATTGATGAACTTTTAATATCAAATATAGATAATCTGAGTGAACAAAAAGGCTTCGTAATTCAACCAGGTCCTGCATGAAAAATGAATTGCTTCCTAAACCTCACAGCTGGTTGGCTCACAATTGGTGTCATCAACGACCACAAAGTATTTACAACAATGTGGAGTAACTGCGCCACACTTTTCTTTGCACAGAATATCAACCATTGGAGAATTTTTGATGATTAATGGCCCGTTTAAGTTCAAACCACAGCATGTTTATTTGTTGTCTCGACGTGGGCTGCCTGGCGTGTTTTAGATTACCCAAGTTTCCTTGAGCTTAATGTCACAAATTCAAGGGTTTTCTTGTTGAGAGTAGAATAATGTTGCCATCGATGACAGTTGTGTAGATCCTGAAAAATCAAGATAGCTAAAATACATAACACTACCACTGCTGCTTTTGAGTGTAGAAATATTCTTCCTCTGAAACTTGATTAATGTTCCTCACTTTGGTTTGCATGAATCCCACAGCCTTTAAAAGGGATTTTGTTACCATTTCCAGACTGATGGATGTCCCTGACTTTATTTAATTGACTTCTTAAAATTTTGAGGATTGTGGTCTGGTCTGTTTCTCTTTCGTTATTTCATGTTGCCCTACACAGGCTATAGTTGAAGAACTAATGAAAGTGAACTAAGTTATCCAAAATATCTGGTTATTTACTATTAATCATTCATTGTCAAAGATGGACAGTCTCTTAATTGATTATTAGAACACAGTTGATAGTATTCATTTAGTCCATCTTTGTGTGATAGTCATTTGTTTATTGACGTGAAACTTCTAAGTGAGACAAAAAAAATATATAAAAATGTGTAAGAGGGGACATTTTACAGGACTGTAATTTGCTTACCCAGTTGTATTAAATCAGTCTTTAATTAGTAGTAGGAGCTGATGCGTGTTTAGGAAGTGTGACCCTACAGCAGCGGGAGCATCGCAACACTTTCCTCAGATCTTTGTTGCCTCTCAGCCAATAAAAACTGGGTATAAATCGCAATTCAGCCTGCCACTAAAACCCTTTCAGTCACACATTTGCCACCCGTTTTGGTCTGAACTATCTGGGCTGTAATGACACCGCTAGTGTTGCTGTAGTGTAGCTACAGATGGAAGCAATTATGGTGCTGTGAAAATATTTCCTGAAGAAAGGCAGTGTTTTGACTGGTTGAGCAGCGGGTACGCAGTTACCCAGTAAATGAGGTCCACTGAAACATCAATGAGGTGTGAGCAGACTGGAGATTCCTCGCGGCGTCACGTCAGAGCGGGTGACGATCACCACAGAGCCAGGTCACATTTTGGCTTTCTGCTGCTGCGTGGTTTTTGAATGCATGTGGGAGGCCTCCTATAGGAAAGAAAATTAGTTGGCAAATTTACGACAGCGGGCTCATCTAACTCCTCTCTAATTGCTGCGGTCTGGGGAGAGAGGCTGGTGCTGAGGTTTCGGAGAGGGAGCCGACAAAACCTACACAGTTCTTTGGATTTACATGGCAGCTTGTTAAAACACTGAGTTTCAGGTTTGCTGGTGATAAATGTGTTCTCCTTTAGCCTGAAACCCAACAGAGATGGAGAGGAAATGAAAAAGAAACAGTATAGAGGAGTTCTCCTCTTTACAAATCCTCCTTCTTCAAACACAGAGTGCTCTGTAACCTTCTTTTGATCTTGACTCCCCAAACTGTCACTTCACTAACACACAACAGATAGATGGACCTGAAGGAGAATGGTTTGTGTTGAAAGGCCGCAGCAGATCACTTACAGTACCTTGAAAATGCATCCACACGTCTTGAAATGTGCACATATTTTTTTAGGTTGCACATTGGTTATTGGGGTTTTTGTGATTGACCGACACAAAACACTGCATAAATGTGAAGTTAAAGGTAAAGGATGCATAGTGCGAAACTTTCTTCACTGCCTTATGAAACTGTGGCCTGATGAAATGTGTCCCATTTACAATTTTCTACATGCCACGTTCAAGGTGCAGGAAATGCATGGAAGAAGACGAGGTGGTCGCATGAGCTCAAATTCAAATCGTTTGACTGGTGATACGAGGCGGCCTTCGCCTCGTATCACAAGAGAAGAGAAGTCGTCAAGTTGTCTTGCATGTAAGATCTTGGTATTGTCGTGTCCTGAACGATGGAAAAACCTACACTGTTTAAATTCAATTCAGAATCTTTCGTTTGAAAATTTAAAGAGATGTTCAGAGAGACTCTCCTTCCTGCCCAAACTTGACCTTTTTTGCAAGAAAAAGGATTTGGCAAAAAGCTTCTATCTGTGCAAAGCTGGTAGAGACATTCCCCAAAAGACTTGCAAATGTAATTGTAGTGAATGATTGTTTTAGGTAAAGGGTAAAAGTATTGCGTTTAAGGGGGTAAATACAAAATGCACATCACACTTCAGATTTGTGGTTTTAGCCACAAAAAAAAATAAAAAAATATTTATTTTTTCCTACTTAACAACTGGGCATTAGTCTTTGTTAATCTGCCACACAAAATCCCAACAAGGACCATTGAAAGATTTTGATAATAATGTGGCAAAATGTAAAAATATTCAAAGTGTGGAAACATTTGAAAGGGTCTGACCTTCATTTCCATCCCAATGAGCTTCAGAAAATCTCATGAGACAAACCTGATCTTCCCCCTCACTGAAATTTAAAGACATTATAGCAGTCGGCCTAATTTTTGCACTTTGAATATATTTCTGAACCTCGTGGCGTGTGCAGTTTCTTGCATAGAGGCTTTTTTTTTTTTTTAAGAAAGCTGAAAAGAAGAGCAGTGGCTTGAGAGCTTGGTGAGGTGCAAGAATTCCTGAAGGCTTCAACTCTTTCATCTGGTCTGTTCTTCTGAGTCCTTCCTTTCTCTTCACATCTTTGTCTGCACAGCATGCAACTGAGAGAACCTTGAAAAACAAGAGAGGCCTGGCTCACCCTTCAGCAAGCGGCAGCCCCTTGCTGATAGATGGGTGTTTTCAAGGACTTGTTGAAATGAGTTTGTGTGTTTTGGGCTCTGCTCAGAGTGGCCTACAGTTGCAACTCATGACCCTTAACTCGGGTATGTAAATCTCAAATGTCATTTTGTGGTTGTGGAATAAATCCTGAAATTATTGGAACGTCCCCACAGAGCTTTGTAACTTTTCAGAAGAAAGAGTTTCAGTCATATCACATTACTTTCATAATATTTAATTTGTAAAAACAATCATTAAATGCCTTAAAGAGTAGCTTAAGGACAGTTATCAGGAAAGAAAAACATTTTCTCTGATTACAACGCTGTAGATAAAGATAGTTGGGTTTTTTTTTCTTTATCTGAATCAAAAACACAGTAATTACGTTTCCTATTTGTACTGAATTTAAAAGAAAAAAAAATCTCAATTCCCAAGGGCAATGGTATATTGTTGGTGCACACATAATTAGCAGAATATAAATCTTAATAAAATAAACTAATGCTTTAAATATTTTTTCAAAAGTCTTGAGGGAACGTAGCTGTGGGCAGGAATGACCATCTGGGCTGTTTTTTATTTTGCAGCAGAGTTCAACAGATCTGCAGCTGAAGAAACTTTCCTGGTTTTATCATCATGTTGTGTGGAGGTTGTGCAATGTTTTCCACCATGCTTGCCAACTCCTGCCATATTCTGCTCTGAGAGAGCTCAAGGGTCTCTGTGCAGCTGTCCACACCACAGATTCAGCCTTATTTACCTTCGGAGATTTTATTGAGTCATCTGTTCTGATATTGCTCCACTACAAGGATAATGAGGAGAGAAAAACACTCGAGACCTGTTGAATATATGCAACATCTTGCACTAACTTTCAATTTGTTTCGAGTGTTCTGCATAGATGGAACTGGTCTCTACTTGTAGCACCATTATGCTGCTGTTTAAGGCACTCTCTACACTACTGCATTTTTCTAGATTTTTCCATCCAAGTTGGTTCAAAATGTCCAATTAAAAGAGGACTGTGTATTCCAGAACCCAAAAGAAAACAACACCACACCAGGAGATGAGAAAGGGCCTGCTCTTCCCAATTTCCCGAAACCTAATAGTCACCCTGCAACAATGATCTCAAGTGTCATTTTGTTTGTTGGCTTCAAACTACCTGTTTCATTTGATGTGACTTCAATTAAACCGTTTGTACTATCAAAGCTTTTCCAGCTCCGCACTGCTGCTTCGGTCCATAAATTTCTTCCAACACCAGAACCTCCAGAGTAAAGCATTAAACTGTAAGCCGAGTTCATCCTTTCCAGCGGCCGACCAAAAATGTCTACAAATCACAAATTAAAAAAATAGCTAATTCAGTCATAATTTAAAAAAAAAAAAAATGAATTTGCGTTCCAGTGAGTCCCACTTGTGAGATTAAAAGTACATTTTGACATGAATAACTTTTGTTAAAAATACTTTTTATTAATCCCACAGTTTTGAATTAAGAATGTTTTTGTTGGTCTGATGTAATATTCAAATCTTTAATTTTGTGTTTTCAAGCAGGAAATCATCGCAAGTAACAGAAATATACAAATTTGAAAACCTCAGCCTATTATTAATCTGTTTTCTCTCCGTGAATTGAGTTACCAAAATAGGTTGACTTTTCAGTAATATTCTGATTTATTGAATATGACTGTAATATGCAAACCTTTTCAACAGGTCATTTCTTTTTATGGATTGTCTTCAATTTGAGGTGACAGCTGCATCTCCTATAATAATTGACTGTGAATCAAAATATTATTGGCTGATCAAACCATCAAGCTGAATTTACTCTGCACTTCAGGGGAACAAGAGCAGCCCAAATATGGCCAAACTTTCCCTTATAGCTACAGACAAGAACTGTAGAGCTAGATAACATATGTGCTTAAATATTTTTATTTCACACATCAAAGCGATTTTTATCAGCACACTGCCAGATTACATCAATGTGAAAATATGTTCAATACTATTTCATTCTAAGAAGTACTCATTAAACACAGAGGCGGCTATTTATTCATATTTCAAAAGCTTTTTTTCCTTTTTAATTAGTTTTATCAATGCATTGTGCCAAAATCGGCCCTTGCAGGACATTTGTGATTATCCTTACAAAGCAGCAATCCCATCATCACTTGGGAGTTTCCAAATTATTTAAATGCATTGAATACAGTTTACTGTATGTAAACTTTAAAAGTTGGATAAAGTTATAAAAACTTATCTTAAAACATCTCTAGAAATACTGCCAATGAGCAAATGATTTTAGACAGTAACACCTACACAAAACCCATTTTATGCTAACCTAAGCACTCAGAAGCTGTGATATATCCCATTTTCATTTCACAGATTTCTTTTTACCTATCTATGATTATGAGCCCCCCTGGGTGACAGATGTTGCACAGTCGGTAGAGGATAGATCTTGATGGCACTGGGAAATAGCTTAAGAGAGTCCTTTAATGTGACATGTAGGGTTCTGGGCCTCTTTTTCACTCCTGTCGCTGCCGTAATGTTTTTCTATCACTAAAGCAAAAAAAAAAAAAACCTCCAGATGAGTTTGAATAACTCTGCATGAAGTAACTCTTCCCTCTGTTCTGCAGCATATCAACAACACCGCCATCCTTCTTTCCACGCTTCCACTTACTCTCAGGCTTTCACTCATTCTCACGAGTCTCGCTCTCTTTCCTCCACACTCTCATTGGCTTTCACGTGTGCATGCTTCCTTTCTCTGCAGCACGACCTCTTCAGTCCATATCTGTCACTTCTCCTGATCTTTTTTTCCTCTGTTCATCTTTCCATCAGCTCTTTCCTGTCACCTTAAAACCCCGGATTTTACCCGTGTACCTCGGTATTGATCAGCTGAAGCTCTGTGTAGTCCCAGCTCCAGACAGGCACACTGATCCTTAGCGATTATTGAGCTCGAGTAGCGTACCCTGATAGCATGTCCACTCAAAGGTATCTTGGCCTCGGGTCACAGAGGACAGATCTCATTACAAGTGATTCGTAAATTACCAAAGGTAGCGGGCAAACAGTGAAGGAAGTGAGAGCAGTTCAGTCAGCCACCCAGATGGCATGCCTCTTGTCGGCATGTGTGTGTTTTTTGTTGTTGTGCGTATGGTATAGTAAGCTATATGACTCTGACTTTCTATAAGTTTCTAGCAGGTGAGAGAGATTAAGTTGAAACTTTGTTCATAAGTCAAGAATGAGAAAAATGTACCCTAGGGGGCAGATCGTTAGACTAATTTGATGCAGACGTACATTTTAATTCATTCCCTTAGACATATTTTTAAATATTTATTGTAGCTCTACACCATATGCATTCATGTTTACACAGCCAATGATGTAATTATTGCGTCATTTTATATTTGGTAGCTTATAAAAAGGAGACTGTGTTGAATCCCTTCAAACTTTTTTCCACAAATAATCACTGATCATGAAAGAAAAACCTTTAAAAAAAAAACAAAACCCACAATAACCTGATTACATAAATGTTCACTGGGCTCCAATGTAGATTAGATTTGACTATATATATAAAAAATAATAATTTTTTTGCAAATTCTGGCTTTAAAAATATGTAAGTTGGCATACGTAAAAATAATCTTAGATGGTTTATCTTAATTTCTGCATAATCATATTGGGGTTGTACCCAAAACGAACAAATGTCGACAATATTCAGAAGTCGGTTCTGTAAAGCGTGACTGAGTGTCCATACTTTTGCAAGCAGGTTATTATATCCTTATTTTTTCACACATATTCCCCTAACAAATGAGTTTAATTTCAGTTTGATTCACACAAGAAAAGGTAGCAAGACATTTGAAATTATTTGTATTTGTCTGGACCAAAACCTGTGGTTCTAAAAAGAGTTTGTTCACTTTTAAGAGTCACTGTAAATAGAAAAACCAACACTGCCTCCCCACTAAATAAAACCCAATCAGAGTTTTTGCAAATATGCACATAAAACAATTTCTTTCACCACATTGCCCACCACAATCTGGTGGCTTTACTTGGATAAGAGTCAGCTGAAACTACTTGTTAAGACTCCCTTTAAAAAGATTGACCAGATTTGGGAAAACAAACCAAAAAAGTCTGCTGATATAATTGAATCCACATATTCCTGATTGCAAGCCAGGCACTGAAAACCCGTCATGAAAAGCCTTCTAAAGGGAAAAATAAAAAGGCCTTTACCTTTTCATTACATGGCTGCTCTCCCTCCCCAATGATTTTAACACACAGCCTGGCCTGAAGCATTTATGTAGTTACCTCACTTACCCCGTTCAGAAACTTGTCTACTCTCTAAAGACAAAAAAGAAACATAAATGAGGCCGAATTGAAAATGAAGCTCTTCTGAGTCGCAGGAAGAAGTGAAATATGCTGAAGAGGAACGTAAGGGCAGCAGGAGAGTCATGCAGGTATGTGATTATGTAGTCATCATAGCAAACCTTGACTCTCAGCCTGATCTACCCCTGCTAATAAACCCTGAGGAAAACCTGAATCTATCAAGTCTGTGTTTTTCTGGTGCAGATCATACAGAATTTTAATTATAAACACATGAATGGCTGTTGAGCATAAATGTTTCACCATATTGATCAGCCAAGGCACGTCTGACAGGCCCTCAGGATAAAAGGCTCATTTTTTCTTTACCTTAATTATTTTTATCTTCTGTTTTTTTTTTTCCTAAATAAGCCACTACAGAACTCGCCAGAAACTTTTTAAAGCCCAGCTCTAAAAACGCTGTCGGCGAAGAGCCGTGAAGGGTTTTACAGTTATCCCGAGAGTCAACACAGTTTATGTACAACCAGGGATTTGTCCAAGTAAGGAACTGAGCTCATTTTTAAAAGCAGCTTTATTCTTTATTAGTTTGTTTCTGTACTTAAAAATTACACATCAGTCTTAGTTTGACAGATAGCATGAGAGAAACTGCCTGGTGTTTTGTGACGGAGAAATAAAAATAGATGAAAATATATTTACAAGGCTTGTTGAGACAAAGAAAGTAGAAAGCACAAAAATGTGGCCAAAAAAAAAACCCCAACCAAACAAACAAAAGAAAAACAAGAGGCAGCCTTTAAGCAAAGACTAAGGAGAGGAGGATGATGAGCAAAGTCACTCAGCCGTGGAAGCGCTACGCACATTTACTTATTAACACACTTATATTCCTGCATCAATGCAAACATATTCACACAGGAGTGCACACGCTCTGGCATGTGCATCCCTCTTCCACTCCGCACATAAACACATTATGCATGGAAATGGTGGATTGTGGAGATGAAAGCCCTTCAGATCACTTGCTGCTCCATGACACAGTCGTAGCCTATCGAGCTTAGAAGTGTGTGCTTATGCCATCGACGGGTCCGCTGGGACGCTGCGAAGTCTTTGTTCGAGTTTGATGTGCCCTGATTGTAATACATGTATTCTAGCTGTGAAAGTGAATAAAAGTTTCCAGGTCTGGCTTTTGATTAAGAAACCTATCGAACCGTAGGCGGCTTCAAAATAGCTCTCAGATTAATTAGTTAGCACCTGCCCTCCCAAGCTGCAATCAAAGCCAAAGCAGTGGCCAAGCAGGTGATTTGACATGGCCTCAGCCACATACAATAAATAGATTTTAGGAAGCTTATTGAGTTTGTATATATGTATATGAACAAGACGAATAAGCAGTTGTAAAACAAAAATAAGGATTTTATTATTATTATTTATATTGGGAGCTCAGATAATGACATACCACATATGTGATAGTCATTTAAAGCAAAAACAAAATGATTTCCTTACCTTAAATGTGACATTTTAAATCCATCCGTTTACTTAGCAGACTGGGGATGAGAGCTCAAAGTAATAAAACACAGAAACTTTGATATACAATGTCTCGTCTTTTATCTGCTTCAAGTGTTGCTCTCTCTTAATCTTCCGCAGCCTAAATGTAATTCATTCATTTAGATCTTCATATCTTAAGAACTGCATTTTCCTTTTAAACAGCTTTTCATACCTCTGTGGTTTCTTTAATTGACACATTCCCAATTCTATATATTGCAAACTTTGAGTCTTCCCACTCAGTGAGCATTCACCGAAAAGGGTGATGTTGTCAGTTTTCGCATGAACACCCTTGTGCAGGGCTGCTTAAGTCTGGTTTAATGAGGGAAAAAACCTCACAAGAGCTTTTAAAAAAGGTCACACCCGCAACTTCAACTTGAGTTATACACACTGCAGCCGCGTCGTACTAAGGGCTGCTCAGAAAATATTGACTCCCTATATCGGAAATAAAACCTTTGAGTAGATATAGTCCTCTTCATAAGGTTTTCCTTTATATCACCAGCTGCTGGGTAAGCAGGTGACACATTTAAGAGATAATGGGTATTAAAGATTTATTAGGTTATATGTTGTAATCCTGAAGCTATTATTTGCTATGCGTGGAATACACAATAAAACCAGTCAGTGATTTAACAATCGTATCACATACTAGAATAAATCAGTTTTGTGGGGAATTTTTATGTTTTGAGATGTGAAATATGGAGGCATATTAAAAGTATAATGAAGTTCCTTTTCTGTTTTAAGTTATTTATGCAAATCCTTATGTTAGTTCAACAGTTTAAATCATGCACTGATTGATAGGTGCATGTTTTTGCAATGTGAAATTGTTCCCTTCATCATATATTTGAAATCAATGGGTAAGTGGCTACAAGAGAGATATCAGAGGAGAAATAACTGCTAACAAGACGATTTAGGTGTTTCAGGTGGAAACAACATACATAGAGAAAAGTGTTTCAAGAAAAGGAAAAACTAAACTAGGCATTAAACTACAGAGTCTTTGTGTTTTAAATGTTGACTCGCGCAAATTGACGTTAGGTATTGTTTGTAGCTATAGAGCTTCTGGAGCTCTTGTGCTTTTAGTCCTTTTTGCTCATGTGTTGCCTTTCTCGCTCCATTCACTGCTTTAATCATCTATCTGCTCTTTTTTTGCCCAAGCTGTTTTCTTTGGCTGAATCCTCCTCTTGTACTCTCAACTCTTTTGTGTCATCTCTTTTGTCTCATTTTCTCACTTGTCCTCCCAATTCCTTTCAGCACACGTACTGTAAAAATCTCTCTCCTCTCCTTGGCTAGCCTCCCTGTTCCTCTCCTCTCCTCTCCTCTCCTCTCCTCTCCTCTCCTCTCTTCGTTATGTTGTAATTGGAGCTAGAAACCTCGAGACAAACAGCTCAGTGTTTGTCAGCCTGACGGACAGACTGTTGGCTTCCATTAAGCTTTAACAAGCGATCGGGATTGGGAAAGAAGTTGCGGAAGGACAGAATGCCCAGCCAGCTGTTTTTATTGTCACCCCTGGTGGCAAGCACAGAAATGTGTCACAACAACAACACCACACACATGCTGCCAAATAGCTGTGCATGTTGCACATAACTTTTAGCCATTGGCTATAAATGTTTGCTTAGCTTTTATTCATCCAAGAAAAAAAAAAAAACATAAGTTTGGGATAATGGTGTGTCCACGTGCAGGAGGAAAAGCTGAACCAGTCTGTCTCCATTTTAGTCAGATCTGTTCCCTCTGTGTGAATGTGACAGCACTGTTATTGCAGTATGCAGAACTTAATCAGAAGTGTCACACAGCAACCCTGAACCACAGTGGAGATAAATGTCATCTATAACCTCTGCAGAGCATTTCCAGATGTAGTGTGTGTGAAAGATTGCAGATTTGTGGTCATTAATTTTCTCTCTCTGAAACAGTCTGTGCTTTTGGCCTTTTCATTTTGGTTTAGAAAGCAGCCAAAGCTCTAGTCAATCAGTTAAACCGGACACTCTTGACCTCTTTTTATTTGTATCTGTTTTAATCAGCAGCTGGGGGTTTTTTTGTGTTACATCTGCAGATTTGGGGAGAGAAACTTTGGCTTCACTGAATAAAAGCAACTTTTGAGCCAAACTTGTAGATTTTAACATAGAATCATGACTGTTGAGCTATTAGAAAAAACAGAGCATTTAGCCAATGATGCCCAGCAACCAAGAGCTGAATTTGTTGACTTTCATATGCGCATTCACTGAACCCTCCGTTAGTGATAAATAAAATATGATTTTTTTTCCAAGTTCAAGACATGGCTATATGCTTTTTTTTACTGGTGCACAAAATAAGCCGTGCATGAACATCGCCTTGCCCAAAGAACAAGACTAACACCGTGCATGAACTCACAATAAATTACAGTGTTACTTTATTCTGGCCACAAAAAAATAGTTTGGCACCATAAAAGAATTTCAGCCCCCCCCAAAATTTTTTTTTGGCTATTTTACTAATTAAAAATAAATTTGGATTTGTTCAAGAATTTAATATTTTTTAATAACTTAATTTCTTTAAATTTGAAATTTAATTTTGGTTTTTGTCATTTTGAATCCACAGAATACTTTACTTTTCTCCATCTCCATGTAGCTTCAAGAAGTGTTCCCTCAGTTTTGACAGTGCGAGAATAGAGTTGTTCAAATTGGCATTGCATATCATGCAGACGGACACGCCGACTCCCATCCCGTTCCGTGATACACTATGTTGTACATTTTCGTCTGACCTCTTTCTTTTGTTTGCTCGACATGTTTAGTATGGATGGAAAATTCAGTCTCTGCATGTGAAAAGCTGGTAGACTCGAGATGTGTTGCTTTCGTTGCAATTCATGGGGTATGAATACGTTTGCAAGCCCCTTTACCGACAGTCTTTGCTCATGCCGAAATTCTTAAAGAGAAAAGTAATGCTCAGTTAAGCTTAAATCTAACAAATACTTTGAAAAAACGTAGCTTATCTGAAAACAAAAAGGGGGAGGAAGAAGTTACCATCGTTTTGAGTTGATGTGAATCATGCAGCTCAGAGAATGGACTGACAAATGGACTGAACTTATTTAGCGCTTTTCCAGTCATTTTGACCACTCAAAGGGCTTTACACTAGAGTCACATTCATCCATCACAAACGCACACACATTTATACACTTATACGCAGATCAGTAGGCAATTTGGGGTTAAGTGCCTTGCCCAGAGGCACATCAACATATGGCAGGAGGAAGCTGGAATCGAACCTACAACCTTTCGATCGCAAGACGACTAAACAGCCACAGTCGCCCAGAGAAACATTTTACTAAATACCTTAAAGCACATTTTTAAATGTATTACACTGGGCCAACTTCTAGAGGAGTTTATTTTTTCTTCTAAAAATTAATATTCAGAAGTGGTGCCGAACTATAAGGGAGAGATGATGTGAAAAGAAATTAGGGAAGAAAGGGTCATGGCATCACACAAAAGAGTGAATTAAAAGCAAATTTTGCATAAATGCACCTTAATCCCCTGATAAAATATGACTGAAAATATAGAGCAGGATTCCTCTGATGAGGTGAAGAACTAAAATGTTCCTATCATGTCATTAACAAGCAATAACTACAAGCCGCTTCCATGCGGATCCACTCTTATCAGTTTGGTAATAAAGGAGTAATTAGTGCTGGAAGGATATTGATTCACCAGCATGGCCTGTTGATTTACGGCAGGTCTCGATCAATGCGAAAGGCAAACTTGTTGAGGAGGTTGATTTGCATCGACAGCGTTGAGGATCCTTTGTTTGAACTCCGAGGTCCAATTTTTGGTGACACAAAATGGATAAAAGGCTTAAGAAATGTCTAGGTCGTTATCTCGGCTTTTAGTGGGCAGTGATGCTTTTAGGTTCTGAATAAAAAGCTCAACAGCGAAATTATTGACTAAAGAAAAACAGAAAATGTTAATCCATTTAAATTTTCTTGTGACACTAATTAAAAATGATGACCTTTTTAAAAATAAATACTTGTCAGAAAGTGTCATTAAATGTGATGTTTTCATGCCCTCTTGAGAGGAATGCTGACAATAGTGCAGATCTTTTTAAAAAGATGCCCAAATGTTTTGTTTGAGGACTAGAGATTAACATATATTTAATAACACCATCTCACCGAAATGTTAATTTTTTTCTTTTGTTACTGTTTAGCAGATGCAATCATGCTGACAGGGAGGCTGAAAGCTTTGCTTTTACCACACAAGCTCCAAGCATTATGTAGCAGAAGGAAAAGTGATAGTGTCCACATTCATTTCTTGGCAGAAATGACACATGTAAGATTGTCCAAACCACTTGACGCTGTTTTAAGGAGTAATAGTTTGAATGCTTAATTGTGTGCTTTGTCCAAATGTGAATCTGTAATGGAAAACAGGAGTGAGGCAAATGTGTTCCTTCAGATTCTTGTTTTTTTATTTTCACTATTTATTTATTTTTTTTTATTTTCATAGACATGAATTCCTTAATAAATTTGCACCCAGGTTTATTAGACTGACAGCAGAGCATCCAGTGTTTTTTAAAACAACGAGGTTCACATTTTGAAGTCGGTCTGTATTTTCTGTATTCTACTTGTTATAAAACGTATGCATACAGGCTTGAAATCACCCGCAGTAAAATCTTGGTAAATGTTTCAAACAAGTTACAGAGAAACAAAATGCTCGAAGCAACGAACAAGCTTGTACAAGTCTTCTTATGAGAACTGGTAGTTATTTTAAATCGATCGGCTTCGAGTGAAAAGTTTAGCCAGGAGAAGAAAAACCTGGATGAGTTGCAGCGAAGCAACTGATGAAAACTCAATTAAAGGCTTGTAATTAGATGTGAAAAGTATCTTCATTGATCAACTAAGATAGTTGCCACTTACAAATGAAGTACTTTTGCTTTTCCTTCACACTCTTTGAGTTTTAGTATAGGCTTTATTATTTTGATATGTGCACATTACACAAGAACCCTGAAGCAAATGAATGTTTTTAGCTGAAATCAGAACCAGAATTGCCTCGCAGTCTTGTAGACAACGATATTTCCCATAAGCAACTGTGATTTTTTAGCAAAATTAAGTTAGATTAAAACTTTCAGTTTCATTCAAAATCCAAATAGTTTTCATTTACTTACTTGGTGTTTCTGTTATTAGAGGTACTTGTGACTCTCAAATCCCTCAGGATGCAGCTGTGGTTTGAATCCTAAGCAGGGTTACTGTATGTTGTTGTGCTGACATGGTAATTACACTAAATTACTTGGGGGAGAAACATTTACATTTCTTCAATCTGCTTCTGTAGATTGTGACTTCCTCCGTCACCCTGTTGTTATACCTGCTGTGTATTTTTCCCATCACAGTAATTGCCCCTTATAGAATCTCAGGTCTGGGCCCGGGCAAGAACACATACAATCGGCATTAATTCTTAGTTTCTTTCTTGTGCATATTAACAGCTTAACATGTACAACATCACCTCTGGTGCGGCGCAGTGGTTTAAGGGTTTTTCACAGGGTTTAATCTACCATTCCTCAGCTTAATGCCGACGCGTCTAGAGTAACACTTTACATTACAAAGCCACAGGCCACATTAATTACCCACCGGGCCAACTCTCACTGCAGGATCTTCTACACAAACAACTTCCCGAGTCCCCGTTAAAAAATAATTCATCAAACCATAAAAAAAAAAAATGTTTGTTTATTTAAAAATGGTACGACTATTTTCTTGAATACTTTCATTCCTTCTCTCTGCCTTGGCTTTTTCTGCATAGGGTTAGTGAGTAAGTGGTTTCCAATTCTTATTAATGATATCCATTAATTTTCTGTGAAAAAGGATTTATTTTCCTGTCCTGGTGGAGACACTTTGCCTCTGCCACTATTGCTGCTGTAATTTAACAACTATTACTACTGTTTGTCTAAGCCCCCAAATGCTCAAGTTTGCTTTAGGCAACTCTCTGTCTTTCTCCCTCTCTTTATCTCTCTTTTTCTCTTTGTAACTCATTCCTCTTTTCCTCATCTGCTTTTCTCCAATCTGCTTCCCTTGGCACAATTTTATTGTATTCACCGCTGCTGGTCCCAGGAGCTTGTGGAGCCAAAAAACAACTTTTCTTCTGGCATTTTTCTAATTGATCCATGGCAGCCTGTGCTGTGGTCTCACTGTAGTCTTGTCTTCAATAATTCATAAGCGTTTTCACAGAGAGGGAGTTCATTAAATGTACTTGTATAAAGATGATATAGAATATTTTCATTTGCACATGTGATATCCTTCATCCATAAACACACTGATAAATGTTCAAGACATGAAAAGTAGACATTTATTATTCCAGTGCAGTGATTTAAAAGAGAAGGGTTTGCATATTTACTACAGATAACACCAGCCTATAATAAAAAAAAAACAACTTAATGCTAAAGATAAAATAATGGACAAAACATCAGTGACTGCATAACAAATGTTCTAATACTGGGCATTTCTCAGATGTTGCCGATGCATACCAAGTAATTCAAACTGTGACTTCAGTATTAGTAAATTATCTTAATGCAGCAGTATTGCTGTAAGCAGACATTTGTTGTTTCTGTGCTGTTTATATTCTTCTGGCAGAATCAGTTTTCCTCAGCATCTTCTTTTCCAACAATCTGGTCAGATAATACTTTTGCATATCCATGACAATTTGTGTTGTGATCTGCAAATGGTTTGATACATTTTTCCACACATGAAACCTCATCCCTTCATATTATTTTTCTCCCACTTCTGGACTTGACCTTTAGGACTTTGAAGTTCTTTCATTCTGACTATTGTGCCGTTTTCTTAGAAATGATTTTTGCAATGTCTTTGTTATTTATTTTGAATTCTTCTTTGTGCAAAAAAAAAGAAAAAAAAAAAACAATCCTATGATGAATCAACAAAGGTATTTTTTTTATATATGTGCTTCATCAGTGGGAGTATGAAGTCATTGCCTCTAATTTGACCTGGTTCATCCCCATTGATCAACTTTTTTCTTAAGATTTAGTTAAATAAAATATTTTTTCATCATTTGTCATTAGAAATTAATACCTTTGCACTGTGCTGATGTTTTGAGGAAATCATCTCAGCTGCTCAAATAAGTGGTAATTCTGAGTATTCTGTGCCTCATGATTCTACTTATAGTTATTTGTGAGGCTACAATAAAGAAAGAGAAAAAAGATGCCATTCGATGATTCATTACTTACGCAGCTCTTCCTTTAACAGGTCATTTTATATAAATATTTTTGCTATTAGTGTGCAGACAAGTCATCTAGACTTATGTGTAAGAGCCAGTAAGTGTATCTTTACTTTTGTTCCAAAGTATTTTTTCAAATAATTTATTGGGTACCAAAGTCATTTGTCAGTTTTTCAGTTTAAATGTAATTCAGTCATAGAACGATGATGCAGTTTGAATTCTTGTAGATGAATTGGCACGTAGTTGCCCTCACCTCTGTTGTTTACTGCAAACATTGCAGATTTTATGAAATGAAAACATTTGATTATTACTCACCATTACTGCCAGACTTGGCTTCGGCTTCTCCCTGTAAAGCTAATGTTGCAAAACATGTTACGGTTGAGAGCCATTCTCAATCAGGAAGACAGTTATTATAGCCATTAAAATCACTATCCACTTTATGTAATGAAGGCAATTAAACAGAGCTACCTTGGCTGGAAAACATATGCTCATTCCCACCCACAGAGGGAAGGGAGAAAGTAAGTTGTTTTATTTGGCCGTTCATTAACTCCCACAAGTTTAATACAGGAAATATTTACGCCATTAAGATGGTTCCACTAGTTGACTGATGACCCTTCTGTCTGTGTGTTGTTGCATCTTTCTCTGCAGGAATACTGTTTCAGGAGAGTTTCATCGAGGAGCCGGATGGCCTGGTGTCTGTAAACCTGCTGGTGGTGTCTGCCGTTTCAGCCTTCTCCACAGGGGCCATCCTCTCTGGTCTCACTGTCTGCTGGATCATGAGCCACCGCCATAGGAACTCCCGCGGTTCTGGAGCCAACGGCGCCCGTCGCAAAAATGACAAAGAGCAGACCATGCTGGGGCAGGGTCGCAGCGGCTCAGTGATGAGCGTGACCAGAACGAGCGGAGGCGAGAGACGGCGCTCGCAGCCAGATAACCTGTTCGTGATGCCCAACGGTTGGCCTAAAGGAGAGATTGACCCAGGTTTACTGCCCACTCCTGAGCAGACCCCGCTGCAGCAGAAACGAGTCATGCGCCTCCCAGACACCGACTGGGACCAGAGCCAGACCTTCCTCACCTCCGTGGGAAACCCGTGTCCCAGCAACGCTGTCATCTACCTGAGCTCCAAGTTTCTGCACGGAGGCGGAGGAGGAGGAGGTTTGGTACGGATAGAGGACCCCGGCGAGGTGGTGCTGCCCCCACACTCTGATCGCCAGCGTTACCTCATCCTTGCCACCCAAAGAGGGGAGCATGGAGGCAGCCGTCCCACCGGCAGCCTGAGGAACTCAGCAGGAGAGTACATCTACCCTGCCACACCACAGGATTCGCCAGATCGACGTAGGGTGGTCTCTGCTCCCACCCCACACGTGGACTACGGAGAACCTCGCTGGAGTCACGAGGTGCTCAACTACAACAGCAACAACGGTGTGCCCTATTATGCCCAGCGCCAGGGCCTCATCAGGCCAGACGTGCACGGATCTCGAGGTCTGGGAGAGCTGGCTGAATTCAGCCACCTTCTGGGCAAGAACATGGGAGAGCATGCCCCCAGTGGCCAATGAGGTGAAGTCAAGTGAGCGTTGATGCCGAGCTCTCTGGAAAAAATAAAATAAAATAAAACATTCCTGCCAACTGAAAACTGGAAAATTTCCACCCCTCAGACTCGCCGTCCTGATCCGACCTTATCCTTTCTGTCCTCTCTCACTGTCATTCAATGTTCTGACGTCATTCAGCAAACTGCAGAGAGAGGCAGAGAGAAAAGAGTTGAAAGTTGAGGTAATTCTCAAACCATTGAGTTTCTCTGTTCATAACCTGTGGCGTGCCACCCACAGTTCATAGCTCTGACACAGCAAGTCTCACAGGAAGGTAAAGAGTGGGGCCAAGAAGAAATAGGAACTTTCTTGAAAGGATAACGGAAGGATTTATACCTAAAATAAAATAAAAAAAACAATATTCCTCGCCAGGGCAAATGTGACAGGCCCCCCTTTGTTCATTCCTGTGTCATGAACGGATCTTCTTTTGGTGAATTTTTTTTTGTCTCTGTTGTCTTGTGCCAGTGGCATCCAGCAGACAACGATGTGCTTTACTTTGGATTTCAGATGAGACAAAACTGTTGTAGGACCTCGAAAAAGACAGAAATCATACATCATGTAAGGGTGTGTGTTTGGCCACAACAACCCCAACCAGCGTCCTGTCTTAACTGTGAAGTATGGCTATATAATGAATTTGGTGATATTGTTTATACAGAAATGATTTTATTGTGTGTAATTTTAAGTGTGATTACCAATCAGAAGCTTAAGCGTCTGATCAATGGCTAGTTAGGGCTGTACAGAGCCATGGTGAAGTAAGAGAAAGCAATAATTAGTTAAATGAATGACAATGACAAGAAAAGGACTATCTAATTTAAGTATTTTTTTATAAAATTAGTCTTTACAACAAAGACAAGGACAGTTTCTGGCTCTCCACATGCGTGGGTCTCTCTGACCCGACCCAAAGCGAGGCCTCCCTGGGATCCGTGGTGCATTTGAAGAAGGGGAACGTGAGCTGTCTGGCGATCTGACCGAGGCGGAGAGGCTCTGCCGCTTGGGAGCTCCATTCAGTCTCTTCTGCCGACACTGAGCCTCTTTGTGCCCCGGGCGCAGGAAGAAACTCCGGCCACAAATAACAATTAAGAGTCAGGGATCTGACTCACCACAGCGTAGCAGAATAGCAATGAGGAGAGCTTCAGCTCCATCCAGTCAGGTTCGGGCATCTCCTGTGGCTCAACGGTCCCGGCAAATCACTCAGTCAGCAGTACAGGGAGGACCTGGGGCCTGAAGCTGCAGCATGGGTCAGTGTCAGGACACAGCTAACCATCACAATGGTCATCCCTGGTGGCTTCGTCCCTTTTCTTTCCTTTCAGTGTGACTCCCAACAAAAGATGGATAAAGAAAACAGATGGTCGTGCGCGCACTTGGGTGTGGAGTTTCTCTTTCACTCTGTTGTCTGATCTTTTCATGTTTTATGTTTTTTGTTTTTTTTTGTCCGCTTTCATCCGTTCTTGATTCAAATGTAGATATGCTTAGCTTTAATCCATATGGGTCAGGGTTCAGTAAAAGGTGATATTTAGCTCCGTTTGTGTCTGTCAGCTTGTGTCTGAGAAAGTCTCTTAGGGCTTGTTTACATCACTGTGTTGCTCATATTGAGTGCAAGAAATGGCTTTGATCAGTTTCACTCTCACCCCACCCTTCTTATGTTTTCAACCCCATCCGCCTTACATTTACAAATAGGTACTAACAGTGTCACTGCTTTGTGTGGGAGCAGTGTATGCTGCTGCAAAATGTAGGCAAAAAGCATCAGATTGGACCTAAAATCCTGCTGAAATAGAACAAGTTGGCTGTTTTCCTTTACATGATTGATATCATTAATATAACAAGGCCACATGTGTTTTATGATTCATAACTTAGAGGCTGGCAAAACCATTGAGATGTTAAAAAAAAAGCTCAATAATGCACACTGCCTTGCAAAATTATTTATGCCCTCTGACCTTTTCCACATTTAGTTTCATTGCAACAGCAAAGTTTGTGTTTTTATTTGGGATTTTATTTTGTAGACCAATATCAAGTAGTGTGTTACTGTAAAGTGGAAGAAAAAATGTTGCATCATTTTCAAAATGTTTTTCAAATAAAAATCCTCAAGTGTATTTGGATTCAGTCCCCTCACTCGATACAAGTGTTAGAAGCTCCTTTTGCTGCAGTTATTCGTTGAGCTGTGTCCCTACCAGCTTTTCACGTAACAGTTTGTTCCTATTCTTCTTTAGAAAGCTGCTCAAATCCAATCAGATTGGACAGAGATCTTGTTACTAATTTGGATTTAGGAGTGGACTTTGACTGGACCATTCTAACTCAAAGCATTTCATTAAATTTCTTGCTGTAGGATTAGGGGGTTTTTTTCCCGATGGAACCTGTGAGCTAAACTAATTAGTTTCAGCCAGCTTCCCTGTCCTACCAGATTGACATTCAGCATTAGTTTTCCACCAAGCACGCCATGTCCTTTTACTTGGCTTATGGCAGACTGCAAACTAAAATCAAGTTACATACAGGTGGACTATGCTTAAGCTGAATTTTATTTAGTGACATCAGAACGACGGGGGTTGAATATAAACACTCTTAAATATATAAACACATGAGAAAGCCATATATCCTCTTCCTTCCACTTCATAGTTCTGCATTACTTTGTGTTTGTCATAAAATCCAGAAGAATCTCAAAGGTTATGAAAGTTTTCTGGAAACTCAGTACAGGACTCGTTGTTCCCTCTGATTTATTGCACATTTGACCCAAATGTTGAAACTCTTCTGTAAATTAGGAAATGTATCATGTTTTCATCCACTGCTGTTTGGCAATATGATGGTTCAATGAACTGAGCAAAAGAGCACCGGACCCCCAGGCTGAGTTATAGTGGAATTAAAATGTAGAAAAATAACAGCATGGTGTAACATGCAGAGGGACAAAACCATTGTATTAATGAGAAACCTGGTGACAGAGACAGTCTTGAGTCACTCTGCCTCCTCACCAAATGCTACTTTTAATATTTTTATTTTGTCTCAACCTCTTTCAATTACATTCATGTAAGCAAACCAGTTTCCCCCCATGTAATTAACCATTGGCATATCAGTTTATTTTTGTTGGCAGTAAAATATTGTTTTTTTATGAATAATACATAGTTATGACAGAATGCTCACATTTCACATAACTTAATTTTCCAGTTTTATTTTCAGAACATCTTAAATCACACTATCCTCTGGTTGTGGTTTCAATTCCTCTTCAAGGCCATTTTATGCAATGAAATGAGACATTATAGATCAAAGAACAATAACTACACAATAACTACACATGCCAGTAGCCATTATTTGTGTGAAACATCCTGCAGCAGGTTTAAACTGATGCATGGCTCGTATGAAGATTCCTTTGGATAATAACTTTTAGTTGTACCTAAAAAAGTTTGACATCAAATGACAAAAAGTACAAACATAGACATTCTTGAAAGGGTGAAATGACAAGCCCCTCACAGTCCACAAAGAGCAAAGAAAGCCTCGGCCTTTCTGAAAATCACACCTTTTGTTTCCTTTTAAGAGTTTCCTCTTATTGTTTGTTTTAGGAACTCATTTAGTTGCCATGTATTTCTTCTAAATATACAGACATTGCTCTATCATTACTTTCTCATTTGGTAGTAAACATATTTTAAAAAATGTTTTACAATTCGCCTTGTTGGCTTACCTTTCACTTTTCACAAACAGGCGGAATAAACCCATGGATCACAAGTCATTCATTTATAATTCCAAGTATTCTAAGAAACTGAATAAAACAAAAACTGCATTTCTTTTGTCTTCAGGATATTGATTAGACGTTGTCTTCCTTTTAGAACCGATAAGCATCCGAATGGGGAGCAGCACCCGTCAAATATTGTGATGCCCAAGCAGTCTGTTCAAAGCCTTTCTTCAGTCTCCATAGTAACCATCTGCTGTACTGGCCAAAAGGTGGTGGTTGCCTTCACCACTTCCCTTGTCATTTCATATTTCAACTAAAATGTAAACCACAGCATCAGAACAACCAGAAGCAAAAAAACCGCATCAGTCTCTTTCTCGCTGATAAACACATTTCGTATATGCTTGCTACTCTAAATAACCTGAAGCTGTTTTATGCTGGTCTGTTGTTTTCTCTATTTAAATAAATCTGTTGTCCTCTAAACATGGGAGTTTATCCTTATCTCTGTCAATAAATCAAGCATAAACTACTTCACAGAGCGATACAGGACTCTACAAACGTATAAGCAGCCATTTTCAGACTCCCTGTATAACAAATCATATGACAAATACGTGTGGCCGATTCTCTTATTGTCTGAAATAATCAGTTCTCAAGAATGGAATGGGTTTGCTGACATCGTAACGGTGACTAATGTTAAACTCTCTATCAATTACACTTACCAGCTTTATGTGAGGAAAGTCATGAGTCGTGTAAACACATGTTTGGTGAATGGCAGAAATAAACTGTACCAAAATAAAAACCTTCTGACCAAGAAGTTTGCAGACTGTCAAACTGGCTAAATAAGTTTTTTAGGGGAGGGTAGGCTAACCTGCTTCTTACAGCGAGAGCTTTGAAAAATTTACAGAAAATATGTTGCTGCAGAAGAGGCTTGGACCTTGTGAGGCAACAACATGCATTGCACTGCTGTGAGGCATACAGCTTGGAAATGGCTTACAGAAACAGTACTGCCAGTGTGAAACTATGGGAAAGAATGCTGAAAGAAATGCACATTAATTTATCCAGAACACAGATAGCAACAACAGTCAGCTTGGGAAGACGTCCAGCTTCTGCTGCAGGATGTGAAGTGTGGTTCTTCAACCTGTCCAAATGCAAACCTTTTCTCAAAATGTACTCTGGCACGAGCTGAGAGATTTTCATTTGATATAGTGTGTAGAAAAAAAAATACATGAGGCAGTCCAGTTAAAAAGATTTATAAAAGCGAGACCAAGCGTAGGAGGTCAGACAGGCAAATGTGATCTTAATGCATTACTCCCTCGCTACATTAGCGCAGTGTATGCTTTACACATTCGACCCTGAAACGGGTCATTAGTGTCGAGGACCGCTCCACTCTGCAGACCTCAGCCTCTCATCCTGATCTCGTGTCCCCATTTCTGAGTCTTTATATGCACGTTTTCGAATGTGGCCTCTTTATCTGGGCCCGGCGTGGCCACCCAGCCGTGTCCTCACTCCGCATCTCTTCTGGTGTTTCACTAAACATGCTTGATGAGGCAAAGTACACGCCAAGCCCCCTCTAATGGCTTGATGTGCCCCCTGAGAAAGATTGCTGCAGACAGGTTGTCTCTGAGGGGGAGCTACTCGTTCAACCGGCGCTTTCTGACCCTTTACCGACCACCAGCCACACGCACACGCAGACGCACACAAGTACCCCATTTGACAAATTGGGGAATGTAATTGAATTAAATCAGAGATGAAACTGGAGCCTGACACAGGCCGGTTCAAATAAAGGTAGAGCACTTCATGATGTTATCTTCCCGACTGCACAATTTGATTACTTTAGCTCAACATTACAAGGCAGCCAAAGTATTCAGGTATAATCTCATACAGGCAAGTCTGTTTATTAAAGCCCTCATCCTCCCTCATTTATATACTTCACGTAATTCCCATTCCTCTTCCTTCTCTTCTAGCAGCTGCTCTTTGTGTTCTTAAGCCCCTTTGACTGGGAACCCATTGGTATTATCTCCACTAAGTAAAAGCCGGGGTTTTCATTGTGTTTTTTTTTCACAATGTTAAAGGTCTGCAGGTTAATTTAATGATTCAAAAACAGATTTTTTTATTTTTTTTTTGTAGCAACGCCCCCACCCTCATATAATTCATGTCAAATCCTAAATGCTAAGCTTGTTCTTTTGCATGTTTATCCAGGTTCTCATGTGAGAAATTGCTGTTCTTTGGCGTCACTGATTAAGTTGGGAGTTTTTTTTTTCTTCTTGGCTCATCTACAGTGGTTTGCATAAGTATTCATACCCTTAGGACAATTTGTCATAATGCACCAACTTCAATGCATTTTATTTAACAGACCATCACAAAGTAGTGCGTAATTGCGGCTTGTTTGTGAAGGATATATCCTTTTTGAAAATCTTTGCAATTGACATTTTCAACTGTAACTACAGCTGTAAGGTTGTTTTTTTTACTTGCAACTCCTCTAGTTCTGCGAATCTACAGAAATGTGTTACTTGCCGATTTTTTCCCTTCTTTCCTTCTTCCTTTCTTCCAAAATAGGAAGAAAACAATCTCCACAGCAAGACGCTGCCATCACCAGTGAAACATGGTGGTGTCTTTATTTATGTTTGGTGACTATAGGTTCGAGCTAACACGTGCTAATCTTTCTCCTCACAGAGCTGTGGAATAAAAATTTTGATTCTGGACTTTTTTGCCCCTGTGGCAGTGAAAGATGTTTCTCTTTCACTTTGGGCCAAATTTGGTCTAAATTATGCTGCTTTTTTTTAAACCATGTGTCATGTTCTTTTTAGTTCACAGTCATGCACCAATGGATTTGTCTAATTCTTAAAATTCCTGGTTTGTGGTTGAAAAACAGCAAAACGTGAAAATCCCCAACTGGTGTGAATACTTTTGCAAGGCAAAAGAAAAAGCTTCTCTGTTTCACATAAATTCCCATTTGCACGCTGTTGTCATCTTGTGTTTTTGCTCTCGTTGAACACACCGTGCCGCTGTGTGTGTTGGGTTTGGGGTTTTTCCACTACGTGGCCCTGCAATGTGAGTCCTCAGCAGATAACTGCCGTCTTGCCCCCGTCTGCATGTTCCTCTACGTCCTAAAAGTTGTTCAGAGACGGGGACTAAATTCAAGAAAGGCGCGTCATCAAGCTGCTCCCATCCAAGCCAACGTGCGACAGGAATAAGCACAAAAGCAAGATTCCAGTTGACATTTGCGGTTTTGTGAACTTGTAGATGTGTTTAGTCAGCACTGATGATTTGTTTGCTTTTATTTTTTTTATTTTTTTTTATTTTTTTTTTTACCATTTTCTGTGGTAAATATTTGATTTGAATCTTCTGTGGGATGTTTCAATTCTCTGATGTGCCGAATTTATTTCAGTGATGACAATGAAGCTCAACCTGATGACTATCATCATTATTTTTATTATTATTATTATTATGAAGCAGTACTGTGAGCACCGAAGTGTTGTGTCCTGTTTAAATGATGAACTACAAGAAGAGAGGAAGTAATTTAACTTATAAAGACTAATGTGGAGTCTCCTGCTACTGTGAAGGATCCCCGTCATCCTGTCGCCCTGACCAGAGGCTGAACTCCCACACTTCTAGTCAGCCCAAAGGCGGGGCGTTTGGGGGCAGTGGGAGCTTTGAGATGGCTGTCATCAGATGGCAACACATGTCCCTGCTATGTGTACATAACCTAAATGCTTACATGTAATTTCAGTGCAGTAGCTGCATGACAACACAGCCTCCGTGTGTGTGTGTGTACTGAAGTAGCGATGTGTGAATTTGTACCGTACATGCAGGTGTGTGCGCTCGTGTCCGCAAACAAACGTGTCTCTTGTCACACAGAACACCAAACACATGCATGCACCCTCTGACAGCTGCACAGCACACACACGCAGGCACACGAAAACCGTACTCACTCCAGCAGTTGTTCACCGTCCACCACAATGTCCTGCCTGTCACTCCGCATGGAGACTTTGCTCTGTGTTAATTTTCTTATTCTAATAAACCACTCAGACATTCTTGTCTAAGTTGTGATCGACTGCAGTGTCTTTGACTTTTTATTTACCTCCTGTGTTTAGCTAAGGCAAAATGTAAAATGTAGCACAGCGAGTTCCTCTACAGCGGTGTATGGATAACAAATTTCACAACATGCCTTTTTTTTTTTTTGTAAAGGTGCACTGCAGAACAAAACTGCTAATTCTGCAAAATATATCTGATTACAAAATCACAGAGGAGGAATTTTAACTCATTCTTCTTCTGAAGTCAGCATTAGAACATTTTCAACCATGAATGACCTGGTTGTGCTCTTGCCTTTTAATCGTATTGAAGTAGGACACTGTAATCCCTTCATTTGGGGTTTTTCAGGGGTGGACTTGATGGTGTTCTTCAGAACATTGTTCTAAAGTATGATTGAACCACAGGTCATGATCTGTGGTTCATGACCTGTGGTCATGAAATATCTGGTCATATTTTTATCTGACCAGATAAAATATGACCAGATATTTTTATCTGAACATTGCTGTATAGGACGCTGTATTATCTAATGCAGCGTACTGTATTTAGCCTTTTTAAATAAGAAATACTGACCTTCACTGCGGTCAATGCAGCCTGCATTGCTGTTCCTTTGTGCCAGAGCAATCCTCCTGGATGAGTCATGACTGCACTCTGTAGTAATTTTGGAAGGCCAGACACTTCTGGCAAGGGTCACTACCTTTTGAGGTTTTCTGTATATGTGGATAATGACTCTCTCTGTGGTTTACTGGAGCCAGAAAGCCTCAAAAATTGAAGTATTTTTGTAATATATTACTTTTTTCACTTATGATCAGGTTTGGATTGAGGGTTTTTTCATTAATAATTATTTCAAAACAACATTTCATAGAAAAGAAAAAGCTGAATAAATCTGTAAGAGGATAAACACTATTCTCAGAAATGTATATTAAATTTATATAGGTCATAGTTCAGTGTCACAGCCTTGCAAAGTTGCTATTTGTTCCTGTCATACTTAAAATTTGCAAAAACATCAGGGTTAATGAGTGTCCTGTATCTGCAACAAGTATATTGCTGGAGAATCAGGGGCAGCGGCTTCCTGATTTCTTTTCTTAACATCTGAACCGCAGCTGCTGTCAGTATTGCATTATTTATTGTAATATAATCAGTGTTGACCTTTTATGGGTATCCACCTTTCCAGTCTGGTTTTCAGACGTACCTTTGTTTCATTTCTCTGTGGTAAAAACAGAGAAGTTCAATAAAATATGCACACCTTTATATTAACCTACAGTTCATCATGTTCAGAACGTTAAGAGGAAAAGAAGGAAATTTACACTACAGCTACTTTTACATTAAAAAATTACTCTGGTGCATTCCAAGGCAGCGGGAATTGATGAAATATTCAGTACCAAGGCTCCTTAATTAGAACAGTTTTATAACTCGTTCACTAAAATTCACACTATCTGCTTTAATGAGCAAGCAATCATGATGGAGCCACATGGGACATTTATTCATGAGGGAACAAATGGCTCAGAAATTTTATCCAGCCCCTAATCAGCAACCTAATACCATCAGTTGAAAGCTCACTAAAGTTGTTGGAGTAGAAAGCCAACTTCTGCCATGAGACTTATCCTTATTTCAGTATTGTTGCTACCATTTTTATTACCTTTCAATTATCTTAAGTTGTCAAAACTGGCATGAGCTAAAAAGCAACAAATAAGATTGTTAATGAAGGCTAATGAATATGTGGTGTAAAAAACTCAAGTGAACCAACAACAGCTGGATACACGTAGAGTCCCTAATATTTATTTCCACTCTTGTGAAATTGTTTACAAGAGTCTTCAACATATATCCTTTTCAAATTAAAAAATGTTGGGATTTTTTTATGTTATTGCTATGACAATGGATCAATCTTAGTGCTTTTTACATGTTTTTTTTAACCATGGGTGCAGTAAAAGTTGAGGTAGCTTTATGTTATCTGAAATTTATGTAACTATTTGCTGATTGTGGAAGCATCTGATATTTTAGTAAATGTCAAAAAAGTTATCTTAAGTTATTTTTAGGGTAAACCTAACCCTAACCCCTAACCCTAAATCACCATAATAGTGCTAGCTGAAACACTGATTTCTTTAAATCAAAGTTGCTTTTGAGCCGCAATAAATTGAACATTGACCAACATATGTCATACTGTGTACTGATGATTTCGATGATGGCACTCTACAGAACGTAATGTTTGTTACAGGTTTCTCAAATAGTGACTTTATGTTGCTTTTATCACTTTTTGTTTTTGTGTTTTTAGGATGTAGAGCACTTTGAACTACCTTCCTGCTGAAATGTGCTATCCAAATAAACTTGGTTGATTTATTGGTTCAGTTCACGTCCTCAAATGGAGAAAGCCGTTCATCAAACGTGCTAGGCAATATTGTTGAAACAAGCATTAAAAGCGCTTTTGATGAATTTATAAAGTAAAACCAGTAAGAGCCTTTATTGTTGGAGCTCCCTTTCAGCCCACGTTGCCCAGTGAAATCTGTTTCTTGACCTCTTTTTCTCTCCTCTGCTTTTCCCAATCCAACTCATCATCTCTCCAGGGAGCCTATCAGCCCGTTTCACATCTGTTGAGTGGTGCAGGGCTGAGAGGATGTGTCAGTGCTTCTCATTCGCTTGTGTTTTATGGGAGCGAAGCCCTCCAGTGCTGCAGTGTTCGAATGACAGGATTGAAGTGACTGACTGCATGTGCCACCTCTGGGATAATTTACAACTTGTTTACACCCAGTTCATGCCAGAATAATAATATATATATATATATATATATATATATATATATATATATATATATGCATATATATATATGCATATATATATATATGTTCATCCCAAAGATGTCTGTCTTTCTGTCCGTTGATTTGTCTCTCTGTTCATCTGTCCATCCAAACATCCAAAAATTCTCTTTTGTCTCCACGTCCTGAAGCAACTCGCTCAGATTATGATGAATCTGATTAATGAAATAGACTGAAACACTGCCAGTGGGCACTCTCTTTGATTTGACTCTGTCTCCACACTTGAGCTCAAACCAAAGCCATCCCTCTAACTCTCCAAACCAGCATCTGAATTCTTGGAAATACTAATATGTTCACCTTAAAGGGTTTTGAACGAAGAGGGGAAGCAGTAAAACATCTCACTGCACACGGCTGTGAGAAAAACATGCAGAGGCCTTTGTATAATTATTTAAACCCTTTAAAGTTTTTGCATAATTCACACACTGACCTGTTTTTATTGGGATTTATTGTGCTCGACCAGACAAGTCAAGCTCAAGGCCCTCAAGCAGATCAGCCGCTGTATCCCATAATTTCACAGAGTTGTGATTAATAGCCCAGCTAGTGCAAGGTTCACAATACAGTACATATCCCACAATGCAATGCAACTGCTACATATGTCTCAAGGCAGAGAACCTACAAGTGACACTTACAGGAGAGTGGGACAAACCAGAGAAGTAAGTAATGGACAATGAAGTGAGACTCACACAAAGTGCACATTTTGCTCAATCAACAGGCTCTTTGCTCCATTAAGACCCACTTTTAGTCGTCCTGCTGAAAAGTGAACATCCACAACAGCGTCAAGTGTTGTGCAGCTTCTAACGGCTTTTCTTCCAATATTGTGCTTGCGTCCATCTATCTTTCTCCGGCTGCAGGAAAGCTTCCACACAGCACAATGCTGCCATCACCGTGCTTCAGCTAGGGGATGATTTTGGTCTCATCTGAATAGATCAGCATGTTGTGACCTTGTGTCTCCTAAGACACGTACCCTTCATGTCTGTGAAGGGTATGAATAATAGTTCATAGCTGGTCAAGAGATCAGAGGTTAACATGGGCCCTTGTTGGACTCATTCATTGATGCCTTAATTCCTTTAAAACTAGGTTGAATTTTGTGATTTTGATGTGAACAGGTGAAAGGAAATTAATGCTTTTGAAATGTGCTGCTATAATCCATTTTCAGAAAAAACAACCATTGACACAGGGAAGATATTTTACTGTACGACTTCACTTGTGGCCATCAACATGCAAATGTCAGGTGAAATAAAATAGGATTCTCTGTTTATTCTGACTTGGTGCTGCACTCATGAATTAAACAGTATGTCAGACACACACATACACACACGCAATAAAAACATGCAACACTGATGAGGGCCTGGAGCAACAATTGGTGCATCAGAGCAGCTCTGTTTTCACATATTTGCTCTGGGGTAACTACAGAATCTTTCCTGAAACCAAACAGAGACTTTGTAACTCTAATGAGTTGACATCTGCTACATATGTAGCGCACGGAGGAGTACCTTGCCTGCCCTGAGCATTGCCAGTTTTTCAAAACACACAAAAAAAAACTAAGTGAATGCAGTATTAGCGTTGACTACCAAAGAGGTTTACCGTGCACCTTTTATCTTCTCCAAGTTTAATAATCAGCTGAACTTAGACAGTGTTTCAGTTTGTTTTGAAGCATCTTTTTTAGTTTCACTCCTCTTGTCCAACATAGATGAAAAGATTCACCAAGAAGAAAAGGGATAGAATAAAGTTAAACCAAGAGAAGTGAAATGTGAAATAATAAGACATATGAAGCGAGACTGCAGTCCAATAGAGGGTACTGGGAGGCAGGTGCAATTTATTTAGTTTAAGTGGAAGACGGGCGCCCCCATGTGGACATATAGGGAAGAGCGCATGCTTAAAAAAAAATAAAATAAAAAATGGCGTCCAGAAAAATCTGTTTCTATGTTGGCTCAGTGACTGACAGAAATGCTTGGCTTTGATGATAAGATGCTGTGAACAAATAAACTCTTTGATTCTGAGGATGAAATTCACTGTATTACCAACACGCTGTTTGTAGTTGTGAGGATTATTTGAGTCCCGGTGTAAACAAAGCTGCTTCAAAAGTAAAGCTGAGCTGATGCAGAACCGAATGTTTGTGAAGTTTTACTTCTTAGAACGAGTCAGGCACACAGCGAGCAGAAGGCTGTCAGGAGATACAGAAGACTTTCTGTGCGGCATTTTCTCTCTATGGAAAGTAATTAAGAGCTTGAGTCTGACATCAACAGAGGAGCTCAAGCTACACAAAAACGAAGAAATTGTTTGGAGAAAACTGTCAATGGCTGAAATACAGACAAAATTATACTCAAGTCTAAGTATGTATGTGCCTGGAGGAACCATATTTAAAAATGTCTCAAGATAGTTTGAAATCACCCTTTCCGTTGTATTGAAAATAATTTACAATGTAAATTTACACTAATAAAAGGCCACAAGGTCTTAATAATTTTAAAAAACTTTATGCGTTATTGTGTGACCTACAGGAGGCTCTGATAATCCTTGAGAAAAAAGAGTGAGACTTGAAACTTTTTTTCTGGAGATGTACAAAGAGGAAGCCTTGGTTAATTAGGAAAAATGCCAAATAAATAAATAAAAATATCCAGAGCAGAACCTATGGAAGTATGTACACAAATGAGTCTAAATGAACTGATTTTCTCAAACTAAATGCAGCATTCCAGAAAAAAAAAGTCATTCCATTGACAAAGTATGGAGGTGGAAGTGTCAGATTTGGACAATCTTTGCTGGAGCAGTGTTGGAATATCAGAAGGTGGTTGAGGAAAACATGAGATCCTCTGCAAGAAAAGGCTTAAATCATATCTGGATCTTGCAAGATAATAATGAACCTAAACATAGCAGTAAATCCACCCAGAGAAATAAGGAGTAGAGAACCCTGATCCGGATCAAGCTCACTTCTTTTTGAAACGGTGTGAGGCGACCTGGAAAAGACAGAGATGAAAACTTCTCTCAAACTAATGTCACAGACTATATAGTCAGTGGTTACAAAAAGCATCAGAATAAAATTATTTCAGCTGATAGGTGTGCGACTTACTATTTAGAAAAATGTGTTTTAAATTTTTCCCCAGCAGCAAAACACATTTTTGTTGAAATTTTGGCTGAGTGAATAAAACATTCTTTTGATTTGATCCAAACTAAATTAGATTAAATATCTACATGTGAAAATTTCTTGTTATGGAACAAAATGTTCAATAGACCTTGTGTCAGATTGGCAACACAACACAATAACCCTACATGGACATGAACAATGGATGAATGAATGAATATTTAATTGGATATCCGAATGATTTCAAATGACTGCAGCTGTGTCGCCTTGAACATAACTCCAAATATACAAAGACAAATCTCAAGATGTCCAAGCTGAAGGCTTCAATGATGAGCCCCTCTGCCTGGCAGCAGAAAGCTGAAGGACATTCGTTCACTTCACCTCACATCCTTTCTAGCGTCTGAGTCGACTTATTTCAACAAAAACTTAGAAAGCTGTGCATTGCGAGCATTAACCTGTGCAGTGGCGCTTCGCATCTGTGAGCCTCAGAGGTTGTTAGAGGCCTATTTGTAGTGACTTGTGTGTCGCTGTGTAGGTGTAATTAGAAAATCGTCAGGGTAAGTGACTAAACATGTGGGTCTAATTGGCAAGAGAGCAAGTTCTGCAGCTGTGCCTCTGCAGACTGCGTAGGAGGGGAAATAAACATCAACAAAACAGACAGAAAAGGAGACCTTGATGTTTGTTTGCTTATGGGTTTCTGCAGCTTCTGAAATCACCACCAGGCAGCCTGCAGAAATTAGAATCAGAAAGGCTACAGCAATTGCTCTGAAGTTGCAACTTGAAGAGTTTATGAACCTTAAAAATGAACATTTAAAGGTCATATCTATAGTTTTATTCTCACACCTTAAATTAGAAATTGTTACTAATGCTTTAATAATAAGTTAGAACTTGATTTCGGTATGGCTACTACCTTTGAAGGGATATCAAGCTGAAGTTAAATGAATAAATTACACAGATTAAATGCTTATTCAATAAAGCAGCAGAGGCTTTTTAACATGAGTGCATTTATTTAGTGGGGAATAAATGTTTTATTCCTCTCAGACCGCAGGTTTTTCTATTAAATTTATATCAGAGGACTTATGTGTTTGTGGAGGAGCCTTGATTTAGCATCTGGTGAACCATTCATGTGCTGATTTTGCTTCATCTTTTGGATCATTATCCTGTTACTCTAAAGAATTCATGATGCCACGCACCATTTCTGGGGCCACAGATCATCCACCAAGCAGCCAGCATCAGGTGCTTTTCTGCATATTAATATTTTGTTTTATGTCAGACCCAGTGGGACTTTTTATACTGTTTAACTCTTCCGATCAAAGCACACAGTTTCAGATAAAACTCAAGCAATGCTTAGTAATCTGCTTGTACTTCTGTGATGGTCAGGCAGGAAAGTTATCCCCAAACAATTAGTTGGTAGATGTCACGTCTTGTTTCAGCTCTCAACAACAGGAAGCTTTGGAAATTATTTTTTGATTCTTTCTTGTTTACTGTAGGTGGTGGCAAGACAAATATGCGTCTAAATTCATCTTAGGGCTCCTAATGAGACAAACAGGCCACATTATATTTACCTTATGAAAACATTATGTCATAGGTCAACAATTGAAATACAAATAAAATTGACTCACGAAGTAAAGTATAAAGTTAAAAAAAACATTTGCAGTGAAAGAATTGTTTGGGATACCATGGTAGCAAAAGATGGACTTTTTAGACTTTTTCTGCATGAGATTATGTCACTGTGACAAAATGACACATTTATTTAAAGAATTTTTGTTTTATGTAAGATTTTTTTTTGTGATGCTTTCACAGTAATCTGACTGGAAATATGCAGAGAGAAAAGGGAGGAAGACACCCAGCAAAACTCCTAAAATCTGGAATCAAATCCCATATGGCTGCACCGAAGACTAATGTCCTCTTCATATGGGCTTCTCCGCTACGCTACCCTTCATCCCATTTTAAGAGTTTTTGCACAAACTTAACAAGTAAGGCCCATAGATTTGTCTGCAGATATTTTTAAAGCCTGTAATTTAACATAGAAGATATAACATGTCATATAGGCAATATTAGAATAAATCAACATTTACAGCTGACAGTAAATTAATGTTGGCCATCTGAAAAAGATCTCCTCAGGCAAACGTATCAGTTTGTCATCACAGGATAACCATTAATGTCTTGAGGCCAGCTACACAGAATATTTTTGACAAATCTTGCTGTAAACCATCTTTGAGTATATCTGAAGGTAGAAGAGCCACAATTTTTTTTTTTTTCGAGGCTGGCTGATTTCAATCATCCTTTAACACACACCACTGATTTTCTGACGGACTCATCTCTGGACTTTGACAAGGACAGTGTCAGGAATTTTAATGCTTCATTTAAATCATCCAAGAACTATACTATGGGCTTCTGACAAGGGTAAATATTTTTCTTGCTCTTTGTTTTTTTTTTTTGGTTTTTTTTAGAAATAACAGACATTCTGTTAACAAATTTCCCAGGCCCAGTAGACGAATCACATAACCAGCATGACTGAATAAGAGGTTGGTGTTTTCAGTGGTGGTTCTTGCATAAATGGTGTCCTATGTGAGACTATCTTCAATTTGCCCCAATCAAACGTGAAGACAGTTCACCAACAAAGGCAATGCTGCATAACAACTGGTCTCTGAACCTCAAAACAAGCCTATTAAAAAGTACTGATCACATATTAATTGGTTTTGACAGACTGACAAATTTCAAATGAGAAATCAATTTCTTATACTTTAGAATAAAGTTGCAACAAAATGTGGAAAAAGTGAAGCCCTATGAATACTTGTACTGCATGATGACAGAGAAAAAATAATAATTTTCTAATTGGTTAAATCTGACCAAAGTTTCTGTCTTTGATGACTTCTGATGCTGTCCAATTGTATATATTTTTCTTTCTATTAAAACACTTTTGTAGAACCAACACCTTAAGGGCTTCCAGTACAAAAATATTTTTGCTGAAGAGTTTTTGCAGACCCTTTACGGTCGTCTTAACCTTCTTTTTCACCCCTCTTATTTTCCTTTTGGAAAAGTTTCCAAAGTCTGCCCTTTCTCGACGGATTTTTTGCTATGCCACACACTTTCCTCAAATTGGATTTAATGGTGGACCGCACATCTGCACCAACGTAGGCTGTGCTTCTTTAAAACTTTGTCCGTGACCTATTTCTTAAGTTTCTTAGGCTTTAGTGTGCAGTTTGCTTGTTGAGAGGTGTGCAACTTCTATGCTGTACAAATCTAGAGAAATTGTATCTTTTAGATTACCAACATAAGGACTGGGGTGGAGGTTAAACCAAGTATTTTCCACAAACTAGGTAAAAGAAAATAAAACATTTTTTTCAGCATTTGTGTTAAATCAGTCAGACTTTTCCTTTCTTTGAGGTTATTTAATACCTCAAACAATGAACAAGAATTCTTTTTTAAATTAGTGTTTTCAAAATAAAAAGTAAATTTGAATTCTTTTAAACATTTTAGAAAGATCTCATGAATTTCTAAGCTTCTTATTGAAAAAATTAGCTTAAATAGGAGCACACCAATGAATGAGGGGAACACCTCAAACAGAGTATTTCCCTGCTGGGTGACATCACGCAAAAATCCAAAGAAATCAGGCAAACATCTGGATGAGAACTGTGGACCTTCACCAGTTTGATTCATTCTGGAGATGAACCTCCATTGGGTAAAATATGACAATACAAAAGACAGCAAGACAGAGTCATAATGAATCCTGTACCAACATAGGCTGAAAGGCCATTTCTCTAAAGTCAACATAAAAAAACAGTCTACATTTTGTAATTGCACACAGGGACAAAGACATTTTTTTTAAAATTGTCAAGTATTTTAACTGGTAATTGAAGTATTTCATTCCTAAATCCTGATATTTAGGTTGTTTGTGTCCATCCGTATGCGCGCAGAGCTTCCTGTTTGAGAAGGTCAGTGTGTGAATTCACTAAATGCGTTCTTCTGTAAAGCCATATCTCACCAGACAGGTATTCATAAAATAATAATTGACAGAGACTGAGAGCTGTTTTAATTCCTGATACTCACATGGTGTCTTGATCATGAAATTTGAATCTAAATTTTGTTGATAATTACCAACTAGCTAATTGTTTGGCATAGACAAACAAAACATATTGTTGCACAACACTGTTGTTAGAAGCTTATGGAACAATGCAAATGTAGTTGTGTACACAACTATAATATAGAAAAAATATTTCTATATTTTTTGTATAGAAAATATTCTATACAAATCACAGTTTGAAAGGCAGTTCAGTCAAATACTGAGGAAATGTATGCATAACTTCTCAATTCAAAGGAAAAAGTTGATAAAAGTAAGTTTTAAAAAAAATAAGAATACCAGTAATTCTGACCTAAAACAGGAAAACATCAGTCTGATTCATGATCAGAGAGTGAAAAATGGAATTTCTTCTGTATACAAATATTTTCATCTGCTTGTGACCTCAGAGAGGGATTTTCAGATGCTTTTCTAAATATGTAGTTTTAATTTCTAGCTGCACTCTGTGCTGCATATTACATTTAGTGGTAACATGATAATTGTTTTCACAAACCAGTCAGATGAAGTAAACTTTAGCAGCTTCTGTCATAACAAGACTTTTTAGCATCAGATTGATTTTCTAATTTCACACTATGAACATTGTGTACTTGTTTACCAGTTTCCTGCAGTCGTCTTGATGTTATTTCAGACGTGTCAGCAGAAACAAAAGAGGAAAAAAAGAGAACGTAACTACTACAAACCTAGAAAACCTACAATAATCTTTGAAAGGTGACTGTGGTGAAAAAACTATATTTGATCAAAACAAATCTGCTTGCATTGTCTATAATTGGGTTTTTAATACTCTTGTTGTTGCTTCTGCTAAAAGGAAAAATGACAGCAATCACAATTTTTATGTCCAAAAGGAGTCCCATTAGTTTGTATAATCTCTCCATTCATTTGCAGCCTTTTTCCAACGCTGTATGTAGGGCAACATATGTGAAGAAAGATTAAATATTAGAGTTTTCTTTGTTATGTGGCTGTAAACTGCCTGTGTGACGAGGATAAAGAAAGACTGGCCAATTTGTAGATGTCGCAGTTTATTGGAACAGAAGGACAAAATGCTCTTCATTCTGTGGTGACTGTGTTTTTGCTTTTTGTGTCTTCTTCAATGCAGCTTCAATCTTCACCTATTTTCTGGCAAGCTCTCTCCTTTATTTGTTCACTCCCAAACACAAAGGTGTTTATGGGCTTTGAGAGCAAATCGGAGAGGCGACCAATGTCTAGAAACCAGGTCCAGAGGTCAGTCTATTGCAGGTGTGCTTTGGGCCGCATGTTGAGACTGTCATTAGACTGAATCAATCCAGGGTGTTTCTGTTTTGTTGTTCCCACTTTGTGCTGAAAGTTACGTATTGATGTTTTGTGTAGGTAAGGCAGTTTCCAAAAAAAAAAAATCCTTTCTCAAGAAAACTTGAAGACAAAATGCTTCTTTTATTTTAATTTGACGGCAAAATTGCATATGTGATAAATCCCAATTAAGGTTTATTATTAGCCAAGCAGAGTGCATAGCAAACATGTGCTCTGGTCAGATAACAACGAAACCAAACACTACATGCATGGCAAAGAAACCAGTGCTGCAGATCACTGCAATCAATACATCATCCCTGGGGTGAAACATGGTGTTGGCAGCATTATGGTAAGGTGATTCTCTTCTTTGGCAGGTACACTAAAGCTCATCAGAGTTGATGGTCTACATCTAAATCCATTTGAAAATCTGGGGCAGACTAAAAACCTGCTGTTGGCAGATGTTCCCAAATCAATGTGCAATAAGTGCCAGTTAGCAAGTCAGTTTTTAGTTTTTTCAAAGGGTGACTCAGGAGGCTGAATGTAAATGACTTTCCTTTTTTTGTCACTCTTGTCTAAATATTAATCAAATACAACACAAGTAAGCACAAAATTCAGTTTTTAAATGAAGGCGTTTATTGTTAATGAAGAAAAAAATTCAAAACCTACAGGGTCCTATGGGCGCAGCCATGTGGCCAGCCTGACAGGTGAGGCCACTATGACAACAATCAGAAAGCAAAGCGACGTGCAGGGCTTGACAGGAAATGATCTTGTTGACAAGAGCAGAATCCCTCCAGGAATAAGCCAGGACAGGCTTAGCTGAAATCCCTTGGGTTCAGAAACTATTGGAGAACAGCTGGATGGCAGGCGCAATAGGAAAAGTTAGAAAATGTCAGGAGATTCTGGGCCAATGAGATCTACGCGCAAACCTTCAGCAATTGTGCAGGCCAGTCTTCAGCAAACAGTTGGTACACAGTATGTAAATTTGGTGCAAGAACAGGTAAAAACTGTGCAAACCTTAAGTTTAGGTTTCAAGAAGGGGAGCTGGACATCTACCAGTTGTTCTTGTGATTATCGCTACAGCTGATTACCATCCATCTATCTATTTTCTAACACCCTTGTCCCCAGTGGGGTCTGAAGGGGTGCCGGTGCCTATCTCCATGTTTAGAGCGAGAGGCAGGGTACACCAGTCTGTCACAGGGCAACACAGAGTTAGACAAGACAAACAACCAGGCACACATAAACCCATACATAGGGAGAATTTAGAGAAACCAACTAACCTGACAGTCATGTTTTGTTTGTTTGTTTGTTTGTTTGTTTGTTTGTTTGTTTGTTTGTTTGTTTGTTTGTTTGTTTGTTTGTTTGTTTGTTTGTTTGTTTGTTTGTTTGTTTGTTTGGACTGTGGGAGGATGCCGGAGTACCTGGAGAGAACCCACGGGTGCACAGGGAGAACATCCAAAACTGTATGCAGAAAGACCCCAGGCCAGGAATCAAACCCAGGACCTTCTTGTTGTAAAGCAACAGTTCTACCAACTGCACCACTGTGCAGCCCATGGACAATTGCTTCCTTGTCAAATTGTAATTCCATCATAGTTAATTTGTTCTTAAGAAATAAGTAGTGAAAGGACAACAGTTCTTTATAACTCAAATTTCTAAGTGAAAATGCACACAGTTGTTAGTGAGAACATCTGTGTAATTCAAGCACCTCCATTTTGCTTTATCTCTCTGTCTCTGTGTTCCTGCATATCAGTTTACATAAACACAGCACTCACTCTGTTTCTGAAGCTTCTGTTTCAAGTTGTCTATCCTTGAACCTGATCCACACTGTGCATGTGAAATAAAGGTTTCCGTACCAACATATGAGCAGCAGAGGAGTTGTGAGTAGTTGTGTTTTTATGCGTTGCACTTGGCTTTCAGTCTTTGTGACATCGATCTGTTAGTAATCGATGTGAAGCTTAGTCTTTTATTACCTTGAAAAGCTGCAAGAAACTCATATATTCTCAAATATATATGATTCTCATATATATCTACAGACTAAATGTCACATTCTTAACAAAATAGTTAGTTTGGTTGAAATGCATATAAAGTCATAGAGAATAACATTTTTTTTTTTTAGTTTTTCCACAGATTGTCAATTATGATTTTGACATGGCAATTATAAAACGTAAATATACTTTGATAGATTTGTGTTTTTCGGGTTGCTGCAAGAGGGAAAACCTCCGCACCAGTGCATGTCCTTTCCATCTTTAAACATGCTTCCTTCCAGTGTTGGACTGCAATTAATCCCATCCATTGTTTCATAATTGCCGGCCCGTACACCTTTCCTGTCCCTGCTAAAGAAAAGCACTCCCACAGCATGATACTGACTCCTCTGTTTGTCACCTTCAGAATGATGTGTCCAGTATTTGAGTTTTAGTTTCCTCCTTGCACGCCTCCCATGAAAGGTAAATCTTTGTATGTTTAAATGATCTGACATAAAAAACTCCTACAATCTTATTTCCGAAGGCCTTGGGGATTTTTGTGGATATTATGATGATGGTCATTCTTATTTCAACAAATAGAACACCAACTAAATAAACTCACGTATTAAACAGGGTACACTCTGTGGTTTAATACATGCAACAAAGATAAGTATTCCAATATTTGAGAAATGTATTTCAAACACCACTGTTTTTCCTCCTTTCTTTCTCACCAACTATAATGTACAAATGATCACAAGCTGCAGTCACAAGATGTGGACTCGACACAGAGTCAAACAAACAGAACAGAAAACAAGCAGCATCTTTGTTCTCTGTTTGCATCCTCATTTCTGAGGTTAACCTTCTTTGCCACATTTTCACAAAATGAATGTGATCTTCAATCCATGTTGATTAAATGTCATGAGTACGTCAAAGCGTCTTCATTCGGATCTTGGATACAAATACCGTACGAGGGAAATCAATTGGTTTAACCAACAACTTTAAACAATTAAAATCAAACTGAAAGAAAAATTCTGATCTGGGTCAGATCCACTTTCCTGGGAATGCAGTCTGATCAATTATTAACAACCTCTAGCATGGTCTGCATCAGGTCACACTAATTGGGGATTGCTTACGGATACTTTGTTATGTAATGAGAAATTCTACACACCAGAGAGACCCAGTTAATACTGATTGGTGAAATTAACAATTTACAAGTGGTGCAGTGCTCTTCAGATAGGCAGTGCAGTAACAGCAGTCATGCTGAAAGTAAATAAAACCATGATGGAGCAAAAAGTGCAACTCTCAATCTCATATTATTCTTCAGATGTAATATTTCATTAAATATTAAGAAGAAGGCAACATTTAAATTATATCCTTATTGAAGAAAAACATGAATTTGAAAACATGAGGATGTCCAGAAATCAAATTAAAAATCCTTTGGACATTCTGGAATATATTTATTGCATTAATGAGCAGACAATAATAAAATCAACAGTCTATAGAGCTGAATATATGATGTATTTAGATGTACAATGTGCAGCATCGCTCTTTCTAAAGATGGAAGCCTGCCATTATTTATTCAGCAGTAGAAAAAAGGAGCAGTTGCGTGGCAACAAACCCTAAACTCTGTGAATCTTCCCTGCAATCACACAAATCAGGAAGCACTCACTCTTACTTAAAGGAACGTCCAAAAATATAACCATTCACACTGTTGGTAAATTGGGTGCATGTAAAATTTTATTTTTAGAGAATGTTGTAGCCTTAAGGATGAATACGAGTACAAATGCTTTAGTAAAGGGAAATGTGGGTGTGTAACACTTTTTTGGCTGTCTTTCTCACCATCTCTTCTTTTACTTTTTCATCATTTTTTTTTTTACCTTCTTACATGATACTTACCATGATAATAAGCTTGGTTGTGTAATATGAAATAATAATTAGCTTCACAAGCTGGAATGTGGTGTTGATGTCAACTAATGTTTTGTCCCTTTTATATAATATTTCTGACGTATGGATCTAACCTTTTCTGTCTAGTTTTAAAAATATTTGAATGTGTAACGATGTTCTCGTGAATTAATGTAAATAAACAGAACACCAGCAGATTACTTTTCTCACCATTACTTCATCCGTGCCATTGAAAGGTTGCTGTGGCTTTAGTTGACCACCAGATGTCACTTTTCCTAATTAGACTGAGACTTCGAGCTTCTAATCGTTTTTTTAGCTTCACCTGCCAATCACTACCAGTATAATTTACCAGTAGCCTTTTATACAAAGGCGTTCAGAGTCGAAAAACTGAGGTAATGATCTCAGAGCTGTGAGAAACTAATCTCTTAAAGATTTTTTTAAGCTATTTAAAGCAATTCAAATGGCAAATGTTTATCTGAGTGGAAACTGAGAACTATTTGCACTTTCAAAAGAAATTAAGTTATGAAGCTTACACGTGGCAAAGGCTGCTTTATCAGTTCAGTTACAACTCGACAGTCTGCAGAAATGTGTTTCTTTGCAGCAGAGATACATTTGATCAACAGCACTGACCATTGTGTTTTTTCTGCCACTTCCTGGAAATGAATCTGCCGGTTAGAAGATCAACTACGTTCATCATATCAGACGATTCTGCTAAAACAGCTCAGACTGACGAGGTTTTGTACACTTAGAATGTTTCATCAGAGGTTATTAATCATCTAATATTTCACACTACCATTTTTAAAGTTGTGTTTGTTTTCACAGCTGAACGGCATTTATATTACAAGCTAAGGTTCGGTTAAATGAGGCTGCAAGCACAATCAGATCGCCTATCTGAATCTACTTGAACAATTTCCAGACAACTGTAAGACCTGAAAAAAGAGTGGAAATGTTGAAGTCATTACAAGAATGACTTCCTGTAGCAACATCCACACGTTCACACCACTCTCTGCAAACTTAGAGGGAATTGACAAATCACAGTTCAGGAGACGGACAATTTGAGTGGAAAAACATGCCTATTTTTCTTCCTTCTTTTCTACCATCTTTTTCCTTCCTAACAGACCAACACAAACCTGTAGCTCTCCTGACTATTTTGTAGCTTGCCTTCCAAACTGCTGAAGAAATCAACCACAATTTCTACTTGTGTGACATCAAGATAGAAAATACAAAGCTGCTCGTTCTGTCAATTGTTCTTCTTTAGGAATCTGTGTTTTACAGTCTCATTCAGCTACTATTCCTAGTACAACAGAGAAGCATTTGCTTTTTTACTGCTTAAGGTCTGGTAAGTAATTTTGAACAGACCGTTCATGGCCACTCAGGTTAGGGGTTTATTTAGCTGGTAAGTAAAAACAACACCTGTGTGAGGTCAAGACAGAAATCTTTATTTTTGGACATTTTGGTTATAATTGAGTCAGACTTCAAATGCATGACAGCATTTCATCTAACATTAGCTTTTAAGCAAACATCTTATACATTGCTGTTAGCACAATATATAATATGCTTTAGATTATATCAATATTTAAGCTGCTTGGATGAGCTAAAAAAAAAACAATTTCTCACTATTTATATTCTTCAACAAATGACAAGCAGAAAATTTTGCTTTGAAAGAAGATTACAGACTGTTTCACTTTTTCAATGTTTCTGCTTATTACATTTCTGAATGGAGTATTGTAGACCAACAGGCTAGTACTCACCTATGTGCTATTATTATTTTAGCTTCTTTTAGCTTTTTAGCTCATTTTAGCTTTTGCAGGGGTTTTTTCACACTACATGGAGTATATTTCTGTAGGTGAAGATGCCAGTCCTAACCTAGAGGCTATCATTAGTATTTTGGCTAGCTTTAGCTTTTTAGCTCATTTCAGCTTATAAAATGGTGTGTCAGTGTTCTGCATTAATTTCTAATTTACACAGGAAATGTGTAAGTGAACTTGCCATAGATTAATGATGGAATATTTTAGATCTATAAACTGGGAAGAAGTTTTATTTTCCCAGAAACACAATAATACCTCGGAGTGAAACATATTCCTGGTTAAAACTGACTCAGTCTCTGTACATAAATTCAGTTAAGAATCTGTGCCAAGACTGGGAAATTACTGTTCACCAACATTTTTCACCCAGTCTGACTGAGGTTGATCTATTTTCCAAAGAAGAATGAACAACGATTTCTCTAAACGTCCACAGCTGGTAAAGATATCCTCCAAAAGACTGGTAGTTGTAATTACATCTACAATGTATTGCTCCAGGTCGAGCTAAATATAAATTCAGTGATTGCTTCACTGACCTCTCATAAATACAACCATATACCTTCAGTATGTGAACACACTTATCCTTGCAGTGTTGCAAGGGGAGACATTGCCTATCTTCAGCAAGATAGGCAATTTCTTGCTGAAGAACATTGCCTATCTTGCAAAAACATTGCAAGAACATTGCAAGAACATTGCAAGATAGGCAATGTTTACCCCTTGACCCCTAGAACAGGTCAAGGGGTATAGAAATGTCTGCAAGGCACTAGATAGCTACAACTGACTCAGAACCTCTGGGTATATCAAGGGCTTTGCTCACACAAAGTAAAAACCCAACCACTCAATTTAGAATCTGTGGTGAGGTATCTGTAAAAAAAGAAAAGAGCCATAATCCCCCAAAGACAAACATCTACTTTAGTTTGTAAATTATTGTACTTTTTAAAGCATGCTTTCCCACAAGTTTTTGTAACTTGTATTTGATGAATAAAACAGGTCTCAACATCTGCAGCAGATGGGATGTGGGGAGTCCTCTCTGGCTTTTGTTGTTGCTCATCACATGAAGATCTTGCTTGTCAGTCCATGTTTATGCACAGGTCATGTTTTTATAAGTAGGTTGGAAAATCCACTGCATATCAAGCTGATTGATCAGGGATAAGAAAATCCTCAGCAGGATGGTCGCCTGTGCAGAAGTTATTGTCTTAATTCATTTTGTAAGTATACAAAGGGCAGGAAATGTAGGACACAGAGAGACAACTATTGGCCTTAAAACAAGATTCAAAACCTTGACAGATAAACAATTCTTCAACAAGCTACTTTAGGTTGGCTTCTTTTAATATACTGATTTAATTTTATCTTTAGTGTTTTAACTGTTGCTAAAAATCTGTAATAAAGCCATGAATGCATTTGGAGAGATGTTAACTCTGAAAAGTGCAAAGATTGTATCTGCTACTTAGTTTCTTTTCTTTTCTTTTTTTTTTAGCTAACTTGTTCCTTTCCTTATTAATTTCAGATGACTGGTTGCAGCAAAAAGCAATTTGTTAAAAATAAAATGCATATTCCACCTCTACCACCTCTTAACCTGCCTACTTCTTGGAGGAGAAGTGGAGAAAAAGCGATACTGGTGCTGAGTGCAGAGGATGCAGAGGATAGCACTAAATGGAAACAGATCATTCATTCTAAACGGAAGAAGATTACTTACATCTGCAAGTTCCCTCACAGCATGATGGCTAGAAGTCGATACTGAAAGTGGAGGGATGCTTCTCTGGTATCCTGGATGTGAAAGATAATAATTGTCCAGCAAAATAAACAAGGCGATCTAAAATTAAGTCATTTTATGGATTGCACTGGGAAAAAAGCACAGCCTCTCTGTGCATTACAGTGAACACCACTGTATCTGACATACTGCAATTATTTTCTATATAGTAAAGAGTGGACACTTTTAAGCATCTGGTTTAATATGTGACTAAAAATGTTTTGTTTTTTGGGGGGGGGGGTTTACTTGCTTACATTTTTCCAATAATATCAAAATTTTAGACTCTTGTCCATTTTAACACTCAAAGTATCTGAAGAAAACCATTGCACTTTTCTGAAACAGAAGCAAATCCTGGCATTCTTCAGCTATTGATGCTTTAACTCACAAAGCGGTACGAATAATTAGTGTTCTATATCACAGTGCAATATGGCTTATCTTATCACGTGGCACCCTAAGTGTGTTTGCTTTGCTTCACTTGAAAAATCTTCAAAGAACAAAAAAGGTCAAAATTTAACAGAAAAATAAACACCAACAGTCATGCAAGTTTGATCATTTAACTCATAAGCTAAATGCCAACAAAGTAAGAAAATCCACTTTACTCTTAAATGTAGTAATTAGATTGTTTTTTAAGTGAAGCATTACTTTGCAAGAATATTAGTGTTGTTTGAATATTTGATCAGACTAACATTGAAATGAACAGCGGCTTTTAGTACAAATCTGCATTTGGAGAGCAATTGAATACACTCCTATGTTTGAAGGTCAGAAAAATCTCATTTAAAAGCACACCTTTTAGCTTGATTACAGGTTTCTGAAATGCTTTAACCAACATAATGACTCATGACTCTATACATTTAGACATCAAAGCTATTTAAACCCAAAAGCTTTGGGATTACCGAAGTAATCTAAGAAATTACGTCTCTTATTGCATAAATCTAGACATTCAAGGTAAGCTGTGGCTAAAAAATTGAATAGATTGGGTTAAAATATTGATAATGTGTTTATCCCAAAGTAAACATAGTCAATCAGTATCAATCAGCAGAAAGTGACTTTGTTTTGGCATTGGAAACCAAATCGAAAACCTGGTTTAACCAGTCTATCTGTCTGGTTTCTCCTTTCTCCTGAGCAGCTGTCGAGCAAGGGAAAGTGAATCACATGTAGTGTTCACAGAAACACACATGCTTGCTTGTCTATTGTCCAAGGATATAGCATGATACATAAAACACAGACTGTACACGTTTGATTGAGGTGTTGTGATTGGCGTGACTCAAAGCCTGCAATCAGAGTAGGCTATTATAGAGCAGAGGTGTGTTAGAATCTAAATGATGTCGAATCCATTCAATTTTCTTTTTTTTTAAGATTTATTAAACATAGGAAAACAACCCTCTTGACCTAAAAAAAAAATCTGTTTGTCGTTTCTCTTCTTTTTCCTGGACATCTCATCAACAGGAAAAGCCATATGGCACAGTTGTGTATAGTGTGTGGTGTCGTGTCAGTAATGGATGTTACATATATGTGTGAGTCTTTGCATATATAAGGGTGTTAGTGTGAGTGTTACCACACCTCCGGGGCAGATGATTCATTACAGACAGGCCAAGGGGGTAGAGGACCTGCAAGGCTGTTGTCATGGAAGCAAATGGTAGAAACAGCAGATCTCCTTTCAGTATCATCTTCAGATCACTGGGATATCCACTAGGCTTTCTTTGTATGTGTGTAACAGGTCTGCCTTTAACTCTGTTTCTCTTTTGTTTCAGCCTTTCTCCTGAAACAAAGGAGAAAGACTTAATTAAAAGAGTTTATTGTGAGTGAATGGCAGATTTTTTCCCTCATAATAAACATGATGGACCTTTATTTCACAGACATTAGGATAGTTAATATCAATTTGAACAAAGTTAAAAAGTAAAATTGACATGAATAATATCAACAGAAGAAAAGACCTTGGATAGTGAATTTTTATGATGAATAAGCCTGTCACAAAAGCAAATTTTTCTGGATAATAAATTTTCCCAGAAGGTATTGAGATAAACAATAATGCTGTTTTGAGGTCATTTTCAAGTAATCACCAAACTGAAGACGTTATCATCCAGTTTTTGGCAGAAAGAAACAAACAATAAATCAAACCTTTATTTTTTATTTATTTATTTATTTATTTTTATTTTGAGCTTGTTTTAAGTTATCATGCAATTAATTGATTTATTGATTATTGTGTCAGGCCTAAAGTTGAATGTATTTAACCTTCACAGTATAATTTCTTTTTCCTAGATTTTACGGACTGACGTTGTAAAATGCCAATTGAAAGCTGTGTTCAGTTTGCAATTCACTTGTTCTCATTTTCTCTTTTTTTCTTGAATGCCAGTAAAATCTGTTGTGACTAAGTGTGAAAAAAATATATTAAGCAACATCGATTAAGATGAAAACAAAAAATAATGAAAATTACAAAGTTCTGCATCATAGATATTGCACACAGTAATTAGACGAAGCCACATCTTTCTTGGTTGTTCATTTTGCACCTTAACGAGGAATGGTGCCTTTTCACATATGCTTAAGTTGCATGAGTGTGAAGAAGCTCAGTACTTGCTTTCAATGAAGTGGAAGGTGTGAAAAGCAGCATGGAAAATAAATGGTAAATTGAAGAGAGAGACACACTTTGAGTTACATTGTGGTTAAAGAATTGCAAGCTCGTCATTACACATCATTTCTTAAGCTCACCGCTCTGATTGTTTGTGCTCTCATCTGAGTTTTACACCACAAGCCCTGAATGAGGAATATTTTGCAGAAAAGACATGGTGAGTGTTGCTGGGCAGCTAACATTTTGTTATTGTTCCACATGTGGACAAAATACCAGTCAGACTCTTGTCTGCCTTTCTCTATTATAAATAAGATTTTTGGAACAAATCTGTGTTTCTCCACTCTTTGGCCAAATCTCTGTCACAACTCAGAATCCTGCAGTTTGTGCTTCCTGTCCTGAATGTCACTTTATCTGGAAGTGGAGAAATATCGATGGGCAGCAAACAGTGTGTGCGGAAGGACAACAGCCAGAAACACCATGTTAAAGGTCAGCTTTAATTGGATGCCTATTGTACAAATATTCTATGTCAAGACTGAACAAACAACCTGACTCCCGATGACAGGATGTGGAACTAATGTGCGACCAACGGTGATATTTTCAGCCATCTCTGGTATCAACAGCTGCACCGGGAGGAAAAATACAGAGTCAATAAAAAGCTGAAGGGCATGGCAGTGTGTCTCTTTGTTTAGATCATCCTGCCGATCTAGTTCAACTTGCCACAAGTAAAACAACACTCATGCTTATTGGATGATGCATAAAGAAAAGGAATCACAAAGCAACAACTTTTTTATTAGCTTTAGCTTATATCACTCAAGCAAGCACAATCCTTTAATTGGCTCTTTTTGTTGGGTTTTGGTTTTCTTTTGTTTTTGAGTTTTGATCACTTCCTTGTGGTGCATTTGTGTTCAATAGGTATTGTTACATTCAATTCATTTTTATTAGAATTTTGTTAACATATCAATTTGCTTTGCTTAGTTTCTTAGATTATTTTGTGTTCTGTTCTTGTAATATTTGACTTAATTCTCTAAGATCTATGGTAGGTGTCCCCTTTCAGTTTGAAGACTCTTTTAGCTTTAGTACAACTATCTCTGTGTTAATTAGTTTCCCTCCCTCGGTTTCCCTGATTTCTCCCAGCCACCTATTAATTCATTTTCCATTCCTACCTCTTTGAGCTTCTGGTTTTTTGCGGCTCTTCACTGGATTCTTCCATCTCATTGCTTGCTTCCTGACCTCATTCCTTCGCCTGCTCCTCTGGCAGTATTTTCTATATTTTCTTTTTTGAATTAAAGTACTCAATTTTGCCAATTTCTCTCTGTGCTTGGGTCTTCTACAAACTTCAAACACTGCTATTTCTTCAGTTAGATTGAATCTAAATCTAATGTATAACAAAATGTTAAGCCACCGTCTTCTGCTCATGGCCATATTCTTTTGTCTTTCTAATTAATCTGTTTTGCGTTTTAAAAAAAAAGAAGTCCAAACTGCATACTTTTGCTTCCACAGACGCTTTGGTATTTATTAATTTATCATTCATGGTCTGAAGTTCTTACTACTAGTCTTGGCCTTCAAGCCCCCAATCAGTAGCGAGATAATGTCCATAATGATTCAATATAACAATATTATATTAACATTTTACTTTATAATTTGGTGTAAAACAGTAAATGTAATTTGAAAATTATACTAAATCTTAAAAAGTATGCCAATTAACTATTTCTAGAAAGTCAATTATGAATACTTTATTAAATATTCTTTATGGATGGTTTTAAATTTCCAGTTTTGAAAATTGACATCAAGCTGTATTTTCATATAGTTTACAATTCATAGAAATAAATGCACAAGAATGAAGAAAGAACTTTGTATTTAGTGTAGTTTATTGCAGTATTTTTTAACAATCTCGATGTCATACTGGTGCCTTGCACATGCCTCTATGATGTAACTGGTTCAGTGGTACTACAACTTTGGACTCTGAATATACTGTGTTACACTCCAGGCTTGCAGGTGACAATAATGTACCTGACTGCCAAATGTTTATAAAGAAAACAAATGTAAGACATTTCTCAGAAGGAACTTGAGATATTTTATTCTGGCCTTGTAGTCCTTAATCACTCAGGCGTCAACAACTAATCTCTTACACATTATCACCTCTTAATAAATGTCTTGATTTACTTCTTCTTCTCATGGCCATATTCTTTTGTCTTTCTAATCAATCTTTTTTTTTTGCGTTTAAAAAAAAAAAGTCTAAACTCTATACTTTTGCTTCCAGAGACGCTTTGGTATTCATTAATATATCATTCATGGTCTGAAGTTCTACCACTAGTCTTGGCCTTCAAGCCCCCCAATCAGTAGCGAGCAGACTCTTCCGTCACCTTGTTCTGGAAACTTTAAAGATTAAAATGACTTATAACAGGAGGAAATCATAGAGGTACCCTCACTGACCTATTGATTTAAACTTTGTTCATCAGGTAAAAGATGGGTACAAACCAGATTACAGCCACACAGAGTCCAAATGAGAGAGATTAGAGGGCATTTGAAAGAGGAGAAGGGAGCAGGTTTAGCAGGATGAGGGAGAGGAGAGAGGAGAGGATTATCAAAGCAGAGCCTGGATCCTAAAATAATCCTCTCAGTGTGCTCAGCTCTATGCTCTACGGGGAAGGGGCCAGTTTGGGCTACAAAGTTGTTATTGCATTCATAGGCCAAATTCTCAAGGTGCAGAAATCATATCAGAGTGTGAGAAGCTCATGACCAAAACCCAGTGTTTTAGTAATAAAGACCTTTGTGTTTTTTGTTTTGTTGCTTAATTTCATGTGAGCTTTGAACACACACATAAACACGCAACCACACGCACGAGCATGCGCACGCTCACTCTCACGCGCGCGTTCATCTGTCTTAATCTGGAAAGCTGGTTCAGAGTTACATGCTTCAATGTAAGGTTCTAAGCACCCGCTTCTTTCCATGCTCCATGTTCTAATTTGGGCATTGCCATGGTTACATAAGATTGAGGGTCAGGAGGTCAGTGACGCTGACAAACACCGGATGGATGCGCGGCCACTTTGCGGTGACAGTGGGGATGCACTGCCAGACATAATATACCCACAGAGATTCAGCAGAATGGAAACAATCAGGTTTAAGTGAGCATCTAAATATGAGGAAGAGGAAGTTTACATGCAACAAAACACATCTCAGTTTACTGATATATATATTTTACTTTAAGAAAACCAAATATGCTAAAGCTTCACTCTTTACTCTTTGCGTATCATGATTTTTTTCCATTATTTATTTTATCGTTTTGAGGGACTGTGCAAGTAGGAGAAACTGAGCCCATTGAAAATTACAGAAAAAAGATCATGCATGCATACCAACATTAAAGCGGTCCAAAACAATTTATGCCAGTTTAAACATAAAGAGCACATATGATATGCCAAAACATTGAATTAATTGGTATTCATGAGGACACAACAGCGTCAATAGTGGAAAAAGACCTGAGGAGAAACTACGCATGCCGAAAGAGAAATAGAAGAGAGGGAGGGGTGTGAAGCTCTGTGTTGCTCCACTAACCTACTTACCATAATCTCTCTCCCCATTTCATAACTGTGCCTAAGTTACATGATACACTTATCAGCTTGCCCACGGTTGCAAATCAATTATTTTCATCAGAACTCTTATCGATAGGCTTTGCTTTCAAAAGGCAGCTCTGTCCCTGCAGGGTTTTACTATTGTCTGTCATACGTGTCAACACACCCACACATCAAAGGAAATGAGTGGAATCACATCATACCTTTTGAGCTGTACTTGAAATTGAAGGCTAGATAAGCTGTGAACACATGCAATTACGCTGCTTCCGTTCTCTTAAAACTGATTCCGTATCTGGTTTCAATCTTTTAGGGTACAGCAAGCATAATTACTGTAAATGAACCTCTAAATCACTCTATCTGCTAAAATTAGCTTGGTAATCCCGTGAAATAAAAACAGCTTCTTTCAACTCTTCTACAAGTGAAAGGGAACATGAGGACACAGTTTGAATCCTCATGTAACCTTTATGAATACTTAAGTTATTCATTAACCACGGCAAAATGAAGTTCTGTCATTTTATGCAACAGACGTTCAGCTGGTTTAAAATGGCTGTTGGAGGGTTTCTTGCTTCTAAAATGGGAGTTTTCCCACTTTAAACTCACCCGTAGCGTTGTGGATGTCTGGGATGAGGATATAATCGAAGTGAACATTTACCACAGTCCGCTGGTGTGTTTATATAGGAAACCTTCATCTCAGCAAGTGGCCTTTAAAATGACTGCTTTGTGGAATCTGGCCTTTTTGATTTGCTTAGAGTTTTATTAAACAGAATTGTGCTGCTTTAAAGTGAAATTTAAAGCAAAGTAATACATTTTAATTTGACTGAACTGTGTTTAACCATAAGTTGGACTTAACTTAAAAAAAAATATTTGATCGTAAATGGATGTGAATGTTTTTAAAGATATTTAGATAGTTTTTACTTTTTCAGTAACTATATTTGTGGATTGCTCTTGTTGCGTTGCTCTCCTTTTAAGTACTGAATTGAACTACTATTTGAGACAGAGTTGAGTACGATCAATCTGAATTTAATATAACTAATACATTAACTGACTTTATTTACATTGTAGATAAAGTCTAAGTTGAGCTGGATTATTTAATTTTCTTTGAGATCAATAAAGTATTTTTGATTGAATTTTAATTTAATTAAACTGAACTGAATTAGGTGGGGACTGGACATATTTGGTCTGAAAAGAGCTCAAAAAAATGAAGTGAAGTAAAAAATAAAATTTCCCTTTCCTCATGTCATGACTGTTTTTCTACGTTACATTGTTTGAATTATGTGCGTTACATGAAATTTTGGAAAAATAATTGTCTCAGAACACACAGAAAAATAATAATAATAATAATAATTTAAATAAAAACAAACAACTGACATTTCTTGTCTCTGTCAAGATACGCAATACCCATGGAGGCCGCCATGGAGAAGTTATTTTTTATTAAGTAACAGAGTATTAAAACCTGGCTGTGTGCAACATGTAAACGATCCACCCGGAAACAAATAGACGCTTATTATTGCACTTAAATTCCCACGCTGGACGACTGTCTCTCTGAACTGACACACTGCCACACTTTCCCACGCACGCGAGAGCCTCCTTAAGGCACGTAAGGGAGGCGCGCGCGTCAACTCACGGGGCACGAGGCGGGCGGACCGCGGGATGAGGATCATGTGTAGTCCACGCGCTGAAACTGGGTTAGTGCGAGCAGAGGAGCAGGAGAGAGCTGGAGGAAGAAGAAGAAGAAGAAGAAGGGACGTCACCGCTCGTTTAACGCATCTAGTTTTATCTCAGCTGCAGGGGGAAAGTAGTATATAACAAACAGGCGTCGTTGATTTATACGCTAATAAAGCCAGAGTGAGTTAAGAGAGAGGGGGGAAAAAAGAGAAGGATTTTGTATAGTGGCAGTTTTCAGCTTATCCCGCTTAAGTGAATAAATGCCCGTCGTTCTCTGTGCTTTCTTGCTTCTTTCCCACTTGGAGTTACATGCCCTGGAGAGTTGATTAAACTTCACCGAAGAAATGAGAGGTGAGTGGGTGAGATTTGATTTTTTTTTTTTTTTTTTTGTGCTGTGAATTCGCTTCAGTTTAGGCAGAAAACCTGCCACGCCAGGTTTGTTTACAAAGCAACTTTTCAGCTGCGCGGCGAAGGCGCTACTTTTTTTGAGCCCGGAGCGCGTGGAGCGCGAGCTTGCTGTGAGACCGAGCAGAAATGCACAAATGCAATGTGCTCAGTAAATTATGTGTCATTTCACAGAGTATATGCTAAACAACCTCTCCTCTTTGAGAAATATAAAATTCTCAAAAGCGCACACTTTATCGAATATTTATCAATTATAGCTTTACCACGTTGGTGGTTATTCTGTCGCAAATTGTTGTGCTCCGTAGTGCTTAATTTGAGCTGGCGGCAATAAAAAAAAAAAAAGGTATACAAATGTTACTGCGTTGGTCCTGCTACTTTTTTTTTTTTTCTACAAGTAAGCCATTAACTCCAGTTATGTAAGACTGGGGAAAGGGAGGCGGTGAGCAGAGTGATTCATGGGCTGTCAAGGCACATTAATATCTGCTGGCAGGGATTGTTCAAGTTAAATAGGCTAAGGAGTCCGTTTCCACAGACGTTTTTGTATTGCCTGACCATTTCAACTTCAAAGTGAGAGTTTTCAAAGCCAGATTAGCCATTTGTGGTTCAGGCAGTGAGTTTTTTTTCGGTTCGTTCAGCAAGTTTACCTTGGTTCATAAATGCAAATGTTGTTTTATGTCCATCAAAGTTCAAGTTTTATTTATGTGGTGTGACTGAAATAATGTGCTCATCAGACAGAGTGTTTTTGTTGTCAGAATTAGCAGTTTCACTGGAGAGGGAGAGGAGGTGCTCCATTGACCTAGTTATGTCATTGAAGATTACAGCAAGTCTTTGTGTGTTTGCGTATGTTTGCCACCAATAGGTAAAAGTATATGTAAAAGCATAAATTCTAATCTTACAAGCATGTGCCGAGGAGCTAATTCAAATTTTTTTTAAATATTTTAATTCACAAAATCCTTTACGTAAGAAAAGGTATATTTGTAGTGAACACAGAAATGTCAATTGAACCAGAGATGCATTCATTAAATACATCAAAATTAAGGACTCATGCTGAAATGAGATGACGTAGACTACTAAAAACCAAGTTTAATTAACATGCTCTATGACATGAATAATAATAATCTTTTAATTCCTTCTCATCCTGTAAATTAATACATAACTCTCAAATAATCTGCTTCACATTTTTCCTTTCTAAGGTTTAGTTCTTAGAAAAAAGAAGGCCCCCATAAAAGCCTGATCAGTGCATGTTTGGATAAAAAATAATTTTTGTTTCGCTCAAAATCTACAAGTTAGTTCAGTTTTGCCATGATGTTATAGACCATCATGCACCGCTGGGACAAGCAGGATATGGGCACAGCAAGCCCACATATGAAGCACAGCAGGGCTCAGTCGAGCTTCCTCTACCAGTTAAGGTTACAACCATGCACTGCTTCTCAATTGGATTTTGTAAAATAAAATATCACATTTCTTTTCAAAAGAAAAAAAAAAAACCCCATCAAAATACTGTTTGGAGAAAATAGTTACCTAAAGTGAGTCCTGTCTATTCAGGAATTATTTATGTAAACTCTTGCATAAAGAGGTTAAGTAAGTGTGGGCCGTTAGAGTCAAACAGACTAAGCCAAACAACAGTTCATCCTTAAAGTAGCACAGTAAGCCACAGTTAGTGTGTTAGGTTTCAAGAAGAGAGTTTTTGTCTCTGCTCTCCAAGGACATCACTGTGCTGAACCGAGCCTCCCGGCCACTATCTGTTGAGAAAACAGCCTTGGGGAAGATCACAGCAAGTTACACTATATGTCAAGGTGCCCTTTCTCTCTGACAACTGCATTCTTAGATTCTGCTTCCCCTATGTGAAGCTTAGGCTCTTCACACAAAAATGCGGGCAAATCTTTCGAGGTATCAATGCGTTATCTGGTATTTGCTTAGGCTCTTCATGTCTTATTGTGGTGTCATATCTGATATTATGTTGTTTTTTTTCTCAAAGTATACATAAAGACAATGATACCCAGACAGACACAGAGATTTTAATTCAAGGCGACAGTGATTGGTGCAGCTGTACACACTGCTATCTGTTTCTGTGGTTTTATTGCAGAATGCAAGAAATACATGCTGTGAACTGGAGTTCCCAGTCTGGTTTTGTTTTAGTGTTGCAGAAGCTCATTTGGGTTGAACTGCACACAGCATAGTCAAATGAAAGTGCTCTACTTTCTGTTGACAGTGGTGCAGGATAAAAGCGAATGTGGCTTGAGTTCTTGGAAGGGTTAGCTTTACCATCCAGCATGTACAGTAGTATACTGTTAAAGAAACAAATCAAGAAAGTAGGTTTTTTTTTATTGTGTGCGAGAAAAATTCATTGAAATCAGAAAGAGAGAAGATGCATAAAAGATGAGTGAAAATGTCCTTTCAGCTTGCTTCCGTTGCGTTTGACGCACATAATGCAGAGCTGTTGATTTTATTCATTTTTTAACCACAAACACATTTCCTGCTAAATGAAGTTTTCCACAAAGAAATATTCAAATTATGCATGAATGCAGAATAGTGCACCAGTCCACTCGAAAGCCTTTCGTTCCACTTGTGCTGTGTCTGCCAATGAAACTCCTACACCTGTTGTACATTTTTAAAGGCCTTGCGGTCAGTATGAGGACATATTGTGATACCTGTTCTCTCTGGGTAGGAGAACAAGAGAAAACTCACTGTACAGAAAACCAGTAACAAAGGAGAACCAGAGCTTGCAGAGGAAAAAAAAAAAAGTGTGGACACACTCATATCTCAGGTGTGAATAGCTTTTTTTTTTTTTTTTTTATCCTGCTCTGCTACCGGTTTCAATGTTAGTAGTTCATATATAAGAGTACTTCCATAAAGGTTCCAAAAGTTCTCACAAACTTATATTAAATACAGATCATCTCAGGTAGCTTTAAAATACTAGGTAAACAGGACATTGAACCCAGTTTTATTACGTGCAATGAGAGGACAAAGTCTCACAAGCTGAGGTTTCACAGCACAGATGATAAATGGTGACATACTGAATGACTTACTGGCATAAACATGGCCTTGGTTCAGCGATTTCTCTTATTATGTTGTACTGCATATGGTCTACAGCCATTCACTTAATTCGTACAACGGTTGTGTTGCAAAATGCATGTTTATTTACCCATGTCCTCAATTTCTTTAGCTTTGTTGGTTTTCTGACAACCTCCTCAATCAAAAACCTTGTGATTGTCCTTTAAAACCTTGTGGAAGATGTACACCCAAGTTGGTGTCACGTGCCTTCTAAGAAAAACGGATTACAGTGAAGAATGCATTGAGTTGAAAAGAAATGGCATATATTTTTGAAAACATGAGTCTTCTACAACAAAACATTATTTGTATTTGTATTACGTATCAAGTTTTTTCATATCAGATATTATGGAGGTTATGAGTTCCCCCTATAACACCAAAAACACCTAAAGTATCAATTGTGATACAAAAAAGGAAGACATTCATTATATATATTAACATTTCAGTTTTTTGTTCCATTCAAAAGGTCGATCAAATGCTTTTAAAAGTTCCCTGCTTCTGTTATGTCTTGTGGTCAGGCTTTAAAGGAGTAAATAAAAATATTGTTTTTCCTTTTTGTAATAAAACTTAACAAGGTTTTCCAGATAAGCTTTTCCATGGATAAAGGAGCTCTTGTTCAGGTCCAAGCTGAATTGCAACCCCCATATCACATTAAATGTCACACACGTCACTGGTTTAGATTTCAGTAAATGCAACAAGTGCTTTGCAAACCTAATGTATTTACACCAAACAGTGAGTAATTAAGGGCATAGCTATATTGTGCAACCTTTATTAGCCAGTAGAGCAGAACTGCTAAAGAAATTTCTGGGCTCATATTTCAGGGGAGTAGAAATAGACTGACGGTAGAGCTCAAACACAGCTGAGGTTTCACACAAATGCTTGACGTGCTGCAACACGATGAACACCTATGAGCTATATCCATCCTCCTGTCAGTAGCTTACTGTAGTAATGGCCAGGTTTTGCTGCGCTTGTAAAAAAAAAGCATCTCCTCCTCCTCACTACTGGTCGCCTGCTACATTTCTTGGAGTAAACCTTGCACTGCTCTTTTTGCAAACAATAAAAGCATCTATTCTCTCCTTCTTTAAAGGGTGAGTCAGTTTTGGTTCCACCTTAAGAGCTGCAAGAAGCCAGATTGTGTTTCTTCTCACAAACCTGCCCCCTTCTTTGCTCGGTGGAAAGTGTGTCAGTGGAGCAATTCCTGCTCTCTGGTCCTGACTGTGCCACTCAGCTGACTGGCAGGTGAGGCTGCGAGTCTCAGGAACAAAGCTCTCGCTCGCCAGCCAATTGGAGCGCGGCAAGATGAGGGAGGGTTGTGGCACTGTTGCCGGGACAACCGCCTTTGAATGAGCGTGTTCACGGAATGCACCAGATGGGAGTTATATAACAGACTGAAGAGGGTGGGTGGGGGAGAGCCTCTGAGGGAGGAGGAGGGACAAAAGGGAGCAATGGAGAAAGGGATTTTTTTTTTTTTTCCATGGCCCTTTATTTATTTATATCGCTCAGTTGCATTTCATTTGTAAGGACTTCAAACAACTGAAGATTCTTCAAGCTGGAACCGGCTCTTCAAAAGAAAGACAGTTATGTTAGAAATGAAATGTGAACACATTTAAGTCCCCGAAGTCAGAGTTTTCACAACGATGTCAGTCACTGACATCTTCTGCTCTCTCTCGATCCATGACGCACATCTTTCCCCACACAGAGTGACTCATGTGATTGGGTAGTTGTATTTTATAAAAGGGCATTCATAGAAAAAGCAATTTTCTGAAGAGCTGTGAAGACCAGTTAAATCCTATTTTGTGATTTAGCGGGTTACCTAATACGCTGTGTGACCCAGCAAAGGGTTTTAGTGTTGGTTTGGCACACACTGCACTTCAGCATGTATGCGATCGTGCAAAACATGGTAGCAATCAAAGGTCCAGGCATCCACCCTGCAGCCAATTGCTTTTTGAGGTAAACATTTAAATCAACCCCACAAAACTATCAATAAAAATAAGAACCAATGAAAAACCACTTCACATGGCTAGGAAGTGCGTGAGTGCGTGCGTGCGTGCGTGCGTGCGTGTGTGTGTGCATGTCTGTGTATGTATCTGTATATATAAAAGTTCATATACATCCAAAAGGCACAGTTACAAACATAACAATAACACCTTGATTCCTCTGTGTGGGCTTCTGGAACCGTTGGAGATTTTATTGGAGCGGCACTATTAATAGTTTGGAGTTTTGCGTCCCACATGTCATCAGTTAATTCCGGGTTACATAAATGAAGGGCTAAATGGGAGCTTTGTTTTTGGACAATTGCATTCAGAGCTAAACTATGTCTATGACTGAAATTGCCACTAAAACTGCATCTCGTTCTTAGTGGGTAGCTTTATGTGACACTAATGTTCACGGCAAAATAAGAAGAAAATATGTAAGGACTTGACCAAGTTGCCTGATTAAAAGACTAAGAAATCTAATTAAAATTTGTTTAGATGTGGAAATGTTTTTGTTGTGTGGTCATGTCTCCAAGAAGAAGATAACAGCAGGAGCAGAGAAGATAGACGGTGAAATAAAAACAGTTTTATTTCACAAGATAGACAACCAGTATAGACAACCAATATTGATTTTGGTTGTCTATCTTTATTTCATTTAATAAAGTAAACATTCAAGTATTTATAATTTCCCTACATATAGCCTGGCCTAAAATAGGTGCAAACTTTGTATTTCTTAAGATTTCAAGATCCTGAGAGCAACTCATTTTAGCATTATAAACTCAAAAGGACTCCACTTGGCATCACTCTTTGCTAACCTGCAAACATGTTAGCTCGTCCTGAAGGAGGAGAGGCAGCGTGTAAAGGAGGGAGAGAGCGCGCGCGATGTGAAACTTTATAACCCCAGGCTTCAGCTAATGCAATTGACCTGCTATTCTGGGGTTGAGGAGGCCCAGCTACTGAGATAAACAACATAATGAAAAGAACAGGCTGTTCTTGAGTAAGAAGGATCAGGCTCCCGTAATGAACACAACATGTATAATGTATGCTTATTTGTCATGTGTGTTCATAACACTCCTCTGGTTTCTTTATGATCCTTCAGACACAATAGTGTCAGTTCCGTTTCATTATTAGGAGGCGCATGTCAAACACTATTGCAAATGATGGAAAACTTTTGACCTGAAATGGATCATATTTTTTGTTTCTAGGACGATTCAGGTTGTTTTAAGCGCAGCTAATGCAAGGTGGTAGAGAACTTGCTTGAATTAAAAATCAACATGGCTGTCCAAAGCAAATATTGATTTGGCGTAATCTGCCAACTTCATTTAATATGGCTGTATGGACCTATTGACAAATACTGAACGCAGCCCTTAAAAGAAAATGTCATATTCATCTACGACTCAGCGTTTCAGTGTGAACCTCGCCTATTTATTTAGTGACATGTTCCGCAAAATATGCTGATTTTTTATCTGTGCTTCAAACACTGTCAAGAGACTTTAGTTGCAGCATGAAAACAAATAATTATTAATTCATTAGATTTTTAAATAGATTTTATATTTAAATTTTTTAATGAATGTAAGTATTTGTGTTCAAAATGTTCAGCAATTTTAAAAAGTACAAAAAGTCCAACAAATATGAGCCTTGCAAAGTTTTCTTAAAAAAATCTAATTTTGTCACACAATAACCTGTGTTTTTATTGTGTCTCTTCAGCTCAAATAGAAGTCATTCCCTGTAAAATCTGTGGGGATAAATCATCAGGCATCCACTATGGTGTTATCACCTGTGAAGGCTGCAAGGTGAGCTTATAAGAAATTTCTTTAGGAATGTTTCTGTAAAGAACAGAAGAAAAAAAACAAAACCTCTACTTAGTCATTGCAACATTTATTTGGTACCTTATTTTGTTTTTTGCCATTGTTATTTTGCAGGGTTTCTTTCGACGCAGCCAGCAAAACAATGCTATGTACTCCTGCTCAAGACAAAGGAACTGCCTGATTGACCGGACCAACCGTAACCGTTGTCAGCACTGCAGGCTGCAGAAGTGTCTCGCTCTTGGCATGAGCCGTGACGGTGAGTTCACTCCCTCAATTTATATTTAATTAACTCAAAGTTTCCACTGGCCCCGCTTTGTTTTTTTTGTTTATTTTTCTTTTTTATCACTTTGACTGCATGCTGTGCTTTTATGGACTACAGTTTGAGTTAAGAAGTTTTATCTCTGTGCTTTTCGGCTGCAGCAGTGAAATTTGGTCGCATGTCTAAAAAGCAGCGTGACAGCCTGTACGCAGAGGTCCAGAAGCACCAGCAGTCACAGGAGTGCACTGGAGTCGGCTCCCACGAGGAGAGTGGAGACCTAGCAGAGCACGGCCGCACCTGCAGAAGAGGCTCCAGTGCCACGCTCAGCGACCTGGACGACATCACAACCTTGCCGGAGGGCCTGCTTTTTGACCTGCCCCTCACCCCAGAGGATGCAGGTGGAGATTACTGCAGCCTGGAAATGCTGGGAGGAAGCGCAGGGAGCAGCTCGTCCTCTCAGAGCTCCCCAGAGCAGACCAGCTTGGACTTTGTTGACAGCAACCACAGCATCAAACACGAGTACCAGCTGTTGCATGATTCTGGACTCTTCTCTCATGCCATCCTCAACCCTCTGCCAGAGGGATGCTCCCTGCTGGAAATAGGTCAGTTGTAACCCCATTTGTGGTGCTTCACAGTGAATACATCCTTTAAAAGTAAGACTGTATGTTAGAAAATCTTGCAGTGGCGATAATATTTTTAAGTATTACTATGACAACATTAGGTGCAATATATGCCCACTTTCTTCTTTCCTAACTATATCAACTCTCAATAACAGAGCAGCTGTTGTTTTGTATTGAAAAGCTTACGAATCTCAAATAAATCTGTACGGATGAATAAATAAATGCTATTTTCTTCCATTCAGAGCATATAATCCAGAGTGTAGTAAAGTCCCATGTTGAGACAAGCCAGTACAGCACAGAGGAGCTGAAGAGGATGGCATGGAACATCTATAATCCAGAAGAGACTCGTTCATACCAGACCAAAGTAAGTGTGAGACTCACTAATGTTGATCATTGTCTACACATTGAAATAGAACCCATATTGCACTGCATGGAATAAAAGAGTTAAGTTTGGAGAAGCAAAACATAAAATAAATAGATGTCTGCAATTGAGAAGATATGATTGCCAGATCTAAGTCATTGGTTGTTCTTAACTTGAGGTTCTTTTTGTTTTTAACAATAGACAGAAATCAAGTGTTCACCGACTCATTAACAATTTTCATTCAAATCATATCACATGTTTCCTGAAATCATTCTAGTTTTGTAAGTGACACACGGTGAAATACCAAGTTTAATTAGTCATGCTTTTGTTCAGGCTTGTTAATTGAACATAAGGTAGATTCAAAAGAAAACAATGAATCACAACCTGTTCTTCAAGAGCTGCTGTCCTCAAAGAAAGATTCTTAATGCCTCTTTTTTCCCCTTTTTCAGTCAGCTGAAGTGATGTGGCAACAGTGCACGGTTCACATCACCAACGCAATTCAGTATGTGGTGGAGTTTGCCAAGCGCATCTCTGGCTTCATGGACCTCTGTCAAAATGATCAGATTATTCTACTTAAAGCAGGTCAGTGCATGATGCGAGTTGACATCCCTCCAGGTTAAGATCACACCCTGTCTTTTAGTTGCGACAACAATAGTTGTTGACACTCTAGTCTAAGGGAGGTGGACCTCTGCACAGATTAACAGCTGCACATGCTTAAGAAGCTGCATAGTTTCTAATTCTCCAAAGAACATCCAGCTTTGTTTTCATCACAATTTCTTCTGTAATTAAGGAGAGGCAAGGGCTGGTACTGAGATTCCCAGGCTTTGAGAATACATGTGATAGAATATTAAATATTGAATATATACAATATTCACTCTCACATTCTGGGAGATGTAAGAAGAGGAAAGGTTTTAGTTCCTCAACTTCTCATAGTGACCTAAGCAAAGTGGGTGGCACCAACTAACTCTCGCTCTTTGGTTACCTAGCAACAACTTGTTGAGTAACAGCTGCAGTTTCAGATTTTGCCACTGTGTCTCATAACTACAGAAAAATTAGCTCTTTATTCAAAGTTATGAAAACTTTGCCTTGGTGGATATGACTAATATGAAACACTTATATTGTGATACGTTTTTCAGCCATAATATCCAGCTGTATTAAGATCAAACTTCTTTTATTTAAAATGGATAAGATTTTTGTCCTTCTGCTTCCTAAAATAATCACGTTTATTATCATCCTATAATTATTTTATTTTGAATGTTTATTTATTTATAATACATAAACTGCAATATGTGGTAGCATATTTCAGATTTTTGTTTGACATGTAATAAGACAGGAATACCACACTGAAGTAATAGATAAGTTGTTGGCCTATTTGACTGCTCGCCAAACATGCCTCTCTTAGTGCACTGGTTGCAGTTAAAAATAGTAGCACCACCTTTGTAAAAGCATGCTTCTGAAAATAACATTGTCAATGGTAACCTTGACAATGTTAGGTAGTACATTGTAGGTAATACATTTTCATTTCTCCACCCTGTTGGATGGAGTTTTGTAGCTGGAAGCAAAGTGATTTTTAAATTATGTCACTTTGCAACTTTGAAGGTAATGTGTTTTAAATCACTGAAGTATGGTTACAGTTGCCAGTAGAGAAACAGTCCCTAAGTCCTTCATTCATATAGATATTTTAATACCATTTATATTCTTGGGAACAAATAAAAATAACCACAACTATTTTGGAGGGACTGCTGCTTATAATTATGGATTATGTTTCTTTGTGACATATCACTTGGGCTATATTTTACTGGTGGTGATGTTACAAAGTTCCTGTGACTTTCCAGTAATACCAGTTTCAAAATATTAATCATATGACAAGTTCATAAGTTTCTTCCTTGAAAGCTGGGTTTCAAGGAAGGTGTCTCCCTTCACCTCTTGCTTAAAGTGATACAACACAGAAGTTTCTTACATTTACATTAGCAGACTTTACATAATTTGTAGTATGTAGTTGCTGTGGCAAATTCACTGATTCTAGTTTTATTGTTGGAAATTCAAACTGCTTTCATTTTGCTGAGCAAGTCCTCGAACAAATCTGCTGCAGTGGGAGCCATCAACTGCTCAGCGTCTGGCCCTGTTTGGCCTTCACAGTGGAAACAGTCACTAAAATACAGTCAGGATAAATAAGAGTGCCAGGAAAAAATGTTCCAGGTTTTATAATAGAAATATGCCTTTGAAGAGATCCTTTAACTTTCTCACCACAGTAGCTTGTGTTTGTTCTGACCAAACCTACTTCCAACAGCTGAATTTGTCTTTCCTTTTTCATGAGGAAAGTATCATAGTTGAATTTCAACCAGCTGACTGGCAGGGAGCGGCAATAAATAGAGAAGTTGCAGCACTTCGTTGCTTTATGCTCCTTACAGCCAGAGAAAAACACAGGTCAAACCAGCACTTACTGTAGTATTTCTTTAAAAGGACTAGAAGCCAGAAAAACAACACAGGAAAATATTTTAGCGATTTTAAATCTATGATTTTTATGCTTTATCTTTATGCTACCCACAATTAATTACACTGTTAACAATTTGAGCACATAAATCACACAGTGAAGTCTGTCTATGTTTTGAACTTTACTCTTTGAAACATAAGATGTACTTCACTGTATACTTTGACACCTTCTTTTATTGCTTTATATTGAAATCTATTGTTAAACATCAATTTAGTGTGACACGCCTCAAGAAGAAAGTGGAATGTGGTCGGACAAGTATTTTAGTGTCTCCCACCTGCGAACTTGTCTTTAAGCCAGCTTTGCTTTGAAACTCAGACCCTAAAACTGATTTACATTTCACCGTAAGTTCATTTCACAATTGGATGTTACCGTAAAACTTGCCCAAAGCAGCAGGAAATTTTTTTTTATAACTGAAGAAAGATAATTAAGGTGTGAATAAACAAATTAGAAACTTGTACTACTACAAAATGTCACACCCTGAAAATATTGAGACCTACTCAGCAATATAAGCATGGAAATTTAAATCAAAATGAAATTGAGAAGAGCACAGTATCCAGAACAGTAAGCAAAAGGCATACTTTGGTGTGTTTTTAATTTGGCTACATGGTAAAGTTCAGATGCCACTATTTTGGTATTACATTTAGAGTGCAGATTGCATCATGGTGCGCTCAGTTTGAACATGGAGGTCAGATTGATGACTCGAACACTAGATTTAGAGTCAATTAGGAAATAGTTATCAACTGAGAGTGAACTGCTTAAAACCTTTTAAAAGAAAGTCACTTTGAAAATTACAAACCATCACTTTAATGATAGTGTTATATAATTAATTACTATCACTAAACACTGAACAAAACTAATGTAAAAGCTCTGCATAGGATCCAGAGCCTGGTAAAGTCTTATACTAAACAGTTGCATCCTCTTAAAGTTATTTTTGCATTATTGTTTATCTTATTATCTTTAACTGCACTATAGTTCTTAACCTTCAAGTGGCCTTGTAGATTAAAAAAAAAAAGAAAAGAAAAAAAAAACATGTTATGTGAGCTTCTGATTGTTTTGAGGATCAATCCCCCGGTGAATTTTAATGAGACATGAAGCCCTGACTCCAAGCGTTGGGGGAGCTTTTTCTAAGCCCTAGAAATGCCCTGGGACACATTTCCTCACCCAGCTTTTGCTCAATATAGCATCTGTTAGACCTGCCGTATACGTTAATCAGGCTCTTATCATGAAAAGGCTTTTTAGTTTCCATGATCATGCCTAGAAAACAAAAGATCAACTTTGTTTTAAAAACAATGTGTTCAAAGTCGGTGTAATTTTTGAGATTTCAGAAGTGGTTTTTTTTTCTGTATCTTTCTTTCAACAGGGTGCATGGATGTCCTTCTGATCCGTATGTGCCGAGCCTACAACCCCATCAATAATACACTGCTTTTTGATGGAAAGTTTGCGAGTGCTCAGCTTTTTAAAGCTCTTGGTGAGTCAGCGCAATGGCTTTCTTCCTCTTTCCGTGCCTTTCTGTCACATAAATATTATGAAAGGATGGGCAGGTGATTTGAGGTCACTTTTTTTTTTTTTTTATATCTTTTTAACTGTCACAACAATTATAGTCAAACATTGTTCTGCTTCTCTTTCCTCTTTAGGCTGTGATGACCTTGTGAATGCTGTGTTTGACTTAGCAAAAACTATGAGTCGTATACAGATATCAGAGGACGAGATGGCTCTGTTCAGTGCTGCGGTCCTTCTGTCGCCAGGTTAGATTACTGCACCTTATTTTGCAACTTTCCTGCAAATGCTAAACCAGTATAACTAGTAACTGGCTAGTTGATCCATGCAGTCAGAATCACTGGCTGTAGGTGTATAGTGCATTTTATGCAACATTAGGTTTACCACCATTGTTATACACTGATTCAACTAATCCATAAACTGGCCTACAAAATCCCGGATTATGAATGCGCAGTGGAACTCATCATTCCTTGTTGTTTTCTACCGAGGTCCGTATCTGATTGATGTAGATGGTGTCAGTTCTTTATCATGCAAGCATTCTTAAAGCTGCAGTGACGTGAGAACTGTCTTGTGTGTTTAGCATTTGTTTAGCCATTTAGCGTTTCTTGTGAAATCGAGAAAGTTTTCACAGAGAAGAAAGATATTTAAACTCACATTATCAGGCAGTACATGCTTATTTTTTGTGCACAAGAACATAGTCTAGTCTGTGCGTGCAATGGAGTTAGGCATAATTTACCATGTAAATTAAGCCTCATACTTTCAAATGACTTCATTAAATAGGGAAGTATGTTGGTGTTGATCCAACAGAGGTGTTTTTATTTACACCCACTCTTACCAATTAGCTTGGCTAAATAATGAAAATGATTGCAGTTAAGCATAAAAACTATAAGTCCAAATATAAGTCTGAAAACATAGCATTTCATGTCGGATATCTCTATCCAAGTTTCAGTTTTACATTTTCTTATAACTCTTCATAAGTTATAGGAAAAGAAATTAATGTTCCTTACACTGTTGTTCACTCTTAACTAATTATAAACTGTTCACAAAGTTTAAAACTGAATCGGTTCATGTTCGTATTTTCCCAACTATGTATTTAGTGCTAATTTCACAGTCCCAATAGGAACTAGTTGCCGTTCATTACTTTATTAGTTTATAAAACAACGTTCATAAAACAATATAGGTCACAACGTCATGTTCCAATGGACCTGTTATGTCACTGTGTTGCATTTGTAACTTGCCCTTTGCCAGCTCATTTACATCAGTATAACTGCGTCTTATCATTGCTCATATAAATCATATTTAAATTTGGGTAAATTTCCAGTAAAGCTGTTCTTATTTATACAGCTTCCTATTTTATTTGTCATAAAACAAAAAAAACCTGACTCTGAAATTTGTCTTTGAATGCTGACCCTTTACGGCAATGTTTTAAATTCTGACCAGCATTTGCTGATTCTGTTTTTTCTCAGCTGTCAAAATTGTCACTGAAATAATTACAACTGTCTGATAACACTAATATAGTCAAAAGGCAAGTAGATGCAGCTTCATTTCTCTGCCTGCCTTTGTTGTAAATGCTAACCCATACTGGTCTAAACCAGGCTTAGTAAAGTAACAACAGAACCCGGTGCAGAAACAGTTTGGCCTAATCCAGCTGTTTTCATTGTTAGGGTAAGAGCCTCCAGTTTATATTGTTATGTTTAAAGAGAGAAGTACATTATCAATTTCCTCCCACAAAGACTGGAAGCCCTATGTGTCCATAGCGACTGAAACTTCAAGCAGACACACATTTAAGCACAGAGAGGAGTCACCAAACTCTTATCTTTGAGCGTAAATGTTGCACCGATTTTCTGCATAAATCAGCCATTGTTTGGTCCTCCAAAACATGTCAACTTATTCCATTTTGTACCTGTCAAGTAGAGGTTTGTGTAATGCCACCAGTTGCACTCAAATCCAGAACACCTTGTAAAACGAAAACAAGAATAGCACAGTTTTAAGTTCTACCTAAGTATTGCTTATCTCATTAACAGTGCTTATTTGAATATAGATTCTATACATTTTTTGCAAAATGTATGTCTTTGCAAACAAGACAATAACAAATATGAGTTCTCCTTTTTCAGACCGACCTTGGCTGACAGATGTCCAGAAGATCCATAAACTGCAGGAGAAAGTTTATATGGGTCTGCAGAGCTGCCTGCAAAAAGAGGGTGCATCAGAGGAGAAGCTAGCAAAGGTACAGAAACTTTCTGCTATATCACGCAATGTTTATATGTGCATGGTTTTTTTTTTTATTTTTTTTTCTTCTAACCTGTATTTTGTTCCTGTACTTTCCTCCTAGATGGTGTCTAAGCTTCCCATGATGAGGTCCATTTGCAACCTCCACATAGACAAGCTGGAGTTTTTCCGACTAGTTCACCCTGAGACGGCATATGCCTTCCCTCCTTTGTACAGGGAAGTTTTTGGGAGCGAAATTACCTTCCCGGACTCTACCGAGGGCTAGTTTAGCCTCTCAGCTGGATGGTGTGATTAAACATAGTGACACTGAGGTGTATTTAGAGGAAGATGAAGATGTGGTGACCGTCATACGGCAAAACCAACCAGCCCAATGACAATCCTGCACATTACACTTTAGTGCACACTCCTCTCACCTCTGAAGTCCAAACCCTGTGGAGTAGCTTTCACCGCCTTGCAGGCCAAATCTATTAACTCAACAAAACGGTAGAAGTTGCTGGGTCGCCGGTGCACGTTACCTCCTTTGTAAAGAAGTGAAGAAACCACTGAGCAGTAGCCTACATTGTTTTTTTTTTTTTTGGGGGGGGAGGGGGGTTGTTTTTCACAAAAATATTTTTCTATAAGACACGTTTAACTGCTTGTAGAGTTTATTTCCTTTCTGGCGTAGTCTTTGTTACCTTCACAGCCCCTGAAAGCAATTGTTGAATGTATCCCCTCCCTCACTGCAACCATTCATAGTATACTAGAATGTACGAACCCATAGTAAAATCCTCACCCTCAATGAGAAATTAGCAGTAATTATGCCTGCTTCGGTTTAGTGCAGAAACAGATGTTGCTTCTTTGTGTATACTCAGTAGCACCCACACATTGCTGTTTTTGTAACATGAACAAGCTTAAAGGGACCATGATCAAACTCAGAAGCGGGAAGGTTTGGGTTTTTTTTGTTTGTTTTTTTTTTTATTATTTTTTATTTTAAGTCATTTTCAAACCCACAAACACATTTAACCTAGAGCACAAAAAGATAGCACTTATGCTAAAACCTGATTAGTTGTTTGTACGAGCACAACTTTAGATATGATGTCAGTGAACTGTGAGTTGTTGCTTTTTTATGTAATTAATGACCTCAGTCCAAATCCCTTTTCCCCTTTTCCAAATGCCACTTAGAAAGTGAGGTAATTACAGAGGTATTGTGTAAGTATTTTCAGATGTACCTTTTTATATATAAAGTATATTTATATATAGAAACATCTAAAAAGTGTAAATTAAGAGCAGAGTTTATGCCAGATGGCAGTCATTTTGTTCTGCTCCAGTCGTCTGGGCCGCTGTTTCTCGAAGAAGAATGATTGTAGCAGAAATTAAAAAAGAATGTGGTTAATTAGTACTTACAAGTTCTTGCTAGGATCCAAATAAACCAACCTGGCACAAGATTTTATGTGTTAGTAGTGTGACTGCCAGCTGTAAAAACCTATATTAAACCAGACAGAAAGTCTACAACCACCCTCCTACTTTGGCTGAGTAGAGCCCTGACCACTGTGGAGAGTTGTCTGGACGTGCCACATCTCAGCCCTTTCTTCACAAATATCCTTTGTTTTTTTTTTTGTTTTGTTTTGGTTTTTTTTTACTGGCTAAAACTCCAACTGAGACTCAACCAAAATGGTCAAAAGCTGTGAAGAAATGTACAAGCTGAAAAGATAATGTACTATAACCGAAGGGACAAAGAGTTTGACATGGCGATGTTGGATAGGAGTGTCCTTTAAGCTCCCTACGGCCTCTTTGCTTTAGGGTTTGGGCCAATTAAATGTTTTGATTAGAGATTTGTAACTTGTATTCCTTACTCCCAGCTCCCTTACTACCTCACCTTCTCCAAACACTAGATGGCAAAGCACAGGGTTGACAGAGCCATCAGCTACCCCCCTGAGTTAATACGTACAGCATGCGTTCAAAGAGAGCCTCAAAAGTAGTAAAATAATGCTGGCGAACCTGAAAAGAAACTGAGCAAAACTCTTATCTTTTTGTGCTAAAGACATCTCTTTGACTGCTGTTCTGTTTACTTCAGAGCACTGTATGCCTTTAGTTCCAGGAAGCCTTGGACATACACAGATCTATCTTGAGTTAGATCTCTAGAGATGCCTGCAGGCATCATAAAAACTTTTCATTTGAAGTCGACGGCTGTATTAGATTTCTGTAAAACAATAAATCTTGTTGTACCAGCAGCCCAAAGAGGCCATGAGAAATTAAATTAAATCTCTATATTTGGAGTCCTAAGACAATCACATGACAGATGTTGGATGTTGTCTATCTCAGAGTAATCTTTAAGCCGACTTGGCTTAGCACTGCTGGGACAGTGCTGTTGACCGTTTGTTATTTCATGCAGCATGAAGGGAGATATGTCTCCCTTGTTTCGGTACTTAAGATTGTGGCATTATGGGATTGTGCAATAATGTCCTTCCCATTGTTCTCAGTATGTTGGGCCTCAGTTGCCGTGTATTAGAGTCAATGTTTTCTCTCGCACTCCAGCATAATAACCTCACTGCTCCACGAATATTCGTATTCATAGCATAATGTACCAAATACTTAACTGATATCTTTGCAGATCAGACGATCCGGTTACATGGCATTTACAGATTGTAACAAAGTGCACTGCTTTGTGTTTCAGGCCTGAGAATGTTAAAACATGTCGTATATAAAGAATTCTATATGTATATATCAATTTTGCAGGATTAAAACAGTCCAGAGGGCGGGACCTATGATCAGCACTTTCATGTCCCTTTAGACTCACTCAGGGAGATAGCTGGGCTCTCTGTCCTACAGCGTCTGCAGTTAGTCGGGCTAGCCGGACACCTTGCACCAACAAAAAAGACCTTTAAACCTTGATCACTGTGTACAGTACATGTTCTTGTGAATGTTTGATTACAGAAGTATCAAAGATTTTACCCTGTGTCTGATATCATTATTGCAATACATTTTTTTTTTGTTTTGTTTTTTTTTGTTGAAGACATAGATTAAATAGGAGATAAAATAAAAACAAAAAAAACAACAACAATAACTGATTAATTGTAATCTCTGAATTCTGTTGGTTTTGTTGTGATCTTATGTTTCTTGATTTTTATCCTCCATTGTTGTACTGTTGTTATTTTTGCATCGGTTAGTGTCCTTTTTTTCTCTCAGAGAGACGTAATTCTATTTTTTTTAAAGAGTTTTTAAAGATGTCTCTCTAAAGGTTTCTCATTCGTCATGATCCTCCTGTTTATGATCTTCTGACTTTATTTTAAGATTATTACTGTTGTTAAATCAAGATAGATTTTAATATGAAATAATTTATGTCATTGGTTGTGAAGCCTAAAAGGTTTTAACACAGTGAAGTGTTGTTGCACAATGGTGATACTGTATGTGGATTTAAGAATGTAATAAAAGTCTTTTTACAAGTGATATCAAACATTGCTGATGTTTCTTCATACTTTTCTTGTTAGAACTTCTATTGTTGTGCTAAATATGCAATTACTTTATCATTTTCTTTTACCTTAGGCATTACATATTTCTGCAAAGAATATTTTATTTTCTTCACATTGACAGCCTGGAAATATCGATTTACAAGACAGATGAAGAAAAGAGAAAAAGTTATTGTTGTGTTTGTCTATAACAGTATGTAAACTCTGTCAGTAGCATTTTCCCAGATCTTGGAAATATATGATAACAGAAAGAACTATTGGAGCTAAAACTAGAAGGGTCAAACTAGTTCTTTAAGCGTGGGAAACTTGTGGCATTCTTACGTTTGTTAGATGTTAAGCTTGGCAGAAACTAATCAGCACCAAAGTTCAGGTTTAAAGAAAATGTAGATATTTTTTGTAAATAAAAATTGTTTCAGTAGGTTTGGAAACAATAAAGAGCATTTCCTTTGGAAAACCACAACTATCTAATATGGAAATATGTGAAAAGAATGAATAAATTAACTTAAAATAAGATTCATTTCTATGCTGTACACTTAAAAGACGATTTCCAAACACAAACTTAACCCAGAAACATGTCTTCTGGTGGGACCTGTGATTGGGCAACACTTGTGCAGTGGGTCCTCATAATATGTTAGAAAAATAGTCCTTACAATGTATCACGTACAATGAGACACACACTTACCTAATGGTCATTTAGAGAGACCTACTGACCTACCAGACATGCCCTTAGGTTGGGACAGGAAGCAAGAGTACCCAGAGAGAATCCACACAGACAACATGCAAGATTAATGCAAAAAGATCTCTGGCCCAGGACCAAAACATCAGTGCAACCAACTATTCCCCTGTGGAGACAATAATAATGATAAGACGAAGGAAAAGAATAATTTATGAGCATATTGGAAAAATAAAGAAAACAGAATTATTCAGATCCTGTGGTTCCCAGGTTATGTTTTTCTCAACATATTTATATTTTTAAATTTATTTGATTAAATACAACAAAATATATTTACATCTTATGCTGGCTGTTTAAAAATATGTAAACTATTAACTAATTAATAAATAAATTGGTAATGAGAACAAAACTCATGATACGACTTTTATTACAGTCACCAAGAGCATTGTTATTATTGTTAATAGTATTATCATTAGTAGTAGTTTTATTTAGTTAAATCTTAATTTAAAAAAAATATTATTATCATTATTATTATTATTATTATTATTATTATTATTATTATTATTATTATTATTATTATTATTATTATTATTATTATAGTGTTTTTAGTGTATCATAGTGTTCCCTAACCTTCGTACTGGTGCTTCCTCGTGTATCCAGCAGAGGGCAATGTGGTTTCATTTATTGAGAACATTGCGTCGCCGATATTTACACAGTTAAATAAATATTTTTAGTGTTTGACAGAGACTTGGAGACGATGTAAAAGCAGACTGCGAGTTTAGACTATTAAATTATAATTTTGTTCGTTTCTTTTTTCTTTTTTTATCGTTTCTGCCCCGCTCTCTGTGACAGCGGCAGCACCCACTCTCACTGTGGACGTGGTCAGTTGGCGTGTCCCGTCTTGGAGTGACGGATCGGCAGACCTATGATTCTCCCCCGAAAGCGTTCGCTGTTTTTTTTTTTCTTTTTTTTTTTCTGCACTGGCCCATTTTCTGACAAACTGTAACGTTAACTTTTTTTTTTTTTTCCTACACTGTGACCTGTTTACACCTCCAGCAGTAGAAGGGCAGACGACAGCCGGGTTTCAACATGTCTGTGGCGGGTTTGAAGAAGCAGTTTTATAAAGCCAGTCAGGTTTGCAAAAACTTTTCTTAACCGTTACCCGTTAGCAGCTAGCTAAAATGCGTGTAGCATTCCGAGCTAACAAACAAAGTGAAGCTAACGCCGCCTCGTTTATATAACGGTGGATGTTTTTGACAACTTGTTGTTGTAGTGGGTGAAAATGTTTCAATTACTGTTCATTTGCTCACTTTATTTTACCGCAAATTTAATTAAAAAAAAAAGTGACTCAGACGTCAATTGGACGTAAATAACTGGTGAATAACGCGTTGCAAATGTGGAGTCTGCCCTGTAAATATATGTATATATAAATATATATATATATATATATATATATATTTTACAAACTACAACATTTTAGATTACGTAGGTAGGCAAACTGTGGGGAATCTTGGATGTTTGCTGAAGGAAGAGTCATGTTGTAAAAAGAGAAAACAACATCGTAAAAAAAAAAAAAAATGCAGCGTAACTCTTTAAGGGTTGACCAATGAAAATGTGATTTTATGACTGCTTTTTAAGCAGTACAACATTTTCTCGAATGTATGATCATATTCAAAACACAAACATCCCATTTTCAATGCTGGTTAGTATATTTGACTGAAAAAAAAACCCTGCTTTTCCTTCCATTACACATAGTAAAAATCTACGTTTGTTTTCTTGTCTCAGCTTTAATGTGAATGTTTTTAATTTGGGGCATCTCTCCCAGTCATGGGGAGGAGACTGTTTAAAAAGTTTTTTTTTTTTTTTTTTTCCCCTACCCCTGCTGATCTAAGCAGGAAAGACATTTGGTTTCTGCCCCAGCTTCCTGTCAGGAACAAAACCAGATCCCTGTAGTAAAGGGAAAATGTTGTGATTTAGCGGCTGTCGTGTAGGACAGCTGTAGTGAAAATGATTAGCAGAAAAAAAAAAAAAAAAAAGAGATAAAGTAGGTCCGTGCATGAGAATTGATCCAAAGGAGGGATGCAGCAAAGGGAAGGTGGACAGTGTGTGCTTTCTCCTTATTTCACTGCATTGCAGCGGCTTTTCTTGCCAAAACTCAGTGCGAGGCAATAACACTCCACATAGCTCAGATTTTATTCACAGGAGGAAAGTTGGCTGTGGAGATTATGTACGTGCTTACAGGTTGTTTTATTTCCGTCCGTCTTTCGCTGTCTCTGCCTTTTTATTAAACGATAAATATTAAACCTGAAATGTCTCTCAAGGGTGAAATGATATTCTGGTCGAAAATTCAAATAAATAAATCAGCGATAGTAATACTGGTTAAACACAAGAAGTAATTTGTCACAGAGTATAAAATTGTTGGTACACATAAAGCTTAGAGTATTTTTGTATGGCAGGCTTTAAGATTTAACAGTGAATCACTTTGGTTTCTCGGATTTAATGATTCCAACGTTAACGTTTCTGTTGCATTACATTGAATTTTCTTGTATAAATGTGAGGGACCATGATGAGTCACACAAGAGTGGCACACACATTGCAATTTCTGTATTCTAATTTCTGTATTCTTTGTATTGTGATGCAGATCAGATCATACTAAACCACTGTTCAATCTGGAAGGATTAGTCTAGATTAGTGGGTGGTGTGTGGATCTGATTTGGGATTACGTTGGTTTGCAGGAATGCTATTTGTAACATAACCCTCAGATTGCTTTTTATTGTCTTTAATCATTCCTGACAGGTGCAGGTTATAATGTGACGCTACAGATGCAGGGCAGCCGTGACGATAAGGATGTGCAGATTATGCAAATGTTGAGAATATTGAAGAGCTCTTTCCGTTACGTTCCTTGTATTTTTTTTTTTTTCAACATCCTACAAATCAATTGAAACACCTCTGTTTTTTTTTGTTGTTGTTTTTTTTCACATTTGCTTCTTAAATATGTTATTACCTGACATGAGTAATTTCCCATTCTTCCAACATTTAGATTAGGATTGACAAATCCTAAAGGTCCTAAAAAAACAGTTTGTGGGCATTTTTGTGCAACTACATCAGTCCAGTCTATAGAAATGAGTTATCTGGAACTTTATTGATTTAGCAATTTTAACCAACATTTTAGAAGTGTAGTGTGCTTTAAGATTCAATCCATGATATTTCTAATTATAATCCAGTGTAACTAATTGCATTCAGAAACCATCCAATTCTTAAATAATCCAATTGCATAATTTAATCTCATAATAACTCAGCTGAAGAAATCAACAGTAGAGGTGGGACATTTTCTCAAATAGACAACTATTAAGTGCACTCTACAAATCTGGCCTTTATTAGAGGAAGAAGAAGATGTCCATTTTAGAGTTTACCACAGTCCACATAAAGAAAAATGACAGAAATTGCTTTGACCATTTGAGACTAAGATTAAACCTTTTGGTCATCAGGCAAAATGATTCATACCACAAAGCAAGTTACCCCACCCCCTCTGTGGTGTACTTGCTTTGTTGAACTTCACTTACTGAGTGAGTGCTTCTGCAGAAACAGTAAGATGGATGAAGCTGATAAGAGGAGAAAAACCTGCGAGAGGCAGTAAATGACGCGAGGGCTTCACGGATGTTCACCTGAACAAAAAGCTAGAGCTGCAATTGAATGACATTCCAAAAAATTACGTTATTTTTTTTGTTTGTAACGCAACTAGGGGTGGCCGTTTGTTGTATTGTTTTGATTTATTGTGATAAATTCGTTATCATGATAAGAGTTTTGATTTATCTTTGTCACAATAAATTCCAAGTTATGATATTTAGAAACCTCCCAAACTGTCCTTATTGTCAGGATTGATCATTTTCTATTTTTTGCCCCAGTTTGTTCAATAAGTTTGAAAATATAATTACCATGTGCAGTTTAGTGACACAAATCAAACGTCTTTATAGTGTCATAACGAAACACATTACAAATGGAAATGTTTTCCAGGAGTATTATTTGTGTGTTTGGAGCTATGATTGCTGACACACAGTTATAGACATGCAGTTATCGGGACCTAAAAAACATAATAAATAATTCTTATCTTCACTTGTATGACAATATTACGGTCAAATGCTGTCGTAAAACTTCAAAGTCCATATTGCCCACTTCTAAACTACATCAGACCAAGTATAGAAAACCTTTATAGGCGTCAATAAGAAACCTCATGACGACTGGCTGGGAATCAAACATTTTTCATCAGTTCAAGAAATCTGATTTATGCACATGGAGAGCCTTACAGAGCTTCTGAATCTGAAAAAGCAAAGAATGTTTTCGCTTGAAATTACTCAACTTTTATCTGAGCATTTACAATTCACTTCAGCAAAATTGATGGAATTTAAGTGCATCTATTCTTTTTTTTTTTTTCAGAATGTATAAAAAAGCATAATGTTGGAAAGTATGCACCTTTTTCAATTTTTATTTGTAATCCACATCGACGAGCTGTTTGGAGCTGTTCCTTTGTCTTTGCAAACAGAAGAGATCATTAATGATTTACCCTTCTTCCTAGAATGGTGTTAAAATGTGAAAGTCAAATGTGTTCCTGCCAAAGCAATGAGTGGCGAAATTAACCAAGGTCTGCTTGGTTCATTTGTGTATTTACTGATGAGCAAATTTCTTCATGGGGTGAGACTGACTGTAAATGTCCTCCACAGAGATAACGTTGAGAACAGATACAGCCTTGGTCTCTTATCAACACACTGGTCAAAACAATGGCGCCGTCCATGGTTACAGCTCTGACTGAAACCGGAGACTTTTCTGAGAGCTGAAAATGACCTGGTTTCACAGCCCATGAAAAATACCACAATAACTACATCTTATTTTCCACTAGCGGAATGGCCCTGACTTAAACATTTTAGAAGGCTGATGTTTTTACCAGAGTGCAGAAAGCCTACCGAAGGAATGGACGTCAGCTTCCGATCAACCTGAAAATGCTGCTGTGTGGCTGGACACACCAGAGCTGTTTAACATGTGGTCAGCTGAGTAATTTCCTCCTGACATCTAGTTTTCTCAGGTGCTATGTTCGCAGAGCTCTGTCTTTTTTAGAATCGACTTTAAAAGTCTGATTTTAAGCCACTGCTCCTGCGCTCCTGTTTTGTTTTCGTATTCTGCACTCCACACTCCTCGTTTTGCATATCATAACTTCAACGTGGATATCATCATGCATGCTGTAGTTATTTCTTTAGTTTTTTGTTTGTGAGCTTTAAGCCACTGAAGGTGTTTTGGTTTCCTGGCGTGTCAGCTCTCTCTGTAGAAATCAGCTTTGCAGGCTTTGTCAACAGAAAAAAGAAAGAAAATTTGATCAAAGCTTTGTGATAAGGGAGAAAGAAGTATTTGGATAATACACCGTTATGAAGATGAAAAAAGATTTCTGTTAAGACACTAACCTCTCTTTGCAGCTCTTCGGTTCGTTTATACCAAAACGCTAACAATAGAATTTTTCATGCTGCATTTTATGGCTTTTGTTTGCATATGAGTAATAATTGAACTCAGTTTCCCCTGCAGCGTCATAATCTGACTGAATCCTTCAGGTCTCCCGTCTTGTGCTGCCTGCACACAGCAGAGATGCAAAGCAGATATCAGCATAGGGCCCTCTTGTTTTGAAAAATATTTTTAAAATTCAAGGTGGAAAAAATTTTAAATAACAATGTTAAACCGTGTGACCAAAGCCGAAAGCTGAAATTTTTTAATATTTGTTCAGTTAGCACACAAAGGTCACAACTTTGAATTGCATAGTAGATGAATAAGCCAAAATGTTTCGCTCTCTGTAAGAGATGATTAAATTAAAGCTAAGAAAATGAACATAACCTCATGAACTATGAACTGGATGTTTACATTACACCATTCTATACAAGAGTTTGTTCACATTTTAAAATACTGCATGGTAGATTCTATTGAAAACATTGAAATCCAAATGGAACTTAACAGTTTTTCTTTGTGTATATTTTTAGCAATAGGTAAGGGTCTTTTTGTTTTTATTTCATTTTTGCCTGTGTTACATTTACTCTAGTGCTATGAAAATGTAAACCACATTGTGCTGAGCACAGGTGTTGTTCAGAGTTATATTTCCTGTTCACAGCCTCAGCTTGACTTTAGTATTTGTGCAGCTTGAATTGTTTCCTGCAGGAGAGGAAATTTTAAAGTTAACATTGGTGTTGTAAAAAGAGTAAAACAGATCTGCTGCAAGCTGCTGTTTGTGTGTTTTGCACTGTTTTAAAATGAATTGTGACGTAGATTTATTGCGGAAAGCGATGCAAACTACAAGGAGTGTATTGGGGCGGATTTTTGCTGAACAGATCTGAAATATAAAACAAAAGAGTGATATGTCAGGGGAAATTTGGACACAGTTGTCTGTAGCTGAGACTTTTATTTCTGTTTTAGACTTTAGGTTCTTTTATAATGTATTTAAAGAGAATCACAAGAGAGTGTCTTTAAGATGCTACATGTTAGAGATAAAAGTATCTTACGTTAACTGGTCAGAGACTCCTTTTTCCATTTTTTTTACACAAGTCAATTTGTTTCACGGGTTTTGCTACACCGATTAAAAGGTTTCAGACACTGCATCACTGATGCAAATATTGCAAAGCCACTATTTGGATATTCATAATGCACTTCCGCCTTTTTTCCTCTCAGATCAAAGTCACAAATGTGGTGATACTAAATTTACACTTTGCACGTCTCATCCTTTCTTCCCATCACTCTTTCTTTCTCCCCTGTAGATGGTTAGTGAGAAAGTTGGTGGCGCAGAAGGAACCAAACTAGACGATGACTTCAGAGACCTGGAACGGGTATGAGATATGTCACAGAGTATTCATCAAAGTTGTGGAACTGAATGATTTTACGCAGTACACAAGCAGATATTATACTGCTTGTGTATAATATGGGAAAAATAGGACATTAAATGCAAATGTTTTATTTTTTCTTTGGTTTTTGAAGTTTAGGCTTTAGACAAAATGGAAAAGTCCATAAAGTGTAATTGTCAACTGGACTGAAAATGTAAAAAAAAATAAAAATAGCCAACAGAACTTTTGCATTAAACACAATTTCTACCTTGTTAATGGAATCTGTGCTCTTTTGCTCATAACGTTCCGTTTTCAAGACACAACAAGCAGTTTAAGGACATAATAGAAAAAAATCTGAAACATTTGGTGCTCTTCTTCCCAGATACCCAGCATGCTCTGCAAAAAAAGAAAACAAAAAACAACTTCTTAGAAAAAATAACTTTGGAGGTCATGTATCAGAGCAAACATTATTCTTGTTAGTAGTGTAACTAGCATTTGGATAGATCTAAGGAAATATTATTTCCTTGTCTCCTTGTCGAATTTGGCAAAGTACAAATGCAACATGATGTTTTGCCTGCTGTGTTTTGCAGAAAGTTGATGTGACCAGTAAAGCAGTAGCGGAGGTGATCTCCAAAACATCGGAGTACCTTCAGCCCAACCCAGGTTCGAAACAAAACTGCTGCCATTGATCTATCTATGCAATTGTAACAAATCCATTGAAGTATTTTCTTCTTCATTTTACCTCTATAAAGCATCACGGGCAAAGCTGTCCATGTTGAACACCATGTCAAAGATCCGTGGTCAGGTGAAGAATCCAGGCTACCCTCAGGCTGAAGGCCTGCTAGGGGAGTGCATGGCCAAGTACGGAAGGGAACTCGGAGAAGACACTAACTTTGGTGAGATGTGTAGATGTCCTTGTTTTTTGTTGTAAATCCTCAGCAGTATTAAATTATAACTTTATAGTGTAGCAACTAGATGCATCTGGTTATTAAATGTTCCTTTGCGAGTTGCTTGGAAGCCGTTCACACAATGTATATCAGGCTCTTTTTGTCTATTCGAACTATTTCACATCCATGCACAGGAGATTTCTTTATTTATTTATTTATTTACGCCTTAAAGGTTGAACTGAGTGTTTGTCATGTAATATTGCAAATTATGTTTGACTCTTCAATGTCTTTGTGATCCAGGGGCTGCTTTAGTGGATGTAGGAGAGGCCATGAAGCGGTTAGCAGAAGTGAAGGACTCTCTAGACATCGATGTAAAACAGAACTTTATTGATCCATTACAAAGTCTGTGTGACAAGGACCTCAGAGAGATTCAGGTAAAAATATACTTTATGAAATATTACATTTAAAAAGTTCTTCTGACAAAAAGCACAGGCAACTAAGCTGTAACTGTGACCCCATTCAGCATCATCTGAAGAAGCTTGAAGGCCGTCGGCTGGATTACGACTACAAGAAGAAGCGTCAGGGCAAGATTCCAGATGAGGAAGTTCGACAGGCCCTGGAGAAGTTTCATGAGTCAAAGGAAGTGGCTGAGACCAGCATGTACAACCTGCTGGAGACTGATGTAAGCACTTCCTACAGTTAAACCGTCTGGTTTTATTTTTAATACAACAGAGCTTGTAACCACATCCAGAAGTTTAATTGGGGGTTTTTTTCTGAGCTTTTTTATTTACCTATTTTAGTCATCCTTCTCCTCAAGTTTCTCAAATTACTGTGAAAGGATGTACAATGCTTGTTGAAGTAGCATTGTTTTGGCTTCTCACAGAAATGTTTATATCATTATGTTGTTTACTTGTTGTACTTTGGTATTTACTGTGGATAATTTACCTGGTTTATGGAAACTTGAACTTTATTTATGTCATCAAATCATTTGCTACTCTGTGAATGTTTGTATTTTTCTTTCTCTCCCTTATCGTGTTTTGTCAAACACACCCACAGGGCAAACATAAACTCTGCTCATTAGCTCTATAAAACTCAACCAAACACACCCACTCTACACACGGACAACCTATAGTATTTAGTGGTTCACCTGTGGTCATTTTACCTATCAGGCAGGGTTACAACACTTGGAAGAGTCAAATGCTTAAGATTCGTCATGTGATATTACTGTATATATCATGTATTTTGTTGTCTCCAAATCAGTCATTTAAGATTAGGTTTTCGTTCACACAGAGTCTCTCTTTCGTATAACATTCATTTTTACCAAATCAATACTATCCGTATACTTGAAGAATTGGTAGCTTTAAAGTGCAGCCAAATAACACACCACAATTTATGCCCTACATTAGTGTTCTGATTTTTGTCCTACATAACTAACTCTGCACTGCATTTGGGGTCGATTTCCTTTTTTTATTATTAAGCCGCCTAAGAATATACAGAAGTATACAGCAGCACCACCATCTATCTAGACAAGCTTGTGATTTATGGTACATTGAGGCTTTTTGTTGGTATTTAACAACTTCATAGCTTTTTCACTGAACTTAAGTAAATCTATGCAATAAATACATGGATATGTTCTGAAAAAAGATGAGCACACACACAAAAAGTTTTTCTGTGCTTATTGCAGAACATCCTGCGGGACCAGTCCAAACATATACCTGTAGCTCTAGGGAGATTTAGTTATATTTCTGTAGTCACCAAGTCTTCAAAACTTTTGTCTCTTCCTTCGTTTTACTCACCACAGCTTCTCTTGGTTCTTTCATGCTGTAGAAATCTGACTTCCTCAAATATTATTTCTGCGTTTTAGCTCATTATCGTTTTTCCTTTTAATTCAATCTGCAAACTTTCCAGCTAATAACAACATTGGCAATACAAAATGCACCTATGAGTGTGTTTTCAACAAAATCACAAACGTTACACCAATAACAGAAATTAGGATACCAGTTTAGTCAGAGACTCCAGGTGATTCTTGGAAAATGCTGTGATTGGGACTCTTAATTTCAGCTTTCTGTCTGTCAGGGTGTGGGAATGTCTTACAACGTCTGTATTAGTAATCTTGTTTGCTAAAAGTTAAGTTTTGATCTTCAGACCTCCTATGACGTTATCCTAAGCTCTTAAAAACTGGAACTGCAATTAATAGCGTAATGGTTTGAATGACATTCAAAAAAAAAAAAAAATGCATAATTTTTGGCTTCATCGCCTTGTACTACATAATTGATATTCTAACATTCGCTTAAAATTGCTCTCCAGACCCACTGCCCCTTGTATGAATGGAAATAATCATAGGCCTGCCATTGCAAGTTAGTTTTGGCTAGTAATATGCTGATTTGCAGCATTTGTTACATAAACACTTCTCCCTCTGCAAAGAAAAAATAGATGTGCAAGATAACATTAGCTTACATTTGTCTGGATCTAATTTAGTTCTGAATGTGGGAAGATACTGTTGCTTTTGAACCTATTGTTTTCATGTTTGGTCTGTTTGTTTCTTAAAATGACATATGCTATTGCATAAACTCGGAAACAGGAGTCTGCACGTCTCTTATGACATGTTTGTGTGTGTGCAGATAGAGCAGGTGAGCCAGCTTTCATCTCTCGTTGAGTCTCAACTTCAGTATCACAAACAAGCCGTCCAAGTGCTGGAGGAGCTCTCCGATAAACTGCGAGAGAGGTTGGTGCAGAAATCAAATCAAAAGATGCATGCACAAAGCCAAAACGACACGTCTTTTTTTTCCAAGTTACTGTCGTCTCTGCTCCGAGACTCTCCGAATCTGCACAGTGAATTTAAGCTAATTCATTTATAAGGATTGTTTCCAATGTCGTTTTAAACAGGATGACTGAAGCTCAGTCTCGGCCAAGACGAGAGTACACACCTAAACCCAAACCTATCTTTGACTTCGGAGAGAACAACCACTCCAATGGAGGTTATACATCTTCAATGGCGCCCCCTCCCTCCCGCAACTCAGGTAAGACACAGATTACAAAATCAATAAATTTATTGCACGCTTCAGATTTCAAAACCTCTGTGAAATGTGACTGGTTAGATCTGTAATAAGATCTGCTTTCTCAAAGTTCCAGCAACAGCAAGGCATCCAGCTGTTTCAATAAAGTAAAAAAAAGATGATTGCGTCAGAGCATTGTGTCTTCAATAAAGTTCCCTGAAATCTTATAGGAACACTGTGTATGTTGCCAACATGATTGCTCAACAACTGCAACTAATAAGTACCATGAGGCAAAAAAGAAAATAGAGAAATTCCTCTACTCCTCTAGTCTGATGAAGGCTTTTATGAATGTTTTGACTTTTTGGATGTTGAAGTGACATCACTTAGATGTCGACCAATGTCAGTGAGAGCAGTTGGTGACTGTCCCACCCTGTTATCTGGCTGGCCTTTCTCCCACTGACCTTGTTCCTCTTTTCCTGTGACATCAGCAGAACGGTCCTTTCTCTTTGCAACATTGTCCTTTCGGAAGCTAGGATTGTGTGAGTCACCGACTATGTGTCCAAGTTGCAGCCTTGGAATGATGCATTAGTGTGTGTGTGTGTGTGTGTGTGTGTGTGTGTGTGTGTGTGTGTGTGTGTGTGTGTGTGTGTGTGTGTGTGTGTGTGTGTTGAGTGAGATTCTGATTAGATTTTTCAGGAAATAGATGCTTCTTATCAGTGGTGTGTATTCTTTATGTGTCTTGTTTAGCAACTGTATGGTTTTGCTTTAATCCCTCATCCTATCCTTTGAATGCCAAACTAGACTTCAACAAAGTGTGATTTTTATTACATTTTATAAATCTAATTACCTACTTTTATTCGATTAATGTTAGCTCTCAATTTTGAAAATATTGCTGTCTGATTTTAGGGTATTTCAGGGGGAAAAAATGGTTAAAATTTACCAAAGATTTCTTCTTACTCATTTGCCGCTGCTTAGTTTTGCATGTAATATATTAATGCTGCATTACCATTTCTATCTGCATATTTGTCCTCTGTTTTCATAACATCAGAGCTGTGACACAGACTGCCGCGTGAAGCCAAGCATACAAAAAGAAGGCACTTAATATAAATAGTTACTTATGACAGGAAGGCTGTGTGAGGCTACTCTGTAGTTAAAATTAATGATTGAAAGGATTAACCAGCCAACACGTAACACTACATCAGAGCTTCTCTCTTCACAAATAAAAAGTTGGATCCTTCTGTTATTTAGTTTGAATACAGCTCATAGAAGTGGATGTTTTCCAAAATGCTGCACTTGTAAACAAAGAGGAATAAAACTGAGTCTGTGGTGATCACTCAGTTTTCTTGTATCCTGTCATTTTTGGTAGTTTGGTTTATTTGTTGCTCAAAAGAGTAAGGATAGTTTACAAAGAGAAATATTTGTCTTTGAGCTGTTTCTGAGAAACTCGTTTCATTTTACTGTTCATGTAGGGGGAAAAAGGCTAGTCTGGTTTGTAATTTTTAAAGAAATTTTGGAATTGACTAAAATGAGTAAGTAAGGACTTTATAAAATGGGTGAAAGGAATTATGATTGCATAAGTTTAGGAAAACATAAATGCGTAATGTTATTGTTTAAAATTGCGATGACAATTTTGATTGCAATGCAGATGTTTCTCCCCCCTCTAGTCATCATTTCTTTACTGCTCCTTAAACTTTTGCATGCTGGTCACCAAGCTCTAGATCAGCTGTGGACAATCAAAGATTTTCCCAGTGGAAAAATGCATTATTAGCAAGAAGAGTCTGAATGCACAGTGCCTGAAATGTTGTAGCTCAAATGCTGTACCCAGATTGTGATATTGCACATACTGAAAATGCTATGATGATAATAATAATAATCATAACAAACGAGAATCACAAGGATCCGATTGTGTTTTCGTTTCCATGTCAGCTAGAGATTTGCTCCGTTTCCCCTGTTCCTCTGAGCAAACCCATCTGCAGCCACATCAGGATTAAATTTCTTCCTCAAAATTTGGAGCTAAATTTTAGCTCTGCTGTGATGTTTTGTAACCCAGAAAGCTACTCCATAGAAGGCCGTGCTGAGCAAGCCGACTTCTCGCTCTGCAGCAGACAGGCTGTTTGTTCGCTGATGCCGGACAGTTGAAAAGCTCAACCTCTTGGTTAAAACTTTAGATTTAATCTTGCCTAAATACACATCTATTTTATTATTTATTTATTATTATTTTATTATTTATATATGTAGGTTTTAGGATCTAATTGTGTAATAACTTACATGCTAAAAGGTGATCTATCATATCTAACAGTGTATTAACTTTTCCCATTTAGCATCGAATATTTACAAACGTTTTCAAAGCTGATCCCATTTTTCTTTCTTTTTTTTTAAGACACCTATAATACTGTCTCCCATGTTTGTTGTTGGAAATGTGTGTTAACACCTCCCTAAAGTTGTCTGTATTCTCTTGCATTAAATATGATTTTTCTGCCCCTGTGAGCTGATACTGTATTGAGTGAACGAGTGTGTGACCAAACTCTCCCCGTCTCTAGCCTGCCCGGCAGCATGTTGTGTGAACGTGATACAATGAGAAAATTGTTCAGCTGCAAAAAAAAGCCCGGTTTGTCTGTGTGTAAATCGCTGCTGATCTGCGTGAGGTCAGAGACGAGAGAGAGAAAGTAAAGAGAACAGGGGGCAGAAATCTGGTTTTCAGGGATGTTTATGCTCAGACGTTCTTCCTGGCAGTTCTCCTTAACTTGTTTGAAAGCTGTGTTAATGTTACACTAACATCAAAAGTTTTAAGTATCCTGCTAAAGACGTGCTGTGTGACTCAATGCTTTCATAACTGGATCTGATTTGGGGCCGTTATTGTTTTTCTCTGTAATTCTCATCTTTTCTTCTTTTCCGTCCCTACCAGCCCCAGAGCAGCCGAGCTGTAAGGCCCTGTACGACTTTGAGCCAGAGAACGAGGGAGAGCTGGGCTTCCACGAAGGCGACATCATCATCCTGACCAATCAAATTGATGAAAACTGGTATGAGGGCATGATAAATGGCCAGTCGGGATTCTTCCCCCTCAACTACGTGGAGGTCCTCGTTCCATTGCCACACTAAAACAACGGAAATGCCAAGAGAAGTTGAGACGTGTGGACAGTGTGGTGAAGAAGACAAGTGAAGACGCGAGACAGTCTACAGGGGTCTCATTTTCACTTTGAGCTTCATCGCCATCACCAGGAGTGAGCACTTTTTGTAAACACAAGATCTGGATGTGATGTCAAAGCAGAACGCCAACGTTTTCCACAGAAAAGAAAAAGCAGCCAGACTAGGACTGAGACAAAAACATTTTTATCGTGCATCTGACAGTAAACAAGAATTTCCTGGGGACTAACTGTTGACAAATAGATGAGCAATAAATTTTCAGCACAAATAGGTGACAGAAATGATTTTAAGTTCCCTTACAACCATAGGTGGATTGACAGATCCTTGTTGTTTCTGTGTTACTGCAGTGTCTGTGACTCAGGTAGGTGGTCAACCTAACAATAGAGTAGCTTTGTAGCTCAAACTTCACAGTGACTCTCGTGAGAACTTGACTGAAGAGTATAATTGCGAAACCGAAAATGTTTGTGATTCCATCAGAGTGCTGCAGTGCAAGCCTTGACGCCACCTTCTGGCCTGACAGAAAATTACTTTCACCTCCACTAAATCGATATTACCCATGAATAAATATCGTTGCAGTAGCTGTGTTACAAAAAGAAGCTTGTTGGCAAATAATCACATTTGGACTGTTTTAAAATTTTGGCCTTACTTCATTTTTTTTTTTTGTTTATTTTGTTCAGCAGCCAACATATTTTTAACAGTAGTTAACTTTATTTTCAGTGTTTCCGTTGTGATGCCTCCACCATTTTCAGGAATCTGGCTGGTTAACGTCGCATGCGAGGAAATGCAACTGCACCTTGGGCTTCAGAAGAGATTAACATGTTACAGACGTTCTCTATCATTATACACAGACCCAAAGGTAAATGCAGAGGTTGCACCTTTTTGTCAGTTTGTTTAAATAAGGAAGCAGAGCCAAAAAGTCTGTAAAAATGCAATAGAAACATTCATTTTAGTGTAAATGGTTGTTCTGCCAATAATCCTACAACACAGGCATGTATTTGTGTAGTTTTTGACCTTATTGAAGCATGTTCAACTTTTCCTCCTCCCCCCCGTTTATAAGGCCTTTTTTTGAGCCCTGTTCTTGGCACCACGTAACATAAAACAGTGCCTGAATAGATGACGCTGCTGGCAGCGAGCTAGTCCTTTATATTCACCACTAACTTGCTTTTTCTGTCTGTCCTCATGTCTCAGATAATGTGAATCCGATCATAGTCTGAACCTGTTATTCTGTAAGTTGGACATGATAGATGTGTTATTGTCTCTGGCTGACTGTTCGAACAGGGCTGGCTTCTTGTTCTGAACCGTCCAGATCCGCCGGTGAAGTCTTACCCAACATTCACAGCTCGGGTGTGTGAGAACGAGAAATATTTAAAAGGGAAAACATCCGAGAGAATCGGCATGATTTTGAACCGTCGTCCGTTTGGATGAATTTAAGCCACAAATTGTTGCCAAACGATTTGTCTCTGAATTGTGAAGGTTGTCTGTGGAGTTCTAATTGTGTCAGTTCTGTGCTTTTTAATCATTTTCAGTGTTTTGTGTCTCATTTCGTCCCTTTCATCTCTATTCAGCTGCGTGACTCTTCCGTCACTGTGTGTGGTCCTCATCCATTACGTTTACATCTCTGACCATGCTATGTCTCAATGTTTGTATGTAGTTCGAGGCTAACGGACGTGAAAGGTGCTGTAATGATAACATTATTAGTCAAGAGTCCAGCATGCATGTGATAGTGCCTTTGGAGAGCAAAAGGGGAACTAAGAGCAGCCAAATCTTACCCGTTTACTCAGAAGTTGTAATGAATTGTATTGCTTTTGTTTCTACCCATTGGCACTTTTCCGTGTGCATGTGTGCACGTTTCTGCACACTGATGACACTACAGGCAATTTCCTGGACTTGTTCAGACTGATCAAATATTTCATCAGCAGATCCATGGAAACTGTTTTCTATCTTTTTAATATATTCAAATCTTTGTTTTCTGTTTTAAGTCACTTAATTTCTTAAAGGGCTATGTAATTGTTTAACCAGTCTTACATCCTCCTTAAACTGCAATAAATGAATCCCTATAGTGTTATTTTTTATATAAGAGACCTTAAAGCATTTCAAATAATCATTGCATGTAGACCTATATTACACCTTGTATGTACCCTAGATTTAATTTACTTTTTGTTACGCATACAGATTTTACCTGCAATTTTTTTTTTTTTTTTATCACAATATTTGTATGTGCTTCCTTCTTATTTCCTGTTTACCAACTTCTTACAGAAAATAAAAGTCCAAAAAAGTAAATGTTGAATTTTTATATGTTTGAATCAAGTCAAGAGGAAAGTATCAAGTTTTTCCATTTTGGATTCAGACATTAATAGTGCTCAGCATAGATATTCAAATCCCTTTACACAGAATTATCTTGTCATGCTCCAACTACAATTCTTAATCTTTTTTCAGATTTTATATTTTAGTGAGTAACAAAACATGCACTGGGATTTTTGTGTTAAACTTTCAAGTAATTAAAAACAAAAACAGCATGGCAATTACAGGTGCAAGTTATTTGGGTGTATTTTGTTGCCTGATTTGAACATGTAGACATTTTTGGCCATTTTTTACAAAATAATCCAATCTGCTAACATTAGTTTTTACATGTTGCTACAGTCTGCACCGACTGAATTTAGGTATATAATTTGGTTCATGAGCATATTTGATTTAAACAATTTCTTTGTACAGTCGCCATGGTTACTTGAGCTGTTTCTCCACATAATTCTCTTCTACCCCACCCTGTGACTGTTTCCAGTTGTTCTGTACTCTTTCCACTTCATAACACAATTTTGGTTTGTACTGCTCTGTTCCATTATTATTGCACTGGGTTTTAATTAGGCATTTCTGAATTTAGTTTGGAAAAATCTGAAAATTACGTATTTTTTCTTCCACTTTGTAATTATGCTCTACTTTAAGTCAGTCAGTGCCATAAAAATCCTCTTCAGATGCATTGAAGTTTCAGGCTGTGACTGAACGTAATAAACTTCCAAGTACGAGAACACTGTTGTAACAACACATGTACAAAATGAACAAACAAACAGTAAGTCAAGTTTAAATGGTTCCAGTGTGTATATTTTAATCCTTAGTGGGTCACCAATCAGCAGGCTTAAGGCATAGCTCTGTCCGCATTCATGTAAAACACATAAGTCAACAGTAAGTAATAAATACAGTACAGTTCAAGAGGAAGCAAATATCTGTCTTAGCAAAGAGTGCTCATGTTCCACACAACCTGATAAGAAGACGTTCACGATATAGTGCACCTAACACACAAACACTTCTGTTTTATTGAACTAGTGGATATAATCGCACCACAACCCTTAAATATGAGTTCAGGAGTATAAAAGGAATCTACTGCACAGTAGTGTTTAGGTCAGACACCGATACCATTGCATACATTGTTGGTGCATGTTTCACACTACTACTCACCGCGTACCCACAACTACTATGCCCATTTGAGTCTATAAAAGTAATTACTAGACATTTAACAGTGCTAATCATCCATATCTTGATATCTGAAGTTAAGTTCAGATAAAGTCACAGGTTAGTATACGTAGGTCCATTTTTGACAAGCCCAAGGTCTTCTACTGTCCATATGGTGTCCAGTTAAATATATATATATATTTTTTTTATTGGATCGTGTTTGCTTCGATTTTTATTTCCATCCTTATAAAATGCAGCTCAACCACAAACAGCAGCTACGTTCACATATTTAGCACCCGTGCAGTCCAGGAAGTGTGTTTAATTAACGCTGTATGAAAATTGTCACTCAAGCTTGAGATCATCCACGGCATCCATCTTTGTATTTTTCAAGCAGAATTTAACTTCAAATCGGTCGAGTCAGTGACGGCATTTTGAAGTGCAGCGGCTCTAGACAGAGGGAAACTGCATCACAGGTGCAGGTCAGATCTCAGTGCGTGGTGCTCAGCTGACTATAGACGTGCTCTAAGATCTGCGAGTAGGCCTGGTCTTTGGGGGCGTGGCAACTCAGAGAGCCCTGCAGAAACAGACTCATTATCAAACTCATTGTCAGACAGACTCTTTGATAAAGAGTTACTGGTAATTGATTGCTATATGCATTACCTTAACCTTGTCCAGCATGGTTGTCTCAGGACACCAGTACTGCTGGAACTGGACCAGATCGGGCGCCGTCCTGTAGTAATCAACCAGAAGCATCTGTGGAAATTGAAAAAAAAATGTTTTTTAAATCATGAATCCTCTTAACTGTGTCTTGCTGCACCTAAAATTAAATCATACAGTTTTGGCTCTATATGTATGGGTCGGCATCAACAGTACCATCTCATTGAGAACGTCGCTGGTGAGAAAGTTGTCCTGTACGTAAGTGACTTCCACAGCGACAGGGATGCCGTAGTCATTAGGCCTTTGCTACAAACAGGAGGGAAAACGATTTTGAAAAACATGAGCAAAAAATGTCTTTATCTTTCTGAATGAACATAACAAGACTCACATGGCAAACCACAAAACAAGAAGGTGAGAAGTGAAAGTTAAGTTTCCGACCTCGGGTGGCGGTACGACCCAGAACGGCGTTATTGTGGATGCCACACCTTGGTTTCCGTGGTAATACGGCCCTGAAAAAGGTGAAATTCAAGTTGAGGTTTTTTTTTTAAGTTTAACTCAAGTTAAAACAAGAAGGTTTATACAGGAATAAACTCACTTTCGTTCATTCTTTTGCTGCAAAATTAAACACAAGTCCATACAGGAAACCAGTTTCACAGCAGAGATAAAAATAGATATCTGCATGTACTGTATAAATAGAAGCATCTTTTTCTTCATGCCTGTCTGACATTAGATCCGCTTAAACATTTCCTGTTTTAGATCAGTTAGAAAGAGCAAAATAATAGAATATCACGAGATAGCTTTATACTACTCTCAAATTCAGACATTCAGATGTATTTGCTCAGCATTTTGCAGAAATGCCTTTTAAACTGTGTCTGAGGCACAGTTTAAAAGGCATTCAGGGGTTTATGATGATAACTCCAAATCATCCACTGGTCCTTTTGCCACTTTGTAGCCCATTTGGAGGAGTGAATGGACTCATTTTCCAGTTGTAATTTCCACGCTGATGCCATAATATTGTTGTCCTTGATCAGGGAACACGCTTGATGGGCTCTGCAGTCACCGTTAAATCAGATCGACAAGCGGCCATGTTCCCATTGAACTACACCACATTTAAGTGGCTACTGACCACAGATGATGCCCAGACAGGGCTGGAAGCCATTGTTGGAGCCCTGCAGCCTCAGCTGGTGATCCATCTGGGAGTCGATGTCCTGCAGGGACGGCAGGGCGGGACCTCGCGGGTGACTGTGGTACCAGCCCACCAATGACAACCCACGCATGAACAGGTTCTGACAGATCTGAAAACAAAGGCAAGCCTCCTTTTTATTAACTTGACAGCACATGGTGAAACAGCTGCCTCTTAACTCACGTTCAAGTTGATAAGCGGAGGAAATGTAACTATTAAAAAAAGAACAAATCTGCAAAAGTCACTTTTTTTCTCCTCAAAGATATTGTATATATTCCTGCTCCAAAACGTTTTGGGAGCAGGAATGTATACCAAAAGCTTTCCAAAAAGAGTTTGGCATTTTTCTGTTCTGTTAATTAGCCCAGCTTTTGGCCCAATGCAGTGTGTGCAGTGGGCATGTTGACATAGTAACGTTTGCTGATGTCTCACCTCCTCTTCAACAGCTGACGCGGCGTCTCTGTCCGCCAGCCTGGTTCGACAGGGGAAAGCCCTCAGGACTGTCAGCACTAAAAAAAAACAGAGACACTGTTTAGGGTGATGAACACAAAGTTCGACCTTCTGCCATTTATTTTTTTTCCATCGTGCTCACATTGTGTGTTTGTGTCCCATCGCCCTCCGAGGTACCCCACCACCTCACTGGTGGTCAGGTGACAGTGGAAATCCTGCAGACATGCAAACAAATATCCGACTTTGCCGCTTAGCTTCTCGCTAATCCATATGCTGCGCAGAAGCATCTGACAACTGACCATTAGCAGCAGAACATTACTGGAGACGGCGACGTTGAATGGCTGGAATCTGTTGATGGCCGAGAACGCCGACAGCTCCACAAGCGTGTGTGGATCCCTGCGGATGTTGCAAAGTGTGCATCACATCGCATATATATATATATATATATATATATATATATATATATATATATATATATATATATATATATATATACATATATATATATACTACTGTAATGCAGGTAGTACCTGGCTGCATCCCTGGTGCCTAAGCTGCAATATCTGATGGGAATCCTCTCCCTGTCAGCTCGACGTGAAACCATTACGTCTGCAACAGAATGAAGAGGTTAACAGCTTTCAATGGCGATCAGATAGGAGAAGATATGAGGAGAGACGAGACCGCGCAAACCAGATTTGTTGTTCTTGTTCTTCTCGTCGGCCTGCACGGCTGCCTTCCCTTCCTCCTCATCCTCGTCGTCATCTTCCTCACTCACCATGCTCTGCAATCATTAGGAATGCAGAGCGAAAAAGATGAATAGGTCATCAACACAGATATGATTCTTGCGTTTAAGAATTTCTCCCTAACTGAATAAATTAACAGATTTTTTTTTGTTGTTGTTTTTTATAACTTATTATTTTGAAAACGTTGTCCACATTTGTCATGTCACTTCAGAAACACTTTGACCCAAATGTGGATTCAGATGTTTAAATTCAGCTCTAGAGTTTTAGGGACCCTTGTCTCTCCTTACCATGTCTGCGCTGGGTTGGTACTTGTGCAGCCAGGTGGTCTTGTACTGGGCCAGCTTCTGCCCCCGGTAGCGCACGGACGCCCAGCCGCAGCCGGACTTCTTGGCCGGGTTCACCAGACGCTTACAGTGTGTCGCCCAGGCGCTGGGGGAGTTGAAGATCTGACCCGTCTCCACCCACCGGATCTTGCCATCGTTCAGCAGATCCCCGACAAAGTTCTTGCCCTGGGGAAGAGGGAGACGATGAGACTGCATCCATGGCTATCTTCTTCACTCTACAGCGACGACGTCTGTTATTACCAAGTAGTGAATGGCCAACACGCTGTCCCCAGGCTCCACCAGCCCATCCTTCAGCAGCACTCTCAGGGTGATGCCCCTCCGCGTCAGGAGGGAGCCCCTTCCCGAGCTGGACCGAAACTCTGCCTCCTCGCCTCCACTCAGCTCCTCCTCGTCCTCCTCGCCTCCATCCTCCACCACCTGCGGGGAACCTGGTGGTTCTGATCCTGAGGACACAGACAGAAACAGCTCAGCCCAGGAAAAAAACGTGCTCAGGTCACATGTAGAAGCAAAAGCAAGCATCGTGGCTTGTTATGAAGCATGGATACTTTTAAAAGTTACTCATAAGCTGAAAGCAGGAAATTCTCACACATCGAAGTTAAATCATGAGGAGTGATCCATTGTTGTAATGACTTCAGGGTAATGGCAGCCTCCATCCCTCTGCACTGCCGCATGCTGCTACATAAATAGCACACTTAAGGCAACCCCCAAGAGTCGCTGTTTATCTGCAGATGATCTAAATGGACATTTTATTAATTACAGCTAAACCGTGCTGGCTTTTATTGCTTCCACTTCCCATTACAAGGCAAGGCTCTGTCCGCAGGAAGAGGCCTGTATGAACGCCGCTTTCTGCTCTCCCCCCCTCACCCCATCCCCCCCTTGTGTTAATTTCTCTCAGAATCACAATTAAAAGCCCTCTTTCATTATTCTCACCCATGTCTGTGAAAGCGACGGAGAGCGCCTTTAAGTCCAGCTCGGTCCAAAAGCCGCTTTCTCCCCGGACACTTGAAGCTGGAGCTCTCCGGGGTTCTGCCTTCCACTGAGACACTTCGCCTCACTAGCTCCGGCTATTATTCAAAAACATAAAATGAAGGCGTCTGTGGCTCGGCAGCGTAGTTTCCTTGTTGTGTTGCTTTAATGTCAGTTCCCCTCCCCTTTCCTTCTCCCTCTCTCCGTCCTTGTCGCTCTCCCTGGTTCTTCTGAACTGAACGGGCTGGTCTGCCGTGCAGCCGAGCCATTATTCACCTCTTCGTTATCATTGCTAAAAATAAAATAAAAATAAAAAAACTAAGCAGCAACTCTCATGGTGGCGCTGAATAACAGTTTTAAAGCGCTATAAGAACAAAAACCCGACGGATTTAGCGGTCAATCTGTTTTGTTTGTTTTCTGCGGAAAAACCAAGAGACTCGCGCACGTGAAGCGGCCGCTGTTTGTGTTTTTTTTTTTTTTTTTACCCGACGAGAAAAGTGCGTCGAAGCCGCTCTGAGGCGTCTCTGTGCCCACAAGTACACGGCAGTGTTGCCTACATTATGAGCTCTGCGGGGTTCAATCACAAACCTCGCCCGCGTTACAACGTTACGCGGCGCTTTCCTTCGTCGACACTGAGCTGTGTCTTTCTTTTATCTCCGAAAAAGAAGCGCATTTACCGGGAAGCAGCCTGCGGAGGGCAGCAAACCTCCAGCGCAGAGTCCTGCCCGGCTCCACTTCCTATCACACCCCCATCTACTGGCAGCACCGACCGAAGTCGGCTGTGGTTGTTGTTACGGCGCCTTGAAGTGGTTTTTCATCTCCTTGAAGCTCTTTGAACATTCGCCACAGTTTGAAGAACATTTCATATTCCTGTACAGGGCAAATAGACCAGATGTAGAGTTGCTAGACTGTGTTCAAAATGGTGGCTTATCCAATGTCTGTTCAGTAAATATGCACATAAGCAATAGAAAACTTGTTTGACTGCAAACTTCTTTTGGTGAAATTCTCGTTTCTTGCTGCCCTGCATCCAACACCAACATTTTCCCTGGTTGTATGTTTACTGTTTAGGGTTGCGGTCCTGCTGGAAGGAGAAACTTTACCTCAGTTTGTTCCCTAACAGGTTTTCTATTGCTCTGTCCAATTTTTCCATTAAACCTCACCAGTGGTTTTATGGAAGAAAAGTCTCCTCACAGTATAACGCCAACATGTTTCAAAGTGCGGAAGGTGTTTTCAGTGTCATATGCATCTGGCTTTGCTGTGCAAGTGAAATAGGGCAACGTTTTAGACAACAGCTAAGAATTATCTGAAGAAAGTGCATTCACTTGCATTATTACATGAAGAAGAATGGCCGAAAACATTCAGTTTCTTCACGCACGTTAATTTTACACATTCAAAGATTTGTAAAGCTGTTAGAGATGTGACTAAAAACAGTCTTGTTGCTGTAATTGAACTGAATCAGGAGGCTTGAGTACAAATGGAAGCCACACTTTCTAAAATAATAATAAAAACAACAAAATGAAATGTATCCACTGCCCAGTTCTACACTCCTTTGTGTTGGTCTATCAAAACAATCCAAATAAAACACATTGAAATTTGTGACTTCAAAATAGAAAATCATGGGAAAATGTTCAAGGGGAAAAATATTTTTGCCAGGAACAAGAAGAATCTTGTTCCTGATCTACAGGAACAATATGTAGATTAGATCATTTCTAAAATTCAAACATGTCTCAGAAAATGTATTTTCCATCTGGCAAGAGTCACAGTATAATGCTGTAATTGAACATCTGCATATTTGGTTCTCTGCGATGTATGGAAGGCTGCTGGTCGAAGAAGATGAAGAACGTTCTGAAGAGTTTCTCCATCTTGGAGTGACCCAAGAGCTTCTGCATAAGCAGCAGAAAACTCACTGATTCTCAAATAAAATCCAGCCTAGCCTTGGAGGTAGGGCTGCTTAGCTTCAAAACACAGCCCCATGTGGTTTCTAATGATTTCAACACTGTTTTGCTGCACATGAATAGCTTCTTTTTATAGACGACGTAGCAATCATTCATACATATCATAAAATATCGTAAACAGGATGGGACAAACAAAGGATTCATTTTGTTTTGCAGTAATATCAGTTCCAGTAGGGACAATTGTCTTTCTCTGACATAAAAATAAAGACAAAGCCACATAAATGCCCATACACATGTACTAAAGTTTTTCAAGATGGATTAACATACTTTTGGTTTCTTTCAGTTTCTGATTAATTTACTGTCTCTCAATGGGTTCTTTCTTCTCCGTTTAATACCTTGTTAACATATTCCCAGTGATTTAAGAACATCATGATGGAGTCTGAGGCTGCACCCCATTTGTGTCCTTTATGAGGCTTTTCCTAAAATGTAGTTCAAGTGAGGCTAACGCAAGTTAGTGTAGTTAGTTAGAGTAATAACCTCATTCAAAGGTCAGAAACTTATTTCTTTTGTCAATTTTCTCCTATTTATTGCTCATAGTATAATATTTAGTTTTCTTCCTTTTTCAGTTTTGGATTGTAACAAGGCTGCCTGCTAATTAGATTGAAAATTAATTTCACTATATATTAAATTGAGTTCTGTTTAAACATTTGAGCCATAGCCTTCTTATTCCATACATATATTTTCCATACTGGCATTCTTGCATCTTTAGCACTAAGGAGTGCTAAAGATGCACTGAAGTTACCTGAAGCCATGACTATGCTTATGAAGCTAGTCCTAAGTTGCTTTCTTTTATTGTGTATATATATATATATATATATATATATATATATATATATATATATATATATATTTTTTTAAGTTACGTATAGTTATGCTATTTTTCTAATTCAACGCCAAATTCTTCATTTCCTTAGACCAGCCTACCGGATATGACGTCTCTTCTCGAGAGTCGTCTCCTTATAGCTCATTGGTCAAGCGTAGTGATACTCTATGAAGGTGGCGGGAGCTCCAGCGCGTTCATGAAGTGAAAACATTGCTCCTTTCCTCTGGATAGCGTTTAGCTTCTGCATGCGGTGTTTCATAATGAGCAGGTTACGTTCAGCAGTAGTTAAAGATAAAAAAGGCCGAATGGAGACGGTGGAAACAACTCTCCAAACCCGGAAGAAGTCAAAAACAATGAAAGAAGGTACCCGGATGATTTGATAATAAGAGTAACAACACAAACCAGGTAGTCAACGTGACATCCACACAAACAGTTATTCATCCTTCAGAGTTTGGTGTCACTTGCCATAGTACGGGCATGTCTTGTAAATAATGGATAAAAGACAAAAAAACAAACAAAAAAACAGCGGTCTGAACTTTGATTTTTGCTACAGACTCTTATGGACTTTTAAGGTGACAGTGAATATTGCTGCCTGAATTTAATAACTTCAAATCAACAAGACATCACTGCACTGCCGAGCCTGGAATCACATCATGGAGTCATAATTGACCTTATGTACAAAATCCAGAGAAGCTACCTATTTTTGATGGTAAATTGAATTTGCTGGTAATATGTGTTGTTTATGTTTTTCTTTTTTGTTTGTTTGTTTGATTTATCCATCCCACCAGAACCAACCACAACTTCATCCCCACCATCTCCATACCACACATTCTCTGATCCTGCTGAAGTTGGATCTCTGCGCTCTCATCTCCTGCACTGGTATGACAAAGACAAGAGAGAGCTGCCATGGAGGACTCTGGTAAATAATTCTTACTGGAAAATTGTGTAATCTAAATATAATGTTTCACTATTGTTCAGTATATGTTTATGGCAGCTAAAAAGAAGCTATTTATTTTGGTTGTTATTCAGTAACAGATATTTATAAGATAAAATGTATTATTTAAGTATGCTATCAGTGCAACATTTTGCATAATACAGAGCTGCTCCATAATATGTGGTGGTGTTTATTTATTTTTGCAAATTTTGCTACTTGATTACTTTCATTAAGTATCATTTATTCACATTAAATTACTGTTAGGCTGTTTGAGGTGGCCTGGGTTATAAAACTATGTGTAAGTATTGATCATTTAGCACATGTTTGCATTAGCATGTTGCTTTTAATTAAACTATCTCTAATTAATGACACCATCAATTTTAGAATTATTTTTTCCAGATTCCGTTTTGCATGGATCATGTTGTTTGATTCTTTAAGATTTATAAATGCAGTTAAGTAGCTTTAATCTCAAAGTTGCCCTATCTAACTGTCTTCATGTTGTAGGCTTTGACAGAATCAGACATCAACATAAGGACATATGCTGGTATGAAAATGGATGCATTCAAGAAAATATGAAAATTTAAAACAAGTGTACTACACTTTCTTTAATTAGTGTAATTGTTGAACTATAATGTTTTTCTGCTTTGGTTTTATTTTTACAGTATGGGTTTCAGAAATAATGCTGCAGCAGACTCAAGTTGCCACAGTGAAAGACTACTATACCAGATGGATGAAGGTGGGTATTTTAAACTAATCTGTAGTACTTATAGAAGTTTAATATAAATGCTGTATATTTTGCGCTCCAGCGGTGGCCCACGGTGCAGGATCTCGCAGCTGCTACAATAGAGGTAATCATTTTACTCAGTAGAGCTGTTGTATGCAGAGCTGATGATTTCTACATTTAGTGCATTCATTTTATTGTGGTCAGGAGGTAAACCAGATGTGGGCAGGCCTCGGTTACTATTCACGTGGAAGAAGGCTGCATGAAGGAGCGCAGAAGGTGAGTCCACAATCAGATATTTGAATGCTTCTCCTAATGTATTTACTTTTCCAGTAACTTTGGAAAAGTATCCAGAACCCTTTTTCAATAATTTAATCACATTGTGGTCATTTTGTTTTACTTGTTGTTCTTCCTCAGGTGATCTTGGAGCTGAAGGGACAGATGCCTCAGACTGTGGACGACTTGCTGAAACAGTTGCCTGGTGTGGGACGCTACACGGCGGCTGCGATTGGATCTATTGCTCTGGGCCAGGTTGGTCAGGACAAAGGAGTATCTGCACATCGAGCTTCATGAGTTCCTGTGGGTCAATGCTTTTAAAGCCACTCTGACACGTGACCTTTTATTTCAACAGTTTACCAAAGAAGATCACTTATAAGACATGGAATATAAGCCTAATGGCTGTCTTTCTTCTTTAATTGTTTTTGTGCCTCATTTATGGACAGCACATACATTTCAAAATGAAGCAGTGTTAAAAAAACCCCACATGTTTACGAAAACGCTTATAAGGAGGCTGTTAAATGAAGAACTAAATATTTTGTGACACTGGTCTCCTTTTATTCTTTTTTTAGAGTAAACCAAAACATATATGTTGATGTCAATGTGACTGTAATAACGGTTTATCAGTCAAAATTACAATATGTAAAAAAGTAAAGTCTTAGAACCCTTCAAACCTGTTCATTTGCACCCACCCACCAGCCATTCCATCTTTAATCTTAGAATTAAAGATATTAATTAGACTTGATATTCAGCAATATTTGTTTGACATAGAAAACTACCGCCTTCAAGTGTAAACCACCACAGAAATGATAGAGCTGTCACTAGAATAAGTTATATTTGATAGTAGTTTATCATTTACCAGAAATACCTGGTATGATCTGTGTCGCTCAGGTAACCGGCGCCGTGGATGGGAACGTGATTCGTGTTCTGTGTCGCCTGAGGGCCATTGGGGCCGATAGCACGAGTCCTGCAGTAACGGAGGCTCTTTGGTGAGATTTAAATTCAAAGATCAATTAATCAGAGAATACTTATGTAAAGAACCCAGTGTCATCTCGTGGTTTCTCCAGGCATCTTGCCAATTTGCTGGTGGATCCAGAGAGACCTGGAGATTTCAACCAGGCCATGATGGAGCTTGGAGCACGAGTCTGCACCCCCAAAGGCCCGCTGTGCAGCCAGTGTCCCGTCCAGCCTCACTGCCGCTCATATCACAAGGTTGGCTCACTGTTTCAGATGGGCTCAGGCTGAAATTTTGTAAAGTATTAATTGTTTATATTATATGCGTTTATGCAGGTTCATGTCAAACAGGAGCAAAATGCTAAGAAGCTTTTAGGAAAGCTGGACATGCCTGATATTGAAGACTGCAGTAAGTCTCCTCTGCCATCCATCTGACTTCTTGGACACAAGTTTAATCATCATAATGAACCAAACTCCCCTTTACTCTTCTTCCTCTTCCTCAGTGAACAGTGGCACTTGTTCCTTGTGTCCGTCTGAGCCATGGGACTATCAGCTGGGTGTTCAGAACTTCCCAAGGAAGCCGGCCAAGAAAGCTCCTCGGGTGGAACGGACACTAACGTGCGTGGTGACTAGGCCAGGAGAAGCAGGTGGTGAGGAGTACCTGCTTGTGCAAAGACCAAACAAAGGTTGGTGCCGCATTATCTTGACATTGATTAAGAAACCGTTAAATATAGTGAGTGACACTGACATCTGGCACCCAGATTTTACCTTCCTGCGTTGTCTACGGGTCCACTAAATACCCTGATTAGTGGATGAATGCATCATTAACTAGTGGTGTTTGTGTTTGCAGGTTTGCTAGCAGGTTTATGGGAGTTTCCAAGTCTTCTGCTGCAGGAGGACAATGAGGTGAAACAGAAGAGGGCGCTGTGTGAAGAAGTCAACAGAATACTGAGGAGCCGTTTGAATGAACGTCTTCTCCAGTATGTAGGAGAGGTAAGCTTGATTTTTACCACCAAGGTTTAATACAACTCTCTGTTCAATGGGAGTTTTTTGTGCAGCTGTCCTCTCCTCACTGTCCACCTGCAGGTGGTGCACATCTTCTCCCACATTCACCAGACCTATGTGGTTTATAGCATGTGCTTAAAGGACAGGGATGTTACACAACAGATGCCAAATGAAAAGCAACAATGGCTTACCAGACCTGGCCTGCAGGAAGCCGCTGTGTCCACCGGGCTGAAGAAGGTTTGTGATTTGTCTGAATTCATGGCCAGTCACTAAAGGACTGTTGTGCATTTAGTGTTGATTTATTAACAATGGAAAATATGCTCCAACTGCTCGTAACCGAAGCAGAAATAAAACTGGCATTTCTACTTTGGCAGGCTTGATTGAAATATTAGAAGCCTGTGTTTATTTTATTTATTTATAAAAAGAATAGTTTGGTGATTGTTATTTTTGGCTTGTATTCTGTGTAAACCACATGAAAGTGGTAATACAACTTTTATTTTGCAGATTGTGAAGCTCTTTGATACTGCAGACAGTTCAAAGAAAGAAACCTCAAAGGTTAGTTACCCAAATGTGTTTTTACATTAATTTCTGCCTAACTCTTTTACTTTTAAATTTGTGTACATTTTGTTTGTTTTACAAAGCGTTTCTTACAACCTTATTGACTATTTGCAACAAAACATTTGTTGGGAATTTACGTTTCAGGCTCAGTTTAACTCAATTTAACTTCTATTTAGCCAGAGGAACAGAAGCTGCCTAGTTTTCACCCTCACTTATTACATAATTTGCTTAAATCCAATAAATATTCAGGTTTATACAGCTTGGTTTTGGAAAATACGCATTAGAAGGACATCATCACTTACCAAGTAAATGTGCACATTCAGAAGTCACCCATTTAGCAAACAAGTGATCTTTTGTGTACTTTAAAGGCCTCATAGGTTTGTTGCAGGAAGATTAGTGGACAAATGCTACTAATTTGCAGCCAGTCCCGAGATAAAGTCAGAGAGATTTTTAAAGTAGGGTTGGGTCTTTAAACTGTCCCAAGCTTTGAAAATTTGAGTTTAATCTTTTGAAAATAGAAATAGCCGTTAACATACAGCCAGAGTTACAGTAGAAAGGTTTTAATCAAATTGAATACATTTTTTAGAGTACTCTAAAGTCTGGACCTTAAACCAACTGAAGATATATAATTTTTCATCCCACTTAATAGTTAGATTGTTAGTTTATCACACAAATTAGTAATATTACATTGAAGGTTCTTATTGTAATGTGACAAAAATAGAAAAGCATTCAGAATTTTTTTTGCAGATCTTGTCTGTGCATACTATCAAACATTTATGGTTTGTTTGAATTGACATACTATTAAAGATTTGTAGCTCAAACACTATCTTTGCTTGCCTCCTTTAGGATGGAAGAAGACGGAAGCCTGAAGGACTAAAACATGACAGGTCACAGAAAACAAAGAAAAGTAGACTGACTGCAGCTGATGGTGGAGGCAGACAGCTTTCACTTAGTTCCTTCTTCAAGACTGAAAGAGGAAAGTAGTTAGTTCCTAAAGTTATCCACGTTGACTTTAAATGTGCATGTTTTTTCATGCTGAATCTCGTTTCCTATATCTTTACTGTATTAAATGAGAGCCCAGACAGAGGTCAGGTTTTTAAGCTTTTATTATATCATCTGTTAAATTCATATTTATAAAGGAACTGATGTATGCCATTTAGATGTTTTTATTACACATTTCTACTCTCTTTTTACACACCAACACAGACCATGTTATGTAATTTACTATTTTTAGCTGTGTAAAAGATCATTTCATTCCTCCAATTAAAATAAAAGTTTTGAAGATTAAAATGCAAGTTATCTGGTAAACATCAATTGTCATTTTTTCTAGAGATTTTTACTACAAATCCTTTAGTGACCTTTCTGGGAAATATAGCAATAATAAATTAGAGTATTGTCAAAGTTAATTGATGCCATCAAATTAATTGACAACCTCAGTAATTAGACTCTTTGCACTCAGAATGATTTTAAGCCCTTTCTTATATTTGCTAATTTTAATGACCATTGTTTTACATGTAATGAAAACCCAAAATTCATGTTGTTTTATGCTGAGGTGGGTCACACTATGGACTGGTCACTCACTGCAAGCCATAATAATCCAAAATCAACTGAAACAAACACTTAAAAAAAGACATGTAAAGGATGTTATGCTTAAATATGAGCAGTTATTTTCATGAAGTTTAAAAATGGCTAATAAATTACTCTTTCTGTGACGTCCCAACATTGAGATATTGTATTAGTTTGAAGGAAACAGCGCCCTCTAGTGCGCAGAAAGTACAATCAAGTACAGACAGGAAGAAACGTACAGGAAATGGTGTCATCGCTTTCAAAGTAAAATTTGAAGAAACATTAGGAGAGCACCTCCGAAGTTTTTCGTTCACAAAACTTTTAAGATAGGGTTTCAGTGCATATATCAAACTTGAAAAAATTTCTGCTCTTTTTTTTTTAAAGCGCCCTGTAGTTTTTTGTTGTTGTTGGGTGTTTTTTTTTAACTTCCCCGGTCATTACACAAAAACCTGGAGCAGCGTCCAAAGGTTGTCGCGCGCTGTCATCAAGGGGCGATAATTAAAACCCGGTCTGCGAAGTGAGTGAATGTTTAAATTCGAGACGCATCGTGAATTCCTCACCCTTAGTAACCCGCGTTCCTGTGTTGTAGATGGATTCAGCATGGCACCGTGTCCTCTCTGCGCACCGGTGGATTCTGGAGAATGGAGGTATAGTGATTTCTATCTGTCCCAAGTTCCGCCCTACTTCCCCATCCAGTTATTTTTGTGTATGCATGTTTTGCAGCAAGAGGACACGAGTAAAAGAAATGTCGTATGTGAGTTAGACTTGGGCGCTGCAGCTGTGCCGTCCGGATTGACGAGTCGCACAAGGGACGCTTTGTGGCTTTGCCACATGATTTGCCTCCATGACTGATATTATGTTATCAGTTTTCCCTCATGGCAGTGTGAGAAACAGGAAGCCATTAACTTTCCCGACGTTCTTGTTTATCAGTGCATTTTTTGAATGTGTTGCCAATAGTACATTATTGGAAGCATGGTGGCTTGAGCACACCCTTGTTATAGTAGTAGATTGGTTATGAAGCCACTGGGTCATACGTGGCATATAATGTCACACTTGTGTAATTCAGTCGAAGAAACAATAGCTTTGTTAGATGGGGAAGAAAATATATATTTATAAAGATCCAGAAGCCCAGTTTTAGCAGTGTGCACATCCTCAGATTAAAACATTCATGAAGCATCATCTGAATCAGCTGCTTTATTCAGCTTTCTTTAGTAGGAGTCTATGCACATCCTGCACTTTGACTTGAAAATATTTGCCTAGATTGACTTGTAAAGGTTTTCCAAATCTATCATACCCACAGCCCTCATCATGCGACTCCACAGATTTTCAGAATAATTTAGTTGCAAGTTCATATAACCTTCTGGAAGTTTGGATGTTTGTTTTGGTGGCTATGTACAGCAGGCAAGAGGCGGGTTACACCCTAGACAGTCCATCACAGAGCAGATATTACTATATTTGTGTTAATTCAGTTTTGTGTTTTGCAGCAGTTGCTTTTCAGTTTTAAATTTATAGTCTTTCTTATAAAGGAAGCAGTTTTCCAGTTTCTGTAAATCTGCTTCCTTCACTGTGTTGAAAGAAGCAGTTTTCAAACATTGCTTCTTGGATTGAAGTGGATTGTGATACGTCTGTGCCTTTTACGTCCTCCAGACAAGAGAACGGACCCGTGGCCGCTGGTGTACTCTCCCTACCCAGTGATTCTCATCGTCCTGGGTTACCTCGGTGTGGTCTGGGCCGGTTCTCATCTGATGAAAACCCGGAAGCCTTTTGAGCTCAAAATAGTTCTCATCGTTTATAACTTCGCCATGGTTGGCTTCTCTGCATACATGTTCTACGAGGTGTGTGTTATTTTGTCTCCCATTAGAGGGCAAATCTAGTTATCAAAGACAAAGGCAGTAATGAAAATATCGCTCTGTTCAAAATGTCTGCAGTTATCTTACTTCAGTATCTTACTTCACTTTTGCCTCCACTTGGAAGCAAAACTGCTCCCAAGTTTTGCTTCCAAGTGGAGGCAGTTTAATATGATTTAGGAAAATGAGAACACATTAAATGATCAGTTTTTTTGCAAAATGAGCTTTAATCGAGCTTTAATTTCTTCACAGATGTTCTTACATTTTTTCTCACTCAGGGTAGAAATAATGATGATGACGGTGAGCTGGCCCGGTCCTGCTGCGTCAACACGGCCGCCAGCCGTCAAACTTCCACCTCCATGCTTCACAGTTGTTGTGGAGTTTTTTTTATGGCTGGGCAATATGCTGAAAACATGAGGATTTTATATGAATCGATATTGATAATTACAGATTAGTTTTTTGTTTGTAATACCTGAAATATTGCCAAACTGATGGACTTAAAGTAACATTTAACGTCTCAAATGGAAATGAGTAATCAGTATCAGCTCACTGATCACTTTTCTCTCTGATGAAGATTGTGACGGAGATTGTGTTAAAATATTAATCAGTTTCCAGAACAGGACTTATGATAAATCTTGTCACTAGTAAATAAGTAAACCAAAGAGGTTTTGCGATTCTGCTATTTGGAGTCATTTGAATTAAAACCGGAACTTTCTGGGCCAGTGGGTCAGCGGAGGAAGATAAATCAACCATGAAGAGCGAAACTGTCTGTAGTTAACACTTGAGTGAATTTCAGTGGTCAGGGACGCACAAACACTTATTTTTAAACAGACAGAAAATTTATCAGTAAGCAGCTTTTTTAAAAAAAATATCAAATCACTTCATCTCCCATCTCAAACTCTTGACTGTTTTCAGTTCCTGGTCATAGCGTGGCTCTCAAACTACAGCCTGCTCTGCCAGCCAGTGGACTACAGCAATAGACCACTGCCCTTGAGGGTAAGGGTTCATGTTTTAGTGCAGCAGAGCATTAGAAAGACACAGAGACTGTTGCTGAATTAGTAACAAGTTTTGTTTTGTTTTTTTTTGCTTTTTTTTCCTGCAGATGGCCAGGGTTTGTTGGTGGTTTTTCTTTTCTAAGATCGTAGAGCTCCTCGACACGGTACTTTGTTTCTTCCCATTTTGCCTCATCCCATTTGTTTTAATGAGTTTGAATGCAGTCGTGACTGATATTACATCCTGTGTTTCCTGTGGAGCAGCTCTTCTTCATCTTGAGGAAGAAGAATAATCAGCTGACCTTCCTTCATGTTTACCATCATGGCAGCATGATCTTAAACTGGTGGGCAGGAGTGAAGTATGTGGCCGGAGGACAATGTGAGTGAGGTTTGAATTCATATCGAGCAAATATATTTTAATAGGATTCGCGTGATTGACCACGTAAAGTTGGAAATAATTGTAACCCTGAACCGGCTTGGATATTTAATTTGATGTTATACGATTACTCTTTTGGGTTTTTCAAGCTCACCTACACATTTTGCTTATTTTCTTCAATTGTTGGGGTTTTTGTTTGTTTTTCTGCCCCACACCCCACAGCTTTCTTCATCGGCCTCGTCAACACCTTCGTCCACATCATCATGTACACTTATTACGGCCTGTCTGCGTTCGGTCCTAACATGCAGAAGCACCTTTGGTGGAAGAAATACCTCACTATGCTGCAGCTGGTTGGTTGCTCCAGAGCTTTCTGGCTGTTGCTTCTGTCAGAGGTACAATCACAAAATGTGTCATTTAACCTGATCTGAATCCCCATTTGCCATTGCAGCTGCAGTTCCTGCTCTTCTTCCTTCACACCGGCTACAACCTGGTCACCGAGTGCGACTTCCCAGACTCTATGAACATAGTGGTGTTTGCTTATGTTCTTACCCTCTTAGTGCTCTTTTGCAACTTCTACTATCAGCAATACCTGCTCAAGAAGAAGAAGAAGAAATGAGACATCAAACTCATTTTTTTTTTTTTGGGAAGCTGTGTCATTACCCAGTCGCCAGACATGTGTCTTCTGCAGTATTATCCTGTCCACTAGAGGGCACAACCAGCTCACAAGTCTTGAGGTTGTTTTTTTTCTGAACAGATTCATAAACGATGTGAACTGTTTCAATCTGTGTGGTTTTATTTTCTTACATGACACTCAAATGGTTGTTGTAAACAAACTGTACATTTTATACACATAATAATAATAATATTATTAATAATGATAATCATTATAATTGGAGGCCTGGTTGTCTCTGCAGTATTAACAGGACTATTGAGCCAGAAACCTCCATCCAAAATAAAATTCAAACACAGGAAGAAAACATTTAACACTTACAGAAATGCAACTTTTTTTTTCGTCACTGATAAAAACATCACAGCAAAATGATATATTTTACACTTCAGTCCACAAATAATGGAAGCCGTAGATTAAAGAGAAAAATGTGGTTCAAATGGTGAACAGCACATCTCATGCTATTAGAAATTCAAACTATGAACTGAAGACGGTCTGGTTCTGCTGTCATTAGTTTCAGTAAAGGATGAGAACTTTGCTCAAATACATTTCCAGAACATGACATGAAAAACTGTAAACATTGTAGATTTAAAATTTCTTCCTTATCATATCTGTTCACTTCAATTTTGCTGATGCCGCCGAATTAGAGATGGGGCACAGGAGAAGAAATATGTGCATTTTATCTTGCTAGACATTGTCAAGTTTTCTGCCTGGTAACAATAAACTGGCTGAAATCAAACGTCAGGTATATACTGAGCTAAAGTAACCTCAAATTGGAAAAAAATTATCTACCGATATTTCACTTAATCTGGCTTTTCAAATGACAATTTGTCAGATGTGATGTTTCTCCAAATTTTTTTATCATGTAAATCATTCAAGGAATTTCCTTTTGCTGAAATGTGCTATACAAATAATCTTGACTTGAGCTGCCTGTAAAAGGTTTCTACAGCAAAATTTACTTCACAAATTAACCTAAATTTGCTTTAATCATTTATGTGGAGATGAAGGACTGTTACTTTGCCTGCAAAAATATCAATACCCCATAAACTTTTCTGCTTAGCTGTCATGAGGACACCAGCATCCTCATGGACCCATTGGATTACATGTCTTAGAGGTGACGCTTAAAGGGTTAAGTAAGTTACAAAAGAAAACTAACCTGATGTTAAGGTCTTTGTCCTGTTGGAAGGTGAGCCTTCGCTCCAGTTTCAAGTCTTTTGCAAACTTTTAACAGTTTTTCTTGTCCTCTATTTTGGTCCCACCATCTTCTCATCTACTCTGACAAATATTCCTGGCTATGATGAGTAAGATTACAAACACACCATCATGCTGCCACAACCGTGTTTCACGGTAAGGATGATGTATTTGGAGATGTGCACAGGACGGTGTTAGTTTTCTGCTACAACAGTAATGTCCGTAGCAGAAAAGTTAAATTTGGACTCAAAATTTGGACTTCTCCATGTTTACATCTGAACTTTCTGGGATATGGGAGAAATATTTTTGTTAGGTGTGTGAGAATAAAGGGAGTTGAAGATAAACTTCCTTTTTAGATCCAAGTTTGCAGAACATTCGCGGTTATGCACTACTTTGTGTCGGCCTTAGACAAATTTGACAACATGCAGAACAGTTAAAGGGGTATGTCAAACTTTTGTAGGCATCTATGCCTGATTGCAAGTTATGTTTTTATACCTTTAAACAAGGCAGTGCATCAGGTATCATTTTTATAGGCTATAATGTTTGTTTAGTCCAGTTGGTTACTGTGGTGGATACGTCAGAATGACCTTAGAAGAGGTTTTGTTTTCTGTTTTGGGGAAGGAAACCAGGGCTGAAGATGAAGATGTGCATGGTGGGTTGTTGTGCAGCGTAGCGCAACACCAACTCGTGGCTCGGATCTATGTTTCCGTGTAGACCGACGACATGTGGCTCAAGTTGCGGTCGAAGCTGCCCACCTGAAAGAAAATGCTGTCGTCGGTGCTGGAGGAATACTGGCACCCTGAGCCCCCCTGCAGCTCCTGGGTCCCGCCGAATCCTGGTGTAGATGTTTACATTACAAAGCTTTAAGAGCACATTTTCACTTCTGGTATGAAGATTAGCGGAAAAAATATACATTTCTTTTACCTGTAGGTCCAGTGTTGTTGGTGGGCATGTGAAAGCCATTGTGCTGATGGGAGGAGTAGTTATGAGCATCTCCTGGGACGTGGACACCGCTGACCGTCTGCTCCATCCTGTAGGAGTCTCCAAAATGGAAGCAGCTCTGAAAGCTGGCTTGGTATTCTAAGAAATGAAGGTGGGATGTGGAGGAGAGGAGAGAAAATTATAGAAGCCACACTTGATCAGCTGCCACCAGCATTCAATGTAGCTCTGATTGGTTCTAATGTCTGCCCCATCCGGCTCAACACTAATGTGGATCTCACATTATGACAATGCTATATTTGTGCTTTGGTAACTCTGCCAGCCTTATACTGTGCTGCATTTGTCCCTGCAGCCTCAGCTCATACTCGGAATCAACCGCAGGAGTCTTGATAATGGGAAAGAAGCCTTTCCTGGAGCACTTTTACGCAACTCCCCGACCGCAGCGTGGTTACAGAGGCAGCCGTGTGGAGATCTTTACAGGAAAACAGTGTTTAGGACATTTGGGGGAAAAGGCTCCAGAGTGACAGCTGAGACGGCCGAATGCATGAGCCAGCAGTTTGTTGGCCAATCCAGCAATGGTAATAGGGTTCCAGCATGTGGTTCTCCCAACTCTAATCTTTATTTATTTATTTATTTTACCTTTACAGCTCTGACAGAGAGAACTTCCTCTCAATAAGGGCCTTTGATGTGGATCTACTGATGTGATTTTTGCATTTGAAAATCATTGCTGTGTTCACAATTTTAGTTATCTAGTTAGCATTAAGAGACAACAGAATTTCTGTAACCAATTTATAATCTTTGGGTTAGCTTTACCGTCAGTGGCAGGTTGTTGATGGTGGTAATGTGGGTAGGGCTTGTGGTGAGGGTGAGCATGTTGTTTCTCCTGTGAAAGAGGAGGAGGAGTTCCTGTTGCCTTCATGCCAGGAGACAGGAGGGGGCCTGACAGCCTGCTGGGACAAAAAAAAGAAACATAGAGGACATCAAACCTCTGATGTCCTCTGATCTGCAACTGCATCATTCCTAAGAGTCTCAGGAATCTCCAAAAAAAAATGCTTTGTGCCTTGTTGACATCTCAGCCTGAGTACGCCACATGGTTTGACAAAAGCTGCAGAACAGTTCCTGATCCAAATACACACACAGGGAAGCAAGCTGTCCAGGCATGTGGAAATTTAGGTTCCCCACACACAATCCTATTTCTACCAAGTATTATGATATTTAGGTCAACAAACATCATTTAAGAGAACACACACACACGCACACACACATTTGTAACTTCAGTAGTCATGATTCCTAGATTCGTGCCTCCAAGAGCGTATTAAACAAAATCAGCAATATCCCCTGGTAAAAAAAAATTATTATCTACCGGAGACAATCCAAGTCAAGGGAGAAAGCCTAGACTGTGCTGGAAGCGGGATTTTTTTTTTTTTTTGAGAGGAATTGCAAAAAAAACAACAGCAAAAAAAGAAACAAAACAAAACAATTAATTACTTCAGGTATGTTGTTCAAAAAAGTGAAAATAATGCAAATGTGAATTACACACAGTGACATATTTCCACTGTTTATTTCCGTTTCTCCATGGTGTTTTGGTTTGGTGAGTTCTTTGGGCAATTCAGCGCAGTGATAAAATGGTCATAAAACCAGGTCTGGGTACTTTTGGCTGTGCACAGAGGTGCCAAGTCCTGCTGGAAAATGAAATCAGCATCTCCATAAAATCTGTCAGCAGAGTATAGTACAGAGTGCTTTAAAGTGTCCTGGTGGATGCCAGTGCTGACTTTGGACTTGATAAAACACAGTAGACCAACACCAGCAGATGACATGGCTCTAAGGCTTCTGGCATCATGTCGGGGTCAACAGTGGCTTAACACAAGAAGTGCGACAGTTTCAGCTCATGTGCTGGAAACATTTCTGTATGGTGACCAATTGAAGCATTTCCTGATGCTGCAGACTAAACCTTGCGAATTTCACAAATTCTTGAATGTAATTTGCTTCAAAATCCATTTAAGGCTGCTATTATCACTATCTGTCAATCTTTTTCAGCCATTTTTTCTTCCACATAACTTTCCATTTGTATCCGTGGTTGCAGCACTTTGTGAAAACCAACTTCTTTGTCAGACATTTTTTGCCTTTGATAAAGTCTTCCCTATGATGGTACTAATTTGTATCTACAAGCCTAAAAAAAAAATACCTTGCATACTCTGAGGATGCTGCAACATCAGCCAAAGTTTGCCTATAGCGCAGAACAAGCAATTAAATAAGTTGATGTTAAACAGTTGACATTCAGTTAATGAAATAAACTCAAGTCCAGACTCGGAGGAAACAGACGTGCCTTTAAAATGAGTAAATTCAGCAGCTACTTACGACTGCATATCAGGAATGCCAACACATAAACTGCTGCCGTGTTACTACGTGCCGCAGTGCTGCAGAGGCATATGGTTTGCAGTAAGCTCTGAACGAACGTGATGACAGAGCGTTGCTCCAGGCGGCTGAGCCCTCAGATGACTGTTCATTCGCTGGCCTGGCTGGAGCCCACTGCATGACCTACTGCTCTGTGCACGAAGGCCGTCCCACCCAGCACTCAGGCGCTGGCAGGGGTTTGAGCAGGACGTTTGGATGGTGGAGGGAGAAGGTAGCGTCAAACTGCAGGAGAAGCAACTTTACATCTTTGCTGCCAATACGGGATTTATTTTTAACAGCCGGAAAATTTAGCTTGAGGCTCACCGTATTTACCTTCTATCAATGGAGATCCTTGTAAATCTGGAAATATTTTTAGGAAAGGTTGTGGCCGTTTTCTAAGGTCACGCTTTTGCTCCTTTATGTTGTCAGTTTTAAGTGCAAATACACTTCCTTTAATTGAATTTTTATCTCATTTTCACAACATAATTAGGTAGTTATTCTAAGTTTAAATTTGACATGCAGAAACTATATTGTTAGTATGGTGCACTAAATAATTTCTATCAAATAATGGAAGTCTATTTTCATTCTTTAACTAATTTAGGTCAAAGTTGTGGTTGAATTAAAATAATTCATTAGAATGATTTTATTATAAAAATGTTGTTTCACTGCAGCATCTCAGAAATGCTGCCTGAAGGTGGTTAAGAGACTGATATAATCCACGGTGAAACAAATCCTTTAATGAAATGGACCATCAGGCCACTCAGCAAAGAAGAAGCCATTTATCTAAAAGCACCACAGAAAGCTGGATTCCACTTTGCTAATCCACACTGGGACAAAGATGTTATTTCTGGAGGTGTGTCCTGTTATATGATTAAACTAAAATTGAGCTGCTTGGCCCTAATGACCTTCACATACAGAGGGGAAAAAAGGGAAAGCGTCTAATCCTAAGAAAACAATCCCCACTGTGGAGAATAGAGACGGCAGCTTCATGTTGCATGAGTGTTTTACTGCAAGAGGGAGTTGAGCACCTCATAAGATGTCATCATAAAGAAAGAATACTGGGCTGACATATTTAAGCAACGTCTTGAGACAAGAGCCAGAAAGTTCAAGCTTGGGCACAAATGGGTTTTCTAACTCGACAATTGCCAAATATTAGTTACAAAGCGATTTGAAGGCAACAAAATGAATGCTTTGCTGTGTACCTCCCAAAGCCCTGAATATTCAGGCGTAACTAAAAAGGTTCATGTGAGCAAATCAACCAACAAACCTGACTCAGTTCTATCAGGAGGAGTGGCGCAAAACTCAAGCTGTTCACTGTGAGAAGCTTGTTGAAGGCTAAAACATTTGATCAAAGCTTTACAGTTTAAAAGGCAAGTCTAGTAAGAAAATGTACACAAACTTCTGTATTTCACAAATGTTAGAAAATGAGCCCATTTATCTTGATTTTAGAAAATAATAGGAATAAGAAAATATATTTAGATTTGCTGTCTGACATTTTTTGGATACAATATTTGTTAAAATATGGTGAGAACTATGTGTATTTACATATCTGTTTTGTTTAAATGATCAAAGAAAATCTAACCTTACAGAATTCCTACTTATATCATTTTGCCACAAATATTAGCAATTCTGCTTGACAGAAACTAAAACTGGTTACAGCACTGGCAACTCAAAATGTTTTTGTTTTTTCATTCAAAGCACAGTTGCGGAGAATTTAAACAATTTGCTTTCCAAAAGTTAAAAGGACACCAGGAAACATTACATTTGACTTCCTGTGCATCAAAAACTGAGGATGCTTGTGTGGCAACTTGTCCGACTGCAGCCCAGAAGAAGCTCGCTGTTAGCAGTCTTTACTTATTCATGTGTTGGCACAGTCCCAGAGTACAGCCATGTGTTCCTGTAGAGAGCAATGTTCCCCTGGGAGCTGCTGTCAGCGCAAACTCAGGAAACAGTTATACTGTTCATATTTTTACAAGCTGCCTCTATGTGCAGCTAAAGTGAATCACAAGCTAATCACTGCCAGGTGCTCAGTGCCCTGATTTTGCTTGTTTGGTTGGCCTAAAAGCATCTCAGGCTCCAGGTATGAGGAAAATCTTTCATGTGCCACATTCATCTATCGCCTCAAATTCATTCTCACTGATCGTCTTGTATAACTCTGTTGTTTTTTTTTTTTCTCCAGTCCTCTTGGGATGACATAGCAATCTGATTACTGGCCTTAGGATTTGTTCAATCTGGAGTTGGCAGATGAATGAAATGGAAAATACTGCATTTGATGGGTAATATTTCATAAAAGCAGAGAAAATCCAGAGTGCAAAACGTCTAATGCATGGTTGCTACACCTTTTCTAGGTCAACGTTTAAGAATTTTCCAGGCACAAATGACCAAATTTCTCAATCTGTGAGTAGTTGTTTATGTTAACAAAAAAATTTAAAATAAATAAAAATTCTCAGAATTATACAAACTTCTACAGCATTCAGGCAAAAAAGAAAAATAAATAAAATAAATAAAAAAAATCTACAAAAACAACAATAGGACTGACATGGATGGGTGAACTGCTGATTAACGATGCATTGATTGATGGATACAACTATTCGCTGTTATTTAAAAAAAATAGCACACTGGTTTGAGGACATTTTATTTAGATGTTCAAAAATGTAACATATTCCAAATGGGGAAAAAAATAAACATTGAAAATCCAAACATTTCTTTTGTATCCCCTGTTTCTGTACATGTATCCAAACCTACAAAATACTTAAACTAAAGTCCTCACTTTCCACACTTCTCAAGCCTGTGTTGAAACCCTGACAATGGCCTGCTAAGTGTGTGCTCAAGAGTGCAAATGGGGACAAATACTGCCAAAAACGTTTAATGGGAAGACTTTAAAACCAAACGAAACATTCTTCCAAGCACCGACTACACCTTTGTTCATTAGATTTTCTCAGCAAAATAAGGGGGGGAAAAAAAGCCAGAACACTTGTATTTCGTTATCCAGGTGCAGAGATCATAAACTCTTGTTCATAAACATCACAAGTCTCATTAAAAGGAAGTTACTCTTTATATGGCTGGATAGACGAGAAAGCAAAAGGCCTGAAGATTCATAAACTCTTCTGCACTGCTCCTCGTTTGTCTTCGTTCACCTGCAGCTAACTGTCCCTCTCGGGACTTGGGATCAGACCTCAATCCCCCTCTCATGTCCTTCTTTGTAGTCAGCCTTTAAGCCCCACTGATGGATGACAGAGGCTTCTTTGGCACATATTGTCGGGAACATTTCTGTTTCTGGTTAGAGAATTAAAACACTGCCTAGGAGAAGACAATGGGATTCTGCCTGAAGCTAAGCTAAAGCTAAGCTACAGGACTGAACTCCATCAGGGTTCTGGATATAATTACAGAGAAAGAGTGTCAAAGTATCCATCCTTAATAATTTCCACTATTTCAAAAAGCTGCCAGTAAGCCGCCTGAGTCTTTCTTGAGTAAGCTTTCTGCAAAGTTAATTGAATCTGGAATCTGTTAGTATTTTGATGTATATAAATAGACTTAAGCAGAAATTCATTGAGTTGAATACTTTACCTATTAACATTCTGTTTTTGCAATAACTAAGGCACAACTACCTAATAATATCAGATTCATTTAGTTAAAGCTGCAGCTTTGTAAATGACTGATGGATGATTTTTTCCCCGCTGTTTTTTCTGACAATATTTCTTCAAACCAGCAAATTTGTCATTTCATATAGGGAATGGGAAAAGGATAAAAAGTATTTTTTCTGCCAGCTATTTGCCAGTGTCCATTAGGGAAGTGCACAGATAGACACTAGGTGGTGCTAGACTGCATGCTCTTTTCTCTGGAAAAAAGTGCCCTTTTGTAATTTTATTTTATTTTTTACAGTGTTTAGTGTCTTTATAAGCACGTCATGGCTGCCATGTCTCTTGTATTTCTCCTCCCATAAGATTGTTTAAAGGAGTTTTCAGGATAATGATTTTCTTTGGTTGCTTTTGTATTACTTTACCATAAGTAGAAAAACACAAATGTACATTATACCTTAAAAAAGCATGTTTACTTGAAATCTGCTATAAACGTTTGAATGTGTTTTGTTTTCTAGCCTTTTATATGCCCAGGTTTTGAAAACATGTCTTAAAAACCTTGTTATATCTCGATCCCAGGAACAAACTCGGCATTAACTGCACACCACAAAATGAGCGACAGACCACATACTGCCATTAGTGACCTCGAAAAATGTTTTCCATTTGGTTTGTAACGCTGAATCTCCTTTTTCAGGATCTTTGTGAAGATAATGGCTGGAAAACAGGCAGTGGAGGCTTATAAATGACTCCCTTCAGAACAGGGACTTAATGTAGCTCTATGCTGCCACTTTAATTCAATTAGCCCATGTCAGTCACTGCATAGGTATCAAACCGCCTCAGACTAATATTTACAGAGGGGCTCTAATATCAATACGCAGGTGAAGGTAGTTCCCCCCGTCCTCTCCAGCCTGCAATTATATAACCACATATGGCTGCAGCAGTGAAGCACAACATTTAGCACCGATCTCTTCAACAGCTGGCCCAATGATTGGTCCGCGCCGACTGCCAAATCCATTCTGACTGGCATAATCTTAATATTAGCCTTAGAAAAATGACCCTCGTATTGACTAAGTAAAACTGTCTAAATGAGACATGTGAGCCAGAGTAAACACATTTAACCAGCAGGTCAGAGGCTGCCACACAAGAGGCAGGTTAAGTTTGATAATTTTCTCAAAATGTTTAATGTCCTCCAAAACCTTTTGGGAAAAACAAGTGCCGGGGCTGATATTGACCTTGGCAGCAGGCCGAATACCCGAGACTTTATATGTACATCAATGCTCCATCTCCTGACAAATGCAAGTAGACGTCTTGTGCAGGTCGCTCGCTTTTCGACTCCTCAACCCGCCCACCATCCACGCTGCGTGATCATGAGATAAGAACGACGTGTTCTGGGTTAAATATCTAGATCGGACTAAATCTGGTAATGTGGAAATTGCTGCAATCTTGTCAGCACATCTGAAATATGTGCACGATAAAAAAAAAAAACAGACACCGAGATCCAAATGAACAAGTTAAATTACCTGTTTGGGGATTTAGGTTAAACATAAGAATAACAAGGGATTCTCCCGCACAAACATGACCACGATCACATGTTCCCCATCAAGAAACCCAAAACAACAAGACCAAAGTCTCAAATCCAATATGTCACCCCTCCTGTGTAACTGAGTATCCTCTTACTCAGGTCCTTCTCACTGTCCTCGCAATGGTAATTGTGCATGCTGTTGAGAAAAGAGCTGCAGAAACCGCAACATAATTTTGACAGCGTTCTCCTCCTACTTTCAAAGCTTGAAATAACACACCACCTTCCAGATGCTTCCAGGCTGTTCCACGCCTGCCTCACCGCGACGGTTGTTCTGGACGCTAAGAGGTCTGCCGTACACCACAATCGCGAGCGTTCTTGCGTGTTACCTTGACTACTACATGTAAACTCACCTACCACGTGCATCTACTCGCATGTCAGCGCAAACAATACACATGTAAGAAAAAGATCGAACCCGACACACTCAAACTGTGGATCACTTAAGTTAAAAGTGATCCACACTTTGATCCACACAAATAATTTGTGTGGATTTGTGAAGCAATGTCTTTTGCAAGATATTTTACGACCCAAACGCAGCGTTTCCAAATATTTTTGAAAAAAAAAAAAAAAAAAGGTTTTCTCTCTAGTTTCTTTGTGCGGTTCACGCTCAGCTCTCTGAAAACACCCGGGCTCCATTACTCTGCTCTCTGGGGAAATCATCATCTCTAATAGGAAACATGCTGAGCAAAACAGGTACAAAAGAAAGGAGGGTGGAGCATCCTTTTGCATCATAGTTGGACTTCTGCAGGATTTTGTGTTATCTGCGTAATGTAAAGCAGGACAAATGGTCTGAATCAAAGCTGGAATAACAATATTACACTTGTAATTATTGTTCACTTTATTAGGTACACTTTTCTACTTCTGGAATGGGCCTTTTTTTTTTTTGTCTTCAAAACCGCCCTAATTTGTTGTGAGAAAAATGCGACAAGGTTTGGAAAAGTTTCCTCAGAGATTATGGTCCTTATTTACATGATGGCATCACAAAGATGCTGCAGATTTATCAGCAGCACATATATGCTGTGAATCTCCTGTCCATCCACATCCCAAATATGCACTATTGGATTGAGAGCTGGAAGGATGAGGCCATTAAATCACAGTGCACCACTTGTCATGTTCAAGGAACCAGTTTGAGATGATCTGACTTTTCTAACATGCTGCACAATCCTGTTGGAAATAGCCATCGGACGAAGACAAAGACATGGAAAGCAGCAATAATCAGGTAGATTTTGGTATTTCAAAGCTCAAAAGTGTGTTAAAAAAATATCTGATACACCATAATATCATTTCCACCAGCCTAAATCCATGCTCTCATGTTGTTTACATGCCTAGTGTTATCTGCTTCAGGGTGCGCTGTGAAATGAGAGGCAGTATTTGATATGCTTTTGTTATAATGAGTAGTTATTTGCCTTTCTATCGTCTTGAACAAGTCAACCCATTCTCTGCTGACAGGAACAAAGCATTTAATTCCACAACAACTGGGCATTTTCTCGTTTTTTACAGTTCTGTTGACCTAAGAGATATTATATCTGTGAGGGTGAATCCATGAAGGTCAACAGTTTCTAAATACCCAGACCAGCCTGCATACCACTGACAGTTAATTTACTAATTTCTATTCTGAAGCATAGTTTGGATTTCTGCCAGTCATCTTGTCAGTAACTCAACAGCCTTGTGATTGGCTGGTTGATTGCTTAGTTGTGTTAATTAGCAATTGAGCAGGTGTACCTAATAAAGTGGCTTGTATGTATTGTAATGTTTCAATACCCTTTTGAAACAAAACCCATATTCTTCTATTTTAGGCTATGACAAAGACTCATCACCTTTTGTGATGCCGTAATAAAATGCAAGTTATTGTTTTATTTAATGTCATTTAACCGAGATTGATGAGTTGCAGCACTGTGGCCAAATAAAGATGAATACCTGCAGGAGAACAGAACAATATGCACCATTTGGCAGGATTATCCAGAGAGACGCCGCTGAGGAAAAACCAGATGATACGTCACAGTGCTTGACAGTTCACCCTCATGCAAGCATAAACTGCGTCCGCCCCAAAACAGAGCTGGTCGTGCGTCAACGCTGACCTGGTGGTGACCAGAGCTACCCCTCTTCCCATGAGGGGTGTTCTTAGAGGTTATGCACTTTGTTTCCAGGACGAAAGCCAAGCGGTTGTCTCAGCAGGACCGCGAGGCTTTGGCCCAACGTGATCCAAGAGGGTTCGGCCTGGATTCAGGATGAGTAATATGTCAAAGACAAAGGAAGCAGAGGGCGAAAAGTGTAGCAATGGAGGGAGTTTACAAAGTGTTGCTGGTCCTACGTATTAGGGAGGCTATTTGCAGGCAGATAGCCTCACAAATGATGCAAGGCTGTTGTGTAATAAACTGTTGCGGACACAAACTACAGAGCAGGTTCAGGGCAAAGTGTGTGTTTGCTCCAGGTCCCCTGTTGAACTTGGGATCCCAAAAGGATTTGAATGCACACAGCGGACAACTGCACCAGAGGTATGCATGTTAAATGTCATTTTAAGAATTTGAAATCTAGTCAATTTTCTAAATATATTGAGTTCTGCTGCTTGTGTTTGAGCTTTGGTTCCATTTTGCCAATTTGTAATTGTTTCTATGCAGATGAGATATAACAGCGTTAAAATTAAAATGTTTTTAATCCTTGTTGCTGTAAACAGCCATCAAGTATTTGTAATAGGAGCAGAGGCGACGTCACACTGTGTGCAACAGGCAACAGTTATTACAGGAAGTGTTTTACTACTTTAAAGCAAGTTAGAACTTATAACTTAGCATAACTTGCTGTGACCAAGTTATGCTATTACTTGGTTTTGTCATAGCCAAGTACCTATGTGACTTTAGTTGTTAAAAAAAAAAAAATCTCAAGAATAACTTTAAACTATTTTTAGGAAGGTTGGACTCAGAAGTAGTTTGTACAATGAGGTTTACAGCAGCCTTGCCTTTCACCAGGTGTTTGCTAATTGCTACTGCTAGTCTGTAGGAGCTCAATAGGGGAGGCAAGAAGAAGCTGTGTGCGAGTAACCACTCAGCCATGGCTGCTGTGGGAGATTCAAGGAACGAATCAAGGCAACAGTTCAGGTAAGTTTTGAGGAGGGAATAGCATAACATTATGTATAACTCAGAAAAAGTTCACATAGAACTGAGATCAAGCAAAACAAATTGAGTTGGACTGTTAGCTGTCGCTTTACTATTTTACTGTAACATGACTTCTGTTGAATATAGCAGAGTTAGCTAGTGGATGAGGTTTGTGTCGCGACATGAAATGATTTGGACTTCGTACAATCTTGGACACTATGGCAAAGTGGGTCTCTTTTTTGATGTTGCCTGCATGTATGTTCAAAGGTTTGACTCAATTTGACTTTTTTTTTTTTTTTTTTTCGCAATGTGACTAGTTTTAGCACATGGAAAGTTTTGGTCATATGACAGGATTCTGACGAGATTATGTTTTTTTTTTTGTATTTTTTTCTTTTTCCCCCTCGTTATTCAGGACAAGCTCAGTTTTTTAACAGATTAATGTTTGTGCTTCCCACCCCGATGACACATTTATAATTCTCTAATCCCTTACAGTGACCCATATTGAGCGAGTGTGACGCATTTCTACGTCCACAAGCCGTTTGTTTCGCATCCAGCGGGACAAGAGGGGCGAGGACTCACCCGTCCCTTGCGCCATCCATGGATGCCAGAGGGGACAGGTGATGAGGGCTGCCGAGGTCTCGATCCAGCCGCTGCTGCCGGGAGGGCAGGTCTGTGACGGAGGCAGGGTTGGGGGCATGGGAGAGGAGCTCCACCGAGGCGCTCTGATGGGGGTTGCTGGAGCCAGCGTACAGGCCTGAAAGACAAACAAAGCTAATTCAGTAAACGTGCCAGATAAACTCAAGGGTTGAGCGCAAATCTTTTCCTTTGAGCAAATTAAAAGCCATTTCATGGTAACAGGGCTTTGTTTTGACAACCTTCATCCAGTCGCTGTGCTTTGTAGAAGAAAATGTTCTTTGTTTGTGCTGTTTGCAATTTAAGGTACATTGTCTGTGCTGCCACAGGGACTTGGTCTGGTTCCGCTTTTTCTTATTATTCAATAATCAGCTAAATTAGAACATATGTTCGAACAGTGAGCATGAAAAGTAGGACTTTGTAAAAGTCACCAAGCGAAAACGTCAAAACGTTTCATTTAGAAACGCTCTGTTTTAAGGTTATTTAATTTATAGTTCTTGGCACAGCAGTGTCAGGGGGAACCGTTATTTCATACTCAGGATGCACGGTGCCAGCTTTTCTTCTATTTCGAGAGGAAAAGTGTTGTTAAGTGCAAATCATTCCACAAGCCTTAAACTGTCAATATCAAATTTCTCTTGATATTTTTCTCCCGTAAACGACTCTTGCCCAGTTTCAAAATCCCAAGGTGACATCTTGAAATCTTCTTGTTTGCGCTGGCTAGAAATTTTAAGCCCAAAGGTGTTGAGTTTAAAGAATAAAACAGAGAAGCTGGAACCATCAGGTTTTGGCCATTTGTGCCTGAGCATATTTTCTCCAAAATAGCTTTTCATTTCTTACCGCTTTGTGCATACATCTAAGATTTACACGGACAATTCTTCCTACAAATCTGCTCCGCTGCTTCTAAGCTTTCAAAAACAATAATTTTCCAGCAGTTCAATTTCATCAACTTAGAAGAAGTGTTCCTCTGGAGGCCCATTCGGCCCAGAACTTCCCATTCCTGACAACAAATCTAGTTAGCATTGAATCAACTTGATCAACTCTTTCTCTCCTCTGACTGTAAATCTACTCTGATTTCTTTCATGGCAGTCAGTAAGTGAGCACTAACTGTCTGGAACAGTTAAACTGCAACAGAAATTGGAGCAAAGGAGAAGATGGAGGGAAGAAGAAAAAAAAAAAAAACGCTCTAGGTTTTTGCAGACCGATCTGATACTACACACGATTCATTAATAATAAGTCACAAACCTTAAACGTTTTTACTTCTAGACTCATCATTTGCTCTCACACGGGCAAAAGATTTGACAAATAATATCTCTAATCGTCAAAGTTTTATCATGTCTTTGCTTTTTATTTTAGGAAAGAACCGTTTACTATGCAAGTATTTCATAGAGCCCTGAAAATATGCCGCCGTGTGAGACTAAGAATTAGGCTTCACATCTTTTTTGTCAATTCTTATAAAGCAGAGGAAAACAGCAAAGGAAGGAAAACAATATGATTGTTTATTTCAAAATATTTTGGAAATAACTCAAACGCATTGTAGGCAGGCTTCACTGTCCCTGCAGAAGAAAAGCATCCCCACAGCATGATGGTGCCACTGTCCAGGTGTTACCAGGTTGTTCACCTATTTTTTCACATATTGTTGAATTATGTGGACAAACTTCACTGCCCTTACAGTGAGATTGCATCACTCAAAAGTGAATAATATTGACTAAAAAGATAAGTTTTGAAGGCAATGTTGCACTGAATTTCGTTTCATGTTATCAGAGTAAAGGAGCCTTAGCAAATACGCATGCCACACTTTTTGATGTATAAAAAAAAAAATCCATGAATACCTTTCCTTTCCTTACCTCACCTTTCACAATCATGTCAGCCCAACTGATGCAAGTCCCTCCAGCTACACAACCAGAATATGACAGCCTCTATTCTCTCTCAGCTCTGATAAGTCGATGCAGGTATATCAGGGAACACCATAATCATTCCCTATAAAGCACAGAGGGGTTTCTCGTAAGCCTCACTGCAGACATGTAAATAGGTGCAGACTTATAATCAGCTAACAGGAAAGCACGTTTAACTCTTACTGGAACCATGACTCACTTTCTGCCCTGCAAATGTTAATGACTGGATACCTGCCAGCCCTGCCCCATTTCTTTCATGCTTCCTATAAGCCATCAAACAAAGTGAAACTCGTGTAAATTGGAATCCTGACTCCAAACCACAAGGCTGCAACATCTTTGCTGCGCCGAGTAGTGCCTAATTTGGTGCTTGCTTACGAGGAAGCCCCTCGGAGGCCTTTAAACCTGTTAAAGCATGAGAACAAGCAGCATCAACCTAAAGACGACGGAAAGGAGCAGTTTAAGAGCCAAGACTCTGTTTGACATTCAGGGAAAAGTTGAGCGTTCACTGATGTCAGAGCAGATCCAGCAGCAATAACGGAAAACAACAGAGAGCCTGGAAGAACTACAAGCAGAAAACAGGGACAGATGTGTCCATAAACGGAAGCTGCGGGGCATCTCTTTTGTGTCTCCTAGATTGCTGTAATCCATTTATTTCTCTTGCTCACTCAGTCCACTGAGATGTTCGCTTTTAAAGGGAGCCAAATATGTCAAGCAGAAAAATGGACATTTAAAGATCTTACATGCCAACATAAACCTCCTGTTTGTAGTCTTTTGCACTACATGATAAGCAGCAAGAATAACATGACTGCCATGAAACACAAGTCAAGCTGGACTGTGAGGTTGCAACATTTTCTTTTTAAGACTTAAGCACGGTTCTGCAGAGTTCAATCAACTCTATGCCGAGTCTATTTGGTCCTTATCAGAATTGGTGTTAATGTAACTCTTTTCAGAGTCATTTCAACAAAAGTTTGAATAGTTATACCTTTTTCAAGGGTTAAAACTACTGAGTTTCTTGTTAAAATGACTCTGAAAAGAGTTAAATTAACACCAATTCTGATAAGGACCAAATATATTCAGCATTGTGTTGATTTAACTCTGCAGAATTTACTGTCACTGTGAGCATTTTGCAAGTCTAGCAGCTGATTCCAAACCCTTCAAACTTTTCTTTATAAAACATTTCTGAAGAGTATTTTATTTCATTTTACAATTTTACAGTCATTTGTGTTGTGCTGTAAAATACATTGAAATGCGCTGCTATCATTAGTCTTCATAAGCCCCAGTTTCACTGTTGCAGGTCAACTGGCCACAAATATTTGATTTGATTGGAAGAAATGAAAATGTTTTCATTCATGGTAAGAAGTTGACAAGAATATAAAACACTCGGTTGGGGGGATCAAGTTTTAGTCTTTGACAAGGATTGCATGTTGTCCCGGACTAAACGTTGCATGGCAGGCACTTAAAAAATCTGTCTAAATTCAGTGGCTGTAGAGAAAGTGGGGATGATTGCAATCGAAGAAGCTGTCAATTGTCAGTCAAACTCTGCAAACACAGAACAGCATGTTACTGCCTTTGCTGCCCAGTTATTCAAGTCGGAATTTGGAGAACCTTCAACAATCAGTTTAAACTTTGCAGATTTTAGTCAAACATCAGGAAGAAGAAAGATTGAATGCAGTTATAAACAAAGACATGGAGTACTCTGTGGTACAAACAGAGAGCAACTCAGTTTTCCTCTCAGAGACTGATTTATTTTGGACCACATTTCAACATTTATTGCATTCGCCACAGAAATGGACTCCTTGTCATACATCTGACTGGTTGGGATCGATCACAACGGAGGAAACGTGTAAAAGTACAGCGACAGGGAGATGGCAAAGTGACCTGACGTCTGTTCTTGTCTGTCTCCATGGAAAGCCTCTGTAAATAAACTTTTTTTGTTTTTTTTTTCTCAGTTCTGACGACAGGAAAATAAAGAAAAGGCGTGTTAAACGTCTCTAACGACGGCACGTCTTCTAACTGGAACAAGACAATAAAAAGCGTGTTAAAATTCATTTAATTAATCATTTTAAAATGCTTCATTAAAAGCAACAAATACTCAGGGATTTTTTTTTTTCCTTTGCATGAGTTAATACCTTCATAGGCAAGGTGTTACTCTGTGTACCTGAGAAGATGTCTGGACAGAGTGCAGGGGAACGGACGTCTTTGCCGTTGTAGATCTGATGCGAGGAGCTGGAGCTCTGCAGCTGCTGCATGGAGAGACAGTCGCTAAGGACGTCCTGCTCCAGGTGTGGGCAGGGCCGCAGCTGAGGAACACAACAGGGAATGATTACAAAACAATAGATACTGCATCGTATTTCACAAATTAGAGGTTACACATTCTTTTTTTAAAAATCTCTTTAGTTTCTCCAGAATGAGATTGTGATGTTAATGTTGATAAATGATTGAGAAAATACATTTGTGTTGTCTGTATTGAAAAGATAAAGGAAAGGCAATTTCCTTTATTCTTGATGTCCTGGACTATTTATGTGATTGATCTTCATTTTAACCGCAGAGTTTTTTGTTATCGTCCATTGCTTACCTCAACTGTGGTTTCTGAAAACACATCACAGCAGAAAATGTTTTCAATGCACTCAATATAACACAAAATTATCTGCTTTAATCCTGCTTTTGTCTTATTTTGCCATCGTATTTTACTGTATCTAAAAACACATTTACATGGCTATAAAGGTTTATGAAACATCCCTCTCTGCCCAGTACAAACAGTTTATGATGCAAACCCATTTTCAATAGTGTGTGATTACTTGGATGAAGGGTGTTAAATGCGAGGACAGAATACAGTGCGTTCATGCTGACGGCTGGAAAGTCTACTGGTGCCTCAAAGGTGTCAAACAACTGTTGACTGAACTAATCAGAAAACGTTAAGCATTTGGGATACAGTGATATATAAATCTTCATCGCTGCAGATTGCATATCATAGCAAAAAATTAAGTAACATTCCTTCGCCGACTTCCTGCGACACCAGAGCATCACTCGTTTTTGTAGAAGTGTGGTATTTGTGTCGTTTAAGTGGCAACTGCGAAACTGTAGACCGCAGTACGAGACGTGTGGAACAGCATTTACCTACAGCCATTCCTACTGCGTTGCATGCAAAACAGATTTGAGAGTATACACCTGGGAAGCTTTGGAAAACACAGAACTGTGCATCAGCTGACTAGTATTATCTGTGTCAACAGGCTGTGTTGAATGAAAAATATGTGATCACTTCAACCTACGCTGTTTCGTTTTATTTGAAAGCTCTTCTCTAAATATTTTGTAATTTCGATGTAACTAATAGTTTTCAACACATGCTGGAGCAAATGCTTTCAGATGGGCAGATATAATGAAGTTTGTGAAGCAATTTCTTAAAGAAAAATATGTTTTAAACCATCAAGTCTCATCGTTGTCCATCGTTAACTCCAGTTTCTGCTCCACAACAAAAATCAGTTCCACATTTTGATTTTGTGGTTGGAAGCATCCTTTATCTGCATCATTAAGACATCTACTCTAAATGATTTGTTTATCTGACAGAAACCATCGACAAGGAGCCAAGAGGGCAGTAATTTCATATCTGCTTTTTGTTAGATTTCTGGTGTTCCCATAAGAGATTTCATAACATTTTAAATATGGTTTATCTTAACAGTTTTACAGCTGGCATCCTCCATGTTTGGTTTCGTTCTCTGTGTCAGTAAATGTGTACACATGGGTCCTCCTGGGGATTATTATGAGTGTCCTGCGAAGCATTCATCACGCGTAATTGAGGCTCTGTTTTCTCCACAGCGACACTCTCAACAGTTTGCTTTTCTGGGCCAACTCCAACAGTGGAGTAAGAGCGTTTGTTTGACATTTGTCCATAACATCTGGGCCGCTGGGGTATTCTGCACTACAGCTTATTAACAACGCTACAAGCACACATGTGTTTCCCCTTTTTACGACGTAAAGCAGAGGAACACACCATGCAGCCTGCCACTATCCAACCCTCTCCACAACAATGAGCTCTTTCTCTCTGTTATTTAGCCACTTCCAGGCAGGGAAAGAATGGACTTTCTGAACACAAACGCGATGAAATGTGGTCAACCTGATCTACTGAGACGGGAAATTATTTCCAAAGACACTTAACTTGGAGAAAAAGCCCATCTAAACAGGACCAAGTGTGTCAACATTTCATCAGAATTTGTGAACTGCACTTAAGTTGGTTTCCTGGTATGACCATGACTTTTGAGAACAATTCATTCATTGGGGTGGTCATTCACAAAGCCTTCCTTCACTAGTTTGGATCCATGTGTGTCTTGTTGGAAAAATCCAACTCTGTCCGAAGTTCAAGTATCTGACCCAAATTCTCAGCCAAAGACGGATGGAAATTGGTGGTGGTGTTTAAGAACAGGCCAGAAAGCGCCAAGACTCAAGGCTAAGCGGGAAGATGTTGCGACACCACTGTCCGCAGTGAAGCACATTTTACATCAGTGCAGTGGGAAAATTAAGAAATAAGGCGCTGCTCCAAAATTTAGGAGCTTTGCTTAAATAAGTAGCTGAGCAACTGTCATGTATGTAGAGGTAACTTCAAGTTCATCCTAAAACTAAAGTTTCGCGGATGAAACTTGGACAAAATTGTGTGTTAAAGGGCAATGATCCCATTGGGGATTTCCAATCCTGTTTTTCCTTTAGGCATCTGGATGACCACTCACAACCTTAAACCCACTGGAAGTTTGTCGACTATGTTCAAAAGTTTCTTGCCTGGAAACAAATTAATTTAAAAGAGCTATACAAATCCTAACGAGGACCTACCAAATATCAAAGCACAATTATGTAACAGAGGTACATAGTTTCTCTATAACTTGTTTTGTAAACATTTTTCAAACATTATTTGTGGTATATGCACATATTTGAGGTTGTGTACGTTGCTAAAAGTACAACAGATGAAAACCTGTACAGCCAGTTTTTAAAAATTATTGAAGTTGTTCTTCAACTTCACCACTCTGTCTATGTAGCAGCAAACTTTCCCGACTTATCTTTGTTTTGCACTTTTCTCTATTGGTCTGTTTATGAGATGTTTCTACTACTTTTCTGCATCTAACTGTGAAAATTAGAGTCACAGAACTATAATTTTCTGTGAATCTTTCCTGTGTTTCTGGTCTCACTCTGAAGCAGGAGGCTTCAACTCCAGGCCTTGAGGATCGGCGTCCTGCAACTTTTTGGTTGGAGGCCATAATCAGAACTTGACTGGAGAGGCATGTCAGCCATTTGATTCAGGTGTGTGGGACCATTCGAGTTTCAGGACACCAGCCCCTGAGGCCTGGATATGAGGACTTCTGCTCTAAAGGCTGAATGTCCAAATGGAATCCAAAATATCTACAAGAGGGGATAATGTCAAGGTCTGATTTGATTCAAAGACTATTTATATGTCATTTAATATTCCTATAAAACAGAAGTTGTATCAAAATTTTAAAAACTAAGATCAATAAGTGGCCAAATTTGAATACATTTTATGAATGATGTCACAGAAAGCCTTTGAACTCAAAACATCATCAGAGGGCCATTAAATCGGCAGACGCTGAGCTGTACTTCCTCCCTCTGGAGCAGCGTCCACAAAGGTCTTAAGTGACTAAGTGTGGCAGCGAGAGAGAGAGAGAGAGAGACGACCATCGTGTTTTTGTAGTACTAAATCTATAATAAATCATTCTTGTACAGCAACCGCACTTTATAGCTTCTATAGTCACTAAAACGTCCATGAAAGTTGTAACTATAGCAAAAAAAAGATTATTCACCAATGCAGACTTTAATTTACTTCTGCTTTTGAAGAAATAAAAGAGAGACAAGAGAGACGGCTGCAGCTGAAGTGTTGTCTGGGCATAATTGATTAGAGTACATTGAGAGCCAAATTATCAATAAGTAATTCTAAAACAGAGCATAGGTATGCTAATGTTAGCTTACCTCTCAAAATGTTTAGAAACAAATGAAATGAGCATTAGAGTGTTAACTCAGATTGGAACAAAATGTCTGTCAAGAGAAATGGAGACGCGAATATCAGTGAAGTGTGGATATACACACTTCACTGATAGTGAAGTGTGTATATCCACAGCGCAGGAATCCACAGCGTTTCTTCAACTAAAATTTAAAGCTACCAATGTGATAGTTATTTGAGTAATTTTAGAATTGCAACAGATTAGGAGGCGTCGATAAATTCCTGACGTTTTCTATCAGGGGCGAAAAAACCTGATCAGAATACCCCTAAAATAATCCTGAAAATCCAATGCAATTTTATGTTCTCATAACATCACAAAACCACCAGAGGCTTCCTAAATCGAGTCGTCCACTCCGACTGAGCCACCTGGTTCAAAGGGCTTTGGTCGTCCAGGTAGCCAGAAAGCCGGTATGAGTAAGAGTTTCTATGCGGAGGATCCAGCAGATTTACAGGATTACCAATAACCCTGCAGCGGCCCGACCACGTCAGCTAGATTCTCAAACCAAAGAGGCCATAAAGAAGTGACTATTTCCACTTTATTTAAACTGCATGTGACAACTCACAGGAAATTTGCTTGCATAAACTTTGATGACTTTCAAACCGCAAGAAAGCAAATTCCTCTCATCTGGTGATCGGATGACTGCATCATGAAGCCACGATTCCGAACCCTAACCTATGAGATCATTTTTATAAGTGTTACAAATGAGCTTTATGTATAGCCTGCTTTGTTTAATGGCTCTTCAGAAATGTAGGAAATCTTTACAGTAATCAGCGTTACCATTGTCAAAGCCTGTTTAGGTTTATAGTAAAAATAAATATACCATATATATCGACTATCAGATCAGTATGTGATAACTTTCTCTCTAATTGTACCAAGAACATTTCACTATTTGATTAATTATTGTACATTTTCTTGAAAAGAATCCACAACAAAATTAAGGGTGTTGTGATTACAAATAATAGACTTTGAATTAGATATTGCAAAAATGCAATACACTACCTAGTTTAGTTCTTGGTTAAATTAATATAATTTTAAATCTAAATTGGCAGAGGAATAATTTTGGGGCAAAGTAAATGATTCCATTTCACTGCTCGGACATTAAATGCACTTGTCCTGGTTCACCCACAATGAAAGTTTCTTACCTTCTTATGCACCTGCTGCTCTTTGGCGGAGTGGATTTTGACGTGTTTGCGTAGAGAACTGGGATCCGTGTAGCGCTTGGTGCAGCCCGAGATCTGACATGCGTATGGTTTCTAAAGGAACAGGAAAAACATTTAACATCACAATATTTTTCCAAGTCTTACACGCTTAGATATATTTTGTTTAAAGCATAAATATGTAGGTAAAAAGGTAAGAAAGCTAAAGGGAAAATTAAGAACTGAAATTCTAGATATACATGAAAATAGTAAAAATGAAATTTGTTAAAGAAAATGGAGAGTCCTACCTTTGAGCTGAGACAGACACACAAGTTGAAGAAAAAAGAAGGCGAAGAAACAGAATGGAAAGAAAAGATCATCAGGTGAGGAGATTTTAACACAAGAAAATCCTCCTTTAAACTTCACTTGCAGTCAAACGTACAGTATGCACATTTTCCCTTGTTCCCTTTCCTCTCACTCTGACGTTACAAATCCATGCTGTCCAGGCTCACACACACACGATGTTACAAAAATAGTAACGTACACACACTAGAAGTTGTAAAAGCTCTAGTGGGTATGTGAGGAGATGATCTGGTGTGGATAATTAACTTAATTAGCAAAAAAGAGAAAGCTCTGGAAACCTTTCCATTACACATTTTGTTGATCAATGGAGAGTTTTGTCAAGCTGGAGCTACGGTGTTTTAGGTAAAAAGAACCAAATAAGCACTAAACAGCATAAGCATAAAAACCCCAAAACAAAACAAACAAACACAAAAACACGCAATTAATTGCCCTTGGACTCTATTTTAATGATGATTTTGCATGTGGTATTCTTGCTTTTCTCATGGCAAGTGTTACTAGAGGAGAGAGGTTGTAAAAGGAAAATAGTTTCAGAGTTTTTAAATGTTCCAAATTATTGAGCAGCAATGTCTCCCGTTGTATCTGCTGCGTGCCACAGACAGTTTTGCATGTCAGTTTGCACCTGCTTTCAAACGTGCCAGATAAGGACGTGAAAATAGCACCGAAAATACGGCGCAGGTTTTAGTGAATCGTTTTAGGGGCGAATTTATACTCAAATTTCCTTTTTTCATTTTAAAGGCAAACTGGGAAAACTGTAATTAGCTCTGTCTCTAGCAGTTTCATTCACTTTGATGTTTACTAAGCCACGTTACACTTCATTTAGAGCACAGAAACACGAGTAGAGTAAATAATCCAGTACAAATTTTGAGTAAGGCAAGAGTAATATAGCATAAGAATGACGTGTTTTTGGCTGCAGCCTGCTCAGTGATGACTTTAGGTGTGAAGTCATCAGCATCTGGGTCCATCTGTTAGCTGTATCATTTGGTCAATTGGGAAAATGTGGGTGGTGGAAGAAAATCTACAACTAATTTAAAAAAAACACAAGTCAGCATTAATTTTTCTTTTTCTGTGAGAGTTCTGAATGATTTAATAGGAAAAAAGTGGGAGCGGCAAAGCTTTGCAAAAATAAACATGTACGGATGACTAATAAAAATCTTTCCTGCCTTTTATTTTAGCATTAGAATGTAAATGAAGGGCGAGCTGACGCCCTCCACAACAAAAAGACTGTTTCTGTACAGCATGAATGCGTTTGGTTTCAAAAGCAAAAATGATTCCCTGTATATTTAATTCTTCCACATTCCCAGCACACTATTGTTCAACTGCCTCGCATTTCATTTTATTTCACAGAGTAGCTATGAGTAAATGGTTTGCACTATTTTGTGCATCTGATGCTGCAGCATAACTGGATATCCAGCTCAACCAGGCTTTTTGGACTTTTTAAAAAATGTACTTAATTGCTAGCTAAATATTGTGGCAACACCCCAATAATAAAGTAACATCATGCACAGCTATGCTGAAGCTCTGTCTGCACTGATGAAGAGCTGCCCACCTTGACATGCTGAATGAATTAAATGGCTGAATTTTGTGGGTGATATTTAGCATTATTTCAATTTAGCACAACGTTCAGTTGGAAAAACAACAAAGTGACCATTAATATAATAATATAAAGCCATAGCTGGCGATCAGGTTGGTCACTTTGTGCCTAATGTGTCTACAAACAAGAGAAGGGATGGCACTGCTTGGATGACAAGTCTAAGTTGCATTCCAACACCCAGTCTGACTCTGAAACTTAAGCCTATTCCCCTGGATTAGTGCACATAGTTAGAACATTTTATTTATTTATTCTTCAACTAAAAATACTTTTGCAAAAAGTGCGGATAAAAACCTGCGATATTTTGTAAAATATCGAGAAAACTAATGGGGCGTTCATCTTATAGGGAGAAAAAAACAAATATACCAGAAATAAAGTGGAAGCAAAGCAGCTCATTTACTCCATGGCTCTGTTGGCATGAGAATGCCAGTCAAGTAGGCTATAAGTTGGTGGCGGTACAGCCACCTAATGGGTGGCAGCGATGAATGACTCAACCGTTCCACTTCCATACTGTATGCTCTGAAGAAACAAGCAGGCCTCTGTTTTAGCTTGCATCCTGAATCCAAGTCCTCTTCAGTGGGAGCCGCAGCCTGTGCTAATGGTGATGATTATTAAAGGACCTGCAGCATGTCTCTACTGAAGTAGGGAGTGAAAAATGTCCCACAGTCTCACTGATTTATGAGAAGTTACACTGTGTCAAAAAGTAGAAGTAGGCAGAGAAGCTTGGCAGTAGATTTTGAATGTAATAAAATTAAATGACTAAAGTTTAATCATCCTGCAAACACATACTCGAGGAATATTTATTGCTATTTACACCACAAATAATTTTTGGACTTTTTAATATGACCTAATTCAGCTCGAGTTTCGCAGACAGACAAAAGGAGCCTGTATCTGGGCGACTGCACACGACTTTTCAGTTTGTGTCAACCGGCCACCCAGGTGGACCTGCTGGTTTTTCAGCGGGTCAAGCTTGAATTTAGGAATATTTTCTGACCGTGTCCAGGTGAGTGCGCTGGTGCTTGGCTCGGTCGCTAGAGTTGCTGAATGCCTTCTGGCAGCCGGGGTGCTGGCAGAGGTACGGCTTCTCGCCCGTGTGGCTCCTCAGGTGGATCTTCAGGTTCTCCAGACGGGAAAATGCTTTGTTACAGCCCTCAAACTGTGGGAGGAGGAGAGACTGATTACAAAGAGAAAACAGGGGGAAACAAACCGAAGTATAAGCCTGAGTGATTCAGAAATAAGTCATTCCTCCCTTTTGCTCATTTTGGAGCTTCTAATAAGGATAGTGTTCATTCTACAAGATATAGTGACTGATTAAAAAAGACTGGAGGTGCAACTCTGAGCACTTCTTTCCACATCTTTTGAAAGCATCTGCCAATCCAAGACTCTCTGTGAAAACCACTGAGCACCTGTGCTCCCAGCCTGTCGTGTTAATTGCAGGGGAAACTGGAGCATGCCATACAGTACGGTGTCGTTTATGTTGCCGTAATGCAAAGCGGGAGATAAGTATTCTGCAGTGTATAGTCCATTAGACTGACAAGTGACAGTGACTGTAAACAAGCTCATATCTGACCCTGCTTGGCTCATTCGATCCCAAGCACTCACCCAATGAGCACCACAGATTTGTTAACGTGTGAATCATTCATGAGGCTTCTCATGTATCCACTTCTGGGCTTGTAAAGAAAATGGAAATTGAAACAAACAAAAACAAATTGTGGAGGGTGGAAGTAGCTCTTGCTGTCAAGACTCTCTACGAGGAGTGCCATGTTAGGAGTGATAAAGTTTTCGGGTAGAAATAATACAGGACGCTCCACTTGATGTAGCTTTTGAAACGTACAGGAGCCTCTTAATGAACAAACCCTCTGATGCATGGATTATAAAAAAACAAAAAAAATCTTCCGTGTTTTTATTCTTGAGTTCAGGGATTTACAAATGTGTCCACTCCTGTGGACAACCTGAACCTGCACCTGAGCACAAAAACATTGTGAATCTCCAAACACTCGAATGGGCTTTGCTGCACAATCCTCTCAAAAATCTGCTTATCCCTGTTGCTTGAGCACCTTTTGCTACGCCACGCTTTCTTTCCACTCAACTTTCCATTAGCGCGCTTGGATGCAGCACCCTGTGAACTTCCACTCTGTTGACCTGAGAGACTAAAAGCATAACATTTCTGTATTAAAATATTTTTTAATTTTCTGAGAAACTGAACTTTTGGTGTCATCAGCTGCAGGTTATAATCACTGACATGGAAAAAAATGGACACTTTTTAATTGCTATGACAACATACATGTGTATATCCATTTACTGAGTAAATACTGGCATAGGTCAGCCCTCTTTATCCCTCAAAGACGAATTTGTCTTTTGGAAATTATTTGGCAGTTGTTATGTGAAAATGAAGGGAGCAATCTCCATTGCTCTCTTAAAGGTAAACATCAGACTGTAGTGAGTATCAGATTAAGCAGCTGACATCAGCTTGACGTGCCACCAGCGCTACTTTATCAAGATCAAAAGACTTGTACTTTATACTTTATTGATCCCTTGGGAAGACTCCCTCAGGAAATTAAAGAAATTGAATTAAGAAAATAACAGAGGTTTGCTATTCTGTGCAGAATAAATACACAAATAAAATAAATGTAACTGCAAAGATATTCTATTTCATATGACAAAAATAAAGGCCAACATTAAAAAAAGCCTAGTTAGGCTGAACTCAGTAAACGTAAAGTTGACATCTTGCTGCTAAAGCTCACGTCTTTTTTATCCCGTTCTTTAGTCAACCTGACCTTTAGTCAGGCCGACTGACTACAGGTCAGGTTGCAGCTAAGGACAGAGCAGCAGCAGCACTCCAGCTCTCTCTTAGCTCAACACTCGTCCCCGGCCTCCTTCACTCACTCCGGCAGCGCAGGTTGGGCCTTCTATTCACCAAGGCTCCAGTTAAGAGAGACGAAACCCAAGCCTGTCATGGTAGAACCGTCTTAGGTGACAGCGCTCATTTGTGGCTTTCTGAATGCAGCGATGTGGCTCAGTGAGAGAGTCTTAATCTGTCCAAACCAAGCAGTTTGTCACACAGCTCCACAAAGAGTTTGTATGATCTCTGAGTTAGTAAGTTTGGAAACAAAGCTTTCATTCAAGATGATCAAAATGATGCTTTCACCTCCCCACGCCTGCCGGCAAAAAAAAAAAAAAACGCATGCAAAAAGCGTTTTTAGGCTAATTTTATTCAAACAAACATTAATGTACCCAAACACAGTACAGTATGAGGACTTGTTAGTGCTTCCAAACAGAAATAAGCTTGACATTTTTAAATCCTGTCCAAGTCCTGTTGGACATTGACGTTGCCAGGGCTTGACGTTTTGCTGCAAAAGAACACAAGTCTTCAGAGTGCAATTCACATCTGCAGCTAAGCCAGATGCAAAATCTAAGTGCACGTCGATGAGTACATAAAAGCCTAAATGCAAAGCGAAATAGTTTGAATATGTGCGTAGGATCTGATCTTATGAGTTTTTACTTATGATGTGACAAAGTGAAAAGAAAGGTTCATAAATATTTTTGCAAGGCATCATGTAATATATCTGGTAGACTGTGAGGCTGAGAATTAAGGTTTGGAAAACAAACCAAGCTCATATTTAGGCAAAAAATAAAAAATAAAAAAAATTCCATATTCATGGAAATTTGTTTCACTGAAACAAATTTGAGGATAAATTAGTTAGAGGTCCGTGGAGGAAAACCATGTTACTCGCGTAAAGCGTATTATTGATCTGAGGGTATAATTTGTAGAGAGACAATCCAAGCGTGAAGTTTTCCTGGCGAGTAAAACAATAAACCTCATAAGGCACCAGCATCTTCAGGAATAGACGTTACCCAGAAACTGAGCAGAAAAATAAATCTATGCTAAAGTAAACCATTTTAACGCAGCCAATCTGCTGGTTTAAATTACTTCTTTCAGAAAGTGTGCTGACTGTCAACTTCATTTTGGAGATTTGCTGTATTTCAGTGCTGGCAAAATGAAATATGCCACTCCTGCAGGTAATGAGAGAAGAAAAGAGCGCGTAATAAGAGTCTCCGTCAGGCCGAACCATATGTGGTCCCATTTTGTCAGCCAAGACAGTTATGTGTTTTGTTTTGTTTTTCACCCGACTACACTAATCAAAGTTACAGCTATAATGATGATAAAAGCCTCTTAAGATAACATGTGTACATTAAGAAGCATAAACTGTGTCAGTAAGGTGGTACGCCATTCATAAGCTGACTCAAATCTAAACTGCATAGAAAGCACCACACGGTTGAAAGTGGTATAAACAGAGTTGGTGTTTGACGAATGACTGGTTTTACCTTTGATATTGCCTATAAAAACAGCTTAAACTGTGCTAATCACATTAATTGCTTTAAACATGTTTAGTTTTCCTCTCTGAAAACCCTCCGTCCAGGGTGAACCAGAAGGCAGCCACACGAGGGGAGTGGCACCGGCACTCTTGAGGGCTTTCAGCCCCATTTGACACCATCCTCAGACCTGAGTGGGTCGCTCAGCGGCTCGGTAAACATTGGGGATGACAGCAGGGTCTCGCCGTGGCTGAAGGGAGCGCGAGTGGAGGGTTGAAAACCCGGGACAAGCGGCTGATCACAACAGGCAGATTATGGATTCTGCGTACGGAGCAGAGGTGGTGCATCACGCCTCAGGCCTTCATGGGAAATTGCTCTTGACTGGCAGGGAAAAGACCAAACAGTGTCAGGAGTAAAAGGCAGCAGTGTGGGACTCGGCTTGCAGGCAGCGGCTCATTAGCAACCTGCTGGAGCTGCGGCTGATGGGAACAAACCAGCCGTTGTGGACGGCTGCTGGGTGGAATACAGCTACTGACATGTTCAACAAAAAATCTGATTTAAAGTCTAAATGAGTGACGCAAGAAGACATATGTACACGCAGAGGATCAGAAGATACAAAGAGGCTCATCTGTTGAAAAGCAATATTTGCGCAACGAAGTGGCTGCTACTATCATTGAATACATTTTTCATTCTCATTTCAGGTTTAAAAAATGTTCCCTTTTCTTTGCCGGTTGCAACAGATTTAATATATTCACTTGGTGTCCCCGTCAACTTGAATATATTTCTGTGTCCCCTTGATGCTGGAAGATGGAACTTGGATTTGGGAAAAGATTCACAACCAACTGAATAAAGTTTCAAGTCAAGAAGCCAGCAGGACTCTTTCACTGGAGTGCTAATCTATTTTTACAACAATCTATAAATTTGCACTATGGGACTTTTATTATATATATATATATAAACTGTCTCTATGTCTCTATGTCATAACTGTATGGTATGAGACAAACAATCTGTGAAACATCAAGCTCCTCTTGATACCCAAATCTGTATTATAACTTTAAGAGCCTTTTGATTTTTTTTATTGGATCTCAGAAATTCTGACTTTTAGTACAAAATAAATTAATAAAGTTATCAAACTTGTCTTTTTTTTAAAAAAAAACAAAAAACAAAAAAAAAACAGAATATATACCAAGTAGCTAGCACTGTGTAATTACTGGGTGATACAAAACATTTGATTTGCAATTCTGACCGTTTTTATCTCAATAAACCAACAACAACCTCTGTTATTGAATCTCTGCTTTAATGGATAAAGTGTGTTATGCAGCTGATCAGAGCTTGCTAATTAATTGAATCTTTGCTAAATAGTTAGCAAATAAAAAGTGTCAAAGACTGCAGCAATGATATGATTAGTTTAGGTTGTTCAATAACGACATACAGGGAAAACACAGTTAAAGGCTGCAGATTTCACAGGGTTTTAATGTGACAGTCTTCCTCAGTCTGAAAGCTGGCAAAGTGATCTGACCAACTAACATTCAATTATTCGAAGGGGTCTCTTGATTTGCAATGACGTTACAATCACTCATGTTCTAAAGGTATGAGATAGAGGAAATACATTCTCTAAGCTTATCAGAAAAATCCTAAACTCTTTACAGGAAAGCAACACAGAGATAGAAAGGTTTTCAGTCAGCCAACAATATATAAACTTCCCCAAATTAGGATGTACAACAGTTTAAGTAAGAAGAAAAAGAAAAAAGGTTTGCAGGGAAGAGTTGGTTTATCAAGAGGAAAACCACCAACACTTCAGGATCTGTACAGAGGGGAGGAGGTGCAGCACAGTGCCCCCGCTGCAGACGAGAAGAACATGTGTGTTTAATCTTCCTGCTTCCAAATGCCCTGTGGCAACCACAGCAAAGTGCAGAAAAACTTAAATGAATGAAATTATATCCATATGATCCGAGACGAGCTAAGCAGAGACAAGTTTCTCATGCACTTTGTTAGGATGTAATATTGAAAGCAGCTTGGGTAAAACATTCGCATTACATAGTTTACACATATCATTTGATTTCCACTCCACATCAAGAACCGCAGCCATCTGTCTGCTGCGGATACGCCTTTAATTAGAAACAAATATATTATTGGTTATATCATTCTGATACGTCAAAAAGGAAGGAATTGCTTTATACAATGTTGTTTCCCACACTTATGGAGTCTATTTTCTTCTGTTACCCATCTTTGTTATTTGTGAGTAAGAATGATCACAATGCTCAAAAAAAAAAAAAGAGGGTTGATGAAAACAGGAAAGGAGTGTTGTCCAGATGCACACAGTGCAAGAACTCAACCGATAAATTGGTAGGAGGAAGTTGGCATTTAAATGACCAAAGAAATTGCTCTTAACAGCCTTTCTGCACTCATGCCTGAACAGTTTTTTGGTCAACTTAAAAATTATGTTGATGGCACAACAGGAAGCAGTCCTATGATGACTAAATGGGGCTCACATAATGACCCAGCTGAGCCGTTTTGTTCTTCCTAGAGGCTGTTAGTCGATGATTGAGGAGGAAGTGCAGTGATGGATCTTAGCCTAGCCTCAGTTTCTGCAGCAAAGGCTTGTCAAAGTGGTGACAACATGCTGAGGGTTTATGGAACCACTTCACCTTATATGATTCAGACTGCCCAGAACCCCTGTCCAAAATAGCGTACACCTGTGCAGCCCTGCATCACATTAGAGAGCTAAAATGTAATTTTCTTTCAAATGGGCTACCTGGAGTTTACAGGTTCACCAAATTATGGGGGAAAGGAACGCAGTGTTACATTCTCCACAAAAAAAAAACCCAAAACACAATTACACAGTTTAGTATTTTGCTGTTTTAAAAGAACATCCAACTCTCCCTCTGATCACAGAGACATAGTTTGATTTGATTTGAATTTTATATCTACTTTTTGAAAAAAGTAGGCATATTTTACAGATGGCTAAACTAAACCAAACCAGATGGGTGAACTAAAAGTGGAGTCGATGCTTTAACATACATAGATTTGTCATATCTATAAACTTAGATTTTTCTATTTCTACTCTATTCCTATTTAAATATCTTGACAATATTTCTTTTTTTTTTTTTTCTCTTAAAAATTCTAAATTATGAACTCTGACACAAATTAAATTGACTCAGCAGTTGTGTGACATTTACAGTGCACAAAACAAAAGTACATGCTGCTATATGCTATATAATTGTTTCTAGAAACATCAATTCAAACCGTCACCTTCCTAAAATAACGTCCTAAGTAATTTTTTTTGCCAAAAGTGATTTTTGCAAAAAGTAAAACTTTTTTTTTTTCTTTTTATTAAAAGAACAAAAAACAAAAAACAACAAAAAAAAAACTATAACTAGTTTAGGAAGATGATAAAATGCAAATAGATTTTTTGTGGGAAACATTTTATCCAGGTTTTAAAAGACTCATCACCATGGCTGCGTTTTTGGAAGAAATCATGCAAACACTGACTCTGTCGCTCTCTTTTTGCCAGGACTGAAAATGAAATGAGTAAAACTTCAAATGCAAAGAAGAGTCGATACCCTCGCTCTGTTCTTTGCCACAAACAGGTGCACCATATTAGAGTTTCTTCTAGGCTTGTTGCAATAAGCAATAAATTATGATAAAGTAAGTTTTGTACATTTAAAATGTCTTCCAGTTTGTTTCAGTGTTAAATATCCATTAGAATTTAAAGTTTATTAACCTTTAATAATTTGTTCTTACATTATTTTGTCATTATCATCATATAACTTGAACAGGATCTCAAAACAGCAATATTACTGGTGATTGCTGTAACTTTTGGGAATATTTAGCATCCAGTCAATTTGTTACAGTGACACGCTCAACATATTAGTCAAAAAAAGAAAAATACCTGGACCAGTGTATGTGTGTTTGAACACCAATGTGGATGAATGGTGCAGATGCGGGAGAGTGTGGAGAGGGTCTAAATTAATGCTTCTCACTGAAGGTGGAGACTATTTGCATGAACCAAAGCCATAAATGAAACTTTTAGCATGATAGAGCTTCTTTCACACATGGAACATGTTACATTTTGAATGTTACAGAAACTGAATTTTGCCATTTAAAAACGAACAATCTCATTTCACCCGTCCTCCATAATGACACAATGACGTCTCAGTTGTGGGAAGCACTTTTCAATCCGGCTGTGATCTTTCTGACTTTGTAAATCTTCAAATAGAGCCATTCTGCTCTGACTCTGGATTTTGCGTTCACGGCTGTTTTAACCATTCACGAGAACTGATTAAAGCGCAACACAAAGGGTCCAACGCCACAGCCATAAGCAGCCATTGAGGCATAAATTATAAACCCGTTCAAGAAATCCAAACCCGCCTCGAAAAAAGAAACACCAGAGCTTACGCAATGAAAATCCTAAACATGATCTGCGTTCCAAGCCGGCGTCTGGACTGGTGTTACTGGCAGTCAATGCAGGATCCTGCTGCGTTCTTTGACACCAGCGCTCACGTCTATTCAGCGCCTTTCACTCACACCTGCCGCCATTTTCACCCTCGCTTTCTCCGGCCGTCTCCTTTTCACCCCCTTCAACCTGTAAACTCCTCTTGTTCTGCTGCAGAATGAGCCGCATGTCTCCATTTCATTTTAGGCCCATTGTTGGGATGATGGATGCGAATTCACAAGCAGCCAGCAAAGAAAATAATAACACACTTAATTGATCCACTTTATCTTCTGCTAATCCGCTTTACCAAAGAATGCGTAATCAAATTTGCCTGATTAGCGTGTGGTTTGAATTGATTTGTTGTTGGAACCGTCATGGGTTTCTTTCCTTAGAAAGTACATTTATTTTTTTGCCAATAAACGGGGGAAACTGGCATCTGTGGATTTTGCTGCAGGACTGGAAAGATTTAAACTATTCATGCTCTAACACTAAACCACAGCATCTGCTAGGACAACCAGTAGCCATTTTCTGACTGCAGGAACGTGTTTATAGTTTCTTTACTTCAAATATGAATTCTTTCAGTGGCCAGAGAACTATTGCTGCACATAATCACATTTTACTTCCATTTCTTTCCATTACTTCCAATACTTCTTTTACCTGCAGCCTGCTTTTGTTATTTCAGCTGATAAAATGGATGTATATTTTTTTTATTTATTTTTTAAAGTCTTGCCTACTGACTGAACATTTTTGCAACAAACCCAAAGTGATCCCATATCAACCAGATCTAGTAGGTAAGGAAATAAAACTATTCGCTCTCTAAACAGTTTCGGAGTTGACACAGCTGTTTAGGTTTAATGCCCGCTGCAGCAAATCTATAATTCTGACGTGACAACAAATAAACACTGCAGAAGCCCAGCGAGTTGCCAAGCCAAATACCTTGATGCCAACAGCTCTGACATTTAGACAGAAAACATGCCTGCAAAATTAAACAATAGGTCAACACGGCGTTATGATCAACACCAGCTCAGGAACTCAAGGAGAGCGGAGGAGAAGAAAGTGCATTTATGCAACCACTTTGGACCGGGACCAGACCACAAGGACTTGTGCCGAAAAAAATGTGGTGCAACTGCGATGCCGCGGTGCCCTCTCGATTTGTTCAGTCCTCAGTGTGCCAAAGTTGTGTTCTTTTCTGCTCTCTGCGGATTTCGGGGCCCAGTTTCCAGTTATGTGGATATGGCTGGTTGAAACATATCAGACTGTGCCGAATGTTTACGGTGTCGAGTCGAATCACGGCTCAGGCGCTCTCAGCAAGCCCATCACCATCCATTTACATTTCAATAAATCAGATTACCACATTTCTGTGCATAGATATCTGTTCTTATTTAATAATTCAGTCTCCATTTACGAGTCAGTGTCTTCTGACCTACAAGAAAAGTAATATATACAGGATTGCAGAAAAGTTGAAACCACAACTGAGTCCTTCATACTTTGTTTCCAAGGAGTCAGATTTCTGTGTATTCTTTTAAAGTGGTCTCTCAAAACTGTTCTCTAAGCTTGCAAAAGAAAAGGTTTTTCTTTGGGTTTTGGCTTGTGTTGTTTTGCTCAGTTTCTGTTAAGCTCAACAGTATGTGGTGGGGTATTTAAAAAGATTAAGTAACTCGACAAGTAGAGGGTCAAAGCAGAATTGTTGGGCAAGATCATCTTATAGAAGATAAACAGAATCTGAAAGTAATTTCTTCACTAGGCAGAAAAAAATCCAGCAAAGGCTGGACAAAAGACCTAAGAGGATTTCTGAGTTTGAGAAAATTGTTACCAAATCTTTTTCTCTATGTGAACCCCCTTGTTGGTGGTATTTGATTTTTTTTGCATTTCATAGATCTGAAGAAACCGTCTTTGTGACAGATTGCTTGTAACAAAGCCTCGAGAAAAATTTGAAAATCATGGGGAAATGTTTCTGAAGACAAGATATTGGTTGCCGGCTGGTGACCGGAAACTCAAAACTACATTTTTTTTTTTTTTTTTATTCCAATCAGCAAACACACCCAATAAGCAAAGCATGAACAGATCACTTAGCCACAACAGTATTCAGTGTAGAACTTGTGACTGAGGGAAGAGGCTCAGCATTCTATCTTTCTATCAGTGAGGTGTTGGAGGATGCAAAACAAAATGTAAAGAATTGTATTTTCTACTGAGGTGATGTTAGCCGACACAGATGCTGCAAAGTATCTCATTTTACATATGAGATATTTCCTACAATACTTAATATATTATATTATGTTTTATAAGGATTGGACTGTAATATAAGTCCAATCCTTGTACAGTCTGATATTACGTAATTTGTCAGCTGGAAAGTTTAAATAAAAACATTTTCCCCTGAATATTTACAATTCATTTTCTAGCAGCACTGCACTTTGAGTTATGTATGACTTACGTTCCAGCATAGGCTTCATTTCTGGAAAATCATACAAGCAATGCGGATGTTTTCCTTGTTTCTGTTTCTCACACAATCGCTTCACGGCAGTGGGAAAGGCTGCTGCTGCGGGGAGCTGGTAGAGCTTTTGCAAAAATAAGAGGATATGCTTTGACTTACAAGTCTTTTACTTTTACTGCAATCCTGCCTGGATAACAAAGCCAATCTGGTACTAAACACTGCATAAACCTTCTCACATCGATGTAAAACGGATTCCAAAGCTGAACAGATTGAACGTGAAACAGATGTTCGAAAGTGAACAGAAAGCAGAGAAACAGACATGGAGAACATTGGGACGTTAAAACTCCATGGGGGCGGCGGTAAAGCCCATCTTAAATATCTCTGCAGTGCCAGTTCTGCTGGGGTCACACAATCATAAAGGGAGGTAATAAGAAACTGGATCATGTTGTGTGCTGTGTCCTTGCGTGCCCCACTATGATGGTTTTAGTTGTATTTCTTCTCGAAATTCTTCTAAGCTCCCTTTCATCATCGATCAGGCGAATTAGATGAGATTTCAGTGTGATCTCACCGCTTCAATAAACATTATGTGCTATATAACACCACAATACATGGAATTCATCACTGATCCTTCCACTCAAATCTATCTCGGGTCTCACTCAAGGAGCTGCACACCAAACTGTAAACACGCAAATCTCAGTCTCACCTTATGGAAAGTTTGATTCGGACTCTCGGTTCATAAATTAAAAGAGCATCGCGGGCCTCCGTCAGTGCATACCAACTCGCTCATCATGCGTAACGGCTCGTGATGAATTCTGGGCAGAAAAAAAAAAAAAAAATGTCATTTCTGCGATGACATCAGAGGAGCCCGATTGGCCGTCTGGCTCCTCTTCTTTCAGCCTTCACGTCTTCTTGCAAACATTCAAATTAAATCCGGCACGCCGACCGCAAAACACAGCAGTACATAATTTAAACCTGACACCCTAAACGTAAACACGTCTTTCGCTACGTAATTTACCCATACTTCCCTCGGTGTTTATTTTGTACGGTAGCGGCTCTGTTCTCACATACTTCAGCCTCAGCTCTGGGTTTGCCTGCTGTGGTGTGGTGAGCAGCTGGCTGGGTGTAAGGATACCGCTGTCCTTGGATTATGCTGTGACCCAAAAGTCTAAAGTAGTCCCAGTGGTGTCGCTTGCATTTGCATGTTTGGTTGAAGGTTTTACGGCAGTCTTCGCTCTGCATTCAGACGTCTGCAACGTTCCTCTGCAGCACTAACAACTTTTTGGAAGCGCTGCAGATAAATTCCACACTTGCACAGAACCAGCTAACTGCTGGTAAACGTTCAATCTATTTGCAAAGGGATTGTTTTCAGCATAAACACAGCATGTAATGTGGGAGTTAGCAGCAGCCTCATAGGAAAGAAAAACTGTGGCTGTATTTGGCTAATAATATCCTACAGAGTAGGGCTGTAATTATGAGTTGGTCACAAGTGTATTTTCCCCCACCGCTAACAAATATGATCTATGACAGAAAGCACTACAACTGAGACCCAATAAACCCTGTTGCCTTAAAAAAAAAAATAACTGGAGTAATGTAAAAGTTGGCTCAAGACTTAGTTTTCTCTTTTATTCTGTCTGCTTCTGTAATTGTCAAATTTTTCTATTTTCAGATCTTGAAAATAACATTTGAAGAGAACTTTGACACTGATTGTTCGTCGAGTTTCCAACATTGTCAGGAAGTCAGTGGAATGATGGAAAACGCAAGCAGCATCAGCTTACAATAGGTTGCTTTCATGTACTTATGAGTACTATTTTTTTTCACCTCTGAAGACAATGCTCCAGACCCCAACTTTGAAAACAACAGCTGTTAGCAAAAAAAACAACAAAAAAACGCTGGGATGTCTGAGCAATGCCAGACCAAACCACCCCCCCCATGGACATGGTCAACACACGCACTTTAGCTTTGTTTACAATACTGAACTTGTGGATTCTATGGCACCTTATTCTTAGCTCTTATATATTTTTCAGCCATACTGTATTTATTGTGTAGTATAAGGTTTTAGCTCTGTTGCACTGGTAGCCAAGTAACGACATTTCGTTGTCAAGATTCACCTTGTGTTCTCTTTGTACAATGCCAATAAAGGAAGTCTAAGTCTAAGAAGAGATAGTCACATTAACGCCATTCACAACATCAAAAAACATGGCTGAAGACTCTCCTAATCAGCTGTAGTATCCAGCTTATGTGGGAACTCTTAACAGAGGACTGACCAAGACAAAAAAAAAAAAAAAAGGTTCCACAGCTATTATAATTTCTAGCAAAGACCGGCCTCTAGGATGAGCAGCACACTGTGGTGCGTTTCCTCAAGTCAAAACGAAAGTTATTTGTGCTTATTGTTGATCATTATGTCACTGTAAAGCCCAGTAATGTTATAGTATAAGATTAATTACATGCTGGTATCGACTCTCATTTGTTGTAGTTTATGTTTTAGTCAGGGTGCATGCTCATTTTCCCTTATTTTCAATATGGAAATATCCTCACAAATAATAATTTCAAAGACAAAGTGAACGTCAGGTACATTTGATATTCTAATGTTTTTGGATACGTAAGATTAACTTTGACATTTCCTCATTTGTGTGAGATGTATGAACCGGATCTCTAATACCTCAATATTAAACTTATGAGTAATTTTGGTGACGTTTGTGTCATTATAGGCGTACATTTACTTGGGTATGTGTATGCTTATGACTTATGTGTTGTGTGCAACTTTTTTTCCTAACTTATGGTGCTTAGCAAAAGTTATTGCTTTAGCCATGCTTTGCTAAAAGCTTTCTACTATGTTTGTAGGTTCTTTTAGCAGCTCACCTGGAGAACCTGGGCACTCGCTATGGTTCTATATTTGATTTCTGAATACATAATGTTGTTCATAAATCCTTTTACAACAAGATTTGGCTCCATTTTGTCATTCAGAAATCCCGTTCTATTGAAGAACCTGCGTTTTTTAACCCTGCCTAGCCCCCTGATCAACTGGGAGAACCAACACAGCCACCCTATGGTTTCAAGTCTCTTATGTATTAGTAAACTGATCTGGCTCAGCAGAAAGGTTAAACTGATTAAGGCTTTGGATGGGACACAAAAATGACACAAGCGTTTTGTAATGTGCATCGAGCCACTGCTCTGGGTCGTCAGGTTTCCAATACCAGGGCGCGATTAAATGCAGAGGAAATGGGCAAACTCAAAATACTGCATTCCAGACAAATGCAATTAAAGTCTATCGCATGTAGCAAACCCTGAACGCTTTGATACCTGCTTATGTGGTTAGAAGCGAGGTAGCTCCGGCTCAACATCTGCAGCTCCGGTTTAATACAACGTCAGCAAAACATTTTTAAAATGCTCCATTTCTCATGCCTTGAAACAATAAAATGTGAAGTTTAACGAACAACCATTAAAATTTAATAACCACATGGAGATTACCTAAGTCGAAGCGTAAACATCCAGCAATAATGATCTCTATAATTCTGGCCTACATTTGATGATAGGGAGTAGAACTGTTATAATTATTTACTTATCATGAAAGTCAATAAAATATAACAGTCTTTACATAAAACTAATTTGATTGATAAAAACAAAACCAATGTTGAGGCCTTTTTCCATCTCGGTGAAAATAAAAACTACTCAGAAATACCTCCAGAACCTTCTATTGTTGTGATCTTTAGGTTGTTTAAACTTTTTCTTTCGGCTATTTTCTCTTTCAATGTCTTTATGGGTTGTTCATACTTATGTTTGGTTCTTGCAGTTACATTCCATGTATTAGTTCAGTTGGTCTCACTGCTTGTGTTTTGGATTTTTTTTCCCCTCTTCTCTTTGTTTCCGCTGTGTTTAGGTTTCCTTTCTCCTTCCTTCTCTTCGTTCTGCACCTCACCCTTCCATTCTGCTCCCTGTCCCAGCTGTTAATCATCTCCTCATTTGCCTCTACTTGCTCCTTTCCCAGCTGCATGTAATCACCTGTCGTTAACTCCTCCAGTTCTTTGTCATTTCCATTCCCTCTGCAATATACAGCTTTTTCCGTTGCACTCCATCAACTTTCCATGTTCCCCATTACACCTGGTTCGTCATCACGAGTTATTTGTTAAATTTTTTATTACAACGCCGTTTTCGTCTTTTGCGATCTGCACTTTGGTCCTCCTTTAATCCTGCAGCGTGACATTTATGTGACTAAAGACTTTCTTCCCTCATTTATATGCCTTTATGCAACACACTGGCAGACGTGATAGAATTAAAACTATTCGTTGAAATGCAGTCTTTAGGAAAGCTATTACAAAATCATGCATTTTTCTGTGCTTTTGATCCTTGTACACCGGTAATCCAAGACAAAAGGTATTTAAAGAAAAGTGAAGGCGAAACCTCCGCATGCACAGTCAAGAATTTGTGAAATGAAAACGACTAATCTCTGTATAGTCAGTATGCATTTAAATCAGGATAAAACTACAGAGTGCTACCTTCGTAAGAAAGCTACATCCGCAAAATTTCTGGAAAAAATATCTGGTGAACCGGTTCACATATATCGAACCTCGCATGAGGTGAGTGACAAAAAAACAAAAAACTCTAGTTCCTTCACCTTGTTTGCACTTTGTAGTTTCAACACAAACTCACGCTGCATGTTTTTATGACTCAAACAGTTTGCTTTGACACCCATTTATCAGCCTCATACCAGTGACCGAACCAAAGGTGGTAGCAGTGACAGAGTCTCCAGCCGTCACTGTGCCATGCCTGGATTGGAAAAGAAATCACTTTTATATTCAAGCAAGGTTTTAATTATAAGCATAACAATGAGGAGGTGAGGGATCAAGGCATCAGGGCTCTAATACTTGATTACATTTCTGCAAAAGACTGACTGGAAAACTTTCTGAACCTGACAGGAAATTGGCCAAGGCCGCTCAGCTGAACATAAGCAACATTCATTAATTCGGGGTTTTCGTGGCAGAGTTACTCCAGCAGCGGTTTCATCACATGAACTGTAACATATGGACAGTTTTGAGTTACTAACAGCATGATGAATGCATAGCAGATCTGTCCTGGAGACAGTGGACAGCTACAGAATGGGATTATAGGTTTAAAATTAAGAAGAAATAGGGTCGTGTACCAACTTGATGAATTAATTTGCCCGAGGGAGATGACTGACAAAGCTTATGTTGAAATTTATTTAACGAGGAGCAGAAGGCCTTAAGTGCTAAAAGTTGATCCCTGCCAGGTTCTTTTTTTGGTCCTGATTAGCTCTTTGCATCTGAGCCAACACTGCAACTTTTACAGGCAACTTAATATGAATTGCTTTTTTACCTCTTACATGCTGAATCAATGCCTTTCCTAGGTATCGTCTCTGATTAATGTAAATGAGCCATAAACAGACCTCTTTATTCCCTCGACGCTGAACGGCAAACTGCAGAAACCATATCAGGCATTTGTAATACATAGAAATCTAATATGAAGCATATTTTAAAATCTGAATAATATTAGGGGGGAAAAAAATATATCACGCAAGCCCCATTTAGGATTAGTGCGTCACAGCGTGCAGCCTTGTGCAACTGTTTTTGTTGAGAAGGACGAAGCAGAGAATCAGAGGCTCAAACCTGTTAATATCAGCCTCACTCCGCACCCTCACCCAGAGCCCAGCTCTAGTTTCAGGCCAGCAGTCCAGAGGAAAAGTTTGCACATGTGCTGAACCACACTTTTAATTAGCTAATGGAACTCACTGTTTTATCTCCTGCACCTGAGCTGATTGCTCACAAAAGAGTCCATTTACCCCTGAAAACCCACACACACGCTGCAACCTGGCAGCTGGCTGTGGCTCTGGCATCAAAGAAAATTTCACCACTCTCCTCCAAAAACCAGTCCAGTAAATCTAAATATATATGTTAGCAGTTTTTACATCAGTTGGAAAAAAAAAAAAAAACAGAAATTCAGTGATTAATGCTTATTTTTCCAGGACGGCTGAACATCCAACTTTCCCTCAGCAAGTGCGTTTGGCTGCATGTGTGTGTGTGTGTGTGTGTGTGTGTGTGTGTGTGGGTGTGTGTGTGTGTGTGTGTGTGTGTGTCAGAGAGCACATGCTTTAGTGTTTGTTTGTATACACACATGTACAGTATGTTCTTGGACTAATGCTCATTAGGTTGCAGGTCGTGGCGAGACCTCATTATTTGTTTTATCAAGCATAAGAACCCTCCAGACATGTTTTCAGCTCCAGAAAAAAGGTGTGTTAAATGTCTTAAAATAAATGCACCTTGTGTAGAGTAATTACACACAAGAAAACAATTTGGAAAACTGGAACCTGACTAGATTTATTGAGAAAATAACCCAGGATGGCATTCTGTCAGAGAGCAACACAAACACTGGAAAGAGAATCTGTCAATTGTCCCCTGAAGGACTTTTTATTGCTTTTTTCACATCTACATTCAAGAGGAAATGGGCCCTATAAAATACATGGCCGTAAACAAAGAATTGGTGAGGATGCTGAAGCTGGTGTCTAAGTCCTAGTTTTCTAATTGGTGGTAAATTAAAGCAGCGTTTCCCAACCCTGGTCCTCAAGGCACACTGTCCTACATGTTTCAGAGGTTTCCCTGCTTTAATGTTTCCCTGATTCAACTGATTGCAGTTCAACAAATGCCTGTTAATCAGTCATCAATTGAAATAAGCTGGACTGAAGCAAGGAAATACCTAAAACATGCAGGGCAGTGTGCCTTGAGGACCAGGGTTGGGAAACACCGAATTAAAGGACTATTTCATTATTTTACTGAGGAATCTGGTCTTCACCTAGCTCAAAGTTTAAAATACTCAGATTGAGCAAAATGGGTTATTCTACACTAACGTAAATACTCTTTAGAACACAGTTTATAGTTTAATGACACTTTTGACTATTTGTGAAACAAAGATCGCGTAATGTGACTTATTTTTGGAGCTACAATAACCCTGAACTTCTGATGCCTCACAGAAATGCAAAACAACTGTCAGGACAAATGACTGGAAGTGGGTACAAGCTTATTTTCTCAGTAGTAGAAGAAATAGGTATAGAGGGGAAAATGGTAGGGGATAAAAAAAAAAAATTGACGCTATTCCTCCTAAGTATGGAGGAGGTCCTATGGTCCTGTGGGCCTGTTTGTCCTATTCATGTGAACCTCGCAGAGTGTATAGAATCATATCATTACCTCTGCAATAGCAGGATATTTTAAATAATTTAAAAAAAGTGATGGACTTTGGAAATAAGCAGAAAAATGTCTGTTTTCTTGCATGACCATTTTAGTTTCCAGCTGTAGACCCAGAGAGTTGGTGGTAAACTTTGAAGTTGTTCTAACTCTGTGATATATTGCAGAACAGTCCTGTTACTTGACATCAACCATATTTCTGTACTTCACCTGAAAGAGAAAACAGAAATGCAAAGACGAGCTGTATCTTCTTTCGATGCAAGACAAACCAAATAAAGAGCGTGGCGCAGCACTTTCGCCCGAAGTCATGTTCCCATGCAAGTCCTCGCGCAGACTCTCATCCTCCCTGCTTTAGATATTTTCCGAACTCTGCAGTTCACGGTCGCAGCCTTCAGACACAACAAATCCTACGGGCTGGCCTCTGACAAAGCAGAGCAATATCAAAGTCCGAGAACCATGACAGGGTTCGTCCTCCTGGATATATTTTTAATATTTATGCAGACACGTAAAAAAAAAATGTAATAAACTACAACAACAAGTGAATTAGGTATGAAACACAACAGGATATTGCTGAGAGATTATGTTGTTTCCTTTTTGGCCACATGTCCCTCGGTGCTGGCCTCTGCACAACAACCCAGGACCAGCTTTAATTGGTGGGGGAGTGGGAACCAAACAAACTTTCATAAAAGTCATCAGAGGTATTCGTGACCCTCAAAATTGAGCATCTACACATGGAAGGACCTGGTGTATAATTTTGAATGGGTAAGTCCTTAAAATACTATCCAGGTACGGAGTGTGACAGGCCCACTCGGGGTTCAAAGCACGGCTCATATGTTGTGATAATGACTTTTTCTTGCCAAGACGCAGCGTGAAGCAAATGCTGTCCAGCTGGATGAAGAAAAGGGAGATAGAGTATATACTGTTTGCAGCGAGGCCGAGAGGAGAGAGAGGTGTGTTATGTTTGGATGTCAGCAGAGCCCTGCTTCATGAGTGCCTGCTGGAAGCTGCCGCTGGAAAGATAATAAAAGGATTAGACCTGTTTTTTCTATAGAGCTGGGTCCTAAAACAGAATGTCTCAACTGTTTCCTCTACACGAATAGCTCAAATACTCAAATGCCTGAGTGTATTGCATGAGCACAACAAAAATAAGGGCTAGTGGCAAAAGGTCCAGGAACTCAGACAAAAAAATATGGGATTTTGGAACGTTTTGAGCTAAGACCCAAATACATACAGATGCTTTTGGATTCACATTTGCTGAAAGTGTTAGTCTAAGCTTACTGAAGTGGGGTTATGTTGAAAAGACACGAGCAGTTAATATCTTACTTACTGGAGCTAATTGTCATAGCGTCTTCATTCTGTATCTATGCAGGGTAGTTTGTCCAGGAGTCTGTCGGCGAGGGGCTAAAACCCACTTCAACCGTCTTAAATCAACTACAATCTCAAAATCATCATCAGGATGAGGTTATTTTCAGAACCTGCAGTCTACAATTTGGACACCCCTCACCATGAAATACCAGTGGAGGCGGTGCGCCACCACTAAGCTTCCCTTGTGCAACATGAACTGAAAACAGAACATGACTGTAAATTGATTAACTACTAATGCATGCAGAACAGTTTATATAAACTAATATAATAATTTTGCCTTTTATTTGAAACACAACTGCATTACATAAGCATGAAACCACAGCCCCCCATTATATAAATCTTCTACTGTGGACCTCATGCAGGGAATCTTAAAATGTTCATCACTTTAAATACAGTTGATGTACATTATATTTGAAATATTGCACTAATCAACATGTTTCTTAGACGAGCATCAGCTTCATCTTCCTCTCACAGTTCATAAGATGTCAGGGTTTTGTCTTTACCTCCTGACAGTTTGAATGATGCCGTTCACATGATCAGAAACATAAAGGAGTTATTTGAAGATGCCAGCAATCTCCATTGGCTTGGCCTTATTTAGACTAACGTTATATGTTTCAAATGGTATCAAACAGTCTCGACTGAGAGACTTGACTGAAATATTAATTCCTTATAACCTCTCAAGAGAAGTCTACTTAAAATATTCAGAACTTTGCAAACAAATGTAAAAAATGTTTTGTTTTTTTTCTTGGCCTCTGTGTTTATCTTTTGAAATGTTCTTTCCTCCTTGATGCACTGCAATCCAACATAGTGTGCGAGCATCAATCCTTTCGGACTGAGAAACTCAAAGCAAACAATGGGCCCATTTTAGCTTTCTCAGTTTGTGCATTTGTGCGCTTGCATTAAGGGTGATCGAGAGGTTAAGGTACGTTGCAGAATTTTCAGTGTCTCGTGTCTCAGACAGAGTCCAGAGGTTTGTCCACAATGAGCCAAATTGTTCTGAACTTCACATATGGCAAACATCCCCAAAACACTGTCACACCCGTGGAAATATGCAGGATATTTCCACGCATTGCACTTTTGTGATTTGACAGCACTCGTGGAAAAGATAAATCTGCAACAATAATTGGTCAAAAAACCAAAACAAAAAAAAGCAAGCCATGAAAAACTACTTAATTGGAAAGTCAAACTACCTAAGAGGTAATTTAGAAAAAATAGTAATCAGTCAGAGGTTCTGAGTACAGAAAAATCTGTTTTCCAGCAGGTTAAATGTATCAATATTAAGAAATCCATTTACTTTTTTGAGTGTACTGCAAATCAGGTTAGTGGCTCAGATTTAAATGGTCTTATTTTATGGTTTTCCACTTCCTTAAACACCAAAAAACCCCTATTTTAGTCCAACATAAAATAGGAAGTGAGTGTGTAAAACACAAAGTTCTGATCGAACATATTTTTGAAAACTCAGTTTAGTGGACCCCCTGGTACCTGCAGGGCTTTGGAACCTTAACCGCCTGCAAAAAGCTGAAATTTGTGAATACTGGAGACCTGTTCAAAACTACATAAAACACCCTGGTTTAATAGTTCAACCTACCAAATATACCTGTACATGCATCAATGTCCACAGTGGAAATTATTTTAGCACAACCACAGAAGCTAACATCCTTGGTCTTCCTTATATTTGCTCTTATTTTACTGCCAATTAGCACCATGGAAAATAAATGGAGCTCCTGAATTTGGCTGCTGTGCAGATGACAAAGAATAGAGTGCCAAGCAGAATTGTGCCAAGATGCATCAGCTTCCAAAGTTGCGTTTTCTTTCAAACATTCCAGATATGCTCTACCAAAAGATCTGCAAACAGGTACATATTTTTGTGAATAATTTGGAGTTAGATTCTATTATCACTGTCGTTCTTTTCAGTATGAATTTATCAGTCTTTGGAGGAATATTCTCACATTGTTTTTACCAATATTATTTCAGTTCCTTGAAGTTTGTATGCATTTGTTTTTGTACAGCAGCTTTCTGGAATTGCAAACATCCAACACCAATGAAACGCAGAAGCTGCTACTGCAGTTACTGCAGAGGCGACTGCCCTGAAAATGTCCAACTATTTTACCCCAGGAAGCAGCAGGTCAGTGAATTTTCAATAGAATATAGTTGAAAATGAATACTAGACTTAAAACTATTTGATAAACATACAAAACTCTCTATTTCTCTATTTTCTCTATTTTGAGGAGTTTTCTAAGTTAACTGAACCTGACCAGAGCTTAAAATGAAAAACATCATATTGAGCAAGACGGGCAAATATCTCAGACCATCACTCTGTGGCTCACTTTAACCAGATTACTACATTTCTTCTCGTGTGTGGCTTCGATTTGAAGCCAATTCACGTCATACTTGTGAGACAGCTAAAAATTGAAAGCTCCCATTTAAACGGATCAAATGTAGGCATTGTTTGGTTATGTTTTCCATTTGTGTTGGGTTTTCAGAATCCGAATCTGTTCTCAGAAAAACAGCAAAGCACTTGTGAAAATAAACAAGACTTCAGCCCTACACAACTTGTGGATTAATAGTGTATTTGGACCAAATCTGTCGTAGGGTTGAAGGAATTTTCCATTTGTAAACAGACGTGGAGGGAGTGACAGCTTCATGCTGACCTGTAAGAGCACGTGTGAAACTGGAGCTCTACCAATAAAGAAATAGACTCTTTTTTTTTTTTCTTTTGCGTTACCTCGCAAAGGTAGCGTTCCTTCGCAGTACTGCACTGATCAGTTCACGTGGCATAATTGAATACTGTAAGCCTTTCCGCCGTACTTTCTGCTATACTATAAGGTTATGTGAGGTTTTTCCATGAACCTTAATATCTCTTTGTGAAATATCTGAAGTTTTATGTCTTTTTCTTTAGGACAGAGAAGAACCACAAACCTATGATATAAACAGAAACTTCCTGAAAGTAGGAAAGAAATAAAAATGCATCCAAGCTATTGGACTAGTTCTGAGTTATTATCGCGGGGTAATTAGTCATCTGACAGTTTTGATTGTGTCTCTGTTGTGCTGCTTGACTGATTGTTTCAAAGGGCCGTTTTCATGTTCAGTTCAATCAGTTTTTTTGCACCAAAGGCTTAAAACTTCAGATATTTCATGAGGAGATATTAACATTCATGGAAAAACCTTACATAATTGAAAACCTTACAGTATTCAATTATGCCGCATAACTGATCAGTAGATTATTGCGAGGGAACGCAAAAGAAAAAAAAATTCCCATGTTCCTGGAGGGCTCCGTGGTATTTTTCTATAAATACATTTGTTTTTTTTAAAAACATTGTTCTGAGGACGTCAGGCTCAAAAACCAAAAAATGTATTTAAGAAAATCTGAAAGGTAAAAATGAGGGAACAGCCAGTTATTTTAAACATATTGGTTGAATGTCAAACCACCATTTCTGGAGAATGGTAATTTTGTGTTTTTCTTTTTTTCTTTTTGGTGACTCACCATGCACTTGTTGGGTTTCTCTCCCGAGTGGACCCTCATGTGAATCAGCAGCTTGTAGCGGGCATTGAAGGGCTTGTAGCGGCGAATGCAGCCGGCCCAGAAGCAGGTAAAGTCCTCTCCTTTACGTTGGTCAATGTGGACTTTCTCAATGTGCCTAACAAGCTCCTCCTGCTGCTCGTAAGCAGCGCTGCAGTCAATCCAGCGACACACCTGCTTATCCGTTTGCGCTCCTCCTCTGACGTCTTCGCGCTCCGAGGTTGTGTGGGTGGCAGGGGGGCCTCCGGAGGTTTGTTTTAATGCCAGAGAGGAGGCTTGTGTTGTCTGCTGACTCTGGTGCTGCAGTGGCCCCCCATGACTGGGGCCCGGGTATTGGTGCAGGTGATAGGGAGGCGGCATGGCAGATCGAGATGGGTGGGGAGTGTGACGGTGGTGCCCAGTGCGACCACTTAGGTGATGGTGGTGGTGATAGTGGTGCTGGAAGAGTTCATCTTCACTTGGAGAGAAGTCATCGAGAGGTTCCTGCTTGAGAGCTGCCCCACATCTTTGACCTCCATCCAACAGGCAACCAGCATCAGAACTGGAGCTCAATGTCCCAGACATAAGGGCCCCACTCATCAGTAGTCCCAACCCATCCAAGCCTCTCTCTTCACTTTCCTCGGCTGTTCCTCCAGCCCCAAGCCCCCGCAGCATGGAGACCTGCTCCTCGCAGAGCCCCAGGCTCTGCCCTAGGCCTGTCTCCGGCTCCACTAATGACGCCGAAGAAGAGGACGAGGAGGCGGACAAGGACAGGAGGCAGACGGCAGGTGAGGACAGTTGACAGCTCTCCTGTAGCGATGACTGCTGGGGGCTGCTGTGACGTGGGGGTCTCCGAGGGGCCTCCCGCTGGCAGCAAATAGAGGGTGGGGATGTAGAAGAAGAGGAGGAGGACGACGAAGACAAGCCGGCGCTACTAGCGTTGCTGGGGGAGAGGTTCGCGCGGAATCCGTTGACGCAGGCAACCATCGACATCTGGGAGGAGGAGCAGATGGCTGCGGTGATATTGATCTCGTTGGCGGTCGTGCCAGTGGCCGATGGTGAACCCGTTGGGGCGACGCTGCCGGTGCCAGCAGCGGCGGTAGACTGTGAGGCCAGGGAAAGGCAGCGTCTCTTCACATCGCTAGCGCTGAGCAGACGCGCTGAATGATGGGAGCCAGTTGGGGACAAAGCCAGTGGGGAGGAGCCATCTCCATTATTAAAAGGTTGCACCGCGTCTCCTGACACGGCACTACCTGCACAGCTCACCGTGCATACGCCATTACCGTTAGTGCTAGCATGCAGGGCCGCAGCTATATCGTCTCTCGATGCGTCCAAAGCTTGATCTGCCCTGCAGGCCGGAAACGGAGCCTGAGACGGACCTTGAACGCCGGAGGTCTTGTGTCCGATTGAGTTCTCCTGTTTAATCGGGTAAGGGGCAGAGGACAGAACCATGCTGGCACCAGGCAGGGCTCTCTGGAAGGTGGAGGTGCTTCTGTAAGGGAGACACAGTATGAGTTGTACTAGTTTTATTTCCGTTGACAGACACAGACTGATTCATTCTTCTCAAAATATTTCAGACAAACCTTGTATTCACAATGGCGGAGCTACAAATGAAACAAAACTGCAACGTTATGTTACAAATCATGGAGCACAGCCTATCTATGATCCAGAGTTGTTTTATGACTAACTGAAATAGGATCTTCTTGTAGTGAGAGGATATGAATGAGCATTTAAGACAAAGAAGAGTGAGACGGGGGAGGTAAGGGTGGCTTCTGAGACTGAGAGGCCACTGGCTAGTGTGTCCATCTGACAGGCTTTGATGACACAAAGGGGTTAAACCCAACCCAGCATTGGGGATAAATAAGGAGTCACCTGTTTTGGTGGCATAATTGCGCCCTATGAAGGGTCGCCGTTTACAATACTGTGTATTATGGTGGGAATCTTTGCCCTCCTGAATGAATAACCCGGGTCATGTTTCCCCATGCGTTGCTGTGATCTCCGACATAATCATTCCTGTCAGCTGGCTCATTATGGATTTTGTCCAAAGCCCCTGAGTGATGTGAGAAGAGCTCGCTTTTCTCCTGTCTGTCTCATGCAGCTATCGTCTTTGTCCCTTCCCCTGAGTTTACCAGGGAAGGAAAAGAAAAGAAAAGAGCCAACGCTAGTCAGGACTGGAGAGAAGAACTGGGAGGGGAGACCATGTCATCAGTGTCTTTAATAAAAGAATTGGTTACCTCTCTTTTTACTCAGAAGCACCTTTACCTGTTTGGCTCTAGAGATGATATTGAGAGACAATATGAAAGAATAGGATGTTGGTGGATAGGCAACAAATATGTTAAAGCTAATGTCAAGAAATCTGCTTCGATATTCTTCAAAACATTAAAGATTTGAATAGCGATTAGTTGCATTTCTGTAAATAATGTATGTACGATCACTTGCAACATAATTTATCTGCATTTTATCAGAAATGCTATGTTCAAATTAAGTAATATTCAAAACTGTAATTGAAAAAAAAAAGAAAAAGCAAGCAGTTGCGACAGTTTTACCTGCTTTCACGGTGCGGGCCATCCTGCAGAAGGAGGTCGGATGCTGGTCTGCTGCAGTGGAGGCTCGGGGGGTAGAGCCCTTCCGAGTGGCCCCCCGCTGGCAGTGGCAGGCTCTGCCCACATCGCATTAGGGTGCCCTCGGCATCACTCAGCTCAGAGCTGCCATCCTTCTCTGAGCAGTAGGCCCCATTAACTGGAAGACAAACAAGAGCAAAACAGCTAAACAGTCTGCTTCAGATCTGATCAGAGTAGTTAGATAAGGACACTATTCATCCCTGAAAAGTGCTGACATCGCAGTTTTGTTTCTGCAAAGCAAACCAGCGACTCCGTATCATTGCAAAACAATAATAATAATTTTAAAAAAAGCCAGAAATAAAATCTGCTTAAATTGCTTGTATTTGCAATATAAGCAGATATTGCTCAGTCTTCTGCTGGGTTTCCTGGAAGAACAATGAGTTTGAACCTGGATTCGTGCCTTCAGTGGTATGTTGAAATCTTATTATACTGTGAAAGACCTCTTGAGGAATAAATGTTGGCTGTCATATCGGTAACCCTGAGTGATCTATGGAGAGCTTTCTGGCAAAGTGCAACCCGTGTAGTAGTAAGAATCATGCCAGACAGATTCATCACTGGAGTACTTTTTATTCCAAACGGCAATATTTTCATTTTGGATAAATATACGTAGTTTGTGCAGATTCTCCTACCAGTAAGCGTGACATAATTTATGGCACAACTTATAAATGCTGGCCAATTTGTGTACAACGTCTTGCAAAATTGCTCATATCATTTTAAGTTCTTCACACTTTGTCTTTAAGATGTACAAAAGAGAGCAGCACAAAACAGAGAATGATTCTAAGACAGAAAATCTAAGAGATTTCAAAGTGTGGTATAAATTGTCTTAAGCTTCCTAAGTCAAAACATTGCAAAACCATATTTTGCTTCAATTATACCTGCAGGTCGACTGTGATGTGCTCTAACAGCTCTTTGTGAATCTTGAGACTAAATAGCTGCAAAATTTGTCTTCACAAAATAGCTCAAGCTCAGTCCGATCGGGTGGAGAACATCAACAAACATCAGTTTTCAAATCTTTTGACAACCTTTTAATTGGAATTAGGTCCGGGATGTTTAACACATAATTATACATAACTTAAGCTGTTCTGTTGTAGCTCTGGCTGTACGTCTGCAGTCGATGTTCTGCTCAAACAACACTGAATTTTCTGCAGCCTCTTGCAGGTTTTCCTCCAGCATTGCCCTGATTTCATCTTCGTATCAGTTCTAAGCAACTTTGCAGTTCCTACAGAAGATGAGATTGATTCTATCACTACCATGTTTCTGTGGATATATTATGTTCAGAATGATGGGTCTTATAAGATTTCAAACATTGAGTTTTGCAGGTGAGTCAAATAGACCAGTTTTGTTCTCATATGACCAGAGCATTTTCTTTTCTTTTAAGTTGTTTTTGGCCCTGGTGGTCTTTATTTGAAAATGTTACAGCAGGAAAGTAAGTAAATAGAGATAAGGAGCACATGCAGCAAAGGTCACCAGGCCAGGCATCGAACCTGCGATTAAGGCATCCTTTTATGGGTTGAGCTTAACCCCTGCGCCACCACAGCACCCCACCTTCTTCAATAGATTTCCTGTCAACAGATTCCCTCATTGGAGCTGTGAAGCGCCTAGAGTTACTGCGGCTGCTTCTTCGATTAATGTTGTCTTTACTGCTGTCTGTTTCGGTGGACGGCCACGAGTCGCTAAGTTTCCATTTGTTCAGTCAACAGACTAAAGTGCACTATGAGATCTTCAGAGGTTAGAATGCAGGTGATGGATTTCGTTCGATCCGTGACCTGTCTCATGTGTTTCTTGGTCTTCATAATGCAGGTTGTTATTAATGTTCCATACAAAACATCTGGGTTTAACAAGAAATTAACTTACACACAGATACGCTCTCTTTAGCACTTTGGTGTCTTCTTATAGACAATTTTGAAAACAATGTGTCCATTTTCATTCCGACTGACAATTATGACTGACTTTCCTCTGGTAAAATTGAAGACAAATCAATTCAGACATTTTGTGAAAAGAAGGGATTCACTAGTCAAATTATCTCAATATAGAAGTATCTGCTTCAAAGAAAAACAGATTTAAGACATCCCTGCGATAAGAATCAAAACAATTACACAAATGCGGGATTTGAGAATGTGGCATTGTTGACTTTAAAAGTAATTCCATTACATGTTTTATTATTCCTGAAGGAAGATTTTGGATTATAGCGTCCAAAAAAATAAGACGAGATACGAAAAGTGTGTGAGGATGAAAAGGTTTGGTGTGTGTTAGGTGTGTTCATGTGTGTGTGTGTGTTTGGAAATGCTTGTGACCGGTAAGTCGATATCCCCACACACTCATGTGCAGACACGGGCCACACGTTCCCCGCTTCAATTTTTAACTCAATTTCACAAATTTAATTTTCTCTTAACAATATTATTCACAATGTTATCACACAGCATGAGCCTGTATTGATAAAGTAACTCAAACGCCATGTAGGTGAAAGAAAACAGCAGAAAAAGTACTGGAGAATAATTTAAGAAGAGGATTAAGAAACAATAATGGCTTAAATGCAAGTTTGTGGATTACTATCGCAAAGACACAAATATATGAGAGAAAAAAAAAGAGTTAACTAGAATTGTATGTTTTGCAAGACAAGAAGAAAATGGAAAAAACAATAAAAGAAACACAAAAAAAAAATAAAAACCAAAAACAGGCAGGGAGGGAATGTTTTTAAATTTAGGAAAAAGGTTAGAAAAATTAACAAAAAAAGGAGAAAATAAGAACATCTGTGGCCATGTTCCTCTAGAATTTTACAAACATTTTCTTCACTTATTCTGTCCACATTCTGCTCGGCATTTGTCTTGTCATGGTTCAAAGCAGAAACACAAAGAGGCAGAGAGGAGGCACGAGCTACGCAAACAGTTCACCATCGCCTGGGGACTGCAGCAACACCGCTGGTTTCACTCAGAGCCGTTAACAGAGGACTTTCAGCCCTCGTCTGTTTTTAAGCAATAAAAATTGTTCTGCTTGGCAAATTCTCTGTGTTCTCTTTTTTTTTTTTTTTCCTTCCCCCCATTCCCCTTTTGGCTCGATATTTGCCATTTATGTACAAGTTTATTTCTGTATAAAGGTTTCAAGACGTGCCCACGAGAAGCCAAGTTTTTCTTCCTTCTCTAATAGTCAGGAATAATCAATAAAGCGGGACAAAGGGTACATGAATTAGGTTGAAGATCACTGACATTAGCAGCTGCGTTTCATAATTACGCATTTACCGCTTGCATATAAAGTGAATAAAAAAAGCAACCAAATAAAAATGCCGACATGAAAAGCGGTTCATCTGACTGCCAGGTGGTCAATGAGGCCTGAACCGAAAGCTATCATTATCTCAAAACAAACTACAGTGGCCTCACCCAAAGCACTGCTTCACAATATGGAGGGCATTTCTGGCTGTAGAATATCATTTTGATGCTTTTGTCAGAGTAGGTTTCTTTTAAGGAATAAAAATATGAATAATCCATTTGGAAATAAACGAGAGGTTAATACCACATTCAGCTCAAGCAAGGCGGTGAGAAACAATCCTATGAGTAATTTAGAATATTACCAAGATAAAGAGAGATTTGACAAGTAATTATGATTAAAAGGGTGATAATAGGAATGATTGGGTTCATTCATTCAGCTATAAGTCACAGGCATCGAGAGGTGATCGACCTCGTTCTAATAGACACGAAGGGGCGACCAAAACTGGTATGACCTTTGCCACTTATTGCTAATTTAATTTGTTTCCACTCATTTTTAGCATCAAAGTAATTTAAAGAGCATTTTGAGGTTAGCAAAGCTAACAAGAGTGAAGCAGCTACTAATGCTTTTGGAAAAGTTTCCCCTTTTTTTATATATATTTCTGTATAAAGCCTTCAAGACGTAGAGTAAAACTCTAAGGACGGTGTAAGAAAGAAGATCGACCTTCTGTTATCAAGAGGTCAACTGCTCAAAAAGTCTGACTCGGTGAGGAAGCGCGCCACATTGTCTGCTTCCTTGAATGAAACCGCTGCTGTCTTTTCCTGCATAAGTTTCTATATTTGATCAAGGTTTCTCAACACTGGTCGTCATGCCTTTACGTGCTTCCTTGCTGCCCTAACCCAGACATACGTTATTGGCTGATAAACAGGCATAAAAAGCACTAGATGCCACTAGATTGGCATGCAGAAGACAAAACATTCGTTTGAGTGAGATGTGTGAGAACATAGACGTAACTAAGACATAAGGGTTGTGGCCATGGGGACCAGAGTTCAATTATTTGTCTATTTGTGTCGCACATTTCAGCAACGAGGCAGTTCAAAGTGCTCGCTTTGAACTGCATGATTGTTTTTATGATTTCAAGTATGCTTTGAATCATAAAAACACAAAAACAAATAAAACACATAAAAGTAAATAAAAACACATAAAAGTCATCAACACTTGAAACATTACATTTTGCCAAGTTGAGAGTCGTTCAGAGAAATTCAGCTTGTCTTTTTATTAGTGGCGCGACTCAATTAAAATCTGCAATCAAGTTAATTGCATGGTTTGTTAGTTCGTCGCATTTTAATCGAAAACCACATGTTGGCAAAATAACATTTAAACATTTTTTATTCGTAAACCCTTTTTGCTAATATATTTTCAATTAGGAGGCACACAAGCACATCATAAAAGACATTTATTGTTTTTGATTTGTTATTTAGGTTATTAAATCATCAGATTGGAGCAAAATTCTGATATACCCAATCAACTTTAATTTTTTTAAGAAACCGCGATCATCCATGTCATTTCTCCGATTAAAAAAAACAACAAAAAAAAAACTTTGTTATAAATATGGAGTGTTATTTCTCACATTAGTTTGGGGGCATCTATGTTTCTGCAACTGTCTTAGCACTGAGATGCTGTTTTAAACTAGAGTCGCTTTGATGATAGGCTGACTCCCTTTTGCACAACTTGAACACAACGTCTCCCATCAGATTGTCTTGTGAAGCAAAAGTTAAACCCCAGTGGGCCAACACAAGCAGCCTTGTCATTTATAGCTGTTGTTTTCAGAGGCTCCTTGTGTGTCAGATCTAAAGACATACAGAACCAGGAACACAAGACAGCAGTGCAAGCTCAAGACTTTGGTATGGGGGAAAAAAAGAAAGAAAAGGAAATGAATTGTGTTAACATTTGAACTCAAAGCCCCGGCCCTACTTTTTATTCATCTTTTTATCACAACTATGTAGAGAAGCAATGAGAATATTAAAAGGATTTATTTAGCATTTATGGGTTTATATAACAAATTTTTTTTGTGAGCTGCTTTGGAAAGACTATCACTCCTGAGGTAAAACCCTTTTACACCGCTTAATACGACAGTCTTTACTTTAGGGTCCAACATTTATTTTAATGCCAAGACTATATGTACTCAGATTATCCATCATAAAGACACTTTCTGAGTGTTTAGGGCTTTAAAGTCAGAGTGGTAAATGAGTGTTAAAGGTCTCGATTCCGTCCCTTTTGCCGAAAGCCGGCGCTGCAGTGATTTAAGGCTTTGCTACATTAACGAAATCAGTCACACTCCGTCACACATATGGTGGCTTGGATCGGACCCAAAAAGAAAATTCAGTTTATATTGAATGTGCCATGGTAATTCAGCGCTGAGCATTTCATTGTGTGTTGGAGCTTGGTTTGATCAGGAGGCGGAGGGAGCATCAGAGGCCAAGAAGAAATGTGAGACAGGCAGCAGGACTGACAGGTGAAGGGTGTTCGACCAGATGAACGATTGAGGGACTTTTTTTGGAGATCAAAAGATTGTTTTCTTTAGTTTGCACTTTCTGGGTGGGCTGCCGAGCATGACCACTTTGAATTTATCAAACTTCAGATTGCTTTTTGGCTGTAGGTTGGGATATTTTTCATATTATGCTATTGGAAAACCTCAATAATAGTAATTGAAATTCATATCATGCCGTTGAGAAACTTCAGTGAGTAATGTTTTGATGTTTTTATATCAAAGTTTCATAAAGCATGGATGCACATAAAAAAAATGAACTGGAATCAGCCGATTTTAAGTTTGAATAGGTTGAATGGTGAATTAAAAACTCAAAAATGAAAAACTTTAAAACCCTAGTTTCATTGGCAAAGCGTGGGTTGATGTTCCTCATTACACCTGACCAGGAACTCCTCTCTCAATCAATTTCCTGTCAAAAATCTGTGAATAAATGGCAAACTATGTTTTTCATCTCAGTTTATCTGTTTGGAAAGTTTTCAAGTCACAAATTATTCAACAGTTACAAACAAGCTGGTTGGCAAACTAAAAAAAATAAAAAATAAAGATCTGCTAACATTTTTGTTTCAGTCATTTATATTAAAATTGTGAGAATCTTGTGTTTTTACTGCAAATTATTCTAGCCCACACCTAATTGGGAATCAGCCTCCACACTCTGATAGGTTTCATTTCTAACACCAACATATACAAATCATTAGTTTCACGCTATAAGACATGTTTCATGCTTCTGAGTCAAAACTGAACCAGAAACAAACTTTTTTCCTGGATTCAAATGGTTGCAATTCTGCTGATGGAAGCTGAATTTAGCAGCATCCAGAAACTGCTAAGCACATCAGAACGAGCACGGCGGGATGGTGCAGCAACATACACATTTGCAAGCATTCAGGCTCAATTAGGAAAAACGTACTTAAGGGCGTGGAAAACGGGGATGCAGAAAGAAGAATGGTGAAAAGAAGATGCGGGACAGCGCCAGAAACACCGGGGGCAAGCGTTTCTTTCGGTAAAGGCAGACTGTATACAGATGTGCTGGCTCGTCCACACAAAGAGCCACTGATGCTGGCAATGCCAGCTAAAAACGCACACACAAATAAGGACTCTATTGTGTGAAATGCAGCCCTAAAAAGAAATGTAGCTCATTTCAGAACAGGCAAGACACAGTGTTCCTAACATGATGGCTATTAACACCCTGTTACTTCTAAAGTGGTATCTTCCGCTCCATAAATGTCATCACATGGTATCAATTTCTCACTCTGGCTCCTCTCCTGTATAATTAAAGCACCACGTTCTCTTCTGCAAGCATCAGAAAGGGATGACAGTGAGCCGAGGAGTTCAGGAGGAGACCTGAGATTAAACCTGCTTTGTGTTTCCACGTATACTTGACAGCAGATATTTACATACGCTGTATTAAAAAAAAAAAGTTAATCTAGATGTTTCATGTCAGTTTGAATTATTTGAACTTATTTTTATTTGCTAAATGCCAAAATAATGAGAAAGAAACTTTCCCCCCAATGATAGACGTTTGCATGCATCTTAATATTTGGTGAATTATTTGTTAACAATATGAAATGGGACTGATGTTGTTTAGGATCATGGTTAATTTAGAAGACCTACTATGTCTGTGTTTGGTCTTCATGATCAGTGTCTTGAAATGATTCCATATAATCTTCTTTCCTCAAGTTGCCATCACAAACATGATGCTGCCATCCCGATGCCTCCGAATTGGGGATGGAGGGCAAACTCCCCCATTTTCCTCCAAACGTAAAATTGGTCATTGTGGCGATGTGGAACCCAACGATAGACCAGACAAGTAGAGGCTTGAGCCTCTCTTTCTGATATTCTGCCTGATTTCCTTGAAATTTTCCCCACGTTGTGACACAAAGAATCAATTTGTTTGAGGTATTCCCATATAAGTGACATCCACAGGTGTGCCTTCATTTACCTGATATTTGTGAAACGGGAAGCTTACAAATCCATAATCTTAGTGGATTTGTCGACTGCTGACAAAGAAAGTAATACAAAAAAAAAGTGTTGTTTTTAAGTATTGTCTGTTTTTCTGGCATTTTGGAAATTGATGTAAGGTTGACGACCCTCACCGACCTAAAACCCGGAAAAGTTTAGTTTGATTTAATGTCAAACAGACAACATGTGTCGTTTACGCAGCACATGCACATTTCTGATTCAGCTTCATGCTACATGGGAAGAAATGCATTTAACCAGCACATTCACATGAATAAAGCAATGTGTCCGTCTATGTATATCACTGGATAAACACGGTTATTAGAGGATTTGTTTGAGGACGTGTTTGATTATTTGTCTGACAGAGGGCGGTGTTCCAGTCAACCTCTGACATGCCTGATCTGATGCAGCCCATTCATCACACTTGAATGGTTTTGTAAAAAAAGAAAGAAAACATCAAGTGGGAGAACAATTCACAGTGTTATGAAACTCGATCCATCAGGTCTGTGAGCAGAAATGTCTTCTTAATCCTTGTCCTGCTTATCAATGCAGCTGCTATGACCATAGGAAGTGGAGGAATGAGGCAAAACGCAGAAACAATGAATGAATGCATACCTGAAAATAGCGACAGTGAGAGCCCGACTCAGGACTTTAGAGGAAAGTTTGGGGTTACTTTGACTGCATTAACACAGATCGCCAGGCTCACTTTGCAAAACTGCATCAATTTCACATCGGAGATTACTGCCAGGGAGGCTGAGCTGTAATTGTACACCTATTCCCGCTGCCTCGAGGGCTGATGATCAGAATCGACAACGGGTTCGGCTGTGTTGTGCCTTGGCTAAAAAGTCTCCCTCACTGACTAATAAATGACTAATAAAGAGCAGACATGTGTCTCCAATCTAGGAGAACTAAACCCCTGTGGAACAGCGTGGCTATTATCCTGAGATATTTTGTTATGACTGCATTACCATACAAAGCATTCCAATCCATACAATACTGAAGAGCCCCAACCGCATCCTCCCATTGTTATATGTTGCTGTCTCCCTCAATGAGGCTTTTCTATTCTCAGTCTTTCTGCAGTAATTATTTCCCCACCGACAGAGCAGCCCACCATCTGATCAACAGATGCTCTGGACAGCATTATTAAGTGTAATTGGTGGTAATCTGGAGCGATTTTTTATTTTGGTGACACATCATTTTCTATAATTCTCGCCTCTCCCTTTTAAGTCACCTAAGCGTTGTGTTAAGTGCCAGAGTGAGACCGCACTTGTGCCAGCGCTTAATGCGTTCAAGTCTTCGGAGACATGCAGGCCCCAATGAAAAACAGATGTGAAGATGGATGGATGCTTTAAGAGGAGGAAAGGGGAGCGATCGGAGGTGTGCAGCACTGTACAGAGGGTCGGGGCGGGGGCGTGGGGGGGCCCCGCCGGTCGGTACGTCGGGAGAGTGATGCATACATCTGAACTCAAGGTACAACGAGCTGCCAGAACCGCAAGACGGATGCCTCTGGAAATCCTGGGTGACACTTCAAATGGCCCCACTTTGGCTCCATAAATCAAAACATTCGGCACTTAAAAACTGATGATAAAGATCATTTTATTCCTGTCTGCTCCCAACAACAACAGCTGCCACAATTCTTTTCTCCCGTCATGAGACAGGTCAGCATGCATACGAGCCTGGCTGCAAGGACTTTGTCTTGGGATGACACGGTCTGTGCGTCTTGTCCAGTGCAGATGTTACGCATTAGCTCCTAAAGCCTTCCCCGGCTTCTCTGAATCTCATAACTCATGTCTATATTTGTGTCTGTGGCATAGTCCCGGAACTTATTTGTTTGCTTAGTAATGGATGTACGATTAAAACCCGAGGGCACGAGTAAATGAAAAATAACAACGTCTAGGGAGAAAGTGCCTCCTAAAGCAGGTGCAGAGAGCGAGAAGACAGGGGGAAGAAAACTACAATATTACTGCTGGAGCACGAAGATATGAGTGTTTTTGTAGCAGGGTTATATGCCTGAGAACGCATGAGAATTTTCATAAGGATTAAATTAATTTGTTGTGGCTGAATCTCTCTGCTCAGAAGCTTCCATGTCAAGTCCTCCTTATTTTCTCATGGTCTGCTTGGTCATATATTACAGTGACCTTTAAAAGTATTCATGTCGCAATATGTCACATCACAACCACAAACGTCACTGCAATATTGTGAAGTCGAGGAAATTTAATTGTTGGTTTTCAAAATTATTAACAAATGAAAACTTAAAAGTGCGGTGTGCTTTTGTATTCAGCCTCCACTACTTATCGTACAGCTAAAAGGAGAGGTTAGGCCGGGGGACGCCGTAATTATGTGTTATGCTGGTCATAAATCTCTAAATGCAAATTGTTTTGGGGGAAAGATAACATCCCTAACTGCCTCAATCCTTATGATTAAACATGGCGGTGGCAGCATTATGCTGTAGGAATACTTATCTTCAGTAGGAATAGGAATTATAGTTATTTACTCAGGGCAGTCCTGGAAGAAAACCAGTAAGAAGCTGCAAAAAAACTGAGCCTGAGGAAGAGAGTGAACCCTAAATATACAGCCAGAGCCACAATGGAAAAGTTTCCAATATAGTATGCTTTTGTTGTCCTAGTCAAAGTCGATAAAAAGTCCAGACTTAATCCAGGTTAAAAACTGATGCCAGACCTTTAAAATTGCTGCTCTCAGGCACTTTTCATCCTCTCTGCTATTTCACAGAGAGGAATGGGCAGAAATTTCACTCTCCAAACACAGAGTTGCTAGTTATATTCTCCAAAATAATTGCATTTAAATGGGGAAATATAAATGCATCCCACACTTTTCAGATTACTTTTTTTTTTTCAAAAAGAAAAGGGAAACCTGCAGTCTTTTTCTGTCCATCTTACTAAGATGCACCACGTTGTGTTGTTCTATCTCATAAAATTCCAACATGACACATTAAAGTTTGTGGTTGTAATGTGAAGAAATGTAGAATGATTCAAGGGAGGGAATACTTTTGTAATACCCACATTTCTGCAGCCAAATATACAGGCTCAATGTACACAATTATCACCAAAATTCACATCGAAGATTCCTCTGAGACCAGCAAAAACTGTTGGCTAAAACGCAATATGACTTAATAGAAAGTGAGAACAGACATACAAACAGTCCTCTATGTGGAAATGACTGGTCCACACACAACATCCCCAGTTTGGAGAGACAGTGATGAGCACAGGGGTTTGCAAATAATCTCTCCTTGCCTTTTACAGAACGGGAGCACCTGGTGGGAAACAGGGGTCCAACATTAAACAAGTCAGGAACACAAACAGATAGCTGGAAGTAATAAACCAGTCCACCTCCAACTCCACTGATCCTCCCCACTCAGCCCACTCCGGTGCCAGACTTTGAGCCCAACACATCCTAAGACCAGAACCTTTAACAGAGCTAAGAAAGAGGGGAATACTGGCAGCCAAAACACAAAAACAGCAGAGAACGTGTCACAGGGAAGAGGTGGAGATCGTCCTCTTTTCTGCACTTTCAGGCTGTCAATATCTGACTATGTAAAATGTTACAAAAACCAGCAAAACAATCACTCCACTGATTAACATAATTAAAACTTTTGCACTAGTGCTTGTCACCACCTGGTGGTGGCACCTTGACAGTGTTGGCGTTTCAAAATCTATAGAAATTGAAGGTAAGTTGAAATGCTGTATTTCTGCAGACCTTTAGGTGCAAAAAGAGGATTGTACTGTAAATACTCTAAAGAAATAGAGAATGTGTTTCAATAAAATTTGCATCTAAAATGCTCATTATGCACATCCAGTGGCTTTGAAATTGTGCACAGCCTTGTTAAAATGCAAGATTTTTGTAATGTAAAAAAAAAAAAAATGAGGCCATCATAAATTTCAAACCTACTTCCACTTATAATGTATTGTCTACAATTCAACAGCAGAACAAAAAGAAAATGTAAAAGGAAGTTGCAATGGCTTGGTTGCATAAATTTGCACATTGTTGAACTAATATTTTGCTACAGCAACTTTTGATTCATTTACTGCTTTCAGTCTTATGGAGTTCACACCCACCGCCAATTATATTGAATCTGACTCATTTGAAATAACATTCTACTCTCCTAGTAGGATTTCTGTTTTCTGGAAGTCACAACACATCTGAAGTATGTCATGCAAAGCTATCAGTCAGGAGAAAAATACAAAAGGTTACAAAGTATATTCTTTATAGACCATCACACCATAAAGACAGCCATTTATGATTAAATAAAATATGGGACACCAGAGACAGTGCAACTTGATGGTTCTGCAAAAGTCTTTAAAAAGACAAGCACGGAAATGGGCCAAGAAGGCTGCAGAGAACCTGACAGCAACACAGACGAAGCAGCAGAAAGTTCCAACAAGGACGTTTTGTGTTTTTCATGCAACAATAGACCCCTGTATTCTCCACAAGTCTAAGAAGCAAAGAAGAAAAACTTAGGCCCGGGTAAAATCTCCTAAAACCGTGTGAAAGAAAGAATGTTGTTGAAGGCCCATCAGGGGATGCACACTGCAAATTAACTAAGGCTATAAATGTTAAGTGTTCTGTTTTTGTTTATGCTCAACACTTGTCCCCATGCAAATAAAGAAGAAAGGACGGGAGAAAGAACGAAGGAAGGAAAACAAGGAAGAAAGAGGGAGTGAAAGGAAAAAAGAAAAACAAAGAGAAAGTGAGTGAGTGAGTGAGTGAGTGAGTGAGTGAGGAGTGAGTGAGTGAGTGAGTGAGTGAGTGAGTGAGTGAGTGAGTGAGGGAGTGAGTGAGTGAGTGAGTGAGTGAGTGAGTGAGTGAGTGAGTGAGTGAGTGAGTGAAACAGAATTGGAAAGTATTTTTGGCACAGAAACTGACACTAATTCTGCCCACTTTGAAACATGGTGTTGATAGCATCATTCTGTTGGTTTACTTTAATTAGGCCAAGACAGAGCTTGTGTTTGTTTTTGGGGGTTTTTTTTTCAAAGTGCTAAGATTATTATCAGTTTTGAATACCAGTCAGTTTTCACCAGAAACCTTCAGGTGTCTGCCTTGAACGCCGAGGATGAAGATGGGTTTCGCGTTTTAGCATCACTGTGTGTACAAGCGTACTTCCAAATCAACAAAATTAAAGTTTTGGGATGGATTAGTCAGTCTTTCCCATAAAGATGGCTCCTAACAGCAGATAATCTCACAGTTTAACGGGTTCAGAGAACCTTTGCAAGGGAGATATTAACAAGCCAAGATGTGGCTTCCTTTCAGCCACCTTCCACATACGAAAAGCTGCATGAACCCTCGTCTTCAACAATGTATTGGTTTAAGAGAGAAAAAACTGATATAACTGGGCTTTTGACATTTTTGTGTGAAAACCGATTTATTTGTTTCTTCGTTGGTTTCTTGTTTAACTGCGCAGACTGAATGTGTTACAGTATGTCAGAAAAGCTTTGAAAAGGATTCATCATGTTTTTTTTTTTTAAGTTTTTTTGGCCTTTAATTGAGAGGAAAAACAAGCAGTAAATTTGCCATGCTGGGAATCGAGCCCAGGACTCCTGCATCAAAGAGTGTTACCCCATTTTCTTCAACCCCAAAGAACTTGGGAGTTTTAACAGAGACGTGACACTTCAGAGAACCACTTTGGATTATTCTCGGTGTAAGATAATTTCCCTTATTTATTTTCCAACAGCTGAAGTTGTGAGAAACACAAAACAGAAATGTCATGAAGAAGAGGCAATAGTGATAAAAAACATTGAAACAAAAAAAAGCGTAAAATTTTCATTTTTCTAAATAAAAAACAAAAAACCCTTTCATATTAAAACACCTTCAGATCATAAGAATAGCATTGTCAACAAACTGCTCTAAACGCTCAAACTGAAACAACTCTGTGCAGAGAATCTCTGCAACAAATACATTGTGCCCACAAATTTGTACATGGCCAGGATTTATCGCAGACAATCAAAGTTTTACAAGTGGCACAAACCACATCCTCTAATTTAACAGAGAAGCCACATGCCTGCAAATGCCAAGCTCTGCACGAAGCATCGGCCGGACTTGGTGGACCTGAAGGACCTGAAGGAGCCCCAGACTAAAAACAACAGGAAGCAGGAGTGACAGAAATGTCCAGTTTGGTGACAGATGTGTTTGTAGAGCCGAAACACAGTTCCTAGGTCAAGTAGAGAGAGCGGAGACATTGGCATAGGATCAGGAGAGGCTTCAAAATCGCACAAGACGGTTCTGTATGGAGCATCTGATGCGTGAGAGTCTGGAGTTTCGGAACTGACTTGGTCAAAATAGAAATTTCTTTAACAACAACCTATTAAATTCTACGAACTACAGTAAAAAAAATGTGTTTTAAAAACGGAAAAGACCTGTGTATGTATTCAAGCATCGCATTTAGACACTATCGGTTAGTGTGTATCTGTGCTAAAGTTTACTTGACCTGTCTCATGAGAATAGCAAGTGAATATAAATCTGCTGTAAAAATAAAACCCATGGCTTTAGTACAAAAACCTCTTTTCCTCAAACGGAAGCATTTGCGGCTGCTTGAGCTGCATCCGAAAAGCGGCCAGGTCCTCTGAAATAATACTGGTAAACATTATTCGGGGTCGTCCCGGCAGAAAAACAGAGACTCAGAAAAATAAGTGTTTTCGTCATTCTTCTTACATTCTGAAGTGATTGAATAACAACAAAAATGTTTTTGAGAAGTTGACATATTTTCTTTTCTTTTTTCCATCCTACCCACTGACTGCTGACAATAGGCATCCAGTGTCCAATGTCCTCGTATGCAGGACACTGGAGTTTTCTGCAGCTAAGAGACTCAGTGGCACTGAAAAGAGACTGATGAAGAAAAATGTGGAGCATTTCTAAACCTAACGTACTGCCAGAGTGCTCTGGATCACAACTGGGCACAAGGACTACGTCACAGAGGCATACGCTCTGACAAAGATGGCTCCACTGACGCTCCAGGTCGGACCCAGTCAGAATCTGAACAGAGTGAAGTTTCTCTAAAGTAAACATAAATACGCTCTGCATTGAACTAGAGGAAAAAGAGAATCTAGTGATGAGAAAAGTGTTATTTTATTTTCCCGAAATCCATAAAAAGCAATTCTGGAAATCATATTTTTTGGTTTTGTCAATTTGAAGGAGTAATCTTGGACATAACTTATTTTAAATGTCATAAACAATTGATATGCCTCAAAAATGTTTTAATTACTCTTTTTATGTTTGCTTTTTTATACTAATATCACATGAGAATGGCACCAGCATGACGCTAACACTAAAATGCTAATGTTCCTCGGTTCATTATCCTTTATCGACTAATAAGGATAAAGATAAAGGAGTGGCAAGAGTGACACAGCAAAGACCAAACCGTAATAGAACTTAAGAAGATTTACTGTGCTGTTTGCATACTATACATTTGGAGATGAGTCATCAATCAATAGTGCAAATCATTGCCCATATTGCCTCTCCAATATTGATATTTATGGTTGATATTTTCAGTAAACAACAGCGCTCATTATTGCTCTGATATCTATAATGCAGTGCTGAGAATAGTTAACTCAGTTAAGGCCTTCACGACCAATTTACTCAGTGAGCATTTTGTTTTTCCAAGTCTTAAAGCAACACAGCCTATTCAGTTTACCCATCTCCTGTCAGCAGCATCTCATTGCGGTCCAGAGGGCTGGTGGTGCAAAACTCACAGATCTCTTCAGCCAGAAACCAATATTTACAATCAGACCCAGATCTGTAAGGGAATTCGACTGAACACAGATGGCAGGAAATTCCTCGGAAATGACACTGGCCAAATGCAACCACACAACACAAGAGTATCTCCATGGAGCAGACACATCAAGGCGCATCTGACAGACACTCTCTCTTCTTCTCGCCCAGCACCACCTACTACCATCTATTATAGCTTGACAAGAGGGGGAATTTATGTGACTTCTGTAAAACAAGAGATCGCTTTGCAGCGGTTACTGTATATATTTTAATGGCTCAGAGGCTGCAGTGGGGGAGAATCAAATGAGTAGTTAGAAAAACGTCTGGAGTAAAACTCCCTTGAAGGTCGGTGGTCCGACTGAGAGGCTGAATTTAAGTGTTTGTAATTAGATCACATTTGGATGGGGAAACATTTGAAAATGATTATTCCGTTACCTACACACAGCAAGCACATCCTCCTGTTACACTCAGAGGGAATGCTCGTTGTTCAAAACCAGGGCCAAACCAGATGTTTGGAGAACCAGAAGAAGACTCCAGTTTCACTTCCTACTTCTTTCAAACTTGTTGTTCTAGAGCAGAAGGAATAATGAAATAGGGCTTTGTGAAAAGGATATGTTCGGAGTATGCATAGTAATTGCTTTGCCTTTTGAAGTTTCTGTTTGAAGCTGGAGTTAGTGCCTCTCCGCAGTATCCATAATAAATATCAGTCGAGACGGCTGGGGTTTAAATTTAGACTGAAAAGTGAGCTCTCTGAGGAAAATGAAGTCTTTAAACAATTAGAGATATTTTTAGGATTTATTAAGGTATTATCTGTCACTGGCTTCTAAATTTGTAGCTTTGTCTCTTACACATGTCTCATTCAAATGGAAGGATCCATATTTGTTACCAAAAGACTGGTCAGAGATTTTCACTCAATGGTAAAATTTCTTCCAGAGCTTAGAACGTTGTTATTGCAGGAAAATTACTCTAGCGTCTCCACATGGCTTCTCCATAAAGTTTTAAAGCCTTTTTTATTTTTATCCTAAACAGAAGGATAAAATTAATTTCCAAGATTAAATGGCAGAGGCCCACAAACAAAACAAGGCCAAATGCCCGGAGCTGGCGGATGCATGCAGGGAGAGCGGCTTGGGGGCCCGCTGCGAGCCACCTGAGGTGGGCTGCAGGGGTTTTCAGGGCAATCTGTGCACCGTGTATTTACGCTCCTTGGCATCTGAGGGTTGTGAGAAAAAAAAAAAAAAAAAAGACCCACTAGAAATATTACTGAGGCTGCTAAATAAAAACTGAAGGTGACTGTGGATCAAGAGGGGAGATGTTTGGATTTGCACAATTAGCGCTTGGACACAAGCCGGGGGCTGTGTACCCTGGGTTGGGTCGCCCAGGCGAGGTACGCTAATGATTTAAGACGTAAAATACCCAAAGTCTCTGACTTCATCGCTGACGATCTCTAAAAACTGCTTTTCAAGGTGTTTCAATAATTCCAGTTTTATATAAACATACTTCAAAAATATCTACATTCAGTTTCATTTTTGCTAAATGAATTTTAAGATTACCAGGTAACCACTGGACTGACATCTAAACCCAAACTGAAGCCTATTGAGTGCTTCATGCTTCAAGTGATAGAATGTAAAACTGTATTTAAAAAGAAAAACATGGTGCAAAGACAGGGCCTTGGGGTTCCCCACAGATTATCTGTAAAATCAGCCGATGGCGCAAAATTGCCACCTCATTTCTGTCAGGCTGCTCCAGGGCAGCCGTAGCTACAATCTAGTAGCTTGCCATCATCAGTGTGTCAATGTGTCTTTAGAGATTTCATTTGGAGATATAAAAGGCTATCAGGGATTTATAAATGAAATAGATTATTATTATTTGAATTAAATCACATTTAAAGCCAATCTAGCCAGGAAGTTAAAGATGGTCAATTGTAAATTAGGGTGAAAAATCAAAACAATTTACATTACAATTATTTTGCTTACACTAAAGCTTTGCTTTGACTATAACAACAAAGCAGGTCAAGTTAACGCCAATAAAATGTGCAAATATGCAGCACTTTGCCGCAAAAGGAAAAAAAAAAAAAAAACATTTTTAAAATGACAATACTTTGTCTTTTCTTGACTCAAAGGCCAACCAGAAAAACTATGATTTTCATAAATATACAGAACAAATAGGAAAGGGCCCCCAGGTTTTCCACTGAGCAAACCTGTGTTGAGTTTCAAACCACACATACCAAAGGAAGTCAGCAGTACTATTCTTTTATAGTGTGGGGAGTCCTCATTCACCAATGGCTTGGGTAGTGAGGATCACCCCCCCCAAAACCACACAAACACACACAAATCCGAGAACACACAGAAACACAACCGTGCCCTCGGAGTAACTGGAGATGGACAGTCCACCAGAGATTATATGAGACCAAAAACATCAAACAGAGATCCATAATGCTGCTGTGAGCGGAGTGACAGGGCCGCAGCTCGCTTCATAGTAAATCCACAACCTCAGGAAGAGCTCTCTGTTGGTCACCGCTTAAGAAGTGACGGCCAGACAACTGAGCCCTCGCAGTCGCAGGGACTGAGGCACAGCAGGACCCATAAAAAACCCAAACCGGTACCAAATGACACCTATGGAAACATATTAAATCACGTGTGGTGGGAGGTCAATAGACAGCTATTTACACAGACAGGAGCCCTGTGTGTTGGAACGGACAGGGCCACCATCAAAGAGTTTATGAGCAAATATATTCTGAGAGCGTAAGCATTTTAGATGCCCAGGCACTCAAACCCTCCACTGTTTTCTCTTCTCCTATTTAACGGCTGTAATAAGAATCCTTTTGTTGGGATTTCTGCTCTGAATGGGTCTCTGCCTTGAAACAGCCACAGAGAGACATCCTTTGTGTCATAAATACCCTTAAATGATCTGGGAGCTCGATTTCTTTTTTTTAGTTCGTATGCATCACTCAATCTACATCACGACAAGCCTCGCGTCTAAATCGTATTGACATTATTTAAATAAGTCAAAGTTTAATACAAGAACGGTCAGGATAAGACGACGCAGAGCAATTTCGGCCGAAGTGAGTTTAGATAAAGATTTGATTTCAGGTCCATTTGATCCCTAAATGCGACGTTCTGACAAAGAAAACTTGAGCAAAGCAAAAAATGTTAGTTTGTATTTGTAGTTCTTGACCAGAGGTTATCATCACCAGGGAAATATTTGATTGTTCCCAAATTCACGGAACAATGTTGAACTTAAAAGTACAGCCAAAGTCATAAAGACTAACTTTATAAAGAAGAACAGCGAGTCCTGCTTTGGATCGCATGGCCTGCTCGGATCGCTGATCTTACCCTCACTGAGCAAACCTGGATTTATTCGGAGAGAGACTCCATACTGGGACTTCAGCTTAGAGGCTATTTCTAGGATGCTTGTAAAGACGGTCTTTCCTGTAGATTTAGGCTGATCCTCTGGCCAAAATGAATAGAATCTTGTCATTCTGGACATAAATTTGTGAGCATATTTGTGGAAGAAAGTATGTTCTAATTGGCCAAAGAAGAGCACTAAATTATACTGTTTTACTCTGAATATATTTGAAACGCAAAGTTTTTCTGATGCCTGTACTTGACCAAAGGATAATCTTAGTATGAATTCAACTGTTCTGTGAAGGCCTCATAGATTTAGTAGTGAATAAACAGCATCAAGAAGACCAAAGAGACGGATCACAATAAAGCTGAAGAGAAGTTTAAAGCAGTGTTAGGTTATATGAAATACACCAAGTTCTGCACATCTCCCAGAACATTGGTCAATAAACCATCTGAAAATAAAAATAAGAAAGTGTGACACTGCTGCAAGCCTACGGAGACATGGCCATCCCTCTAAACTGAGGTTGGATGAGGAGAGCATTAATCAGAGAACAAGCCAAGAGGCCCACAGTGACTCCAGATGAGCACCAGAGAACCACGGCTCACTTTAGAGGATCTGTCAACAGGACGACTGTTGGTTTTGCACTTTTTGTGCCTTTTTGAAGAGCAGCAAGAAGAGAATCGTTGTTAAAAGAAAGCTGTGGAAAGTGCCTGAACTGCCTGTAACCCCTACAAATAATCCCGAATACATCATTCCACGTGAAGCATGGCGGTGGCAGTATCATTCTGTGGAGATGCTTCTCTTCGGCAAAGGCAGGGAAACTGATCAGGGCTCTTGGGAAGGAAGATGGTGCTAAATATTGGGCAATCCTGGATGAAATCCATTTAGAAGTTGCAATAAACTTAGTGTGGAGTTCTTCCTTCAAATGACAAACTATGTTTACGTTGAAAACCATGTGCCATTATTTTCACTTTATGAAATAAACTACTTTGTGTTGATGTGTTAGTATTTATTTCAATGCATTGAAGGTTTCAGTTTTAATGTGAAAAAACATGAAAACATTCAGGTAAAAATATCAACTTGTGGGATAAATCCAAATCGAAAAGTAAAGAAGCTTGGTTTGTTGTTCTTTGGATTTGGTCTGTGGTATGTAAGTGGACTTAAAGAAATCCTTCTGCATTTGGACCTTGGCTTGTATCATGTGTTGTTGTTTGGTTGCTTTTGGTCAGAGGACCTGAGAATGGGGGGAATCTCGAAGGGCTCTGGCCTGCACCATGTGTCAAGCCTTTTTACATAAGCTGGCACTCATTGTGAAGCTCTTTTATGAACCGTAAAAGTCTTCATTTTGCCCCTGACCTGTTTTCCAATACTGTCTCCAAACCCATAAAAGAGTTTGCTTTTCATTTATTTTTATTTGAAGAACTTTGAAATGCAAATGTTTGTTTCCCTGCTTGTAAAAGCTGAGAGAAGCCATCTTGAAAGAAAAAAAAAAAAGTGATGCGAAGTATGAATTCTAGCCATTTTACATCATCCCTAACATAAACATGTGGGCTCTCTGTGCAAGTCTTTTTGTGCTGTTAAATGAGTGTATTTTGGCAAGCTGCAGTGTACATATATTGAAGCTTTGCCTCTCTCGCTGGACTCCTTCACGGCTCAAAGCACTTGAGGCTTGTAGAAGACTGGCATCTTTACAGCTGCCTCGACTGGCCATAATTTTGTGTCATATGACAGGACTGGAGCTGTAAAAGTGGACGCTGTGGTAAACTATGCAATTACATTTACTGTTGAAGTTATCAAGGCCACGGCTAACAAGGCCTGTTGACTCCTGTTAAAATGCGGTTTTAGGGACTGTGCTGAACTGCTTTTCAGTTTACATGAAAGTAGCTTTTTTGTTCATGGTTACGGTTCAGACTCTGGGTTTTTTTTTTCTTGCTGGAACAGGTTAAGAGTCTTTTGACAATGCTGATTGTTATGCTAAGGCAAATTCTAATGTAATTTGAAGTTATCTAACAAAGTTGTTTATCTAGCAGATGTGTATTTCCCAAGGAAATTCCAAAAGTATTTTTGTCATAAAAAGACAGCGATGAATGCTGCAGCTCCCTGTCTGAGTCACCTCGCCCTCCTGCTCTCCAGACAGCTGTCAATGAAAGAGAGTCGCTGAAGCACGAGTCGTATAATTCAGAGCAAAGATCATTAAGCTAAAGAACAACTTCTTCGTGATTAACTGGAACTGGAATGAAATACAGTAAAGGTCAAATTATCAATGAGTCATATCGATTGAGTACCTTCGGCTTCAATCAATCTGTATGAAGCATGGCCAGCAGGTACAGCACTTTTTTAAAGGGCGAGTATTGTGTATTTTCCAGGCATATAGTGCCATTTTATAGCACAGTCAATTAACTATGTTATCCTCAGTTGTTATAAAAATGACATATATATCAAACATAACCTAAAATAAATTTCAGTTCTCCGTTTAACACCTTAAAATTGGGCCTCTGTCTCTTTAAGAAGCTCCAACTCTTTCCAACACTCTTCTTCACATCATCACAACAATGCTACGCCATTATGTCGTTGTTAGGAGAGTTGGACTGAGAGGTAGTTTATACGATGAGCTCAGCAGACTGATATTTCCACCAGGTGTTTGCTGATTGCTGCTGTTGCTAGTCTGGAGAAGCCGAGTGGGGAAGGCGTGGCGGAGGGGTACCTGTGACAGCAGCTCACCTGGAGACAGCAGCTCTGCGGAGGAGCAGTGTGGAAAGAAGCAGCTTTTTGTGAGAACAAGTGTTTAGGAAACCCAGACTGGCTGAAATTCAATGATCCCTCAAACTTGAAAGAAATTATAGTAATATAGTTGGATAGGCGTCATTCAGGTCTATTCTAATTTTTGATTTTCTTCCAAATCTGACCTACCATTTCCCACTTTATGTTACTATAAGTATATTCTTTGACAGACATAATAGTTTTATGTGTAACAATACCAAAGGATGCCAAAAGTTTTTTAAAAGCCTAACTTTTATCTGATATATGAAATCAAACTCAGTCTTTGGATTGAAGTTATTGGTTTCAATAAAGAGAAAACTTCCTTTTAATAGTTGACCTGCTAACCAATGGTCAAGGGAAAATCAGCTATCTGATTGCTGTAACACTAAAGATATATCATAGCCCTCATTCATCATACCTTGAGCAATTGGTAGAGAGAAACGTTTGGTGCTTTCATCTCTTAGCTGGCATGAAACACAGAGATGATGCAACCTCCTATCATTTCATTCACAATTCAAGCCAGACGGTAAAAACTCTGCCTTTTTGGTCTATGGTTGTCAGAGTGAATTGTTTTTTGGTGAAATGCGGGATTTCTTTTCACACTGTAATAAATCACAATTTCACCTGAAAAGAATGCTTTGAGAAGAAAACAAATTACGATACTTTTAACATTCATTTCAGTGTCTCTGTGCTTATTCTTTTTCAAATGACAGATCCTGTGTCGTTTCACCGATCAGTTCTCTTCCACAGAATGAAAAGTGCTGTCAAAGTCCATGTAGCACAGCAGAGCGCAGTGGGCTGTGTAATGCTAAAGAACAAGCAGCAGGTATCTGTTAGTTAATCAGGCGACTGAATTAGGCCGGGGGCCGAGGCTGCGTTCAGGAGCAGCGCCGCTGTTTTGACTGAATCTGTCTCAGCAAGAGCCCCCGTCACGGAGACTCCAACATTTGTAAAAGATTAGCGGCCCAGTCCTGATGTAGAGCGCTCGGGTCAGCTAGAGTGCAGCGCTCGGACGCAGCTCAATCGCTGAGCCCATCTCCTCCATCTGCAGCTCTGAAGCAGCACTTTCGCTTGTCTTGATACATGAGAGACGCAATCAGGAATGTGATTAAAGAGTTCAGAAGCGTGGTTTGGAGTTCAATAAGGGGAGAATTTACAGAAGCCGTTAAGCACATTGAGATCATGCCACTGTGGCACATATAAAGCAGCTTGAATGTTGCATTTTAGCTGACTTCTACTGCATGACAGCATGCTATCACGTGTGAACACTTCCAGTCTGACTGGGTTTAATAGGGGAACAACAACAGAACACATGCTCTCAGCCTATCATTAGCCAAAGGCTGAATCAAAACCAACTGTGTAGGAACAATAAAATAATTTGTCAAGGGAAAAGGGTGCAGATAAATCCTGCAGAGCCTTTTCCAACTGGCGGAGGCTCTAACGCACCAGGCCAAGTGTTCAGCACCTGGCTGTCAGGGCTCCGACGCCGCCTAATTCATTTCAACTTTCAGATTCATATTAGATCACCGTCACCGCAAGCTGAGGGAGCCTGATTAGTCTTTTTATAGGTATTAGCCAACTTGTGCTGCAATAGGACTTTTTAAGGGCAAAAGTTAGATCAACACAACAGACTGAAGACAGCGTGCTCTCGTTTTCTCTGTCTGCACTCTGTAAATCTGTGACTGAGCTTTAGTGAGGACACTTTGGGAAAGAAGCCAAGACACTCTTATTTAAAAAATAAATAAATAAATAAAGATCTTATCAAAAAACTCCAAGTGATATATATAGGAGACATTTCCTGCTATGAAAAAGAATATTTTGGAGGGAATTGAAGCTGCGTCCTGAATCCAGGAAACCTCAGTATATCAGTTTCAAGGTGAATGAAGCACTTTGAGACGGGGTTATGGTTTTCACAACAATCTTTAACCCCATAGTGAGGCGAGACGGTGTATTTATCATGCCAGCTACAACAGGTATGAGGCGACATACCTGTTGCTTTTTCAAAGCATTTTATGTAGATGTTGAATCAATCAACGAAATCTCAAAATAGGCAAATTCTCCATTGATCAGCTCTGGTCAACAACTTAAATATTAAGTCCAACCATTTTCAATCAATAAATACAATACATAATCATTTCTTTAAGATTAATGAAAAAATCCGATCCTGATTATAGTCACTTTTCTTAAAATTTCTATTGAGTTCAAAACCGCAGCCTCTGTCAAAAAACCTGCAGCACATTTATGACTCTGGTACTCATTGCGAATTGGAAATAGCCAGATAAGATGTCCAAACCGACCAATAATCAATATCCATCAGGTAAATACTGATCAATGCATCTCAAATTTCTTTTAATCTTAAAATATTTACCAACATACCAAAACTGTTCACTGATTTTATTTTTAAACTTTATTCATATAATTATACTCAAACATATTTTACAAATGACTAACTCTTTCATTTAAAAACATCAGCTGCTCTGTATTGTATCTCAATGATGAGCTTTTATATTTGTGTTGTTGTTGTTTTTTTTTTTCTTTTAAAGCGTGACACAAGCGGACGACGAGAGTTGCAACAGACTTTGTTGACCTCAGCGCCTTTCAAAACGCAAGTCGAACACAAAATTATTATTGAGCGTCAACACTGCAATTAGCCGACGACAGAGTGGCTTTATTAATTTTCATTCTCAGAGCTCAAAAAGCCCATGTTGGCCCCAAACACCCGGACAGAAAAACACTCTAATCTAAACTCACTAATCAGCTCCCCTTTCAAACAACCCACAGCGAGGCTGGTAAGTGTGGTAAGTGCGCGACATGATGTTTATATTAAAGAGGTGTATTGTAGGAGCTGACTTCTTGGTCTTCTGGGGAATGTTAAGCATGTTAATAAAACCTACATACTGAGGTTATTACTCAGTGCAACATGGTCCCATTTAACACAGTTTCTGAGCAACCCACATGAGGCCAGTTACTAATGGAGGGAAGGAGTCCTGCATTTACCCTCAGTAATTACACTTCAAATAGCAGAACATCCTTCAAAGACTTTTCAGAGTGACTTTGACAAGAAAGCAATGCAAACTAAATAAAAAAAACAACACCACATATTCAACTTGTCCTGAAGAGACACAAACAAAAACAAAAACAAGATGTTTCGGCATGACGCGAGTCATCTTTTGTCAATTCTGGATATGCGTTTTTAACAAATTCACCAGTGGCAAAGTCTTCTATATATTAATGGGTCATACAGAGAGAGTGATCTTTCACCATTCTCGTAGTTTGTCCTTTAGTGAGCTCTCCTCTCTTCAGCTCTCCCGTTAGGTCTGGGATCTCGGATGGCTTAGGAGGGAAGGAAGATTTTCTGTCTGACTAACTTTTTCTGTCGTGCTTTTCCCTGATGTTTAGAAACATTTTCCAGCTGAACACAGACCAACAGTCAGTTTTTTGGCACGGCTGGACACATTTTGAAAATGTGATACTTCAAAGAGTTCATGATATTTTACACTCCACCATGTGAAATTACACAATTTTCCTCTTATTCGCCCTTTTCATCAAAGCAAACACACCTATGTTGTCAAGAGTACCATCTTAATCTCATCTGACAAAAGTCTGATTCCAGTTAAAGTCCAGTTGACACCTGGAAAGCTTCAAATCATTGCATCTGGAGGCTTGCTGATGTCCAGATGCAGCTCTTTGCTGCAGTTCTTGTTTACCTGGCATCCTGTTCACTGCTCATAGCGGCAAGATAAATATAAACAATAAAGGCCCCCTATCCAGTTTGGTGGTAAAAATAGATGCCGTGACGTGTTGAGTCACGTCTTATTCTCACCAGAACAAGAAGGAAATTACTATTTTAAAAAGCAAAGAATTGTAAAATAAAGTAAAATCTTTTCCCAAAAAGTACATAAAATGAACCATTATTTATCTAAAGAATATTTCAGTGTGAAGTTATGCAACTACAAACAAATATATAAACTGTACTGTTAGACTTTGTTTGGATTTTTTCTGGTTATGATGTACGGATGAACACATTATCAGGAAAAAACAAAAAACAGCTTTTAACATTTTTATCAAACTCAATGTAAGGAAAATCTATTACCTTGCATCCACAATATATTTTCTCACAATGGTTAAAAAAAGAACTGCAAGGTCCTCAGCTACAAACTTTCTTCTTGTTTTGATGTGACTACAACGAAAAGATGTAACTTTAAATAACGTGAAAACCTCTACAAAAGCTATAGCCGTCCTGTCGATCTCAATCAACTCTTTACATAATGTTTTCCTTTAATGGTGCAAAACCTGTCCAGGTTTAAAGATATGTATTCTTTAACTAAAGACCAATCCACGTGATGAACACCATCAACAACATCAGGTTTGCTCTAACAGTCTCTCCTTAAAACGGGAAGTCAACAAATATAGACTGATGCGACTTGGCTCACCGCTGAGGTCCGTAATGAACAAAAACTAATCTCTGCCAAGTCTTAATGCACATGTGATTATTTCAGTCAAAATCAACACAGTAAAGCAGTGAAAGACGGCAAACTGGAGATTCGCGATTCACAGGTAAGCTGAGAGCAAAGAGCGTTTTTTTTTTTTTTCATCACAGCAGGAAGTTACAGCGGTGCATGTGACGACAAAATAACTCGTTCTACCAGAACTCTGTAGTAACGAGCTCTAATAAAGTATATAAACTGCACTGTTAGACTTTATAATGTCTTTCATAGTCCTCCTGGGCTGCACCAGCCAATGAAGCAGTGAGCTGGCTGGGCACTGCCCCGTGGCAGCTTCCTGGCAGAGACTGAGACAGAGTAAGAGAGGATAAAAACTCCAGCTTTTCTGGCTGCTCTCTCCTCTGCACTAATGAAGGCATTAAAAGAACCTCAGCTTCATCATGTTTGCCTGTTTGTTTTTGGCATCTCAGTCGAAGCCAATATTTGATTGGCTGGCTGATTGCTTTCCAACATGACTGGCCTCGTAAAGAAAAGAGGAATTTAAACAAGTCCAGCGCTCCGCATTTGGAGGGTTTCAAACTTAAGCAGACTTGAATGATGGTGTGTTTACAGCGTTTTTATCTGTTGTGATTGTTGATCGTATAAGCTCGTAAATATGATGCCGATCTCAGCAGCGCTCCGACTTCAGCATCAAATAATTTCTGTATTTTTCCATCTTTCTTAGAGGAGGTGAGTAAAGTTTCCCCACCGTGTTTCAGTTCCAGTTTCCATAATGCCTTTTGCAAAACTCTTCATACATCTTGAACCTTTTAACATTTGATCACATAACAACCAGAAACTTCAACACAACTTACTGTGATTTTATGTAATGAGTGACACGAAGTAGAGCATATTGTGAAGTGGAAGAAGGATTATGGTTTCCAACAATGTTTTACAAATTCAAATCTGAAAATTGAGATGTAGATTTGTGTTCATCCCCACTTACTGTGACATTCCAATATCCCATCTAAACTGGCAAAAAGAATCAGAATAGCAGCCAAGGCAACTTTAGAGGATTTTCTGAGATCCACAGCTCAGGTGGGAGAATCTGTCAATAGGACAGCTATTGGTTGTGTATTCCAAATGTGGTCTTCATGGATAAGTGACAAGAAAATCCAAATCCACTGGGATCCAAATCCATTGTGATGCACTTACCAGGCGGCATCATGATCTCCGTTTCGAGGCTGCTTAAAACTTTAAACGAGGCCAGAGGTTCATCTAATAGGCACAACGACCAAAGCTACAACAGAGTGGTGCGGGTTAAAGCACGTCAATGTCTCAGAATGGCCCAATGTCCGGACCGCAAACCAATCGAGAATCAGTGGCAACGCTTGAAAACTGATGTTCACAGAAGCTCAAGCTAGGAAGAATTTGTGAAAAGTTAAATCTCCAAGTCTACAAAGCTGCTAGAAAAGTTTCAGTTCCAGTTGAAGTAAATGGTTGTTATATAATTCTGTGACACAAGGGGCCAAACTCACAGTTGCTAGATTCCATTTACTGTAATCTTCTACGTCCACATCTTCCTTCACATTAAACCCCCCCCCCCAAAAAAATACACTGAAGCTTCTGGCATGACCAAATGGGAAAGATCTTAAAGAGTATGAATAGTTTTGAAAGGCCGGTGTGGCTGCCAGCTCTCACGGCCTCCAGCTTTCAGCCCCCACCCTGCAGCTCCTCCGGCAGAGTCAGCACCTCGCCGGACGGCCGTCCTAACTGCTGCAGTCAGAGCGGAGCGGATTTTTCTTTGATGAAACACAGCAGCGTCAGGCCAAGAACAGCAAGTGGCACCGCCGAGATGTAAATCAAAAACCCACCCGTGTGCTAAGTCACACAGAGAGAGGTCTGCGAGAGGAGTCGCTGCTGTCTGAAAATGCATGAGTAATGCACCGTCTATAGACGTGTGGTCAGCTTTGAGGCATGTTTGTCAGAATCAGAGAAGTCTCTTTCCATTTCTGAACAAAGAGTTAACATTCCCGTGATTAATGCAGAATGATTCAAAAAAAAAAAAAACAACAAAAAAAAATTTGGCAGCTAATTCCTCTTTTCGGCAAAACGTTTGTGAAACTTCTGCGAGCGCTTCTGAAGGCAAGCTAAAAATACTTTTTTATGAAGACATATCTGAGCCAACACTGCAGTTAGTTACATTTTTTTTTTTTTTTTTAAGATTAAGCTGAGGCCCAGAGCACATTTCTGTTGGTATTTGAGAGGTATTTCGACACTAACTCAAACCAAATCATATTTCTGCTGTGTGACTATTTGGATTTATTGGCAGGATCAGAGCCAGAATGCCTTTGGTTAGCGTAAGATGCCATATTCATCCCATGCTGGTCACAAAAGAATGGGGAGAACTGACCTTCCTCACACTGGAAACAGAAAACAACAGAAAGCTAAAAATGCACGGCTTTGAGTCTATTTCAGGGGTTTGAACAAGCAAACAAACTGCTATAACCGCCCATAAATCTCTCCCTCTTTGTCCAACTACTGTTGGTTGAGGCAACACTCTTCCCTTCCCTCTGACACACATTTCATGTTTCCATTCGCGTCGTGTCCATCTCCGGCCGAGTCTGATTGAGATGATTCAGCCAAAACAGATGCCAGACCATCGGTGTTCTCCTTCTCTCCCTCTTTGGTGAATGTGACTCAGGAATCACTTTAATTCCATTACCAAGCATTCCCCCATAGTAACTCAAGCTGACATGAGTTTACAGGAATACTGCTGCAGAGTCATCACCAAGCAACGCGCTTTGTGAATCAGTGGAACATGCTGCAAACATTACACCCTGCAAGAGCCCTTCCCAAGCAGCGGGGCTCACATTTGCCCATAATTCACTGCTGAGCTCATGCAGCACGCAAAGCCGTGGGCCGAGGCTCTTCAGCTCTCGGGAATGTAGTGACGGGAGAGAAAACTTGGGGGGAAAAAAAAATGCTGCCATCATGGTTCTAATTTGAGAAAAACAGACACGACCGTGTTCGAAATTTTCACACGACTTCGGAGGATAAACCATAAAGAGCTGATTTGCAGCTGTCAGTTTTAGTTTGAATATTCTCTTTCATGTAGGTGCTAAATGTCTTGTAATAGCGGTAGATAATTAAAAAAAAAATGAAAAGCTCCTCAGCAAAAGTGTTTTCTGTGTAGAGTTTGTTTTTTTTCTTTTTGCAGAAACCAGATTGACTTTCTTCACCTGCTCTTTAGCCTCCACTGCATCTTCCAGGGTAACTAGAAATTCATCCTAGAAAAGTTCTTCAGGATGGAGCTTTCTGGAGGGTCGGTTCTGGACGGTTCCTGAGTGTGTAAACTTGAAACTATACACTATATTTCAGTCAATAGAGTTTAAGCGACTCCACGGTTCACAGTTTTCTATTAACTTACATGCAATACCTATTAAATCACTGATTTCTATGTGTGGAGGATAGAATAATGCCTTCCTCCCATAGCCCACCTGATGATCCACACTGTCAGTCAGCGGCTTGACAAAGACCTACTTTTCCTCAAAGAAAAGATAAAAAAGGACTTTTCTGATCATTATAAACTCACAGTCATATTGTGGAAAAAATGAGGGAGATCATCCATCAGTATTATCAAAATAACACTATTCTAAAAACTACAGTAGGCGAGCTTTGATTGCCTTTATAATATTGTAACAGCTAATAATAGCACCTGCGTTTGAGCTCACGAAACAGGAAAAAGTGAGGGGTCAGGATAAAAGATAAAGGACCAAGGTAGCATAACGGGCGCAAACCTAAAATGACCCAAAGCTACAATGAAAGCGCAAATCTTTGTCACTGATCTTCCTTAACAGTAATAATGATGCACTTTTCAGCACCAAATAGCCAGCTGTGATTATTGAGAGACACGTTCACTTTGTCAGCCACATAAAGATATTTATAGGGTAGATAGGACAACATCCTGAAAACACAAAATGCAAATTTGAGTAAAAGTTCTACAATGAGTTGCACAATAGCATGATGCATTGTATTTATGGCATAAATTACATTAAAGTAACTTAAATATGAGCTTTCTTAACATATCAAACCTAAGTAATCATTTTTATGCTGTAGCTGCTCCACTACTATTAGGAAACGTCTGATGGTTTATTTTGGCACGGTTAACTTTCCGTACGTTTTCTTCTTCTTCTTCTTCTTTTTTAATCCGAGACTTGTACATTTCTGAGAAAGACTTCACTCCAGTTTTTGCTGCCATAGTTAAATTGCTGAGCAGACATATCAGATTCAGTAGTTCGCCTGTGTTATGCTGACTTTTCTACTCCACACAAGCTTGTGCTCAAACGAAAGCTGGAGAGAGATACAACGATCGACCCACCAATTTTAGATGTAACAACAGCTCTTTGCGCCGCAACCCGAACTATTTTTGCTGCACAGAACTATACATATTTTCAGATCCCTCGAAATGTATGCATTCAGCAAAATCTTACATAACTAAACCTTTTCTGAGAATAGCTGAAAACAACTTTAAGCCTCAAATCCTTTGCAATAAATGGAAAATAAAACCCAGTTAATAAACTAAAGTAAACATTTCCTGAAAATACATGTATATAAACTTTTTATGAAACACGAAACTAAATATTTACACACAGGAGTGTTTTAAAGCAGAAGAAGGCGTTTGGATAAATCTTCAGTTAGACAAAGCTGTCATATATTGCTGATTTTGTTTGCTAGTTTTAAACACAATGAATGTCTGAATTCTAGACTAATAAAACTACAACAATTACTGTAAGCAGTGATTTTTTTTATTTTCACTACACAAAAAATTGTTTTTTTCTTTCTGGTTAGAAAAAAAACTGCACTGTTTGATTAGAATAGCTGACACAATTACAGGCGTTTAATGGCATTCTGCTTTCCAAGATGTTGCACACTCGCAGCCAAAAGCTATTCGCAAGCTACTGGAAAGCTGTCATTAGAAACTTGACAGTGCAAAGGCTCAAAGCGGAGCGGTAATGGCCGGTTGTTTCTCATAACAGGCAGATTATCGCCCTGCAGCCTGACATCGACAAATCCTGCTGGAAACTATGTCAGTTTTGAGGAATTCTTTATGTTTCTGCCAATGCCACTTCTCCACAAAAACACGTGCAAGTGTAGTATGAAGGCACAAGTCCTTTTTGATAGTTGGGACAACGCCATTTAGAAGTTGGATTCTCGCACTAAATGGTGCAGCATGTAGACTCCAGAAATACATCACACAATGATGCATGTAAATAAACAACAAAAGAGCCAACAGCGATTAAGTCTTAAACACTCTAAGGAGAGGGAGGGAGTGTGTAACTCAAACATTTTCCTCAAAAATGCACCAAGACTCTGCACAGTCGCTTGGTGCCAGGAGAAAATTTATTAGGCTGTCAAATAATAGAATCCATGTTTCATTCAAGCCTAATATTCAGGTTTCAGGTGGAATATCAAATACTCACGAACTCGACCAAAAGAACAATTGCAGGTACAGTAGGAACTAGATATTTACATACACGGTATACAAACATTCATAACTACTTTATGTCACTAACATGTTTCCTGTTTTACGTCAGGATTAGCAAAATAATTTCCATTGCCTACACATGCCAGAATTGATTGAAATGATTTGTAATTTTCTTTAAAGTTCTGAAGTTCATTCATATCCTCAGAATTTGGTAGCTCTGCTTTTTAATACTGCATGACTTGCATCAAACGTTTTGGGCTTCCTTCCTCAAGCTTCTTATGTCCCCATAGTTTGCTGGACTCTTGACCCATTCCTCCTGACAGAACTGGTGTAACTGAGTCGGACCGAAGGGAACTTTGCTCACACACGCAGCATTTTTGGAATTTCCTCAGGAGCCGACATCAGGACTTTGTGACGTCTTGTCCAAAACGTGGACTTTGTGATCCCCTCAATATTTGCAAATGTTTTTTCCACATGTTGCCATCTGCTTGATGAAGTGCACCAGTCGCTGCCGCAGCAAAGCCTCCACGCAATAATGAGGTTGTCAATGACATACTTTACAGTTGAGCTGGTTTACAAGCTTCACCTTTTTCTTCCAAATGCAACAATTATTGGCAAATACCTCCCATTTTTGCTCTCCTTAACCACAGGAGTAAAAATATGAAGGTTGTTTCCATGTTTGCTTTTGTATACTGTAGGCTGGCTTTTCTGCGGCTTTTGGAGTAAAACATGATTACATCTTTGGAAAGCAAAAATCTCCATTAACAACATGACCACTGCACATTCTCATGCTGTTTATATATATATATATATATATACCTAGAATCGCTTGAACGGATGAACGCCACATCACAAGACACCTGAACATTAAAGCCAACCACGAAGCAGTCTTTTGACAGTCATTCACACGCCATTGTAAACGCGGAGACAAAAGTTTGGCATCATTAAAACAATATTTGTCTAAACTTCTGACCAACTTGTAGCCTTTATCTCTGAGGACTACATGAAACACCATCACTCACATCTGAATCACTTTCATCAGTCAGTTATAGTTTACTTTTCACAATCACAGGACGCATATCAAGAGGTCAGAAATCTCCCGTCTGAGGTAAGTTCTCCCTCCACTGTCTTATCTTCAAAAAAAGTAAACATGAGTCTGGATTTGCTCAGAGATTCCTTTGCTTTTCCCCTTATAAATCTAAAAGTAATGATGGAGAATGATGCTTAAAGTCTGTGCGGTCCCCAAATGGGAGTATGTAATACGATCAGTCTGAAATGGGGCGTGATACAAAAGACTGATGAGTACTGAGATCATTTTCATAGTCGGCGCTCACCGAAAGAAACTATAAAATCAGACGAAAAAAAAAAAAGAAAAGAAAAAGAAAATGACTTGACGGTGCAGAGAACAAAGTTAAAAAGGTCACGTTTAAATTTATGTAACAATAAAATTATGAGAGATTTTATGATTCTCAAACAAAAAAATAAAAAATAAGAGAAAGGTGATATTTGTTTTTTGGGCTGTTTTTTTTTTTTTTTTTTAATATCACACTGAAACTTCCCAGACTCAGCACAAATATACTCATCTGCTTCAGTTTTAATCCACACAGCATCATCCATAAACACATCCCCACAATTTACGAGAAGCTGGTTCAAAGGCCTTTTTCAGAAGACAATGAGGCAATTCATTCTGCTTTTCAGGACGCTGAGGGCACAACTGCGCTTGGAGAGAACTCATAAATGCCGAGGCGCATTCAGAAGACATATGGTTTGTGTTTGGAGGAGAACAAACAATAATCAAATCTGTTGATCCTCTTCTTGCCGAGGGGAGGAGGGCTGCTAATATAAAACTCTGTTCAGGGTAATCATAATTTAGGGAGTGTAATTACCACCACCCACCCACCCCCAATCCTCTCACATCAACCCGAGGAGAATTGGGCTTCCACAGAGAGACTTAAAGGTTTCAGTCGTGGAAAGAGCTCATTTCATCTGCACAATCCTTGTTGGAAAGATTTGAATCTCCTGAGGTGAATTTTTAAAAATATTTTTATGAGTTTTTTTTTAGGAATACTACCTATCACAACTCCAAGATGCAAAGCTTTTTATATATATATATTAAAAAAATCGACTACTTCCTAGAACGCTGTTGTGTCTTGTTAACACACTCTGGCTTATAGCTCCACGTGGCTTTAGATGTGACAGGGAGGATACTTTGATTCTGGTGATATTTACGAACAGGCAAATAAATCCCAGGGAGCTCTGTGTTTAATTATCAAGCCTAATCTGAAACTGCAAAAAAAAAAAAAAAAAACACATCTGCATCACAGGATGCTTTATGGGGCAATTTAGCAGCAACGATAATAAGAACGTCTCAGTGAGTTCAAATCCAACAATCAAATGTGGTTCATTTGAAATGATACAATTGCAACGTAAACGCGTCTGAACTGATTTCAGTCGCCCTCGCCCTAACCCATAAAAATAACCACTTCAGCATCCCGGGAACGTTTGCTGGCGCTGAAACGAGCCTACCTTGGAGCGGCGGCAGAGAGAGGCACAGGCGCGCGCTTTTGGCCGTCAGATGCGCCCTTTCCTCGGACTGAGCGACGAGTCGCTTCGGGCAAGCGGAGCTCATGCCGTGAGAGTCGCTGGGGCTCCTGAAGATCTGCGATCCGAAGCCTCTCCGAGCGCACATCTCCTCCGCCTTGCCGCCGAACACCGAGAGCGTCAAGCCGGTGATGTCCGGGAAGGTTTGGGTCTGACAGCGGCTCACCATCCCTACCTGCGCTGAGGAGCGGTGCATCGGTCAGTCGGGCAACCCGTGGCCGCTTCTTCACATTCCCTACGGACGGGGCAAGAAAAAAATACATTAAATTACAGCAAATCGTTCCAAAAACTCAAACGCGGCCAGTCAAAATGGTTTAGCCGAATCAAATAAAAAAAACAAAACAAAAAAAAACAATAAAAAAAAAAAAACACACACACACAATAAAAGGAAAATGTGGCAATATACCTTATTCAGTCGTTTAATAAGGGCCAGGGTAAGTTTAAATGTCATGTTAAACTGAACAGGAGAGAAAGCCTGATCCATAGCATCGTCTTCAGTCGCTCAGCATCCCCATTCTGCCGCTCTGCCTCTGCGAGATTGACAGATCGCTGCGCTGGTCTGCAGGATTCAGGAGCGCCAATAAGGACTGGGTGCGCGTTTCAGTGGGAGGATAAGATCTGGGTAGGAAGCTGTAGCAGCTGCACTCATTACGATAAGACGCATATCTTCATATAACTTCATGCTGCGTTGTCGGTGGGCAGTCAAACTACCCACCGAATAAAAATATTGTCTCTTTTTATTCTTTCAATTTTTATCTTTTACCCTTTCTTCTTTTTTTGGCAGCGGAAAGTTCAGCCATGTGTTTTTGTTTTTTTGTTTTTTTTACCGCCCAAATCTTCTGCTGTTAGAATAAAACCCCGAAAAAATACATTTCCCAAGCAGTTTTTTAAAATTAATAGCCTATATAATTTTTTAACATAGTTTGGTTCAATTCAAAAAGATCCCAAGGAAGGAAGATTATATTAACTTATAATAATAATAATAATAATAATAATAATAATAATAATAATAATAATAATAATAATAATAAACAATTTTTGTCACTTTCCTGTAAAATATATTCGTTAAACATACTGCAGAAAAATGACAATCGAAAGGATTTTATTATGTCTCATCTTGCGATCGATGAATGCCTCGAGTCTGCATTTTTCAACGAGGAGATATGGCTCTGCGCCGCCATCTAGTGGCGTTTATGAGGAATGACAAACACTAAAAAGCCGAGGTTTAACAACTCACCTGCCACGTGAGTCATGCGAGATATCATGCGTTTTCTGAGAGCAGCTTAACCTGCGTTATAAAAAAAAATAAAGTACATGCACTACATGGGGCTCTCTGTCCGGCTTAGATTTTTGGCGCCGGCAGTTCGGCGTTTTCTCCGTGTTACTAGAAAATACGAGCATGCAGAGAGGTCCGTGAAGGCATCGGTTACGCAAGCGCGCGGTAACAGGCAGAGTTTGTCAGTGCAGGACGGGAGCCGAGTGCCGCGGTGACAACGGGGGGGTTTTATCTCCCCTCCCCGAGGACGAGACGATGTTCCTGCAAAAGTTGGTCGTCTATTTGACAGCGTCGTGCATGTTCTGCTACATTATAGCTCTGAGCGTCATCCTCAACATTTTAAAAGTTCTCTCGCCAAACCTCGCCAGGAAGCTCATCCTGAAAATGGGAGAGAAGGTCGCCATGACCCAGAATCCCAAGTTCACCTACGAGGACTGGGGCCTGACTTACGGATCGCTTGCATTTGTTAAGGTCGCCTTGAAGACTATGTGGCTTTCACTGGGACAGGAGGCTTTCGTAGGAGGAGAGGCTCCAGACTCACCTGTGATCAGCATGGATGGGGAGACAACCAGCATCTGCAAGTACCTCAAAGGTGCGTATTTTGGCCCCCTCCCCGACGCGCACGCGTCCCGCCGCCGCAGGTCTCTGTTCCCAATCGCTGTAACTTGTGCTGCGTCCCAATCCGCAGGTAACAGACCGCTGGTGTTGAGTTTTGGCAGCTGCACCTGACCCCCGTTTATGTTCAAGCTGGACGAGTTCAAGCAGCTCGTCCGGGACTTCGGGGACGTGGCGGACTTTCTCGTGGTCTACGTCGCTGAGGCCCATTCCACAGGTGCGCGGAATCCAAACAAAGCGCCTTTTCCTCGTGGATGATGACGTCATCCACGAGGGAGTTATTGGGGTACAGTGATTAATTTGGCTGTACCTTGTACACATGCGCAGTTCATTCATTCTCACGCCCCAGCCACACGCTTTCATTCCTGCATGAGTTGCAGAAATTTAAAATTAAAATATCAAAAATGGGTTTTCTAGGCACTCCACTTAATTCTGATACACCAAGTGGAAAAATAAATAAGTCACGAGTGTTTGTTCTCATATTTAGTGGAGGAAAACAGCCATCAAACCTACCCTGGCCTTATGTGACAATAGAATTGCTCATCTGAATGGAATTGAGCCATTTCACTTTCAAAAACGGGCAGATGTTTCGAGTTCTGTGTGTGCACAGCTGGTGGAGACATTCTCCTCAAGACTTGGAGCTGCAATTGCACTGAAAGCTTTGACTGGGTAGGACTGAATGCAAAGGCGCAAACGTGACTTTTAGATTTGAATTTGCAAGGTAAAGGTCATTTTATTTATACATTACATTTTCAGGAACAAGGCAATACAAAGAAAGAAAATTAAACAAAAAACAAATGTGTATTATTTGCCTTCGATCTCACCTTTATAAAGTGCTAATTTTGTGCTGTAAGTAGTTCAGAAATACTGGAGTATGCGGTTGCAAAACGCAACTTTGATTGACAGACCCCGGCTTGTTTAGGTCTTTCTCCATTTTACATCCCAGCTAACATCAGAAACACTAAAGTACCAAAATTAGGCTGTAACTCCTGGAACATATTGTAAAAACATTTATGATCCTCATTTATGTCCTGTTGCACTCTTTGTGATTTAAATGAAATCACCTCTGTGTGTGTGTGTGTGTGTGTGTGTGTGTGTGTGTGTGTGTGTGTGTGTGTGTGTGTGTGTGTGTGTGTGTGTGTGTGTGTGTGTGTGTCTCAGACGGGTGGTCCTTTGGCAACAACTTTGACATCAGTGAGCACCGGAGCCTCGAGGACAGGCTGTCTGCGGCGCAGATCCTGCTTCAGAATGACCCGCTGTGTCCCGTGGTGGTGGATGAGATGAGTAACGTCTCGGCCGTCAAGTATGCCGCCCAACCTGAGAGGCTGTACGTGCTGCGGGCTGGAAAAGTCCTTTACAAGGTGGGAGCTCTGCACCTCTTGCACCAGAAATAGCTCACATGTGTGACACTTAAAACGGCTGGGGCGCTGGCGCATGTAAATGAAAACAAAGTGCAATGACCACACACGATACATGACTGAAAGTTGTGCAAAATAAACGTGAATAACGTAGGTGGTCATTTTTCATGCGAATCATCAACCAAGATGCAGTGAAATACCAAGAGAAACACAAACGAGCGTGATTTCTAATGTTTAAAATAGTTATTGTTACAGACGTCGGCGCAGGCGCTAGAGGGTTTACCGGGAATCTAAGATTGAATATCAAGCTCCATGTGTTGAAAAGACTCAAGGGGAATTTGGAGCTTATCCAAAATATCCTGCAAAACGAGAACCTTCTGTGCAACTCGAGGCTGGAGTTAAGTAGATGTGTGGCTCTCCTCGCTCTGATCACGCGGCATTGCGTGATCAGGACCAGTGAAAACAAAGCAGACGCTCGAGAAGAATTCTTGGTATGCAGTAATATTGTTGATAACATCAAAACGGAACGATCTTTTGCCAAAGACGTGTTTCGTGACGACTTGTTGATCCTGCTTCTGCCTTCGGTGAAAGTTAAAGGTTTTAGCTATGACGCAGCCGTAACGCTTTCTCTCTTTTTCTGCAGGGCAAAATGGGGCCTTGGGGCTACAGTCCTCTGGAGGTGCGTTCAGTCCTGCAGAAGATGAAATAAGTTGAAAGCTGCCGTTGCTGGAAATGCTTTGTTTGACTGCAGCTGATTGGAATCTGCAAATCTGACTGTGTTTTTAAACTCTTTATTGGCCCTGAATCAAAATACTGTTATCGTGACATGAACTTGTGCCTCGATGGCGTTTACCGCTGAATAACGGCAGCTATTATAATTCCTTTGCTCCGTTGGCGCCCTCTGGCTCCCCTGCCACTTTCATACACACGGTCTTAGCTCAACCTCAGCTCTGTGCTTCTTAGTGACGGCCGCAGATGAAACCGCTGGGATCTGTGACCAGATGAGGTGAAACATGGAAAAGGTCAGCTTGGAATCTGTCTATAAAGGTTGGTAGGAGGGAGTTGGTGTCTTAAATTTAAAACATAAACTGCTCATTTGTTTTCTGTGTCAGCACACCAGTACATTTTCTAAAAATCAAAGATATAAGTAAAGATTTATCTACTCATCTCGTGTCTTTCGCTTAGCTGTAATCGGGTTTCGGAGCTCCACGGGGAAAATCCAAACATGCCTCGCTAGTGACAATGAACATATCATGAACATATCATAAGGACTTTGTTACAAACCAACAAAAAAGTGGTGGATAAGTGTGAACTGGAAAGGAAAAGCATGCATGATTTTCAAAACTTTTAACAACTGAAGCCTTAAAACTGCGGCATCCTTCAATTGGACTGGTTTCTGTTTCTCCTGAACAAAGCTTCACAACACAATGCTGCCGCTGCCATGTTTCAGCATGGGGATGCTGTCTTCACATTAGGTTTGTGTTGACATGTCAACCAAAAACTCCAGTATGCCTTCCTGCGACTTTCTTCTTATTTCTTTGACCGTTGTTGTAACAGGAAGTCCCTTGATATATAAAGATAAAACTTCTTTTTGGAGGAAAACCTGCCCAAGAGGCCCTCCGGTGAAAAATGTTCGACTGCATTAATTCCTGACAATATGGAAAAGTTCAGGGACCAAACATACTTTTGAAAATTACTGTCGATCAACCGGGAAACTAGCTGGATGGACCTACTGTCAGGTGAGTCACCGTGACTCACCTGCCTACTGGAATAGAAAAAGACTGCTGCAAATTCACAGAGGACTTATTATTGCTTCACAGAAAGGCCCTCCAGGTGCTGACAGTCTGGAGGCAATGACAATACAACAGAGTGTTTGTCATCAGCAATCTGATTCTGTGCAGATGTGCAAGTTTTGAGTTGTGAAGCTCCACGTTCAGGCTGTTACGCTGGTTATTGCTTAACAGACTGTTCTCAGCTGATTCCTGCATTCAGCACTTTTGCCGTTATGCAACAAGTGTTTGCTTTTTATAGCGTGTCAAAGTGCATATCTGTTTCGCCTGGAATCAGAAGCACAGAAAGACAACCTTTTATTACCAGAATCAAAATATTAGAATGCTGATGTATTTTTGCTTCATTTCTGTACGTTTTGCTACAAAACACCATAGTTTGAGCAAAACAAAAGGTCACGTTGTTGCTTTATGGGTCTCAGCTCACTCAGTGAGGCCAAGAACGCTACATTATTAAGACGACATTTTGTTTATAAGTCTACCACATGGATATGATAAAAAAAAAAAAAAAAAAAACCCCCAAAAGAAACAAACATATTTTTATGTCCTTGCAGCTTTGACAGCACAAAACTGTGTAGCTCTAAGTTTGGTCTGAGTGTGTCTGGCTCTGGCCCAGCCAGCTCACATCCTGCGGAGGCAGGCCCAGAGCGGCTCGGCCCGGCTCACTTCCTTTTGTCGGGACAGGAACCAGAATACTGTCAGAACCTCCCAACTGCTGTCCTGTTTGGACACAAACTTGGACCTTGAAATGTGAAGACCAAGCAGTCCCTGCATGACATGCAGGTTCTACTTCAGTCCACCAGGAGGCAGTTTGTACGTTACATAAAATGTGCGTCTGGTTTTAATCTTAGACCAAAAAAAAAAACCAAGAGCACATTTGTACCAGCTGACTTTTAAATATCTATTTCCTGTCATTCATCGCAGTTTGAAAAACTACATTTCTGAATCATGTATGTGAACTGTGATGATCTCACACAGGATTCTTCACTTACTTCATTTCTGTAAAATAAAGTTTAATCCCTCTGACACCTCCCCCCCAAAATACCTGTTTTTATGTACTTTTTAGTTTCACATGTCCAATCAAGGGAACAACTTGCCTTTTAGACATTTATATAATAGTGAAAAACGATACCAGCATTTGATACTCACTAATATTGTTTGACGTTTTGAAAAAATAAATAAATTAACTTGTTCCTAACATATTGGCTTTATTCTTTCCTCATTCAGCTCCCGGTTTAATCTTAAAACCATCCACTATCCTCCCTTATTAGCACAAAGCGAACACTTCTACCCAAACAACAAAAACATGACCCATGACACTGAACAAAAAAGGAAAAGAGTCAATGAAATTAATTGCAATAGCAATCCTGGCAAAGCTCCTTTAGCATCCTTAGCATCACATTTAGTGATGGTGATGCTAAAAAAAAATAAATAAATGTAGACTGTAGTTTTGTAACATTTATTCCTGTTTAGGTATTTAGTCACAGTATAAAATGCAGCCAGTGACACGTGACGCTTGCTTAACAAAACATTTATTAATTGCAATTTTCCACACAATTAATTAGTTTTATTTGTAATTAGTTTTTAACCAGTCCTGCAAAATGTTCCTGAGTGTTCAGCAATTCTGAGTGGCTGCCAGGTATGCAGGTTTTAAGAGAACGTCTGTGTTTTTACACACGTTGCCCAGAAGGTGGCAGTGTAGGGACTGTCAAACGGGTCACTTAAAGTATGACATCAGTACCCACACTGATAGAAGAGAGCAGCTTTTGAGTGGCTTCCCACTGTGGAGACCACTAAGAGGCTTGAATGTTACACACCAACGATTCATCTTACTGTTGAGACACAGTGGAATTGATGAAAACCACTATAAGGAATGTAAATTATAGTTTTTGCCAAGCTTTCATTGTAGCCTATAGAGATAATCTATATGGTCATCTTTTTCCGTGCCATATTTTTAAAAACCCTGTTCAATACATCTGTAGGTTTAAAACGTAAAGCCGTGCGGCCAGTCTGCGACAGATACAGAAACGAGAGCCCAACTCGCTGCCTTTCACACCACGAACTCTGATGAGCCAAGACCTGATGAGGAAGAACTTCCTCCGTCACAAAGGCTTCCACAGCCCAGGATTTCCTCTAGTTGACAGGGTGGTTCCTCCTGCAGCATCAGGCTTTAGCAGACACTGAGGGAGTTTATTAAAGGGTCAGAAAAGAGCTACATCAACTCCATAGTTGATTTATATCCGCTGTTAAAGCTGCCGTTACACACTAGCAGATGCATCTAAAATTAGAATAACACCAATTAGTTTAAATCAATCTGAAGAGAAATTCAATTATTCCTTTACGCGATACTGTAGGTCAAATATTTGTTACTTTTGACGCAGCTAATACACAACCCCAAATTCAGTTTCTCAGAAATGATCACACAAGACTAATGGTCATTTTAAAAAATGACCTAAAATAGAGAAGTGTGGTCCTACTTGAAAAGATGGTTCTGATGAAGTTCGTCATCAGTTGTTCATGAGATCAGCCTCTGGCTCTGCTGAGCCCAGCTTCTTTTATTTCAGTAAAATATGATTATTTAAATGGACACCAACTAACTGGATGATTGGTTAATGGCCGAGATGCTGAAACTCACAGAAAGCAGTGGGAACGTTGTAGAATTGTTAAGCTAATGTGGGTTTATCATAATCGAGATTGTAACTTTTAGCAATGGTATATCATCCCGATATCATGCAGTGGTATCTTGGATACATCCAGGTCAACACCTCCAGTGCAGGACAGTCATCTAGTCACAATATTCTGCAGGTTATTAAAATTACGTATCAAAATTCACGTTATAGATCGTTCAAATTTCCTGAGAAACTGCATTTTGGGTGTTTGCTAGTATCAAAAACATAAAAATCACTAGAAATCAGCATTTGGTATGTTCCACACTTGTAGTTTTATATAGTTTTGAATTTATATCAGTATCAGGCTTTGAAATGAATCGCCGAAATTGAGTTTACGATGGTTTCCTGATGCACCTCCATATGTCTGCAGCATATTATCGACATTCAGCCCAAATAAAAACTCACACAGTGAAATAAGTTATTGTAAAATTATATTAACAAGCAATCTTTCCTCAATTTGAAATAAAAAAATATCAGCAAATAAAGGCAACATAGAACAGATGTGTATAATGTGTAATGTTCACAGGAAAAAAAAAAAAAAAAAAAACTAAACAAAATAAAACAAAAACTTCTCATCACATTTACAAGACTGATGCTAACTTTATAATGACCCCTACTAGAATCAGTTTAGAAAGCTTTGACTAACTGAATAACTGAGGCAATATACGTAGTCAAAGTGTTTTTTTTTTTATCAAAATATAAAAAAAAAAAAAAGTTGATGGGCTAAAAGGGGGGAGGGAAAATGGGGGCGATGGGGACGACCAGTGATATAAACAAATGGGCCATTTTATCGAAACGAAACCAAAAAGACAAAAAACACGGAAGGCTACAACGATGAGGAGCACAGAGTGTTAAGCACAGGCAGGTAAGGAGATACACACCACATCTTAAAGCAGGTGTCCACATAGAGAAGAGCAGCACTAGGTAGTATGTTGTACACAAACCCTCAGCACTCATGCACTCACTTCCTATGCCAAAGTCTGGCTTCCCCTGACAGCAAACAGCAGCCGCAGCAGTCCAGCTGTTTGAACGAAGCAGCTCAGAGAGTGGAGCCGTTTAGCTGTCGACGATAGGCCGGAAAAGGATCAAACTGGATCGATAGGATATGAGAAAAAGTAAACGGCACATTTCTCTCACACATTTTACCCTTAAAATCTCTTTAAATAGAAGGACTGGTTCAGAAGGGAATAGTACATTATTATTAAAGGTGGCCGCTGGGGGACATCGGGGTGGAAAAGGCAAATTCAGAATCCTATGTCACCCAACATAGTGAGACGGTATGCATGGCAAAATATATATATATGTTTATATATATAAAAAAAAATTATAAAATAAAAAGGACAAGACAAAGACGTTCCAAGCTCACAATGCATATGCACACTCTCCAGTGTTTAAATGACAAAAGCGGATATTTCCTGCACATTTTGCACCACGAAGCGATCATTGAAATGTACAAGAGGTAAACGTCAACCTTTTTTTCTTTTTTTTTTTTTCTTTTTTTTCCTGTTCACTGAGGAAGGTTGATGGGACTCGATGGCATGGAAGGGGGGCTTCTGCAAAAGGAACATAAAACGTGTCATGTTTGCATTTCAGTAGCTGGTTTCTGTCACGTGTGGCTGTAATAGATGGAGAAAATCGTCCTTCATTTTGAGTAAGGAGCAGTGGTCGCTTGCATTCTGGCATTAGTGTGGAACCAAAATGGCGCCTGTCCCTGATTTTGGCGCTGATGTGTTTTGGCCATGTTTCGGTTGCGAGTTCAGATCCTTGGAATGATGGCAAATAATGCTGGGTGGGGTTGGAGGGGGGCGGGGGGGGCGATGGGACGGAGGTGGAAGGAGAGGGGTGGGGGGTCACACACTCATCGTCATGGTGGGAGAGTACTGTGGAAGAAACAAAGCGGAGGATAAGGACGAATGACGGCGCAGGTTTTCAGGTCAACGTGTTCCCTGAAGCGTTACTGCTAGGGTCGTTGGTGAGGAGGCCAAAACAGAAAAGCCACTCACGTTCTCACTCTGGAAGGAGTGGAGGAAGTTTCCACTCAGCTCTCCGTCATCCCGCGGGGTCCCGGGTGGATTGCTAATGCCACTTAAATTGTTTGGGGAATTCTGGAAGCAAGAAGATCACAGTCTGATTTTTTTTTCTTCTTAAACGTACAGGACATCATTCCACTTTAAAAGAGATAAAGGTCTAAAATGAAAACAAAAAAAAAACAAAAACAGAAGAGTATGGCCACATGATTTACCTTGTTCATTCCATCCATGTCTCCAGAGCCTGCACAAGAAAGCAACCATGACAAGAAAAAAGAAACGTGCAGAGTTTTGATATTTATGGAAGTCAAAGCATTAAAACGCGCGTGTGTTGATCGTTAATAGCTTGTAGTGTTACCTAGTGATCCATTCATGTGGTGTGGTTCCATCCCAGCCATGGCTCCCAGGGGCCCGTCAGAGCCCGGGCCCATAGGGAACTGAGGGGGTAACAAAGTGATAACGATTCACTTACACCTGCACCACTGCACAGGCTGTTGTATTAACGCAACTCAACTACATGCTCCAAAGCCAACTACAGTTATTGTAAAGTTTGTGGGGAAAGTTAAGATTTAGATGAGCAGTTAAATGTTGTAGAGCATTAACGACGCAAATGGGCAGCACAAGAAGAAGAAAGAGCTCCGAACCAGAGCAGCTCAAAAACAGACCCATGAGAGTTCTTTTTTTTTTTTTTTTTTCTTCTTTGTGCAACTGAAGGAAAGTTAAGTGGAGGGAAAAAGCGTAATAGAAAAAGTTGAACAGAAGGCCAGCTCCCAGTCCAAGACCTAATAAAACTCCTGAGCTGGGTTTCGTTTTTAACAAGCCTGATTTAAAAGAAAGCCACTAAAACTCACAATTACAACTGATTCAGCAGGGAAATTGGATCCGTGTTTCTCAGGGGGGTTTTTTATGTTCATTCACAGTTATAATTTTAAATATTTCAAAATCTGTTAAAACAATGAAGATATTTCAGGTTTTCTACATATTTCAATCTATTTAATGTAATTTGCTCAGTCACTTTCTAACAACATACTGACTTTTTATCTGACTGGGCAGTTTTCAGCGATCGCAATACCGCTTTCTAAGTTATATTCACATTTCTTAGCATGCAGTTAATTCGGGCCTGTTATAGGATGAACGTCATCACAACAGTGAGTTTTAGCAAACTACGTTTCGCTGGATGTAGGAGTTGGTGTTAAACAATGGAATCAAACGTACAGTTAGGAGAAACTGTAGTCTGTGAAAGGCTTGCCGAAAAAGCGGAACATAACTTTGTCATAACCTTGCAGAAACACTATTTTAGTATCTTGTTTAAATAAATTCTCCATGTGTGATTCCTGCAGGCCAATGCCAATCAGGCATCAGCTGGTCTGAACCGCTTTTAATTATTGTTTGACACAATAATTAAAAGTAACCTGCTGACATTAAAACATCTGTTTGCAGATACAGTGAAGTACATCATGTGACGTGTGAGGACAAATGTACTGCAATCTATCTCAATTACAGACATTCACTTTAGTGTGAATGACGTGTCCCTGCAGAACTGGTTCTAGAACTAGAACTAGGGAGTTTCATTCAAACACTTCAACCCCCAAAACATAAGAAAGTATAAATCATTCTTATAAGAAATGTTTGGGGGTTTTTTCCTGCCTGGTCCCATTTCATTCACAAGTCTGGCTTTTTAAATGGTTATCTGTAAAAAGATGCATATTATAAAAGCCGCCACATTAACTGGATGAAATTAAGATGGATTTTCTTACATTATTTCGGTTGCCTGGTCCAGTGTTGATCATAGTATACAAGTTGTCACCAGAGTTGTTTGAGTCTAAAGGGATAAAATGACATCATACGTGAAAATGAGTGGCAGGAGGAACACGTCTGAAAGCAGGCATTTTTTTACGAGAAGCACCAACCTGCAGGGCTGGGCATAATGGGAGTTCCAGGAGGACCTCCACCGCCAGATGCCCCCTTTGGAAAAACAAATGAAGACACATTGCAGGTATTTATTCCAAGAAATAAAACCATTTCTGTAAAATGTGCCGGACTGAAGCGGCCATCCTCACCCCGTACGCGCCAGGAGAGGGTGATGAGTAAGGCATCTGAAACCAAAGACAGAAACATTACAGACTGAGAGAGAGAGAGAGACAGCAAACCCTTTCTACACCTCAAGCTGTCATCATTTATCATCCCATCATACTAATGCCATTACAGCTGGCTGTCCAACCATCTGTGGAAACTATGACATATAATACCACAATTACATCCCAGACCAGAAGAGAGGAGGGGGAAGAAAAGAAAAAAAAAAAGCAATCCAAAACATAATTTCTCTGACTGTATGCATGCGTTTTGTGGTGCAGTCGTACTCACAGTGTTGGCATTGTTAGGATTGGGCCATGGTCGACCTGTCCCTTGGCCCCTAAAAGGTAAAAATCTGGGTTGTTGTTTTTTTTTTTTTAACTTATGGAGAAAATTGTGCAAAAATCTTTCAAAGGACCAAAGATCTCACATGTTCACTCCTGGCATCCCAGGACCCATGGCGTTGTGTGGAGGCCTCATACCACCACCGAAGTTCTACAGAGACATCCAAACTTTTAACAATAAATCTCATTTCAAACGACATTAGATGCAATTTGGTTGCTGTGGTAACAGGGCTGGCCACTGACGTCTACAAAATGAATTTGCTTAAGGCTTGGTGTCTGCACAGAAACTGACAAAAAGGACATTGTGATCATGAAGAAAGCAGCAATGTCTTCTGCACAAACTGAGAGCCTACCTGAGGGCCAGGCCCCATGGGCCCCATGCCACGAGGGCCACTCATTCTCTGCATTGGCCCCAAATTAGGATGGCCTGAAGGAATAAACGGTACTTTTAGTAAACCAGACAGAAATATGAACAGTAGTTGTGGTGCAAATCTGTACCTTGTGGTCGTGTAGGATCCATGTTAGGCAACATGGGATGAGGACCAGGACCTCCGCCAGGGGTCTGGGAGAAACACAACACAAATATGGTGTAACTGGGGGTTTAAGTTAAAATATGGTAAGCAACAAGGAATCCAGTTTTTTTTTTTCTGGCTACCATACTTCCAGGATTCCCATTTGTCATGTCAAAATCCAAGACATTTCAAACTTTTCACAATGAATCTGTCTTTTCCTCATCTAGTCCCTAGAGTATGAATACAAAAAAAACTACATTATGAATTTATAGCAAAAATGTGTACAGTGGTCAGTTTAGGCAAAACATGAATGCAGAAATGGATGAGGAAGGATGCGTTCACACCGACTCTGTTTAGTCTGCTTTAATCAAACTCTTATTCGTTTTTCTTGAAAGTTTGGTTCGTTTGGGGATATGTGAATACGTAATCAAACTAATGTGGACCAAAATAGCAAACTCTATACCGCTTTGTTTTTAAAAAAAACAAAAACAAAAAAAAACACCTTTGTCTTGGTTTGATTGTAGAGAACTCTACCACAGTTTATTCAAACTGTGCATGCATCCACATATACATTCATATATGTGGATGCATGCAGACCACTCCAAAAGCTCCAAAAAGCTTTTAGAGTAGACTATAGCGCAGGGCATTCTGGGTAAATACAACCAAAACAAATGCTAGAGTCCAGCCTTCATGGTCTTTTACCAAAGACAAAACAAACCAAAAAATGTTATGCTACACAATTTTATTTACATTTTGTGAAAAAGAAGTTGCGCTCATGGCTTCTTCAGAGGTTTACAAGTCATTTCCTTCAGTAGTTCTTAGTGTAGCGCCACCATAGGCAACCAAACCTTTTGGTCTGGTTGGTTTGACGCAGTGCAGTGTGAACCCAAACTGCACCAGGTGAAGATGTAACAAATGTTGAAATTTTGGTCCCCAGGTGAACCTAGTCTATCAACCAACCAGGTGTGAAAACACCCTCAGATCAGAGATGCACACTGCTGTGAAAGAGGTGTGTGCGCTACCTGGTTGGGCATCCTCATGGGGGGACCTCTCGGGCCTCCAGCGAAACGAGGCGACATGAAGGACTACAACACAAACACAAGGTTTCTTCATTCCAAACATGAAATTCAGGTAACATTGCTCTAATTTTCTTTGATGCACTGTGAACTGTAAAAGCTGCTAATGCATCGGAAGCTTGAGCAAATGCCGGAGCATGAAGCATCACCTTCGAGAATCTGCGTTCCCACATGACTGCAGACAGAATAACAAGAGAGAAGGAAGAACAGAGAGAAATGCAGAAGGAAAGAAAGCTAGCATTACCTGACTGTGTGGTCCCATCATACTGTTAGGGGGAGGAGGCTGAGGGTGAGGAGAGCCCTGGGGACCAGGTGGACCCTGCAGCATCACGCAGAATAATGAGGCAGGGAGGGGGGAGATGGAAAAGAGACAGGGAAGTGGGTGTGGGGGAGTGAGTCAAAAAAGCGAAAAGGAGAATCCAAGAAGGAGCATCGAGAGAAGCAAGGTTACTACAGGGCAGAAGACAGCTGAAATGCCAGAACCAAAGCATGGTGCCAAAAAGTACAAAGACATGGTGCTCATTTTCATGTACAAAGCAGAGGAGAACAAGCAAATGATAGCCCGGAACGAGAGAAAAGAGACAGTGATGGAGAGGATGTGGGCTCTTTCGCCTGTCACTCAAGGCATTAAGAAGCCTGCTGCATGCAGCATGTTATCAGCGCTAATTTCCCCGAATTAACAGCATCAATTAAGCTGTATGCAATTAGCTTTATAACAACACTAAACACTGGCACTTTGGCACTAATGTTGCTGATCTGACAGAATGAGAGAGGCTAATTGAACTGCCTCATTTGCTTTTTGCTATGGTTAGTGGGAGTGTGTGCGCGCTCATTTATGGTTGTCAAAATGACTTCTGATATTAACCAAAGGGGGGGGGGATGATTCATTGCATCGTTGTCACTTGTAATTAATTTTTTTTTAAAAAGGAGAGAAATCTATTGGATTAGTGATGAATCGCTTCCCCAACAAGTAATTTCCACACAGGTGCCTGTAAAGACTTTATTCTATAGAGTTATCGATTTACACTAGGTGCTGCACCTTTCGATTTCCCCATTAGAGGGAAATGGCCGGACCACGCCTGCCTGTTTACAACACAGGAGGGGTTCGGGCTGACAGAACATCCACGTTTATAAAAAGTCTGCCAAGCTAAGCAGAGTAAATGTAACACATTCAGAAGCGCCGGTGCAGAAAGGCTGCACGACACACTAAATATCCGGATTAAAACATGGAAGACGGAGACATGATGAAGATCTACTTATTTAATTCTGCCGTAAATAAAAATGTGTTTGAATCTGTTTAAGTGTGTTTAGCTGTGGGTATGGACTTACTTGGAAAAAGCCCGGTGGCATCGGTCCCCCTGGCATGCCCTCACCTGGAGGTATCCCCCCCATCACAGGGCTGGGCGCTGCTGCAGCACTCTGACAAGCATCAAAAATGAAACCGCTTATTGTTCTGCGCAATGTGAGCTCATTGCTACATAAACTGCTGCTTTCATGAGCCTCATATGAACACGTGAGTGAAAACCCTCATGTATTGTCTGTAGGAGCTTAATCAACTGACATGTTGCAGTCTCAGAGCCTCAATAAGATATTGGTGGAGTCTTTATAGCGGTCTGAGTCCTGCTGATTGGGATCCAGCGCGATCAGATAAGTATCAGAGGGATGCACTGAGTCAGAGGCTCCAAAGTGCTGCTGCACAGCAGGGGCAAGCTGGGCCTATTTCCTGCTCAAACCGCAGCCCTAATTCACTAATGTGCCATTTGCTTCGGTCACACGCTCCTAATTGACTGAGTTTTTCTTCCCCTGTAGCTGAAGCAATCCGAGATGAGCTAATGTCTTGTGAGCTGTTGGGTTCAGCTTCCAGGGAACAGCGACTGAAGCTGATCTTACCCCAGATTGTTGCGGGTAGACGGAGGCGAACAGGCAACGAAAACGACAAGAATATGTGTATCAGCATCCACGGTGGCAGAGCTGCGCTGTAGCGTCTCACAGGCCTGCAGACATCACTGGTCAATAGCCAACACCCTCCTTTTTATCGACTGCACCCTCCCTAATTATATCTGCCCAGGCAGCCCGTGTGAAATACCTCGGTGAGGAGAGAAGTGAGACCACAGGGAAATGTCCGTTCCCTCAGAGATGGGAGACACGCACGCTGCTTTTTTTTTTTTCTTTTTAAACCGAGTTCTGATCCCAAGTTAAAGATTCCTGTTAATGAAAAACGAGGGATGCAAATTTGGTGACGGAAATCTGATCTTTTCTAACTAGAGAATGCACCCAATTATACAGAGTAACCGTGACAACAACTTCTTCCGGTTTGTTAGAGGGAAGAACACTAAAAGTTAGACCGTTTCAGTATAGGTTGGAGGTTTTAATGCGAAGGTATTGCAAGCATAAAGATGTCGAAATGCCATTTAAAAGTATATATTTGCAATGACATGTCCAGACCTCTATGCAGTTCAAATCTGTCTACGAGAGAGAGTGACATTTTCAACAGATAACAGGAAGGCTGTACAGGAGCGGTGGGCATTTATCATATTGTTTATAATGATCAATTTCCTATGATAACAATTTCAATTTATCTTTGTCACAATAAATCCAATCAACAAGGTTTAAAACCCCACAAAACTGTCTGTATTGTTGGCATTGATAGTGTCACCAGTTTCTCCACTGCTTATTCAATGAAAGACTCAATGAATACCAATACATTTGAAACTATGGTTACCTTGTGCAGTTTAGGGATACAAATCACACTTCTTTATGAGACTGGGGTCCTAAAGAAGCGCATTATAAATGGGAAAGTTTTTCAAAAGCATTATTTGTGTTTGTGAAGGACAAACACAAATATGTTAAGTTTGTTTCTTAAAAAAAATAGCGGTAAATATTTATCGTCACTTTATTGCTATAGCAATAGTACTACAAAAATAGTGTGATAAAGCTAAGTTCATATCACTAAACTCTACTAAACAGAATACAACAAAGTTGCCATTTTATCCTCTAGAGCCGCCGTCAGGATTGATATTTCGTAAGGAATAGAGACTGTTAGCCAAACAAATCGATATTATGCTGAAAAAATTCATAAGATGTTAACTCCATGACAATTTTGTCTTTGTTTTAAAAATATCAAAACCCAATTTCATATCTGCTTCATCACTCACACTGTGTGACATTGCCTCTGCTCTCGTAGTCATCATAACCCCTCAATTTTCAGGGAGAAACTGTTATAGCCTGAAATAGACACTGACACATCAAACACTAACAAAAACCAGAAATCAAAAATTACCACAAAATTCAGGTCGGAGCAATTTCCCCCATTTCTGCCGTGACATACTTCTCTACAAACCCTGTAGCGATGGGATAGTCAGGCCCCATAAAGGCCTGATCGGCCCATCTCCAGCAAACACAGACGTGTTTTTTTTTACCATCTCATTTTAAACACAATCAATTCTGTGTTTAAAATGTATGCAGCTACAACAAGTGACACTGTTTCATTCCATACTTCACATTCATGTGTGAATGCATTGCTGAGATGATGTTCTGAACCTGAACTGGATTAGAAAGGGCAAAACTTAACAGAACTATTAAGCATGTTCACATTAGTTTATTATGCTGCAATCAGTGCCCTCAGACATTTAATCATGAGCTCTGTTGTTTATCTTTGTGGAAAACATTGACTTTATAACTCACAGAGACCTACAAACATGACATCAACACAACATATTTACACGTAAGCATCCTGGTGTGCATTACGTCAGGATTTAACGTTGCCGTTTCTGTCAGGTATACTATCCAACAAGCACATTTTGAAACACTTCCCGTAAAGCAGATCGTCTTCACATCAAGCAATCAATAAATATCTTTTGGACCTGACGCCAAAGTCTGCACCAAGGAGGAGGAACCCACACAAACAAAACCCTGTTCCATGGTGAGAATGGAACAAAATGCTTTTGCATAAAATATAAAACTCAACCCGTTTCACAAGGCGAGAACTGCTCAGACCAGTCAGAGGGAATGATGACGTTAGGACTGCACCCATTAAGCAGACGTGGAGAGAGTCATCCAATAATGTGGTTATCTAACCTGCAAGGCCTGACAGGTGTACCAACAGAACAGCACTGTGGGAGATTAACACAAAAATTACATAATAATCATTTTTTGCCATAAGTAGTGAAACTCTGATCCTAATAATGTCTTGAGCAGCATGACATTCAGCTGCATTTTTGTCATGCTATTGCTATTCTGATGGTAGCATGAACTAGTTCACAAAGACACCCAACACAGGCAACTAAATGCATCAAAATTGGGGGGTTTTTTTTGTGAAGACAGAATAACATTTTGAGATCTTCCTCCCTAAGCCTTGTACAGGTTTGCCAATGCTCTGCAAAGTTTAAGTGGGTGTGTGCTCTGCTTCTCTGTGCAGCCACAGCAGACCTCCCCCACCCCACCGTTCCCCGCTCGCTGTGGCTTTTCAGTGACAAGACACGACTAAAAATAATTGAATCATTTTGCCAACACAGAAAGTGAGAAAAGCAGACAAGCTAAAGCAAAGCTGGGGAAGACGCTTCCAATCTAAAGCTCGGTACTGTGAATAGATAATAATCGTCTTCAAGACTCACTGTTGAGCATTAAGGCCCATCCAGTGTCTCATACAAGACACTTAAAAAAAAAAAAAAGAATTAAGAGTCATAAGATTGTAGGGGAAACTGTAGCATTTCTATAGAGTCAATTATTTCGTCACATATTTTTGCCCAACCAGATTTTGTCAAAGCTTCGTGTAATGACTTTTTTTATTCCTCTGCTTTTCTTACATATTCAGTATGCTAATGTATGGATTAAACCTGCTACCTGCACTTAACCAGCAAATTACATTACAAAAATAAACAAGGCATTTACAAGTAAGATAGTTAATTATGGTTAAACTAAGTTTAAACACAAACACCATAATTAAGGAGTCATTAGTTTTTAGCATCAGTATTTCTGTACTTCAAAAACCACTGGAGATGTCGTTTGGATGGAATATTTTCTAAAGAAATCTAAGATCTCCTTTTCGTTTTTCAGGTGGTCGACTCCACACCTGAAGCAAAAAATGTTTTTGAATGCTTTGTTACTAAATCTACTGAAACTCTTTTTAATACATTATAGCTCAAATCTATTGATTTAATGTTATTTTTTAGTCCTATGATCATTGAGGAGAATACACTATAAAGTGCCACATTGTGAGAAATACAGAAGTACAAAACTATTTTAGTGCAATTTGTTTGCAAACTTAATAAATTAAGAAAAATAATCTTCACTTAAATAAATACTGGCCAAAAAAAAACAAAGAATATTGGTTACTAAAACTGTTAGTAACCAGTGTTACTAACGGGGTCATAACCTTTCATAATTCATAAGTCTATTGGTATAGATCAAAACCTTTGATAGATGTAACTGTTTTGTAATGTAAATGTTTCCAGAAAACAACATACAATCGCAATAACTACATATTCAATTTGAGTATTTTTTAAGGTCATCTCCATAATAATTCAACTAAGACACCAGTAAATACCTAGGCAAACTGGTACATTAAGCTAAATGTGTACAAAGCGGTTTATTTATGGGGACAAAATGGAAGTGGGTAGGGATGAATGGCAATGTGTGAAAACAAAATGGGGGCGATCAACTGGCAAAGGAGTGAAAAGACTCAGAGCAAACAGAACCTCATTCAAAGCCCCTAAACAATGAACGTCTCCGTGGAAATAAATCTAGACCACATACTGACGATCCCTAAATACAACGAACATACTCCTCCTGATTTAGTCAAGGTAACAAGTGAATTTTGACGAGTTGTTATACTGCTTATGTTAATTTCAATAATTACACCAGGGGTGCACAATAAGAACCAAATACATGCACAGCTCAGCTCTGAGCTATGAGAATATTGATGAAGATGAACATTTTCTCCCTCCTTTCTTTAACTTAAACCGCTACACTGAGTCTGTCATTAGTCTGTGAGCTCTAATATCTCAGCCACTTAATGTATAAATTACTTTTGAGCATTAAGGCCCATCCTGTGGGTCAAATATATTTTTAGCTTCCTAGAGTAATTCAATTTATTGCACAGCTCAAAAAACCTGCAGAACTATTTATACATTTTTCTTCTGGAAAGAGTGTGTTGAATGTTCTAGCCAAACAAAACTGGAGCCGTTTTTCCTATTGACAAAGGCTGATTTACAGTTCTGTCTGTAAATCAGATATGGATTCATCCCCCAAGCTGGCCATCGCGACAGAAACCTTCCTGTTCGCTAACGCAGTAAATTCCTGTAAAGATGAAACTTTAACATGTCTGCCAAATGATTACACAATCCAAATGTTTAAAAATCCTGCTGCAGAAGAGCACACAACAGTGACAAACAACACTAAGAAAAAAACAAAACAAAAAACAATGCAATGTGCATGGTGAGATCCAGGCATTTTTTGCTAGATCTTTATCACATGCTTGTAAACCACACGGCTGTGCTGGGTGGACTGTCCCAAACTGATGCTGCCCGCAGTTTAAATGAGCTTCGTCTCTACGGACTTTCTGGAATCAGAAAGAGGCAGATGTCTTACCGTGGCCTGAGGCGCAGCCCCCTTGTCTGGGGCCTTCTTTGCAACAACCCAGGAGCCTACCCTCCCCCCCTTAGTCATGATTCAGCACATGTACGTGTGTGTACTTCAAAGGTCTCAAGGCGTCTCAGTCAAATAAATACTTAGATCACTGAAAGATGTTAGAAAAGGGCAGCAATGGCAGACGTGATTCTTTTCCAACAACAAAGAGATTAGGGTTGGCAATCGAGCATGTTGGAGGAAGAAAACGACAAAAAAAAAAAAAAGAAAAAAGAAGAGGAGTGTGAGGATGACCAAGAAGCTGTATGGGGGAAACAGACGAGCAGAAAAGAAGAGAAGTCTAACATTTGAAGTGGATGAAGGAGAAATGATGTAGGTGTTTCAGCCCCAGCAGAGACCACCCAACAGCCTGCACGCCTTTTAAAAGCCTCACTTCTTCCACTGCAACCGGCGCTCAAAAGAAACCAGCTCGTATGTTTAGCTTGTAAATGTTTAACCATCAATCAACACCATAAAACCCGACTGGATGCTCTCTCTCCCTCTATAGTCATTCTCTGATTCTCATCTCTCTCCTCCCCCCGGTATTTTTTTTTTTTTTTTTAATTCACTCGGCTCCTCCACTGTGGTGGATGCTGGGCATATGCCACAATGCCACTCCCTTTTCCTTTTTCCAATCTGCCCTCAGCTTGGTGACAGCCATCAATCAGCAGCTGCGCCATGGCGACGGAGCCCTCGGGGAGCGTTCGGCAGACCCGGAGTGAATATGCCGGGGCTTTACGATCCCCGCTGGCTAACAGAAAGGCACTCACCTCCCCCACACCGAGACAAAGGCAAGGGTCCACTGACTACTACTGTCCACAAGCGCGCGCACACACACAGAGACCCATACTTGATTGACCCCTAATAATCACAAAAAGACAACATCAGAGCAGAGGGCAGCCACAAGATGTTGGAGAGGAACTCGCCGAGCTCCACACTGTTTTACCGCTGCTTCATTGTTCTAATGTTTTCCAGGAGAGGAAAATTGTCTCAGTCAAAGCAGTTTAAAGGTCTTACACCAGGAGTGAGCAATTATTCTCCCCAATGGGCCAAATAAGGAACTGTGGCTGTTGTAAAGGGCCAAACTATTGGCTGGATGTGATTTTCCCCAATTGAGGTTTGCTAAAAATAAACTGCAAATGTAAGTTTTCTTGCAACGGAGCAACGAAGCAAGCTGTGACCTACCGTCACGACAACTAAACATTTATATTGACTTAAGCATAAATGTTTACCCTTCACAAAAACATCTGCACTAAAAAGTTGTACTTTGTGAAAACAAGCCTGCGTTCCACCAACAGAACATCCTACTTCTGATTTTCCACACGACTATTTCAGCTTCATTTCAAATTAAAAACTCCACCTCCTTTCCTGATCTGTCTTTTCTTCAGCACAAACTGATGCGTCTTGGACAATCTCGCTCTTTTTAATCAGAATGACAGAATAACGTAGCTACCAAAAACAAGAAACAAAAGAATTCCCTTCAAAATAAAAGCAGCATCTGCAGAGTCGAGTACAGGATTAAGACTTTATTCATGTGAAATTTCGTGTTTTTATTTGGGTCAGTCGAGGTCACAGGTCCTATTTACACTGTGTATTTAAAACATTGTCGATACTTTACAAAAAATAAATTATATATAACCTTAACGGCTTTCCCATTGTGCCACAAGATTTCGAAGAGATGCACTAATCTGACCCAATATCTGAATGAGTAATAGAGAGAAATGGTTCATGCCCTTTTGTTCATTTAATTCATTAAAACTGAGACAGTTAAGACATCAAGCAAAAGTACATACTTTAAATCCCTTCTTTAGGTTTTAAAAGAAGGAAAACAAAAATCTCAGGTTCAGAGATGTATCCTTCGTAACGCCTTCATTTTCTGCTGCGTTCAAAAGTAGCATCTCCAACAGTAATAACCTGTGAGATTTTTTTTCTCTCAGATATTATAGTTCTTCTGAGTGAAACAAATAAAACCAATTAGTAGTTGGTGTCGGTCAGAAACGTGCGACCGGTGCATACCCTAAATTATGCTGGAAACTCTTAACCGCTAATGTTCTTTCAGCACTCATTCTGATAAATCCTGATCTTATTTCATTTACTTAGTGCACAATTACTGCTTAACCTCCCATAAGGTAAAAGAAAATACAAGATGGAAGCTGCAAACAAGCAGTCCACATTTTCTTTAATCGGAACAAGACTTTTTTTTTTTTTTTAGATGTTCTTTTTTGAGTGGTGGTTCAAAGCAGGAAACGGTGCAGCAAATGAAAGCAACCCCCACCCCGTTCCATCTCCAAAGTAGCATAATTATCAACAAGCAAAACACCCTTATCATGCAAATATGGAAATATTGCAATAGCAGAAGCAATGTATAACCAAATGAGGCACAAATTGTAAGTGACGTCTCAGAAAGGGAGCACACAGATCTGCCAACTACTGCTCTTTCTGATCCATTAGAGTCATGACTCTGCATGCACTATGTTTCAACATGTACTTGAGCTGACACACTAACAGGCAGCCAAAGATTACTATCAAAACAGAAATGGAGTTGTGTGCAGAAATATTCTAATAATGTGTCTAAACCTTTTTTCCAACCTTCCACAACGAAGGCTGGGATTAGAGGAACGCGCGACAGGTCTGACTCAGGAAATGCTGACTTCAGCTTCATTTTCCCAGAAACCTATGAAGCTCGTTGTTTGCCCACTGACAGATTTGAAAAGTGGTCCAATTTGCTCAGGTTCTAAAGCACAACTGTGCAGAATGATAAGAAATTACTTAAAGAAAACGCAAAACATACTTGGAGGGGGGGGGCAAAAAAGAAAATCATCAGCATGCAGAAAATATTCTTTTTCCTAAAATAGACCAGAACTACCCACAAGTCACCAGGTATTGTGTACGTTCAAGAACTCATGTTTTGTTAGGACAGGAACATCGGAGGAGAGAGATGATCGTCTTCCAAAATGAAACGATTAAACTAAAAACTCAGACTTGAGCAGCAAATGAGGTGTTTGGTTTATATTACTTTATAATTCAATCAAAAAAGGAGATGAACCAATACAGATGACCATAACCAGTTTTCTTTGACTCTGATCTGCTGATTCTAACTTTTGTTGGTGGAAAAAAAAAAATGGCTGCAGACTTATTAATGCAGACACTTGCTTTCAATCCAACAGAAAATGATTTTCCCCAATTTAGACGTCAGAACCTTTGTGTTTTTCTGAAGCTCACAAAACCTGCGTCAAAAAAAATGAAGTTAATTTATTTGATTTATTTATAGGCAAAGAGTGGATTTGATGCATTTGCTGAACAGAGGAAAAAAACTTATAGATTTCTTTTTCAGTACTTGATCTTGAGATCAAGGGAGGAAAAGAATATCTGGCCGATTGATTGATAAAACCTCAAGGTGGGGGTGGGGGGGAAATTCTCTACGACTTCAAAAAGCGCTCCATGTGATTGCTACTCACATAGTCATGGAAGGCCTTTGCTTCGCTGGAGTGGTCACATGTCTCTCTCCTCTCCGGTGCAGCACAATACAAGTCCCAGAAAACACTGTAGACAGGAGGAGGGCATGAGGGGGTGCGGGAGGTCATGAAGCAACTGAAACACTACAAACAAGCCTTGGACACTGTGCCACAGCACGACGAAATGAGACTCACCACCACCAGGAATGTAGGAATCCAGGGGGCTCTCCAAGGGTTATGTTTTTCTCCCATCGGATCTACGACAGGTTTTACAAACGATCAACAGATTTCAGTTAAGACTGATTTTTTTTTCTTTTTTGTAAAAAAAAAAAAAAAAAAAAAGCATTTCAATAAAGTGTTGAAAACAGGGTTGAACTTTTACCCCAAATCCCCACATACCTCTGATAAAAAGGTCTGTGCAGACTTCTGTGCTCCTATGTGTAACAAATATTCATAGACATATAGAGCCAACCTGTGTAGGAAAACAGAATATTTCTTTTAAAAAAAAAATTTGAAAAAGTGATAATAACGCGTGGCTTGGTCTTATGAAACATATTGCTGTAAGGTTAAATCTTCCTGCAAAATGAAGAGGAGGTGAGCTGAGTCGACTACAGGCCCTGGGAACAATGGCTGCCAAATAGCTCAAGCCAAAAATTAGATGGGGACTGGAAAACAAGCCGAGCCTGTTGAAGGCTTGCAGCATTTAATGTTGCCGAGCTGGTAAATAAACGGCATCGTTTGAAGCGTGAAAAGCAGCCCGAGAAGCCCGTGTCTTAGTGGGAACTGATGGGGCTGTGGGTAACGAAAGCGAAGCCTATCCAGGCAAGGGAGCGCAACAGAGAAAACAATGCACTGTAGCGCCGCGATGTTATTGTTTTCTCATTTTCCGTGCTCTCGTTTCGGACAACCCCGCAAAAAGCAAAAAAAAAACCGTTTCAGAGAGTTTCGCTCTAAACGCCAACCAGGAGTCCGCGGTGGCTGCGCGGAGAACAACGGCAAACGGCTAACGGCAGAAGAAACACGGCTCGGAGGAGGAATGGCGAGCAGACAAGGCGGTTCATTCAATTCCACTCTCGGCAGGAGGAAATCGCCTCTTGCTAGCCTACAGCCAGCAAACAACACAAAGCAACTTAGCGGGCGGAAAAATGCGGAATAAATAAACGTTTCTCGGCTTACTTTTCTCGCGCTTGGCTGTCCGACGGCACCGGGGTGCCTTTGCCTTTGGGGAACATTGTTTTGTGTGGGAGGACGCCCGCCTTCTCTTTCTTTTTTTCGCTATTTCATCTGTCAGACCATCGCGGCCGCCAACCGCACTCCTCCTCGATCCAACGACTCAACCGAGCCTGGTCCGGGGGAAGAGGCGGGGCCACCGCGAGCGGCAGGACAGGCGGCCAATGAGAACCCAGCGTTCTCTTTAAGACCCGCCTTTTTGTGCTCTCTGTTTACTGTTCTGACGTCGATAGCTTCGGTTTCAAAGGGCTCGATTTAAGGAACAGATTCACTGTTCCCTTGTTAATTGCCCCTTAATTAACAACAAACTGGCTATTCTGGTTTGCCGTTAGCCTGCTTTATTAATTTTTAACGAGAGGAGATATTTGGGTTTCAGATGTCATTACACATGTGAACCATGAAGCCGGATGTAGGTTCTTTTATTTGATCAATGAAGCAGAGATTACACACAATGTGAAAGTTATTGTTAAAAACATGTGCTCAGTAAAAGAAAACACACACACACACACACACACACACACACACACACACACACACACACACACACACACACACACACACACACACACACACACACACACACACACACACACAGATACAAACAAGATTAAAATCCATTTCCCAGCATAATATAACATTTGTATTATTATCTTGCGGTTCCCAAACTTTCAGCTTCTGACATACAAAATGACTCTACAACCAAGGGTCATGACCCTGACTCTTGGTTGAGCATGCTTGCATTTTTACAGTCAGTTAAAAAGTGCTACAGTAGCAGAACAGCAGCATCAACATCAGATAAATTACCCAACATGTTACCATTAATTGTTTTCTAACCTGTTTTTTTTATTTTTTATTTTTGGATGATACGTATTTTTTCTCACAACATTTCTAATATGTACATCCTTTCTCTTCATCAGTTCATAGGTTAATTCCTGAAGTGGACCTAAAGACGCGTTACGTAGTTGTGATCCAAACTTTGGGAACTGCTGCTGTTTGTAATAATGTTATTAATATTTAACGACTCTTCAATGTAACCCAAAGTATTTCCATACAGACCAAGCGAAGCAGCTGTGTTGCTCAATGAGCTACGCAGTCCAAAGAAATCTCATTAAATGAATTTAAAATGCAGGAATGGGATTGGTTAAACATTTTCACAATTTTAAAGTCCAGTTTTGAAGCAACATACTTTGATACAATTATCTGACTCATGACTAATATGAATGAAAATCAGATTATGCTCGGAATGTCTAAAAGAAACTTTGCAGTCCAAACAGAAAACAAACAGCGAATGGCTTCAATATTTGGGCCTCTGGTTAAAACTCTCAATCCAATTGAAGTTGACTCAGTGAAACAACTGAGAAAATCCTAACAACCATCAGCAAATATTAGACGGGCAAGAAAACACTCTACTGTGTGCTGCGCAAAAAGGAGAAAGAATGTGTTTTTCCTTTTCTTTCTGTATTTTGTAAGATCCAAAGAGAATTCCACCATTTTGGTTTGTGCAAAAAATAAAAAAAATAAGAGAACATATGGTCTGCTATCGCAGGAAAGATTGTCATCCATTATAATCTAAGGTGCAGGAATGAGGGAACCATAATTGCTGAACAAAGGGTCTTGCCGCAACATCTGCAGTCATTCATGCATTTTTGGCAAAGTGTTGCTAAATTTAGAAAGACAATTAGGGAATAGGGAACTTATTGCCAACAACCAGTCACTATTCTCAAGCAGTGTCAAACATCCCCATCATCTACTGTTGCTGAAATTGAAAAGAAGATGAGGTATTTAGCTTTTTATTTTTTTTATTTTTATTTATTTTATCTTTTTTAGGAAACAAGCAAGGTAAAGACTTAAGTTTCCATCCGGTCCCTTCAACTCAAAAAAAAAATAAAAAAAAATGCTGATGCAACCCAGTGGTGAAGAGTGCTTCCAACCCGACTTGTTTTGCAACGTGTTGCCAGCAAGCATCGCATTTAAAATGCAGATTTCTTTGTCTAGTGCTGTTCCTATCGCGGTGTCATTTGCAAATTGCATCACAGTCTCAAATATCCAATACATCCAATACAGTCTCAAAGTTTGAGCTGCACGTGAATTGGCATTTAAAGTCAAGTCCCAAAGGAATACTTAAAAAAAAGATCACCTTTGATGCTTTTTAATGAGTTAACGTCGCCTCTGTTGGAGCATGGCGTTTGGACTCCAGTTCCACCTTAAAAAAAAAAAAAAGTGTTCACACTGTGAGCTCTTCAGGGGGGCGGTGTCCCTGCCTCTCCCCTCCCTCCAGCCGCCAAACTTCTTCATTAAACTCACTGCGTGCTCGGCCGCTCCGTTTTCGGAGATTCGTGCGACCAGAACAAGATCCAGGGTTCGGTTCGATGAGCTCTAAAAAACACCTCATCGGACCTCAGCTGCATTTGAATACATCGAGTAAGCTCTTTTCTGTTTTTTTTTTTTTTTTATCCCCCTTCATTATTAGTCATGTGTTTAGTGTCAGCTTAGAAATACGAGCGCGTATAGTTCAAGAAGCGCCGTTATGAGTCTGCAGGGAATGTTCTTTCTGTGGGAATCGATCCAGATTTGCCCACGCAGTGGAAACAGGTGACCGTGTGTGCGACCCTGTTTAGACTCACCCAGGCAAATGCCTTCCCCTGAATGCCCCATTTTATCTGCACGTCTTGAAATAGTTTGTCTGGGACGCTTAACAGGACGTGTCCCGGCTTGCAATTAAAGAAAAAACAAAACAAAACAAAACAAAAAAAAAAAAAAGCGATTCTGTGCGCACAGTTGCATCCCGAGTGCAGTCAGTTGTGATTACCATAGAAATTCAGAGCGAGCTCAGGTCAGGTCGAGTGGAGGGTTGGAAGCTTTGCGCCTTTAGTGAAACGTATTTGCAGATTATCTGAAGATTATGAAAAGCTGAAGAATGTGAGGCGAGAGATCACATTAAAACTGACTAACTTCTCACTTCTGAGTTGTTTGCTCAACTTATGAACATGTTGTGCATGTTTACATCACTTGTAATGTAGATATAGCTTTACTTTTGTCATTTAAACTCTCTCTAAAGGACTTCATACTCCTTTAACTTTTCTCTCTTTTTAATTTTTTTTTTACATTTTATCACACTGCAACTGGAAACATCTGGCAGAAAATGATACACGTGTTTTGTTTTGTTTTGTTGTATATTTTTTTCAATGTTACTTGTAAAAATATGGTTGTTGTTTGATTTGTCTCCTCCTGTCTGTGTAGTTGTGAGTTATGACATCAGAGGGGAAAGGTGCAGGCGTCATGCTGGACCCCCAACTCATCCAAGAGACCGGGGAAGTCTATAGAAACCCCACGGAGGTGCAGATGAGTCAAATCGTGCTGCCCTGCCACGCCAATCATTGCGGGGAGCTGAGTGTGGGACAGCTGCTGAAGTGGATGGACTCCACAGCCTGTTTGTCAGGTGAGGAATGAGAATTTATATTGGGGCAAAATGCTTTGCCCGCCTTGCCTGCTGGCGGTGGCCAGAAGGGCCAATGGCACAATATAGCGGCCTCACTGCTGTCCGATTTAAGTGAATGGGTAAAGCCAGTAAAAAATATTCTCAATTTAGTGTAATCCCTCCTTTCCCAGCTGAGAGACATGCAGGCTGCTCCTGTGTCACTGCATCGGTCGATGACATCCACTTCGAACACACAATCGGGTAAGGTATTTTCAACCATACAGTGATTAGCTGGTATCATTCGTTTAGGATTTATTTACCAAATTACCTTTTGCATTGTTTTCTTAAAAACAAATTGAAATCAAATATGCTTCTTCCTGTACTTCTTAATATTTAGCAATGATGACAAACGACCCAAGTTTATAGTTAGTTTTCCTACTGTTGACTTAAAATAATATCTGAGGGTAGAAAGGGAAAATCTTGTCTTGAGTATAATCATGTTGACAGTAAAGATGCCTCCATGTTTGTCTCTTTCAGAGTTGGACAAGTTGTCAGTATTATTGCCAAAGTCAACAGAGCCTTCACGTCTAGCATGGAGGTTGGTGGACGTCTCTCTGGTGTCATGCTGAAGTTGAACAGCCACATTCGTACATAAAAATGTAGTAAATGTGTGAATTTCAGGTGGGCATACTGGTGACTTGTGAAGATCTTTACTCTGACAGGCAGTGGAAAGTTTGCCATGCCTTTGCCACTTTTGTTTCCAGACGAACTGAAGCCGGAAAGGTAACGGAGCGGGGACCGAAACGATCCCGAGCACACCAGCGCTTTGGTGAAGCTTGCTTATCTCCTTCTGGCCGCTTTGGTTTTCTGTGCACAGGTACAGCTCAAGCAGGTGATTCCGTACACGCAAATGGAGCAGATGGAGTATAGCCTGGCAGCAGAGCGGCGGAGGATGCGGCTCATCCATGCTGAGATTATCACAGACCTGCTGAGCAGCAGCACAGCTCAGCTGGGTAAGGACACAAGGCTTTTAGAACACACGGTCCTCTAAGGTCAGAGAGATGACAGCCTTTTCTTTTTGGGTCTTTCATCAGGGGAATGTCAGGAGTATGACGACGCCGTGCCATCTGAGAAGACCCGAGTGGAGAGCGTGGAGCTGGTGCTTCCGCCCCATGCCAACCATCAAGTCAGCACTTTTGGAGGCCAGATCATGGCCTGGATGGAGAATGTGGCTACAATTGCAGCAAGGTATGCGGTTTGTTTTTCTTTTGAAGAGCTTCACCTTTAGAGAGGCTTGCAAACATATTCAGAATATTTTACATTATTTTATATTTTAACCCCAAATTTGATGCATTTTATTAGATTTATACAAAAAGCCGTCAGAAAATAGAATTTTATGGAAAAAGGGAAGCATACACTTTTTGCTTAACAAATTCATATCTAAAAAGTTGTGGCTGTTATTACTATTTTGGCCATTTCATGTCCTCATATACTGAAAGAAAATGCAAACAATTTAATCCTCTATCATGAAAGCCAGGAACTGAACCTTTTGAACACACTGGCCCTGGCAGCATCATGCTGTGGGGATTATGTTTAGGAGGATGAGTGAAGTTGATCAGAGGGAGGCGAATCTGAAAGGAAATCTGTTAGAGGCTGATGAAGGCTTTAGTCTGACACTGAACACCTTTACAACAGGAACATCATACAATCAGATCCTCAATGGAGAGGTTTTGATCAGAATATTTTCATGTATTGGGATGAATACATGAATACATTAGAAAACAGAGTTGGGAACCTGTGGTGCGACGTGATGTTCAGAGATGCTTTCCATCCATTCTTTCTGAATCTGAATTATTTTTGCAATAAAGCAAAATAAAGCTGCTAGAGAAATACCCTCTAGAGGCCAACAGCTGTAACTGCAACAGAATGTGATTCTTAAATACAAAAGCACGTCATGCTTTATCATTTTCATTTGAAAAAGAAAAAAGTAAAAAAACATGCATAATTTCATTTGTACCTTACCAAAATGGAGTACTCTGTCACTTTTCTACCACATAAAATTCCAAAGAAATGCATTGAAGTTTTGGGTTTTGGTTTGATACAGAATAAATTGAAGGGTGTCTATACTCTTGTACATACATACTTTGTAGAGTATGCTTTGTTATCTGTATGACTGGACTTCTGAAAAATATATATTTAAGTTTTGGGAGATTACCACCATGTTATGTTTTGTGAGGAGCAAAGGAAAGAAACGTGACTGTTTTATGTAAATCTAGCTAAAATTTTATTTTTGAGACCTCTGAGCATCACCACTTTGTTTTTCTGAGATCTTTATAGATCTATGCTGCTATGGCTATGTTCCATTTTCCCAATTTAATATTGTACTTAACACATCCATGTCCCTAAATACATGAGTGGATGTGTATTTGATGCGCATCTGTGCTCTACAGCACAATTACGTATCCGTATCACCTCTTTTTTCTGTTTTGGTCCAGCCGATTATGTAACGCCCACCCAACCCTGAGGACAATAGACATGTTCCATTTTCGTGGGCCGTCACACATTGGCGACCGGCTGGTGCTGAAAGCTATTGTTAACAACGCCTTCAAACACAGGTGCGTCTCCACGTTACCAGACAGATTTCAGTAAACAATCCCTGAATCGACTAAGTGATGTCAGCAATGTTCATTTGTAGTGCCTTTGATTTCAATCTGCACTTACGTACGCTTAGTGTGTTTGCAGCTCTGAAAAAAAAAAAAAAATTGTATTACTGATGCTATGTAGCATGGAGGTGGGAGTTTGTGCAGAGGCCTATCAGGGTGGAGAACCTCTGCGCCATATCAATAGTGCCTTTATGACCTTTGAGGTGCTGGACAGTGACAGGAAGCCCCGTACACTGCCACACCTACGGCCCGAGCCTGTGGTATGTTAACAAAGTTTATTAATAACATTTGGAGACCTTGCACTGCAACGTAATCAACATTCATTTGACTGAACTAAATTGGGGTTTCATGTGTTATAAAGGATGGAAGAAGACGTTATAAAGAAGCTATTGCAAGAAAGAAGATTCGCCTTGACAGGTATGTCACACTTATATATATATATATATATATATATATATATATATATATATATATATATAGAAAGAGAGAGAGAGAGATCTCATGGTGCAACCATAGTGTTGCGTGAATATGGCGTGACAAAGCTCCTTGTTTGCAGTATTTTTCATAAGAAAATGACTTGGCTTGGCTGCGTATCACAGCTGAGCAGACTTTGGTGGAGAGTTTACTAAGAATAAAAACTTCATTGTTCAGCTGTTAAACACTCTGCTTCCAGCATAATCTGTGTTTCTTCAATTTAGAAACCAAACGTGTTGGACTCACCCGAATAAGTGTTTATACTGGTCAGATTTGGTCTTTGATTTGTGCCTTAATTTTTACAGAAAATACATCATCTCTTGCAAGCAAACCGAAGTGCCTCTGTCTGTGCCCTGGGATCCAAGTAACCAGGTATTGGTTTGAGAAGCAATCAAAGCCCACCAGATATGGTGCTTAAGCTCAGGAGTTCACTCAACCGTTTGCTTTTTCAGATGTACCTGAGCTACAACAACGTATCAGCCCTGAAGCTCATGGATACCCGGAACAACTGGGTCTTAACCTCAGAGAAAAATAAGGTCAACTTACATTCTGCAATGTATTATTTAGAATGCAAAATTGCTTGTTGCTATAAAATATACATATTTCTTTGAATAAATCTGACGCCCCAAAAATACACTGAAGTAGTGTATTATGAAGTAATTTTACCCTGAATGGTCACAGGACATCATTAAAAGCCCAAAACTAAAATGGCAAGCTTGGAATGTATGTACATTTCTCACTGGCACTGTACATGTTGATACCTTAAACAACTTCTGTTGATACATATTGATAGGTGAGACTATACACATTGGAGGAAAACCACATGCTTTGCGTCAAGGTGGAGATGTACGTCAGCGTCCCAGCAGAGCAGGTGTTCCACCTGTTGTCGGACCTGAGGAGGAGGAAAGAATGGGACCGGCATTACGAGTCAGTAACATGCACACATTTCAAACACGGTGCTTTAAATGCAGCAGATGAAGATTAGATTGTCCCGGTATCTGTCTAACCTCAGCCACCGGCAGTGAAGATTTACGGTTTTCGCACAGGACTTTTTATGAAGGCAACAGTAACTTCCAGATGAATGCTTACTTGTCACATTACTGTCAAATACTCAAAAGCCTGAAAACTTTCAAAATGTTTCTAATTACATTTTTTGTTGTCGATGTTTCAACCACAGGGAGTGCGAGGTGATCAACCAGGCAGATGAGGATGACACTCTTTATCGCGTGGTTACTCCCTCTGTCAGCAAAGGGGGCAAAGGGAAAGACTTTATCTTGCTCGCATCGAGAAGGAAGCCATGTGATTCCAGGTGCTGCAAAATGACATGTCATTTCATGTTCTCTTTTTCCAGCTCGAAAATGATTTCATAAGGTATTTAGCATTTCAGATAGTATTTCTCATCTTGTGGTTTCTAAAGAAGGTTACTGCTCTTTTTACTATTTCACATTCTTTCTTCAATGCATATTGATATGAACAGGTCAAATTCCATGCAGAGTGCTAAGTATAATTTTGGTAGCATTTTGTCAATTCATTTTGAAATGGTTCATTTGCTGCAGTTTAAATAATTTAAACAGTGACTGGACAGATCCCATGAGCCAATTGATCTTTGCAGGAGACCTAACACAGAACAATCTTTTTGACTAAGTAGGGTCCGTGCGTCTGACTTAAATAAGTTATGCTGACAAAAAAAAAAAGTAGTTTGTTGACTCATTTGAGGAATAACTTTTTTGTTGAATTTTTGCTCTTTTATACCTCCATAGCATTGTACCTTTTTTGTGCTATATATATAACTCCTTATTTAGAAATTCCATTTTGTCTCTCTCAGGGACCCGTACCTGATCGCTCTGCGTTCTGTCACTTTGCCCACTCACCCGCCTACAGAGGATTTCTCCAGAGGAGAGGTGCTCTGTGCTGGCTTCACAATCTGGGAGGAGTCCAGTTCGGTCACCAAGGTTAGCCCCGATGTCTGCGGCACAAGCTCTAATGCTTACAGCACAATTGCTGCAGGTATCAAAATTGATCATCCGTTTTTGTTTCAGTTCACCTACTACAACCAGGCCACACCAGGCGTCCTCCCCTACATCTCGACAGACGTGGCTGGCCTCTCCTCCAGCTTCTACAGCACGTTTTCCGCTTGCAGTCAGTTCCTGGAAGCCAACAAAGACAGCCTGGGTGCTCTGCCACCTTCTTCATTTTGATTTAAAACCCCTCTCCCATGAGCAAAGAAAGGGGCATTATCAGGACAGAGTAGCATTGTTTCACAGCTCTAATCCTGACTTAACACTCCTTTGGAGGTGCTGGGCTTAAATATGTCATAAAGTAAGCCATTCTGAGATTATGAAGGACTGCTAGTTTGTACTTTCCATAGACAAGTACAAACCAAAAGCGCACAAATGATTTTATGCCTCTGTAGTTTTTTTTTTTTTAGCATTATATTTTGAAAAACATGTGCAATTCAAATTTCTAGATATATGATTTATATTTTGTGAGCCATCAGTTCACTGTCACTTAACACTGGAAAGATTTTTTTTTTTTTTTAGATAAGGTCCAGTGTAATTATTTTGTCACTTTGTATGTTAATATATTTGAAGTCAACATTAGGAAGTTTACATGTGGTTTTGGTGTATAACTTTGCTGTTTTCTTTGAGACAACGATGTATATCCATCCATCCATCCATTTTCCGTCACCCTTCTCCCTATCAGGGTCGGGAGTTGCCGGTGCCTATCTCCAGCTGCGTTCCGGGCGAGAGGCGGGGTACACCCTGGACAGGTCGCCAGTCTGTCGCAGGGCACAACGATGTATAGTTTTGTAGAATTTCACTTGAACTAATTTTATTGTATAGACATAAGCTTTGAGGATAAAATGTGTTGAGTTACTTTAATCAATAAACTTTTCAAAAGCTGTTAAATACGTTCTCCGAAACTTTTCACGTGCACCACCCTTTAACTTTTCATTCCTAACTTTCCTAAACCATTTTATATAAAAGCTTCTGATACAGTTTCACAGGTCCAGGAGAGGAATATGAACTAGTTTTTTCCTAATGCAAATCCACCTTCATAGAAAATGGGTGTAATTCTCAGTACAGTGTGAACACAAACAAATCCAATCCTCTTAATGATCACAGGAACTAAATCTGTCCAGAATCAGCACACCATTCCTGCAGAATCACATCATTATCCTTCTGTATTGCATTTTGAACTCATGTTTTCCAACTAACAGTTTCCTCAAAAAAGGCCTCAGTTTCCCCCAGAAGACCTGCCTCCACTCAAAAGTTTTTCTCATGATGTACATTATTCAGAAACGCTACAGCATGACTGTCTGAATGTAACGTAAATTCCTCTGGAGTCTCCTGGTCTAGATAAAGCGCTATACAAATACAGGCCATTTACCTACTGTTGGTTAGAAATAGAAAAACATATTTTTTAATTAAAATTTAAAATGGTGCATTAGGCCAAACAAAAGCATTTTTTTCATTCCTATTTTCTGTTTTCACACACTAATCCTGAACAAAGTTAAAGACAGGAGCAAGTTTATTACGTTAAACAGCATGTACATATATATAAAAAAAACAAAAAACTAACGGTTATTTTAAATGATCTAGGTTTTTTTTTTATCTTTATTTTATCTAATATTATTTCAAGCAACTGAGGAATTTTAGCTGGAAACCTTGGTATCTTTCAAACAGTGTGCACCAAGCTAAAATGATGTTTATTCCTAATCAATAGAGCTAAAAGTGCAAATCAGTTTACAAAGGCTGCGCCCAGAGCAAAGTGGATTCACTCATTATTGTTCTTGTTGTTGGAAGGAGCTAATTTGTTGGAATTAGGGACAGAGTCCACTTTGTGTCGGTAAATTGGGAGCCAGGAAAACCAGCCTAACAACATTAATACGAAAGGCAGTGGTCAGGATCTGAGCAAATGCTGAGGGCAGAAAAATTGTACTGTGACTGGTAATGTGATGCAAAAAATGTTATTATAATTTTGTGTTTCTGCCTTTTCCTTTCATGTCAAAAGAAACAAGAAATAAGCAATTCTCTACCGAAGAACTTGTTCCTTTTTACATTTTGAGACATCCAGATTTTTTTTACACTTTCATTTCTAAAGAAATTAAAGCAAGTGGCTTTTTCCCACTTGCTATAAGTGGGAAAAAGCAAGATTTTTCCCACTTGCTTTTTGGGAAGCAAGTGGAAAAAATTCTGACAGCGTTATTTGGTTGCTTTTTCGGGAAAAAAGCAAGCGTATTTATTAAATGTAATAAGAAAAATATTACATTTATTTAAAAAAAAATTATTTTTGCTTGATCTTGACCTATGAAACACTTTATTTAGGCTTTATTTAAAACCATTGAAGCTTATGAGATAAACCAGCTTTGGGGCAACATGAAACAAATGAGTTATTAAAATGTTTACTTGAAGTCAGATCTTCAGGCATTTTGCTCATGTGACAGGTCATTTTTATGCTTTCTGTCATGATCAGGGACAAGTAGTGGACAGTAAACAAAGGGGGAAGAAAGCAGCCAATTGCATTTATAAAGACTTGAAAACTACAGACTTCTGTACCCAACTATGTAGTTGTTTGGAAGGGAAAAGAGGTAGAAAAGATGCAAAAGTCAGGAAATAAAACTATGTCAATTACAAAGATTTGTTTATACATTTATTTTCCTTTTCTATTGTTTGAAAGACCTGGGAATAACTGCGGACAATTTACATTTATCCTGTAAATTATCTGTGAAACTGTGCAATTTGTGCAAAAATGTCTGTTTAAACGTCATCAGATGGAATTTGTAGCATTTCGGCGGCCAATTGGCCGCGCGCATGCGCTGTGAACGCAACGAACCACGTGACACCAAAGCCGGAAAAACAAGACTAGCATACCCAGAAGAAAATCCCGTGAGTTCAAACTAAAAGCAACGCGCTCGGTTCTGTCCAGACGGTGTTTCATTGACAGCAGAAGCGCCAGCATGAGCAGCAGGAAACTTCACACCGCAACAAGAGAAAAGCTCAGGAAGTTCAACTCGCTGCGCGGTGAGATTCGTTTTTGTTTTTTGTTTTTGTTTTTCTCCATTCATTTTACTTCGACCCGGGGAGTTCAGTAAAAGTAACACGGTGGCTTTCCTGAAGGTCGAGAGGTTTCACCGGGTGAGTTTTGGGATGTCGTGGCCGTGACCGCCGTGGACGGGAGCCAGAAAGAAGCGTACGAGCTGCAGATCGCGGAGAAGGTTGAGAGGAAGGAGCTTCCGGTCGGAGCTCAGTACCAGGTCTTCTCAGATCCGCCTGGGAGCAAAATAGGTCAGTGAACAACCCTCGGCGTTATTTGATTTCACTCTTTTCCCGCTTCTGTTAGGCCGATGTTTAAAGTTGGCGTCGTTTTGCAGGAAATGGAGGCTCCACTCTGCATGCTCTTCAGCAGCTGAGTGACATCTATGGAAAAGCTCTGAGCCACATGAGAGTCATCCTGATCCACGCAGGTCACTCGAGTTTTTCTAACATATATATAACTACTTGTGCAAAATGTGTTGGTTTGGTTGTAGGGATTTCTTTTTGTGAGTGTGTGTAGGATATGATAGGTTTAAGAATTTCTTTTAAAAAAGTAGGGAAAACTTGTATTTTTTTTTTCCTGAGATTTTGAAAGATACATTGAGATATTATCAAGATTATTACAAACGTGCGTTTAGGATTCTTAGAAGTGCTCCTAGAGAAGGATCTAATTGTTTGAAAGGTCCCTTTTATGCATTCAGCTGAATCAGATTTATTGGAGTTGGACAACCATACAAATAATGTGGTTTGGGGGATTCTGAGAGCCACTTTTATGTTATTTATTATTAATAATCATAAAAAAGCAAATGAACAAAGACAAGAATGAACTAGAGATGTGCAGTATATCAAATATGCCGTCATGATAATGTCTGTCTTTAACCAGATTCACGTTCTGCACACCAATCATATAACTGGCCAAATGAGATTAGAGATTTGAGAATAGCAAAGTCTCACTTTGCTATTTTCCCATATTTGATGTGCAAAGTTTGCAGTGACAGATGAGGAAGGAAATTTGTTTTAATCACTACAGTACATGTTTTTATAATGGTATATAGTTTTTGCAAACAACTCCATTGTACGCACAATTTCTATTCCTATAACACAGTTTACCTTTTCTGGGTTTTTTTGTCGGTCAGCTTCCTCCATAACAGTGGAAACGTATCCACTTCCACCCTGAGGGAAAGATTAAGCTGTTTAGGAATTACAAAATTAAAACACTGAATATATCCTATATTGAAAGAAAATAATTAAAAAATATTTTAATAAATGTCGACTTGTATTAAAATAAAGAAAAAAAAAAAAAACCCACCAACATTTGTCACTTCCACATGTTGTACCTTCAGGTGGCTTCAGCCAGCGAATGCCCAGTGCCAGCGCTCTGGGAAAGATCTTCATGCCTTTACCACTGGGGAACCCCATCTACCAGATGCTGGAGCTCAAACTGGCCATGTATGTGGATTTCCCGTCACAAATGAAGCCCGGCTTCTTGGTGACCTGTGCAGATGACATCGAGCTCTACAGCATACCAGAGGAGGAGAGAGTCAGTTTTGATAAACCAGGCTTCACAGCTTTAGCCCATCCCTCCCCACTGTCTGTGGGAACCACCCATGGCGTGTTTGTGTTGGAGCCGCGAGAACGTTCCTCGTATCCGGAAATGGAGAATGCCTCCTGTCTGTGTTTTCTGCACAAGCCGAGCGTCCGTGAGATGCGGGATAGCGGAGCTGTTTGCACGAATCAGAATGGCCTGTTTTCCATGTCTGACAGTGAGTTTGTCTACACAGACAGCACCTATTACATGGACTTTAAGACCGCCAAGTCACTCCTGAACCTGCTGAATGAGTTGGGTCCGTTGAACTGTGAGATCGACGCATACGGGGACTTTCTCCAAGCTCTGGGGTCAAAAGCCTCAATAGAGTACACCAAAAACACGGCCAATGTCACCAAAGAGGAGAGTAGCCTTGTTGAAACCCGACAAAAGATCTTCCATCAACTTAAAGGGATGCCCCTCAATGTCATTCTCCTCAACAACTCTAAGTTTTATCACATCGGGACCACCTCAGAGTACCTCTTCCACCTGACGGAGGACGAGGCGTTCAGGGGCGAGCTGGATCTCCTGTCATCTGCCTTCAGCCTAAATGCCAATGAAAACTTCTCTGGTTGCTGCATCATGCACAGTGTCCTTGATCCCAGTTGCTCTGTGGAGGCTGGGTCGGTGGTGGAGTACTCCAGGCTGGAAACAGGGGTGTCCGTGGGTGGGGGGTCCATCATCAGCAGCTGCTGGGTCAGTCCGGGCCTCTCTGTGCCAGCTGGGGCTTTCATGCACACATTATGCGTCACCCACCAGAAACAAATCAGGTTTGTTACCGTCTTCTTTGGTATTAAGGACAACTTAAAGCAAAGTGTGGCTTCTCCGGCATATTTGGAGAAACTAGAGTTTTTTGGACTTAGCCTTGCAAAGTGCCTGTCCCACTGGGGGATGGAGAACGAGCGCCTCGAGTTCTCAGGCGACGCATCGAGCTGCAGTGTGTGGAACGCTTGCTTGTTTCCTGTTTGCTCTGAGCGGCAAAGCTCCTTCTCCGAGTCTCTCAGAATGCTGCAGGCCGTCCTGAGCGGCTCCACGAGCCCGCCTCCCAGAGACACAGCTCTGATGTCGATGCAGGACTGTTTACAGTGCAAGAACCTGGAGGAAATGCTAAAGCTCAAGAGGAGGCTACATCATGACATCAAACAGGGCAAACTCAGCATTTAAACGACCGTTTTTACAGATATTGAATTCATTTATGACGTTTCGCTTTGTTGGTGGAAGTAAATGTTTTGACATTTTGTAACTTTGTTTGCTTTTAAAGCAATAATTTATGCATCATCCATAAAACCGCTTTAAGTGAATCTTGCTTTGCTTCATACTTCTATGTTTGGATTTGCGTTCATTAAATTGGAACAATTCACAATTGGAATTGTGACAAACAGATTTGGTTGAGGATATTTTTGCCTTTTAATGGTCGTGACACATTGCTATAGTTGCACTACCTGGTGCTGCTGCAACATTTACCAACATATTTGAAATGTTCTGTTAATTCTGATTATCAAATGGCACAGAAAGTGATATATATTTTTTAAATTGTCATAATAAACCCCCACTAGTTGCTGCATTACACTGCAGTCACATCTGTTAGTCCATGTTTCTCTGTGAGCATTACAGTAGAAGCGAGTCATAATGCTGCTGGAAATTCAAAGCTATAATAAAAATGAATCAAATCTTAATTTTTCTGTCACACACTTTGTCCTGCGTCCTTCTCCACTGTTTGTCATGCTGTCTTTGACGCTGCTACTCACCGATCCTCTGCTTTGTTAAATGCAGTCTGTAAACAAACGGAGTGAAGGGAGACAGGTTGTCACAGTTGTGAGGACTTCCTCTCAGAAGTGTTTATTTTTAGCTCTCAGCTATGATCCGTCTTTATCTGGACGGGGGCAATTGTGCCAGAGTGTGAGATTGTGTTCTTCTCTCACTGTAGCTCACAAATTAAAAAAAAAAAATAAAGAAGGGAAAAGACCAGTTCAATGGGAAACTACAAATCCAGACCGTCTCAGACATGCACAGGTAAGGCCTGTTTTAAATGTGATCTTTGGACGTACAGGACTTTTATTTTGAGCTCTCATCACTTTACCGGAGGAACAGAGAGGAGCTGCAGAAGCCTTTACGCGTCTTCCATTGCTGGCATAATCTCTCATTTAAAGTTGTTCACATGTTGCTTCGCGCGTGTTACGAAAGTGACGTGACAAGACGATCATGTTTGTGACAAATGTGCTGTGAAGATGAGTGGAAGAAGAAAGTGGGCGAGTCGTACTCTGTGATCATCGAGAAGCTGGACGACGACTTCCAGCTCCCAGAAAGCGCTCTGGCAGACCTCCACCTCGCTTTCAGGTGACCGGCGGCCCCATCCGTTCACACAAAATAAAATTGAATCTGACTAAAAAAAATAAATAAATAAAAAATCTGCAGCTTTTGCTGGACATCAGTCTGACTTCCTGCTCTGTTGAGTTCTGATTTTTGGGACTGTGGTTGTCTGCAGCTCCGACGAGGCTTTCCAGAAGGTGAACGTGAACTACAGAACGGAGAAGGGGCTGTCGCTGCTGCACCTCTGCTGTGTGTGTGGAGGTATGCATGACTGCTGGAGTCTATTAATAACGCCTCTGCAAAATGTGACAGTGGATGGAGGGATTACTGCGGCGCCCACTGACCTTATTGTGTTCAGTTGACCTTTCTGTTATCTGCAGCAAAATTTAAAGACAGGTGGAGAGGGTTGATTCAATTTCTTCACTCCGTTCTGTAAGATTTCATTGACTTTGAAGTATCGACTCACTGAAGCGTGTTTTTATCCCTGTGTGCCCAGGAAATAAAGCTCACATGCGCACCCTGATCCTCAAAGGCCTGCGGCCTTCTAGACTCACCAGGAATGGCTTCACTGCTCTCCACCTGGCTGCTTACAAAGTGAGGCAACTTGTGCCCTCTGGCTTATTTTATAGATTTGAAAACTTATTAAAGGCTTACCACACGGTGGAGCTTAAGTGCTTCAAAAACAAAGACGTGGCGGCTGCATCCGAGTGGATTTATTTGACAATAACCATAGGAGCACAAGACGTTATGCAGCGGCTTGGTGTGTTTGTGTGCTGCAGGACAACGCAGAGCTGGTGACCGAACTCCTGCATGGTGGGTCAGACGTGCAGCAGGTGGGATACGGGGCCCTCACAGCTCTGCATGTTGCCACACTGGCTGGGCATCATGAGGTGAGACGAAGAGTCACTATCCTACATCTTTTCTCTCTCTGTTAGCTCATTATTACCGAGGTGCTGCAATTGCCACAGTTTGTTGCTTTCGCTGAAGCCAGTAGCACAATTCTGCAGCCAGCAGCTGGAACAAAGGCAGACTCCTATAAGCACATCTCTAACTTACAGAAGCTCTTTTCAGCCACTCTAATGGGGGGGAGAAAAACTTGTGTCTCATCATATTAAGATACTATCTCATAATTATGACTTGACCATCTAATTTTATTGACTTCGCTACAGTATTTTATAATATTGAGAATTTCAAAAGTATTTGTACATCTTGTATTTTTTAATATTCTCTAAAATATTATATAAAAAAAAAACCTCAGGAGGAGATGTTGAATTTGTTTCTATTCCCATCATTTACTAGTAATAAAATGAACCATTAGGCTTTCAGAGAATAGAGGGGAGAATGGAAAAGGTAAAAGCAGTGTCAATGGTTTTGAAATCCAGCTGGGCTTCAGTAATATTTAGATCTCTTTGAAAACACACTCAGTTTCTCCCCATGTTAAGTTAGATAGAATTGTAATTGTATCCCTTGCAGTAGCAGCCTAGAAAAGCCTCCCTTATCAATTAATAACACACAATCTACTGAAAACTTTACCAAACTAAATGTGTTTAGCTAAACCTGTTCTGGTCCAGGGTTTGTTTTGCTATTAGAAGAACTTGGTGAACTCCATTTGCCTTATATCTGTGTGAATGAACTTATTTTGATTCATTGCCATGTTCTCATGCAGGCTGCTGACATACTCCTGCAGCATGGAGCTTTTGTCAACGTCCAGGACGCTGTGTTTTTCACTCCGCTGCACATTGCCTCCTACTATGGCCACGAGCAGGTTTGTGTCTCACATTTTCTTTGCAGAACGTGAACTGAAACAAACATCTCGCTCTCCTGACTCCCCCCGTATGGACTCCGCTTCTCTTTCCAGGTTGCAAAGCTGCTGCTGAAGTTTGGGGCAGATGTGGACGCCAGCGGTGAGGTGGGAGACCGGCCGCTGCACCTGGCGGCAGCCAAAGGCTTCCTCGGCATCGTAAACCTGCTGGTGGGAGACGGTAGCAAAGCCAATGGTGAGACCAGAGAATCTGAACTAAAATGCAAATCATCTGCAAGTCAGAGTCATTTACTTTTAGCTACGCTGTGCAGCACAATCAGTTTGGACCAGCATGTCTCATCCTTCAGCAAACCACTTGGGGCTCATTTACAACACGCTCAAGCAGGGACGGTTGTTGAGCTTCTCCCACTGCTTTGCTGTCTGTTAACCAGTAAATGCCCGAGACAACGAAGAGCACGTCCCTCTCCACTTCTGCGCCCGTTTTGGTCACCATGAGATCGTTCATTTTCTTCTCGAAGGGAGCGGCGAAGTTCAGCCTCATTCTGTCAACATCTACGGGGACACGCCTCTACACCTGTAAACGAATGCTCCACAGATCTGAGTCTCGCAACAGTTTGCTGTTGTCGACTGGATTTCTTTGTGTGAATGTGTCTAACCAGGGCTTGCTACAATGGCAAATTTAGTGCGGTGAAGGAGATGATACAGCTTTCTGGTACGGAAAGTTTCTTAAAGGAGAACATATTCAGTGAGACGCCACTTCACAGGTACAGACGAGCAGAGCTGGTTCATGCATCGTCCACCGAGCAAGCTTTGGGGTGGCAATAAATTTCTGCTTTATAACGCAGCGCGTGCACTTACGGCAAAGACCTGGAGATGGTCAAATTCCTGCTGGGCCAGAACGCCATGAGCGTCAATCATCAGGGCAGAGATGGCCACACAGGTGATCTCTCTGCTGCGCTCAAAGTGACGAGACTCCCTTTAGCGCAGCAACAAAACCCTAAACTCACATCCGCATGTTTAGCTCTTCACAGTGCCTGTTTCCATGGCCACATCCGCCTGGTCCAGTTTCTGCTGGACAACGGGGCCGACATGAACCTCGTGGCCTGCGATCCCAGCAGGTCCAGCGGGGAGAAAGACGAGCAGACTTGCCTGATGTGGGCTTACGAGAAAGGTTTGTGTTTGAAAAAGCTTTAAAAGGAATTCGTGATGCTTAAGCTTTTAGAATTTTTTTTTCATTTTATGAATGATAGACAAACACAAAGTTGTGCATGATTGTAAAGTGAACGGAAAATGTTTTCAAAATTTCAAACAAATATGTCTGAAATGTGGCAGAATTTCGTATTCATCCCTTTTGGATGCTACAGAATAAAATCCAGCGTAATCTGTTGCATTGCATGAATCAGCTAGGTAGAGTCAACCTGTATATAAGCACAGCTCAGCGATAAAGCTGTGGAGATATTTAAAGCAGGGTTAGGTTACAAATGGTGTGAAAATGGAAAGAGTCTGACAAAAGTACAGATCTACCAAGACTTTGTGCCCCAACTAAACTGAAACTATGGACATGATTCAAAGAAGTAGCCAAACAAGTAACTCTGGAGAAATTGCAGACATCGACAACTCACCCGGGAGAACATGTCAACGGAAAAAAAAATGTCAGTTGCGCACAAATCTAACAAATATGGAGGAATAACAAGATGGAAACTATTTCTGAACAAACCATGTCGCTTAGCAGTTTGATACGAGCCACGTAGGGAGCGCAGTACAAATATAGCAAAAGGTGATGACAAATACACTGATCTGAAAACATACAACGAACATCACTGTGTTCACACCATGCTCACTGTCACATATGAGGCTGAAACCCGGGAAGAAAACCTGCCGAGAAGCAGGAAAACGCTTCAGTCTTAGGTGGAGGATCACCTATAATGTGACCTCTTGTCACATTTTTATTAGTTCCTTACAATTGTGTGCTGACTGGTTGGGTTTGTCTGTCTCATTAAATCCCAGTAAGGCATATGAAACAGTTCAAGGGAATATGAAAACCTTTCTTGGACCCTTTCTGCAAAATGTCTATAAAGATCAACTGAAGGCCAGTGATTGTCTTGTCACAGGTCACGATGCCATCGTCACCTTACTGAAACACTACAAACGTCCAGACGATTCCCCTTGTAATGAATACTCCCAGCCAGGAGGGGGTGAGAATGAACCCTGTTAATTGTCAACTGTAATACAATCCTACATAATCACCCCAAAAAAAACGCCTAATTTTTGTACATTTTTCTTCCAGACGGCTCCTATGTTTCAGTGCCATCTCCGCTTGGAAAGATCAAAAGCATGACTAAAGGTAGTGAGCTGGAACGAAGCACATCAGCCTGTCATCTCAGAGGGCTGCACACACCGAGGCTGTTGCCAAGGGAATGGGCTCAGACGCTAACACACACACACACACACACACACACACACACACACACACACACACACACGCACGCACACCTACACACACGAGACAGGCTTTGAATTAATATATTGGGTAAAATTAACTTTTGTCAATCCCCCTTAGAATAGGTTTTCAACAAAATGAGACTGTGTTTTTTATGAGACAAGTTAACCAGAGTAAAAAAAAAAAAAAAAAAACTCATTTAAAAAAAAAAAGCACTTAAAAAATTAACTACAGCAGCATGTGTAATAACAGCAAATATGACACGGCGTATGAAGAGCCGTGTCTCCTGAGCAGGTGTTTGGAAAAAGCCAGTAACATTCCCAGCTCCCTTCACTATCGTCTGCAGGACTCTTTTGTCTATTTTACTGCAGTAGAGATCGATTTCTGGTTGTTTACTGTGTAAAATTACAGTCAAATTAGTATTCATAATAGTTCCGCCCAGGTTAAGCTTTTAACATCTCTTAATATTTATATGAACAGATAACAAGCTTTCTGAGCTGTAACCATAATAAGATTTTGTTAAAATAAATCCTAAATCACTGGCAGGTTTTATGTAGCCTGTAACTCTGACAGATAATTTAAATAAAGCATTTTCTCTCTCTCTCTTTTTTTTTTTTTTTTGATTATTATTGTTCTTCCAGAAAAAGCTGAAGTGCTTGTGCTCCGGGCCAGCCTTCCATCTCATTTCCACCTTCAGCTGTCTGAGCTAGAGTTTAATGAAATTATCGGGTCGGGTAGGTCCATTCGTCTTTGTTTTTCCTGTCAGCTAATGTGCTTGAAAATCTGATAATGCTATTGATGAGCGTATGCGTTACATTCGCAGGCTCCTTCGGGAGAGTCTACAGAGGCAAATGCAGGAACAAAATTGTCGCCATAAAACGGTATTTTTCGTCCCGCTCAGAGAGGAGAAGGGGTTTAGTATCCGACAGAAAGCCAGGAGTGGTTTGAGTTCTCCTTCTTTCCGCTGTTGCTTTTAACAGGTACAGAGCCAACACGTACTGCTCAAAGTCTGACGTGGACATGTTCTGCAGAGAGGTTTCCATCCTCTGCCGCCTCAATCACCCCTGCATCATCCAGTTTGTGGGAGCGTGCCTGGACGACCCCAGTCAGTTCGCCATCGTCACCCAGTACGTCTCTGGAGGCTCGCTGTTCTCCCTGCTGCATGAGCAGAAGAGGTGAGGACATGTACATTTACCCTCTGGCATTTAACTCAACCACTGATTATTATTCCTTGTCAACATGGTCAGTAAAAACAACTACAAACAGTTAGAAGCTGAATGGGGGGGTAGATCTTGACAGTAAAGTGAAACTAATGGAAAAAGAAACACAAGCTATGAAAACTTCAGAGGAAGATACAAATTGACCCTGAAAACAAAATATCTTCAGTTCCCTTTTATAAGGTTACCCTAATTTGTCATAGAATGATAGATGGAAAAGAATCTCGAATCCTGAACAACAGAAACGTCCGAGTGCTTTGAGGAAAACATATTCTTCGATCTCCACAGATCATTTAAAGCAATTCAGACGAGTTTATTATGTCGGAAACGCCAGAAGACACAGAAGACGTCCACCAGCTGTCCAGGAGCGCCACAGGGCATTGTACTCTCTCCATTCCTTTTCTCTCTGTTCACCTCAGACTTTCAGCACGATTCAGAAACCTGTCATTTAAGACCAGTGTGTTGGGGCATTCTTCTGTTTTACAGTCATGTCGGTGCAAGCAATCATCGTAATGTCTCTATTTTTTCTGTGTAACCATCACCATGTTACTAGATGCAAACTGGGTTTATATACTGGACCAGTTAGGACACTTCAGAGTAAGAAGTAAACTAGAGCAGTTCTATTGTGTCACATTGATTTCTGAAGCAATTTATGTGTTGACACCTGCAAACAAATGTATCTTTTCCAACTAAATGGAACTTGTGGAGAAGCTCAGTGCAATAAATTAAATTATACTGATCTTATACAAATCCAGTTTTGTAAAAGATCAGTATATACCAGGCAGGGGTGGAAATTAGTACCCACCACTGGCCAAATGCAGGTAAAAGTATGAAGTGGCATGTAAAAAGGAGCAACGCACTTGCCTTTATGGCAGGTTGACAATTTGAACAGAAAAAAAATCAAAATCTACATTCAGTTTGAACTTCTGTCCAGGCCCAGGTCAGGAGTGGCTGACCGGACTACAGACTGATGCACATACTGAATATGGGACCGACCTCGGCTGTCATAATTTAACAAAAAAAAAAAAAATCAAATATAATTTTTATTGACCGCAGCAGCCTATTGGTGGGTCCTCCTTTGCCCGCGCTTCTCCACCAAGGTTATAAATAGCCCCATTTTCTGATACGAGACGAGGTGGGTCAGAAAAGTTACGACAACTGAAGCTAAAAAGCGCGTAAGCCCATTCAGAAAAATGTTTCAAACTAATCGATAGATTAATTTCCACACAGTAGCGTCACAGAGGGTATTACTACCGTAAAGGCTTTGAGGGAGAGAAGCGAATTTCCACCCCTGATACCAGGCGATAATTTTGATGTAAGAAGAGGTCAAACTGCAGGCGGTAATTATTTGGTCTTGCAGGATAAGCACATGTTTGTACAATGCAGGTGACAGGTTCGCGTCACATTATCAGCCTCGCTCGCGTCAGTCCACCAAACTCTGCCGCCCAGCCGGGATCATCATCGATCCAGATGAAGTGTTCCGCTAACTGTGTGGCCAGGTGCTGCCTTTATGGACTGTCCTATTGATCTGTGTAAAGTGCTGCGTGTGATTGGCAGAGGGCATTGATCCGGCACTAAGTGGTTGCTGCCTTAATGATGTGTCAATGGACAGGCTCATCGACCTGCAGTCCAAGCTCATCATTGCCATCGACGTGGCCAAGGGCATGGAGTACCTGCACAACCTCACCCAGCCCATCATCCACCGGGACCTCAACAGGTTGGTGTCGCTCTAACAGCACGTGTGGCGGGAGACCATTTTTGATCCGAAAGCAGGTACCCATGTTACAAATGGCATGTCTTCCTTACAGTCACAATATCCTGCTCTACGAGGACGGACATGCAGTGGTGGCTGATTTTGGAGGTCAGATTCTCTTTGAATGTAAAAGAAGGATGAATGGATCAAGGATGGATATTTTAGATCTTCTAGTTAGGACATCTCTAAAGACAATTTTATACACCAGAAAATGTCAGACAGGTGGATGAATGACCAAATGAAACATCAGGGAACATCCTCTTGATTGGTTAATTAGAGCACCGGCTCAGCAGCATCTGATACTTCCCCATCTAACTATGATGGGTGTACTTAGCTTTTAACAGTCGTCTTGTTTATTTTAACTTCTTCTTTGTCTAGTAAATGATGAAAGAAAACATATTTTACAAGAATGTGTTTGTGTTATGAGAAAAATAACAAAAATAGCGACAGACCATTGCGTGAACAAAAGAGTTACTGATCTTTGTTTTGCCTCTGCACGTCTGCCTCTTCCTTTGTAGAATCAAGATTTTTACAATCGGTCGATGAAGACAACCTGACCAAGCAGCCAGGGGTCAGTGGCATTTGCTCCTTTCATCCCAATTCTCCTCCCTCTCCAGCCAGATAGCTCTCCCACAAAACTAGCCACATTAAGCGGAAATAAAAAAAAAAAAAAAACTCTGTGCTGTTATTTTGTTGAAGCCCAAGCCAGAGATTCTGCTGGCACCTGCCATCAATTACCCAGCAGCTAAAAAAGAAAAGTGCCATCATGCAGAATTTGTCTGGATGTGCTGACTCAGTGCTACATAGTGCTTTGCCTGCAGTTTGATGCTAAGTGTGTTGCCTCTCTGGGGAGCCGCCTGTTGTCTCCAACTGCTTGCCCTCACCAGGACTCTGTGTTTATCACAGTAATTGACCCATATTTCACCTGTGTGTGACGTATGCGTTTGACCCGACTCCATGTTTTAAAACGCATCGTTCATATTCTCCTCTGCTCTGCAAACCGAGATTAAAGAATCGTTCTGTCCTCTGGCCGCGCAGAACCTGCGATGGATGGCTCCTGAAGTGTTCACCCAGTGCACCCGCTACTCAGTGAAGGCAGACATGTTCAGCTACGCCCTCTGTCTGTGGGAGCTGCTCACTGGAGAAATCCCTTTTGCACACCTGAAACCAGGTCATTTTCCATCTAAGCAATGTCGTAACTTTAGGAAGTACGTTTTTGTTGCGTAGTTTTCATGTGGAGCAGTTTTAGGATCTGTGTTCTAAACTCTGATAAAAAAAAAAAAAATGGTAGTTTGTATTTTAAAAAGTGTAAACTATCACTGAAAGCCCTGATAAAGCTGTGTGATCCAAGAAAATCTCCACACACACACACACACAAAAAATCCAACTTCTAAAAAAATGCCATTATAGGTTATAATACTTATTTTATAAAATTACCAGATCCCTATTCTTTCATGTGCTCACAAATAAGTGAAATAAATGTAACTCAGGCAAAGTGGATCAAATCATCTGGGAACCGGTTTCTGTTTCCTTGAGGTCTGAATATAATGTGACACAGATTTTCATAATTATCTTGCTACCGCAGCGGGAGCAGTATAATATTGGAAATGATCAAAATTCTCCAGAGCTCAATGTGGGAGAGCTGCAGCACAGTCACCGAGTGAAGGATTTCTGAGACGTGGGTCACAAAGTCTTTACTAGCAACGATTAAACACATCAACCAGAACCTGGAGCCCTGGATGATCCAGAGAAATTATACAAAGAAGAGCAATCAAAAGATTCCTCTCTCTGTTTTCTTCAGCCCTTATTGCCAACATGAGAGTACAAGACTAATTGATTTGTATAAATGTGAAAAGTGCTGCATTCACATCGATGCTTAGCTATCTAAAAAAATAAAAAAAACGATTAAGAGTTCCTGCACAGCTGGTACATTTAATTTATTACGACATGAAATTGGTAACTTACATATTTATTACCAAGTTCATTGTTTATAACTTCTCATGTTCCAAGCAATAGAAAGCAGAAATGAAAGGTTTACAGCAGAAATGCACTGTAATAGTTGTCAGCAAAAATTGTTTGATTTTTTTTTTTTACATTCAAATGTCTCAAATGTTCCTCTCACCCTCAGCTGCTGCTGCTGCAGACATGGCGTACCATCACATCCGGCCTCCTATTGGCTACTCGATCCCCAAACTCATCTCCGCTCTTCTCATGAGAGGCTGGAACTCCTGCCCAGAAGTACCGACTTTGATTTCAGTTTCCACCGACTTTATCTCTAATTATCAGAATTAAGAAGGGGCATCTCCTTTTCTGCCCCCTAATCTTGTACAGAAACACAACTTTCCACCTGCTGTGTTTTGCACTGCTCAGCATGTACACTTTGTTATGTTAAACAGCGAAATACAATAATTTCATTCATCTCTTTAGCTGTGGTGAAGCTACTGAGTAAAACAATGCAGAGTCAGCTGGCCCTTTATGCACATGCAGCACTTAACGAATGATAGTTTTGTCCCCAGATGATACACCATCAGCCCGGTGTTTACACCGGGGAACAAATGGGACCGGCAGGGTCCTCCCACTGTGCTGTGATGCTCGTAATGATCTGGGACAGGTTTCCACTTTGCCTCATTAAGACACATTATTTCATGGCTGAAAGGTGCTGCCGCCGTATTTCCCTTTGTGACAGATATTCTGCCTGTGTGCCAATTAAGGTTGCCCAATAAATCACCTGTTTACCTGCCTTTGAGATATCCGTGTCACAGCCCAGGTGAATTGAATTTCACTTAAATTGAAAAGAAAATTGCTCTTAGAAACGCAATTATTCACGTCAAATATGATTGCATAAAAATGGTTCCGGCGTTTGCCTTCGTTTTCCTTAGTTTTATGTGCTGAACCGCAGACAGACTGTGGCGACCGCGCAGGGCGCATAACCCGAGCAGGTCCCAGGGGGCAGTGTTTGTTCTTTTACACCCAGACAGGAGATCTAAAGCGTCACTTTTAGAGCCAAAGTTCACCTTTGCTTCACATGTGGGTGGACTTCTATAATAATAAACACAGGAAGGCAAGCACACACACGCACACGCACACACACACCTGTGCCTTTGCTTTGGGGTAGATGCCCTGGGAGGAAAAAATTTATATATATATATATATATATATATATATATATATATATATATATATATATATATATATAGTTTGTTTCTCTCAGTTTGTTTCTCTCTTATTTCAGGACAGGCCTGAATTCTCTGAAGTGGTTTCCAACTTGGAGGAATGTCTGAGCAACATTGAGGTGTGTAACAACAAAAAAGTGTAGATTTTATGCTTCTGAATATCCAAAGCAAATTTTATCTCCAAGATGAATTTGTGGAGAGGAAATTGCAGGGAAATCCAGCCAGTGCAACTTCAGGTTAATCAGATTCACAATAGATTGCAGCTGTGCACACAACAGTACTGAATGCTGAAACTGCATAAATGACCCTTTTCTCCAACATTTACCAACCAGACCGATTTGTTTTTGTTGCATGAACATTTACAGGACATACGTCACAGGTTGAAACACTGAGATGTTTTATCCTGGTCTCATGTTTTAACGTCACTGTGACATAGCTTGAGAAGAAGGGCACGTTCAATTTAGAGATGCACTAAAGCAATGCAATCTTCTGTGGCGTGTCACAGTTGATGTCTCCGGCCTCCAGCAACAGCAGCGGCTCCCTTTCGCCCTCTTCCTCCTCTGACTGTCTGCTGAGCCGAGGAGGACCCGGTCGAAGTCACGTGGCCGCCCTGCGCTCTCGTTTCGAGCTGGAGTACGCTCTCAACACCCGCGCCTACGCCTTCTGGACTCAGAGGTAGAACAGATCAAGGGCCTTCTTAGACAACCAAAGATTAAGGGGTTTTGCAACACAAGGGTCCCTCAGAGTATATTTTCTCAGTATCTCTAAAAACAAATTGAAAGACGTCCATACAGCAAATCAGCAAAATACTCCCAAAGCTTTCACGGTAGAGTTTCTGCAGGAGACTTTCAAAGTGAATCCTTTTGGCTTAAAAATGTACAAACAATAAATTCCCAAGGGAGAAAATATCTGGAACACTTTTGGTTTGTGGAGGGGAAAAAAAAAAAAAAAACCCTCATTCTGTTTAGACGGTTGTAAAAGTGTTGTCCCAGTGACCAGCTCAGCTGTGTAATGCAGCAGTGAACAATGGAGTTACTTGGTAACCCAAGAGGAAACAAATGAAACCAACAAGCAAAGGAAAATATGTGTGGCATTTAGTTTTCGATCAGGTTTTTAATGAGTGCCCAGTTTTAAAACTATGCACACAAAAAAAGGGAAACTGGTAACGGTAAATAACTCAGTCAACTAGTTAATTTTGTAAACAAAAGCAGTGCAAATGCCCACCACAGTCAGTTGGATCTTTTTGTAGATTTAATATATTTTAGATTTTGAAATAACAAAACTGATAAATGACAAAAATGTAGTTTCATTGTATGGTCAAATCTTTTAAAGCTTTCATGAGGATTGTATATTGTGTTCTCCCAGAAAGGGAAAGCAGTATATGCTGAATGTCTCATCTTTCCCCCCCCATCTCATCTGTCCTCTTTACTCGGTCTTTATTTCAGGACGTGTATTGTTTTGCAGCTGATTGACAGACAAAGAGCTGAGGATAGTCATTTTGTCATTTTCAGTGAGCGCCGCAGAGCTTCTGGTGGACTTTCACTGGAGGAAATCAGGAGGAACATGCAGTTCTCTCCCATTGATCGAAACGGTTGGTTTGCACAACAAACGAAATGCAATCTATAGGTATTTCCTTGAATACATAGGCTGCACATAGGACAAAAAGTATAACGGAGAGATATAGTTTATAGTTTTTTTCTTTTAACATTTGCTTCTCGGTTGATTTTGGGTTTTAGTGCTTACAATAATTAAACGATTTTCCTTGTTGTCAATAAAAAAAAGGTAAAAAGTGCAAAAAAGTAAAAAGACAGTGAGTATGAGCCAGCAGCTTAAAAAAAGGGACGATGGCACGTAAATAATATTGAACTTGGGTATCAATTTGCAGCACAATGTCTAACTGCAGGGTCCACAATAACAGTAGTGGCAGCAAAGTTTCTAGAGGTCACTCTGGAGAGGTGAACAGAAGCAGCTAAAAGTCTCACTTTTCTATCCCGCAGTAATATAATCATCCTTTTATTTCTTAGGCAGGTTTTAACTGCAGTGCAGTAACACGGCTTTTGAGAAATTTTCACATTAGAGAATAAAATCTGAAATTTTTTCTGTAGACAGTTCTCCTACAGGCCATTTGAACCTTCAACGCCTCTTGAAGCTCGGGTTACATGTGGTTCATTTGGATGCACTGTGCAGTTAGACATGGCATGCTATATCATCATCAACATGTGGTGACGGTGTTTCTATTTTAAACCAACGTGGCCCTACAGGGTCAGTTTGTGACCGAAAAGTGTGTTTTATAATGTCTTTAACACTACTGCTTTGAAAAAAACGACAGAAAGGCCTATTTCGATATAGCTGTATTTATTCTTTCAAGGTTTTTAGGTTTCTGGCTCTCATAAATGACACTTGCCCTTTAACCTATAGACAAGCATTTCAGCTGTGGATTATTATATGTACTCTACGATGTGCTTCAATTCATTATATATCTGTGATTTATTGGTTCTGCTTTAAAAAAGAAAAATGCATGCGTTGTTTATGTACCAGTGTGAAACATTAGCCCATTACTTAAGAAGCTCACAACAGCCTGACTGTCGTTTTCTTCTTGTGTTTCTCAGGGTATGTTTCCGATCCCATGAGCACCATGAGGTTCCGCTCATCCTTCAGCAGCAGCGGCAGCTTTGAAGACAATAGCTGAGCTGTTGATCATTTACTGTATTTTGAGAGATCACTGTAGATAATGTTGCAGAGGCGAGCAGAAGAGCGGATTTTTTGCTGACTTATTGCGAATTTACTCAATATTTGATGTTTCTCTTTTATATGTGTGCGTAGTTTAGTTTTATGTCTTTGCATATGATTTAGAACAAATGGCGAAATATTGTGAACGATTTGCTTTTGTCAATAAAAAAGCAGCAGCCACTTTCAATTCTCGTCAAATTTATTGTCATGTCGGCCTATTCACGCAAGCCTGTACATCAGGGATAGATATCACATAAAAAGCTGAAGCTGGACACACCTACACTTAAACATGAGACAATAAAAATATAAACTCTATCTAAAAAAAAAAAAAAAAATGCAGTTAAGTATTAGCAGCAAGGATCTTTTTGACATTTCACTTCATCACCGCCAAGCTAATCATCATTATCGGTCTCCTGTTGCTGATGGTGTCACTAGGTAATCATGTCAGAGTGTTGACTGAAACGGCCATTACCAGTTTGAGTTACAGAGCCCTGATGAAAGCCGTCCTGCTCATAAGCCACTTGGTTGGAAATGTAAAGTGCATCAGAGGTCGGCTAAAGATGCGGGAGTCTGACAGCTATGAATTATTCAATCATCCGTAAGCAGGAGTCGAGGTGGATCCATTTACAGGTAATAGATGATAGTGGCTGTACTTGATACCGCCGCATTGTGACTAACAGTAGGAAGCGGTGGGTCTACTGTAAACATTGCGACCAGCAGTCAAAACACAAGGTACAGCTTGTTCTTTCTGCTTGTTCAGGTGCGACGGCTGTCTAAGAGCGCTTTCTAAAATACACAGCGGCAGTAAGAGACACGTGAGGAATTCTGTCAAACCCAAACCTATGTCGTATTTGCTCTCGATTGCTTCACTTGATTATCTATGGATCTTAAGTTAGGCAAGATTTTCTCAAATTAGAGATTAAAAATATCACATTATCGTTACTGTCCACCGTCAGACCCTGAAGTGGTCAGTAAAGGATAAGAGGTGTGTCCAAACAATGAGAAAGTGCTCAGGCGCTCATTGCTCATGGTGTGTTTGATGTCTTCGATGATTTGCGTGTCTCTGGTCTCTCCACTGAAGCGTCGCTCTGACATTTTAGTTTGGGCGTCTTCATCGTGGGACTGTTCCTTGCTTCCGTCAGCTGAGTGAGATGTTGTGAGTTTCGTTATTTGCGTAGTTGGATGCCCGTCTCTGCTGTTGGACGTTTCGTGTGTGTCGCCCCGTCCGTTCAGGGAGTTTGATTGTTCTGGTTTGAATGAAGGATCTGTGGCTGTTTGTTTCACAATCAGGCCTGGACCACTTTTTGGATTTCCACTACTTTGATTCTCAAAATCACTTTCGGCTTTGAGAGAACTTGAGAAAGTTTCCACTTCAGTTGTGAAAGGTGCGTTTCCCTCTTGACTTTCTTTGTCATCTCCTTGTGATCCCCGACTGTCATGTTGGTCAGTCTCTTTATTTGTTTCAGGGCTTTTCTTACCGGCCTCCTCGCTGCCTTGTAGTCCATCTTCAGTAGCTTTAGTTTGAGTTTCATTTCTTGAAACCTCTATGTCTCCATCCTCTGAGATCCTTCCCATCTTTGTTGGGTTCTCTGGTTTTGGTAGCTCAGCAGATTCTTTTTCTTCACCATTTGGGTTGGATATCTGTGAATCTGGGACCCCATTCCTCAGATCTTCTAAAGGCTCAACAAATGTCTCGAAAAACTTTGATGTTTGGTGCATTTGTATCCAGTTTGTGACCATATCTGTGTTGTCAGCTCTCGATAAAGCCTCTGGGGTTCCTTCACCGACAACCTCTTGTCCCTCTGTGTTTGGAGCTAGAGGTTTGAGCAGCACACTTGCTCCTTCCTCTGATGCCTTGCTTACCTCCTCTGTGTCCTCTCCGTTCTCTCCGGTTTCTAGTGGTTTGTCAGCTACAGACCTAGATGTCCCTTCATCGTTTTGCTTAGCTGTTTCCTCCACATCAGCAGCATTAGAGATTTCTCTTAAAGGAGACACCTCACCGATATCGCTCTCAGCGTTGTTTAGGATCGAATTGTTCTCATTTTCAACTTCCTCTACTTCTTTATTGGCGTTTCTCTCTTCTTGTATTTCTGCTCCAAATGTCTCCGGCTCTGAGACCCTGCTAGCAGCTTCATCACGCTTCACCGTGCTGCCATCCGCTTCCTTGGCATCGCTTTCCGGTACACCAGTCTCTGGGGCCTGATCAGTCAAGCTGTCCTCTTGTTTTCTGGCATTGTCTCCAGACTCCATAACTACTTCTTTTACCTCTGTGCTCTCAGTTTCTTCATCTGGCTCATCCGTTTGTCTTTTCTCATCAGATGTTACAGCATTTTCCTCATCCTCTTGAGGTTCACGCTCTGCTGCGAAAGAACTCTCCCAATTTTCTGCATCTATTTCTCCTCTTTCTCTTTCCTCCTCTGCTTCTCTTTCACCAGACTCGGCTTCTGCAACAGCCAGAGTTGGCTGATGAATTTCAGTCCCTTCTGCTGCTTTACTTTCACCGACGTTCTCTGACTCAGTGATCTTTTCGGAACTTGTTTGCACTTCCTCCGTATCCAAGTCAGCATCTTGACATTTCTCTGTTTCTTCTGTGATCTCAGATGTTTCTCTTTCCTCTGCTACACTGTTCTTGGTTATATCTTCATATTCTTCATCGGTCTTATTCCCTTCAACGTTTTCCTCCTCACCATTTTCTGACATTTCTGCATCATCATCTTTTTCTTGTAAAACTTTCTTTGTCTCACTCCCTTCTTTGCTAGCTTGAACTTTATCATCTGACTTTGCTTCAGGTTCGCTCCAGCTGATTTTACCCTCATCTTCTTCATCTTTCTCAGTCTCTCTAATTTCATCTTTCAATTCAGGGGACTGAATTTCTTCACATTCAGTCCCCTCTGGTGGGATTTTAGTTTGCTCATTACTTTCATCATTAATTTCTTCTGATTTATTTTCAGCTTCTGTTATCTCCTCTAAATGTGTAAGGCTTTGCTTCTCTGCTGTTTCATGCTCTTCCACAGAGTTGTCTCTTACCCCTCTTACCTCTTGACTGTCATCCTCTCCTTCTTCAGCTCTTGACAATTGCTGTATTGTTTCTACATGAATTTCGTCATTAATGCTCTGGGTTTTCGCAGCTTCCACATGCACGTCTACTGTTTTCTCAGCTGTGGAGTCCCCACACTCCTCTTGTGATCTGCTTGAATTCTCCGCTGTGACTTGAGCTTCCTCGCTGTCTGCCTGCATCTCGTCTGTGCCGGTTTCAGGTGCCTCTTCACAGCCGAGGGCCTCTTGTTCCTCTGAAGATTCTGCTTTTGTCTCCATCGTCTTGCTTGTAGCCTCCGCCTCAGCGATATCTGGCACTGCTGGCTCATCGACCTCCTCACTTGGCTCTAATACTGATGACTCATCCTCTTCTCTGCTTTTTGCCCTTTGCCCTGACTCATCATGCTGACTGTCAGGTTCCGCTGAACCCTTTTCCACTTTTTCTTCATCATTATGGGAAGCCTCAACGTCAGCCAATTCGCTTCTTTCAAAGAGATCGTCTATATTGTCGTCTTGTGCCACCTCTCCATCTACAGGGAGGTGGCTTTCACCTGGTTCAGCTGATTTCTCCCCCTGTGTTCCAGCTCCATCCTCCCCAACCTCACAGTCTCTCTCTTCTTGAGTGTTTTCGCCATGGTTCGATACCTTGTCCTCCTCTTCTTCTGCTTCTGTAAACACTTTTTGTTCCTCTACGACTTCATTGGTAACATTTACTTCACAATTCGTCTCTTCTACCAGAGTCTTCAGATGGTCTGAAAACAGAAAAAGCTACTTAGGACATTCAATAAAATGCAATCTAATTGAGTTTACTTAAAATGACTTGCAAAAATATTTATACCTCCAGTTTTGCGTTTTGGCATTTTAATCCCGCAGACTTTAATGTGCTGTATTTGTATTTTATGGTACGGTCATTTTTCAACGGGCCAATCAGCAAACAAAAGGAGAAGTTGATTTTCTGTTCATGTTGTGTGCTGTGTTAAGACTTGTAGTCCGCCTGTAGATTTAGCAGCGGCAGGGGAGGAATTGAACAAAGCCACTCAATCTGAGCTGGTTACGCTTCCAAATATTGAATCAACGACAACAGCAGGCAATTTCCAGATGTTGAAAATCACATTTTCTTTTACTTCTCAGGTATGGCCTGCCTGGTATTGGTTTACATAAATCCCAAATAAAATACAATAAAGTTTGTGGATGACAGACATGAAAAAGGATCAGTGGTTGTGATTACCTTTGAAATGCACAACGTGTTAACACCGAATTACATCAATTGTCATTTTCAGATACGGTTCAAAACAAGCTGGTCCAATTCACATCCAGTTAAATTAAAAGGGTTAAAGGTTTGGTACCTTTGTTTTCTTTATCCACGGATGCCTCCTCTTCCTCGGTACTCGTGTCGCTCAATTCAGGCTCAGAGCTACTCTGAGGCTCTTTCAGGATGGCTTCTGCCAGCTTCTCCTGCACAGATTTGGCTTAGGGAGGGCAAGGAGACAAGGTTCATGTGACTAATCAGAGCATATCAATGCTTGAGCACATACAGAGAAAGACAGAGTAGAACTCAAGAAAAGCACACCCAACTACAAAAACAATTATTTAATCGCTCTTTGCAAACACAACAAACCTGCACAGCATGCAAAAAATGTTGGAACTTGCACATGCAGACACAAACCCACAAGCAAATCAAAACACAACACATTCTGTTTTTAAATTTTAAGGCAACTTGAAATTATGCCAAAAAGGAAGTCTGTTAAGTTTGTCGTACAGTGTTCAAAAGGCTTGCCGTCCAAGAACAGTGTAGACAGCTTTATTTACTTATACATCCTATTTTTGCAGAATGCGTGTGTGAAATATTTACAGGCAGTGAAAAGCTGCTTGATTTGTTTAGGTACGCACCGCATGAATAAAAAGCAGCTCTTCACAGCTGCATATTTTAAGCGTACTGAAAGATTATGCCACATGCAAATGTATGCATTTTTCCTCTAAGTGACTGCTTCCTTCCTCCTTTCTGATTGCAATTTCACCTCTTATAAGAGCTCTTCTTTTTGTTTCCTGAGCTTTGAGCAATGTTCTTTTGATGCACTCAATAGATGATGTTCCCTAAGTACTGCTGATTTAAGAAAATAAACAAAATAAAACAGTTTTTAATCTAAAACACTAACAAGAATCATGCTATAACAACAACAAAAAAAAACAGCACACAAGATGAAGCTAATCTTTTTATTTAGTTCAAATATATTCAGTTCCATCTTGTTCGTTGCACTCACCCCTCTCTTGTTCATCCTCAGTTTTGATCTCACATTCAGAATCCTCTAAATATTTGTCTTCTGAGGGGACACCGCTCAGTTCATTATCATTGCCCACGCTGGTGTCAGCAATTTCAATCCCTGTGCTTTCCGCTTCGCTGTCCGCTAACTCCGAGTTGACCGAAGCAGACTTGACTATGCCGGGAGTGGTTTCTTCGTCTATCCATGAGACTTTTTTACTTACAGCAGCAGCAGCTTCTGCTTGGTAGTCCTCTTTAATATCATCTTCTTTCTCCTCATCTTCTGAGGGTATTGTGGTTTCAACACTAGACTCCTCCTTACATCTACCTGACATGACGGATTCTGAACGAGACCTCTTCTCTTCTGAGCAAAAAATTAAAAAAAAAAATGGAGGGTTTTAATTTCTCTGCTTCAAACCCCAAATATAAACATGAATACCAAAATGCGGTGGTGATTTTCTCTCAACGCATGAAAACAGCCAATAAATGTGCTTTCTAATTTAATATGAAAGCAGTGCTCTACACAGGTAGTAATACCTCTTATTTTTTCTGTTGTTTTTTTTTTAACTTAAAGCTAATTCCATGGGATTTATTGGGGCTTTATGTGATAGACCAACACAAACTATTTATTTTATAAATAAAAAAATCAACCTTCATGTTATTTAATCTCAGCATAAATCTAGTTGTTCGCCCTCAGATGTTAGTTAGAGAACATTACTGAACATCATCAAAAAGGAGAGATTCAGTGAGAGGTGTCGCCGTGGTAACTCTGGAGGAGATGCAGAGATTCACAGTTAAGGTGGAAGAGTCTATTGATTCTGTATTAGTCACTCACTCTACAAAACGGTATAAGAAGTTATGTTTCAATGCAAGGGACGCAAGAAACAGGTGGAAGACAACGTTCTGCTCGGATGAGACCAAATCAGATGTGTTTTCTGAGGACACCATGAAATATAATTGGTGTGGTGAAATCTGACACATCAACTCTAGCACACCATCAGCAACAGATGATTCAATAAACTATTGAGTTGTCTTTGTAGGATTTTTCTTTGTGAAAAATGTTGAAAACCATGAATCAGACGATGGACTTTCTGCTGGTTTATCAAGTAAAATATTGAGTTTGTTTTGGTGCAGCAAACGTGACAAAGTTGAAGGATCATCTGGATTTATAATGTCAAGCGAGGATGTTCCCCTACCGCCATAGTCCTCCTCTTCCTCAACCTCGCAGGCCTTTGTCTCCTGGTCCTGGGATTTCATTTCTCGTGGTGTTGTCTCTCCCATAGAACTTTCATCATCTGCTTCAAAGTCTTCTTCATAATCTGAGGATGAGAAAAGTAAACCACATGTATCTTTCAATCAGGAGCCAGCCATTGTTTAGTTTTCACGCAACTGGTTTAGGTATTGTACCATTTATGATGTTGCTCTCCACAGATGATGTCTTTTCTATGACTGTTGTGTCCATTTCAGGTGATTGGTAGCTAACGTGCTCCTGTTCTGAGACGCCCTCATTTTCGTCTTTAAGGCTAGTGACTGACTCTTTTCTGACTCTTGTGTCCATTTCAGGTATTTGACTGCTTTTACACTCCTGGCTTGACGCGGCTTTCTCCTCACTTGCATCTGATTCCTTCCCAGGTTCATCTCTAAGTCTGATTAAGGATGATTGTTTTCGTGACAGGTCTCCTTTGACTTTCTTTGGAGGAGGAATGGGTTGTCTGTCCGTGCTCATCGCTACGATGCACCTAAAAAAACAACCCCCCAAAAAACAAAGACATTAGAAGCAGTTAAATACCGACCTGTGTCCTGCTTGCACCTTCCCTCTTGCCCCTTGTTATCCGTGATAACCTCTAGTGCCCATGATCATCTCCTCTATAGGATGTAGTGGGAATTACTGACATGGGGATCTATTTAACAACCTCTTTCTTTTTTCAGCTGCAGTGCACATGTCAAATCTAAAACTCTCACTTGTAACAAGGAGACGCTCCCTCCACGCTGGAGAAGCCAAAGAATCCATGCCTTCCTCCGATTCGGGAACCTTTCGCATGTTTATATTCACAGCAGGAGCTTAGCCGCTCCACTAGCAACCCGTTCTGATAGAAGGACAAGCTGAAGGGATAACCTCTGTGACGCCTTGAGAGGAACTGGAAAACATCTAAGGGGAGGAAAGATTGAAGAAAAAAAGAAGAGAATCATAAAGTTGGTGTGATATGTTAGTATATTTTGTCTCGCTCTGCCAACACTAACCTCCCTCGCAGAGTTTTCCCTTGTACACACACAAGTTTTCTCCTCCACAGTGCTGCTGCAGCACTTTGATTTCATCCCTTTTAACACATGGGTGGTCAGAGAGATGAACCAGTTTGCCAAAGTACACCATGGTCACACGCACTCGGGTCTGGTTAACTGAGGGCTTTAGCCAAGGGGGTTCCTGAAGAGAATAAGAGATGGTCAAGAAATCAGTGGCCATCCCTAACAAGTAAAACAAATATTTGACGATATAGCCTGGTATGAAATGCATGTTGTTGATAGGATGGACTAGTGATTTGTCAAGTTAACTCAGCAGAAAGCACTGACCTCAACTCTAATGGTAGAAGTGCTGGGGCGCAGTCTGCGGCTTCTGATGGTGCTGCTGGGGGTGACTGTTGGGGGTATCTCTGGGGGCACTGGTATTATAAAGTTCTTGGTGACTGGGAGACAGAAGCGGTCGAGGCCAGGGTAGGGCTCTTTTCGGGAAAAACGTCTGCGGGACTTGAAGCTGGTCTGAGTAAGAAGTCGTGGAAGTCTCAGTGGGTGCTGATAACAACTGGCTGGTTTAAATGCAGATGAGACACTCACAATGCAGTTGAACGGCTGGCTCTCCAGATAGGACGAACTTTTTCTGTAAGGTGAGGTGTGTCTGGGTAAAGCTGTGTAGCTTGTCCTGTGCATGGGCTGTAGGCGCACCGGCTTCTGTATCTTTCCAGGAGCCGTGCTTGGTCGAGACAAGCTCGGCTAATTCAGCCACAGAGTTTGCGTCAGAGTTATTGCACAGTCACTGAATACTTGAACTATCTAAAACAAAAGCATTCATAGCCACTGAATTTCCTCACCCCTGGATTTTTTTTTTTTAGATTGGTTAGATGTTTGGACAGTGAATTCAGATGTAGCTCAAAATCAGGATTTAATTAGTTAAAACATTTGAAAACCATGTCAAGATTTTCCTTCCACTTGATCTATTAGATAAAATCACCCTGAATGATATTTTCCCACAGATGGAGTTTGTAGTTGTAAGATGATAGAATGTGAAAAGTTCCCTTGGGTGTGAATACTTTTTTCAAGGCACTGTACAAATTTGATCGTCTCAAATTTATTGTTTAATTTTGATCTGATAATTCAATCTCGTTTCTAAAACGGGATCCGTGCAAATTAGCAGTAAATGAAGGTGGCGGGAATGATGCAGTCGTGCTGCTGTTTAGTTCTGCATCTTTTCATTTTCCTATGGATATCAGCTCTGCTGCTGCACTTCAGACATGGCTCAACCTGCCGAGCTGTGAGATGTTTACAGACTTGAGAAGAGGGGCTTTTCATATGATAAGCGCACAGATCAACGACAGGATTACTGCTGCTGTTTGTTCTGGCATCAGGCCTTGTGACTTTTAAGGTTTTAAAAGAGAGCACACAGCTAATCCTCCGCTTCACACAGAACACCAGTCTGCAAACAGAGCAAGCAAATGCTGATATCCAGACTTAAGTATCAGTGTTGACTCTAACATGTCAACACTTGATATCAGCAAAAAGAGGAAATCCTTTTTTTATGTTTGACAGAAATTGTGGAAGAAAGAAGAAGTGATTAAAATGTTAAAGATCTACAGCTCAGCCGATCATCCTGTTCATTTGTCTGCTGACTAGACCGACACGTTTTTTTTTAAAATTGCTAAATAAAAGTGCTACTACTTCGCATCACAATTATATAAATATCTGATTAAGTTATTTTAAACAACTGATGCTAGCAGGTCATCCTCACCATTATGTTTTTTTTTTGTTGTTTTTTTTAAAGCAACATTTTTTTGTGTTTATGGTTTTGCAAGAAACAATAGGACAGATTATTTCTAAAAGAAATCAACAAGCACTCATCAATAAAGCCGATCTAGTGGATGTTGTTTTGTGCACATTTAGAAAAACAGATTTATTATGACGTTGTTTTTTTGTAAAATAAAATAAATTATTTTTGAAGGATTCAGAGATAAGCAAACAATTTCATCTACAAAAAAAAAACCCCAACCTAAATGGGTTTCATCGATTCATCACAAAACGGACTAAAGTTTACAAAAATATATCTTGGTTCGTAAAAGCGTTTCACATTATTAGACTTTGTGTGATTTAGCAACTACTGCAAAATATAAGACATGTTGAACGTCCTCTTACTGGGGATTGTGTGCAGGTGCACCAGCATGTTTTGACTCACCAACACAGAGGATTCAAAGTGTTTCCCCAGTGGACCTGAGAGCTGTGTCCAGATGGAGTTGGATGCCGTGGGGGGGCCTGGAGTCAGGGCGCGGATCATCTCGTCCTCATACTTTTTACAGCGCTCCACCTTCCAAACAAGAACATTTGTTACTGCATATAAAAAGTGCCAAGCAAAACGGTTTCATCTAAAGTGTTGCACGTCATATTTCTAAAATGGACGGATGCTTTTGAGACTCTTAAGACATTTATATTTGAAGAGTCAAATTTGGGAAAAGAGGACAGCGGATTAAACGTGAATGACGTACCTTATGCCTTTGCACTCGTTGCTTCCTTTCAAACTCCAGCTGTTTCCTTTTGACCTCGATTTGGTGGTAGTGCTGCGTGGCCGAGCAGCAAGAACAATTAGCATTGCTTATTGAATGAAAAGATTTACAAAAAAAAAAAAATGAGATGATTATTTTCTTCCCGTTTTTCTCCCATTTTTCCTCACCTCTCTCTCCAGCACCTTTTGGAAAATGGCTTGGGCCAGGCACTCTCTGACATGGTCCTGGTTGGCTGTCTGGATCAGTTTATTTCGATACTCCTTTTCCGGAATAATCCGCCCACTCCTGGTGATCTGATCACAACAGTGCTCTCAGACAGACGACACGAGCTCTTCAACTTAACGCATGCCTTAAAAATGCACAGTGACGTACCAGTCCTGCTCGCAGCAGGTGCTTTCTTATTCGACTGTTGCTGAAGTAATCCGCAAGATGTTTGTCAGTGAGGCTGTTGTAGGCTGGCAAAAACCTGCAAAGAGACAAAAACCGAACCCAACGAGAGTCTGAGCACAGTCAGCCTTAACGGGGAAGCCTCAGACATTAAACCTCGCCTTGATTACAGCTAATCAAATGCTTCACTTGTGCACCGCTCCGTGTTTGTTTACTGGCTGCTGTCCTCTTGTCCTCATTAACAAGAAATCAGCCCTTCCACAGGGTGGCAAATCTGAAAGGAGGAAGGAAGGATGGCACCTCTTTTTCTTCCCTTCCAGAGAAGATTTGATTTCCACCAGCATTTGTGTACAACACAGCAGGATCTTACAACCGTAGGGTCGCTTACAGGTGTTTGATTGCACACATAAATTGAAGGACTTGGCACACTTGACCTTGGCGGCCTGCTCTTTGTGCACCTGGCTTATGTCTGCCTTGGGTACCGTTCGCCGCTGGGTACGGCTTTTTGCATGACACCCAGGCTTTGAGTACCATGTCAGACTTAAAAAACCCCTGCAAATATTAAATTTAGACAGCGCATATGTGTTAATATTGAAGGAACTGTTATTTCTGGTTGACCATTTGTTGCTTGTCAGGACTTGTTCAGCGTAATTCCTGTCACACACTTGACTTGGTAGGTTTCACATTAGCGGACATACGGCTTCATGGCAACCTGGTCTTAAAAAGAAGCTGAATACGTAGCTTAGTGAAATGGACCGAACTAAATCGTGTTTGGTTAGATTTAATGAGAACGTTAAAACTACTTTACTGTGAAATCAGCCAGAGTCCGTTTAAATATTGCTTTTCACAGACACAATAATGTGATATAGTCAATATAATTTTATCGCCAATCTGTCAAAGTGTCTATTCCAGCATAAATTGCAGTCTGTACTAATGCCAGTTGGTCAGTGTGATTTCATTGAGTAATACACCCTACAGCCTGCAAATTAAAATTGTTCTTTAAATTGTTTTAGTCACAACAGCAGCCTGTTTGTGCCTTTCCCAACAACAGAACGTCATTAAAACTGGTAAAGGCAGGTAATGTGCTGAACTCCACAATAAAATGCACTAGCCTTTTGAAAAGAAAACAGAACCAGGAAACCACATAAACCTGACCACACTTTTGACAGGGGACTTGGAAATTGCCCATTGATCCAGTTAAAGTAAAATTTCAGCAAACTCCCATTCTACCAACATTTCATTTGTGATAGTGGCATGCCAAAAACAAAAGCATTGTTTTTGGCATGCTTTCCAGCACAGGGTTGTTATGGAGACATGTTATGGAACTATTTAACAGAACTTCAACTGTTTTAAGCTCGTAAACAATTACCCTGACTGTTGATATTTTCTCGAACGCATTTCTGGACTCGGTGCACATCTGCTAATTTTGACATGTTCCTTTGTCTTTCCCATTTTGAAGACTAAGAGAAATGGACCTATTTGCCCAGTCATTTTTACACCATGGGAAAACAGAAAGTCATGACTCACGAGATAAGACCTGCTAGACAATGATTCACTGAAAAGAAAGTATAAATCATAGCTTGGTTCATTACACAGGAACTGATAACTGTACTATTAAGTGTATAATTGGACATCTCATTAAAAGCCTCATATTTATTTTTCTACACGTGTGTTTTAAACCACTGAATCAATTAGGAATATATGGTAATACATTTACCATCATCATAATATCACTGCACAGAGTGAAAACTGCCATTACTTCTTGTTTGATGACAAAAATATTGAGCTAATTTGTGTTTAAATCTGCAAATGATCCTTTCTGCAGTTGAAAGAATACAACTCTGAAGAAGCAAAAACTACATTTAGAACTTCTGACTATCAAAAAATGTATTAACTTATAAGACAATTAAATTATTAGTAGTATTATTCATATTAATATTGTTGCTCTTGCACTTTTGCCAAATTCATTTCCTGAAAGGTCACTAAACCGTTGATCCTTTCACAGCCTTCAGAGCGAAATGAAGTTCATGTTTTTTTGGGTTTTTTTTTCTTGTTTGCACTAAATAAAGCAGAAATGGAAACAAGAGGCCGCTTAGAGCAGCTCATCAAGCCAAAGGTGGTCTCGCGACACTTTACGCCCTAAACTACTGGATATGAAAAATTAAAACTGCTCCTACCCTGGGGTGAACTGTCTCATGGTTTTCGGCTCGCAGTCTCTCTCTCTCTTTTTTTTTTTTTTCCTTTTTCTTTTTTTTTTAAATAAAGTCCCGCAGTATCAAAAGTCTAAAAGGTTGAGATACGCTGCTCTGCCTCCCGCCAGAAGAAGTCCAGGAAAACGGCGTCAGGCCGGAGCGGTGTGAGTTAGCAAGAGCAGCGGCAGATTTATGAGCAAAGGTACGGAGCACCACCGGAGCTGCACCGCTCGCCACCGAGCAACGAACCACACTCGCCGGTTGCCATGGCAGATCACGTGACCAGACTGGTTTCCAGTTTCGGCGTCCGACTGACGGACAAAACTCAATAACACTAGTTTGTGTTTTTAAGAGCAGCGGCGTAGCTGGTCTCCTGGTGTCATGACCTTTGATTTTTAAAGAGACACTCAAATAAAACATTATGTTTAAAATAGTAGAACAATAAATACACGATTTGTGTTGTTTCATCATGAACATTTGTTTTATACCTTCAACATGAAGATACATGGACTGAGATTAAATAGCCTTTAAAGCAATAAAAATGCACATTATTGGCTCAATGCTTCATTATTAGAATCACTTGTGCTATAAGGATATTATGCGTTTAGATGCATAAGAACCATGTAGCATGTTTTTTATTCTCACTAAAGCAGTAAAGTAGATCTGCTCTAGGTCTGTAAAAAACAAAACAAAAAAATACATTTATTTATTTTTTAACTTTTTAAATATTCAGAAGTTGACACATCTGTGGACAGAACTGGTGTAACTGAATCCAACATGGGGGCCAACAAACCTGATTGTAGGCCTTTGTCTTGGTTCATATTGGCTAAAATAACCCTGACCTTTTATGTTGCTTCTGGACCTCTGACCTCTTCCTCTCTGTTTGGCCTTTCAGGTCGTGTCAACGCAGGACTCGTGTCAAAGCAGTTTTTTTTTTTCCACCTTCCAACAGAATCTTCAAAATCTGTTATTGCTGTTGTGTTGTGCATGTAGAAATTATTTTTTTTGCTTGTCCTAATTGGCCTTAAACATGACAGGTTTTGTCTGATTTAATACCAAACAGAGGATTTATTAGAGCTTAAATGGAAGGTTAATGAATACAGAACCAGAAGGATTTTATAGTCACATTATTGAACCTATGGCATCCATGGAGATAATACTGTTCTGATGAATAAAATGGATGCTGCATTTTGTTTTCTCTGTGTGAGTTTGTTGGGTAAATCGGGCGTAGAGCTCCCTTCAATGTGAAAACAAGAATGACAAAGGATTTCTGCGTTGTTGCATTTAAGTGCACGTTTGCCTCCCTTTGCAGCGACTTACTGTTATCTAAGATGGGATACATGCTGGCACTGATCCACTCAGTAACATCAGAGCAGCATTTATTTTGTGACGCATACAAACCTGGCTGGACAAGAAGATTCACGACTACAGATCCTCTGTTGCCCTCTTGTGGAGAAGTGGGAAAAAAAAAGAAAAGAAGCCGTCTTTCTTCCTTACCATCTTTGGGGGCACAGATTTCAATAGACTTACTTTATTTAATTTCATACAGTCAAAAAGTTAGATTATGTCAGAAATTGATCTGAAATCCACTGCCAACAACCGGAAGATGTAACAAAAAGCTGATGATGAATGAACAGTAATGGGAAGCGTGTGGTTTCTATAATGACAAACAACGCCACCCTTTCCACTGATTGAAGTGACAAATATTAATATTTTTCAACATGGCTTTTGTAAATGTAAATAGAAACACAAATTATTTCTATTTCAAAGTGATACACCTTAGATATTATCCTATCTATTTAGATACATTTGTTATTTTCAATCAAAAACAGACGTCTTAGTTAAATTAAAATCATTTGAAATTCAGATCTGCCAGAGTTATTAATACTTTTAACCCCAAATGTAGACTTAGTCTAAAAATTCCAGTGAAATAAATGAACACGATGATTATATTCAGTGTGGCAAAAATTTTATTTTGCGTTAACATCGTTGACGTCTCAGATTCAAGCGTTTGTCAGATACACTCTCAGGTGGGCCGCAGTCTCCACTCAGTACGTCTTGAATGTGTCGTTTTGTGTACTTTCCATGCTGGTACGACGATTAGCGTCATGCGTAGTTGTTTCTCTGCTTTGTTCTTTCTCTTGTTGCAGATCGAGAGGCAGACTTCAAAGGTGTGACTTGCATTGTCTCTCTGATTCTATTTCTGTTCAACTCTTTTCTCCTTCTTTCCTTTTAAACATTTTCCCAACCTTTTCCTGTCTGCTCCGTCCCTGTGTCCACTACATTTGATGTGAACCCAAAGCAGTTTCTTATAAAGTATCGAGTGGAGCATCATGACGAAAGCTGCAATTCTCCACTTATAAAAGTAAATCAAAAGTTGGGCCTCACACAGGCACTCGGACAGTGATTCTGAGTGTCACACAGGCACTTGACAAGTGAAAATTAAAATCAAAACAATACTTGTAGAATTAGAAACGCATACCCACCGAAAGGACTTCATGTTTATAGTTAAATAAATATGAATATGGTACAGAAATAAAGATTTGCATACACTGTGAATGCTGCCACATTATTTAACAAGATCAGCTCCAAAATAAGTTTGTCCCTTTTAGTAAGGATGACATTTCCTGTAAAATAGAAGGGAATGTGCGGCTGAAAGAAGAAAAGACATAAGGGCTGCATCATAAATCATACAACCAAAAGTTGTTTCTCGACACAGGAATCTAAGCATGAAACAGAACAACTTAAATGGACCTTTACAAAGAAAAATAAACTCTCACTTTACTGAAACTTACACACAAAATCAATTTTAAAAGTGTTGCTCCTAAGACAATATATCAGCATGACTTTCGAAATTAATAATTATCGTCTTGGTACAAATATTTCTGTGTCATTTGTGATTTAAAAACAAAAGCAGATTGGCTGCAGGTTGATTTCTTTTTTTAAACAATATGCCAATGATTACCAACTGCTTAGGAGTGCTTGTTCAAGGTCTAAATTGTTTTTTTTTGGACAATATTGAAAAGCACAGAGTGATACCGAAGCACAGGCTGCTTTTGTGCCGCCCCAGCGACAGGCTCTGTGTGTCCAGATGTGCGCCGCTGCAGACCACCTCACGCCCCGTCCTGCTGGAGACCTGCCAGGTAGGCGAGACGCAGACTCTCGTGGAGCTGCTGGAGTCGAGATGGATGCGCCTTCATTCCTGACAGTAAACAGCAATCAAGGCAGATATTTTCACCAGCACTAAATACCTGACACACACACTCACACGCACGCACGCACGCAGGGAATGCAAGTCTTAAAATAACAATTAGCGTGGAAATGGAGGAGGGGTGATTATAAATTCCATTCAGGAAAAGGTCTCGGCTGTGGGGTGGGAGGTGGTGGGGTGATATCAAGGGGCTGGGGGGAGTCCTGTAGTTCTCAGATTGGGGGGAGCAGGGGTGGGTGTGTGTGTGGGGGGCGGGGGGGTGGCAGTTTTTGCAATCAGCGTTAAATAGAGCAGTTTTGTGCCTGTGTGATTGTCAAGTGGGCCATTACTCGTTGATAAGAGCACTTTTTCCTTATGCCGCTCTGATTGGGCTGAGCATGCTGCTCCGTCTCGCATGCTGTCCCAATGCAATCAGGCCCCTCTTTCACCGCACTGCCATTTTCACTGCTGTGATTTCCACCCAAGCCTCACCCCCTCACCGTTCCTCCACCCAACTCAACCTGCTCCCTCACCGACCCCCCCCTACCACCTCCTCATCCAGCTTCCCACCTCCTCCCTTTAGATTCAATGAGTGCCCATTTACAGCAAGGAGAAAAGGTCACGCTAAACTCGTTGGGTCAATTGTAAACCACCTCAAATCCGGCTGATTTCAATGAAAAAAAATGAGTGGGTGCAGCCCCCCTAAGAAAGCAAAGGTCCACGTGGAAGCGGCAGAGTTTTTTTGTTTTTCTTTTTCACTTTGCCGAACTAAAATCTCCCCCACATTCTTTCATTTAATAATGCTGAGTTTTTATGAGACAATACCATAAATCAGTCAAAACCTGCATGCGTGGCTCACCGCCGCTAGGTCGAAATATAAAACAAACACTATAATTAAGTCTTATATTATGACACATCTTCGATCCGATGAAAAAATATTAAATCGGAAAAGTTTAAACCATCCAGATTTGATTGCCAGCAGCACTTTTCACAGCAAGTGAGACGAGAAACAAAAACAGAGAACAGTTCAAAGTTTACAGAGTGTAAAGGTGACAAAAAGCCTGTAGGGGATGCAGTTAAGGCCAAAAGTCTTCATACCTCCTGATGATTTAGGGTTACATTTGGTAAGATCTTGGAAGGCTGAGACATTTTTTTGTTTGTTTGTTTTGCCTTTTCCATTAAAAAAAACTAAGTGGATACAATAAATTAGTCATAACATAACATTTTTATTGCTTCTATGTGCTTAAATATAATAAATCAATATTATATATAATTAGTTCACATTCTTCACAGCTGGATCATAAGAAGAACGTTATTATCAAATAGGTTACAATTAAAACATTTCTTGATATTTTAAAGAATTGCAAAGACTGCAGGAATTAATAAAATTAAAGTTGGATAAAACTTTTCCTGTGTAAATTGATTATCTATTTGGTGCAATGCAGTATGTAATTTTTAAATCTTTTATTTTATTTTTTTCCTTTTTATATTTGTCATAAACATACACCGCTGCTGGAGAAAGAATAATTGGCTGGAACATCAAAAATACATTTTTGGACAAAGAAATCTAAACTTTGCTGCAAAAACTGTTTCATGCATTTGTAATTTCTGAGAGATGTGGTCTGATTTATGTAGGATTTAAGAAACCCCATTTGGGGTTTTTGTTTTGTTCTCAGAAAAACATGGAGAGAATCTAGACTCTATTCTAAAACAAGGACAAAAGTTGGTGTCTGCAAAAATGGCATCTGAGTGACAATAGAAACAGTTACTGCTCTCTATTTCTAAATAGTTAAAAAGTTGGACGGGTGAGAGTGGACTTTTGGTTTTTTCCTTCACAAAAAGGAGTTCAAGTGATTTGAAATGGTCTCTTGCAATTTCAGAGATTTTTCCAACCTTCGTTGCAAGTGGATGGTGGTAAAACTGCTAAAAATCTGACATAGGTTCGTTTTTTTAAAATGTACAACAAAGCCCAAAAATTATTTTTACCCTTGTATGCTTTTTTTTTTTAAATTTGACCAAGAAGTGTGATTCTGAAAATATTTACAACTCACAGCTGCAAAATACAGAAGAATAAGCTGTCAGTGTTTTTTGTCTTTATATCTTGATTTTCTGTGTCAAAAGCAATCAATATTTTTGAAGCGATTGCTGACCAGCTCTTTGCATGTCTCCATTGCTATTCTGAAGTTCCTCTTTGGTGATAAGCTCCAAATCACAGATTCACTATGAGTGTCATACAGCTGGACCACTAGAGACATTGACACCGATTCCTTTTAGATAAAAAAAAAAAAAAGTTGGTCAAATTAAGATAGCCTTAAACCTAAATCTGTCAGTGGTATGAATAGTTTTGAGTGTCCTGAATGCAGAACGGGCAGAATCGCTGAAAACGCCTCTGTTTTCAGTCAGAGGCGTTTTCAGGTTTGCTGCAATACTGACTGCTGCAGGAGATCCTTCTTGTCCACAGCCACCCATCACCAGCTACAAAAACCTGAAGATAACGCCACATTTCGGAATACATGATACAGAATACACAATCAGTGGCTTGTAATGACTAATAGGCCATAAACTGTACGTTCCCCGTTCTCTCAGCTGTCTGATGTGAAAGCAGTTGGGCGGTGAAACGAGTTTGTTCTCATGTTGATGGATGATGACATGTTGTTTTTGTCTGATCCCCATCACGCAACCCGTCTGAAGAGTTGGCCAAGCGGGACTCCAAAAAGTCAAAACACTGAACTGTTACACATTGCGATTCCCATCTCCTCCAACATCTGCACTCCTTATCAGCCCAAGGCGAATTGAAGTGAGAAAGACTTTGACCTGTCCCCAAGATAAGACCCCACACACACACACACACACACACACACGCACACACACGCACACACACACATCGCTCTGGTGGACTCTCATCCCTCAGAGCTTGGGGTTTTTGACTTTTTGTCCCGCAGCGGCGGGAGTTTCCTCCACTGTGGACGACTCAGTGGTTGGAGTGTGTTCTGCAGCGAGCTGCGCGCTGCAGCAGCGTTATCAGATGGAGAGTATTCATCGGCACTGGGGGGGAACAGGACACATTCGGATGGAGGCACGCTAACTCCTTTATCCCGGCGAGGATGCTGCGATACGATCTGGGATCGTGCTGCTGCAGGTCCGACTGTTATCCAGCCACAACAAAGCGGCTGTGGACAGAGGTAAAAAAAAAAAAAAAAAAAAAAATCAGGAATATGAGGATGAAAACCGTACTGCAAAACAATACCCTGTCTTCTGTCTCCGGCTGGATCTTGAATGGATTGAACATCCATGTGATTTGCATACAACCCCAAAGCAGGTGATCCCACTATTTTTGAAGTAAACGACAAAATTGCAAACCCCTCCCCCCCATCTCACACCAGCCCCGCCCCTTATTCAGGACGCTTTTGTTGCACACTTTCACCTTATGCCAGCAGGGATGGAGAAGTTCCTCCTCACATCTAAATACTCAGAGGGACCGAGCTAATTATGAGCGCAGGGTGTTTGGTGTTTGATGATGGTGATCGGGGTTGAACCACTGATTACTGACTGGGGCGATAATAAGAGGTTGCAGATCGCTTAAAGTAAGCTCTTGTTAAGAGATTAAATTTTTTTTTTTTTTTCTTTTTAATTTTTGTAGTTTTGGCTTTCTTTTGTTGTTTGATGTTTTCTACGGAGGCCTCCAGGGGACATGGGGATATATTTTTCTTTTGCGTTCCCTGCACTGATCATTTCATGCGGCATATAGAATACCTAATATGAGGTTATGTGAAGTTTTTCCATGAATGTTAATATCTCCTTGTGAAATATCTGAAGTTTTATATCTTTTTCTTTAGGATAGAAAGGCACCAAGAACCTCTGATGTAAACAGAAACTTTCTGTAAGTTGGAAATAAATAAAAATACATCCAAACTATTTGGACTATTTCTGAGTTATTATTGTGGGTGATAAGTAATCTGACAGTTTTGATTGTGTCTCTATTGGGTCCATAGACTGAATGGCTTAAAGGGCAAAGGTCGTTTACTTGTTAACGATGCAGTCGATGTTCTTGAGAACAGAAATACGTAAAAAATATGAATACTATTTGGAGCCACAGTTCCTCATACATAAAGATTTCAAGAGGGATCAGGAGTATTAACTACAGGGTTTTGGCAAAATGACTGTTTCCGGTATGACCTGTGTTTCATATCACCGGATTTTACAGCCACAAACTCCAGTGCATGTTGTTGTGATTTTGTGTCATCAAACAAAATCGAAAGACTAACTGAGCTAAATACTTAGAAAGAAGCCGGCAAAAAGCCGGGATAAAGGTGAAGCTGCATACATGAAATTAGTTTAAGATTTGGCCCTTTTCACCTTTGACCCCCAATTTGACTTTAAATAAATGGGGGGCAACATTGACTTGACTGTAATCGACAACTTTGATGTTGTAGACGTCGCAAGACATTGAATCAAAAACATTTTTACACCCAAAACAATAATGATTACATATCCAAAAAAAAACCCCTCTTAATATTCATCAGTCCAATAAGTGTTGGTCACTCATGATTATTCTAAGTGGCAGCCATTATACTTCAAAACAGACTTTAATGATGCGTTATAGTGTGGTATCTTTGATGCAGACATAAGAAAAAACATGAAAAAACCCAGTCCTTTGAACGTTTCACAGTACTTGGACGACTTTAGTACATCAGAAGAAATAAGGGCCTCATTGAAAGCATGTTGTTGAAACAAATGAACTGCTGTGAGTAACTTAATGTACGTGAATATACCAGTTATTTGATAATTATATGTTTTCCACGCGGCTCAATATACAGCTTACTGTGAACGTCTTTGAGATAAATATAAAAGCACCTCAGAGTCTCACAGCATCTTGACGTTGGACGTCTAGGAATGTTATTGGGTAAGTGTTCGAGCCGTCGCTGTGTTAGATCCACGAATAATATTTAACTAAAAAAAAAAAAAGTAACACGAAAGTAACAGGAGGTTGTGCATTGGAGAGAAAACGTTACATAGATCTCACAACTTTCTACAATTAAACATGGGGGGAAACCCCCCCACCCCTCTAAAAAAACATGCTGTGGCTTTACATTTGACCCCCTCTATTTTGATCTCCTGAAATAAAATCCAGCGCCACTAGCTGTCAGTGGTTTAGAGAACAATAAGAGCAACTAATATAAGGAACGTCAAGGAATACAGCGGATAGACGCTGGAGGCCATTGTGGATACATTCAAAGCCGCGTTCACAAAGACCAACACAACCGCTCAAGACTTTACAAGTCAGGGATGCAGCCAAGCTAAGAGGCTCACGGTGACTCTGGAGGAGCTGTAAAGAGTCGCAGCTCAGCTTTTGATACACCTTTCAGTGGTGAATGTGGAAGAAGAGGACGAACATGAATTTTTCTTTTGATCTGCACACAAAAGGCATTGGGCGGTGGGAAACGAAGACCGAAAACACCATCCGCACAGTAAGACATGGGAGTGGCAGCATCATGCTGTGGGCATGATGCTGTTTCCTTTCAGCAGAAACAGGGGCTTTGGTCTGAGTTGATGGGATCGGTTCCGAGACAAAAACCTGGTCTAGGAGACTGGACTTTGGAGTCGGTCTTATTGCTTCTTTCATACAGAAACATAAAAAAAAAAAACACACAAGGAGCTTATTTCCGAAATGGAGGCGCGGCCAGGAGCAAATATGAATTATGATCCGCCCTCCACGAACTGCTCGGAGCAGACTGAGTGACAGACCGAAACACACAGGAGACCAGCAGGAGAGAGAAAGGAGTCAAGGAAGAAACAAAGGGAAAGAAAGGAAAAGGAAGGAAGAAAGAAAGAAAGACGCAAAAAGAGGAAAAGACAATAAATAAAGAAGAGAACGCTCCTAACTTTGGAAAGCGGGACTTTTTTTTTTTTTTCTTTTTTTTTTTTGTTATTATTATTATTATTATTATTTCTTTCTTTTCCGGTGCCGGACGCAGACATGCGCTGGAAAAGTGAAGTCAAAGCGGAATGCTGCGCGGTGAGCGACGGCGAGGGCGGATCTCTGCTGTCCGACGGCGAGGTGAGCGCAGGACGCGCGTCTCTCCCCTGCGCGCCCGCTGCAGTCCAGCCGGGCGCCGCGGAATCAAACGCGAGTGGGAAATTGCTCTCCGCCCAATGAATCCCGAGCGAGAGAGCTCCGGCGTGTCATTGTGGGAAAAAAAAAAAAAAAAAAAAGCCCGGCCCTCTCCACCCCGACGGCTCGGTGTTTTCGCAATTTGAAGAAATGTCAAAGAAAATTGCCCCCTCCCCTCGAATTCTGCAATTAAAACTCGAGTAGTTAATGAGACCTCTTCACCTTTTGGTTGCTCCGGGTGGAACGTTTGCGGCGAACTTAAGCTCCTTTTAATTGCTGTTATTAAAAAAATCAGTCCTCCCTTTTTTTCTTTCTCCGCCAGACTTCGCGCTGGTTTCCTGATTGACGCGTGAAACGGGTCTGTTGGTTGGCTTAACCTTTCTCTCTTTTTTTCATATTATTATTATTATTATTATTATTATTATTATTATTATTATTATTATTATTATTATTATTATTATTGCCGAATCACAAGTTGTGAAACTCAAGAATATAAGTGCCGGGCTCAAGTGTTTTTCTGTTTTTTTTTTTTCTATGTAATGGTAATCTTCCTCTCCTAAATGTCACTGTGGTTTTCCGTAATCGGCGCGCGCGTTGTCATGGTGAACAGGTGAAAGGCATGATATTTATGGGGAAGGCGCGTGGTGGTAGTGGTGGTGATGGTGGTGGGTGGGGGGCATTTAAGGCTCCAACACGCCGACATCCTCCTCTTGTCGCGCAGCTTCTCGTCATGTGTGAGGACTGCAAGGGAGACGGAGAGCTGCCGGACGAGCGCGCCGAGGACGGGCGGGACATGATGGTAGGCTGGAGTCCAATGGACGGTGAAACGCGCGCACCGCTTGGAGTTGGGCGTTTGGTTGGCGGCCTCGGGAAAAAGGAAGAAAAGATATATATTAAAAAAAAATATATATATATATCTGTAGTAAATGTAGAAAAGAAAAAAAAAGTTTTCAGGAGCCTGTGCGTCGTTTTCTAACCGGTGTGGTGACGGGTCTCCCGCAGGGCGCGCCAGTGGAAGTTTTGGATGAAGACACTTCATCTCCGCCGGCGATGGCCTCCGCGCCTCTGCTGGGCAGAAGCGTGTGCGCCAACTGCAACGAGGAGATAGTGGACAAGTATTTATTGAAGGTGAACGAGACAAAACAAACACAGACGCTGTTCTCCAGGTTTCATGTTGCATTTAAAAAAAAAAACCCCCAAAAAACAAGAAAAAAAAGTTGTTTTCGCTGCTTTGCGGCGGCGTTTGTCTACAAATTCAGACAGCGCGTCTCCTCCTAACTCATCGCATCTTTTGCTTTAGGTTAACGACTTGTGCTGGCATGTGCGCTGCCTCTCCTGCAGCGTGTGCCAGACCTCGCTTGGCAGCCACGCCAGCTGCTACATCAAGGAGAAGGAGGTTTTCTGCAAACTGGATTACTTCAGGTATGCGCGCTCGACGTTTCGCTGCTGTAGATTTCATTCTACGGTTGGGTGAAATCCCAATTATTGCAAAAAAAACAAAACAAAACAAAACAAAAAACAACAACAACAACAAACACACACACACACACACACACACACCCCCACACACACACACACACACACACACACACACACACACACACACACACACACACACACACACACACACACACACACACATAAAAAGCATTGACAACAGTTCGACTTGTATTGCATGTTGCATAGAGAATTTGCATCTCAACTTGAATTTGTATAATAAATAATAATAATAATAATAGTAACAATAGCAATAACAATAGTGATAAGTAATAATAGTAATAACAATAGTAATGCCGAAATGATTTGTGTGCATTTTTAATAAATCTAAAATCTCAACAAATGTGTTCAGAATTAAAAACTATTGGAATAAAAATAAACAAATGAATAAATAAATAAAGAAATATCCAGCAAGGATGCAGGATTCCACTCTTATTATCGTATCGTGTTATTTTGCAGAAATAGTACCCAAAAAAAAAGAAGAAAAAAATGCAAATAAAAAAAAATAAAGTCAGAAAACTGTCACAAAAAAAAAATATTATAATAAAAACGTGGCCTTTTTCGGAGTTGCGAGTGACGTCGAAAGCTCTTCTTCCGCAGACGGTACGGCACGTGGTGCGCGTGCTGCGGCAGGAACATCCACTCCACGGACTGGGTCCGCAGGGCCAAGGGCAACGTCTACCACCTGGCCTGCTTCGCCTGCTTCTCCTGCAAGAGGCAGCTCTCCACCGGGGAGGAGTTCGCCCTGGTGGAGGGCAAAGTGCTCTGCAGGGTCCATTACGACTGCATGCTGGACAACCTCAAGAGGGCCGTGGAGAAAGGTGAGCGGGCCGCGGCGGAGCGCGGCGCCTCCCCAGACCAAAAAGGGAGAAAGCTCTGCAGCGTTCACAAAAAGAAGAAGAAAAAAAAAAAAAGAGAGTCTTTTTTTGGATGGTCCTGATGAGAGTGTTCTGCTGCAGGAAGCAGCGTTAATATGGAGGGAGCCGTGCCGACGGAACAAGAGATCAATCAGCCGAAACCGTCCAAAAGAGCTCGAACCAGCTTCACAGCCGACCAGCTGCAGGTTTGTGAGATCACAACAAATAGTAAAATAGCTTAATTATTTTTTTTTTTTTTTTTTTTTTTTTTGCGATTCAGTATTTTATTTTCTGAACAAATTCATTCAAAAGATTCGTTCAGGTAATATTTGAGTAGTTCCCCCTACTTCCACCCCCTTTTATTTTGTTGAGAAAAATAAACAAATTGTTACCTTCAGCCTGATTTAAAGTAGTAAAGTAAACAATCTGAGGTTTGCTTCTTCTTACAGCTATGGCTAAAGTGGGAGGCCTGCATCAGATCAGAGCCCTTTTATTTTTATTTTTAAGTGATTGTTTCACGTTTTATGAGTCAAAGCTTCTGACTGACAGACGTTCACTATAGAGTGGCACCAAAATATTGGTCAAGAGATCAGAATATGAAAACAATCTAAGATAAATAGTTTGTTTTCCCTATTCCTTAAATGGAATAAAACCAAATCCTAACCTCCAACACACCCTGCGTTTAATTTTGATGCCCCTTTTTTGAATTTCACAGAAAAGTTCAAAATCCCTGTATCCTTACATATTACATATGCTTTGATGCTTGGTAATTTCTTCTTCTTTTTTTTTTGTTTTGGTTGTTAAATTTAAAACCTTCACATATAATAACATTTCGGCCTTTTATAGTCGTCAGAAATAAAAATGAATTGCCAGCAGGTCAGACTCAAAAGAGAACTTAAAACTGGCGTTTTATCCAGTCAGTGCAGTGGAAAAAACCCCATAAGATCCTGTTTAAAAGTTAAAAGAGAATGAATGTCAATACCAACGACAGGCATTAATAGTTGTTGTCAGTATCGATTATTAAAACAACAGTAATCTTCAAGCAAACGATAAACTAACAAATTATCCAATCATCATCAATGAACCAAGAGTTCCAAACATTTATGTTTGGTACCACAAATTACATGAAGCATCTATTTCTCCCCGAATACAAGCCTGACAATAATTCTCCCACCAATTTCCTCCTGTTTGCAATGCATTTAAGACAAGTGGAGTCAGCTGAAGGGGCTTCCGCCCGACACGGCGGCGCGGCTCTGTGGGGCCACACAAGAAGTGACTTTCCTTCTGCTTGTTGACATGCAGGTGATGCAGGCTCAGTTCGCCCAGGACAACAACCCTGATGCTCAGACTCTGCAGAAGCTGGCGGAGCAGACTGGCCTCAGTCGAAGAGTCATACAGGTTGGTGCACAGAGACAAAACACGTCACGCTTCATCGCGAGATGTTGGTCGGTAGGGACATAACGTGGGTTTTGAGCTCGGCGACGGTGCGTTGTGTGTCGAGTGGATTTATATTTGCGTGGCTGCTTGGTCGGCGTTACTTTTTACTCTCTGGCTGAAAACTGTATATTCTCCAGCTGTGTGCTGAATTGCATGATTTAAATCTTTTAGGTCAGGCATATCTCAGTCATATTTGTTTGCGTTAAATCTTCCCAGAGTGCAGCAGCAGTTTTTCCTTCCATTTTAGTGACTTTTTTCAAAATTACTGTCTGTTTTTGTGAGCTTGTCTGCTGGTTCCTACAGCCAGATGTTGTTCTGTGTCATTTGAGACGATAGTTGATCCATTTCCGGTTACAGTGCAGTTATTATTTTCGTTATCAATGTGATTTGTAATGCAGGTCTGGTTCCAGAACTGCCGAGCTCGCCACAAAAAGCACGTGAGCCCCAATCACACCTCGAGCGCTCCCATGGCCTCCCTGCAGACCGGCCGCCTGTCCCAGCCCACCCCGACCCCCGAAGAGCTGCAGTACACAGCCTACGGCGGCCCAGAAGGCTCAATGCTCTCAGCGTTACACTCCTTCATTGACAGTGAGAACAAGACTTTTATTTATTTATTTAAAAACAATAACAGCACTTTAAACATTTGACCAAAAACAGATTTTTTTTTTTTACTTGTGCCCTTTATATATGGTTCTGTCTTTTATGATCATGGTCAAGGGTGGTTTTTGTATTTTTTACCAATAAATAATTGAAATATCTCTCATTAATGGCACTCCACAGTCAAATAATGGGGCTATCCTAAAAAAAATAAATAAATAAATAAAACCAATTGTTAGTATTGCTAATGTTAGCAACACTAGTACTATTATTACTACTAATACTAATAATAATGATTGATGAGTTGAATTCTAGTTTTACACAAACAAAATTTGACATTATACTATTCTATTTCTACTAAAATGTGCACCTCTGTTTTATTTCTGGTTGTGAAAACTCAGAAAACAAGAAAAATGCAAGCTCAATCTTAGGTAGATAAAAATGCTAACCATGGTGGAAAGGGAGACACATCTAATATAAATAAATAAACAAATAAACATCAGATTAGATGTCGATGCTAATTTTGATCATTACGGCTTATAGTTACTATTATTTTATTTGATTTCATTTTGTTTCTCAGATATAACATAGGCTCTGAACTGAGCAGTCTGTACACTCTGTACTTCCCCATGAATCACTGCATCCGTCCTTGGCGGCATGGAAACGATGAGTCTGTGCTCAGGACGGCCCGGTTGCTTTATTAGCGGCACTCAGCTCTGATTTTCCTCCTGACAATACTCCATAGATTCTTCCTGGACCTCGGATCAAGCCAGTTTCCTGGCCAGTGGAGCATAGTGCAAACCATGCATCGCTAATTTGGCAGTGTGGGCAAGATGAAAGTCCTGCAGAAAAAGGAAATTGGGATCTGTTCAAGTTTGTCAGCAGAGATAAACATGAAATCGTCTAAAACGTCCAAGTCAACTTACTAAAGCACAGTGAGGCTACCTGAAGGTGACTCGGCTCATAACTGATTGTGGAAACGTCAAAGCGGCTCACAAGTGGCTTTGATTCTTCTTGGCTCCTCTCTGTTCCTCCAACATTGGGATCTAAATTAAATGTGAAACTTTCAATGTATCTAAAAGTGGATTCAAGGTCCCTGAGCAACTCCACTTCCTCTTCTGCATGTTAAGATTTTGTTCGTTAACTTTTGTGGGAGTTGCTCCACAATTCTTTCGAGGTTGTAGTCATCCCTGTTGTGCATATTGTTTTGTTTTGTTTTTTCCACTCATCTTTCCAATATTATGCTCGGATATAGCCCTCTGTTTGCAACTAGCTGTTCTAGAAATGACCCTTGTGGGTTGCCACACATGTGATAGTGCAATTGACCGCTGGCACGTCAGCAAACGTCTCCATGATTTGTGTTCGCCATCATGGAGTCTGACATGGAAACCTGAGTTTTCATCAGCTGTATGCCATAGTTATGAAAACGATAAGAATGAGCAATTTCACTGTGTGTAATGAAACTGAAGAAGTTTTTCCCTTTTTGAATCAAATCACTCAATCAAATTAAACAAACTGTTGTATTATTATAGGTATATAAACGCTCTTTCTCAAAAACTTCAGATTAAAGCAGGTTTTGAAATATCACGATTGTTTTTTTTTTAATTAATATTACCTCATAAGCAAACCTGCTCCGTAATGATGTCGTAATAACTCAGACTCCGTTTTCTGTTTGCAGTACACTCTCCTCCCTCCATGTTTCAGCCGCTGCTGCCTGCCCACGCCATGACCTCCTTGCCTGTGTCTCACGCCTAGCTGCTCTCTCTCTCTCACACACACACACACACACACGCACGCACACACGCACGCACATACACGCACACACACACCACACAGCTTCAGACCTCACCAGCGTTTCTTCTCCATAACCAGCTGCAGTATTTTGATGCTCAAGGTAAATATGATTTGATGTTCATCACATCATTTCATTTAAACTTCAAGAAATTTATCCTTCTATGTCTGTATTAAAAAAAAAAAAAAAAAAAAGACAACAACAAAAAAACAAACAAAAACTGTTGAAGACCATGACTTACAGTCCTCTGTGTACTGTATAATGTGGAAATGCAAATTTTTCAGTGTACCTCATAGAGCTGTGACTCACGGCAGTATATTTGTTTATGTTGTCGGTGACGATGTCTGACTGTGCTACTCCATGTGAAAGCCAAGAGGCTTGAAACTCCGTATGAAGGTGAACCTGAATTTGTTTTGTATAAATGTTGCGACTTAATTTATTGTACGTGAAGGTTCTGTTTCAAGAATAAAGAACTAATTTCACAAACCTCAAGGAAATGATTGAAAACCTACAAAATTGTGTCGACATCTCTGCACAGCACAACGTTTTATTGTTTTACAAAACACATCAGCTTATGAATCCCACAAGAACATTTTCACATGCAATTCTAGAATGTCAACGCTGCACATTACATACATTTGAACCCTTTTCACGTCAGACACGACGGAGCCCTGCATCTTCACAACTTTTACCTTTGAAGAGATTCTGAAAGAAAACAGAGTCCAATTTTGCCAGCAGGGAGGTTTTACTTGTGTCTACTTGCAGACTGTGGTTGACCAAAAGAATCCTATTTTCAGACGTGGGAGGGAGCGGAGGGCATATAAAAACAAAAGTTTTACAACACTTTATCAGATCTGAAGTATTCCCCCCCCGGTGGGAACGAGACCAAGTCCCAGCTATACGCACAACAACAAAGAGCGATGCACGATTCAGCCGGGGGTGCAGCCGCTATTCAGCGCAACACCGAAAATGACAACATGTCACATGTGCGCCATGCCCCACTGACACGCTACATGCTTCGTTTGTCCTGTTCCTCATCCGCAAGAGCCGGTGTTGTGCTTTCACGGAACGCCTTCATGTCCCGGCGTGTCCGGCCCAAACGGGTGCCGGGGGTGTGTGAGGTCTGGCAGCGCTGTCACTCTGAGGTACCAGGAGGGCAGGCTCTCATGTGTGACACACACACTCAAGGCGAAGACTCACAAACGCGAGTTGACTTTCAAGAGTCAGAGATTAAAATCATTTAAATTAACAGACGTGTAAGTCCACCCTCGATAAGAAAGAAATTAAGCAGGGTGGAGTGTTTTGAGACTCAGAGGACAGCGAAGATGCTCATTTATTCAACGTTTTTCCAGAAAAAAAAAAAATAAATAACGGACACAAAACTTTACATCTTATTCTGTTTTCTAGAATTAGTCTCAAAGGGTAAAAACATTAAAAAAAAAAAGATGCCTCTTACTGGGTTTTACAATCAAACACAGTTAAACAAATGAACTTCCAACTGCATCTGGCACAGATAGGTGGGAGGAAACTGCTTCGAACTGGGCTCAGAACTCCCACAAGAGTCAGTCAGCAGCTCCGTATAGCATGCAGTGAAAGAACAGTATCAGACTTTGAAAAGTTGTGTAAAAATAGTCACAGTTTTAGATATACTTTACTGCAGTCGCAATAACAAAGGGTTGGTTGTACTGCACGTGCCTTACAGCATTCAGCTGATTTTTAAAGTGGCATCAGTTTGGCGAGGATGTCAGCTGGCTAAGAAAAGCCACGTCTCCTCGTAAAAAATAAGCCTTTGCGCAATCTTTAATCATTTCTAGCGTCTTCTGTAGCCCATAATAGTTAACATTCATTAACTTTCATATATTTTTCTCCAGGTCACACATTTGCATACCTACGTATCAGCACCAGGGAAACAGCAATAAAACAGGACAATTTAAAACAATCATCAAAAATGTAAACAATGCCAGTCATAAAAAAAAAAACGTCACCTCACACATTCTCAGGAGAATATTATGACATATTTTGAGCTATAAGGTCAGCAGTGCATTTATCGTTCATCAGTAGTAAATACAGAATATGGCATGTAAAGATTACTGGCTCCCTCACATGGCAGCAACTGGAAACTACAGGAGCTTAAAGTGCAACAAAAGCTGAGGTTACTGCAGTCCCAATAAAGAAATTTGTTGTTCCACTAGAAACCTTCAGTGAAACTTGACTGCAACTGTAACTAATACGAGTAGTAATAATAATTTGATAGCAGACGGCCAAGGACAGCCATCTCACTTCAAGGGTTTAGACTTGGCGTAAACTCGCAGAGTCTGAATCAAATCATTATTTTTCCTTTCGAGAAGCTCCTGCCAGTTCAACTGACATTTGACCGTTTACCGCCTCATCTTCTCCTTCTCGTGACTACGCGCAATGGTGTCGACGGCCTTTCCATTATTTCTACAATCATTCTTCTCTGGAAGATCTTCATCAGGTTCGGGGTCATGTGGTAGGGCCTGCTTGGCGAGCCGTTGTTCACCTCCAGGTCACACACTACGGCGAGACGACATCAAAGACATTTGTGACAATGTAGCGCTTTTAAAAATTAAAAACCTCTACGTGGTGATGCGTCATCCATTTATGTTTATTCAAAAAGGAAATCATCACATTTTCGTCTGTTTCATTAAGTTAAAAAAAAAAAAAGAAAAAAGAAAAAAGAAGTCCTGTACAAAACCGAAACACAGATTAACCTCCAGACAGACGCGTGTATTATACTGAATATTAAAACAGCACAACATCTGAACATCCAAGAATCCAATAATAATAATAATACAAATAAAAAGACTACCAAAAATGGCTTTGAAATCCTTTTATAAACTTTATCCCAAAAACTCCTGGTGTTAAGTCTAAAATTACAGAAGGAGGAAAACATTTTTTTTTTTATCCCTTTGTTCGACAACTAGGCACATAAACTAGCGGCTGCGATCACATGCCCTGAAGATACTCAGGCTCTGTCCAGATTTTAAGCAATAACCATAAAATTCTTGCTAAAGTCTTAACCTCCCACAAAGTCTTTGTGTTACAGTACATACAAGGGGGTAAATAAATGAAATGGAATGACTGTGTGGTGAACTGAAGACAAGAGTTTAGCTGGGTGTGGTGTTCAAATCGCATTCGGATTTGTGTTTACAATCATCAAGGATGAAAATCACCTAAAACAAACGTGGGGAAACGACAGCAAAAAATAATCATGCTGCAGGCAGTAAATCAAACACACGATTCCTTTACTGTAGGGGAATCAAACAGGTCATAATTTCACACCAAAAGACCAAAGTGCGATAAGAAAAGTGCCCCAGAATTCCAACGCTGTTCAGGGTGATGCTTTACATCATAGTCCGTCAGTGAAATCTGTACAATTTAAGGTCCCCATGTTTGTTTTGTTTCTTTTGGGAAGAAACGAAACAAAACAAACAAAAAAAAAACAACGCGTCTCCGCTTGTGCATCCATCCTGTATATTGATGTGCATCCTCAAAGTAAGGCAGAGGTCAGCAGAAAATACAGAGAAACATGAAGAAAAGCATAGAAGACAAAAAGGCAAGTATCTGAACTGGCTCATGAGAGGAAGTGAAGCCAAGTGTTTTGTTTGTTTTTTCGGTCCTCTGTGCTTTGGGACCTGAACTGTTTACATGTCCTTTCATGTTCAGATCATCCCTGCGTCCAGTTTAGATGTTTAGCCCTCGAGAACTTGCAGAGCCTCCACACACAAAGCAGATATGGAGAAGCGAGTCAGAATCGAAAGTTCGGGAAAGAGACGCCTGCACACCGCTCAGGAGGAAGCACTCGATTTAGCACGCTCCTCTCCTTTGCGGAGGATCTTGTGCAGGCCTGGAGATACGTAGTAGGGCCTGGAAGAAGAGCCATCGTTCCTCTCCAGGTCCTCACCTGAGACCGTATCGCAGCACAGAGGGAAAGCGGCAGAGGCAGGTGAGCAGTGCAAGAGAGATAGAAGGAGAAAGAAAGGTCAAAGCTTAGTGGAGAAAGCAAATAAAAGCAGAGAAGGCAAAGGCGGAACAGTGAATAACTAGGAATGGCTTTTAGTCATTTAGAGGTAGCTTTGTAGATCTCCCGCATCCCCACACGTAATCTACAGCTGATACGCCTGAAGTTTATAAAAGTGCTGCATACTTACAAAAGCATAGGAACAGCGTGTCCACACACATGGCATAAACATTAAAAAAGCCACTTGTGATCATGAACGACCCAATTATCAGCGTCTGGAAACAAAAAAAAAAATCAAAAGATGTTTAGTTTGCATATCATTTTGTTTTTATGCAACAAACAACATAATGGGTCAGATTCGGTCAGAATGAGTTCCTAACTAAAGTTAGCTCTCCTTGCCCGTTGTTGTATATCACACACACTATAATGTATGTGCAGCCAATGATGTAAATCACAAGTAAAACGTGTTCACAGCTTGAATAGGTCATGCACAATATTTTAATTACATAATTTGTTTGTATTATAAAAGAGTTTTTATTTACAATGATTTTCTAAGGGGGACTGTATTGGTTGCTTCGACTTCCTGTGTGTCCACTTGATGTTACCCGATGTTTGAATTACAGTTTTTTGTTGTTTTTTTTTTTTTCCAGCTGTAATTCTGAAAAATCACAGCTGACAGCCTGTAAATGTGTAGAACCAAGCGTTGACGTCTCTGACTGCGCCGGCGTTTCACCCCGAGCTTATGCTAGCCTCACCGGGCTTAGACTGCGCCTGCTAGCAGCAGCACCGTCATCATGGCGACTTGTTTTTCTGAGGCCTGTGACGTTCGTGAGATTCCAGGCTCCTTATAACTGACATAAAGAACATCGTTGCTACAAATAATGTATTGTTTTCCGTATAATACATCGCAAGCCAAATTTGCTAACTAATTAAACAGAGACTAAATATTCAAGCCTTCGCCTAACTCTTCAACAAACTGCTCTGCATGTGAACACAAACAAGGAGCAAGACTGTTCTCTGCCAATAGAGTCAATTGTACAATTAGAAAACATCTAAACAACAAATAAAGAAGTTATGGATGCTTTAGGTTGATGTGCTGTCAGAACCTCACAGCACCCTGCAGACACTTTTGTTGGGGTGCAAAAAAAAACAAACTACATTCAGCAGCGCTCTCTAATGCTAATGAAATGACCTGTTCTTGTTTAGGGTTTTATCAAGTCCAAAGGACCCCAAAGCACTTCACACTACATTCAGTCATTCTCTAATCCATTTACACATGCTGAATGAAATGTAATGTGTTATTTTTAAGTTCTGCTAATATTCATGCAAAAAATTCCTTTTTGCCAAGTTAAATTTAGAAACATTCTAAGCCAACAGCTTTTATCAGTGGGACTTAATCTGCATTCATTCGCATTACAATGACATTTGAACTTCTTACCAGAAGGGGGACCCAATTGAAGTTTAGTTGAGGTACCATATCTTGAACCATTGGTATTCTTTTGGAGAAGAAGAGAAATGCAAGGACCCCTGAAAAAAACAAACATGTGAATTTGCCCAAGTGTATGTCATATTTGATTTCTAAAGGATACAATCTACAGAGTGTGTTAAAAAGATACAGGTAAAAATAATGCTAACTGATTAGTATGTCCAGAATCCGACATTTTCTCCAATCTTCTTTGCAACTCAGTCGGACAAGGCGGAAAACAACAACTTTCAAGTTTCACGACAGGTTCCCAGTTGAATTTAGCTGTGAACTTCTGCCTCAGTCTTGATGAAATCTTTTTGCTGTCAGGTTTTCTTTCCTTCAACTCAGACTGGCTTACTTGTGTTTGCTGAGGAAAATTATCAACACCCTTCACAAGGATAGTAATCCCCAAAAAGCTCATTGCTGAAGAAGCTGTTTGTTCTGCATCCAAGCATATTATCAGAAAATTGAGTGGAAAGAAGAAATGTGACAAGAAACGAGGGAGAACCTCAGTCTTAAGACTGTCAAGCGAAATCAATATCCTAATACAATACAATGCAATTCATTCTAAACCTTCCTGATTTTTATCTGTGAGAAAAAAAAATAAAAAAAAGAGAGAAAGAACAAAGACAGAACAGGAATTTACATGCTACTATTTACAGAAATCAAATGAAAGACTTACCAATTCCTCCTGAAATGACCAGTTTTCCTATGAAGAGCAGAAAGGCGATGAGGTTATCTAAGACAACCACCCTTCAGAAGAAAAGTAAGAACAAACGTATCAAAGCCATGCAGAGGACTTTTTAAAACAGATTTGTTATTCTAAGCACCATAACATGAGTGAGAATGAAAATAACTGCAAAAGTTGCGCACTTTACGTTATCGTTAAATTAATATAGAAAAAAAAAAAAGATCCAACTTAAAAGGAATTGCGACACTTACAGTGGCTTGCAAAAGTATTCAGACGCCTTGAATTTTCCACATTTTGTCACATTACAACCACAGACATAAATATATTTCATTGGAAATGAATGTTATGTGAAAGACCAACACAAAGCGGTAAACATTTGTGGCGTAGAGAGAAAATTATATACGATTCAAAACATTTTTTTACAAATAAAAAAAACTGAAAAGCGCGGCATGCAAAATAGTTTCGCAAGACACTATTTGTTGATGAGTGAAATGGCTTTTAGAGAGCTGGAACAAATAGCTAACACAGGTACACACCGCAAAATATTCCTCATCAAGAGATCAAAAGCGTCCCTGGAAGATTTGCAAAAGCTGTGCCCGTATATTGCTATCTGTTGGTGACAAAGTATGTAGTTAGTTAGGCACAGGGGTACAAAAATGGCCAAACAACAGCTATAACCCCAGCAGACAAATGAACAAACAGTGTCAGGGAAATGACCTACCATAATGTATGCATTTGTGTTAAGAAACTTGATGAATCTTTCCAGGCACCAGAAGCAGCACTTGAGGCAGTGAAGCAGGAACCGACTCATACAACTTTGAGAACCTGGGAAGCCAAAATTACCACTATATGTGAAATAGCTGTTCGTTTTATTCAGAGTAAGAATCCCAGTTTGTTGAAGAGTTCAAACTTACGTTTCAATTTGAGATGAAGGTTCTCAAGAACAATTCGGATCATCTGCACCAAAGCAAGGAGTAGAGAACCAAAGGCTAGAGAACCCGTGTGGTAACTGTGCAGGACACACAAAACACTAAGCTGAGATTCATTTTAACACTGGAGCAGAAATGATCAAAACCAAGCAGTGTCTCATGAGACGATTCGTCTCATTCTATGTTTTACTGACAGTAAAATACTGTTTTGTAAGCAGCAGAAATCCGAAACCAATAATCTTTTCCCACTTTTGAAATGTTTTTTTTTGTTACATTTGCAACTCTTTACCAAGCATACAAATATAGATTTATACACAATGTTATTAGCTTACACAATTTCCTTCAAAGTGGGTCTGAAACCTACCGCATGGCTCTGCTGAACGAAGCATAAACAGGGCAGGCAGGGATGTCTTTCGGCTTCCTCTTGGCCCAGTAGTAGGAGGCGAATGCCCCTGCCAGAGTGCACTTCCCCAAGGCCAGGACAAAGTTGACCAGCCAGAGGAACACAAACAGGTTACAAACATGGAGGAGGAGGATGTAGTTGTGGTATACAGTCTCTCCGCCGTAGAATGCAAACATGCACTGTGCTCCAGGGCACTCTTTGGCTATGTCGGTCTGATTGAAGGTCTAAAACATAGAAACAGATGAGAATTTGGTATTTAGGGAGACGCTCAGAACATGACTTTTGAATAGCGTCACGATGCATCTGCATGTTTTTAAGAAACATTGTCTGACCAAGTTGCACAGGAGATCCTTAAAATAAAAACTATTTCAAGGTAGAAAGGCATAGTAAAACCTATTGACACAAACAATTCATTTCTCACAGTGCTGATCTGATGTGTGTGAGTGTGTGGGTCTAACCTTTGGACTGCACGTGAGGTTTCTATGAATGCACTTATCATCAGGGGAAGTCACCTTGTAGATGGCGTTACCTGAAGAGGCCAAGAAGCTGAGGGAACACCAGATAAGGCAGCAAACCCAATAACTCTCAACTAAATTAAAACTGCCACACAAAGCAAAAGAACAGGGGCATCTGAAAAAGTTTGAATATATTTGAGAATCTAATTCATTTCACATGTATACATAACACGCAAAATAAAGGATACACTGCTGTGACAGCAGAGTAGGCTATACAGATGGCCAGAAGAAAAAAGGTGACGATCGGGTAGAAGAGAGTACATATGATGTAAAAGATGGCCCTAGAAACAAGACCAAACGCTGTATGAAACAAGGTGGACATATACAGTTTACTGGTCAAAGCTTATAGTTACACTCACCTGCTTCCTTCCTTCATTAGTGCAAAAGCGATGCTTAGATTCTTTCTCAGAAAAATCAGCATAAGAACGATGACAACCACAATCAAAATAAGCAGGATCACTAAAACACAAACAACAAGAGAGACACTTTCATCTGGTCTTCGTTACCACCTTCGGTACTAACGCATGTGCCGCCAAGTGCGGGAGTTGTTTGTAACGTACTCAAAACGAGCCATGTCTGACTCATCTCAAGGTAAATGCTGAGATCTGTCTGGAAGCCAATATCAGAGATGGCGACATTTGTATCTGGCTTTCCCAACAGGAGAACGTACTCTTTGTAACACCGCCAGCCACCTGAAAATTACAACAACAAAAAAAAAAAAGTGAGGCCATCGTAAGACCATTTATCATAAGAGCAGAACTCGAAGTGAAACTTTTAAGATGCATTCGAGTTGTGCACACTCACCATAGCCAGCTGCAATGATGATACCACAAATCATGAGCCACAGTATCACACAAGCAATGTAGCGCATCAAAAGGATGAAGCTCAGACTGAACACCATGGTCATTCCCAGGCCTCTGTGGCAACACAGAGACAGGATGGCATGAGAAAAAGTAAACACTACGCCAGAGGCTGCCAGTCATCTGTGGCAGCCTTTTCAGATGGGATTACATCTTCGCCTGTCCAAAGCACAGTACACGCATACTTTTGCAAGTCACTGAATATAGATTGGTCACTGTGTATAGCAGAATATGTCCAAATATTTGACAAGTGAACAGTACAAACTTATGTTTAAAGAATTTGCAAGACACTGTCACATGAAACATACTGCTGTACTTACATTAATATCCATACCCAGGAATTTGCATAATCCTCCAAGATCTTCACGCCAATTTCTTTGGCATTCAGCAGACTGGCTATTCCCCTGTTGTGAGGTAACAATGTATGAGAGAGAGAAAGAGGAGACAATAAACACATTTGAACACCTGGTTCGCAACCCATATATTACTATTTTACTAGTATTTGTTGGATATAACTTACTATGTAGAATGGTTTAGAGATTGTTTTTTTATTAGAAGTTTACATGCAGTCAGACTACCTTGACTTTAATCAATTTGGAAAGGACCAACAAAACAATTGAAAGGCCAGTTAAAATAACTGTTCACAAGATTTCAGTGAATAATAAAGTAACTTTTACAATTAGAATCCTATGTTATATAATAACATCAAAAGTAAACACATAGTGCATAGACTTTTAAATGTTGAAGAGTTGCAAACAATGACCAGCAGGGGGCACTACACCCTTTTCCATTATTTAAAAAGTATAGCCTTTGGTATAAAATAACAAAAAAGACTTCAGAAAAAATAAGAAATTTTATTTTAAGAGTCACAGAGAGTAATCAGAGTGTGTTCGTAAACACAGAGGGGTAGTCAACGCAAGTTACTTTGTGTCACAGAAGCAAACCTATAAAACGACATAATATTTAGCAGATTTTATGAACAAAAGTGAAATTTAACCCTAAACTATAATCTAGTTTTCCGAAAGACAAAGGCAAAGATTCAGGCTGGCAGGAAGCAGATCTTACATAGCAGCATCTCTGAGATCGTTGACAGTCCACGTGTTGTTGTGATGGTCTTTGAAGGTGGTCTGATTTGCAACAGTTAATAATCCCTCCTTTGATTTGAACTCAGGAAAGCACCGCTGTAGTACTGAAGAAAAATTCGGAAAGGAAATATTAAACGTTTGTATTTCCTGTTATGCCCAAAACTTGTCATATTCCCAGAAGATTTAGTTTTAAAATTACTTTCATTCAGTCAAGAAGTTTATTTTTTTGGTAGAAAATAACAAAAAATATCCTAGAAGACAATAGAACATAAAAGAAAGCAAAATGTTACACATTTTGCAGAAAATTATTCTCGGATGAGATTTCACCTGCTTCGTTCTGCCTATTTTGAGCTCCTTTGAGAATGAGTTGTTTTAGAGCTACACAGCTGTTATGCAAATAGCATGCTGATGACCAAGCCAACAACTCTGCGCTGACGTGAAAATGGCTGCAAAAAGACATGCAATTGTACAACCGTACATCTTTGACCCTGAGTCAGGCCATCAAGGACATAGCAAGCAGCCTTTGAGAGGTAATCATGTTTAATTTGCATATTTGCAAATTATACAAAACTATAAACAAAACTTGGCAAACAATAAAAGTCTGTTGTGAAGCGATTCAGACAAACTCCAATTTTTTTTGTTGGCAATGTGGCTGGGACCCCAGACAAGTACTAATTTTTTCACTTACTTGGTTTGCTTGGCACAAGCATTAGAGGGCAATCTTCATCTCGAATGACCTCTGCAACTGACTGAAAGAGTAACAGACGAGGCATCTCAAAATACATAACAGTCATCGACCAATCGGTTGCTTAAAAGAGAGATTTAAATACAACAATTGCTACTATGGTTTTCAAGGGCTCATTGTTAAACAAAATCTCTTTTAATGCTGTACAGAACCTTTCAACAACACCAATGAAACACTAAAAAGACCAACAGGTTTTGCCGTCATAATTTAACCTGGAGTTCAGTTCTGACTCAATTGAACAAGATTCACACTTGAAATGATTTGGGAAGGAAAATGATGATTCAGTTCCAAACAGTATGAGTGTGGTGTCTTTTGCTCCCACACAACACCTTACACAGCGTCATGCTAACGTCATTAGCACTGAGCTGCTGTCAGTCGAGAGAACACAGCCGAGGTGAGCATGAGTAAAGGCTGATCCTTTTCTGCTCGTCTATCAAAGCTATGTACATAAGTTATTTAGTACATAACTGCAGACATGGAACGTTAACAACCTAAATCATATTAAAACATATTAACGTTGATGCTGAAAAAGCCTACAGAAACAAACTGTAGGTGGAAAATAAATTGTTTGGTTTCAACTATAAATCCGCTTGTGGGAAAGAATATAACAAACACCCGTCGCTGTTTCCTACCTTACTTCCAAACACAAAGCCAGGCTTGCAGAATTGCCTGTAATATTCCCAGCTGTTGTTCACTGAAACTTCCGATAGCGTGGCAAATCTGTCAGGGCACTTGGAGACACAGAGCTGAGGGAGAAAACGCATCTCTTGAGGATAAACGTCACCAGTTTTGAAGGAAAGATTGAGAAAAATGCTCCGTTTTGTTCAATGCTCTACAGGACAGTCTCGTACCTGAGTTGTAGGGCACTGGAGGTTAATTAAAACTGCAGGACTGGCACATTTCAGCATATTGAAGTAGAATAATATGTTTTTATTTCTACAAACAAAGAAGACACAGACAAAGAGGGGATTTAGATTAGAGAGATCTAAACGTCTATTGCAGAGCGACAATTTATAAGCACATACACACAGAAAAACAAACACATGCTGTGCTCTGTGTATTAAGATTTGTCAGGATTAATCACAAATCATCTCTTGTGTGCTGTGCTGCTGACAAAGCCTATTTAGAGTGTAAAGATAACACTGAGAAGCTGACAGACAACATGGACATCATAATTATTTCACTGTAGTGTCAGTTTTTGAAGGCAAATGTATTGTAACTCACGAATTCGAGGTGTCCGTCTGGCCACAAAACTGACCCTGGCTGTCAGTTGGAGAGATGATCTTCCTGGGGTCTCCATGGAACCAGGCTAGGAAAAAAACAAAACAACAGCTTGTCATTTCAAATGCCACTGGTAAGATCGTTACCCGCCTTTTCAGAAGCTAGAAAGCAACAAAGGACTGCTAGGGGCTGTTGTCATATTACATAATCTAAACCAGGGGCGTCAAACTTGTTTTAATTTCAAAATCTGAGTGTTCTTAGAAGAGCTGTGCCAGAATGTATTGATGAAACCCATTCATTTCCTAAAATATCAATAAATAGCTATTCCAGCATTATTAAATAATTAAATAATTTTGAACAGCTTTTCAAACTGGACGGTCCATCCAGGATTTTGTGATTGTTTTTTGTTTTGTTTTTTTGCAATCAAAATCAGAGATTTTGTGGTGCTAATTAAGAAATATTTGGAAGGAATTTATACAATATTTGCACTAATGTGTGATGGTAAATGTAACTTTTTATTATTCACTGTATCGGTCACAGACCATCACTTGACATCAAATGAAGTCGAGGCAGCAGTCACTTAAACCCAACGGTTTTTGGCCAATTTTGAGAAATTTTGAGTAAAATTAGAAAAATATGGGAATCTGTTGATGATTTTTTTTGTGTGTGAATTTTGCAGATTTGTGAAAAACCAGAGAGTTATTGTTGTAATTTGGAGCTTAGAGGGTCATAAAAAAAAAAAAAAAGCTATGGCAGGCCAAATTTGGACCCTGGGCCTCGAATTTGATTCATGTGATGTAAACTATTAATTAGACTTTTAAACCTTGTCCAAAGTGGAATGAACATATGAACACACAACTTTAGTGATTTACAAGGAAAAATTAGGTGCAGAGTTTATCACAATTATGAGAACGAAAGGCTTTAAAACATCTGTCCTTATAACGTGTTTCACTTAGCCAATTTAGTTGCTGAAATAAATGAACTTTTTAATAATATTTTATTTTACTGAATACGTCTGTGCATTCAAGAAAAATGATAGATTAGTAGATGATGCAAACATTTGGGCAATCTTGTCACAATGACGAGGAGAATGTTTGGATTAGTCCAGGCCATATTTTCAAGTATAATAATCACTACACTTTACATTAAAGGTAAATACAAATTAGGAGAGTGTATGTCTGATAAATCAGAAAGAAAATTTATCACATAATCTCTGTCAAAGAAATGAAATCCTTTTTTTAAACAAATAATTACAAAATGAAATACTTGTATTATTTTGTGATTTTTTTTTCAAGGTAAAGACATGACCAGAACATAGCACATTCTTTGAGTGAAGATGTTTTATTTCAGTTTACTACACTCCAAACAACCAGATATTTGGGTTATTAACAAGCTTGTTAATTCAGGGCTTTTGTGATGTAATCACCAGCAATGTAGGAAACTCACCGACAGTACCCAGGGCGATGTAGCCCAGGATAACAATGAGAAAGATAATGCAGCAAACCACATCAGTGCACTTCCTGTAAATTAGAACACAAGCATAAATAACAGAGAGGGACATAAAAACCCGAAACAGGGAGTTTAGTTTTACAGTGAACCGACAATTTGCTGTCATTTTTGAAGAGCAAACGAAAACCAAAGTACGCGCCCCTGGATTTGTTGATAATAACTGTCTTACACAGTAGTAGGTTTATTACAGCTCTACAAATATATGATGTACACATAGCGAGGGAGGATTATCTCTATACTGCATTTTCAAAAGAACTGCTGTGGTTCTCAACCAACTTCCTGATGATAATCCAATTCCCCAAAGGGTTAACTGTCCCACTGGCACAGAGACAGACATTTGAAGATTGTTTCCCTCTTCACAGCAGTCTGCCAAAAATAAAATATATATAAAATAAAAAGAGATAAAAAGAAATGCATCCTCTCCAAGTCTTTTTTTTTCACTCTATTATAAGTTTGCTGCATAACGAGCTGCCTTCCCCTCCCTCCTGCACAGCCAGCTCATTTTAAAACCATTCAGATGCTTGGAAGGAATACACCCATCCGCAAATGAAGGAAAGTCCAGCCCACTGTGTCAAGTGGCACCATTCAAGCGCAGGACAATTCAAAACCTTCCCATGGTGCCGTCTGCTTGGGAAATTGACTTGAGGCTCTCATCTCCTCCACTTTTCAAAGCCAAGGTCAATAGGAGGCCTCAGCTGAAAAATGCAACAGTACTTCCTTTGAGTCTCTCTTTGGGCAATGAATTGTCCTTATTTTTTTCTGCAGGAGGACTACATCGCTGCCTTCAGACTCTATTGCACCTCACAATGAATTGGTAGAGGTAACAGCAGTGGAGAAACCCATGTAGAGAAGAATAAAAGCTGAAGTATACACAGTGATTTATAATGATATAACTGTGTATATGCCTATAATACTATAATATGGTCAAGCGTATTATTTTCCAACATTACATTTGTTTTTGAATTTTTACATTTTGACTTCTGAAATAGTGTCCAGTTACACTCTTAGTTTTTTTTTTAAATATTTTTTTATCTCATGATATGGACCATTTTATTTAGGCATAAAAATAATGGTGTCAAAATTGGTCACTTCTATGCATGTTTATGTCAGTCATAAACACAGAATATAAGGTTTATAATTATAATATGCTCCTCTATCCCCAAAGTGTTTCAAGATAGTGGGTCTAAAAAAGAAGATAGTAAAGCAAAGTGTCACTTGTTTCTTTTTCTTTTTCTTTTTTTTCAAAAAAATAACGTCTGGGTTCCTATGGAGAGAAAAGCTTTCATAATTTTAAAATCCATCTCCATCCTCGATGGCAAATAGCTAAGATGGCACTCTTCAGCATCAGAGCTAAATTACAGGGGGAGTACCTAAAAGCAGAGCATCCTCAGGTGAAAGTGCCTTTCCTGTCTTTTTATCAAGATTTCCATGAATTTCTTGTCTGTTTCATCTCCACATTTAGACAGGACTGCATTTTTTAAGGAAAAAAAGCAAGCACAGCACCAGAGTGTTAAAACAAAGTCACCTTTGAAGCAAGTAAAGGTCAGTGCTGGAAGAAAGCTAGTATAAAGAGGAGAGTGAAACAGTTCTGCTTTGCTCTGTTGTATTTCAAGTAGATTCCAACATGGCTGCACTCTCAAAACTTCAGATCTGCTCAGATGTCACTTGCACAGAGATCAACAAAACCGCTCTCCTACTTCCTGTTGGCAGGAACGCTGCTTGAAAACTAAAAAAAGACAATAAAACAAACAAACAAAAAAGAAAAAAAAAAAAACTAAATACTTGAAGCATCGTGAGTGAAGTGGCAAACTTGTGCATCGTGTGTGAAGGGCTGGTTTTCTGCGGGAGCCATAGCGACACAGATGGCAGGTTTTTAACAGAATAGAGGGGAGCCATCGTGGCGGGAATCTGCCAGATTGTCCCAGCTTTGTCAAAATCATTTGGACAAAACAAAAAGGAGAGACTTGCTCAAATAAAGAAAATTTTACATGCTTAAAAAAAAAAAATCCATTGGCAGCTGTGCAGGGCAGCTGTACCAACAAATAAAACACTCTCTGAATGAAGAAAAAGAGTGATGAAACAGACAATTTGATTTATGTTTAAAATCTACATTTAGACTCAGTGACACACAGTATAGGGCTCTGTTCACTGTTGTATTGTTTTGATTTTATACGTTTAAAATGGTAAACATTCACAACATCTGACCTATAAATGACCTACGAACTGCACAAGTTACCATATTCACCCTGGCCGGAAAAAAAAAAAAAAAAAGACAACCGCTGAGTTACTCTTCTCCCTGCTCTCGTTAAGAAAAGCCTGTGGGTCAGAACAACATCAAAGTGTGCTCTGCTCCTCCAAGCAGCCACATCGCAGTAATGTGTAATGCGGAGGGCTGGATTCAGAGAAACAACAGGACTGGAAAATGCCTGCACAGCAACCTGCCAAACTGGCACTAAAGATAAAAGATAAGATTGGGCAAAAGATAAAATTGGTCAGGTAAGAAAAAGAAAAGACTAACTCATAAAGAAAAGTGGAGAATAAAAACCTCAAAGACTATTGCAAAGTGTACTTCATTCAAACGATATAAAAAAAAAAAAATCAAACCAGTATTAAATGTAAAATTTATTTCTAGACTTTGTTTTTTTTTACCTCTACTATAAATAGTAAAGATATTGTAGCGTTTTTTACACTACTATATCATCGGCCTATGTTTATTTTTAATGTACTTATGTTTAAAGCTGCAGTATATAACAATTATAAAAATATATATATATTTTTTTACATATTTGTTGAAACTGTCACAATATGTTGTGGCAGTATGGTATGATGAGAGATCATCTGGGGAAAAAAAAAATCTCCTCTGTTTTAACCCAGCAATGTGGAGAAACAACCAATGAGACCCAGGAGGCGGGTTTCAGCGCTGTCAGTCTGTGTGGCACTGCTCTGACTGGTTGTTTTCGGTTGGGACGACTCAATCAAATGACATACTCTCACCACATGGCGACAGCTGTAACAAAAATAAAAATGATAAAAGTGACATACCTGCCTTTTGTGATTATTGTGATTGTGATTAATATATTTTGAAGGGAAAATGCTTGTTTACATAGACTTCATAATTCATTTGTTTATGGTTTATTTATTTTGGACATTTCAAATGTTATTTTGAAATTGGTTTACTGATATTGAGAGGGCGTACTTACATTATTATGCTATTCTCGCTACATTAGTTGAAAAGGGTCTCAAACAACAATATACGATAAAAAAATCATTTCTGGGGCAATTTATCACCCAGTAAATAAATTCCTGTAAATGTGCATATAAGTAGTATATAAAACTATTTATATACACATTTAAAATACTTTCTCAGTGCTTGACGTAAACGCAACATGCAGAAATTGATAGGTTTTAGGTGTCTAGAAGGTCAAAGATCAACCTAACATCCTGGTTGTCAACAGAAAACCTGTGTTAGCATGACCCGCCTAATGGTGTCCTGCATTGCTGCCCTCAGCAGATATTGGTGCCACTATAACTACCTATAAGAACTACCTTCTCACTTCACACAGAAATACCGGTTCTAGTTTCATCCCAACACGACATTGTGTTTGTTTTGATTGATTTTGACGACTAACTGTGTAATGAGTGTCCTTAGAAAAACTCCAGTTGTCAGTCTGGCTTTACGTCCATAATTCCCTGTGGTTGTATGACCAGAGTAGTCATCAATATTATTATTGTAGCATGAAGAATAATCCATGTATCCCATACACATTGTGACAGAAGTATGCGCCAAAATGATTACACAACAGGGACAATCAATACTCAAGCAGGGATCAGATGCATGTGGGTCAGGTTGTCTAAATTACACAAAAAAACAAAACAACATTCTTATTTTTGCAATAAAGTGCAACGGAAATACATGTTTTTGATATAAATGCTATTCAGTGAGTATTCATATTTTATACAATGTGCATGTGTTGAATGTCAGTTTAGGTAAAGATTAGTATCTACCTGTTCTGAACAGGCCCTCTGAAGTTTGGGTCAAACTTGATTGGTTCACCTGTAAGAGAACAGCAACATGGATTAATAAATATAATCACAATTAATCAAAATGATAAATAACAGAGGCCTGAACTCCAAGACATTAATTTCCACCTTTCCAGCCTTCCATCCATCTATCCATTATACAAACACCTTATCATTGCAGTGTTGTGAGGGGGAACTGGTGCCTCCAGCAGTTATTGGGCAAGACGCAGTGTACACCTGCACCGAGCCCTCTTAAGGGTAACACGTCGTAAGATGCGTTACCCGTAAAACAACCATGCACTCACACACCCACACACATAAGGAAAATTTAGAGAGCTCAATTAACCTGACAGTCATGTTTTTAGACTTTAGGAGGAAACTGGAGTGCCTGAAGAGGAGCTACTCATGCACAGGGAGAACATGCAAACTGCCGAGGCCAGAACATGAATCCAAGACCTTCTTGCTGGAAAGCAATGCAGCACTAACTCTGCCACTGTGCAGTTCTAACACGTTAATCTTATGTACACTCTTAACGGCAAAACTCGGTTGTTGGTTCAGACTTCTAAAACATCTATATTCTAAATGAATAAAGAAACCTGCAATAAAATTCCCTTACACATAGAAGCAACCATTGAATGGCTATTAATGGAAGGTTTATTTCAGCAATTCAACTCAAAAGTTGAAGCATTTATGACACACAGAGACATACTTAAATAATTCATTTCTGTTCATTTTGATTATTTTCATACAGCAAAGAAAGGCAATTCTGTTTCTTAGAATCTGTAAATAATATATAGTTGTTTTTTTTAAATGAACTGCTATAATAAATTTACTTTTTGCTGATAATGTAATGCTTTTATTAGGTCTTGTGAGTGTATCAATAATGTTTATCAATAATTTCCTTAGACCAGCAAAGCCTGATTGTTAGTTATACCTACAAAACTACCAGCTGCAATACAGTGAACATTAGCTATGACCTTTCAAACACCTTCTATAACCTTTAACTGCATCTAAAGCGGTAACTATGAATGGGAAAAATGTTAAATATATGGGTCAACAGTAAAACCGGGTGTTGCAGGTGTGCGAAAACTCTGCTCAGCAGGTATTTTAAATTTAAAGGGTGCCCTTCAGCTGCACAGTCAGCAACAAAAGCAAAACACACGGCCAAAAATATACTTGCTGCATTGTTCTCTTTTTGCTTCGACTCACTTTAATGTCGCACTTCTTAACAGAGGCATTAGAAGTTATAAGCTATTGAGAACACCGTATTAAAGCACTGTAGTGACTTTCAATTTGTGCGAAAAATTTTGACAAATTGAAAGTGGTATTGTGTATTTACTGTAGCCGCATTTTTTTTTTTATCAAATATCCCATCAAAATATTGTGCAATGGCATAGAAACCCAAAACGCTGCCTTTGGGAATCAGTGCTACAGCATCACCTTCCCAAACACAATTTTAGCAGCGGCTAAGCCAGGACGCCAACGATGTTTTTGACATGACAGAGAATCACAATGAAATGTATAGAACATATGCACCACTACAACTAAACTTACACAAATGTGACTCTGTATGTGTCAGTAATGACCCAATAATACCATTAGTTAATGTTATGCTCTGCAAAAGTTTTGTCCACATTGCTGAATACTCGCTTATCTCACCATGTCAAATACAATATGACCTCCTTTCTAATTAATTCAGCAACCTCATCACTTGAAGGCACTCAGCCTGTGTGGGGAACACTGAACTTTTGTCACAAAAGTATGGGAAAAAAAGAATGAGATGGTGACATCATGGCAAAAGTAATTTTTCTTCCCTTGATGGAGTAAAACACTGAGATCACCCCTCATTTCAATATGAATGCTCTATGCAAAAACGAGGGTCTCATCAAAGGGACAGACAGACTTCACAGCCCAACTGGATGTAAAAGTTTCACCAGAAAGGACTTACTTTCTTTACTTTACTGTTGTGACAAAAATCTGCCCACATGGTGAATGGAAGCTGAATCATACTGAGATCAAGGGGAGCCAGTGGAGAGAGGACAGATTGTGGTGCAGAACAGTAAATGTCAGGGGATGCAGTCATGTCAGTGGCATCCTGACTACTCAACAGCTTTGAGAGACTTCGAATATTTGGTATGAGAGACGAATCAACATAAGCCAGGTATAAGTCAATAGGTTGCAATATAGAGAAATCATCGAAAGAACAAACTGGGCAAAGCACAGAATAAGAGACTGTTTAACTCAGAAAACGTGAGTTAAACAAGTGGCTCTGCAAAAAAAATGTTACAAGTGGGATCTTGAGCAGCAGAATGCTTGAAAATTTCACTCACACTGAAACTATTTTGGATCACTTCACTCCTCATTACTCTATTACAGTCACAATCAGGGGACAGATCATGTGCTTATTCAGCTAAAAGCAAAATTTAGCCCCAGCTATGATTTCTGTTCATGACCCTAACTACTTAAGACAAGTCTGATGTACTTTTCTCTGACCCAAAAATGAACACGAAGGAGGGGCTAAGCGTGAGCGGTGGAAATCATCAACGATGCTGGGCCACCAGCAGACACTGCATTAGACGACGGCTGTTTAGACTGCACTGCAGTCTGCCTTTGCAGGGTGGACTGGAAGTGTGCTGCTGGTTGTAGTCAGGCAGAATAAGAGTCCGTAGTCAAAACTGTTCGGAAAAAGCCTGGCAGGCACGCAAAGCTGTGACAGCTAGTATCGCTGTTAGCAGCACTAACAGTTAGTCTCCGCTATTGACATTAAGTTGGACAACGGCAGCGTGTGCTTTTCTGAATGTAAGCATAAGAATTCATGGTGACAAAACAAAAGCTTTCATATAATAAAGCTGTGCACAATGAAGAATCAGCACTAGACTATTTTTTTAGCAAAGCACTCCCTAGCATGAATAATACTTTGTAGAAAGGAAAAGCAATTCTATACAATTATATTGTGTAACATCCTCATTGGTTTACCCTTAAAACATCGAAAGGTTACTACTTCAAGTCATCTTCTCTCAAAGAAGATAGTGAGACAGACTATGTTTAAAATGTTTATTTTGTTTGGGGCATTCAGACAGATGAACATAAAGCACCCCGTCCATTGACAAGCTCTGCACTTTCTTTGATTCGCTTCCACAATCACACTTCCTAGATACCTAGCCTTTCCCAGCTTGTTTTTATGTTCGCATATCTATTATATATATATACACACAAATGCCCTCTAGGGGACACGGGCATCAGTGTCCCCTAAGGTCCACCATCCAACACAGGCCTCTTTCATACTGTAGTTAGGCAAACAGCTCAAATAGTGCAGGTGCTCTGCAAGCCCTGGGTCAAAAAGGTCATTTGAAAGAGACTGTTTTTTTTTTTTTGTTGTTGTTTCTTCTCACTATGTTTACATTTCTACAATGAAGAGAATGTGAAGTGTCCGTTGAACTGAACATATTTTAGAACTTCAGGGATGAGAGAATGTATTCCCCACCCACCACCTTCCTGTCTTTGTCTTTTTTCACACTTTTTTATTTATCACGGATAAAAAAACGGCTATCCAGACCAACCTGGGCTTATGTGAAAATATAATTATGCCAATCTTGTGGTTTGTGATGTTTTTCAGCTTGGAATGGGTTAAAAAAAAAAAAAACCCAGTGAAACAAAAACAGGCATAAATGGCATCTACTGCTGACCAGTCCCTTCATCAAATTCTTGAAAGACAAAATGAAAGTTTTAAAGGCGTAAAGTCAAAGTCTTTATTTGGATCTGATTGAGATGTGTGGCCTTAAATGTTCATGCTCAAAAACATTCTAGTATGGCTAAATTAAAACAATTTTGTAAAGAAAAGTGGGCTACAACTCCTCCATAGTGACATAAAATACTTATTGACAGTTATTGCCGATGGCCATAGCAGTCAAGACTGCCAAGTGTGGCAAAATAAATTATTTGGTTTAGGGCAGCAAACAAATTTCTGATGTAATATCGGATTGGTTTAGAAAGCCTTTCCTTTAATAAATGAAATCACCAATTAAATGCTTATTTACTGTCTGATTTGCTCGAAGATGTGAAACTTAAAAGTCTTTCAGGAAAGCAAAACCAGAATAAATCTGAAAGAAGCAAACACTTTTCAAAACCCTCTCCATTGATAAGGTTTCCAATTTGCCAGCGTCTTATCATTTTAATTGTAAAAATGTTCTAACGCTGCCATCCCTATTCTTGTCTGCAGGAATGGCGTTCATGATGAAACAAAAAGGTCTGTTCAGCACTCTCCCAGCAGGACTTCAGCGGACATTTGAGAACTGCCTTTTGTCCGGTCACTTGTCCATTAAGGTGGTTTGGGAACATTACGGTGATTGTGCTCTTACAATGCAGCTGAGGCACTTTTGACAAGTGAATTTACCTTGCATTTGTTCAGAAACAGAAGTCAGTCCTTCAGGGAAAGAGATGGGCAGCAAATGGGCACTAAAAATAGTTGCACGTTTCTTTTATTACTTCAGTAGAGAAATGTTGGCATGTTACTAATGTTCAAGCACAGAATTGGATTCAAGTTAATTTCGTCTGTCTAAATTCCTCACAAGAAATGACCAGAGGCTGAAAAAAAAAAAACGTACCGAAAAATATTGCTTGATTATTTGGTGTCTTCTTTGACTGTGGATAGACTCTTCTATCTGAAATCCTTTAAAAATATACTGACTGGTCAGGCAAGGCACTCTATAGTGTTGCTCTAAAATACATAAATAAAACATCAATTTCTGAAACTCTGAAAACACAATAAACTGTGTCCTTTGAGAATAAGAGGAAATCACTTTATTTTCACTATAGATTCATACAACAGTTGTTCAAACTTTTAGATATTATTATAAAACTTATAAGGGGAAAATTCCCTCATTTGTAATATTAGCTGTCTCGCTGAAAGGACAATTTTGGATAATTTTACATGCACTACACCATTTGCATGTAAAATCTTTGTTGCTGTTTTTGTATTTTTGAACTTGATATATTTGGAGGCAATAGCGAAAACATTGTAAATTAAGTACAAATAAATAAACTCTGAAATGGAAGAAAATTAACTTTGTAGGACCAGATGTTTTATCCTCAGCTATCAAGGTCTGTCTGGAAGACAGTCCTAATAAAGTAAGAAACTTTCATCTCACTGGCAAACAGGACAGGCAATTCTTCAATGAAACAAAATGCATGCACAAGTTTAACTTCATTGGTTCATTTTTTGTTGTAAAAAAAAATAAAAATAGTAAAAACAAAGTAAATAGATGAATAAATAAATAACTAATCTACATCGAGATTATCAAAAATCTTTAGAACAACGGTAGATTCAAACCACAAAAGCCCCTCTCAACCCAATTGGACATAAGCCTGAATTCGATAAATGTCATGTTCCTTCATATTTGATTAAAGTATTAAAAAAAAACTCCAGACGGGTGCAACATAAGATTCAAAAAACAAACAGGAAAAATCAAGACCAAACAATCCAGCAACAAGACCTTCTTTTCTTTCTCCTTTGTTTGTCGCGTGTTAATGTCCAGGTATCTTTCTGTCCTCCTGTCTTTTCATGCATTTTCCCCTTCTGGAGGACATAATCATTAAAGTGCTTGTCTATGTTTTAGAACAAGACAACAACATCCGAATCTCAGTGTAGTTTTACCTAGCTAAGTCCTTTGGGATCCGGTAAAGTGGCTGAACGTGTTCTTGGCACACATGACTTAGTAACTCCCTCAGTTAACTCCTGTTGGTGCATGATGACTTTTCACTGTGCGTGTCTTCTCAGAGTGCTAATGATACAGAGTTAACTGACGGTCCCTCACATAACAAGACTGCTGGATCTTGGCGGGGATTCAGCTCCCTAGTGTGGAATTACCATCAGTGTCAAATGCTGACAGCAAGGCCTTCTGCTCCGAGCTGAGAAAGAGTAGTTTTGTGGCTGGGGCTTTGTGACCTTGGTTACTTCAGTGGGAGCCTCCAGGCATGCAAGTGACAGCGCTGAGTTTTTGCAAAGCGAGGCCCACTACTTCTGTAGTAGATCAGTGACAGGCTCATATGGCTCAAATCAGGATTTATTACGACTAAAACCAACGATGATATTTACAGTGAAATATGCCAGAAGCAAAGGGGAAAACACCAAACTACTCATATCCTTGTGTGTTACATTGAAATGCAGGCATGATGATGATGATGATGAGGAGAGAATGCCGTTTACCTGTCGTGGGTTTGGTGTGTGCCAGCAGGTGACGCAGCCAATCCACAACTACATGATATTATTGTCATATGACCATCTAAACTAGCTCGTCACTGTCACGGCGAGGTTTAGCTGAAAAAGAGTTTTGCAGGAGACGGTAGCATTAAAGGGAGGGAACAACAATACTTATTTCTGCCTGTAAACTAGGCCATCAATCCACCACGTTTTAAAACCGCAACTCATAGTAACAGACTAAGAATGCAGTGATACCAAACCATTGCTCTCAGGGCCCTGTCAAGACTATAAAAATGCAGTGTTTAGGGAAGCTACCCATGCGGGAAATTTGTTAATTAACAGGGTGCCCAACTCAACACTTCTATGGTGAATGGAGCTCATATCTCCATTGTCATTTACAAAACTGCCACAGAATGATTATGAGCTACTTTTCTACTTTTCTGACTGGCTGAGCATTTCCACCGGCACAATATATGCGCACAGGGCCCTCGCTACAAAGTTAGAAACATTATATAACACACTGCCCTCAGGGGTACATTTAAATCTGGATGTGGAGTGGATGATGGTGGAATATGAATAACAGGCTAGCAGCTACTTTCTTTAGTTATGATAGATACACTGTTCATATTTTTTGGTTTTCTTCCCTAAGACACCCTCCTAATTATTATTTTTGGTTTTTCTAATCATTCCGCAGCAATAACCCACTTTTACCACAATTAAAAAGTTAACTCTTGGAAGTGAACATTCTAGTTTTCATCTCAAGAAAGCAGGGGAAATGAATTCCTTAAAATCAAATTACCATACCATACTATTTTCCATAGTATTGTTAACGTTTATTTCACCAGTAAAATCTTATCCCTAGTACTTTCTTAAATCTTAAAGCAGTTGAGACAACTTTGGCTCCATATCCTCTTCTAAGGCCTTCGGAGAATCCACGACAAAATCCAGAATCCAGTTACAAGCATCCAAGTATTATTTAACACTTGAAACAGCAAAAACTTTTGCTCTTGCCATTTCCAGAAAAGTGCCAGAGTGACCAGAATTTACTCTGGTTTTATGAAGTTTTGAGTAACACTGCCATGCTCCTCCCTGACATGCAGATGGGTGATAAAAGGCTACAGACAAAAGTGTCTGATCCTAAAACAAAACTGTTTTAAAACCACAGATGACGATCTATAAGCAGTATTATATACACAGCATAGTCAAGTACATATGTTACCTTCAGTTGTGATAAAAAATGTATATATAAAACTTAACATAAAAAAAAAAATCTGATTTTGGGTTATTCGATTCATTGATATTAGCCTGTCTCTTTAAAAATCTCCTTCTCTTTCTGACACTACAACTCTCCAGGTATGCGATTTTGATTAGGGAATTACATTGCAACATGATATAATGTTTAAATAATGTATTTGTGTATTTGTTTCATTATCATGAAAGCAAAGAGTAATTATAACACTATTTTAACTCGTATAAGTAAAGGCCAAATGAAAATGAACTGAAAGTATGTCGTATTATTTGTTGTTCATTTATTATTTATTCGTAAACAGACAATCGGAAGTAGGCTCAACAAGCAGGATATTATTTGATCTAAAGACGTGATGAGAAACCAAGTCATTAACATCTATCGTTGTGGAAAGTGTTACAAAGCCGCCCATTCTTATGTTTGGAGACTCTTGTGAACCACAGTGCTGCTTCAGGACCAAGACCACTTATTGATGGAGCCATGCATTCACCTGTCGAGCAGCAAATACTGATGTAAAAGGCACTTGGAACACAAGTTCACTTGAGCTGTGCAGCAGGGGAATGATCTCAAGCAAGCCCATCTCTGAATCTCTCGGAATTAAAAACTAATGAAAAAAATAAAACAGATTTCAATTTAATTGAGATCCAATGGCATAATATGTCCTTCATGCCCCGAAATTATTCATTGTGACAAAATTAAAAATGTCTTACTTTATCTACAGTTTACATAATGTTCTCCGATGTCAAATCTATTATAGATTATAGAGAATGAGGCTGAACTTGTGAACGAGGAGAGACGGAGCGCGACATTCCCCATGGTGAGCTGCTCGTCTGCAGAGAACAGAGAGGATCAACTGCAGCTGACAGCCTGCAGTCTTGACTGGCAGATTGCTGGAGTCATGAGCTCTTAGGGGAGAACTGTGTCAGGATTTGGGGGGTGGGTGCCAGGAAGACGCAGAAGCTATGCCCGTCTGGGGATCCGTCAGAGGCCGATTTGACAATGCCTCTGTTAAATTTGCAGTTTTTGTGATAGCCTAAACTTTTCCGGATCGTATGCTTGTAGGAACAAGTGTATGATCTCAAAGAAACCGTACTCATCCTCGTGTCTTTGAGAATTAAGCAGGGAAGCATGTTGATTTCCACTGCTCTGAATAATGTACAAATATATGTTGCATTATAGACTTAAAAAAAAAAAAAAATGAGTTACTGATAAAGATGTGTACATTCAGCAGGATCGGTTGTGTCAAAGGATTGGATATCTATGAACTTAGTTTCCGTTTCTTAAGTGAAGTGACCAAATAAATTCAGATTCTAAACCACAGGTTTTTCATTCTGCATGAGCTTCTGTGGTTGATTCTGAACACTATACTTTAAACATGTCTACCATGCTAAGACATGTTTATCACAAACCTTTCACACCCAAACAGTCATCACAGACAATAAAACATCATAAAATTCCAGCAACAATGTAAGAAGCATTACATGATGAACCAAAGCAATGTGAAAGAAAATAATCATTTAGCAATTACTGCTCTCAATGACTGTGCTGATCTTATACTGTCTATTGCTGTATGTGAGACACATCTAAGCATAACTAGGGGGACTTAATGAAAACCAGCTATTGGGGGAAAAAAAATTATTATTCTGGCTTTGTTTCATTAGAAAGACACTACTGCCAAAAGATAAAATATTGCATTGCTTGGGTAATTATGAAACTGGGTTAATGGAGAGAAAATCTGCATAAGGCCTAAATATATCTAAATCTATCGTTGTGAGCTAAGAGTCACAAATGCAGACTTACAGAGATTATAAATCCTTTGTTTTTGAATATTTAAAAAGCACCACTTTTGCCCATCAATACAGATAGCAGTGCTAAGACAAGAAAAAAATGAAAATGATCCAAACAGGACACGCGACTGCTAATATTACTGCTCTGATGTGAAAACAAAACTGAGATTATATTAAAACATTATGTAGGAGGTAAACGGGTACAATAGTATTGAGGTGCTGAGAAACAGAGCAACACCACCTCACCACTCATCATCCTTAGAAAAACAACATATTTTTAGCATTGCGAGATCTACGAGATGAAAAGAGAACAGCCAAGCATCATCACTTGGAGATTAAATTTAGATCCAGAAGGGCTACATTTTATTTTAAATCAAATGTGAAAAGAATATATATATTACAATCTGTCTGTCAATAGTTCAATATTTTGAGTCAGCCCTTCAAAACTTCCATGACGCAATGGTTACATCATCAACCATATATGATTGATGATGTAACGTATTGAACCATCTAAAAATCAGTGGCTAAAGTATGGATTGTTCTTTTGAATGTTCTAATGGGAATAAGCTGGATGGAAGTGTGACCGCTGTAAAAAAAAAAAAAAAAAAAACGGTATCCTTTTCATCACAGCATTGCAAAATGTGGGCGAACTCCATGAAAGCAAACAGCTGAAGTGGAAGTATTTATACTCAGCCTAAAACAACATGTTTCTTAGTGCAATACGTTTCCATAGGAAGCACAGGACTCCGCAAGGATCATGAAACAATTCAAATCTTGAATTTGAGGCAATTTTGTGGCCGGAAGCATGAGGACACATCGACGATGTGACTACAAATAGCTCAAGCAGAAAACGTTTTGACAAAACACTTCAGGATGGGACGAAGATGATTATTAAACATATGCTGATTTATGGTGAACACAAAACCCCCTTCAAACGCCTTTCATTTTATCCCTGAATGCATAATCGTAGTGGTCACCCTTCATTCATTTAAATGATCCAGTAAAGTACAGTTGGTTAATAATTTATGTTACTAAGATGTAAGACAAACTAAAAACTGTATGCTTTTATGGGAAAAAAAAAAAAAAAAAAAAAAGCCGGGACAAAATTATGAAATTAAAATATTTATCAATTGATTAATTAAATAAAAACTCATTGGTGGCCCAGAATTGAGGCTGCCATTGTGGGCTTGAATTATGTGCACTTAGTACTTCAGTGTTAAAGGCGATTTATCCCTTAACAGAGAAAACATTTTCTGTGGGAAAATGTTTTCAAGCACATCCCTGCTGAAATGTTTTTCTCCTACTGAAAGAGTTGTTCCTTTCCACTGTCACCAGTGCCAGGAATGTGAAATTGCTGCAAACTCACTACCTGGATGAAACTGTTATTGACAAAGACCAAAAGTTACATTTTCCACAGAAGTAGACTGTATTATATTAGTTCTACCATCAGATCGGACAGTAGATAATTGAACTTCAGCTTATATATAAGACTGCAATATATTTCTCTACAAATTAATATTAATCGAATCTGTTGTGCTTTGACATGACAGTTGTTGTGCACCAAATAAAATCACTTCACAGAAATCAGCACAACTGGACTGGATGGGAATGTTTTAACCTCTGCAAGCCACCATGACAATCAGGTAAATAACAGCCTTGCTTTAACGCAGGGAAGCAGAGCGGTGTGGCCGCTGCACCAAAGTTAACCAGTGCGTTTGAAAGTCAATGTTTTTTCCGCTTATTTGCAATCGAGTAATCAATGAGTCTCACAAGTACAGACGTTCACAACCAACTGATTCCCCCTTCCGCTCCCCCAAAGTAATGTAAGCAGTAATTTCGCAAAAAAAAAAAAAAAAAAGTGATATTTTCCAAGACAATTCGCACCACAGCAAATGGATAAATGTGCAAAACTGGAGCGAAAAACGACGCGGGTTGTTTGTTTTTTGTTGTTGTTGTTGTTTTTTTTTTAACGCTTAATTTAAACAGACAACAGAGAGGAGACGCGACTTGTCTCCATTCAATGAAACTATCCGCGTTTTAAACGTTATTCTGCCGTTACGTAGTAGATGTCAGCCGTTACAATCTCTTAATTAGCATTTGATAACATAAGCTAACGTCACGTCAAAGCGCAGGTAACATTCAATTGCAGTTCAGACGTAAGAAAATAATAATAAAAAAAAATAAAGATCTCGTTGCGTCCCGCTGTTTCAGCGTTCCACAGTACAACTCCCACCCCCCACCCGCAACCCCAACCCCACGTCCACAGCGTTCACAACAAAGACGATCCAACTCACCATGATAAGGGCAAGGAGATGGGGTGTCCGTGTTTCTAGCCATGGCAGTTAGTAGAACAAGCACACCACCGCCGTGTTGGTGTTGGAGACTGCATATGAGAGTCGAGGTGAGGGGTCAGTTATTTTATCCCGTCGCAGCAGCAGAAACAGGGACAGCAGTCCCGTCGTGAAATAAACAAAGGGCAGCCTGCACGGTCTCGGGCTGTTGGATGCTCTGAGGATGCTTCATCCACGCAGCTGAAGCGTCGGTCGTGTTTACAGCGCGACGTCATTAATTATTCAAAAACGGCGTTAAAGGGGCCGCTGCACCCTCCCGCGCTTCTTTGTTGCTGAACGTGACTCGGTAATGTTCCAAAATGGACGAGGAGCTCGCTTGTTAAAATGCGACACACAGCCGACTTTTGAATACACGTTTGTGAGTCTTTCTCGGAACGACTGAAGACATGTTCGTGTTACAATATTTAAGGCACGGACAACTATCCGAAACTGAGTGAACTAAAGAGAGAAACACTGACCTCAGTCGGGATTCCTATGATATTGCATCGTTTTCTTTGTCTCTTTGTCTTTGCCTCCCCCTCAAATCCTATCAAACCTCAAAATAGATTTCATACCTACCTCTTTATTGCCTGTTTATTTAAAAAAAAAAAATTGCCCTTTCCATGCAGGCAATAGTGAAAGATTTTGTATTAATGAATAAAGTAAAAAAAAAGAAAAAAAAGAAACTAATCTACAAAAAAATACTGTGTGACACATTCTGACTGAAGTCTGAATCGCAAACACTCACAGTCGTCATTTATAGAATGCCTTAGGTTTGTTTGTGTATTTGCACTGTTTTCATACATAAGAGAATATCGGCGCCAATCAGGCATGACAATGTGACCAGATGATCATCATCTTTTCACTGTGGCACCCGTCCAATACGGCAGCATGTCAGTATTTTGTCCCCAATGTCGATGTGTCAGATACAGGACAGATAGGCAAAAGTGCAGATGGACATGAGTTTGAGAGTGAATGGGTCAGAGCGTCTACATAGCCGCACCTCTTGGGAGTTGGGATGCAAAAGAATGTGGGCTACAGGCAGTTTTTGAGCTCATACTCATCCAAGTTTAATTTCAAAACAAGGAGCCCCACCCTGTGGCCCCCTCAGTGGGCGGAACAGAGCACTGTGATGAAAGTGCAAGTTGCCAAAGGATGGTCATGTGGAGCGGCTGTGCTTTCCAGAGTCAAATCAGATGGTGATGTAGCACGATCACTGCCAATGGCAAACAGACGGAGTCACAGTCATATTTTTGCTAAGTGCAGTAAATGTGAGAAAACTCTTCTTGTTGAAGATGTGACGTTTCTAGACCACAATGAATTTCTACTACCTTAAGTTAAGAATGCAGAAATCTGGTGTGTATAAAAGGCAGTAAAATATGAAAAGATAAATGCCCTGAACTGTACAGGCAACATGAAGTAGAATTTGAAATGCTGGCATTTTCAAGTAATTTATTCTAATTTTGAACTTTTTTTTTTAGCTGGCTTATCCCTATAACCTTCTTTTTGATACTATAAAAAGAAGGACACCACTGCTACATGGACCCTTTCATTTTATGGGTAAAATTACTTTTTGTGCTCAAGTCTGCAAAAACAGATCAGTAAACAAAAGTGATAGCGTTTGGGAATATACAGTATTATCTGCCAGATTTTGAAACAAAACTTTTCACTTACAGATGTATTACTGAGCTCAAGCTTTAAGTTTCAATTTCTGGACCTGTGGACATGTTTGCCAACAAAAATATTCTGAGCACTATCTTCTTTTCTGTTGAAATCAGGTTATAGGAGCTTCAAATTCAATTTTCTCTGCTCTGTTTTGCCGAAAGGAATTAAGTGACTGCGTATGAATTCGAAGTCTTTTCCTTCTTTGTCAATTGGATATACTCAGCAAATCTGAGAAACAATTAACACTCAGCAAGTCCTAGGAAACTGCATCCATAACTAGTGCAATTGCCAGCCATGTCTGTCTGTAAAGAAATTTGCAAAAATATATATGTTTATTGGTTACACAGGTATAAGAAAAGACAATAACTGACCAGAAAGAAACAAAAACCAAGTATGCTAAATCAACCCAAAATGTCACAGAACTGAAAATAAACCAAATTCAAAAGCACATGGATTCTGGTAATCTCCAGTTTAAATCTGATATTTTTATACTCTATGTAAAAAAACAAAAAAACAAAAAAAAAAAACATGTTCATATTTCCTTTGTGCTACATACCTGGATATATTTCATTAAATATAGAGCTTCTGATACATTTTCTTTGTACAGTACTTGGTAGAATGACCTTTTAAACTTCATAGCTTGGTTACTTTGAATGTACTGAGATGAACTTCACACATACAATGGTTTCTGGGATTTTGACCCATTCCTCCTGGCAGAACTGGTGTAACTGAGAGATGTTTGAAGACTGTCTTGCTTCTACACACCTGTTCAACTCTGCTCACAAAAGAGATCGGGGTTGACAAGCTTCCCCGATTTTCCTTGAAATATAACAGTGGTCATTATGGACAAAAACTTCAATCTAATTAGACCAAAGAACATGTCATTGTAATTTCAGATAAGTTTCTAAGTTTGCCTGTCATTTTTAATTTCAGAATTTTCCTGTCTTCTAAATCTCATTACACTCGTCTAGGCAAGTTCAACTTTATTTGGCCTGTTTGCAAATTTAGACATATATTCACATATTAGACATATATTACTTTTACATAATGCTAATTAGTTTAACATACTATTAGCTTTTGAACATAGTAATAGGTAACAACAAGGTTTTCTTGTTCCAAATGCAATGCACAAGCCTAACAGCTTACCATATTCGTGTGTTGTATTTGGCTCAGCAAAAGCAGGCTGCTGACTGGTGCCTCTGTTGATAAGAGGTTGGAGTTAATTAAAAAAAGCTTTTGTTCGTAGCCATTTGCCTTGTAGTTTACTGGCTTTGTTCCCTCTGGAGCTGTGCTTTAAGATGCACTTTAGACCTCAGGGACTCCTTGAATTATAAAACAACTGACTGAAAGCTACCAATTTCTGCCAGTTTACAATGACCAGAGGTTTCTGGATGTTTTCATCGCTTCTGATGCATGTTAATCTGATGATTGCATTTATGATGTTGCCATTGGACAGATAAAAAAAAAAAAAAAGTGAATTTAGTACTTCTATTTATTTTTGAGGATTTCTTCATATAAAGCCAGCTCAGTATGAGTCATATGTGAGTGCAGTGAGTCACGCTAAGTTGCTCTCTGACTACAGCAGGAATCCAGTGTTATCAAGTTGTGCAAGACTGAAATGAACACTGATGTGAAGCCAACATCAGGCCTCACAAGATCAGGTCTACATAGACTGATTTCATGGCTGCACACAGAATCAAAGGTAATCTTTTTTTTTTTTTTTTTTTTTTTACAAAAGACTAAGTGGCTGAGCTATAGTTACATCCAGCTAAAATAAGGAATGGCATTAAGATTTTATTGTCTTTTCCTACTTTAGCTGCGTTACTGAAATAAATTCAGAGGGACAGAATCTATCTCTGGGCTTTCAGAAGAGCATCTGTGTTGCGTGTGAGAAGCACTGTCATTTCTTAAAAAAACTGCTGCAGAAATCAAATATTCATGGTTTGGTCTGCTCACATAACTTTCGCTGCTGTTGATGCTGCATGTTTATGCTTCCCGGACCCCACGCATGTGAAGCAACCGTCAGAGACTCATTAAATATCTTCCAAGGTTGCATTAAATTTTCCAAGTGAGAAGTTTAATCCAAATAGCAAGTGCAGCAGACCCAGAGTGAATGATGCCGTTTCCTTCGAGAGTGCCTTAAATCAGGTGTTTCTGCAAAAGTAGAGTTTGTAGCATTTGAAGCATTTTTTTTTATTTTGGTCCCGGAGAGCATCCCTTCTCCTCCAAAGATCTCGGCATGATCAGCATCAAAATATGCAGACATGATGTCAAACATGGCAAAGAAGAAGAAAAAACCTGTCCACGTCTCACTGTTTAAGAAGTGAGACAGATGTTTCAGTGTGATTATTGCCCTCTCAAAAAAAAACAAAAGAAAAAATCTGAAAATATTTTAAGACTCACTGTACAGAATTTATTTGATTAATTTTCATAGATTAAAAAAAATGTTTTACTGCTGTTATTTATTTACCTGTAATAGTTTGCGTGCGTGTTATCATGAAATTAATTCATTATGCTATTTAATTTAATTCAGACGAAAAATGTTCCCATACACGACCGACTCAATCAGTGCAATTAATAAAAAAAAAAAAAAATTGCGTGTTCTACTTTACAAATGCTTACAATCCTCTGCATACTTTCACATTGAGATGATTGAAGAGTCCTGATGCAGAAGACACTCACCGTGGAGCTCCTGGAGCTCCTGGAGCAGAGACGTGTCTGCAACGAAAGCAAAACGCACCGTGTGTCAAACCAGAAACCAGGAGCATGCTGGGAGTGTGATGCGCTTAGGACCATGAGGAGCGCTTTGCAGAAGGAGGCTGGGGCCGGTGTTATGCCGAGAAATGCCTGCCTGCCGAGAATTGCATCCCCTGTCGCGGGAGCGCGCATCGCTCTAAACTCTCGCATATTGACGAGGAAACGGGCTGAAAACCGACCGAAAAGGAAACTTTTAAAGATATTCGTAACATTATCACGTTTATTAATCATGTAAGCCCTACAATTGTGCGTCTTATTTCGCTAATTCATTTAAATAAATACGGTCTTTTACGTTTATTGAGACGTATTTGTCGAACTTTTTTCAGTTTCTGATTAATATGTTCTCCGCAGCTGGTTTGAAATTCCCATATTTTTCTTTTAACACTATAATAGCTTAAAGCATTACGAAAACGAGGCCCATTATATAGAACATTTTATATGACGCTTAACTGTCTAGTGTATTAATGTAGGGGAGATGCATTTTCATTTCTGAGCCTGCTAATATTTGCATCCCCTGTCTATTGTCCTGTTCATATGAAAATTGGTTATGCAGAAAAAAAAAGCTATTTCACTCGTAACCCTTTGTTTTTTTAAGCTTGGGGGGATGCATTCATTATGAACGTCTTACCAAAGTTATAGGTAATGCCAGGAAAAGATAAGTTCATTTTTATGGCTTCAATTCTAGAGCTGAAATCTAGTGTTAGTGCATGGATGGATGGGTTCTTAATGAATGTTTCTTACTGTGTTGTGAAGAAATGAATGGCTAAGACCAAATAGTCCTCTTAGAGGTGAGGAAGGTCAAGCAGTGGCCTCCAAATGTCCCTTGCCAGAAAATGCTTGCCCTGCATTTTGAAGAATTTGGATAGTAATGTGTTATAAGAAATGTTCTGAGACATATCCTCTGAGCTACTAGAGTGACTTTCAAATCTGTATGACTCTTTTGAGCTGAAAAACAGGGCATGCAAATATCGGCAGCTCAAAATTCATTTTGCCAAAAAATGCATCCCCCCAAGCTTAAAAAAACAAAGGGTTACGAGTGAAATAGCTTTTTCTACATAATCACATCTGTTCCCTTAATTCCTGGTATGAGTTGCATACCAATAGGACAACATTTGAGGAAAATAGAGAGGGCAAGCATATTTTGGCAGGCAGATCATAGGCTTTGCCATAAAATGCATCCCCCTGCTAACTTGGAGAAATAAAGACTTAAGAGTGAAATAACTTTTTTTCTGCATAACCAATTTTCATATGAACAGGACAATAGACAGGGGATGCAAATATTAGCAGGCTCAGAAATGAAAATGCATCTCCCCTACATTAATACACTAGACAGTTAAGCGTCATATAAAATGTTCTATATAATGGGCCTCGTTTTCGTAATGCTTTAAGCTATTATAGTGTTAAAAGAAAAATATGGGAATTTCAAACCAGCTGCGGAGAACATATTAATCAGAAACTGAAAAAAGTTCGACAAATACGTCTCAATAAACGTAAAAGACCGTATTTATTTAAATGAATTAGCGAAATAAGACGCACAATTGTAGGGCTTACATGATTAATAAACGTGATAATGTTACGAATATCTTTAAAAGTTTCCTTTTCGGTCGGTTTTCAGCCCGTTTCCTCGTCAATATGCGAGAGTTTAGAGCGATGCGCGCTCCCGCGACAGGGGATGCAATTCTCGGCAGGCAGGCATTTCTCGGCATAACACCGGGCAGCGGAGTATTGGAGCGTCGCTCTCCGTTGCTGCGCGCGGATCCCGGTGATGCTGCCGACCGCTCCGGCGTTGCGCATGCCGAGGATCCGACCACCCCCCTCCCACCTCCAACCCTCTCCACACGCCCGGTCCCGGTAGGATGAAGACTCGCTGTGTGCGCTGAAGCAACGAGGGAGGGAATCAAGATGAAGATAAGAGTGGTAATTCAGACCGGGGGAGGGAAAGTGTCTTGAAGAATTCTTTTTTTTTTTTTTTGCTTTGCGCGAAGCTTTAGTGTCGTCTGTGCCACTCGAGACTGTTCTCTGTCCACTGTTATCTAATTGCACTGTCCAGCATATTCGTTCTAATATTCATGGAGGATAATCCTAGAAGAGCTCATCCTTGTGAACTTTTTGTTGTTGTTGTTGAGTGAAGATACAATTAGCCTGTAGCACATTAGAACTGAGCAGTCTGAAACATGCTTCCTGTTCCCAGAGCATGGCGAGCGCATGCTGAGAGGCACAGCTGACGTTTCTTTTGCAGCTTTTAATGTGCGGTTGTCATCATTACCATTTCTGTAGTTTCAATGTCTTCTAATCTTCCTGTTAATATCAAGAGATTATTGATTTATTCCCTCCCACCTCCCCTTTTCTCCCCCCCCCCCGCCCCCCCCCAAATGTCAGGGGTTTGGTGGCATCATCATCGTTACCATGGTTACAGGATTTATTGTTGTGTACAACAGCAGCCCTGGTGGGAGATGGCCTTCCTCCGCGTCCAGATCACTGCACTCCCACCACGAGGATGCTCCAGCCACAAAGAGAAAGCAGAGTGTGCAAGTTTCCACTCTGGAAGGGGTTGCAGGTGTCACGGACCTTAAGGTAAACATGCATCACGCGTGCAGAGTGAAAATCTGATTCATTTCACACAACAGTACCTGATTCACATACACCTTGAGACATTCTTTTCAAGTATATCCATCTCTTACGATAATGCAAATTTAAATGACAGAGTGTCCAAATTTTGGCAAACAGTGTTGGTGTTGTTTTACACGCACCAGTTAAAAAGCTATAATGATTTGCAGGTTGCATCGTAAGCAAGTTATCTTCTGTTCTTAGACACATGCGATTTGTGGAGAGTTTTGCTACTTTATGTGCTTTTTGTGGGACTGAATCGCAAACGGAGAGGCTCTCTCAGGGCGCCTTTTATGCAAGGACCTCCACTGCAGACAAGGCAAGTTGCATTGTGTTGATAATGGAATTACTGCTTTTTGCTCAGGGTGTATGTTAGTGAGGGTCACAGTGAAAAAAACAAATCTGTTGTGCCACAAATTCCATCTATTCTTTATTTGCACGGAATTGGAAGCAAGGAGTCCCTTTCAAGAAAATACAGTCGTACACCTTGAGGGGACCATTGCTGGAACTCCACCGGAACCGGTGATTTCCTGTCTGTCTTTGTGAGCTCCAGCTCCTCAGAGAGCCTCTCCTACTCTGATCTACTCTGTACTAATCAACCTCTCTCTTTCTGTACTTCCATCTATGCCTGCAATCTTTTCCGAGAAACCGACAGAAACTGACAAGTAGCCTTCCTTCTCAGTCACTAATAATACCAAAAAAATTTTTTAATGTTGATCTTACATCTGTCCTTCGATTTTTTTTAAGTTTTGTATTCTCATATTTCATGTCATATCTTAAAAATGATGTATAGATAAATGAGAAACATTTGCAAACCAACTGATGGATCAGATTGGTGCTGCACAGAAAATGTGCCAAAAACAATCATGTGCATTTAAACACTGGCTCTGTTTGTCTCTGCCATAATTGGAAAATTTTGTTTTCTGCAAGCAACATCTTATTTAATTTAGTATTTATTTAAATTTTCCTTGTTGATGGGTGCATTAAAATGGAGCTACGAAGCCAATTTGAAAACTATTGCATATTTGAAATATCGAATTATTTTTCCTCTTTTAGTTGTACACATTTGTGTTCAGCTCACCTCAGTTAAACTGTGACCTAAAGCCAAATCAGGTCAAAGTCATATAATGGTTGTTAAATTAAAAATGCAAGAATGAGAAATTAGAAACTAAAGATTGAGTCAGGATCCCTCAAGGTGAGGAAACTTCATTTACGTAGCACACGTAGCACAGAGCAACTCAAATGGCTTATAGTAACATACTAAGATACAAAGTTTTATTAAAAAGCAATACAAATAATAAACTGTTTAGTTGCCAAATAGACTAATATATTTAATATTAAACTTCTGTAAAACCAAATTCTCTTGCACTAGTATGTTTTGATATGATCCTGCAAAAGTATTTATACCCTTTCAACCTTTTCATACTGTGTTGCATTACAGCCACCATCATGAGTGTAGATTAATTAATTACTACTTTGAAACTGATGGTTGTCACAGTGTTTTCCAGACAATTAATTGAGAAGTTTGATGTGCATTTATATCCAGGCGGATTGGATTTAGTTTTATTTCTGTGAATCAGAGGAAAGGGGGCTGAATGCAAAAGTGCATGTTATTACGGTCATATAAGAAACCAGTTGTGTAATCCAGATGGAAACACTGAGGTTGGTGGTTGTAGCATGAACAATTTCAAAGGGAATGAATACATTTGCAGATGACTTTATAGGTTCTTGATTTCCAACATTTTCGAATAAAACCAGTGGAATTTATTTTACTGAAAAGGTTTCTCAATACAACATTCTGACATAAAACATTCTTTAAAGAGTCCAGCCCCTATCTTAAGATCTAAAGTAAAAAGTCGAATTTGCTGGGATAGTGCCATCCCTAAATTCCTCCTGTGCTTTACTCCCCTTCACAATTCATAATTAATGTGTTCGCCATACATTATTTAGTAACAAAAGCACAAAAACTGGATGGATTTCCAGTGGAATTCCTTTTAAATATGCTACATGTCTGCTGTGTTCTTCATGCCTGCCTCGTGAACGCACAAACCTATCACTCACACCCAGTGCATTGTTACCAAGTCTTCACACATCCTGCCTCCCCCTCAGAGAGAAAAATATACAGTTAGACCCTGGAGTGTTGCTCAGACAGCATTGAAGCAGGAGAGGATTTAGAAGGAGAGCACTTGTTCGGCTAACGCTGCCGACTGCCTAATGAACAACGAGACGAGATCGTGAGGTTGCCGCTGATTTGGGTGGAGCTTTGTTTCAGCTGCTCAATTCTCTGTCGCTTCGTTTAGACTGATGTTTGGAGTTTTGCAGATATTTTAAGACGTTCTCCTTCTGTCTTATGATAGTTCTTAGTTTCTGCTAAAAACTGATTTAGCAGATTAGTCTTTCTGCAATGCAGAGAGGCCAGCGCTCTAAAGCGGGTGCATCCGTCTGAGCGGTTCCCCTCGGTGTCATCTGAGGGCTTCTGCTGCTTGAGGGACTCTTGGCTTTGACACAAGCGCACAGACACACTCTTATGCACACATTCCCATATCACTAGAACACTAATGCAAGACAACTTCATGCAAATGCTCCAACAGTATTAAAATTTCAAAGCTCATGCTTGAAAATGGGGTCTGTTTAGTGCACTGTCTAGACCAGTTTTATGCTCTAAATCAACTCATGAGCATGCGTACTTCATGTGATTGATGTAGACCATCCTGCTTAGAATATGACTCTATTTAAGGTCATTATCCTACGGGAAGGTGAACTTCTGCTTCCTGATTAGTTGTGCACACCTCTTCTTCGTTGGCCAGTCACATGCAATCCAATTTAAATGCCATATCAGTTTGTGGTTTCAACATGACAAGATGTGCAAAAGTTCATTAGGTACAAAGCTTTCTTCAATGACACTGCAAAAGACGATGAATTATTTTTATATCAAATCATTTAAAAGTTAGTAGGTTATTGCTGTTTTACTTCCTGGCAGCAGAATGCAATGCTTCCCCCCCCCCTCCAACAACACACTGTGCACTGGATCGCTCCCTGCCTTGTGCAGCGTCTGCAGGTTTTTGAAGGATGTTCCACCCGACTGTCTTCTTTTTGACAAGCTGCGGTAATAGGAGCTGTAGAGATAAGCACACGCATCCAGATGCTTCCAAATGGGTGCCTACTCTCACGCTGGAGTTTGAACTCCCTGACACGCATTTGTTAGAGTCTTCTCTTCCACCCCTCACCTTTCCTGCTACGTTTTAGCGATCGTAGGAAACAGGTATCGACCCGTGAATTACTGTTATCAGAGTCAATCTACGCCGTCCTTAAGAAACGCTGGTAATCACACACCTTGCGCTAGAGCAAGAAGGGGAAGCTTTGTGATGAGTCTATTCTTCCTGGGCTTTATTATTATTATACGCCGGTGTTATTCTAATGCACAGGATGAAATCAGGAAACCTCTTCTATCTACTCTTTAAAGCAATCTCTGAGTGCAGAAATAGCTCATAAGAATTTTTTATTATTTTTTTTTTAAGCAGGAACTTATAAATATTTACCAACCCTGCACTGAGCTTGCTCCTTTGATTTATTCCCATGATGTTCACATTTTAAATCCACTTAAAAGCGGGTCTTAGCTGTCTCACTCAAAAACAACTTGGAATTTACTTTCTTATTAATTTATCTTGATATTAGGAGATACTACAACATTAGATGAGACATTTTAGAGAAAATAATGAACATCAGTAAGGTCATAATAGTTTTTGAACACTCTTGTCCGTTTCTAACCGAGTTTGATGACAAAAAGGAAAAAAATAAAGGATGTTTTTTTTTTTTGCCCAGATTACATTTGGAAGTGGAGGGGTAGAAACTGAAAGTGTGTTGACAGCAAGAGCTTAATAGTTTAGTTTTGATGTTAGGCTCAGGAATTTTATTATAATAACTTATAGTTAATGACGACAAATATGATGTTTGTTGAGGTAAAGTTAAGTTCAGGAAATAACTTAATTCTGTAGCCGTAGCTCTTTATTACTGACAGCTTGTAATTTGACATATTCATCTCATTTTACACACCTTCAAGAAGCAGAGGGTGGAAATCATAGTTCCAGCTGAGGATTGTGAAGACAAATTAAAATGAATTAAAAATGAAGATGACGAGCGGCCTGAATACTTGCCAAGAGAAAGTGGGAGTGATGAGAATGAGAGCGAGACTCAGGAGGAAGATGAGGGCAGTGAGGGTGAAAGTACGTCTTTGAGAGGTTTGGGATGAGGCTGAATTTACTCTATAACCAAAAGCAAATGGGTGAGCATAGATTATGGCCTGCAGAAAAGTTTATTCCATTATCATAAATATCTAATTGTCCTTGAAGATCAAAAAGAAAAAAAAAATCATGAATATCTTGTACCCGTTTTTGTGGGTTGTTTGACAATTCTACGTTGTTGCAATTTTTAGATAACAAACAATTTTAAGAGTTTGTTTTGTAATGTGTTTTCATTTAAACTACTCAACTTTTTGACACATTTATAAGATAATTCATGAAAACATTTTTCTTTTTCACATTTGCGCCATTATTGTACAATCCCAAAACAAACATTGTGCTTTTTTCTTCAAAAATCCATCCATCCATCCATCCATCCATCCATCCATCCATCCATCCATCCATCCATCCATCCATCCATCCATCCATCCATCCATCCATCCATCCATCCATCCATCCATCCATCCATCCATCCATCCATCCATCCATCCATCCATCCATCCATCCATCCATCCAAGAAAATCAGAAAGCAGGAACATCAGCACTTGAAGATGTTTTCAAAACCATCATTAAATGAAATGAGATTTCTGCACTCTGACAAGCTTTTGCAGAGGTAATCATTGTACCTCTTCCACCTGAAGAAAAAAAAAAAGAAAAAAAAAATCATCCTCATTTTTGAGCTCAGCTGTGTAAGAAGCCTTGACTGTGAATGAGCTGATTATGAAAAATGCATCTATAGAGAAACTTTGATCCAATGTAGATTTTTGGAAAATGGATTGTAAGATGAAAAAGAATTTGTCAGAGTTGTTTTCAGCAATACTAGAAGGAAAACCTTATTAAAAGAAAAATAACACTGCGCAGCTGATTATAGTGCAGCTGCGCAGTGTCGAAGCTGAATCAACACACATCCTACTGACAACAGGGAGGAATGAGGCTGGAATAAATTTAGAGATCATTCAAAGGAAATGTTGCTGCTGGTTCTACTTGTCTCTTTTGTTATTTTGTCCAGGAGGATTTTTGAAAACTAATGGTTTTTCAGCATTTTGCTTTAGAACACAATTATTTTTTTTTATAATAAAGCAACAAGATTTGTTTTTTATGAGTTGTCATAAAAATGGCTCCATTTTAGTCTGATTTCTAATCTCCACAAAAACCTATATTAGGGAGGCAATGTTTTTGCAACTTTATGTCATCAAGCGTTTCACTGTGACTCAATGCGGGTTCCTGTGCAGTGATACTGACAGTCGAGTTTTCCTCTTGTTTGCTGTCATGATGTGTATTTGGGATGATGGAGATGTGTAGAGTCAGTCTGAGAGTTGTTGATGGAAATGGGAACTGGAGCTATCCTCCAACTTTCTTACTTTTCCGTTTCTCCTCTTAACCATATTGATCTCTATGGCCTGGTAACACGAAGCTGGTTTTAACACAATGATGCGAGCGTCGATAACTGCCGATAACTATAAGCACATGGACATTTAAGAAGCATTCGTTTCTTAAATTTTTAGCTATGTTCAAGTTAACTTTGAATATTTGTTTTCCCCACAGTGCACTGCTGCACAGCCAGCATTTATTTATTCAACAGTCTGTGAGTTGCATCTCCAGGTTTTGCACTTGATTTTGAAAAGTCTTTTTCCTTTGATGTGAAATAATCAAGCTGTCAGGAGCTCAGGAAGAAGGAGCCGCAGAGTCACGTTCACGGACACGTTTAGTTTCCAACAGACTCTTTTGACTCAAACTGAAGCAGTACGGCCTCCAACTGGCTTTTGCTTGCTTGTCCCAGTTTTCCCAGTTATTGAAATCGTCAAATGCTTATTGCCATTTGGGAGGACAGTGATTAGGGAAAAGGAGCCTCCATCTTTTGTTGGTAGAAGTGAAAAGAACAAACGTGAACAGGATTTCTCCCAGCTGGAGAGAGGATAGGCGGGTTTGTGCAGCGAGGTGTGTAATTTGTTCCAACCTACCTGGTATTCAGGAATTAGGTCTGCTCACACAGAACAGCACACATCGTGATGAGATAGTTCCTGTGGAGAGATGGGTCGGAAAGGAAGTCCGGCTTGACTGCGGTTGGGTATTTGTTAGTTATTTTTATTTATTCATTTATTTATTTATTTTTACAGAAGACATCATAAATTGCTGGACCTTAGCCACTTCATTTTTTTTTGCGACCACACTGAAACCTTTCACCGACACACACTCACGCCACGCAAAATTATTCAGTGCATGAGTCACCTGGATAGCAGTTCGGCGTTGTAGACACAGCGGCAGGAGCGGCAGCGCCTGCGCCGCTTGTAATCTCACCCGTGTGTGTATGCAGACAGACAGACTCCCCCCCATCTATCTGCACCTCGAGAACTGGCGGAGTGTGAAGCTCGGGGCCCGGTTCAGAATTCTGATGGAGCTCTCCATTAAGGTCGGGAATAATTCATGTGGGGAGTCTTTGGGTGTTTGCTGTCGGATCATTCACCATCCGACCGCTTCTTTTTCCAACTCAGAAGACCTTGTTTGGACACACACAAAAAAATTCAGCCTCTCTGCAACAGAGTTGAAGCCTGTGTTACAACTTTTTCACTTTTTCCCCACAATGCTGCTGATGCTCTCCAATAACTACATTTGGGTGAAAAACCACTTGAATATGCGATGATAATGCAGTGAGAGAGAATTCTTTTGATTCGGTGTGGGTTATTATATGAAGGTAGGAGATCTGTGGTTATTCTGGAATAAATAGAGCCCTGAGTAAAGTCCTCCTTATGCTATGCCCCGTAATCAATACAAATGCAGAAAGACTACATTATAGGGCAGCAGTACTGCTAACGCAAAGAGCATTGGACAACGTCACTAAGTCATTGTGACAAAATTGCAAACCACTGGACATACTGGAGGAGTCAGGAGTCTGGCCTGAAGGTATGAATAGGGAAGAGACATAAGACACCGAATAGAAAAATGAGCAAGAAACTTCTCTAGTCAACTGAGGCTAAAAATATACCTGATGACCTACAAGAAAAACAAGAAAAACTAACACTACGCTTCCCTGAATAAATCCTCCTCATGTTAAAACATGGTGATGGCATCATTTCGTGGGGATACTTTCTTGTAGCAGGAACATGGAAGATGTCAGACTGAAAAGGAAGCGAAATACCAGACAGTCCTGGAGGAAAACATTTTGAAGGCTGAATTAAACCTGAGACGAGGGCAGAGATTCACCTTAAAGCAGAACAACAACCACAAACATGCAGCCAGATACGGGGATGCATGGTGTTCTCTCTATGTCCATCACTATGTGACCTTTAACATTTTGGACAACGCCATTTAAGTCCAGTGTGAGGATTTGCTGCCATGAGACTGTCCCACCAGCCAAATACACTTGAAATGTAACTTCTTGTAATATGTTCTACAGATGTGAATATTTTGGGAAGGTGCCGAACCCCTGAGTGACAACAGTCCAAAATATTTTTTCAAATATCAGCGCCATCCTGCTTTTGTTCATCTCCTTTCGATTTATTCCTCGCAGCCTCTGAAGATGCACTGCGGGACGTGCGCCCTGGTGACCAGCTCTGGCCACCTGACTGGCGGCAACAGGGGCGAGGAAATCGATCGCTCGGACTGCGTCATCCGAATGAACGACGCTCCCTGCGCAGGGCACCACCTGGACGTGGGAAGGCGCACGAGTCTCCGCGTCGTGGCTCACTCCAGCCTGCAGAGGGTGCTGCGGGGCAGACAGGAGCTGCTCAACGGGAGCCAGGACACAGTGTTCATCTTCTGGGGTCCAAGCAGCTGCATGAGACGGGACGGTAGAGGCCACGTTTACAACAACCTCAGACTGTTAAAACACCTGCTGCCCAAACTTAAAGTGTACACGATCTCCCGGTCCAAGATGCTGAAATTTGATGAGTTATTCAAGAAGGAAACAGGCATCGATAGGTAAACGTTCACAAGACGATGCTGTTATTTGCAAGCTGTGGAAACTGTGGGACCCAGGAAGTATTTGTGAGCACACCGGCTCACAAAATACAATATAAGATTCATAATACTCAGGTTTCTTTTTGCATATAGATTATAGGCAGTTGTGGAAAAACACCGGCTGAATATGAACATTATAAAAAGTAGAATAAATAGATAAAGGCATTTGACTGATGTGAACTCAGCTATTCATATGAACTCATTTGCATGTACAGTAAACAATGAATCCCCAGGTTGAGAAGCCCAGTGCATTAGAATGAGAATTCAGTCAGTCAGAGCAAAATGTGTCACATTTCTTCATGTCCTTTGTCTGTTCTGCACAGTGCAGAGAAAATCTGAGGAACAGCTGCGCTTTGTTTGTAAAAGCGGGCACTCTGCGCGTCTGTGTTCACTGAGACATGACAATCCTCGCTTGTCTTTATTCCAGAAAGAGCTCCAACTCCTGGCTGAGCACCGGCTGGTTCACCATGTCTATGGCCCTGGAGCTGTGCGACAGGATCAACGTGTTCGGCATGGTGCCCCCCGATTTCTGTAGGTCAGTGTCCAAATCTTATTTAAACAGGAAGCTGGGTTCCCAAGCAGTTTGTTTCAGCTTTTCACCCAGAATTGTTAGCAATATGACAAGCACATTTTGTAAGATACCTTTGCATTCAACAGGCTTACTACTGTAAAAATAGACCTAAAAAAATCTGAAATCTAAAACTATCAACAATAAAAAGAGGTTCTGAGTTGTTACAAGTGCTGGGTGATGTTGGCACGTTTCTCCAGCAATGAGTTAGGACTCACCGACAATTCTGCTTGTGACATATTTCAATACATAGCAAGTGAATTATACAAAGATAAATCATACTGAAGAAATGGTTCTCCGGCTTCATAAACCTTGCGCTTTGCTTTGAACGTCATAAAATTTAATGACTGCTATTTCGGCGGCTCGCTGCACTGGTTTCCCCGGACGGTGGGAATAACTGAGCCTCATGATACACGCGTTTCTCAGTGGGTTTAGTTTGTCACAGTCTCTTTGGAAAAAAAAAAAGATGGGCCAAGCATTACATGAAGCTCAAGTGTCTCTTCTTTTCCGGCTCGGTTTCCTGACAACTGCGTCTGCGTTTAAGTAGAAGGAAATCTCATCCGATGCATCTTTAATTATGCCTCTAACTTACATAGACTGAATGATTTTAATGTAAAAAGCATATCTTTTAGCCACCATTTTCAGTTTTAAGCAGAGTTTAGTTTGCCTTTGTCACATACAGGGCCAACGAAATGTTTGCGACTGTAGCTCTCACATTAAGTTACAAGGGCACAAGAGACGAATTGAAATATGTAGGGCAGATTGCATCGACGCCCATGTGTCACGCCGAGCTCCTCCACCAGGCTTGATCTGACTGAGAGCATCAGGGGAAGATGACAGCGTATAATGAATGCCTCTTTGAGCCTCAGATTCTTCTGATGTCTCTGTTTTCTCTTTGTTCCTGTCTCCTTTTTTTTTTTTTTTATCCCCCGCTGTGACTCTCTTCTACTCCCCCTCTCCGCCCCAGCATCTCATAATTATCCCCGCACTGTTTTCGCATTCCTTCCTCGCGCTTTCGCTTTCAAGTCTAACTCGTCCCTCTCTCCCTCCCCTCCTTCCTCGCGCTTTCGCTTTGCATCCCACGGTCCCGTATCACTACTACGAGCCGTCGGGGCCAGACGAGTGCGCCATGTACCTCCTTCACGAGAGGAGTCGAAAAGGAAGCCACCACCGGTTCATCACGGAGAAGACTGTGTTTTCAAACTGGGCTCAGACTCTGAACATCCACTTTTACCAGCCGGACTGGAAGCCCACGCCCGTCTTCACACGTGTGAACAACTCGCGAGCCCCGAGTCCAGCCGGATCCTGAATCTGTCTCCACAGACGATCCCTGCAGCAGAGAGCTCCCAGTTTCCAGGGAGAATATTCCCCTTCAGATCACTGGGAAACAACCAGGGCTGGCCCGAGGTTGAACCGGACTCGGTTTTTGACACCACATTCAAATAGGATCACGCTACAGTACTAGACTTTTTATGTATTGGAAAAAAAACAAACATTCTAGGATAAATTATCTGTAATCTGTAAATAAATTCCTTACAATCATATATTGAAAATTATTCAGTTCTCTTTTAGATTGATTTGCGAACTGTTGCTGTGTGTGAAATGTGCTAAAAATTGTATAATTATCAAAACATCAGGTAAATATTTCTTTACTAAATCAAATGTCAAATAACATTCGGTTCTTTTTTTTATGTATTTTTTGAAACAGTGGTGCAAATTTCTGAGGCTAAAGGTGACACATCAGGACTCACTGGGAATAAACCAAACAGGAATGCAAAAAATTCATAGGCATGTTATCGGCCTGAAAAGGCCGATCACTGCGAGAAGCAACTTATTTCCAATATCTAAAGCAAACCAGGATTCATTTGCCTCTGCTAAAGTTGCTTTTTATGATGCAACAATAAGAAAAAATCTTGGGCAGATGTGACACCGATGAGAGGCCACAAATCTAAACCGCCACTGACCGAAAAGACCGCAAAGACCAGACTAACATTGTTGAATAAAATAAAATAAAATGAAAAGATCTTAAAGATATACGTTTTTTTTGTGATAATATTCAATGCACTGATGGGACAAAAGTGGAACTTTTTAGAGGGTATGATATTTTACTCAAAATGTCATTTTGAGTAAAATGATATTTCAGAAAAAGAACACCATACTTACAGAAAAACACAGTTATCAGAAATACGCTATGGCAGATGTTGCTGCTCAGACTGCCCCAGGTTAGCTTAGGTGGATTTTTCCTTAAAGGGTACGGGGTAAAATATTTGCTCACTGCACTATTTGCAGCTCTGTTTGATAATCCAACGGCTCCAGTAGGCACCGAAATGGACTGGTGACCCCAGGCTGTGGTTTAGTTCACTTCTGCCTTGACCTGGCTCGGGAAATGACTAAATGCTGGAAGAAGCTGCTTTTACCTGCTGGCTGACTTTACCAGCATGACAGAATGGGGTCACAACAGCAGCGTACTGCAACTATGAAAAGATGAATATGATAATGGAATCATTTTAGTGAAGCACAGCTTTGTGTTTCAGCAGTCAGAACTAAAGCGCAGACAATCCCTGTGATGCTACGTTTCAGTAGATTATTCACGCCTCTGCTGGCTTTATGTTTTAAACTATTTCCATTCAAATAAAATATTTATGTCAAAGAATACAAGAGTGTAAAAGGGGAATAAATAAAAGTCTTCTTTCACATTTGGGGGCCTTCTAACCATCACCCTAACCTTATGCTCCCTCTGTAGACTCTACAGACTGAGGCTGGAAATCTTTCCCCCAGCAAGCAATCAAGTGAGGAGGATTTGATTGAATATTACTCCACTATCAGGGACACGGTGATTTTATTGCTGGCGGTTCACAAACACTCCAAACAAAAATAATAACCACTGAAGAAGATATTTTAAAAAAGGCCGTCAATGGCTTTTCTCCATGGAATCATAGTATTGTAGTGTGGGAGGAAGCCGGAGTATCCAGAGAGAACCCACACATGCGCAAGTTCTGCAAAGTCCGTGCAGATCAGCAATAGCACCAACAGCCCCATTTCAGTGCAATTTATTAATCAATATAAAAATTGCTGTTTTTTTTTTTGTTCCTGTGTTTTGTATCCATTGATTCTTCTTGGCAGACTGCGTCTCATATTCCTAACCACTATAATTAAAGCCAAATATCAGAACAAGCCCTCAGAGACTTTGTTCCAGTTAAAAACAGAGCTGCTGCTGAGATGAGACAAAATGACATCAACTCATCTCCTCAGTCCAGACCCATAATCTCGTCTCAGTGTGCAGGACTGTGGGGAAGAGGGGAGCTTGCTGTGAGTAAAGAGTCGTGTGTAGTTCTCCCACCACATTTCCTCACACAGGTTCAATCTGTCTAGCAGCATTCATGATGTGGAGCCCTGCAAAAGAAGACGAAGAGGAGGAGGAGCGCGGCGAGTTGGGGACAAACACTCTGACTGCCGCCTGTTCATTCACATTTAGCACAACTGCTTGCACTCGGGTGGAATCCGAAAGCTCTCAGGTGCTCTGAGGAAATGCCATGCAGCGCCGGGGAGCCATGCTAAGTCCACTGATTCGTTCTTAGATAAGCACTGCGAGTCCCACACATCAATCAAAGGCCCTTCATGACACTTTTCTAAAGGCGTAGAAAGTAAACCTGCAACAAAACAAGAGTCAATTTAAGCCGATGCCCCGTTGGATTTTTTTTTTTTTTTCTTTCCCTTGATTTCAGAAACATTTAGAAAATAGTGAAAGTGTTTCTACCCAAATCTAAGATCAACATTTACCTCAGCTTCCGGCAAAGAATAAAACAACGACTCCAATTAATAAACAGGAAGTCATCCTGTAATTACTACTTCCTGCAATTAAAGAGGATGCAATGTTGTCATGTGAGGTTGAGGAAATCTTTTGAGAAAAACAGATGCGAAGAAATAGACGAGAACAGACAGCGACCATCAGGTAGACTGAAGGCAAACCATTAGAACAGTCAACCATCCCCAACTCTTGCCTCCATCTTAACTATTGTGGTCTAACCTGCGTTTTGCTGTGATTGTTCAGTGAAGAAAGTGGCAACCAGGACAAAAAAAAAAAAAAATCTCAGCAGCAACATCCATTTTGACACATATCACATCCACTGTATCCACACACCTGCTGTCGATAAGTGCAGCCTGTCTTTTCCCCAGTTACACAGCTGCTCTATTTGTTATAGCTCAGCCTTATCAGCTGGCCTGCAAAATGCCACCATCCTGCAGAGCTGTGATAGTTCTGAGATAACTGTTCATGGATCAGTTCATTGAGATTCACATTTTATCACCAAATTTTTCCCTGCCTTTACATTATGCACTATTTTTAGAGCCAGAATTCATTGAAAAGTGTATTAAACCAAGTATTAAGCCTTTACTGAGCCTGCACTGCCTCCTGGTGGACACCAGTCACCTTTACAGTCTGTTTTACCACCACAAGTGATGGAACTGGGCAGGAGTTTAAGGGTCATTTTCCAGAGTTAAAGCTTAAACACTAACAATATTACTGCAGCCAATGAATACTGCAAAACATTGTTCTTTATGATTTGTCAATTGCTCCATGCATGCACCGTAAAAGATTTGCTCACCAATCTTGATTCAGTCTACTTTCCTTGTCGCTTTAACTCGGTTAAGTTGCATCAGTTTTAACTGTCAAGTTCAAAACACTTTATCAAAGCTATTTTTGTACAACTTTAAGTAAATTGATATAACTTTCTCCATCATTTATATTAAAAACAAAAAGACAAGTTAGGAAAGTTTTTTTTTTTTTTTTAAATCACTGTTTTCACACTATTAAGTTGATTTAACATTTTCATAAAGTTGCAACACACATGATAAACAATCCCCCTACTGTATGATGTGGTCACTTCACTTCAGCCTTATCTTATTTAGGTTATGGACCCTAACTGAGCCTGGGTCTGCTCCAGTTCCCAAGAAGAGATGCTGAATAACTTCAAAAACATATTTTATGTTCTTGGGATGGGACAGGGTTAGTCCCATTGGCATCAAAAAAAGCACTGGTGAGGTCAGGAAGGTGACAGACAGTCACAATGTTCTCCTCATGCATAATGGAAACATCCTCATGGAAACATGGGCGTGGTTCGCTCACATCTTCTGAAACCCAAAGGGCTCCTGCAGCCTCATGTAGAGAGAATGGATGAGTTCTAGTTGATCTCTCTCTATTTTTAAATTGAACTTCTGCCATCATATTTTCACAAGTTAAGTTAGGTAATGCGTACGGTCAGCTTGAGTAAATCAGTCCAGCTGCCTGGAACCGATAGCTGTTTTGTTTTTGGTTTTTTTTACAGTGTGTGTACTTGATTAGCCACCTGAATTGGCCTTCGGTGAGAGTGTGGACGTATTAGTTTGTCCTGTGGGTCTTTGTGTTTCCCATGAATGGCTTGGCAACCTCTCCACGGTGCACCGTGCCACTCAGCCGATGAATGGCCCCTCATGACCATCAAGGCATTGGAACAGTGGTGGATGAATGCCTGGTATTGACAATGTGGGAACATGAGAAAGACTCATCGAAGGTCAAAAAGTAAACGTAGCAACAGACTGGGATGCTTTACGATGTTAACAAGAAAGCATATTCTTTTTCTCACAAGTCCAGATCCTCATTCTGAATGGTTAATTGTTATTTATTGATCAGTGTCATTTAATTTGAGTTAAAAAAAAGACTTCTAAATTATGAAATATTGTAAAATCAACTGTATTGCCTGTTGCTCTTGTATTTTATTATTATTATTATTTTTGAGATTTGGAAGCAGATGCTATCTGACTGAAAATGTATTTATTTATTTATTTATTTATTTATTTATTTATTTATTTATTTATTTATTTATTTATTTATTTATTTATTTATTTTTAACTAACTGAGCGTTTTCCCCAGCCCTGGATCTGCTGTTTTCCAGTGAAATCCCCTGTCTTTGCGGCACATCAAGTCAAGAGATTAGGCGGGGTTGATGTGCTCTGCTGCAACTTTGCCCGATTAACGGTTTTGGCTCGGCGGGGCAGACGTTGAGGCGGAGGAACAAGACAAGAGCAGAGAAAACGTACAAGAACAGAAGGTCCGTCTCTTGTCTGTGAAGCTCGTCTTCTGGGCGTCTTAGTGATTTTATGGAGATGCTGGGAAGGAAGCTCAGCTGCTGGGGGAGAAGAGCATGAATTATGGGTTATTTTCCCATTTTGCCCAATTTCCTTCTGGCTCAGTCCAAAGCCCTGCAGAGGCTGTCAGTCTATTAGAGCAGCCACATTTGGTGCAGGCAACAAAAGAATGTCTTTTTTTTCCCCCCCTCTCGCTCTCCCGTGCCTTATCTCCCCTCACATTGTTACCAGCTTCTCTGCCGCTTGGAGACGGAGTCTGACACAACACTGGAGGGTGTAATGTCACTAAAGACGTTTGCATTGGGACTGTCCCGGCGGCGTAATTAGTGATCCATAGACTAAGTAAGAGAGCTCAGCGGGAGGGAGAGGTTTCATAACCACTTCAAGATGACAAGAGGTTCTGTTACGTCTAAGAGAACAGGCATCGCTGATTCAATTTCAGAGCAAAGAGATCACAATTGAATGAAAGGGAAAAGAAGGAAGCTGCTTCATCTTCTTTCCTCGCTCTTTTTGCTTTGTGCAGCTGATGGACTCATTGTTATTTATTTAGTCAAATTATGCCACTTGTACATCAGACAGGTGTCAGACTGTGTTTTGCAGTCCTTTGAACTGCTGGTGTCTGAAAAGCACATTTCTCAGGAGGGCTTAACAAAGAAAGAAAAAAATGAACAAAATTTGTTGTTTCTCAAGAGGTGGCAAAGTGCCACAAAACTAAAAGACAAGCTGAATGTTTAATAACCTGTTAAGTCATTGAAGGTATCCAGCAAGGATGTTAATCAAATGCACACTCTCACACACTGATGTGGATGTTTAAAAGCCTGAGAAAAGTATTAGAGGAAACATTACATCTCAAGAAGCCTCAGGCAGGGAGCTCATTTCAGGGATGTAATTTTTATTATTTTTTTTCATTTAAGAATTAAACATCATCATTTTGTACGTAAGCCTAAATTGTTTTTTTCCCTGTGACTTTATTATTGAGGTGAAAACAAACAAACAAACAAACAAAAAAAACTGAACATTTCAATTTGATGAGCAAACTTGTTTCCATCCATCCATCCATCCATTTTCCGTCACCCTTCTCCCTAACGGGGTCGGGAGTCGCCGGTGCCTATCTCCAGCTGCGTTCCGGGCGAGAGGCGGGGTACACCCTGGACAGGTCGCCAGTCTGTCGCAGCAAACTTGTTTCCAAAAGAAGAAAAGAAAAAAAGAAAAACGCATCCTCAAACAGAGGCATTAGGTCAACATTGACGACTTGCATGCATGCCTTTTTTTTATGTATTCAAATTAAAGCTAAATACATAGAATGATGTTTGTATTTCCCCTCGCAGTCTGTTGCAGCGTGCCTCTGAGGTCCACTTTGTGTTTCATCCCTTCATGAATGACGCAAGAACTAACAAAAGCGAGTGTTTTTGTTTTGAATCTAATTAAAGGCTTTTGTGCATTAGGAAACGGTGCATGCGTGTTTGTTTTAGACTGACGGCGCATGCAGGGATCGACAAAAGGTATTTTTTAAAGTTCAACTTTTTGGAATGTATTTGGAATTTCTGAAGAAGCAACCCCTATAAGATAAAAGGAAATGATGCATAGGATTTTCTTCACACCAAAACACAAACCACAAGACATAAGATGTGAGCATTGTGCGTACATGGCTTTGTGAAATGATTCCCAACCCTTGAACTTTTTTCTCATTTTGTCCCTTTACTCTATTGTAATTTTATGTATTTGATAACTTTGTGCTCGACTTTGACTGGCCAACGAAGGGGAATCATTTCATAGTGATACCCACAGAGTGAGCAATATTTTTGGCGGAAGTGATTTCCGCGGCTTTACCTGGATTCTGGCCAAGAGGTTGAATGAATACATTGAATTGAACATGAGAGCAGTTCTCAGAAAGTGCTTGAAAAGTTTCAACAAGGCGCTCCAGTTGCTGTCGACGTCAGGAGGCTTAATCGACACGATGACCTTTCTGATTGAGCTGAAAGCGTGAATCCAGGTTGAGCGGAGGAAACGGCTTGTTATGGAGACAGAGACATGGAAGATTTTTTTGTGTTCACCGTTGGGTGCGATCATCAAAACCGAAGAAAATGAGGCAAGAAAATTGGTTATATGTTCAAACTTAATTTTCTACATTGCAAATTTTGCAGACTTAACTGGAGATGGGAAATTATGTTCCAGTTCCAAGGCTGAAAACCAATTACGAATTTAATGATGGCACTTGACTTAATGTAATGTTTTGATTGTTGATTCTATGTTGACTGTGTGTTTTTGTGCTTGTTGTGATGTGAAGCACTTTGAAATGCCTCGTTGCTGAATTGTGCTATAAAAAATAAAATTTGATTAGATTTGATTTAAAGTGTTATGGCTCAGTAAAAAGAATCGTTACCCTTAGCAAAAACCAGTCAGTGGCAAGTGTTTCACTCAATGCAAGATGTACACACAATTTTTACATTTTAGTGCATCTTCAAGGAAGCAACACTGAACTTTGGGGTCTGGATTGATGAAGAAAGCCCTGACCTTTCACCTTGAGGACACTGAGTTATGTATTTGCTGTTTCTTTTGTTTCCACCTTGGAAATCTGGAAACTTTATGACTTTATGACACAACTCAATTGATTCCCCAAGGACTGAGCAGCATCTAATTAAAGAGAGTTTCTTGATATAATGGGATACAAAACTTGTTTTTTAAGAGACAAGTTTTAGTTCTTGTTAAACCTCGAAACTTTCTCGTGTGACCGGCATACAAAAATGCATTTCACTGACAAATCACGACTTCTTAAAAAAGGCATAAACGGGGGGCTTCTTCATCTGACTCTCCATCGTCTCAGAGCTATATTTTATTCTTCCACTTTATTTTCTTCTTGCTGTTGCTGTTTCCATTTTCTAACGTAACCCCCCAAAAAGCTCTCTAAACTTAATGTCCACATAGTTTTAAAACATTGTATATCTCCTTACTATTTTTTTTTTTTTACCTAAATGATTATATTTTGAACCGACAGTAAATGACTTTGAAGTTCACAAAAGTTTGACAATATAAAATAAATAACTATCAACTTTTCCTTGCTCCCAATCTTGAATTCGTCATGCCTACAGGTCCTGAGTGGGAGTGGGCTGATCAGTCACACTAACTCCCCTCTGCGTCTTTACCTCCATTTTTCTGACTTGTGTTGCAAGAGAAGCACAATCGAGTTCAATGGGTGTCAAGTGAATTAAAGACAATGCGTAATTTAACAATGGAGACAATTTTGTTTCACTGCCAGGTCAGATTTTCGCCTGACAAAAAAAAAAAAAAGAAAGAAAAAAAAAATAGGACATTGAGTTTGTTTTTTCTGTCCCCCTCCTCCCCAAGAAAAGATACTTCAAATGCAAACGCTTTGAAGGTGCGTCTGAGTCGCTGATGCGTCCTGCGCAGCTCGCCTGGTCTTTGCGCTCTCACCAAGGTTTCCACCTGCCGAGCGAAGGCGGAACAGCGTCTTTCAGTGGCATTCACCGAGAGACGGGGAGATGTGCCTTTAATTCTGCTGATTCAAAAGGCAGCGAGTTGGGGGAGGCTGTTTACCACAGGAGACAGCAAAGCAAACCAAACTGGAGGTGAGAAGTCCTTCTTTTTCTTCTTCTGACGTTTTCAGGCGTTTAACAAGAGCGTCATCTGGACCTTGAATTTGATTTAATTACCAGTTTTAATCAGCTGCTGTGATCATTATTTATTTAAGTGTGTTCTGCAATATCCTTTGATTTGAAAATGCTTTTACAGCAGATTTTATTTATGAACATGAGGATACAAGAAAAGCACAAAATACTTGCAAAGTTATGATTCAAGGAGATTAAATCTGTTTTTCAAATTTTTTTTCTTTTTTTTTTTTTTTTTAGAGATTGCAGTGAGTCATGTCGTTCAACGAGAGCTCCGAAACCCGGTACAGGTCAGAGGTCAGAGGATCCAACTCCACCTGCTGCCATAAGGAGCTGTCTGTCACTGCATCCGTCATCTCCATGACGGTGGGCATCTTCTCCAACAGCTTCGCTCTCTTCATTCTGATCAAGTCCTACAGTCGCCACCGCGTCAAGTCCAAGGCGTCCTTCCTGCTGTTCGCCAGCAGCCTGGTGACCACTGACCTGCTGGGTCACCTCATCAATGGCTCTCTGGTGCTGCACGTCTACCGCTTTCACAGGAAGTGGGACACTTTTGACCCGCTTGGCATCGTCTGCAACATCTTCGGGGTGTGCATGGTGTTCTACGGTCTGAGCCCCTTGCTTCTCTCGAGTGCAATGGCTGTGGAGCGCTTCATCGGCGTAACCAAGCCCATCTTCCACTCAGCAGTCTTGTCCTCGCACCTCATGAAAAGGCTGCTCGGTTTCACCTGGCTGCTCGCCGCCCTGGTGGCGTTGCTGCCTGTGCTGCTGAGGAGACCCTATGAGGTTCAGAGGTCCAGGAGCTGGTGCTTCTTCCACATGGAGCAGCCCAGAGACTGGCTGGATGTGCTGCTGCCTCTGATCTTCTCCGTTCTGGGTCTGCTGGCTCTGCTCATCTCCATCGTGTGCAACACGCTGGCGAGCTGTGCCCTGCTGCACGGCAGGCTGCGCCACAAACACGGTTGCAGAGGCACGTCCTACCACCTGGAGATGATCTGCCAGCTGCTGGCTATCATGCTGGTGTCCTGCGTGTGCTGGGGGCCGTTACTGGTAAGCGCTTGCTCTCAGTGTGTCGTTATTTAGCAGATTTGATGGGAAGAATGTATCTTTTTTTAATTTACTCACTCGGTTACATTGTTGTCAGAATTATGGTATGCATGCTTATTGTATTTTAATTTCGTACCTTTTCTCTAATGTGATCAGAATCAAAATTATAGGCTCAAATATGCAGATGTTGCCTCCCACTAATATATTCCGTAGCACATTGTAGAGAAATTACACTCTCTTTGTAGCATTTAGCAAGTTTCTGTCTGCATATTGAAATGCTGCTATCAGAAACAGTAGCGCTCATTCAAATTGATTGGTTCCCTGGAATGGACCCAGCTTGAAAATGTCGTCCACAAATCTTCATTGTGGTTCAGGTCGTGGGCGTTTGAGAAGCTGAATGTTAGGCTGCTTTACCCTTTCCATTATGTGTGTTTTGAGCTCGTTGTCCGTGGTGACAATAAAGTCGCTCCACTGTGGACCGAGACGCTGGAGTTCAAGCATCTTTTAGTTTGTGATTGTCTTTAACTTCTGGAGGTTCCTGGGTTGTTCTTGAGCATTCGGGTCAATCTCCTTTCAGATTGTCATCTGAGGTCACATGGGGTGTTCACCCACTTCATGATCCAAAACGCAAATCAAAGCTAGTCTTTGGACAGATAACTTAGTCATTGACAAAATATCGATTACGACGTCTCGCATAAAACAAGAAAAATGTTGATTTTTTTTTTTTTCAGCAGTTCTTCCTATCTTTCATTGGAATAACTGGCCAACAAACTCAAATTCAAGGTATTCTAGTGTTTCACTTTGTATTATTCTGTGCTCCAGGTCCATGTGATCATCCTCAGCACCAGAGCTAAAGATGAACCGTCCAGTTTCAGTCTGCTGACAACGGTACGGATGGCCACATGGAACCAGATCTTGGACCCCTGGGTCTACATCCTTCTGAGGAAGGCCGTCCTGAGGAAAATCTTCATGCTGTTTCACAGCTGCTGGGGTTCGAAGCTTCCCACCTTCCACCGCTGGCAGCGCAGCACGCTCGGCAGCTCGGGGGAGCCGGGCAAATCTTATTGCATCCGCTACAGCAGACAGCCCCTGCCAGACACTGCCGTCCAATCCATCACCTGAACTTTGGCCAGAAAGGTTTGATCTGAAGAGAAAACAGGACCAGGACGTGGAAGAATTCACACGTCGCTGGTTGACCACACAAGCGGCAGCGCAGTTCTGCTCTGAATGACGCTGCGTTTTAACATCTCATCGAGAATCATCTTTGTCCCGCAAGTGGCTCAGAACAAAACTGTCTGAAATTTTAAGTGCTTAGAAGGCATTTTGGAGGATTATTTCCACCATTTGTTGTTCTAGTGAAGCTTAGTGTCTCTGTTTTGAGTGCAGCTCCAGAATGTCGTACCACTTTGCCGTGAAATGTGAATGAATGGTTTCGGGCCGTACTTGCATGACAATAACAACCAACTGTTGTAATTTGATCGATATTGACCTTGTTTTGGATTAAAACGTTTAGGATGTGAACATTTCTGCTTAATTCCATTACACAGAAAGGTTATTTCAAAAATCCCAGAGTGTGAGCCGATTGATTTAAGATGGCCGAGACTTTCTGTTTTGACCTTTACGGATTTCACTGTAAATGGCTCCCGCTATTGAAGCCGTAATAAAATAAAGTCATGCAAACTAATTAGAGTGGTTTCCCGCATGTTGGGAGAAATGCTGCTCATTGAGCTAATAGAGCCCCACAGAACAAATCTCTCCACTTCTCTGGTGTATTTTCACAGAAGAAATGGCTGATTTGGGGGGTAAAATGTTTTGAATGACTTACAACCATTAAACTAATACATGTTATGTCATAATGTTGGTGTTATAGTTTCATTAGCTTGATTAGTTTATGAGCTGTTGTTTGCATTATTGCTACTCCAACATGCCATCTTGTAAAAGTCAGTAATGTCAAGTGCAAACATTGTAAATAGAAGTTGGTAAATACAGTCTCAATGACATAGAATACAATTTATGTGTATTGTATGTTAGATTTGAATTATGTTCGTCTTACGTTGCAATGAAAGGTCCATAAGGATGCCAGAACAAAGCTATCCACTTATACTGACAGGCTGAGTGAGGAGAAGCAGCCAACAGGCTATGGAGGATATACACAGATCTACAGCTCAGGTGGAAGAGACTATCAATAAAAACAGTTATTAGTCGTGAACTGTAAAGATCTCACAGTAAAATGCAACTCTCCGCAGGCCACATTTTCCAGCGATGAAGTTAATGTATTAGGTTCAGAAGCAGGGCCACGCCCAAACCACACCTCTAATCATTCTAAGCAGCCTAGTTTTGCTTCAGTCACCCATTCGTCAACCTCACCCTTCCTCACCCTCTATCTATTTAATCTCATCCCTCTTCATTCGTAACTATACTTTGCTAATTTTGCTACAGGTTCCGTCCTGGGGGGGTCCTACACGGGCTCAGGAAAATAAGAAAACCGTTAACTCTACATCCTCATCCTTTCATACCCTCCTCATGAGTACAAACATATTCATGAGAAAACTATTTGCAAAACTCGAACAATTGCTGTGCATCATTAAACCAGACATCAAGGTAGGATCATAAAGTTTAAAACAAAATGAAGTGTGAAATGAAGCTCTCCCACACAAATTTGCAAAGCTGAATAAAATGTCAAACGCAACATCAGTAAGAGGCATGCCATTTAATTTCTTATTTATAATTGGCCTCACTGGGAGCATACACTCTCATTAAAACAGAACTCCAGTGTAAAATTCAGTTTGTTGTTTTTTTTTGTTGTTTGTTTTGTCGAATCAAAACGAGAAAGCAATCGCTTTGTTTTTGCAATACGCTAAACGTCCAGTAGGTGTCAGCATAATCCCGACCTCAGGTCTCCATTCCTGGTCGGAAACGAAGAAGAACGGAAAGACGCCGCTGTGCGCTTCTCTGCTGCAAACATCTGGGGAGATCTGCGCAGGTTGGTTCAGACTGCGGCTTGTTTGCGTGAGCGGACTGTGAGGCTGTTGTTTCCCCGCACAGAGGAGGAGGACGGCTGTGCCGCTTGTTATGGGCTCGTGTGCGCAGCTGTTGGACAAATTGACATCCGATGGCATCAGCTTGGCTTCCAGCTGAAAGCGTGTGTGATGGATCTGTTTTCTTTCTGCACGGTGTTCCTTAAAGGCAGAGCTAACGTTGAAGCTAATAAAAGCAGCCACCATAGCGGTAGCTCTTTTATTTATTCGTTTGTTTTAATGCTGCTAATGTCATTGTGTGGCTTCCTGGCAGGTGACGACATGAATCAAGAGAAACTGGCAAAGCTTCAAGCCCAGGTGCGGATAGGAGGAAAGGTGAGCTGTGCAATTCACACTGGTCTTTGGCAACAATGATCATTTTAAAAACCTGTTGCAAAAAAAGAAAGAAAGAAAGGTCCAGACTGTCAAGATGCAGAAAAACAGTGCCTACAAAAATATTCACTCTCTTGAATGCTTTGCTCTTTTATTGCTTTTTACTAACCAGTCACAAAATGTTTACATAAAATAAATCAAATATACCCCTCCCCTCTCTCGGATGTTAATGTAAAACTAATTCCTACAAAATAATGAGAATTAAATACAACACAACCAGGACATAAATATTCACCCCATTTGTGTCAGTAATTGATTGATGCACCTTTGGTTGCAATCACAGCATGGAGTCTCAGTCTGGAGCCTGCATTTTTCTTCTTGCTGAACTGGTGAAGCTCTGTCAGGACGTGGGGGGATAGGTTGTGAACATCACCCCTTTCAAGTCACCAATTCTCTTGGGGATCAAGGTGTGGACTTTGACTGGGCCACTCCAGAATATGCGCCTTATTGACTTCAAGTCCCTTTGCCCACTTGTTCACACCGCAGTGCAACTTCTTATGGCTTTCATTCCACTTTGACTTCCTTCTTTTAATTTTCTACAACAACCAGTCTGGTAGATTGTACAGCTCCTGGTATTCCTGACAACAGATTCTCACGCTTTAGCTATGAATCTCTCCAGCTCCCCCAGAGTCACTAAGGGTCTCTTAGCTGCATCTCTGATGCATCAATCAGTATTTTAGGCAGAGAACCGTGTCTGTGTAGGTTTGTAATTGTACCATACTCTTTCCATTTTCAGATTATTGATTAACCAGTGTTCAACACGGTTTTCCACTCATTAGTTTCTGTGAACTTGAGGTGGTTTCCTGCCTAAATCAAGGCACCAGACGGATTAAGCATATTGAAATATTAAAGGTTTTAGACAAAACAAAAACTGTTACAGTATTCAAACCATATTCAGCCCCAAAACCACGACTTCATATATATGTTTACCCACCTCTTCCAGATCTTTGCACTTTTGCAAGCGGCTTTATCATCGAAGAGCTTTTTTGTGTTTTGGTTTCAGGGCTCAGCGCGCAGGAAGAAGAAGGTGGTGCACAGAACCGCAACGGCAGACGACAAAAAGCTCCAGAGTTCACTGAAGAAGTTGGTTGTCAACAACATAGCTGGAATCGAGGAGGTACAAACGCGAAATCAAGCGCTTTGTTACGTTTCACAATAACCCGGGCAGCTTCCTTTACTTCGCAGCACGTCAAACATGTTAAGACTCAATCCATTCTTTCTCCGCTCCAGGTGAACATGATCAAGGACGACGGGACTGTGATCCACTTTAACAACCCGAAGGTCCAGGCGTCTCTGTCCGCCAACACGTTCGCCATCACGGGCCACGCTGAGACCAAGCAGCTCACAGAGATGCTTCCCAGCATCCTCAGTCAGCTGGGAGGGGACAGCCTCAGCAGCCTGCGGAAGCTGGCTGAACACTTCCCCCGGCAAGGTGGGTGCAGGTCGAGCGAAAGACCGGGAGGGATAATTTTACCCAAAACCTTTGAAAGAATCTCCGTATCAATCGAGACAAGATGGTGAGTGCAGCAGTTTGGGAGATCTTGGTCCAATTTCAGCTAATGAATTAAGTTGAATATCAACATATGGACTCGTCTGCTTATTGAAAAAGGAGATCCACCTCAGCAAGTTACTAGATGAGTTACAGGTATACAAGTAAGAAGTTATTTCTTTATTATCAAGAGTGCAGCACATCAAGATTAATCTTCACTACTGGAATCAATGTTTTGACGCCACTGATATGCATCCAAGCTCGTTCTCATAATAATTACATTTTGTTCTGAAACTAAGATCTCCAGTCTGTTTCATACACAAAATGGTGAGCTGTACGATTAAATGAAAGTGTGTAAATGCAGAATACTGCAATAATAATGTCTGTGATGAATTACCCACATGTTCCTGAGTCCTTTATCTCTTTTGTATAGTTATAATTTCCCCACTATTTTATATATATATATATATAATTTTTCCAGTGAATCTGTTTATTATATTATATGATGATAATGTATTTTGTGTTTTTTATTCTATCATAAGTAAACTCATCAATGACAGTTAGATATTATTAAATAGCATGAAATCATTATGTCTTTTATTTAAACCCATAGAGATTCAGTAACAACAGGTTATTGAAATAAATCTTCCTGGTATTTGATTTACCACGAGGGAAATGTTAGTTTTAAGTTTTGGATTTTTCTTCTCTCTCAGCTCTCGATGGCAGGCCTCCAAAGCCAGAAGACATTGAGGAAGAGGATGACGAGGTTCCAGGTACGTTCTTTGTCAACGTCGCAGTTGTTTAGAGACTCTGTAAGCAGCGAAGATTCTGACGCGCTCGCTAAATCTGATAGAGTAACTCCAGCGTACCGTGGCAACATTGTGTGATTTAATCTCAGTACAAATCCAAGTGTTCTGTTGTGACCTCTGGGGTTTGTTAGAGAATATCGGAGAACAAACGGCGTCATAAAGACCCGAGGATCACAGCAGACAGCTCAGGGAGAAAGCTGATGCCAAGTTGGGTTATGAAACAATGTCCCACGCTTTGATCGCCTCAATGACACCTGCTCAGTCTATCGTCTGAGAATGGAAAGACGGCACAGCTCCACACCTACCCGGACACGTCCAGTGGCCTAAACTGAAAGGCCTGGCAAGGAGATCGTAACTTACAGACACACCCTAAAACTTGTAGCAACTCGGGAGGAGCTGCAGAGGCCCACAGCTTCAGTGAAAGAATCTTTAGCAAAGACAACTAATTGTAATTCCAGCTTTCTCGTTGCTGCTCCTTTGCCTTGTTTGGTTGAGTCCTTAGTATGTTTGACTAATGCTGTGAAAATTAATAGTAGAAGCTACAGCATTGTTCTCTATTTGTCCACCCATGAACAGATTTTTCTGTGTTTAACCAGCAATGTCAACAATTGCTGGTTAAACACAGAATTTATTTGCACCCACTCATCAATGCACAGCGCCTATACTTTTAAATGATAAGTTGTAGCTGCAGGCTTGGAAATCAATCAAATGTTTTAGCCATCCATACAATTTATCTGCAGTGTATGGGCTTATCTGTCCGTCCGTGGAAAAACTACAGCGTCTGTCAGCCACACTGAAACCGTTTCCGCCTCACAGAAGATAAGCACCACTTCTCTAAATAAAAGAACTACTTCCTCAGGAGTCGCCGGATTCAACAAACTCCTGGCAGATTCTGTTCATGTTCAGCCTGTCTAGTCCCCCGAAACCGACATTACAGACCACAGGATGTGCCTCTAGAAACAAATATAAAATATCAGTGAAGTAAGCTTACATCTGACATTAACATTCTGGCATTTTGGAAAAATGTTTCCTTCTCTGTTCCTTGATCTGTTTTTTTTTTGTTGTTTTTTTTTCACGTTGTTCTTAGTGATCTCGTTTTTGTTTTCCTCCTCGATTTCCTCCCTTCGTTTTTCCTCCCCTCTCTGTTTTTCTTCTTCTGTCCTCCTCCGTATCTTTGAAATATCAGTACAGTACTCGGACGTTTGTGGGGAAAAAATGCGAACACGTTGAAACTGTGTGATGAACGCCACTGCAAAGCGTCGAAGCCGCGTGAATAACGGCGCGTCTGCTCCCGTTGTCGCAGATCTGGTGGAGAACTTCGACGAAGCTTCGAAGGACGAGGCCAACTAGCGCGGATGTTTGATGACCTGGTGGACCGGGGCCGGACCGAGAAGAAGCAGAAACGTCTCTCTGCGTTCCACATATCATCAACAATCCCAGAGACTTTTCTACTTTACAGCGTCCCCAACCGAGTCAGGCTGGCGAGTGGAAAGCCTGGCTTAAGTCTCACCACCTTATTGTTAATCACCGTGAAGATCACAAGTTATACGCAGAAGGTCTTAAAACAGATTTGTTTGTTTATGGCAAAATAAAAGTGACAAACATTTTTTTTTTCCTTTTTTTTTTTTTACATAGTGCTGTGGAGAATGCAGAAACGTTATTAACTTTTTTTTTTTGTTTTTCCCTCAGAGGTTTTGTGCATATGCTGACTTGCTGAAACAGCCTGACAGATTGTGCATAAGGTTGGCATCTATATGCACTGCTATCTTGGCTCGCACGCTGTCCTGCGGGCTGTGTGGACAGCAAACTGGGGAGGGACGTTTCTGCACACCTCTTTGGATTTCTTCAAAGAGCTGCAGAGAGACACCGGGAAGGTGGGGGGTAATAGGGGGGGTCTCTATGAGAGAGAGAGTTGAGAGGGGTGGGGAGCGGGGGTGGGGGTTATTATAAGACAGGAGGAGGAATCATCTCGTTCTCTGCTTTTGGGCAAGCCGCGGCTGCTTTCCCTGCACTCAGATGTAACAGGATACGATGCTGAAGTTCTTCTCTGCCCGGGATGATGAGAATGAAAGCCTTCTAGGAGAAGTAGCTGAGGGTAAGGGGCCGCGTGCACGCACGCATACATTGAAAGCGGGCTGATCCAGTTTCTCTGATGCTGCTGCGTTGCAGGATGATGATGAGGATGAGGATGATGATGGTGATGATGATGATGATGATGATGATGATGATGATGATGATGATGATAAAGAACGCTGACACAGCATTGGCCGAGCTCCTGCACCCGCATCGTTTCCAACATGCGTGTTTGTGTGTCCGCGCACACGGACCTGTCCGGCTGGATGTGATGTAACCGGGAGGATGTCGCATTGCCGCCGGCCGGCCAGGGGTCTCGATTACCGCGTGGCAGGACGAAAGCGCTTTTTGCACGTGTGCGCCGAATGCGTCACTGTCCCGATAAAGAGAGCGCGCGAGGAGCGGGGATGCAGCGGGCCGCTTTCAATTATTATTATTATTATTATTTTATTATTTTACACGGACGCTTCTCTGTCTGCAGCAGGAGCGACACCACCCGGCCCGCTTCTCTGTCATTAAAGCTGCAATGCAGTTTGAACTGCTGCAGGTTTGGCCATTTAATTAGCTTTTAGCGGAGACGGACGAGCGCCATGCAGCGTCAAAACACAAATCTACCCGCAAGGATGTCGCCAAACATTTTTTTATTTTTTTTTTTTGTCCGTCTTATGGGTTTGACTAGAGCTGCAGTCTGCTCGACTTCCGTCGATGTTTGCGGCTCAGCGAGCCATTAGAAATCTGATCAGTGATTGGTTGCGGCTGCAGGAGGTTGCAAAAATGAATGAATCAAGGTAGAGAGAAGGAGGGGCTTGTATCACTGGTTTGCATATGCAGATGAAACCGGATATTTACATGCGTTGTATAAAAGGACAGCCTTTTTTTTTCTATATTTTTTTTTCCTTCAATCATTTGGGAGAGCCTGGATGATTATGATGATGATGATGACGATGATATGACTTTGGTAGGTTGAGTTAAGGAGAAGCAAGTCTTTTTATTTTTTTCCAAATCAACTCAGACACTATAACTTACTTGCATGACACAGTGGGAAAACCAAAACAAACCAGACAAGATATCAAGATATCGTTCAAACAATTATGTGGAAACGGTTTTCGAACGGCAAACGTTTTGTATCTCAGAGCTGGAGGTTTTTATTTTTTAGAACTTTCTTTGAGAACATTACAAAGCTGCTGCTGTTGTCGTTTTTCTTTAATTTCAGCATACCCCTTGAACTTACGTGACAAGAATCGGCTTTATTGGTGGAGATTGCAACACGATATTCAGGTTTTCATTTGGAAAAGTTGTTTACATTTTGTGCAGCAATTTTCTCCACAAAACTTCACGATATTTCACTACATTTTGTCGCTCTGTCACATAGGTCAACAAAGAAAATACACTAAAGTTGGTGTTGCAATGTGATAAAACCGTGGAAAGCTTCAAAGAGTATGCATACAGTACACACAGTATAAACAGTCAGAGACAAAGACATGTCTGTCCCCACTTTTGTCTGAACAGATGAAGGAGACAACCCATCTCTTCAGGACTCCAAGCAGCAGTGGCTGAACAGACCTTGCCTCCTGGTCCTCAAAGATGGTGACATGACCAAGCCTGGTCTGGGCTCCAGTCAACTCCGACCGCATTCCCCCTCCAAATCCTCCTCGGATGCGACAATCAGAAGTCAATGTGGGCAAAAACCACTGGAGCGTCCAACCAAAGCGGCGTCACAGTCCCAGCTGGAGGAAGGCAGCTGCACCGTGACCACCATCTCCACATGGGGCGATGATGACCCTTCGAGCACCCTGGTTTTGAGCCCCGCCGAGGCCGCCTGGCCGGAAGAGGAGGATCAGGCGGAGCAGGAAGGCGTTCAGTCTCAAGTTCTCCCCTCCAAAGAGGAGTCTGTGATTGAGGAGAAGGAAAGGGAGGAAAGTGGGTTGGAGCAGGCAGAGCATCTTTCCAGCTTAGACGAAGCTGCAGCATCTTTCGCTTCTTCACACGAGAATCCGTGCATTAGGACTCGGGAGTTCAGGAAGGTCAAATCTAAAGGAGGAGCCGAGACGAGTGGAAGCCAGACCCAGGGGGCCGGTGAGGACGAAGCAAAGGGGAAGAATGCTGATCCTCCAACGGACCCTGATAATGACTCCCAGATGAGCCCCTCCGGAGTTCTGCCTGAGGATCAGGGTGACGTCCTGGGGGAGGTGGCTCCGGTGTGGGTTCCTGATGCTGAAGCTCAGGTCTGCATGAAGTGTGGGACAAAGTTTACATTTACCAAGAGGAGGCACCACTGCCGTGCCTGCGGCAAGGTGAGGGCGGTTTGATTTACTCAAAAGTCGAACATTTCTTATGTGACAACGAGAAACGCAGTGGGTGACGCGTGAAACGAATGTTGGCAGGTGTTTTGCGCGCTCTGCTCCAATATGAAGTTTAGACTAACGCATCTGGATGGCAAGGAAGGAAGGGTTTGCGTATCCTGCCATTCGGCCCTCGTCAAGAGTAAGTAAAACGCCGCTTTCTACCGAGTTTGGTAGGGAAATGCACTACCAAAGTGTCGTGTCTTCTCCTACAGAGACTCCTCTGAGAGGGAAAAGGAGGGTGTGGTTTGCAGATGAAATCCTCACTGGTCAGCAGTCTGAGTCTGCTCCAGCCACACCAGTGAGAGGACTCACTTTCTCACCCCTGATGAGGCGGGAGTTGGGCGAGCCTGCTAGCAGTCCTGCTGGCTCACCACAGATCAGGAGAACCTCAAAACCACACAGGACAACAATTAATGTAGGTTTAAAACATGAGAAATACAATACCCAGACACACACCAGTCTAAGATCATCTGATGTTGCGGACACAGACGTCAACGTATTTCACTGGGATTTGATGTCATACTCAGACTTAAATGAGTACATAGTTGTGAAGTGATTTTACTTTTTAAAACCTTCCTTATTTTATTTAGGGCTATCCAAGTAAAAGGGGCATTCACCCTTATCCTTCTTCTTCACAAATTCACACTACTTGGTGTGATCTGTAACACAAGAAACAAAAACATAAGTTTATTGTTATAAAATTCGGAAATCTGAAAAAGCTGATTTTGCATGACGAAAAGCTTTGCCATGCAAAGGTACTCATACCTTTGCATTGCACTGTACCTACCTGTAGTTTCTTTTACGGTGTAAATATTTCATAGATTGCTCATCTTTTTTAATGTGTGACTTTAGGAGGCGTGTGGTCCTCATGGCTGGGGCCCCGCAGCCTTAGTGAGCAGCTCCGCCAACCTCATCCCCTTAGACGGCCTCCCGCCCATCCTCACCTCCACTGGAGTCAAAGGAGGTGAAGTTTTAGCAGCTCTTGGTTTTTTTTTTTCTTCCGCCTCTGCTTCTTTTATTACGACGCCCTGCAGCGAGAGCAAACAGAGGAAATGAGATACGAGCTCCATGCAAAGCAGGGAGAACAGCAGAAGTTGGAAACGTGGAGCTCAGTGTTCAGCTGGACGTCCGTCTTGCTAACAAAGAGAGGATTTAAAAAAGTCAGAACAGAAAAGGTAGAGAAGTTAAGTCAGCAGCCGCGGAACGTCGTGAAACTTTTAAGCGGATCTGACAGGATGTGCTTGTAATTTCGTTTTCAAATTACCTCCTGATGGTGTCAATTTGTCATATGAACAAATACTTTGGGTCGAGGGGACATTTTATCCATCTGCCCTGTCAGGTGTGCATCTATTTTTTTCTGTTTGGAAATTTTATTACGTTATCATTCTTCAAAATGATCAGGGGAATAAAATAATTAGGAAGAACTCAGGGTTATTGGTTTGCAGGGGATGAGATTACAGTCATGCGACTTTGTTTTTCCCCTCTCAGATTACACCGTGGAGGAGAAGCCCTCTGAGATGCTTCTCATTCAGGAGCTGGAAAGCGGCCGGCCAAAGCCACTGGTGTTTGTCCTCAATGCAAACCTACTTGCTATGGTCAAACTTGTCAACTGTATGTATTTGTTTTCCTTTTTCTTTCTCCATTTTGAACCTGCCAGTGAAATGCAATTTGCATATATGAAATTCCTCATCTGCCTTAGAAGCGATAACCCTAACACTTAAAGACTGTTGTCTTAAATGTGTGACAGATGTCAACAGGAAGTGCTGGTGCGTGACGACGAAGGGGATGCATGCTGTGGGCCAGGTGGAGGTGGTGGTGCTCCTTCAGTGTCTGCCTGAGGAGAAAAGTTTCCCCAAAGACATTTTCAGTCACTTCCTCCAACTTTACAGGGACACTGTGACGGGTAGGACGATGAACACGGCGGCTTTCCCCCTCAAGGTATCTGCCTCGTCACGATGACTCGGCTGACCGTCAGTTCTCTGTTTCTGCAGGGAAGGTTGTAAGGCACCTGTCGCTCTTCCTGTTTGGCGGCCGATTCTTAGGCAGCGAGGATCACGCTGGCTTCATGTACGTTTGCTCCACCCTTCAGTCGCTTCAAGGTCTACCTCTGCCCAATCAGCCCTACCTCTTCGGCCTGCTGGTCCACAGAGCAGAGGTGCCGTGGGCTAAAGCTTTCCCCCTGCGCCTCATGCTGAGACTTGGGGCAGAGTATAGATGTGAGCAAAGCCGCCCTGTGACATCTTCCAGCTGCAATGTGTCAAGTTCCCCCCCCTACCCCCCTGAGTCATTCACGTTTATTTCTGTTTGTGCAGTTTATCCCTGTCCTCTGTACAGCGTGCGGTTCAGGAAGCCCCTCTTTGGAGAAATAGGTCACACCATAATGAGACTGTTAGTCGTGAGTATATCGTGTTGCAACGGCTTCCACTTCTTACAGCGCCGCATTTACCAACATCAGGGGGAAGTTTGGTGTCATAACTTCTGCCAAACTTCCCATTGCAGAACACTGACTACTTTATACTTCCTGTTTTTCAGGACTTTAGGAATTACCGCTACAGCCTACCGTTAGTACCGGGGCTCACTGTGGATCTAGAGGCTCAGAAGACTCTCATAAACATACCGACTAGCGGGTATAATGAGGTATGAAGAGTGAGCCTCGAAAGGAAATGTATACATATCTGTGCCTTGATTGTTACTGTGGCCTTTTTCTGCTCTCTTTTCTCAGTTAATGAAGGCCATAAACAAGTCCAATGAACATGTGCTGGCAATAGGGGCGTCCTTCAATGAGACGGCAGATTCCCACCTCATCTGTGTGCAAACCGACGACGGCCAGTACCAAACCCAAGCTATCAGCATCCACAACCAGCCTCGCAAAGGTAACACATCACTGAGAAACCAAACATCAAGACAGTATGGACTTTGTGAAAGGATTCTTCTGGTTTTAAACAGTTTCTACCCTAAATGTTTAACCCAATTGATGAGGTATAACCGCTAGGAATTATTAGTGTTGGAACAGAACCGATTGATTATTCTCTTTTTTTTTTTATTGTTGTAGCACTAAAGTTATACACTCTGTAACATTAGTTCTTTTTTTTTGATACATTCTACACCTTAATACAGAAACTTGGTCAGTATTTTACTTTTAAAGAAATGTGGCTGCAGTTTCAGATCTGTAACACCAGAGGGCACAAAATGTTCGACTGTGCCATGACTTGAACTTTTGCTCTTTTCTTTGTTTCTGTCTTTTTCTCTTTCTAGTGACTGGATCATGCTTTTTCATATTCAGCAGCGCTCTGAAAGCCTCGGCAGGTTGCCTGGCCAAGTCCAGCATCGTAGAGGGTACGACATCTCGAGATATAAGACAGGAAGCACAAAACATTTGACCTGCTCACAGGAGATTTCTAATCCAACATCTTGCCTCTAAACTAGGGTTATTCAGAATGTGATGCTCTTTGTGTGTGTGTTTGTGTGTGGACAACTTAACAGGCTGTCAGGAGTGTGCTGCCGCCCGTTGATGCATGTGAGGCTGTGTGTCCCCACTCGTGTCTGTTTGTGTGTTTTTCTTGTATTGCTGTCCCCTTCTCCTTAGATGGGCTTATGGTGCAGGTCACCGTGGAGACCATGGTGGAGATCCGCCGGTCGCTCCGGGAGATGAAAGACTACACGGTCACGTGCGGGCGGCTCGACCAACCAGAGAGCAGGGAGCTTGTTTGTTTACAGTGGGTGGAGGAGAAGTGCACTGTGAATAGGGGGTTGGTGTTTCCACCTGTTTGAAGCCGAGCTCAGTCCAACACAACAATACAAGTCAAAATAGAGTTTCATTATTTGTATCAACGATCCAGGACTTCAGTGTCCAGATAAATAGTTCCTATATGTTCTGGCTTAAGAAATGGTTTTGCTCTGCAGGGTCATAAGCCCCATCGATGGGAAATCCATGGAGTCCATCAGCAGTACGAAGATGTTCCAAAAGTCAGAACACAAAGAAAATGGGAAGCTCATCCGCTGGACAGAAGTACACATTAAAACACATCATGTGTGTGTTGTATCTCAATCATTAAGTCTCTTTTTCATGTATAAAACCCTCCGCTGTCCAGGTGTTCTTCCTGGTGAGAGGACACAGTCCCAAGAGAGGAGCGACCGACTCCGCCGAACAGAGCCGACTCACGGAGCGCATCGCCCGGGCGTTTTGCCTGGCCCTGTGTCCACACCTGAAGCTGCTGAAGGAGGACGGCATGGCCAAACTGGGGCTGCGGGTCACTTTTGACTCTCATGAGGTCAGAAACTAATGAGTGTGCTGCCACGGAAAACGCCTCCGGTGACGTTTCCCACCGCTAACCTCACGAGATTTTTATGTTCTGACATCAATTTTTCAATAGCAAACATAATCTTCAGTAAGGTTTCACAACCAGTCCTCTCTTGCCAGAATCCTGTCTTCCCTCAGGTTTTCTCTAGGGTTGACAGCCGGTGTTTGAAATATCCATAAATGAATTGCGATTGTCTGTCTGATGAACCGATTCTATGCTGATTTGGCTACACATTCTACATGGACGTCATGTTTAATGTTTTTTTTTATTTAGCACATTGTATTTCTCGTCTTGCACTCTCAAAACGTCCTCCTGGTATTTTTAAAAGAAACAAGCCGACAGCAGTACGATAACAGCAGGTTTCATATGAATTGGGAAGGCGGCCGTGAAGACATCAGCTTCTCAGCATAATTTCTTGTAAATGATAGAGTGGCTTCCTGTTGACTAACCTACAATTTAAGGGCATTACTTCAAACCCTTGGATATCTCTGCTTACAGCACTTTTGAATGAACACATAGGTAAAGTTGAAAATCTCACAGTCTTACGGTTTCTTCGACACACATTTTCAGTAAAGGCGTGTGCCTTGAATGTAATCATTAAGGCATGTCTGATTTTGCACACGGAAAGTTAAAAGTTGCTGAGCCTGCACTTTTGCGCTTTAGTCTTTGAGTCTTCGACTTGCATCCAATTTTCTTTTCTTCCCGTGAGACGTCATAATGTTTTTACTGTGCAGCCAGGAGAAACTCATGTGCAGGGCTCATTTACATCTACTGCCGTATTTAAAAGGAGGCGTGTCAAGGGAGGAGTCTGCTGATCCCTCATGTGGTCTCAGTGCCAGATATGAGTAATCTCCTCATGTTTATGTTTTTTGACATGTAGATGGCCTAAAATGATCATTGTGACCAAGATGTAACCCTGCTGTAGTAGATATTTGTGCCACATTTTCTCTATCCTGCTCCCTCTATATGATGGTTAGCTAAATATAGACCCTCTACCAGTTAGGACCCCAGCAGCTGAAAGCAATGAGCCTCTTTATTGCACCACATTTCGGGAAGCAAGAAGCAATGGATTAATAATTAAAAGTTTCTACTGACTTTGATAATCTTAGATCAACACAAATTCTTCAGTCGCATTTGTTTTCGCCTTGGGTGGAGTTGAAGGGGAGGGGGGAAGCGCGCAACCTTTCACTCACATATTGCGAATCGCCAGGTTTCTTGCACAATCTCCTTTATGTGACCGCACTAAAATTAATCAGCAGCTTGTTTTACAATTCCAGGTGGGATTTGTGGCGGGGAGCAACGGGCAGCCTCTCCCAGCTCAGTACCTCAACGCCCTGGATAGCGTGTTGATCCCAGTCATCCACAGCAGGGGCCACAAGAGAGGCGAGCAGCCTTTAGTGATGGAGCTCATCTTTTACATCCTGGAGGACATCACCTAAGGCACGCCTGCACTCCTGATAATTAATCTTCTAACTCAGACCACAGCTCCGTCTCGCTCTCCATCAATGAACATTAATTTCCACCAAAAGACCCAACCTGGATCACATCCAGAGCCAGCAGCCATTTCAGCTACTCATCACGGGAGTGAAGTGGTCTGACTCTTAGCTTCGTCTAGTTCCACCCGCTTACAAAAAAAAAAAACAACAAAAAACCTGCATGATGGACCATCGGAACAAAGTGCGGTTGCTGCACTGTAGTTGGAACTCATTTGCTTATGATTTTGACCTTATGTCAATGCTGGCTCTTCTTCTGGAGAAGACCTTCAAAGTGGGGGCTGAATTTAACCCCCATGACCTTAAAATAACGACTGTAAGAAATTTAATGTAGGAGATATGTAGCAATTTTACACACACCGAATGAATGCTTAAAGAATGTTTTCTTACTGCTTGGGTTTTAATGAACTATTCACAAAGAGTAACGTCTGCTTGAAAATAAACCTGGAATGTTGACTGTTTGCAACTCCTTTTATGTCTTACATTTTGGCCAACTCACTTAACTTTATACAAGAAAGTGAGGCATACACTTCCACACAAATGTGCATTCTTCGGTACCATTCCTCAAATGACAGCTCGTCCAAAACTCCAGACGATTACCTCATTCCTGGCAGACTTGGAATCTGCCAACGGGTTGTTGCCGATTAGGTGGATTAATACAGCCACCAACTGCAGCTGCAGCGCAAGTTTATTTATACGCCTCCACAGAAACACGATGCAGTTCAAAGTGTTGGTCAGGACTCAAGCAGGCACGCAATGTGAATGAAAAGCAGCTGTGCGTTTCCAGACACCAATAAAAATCTCTGTGGGCTTTTAAACGAGGTTCATGAAGATGGAGCTAAAAACGACCGTTTAACATTTACCGAGCTTGCAAGCAAAATGACTGATGACCAAATTCATCATCCCGTAATTTGAAGAATTCAATTTCAAGATCTCAAAGGTTTTTCTAGAATAAGAGCTCGTCACTAATCTGGTTTATGCTAAAATATTACAAAAAGGGTAAACATGGAAGACGTGCAAGGCTTGGTTCAGATTGGCAAATGCACCATGATGACAGAACTTTAACATCTTAATGTCTTTGTTTTTCTTGACTGATTATTGTTGGAATAATATCATGTGTTGTTTCTTAGCGCAATAGGTAGATAATCCAAATACAAATCCATGAATGATCCTGCAGCAACTAATGCATGGTTGAGTCTGGCAGCAGTTAAGTCCAGTGTGCAGCATGCCTTCTCTTGTGCCATGAATGGAGAAGGGAGGAGGGGGCATAATGGGTCACTTGTTTACCTCCTACTTAATCCACATACTTGAGATTGTTGGTACATGCGGCATATGCATGCTGTGCAAATAGTTTCTTCGTTGTTGCAATGCTGCACGACATAAAACCCCAGCGAAGTGAAAGCTCAGCGAGTCATTCAAACGGCAACAAAATACCAACATGTTCAAGATAATTTAGGACTGAATTTATTGGCAATTAAATTTTAAATACACGTGGTAACAAAATTTAGAAAGCACACCAATATAATTAGATTTTTTTTTTCCTTTCTTTCTGTAAAACTATTTACAAACTGCTGTTTTGTTTTTTCAAGTTTAATAGAAACTGTACAGTCTTCTGTCCACAGAGGGGGAGGAGGGGTCATAGGTCAGCAAATGGGCTAAAAGTTCACCAGTGTGACACTGAACTATGAAGTTGCTTTCAACATCAGTGAAGACATAACATTCAAAACATCTTCTCTTCATACATCATGTACCAACAGATGGTTCCACAATGCAACAAAAACCCAACAAAACCAACTAACCAGGTGTGGAACCCCAACTGTGGAAGTCATTGACCACATTGATCTCCCATGTTTTACACAAGAAACTTAAAAAAACAAACAAAAAAAACCAAAACTGTAAAACAGTCAAATTATTCTTTGGAATCTATAGTAATTTTAACAAGTTGACTAGGCCATACTTCCTGGGTACTTCCTTCCAAAGTCTCTAAGCTTTCTTCATCTTGCCGTTGTGGGCGCGGCCGTTCTCACAGTGAGTGGAGCCGTTGCTGGTGCCGCTGGTAGCTGCGTGGTGGTGGATGCCGTTACTGCTCTCGTACACTTTGCCGTTTTCGTGGACTTTTCCGCTCTCTTGGTGTTTGCCGTTTGCGTATGCCACCGCGCCGTTCTTCTGCTCCCTGATGTCCTGTTTGGGCAGCCGCTTGCCCTTCACGTAGGCCTGGATCCAGAAGTTGGAGAAGAGGATGAAGAAGAAGGTGCCGTACATCCAGACCAGGTGAATGATGGTGGGGAACTGGTAGTCACAGCTGTCCATAAAGTAATACTGAGTGGCATGGAGAGAGACCAGGACAAACTGGGTCTGTTGAATGGGGGGAAAAAAAATAAAAAAATAGAGATTAAACTGACAATAAAACACAAAAGTGTCCGTCTCTAAAGAAACTCCAGGAGGAAATCAAACTGAATGCAGGGTTTTCTTACCAGCTGAATGGCAGTCATGTATTTCTTCCACCACAAAAACTTCTGGAAGCGCGGTCCAGCAGCAGAAAGGCCATAATAGAAATACATGATGACGTGGACGGAAGAGTTCACCATGGCATGGAAAGATCCCATTCCACCTTAAGAGAAAACACACGTTTATTATTATTTTTTTCTATTTTACTTAGTCTATTCGGGTTTGTTTTTTGTTCGTTTGTTGTGAGCATTTTTGTTCAAAATTATCGTTTATAACTAAGACTGTTAAAAAATACCAGAAAGGCGATATGGAGAAAACCACATGGATTCCATGCTTTCACCTCATGTAAGACCTCAAAAGGGTAACTCTATAATTACTGTATGTGATGGAAATTTGTCTTTCTAAATAAAAGAAAAAATGATAATAAAAAAAAGAGAGAAAACACACGTCATTAGACAAATTTAATCAAGAATGATAATCCCACCGACTCCATCCTAATCATTCTCTCAGAGCCGTTGCTGCTACAAAGAAGCCGATGCTGCTAAAACAGATGAGTTAAGGTTTCTGATAAGCTTTTTACAAGGCCAAGCTAATCGTTCTGGTCTGTTCGCAACACTCTGGTATGCAGGGTGAGGAAAAACTCAATTGTACCCAACATGGGTGGCCTCTGTCTCTATTGATGTTAGCCTGACATGTACTCACCAGGAGCAAACACAACGCCCCACCACCAGGTCCACGGCATGAAGGAGTGGTGAAAGATGTGTAGGAATGTAATTTGGCCGTGTTTTTTCCTCAACACAAAGAAGATCTAAAAAAAAAAACAAACAAAAAAAAAAACATCAACATTAATTATTTACCATTAAACTATTAAGCTGACTAATGCATAGATAAAATAAAGAACAGAGAATAAGACTTACTGTGTCCATAAGCTCAATTATCTTTGAAAACCAGAAGAGCCATGCAACACTGACCATCTAAAGACAAGAAAAGTCACATTTACAGCAGGTCTAGTTTTATAAAACTCAAATCAAAGCAATCGACGCCCCTCATGGTGGTAGTTTTTGAGCTTGGTGAACTTACTCTTAGAGCTTGAGGACTATTTGAGGTATCAATTGCATCACATCTCCAAGTATACGTTGTAGCCCAACCAGACATCAGAAACTGTAAAAAAAGAAAAAAAAAGAAAATATAAAGTAGAAGCGATGTTAAACCAAAGGAACATGCACAAAAAAAATGCATCAGCGGTGAACTACAGTTCTTGGAGCAAGTCTACGTTTCCTACCTCATACACAATGTAAACTGATAGAGCCACCAGCAAGAAATTGTAGACTATCATGGGCTCCTTCAGCTGTAAGGGTTTCCGGTTGGCCATAATGCGAGGTCCCACGTACAGTACGAAAAACAGGTAGGCCAATAGTATTGCCGTCATGGGAACAGGACTCTGCATCAATGGGTAGTCCTTTATCCGTGGATCTAAAACGAAAGGCAACATTTTCAGGAAACAAATAATGGAGAAACTGTTTCTGTACTTAAAGGGTAAGTTGCATACCCATTCCTGCCAAGAGGTAGTTGTAGATATCCAAGGCATGCGAGCCCATCTCCTGAAGTTGCCGAAGCATATTTGCTGTTTTGAATTGTTGAGACCAAGTTAGCTGTGAGGAAAATAAAGACAACATCTCGTGGTTAGCCTTGTGTATGAAAACCCAAACACAGCACGAATGCCTCTGGAATCGTTTTTACAAATCGAGACATTTTAACTTGTTCGCCCAAAGTGTATTCTTCCAGTCCCATCTCCTGAATCATTTTTCTACAAGAAAAAATATTTTCTATCCATCTTGAGTGTTTTCTTTGTCCTGGGCTGAAACTATTCATCAGATATGGCCTGATACAAGCGAGGCGGAGCCACGACCCACAAGCCACAGTGAACCGATTGTTCAGGAGTCGAGCCCAAAGGTTCAAAGACGATATCCAGACTGCTTTCTTCAAATAAATTCCACTGGGACAGAAAAAAAGTAAGTTATGCAACCATTTGGTTAAAGAGTTCGCTGAACTCTAAACTCAACCTTGAATACAACGGCAACTTCTTTACTAAGACCCACTTCTTGACAAAGCAAACAACGAGTAACTAAATATAATAAAAAAATATTTTCCAGGAATGACGCTTTGGACTTCAAGCTCGGGCATTTGACTTCTATAAAGGTTTAATAACTCAAGTGCAAGCTGAAAAGCACTGAAAAGATTTGTAGGGTGCGGCTTGCCCCGAGAGTACCATTGTTTGAAGTACAATCTACAATGCTCCGAGTTTTCACTGCCCACAGTCCTCCTTTAGCCAACATCATTAAAGGCTAATAATTTCAGTCTCTGGAATGAAGGTCAGAGCTGATCTACCACAGCACCTGCAAGGAGGGAGGATAAGGGCTGGGGGAAAAAAAAAAAAAGAAAGAAAAACCTTGGGAGGAAACTGCAGTGCAGAAAATGTGCTTTGGTCCTTGGAAATTCACTAATAGTTTTACAATTCCTACAGAAAAGCCACACAAACACCAGTCAGGTTTTTTTTTTTAAATCAAATAAACATTTACTCTGAAAGCAAAAATCTGAAGATATTGCACATTTCTCATTCTCTTCGTAGCTTGTGCAAATGTTTCCACGCGCCTACTAAAACACTTAGTCACTTCATGCCAAGAATTCAGATGACACTGAGAAGCATACCAGACAAATTTCTGTCAGCCATGCAACCAGTTTCCTTCCAGTGGCCTTTTAAAAACAAAACAAAAATGAACCACTGCCAGTTTGCAGACCCAAGCATTTCATGCACGTGCATGTGCCAGTGTTGCGCAACAGTCCAGAAACATGGCATTTCGGATAGCTCTTACAGCTGAGGTTGCTTTTGATTTGTTGTTGAGATATTTGATGAGGCATCACACAGTTTGGCAAAAGTATCATGTCTGATGTCTTGAGTGTGTGTCTTGTTCTGGGAAAGAAAGTGCTTTACAGTTAAATCAGAAACTGGTCAGAGTATTTTACTTTAGCTTAGCCACCGCTAAGCCAAAGCAACTATAAGGCCACTTCAATGGCCAGTCGTGAACAGGGCTCAGGATAGTTTGAAACCCAAAGACGCAGCCAGTGGTGTTACTGTCAAGAATGAATCGTTCACTGGCAAATCTCAACGTCTGAACATTTGCAAAAGTTGTGCCAGACTATTTTAGTTAAATAAAAGGTTGTATAACAAAATTTGATATAATTTGAAGTGAACTTTTCATTATGTACCTTAAAAGTTTCTTGTTTTAGGAAGAAATAGGAAAAAGTTTTACTTTTTATGGTCAAATGCAAATACTGACCATGAAAAGTAACCATACCACACCCACAAGATAGTCTTGTAATCTTACGAACCAGCAGCAGAAAAAGATAGTTTCCCTTTTCTGAGACCCAGATGAAGATAGGCCTTCAAGGATAGAGCCCTTCCTTATTAGGCCAGTGAAACCATAACAACCATTTCACCAGAACCAGCTGCAACTCACTGCCTCTTATCTCCACTAATTAAAAGCCTGCGCAAAACTTCACGGTTGTGCAGTAAACTCGTCCAGGACTCTGCTCTATCAGCTGAGGTTCAGATAACCCGACAGGAGGACAAGGATTTTCTCATGCCTGTGGGAAGTGGGGAGGGAGAAGGGGTCAGAAAACCGTCCGGTATTCCCATGACACAGTGATTCAATGCGACTGTGGACATGTGAATGCTTAAGCACCTTAGAAAATTGCCCTCTGTTCTCTCTCGGGTGAAATGAGTTGCAGCTGCTGCTACCACCACCGACCCCTAAACTCTAAACTTTCCAACACCACCACCCATTCATTACGAGGAAAGTTTAACAGCAAATGGTCGGTGTACGACTCTGAAAGAGAAGACCAAACGGAAAGGAGGGGTAACGCCCCCCCCCCCTCCGACAGAAAGCCCCTGTCAATGAATCATGGAGATGGAAAAATGAAGCTCACGAGTTAGAAGTTAATGATGAACAAAGATCAGTAAAGGACAAGGAAGGAAAAAAGCCGCTTAAAAAAAAAAAAAAAGTCAAGAACACATTTTCTTTCATAGACGTTACCCCCCCAGAAATGCCCCAAAACATCAGCAGAACACATTCCTCGAGTTATTGCATCTTCAAATCAAAAGTTGCGATACATACCGTTACAAGAACAGACTTGTTTCTCCCCCCCCTAAATCATCAAAAGCAGAAGCGTCTTTCTCCTTTTTCGGTTTGGCAAAACCTCTCAGCTGACTTGAGCTGCAGGTAGACAGGCAAGCAGGCGGGAACAAAAAAAAAAAAAAAAAAACAAGAAGGAAAGAGAAAGCAGCAGAGGGGGGAAAAGAAAGGCAAGACTGAGAAGGGGCAGGAAAGTGAGAAAGTAAACTGAGAGTGACTGGTACCAGCAGTCTTCCACAAGGTCACACCCTCCCTGACTCACATAGTGGATGAATAACCAGCCTTCAGAAGGAAAGGGAGGGAAGGAGGCAGAGTCGGAGGGAAAGCGGGAGTACGAGCGCTGCGTGCGAGTGTCCTGTACGTCCGCAAGAGATACAACTGGGGACAGGCGGCCCCCATTTAAACCCACTTCAACAAACAATTCAAAGTGAAATCATGACCGCCAGCCCATACCTTCACGAGCAGAAGTTCAATCCCCTTTTGAACGCTCTCCCGGTCACACCCTGTTGTCCCTGAAACACACAACTCTGGAGTTGCCAGGCAAGTTTACCCCCTCAATCCCTCCCTCCTTCCTTCCCTCCGTCCCTCCTTCCCTCCCTCCCTTTCTCCCTCCTCCGGGTGGGACGATTATATTATTCACATGGAGCCGGCAAGAAATCAGAGGAGACTCTGTTATCGTGAAGGGGGCTATTGTTGTGCCTTTCCTGGCCCTCGACACAGCCAACACCCATGAAGCAAAACTAGACTCAGGTTCTGTTGCTGTGGTGACGAACAATGTCACGACCCAAGGGTCCCAAGTTAAGTACCACCTTGCCTCTAATGTGGCAAACAATACATTTGTATTATAAACAAGAGAAGATGAGTATGGACCTGGACTAACGTTTTCCACAGGTTGCACTGGTGGGCTTTACCCAAACTTTTGACTCAATCGCATTATTTAATGCCGCAGTTTTACAGCTTATATTAAATCTGTCAAATTAAGGTAATATTCACCTGTAAATAATCTAGTAAACAGTTATTTATTCGAAGCAGAATTGGTGAAAACGTGTTGAAGGGCTTCCATGAACTGAATTTTAAACGTCTCAATCTCAAGTTAGAAGATGTTCTGAGTGCTAAATATCTGAAGAACATCTCAAACTAAATATTTCATTGTCACCAAGCCATTTTTCGATGTTTAACTTGGTGAAGGAAAGAGTTTCTTTTGCATGACTATATCATCATCTCAGCCACTACTGATGTTCTATTTATGCGTTCATTGTGCTTTTTCAGTGTTTCAATTTAAAATGCATTAGAACCGGTTACAAATGCACTATAGAAAAGTGTCCTGCCAAAGTAGTTCACACAAAATAATTTATTTTCTTAAGGGGCCCCGTCTCATTTCTACCGCTTCACTTAAAATTTAGGTCTGTATGAATAATTTGGGGGGAACATTTATTCAATCTAGTCTTAATCATCAAAAAACATTTCTAAAAAAAAAAAAAAAAATTGATGTTTTTCAGTCAGAAAGGTGTTTTTTGGTTTCCAGGAGATCAAAAGTTTAGTGACAATTATGCTAAAATTAACATAAGCGTACTCGTTGAGAACGAAGCATACAGAGCATAAATATTTAGGAATCGAGTTTACAGACTTGGAGGGCTTCCCCTGGACAGCCCACGCTTTCCAAAAAGCACCGATAATGCTTTTTGGAAAGCTCTGACCTCAACTTTTCTGTATCCACTTGTCACTGCAGCTAGTCAGCTAAGCTGGTCAGACTAGCTTAGCCTACTCACTGACTGCAGGATACAGATGTAGACGCGTAAAATGGATAGATGGACTAATCAGTCAGGGTGTCCCGCCTTTTACTGTGCGATTGGTTTAGATCATGATATGGGCCTGATGTCCGTCGTTTTGTTTTTCTTAAACCCCCAAATGGTTGCAACAGTACGATCAATGATTTTTTTTTTTTTCTCCCAGGTGCGACAATCCCGACTATATTGGTTGCAGTCTAGAACCCTGGGAGGAGAGAAAAGCGCCACATCTGAACCAGCTGCCGATAAAGCTGAAGTTTGCTCAGGGTTGGATGGAAAACATAACGTCGACCAAAAAATAATTGCAGCAAAGCAGACATGACTCATGGGTTAATACTTAAAATTCTTCTGCAGGACTTGCATAAGAAGGTTTTGCTCCCTGAGAGGGAACCACTAAGTCAAATGCCAGCGCCACACCCTCACAAGCAGGAACATCGTCAACCAAAACTGTTTGGAAATACTTTGGGATCACATTCATTTTAAGACAATAGTGTGGTATGTGCAAAAACCAGACGAAAAGCTGTTGCTCATGTTAATGTGTTTATGACTTCTAGTTTTGATTGGCAAAGGCTAAAAATTTATTCTTTAGAAGTAAAAACTAAAATCCCCAAAGAGAGAACTGGAAATCTTCTTCTGAGGAGCGTTTCAGGGAGATTGTATCTCATGGTTGCCTTGGAAAGACTTCTAATCCCCATTTCTCAGACAAGTTAGAGCTGTTGCCCCTGCAGCCAGGTTTTTATAAATAGCAGAAGGTTGACGGTACATAAGGGTCCATATCTTATTAAAAATAATAAAAAGACAGACCAACTGATTTCCCCTACTAGCACAGTGTGGTTCATCCTAGATCTACACCAATTTAGAGGATTAGGTGAAGAGAATATGAAATATCCCTTCTCCTTGATGTTCAAAATGACTCTAGATTTGACAAAGCGCTTCAGTAAACTTTGAGTTGGCCAACAATCTCCCAAGCAGGATTGTGGGATCATTAGGTGTCGCCATTGTCTGGAATAACTCTTGCCAACACCCACTTTTCACATAAAAGCTCGATTTGACTCTGTACTGCCAGCTCAGGCTTATCAGCTTTAAATTCCCATTTTGCCCTTTAAACATGCAATCTAGAAATTGCAGTGCAACGAAGTACGTTTCTGCCAAATACTGATTACAATCAACGCTGTAAATCACCTCGCTAAAACATAGTGACTTGATAAAAACCTCAGAGTCATCTTTGTGCCAAGTTTAAAGAGGAAATAAATAAATCAACCTAGTTTCATCCAATTCGGATCATGGAAAGTGAAGCAGTTATGTCAAAATAAGCAAGATTACCATGCGATCCAGCACCATCTACCTCATCTCCAAAATCAGTACTTTACATAAGACCAAAGCTTTGCAGCACGACTCAGATGTCTGAAGATGTCATACACGTGAGCGTGTCTTGTAAATAGTTAATGTTTCCAACCAAGCAGGTTTGACTTGAAGACTTCTACCCTACAGAAAGGGGGTTCAGATAGAATCACTCCAGCGCACTTTAAACCCTTCCCTCCACTATCACAAAACACACCAAAGAAAAACAGAGTCAGGTAGGAGCATTTCGCACAAGACCACAGCCTCCCATCGAGAATCCACTAGGATGAGTAAAGGGAAAACAGAAAACGGTTAAGGTAGTTTACACAAGTAGTGAGCTCTGATGTTATCACATTTAAAAGTTGCGCTCATCAGCAAAGAGCCAGTATGCGATGGAAAAAGCATAAATACAAACAGGCAGTCGTAGACTTGAGAATACAGGTGAGATTTCAATAACAGGCGTTTTCAGACATTCATAATATGATATAAACCAGGTTTCAGGAAAGAAATGTGATAACCCCCAAAGCATACACACCCTAAAGAGTAAGGTTAATGAGATGTAGAAAATGTCATCCTATGGACATTTTTTAGATCAAGAGTAACTTTTTAAAACAACCCAAGGGCAGGTATTATAATTTCATTTAGCCCACTTTTCTGTGTCAAACGTTTATTTTTTTGTTTGTTTCGTTTTTTTAATTTATATGATGTAACATTAAAATCAAACGCATCATTAGCTCTAAGCAGAAAATCATAACAGACAAAAAGCATGCGTGTATTTCATCTAAATACTGTGTTAGATTGAGTTCCTGGAGGAAAAATATAATCTGATTAACTAAAATATGACTATTTAATCCTGTTTAATCTGACAATCAGTTCAAAATAATGACATGTAAAAGCAGAATGAGGCCATTTCACACTTTCACTGTTTTTGCATTTCAATGTTCCAGCTGGATTTGAAACTAATCCATTCATAAGAATCTGATAAAACAATTATTTGTCAAAACATAATAAAGCTTAGAGGAAATGGGAATTGCCCAAGTGTTTAAGGAAATGCAACACTGCATTGTTGAGCAGTTTCATCAAGTCACGCTTGTGTCGCACGTGATTTGCTATGTGCTCTGTGTTTAGCTAACTTGTCCTGCAGAATTCTTAGGCCATTCAATGCATTTGAACAACTTCAGCAATTAAGTAGTTTCATAGGAAAGAGTTTTCGCAAGACACTGCTGAAAAGAAACGGGCACAATTAGTCACATCAGAGTGCAGTGTGATGACTGTGCAAAAGGTGACGGCATGCAAATCTGCTTCAGGAAAAGAAAAGAAAATTCAAAGAACATCCATTATTGCGTAACAAAAAGCGGTAATGCATGGCAATGGATCATGTGGGGTGACATACTGAGGTGAACATTATTAGGAACGTGCCTTTTGTTAGTAAGCCCTTCTGTGTTCTCCAGTCTGACACTTAGGATCTATGGGGACACAAACACTTTCACTATGTGTAGGATCTGATCTCATCCTAACTTGTTCTGCAGTTACGTTACCATGAAGCACGTACAGCAGCCAAAACACTCACCCTATGCAAGCTCTGCAACATATTTTCTTAAACAGGGAAGTTTCTCACAGACTTTTTCATTCATGATTTCACCCACACACCCAACAACGAAGCTGGGAGCCAAACTTAAGATTTTCCATCGCAAAAAGTACAATTTTAATTGACGAGCTGTGCAGATTTCCCCACATATCAGAAAGAACCGGGAGAGCAAATACCAGTGTTTTACAAATCTGAACTCATGGAGCAGTCAGACCCGGTAGCTTCAGTCGCACATAAACATGGTCATGCAAGCTGCAGCGTGTGCGCGCAAGCAAGCAGATGGAAGAGGATAAAAGAGATGGAGGAAAAGCACAGAATCCATAACAAGCCCATCAGATCTCCATTATTTATTTCTTCAAGCCGTTGGTTCTGAACAGTTCCACCCCTTGTTAATGAATTACAAGGTTATCCTCAGTTTTGAAGCCAAGTGTGTGTTCCTAACTTGTATTTGATATTCAGTACGCAAGAGTTTTACAACTATTTGCAAACACTTGATGCATTAAAATCAATACATTTTTCTGTAATGATTTTGATCAATGCAGCTCTAACATATATATATATATATATTTTTTTTTTTTTATAAGAAAATGAAGGATTATAATAATTTCTGTATATTGTAATATACAGGAATAAGAGTGTTTTGCGGAACCGGTCATGTTCATGCATGTTTATTTCCAGGCATGCCTACGAGATTAAAGTTAAATATAACTCTCACTAAAATAACAAAAACAAAAACACAACGCATCACTTGACAGAAAAAGAAACATTAAGAAAAAAGAAGAGCTTAATCAACAGACCCCGCCACAGTCGCTACAGACCACCACCTCCAAGCTGAGGAATGCTGCTGAACCTGTTGTGGGACTGACATGCTAGCGTCCAATGTCTCTGCGTTGTGCTGGGATCTGGGTGTGCAAGTGCTGGGAGGGGAGGGAGTATCATCCCAAACAAGGCCTACCGATCCAACATCAACCTCATTTTCTCCCTCCTTCCTTTTTCTCACCTCGTCTCACCAAGGACTCAGATTTCTGTAACTTTCCACAAGTTTGTCATGTGTGTCCGAGTTTATGCAAACCCAACAGTCAAAGAAAGACACAGGGAATAAGTTTACAGTAAACATGATGACATGTCAGTATGACTGCATTCCAAGAGAGAGACACACAGACACCTGTAAGGCAAACCTCAAAGTATTTAATGAGAGACGAATAGCTAAGCATCATGTTTAAATACCAAACCAGTGTGAAAACCACCCTGGTGTCATTCCACTGCAACATGAGTGGAATGAAACCCTGTATATCTGTCAAGACATTCTGAATCATAACGCTACAGAGAGAACGTGACTGCATACAAGCTGCTGTGCAAATAAACTGCTACACTCTGATACTTTATTCGACGGGTCCTCAAGGACCAGTGTCCTCAAGGACCAGTGTCCTCAAGGACCAGTGTCCTCAAGGACCAGTGTCCTCAAGGACCAGTGTCCTCAAGGTTTTAAATACGTCTTTGCTCCAACACAGCTTATTCAAATGATCCAACTACACCCTCGCCATGTCAGAGACTCCTCGCAAATTAATCATCACCAGCCAGGTGTGCTGAACCAGGAAAAAAAAAGAGAAAAAAAAAAAAAGAAAAAAACTAAACCTCCCGATCAATTACTTTGGATACCACAGCTTTCTTCGATAAAGATCGATCCAGAAAAGACACTCGCAATTGTCACACATGTTCACATTGTTTCCAACATCCAGTTTTTATCATTTGACCTTTGATCTAATGTTTGAAACATGAAAGAGCCAGCTGTTCAAGCAGACACCGAGATGGAATGTGCCTTTACAACCTGTTTAAACTTCCTTATGGCTATGTAGAAAGGGAAATTTAAATAAGCAGATCGTTAAAAAGTCCAAACACCAGGAGTGTCCGGTTACACGTCCTCTCTGTACCCTGTAAACTGAGTTAGCCTCCTCAGATTTAGTGACCCTCATCTGCTCAATATTGACCTTTTATGGTCAAACCCTTGTTGTTGGAATTTTTTTTAGGCAACACAGATGATTGATTGTTGTTTTAAGGTGATACTGTGTGAGAAAATGGGGGAATGATCACTATAAACCGTTCCAAACAAACCGGAGACAAACCAACCACTATCACCACCTGCTGGACTGAGTGTGACCCTTTTCCCCATTGTGAATAAACTCACCTCAGTCAAGCTGACCTCACCCAAATGAAAAAAAAAAAAAAAAGCACATAGAAAACAAAAGCAGCTTGCTGAATGTATATGGGAGTCCTGATGTTATTTTATGCTCATTGCTAAATGCTGTAAAATAACTAAATCAACACCGGGCCTTATTCTGCCATCTAGACCCATGACTGACATCTCCACTGAAGGACATGCCAAACACCGTCATGGAGTCTAAAACATTTGAACAGCCATAAAAAGGAAAATCCATTGCAGTTTAACACAGAAACTTCCCTGACCCTTCGTCTACGACCCCCTGTTGGATACAGGCGGTGAGCTCTGCCGTCTCTGGTGGAGTGCGTCATGAAAAGTCACGACGTTCATTTTCATGCTGATAAGAAAACTTAACCCATTAGTCACATCAGAGTAACCCATTCAGCTGAAAGACTTTAGCAATGCTTACTTAAATACTGAATTATTTAATCGCAAGTCGTGTTGTTGTTGTGACATCCTTCCTTAAGCGCATCAATATTACACAATCGTTTCCAATGAAAAATATTGGAAACGATCCAATGTTCCAGCTTCTCTCCATCCCAAAATCTGCATGGATTCCAAACACATGCAACCTAAAGGTCACACCCTCCAAATAACATCGACTCTGGAATGGAGTCATTCATTTAATGGTTGCTTTTTTTCCCTTCAAAATTCAGTTATAAACAATATTAAAGTGATACAGTTGTTGATAAAATTGGTAATTCTACCTTTAAAAAAAATGTTGTAGACTGTACTTTGTGGCAACACTGGCAGATGTAGCGTCAACAAATAACAGGATTACTTCATATAAACTCATAGTAAGGAATGAGGAAACTACCCCTATCATTTAAACAACAAAAAAATATATATATACAATGCCTGTTATTAAACCAAATAGTTCTTCCTCCAGCTGAGTTTTTGCAAGTGATGACCTGCAAACTATTAACAGTTAGCCATTTAAAGTCTAATGACTCTGCAATACACAAGCTCTCACCTGAAATGTTCACAAAGATGATTTTATCTTTTTATTGATTAACCCGACAATCTTTAACTGCAGTTTGAGATAAATGCTCAGCTTCATTGATTTAGGCTGGACTAAAGTAATAAAATTTAGGAATTTCAAATATTTGCTAGAATAAAAAAAAGAAAAAAAAAAAGGAGTCAGGTCACGCGTTTAGTCAAAATTTTCTAACAAAGCTGCACTAGGCCACATTAACAAATCAACACTGGGCCTTACGCAAAGAACTAACATTTACCAAAGGCTGTCATTATGAAGGCACTCATCAGGAGCTGGACAACACAAAGACGGCTCCGTCAAAGCAGGATCACAAAATGTTCAAGCAACAATCCTCAGAGGGTTTCACTCGTCAAACTAACACGAAAAACCAGCAGAGAAAAACTCAGAAGTACATCACCTAACAGGAAAACACTAAGAAAAGCACCTCTAAGTAAACCACAAAGTTGAAGACCACAAAGAACTGGTGACAATTACTGCTCTGAAGAAGAAGAAAGAAAGAAAAAAAAGAAAAGAAAAAGCATTTAGAAAGGTCAGCCTCTATACATTGTCTCTTGCTTTTCCATCTGCTCTCCTCATAGGATTCAAACCCTTCAGACAGGATGTTGACACTGGAGCCTGATGAAGTGATAAGAAAAAGTGACACAGCGGAGATAATGGTGACAGCACCAGGCACTGTGTTTGCATTAACCACAGAGCTTAGATACGGGCTGGTCGACCTTGGGACCACGTCCTCCTCACCTGGTTACAGATTATGTTTTCATTGTTCGCTAGAACCCATAGCGTAACTCGGCCAGCAATCACACACAAACAAAAAGGGATCAATGATGACTAGCTGGACGGTAAATGACACGCCTGGTTCCCATTTTACAATTTTATAAACCAGTGCACAACGTCCGTTTTGCCAAATCTAAATATGCAACAGATAAAATTGTAAAATTGAATCTTTTTAACCAGCAATATAACAGAACATTACTATGATGCTCTAAATGACATTGGATCAAACTACTGTCTGTGACACAGTTGGAGTCACGTGCTTTAAATGTGCATAGTCAGTTTGTTTGTGACCATAAGAAGACATCAGTGCGCTAATCTGTATCCTGTAGCAACTGCTGTTGGTGGTTTCTACAAAATTATGAAATCCAACACCAGTGCCAAAAGTCCACAAAATGCAGCATCTAATAACAAAAAAATAAAAAAACAAAAAAAACAACAACTATGTACTCATTTGTACGTTTACTAAAATACACACTTTTGTTGGGAAACTAAGAAAAATAAAGAAATAAATAACTGTGCTGATTATGTTTTTGCAGTCAAAACTTTTCCACCTAGTTTGGAGTCACATTTATTAATGCGCAACCATACAACTTTCTACTTATTTCACTTGGCTGGCTTATGAATAGGATCAGCAGAAGATCAGATAAGATAAATATCTGAAAGATGTTCTTCCTAACGGTGAAGCAGCCCGGAAGAACCTTCATCACAATCCAAACTGCAGCCTGGTCATCCTCCTCCTCCTCCTCCTCCTCCTCCTCCTCCTCATCACCTTCACGTCCAGATCAGCTGCACTTCAAAAACGCAGCGGCCTCTCGGCGCCCATTGTTCGCGCGTGCACAGCTGCAAACGTGACACCGTCAACAATGGTGAACAATTAGCCTGAGCAAACAAGCGGATTGAGATGCAAATGCAGAGACGCCACAAGTTCCCTTCCTGAGCAGGATACGCCTCCCGAGTCCACGCCGGGTGGAACTTTTGACACTTCAAACAAAACGGAAAGAAATAAAATAACGCTGCTTTTTATTCACCAACTGTGGAACTACTGCCAACATTTAGAAAATTTTTTAAATACAATTCTGTTTAGCGGTTTTAACACAAACAGTCGCGTTTTTACACACTTCTTCTCCTTTTTTTCCCCCCCTCCTCAAACCAAAGCCGACTGAAAACAACTGGTACAAAGAAAAGAAAAAAAAAAAAAAAGCTCGACATTTTTCCTCAATAAACTGTATGAGAAAGCTACTCACTGCTGCTGCCAAAGCGAACCGCCCGGGTCTGTTGAAATCTGCCTGACAAACGGAGGAAACGCGTGTCGCTGCTAAGTTAGCTCAGCTTCCTCTTCTCTCTTTTCTTTTTTTTTTTTCTTTTTTTTTTTTTAATGCTTAAATCTCCGGACCCAACCCTCCGAGGAGGAGCCACCCGGTACCGATGACTAAGACTAATATGGGCGGAATCAAGCCTCGGCGATACACTATCAAATGTCGAAATCCAAATTGATCAGAGAGGGAAGGATATTGCTTTTATTATTATTATTATTAAGAATTGTAAAGTGAACGCATGCAGAGAACATATGTAAAAGAATATGTACACTTGTAAAAGATGTTCATAGACAATGTGGCCCCCTTGGCCACTGTTCACTTGAGTAGTGTACAGTTACATTGTTTTTTTTTTTATGCTCTTGAACACAAGAGCTAGAATAACTGGACACTAAGACTTACTGCAAATAGCAGGTCTTGATTCCAATATTTGTTAAAATGTTGTTTTTTTTCTTTGTGGTCATTTATGTTATTTTAATCTATACATTTTCCAGTTTCTCTGCATCAAATGCACCAACATTGACATCATTTTCACTTATGTATCCAACACTCTGATAGGAGCCATAGAGCTGAGATAAAACGTGAATTTAAAACTGGACATTGACAATCTTGTCCATTCCTGCTTGGAAATGCTGTTTGGTCTGAAGTATTAGTTGGTGAGAGTTCCTTAAGAGTTGGATAAGGTCGAGGGTTTCCTGCAGGACACGCGCCGATCTCTTCCAACAACCATCCAAGGTCTTCAACGTTGGTGTGCAAAAGATGTAATTTTAGGTAGAATAAAAATGTATATTTTTAAACCTGCATGAATGAAGAAATTTGACTTTTAATAATAACAACGCAAATAAATCACATTTGCTACTGTCATCCTCTGGAGGTCAAATACATTTGAGCTCAACATTGTTCATGCCAGTGGCGTAAATAAGTTTAAGGTACTCTTTTAATTTCAGAATATTTTAAAATGATGGAAATAGCGGTGGAAAATGTGAAAATCAAGTCACTGACATTAACTTCAAAACATAGGACTCAAACTGAAATGGTTGGACGGAGTTCAAGTACCTTGACATTTTATCCAATAAGAGAATACTTAATGGGTAAATTATCACTGAGATAAGATGAACTGATTGAGCAGTGTTTATCTTCATACACTGTGGAATAAAAGAGTTACGTCTTTACGGAGTGGAGCTTATGATACCAAGATAAGATTAAAAAAAAACTTGCTTCAGAATATGTGTCACCCAGCAGCAGTGACAACCGCTTTCCGCAAAGCCATAAACCAATCCTTATGTTTGGTGTGAAGTCATTCGAGTCATTTAACCCTAACCCTAACAAACTTCATATCTTAAGATAGAGACATGATGTTTGTCGAGGTTTTAAATGAGGTAAGTGGGCAGATGTTTAGATTCTGTGATTGGCTGATTAGTTGTCACGACGATCCGTTTAATGATCCGAAGCAGGTCAGTGAACCTGCAGTAGAGCCGTGACGCTTTGTCATTCAGCTATAAAGCAGTCAAATGATTTTTTCCCCTCTGTTTCCAGCGGTCACCTTTCTCACACACAATTAATCATCAGGCTATCAGACATATTTTAACACACACACACAAAAAAAAAGCACAAAATGTCTTGTAGAGGAAATGTACGAGAAATGTTTCTTAACCTGACAGAATCTTCTTTCTTCCCAGACTCCAGAAGTTGACACTTCCTCCTCTGACACATTGTTTAAAGATGACAGTGACACCGAGAGGAGAACTAGTGCATAGGGCAAGGTGGATTAATACGCGTGTTTATCTCTGTGATTCATCCACACATTTCATCATTAAAAAGCTGCGCTGGAATCTTGTTGTATATTCAGGCCCTGACTGTTCTTTATGTTATATTTACGCATGTATCTGTTTTTATATGCCATTTTATTTCTTCTTATATGCCATTTCTGAAAAACCTGGTTTTAAAGGCATTTAAAAAAGGTTTTAAGTTAGCTTAACATGAGTCAAACACATTAGAAACCATCAGTTTCTTGGAATAAATTGTGATGTTTGTTCACTTAAATATTTCTTGTTGATCATTTGGTGTGTTTACACTACAAGACACATCCCTCCAATCACACAGAGTTTCTAAAACGAATTAAAGCAACGCTCAATGTTTTTGATGAGGGTGTAACATGCTTAAAAACATTTAAGGCTTTGAGATCAAATTAAATAAAAATATTTGCACAACATGAACTCACTCACTGGTATTATTCAAGTGAATGTAGTCATGTTTTAAATCTACAAATTATCTACACCCTTCAACCAGTGGTGTGAAAATTTAATCCAAACAAACATTTTTGCTGACAGTCCAGCTGAATAAAACAAATTCAGCTGCTAACGTCACATTAACTTTTGAAAAAGGACGACTTAGAATTATTGAGAATTATTAGTGAATACCGACCATAGAAAATTTGTTCTTATTTTTCAAAATTCACTAATTCATGTTGGTTTTGAGTAAAAGAAGTACGCTGTCTTTTTCTTCTTTAAGGGTTATTCTCTCTTCAGTGACATTGTTCCATAAAAAAAAAGAAAGAAAAAAGAAATGATAAACTTTCATTAGTTATTTTAGCTTTATTTAAACATTTGCCTGTCCTTGATCATTTTTACCCAAAGTTATCAAGAGCCATTGTGGAAGATATGAAGGGACACGTTTTGTTGCAGAGCTCCAAGTTTCAGAACCTTGACCTAAATATTGAAACTACAACTGACTAAAGCCATATATTTTACAGCATAAAAATGTAGATGTTTACAAAAATCTTATATTTCAGCTTTGTTTATTTAATGTGTCTTGACTCCCTTACTACATTTTGAGGTCATCTAGAAACTTAATCTTAAGAAATGTTCCTAAAAGTGAACAAATGATTTCTTTCCAAAGTTCAAATATATCACACATGTCAATTGCAATTCTCTATTTATAACTTCCTCATGGCTCATGGTGCAGATCTATCACATTAAATCTAGTGACATCTACTGTATATATATGGTTACTACAACACATGACTAATTCTGACAGTCCTCTGCATCCGCAGCTTGAAATGGTCCAAAAATGGCTAATTTGTTCAAATTATCTATGCAGATGAAAGCAAAGCACATATAGAGATAAAGAAAACAGCAGTGGTACCATTGCATATCAATCATTTAGGAAAAATCCAAACTTTGTTCAGTGGGAAAAATACCAGGTTAATTTTTAATAAATTAGTGATGGCATAATATTTGGCACCTCTAACAATCTCGTTAAAATAAATTGAACCCACGCTTTAAAGTTAATTAAAGTGCTTAAAAACGTCTCATTAGTAATTAACAGGGGGAGGGGTGGGAGTGGAAGAGGCTCACAAAAGGACAATAATAACAAGAATAACAATCCATGCAATAAAGCAAAAATAAACCCACCTTCACATAAGTCTTTAGGCAGCAGTTAAAATTAGCATGAAATAATCAGCGTGTCCAGTTTGGATAAAATAATTGCCATTCTACAAAGCTATTTAAGGAAAAACGTGCTTCTGAGATAAATAAACCTCCAGCAGAACCAGACTCAAAGAAAGTTTTCTCCGTCTCTCTGGCTTGTTGACTTCCTCTTGAGCCGGTTGAGCCAATCAGGCTTGTTAAGATAATATATACCTTGTAAAAACAACTCACTGAAACTCCAGATGTTAACTTATCTCATAGCCCGCACGTATGTTTACACTCGTATTCCTCCCACACAAGAGGGCACCCGTTAACAACGAGTCCATACTCAGCTTTTCTTTTTGCCAGGTTGGGTTTCACTCTCGAAACAGACACCCATACTTCAGTGACACCCATTCACTCCGAGACAAAAGGGAGGGTCAACTACCAGAAGAATAGTTGCCTCCTAAGGGTGGCCCAGTCACGATTCAAAGCATGTTTATCACATTAAGATGTAATGAGCTGCCCTTTTTCTGAGCACTGTAAATTTAGCTCAGGCATTTCGACAACGCAAAGAATTTTAATGGCATGGTATTGAGACTTAAAAATAAAAAAACACAAGCAGACTCCCAGGCATCCAGAAATGTTTTTGGGATCTCTGCCTCTGTCTGACATGTGGTTCATGAGAAGGGGTTGTTTTCTTAGGACTTTTACCAGAGGGCTGGGCTTGGGTGAAGTAAGTGGGCTGGCTACTCGTCTTACTGAATGACAAAAGGAAAAAAAAAAGAAGAAAAGAAAGAGGGCAGAGTCATGCTTTGGGAAGCCTTCTTCTATTTAAATTTATAGGTTCTCTACAAACACACCCACATGGGGACATACATTCGTATACAGCAGAGGCCAGCAGACAAAGTCAGGATGTGACATCATCCACAGGAAGAAAAACCAAACAGTTTTTCTTTATGCTTTTCTGTGTTGTCTGTGCTGCCGAGCAAAGCCAGAGCTCCACTCGGGCTGCCGGTCGACCATCAGAGAGGCAGGATTGAGAGCAGCCAGAGAGGGAACAGCTGGCTCTGACTTCCACGGGGAGCATAATCCTCTCTGAGCAACTTTCCACCACATCCCAGCCTCTCCGTCGAGGGATTTCAGTGAGGTACAGTGCTGAGGGTTTCATCCATTCACTTAATCGCACATTCTTCTTTTGTTTTGTTTTTTTTGTTTGTTATCCTATTTGTTCTGTAGGAGTTGTTTTTTCTCTTCTCTGTGGACTTCTACTCCTCTGGCGTGTCAGAGTCAAACTGTTAAGATCAGAAAAGCATGCATGAAGTGTCTGTTATTCCCGGAGCAGGATTAGACCTGTTTTAGCCTGAGGTTGTTGAGACTTGCAGAGCGAAACAAAATTAACGTCACTTTGTCATCGTTTTGGCTGTCATGTTCCCAGTTGTTGGTGGGTTTTGAAAGTAGTTTAGTGTGTGTTTTGCTTTTGGCTGAAAAAAAGGTCTCCCATACTCGTCAAACGAAACTCTGGAAATGTGCCTCCCCCTTTTTTTTTTCTTTTATTGGCACATCAGCTGCTGTCCCATGACCACGTATTCACTCTTCCACTCTGGTGAACTGAGAGCAATCCCAGTGTGAATGCTGCTTTTTACTGAGAACCGGTCTCTGTGCTTCTTTTTGCCTTTTCATCTCAAACTATGATTTTATTGCTAGGACCCATTCAAACAAAACTGTTTGGTGCACAAATGTACAAAAGTTCCCACATCTTGGTTTGTGATGTGGAGTCAAAGGATAGTGAAGTTCCTGCTTTTTAGAAGGCATGGTGGCTTCAGGAAGGGAAAAAGCAACAGGAAATGGTAAGATCTGCAGTTAAAAATGGGACTCGGGACACAAATGCGGATATACAGTAGTGTCGTATTGCAGCCTCGCTCTTCACCGTGTCAAACTTGTGGCGACTCCGTGTGCGTTTATAGCTCAGAATTAAAGGGCGCCTTCTCGAGTAAACACGATGGAATAATTAAAACAACTCACTTTGAGAAACTCTTCATGACCCCAAAAACATCATTCATGCCTTAGTGAACAAACTTTAATCTCTTCTCAAAGTATATATATTTTTTTTCAGTCTGCTGTTTCCTGTTTAGTTTTATTTACCAAAAGATTTAGGGGTCTCTGTCATGATGTTCCATCTCACCAATGAGATCAGTTCACTGAGGACGTCTAATCTGCAGGCGGTGACTGTGTGGCATTTATTTTCTCAATTAGGCTTGAGTCGAGTGGCCTGACTCTTGTTCCAACAAATTGCTGTTATTTTTAAAGCCAAACGAAAAGGTCAATTTGCTCGCAAGGCCTCAAAGGCGCTAATAAAGGCACAACTTATCCTCAGAGATTATTTGTGTGTTTATTGTTACACGATTTACTTTCAAATGATCATGAGCAACAGTTTGGTCCAGAAAAGGTCTGGAAATGCAGTGCTTCACTGGGAAGTGGAAAGAAAACTGAGTTTTCCAAAAAAAAAAAGTTCTCAAATAAAAATCTAAAAAGTGTGGATTGCCTTTGTGTTCAGCCTACTTTAGTCAACTTGCTTCAGGTTTCTGTGTGGTCGAGCCATTTTGCATCATTTTGTTCATGTTGTCCGCCCCTTCTTGTCACAACCCCCCAACGAACGTTTTGTCCCTCTGATGAATGATGGTCAGAATTTTGTGCTTGTGTTTGTTGATGTGAAAAACAGACCCAATTACTTCATTTCTAGAAGTCCTGTTTTCAGCAAGGTGGGTAGTTTAGAGGAGGAATTGTCCAAAGAAGCACATGCAGTCGGACTAAAAAAAAAACAAACTAAACTCTCCCTGCTTGGTCCTGGTCCGATGCAGTAACTGTGTCCCGCTGCTGCCTTTCGTTCGTCTTTTTTCCGTCAACATGGAAAATAAAATGAAATGTTGCTGCTTATCAGTCACTATTTCCTCTTCCTCCAAAAGTGTGACCTTAATAATGGTTGTTCCTCTCTGTTTTTAATGCCGTATTTACTATACTGTTGAAAACTGCACACGTTTCAATGAAACTCGCCTCGGTGTGTCTTGTGGATCTTGAAGAGTGTGATAGAAATTGAAACCACATATTCATGCAGATCCAATCTTGCTGTGCGTTTTCATCTGCTGTTCACCAGGTCGTTGTCTGGACACATACATTTTACTCTTTTCTCTTTACAAACTTTCTGTATCAGAATAATTAGAGCCCCTTATGTATTTTAAATTGAATTTAATTCCGGACTTTGACTGGGCCAAAGCTCATTCTCAGAACGCCACCTTTTTGCAGCCACCAACAGCTCTCCTTCCAGTTTTGCTCTTTATTTAGCTCAATTAATCTTTCCATCAACTACGACCGGCTTCCATGTCACCGCTGAAAATGTTTAGTTTTGGTTGTGCCAGAGAAGGAAATTTTTTTTTTTTGTTTGTTTTTTGTTTTTAAACACTGATTCAGTGAGTTTGGACCGCAAGATAAAAAAAAAAAAAAGAAAATCAAAACAAACATGTTTGATTTTCAGATCACGAGTATGCAGGCCTATTGTGTCTACTTCGAGGTCTAACACATAAAATCCCTAAAAAAGTTCGTGCAGTATGAATATTTGGGAAGATTTGATCCCAGCTGATGAAGCAAAACATTTTTTTTTTATTCTTAATTAAACCCATTTGCATGTTCGACTGGTACGATTTTGTGTTGGTTCCTTTACAATTTTGGACTGACACTGACTGAACCAGATTGACAGGAAAGAGACATGTCTAACACATCTGTTGTTGCTCTTTACAGAAAGATTTCAGCTGGAAATCTTCACATGACAGGCACAGACCCGTGGTAACCTGAACCAGTGCTCTTCCCTCTCATTCACTCAGGAAGCTCATCCTTATCAAACTCAAACTTATTCTTCATTGTGGAGACCCTAATCTCCCCTTATCTCGGGGGAAGCGGCTGAGCCAATGGCGCTGTGTCTCGGACAAGTGTTCAGCAAAGCCAAAACATTCAGGCCAAGGAAGCGCTTTGAGCCCGGCACACAGCGCTTCGAACTCTACAAGAAGGCCCAGGCCTCGCTCAAGTCAGGCCTGGACCTGAGGAAGGTGGTACAGCTGCCTGAGGGGGAGAACCTCAACGACTGGATCGCGGTTCACGTGGTGGATTTCTTCAACAGGATCAACCTGATCTATGGCACCGTCAGCGAGTACTGCAGCGAGCGCACGTGCCCCATCATGTCCGGGGGCCTGAAGTACGAGTACAGATGGCAGGATGGTGAGGACTACAAGAAGCCCACCAAGCTGCCTGCCATCAAGTACATGAACCTGCTGATGGACTGGATAGAGTCTCTAATCAACAATGAGGACATCTTCCCCACCAGAGTAGGTGTGTGTGCGCGAACTTTACAAACGAAAGGTGTCACTGAGTGCATCGTCTGAGGGAGGCGCTGATGTGTTTGGCTGACAGCCCGCTATGCAACCTCATTATGCTTTCCAGTCGGAAGATCGAGTTCAAGATGAGGTTAATTAGAAAGTGATATTGGCATTTAGCAGAGAGTAGATAACAGTGGCAATATTTTTTTAATGACAAGCATAATCGTTGATTTAATGAGAAGTGAGAAGTGCCTGCATAAATGAGGGGTAGTTCAGTAGGTGGCTCTCAGATCAAAATTATCCTCTGCAAGACTCTTGAAAAACCCCAATTTGATAGCTTTTCCATCACTTTCCTGAATGAATTTATAAAAATTTATGGGCTAACATGCACAACAATTATACTATTGTGTATGATTAGCAAAACTTTTATGCACCATTTGAGTTATTGCATTTAAAGTACTTCTAATAGGATGTTTCCTATTGAGCTGTTGTCGTTTTTATAATAGGGTGGAAAATAATCACATAATACAGATGCTTACCTCAGTGAATTGACTTCTTTCAGAATGTTTTATTGTCTTGACTTTACATATAATAGAATGAAACACAGCAGTTTTCAGATGACTTTTTTTTTTTTGCCCTACTTGGTCAAAACACAATGTCACAATGTCGACATAAAAATCGTACATTATTTATTTCCTGATTCTTTCCTTCAGGTGTACCATTTCCCAAGAACTTCCAGCAGGTGTGCAAGAAGATCCTGAGCCGCCTCTTCAGGGTGTTTGTGCATGTTTACATCCATCACTTTGACAGCATCTGCAGCATGGGCGCTGAGGCCCACATCAACACCTGCTACAAACACTACTACTACTTCATCTCAGAGTTCAGTCTCATTGATAACTCTGAACTGGAGCCTCTGGTGAGTTCTCAACATCCACACTACTCTGTTAATTGTCCGTCAAGCAGAGGATGCTAACCATTGCTGTCTGCAAGGTTGGTACAAAGACAAAAGAAAACCTATTCCCTTCTCACCATAGACAAGACAAACAATGGCTTGTAAAAGTATTCATACCTATTGAGTGTCTCTTGAAATTTTATGTTAATTTTAGAGGGATTTTAAGTGCTTGACCAATAGAAACTATTGGTTACATTATGTTACAGAAGAGAAATTACACATTATTTTCAGTTTATACATCAAGTATGTGGAAGGAGGTGCTCTGGTCATGATATCCAAAATTGTATTTTTGTCTAGAGCAACATGTAAACTATAATTCAGTGCAGCTAACACTGCACAAACTATTACGAGGGTGAAAATGGTGGTGGCAGCCTTATGATGCAGGAATATTTCTCCCCGGAAAGAGAGACGAGAGACCAGAAATCTGGTCAGAGTTAATGGGAGGAATAACGGAGCTTGATTCTGGGTCAAAAAATCCAGACTTCAACACACTTCCATTATGTCCAATTCATTAGAGCTGCTTTACAAAATAAAAAGCGTGACAAAATATAAAGCACTTTGAGACGTCAACTGGATTTTCTCCATGACTATTTTCCGTCCAGTTATTGATGGTAAACGGATAAATGTTACATTTCTTGACCTCAACTTTCCATCTCCAGCGGAGGTTTTAACTGCTTTGAAGCAGTCGGCCTAAAACAACTCGCCAAGTCTTTGCAGTCATGTAATGAGAAAAGAATCTGTAATTTGTAGCATTTTTCCAGCAGAGAGCTCTATCTCATCAGAGCAGATGGAGAACAGCGTTCTCTGTGCCAGCGAAAGGTTTCAATTATTCTTATTACGAAGGCTGAGCTATGGAGCTCTTTCTGCGAAGAAATAAAAATGAAGATGAAGAAGAAGATTATTTCAGCATTCGCCGAGAAAAGAAATCCAATTTTTGTTTTATTACTTTTTTTTTTTTAACTTCCTCATTATTGGTTTTGGAGGAACAAAAGCGGGAATTCTCACACCCAAATATCAGTTTCATTTTGAAACTCTAGTTTCCGTTTATCACAACAAACCTCTTTGGAAATACTGAATATTTATTGTGTTAACTCGTTCCTCGTTTCGCTTTGCAGAGGGAGATGACAGAGAAGATATGTACTTGACGAGAAGCACATGGACGAAGGAGTTTACACTATGACGTTATCTGAGCCCCCGGAGAGAACACCATCTGCAAAACGTTCCAAACGTTAGACAGTTTTATGGATTTCACTTGCCTTCCACTTTCCCTTGCACAGAGACGCTGTATCTTCAGAGACAGTGCACGTTTTGTGGTGCTATATCTTTATACTTCTGTGTCCACCTTTGGCAAAAACCGCCACTTCTTTTTGTCCTTGCATTTTAAGTGGTTCTTCTTCAAGTTTGTGTTTTTATGTGTTGTTCTTGACATATGGACTCTTTTGGTCATAAATGTTTTTATTAAACGTCTCTGATCGTGTTTTTGATTATTGCAAAAAATAAAAGCATGGTAAAAGCACAGCTTCAAATATTGCACACCAATCGCAAGCAAAAACCTTTAAGTTAGAAAATAGATGGATTTGTCAAAAAAAATTTTTATTTGATTAATACCTAGATGCAGTCCTCAAACATAAAAGTAAAGGGTCATAAACAAAAAAGTTTAAATGTTGTTTTGATTTGATTTTTTTTGTGTGTGTATAGTGGCAATTCACAAGTAATACTCTTTCTAAAAATACAAAAAAAGAAAAGTACATATATTCCAAATTGGTCTTAGTTATCAAACAGTGCAATCAATCTCAATTCATCAAATTTTGACTTTGCAGCAATCCCTCGTGGTGGGCATGCATGTAGCTACAGTGGAAAGGAAAACTATCCTTTAACAGGAAGAAATTTCCAGCAGAACCTGGGTCAGTGTGATCTTTCGTGACAGACTGCGGATTTGAAAATATAAAGCATGCACAGAAACACAGACGCTCTGATCTAGGAGTACTTTCTATATTAAATAAAAAGCAGACACTTCATGGTGGTAGCAAGTACCTTTGTCTTGCAGAGAGCGAAGCAGAGCACAGTTTGTTGCAGTGAAAGGTCATCAAATTGCTTTGTCCAGGAGAGAGGCAAGGTTAAATATTTGTCAGCAGTTGTGTAAATTGTTTCTTTTCTGGTTTGATTGAAATCACTTGGTAAATTTTTGTGTCCTACTTTTTGCAAAATCTGTTATTTACGCTCAACTTTATGATAAATCACATAACTGACCCATTGTAAACAAACCAGCCAATCAAGAAAAAAGTTAAGAATGTGTATGTTCAAGTACCACATTGGTAAACTAGCGTTTAGGTCTTTTTATGTTTTGAGATTTTTGCCTCCTTTAAATTTATTTTAAAAATACAACATTTTGCATTAGGAAACATTTTTCAGGTCAGTTTCTGTTTATTTATTATTCTTATGGACAATGTTATCCCTAAATACCATGAATAAACATTAAATTACTGAAAATGAAAATAAACAATTATTTTAATACATGTAACATAGGCTTTAATAACAAAATAATTATTCCTCTTGAAATGTATTAATCACCTGCATAAATAACCTGGAAAATCCAACTTGCAACTACTGAGAAAACCCACCATTTTCAAGATTATTGGTTTAAAAGTGGTTTGAGTGGGTAATCGAACGAGAAACACCTTATATAACAGTGTACTCTGCATATTTTGTGCTTACATAAAAAACAACAAATCCAAGAACACATGAACATTCATTTATAAAGTGCACTTTATCAGATCCTGTCCATGTCTTGGGTTAAAATTTGAAAGTTGAGGATATGGATGGTCTCCTTTGTGTCCTACATCCTAGACAGTAAAGTCTACATCCTGAGGGGAGACACCAAAACCCAGAAACCAAAGTGGGAGGGACTCTTGTAAAATCCTGTTAACTTATTTCACAATCTGCTGAATAGACAGATTAGACTTTTTCTTTATTTGGCGAATTGTGGTACTTTCAGGCCTCCGTAGTCCAAATTCACATTGGACATTATTCAGTGTCACACACAGTATAATAAAACAGTAATGGTTGATAGTGGCACAGTTTGAATCATCCAACCTCTTTGTGCTGACTTGTCAGCCCTCTGAAAGGGGCGTGAGGCTGCGTGAAGAAACGTCTCTCGTCACGCACCAAAAATCCCCCTCTACGTGGATTGAGGCGCGGAGCCAGTCGCGTACAGTTACGTCACAACACGTCTCCACCAATAGAAACACGGAGAAACCGAAAGGGGCGGGCCGACAGTCTGTTGATGTGTTTTCCCGCCCGGTGCGTCATTGGCTGCCTGACTGACCTCAGTTAGCAATGGGAGCTTACATCAGCTGCCGGCGGAGGCTTTGACAGGAAGGATTTGGCTGCTCTGGAGTCCAGGTCAGAGCGTTTTTGTTTTATTTTTATTGCAGTTTACCGAACTATTCGAGCTCTCTCGCGACAACCTCAGCGTCAACAGTCAACTAGGAAATGAATCTATGGAAGAAGTTAGCCTAGCCGGTTAGCTAAAGTTAGCCACAGATGGCTAAGTGGCTGGGAGGGGAGGGGGGGTAAAAAAAAAAAAAACAAGGTATGTTTTATTTACGAAAAGAGCTGCTATTAACATACTTTTGGTCGAGTAAGTAATCAGGTTGTTGATGACTTAGCAACAACCGCATTTTATATTAAAAAAAAACTTATGTTTACTTTGTATACAACTAAAATCAATGAGTGTAAAGCAAATATTTACTGTGCAATCTGTTGCCGACCCGCTTCTGACTGAATGCACCCAAACTAAAAGTATTTGACAAATTCAGACGTGCATTCCTGCAGAAGCTACATAATTATGTACTGGTGTGATTTACTGTCACGGCTCAAATTCCTCACAATGTGCTCCCTTCTCCCTGCACGCTGGAGCTTGTTATTACGCTTTACTGGCGAGCTTCTTGCACAGATTGGCTCACTAACTCCGTTTGTGCTCTTTCAGCTGGCAGATATGGTGAGGCACGGCGTGATGTCGGAGCTGCAAACCATCCAGCATCCTCACCAGGTTTGGTCTGCTCCTGTCTCTTACTGATCTCCCTGGTTTCACTTCCTGGAAGAAGTTCTCACTCTGCCTGGCCTTATCTGATGAAGTAAAAACAGAAGCTCGACCATAATTCATGAGTCATTCACTCGAAAACGGTTGGGTGACGATTTGCATTTGTAACCAGGGTTGAGATGGGTTTCTAATGATAGACATACAACTATAACTTTATTTAGACTTCTTATAAAGGAAATTGTAGGAACAAGATTTCGCAAAATTGAACAACCAAGCCTGACTGGGCATATTATTCATTGTTTTTCTTGCATTTTCTGCTGGACCACCACCTGATTTCTCTGGCTGCTCTCGCTTTTTCCCCCCTTTCTCCCTCCCCTGGCTGTTCGGCCTGCTTCTCTGTGTCACAGGGTAACCCCCTGGCCGTGGGCCAAGTAGGACAAACCTGTGCGAGAATCCAGAACAATGGGAACGTCACGGAAGAACCGCAGCCCCCCTCGCAGGGTACAGCAGGTATGCACCACTTGTAATGGTTGTGCCAGCTGTGCGCGAGCTCATTTGACGTTAGCACGTTCCGGCAAACGTCAACTCTTAATCCACACGTGTAATTTTTCCTGCTCCGCTGCAGAGATTGAGAAAAGTCAGCCGGTGAACATCCCAGATTTTTCCAAAAGGAGAAAGAAGAAACGGACCAGAGCAACAGACAGCTTCACGGGCACCTTTAATGGTAATGAAGTTGTTTGACAGTGTCGTCCTCATTGCTTGACAACGAGCAACAGTAGCGTCAATGCCCTTGCTTTCTCTCGCATAGATCTGTACAAACTGACAGATGAGGTGCTTGGTCAGGGGGCATATGCTAAAGTTCAAGGATGTGTGAGCCTGCAAAACGGACAGGAGTTTGCTGTGAAAGTGAGTGACTATTATTATTATTATTATTTATTTATTTTTTTTTTTTTGTCAGATAAGCACAACTGCGTGTTTTTATACAAACAACTAGACAACGTCTTGTGTGTCGTCTTGGGCAGATCGTAGAAAAGGCCGCGGGTCACAGCCGGAGTAGAGTATTTCGAGAGGTGGAGACTCTCTATCAGTGTCAAGGAAACAAGTGAGTTCATGCGATCCGCTCATCATTTCTGTTAAAAACACACTCAAACATAAATGAAAGTGATTCCAAACAGCTTCGAATGTCTCTGTTCAGGAACATCTTGGAGCTGATCCAGTTCTTTGAAGACAGCTCGTACTTTTACTTGGTGTTTGAAAAGCTGCGTGGAGGCAAGTATGAAATGCCGACGGTGCCGTCTGCACACATATGACCCGTTTTTTTTTTTTAATATCTGATTCTCTTTATTTCCAAAAGTATTCATAACTTGTGCTTTTTCTAATTATTACAATGAAATCTAATTCATTTTCTTGGGATTGTTTTGTGTTGAACTAGCAGAAAAAAGTTTAGTAAACTGAGTTTTTTTTTTTTTTTTTCAAAATGCCAAAAATTAAAAGGAGCGTGAATATGGAGGAATTATTCTGCCATAATACAAGAGCACGCATTTTCAGTCTGTGCAACACTTTCAACTTTCGAGGTAGAAGTTTGGAGAACAAGCATTTCAAGTTTTGAGAAGAAAGACGTGAAGTCCTGCTTTCAAAGCGAAAATGCGAGCAAAAGCGTTTAAAGCTTTAAGAGAACAAAAGATATGAACTCCTGCTCTCGGACTGAAAGTGTGTGCTCTCGGATTATGGCAGGAAAATTCCTCCATCCCTGAAAACTTTTGCAAGGCCCTGTAATCCCGGTCTCTTCCCGCAGGCTCCATTCTTACACACATCCAGAACCGAAAGCACTTTAACGAACTGGAGGCCAGCAAGGTAGTCCGGGACATTGCGCAAGCTTTGGACTTTCTCCACACAAAGGGTACATTTATTTCTGAACAGTTTCTACGTTCAAGTCTTGACATGAAAAAAGATTTGTTTTGGACCGTGTTTCTGCTTCTCAGGCATTGCTCATAGGGACCTCAAGCTGGAAAACATCCTGTGTGAGTACACTGACCGGGTAAGTGACGTTATTAAGCTTTAAGGGAGACGGTTATCCCTGTACATATTTGTTATGGCTGTAATAAATGTCCTTCCCCTTTCTGTTTTCTCTCAGGTGTCCCCAGTAAAAATCTGCGACTTTGATCTGGGAAGTGGAGTAAAGCTCAGCAGCGCCTGCACTCCCATAACGACGCCAGAGCTCACCACGCCGGTACAGGCTCATAACATTTCGCTCCAACTCCCGATTTACGACTCGGATGTGACTTTTAACGCGGCGACGTCTCGCTCTCTTAGTGCGGCTCCGCCCGAGTACATGGCTCCAGAAGTGGTGGAGGCGTTCACCGACGAGGCCTCCTTCTACGACAAGCGCTGCGATCTGTGGAGCCTCGGCGTCATCCTCTACATCCTGCTGAGTGGAAGCCCCCCCTTCACTGGCCATTGTGGCACCGACTGCGGGTGGGACCGGGGGGAAGCGTGCAGAGCGTGCCAGGTGTGCTCTCAAATTAGTCGCTGTGCTTATAAAGCCTGCCAAAAACCACATTATTGCATGCATTGATGGAGCTTTACAGTTCCATCAATGCATGTAAAAATAAAGTGATGCTTACGTAAATCATTGCACGCATCAAATAGGTGACGGTCCAGAGAAATGGCAAATAGGAGGTTTTGTGTTGATAAATTAATTTGATCTGTAAAGCACATCTTAGAAGCAAGGCAGTTTAAGGTGCATTATGTAATAAAGACACAAAATTACAAAGTTTTAAAGAAAACGCCATACAAAACGTTACATTTTGATGAGGGTAATAAACAGGTGGTGGTTCATAGTCTAGATTTGAGGGAACTCAGTGTTTCAGTGGTTTTGCAGTTTGTGGTGGATAGAAGCTGAATGCTGCTGACTCTGTTATACCGCCATTAAATTATTTCAAGTTCATTTATGCAAACGCACCAGCATAGCGCATCTGACAGCTCAAGATCCAGTTTTTCACTGTTTAAGGAAGTTAAATCAAGAAATACCTTTTGTACATCAGTCACATCTGAAACTGAACATGCAACGTTAGCCATCACATTTATTTACGTCGTACCGTTTTCCTCAGAGTTACCTGTTTGAGAGCATCCAAGAGGGGAAGTACGAGTTTCCAGACAAGGACTGGGCTCACGTCACAGACGGAGCCAAGGACCTCATATCAAAGCTGCTGGTTCGGGACTCCACTCTGCGCCTCAGCGCTGCTCAAGTCCTGCAGCATCCTTGGTTACAGGGGGTCGGTATTATTTCCTTATGTTCAGGTTTGGGACTTGTTTGATTTGATCCTGTAAGTAAACTGTTTTATTCCCTTTTCATATATATATGTACAGAATGCACCAGAGAGAGGTCTTCCAACTCCTCGTGTCCTACAGAGGTTTGCTTTATGAGTTTTTATGTCTTTACGGTGCTTTGAAACAAAACAGACACATTTTAGGCAGCGGAAGGGAGTAGAGTGTTGAGGTGGTGGTCAACCAGCTCAAGAAATCAGCGTGTTGTGTGTCGCGCAGGCAGAGTCGGTGGTTTTAAAGACGAATCTCGTCCTTTTTAGGAACAGCAGCACCAAGGACCTGACCCAGTTTGCAGCAGATGCCATCGCCTTTAACCGGCAGCTCTCCCAGCACGACGAGCAGCAGGAGGACTCTGCGTCCATCGTCTGCTCCATGAGGCTGTCCCCTCCTTCCAACTCCCGGCTGGCCCGCAGACGGGCCCAGTCCAACGCTCTGCGCAGCGGGGACTTCTCCCCCGTTTCTGATGACCTCGCAGCCTGAGCCACCAGCAACGACTTCCCTCCTGGTTGTCTTCACTAAGCGATATCAGATTCTCCTGGCTCTTTTTTTAAAATTTTTGTTATTTTTTTTTTTTATTTTGCGTTTGTTTTGTTTTGTTTTGTTTCTTTGTTTGCCCAGGGAGTCTTATTGGAGCACTTCACATGGCATCAGAGTTTACTAATTTTACATCCGGCACTTTTTAAGCTGCCTAGGTTTTAAACTTCTCTAGATCACTTTTATTATTTCTTAAGCTTTACAGATGTATTTATCGGTAATTGTCAACCAAAAAACCAACAACAAAACCTCTGCTGTTGCCAGCAGATAATTCAAGGACGTATTACCAAAACAGCGTTTTAGAGGTGCAGCTGTTTATTGTCCTTGCGCAAAAATAATTGATTTTTTTTCTGATTTTATTTCTCTTTCCTTTTTTTTTTATTCTTTTTTTTTAGCTGTGAATTTTCCAGTATTTTTGATTTTATTATTAAGCTTCTGAAAAGGGGATGATTTGTGCTTCTTAAAGCCCATATGTGGATGTGATTGGATGTTTGTGTTTATATTTGAAAGACGGAAGTGGATGATTCTTGGGACAAAACTAGACCTTTTATTAATGTTACTAGTTAATGTCATTATGTGTAATTGCATGAGTGTGAAATTCAGGCGCTACAATGAAGGATCTTTTCACTGCAACACAACCTACCTGTAGCACTGCTGTACTTTGAAATGGACTTAGTTTGACCGAATGCGAGAGAAGCCCATTTGTGCCACTTGAAAGAAAAATAAACTTATAGTCACCATTTATGAGCGTTAAAGTTATAACGATGAGGTTATAATAACCATTAAATTCAATGTATATTTAAAGTCAAATCATTTAAATATACATTTATAAAAGGTAACATATTTTTGAGATAAACCATTTTATTGTGTTTTTCATTCCATTTTTCCATTGTTTTGCAACAGCAACATTTTTTAAAACATTCAAAATTATAGTTATCTACCTCATAACGTTTTTAATGTGAATTCTAACTTATGTTATAAACCTTAATCGAGAATTGTGACTTCAGATTTCATAATTTGAATGAAAAATCTTCAGTAATATATTTACAACCTACAATTTTAGCGTTGAAATGCATGGCTATGACTCAGTTTCTTTGAGGTTGTCTGAATGGGCTTCTATGGTACGAGGAGAATATAATGTATGCAGAGCATTATTATTATTATTATTATTTTATTTTTATTTCAATCCTCCAGATAGGTTTTGTTTTGCTCTAAAAGCACTACAACAGATATCGATTTATTTTTTGCTGGTCTCAGTTGTTTAGTATATTTGGAGTGTTTTTTTTTTTCTTTCTTTCTTTTTTTGTAGACTTGAGCTGTGATTCTTGCTTTTTAAGTTGTAGATAGTGGTGAAAGTCAAAGGGATTTATTTTCGTGTTACATTTGATAGTAAGAAATCAGCCTAAAGACACTGAAGGGATTTTATTTTTGTAAAGTGTGTTTGGTTTAGTTTTTGTATCTGGAAATGTGAACATGGGAGAAAAAGGGATTGAGCGAGTTGACGTTTTGTCTCATGACTCTAAAAGTGCTTTGACTTCATTTTGTTTTCGGTTCATGTTCGGTTCCGCAGCATCCACCTGAACTTCTTTTAACCCTCGAACAGAACTCCCCCCCCCCCTCCTCGCGCTGTTGCCATGGTCACCCCATCTCTTCAGCAACTGAGAGCTTTCATTGTCAAGCAGGAATTAAGAGAGATTTGCTCTGAGACAACATCAGGAAACAATTACTTGCCATGTTAAAACCCTCGCTCTTGTGTTTTTTTTTTTATGAATCATAAAAAGAGCTCCCTCCGCTCCTCTCTGCTCCTCTCTGCTCCCCTCCGCTCCCCTCCGCTCCCCTCCGCTCCCCTCCGCTCCCCTCCGCTCCTCCTCATGCCTGGTTGTAATGGCATCAAATGAGATGCAGTAATGGGTGCGCAATTAAGGAGCCCCGCGGAGCTTTGATACAGGACCTGATGAGCAAAGCTGCTCTTGTGCATGGTGCAGATTTCCACTGGGATGCTGTGTTCTCAATAAAAAAATAAAATAAAAAAAATGTTGAAACATCACCTCTTGTTATCTCTTAATATACTAGTTCTGACTCAAGGGATGTCAGTAGTTTTTATTTTCAAAGGCTCTTTTGTACGAGCCGAAGGCCAGAGGGAATGGGGAGGATGTAGAAAATAATTGCTTGGTGGAAAAAAAAAAAAAAAAAAAAGAAACAGGCTTCCTCTGAAATAGTTGGTCTTTATGATTTATATGACATCTGAGAAGAAGTATAACGGTTTTTTATGCGGTGACGTTTACTTGTGCAATTGCCTCAAACAAAAGCGTTTCAGTAATTGTTTTTAATGGTTTAAGAAGCAACAGCAACTTACCGATTCCTGTTTGGCCAAAGGAGAAAACGGAGATTTGGATGAGGATGATTTGACAGTTCGTTTGAAAGGACTCCTTAGCGCTCCTAGCGGTGACAAGCGAGCAGCGCAAGCAGCTGCTCTCTGCTGTTCACCTGCTGGAGGGAGAGACGACATTCATCCCGCAGCTGCTGTGCAACAGGATGCAGAGACGGATCGCGGCCAGGCGCCCAGCAGGACGACGGGTCCAATAAACGGTAAGCACTGGTTTCTGTGATTCTTTCACTTCTGCCTGTGGAGAATGTGTGTGCTTTCAAATCAAAGATCCTTCATTCGTCCTGAAATGAAATGAAATGTTTCTTCAAATAGTTGTAGGTTATGATGGTGGTGGGGAGGGAGGATCTCCTGCAACGGTCCGTATCACAGCTATCCTGTAGAAGCCTCTGACTGAAGAGAATTTGATCATACGTGACGGTCTCTCATGTTACTTTGGAGACACTTTTGCTTAGAGTTGCTCCAAACATGACGATTGAGACGTTGAGAAATGTCCCAAAAACTAAAACTTTCTTCCACAGAACTCTCTGTGCGCAGTGATGAAGTGCTTCGTCCGATCCTGTTAAGACATGGCGATACCTGATGAGAAACCGAGACCACCCGCTCCCAGCAACGTGCCCGAGCGACGCGGCCTGCGGTACCAGAACCTGCCCTCCCCGGCTCTGTGCTGCGCCTGCGGCCTGTGCATCATGCTGGCCGGCATCAACATCACCCTGGTCGGAGCTTTCGCCTTCGGCACCTTCAGCCTGGCGGCCAACCCTCCCATCATCATCGGGCCCCTCCTCTTGCTGCTGGCCCTGGCTTTCTTCACGGCCTGCTGCGTGGTCAGCAGGAGGCCCTCATCCCACATGGCTCGGAAGACCCCGGGAGGGGAGAAGTGGGGGCTGATGCGGATGGGGACGGCCGCCTTCGAGATGGAGATGAGCGAGCACACCCTGCAGGACACGACGGCCGTCCAGCTCAGCCCCGCAAACTCCCTCAGCTCCTCGCACAGGTCCACGTCGAACCAGGGCGACGGCTCGGCTCCGGCCGCCTGTCAGAACGAGACCAAGGAGCCGCAGAGCTCTGAGAAGAGCGACGCGGGCGCTGACGGGGATGACACGAGTCTGACCTCTGAAAACAAGGAGGGCATTTCTTCCACACAGCTGCTGCCCGATCAGAAGACGTCCGCCTCCACATAACACGAACCGGCTCTGCTCGACCGGACGAATGTTCATCCCACCGCAGGACGGGTGCATCTGATGGACCTCAAAGGAAAAACCATAAAAAGAGACTGTTAGAGATACATTCGATCAGAGATGGACCAATTGAGTCCTTCCTGGCCTGTCCCACTATATTTGAGCTCCCATTTCTAAATGTTGACCAATTCTGATCCTGGAAACAATTTGTTCTGCTTCCTTTGTAACAATTTTGAATATGAAGTGGGGGGCATACATCGATGCACATGACATCGATGTATGTCATGTGCATCGATGCATTTGCTCCTAACCTTCCTCAGATTTATTGACTAAAAATAGTGGGAGTCATTAATTGCGATGCATTTATTGAATCTTTGAAAAACATTTTTTTTTTTTAAGCCATTAACTTTCTGATCACCAGTAAGAGCAAACAAACAGAAAACGGCTCAATTTTACTATCCATCTGTGTTTTTTTTTTTTTTTTCTTGTTTTTGTTTTCCTAAAATGCCGCTGCATGTTTTGTCTTCTTATTTGATCTTTTCTGGTCGTGTCGTTGTGCGTTTCTCTTCAAGGCCGCCGTGCTGCACGCTGCAACGCGTCATGCAGCTCCTGTGATTACACGGCTGTTAGACGCTGCAGGACGTTGTTACGTGTTTATTGCTGTTCTCCAGGACAGACGCTGTCCTTCCTCCAACAGAAAGAGAAACTTGCCCTTTGCTTTTCTTTTTTGTGAAAAAAAAAAACAACCTAGCACATGAAGATTGTTTCTTATTTGTGCCCAACAGGTCGAGTACTGTTTGTTGCCGCTGCTCTAGATGTGAGGACGGAGGATAATGTGCGTCCTGCTGAGCCCCATCGAGAAAAAGACACAGTTTCTCATAAACATTATATAACAGCTCTGAATTTGATTTTCTCAAAGTTCACATCAAGTGTTGCATAAGGCGGCAGCAACTCAAAATGTGTAAAAAAAACCCCCCCAAAAAACCTCCCCACATTTCCCACATTTGTTTCCACTTTATATGTCATGTGAAATGTAAATAAAGAGGGCATCTTCTGTGTCAGCTTGCGATCTCTGCCGTTGTTACAAACATGAAGCCAAAAACATGTCAGGGTACGTAAGAAAAGTGTGCAGGTTGTGAGGATCAACTCATTTATTATCTGAAAAAAAAAAAAAAGAAAGAAAGAAACACAGGCGGCGACAGTGCAAACAGTTCCCTCTTAGCATATTGCCCATCACTTGGCATCAGGCCGACGGCTACGGGCAGCAACCAGAGCGCCATGTTTACTCATCATTATACACACGCTGTCCCCAAACACACGAGACCAAACTCTGTGATCCCTTCGGACAGCGAAAGCTGCTGCCTGCTGTTGCTGCTGGAGTCTTTTTGCGCGAGTGTGTGAATCGAGGTGTATAAGTGGCCACAGCCAGGGATCTCTTAATCCTGCGACTCAGGAATAAGCCTGGCAGTGTTTGCATGAGGAGGATGACATGTCTTGACAACCCGGGAGATGAGGTCATGCTGCTCTGAAAGGCAGCACAATGGGATTTAGTCAGTTCAGAATTGGTCTTAGCTGTGCTTAGTTATCCAGTTAACTTTGAAACCAAACGTCTTGGCGCGAACCTCAGGGAATTCGAATGTCAGGAAATGTTCGTTTATTTCAGCAGCTCAGTTCAGGGAATAAGAGCAATGAATAGATGTTCAACGCAGAAACGTGAGGCCGACTGAAACATGTCTCCATGCACTGTGCATCATATATGATCGGCCTCTGACTCTGCTAAAGCGTTAAAGGTTGCTTTACCAGCAACCTTTCAACTCATCTGCATTGCCGGTTTTGGTGTTTTATCGTCTTCCTCTTCGCAGCACTCCATAGATTCTCTGGCACTTATGGGTGTGACCAGTTTGATGGCCAGTAAATGAAAGAGATAACAAGGTGATGACTGAACTCTCAGCAGCTAAAAGTGTGTGCTAAAATGGCTCTGAAATTTTTTCATTATCATTCTTTCTGATTGGGAAAAAAAAAACAAAAAAAAACACTGCATGATCATAAAACTACTTCTCTAAGATGCACTTTTTTCAGCATTCAAGGCTTGGTTGTTCAAGGTTCTTTTCCTCCTTTCGGCTCGCTGCACTCGCTAAGGTGCACTCAGTATCCAGAGGGAAAAGGGAAAAAGAAAAATTATACAATGCTTACATGTTTTATACATTTTACACAACATGGGAGGGATATGCCATAGACTTCAATCCCTCGCTTTTAGTTCTCTCAGTCCAGTTTTCTCTCTCTGTGCAGCGCAAACATGTAAAGTCTTATCTCTGTTGCTGCTTTTTAAGTTTAAGTAGAGATAGTTTTCTCTATCAGTTTGTTGACGTCACTTCTGGATTAAACACACATAACGTTCTGTGTCATATTATTACAGCAACACCATCCCCCCAAAATATTCCTCACTTTATGTCTCTGCATCTACCTCAGATTGCTGTGTTGTCGTTACCCGTTTGTTGACGTAGTCATTCGCGTTCTCGAGTGCAAACGCTCAAAACGAATGACTTTGTGGAAGAAATCGAGATAAGCACGTCAACTTTTTCTGAAATCAATTTTTAGAATACATTGTTTCATGATAAATGTTCAGATTGTTTATTTGTTTTGTGTTCACTCGAGGCCCTGCAGTGGAAAGGTGACCTGTCCAAGGTCAGAGGACTGATGGAGAGGAACCAGCTCCTCACCCCTGCAAGGGTGAGTGGGTCTAGACAATAGATGCTTATTTAATAAATAGCTTATTTAAGTTATAAACCGCAGGCCCAACAGGCTGATCCTTTCACTTTTGGGGGAAGTTTATTTGGGGCAAACACAGAAATGAATATGAGCTATAAAAGTCATATTTTTAATAACATTTTTAAAGGGACTCTGATGAACAGTATTTCTTCTTCTGTCTTTTTTTTTTTGTTTTAACTATTTATATTGTTTTGGAGATTTTTATCTACATGAGAGAATAAAAAAATAACTCATTATGAATCAACAAAAAAAAATTCTTCAGAACAAGTGATTTTCAATTGAAAAAAAAAAAATAAGAGCCCACAACAAAAACATATTTGGTTAATTTCTGTTTCTTGTAAATCAGATTAAATCCTTTCAAGCACCTTTTCTCCGTACTCACCTCTGATGAAAGCTGTTTATTTGATACAGGATATGGACATAAAATGGTTCTGATTTGTGTCGCTGTCTGTTGTGCGACACAACCCTATTCATGGAAATAATAAATACGATTCGATAATGATGATGGTGATAATGACACAGAGCTGAATAGACTTAATTAAACAAGTGCAGCAACAGCCTGATTCAGAGTCTGCTGCAGACGTTGTCACTTTATTTACAATGCTTCTGTTCGAGTCAGAAACAGCTTCAAATGGCGTTTTCATTTGCACTAGTTAGTTGAACTCCTTTTAGATAACTGTCATCATATATTCAAAGGGAAAATATCCTCTGAGATTCGTCTTCACTGATGTAATGTGTGTCATTTGGACTGAATTTACCTTATGTATTTACCATGTGTACTTTACTCTGCGTACATTTGCAGAGTTTAAGATCTGGAGAAAAAAAAAAGATACATTAAGGATCAGAAAATATTTATTTTTCAAACTGGAAAGCGCTGTGAAGTTCCTGTGGTGGCAATGCTGCGTCGCGACACTAGAGGGCAGTGTCGTCGTTCAGCACGATGTAAGAAGTTGGTTTTGCTTTATTCTTTATTCCATTTCATTTTGTGGTTCTATTTCAAACTAAACATGTCCAGGAAAACTGAAATACTGTGTTTTTATTATTATTATTATTATTATTATTATTATTATTATTATTATTATTATTATTATTATTATTATTATTATTATTATTATTTATTTTTATTTATTTATTTATTTTTTTAATCTATTTCCATATGTTAGATTGGGAAAATATAAACCTACATTTTTAAAAGTCGTCTTCTTTCCTAATTTCTTTGTCTGACTTTTCAAATGTTCAGTAGCTGGAAATTGTTTCCACATATTGGTAAACTCAATCTTTTAAACTTTATCAGGGACTCTAAATCTTCTGACAGGTAAATGTTGCTCAATCTGGTGTTCAGATGCTAATAGCTGCAGGCGATTTTTAAAAATACTGTTTCACAATCTCCTTAAGGGTTTTAAACCTTATATTTCTGACCACTCTGACATGAAAGTATCCCTTCCTGACTAAAATCTGCTATCAAAGTGTAGAAACAACCGCACAAAACCAGAAAAGAAAATCAAACAGCAGCCAGATCAATTTAGCTCTTTGCTCTAATTTGTCTGTCACACGTTTGTGTACGCAGGGCTTTAGGCTTGATGAGAGGCTTTCATTCTTTCCTGTGATAAAGAGCAGATGATACATGTTGCTCTGTGTCAGTTTAAGTAAATAAAATCTTATTTACAGCGAGGGAAATATGGAGACTTCTGCATCCACATTCAAATCATGGTGGGAAAGTTTTAATTGCTGTTGATTTTAATCGAATGAAATTCTTGTTCAACAGTTGCTTTATTAGCAGATGTCAGGGCAGCATTTAAAGTGTTTCTCCAGTCTTTCTGGTGTATTGGTCATTAACTATTTGCAGCAACATTGTGTGACGCTTGCAGGAGCCACTGTGCTTCACTAATTGCTTAATATCACTTTTATTTTCCAAAACAAATGAAAGAGATTACAGGGCTAACGTGAGGTTACTAGCATCTATAAATCCACCACTTTCCAAAACAAAAAGCCTTACAGCTCAAAAGAACAACTCAGAACAACTTAGCTGAATTCTGTTCAGCCTTCCTGTTTCCTACTGAAACTCTCTCTCTCTCTCTCTGTCTCACTTTTTCTTCTCTCTGATGTTTAAAACACTTTCCATCTTTCCGGAGATTCCAATATGAATACTCGCTAACGCTAGCTAGAGAGATACTAAGTTAGCAACACTGCAGGTGATCACTGGTCAGGGCCAGGCTTGTCCAGTATCTCCAGCCAATTTATCAGTCAACCTGGGCTGTTATATTTTCACAACTGCTTCATGTTTGAGTATTTGCAACATGAATCTATCGCCAACAAATCCTGGATTCTGCACCGCATCTTGTCCTTTTATGACATGTTGCCCTTTGATGGAGTCGCGACCTGGTCAGGGTGGACTCCGCCTCTCACGCTCTGACCTCTGGATTAAGCGGGCTTAGAAAATTGATGGATGAATTGATCGCAACGCTTTTTCCTTCTCCCGCGAAACGATAGCTCCGCTCTGGGGACCTTTTTTGACGTCCTTGGGCATCCTCCTTCCATCGCGCCGCGCTTTAGGGGGACGCATCACAGCCTGGATTTCTCTAACAAAAAATACATTTCCCAGAGGTGCTACACAACATTCCCAGATAACCAGACAGAACAATTGCAAGGTTGCGGTGTCCTTAACACTCTCTTCACTCCTTCTGTCGTAGCACAATTAAGAGACCCTTTGAGTTTTACACACTTTGACGTTTTTGAACATTAATCTAAAGATGCTCGTCTTTCTTTCATTCCTTTTTTCTTGGAAGCAACAAGCATTTTGATGTCCCTCAACTCAAAATGAAGTGCCATTATTTTTCTTTTATCCTGCTGATCACTTGGTAAAGTGTCCCTCCAAACAGCAGCTTGCTCCATCTAATTCCTAATGACTAATGCGAATGCTGACTCTGCTCTTGTAAAACAAATGATATCTCTGTCTTGTTCGAATAATCCCAATATATTCAAATGGAAGGGGACGTATTACGATGACAGAGGGGGAAGGATGTTTCCACTTCGTGATAAATGTGCAAACGTCCACCAGAGCTGAATCAGACAGCAAGTTTTAATGGCCTGATTGCTCGTTCATTTCCCGGCTCATTCTCTAGCAGCCCCGCTCCCTCCCTTTTAATGCCGAGCCGGTCATATTTCGTCCCAGATTAGTATAGACGGCGCCTGACAGTTGCTTCTGCTCAAGGTATTTAGAAGACATAATTCATTCATGGATCTAGAAGTGCTCCCATTTGTCATTCCCGCTCACTCTCCCCTCGCCCGCCCGTTCCTCTGGGTGGCGGAGACGAGGGCCGGAGCCAGTTTTCAGCTGATGTATTAGCGGGCATATGCAAGCAATGAATTATCAAGGAGGAAAAGGAGTCAATTATCCACTCCTAAAGAGGGGGGCCAGGCTTGCCTGGTGGCCTAGGGGCCACTTTCCATATTTACCAAATCGTTTTACGGAGCGGTACGCCGGGACACCTGGAGGGGAGACGGTGAGCAGACGGCACACCTGCAACTCTCCCTCACACGCAGTCAACTTTAACCTTCTCACCCCGCCGTATCGCCGTTCTGCTCCGCAGTTCACAAGAACAGGCAGGGATGTTTTGGATCCATACGTTCCTAATCCATTTTACACGCACACACCAGCTCCTCAAACTGATTTCGGCTGAGCTGGAATAGCCACGCCGTGACCGTCAGCCATTTCCCCGTGTCCCAGTTCTCCCCCTCTGACTTCAGTCGAATCAAAATGGGGGGACCCTGATTGACTGTGCCGCTCTGACTAATAGAGTGGATATGGTGAATAAAATAGCCGGCAGTCTCATTCCAAAGTCTCTTACCCCCTGCGTCCCCAGTCACTTTTTCCTTGACATATTTTCAGAGATTGAGCTTTCTATCCTGTTTCTGATGAGGACGCGTGGAGGTGGAGGTGGTGTTCCCCCGGAGCGGCCAGCACCCTCGGACAGGAGCTGACAGGCCCTCAGATGGCTGCCTGGACTGACACTTAGGGAAATTAGGTTGTTAGACAGCATTATGAGCGCGCTGATAGCTTGGTAATGGGTTTTAAGTTTGGAGTTTAACGCAGAAGTCCGCTGGGAACGGCCTTGATGTGTGTGGGTGGACAGGTGGACTTTCCTATACTCCCAAAGGTAACGCAGAGACAGAGGGCAACGGAAAATAAGGGAAAACAAATAGGAGAAGAAAGACTATGCAAAATCTTTGAACAATAAACACATTTAACAATTTCAATCTGCGCTAAGACGTGCTGTTTTTTTTGTTTTTTTTTTTAAATCAGTTTCTCCAAGAGGCAGAATCACAGTATCTCCTCCATCCAGATGATTGCTCCTTAAATCCTGCCGGGCTCAATTTCACCAAACTCTAAAACAATGACAATTTTCTGGTCTTTTGTTACGTTTAAAGGTTTACAGTTTTGCATGCCGTCCGCGTTCGCTTTCCAAGCCGAGTCTTAAGTGAGGACGTCTAAATTTAGTGCGTAACGATAAACTCTTAAGTTTTAAGACATAGGCTAATGCGCGAGGGTGTTAAAACCAGTGGGATAGTTTAGTGGAGATTAGGGGACATATCAAAGACTGAGTAAAGCTCCATCAAGAGCAGTACGGCTGTTTAGTGGGCATCTCCGCACGCTTTCCTTCTCTCTCCTTTTTCAAATGGGTGCAGGAGTGACTCATAAAGCTTTGGCACCCAGTGAGTGACTGATAATGTCTCCACATCACTCCCATTACTCCTTTTGCCCATGCTTTGAAAACGAATGGGCCACTTTATTGCTGCCATGGACCCCTCAAGTTCCGTTAAGGAGGAAGATTTAGAGCGACGTTATGGCCGTCCGGCGGAGGTTGAGACGACTCACAGGAGAGGATGAAATGGATGAGGCGGGTCAGAGTGATGGCGGCAGTTTTCATTCACTCCCCCTGACTTCCAGATAAATTGTGTTGTAGGGGAGGGCCGGGGCGGTTTCTCTGGCAAGATTTTTTCAGTAGAGCAGATGAGCAAAGTTCGCAATACAAATCAAGCCGTAAGGTTTCCACAGTGCGCTTCGGCTCCAGGCCCTGCGGGCATCTCCTTTACGGCGCTCCAGAGAATACACACTGAATTCAACCCCATCAGAACTGGTCCGACTGGTCCACAAGTCATTTCTGGTCTATTAGAAGAAAACTCTTGTGTGTTTGAGTACGTGTGTGCCAAAAGTGGAAATCTCTCCTTCACTTCTTCCTCAAGCATACAGAACAAGCTACCCGAGGATCTGCTGAAGAGCTGATGAGGTGGAAATGTTCAACCTGTGGTGGATTCGGTTCCTTGCAAAACCAACATCTTCTGATTATCACAGCCGGAAATTTCTGCATATATTTCTGCGATTCTTAATTTGAACTACGAACCAAAATGTTTAATTTGTGTTGAACATTTGCATTCTAACATTAGTGAGTCTTTAAACTATAGTAACCTGCACACTGAAAGGCATTTACACAGGTTAATGATTACTTGGTAGGAGTTTGCCCTGCAATCAGTGGGTCACTGGTTTGATTCCTGCTACATCTGCCTCTGACATTGTGTCCTTAGGCAAGACACTTCACCCATCTTGCCTGTTGGTGTTGGTCAAATGGCGAGATATGGCAGCCTTACTTACGTCAGACTGCCCCAGACCAGCTGTAGCTACAAAATAGTAGCTACAGCTGCCATGATGTACCATGATGTGTGTGAGAATGGGAATGACATTTTAAATTCCACAAATAAAATGACTTCATCTATGATCTTCGTAAGTGAAACAATACTGAGAACAAAATATGTGCAGCGTATTTGTCTGTAAAAAGTTTATTATGATTTTATTGGTTGTAAATTTTTGCTGTCCTATTTTTCTATCAAAGTTACTCTGTCTTCACATGCTTTAAATGTTGTGTTCTCACACAGGAAGATGGTCAGTGGTGTGCAGCCTTGCTTTGCCTTTTCTTGTTGTAAATCCAAATTCTCTGTAGAAAACAACCTGATGCAAACATGCAAACACTCTTTTAAAGGTTCACAGGATTGTGCTTACGCAAACTGCACAGGCATTATAATTGAATTGTTTTAAGTCAGACAAAGTTTGTTTGGGTCTGCTCCCCTTTCGGATCAACCTTTTATATTCCCAGAATCCAACAAATAAGGGATTTATAGTGGTCATCCCGACTACGTCTGCCAATGAGCACGTTTAAAAAAAAAACAAAAGGATGCAAAGAACGGCTACGAAAATGATACGTCCAGATTCAATTTGATCTATTTGCCCTAAAGGTAATAGTTCAATAGATCAATAAGAGCCTATTCACTAAGTGAGCCTCACAGTCACATGCTTTTATGAATAATAAATAAATTCAGAACTCTCCACCAATAGATGGGTGCACAGTTTGTATGTTTCACAACACATAAATGGATATTTTCACCCAGCTGTTAAGTACAGATTTTTAAGCATGTTGTCATAGATACCATGACTCTAGTTTTTATTTCGGAAATATATTGTGTTTTCTGCCCATTGATATTACTTGATCAGAAAGAAACAAAAGTAGAAAGTCTTAGGTTTTGCTCAAACTGATATATTTTCATGATTTACAAAGTATAGTTTATGAATTTTATGAACTAGACTACAGACAAGTGAATTTACAGGCTCATTTCTAAACCAAGACAAAATATGAAGTTTTAAATTAGTTTATTGATTAAAAAATACTACGTTATTACTTCTCTTACCTGTGTTCTAGGAACAGAAGGAGGACGCGCAGCTTCACTTCCTGTATTTATGGCTTCCTCTGCAGGGGTGATGATACACAAGAGAACCAGACCAGGTGGAGAGAGGGAGCAATGACTGATGAAACATTATCGGCTAGTTTCATGCTTTTCTATCTGACAGCTTGGTTTGCTTTAATGGTTCAAACATTAAACATTAAGCTAAACTAATACTACTCCTTGCTACTGATACACTGGATCACCTCTGCCTATCTTCACCCACTATGACCAGTCTACCCCACATAGGACTAGACCTTAAACGAACTGATGTCATAATGACGTTTAAATGTTAAAATCACTCTTGGTGATCGGTGGCTATCTATTGCAGATACGTTATTAACTCCTTACGATGATTTAACAGCTGCCCTTCAGAAATTCTGAACTATCCCTTTAAGTAAAAATGAAGTCTCACTCATGGTTAGAGAGGCGGGGGGGGGGACACTAAAGCCAGGAAAATAATAGCCCCTTTCACTTCCAGAGGTGTGGATGAGCACTGCAGAGGGTCTAAGTGACAGGTAAATTGCAGGTTAAGTGGAGAACACAATCTTTTAACAAGAGACTCCAGGCGGCTGCAAATCCTCCTTAGTCTTTAATCTGAATACAAAAGGCTGGGGCGGGGTATTAAATCTGACCCTTCAATGTTCTGTTTGTTTCACGCTCAACTGAAGGGCCTGCTGTACTTGGGGGGGGAATACTCTCAGGTTTGCAGTTTCCTTTTTTGAGATTTGAAAAGGCCCAGGAAGCCTCTTCTTCAGTCGGTAACTTCCCTGAGACAAAGGAAGGCCTGAATCTAACTAAAAACTCGTTTAAACGGGACTGTTTATTTAATTGTGGATGAAACGGCGAAGCATGGCAACATTATCGCAAGCCTGCTACGGAGTGAAAACAAATCCGTCTTTATTTAGTAGCTGTGATGGTGAGACAGAGGAGACGAGGCCGGGGTGAGGCAGGCGGTTAGGGCTTGCCGAGAAAAAGACGCTTTGGGTTGTCAACGTTTTAGAGGCTTAGAGTCAAACCTATCCGGGCTCAGGAGAGAGGAGTCTGGGTGTTAGGCAAGCAGAATGACTCCTGATAGAAGGAGTTTGCGGCTCAAGTCGAGAGGAATCGTCTTGGCTCCCGGATGAGGCGAGGACTAATTGATTCTCTGAAGTTTGCTGTCGCAGAGCGCGATTACAGGTATGACCGGATTAAAAAAGGAGAGAGGGGGAATAAAAAAAACCAAAAAAAAAACAAGGGATCTGGAGGAGGGAAATGTAAAAGGAGAGAAAAAAAAATCAAAGAGAAAAGACGATGAGGGCTGCCATAGACGGATCAGCATCGTCTATACACACTGATGTGTCTGCTTGTGAGAGTGTGTGTGTTTTGTTTGTGTGCTGGTTGTGCATCTATACCCACACAGGTACGGCGGCTGTGTTTGATCTCAATGCTCAGTGGCAATCATCAGGTCATATTGCGAGGCCCCTTTCTCCGGTGTGTTGCACAGGAGCATATTATGTTGTAGCAGCGTGCTTCCCCTAATCACTCACTTCTGGTTAACACGTCTCAAAGCCAGAGGCATGTGTCTCGCCTGCCCATAACAGTCCATGACAAGATTGAGTACAGAGGCATGTGGGAGCCATAGCGAGGCGGGCTCCGAGAGAGAAGCCTTCAGGAGAAGGAGAGTTAGGACGCATATCTAGACCTAAGCTGTCATGCGTGCGGCTGTAATGGCTTGTTTAGTGGCAAAGTCCAATCTAGGGCCCCAGAGAGCCATTATTCCTGGACTATCGATCGGCCCCTACGGCCACCACAGCTCGGGACCCTGTCCCTGATCCTGTTCAGTAATAAGCGTACTCATGTCAAGATGGTAATTATCATTGATCTGTAGCCTGTGTGACAGGGCAGCAGTCCCCTGTTGTGATTCATACCTAGCGTGGGACCACTGGACTTGAGGCACAAAATCACCAATTTGATATTAGTACACAACTTTTACGGGCAATGCAGAGCTACATGCAGGAGCCACAAGAGTTAGGAGATGGATCCCAGTCGTTTGGATGTCGTACCCAAAACATAAGTTTTGTCAGCTTAATTCTGTATGTTCAATTCTCTGTATTTTAATCTGGTCCAACTCTCAAAGAAGCTGCTCACATCCTCATATTGTAATGAACTGTGATTTGGTTTTTTTACTTTTTCTGCTGCTTGTCTGTAACTCTAACTCACTGCCTTCATCAGACTTTTGCACAACAACACAAACTATTTGCTGTTTAAATGGTTAGGGCAAAGCCTCTCTTTTTAGGTCATCTCTAAAGCAAAAATGAAGATAGAAGCCAAATGTAAAGCACATTACTGAAAATATATATTGTCAGTACTGTGTCCGTGCAGCAGCCTGAACTGCCCACACAAAAACATAGCAGTCAGCAAGCGCTCAACCTCAATGGAAAATATGGGTAAATATTTACACCTTTCCTTCTCTGCAATAAATTCACAGTTTAAAGATACCATGGAGAGCCATTTGTTTAGCTCAAGTTCATTACAGTGAAGTTCAAAATGATCCAGAAAGTCAACAAAACCCCAGAACATGTTTATTCACAACTTCTCCACCTGCCGGAGTTTTCAGATTTGTTTCCTCTTGAGATACAAAAAGGTTATTTACAAAAGGTGATTCACTAATTGAGCTTGTTTTAGTTTGATTTTCTCACCAGTTTTTATTTCCTCTTTGCTCCTTTTCTTCTCCATCAACCAGAATGAAAAATGACTTCATACAGAAGGTTATTGTTAGCAAACGTCAGTTAACACTGCAATTTTTTCAATACTGTTTTGAAATGTAATACATGACTTGTCATTATAAACATGTTAACATTATGTTGTCTAAGTAGATATATGATGATGTTGAGTATCATAGCCTGACAATATTTTTGACAGTCGTCATGACTAATCACATCTTCATTAATGAACAGCAATGACTGTGACTGTTTGACTTATGTCTGCATTGAAACACAACTGATTATTTTTCAAACTTTATTATACTATTTGGTTTTCTTTACGTAAGTTAAGAAAGTACAGTTGAGATTACGCTTGCTTTAAACTCATGTCTTTCTTACTTTTGCTTTGAGCCGGATGTATCAAATTGGGGGCTCGTCCGGGATAGCACTTTGTCTGTCTATCTATGATAGACAACTTAAAGATAAATTAATAAATACATTGCAGGTACCAGTTAAGCATTATTTACCTCAAGCTATAAAAATCTATAAAAATAAAGGGAACAGAGTTTCACAGAGAGTTTACAAAAGAGTTGATTTAAAAAAAAGTTTTATTTGAAAATTGGTCGGAGGGGGATGCTGCTCCTTTGTACAAGCTACTCCTTGATCAATACACTGAAAATGTATCGATCAAGACCAAATATGATTTATTTTTAAAAGCATAGTGTAAGATTGAATGCATTAGCATATTTTGTTTGGATCACCCAAAAAAGATATGTCAGGTTTTGAAAAAGGTGCAAAATTATGTCTTAATTGTCCTTTTCCAACAGCTAATCAGATTCAGAGATACATTATGCTTCTGTGTTTTGGACATTTTATTGACTTCACTGGCAGAGCTTTCACAAGCTATCTTACTTTGGAATCTAATTATACTGACAAAACCCACTCAGAGGGTCCGAAAGGCAGCAGAGAAACAGACAGACAGAGAAATAGAGAGATGGCGAGGCTTCAAGACAGGCAATCAGTTTTCTTTTTGTGAGTGCTGAAGCGGGACTTGTGTCACCTGCAGACCAAACCCCATTTCCTCTGATTAAGTCCTCTGAAATATTCCATTTGTCAGTGTCACAGCCCCAGCCAGCGCGCAGCCAGCCGTGTCTGTTGACTGTGTCATTCTCCAATTTACATCAGACACTGACAACATCATCATGTTCCTAATGTCCCTCTGGCCTGCTCTTGCTCAACCTTATGCTGAGACTCTTCATTCCTGGTTTCTCTGCCTCAGATGCACCACCCTGCCTCTCCGCGTCCTTCCTGTCACAACAACAAACATCGCTGGCCATCTGGGTCTACGTGTAGAGGAAAGCCCACTCAGTTCGGATGCCCAAACCTTGAGAGAGTTGTCCTTCTGAAATGGTTGCTTTGCCTTTTGTTTTCTTTTTTTTCCTTCGGAATCTGTTTCTGGAGTATCAGCATCACTCAGCCCTCAAACTCTCATGCGTGTGATCTAACCCCATTAGCAGCCAATGTCTTTCCAGGAGCAGAGCTGGCATGGTTCAGAGAGGATGGAAATTTCAATCTCCCCTCTATCATTTTCTCTATCATTACTCCATCCACAGCCATTTCTCTCCATCCTGAGTCCCGTGAGGGAGTGGAGCGGCTGAAAAAGGAGGGCACCGTGCGCCCTGTGCCCAACTTTAATATGAGACGAGCAAAAAAGAAAAGGGGGTGTTTATACATTATTAGGGGTCTATTATAACGGGGCTATCACATCCTGCCTCTTCTCTCCGTCTTCCCTTCATTCCCTCACTCTCCTGACAGGTAACGGCGGGCCGCCTTGATGACTAGACTCAATCACCTGTGACAGTTTTGATTTGATGTCACTCTTCGGGTCGCTCTATTTGTTTGAGCAGTTAAGAGGTAATTGTGTGACATTGTCGGTGGAAGACGTGCTTTGGCAGCGCACCCGCTGAACCGAGGGGACGAGTCGAGGGAGTGTGGCAATAATAAATGAGGACTATTTTCCTCAGCATTCCCAGACCCTGTGTATGCGTGGTTTGGTGTGTGTGTTTCTGTGTTGCAGAGGTGTGTGTGCGTGTGTGTGTGTGTGTGTGTGTTTGATGTGGGGACCTAGAAAGGGTGATGAGCCCCTCTACCTTCAGGGAATTCAACTGTGAGATGCACATCGAGGTCGCCGGCGCCCGCTCTTATCATCACTTTTGCTGGTGTGAATTGTTTCTGTCACTTTTTTTTTTTTCTTTTAAAAATAAGTTTCAGTGTCACATAGAGAACTTCTGAAGCCTCACAAAAAATGAAAAATGTGACGCAGGTTTCTGTGCAGAGTTAAGAGATACATTAGCTACGGGCGTTTTCTAAATTTTAATTAGTATGGGGGAAAAAAAATTTGGTAGTAGTTCCAGACTTTTCTCCATGTTTCATTTTTTTAAAGAATTTTAAACTCTGGCATTCAAAAAAACTATACTTTTAGGCATACAGAATTATTACTGTAATATTTGTTGTATGTAATGTACTTAAAGCTGCAGTGTCTATTTTATATTTGTAAAATTATAAAATTATAAAACACCTGGTTGAACTGCGAGTTTGCTGAGCCTGTGATACGAACTACTTCTCCATCCAAAACTCATAAGAGTGGCTGTAAACGGTGGGATGGAGGAGCCTTATTGTGATGACGTCATGAAAGTGGAGTGCAGGAGAGAACAGGAGCATCTTAAAGAGACAGAGGCCCAATTTCAAGGCATCAGATGAAGTCAAATTTGATGTTGCGTTTGAAATACACCCAATTTGTATAATAAATGAAGTCAGTAGTTTTTTGACTGTGATATAAAATGGCATTATGTGGCTGATGAATACATAATACTGTCCCTTCAAAGGTTTTTCTAATCTTGTATTTTGTCTTTTCTTATGTCCTATGAAGTACTTTTGATTACCTTGCTTATGAATGGAACAATATAAATAAATTTGCTTTGCCTTGAAGTAGCCAGAGTCTGTACGTGACATATAGTAGATACCTAAAGGCCCATAAATCATTTTTATGTATAAACTGTGAGCATTGTACAGCCATGCTGGCAGAAAAGTCCTCCATGCATTCATAGAGTATCAAGTCTCACTGTCTCTGAATGCCAGCGATAATCTGGAATCCTTCTTTTCTTATGTAGAAGAAGCAAAGGGAAAATGTGGCTGAAGATTGCAAATCTGTGAGCCCAGGCTTTACCCCCTCCTTTTTTCCCTCTCTATCCCGAGTCCATTTCTCCACCACAGTAGAGTGAGGTACCGGACAAACCTTTCAAGAGAACTGGGGGTTGGCTAAGTCCAAAAATACAAAAAAAAAAAAAAAATCCTTACACAAGTTGAGTTTTGACTGACCTGACAATAGTGCAGCACCAGGACAGTCTTCAGGAGAGCAAGATGCCAGCAAAAAGGCTTTCTTACTTCTCCATGTTGAGCTCATCCATTTGTTTGTTATCTCAATCCAGGATTTGGAGAGATACAAAGCTGATTAGGCAACAAAAGCATAGGGGGAGATAAAGAACACTTAGGTAATGGGTTTAGCCTGCCTGTTTAGCACGCCAGATTCATTCTCTCTCTCTTTTTTTTTTTTCTCTCAAAATGCATTTGCTATTCTTTTCTCAATCTTGATCCAGATGGGGGGGAAAGGAGACATGAAAAAGAGGAGAAGCAGGGAAGAAAAGAGGAAGAGAGAAAGGGATGCTTTCGGTCATGATATCGAGAGAAAGTCTTCAGTCAGGCAGCAGTGGGAAAATAAAGATAAGATTTCTCTCAGCTTGCGCTTCAAATCTAAATGTGTAAAAATGCAACTCAAGTGCGGAAGTTGCTAATTTAAAAAAATGTTCAGACGACATTGCCGGCTACCTCTGCCTGGAATGTTGGCATTTCTGAAAAACACACGAGTGAGCTTGTTTTAAATCAGACAAAATGTGATTAGAAGACAAATGGTGAAAAGAAAATCAGAGAAACTTGATATTTACACCAAAAGTTTAGCTGAATTTAATACATTTTAAGAAAAAAATAAAAAATAAGTGGACCACCGCTTCCCTTTTCATTTCTAGGCATGTAAACCAATACAGAGCCATTAAATCCAAGCTTACTCTCCCCTTGGTGAACCTGTGTTAAAGCAATCTCAGGGCTTAGCAGTCACTCTGATAATAACACCTCACAGAGGTCAGTGAGCAATGAGGAGGGATGGAGGGAAAACATATTTATGCTCCTCCTGCTGTCCCCCCCACCCTCCTCCCTCTTGGAAAGAAGCCATGAGAAAGGTGCTTATTTAGACGAGATAAAGCGCAAGATGAGAGGCAGCGGAGTTGGATTAGGGAAAGGAGACGATCACGGCCAGTAAAGGCAGGGAAGGAGAGGAGGGGGGTGGAGGACAGCGAGGCCGGGAGCCGGCGTCTGGGCCGCCTGGATATGGGGGGAATATTAATCTGGGTTTAGTGTGAGCAGGACCCCACAAACGGCTCAAGCAAACACAGCTTAGACGAGGCCAAGCCTCTGAGAAAGTCCTAAATCTTCACATTAGCTCCCCGCGTTTCTTCTGCTGAACCCGTAAGCTCTTTTTCTAAAGGACAGCACAAACAAACTGTCCCCCCCTTCATCCTCCCCCTCCCCTCCATTCGCCCCCAATAGTACCTCTTGCCAGTCTTATACTTCCTCTCTCACTGGCAGACACGCACTTTCAAAATCAAAAAGCCTTTAACGATCAAGATTGCAAGAAATTTATAAACCTGGGCCTGAGTGGATAGCGGGAGATTAGATGGGTCCCCCTCTTAAAGCGACAGGAAGTCTGCCAGTTGCGTTGCTCATTTTTGGTCTGCCCTACTTCTGTCAACAAAGAGAAGGAAAGCAATGCTAAATATTTTTAAAGGGACATTTCAGGGTTCTTGACGTCAGGTTCCGTTGAGTTGTTTTGAGCAGTTGATGTCTTTCTTGAGGTAGATAAATATCTTGTTTTCTCTTAGTAGAAATCCAGAGGAGGCTGGAGTCTGAGACAGACCAAGACCCAAGACCCCTAAAGACTTTAAAACAACTGCAATCTCAAAAACATAACTCTTTATGGGGAAACCTAAAATCCTTGTTGGGTTTGCATTTTGTGGTTACCAATACAGAAATGACAATTTGCATGCAAAATGAAGGTAGAAAGCAATGCTGCACCAGTGGTCTTCCTATGTGAAAGGAAGTGCCGCATAAATCAATCTTTGGCTCTTGACCTTTCATCTCTAGTGGCTCTTTATGCTCCTGTTGGCCAATAACCCTTTAAATTAGCAAGGAAAATCGCTTTCTCAGCTTAATAAGCTAGTTTATCAACATTATTAATATTTTCTTGACCTATCAAATTATTATTTTCTGGTTTGTTTATTTAAAAATGCTTGCTAAAACTTCACCTGCGTGGGTTCTGTTTCTCAGATGCCGTGAAAGTCGGCCAAACCTTTTCATGTGTAATTTCTTCCTCATTGACACAAAATATCTGCTTCTGATTGGCTGGTCTGTCTCTCTGGGCGACTCGTCCTCTAACAGGTTCAGATCCTGCGAGGCCACGTTGCGTTGAAAGACATGCAGAGAAACATTCGTCATCAGCATGTTTCAGATTAAACAGGTTGTTTACTCTGTTTTGCTCGCAATCATTTTTCCTTGAAACTTTTGTTGTTTTAGCAAAACCGAGTTGTCCAGTTTCTCAGTAAAGTTCTGCAACGGTTTGAGGTTTCGGAATATTTTTTTCCGAAACCTCAAACTTATTAAATTTATTCAACTGGTTTCCAGAAAACTTCCATTTGTGAAAATTCTGGTGAAAATTCACGATTAAACTCTTTTGGTGTTACATCCTGATGATTGCAAGTTGCCCTCTTGTTGCCCTGTGAGAGAGATGAAAATTATTAGCAAAAATGTCCTGGAAAATGATCATGATACAAACATGTGCCACCTGCAAATAACACCAAACGGATGATCAAATAAACGGGGTATTAATTACATAAGTGAAGATGTGGTGAAATCCAGAGAGATGTGTTGAGGACTTATTTATCACAACGGCTTTGGCACCTAAAGATGGTATCAGACGGTCCCGTGGGAGGCAGGCTCGCCCCGTAGAGGGAGAGAGGGGACAAGCCACTGAACCTCATCCCGTCACCCACAGCTTCCTGGCAGGGAGGGTACCAAGAAAGAGTGCCTCCTCACTGAGTTTCATTAACCTGACCACATGTGCCAAAAGCCCTGGTTTTAGAGTTAATCAAACTGACAGCGACACACTTGCTGCCGACTTCTCGGTCACCTGGGAAGCTCATCCCAGCCCACGCTGCTTCTCGTGTCGAAGATGCTCCCAGAAAGTCTGCGCGCGTCTCCTCACGTGGTGTGGCACACACTCTCCCGCACCTCGCGCCTCCGCGACCATGACCATTTGAAATGTCATTTTTAAAGTTCCAATTAACTGTGGAGAGAACTGTATCCGGCACTGTAAGCCTCATGACTAAACATAAGCAATGCAAGAATGTGATTTAAACATCAAATGAGACCTTGACGGGTTTATAGGCCACATTTAAAAACTGTTTCAGATCATTAGTCAAGCAAATATTTCAGCCTGTGGGATGCGAGGAAAAGTTGAAGTAAAATGAATTTTGAAGGAAAAAATATTCACACTCGAGTGCTTGTTTAATCTGTTTTGTTTGCAATTACTTTTTCTTTGGAAAAAAAAGAAAAAAAAGAAACAGTAACGTCGACAAAGTTTGGAGAAAAAAACACCAAACACAAAACTTATTGGCAGAGGCCAACAAAATGTTAAGAAAAGAAAATAGAACATAAAATATTAAGAAAAGGGGAGCTCGAATTCTGAAAGCAGTTCAATGAAACGCCACAGAATTAAGATAAACATCATTGTGTTCCTAAAAAATATTTTGTTTTATTTTTTGAATTTAGCGTTTTGTATTATTGTCGTGTGTCCTAAATGTATCCTGCGTTTCTTGTGTGGATTTTGTCACGTTTTCTCAGCTCATGGAGATTTATGTAAATGTAATAACTGAATCAATTACAGTAAAATATAGTAAATCAAGCAAAAAAAAAAAGCCAAGAGTAACTTTGGATCCTGAACTAACTACTAGCGTAGACATCTCCTTTATGCTATAAAGTTTATTTCTGGAAAATCAGGGAAAATCACACACAATAAAATCTGGAAAAACATAATCTATAACGATATAACTTCCAATCAAATATTTGGCATTGGATTCACAACCTAATTCCTAGCCTAATCGTGCTAGGAAGTAATTTTGCCACTTAAACTGAACTGGTCTCTACTGGTGCAGAAAAATAATGATAATAATTAATGTACCTATTATGATCCCTTTGTGTAAAACAATAATTATTATTTGGTTCCTGTGTTGATCTGTGTTGAACCTCCAATAAAAATGCAAAAAAAGTTTAGAACAAGGATTTCTGCAAAGTACCTACCCCGAAAATATATATATTTTGACAAGCATAGGGAGACGAGAATTACTGCACGATTAGCCTAATGCGCCGCATAGAGAAAAAGTAGCAGTTTGAGCTTGACAGTGAGTAAAAATCCATTTCTATGGACAAGAATTATTAATGGAAGGGAGTAAAATGGGGTTTTAGATATGTACAGTAGGAGGACTGGTTGTATTTAAGCTCCCTGCAAAGTCTCCCACTGGCAGCATTATCCGGCCTATGCACCTGTCAGACAACAGAACATGACGAAAAATGTACCTTCTTGAAAAGAAGGTGAGACGGTATTAGACAGTCTCCAAAACATTAGACGCGTCACAACTCCGTCCCGTCATTTGCAAGCGTTTACAGGGGGAATCAGGAAAAATTACTGCCTCATTTAGACCCGGGTATAGATTTAAAATTTAAGACTTCCTGAATGTTCACTCCTGCACATGTTTATGCACGGAGCGTGACAGGTTGCTCCCTCCGCAGGCGTCAGATGAGGGCCCTGGGGAGGGGCGTCGTCGAGTGCGGACCAGGTGTCCGCTGAGGCGCCCGCGCCTTAGAACAACCTTCATCAAGCCCACGCCCTCAACAGATCAATCTTCCTGTGACACTTCATTTAGACTGCATTAATGTGGAATTAGGGCCCCATTATGGCTATTGGCAGGACCTGACAGTCCCAGAGCACAGTGATCCTCGCTTCCCAGGAGAGACCGCTGCTGAGCTGAGCAGATAAGGCTTTTTCAGCTGTGCTGGTGAGCCAAAGGAGTCATTAGTAATTCTTTCTGCTTTTTTTAACTCTGTCATCAGTATTGCTAATCAACTAAAGGAATGTGTAAGGGCTTTGCTTTTTGTTTTTGTTGTACGCTTTCTTTTAGATGTGGGTCGTTCAAAGCAGCTTGGATGTTCAAATTCAGGCATACTGAGATTATTAGTTCCTCTCACTGGACACTGTGAGCTACTGAATGTAAAGCAGATCGTAGGGCAGTTTTATGTCATATCAAGACATATTTGTGAAATGTCATAAATCCATGATGAAAGCATTTTTTTATTGCTTCATTTAGCTTGTGTGCATGTACTCATTCAGCAAAGAAGACCTCAAATGCAGTACTTTGCATGGTTTGTCCAGCATTAGCTTCTGGACAGAGACCCCCCTTGCAAACCCACAGACAATACTACAAAATATATAAATAATGCATTATTTTCTCCTTGCTTTTATCCACTGGTCAATAATAATTATATCTGTTTAGCAGAAATGGTGCTCATCCCTTCTGGTTTTAGTTGCCCATCAGTTCTTAAGGTTTTTTTTGCAGCAATGTTTTCCACATCAGCTTTCTTGTCATAAATTTGTCCGTTTCATACTTAATGAGCTAGAACAGTAGGTTGGTAAATCTGACTGTGGCTCTTTGTCAAGACTTGAAAACTGATGGTTTGGACTCTCTCTGTCCAATCAGATTGAGTTTGTTTTGTTTTGCAGAGAGAAATGGGCACAAATTTCTTTCCCTAGACGTTTAGAGCTGATGGAGATACGCCATCAAATTCTTGCAGCTGTTTCGATGCACTGAGCTGAATATAGCCGAATTTAAGTCATTTAGCCATGTATCGTTTTCACGTGCTCTTGCTTCCAGATCTTCTGAAATATACTCACAGGGTTAAATTGCCGTTTACTGCTGAGTGACTCAGACGAACGCACCACAATAATAAGCCACCGTTAACTATTGGATCCTTTCTTTCATCTCCAACAACTGAGGATCTGATTAGATGTTGGAGCTGAAATTCGAGGTCAGGGTGGAGCTTCTTATGAGGTGTGAGTCGGGCTGGCCTCCTTCAGTACCTCCCGCCCCCTCTCCTTCCTTCACTGTCTCAGAGGAGTTCACGGCGAGGCCCCCCTCGCGCACCCTTCACTGACCAGGCGGCTGTGAGGCACACAGATACCCCCTTAAGGAGCTTTGCTCTCTGGAGGAAACTTAATCTCCTTTTTAAACACCATCCCAAGGCTCCTCGCGAGCCATGAATAGAGCGGGGGTGGAGCCCGCTGCAGAGTATCTCCGAACCCACATGGCAGCCCAGCCCAAATCTGAATATCTTAGCCACAACGGAGCTCAGGAGCTCCAACACCAGCACAGGAATTAGCCCTTCGACAGGCCACGCTAAATCCTCCTGCTTCCTCCTCACCGCTCCACTGGCTTCCACCTCCTGTACGCTTGTGCAACGCCTCCGTCTATTCATTCGCCATCATGCATGTGTGACAGGCTGCGGCTGAAAGACAAAATGCTGAGACAGGAATGGTTTGCGCATAAATTTATCTTTAAAAAAAAAATTTTTTTAAATCAACATCAGTAAATAGATGTGAACGTGTCTGGTGAATTCACTAACTTATTTGCAAAATATTTTAGCGAAAGGGTTTATGCTCTGGAACACAGTTCGAAATATTCAAATCAAAAACCAAGTTCATTTTCTTCTAGCTTAAAGGATCAAAATATCTTTAAAAAAATAAATTAGAATGTAAACTTAAATATAAGGAATTCCATTCACGCACAAATTTCAGTCAAGATAAAAATGTCTTTAAAGTGTTTTTCACAAAAGTTTTGCAAAAACTCCATCAGGAGCCTGAACAGGGACAGTTAAAGATCCCTCACGCAGGAAAGTGGTGACATATGGACGTATATGAGATGTGCTTCAGAAGTAACAATAACATTATTATGTACCACTTTAAAACAAAGATTAAATTCTGTCTGAGATAAGGGAAATTACTTTTTTATCTATTCCAAAAACCTCTCTGGTTCTGAAATTTTGAGTTTGCACTCAGTAACAGCATCCACACTGAAAATGGTCGTAGGTGCACTTTCCAGCCACCTAATGCCATTTTAAACCCCCATCAAATAACTATATTACCTTCAGTTGTTAAAAAAAATGTTATATATGTCAAACATAACTTCAAATAAATTTTACTTTCTAATTCGATGCCTTGAAATTTGCCTCTGCCTTCTTCTCTTTCCAACACCTCATAACAGCAGCGCTGCTCTTTGATGTCATTTACAACGGTTCTGAGGAGAGCTGGACTGAGAAGTGGTTGGAGTGATGAGCAGACCGGCAGATCCAGCAGGTGTTTATTATCGCTGCTGCCGCTAGTCTGAAGGAGCTAAACAGGGAAGGTGTGGGGGTGAGAGGGGTGAGTGCTCTGTGACGCAGGAGAAAACTGAAAACTGAAGTTCTGAGGAGGAGCTTCGTGGAAACAGGTGGAGCTTTGTGAGAGCAAGCGTTTATGCAAGAAAATGCAAGAAAGAACCAAAGCAACGGCCAGATATGTTTTTGATGAGGAAATTATAAAATGATTACATGATGAAAAGCTAAAGCAAATCTTTTCTACTGATTAAACTAAACTTTACTGGTTATTACCAGCTGATTTCTCTCTGCACCTACGAAGGATAGGTGTGTAACCTGCATCAAATACTCTTATTTTTAAATTAGGGAAATTCAAAACTACTTTGTCGAGCCCAAAGGAAATTTAATTCTGTCACTTTAGTTGAGTGAAATTGTGTAAATTATTTCATCTTGCTTGAGTTGACTTCTCTCCATTTGCGATCGTTGCTGGGAAAGTAACTTTTACTGGCACACAATCGTCTTTAAATTACTAATCATCTTTCTCAACTCATCTTCAGAAACAAAAACCTGTTTCCTGCGTGGTCTGTGTTGGTCTAATGCTCGTTTGCAGACGCTCGCGCTTCATTTGGACAATCTTTGCTTGTACGTTTGAGCAGAGGAAGAAGACGCACCGATCTCTGCTTGCTTTGTGACCACATTCCCCGGCTCTCTCTCCCCCTTTTCTTGTCCGAGGGGCAAGGATAAATATTAACGCTGACAGACTTGTGCGAAAATCTCTCGGCCATTTTATTTGGAAGGAGGTGTGACAGATTATCGAAGAAGGACGGATTCCTCAGTGGCAAGAGGCAGCGGCTCTCTTTGCTCAGACACTTTGGGACCCGTGCTCTGACATGCTCCTTTAGCACCCTGTCAGAAGACTATTCGCAAAGCAAACACAACCAGAGCTTTCTTTCCACAAGGCGAGCTCTCATAAACTCCCTGAAAAGGACTTAGAGTGCTGAGGAGCCGCAAGAAAACAAGATGTGGGGAAACCAAACAGACCTTACAAAGCCCTGGACATGGTGACTTTAGTCAATTTAACAGGAGTGTGATGTTCACTTGAGGGAGTAAATGGAAAGGCAAATTTCAGCTGCAGTTTATCTCAGCAGGTCAAAACACAGACCAGGGTTGCATTTCATGCTGTCAAGTGAGCAAGCTACAGCAGGAGAAGAAAGGAGAAGAATTTAAGAATCGTTTTCTTTTCCCAATGCTTTATTTTGTTTGCTCATGTAATTCCGAAACGATAATCAAAGATGTCTCTTCTCACCAAGCAAAGCTTGCGCCTTTTTATTGGATTTAGAAAAATCGAGGAGGCGTGACAGTGCGACGTGAGACCAAAAAGGTCAAAACTCTTTCATCCACCCTTTGTCTACACGCGCTTATCACCGGGCGAAAGGCGGGGTCCATCCTGGAGAGGTAGCCAGCCCGTTCACCACAGAGACACAAAGAGGAAACGTTCATGCATGCAAGCATTTATGCCTGAGGGCAATTAAGACCAATTAACCTAACATGAATATTTATGGGCTGTGAGAGGTAGAAAACCCACACATGCCCTGGGAAAACATACGAGCTTCATGAAGGATGAAGGATGGATGGGATTCAAACCCAGCACCTTCGTGCTGCAGCAGCATTGGCATATCACAGTATAGTCCTACCAACGGTAAAAGGTGAAAAGACATCCACATAAAGGCATCAGCTGATCTGCAGTTGTGGTTTAATCAGAAGGACAAAAAACTAGACTTTTGCTATTTTGATTTTGGCTAAATTTCTACAGGACATGCAAGTTGAGAAAGTTCAGTTTTCAAATAAAGACAAGGACTGGCCAACCTTAAAATAGCCTAGAAAAAATGATGTCCATTGATTGAAAGGTCAGAGCTCATTGTTGACATAGTGGGAACATTCAGCATGGCTAAACACTGTCTTGAAAATGGCACCGTTATCCAGAGCTGGTCCAAGCAAAGCGATTTTTGATTGCGGTGTGAGATTCTGACACCTCAGTGATAATACAGTCCACACACTGGCTTAGCAGAGCAGAATGTGTATGAGGAATTTACAACCTGGAGAACGAGTGAATCATGAAACACACAGAGGCTTTGTAAGCACACTCGGGAGGGGGGGGTGGGGGGGTTAGCAAACTGCCGACACCTTAAACTGACTTCCTTGTAAATATTATTAAAAAATAAAACTAAAAACATCCAAAAGAAATGAATGAATCTACAGGACCAGAAAAATCATTTTGGACAGCCGCAAGTCTAGTTCATCTTTTGGGCAAAATGTCCAGATGCCTGAAGGCGCCATGTTGCTCTGCTGAATCATTTACACATGTAGCAATGAGACTTTTTTATGTTACAGATATAAAAAGTTTTCAATGCAAATTGTGTATCAGTCCCCCCCCCAAAAGAAAACAAAGGACCTTGTGAATATGTGATAAGGGAATACCATCAATGACGGCGTATACATGTATATATATCCATGTCATTCTTACTTATTTAACGGACTGCAGACCTGTCCTGTGTTGTGCATAAAAGCCTCCCTGAGCAATTTCCCCTCTGCTCGCCCTCAATGAGTGTGTGGCTGGGAACCCGCAGAGGAAAAAAAAAAACCTCCATTACCTCTGGAGTCAAAACTGGGTCAAAACCGGGTCAAATGGTTGAACCAAAAATTAATTTACAAGTGGCCAAATTGAGCATTACAGGGGTTCAGGAGGGTGTGAGGGCAAATGGAGGCAAATGGAAAGTGAGATCTTAATTCAGAGTTGGACTCTAATGGGGGGAGTTCTCTCTCTGGGGGGGTGTGGGACCAGTATTTCCCAGTTTCTACAATTGAAAAAGTGAGCCGAATAGATCATCCATTTGTTCACCATCTTTGCTCCAGTCTTAATTGGAATTCAATTTATCTGCGTGCGGTCCGTGTGTGCGTGTGTGTGTGTGTGTGTGTGCGCGTTGAAGCCGCTTAGATTTTTAGTGCTTGATGGGCTCTGAAATACATTTCTCTTGAGCCTCGAGCAGACTTAGATACACTTGTCACATAATCAAATGTGAAATACAAAGCACTGTACGGTGAAAGGGCCAGGACTTTATTCCAGTGAAATAATTTAGTTTTTTTTTTTAGTTTTTTAAACCACCTCTCCCCTCTCCAGCCGGTTGCTTTCATGTCATTTAGATGAGTGGTTAATAAGGCAGGGCGTTAAGAGGATTATGATCTGGTTGGGCCATGGCTGCTACTGGCAGGAAAAAGTATAAAGGAGGGGGAGTCCAAGCATCTGAAGCAGCTGTTGAAGGAGGAGGATGGAGGGGGGGGCGGGGGGGTGTCGCACATTTGGTTGGCAAAATACCGGGCAGGAAAAAAGTATCCTCCTCACTGTCAAGATTCATTTAGTCAGAACTAAGCACCCCAAACGGACCTGAGCCCTTCAATGGGACCCTATCTTCTTCCTGTTCTCCGGGACTCCAGGGGATTTGCCTGAAAGACTCGATATCTAGTTCAGAGTTAATGAAGACCTTGAAAATGGTCAGAAAGGTGGAGAACAAGTATCGGAAAGCCAATGAGGAGGGGAGAGTCCTAGGCTGAGGTTTAAAAAAAAACAAAAAAAACGGAGCACGAAAGGAATTGGGGGGTTGCGTATCACAGCCCAGACCAGTGAAGACTTTATGGCTGAGTGTGTTGGAAGATCCAAAGATGGAGCTTAAGACATAGGGATTTTTTTTTTTCTTCTTTTTTTCTAGTGGGCATTCAGACTTTCATATGAGAAGAAAGGAAGTTATTACAGGTAGAGCAGATTTTCCCCCCCGGGGAATCTTCGTCTCAGTGTGTTCTAGAAGAACTTGGAGGATGGACCAGGCTTGTCGGCGGTGAACGGCGAAGAAAGAGTCTGATTCTAACAACTACTGCTGGGGCTCCACTGGCTAAAGTGTCCTCTCATGCCTTTTCCAAAAAAGCCAGGCACTGTGGAAAAGCTCATTTTAATAAATCTCTTTGGATCAGCTGCCGCTCGCGCCACCGAGAAGACACAAGCCTCACCATTCCCCCCCACCAAACCCCCTCCACTCTTTCTGCCATCCTCATCCCCGGCACAACCTCGTACCCCGCCCTGCAACTCGCAACGCCTCGTGCCAGGCTTCTCAAATGCATCTTTAATTCAGCAACTTTGAAGTGGCACTCCGGCAAATGCACTCAATCAATTATAAATGAAATAATCTCCTTATGATATTAGAGATTTTTAAAGTCTAAGAAATACCGGGAGATTAGGGAGCCCAAATCAGTTTTAGCGGTATCTAAAGTGACAGCAGGAGAATCATTGGAGGGAGCGGGTAGAAACTTAAAATGATTATGTAGATCTGTGTCACTGCCGAATGTTTCTGCAAATCCCTGCTGGATCTACCGTAACAGAGGGAACAGATTATTCTTGGCCTTATTTAAAGGGTTGGAGTTCTTAAGTGGCTTTTTTTTTTTATATATATATAAACGGAAACGTTTATATATATTTACTGCTACTCTCTTTCCCTCTTCACAGTTACTCCTGAAGCTTCTTTCGCCCATCATTCACCCATTGGGTTACCCAGATCTATGAGATTCCTCACTTGTACACTGGATTTAAAGATATTAAAGTTTTACCTCACAGTGCAGCACATCTCCACCGCTTTCTTGTATTGGGTTGATTATCCAATTTAATAAATATCATTTTAAATTAAGTAGAATAATAAGAGCTGCTGCAGTGTGTGCAGAGCGTGACAAGCAAAGAGCCGCTATCACCAACAGAGTTGCTCTCATTCATAGCAAAGAGCAACAGAATCGGGCGGCTTGTGAGCGTCACAGTGGTGGTGGCGCCGTCATGCTGTGGGGATGTGCTCGGGTTTTTTTCAGCGAACGAGATTGACGTGCTTGAATGGTATAGTCAAAGTTCAAATTTGAATAAAATTAGGAATCTGAGACAAAACTTTAAAACGGCTGTTCATATGTTCATGTCAATCTAATGGCAATTTTATGAAGAAAAATGGGTAAAAACAAATTGTATTTGTTCATCTAAAAAGCCGGTTTGCATCCAGGAAGAGCCTCAGCTGTAATTGCGGCACAACTGCAGTTGTTCAGCGTGTTTACTCAGATGGAATGAACGCAAATTCACACCATTTTCAGACTTATTTGAACGGGTATGAATACTTTTCCAAGGCCCTGCTAAGCCTTGACTTTATTTCTGGCCATTTTTGCAGAGCAGCTGTAGTGTTTATCGTCCTCCACCATTAGTCACAGTCGTAGAAACTACGACCCGACGAACATTTCTATCACGTCGGGGTTCATTCATCTTTGATTACACCTTTCAGATGATATAAATTACGCCTATCCAACGCTGTTAGCTTGATGGATTACAGGGGCCCATATGAAACACACTGATCAATATCATGGATTAGTTCCTGTTTCAAGGCTGTGCAGCTCTTTGGAAACACATTCCTGGAGTCTGCCTTCGCAGTGAGCCACGGCAGTGGAGCTGGAGAGCTCTGCTGCAGAGTAAAGCACGAAAATAAAGTGAATAATGCAAAACCAATACTTGTAACTACGGATAACTACAACTTTAATCAGTTTCATATCTTCTGGTGACATTCCAACTATTGTTTTGTTCTTTTACCATGGGAAAGCGTTGCACATTAATGCCGACGACCTTAGTCGAGGTTTTTAGGAAGTTGGAAATTCAGTAAACATACAAGTGTGGACAGATTCTGCAGGGCAAGTATGTGACATCTTAATTTGGCCCTCAGACAGAAGAGGTTGCTGCTTTCAGGAGAAACGGGTGACTGCAGAGATCACCCCAAACTGTCGGAATTCAGTCATTTTCATTCAAGAGGAGAAAAAAAAAAAAAAAAATTCTGAAAGCACCAGGAAAAAAACAATTGGAGACATTCATTAAGCCTAATCAAAATGTCCCATATGGACATGGAGCAGCTTAACTGAGCTATTCTTTCAAAATAAAACTCACCAATTAACTGCCGGTCCCAGTCAGAGAGTCAGTCGTGGCTGACTCTCCACACAATCCAAAGAGGCAGATGCAGGGAGAAGCCTGACATCTCCGTGTTTAGGTAATTATCACCACTTCTGGCATGAGCTGAAGGGCCTCTTAACTGCCTCATTGTTGTTGTTAAACAGTTTGCCCTGCAGATTGATGATGAAAAGGGAACATAGAGCCACACCTCTCCTGGGACTGTGACATAATGTGCAAGCGTCCCCTGTGGCCCGGCCAGCTGGGCAGGCTAAACGCAACACTCACAAGCGGGATTGTATGAACAACCACGGGGGGGTAGTTCATACAATACATTATTCATACCCATCTGAAGGTACACACTCCATGGCAACACACACTCACCACCTCCACTTTTTCGTTTATTCAAATCCAGCCACTTTATCATATCAGTGGCAGGGCTGAGGAGTCATACATCCCCGTAGATGCTCCGGTCTTTTCCTGCATCGTCATCAGATTCCCCAGCGCTCCCCAGTGTGGAGCTCCCCTCATTCATATTCATATGGAGTCAGATTTCTTTTTTTTTTTTTTTTTGCCGCAGGCCTCCTCTGTGTGTGTGCGAGGCTGGGCCTTGGGGGCAACACAATGGAAACCAAACAAACAAGCAAACCGACATAGTCCTACTCTGGCTTTTCTAATTGTTGTCAACGTTCCAGAAAAAACACATACAGAAATCTGTAGCTCTTAAATAGTAATTTGTGTCTTGCGTGGTGCTAATGTGGGCTGAAAGGATTATCTAACGAGAGGACTGCAGCTCTCTCTCTCTCTCTCATACTGCTTTCACGCTTCCCGTCTTAAAGCTCGATTGTGAGCCGACATTTTGCATCAACGTTTACGTACAAATTTTAATCAAACCGCCACCATGCCAGTGTGACCAGTCAGAAGTGACCCTCGTCCTCAGACCTATGGTGTCAGACACAGCATACTGCAAAATTGCGACAAGTTTCGCTTCAGTAACATAAAAGATGGATGAAAAACAACATTCAGGTTATTATAAAAGCTTGAATGTGGGTCACATCTGAGCAAAATAGTTGATTAGGGCAACTGGTGGTTAGACTGGGATTGCAGCCTCTGTTTAGCTACTTGCTACTGGTCTGAATGGATAATCAATTTCTGAAGACAGAGTTAAGAAATTTTGAAGTGACGTTCTGTTTAAAGACTTAAGAAGCTACTCTCCTACCTGTTCTAGCTAACTTTTGTAAAGGTTTTATGAAATATATATATTAAAAAAACAAAACTGTTTGTCCCAAGGGGTTATAATGACTAGTTGGAGCAGACTTAAAAGCACTCCAATCTCAGAAGGGTGATAACAGTTCATTGAAACAATATTTATGAACCTTGGAAAAAAAAAAGGCACATTAGGAGGACCCAAGCACAAAGATGACAGCAGAGAAGATTTCAATGAAAGAATATCAAATGATGACTTACAGGAGGCTACAACTGGACATGAAATGAAGAAGAGAGAAAAGGCATGGAAACAGGAAAACAAGGAAGGAGCCAGCGTGGAACAATGCAAACCGGAGTGCTTAAATACAGAGGGAGAGGTGGAGGTGACGGAGGAACCAGACGAGCTAATCAGGGAGAGGTTGAAGCAGCTGAGGGAGGGCGCAGGCAGAGAGGAGAGGTGAAGATGGAAAACACACACAAATTTGCTATTTCAAGTAACGAAAAAGAAAAATTAACTAGTAATATATCTAAGAAAAAGAAAAAAAAAGAAATGTTTAAACACAAATGAAACTTCAGGTGCTAACACCTATGGATCATTATTTATCAGAAGTGTATTGTCAGAAAACTCACAAATCCAAGTTTCTAGAAAAACCAGGAATCTCTCATTGCACCTCAAAGACTAAATTATGTTTAGTTACAAATGAAAATGCCAAGAGTTTCTGACGGTAAATAAGATATTAGCTATTTAGTATATTTTTATATAGAAACACACTTTAAAAATCTTTGGAATATCCCTTAAAGAAGTGAAAGCTCAATAAGGTTCTTTACTCTCCATCTTTCATATTTCCTATCCTTCGAGTAAAGAATACGCGATGTTTAGTCAACCTGCTCATCTACACCCATTTTCCACTCCAAATTTGCAAGTAGTTCTTCATTTTAATGCTTTGGGCCTGTTTAGGTCTCCGGGTTAAGTGAGGCTTTCCCAACAGAAAGCCCCATGCCTTCAGGCCTCCTCAAAGAGTCATTTCTTAAGCACTTTTTTCACACTGGTTTTCTATCTCTGCAGAGGCCTCCGTCGGACTGTAATTAGAGTCAAATGGCTGGGAGCAGCCTCGCTGCTCTGCAGGTAACCCAGTAAAATATGGTTTTGCTAAATGTGACGCTGTCCTTTAGGGACTTCTGGGACTTTGTCTTCTTCTGCTCGTTTGCTGGACGGCAAGCCGAATGGGTTGCCAGTTGATAAGAAGTGTGCCAGCAAAAGAAAGACACACATGTTTTAATACAAACTAATATTAAATTTGGTATATGGCCTGGTAGTTTTTACTTCAAGAATCTCTCAAAGGGGTTCAGACGAGTCATCGTGCTGCATGGTGTCCTAACTTTCCCTCTGACTTTTCTTTTTAATGTTTTTTGTATCATGTTAGTTTGGCGACTCTTTGGCCACTCGATGCCGTTTCAGCTCTCTCCCTACGGCCAGCAAAAAGCTTTTCTAAGAAGGCTTTTTCAGAACAAGGCATAAACCCAGATTATGAAAGAACAATAAAACCGTCCCTTATGTTCATTTCATAAAACACTGCATAATAAAGCTTATGGATAAGAGCCTGACTTAACAAGTCTAATGTGCTCTTATCAAAATGCAGGTTGACGAGTGGAGAGTTTATGGTGGATTAAACTGAAGTTCAACTGTCTGTAAACCCAAATTACAAACTGTACGCGAAACGTTATTGTGCACGATGTGTCCACGTGTCCATTGCATCTGACCTTTTCGGTGTCCATTAATCAAATAACAGAAACGAAAGACTATGACGACGCTAATGGGAAGTTCTGCGAGTTTCTCACTTGAAAAGAGAACAGTACGACTCCAGAGTGCCTTAAGCTCAACGGATGAGCCTCAATTCACTAAATGCTTGAATCCATATGACCCCCAGATGCTTTAAAGCAGATTTAACAACAATAGACAGATGTTGGATGTTTAGAGGTAGTGTAGGGGAAGTGGTTATCACACCGGCAGATTTTTTTTCTTTCTTTTTTTTCCCCCCCTCATCCTTTTAATCTGGAAAAGACTCAGAGCTGTTTCTAAGTGCTTCCAAATCAGATAACAGAGACAGAGAAAATCAACTTCTCTGTGTAAGCGTGCACTGCTTTGTGGGGCTGATATGGACCAGAGAGGATTATTCTTGGATGGGAGGCTGGCTTTGGAAGATCTACAAAGATGGAAATATGGATGTTCCTGCTTTAGAGGATCATGACAGTCGAATAGCGGGTCAAACCGCTTTGTCTGAGTCATGCAAAGACTCTTTAAAAGGTAATGGCACCAAATTTCATAATTCAAACTCTTCTATTTTTTTTTTTATCTTCATGAAATTTCAGCAGAACTGAACTCTGTTCTGTATTTTTTTTTTATTTTTTTATTTCATTCACAAATGTTCTATTGAATCAAGTTAATGTTCACTAGAGCTGATAATAGTCAGTCTTACGTTCTATCACAATTCATTCCTCATCATTCCAGCACAACCAGGTGGGTCAGACTTACACATTGCATGTCTGGTTGTTCCTGCAAATGCATGTCGCAGTCGATTTCCCGTTTCCGAATCCAGGTAATGAGACGATTATGATTGACCGGTTTCAAAGTCCCCTGACTAAGAAACGATCCTCTGCGTCTTTATATGCTGGACATACACACTGCATCCTCTACACGCTAGTTCATTTTCAAAATCGTAGCTTCTTGTCTGTTCATGCATCCTGATCTGCTCTGCACAACGTGCAGCACGAGATGCTCGGAGCATAGCTTAAACACTAGTTGTTCAATTTTGCAGTGTTCATTGCAAAAGATTTAAGTTTAAGAAGAAAAACTTTTTTTCATCAGCTTTGTCTACACATGCTGACCTGGATACACATTTAAATATGTTATAAATCAACTCGTCCACAAGATATATCAAACTAGATAGAAAACATGCTAACAATAGCCTGTGTATTAATTTTGTGTGTGTGTGTATAGCTGCATGAATCAAGTCAGATATTTGTGAGAATCATATCTTAAAGTGAGGAAGATTAAGTCTTTAGTAGATTAACTAGTTTGTTATCCTTGTAAACATCATGGCAGAGGAAAAAAAACTAAACAACAGAAGACTATGGTGTCCAAAATGTCCTAGGAGACTGAATCAAAAAGGACACAATGTAAGTACGAATGTAAGCCCTGGCATCCTGATGAAGTATTGTTTTATTATACTCTTTAAAATTGGTGAATTTAGATCAGTAGTAGAAAAGAGGGCCAGTATTTTCCCAACACAGCAATTCTTTGTTCAGTTTCCAACTATGGACCATTTCTGTATGTCTTCACTGTAAGAACTGTCGGCACGAAGAGGGACTTTCAAATGCTTCGAGAAAGGAAACAAAAGGAACTGGGGTTCAACACACACTGGATTTGTTTCACTGTGTCCAACTATTAAATTGTTTAACTCCAGCTGCTGACTCAATTGAAATGCTTCCAAGACATTTTTGCATGAAGGAATCTCTACAAACTTCAAGGAATTGGGCATTTCTGGAAAAATCGAATATTCCTCCGTATCCAAGAGGAAGATGAAGTATCAAACAAAAGAACCATTCTGCAAAAGCTGCTGAGTAACGACATTTGCTGAGCTTTCAGAGACATTTCCAGTTTCTTACAGGGAGGGATTTTTTTTTAATATATAACATGACTTTGTGATAGTTTTTTTTTAATCTATATCAATTCTCAAATTTAGAATTTGAGTCACTGAAAGCGAAATAGATTTATTTACATTTGCTTTTACAAAGAGTCCTGCATGTTGACTATGGGTCTCCACAGTAGGTCACTGATATTCCCAGTCCCAGCCCTTTCCCAGGGTGATAGTTAATTACCCAGGATAAATCCAGCGGCAATTTGTCAGGCTGCTCCTGCATTCCCAGCCACCCTATTCACACCCTCCTCTCTTCTTCCTCATTCTAAGCTCATGTAATGAATCACTAATCACTCAGTCCCTTATGAACATCCCCAGCCTATTATCTCTTAATTACCCCAACCGTGTGGCAGCAACAGAGGCCAGCAGGGGGCACACAGTGACAAAAAGGAAACACAACAAATACCACGCAAGTGAATCAAATCCATTTCTGCTCCAAGATTTTCAGATAAGATTTCAAAAAGTCAGAGGTTTGTTGCATGTGTGTGTGTGTGTGTGTGTGGGAATGAGGGCAGTGTATTTACAGTCACTCGGTGAGTTATGTGTGTCACCAAGTCTGTACACTTTAGAGGACCCTCCAGCTGTGGTGGTTTATGTACATGCAGCCAGAACTGCCTCGCTCTCAATCTCTGCTTGGCCTTTCTGACCGCCGGGCTGCAAACGGTCCTCTCGTGGAGCAACGGCGCCGCGGTGGAAAATGGAGCCTCTAACTCACAGAGTCATTTGCCGACGCCACTCTTGGGATTCGAAGCGAGTTTGCGGCAGTGCAAAGATAGAAATTGGAACTGGCAGCAAACATGAAATGGGGTCATGGGATTTGCCCCCCGACACACACACGCACACACACGCACACACACTCCGCCGGCACATACAGGGAGCATGTGAATTTGAAGGTCTCCTGATTATCAAGGGTGGTCTATTCAGACAAAGGGTGGCAGAGATAAACTGTCTTTTACAGAGTTTCCTAAAGAGACTTGGTCCTTCAGTATCTTTTGAAGAGTCTTCACATGAGACATTAAGTAGAGTTTAATTGATTTGAGGTTTATTAAAAGTAAAGCCTTTATGCCTTAGATACAAGTTGAAGGTCATCATTTGTGTGAAATTCCAATACTTTTTTTTTTCTGAGAAAGTGCCAAATAATAAGTTTGCTTGTTGTTGTTATTGCCTGTTTAGATCAACCATGTAAACCCAGAACAATTTCTTTTGAGTGTCTTAACTGACAGGTGACCCCTTCAAAAATTTCTTGACATGTTTTTGAATTTAATCTCACTAATTTCAACACGTCCCTTGAGGATCTTAAAGCTTAACTTTCGAAAAGGGGAAGAGAAAATCTCTAAACACCATTTTCTGGAATCCTAGTGTTCATCTTTGTCAGCCATTTAGTGAAAGCCTGTCAAAAATGGTTAGCTTCTCCAGTGAAACTACTTCTTTGGATCGTAGCTCCCAGTCCTGCCCTATGTCTGCACAGTTTGTTTCTATCCCCTTGTTTCTCCCCTTTTGTTTAGATAAAGCAAGGGATTAGGATAGATTTGCCCCCATAAAGCAGTGGTTTGATGGGCTTTTATCCCACCATGTTGCTAAAGCTGTGTAGCCCCTGGATTAGGCCCTGACAATAGAAACCCTTGTGCTGGGCCGCAGCCTGAGGGGCACAACCGAAGATCTGCTCTGAGAAAGAGGGAGGAAGCAAACCTGCCAACTCCGATACATCAAGTCTGCCGGAGAAAGCGTTCAGACGAGTCGCGGCGGGGACTGCTCAATCACACGAGGGGAGAGAGCACAACTCATGGCTTACATCACATCTGGACAGTAGCTCAACCCATTGCTCCAGGTTGCTGACTTTAAGCGAATTGCGTTCGTGAAAGCGTCTTCCACAGATGAAATTCACAAATGCTTCGTGAAGACAGAACTTGAAATGAAAGCGCAATCGATCAGTCAAAAACTGATAAAGTCAAAGGCATTATTAAAAACAAAAACACAATTACACTTAAAAATAATTATTATTGATAGAATTTGATCTTATGTAACACAGTTTTCAGTTCATGTCCACACCATGCAATGCATATAAACCCTGCAGTCTATGGACGGGGAGCTGGAGAGAACACCCTGTTAAGTGTTTACGAATAAACAAAAAGGCTTGTTCGTTTAAAAGCGGGCGTCGCGCACGTGTGAGGACAGACTTAAAGGTGAATGGCCCACTAATACACAGCCAGAGGCCTGCTGGTGGCAAGCTGCTTTGTTACTCCAGTCACACAAAGTCCCACTGAAGCAGTCAATTCTGAACCATGCATCAAAATGATTAATTTCACCCAAATGAGCACAAGCTAACCTTGGCTGCGAGCATGAGCTGGCCACAGCTGCTGGAAGAAAACCTAATATATGCGGAAAACGAAAGCAAAAAGTTAATGATAAAAGTTAATGAGCTCAGAAGGCAGAATGCGTCAACTTTCTTCCGAAGTTGGGAGAGTTTCACTCTGAGCCCTTTGAGGGGTAAAATTACAAACTAGCACGCATTATAAACCTGATTAAAACTGCAGATGATTTAGAAATCCCAGCAGCTTCCTCGTCTGAGCGTTGATTTATGCCGCCAAAGTCCTGATGCAGGGATAGACGTGTGGAGGCAGAGGGATGACTGAAGACGTTAACTCAGATCTAAGCAGAGGCTTTAACGAGATAAAGCTTTCAATGCAGCCAGAGTGAGGAGAACAATGAGCATCCCATTGAAATCCGCCAAAATCCCAGAGTTATGAGCAGCACTGAGGATCGGAGGCATCGAAAGTATCAAACAAAAAAAAAAGACAGAAAAAAAAATTAAAATAAAACCAGAGTAATTTGCATAATTAACAACAAAACTATCAAATTACGTCTGGAACGTGAAATTGTATTATTTGTTTTTGAGTTGGATGATAAAAGCAAGAATTGGAGATAAAAACGCTGGTACTTAATAAACAGTTTTTATTTATGTAATCGTGAGATTTTGATGGCATCAATAGGAAGACTGACAACAATTTAATTTTCCTTTGCAATTAAAAACAAATTACTTGAACTGAATAAAGACCCTAGAGGTTAAGAAAACAGGATCAGATGTTTTAGCGGCATAGAAATAATGGTCACACTGGAAACTTAAAGATACGTAAGTAATACTTACTCTACTGAGATTAAATGTAAAATATCACACTCCACCATTTTTTTAATGAAAGGTATTTACAGTTCATTTTAAATTATAATCCAAGATACCATTAAAAACACATTTTGTCCATTCATTGTTGCTTTTCTATCTATATAGCAAGGAGAAAGTTGATCAAAATTTGCCTTGTGCTACATTTCGTCACCCACAGTCGGATATTAGGCTATTAATTCAAGAGGTGTCAATATGGATGGTGCATTTGGTAGTTGGCCTGGACCAGTGTGAGATGTGCCTCTATTTCAGAACAGCTGATCCAAATGATTGCAGGACCTCTTCTGCAAGTCACCAAGAACTGCAGAAGCCACAGATTCAATCCAGGTGTGGAAGAGAAAATACCTAAAACATGCAGGGCAGGAGTCCCCCAGGACTGGAACTGAGAAACACTGGCCTATAGACACAGAGGAATTTGATATGTGTTGATAGAAAAACGCTTGCTGAAATTGCGCCAGGAAGAAGCTTAAGGCTGTGTCCAAAGTCAGTCCCTGCAGAAGTTTCACAAGCTGAAGAGATAATTAGAGCAGCTCTCCATCTCAACAGCCATGACTGCAGGAAAAGCTTCCCTGACCGGGAATCGAACCCGGACCGCGGCGGTGAGAGCGCCGAATCCTTCCCACTAGACCACCAGGAAGGACGCAGGGAAACGTCCTCAGGCATCATCGGAGGCCCGCCAACCTGATGATAAACGCGTTCTAAATGTATTATTCTGAATTATTTACGATTTCAAGCGCTTAATCCCGTTCACCTCTGTACTTTTTTTTTTTTTTTTTTTTTAACGAGAATAATAACAATAAGGTTGTTCCTTATTTCTTGGTCAGCTGCTGCTTCTGCTGGCCTAGAAAATCCTTCTAAACCGGGCCTCTTGACTCCTTCATTGAAAGCCTTGAGCCGCGCTGGACATTAGGCCGCATTAGGTCGCGTCGGAAAGCTGATTTAAGGAAGAGCAGCTGAGAGGAATTTCCTTCCCGCTTTATTTTGCTTTAGAGACGCTTCCCACAAAGAGACCCTGCTCAGATTTACCTCCAGTTTAACTTCTTACGTCCATCGGTTCACAAGTTAATCCAATTTCTCCCTCTTTAGGCCCAAAAATGCGAAGCGGCTGCAGACAACAAAAAGGGAGAAGAAAACATAGAGTAAACAAAATAAAAGGAAAATGGAGAGAGAAAAAAAAGTGGAAATAAATACTTTGATTTATTTTATTTATTTATTTTTGTTGGTGATTACGTTCAAAATTAAACTAAATGTTGGGATTGCTGGCCACTTGTTGCAGCGGCCATCTTTAGGCTGTACGTTTCTTTCATTGGGCTGATCAAACAAACAACAAAAACAGAAGAAAATACCACAGAACTTCAACTGAGCTGAGCAGCAGCTCAATAAATTATGTTCACACACACACACACACACACACACACACACACACACACACACACACACACACACACACACACACACACACACACACACCCACACACACACACACACACACACACACACACATCACTTTCAGGAGTCTGAGATATCGGGATTGAATGTCTAACCTCAGCCTCCCTTCCCTTCTCTTCTCTCTCCACCTGCTTCCCTCTCTCTAAATTCAGCAAAAAATAAAAAAAATAAAAAATATGCAGGCTTTACATTAAAAGGCTACTTTCGCTGCCCTTAATTCCAGCCTAAACGGTTTTTCCTCGCAAGAAGGAATCTTTTCTAAAAAAAAAAAAAAAAAAAACCCGAAGAAGGGAGGGAGGGTGGAGGGGTGTATTATTGTTTTAATCCTCTTACCAGCAGTCATTTTAAGACATTTTTAGAGGGGTGAAATGGCGTCTTGTCTACCCAATCCTAACCCAAAATCCCCGCGGGGCCCCGGGGGAGCTGCTGGAGGCGCAGCGGCTCCCCGGGCTGCATCTCTCCATCTCTGCCGCTTTCCCACAAAACCGCGCGGAAGCTGCGAAGGGGAGTGGGGGGGGGGGAGGGGGGAGACAAAATGAAAAGCACGGCATTAACCCCAGAGTGGCCGATCCGTGCGCGCCGCCCGAGCGCATAAAGGCCGAACCTGGAGCCTGATATTTGCATATCATTTAATTACCGCCGCGCGTGACGGATCTTTTCCACTGAACGCAAACGTCTCATTGGATTTGAGACGAACTGCTTGGATGTCGGAACTTAAGATTTATTTAAACGTACGACCACAAAACGAATCTAACACTTTATATATCATTTGTGTTGCTTGGCAATTATATATAGCCAATATATAATTATATATACTATATATTTTATATAGTCTGAGAAGACTAAGAAAGAAAGTTGTACCTGTGCAAGCATAAGAAATTAAAGCGAGCATCTAGTTTCATATTGGATTGCTTTGCTTTACATTGTAACTTTTTATTGTTGTCAGATGTCCTACAGGTGCTCCACTGCAGCTCAATGTAACATTTTTTTTTACTGTAAATTCAAATGCGGGAGCTACTGTTTAATGGTTGGAGATGACATTTTGATAAAAAGGATAAAACGTGACGAGTTGGAAAACATCAGTTCGACACTTGCTTTTCTGAAAAAGAAGAAGGGGAAAAAAAAGCTATCATAAAGACAGACAAGTCATTAATTTACTTAGAAGTGCGCATCTATTGATTGATTTGTGAATGCTCAGTAAAAGTTGTTTACATCTCCAAAATAGTTGCATTTATCAATCAGCAGGATAATTAAAAAACAAAACAAAAAAAAAAAAACTGCGATTTATGTTTTCTATCTGTGTATCTGTCTTGTACAGTCATCTCAGATGTAGCGATGTTGAACTGGGGGTCCGCAGACGGGGAGGCGCACGCCTCGGCAGGAGGAAGAGGAGGAAAGCGACGTGATTGGCGCACCAGTCGGAGCTTCCGTGCGTCCCCGGCGACCCCACCCGGAGCGCTTTAAAAGCCCGCAGATGGCAGCTCTGCATCCTCCCCCGCAGCCACGGCGAAAGAGAAGGGGCGGACGGCGGAGCGACACGCGCGCAGCGGACTATCCTCAAGGCGTCAAAAACCCCGCAGGAAAACTCGAGAGCGGAGAAGATGAGAGGGCGGCTGACGAACTCTGGGAAGAAGTAGTTTGATACGCGAGTGTTTATTTCCAGGCCGGAGAAGCCTATCCAAGTTGCGCGGAGGAAAAAAAAACAGGAAGGTAAGGTGTTTGCTGAATCAGAGTTGATGCTGATTTATTTATTTATTTTTTTGTTTTCTTCGCGGAATTTGTTCAAACAAAGTGGATTGTTTTACGCCTTTAAAATCTCGCTCTTATCCAGCAGTTTTATTTCAGGGAGAAAGATAAATCTCTCTCCCCCCCCCCCCCAGAAAAATGTGACGTCAGTTTACAGATGTCAATAAAACTTTTAACACCCAACTCTAAAATGGTTTTAGATTGATTTATTAGCCTTGTTTTTGTTAACGCTCCCTCCGTCCCTATCATTTTTAGCCTTTACATCCCTTTTGAAATAAATAATGACGCTCAGCAGATGACTGCACGCTGAGCCCCGGCCCCCGCGGCGCTTCTTTACCAAACGCAGCATAACTCATAAATCCACGGCAATAAGCATAATTAGGCCGTAATCAGAGCCCGGGGCTTCGTGACATTGTCCTGAAAGAAGAGCATTGTGTTGCATTTTACACGCAGATTGGAAGAAAATTGAACAGATTAAATAATTCAAGGTAGGTGTTTTTTAAATGTCCCTCAGGGGCAACGGCATAAAATAGAATAGAATAGAATAGAAAAAGTAAATAAATACAAGAAGTTGTATTGCATTGGTCCAACTTTTCTTTTAAATCACACCGTCCCACGAAGCGCACGCATGTGGAACACCTTTCACGCGTCAGGACTGATGATAAATTAATAGCCTCGTATAGTTGAAACCTATCTGCAGACGCATTAAAAAAAAAAAAAAAAAAAAAGAAAGAAAGAAAGAAAAAGAAGGGGAGCCCAATAGGGAATCCTGTGCATAATTCTCTGACACGGTTTGTCCCGTCAGCCTGCAGGCGTCTGAAACTGACCCGGGACCCGTTTCCCAAACTGATCAAGACAAGGAGCGAAGATAGAAAATAATCTACTTTTTTTTTTTTTTTTTAATTGCACTTTATATCAATCGCAAACTGCAGGTCTGATCGTCAGTGAGTTCACAAAGCAAAAATATATATTTTCATTAAAACCTTTCCACTCTGAAAAAACTCCCCGCGTCACCTGAACTTGTTTAAATGTCGGAATCTTTTAAACAAAATTATGTTATTATCATTATTAAAATTTAAATGACATTTTAAAATATGCCAGTCATCTAGTTTAGAACATTGAAAGTATAATAATAATAATAATAATAATAATAATTCTTATTTTTAAACTAAGGCGCAAATAATTAATTTAATTAAGGGCAAATTTTACTCAATTAATTTTATATTTGATCTAAAGCCACAATTTATTTTTATTTTTTTTAAGAAACACAGGTGTGTGGTTTAAGATCAGTTTGTTTTTCTTATTGATGTTTCGTACATTTTACAGAGTACACCCTGAAAACTTTCCTTATTAAGAATATTCTTCTTCTTAACCTAAATCTATTTAAACTCATCAGGCGTCATCCTTATTTTCTGTCCGACCAGGCATAAACTAAAAAGCGCCTCCATTTAACTTGTTGACAGTTGAATCTATTCACTCGTTTTACAAGAAAATAAAAAATAAAACAAAAATTCCTGCATGTGTATTTTAATAGTAAAACGTTTTAATTGAATATCTGTTGAGTAAAAAGGACCAACAGCAGCTCGTCCTCTCTGCAGAAGTGTCGTGCAGCCATGCAGCACTACGGGGTGAACGGCTACTCTCTGCACGCCATGAATTCCCTGAGTGCCATGTACAACCTTCACCAACAGGCGGCGCAGCAAGCGCAGCATGCACCTGACTACAGGCCCTCAGTGCATGCGTTAACCCTTGCAGAGAGACTGGCAGGTAAGAATCAGTTGCACATTCTCTCGTTTTACATTTCCCACTTTGTTACAGCCTTCGCTTGTTTAAGCAACATATATTTACTAACACCAGGAGCTCACCTTCCCCCTTGACTTATCAGTCCCTTGAATTAAACTGGTCATGTTTCTTCTTTCTCAACGGTTGTACATTTCAAGACATTATCCTTGAGGCCCGCTATGGCTCCCAGCACAGAAAGCAGAGGCGCAGCCGCACGGCCTTTACCGCTCAACAGCTGGAGGCTCTGGAAAAAACCTTCCAGAAGACCCACTACCCTGACGTGGTGATGCGGGAGCGCCTGGCCATGTGCACCAACCTGCCTGAGGCCCGTGTGCAGGTAAAAAAAAAAAAAAAAAAAGAGGACGTCCACGTAAAGGCATAAAAATAGGATTTAGTTTTGGTGGTCTAATTTATTCATCCTCCTGCCAGGTCTGGTTCAAGAACCGCAGAGCTAAATTTCGCAAGAAGCAACGCAGTCTCCAAAAGGAGCAGCTGCAGAAGCAGAAGGAAGCATCAGGAGCTGCTGAAGACTCACCAGAAGACTCTAAAACAGACCTCACAAATACTCCTAACACCACCACGACCACCACCATTGCTCCCGAGGTCCGCAGTCCTCCTCCTCCTCCTTCGTCCTCTTCATCCTGTCACTCAGAGTCAGAGCGGCTGGCCGCAGCACGGCCTCAGCCGGGAGAGATGAGCGTGGAAGTCAACGTCACGTCCCCGGAGCCGTCAGACAGCGAGTCAGCAACTGAAGATAATGCTGAGCGAGAGGAGGAGGAAATTAGTGGGGAGTCTAGGGTGAAACTCAGGGAGGAGGTGCAAGGAGACGGGTCTGTCCTGGCAGGAAGGAGCTCTCCGTTCTGCAAGAGACTCAGTCCCACTTCAGGTACAAACATCAATTAAACTAATGCAATTACTTTTGAGATTGATTTAAACAACAAACTACAAGTTCCTGTTCCCTTTCTATCTTCCAGACTCTCCATTGAGCTCCCCCGCCCTGCCGACCTCCAGCAGTGTAACCAGCGGGCTGGTTCAGAGTAACTCCTACGCCTCGTCTCCCCTCAGCCTCTTTCGACTGCAGGAGCAGTTTCGGCAGCACATGGCAGCCACAAACAATCTGGTGCACTACCCATCCTTTGACATGAGCGCACCGTCCTCCCTGCCCTATCTGGGCATGAATGTCAACATGCCTTCCCCACTGGGCTCACTGCCCTGCCAGTCCTACTACCAGACCCTTTCACAAGCCCAACAGGTGTGGAACAGCCCGTTGCTGCAGGCGGCTCCAGGCAACCTCCCGGGAAGTCTCAACAGCAAGACAACAAGCATCGAGAACCTCCGGCTAAGGGCCAAGCAGCATGCAGCGTCGCTGGGATTGGACACGCTTCCCAACTGAAGAACCTGGCTGCATTTCAGGCCAACGATCCAACTTTCTTTTGACCTCTCAAAGTAATTTCGTACATCCAAGAAGATTTTCTGCAGAAGCCCAAGAACGTATCAGTGTTACCTCCAATATGATCACGAGATGTTTTGCTGATCAAATGTCTAATGTCCAGACTAATTTTCAAGTGAAAGTCACATGAACTGCTGATGTTTAATTTGCATTGTGAAAACCAGAGTTCAGTGGTTAACAGGAGAAAAGAAAGCGTTCGCAAAATAAACAAGCAGAGCTAAAGTAAACAATTTGGAGGACCTACCTCAATATGGATTGTCGACACACATTTTCCTACTGCCTCATCATCACCATCATAGTCATTCACCGAAAAGACAAGAGGAGTACGTCGTTGGATGGAGTTAAGAGAAACGTAGCAACCATAACCATCCCGTCTTGACGGTAGATGAGACTGAAGTGGACAAATAATCCTCCCAGTGTTAATCTGAGATTCCAAACTATCTTGCAACTCTACAAGATCCCTTGAACGCAACACGTGCATGCATGAGATCCTCTATACAGCTTGGCTTGTATAGCCACCCAACACAGCTATTATGGGAACAGCAAAAGACGTGACACCACAAAATAAAGGTTGAGCCATTCTCCGAGACCTTCTTGTGTGAAGGCGTTCTTCTCAACTTGGACTAAATGGAGTGTTGTAAATAACCCCCAATGCTTACCTCCATCTGACTGGTTCGAAAAGCAACCCCAAATCAACTTTTGCGCAAAGGGTTTTGGAGGAAAAAAAAAATATTTCTTTCCAAATTATAACCTCGAGCAACCACATAAATAAATAAAATACAGGGGAAAAGTTGCCAACCTTTTTGTGCTTGCTAGTGGCTTCAGCAGAAAGAAGCAAATGGTACATCTCTGTATTATATATCACTGTAGATGAAAGACATGTACTTGTCAGTTGGTTAAAATATGAGTAATTTATCTGTTCAATACAAGAGAATAAATTGTAAATGAAGTGTTCTTTGTGTCACTGCTTGGAACTTTGTTTGGATGCATTTTAGTTTTCTAATTCAGTCAGATTTTTTTTTTTTTTAAATATTTGAGGCAACATTAGAAAGAGAAAAAGGAAACAGCACAAGCATTTTATTTGAAGACAAAAATAGTCTTAAATTACCTCTGACTCTTTTTACCCTGTTTGTTGAAAAAATTACCGCGTACAAGAAGAAGTTATCACAAACGATTCTACTATTCTCTTGCAGCAAGAAGTTTCTGATTTGAATCTCAGCCAGCATGTTTCTGCAATGAGTTTGTGGGTCATCTCTGCACACTTTTTTCCCAGAGTCCAAAACAGGAACATTAGTTCAATTGACTTCTCGTAATACTAGTAAGTGCTTGACGATTTGTCCTGTTGACCTGTGATGGACTAACCTGACCTCTGGAATGAGGCACCAGCCCCCTGCAGTGCTTCTCAGGAACGAGTAGGTACAGACGATGGATTGAAATCCAATCTTTTTCTAACAAGTTTACCCTATTACACCTAAGTGTCGCTGAGTTGTGCTGACAACACTATTTAGGGTGGATGTTTTTACAAAGTAAAGACGTTAACAATTTTCTGTGTCATTGGCTCAAAAGAATAAAAGACCAAACAGAGATGCAAAAAACATATTGTGTTTTCTATAATATTTTGAGGCATGTTTCTAATTAATTAAGGCTGCAGTAAGCAAGAGAGAGCAAGACTTTTGGCATATCAAAGAAAGGACTTGGAAAAGCTTGCAGACTGTTGCATCTCTCACTGTTAAGGTAAGGCCTTACGTTCTCTACAGGCAATTTTGTACAGTTCATTACAAGGTTAGTTTGAATATTATGTAAATGAGGTTCTGTGAAGTTAATTATTGATAATATGCCCCTTACTTACTTGTAGATGGAAGAAGTCAGCTTTTTGAAAAAGTTGTAATGAGTTCTTGAACCACAAGTGTTGATTCTTTTAGTTGACTTTTGCAGTTTCAAGTAAGACACATTGAAATGTTCAAACAATTAGCTATGTTAGTAGATTTTAAGAATATGACGTATTTCAACTATAAACAAAAATTGTAGACCACTTCACATGACCTCGCTTACAAAAAATATGACCACCGCTTTAAGCTAATCATAATGCAAGATCCCAAGGCCAATTTTCAAATGTCAGTTGCATAATGAACTTCATTTTAAAATGGCATAACTTTGGTTGGCAGACAAACTGTGATATTGCTCTGTTCAGAGCAAAAATATTCCATCACCATTCATAGCAGGAAGGTTACAAATAAATAATTAGAATGTTAAAAAAAAAAAAAAAAAACTTTTACAGAAAAAAAAAAAGAATTAGCTTAAATCCGTATCGACTTTAGTTAGATTGAAAATCCGCCACAAAATTCAGATAATTTTTTTCAAAGCTCTAGAACTTTAGGTGTTTTAGATTACCCTCAAAAATGAGACCAAAATTATTCAAATCTTTTATGAGATTCAGCAGAATCAACTTGTACTTCGCAAGTTTTCCAAAATGACACTAAACAGTTGTGATTCCAGGCCTTTTGTGGTGCAAATCTAATTCAGGTACAGACGTTCCACTGAAGACACCTTGATGATCCATAAATAATTTGGACACAGGGGGTCTACCATCCTCAGCACTACGGTTTACACACTACATAGGGGAGAAGCTGCCACTTGTTCACCCAGAGCAGAAGAACTAATCCTACATGAAATGACTGAAGCAAAGTGTCAGGCTCTAAAGAGTCTCCAATCCACCCGCCCACTCCTCACACGCCGCCCTGCCGTCCTCCCCCACCCTGTCAGCCGAGGTTTGGCTGCACCGAAACAGAATGCCTTGCCATAAGAAGATTACCTTTGGTTGGGATATCGATGGATTAAGTAAGAATAGAATGAGATAAAATAGGACTGAAAGGGTTTCTGGAGTCAGCAAAGTTCAGACACCTGTTTTCGTTTCCTCTCCATCTCGCGTCGTGTCCGTAAAAACGCTTGTCGAATAGCGAAGATGATACAAGTTTAAAAGTGGAGCGCAAAACTTTTCTTAAAGTGCGTTGACAATGCTCATCCATAACCCGGTTTGGGTTTTCTGAAACATGCTACTTAAATGTGTGGTCAGTTTGTCACGATTATGTGGGTTATTGCATGCCTTTGAGACTCATGTGGCTGTGAGGTAACGGGAATGATGTGTGAGTGTGTCTATGGCAGCTAAGCTGCTGAAGGTTTCCAGGAGCTCTTTGATGTGTATCTGGGCAATGCACTATTAGAGGGATTTTCCTAGTTGACAGCTCAGAGAATGTGTGGAGGAATTGCGATGCCAGCAGGCTAAAAGAATGCTGGAAACAGGATTAGGATCATATTCTGGCAGCTCCTGTCACTTCATCAATGGGCTAAGGTTTCCTCAGTGACAGCCCTCCTTCTCTGCCCGGTTAAAACCTTTAGTGGGACCATAAAAAAGGGGTGAGAGAGGGGAAAAAACAATGATTGAATGGTGTGCTATGATTTCTGTGCAGCTTTGTGTGGGGAGGTCTAAGAGGGGACTGTGCCGATACGCAGAGAGGGGTTGGTCGAAGGGAACAAGAAGAAAAAGACGGGGGGCCTTCTGGAGGTGGGGTAGAGGGGGGGTGACTAGTCTTTTTTTTTTTTCTTGGAAGTTAAACATCCAAATCTAAAAAGAGGAGCATGTGGAGTTTTTTTTTTTATTTTTACACTAAAGCCGGCGGACAGAGACAGCCAAACGGGGACGACAGCAGCAGCAGGTGGGAAGGAAGAAAGCTGTTTCTTCTGAATCCACTCCGGATAAGCTCTGGCTGTCTGCACAGATTTGTGGGAAGGTTTCGTACACTAACTCCTTTATTTTCACTGATAGATATAGGTTGGATTTTTGAGGTCTACATTTTCTAAATATTAATGATCAAGTCAAAAAAGTCAATGACTTTATTATTTTGCTTGAAGGCAAGGGGGAGCTAAAATACTACTGAAAGTTCGTTTTCAACTGCATGTTTCCTGTCATGTCATAGTTTATCATCAGTTCATACCTCAAAACATGTCCTTCTACAACAGAGGCATTCTTTTCTGGTGCTTATTTTTCATTTGATTTTTAACTCAAAGGTTAAAAAAAAGGTTTGAGTGAGAGGCTCATGTTAAAAACATTAGTTTTGATGTTCAGAAAACCAGCTTTGCACGTTGAGATTGAATTATTGTTGCACATTATTTTTTAGCAAAGTTGCCCAGGTTCTGTCAGCTTCGGTGGAAAGTCTGAACATAAGTTCTTAAGTCCTGCCTCAGATTCTCAACTGAATTCACCCTGATCTGAATACCGCAAATTTAAGAAATTCAGGCAAAAAGAAAGCACTTCCTCATCATCCCTACCATTAAACATGGCGGCGGCATAATCATGCCATGGGGGATACGCTTTGGGTCAGACTTGGAAGATTTAAGCTGGAGTATTGTTCATTGTTGTTGGGCAATGAACCTAAACATTCAGTGGAATGGTTTTAGCATGGCCTGGTAAAAGTACAGTCTTAATCTGACTGATAAAATTTGGCAAGACTTTAAAACAAAGACTAACCATGCAGTCTAACTTTATCTTGAACTAGTTTGCAAAGAATAAAGGAGAAGTGGTTGTTGAATGAATGACTGGAAAAGCACGTCAACCTTTAGAAGTATTAAAGTTTTATCAAAAGCATTTTTCAATTAATTATTATGCAATGCTGCCATTTTTTATGTACTTCATACCAAACAATATAGGGGAGACCGGGTATGGTTGTAACACTTTGCTCCAGCATCTTTAACTCACAGAATTTTTGAGCTAGTTTTCAAACTTTTATACAAAATACCCACATTTGTTTACTACAAATGGCACCAATTCAAATATACTCTGTTGGTGTGTGTGCCTGTGTGTAAATTATTCTACAAGAACAAACTTCCTTAATAATATGTATGCTTAATGAACACTATAAACATGTAGGTCTAACAAAAACCAATGTCAATGTGTGTGTGTGTTTGTGTCTATGTGTGTGTATCAGAGTCACAGTGGTGACAAATGAATGATGGTAGCCCAGGAGTACAGGCTTGGTGGGCACAGAGACTGCGTAGGGCACATTTTACCCACACTTCCTTTGGCTTTGAGTTGCCAAATGGCTCCATACAGACAACACAAAAATATTTATCGTCTGAGGTCTCAGAATCCTCAGCATTGGCTTTTAACATTTTCTTGGCAGGCTTTCTCTCCTTCCTCTTTTGCTTGCCTTTATTCTTTGCAAAGAAACTCTTCCTTACATTTTTTCTTCCTCTTCTCTGTTCTTCTTCCATCAGTGCTTGTTTCACTGGTGTGTCAGTGAGTATTTCAGATTTCCCTTTCTTCCTGATCCTGCCAGTTGTTTTCCTTGGACCTGCTTTTGGAAATGGCCGCATAGCCAAAGGATTGAATGCCTGACCTGGAGACACCCCCGAGGTACTTGGCTCATCTGGAGCACAGGACATGGTCACATCATTGACTGCAGAGGAGCCAGAAGTAGTAGTCTCCAGGTGAGTTGGAGAAGAGGCAATCCCTAGGTGAGTTGGTGGAGACTGCAGCTGGAAAGCTCCAGATGTCAGTGATGTACCTGGGTCGGGTACGGTCAGTGACTTGTGAGGGTGCATAGTCACGCTCCTCAAAAATGACAGGGTTGAAGGGCCAAATACCTATAGATTGGAAACCGGCTTGAATGTTTTTCGGTGTTGCAGCTGCAGGCAGAGCAGTCTTCACAATACTTGGAATATCATAAATACTCATCGTCTTGGCAGAATTCATCTTCATCTAGGCATCACTTGCGGCGTTCACCGTTTTCTTAAATGGGCCGTAGACACTGCGATCCAGTGGCTGAAGTTAATGAGAACAGTGATTATCCAAGAAAAGTAAAACATTTTTCTCTGGGCTGACCTTTGTGTGTTTTGCAAAATGAGCAAGGAATAAGAGGAAGTCTTCCTCTTGCATCCATCCTGAGACATTACCACTTCCTGCACTCGCTGTTGGCCCATTCTGAATGAAGAGTTCCTTGTAACATTTACGAGGGAATACAAAGAAGGGAGGAATTGCATTTCCCAGCGCTTGCACGGAGCATGCTACTGACACGAGCACACCTCTCTCACCTGATGTCATCGCACCCACCTGCTTGACACCACGACGAGCAACAACACGGTCTGGTGATTGGACTATTGTTACACCAGTTTCATCTACATTCCATACATCGCTCCCGTCGAAGTTGTATCTCTCAATGACCTGACCAAGGGTGTTGAAGAAACATTCCACATTTTGGTGGTTAAAACTTGTGGCCCGTGAAAGGCTGGTTGCCTCAGGACTCCTTATTGACAGGGTGGGGTTCCTCTTCATAAATAATGTGAACCAGTCAGGCCCTGCCATCTGCTTCTCATCCCATGTTTGTGGTTGTTTGATGTTATATGTTACGGCCAGTTGATATGCAAACTTTCTGACCTAAAAGACAGAGGAATAGAATATCAGAGTACATAAACACAAAAAGTTTTTTCAATTTGTCTAGCACCTACACTGGTATTCAATTCTTCGCTTGTCTGCAGTGACTAACCTGTCATATGCTTACCTCACGTGGAGTCAGTCCATAATACAGGTCTGCTGCCTGAGTCAAATAGTCAGCCAACACTTCCTCCTGCACCTCAGAGAAGACTTTGTTGCTGCTCCAATAACCTACACTGGGAAGATCACTGGACCCCTGTTCTTTCAGCTTCCGTAGTGATTTGCAGTATCTGCTCAGTGTTATATGGCAGATCCCATGCGCCTTCGCAACTGATCTGACTGCCTTGTTCTTCTTTGTGACCTCATCAGATGCCTTTTTTAAAACATCTGCAGGCAGATGTCTCTATCAGTCTTCTGTATCCAATGTCTAGGCATTCTGTAAAATTCTTAAAAACAAAAATGTTCTTTCGTTGTATGTAAGGGGATGGTTGTAACACTTTTTAAAGATGTGTTACAACCCACCCCTACCCTGCCAGCCATGTTTAGCTAGCTGCAGTAGCATAGCGGTTTGAAATTAGCACGGGAAAATACATCATATTTTGCCTGAGAAATTACACTTTCATCTAATGTAAGTCACATGGTTTTATCTGTAACAGTATAAGTACTAAACAAAAAATAGTCATGGTCAAAAAATTTACTTTCTTACCTCAAAATCCATTTTTCCTCCTTAGTATCTTCACGTGCCTGTTTCCAGCCTTGACAATCACAATATGGAATTGGGGAGGAAGCGGGAAAACACTGAAATGATCATGTGACTCATATCTTATCCCTGATTGGTGGAACTGGTGGTATTACAACTCTCCCCATGTTACAACCATACCCATATATATATACATATATATATATATATATATATATATAATATATAATATATTTAAGACCATCTCTACCACAGCAGGAATGGAAAATCACAAATGCAAAAATTAAATCATATACAAATCTATTAATTTCTTCATGTTAAATAAATAAAAAATATTACTTTTTATGTAAGTATTTATGTCAGCTTGAGTAATGCAGAACTGAGCTGATCGTTTCCATAGCAACGATCAGAGGCAAGAGTTGCACCTGAAGTCCAGTGAGCTCACTGATGAGGTCATAGATGACATCATGTCCATCACAGTAGAGCAAAGAAGTTCTGATTCTTAAATGCTTGAAATCATCAGTCAGAACCAGACCGTTCTTAGGATTTCTTTCTGAGTGATATATTTGCGCATTGAAGTAATGTTTCCTTTATCTGAAGCTTTAGTGCCATTTTTCCTCCCGCTTGGTTGGGGAATAGGATACGCAGTGACGACTGGATTGAAAAAGGTTTGTGATTGCTTCTTTCCTAGGGAGGATTCGAGCAAAGACCAGCAAGGGGAGGAGGACCATTTATTGTGGACGGACCATCAGTCTAACACCGAAGATCAAAACGACCCGGCGAAGGACGTTTGTGGGAATTTGGACTCAGCCAAAATATGTCCAGGGGACGACGGTACTGTCTCTGGACAAATCGACCCGGCGGGGGAGGTTTGTCCAGAGACATCCGCACAAACACGTCAGCCCCTGGACATAAATTCAGAGTGTAGCAATGGCTCTGATCGCTCACTTGTACGGAGGACACCGGCTGTAGGACTTGGACAAGCGGAGGAGAACTACAAGTTCGCCAACGAGGTGCACAACAGCTGGATGAACGCTGTCTTCCAGAGTTTCCTGAACCTGGGCGTCACCAGAAGGTGCTTTGCCCAGGACAGGGTTTCTCTGGAGGCAACCTCTATCCGCTGTTGTGTGGACCTCGTCCACTCCGCTGTCCACCAGCCTGGCAAGCATTTTTGCCAAGCAGACCTGTCCCCGGTTCTGATGGAGCTGGCAGAGCAGCTGCCGTCAGATGTGGGACGGGACTTTGATATGAAGTGCTTGCTAGAGTTTCTTTTGGCCCACTTGGGATCTCTTGGCGGAGACACTGACAGGGAGCTCTATAATGAAAATTATTGTGCTACCTGTCAGTCTCCGTTCCACGAGCCATTGAACAGCGGCCCCCTGATTTCTCTTCCGCCAGTAGTATTTTCAACGAGCTCAGGTTCGCTACTGTACTACTGGCTGGACTTGGGGGGCAAACTTCACTGTTCAGGCTGTGGGTCAGCCTTGAGGAGGAAACAGTGCCTGGCGACTAACAACGTCTTGGTATTTTTCCTCCATAGGCTGACCAGGAGGTACCAAGTTGCGGCCAATCGAACGCTGGTTGTTCCTGCGGCCTGCGACGGTGGTACGGAGACGTACCACCTGTCCTCCGTCATCTGTGGAGATCAGAGCAATTTCTACACGTATCTGATGAAAGGAGGACTAACAGTGAAGGTAAAAGACGAGCATTTTGGCACATGTCTTCACTGCAGTCGTTGTCTGCAGTGAAGACATGTGCCAAAATGGACTGATTTATGTTTATGAGAAAATGTAAATCAGTTCATTTTGTGACATGTCTTCATTGCAGACTGCAGTGAAGACATGTCACAAAATGGATTTATATTTACAAGAAATTGTGACACCTGATTTTACAGTCTCTCCAGTCCCTCCTCTGGAAGATGATAAAGATGCCTTTGAAGAGGAGCTAAAAATATTCAATTTAGAAGAAGAAAAAACCCAAAAGACCTAATTAGGAAACAATTTGAGGCTGGAGAAATCTGACTGGGACCAAACATGTATGTGATTTATGGGATAAAAGGATTAAAAGTTTAGACAGGTTTCCTGTTGCACGTTTCTCTCCGGGTACTCCGGCTTCCTGCCATAGTCTGAAATCACCACTGTTTAGTTAATTGGCCTCTAAATTCTGTTAGTATGGTTAAAACACACATTTTTGTGATTGAAAACCATTTTATGGGTTTGAATCAGTTCCTGGGTTCTTCTGCCTTCACGGCTTGTTCTCCTGCATCAGTGGGCTCTCCCCGGGTTCCCAGCCCTCCTTCCATAGTCCAAATCCATGCCTTACTGATCTTTGCCTCGTGTCTTCTCCCCTTGCTTTTGCTTAAAGTAGTTTTGGCTACTAGATCCTAAATTACTTTAAGTAAATGACAAAAATACGTTTTGCAATTATATTGCGTAAATATCAAAAGTAGTTTTCTGTTTGCGGGTTTCTCTCCGGGCGCTCCGGCTTCCTGCCCCAGTCTGAAATCACTGCTTTGTTAATTGATCTCAAAATTTGCTAAGGCGTAAGTACAAACTTTGCAGCTACTTAATTGCGAGTTAGTTTATAATGATTACATAAACAATGTATCTCCACTTATATGGTTAAACTGAAGGGGAGACTGTTTAAGGTTTACAACAGTACAAAAAAACATTTGTACGTATTGTCTGTAAAATTAGAAATAGGATTTTAATATTAATGATTATTAGGGCGTTCAGTTGCACAACTTTATGGACTCGTTCGTGGCTGTTTTCACGTTTATTGCGCTGTTCCTATTAGTTTCGATGTTTGCTATTTTCTGCAGTGCAACGCGAAGCTCGACGTCAATCAGAGGTAAAATATTAACCTGACATTAACAAAAGCACAGCGCGACAGATCATCTGGGAAATGATGGACAGGGAGAGTCTAACTAAAATGTCAGACAAATTCCGGGGTTTATGTTTGTTTATTAAGCCCAAAAACCGCAACTCATTAAATCTACAAGCCACTGCTTATAACAATCGGACTTGGCGAGCAAAACTCAAAATAGTTCCTGTTTCTCCTGCAACAAAATACGCATCTCCCTCCACTGTTTATGTTTCTGTCGCTGCTGATACTGTCGCATAGGCTCTCCACGACGCGTAGAAGTAAAATTTAATGACAAAAGAAAATAGCAACACAAAGTGATTTAGATAAGTAACTGTCGTCTGACTACTGGATTTGAAATAGCAACGCGTTAGATTACTCGATACTGAAAATAGTAATCAGTCTTATATATATATATATTTCCTACAAATAATCACTACAATCGGATCCAACAACACATTTTGTAACAGGTGATCGTATAGTGGATTTTGATTGATAGCACAACTTTCAAATGAAATTCATACAATCTTTCTCTTATAAATAAATAAAAATCAGAAAAATAAACATAAGACAGCAGTCAAATTTAACTAATAAGCTATTTAACAGTAACCTCCAACTGAAACGGGGAACAAACTGACACACTGGCAAATACAGCAAACCGACAACATAACAAACTGACAAACTTAACTAAAAAAAAAAAAAACTGACAAACATAACTGACAACAGAAATTTCTGACATTTAACATAACATAATTACTTGTAATGAGTGCCAACAACAAAAAGCACAGTGAGCCTCTCTACTGGTACATACAAACTATATATATATATATATATATATATATATATATTGAGTCGGGTTTTTGGGTAAACAGTGTTACGGAGGCCTGACGGTAATTGAAGATAGGCGACAAGAATGAAGGGTCTGTTGCATGAACTTTACTCCTTCCAGCACAAATGAATTATAACGAAAACTGAGTTGTTCCCACATAAGAACTGTGTAGCTTCTGGCCTCTAGCTCTGGCACAGACAGCATTTAGCGATGTCTGGGCAGTGAGCGGTGAGTGGCATAACCAACAACAGAAAAACATAACGGATCAACTGTCAGATATTGGTTGCTAAGGCAACCACCAGTTGTCAAGAGCAGAATTAACAGAACTTTAAACAACGAATCTCGTGATGCTAGACTTTCCCCCGAGCTAAAAACACAAAACCAAGCTTAAGATCTAATAAAGTTTTAACCTTCCTTACAATATATATATATATATATATATATATATATATATATATATATATATATATATATATATATATATAAATGTAAATGGCTTAAGACCATTGATACCACAGCAGGAATGGAAAATAAGAAATCCAAAAATTAAATCATATACAAATCTATTACTCTCTTCATGTTAAATAAATAAAAATTATTACTTTTTATTTAAGTATTTATGTCAGCTTGAGTAATGCAGAACATAAACGACCTGATAGATGTGTTACAACCCACCCCAACCCTGTCAGCCATGTTTAGCTAGCTGTAGTAGCATAGCGGTTTGAAATTAGCACGGGAAAATACATCATATTTTGCCTGAGAAATTACACTTTCATCTAATGTAAGTCACATGGTTTTCTCTGCAAGAGTATAAGCACTAAACAAAAAATAGTCATGGTCAAAAAATTTACTTTCTTGCCTCAAAATCCATTTTTCCTCCTTAGTATCTTCACGTGCCTGTTTCCAGCCCTGACAAGTGGAAAAACGCTGAAATGATCATGTGACTCCTATCTTATCCCTGATTGGTGGAACTGGTGGCGTTACAACTCTCCCCATGTTACAACCATAACCGGTATCCCCTACTTTATATTATTCATTATAATTTTTTTTGTTTTTTGCAACAATCCTGTTTGTCGATAATTTTCATATAAGGTGCATGCTTCGACTGCGTGATACATGTTATCAGACGCGGTTTGCATTTTCAAATTCCAGATATATACTCCAAAAGGATCAGAATGAAGACTCTGAAAAATGGGAATGCACCACAGCACAAAGTTTTGAAGCAATGCCTCCTCCTGCACACTTTAACTACTGTTGACAGTACACACACATTTCAACAAAGGGATTGTCTGTGTGTCATCGCACGTTGCATGGTGCATCAACAAAACCTGATCTGTGCAAAGGTTTTAACCGCCCCTTCTCGAGGCAGCAACGTTTTACCTCATAGCAACTAATGGTAAAAATCAAAATCCATGTTTTTCAACTTAATCTGATGCTGTTTTGGTTAGGAGCTGCTATTGACAGACCTGGTGGTCTCTGCCACGCATCTTGGCCAGAGCAACGCCAGCCCAGCAAAGTGCAACTCCACACATTGCTCACCCCGGTGAAACAATGCTTCCACAATGCCACAGGAGTTTGATTGTTGTCGACAAGTTATATAATGCCAGGAATTACAGACTGGCATGCAAATGCTAAATCCTCCTCCTTTTTCCTCCTCAGAAGTGGATGAGATGGACTGTATCTGCAGGCTCCACTTCGGCTCCCCAGCTTTGTGCCAGAGACGCTCTCCTCTCCTCTCCCCCCTCCTCCAACCAGGGTGATAATCCTGACACGCACTGTCTGCATTTTTTACTGTACGTGTTTAAGCGCATTTGCAGAGCATTTATCTCTGCAATGTAAACCAATTTGGCTATAAGGGCCTTGGGCCAAGCAAGGAGCTGGAGGGAAGAAAGAAAACCCCAAACCTAGCAGATGTGCAGAGAAGGGAGGACGCCGCAGTCGGTGTGAAACGGGGAGGTTTGGCAAACAACTGAATGCAGCAGAAAAGCTGGAAAGCGGAACCGCAAGGGAGAAAAGAATGCACCTTGTCCGAAGGTAAGCCTTTGAAACTTGGGATAGGGGCCTTCAAAGCCGATAGAGCGTGGATCACTGAATTGTTGAGTCACAGAATCTGAGGAAATCATACGGAGCTCCAGTTAATCCTGTCATAGTTAAATCAGTGGCTCCACTTCAAGGAGCCCAGCCCCATCTGAAGAAATCTAGAGCCTGCTGTATTGACAGGGCTGCTGTCTGATACCGCCTGTACACCTGTATCAGCTCTCTGTTAATCTGCCTTCCCCTCCCCTGTCTGCTCCTCCACAGCACATTGCCTCTGCTGGTCGTAATGGCTGACGAAATGGACCAAAGACGAAAAAGCTGCCAATCTCGCAGCTTCTTGATGTCGCCTGTAAGTGGCTCTGGTTGCAGGGCGAACTTGTCTCTTTGATCATCTGCAAGGCAGGAAGCACCCCCGCTGTGTCTAACATCACCAGCTGCAATTCTACAGAGTCGTAAAGACTATTGGGCTCCTCGGTCCCTGAAATGGGACATTAAGACAGAATCATCCTAGTTTAGTTGTGTTGATACAAAGGTGTTTTGTTTGCTTGCACACAGGCAAGGTCTGAATGTGTCGGGATAGCTTTTAAAGTACCTGATCTCATAGCCTAAGGTTGCTGTAAATGAGGTGTTTGCTGCTCTTATCAATGAGACGTTACATGAAAGAACACTTTGTCCTCCTGCGACCGCTGGATGCTTCTGCTGTTTGATTACAACAGGTTCGGCTTGGCCAGAAAGCTAACTTTCCAAACTCTTGTCAACTTTTTTCTTTTGGAACTTTTTAGGCAAAACTTGTTAAACTGGGAACTTTGCACTGGAATACTCATGTCCTGCAAAAATACAGTTTCCAGGTGTGATTGTTTTTTCAACTTGATGTACTGTTTTAGTCTGTTTGTTATTATATTAAACTTAAAAACCAGTTATAATGTCGGTAACAGAGAACTGTTACCGACATTATAACTGATCTTCTTGCTGTCAGGCAACAATGCTGCTAACACCATGGAGCCCATATAAAAATACCTTTAGTCTTTAATGTTGTATCGTTGAGCTGTATGTACAGTTTATTTTGTGAAAATAAACTACCTGAGGAACGGCGATGACCTGACACTTCTCGCTTATGACCTTCTAAGTACAAGAAGCCTGGGCAGTGACGTTTCTAACACAGCTATAGAAAGAATTTGCCCTCTGTTGCCTGTCAAGTACTTTTTGAGTTGCAAATCAAAATGGTTTTTTTGCCACCTTCAATAAAATGTCAAAATGCCCACATTAGCACCTGCAAGGCCAATTTCTAGTGCCGTCACTGGTTTGCAGAGGGCCAGGAACATTTTTCTCTCAGCACAAGCGTTCAGCGGTTCAGGCAGCACTTTCACTCCTCTGTGAAAGAGCAGGTTGTTTCAGCAAAGCCTCCCAGCATCAAATTAGAAACAAAGAAATCAGGGTGGCAGGAATGAGAAGCAGATAAAACTGGCACAAATGTACAAGGGGTAATTATGTCAATGAACCCACATCAGTCATGGCTTACAGTTTTTTTTTCCCCAATAACTAATATTGGGAAAATAACAGCTGTCATTCCAGAAATTACATGATTGATCTATGCAGTAGAAAGCCACTCAGATCGGTAATGACTTCTCTTATCCTCTTGAACTTTGTGTATTGTAGGACTGATTTAGCTAGTATCCTCTAGACACTGAAGACGTTTTTTTTAAATGCCAATAAGGTATCTTTAAAGTACAGGAAGGATTTGGAAAAAATTCTAAAAAAAACTAAACAAAAAAAATCTTTTCACAGAAAATACAAGTGTAAAAAAAAATTGCAAAAAAATTGAGATCAATCAGTATTGTGAACACAGCACACAGGTTAGTGTGATGAAAATGGTTGTGAGAAGTTTAAAGCAGGGCAAGGTTGTAAAACAATTTCTCAAAGCCGTGAACATCTTAGAGCACAGTTCAAGGCGTCATTTGAACATTTAAAGCGTGTGGGTAGGTCCACACTTGTGCCACGCAATCTAAACTCTTACTTTCGTAAACTGACAGGGCAGGCTAAGAGAGCTTTAATCAGTCGAGTAGTCCTAAGATCCACGGTAACACTGGAGGAGCTGCAGAGATCCACAGCTTAGGTGAGATAAAATGTCAAGACAACTATAAGTTTTAAACGGAACCGTAAGAACACGGTCGCACAAAGCAGACAGAAAACATGTGCAATAAGGTGTTCTGGTCACATGAGACCAAAATGTTCATATTTTTTTTGCATGGAAAAAAATAGGAGTAGCAGAAATCTAACATACTAAACACATTCTTTACCATCAATAGTGTGGATGGTGCTGATATGACAGAAATATTTGTCTATTGTCATAGTCAGTTCATTTGAATTTTTCTGAAAGGTTGGTTTGCCATCAAGTAATTTTGCTAAGGGAAACACATTGTGCAGAGGTTTTTATTCATTCTTTAACAACTTCCATTTCTGTTAAAGATTATTTTAAACTTATATCAAAAAATATGTTTACTCCCTACTCACAGGTTATTCTTCTAATGAGTCTCATTGGCATTGAAACGCATCATTTATTTAATGACTACCCAATTATTTATTTACAAGTTGTGTTTTTAACAGTCATATTCTTTTTGAAAAGGTACAAATTCTTAACTTATAATACGACTACCTCTGGTTATGCAATCTGAAGGAGGGGTGTAGTGCTCACTGGCAGGATATAAACAATATTTAATCAATAGCTCAACGAATCCACTGTGACGATGCAATTCCACTGCAATGACATGAAAGTGGCTATTCTTAAACATAAAGTTAGTTTCCAAATAGAGTTTGTGTTGTGACATTTCTTAAAAGCCCACAGTGCAATAACTGATAAAATAATACATGATCTTCAGGACTATACCCTTTGTGATCATGTGTGGTATGTTTTTTTTGTGCTGCGCTACATAAATAATCATACCATAAAATACACGCAATGATTAAATTGCCGACGTATAAAACGGGACATGTCGAGGTATTGCATATGTGTGTGTGTCTGTGCCATTAATTCCGTTTCAGATCCAGAGGGATTTATGAACAATGTCAAGTTCCCTCTGAAGACCTGAGTCTCTTCACTGCCTCTTAAGGCTTAATGCACCCTGACTGAGTGGCACAGCGAGAGGCACACTTTCTCTCTATGTGCTGCAGATAATACTAAGAACAACCTCTCAATTCCTGCTCTCCTCCTCACCTAATGTGCCCTCCGTCCTCCACTATGTGCACGACGGGCCCATTTCCATTTGGGGTCGACGGCTGAAAAAAAAAAATAAAATAAAATAAATGAAGAAAGAAAGAAAGAAAGAGGGACCGTAATGGAAAATGCTGACATCGACTCTAATGGTTTCCCATTCCAGGAGTGTTTTCACACATATGTAAATTTATGTAAGCCCAACAGAAACACATATTTACAATAGCACAGGGTAATCACTATATGAGGACACGGCGCACTGGCCTTGGAGATGGAGGCGCCATGTGTCATTAGTCTCCTTTATCTCTTTTCCGTTGCCTGCTATGGCATCAATGCAAAAACCATCCTGAATATGAATAAAAACGATCTTCACCCGTGTACTGCTCAGTGATGAAGACGTGGAGAAGAAAAAGAAAGAGGTTTCGTGTCTTTGAAAGCACACAGGTGTCTTGAAAATGCATACCTTCGTTTGAAATGACTAGAACATGAACTCAGCTGCAAGCTTTACTGTCAGACAGCATTTTTAAAGAAAAAAAATTAACTTTATTCTCATTTATGTAATTACATAAAATATTTAATCTTTTCAAATCTGTACTCATTTTTACAATACATTACAGGTTACTTGCTGTGTTCATTCAGACATGGGTGTACATTTTCAATTATCTTTTAGTTATGCCCAAGTGTGAGCCATCAAACACACTTTGAGATGGAAAAACAAAACGAAAACATAATTTTTCAAGTCTAATTAGCACTATATTGTGACTCTAAAGTCCCCGTTATGTTTATAATAATCAGCATATTTATGTACATAAATATTCATTGAGAAAAAGTCATGAAGAAAACTTTAAATCTGAGAAAAATAGGTCAAAATTAGCTATGTGTTTAACACACACACATGATTTAATAACAGATTGAGTAGATTGGTTTTGTCCAAAAACAAAAAATTTCAGTAAATTATTATTGTAAAGGAGAATGACCAGGCCATTCAACAAAGTATTGAGCTACTCTAAAGCAAACAATCACCTTAATTATAGATTTATTTGTTTAAACTTCCTTAACGTGCTCAACAGATTTTGCTTTACAAACCATATGTAAAAACCAGAATCCCTTATCCAACACTGTCGTGTGATCACGACATGTCATCCAGCTGCTGGATCCAGAACACCCGCGCGCCGTTTTCAGTTTTTCTTGTGTTTGACAAGCTCTTCCACCTCCTTCATGAAACGCAGACAGAGCTCATCCTGCCAGGGCAGGGCCACGCACTGCACCGCCACGGGCAGACCCTCAGCGCCGCTCACAGCCTAAAACACAAAGGTCCAACGTGACGTCAAGCAAACTGCTCATGTGGTCTCTGCTGCCACCTGCTGTACAAACGTGGTGCCGCCGTAAGCGAGATTCGCCAAGAGATTATTATCGTGGAAGCTTCAGTAAACTATCAGTGAGGACAAACTGCAGATGTAAAACAATCAAAGTGAATAAAGCTTCAAAAGAGACAGAAACAAATAGGTGAACAGTTTTAGCTTGGAAAAATTTATTATCTTTGCCTAATTAGTTCATTTCTCTGTAGTTCTTGAGGTGCTTTTACCCAGTGAAACATTCTTTAAAAAAAAAAAAAAAAAACTAGTGGTTCCACAAGTAGTAGTTAAAGAATAACTACTATATTATATTTTGTTGCATTTGACCGTTTTTTTATGGCCCACACAAAACCGTCTCACCAGTTTATGCAGCTTGTCCCAGGTGTCCTGATAAAGGCCCTTGAAATGCTTAAGATCCTCCTCGTCTTGAGCCGTCACCGTGGATACGGGGACAGCACCAGCCGGAAAATTAAGGAGATTGTATATCACTGTTAAGCTGGTGAGACCTGAAAGGAAAGCAGACCAGGAAAACCGCAGAAGTTGAAAAACAGATTTAGGACTATTTTTGCGAACCTGAGAAATTTTCACTCTTAGTGCATCATGGCAAAAAAAAAAAAAATTTAATTAATTAAAAATGCTTTTCAATGTAGAGATTTCAATACAGAAAATCAGTATTCGGGGGACCTGTGTTTTCCAGGTATAAAAAAAGAGCAAACGCTGGTGAAATTGGTAAGGGCACAGATCAATTGATTTAAACACATTCATTAAATTGTCACATCAAGAGACGATCCATATGTGAATGAAAAACTCTTAAATGTGTGGAGAAAGCCTCTTTCATCAAATCATTCATTATTCTTCTATCTCCAGATGTTTTAGGAGGCGCTTCTCATACAACCGTACATGTGAGTTGGCCGCAGTATAAGAAGTTGAAGGCCGGTCCAATCATGGGGCAGAGCAGCACATCTATGTTGTATTTCCTCCAGTGTGCTATCGTCTCAGCGATGTAGTCCTCAACAGCAGCATGCTGCTTCCAAACCTCCGGGACAGAACTGAAAACATCAAGGTGGGGAAGAACATGGAAGCATTTTGGTTCAACAAAATGATTCGGCAGCCAACTATAAATCTAAAGCAGCTCATTTAAAGGACGCCATCACACCTGACTCCACAGAGGGCGCTGAGTGTGTGAGGGATGCGAGGAGACTGCGAGAATAACATGACATGAGAATGAATCTGTATCTGTATTACGCTCTTATTTCTGGAACAGTGAGGCAGAACTCACAAAGGGCTTCAGCAGGAATGAGACGATTCTCTTCAGCCAGTTAGGGACGGAGTATAGAACAACCTGAGGTTCGAGGCAGGGATCCAGAGGCCCTCCCTTCCTGAAACAGAAGCAGGATGACCGCCGTGATTCACTGGAAATGCTGTGCCACCTTCAGAACAGATTCAGCTATTGCTATCATTATTTAATTAAAACTGATTTAATCGTAGAATGCAAAAAGTTAACCACAACTGGTAGAAATAGGTGGATCATTTTTACATTTAATGGTGCAAAAGACTATTTTTGTTTCTATCAAAGCAACTGTTTTCTTTTACTGTGCTTCTAAATTAAAAATAGCCTTAAAAATTGTTTTAATGCATTCAAAACTTATAGTAAAACGACTTCTTTTTGATTTTCGTGCGTTTGACATCACTAGAAAGCTCAGAATCCACACTTTAAAAATGTATAAATAACTCAAAACGCCCCGACTTGTTCATGATTTTGTCATGGTGGTGCTGTTTTATAAAACAACCCTTATTAGCTAAGAGGCTAATATTTTATTTCAGGTTGCATATATTAAAATGTTGTGTTATTTGAGGGGAATTTTCATTAGGTGTTTGTTAAATGGGTCAAGTGGTCCTCAGTCTGAAAAAGTTTGAGAAACACTGGGTTAATCAATAACTTTAATGCTGCTTTTTGCAATAAACCATTGATTAAGTAAGAGCCTGCGATATGGAGATCATTTATTATTAACTAAAACACCAGAAGGAAAGACAAAATATTCCCCAACTGATTACATTTTTTTTTCCCTCACACACTCTCCTGAGTCAACGTTGCAAAATGTTTTGTGGTTTTCTGAAATTCAACAATAAACAATTCATGACTTTTAGAGGTTTTAATTGGGAAATACAACACGGAGCGTCAACTTTTACTGTTACAAATTTAATAACTTCTGCAGTTCGCTCCATTTGGATCTCATCTCAGCCTTGACTAATGCTGACACATTAAAGGTTTTAGACTTTTTTGAGAACTGATAACTAGTAGCTCTTGGGATTTAGATCTTGGAGTTTGGAGGCCAAATTTCACTGCTTTTGACATTGACCTCAATCGTGCTGGAAAAAATGTTCATTACCAACTTCACATCTCGATTGACAAATTTAGAGAGCGGGCATCCTGGAGATTATTTCCTTTCTCTTTGCAGCTCCACTAAACCACTACATAAATTAAGGTTTTGCATTTGTATTACTTGCATTTCATCAGATGACTACTTACAGCAAGCTAAACTCAATGCAAACTGCATATTGCAAAATTTTTGTCAGCCTCTGAATCTCACACTAACAGTGATGCTTTTGTACTTTCCAAAAAGATTTAAAAAAAAAAAAGGAAATTTTATATATATATATATATATATATATATATATATATATATATATATATAGTATTTTCTTATAAAAAGAAATCTGTTTAGATTAAACATGGAGATATAGCAAAACATCAACTTTTATTTGGGAAACTCTTGAACCAATCTTTGTATTAGCCATGTTCAGAATATGCTTTCTCTAAATTGGATGAGTCATTAATTATGATTTAGCCACAGCTTGTAAAATATTACTTACAGCGTTTTTGCTGGATTTAAGACATGTACACACAGATTTACTTTCTACAAAAAGGAAGCATTATCAGTTTAGTCAATGCCTTAAACATAATGATAAAACACAACGTACAGTTTTTGTAGCATGGTGGCGGCTCCATCTGCAAACAGACCCTTGGCGATGAGTTCAGTGACAGCTTGGTTCACCCTAAGAGGTTCATAAGGCACCACCTATGAGCAAAGATTATCGCATCAGAAATACTGGACATTTTACAAAGTTGTGGTCTTCAAAGTAGTATCTGCAAAGGTGTGTGTGTGTGTGTATGTGTGTGTGCGTGTGTGCGCGTATTTGCGTTGTGGCCTTACTGTGTGCCCAGCGTGCTCCAACAGAGCTTTGACCTCTCGGAGGCCGCGAATCACGCTCGGAGGAGGCTGCGAGAACCCGTCGTGTTCAAAGTAACCGATTCTGAGAGGGTTGGAACTCTGGTATGTCTGCAGAGAAGCAATTTCCATTTAGCTGGATTTTGCTTCAGACAGTCAGTTGTTCAACAGCATAAAAGATGATGTGTTTCTATATGTTACAGGTTTTACGCCTAATTAAAAAGTTGCCCAGAGGACTCACAATGATCTGATCCACCAAATCGGTCAATGAGGCAAACCGATACAGCTGGCATGAAAAGAACTCCATATTGAAATATGATTGTTGCTGAGCGGAACAAAACAGCACCACATATACTGACACAGGCTAACCTTTTAAAATGTACGTTTTTAAATGTAAATTGGTTTATTTTTTAAAGCAGATAATTATATACACTGCATTAGAATACACAACTAATTTCTCTCCTTATTGCCCAACTTTAAATCAGACAAAAAAAAAGTTCTGTTTGAGGTCAGTTAGGATTACCAAAATTATTTGCATTTGTCTAATCCCAGCATATTGACGATTTTTTTTTTTTTAAGTTAAAAAAAAATTGTCATTCATTTTCTTAATATTTGATAAAATCTTATTTTAATCTGTTTGTTCAGAAAACCTTGATAAGAAAAAAAAATCAACAGCAGAGGACACACCTGAAGATTAAAAGGTAAAGGTGGAACAGTTGGGTCCAAGGAAAACATGTGGTCACAGAGAAGAGCCTGCATGCACAGAGCTAAACTGTCCACGTCCCGCGCCATAGGTCCAGGAGATGAGAGCACTAAGCCAACAGGAGGCGCAGCAACGTTTAGAAAATGTATAACAAGAAAACGGTAATATGTCACTATTGACACTTACCGCACTTTTGACCTCGGTAAATGGGAACAATGCCCTGTGAGCTAACGGTGACACAAGAGTAAGGGTGAAGTGATTGTGTCAGAGGCATCCATAAAACTCACTGAAGTATACGCACCTGAGTCGGCCTGTTGTGGGTTTAAAGCCACAGATGCCGCAGAAAGCGGCAGGTATGCGGATACTCCCCCCTATGTCACTGCCAATGCCAAGAATGGAGCCCCCTCCACCAATCAGCGCGCCCTCCCCACCAGAGGAACCGCCAGAGGTCTTCTGGGGATTGTGAGGGTTGATCGTCTGTCCAAAGATGGGGTTACTGCAATCATAACTGCAAACGAAAGGCAAAAAAATAGACACATGTGAAGGCAGATATTTTTATACAATGCGTAAAAACAGACAAACATTTTCGTTTTCCAAATTAAGAATAAAACACATTTTTAAACAATTCGGGGACGCTCAGATAATTAGCTTATGGAGTTTTTTAGTTCAAAGAAGTATAATTTATTAGCTGTTCACCAGTAGATGCATTTGAAAACAACACAAAGGAAAGACTGATGGAGGGACTGGTGTACTTCACAAAATAAATGTTACCATGATTAAAGAATATTATGTAGAAATATTGAACCTACATATCAAGACAACAGCCAGAAAGTTATAATTTGGACATAACTGTGTTTTTCATAAGAACGGTGTCCCTAACAGTAGCACCAAATTAGCTGCAAAGTGACTTAAGTGCATTAAAGTCAATGTTTTGTAGTGCCAACATAAAAATCCTCTTAGTTCAAGAGATAATTTGTTGGCAGGATTACAACAAGGTTACAAACGTAACTCGGTTACACCAGCCCTGTCAGGAGGTATGGAGCAAAAGTGCAGCAAAATATTGTGAGAAGCTTTTGGAAGAATACCCAAAATGTACGATCCAAGTCATACAGACTAAAAGACAACCCTAAAAAAAGGACACCTTAAAGACAATTAAAAAATCTAACATCTAGAAAATAATTAGAAAGAACTTAAAACAATAAAAGTTTAGTCCAATTTAACGTCGTACAGTGAGGAAAATAAAAGTTATGTGCTTTTCATGCGTTGTGTCACATATCTGATTCAACTATAAATTCTAAGGACATAAGATATATTTTGTTATTTATGTGCAATGTGCGTGTCACAACAGTGCTACAGTTTTAAGTTACTTTAATAGTGCTTGTGGCAGGTTGGTTTTTGTGAAAGGAATGGCTCCTTGTTTCTTCAGTACTTCCACGATCACACTATTCTTCTTGGCTGGCTGGTTCAGATTTACCACCACGCCGCAGGTGCAGTCACAGTTCTTCGTAGTAAGGAGATAATGAGTAGAAAGGACAGAGGGCAGAGTCAGATAGCGGCACGGCAAGGCCATAAATCTCATCTTTATCCAGACGGTGAAATTCTGCCAGCTGTTTACCTTATATGAAATATTGTCTTTGATGCTGATAGGAACGCCGTACAGCAGGCCGTCCTTGTTGGAGCCAATTGTTCTCAGCTGGTCGAAACTCTCCAGCAAAATTTCTGTGCAGCAGTTCAGCTCCTTGTGCACAGCCAGAGTCTGTTTGAAAAGAAGCTGTCATTTGAATTAAACCTGCATTCAGATATTGAAAATATAGTGGTCACATTGCAAGAGGGGTTTTTTATTAAAACGTCTGGGGTGGTGAAGATGTCATAATGGAGACTGGACCTTTTGCATGTAGGAGTGAAACACGTCCTCCGGGCAGAGCGAACCTTCCCGCAGCTGCTTCGTCAACTCAGACAACGACAATGACAATATGGCAGCAGAGTCGCAGGATGGATGCTAGAAGAGAAGCAGCACAGATGGGCTGACTATATTTGCCGAGAGTTGGGAAAAGTCAAACACATATTTTTAAGTCGGTTTTAAAGTTCAGGGTTTCCCCCAGTGTATTATTAGCCTGGTAGACCACCATAACACTGTGACCTTAGGTCACAGTGTTTTCACGTGAGCACACCGTGAGCAAGGTATGCAAACTGCTCGGCACATAAAGTTGGTTACCTATTGTTCACTGGAACAGTTACTTGCTCACCAATTAAAATTCTACATATTTTTACTTTGTTATGGATTTTTAACCCTTTGCAGACTCATACATGGGAATAGTCTTAAGAAAGATGTGTTTTTGAATATATAAGTATTTTAATTAACTTGATTTTATCAGACAGGATCCATATAAGTGATATGATGCCACAAGTCGGGCAGTAATACAGTCTGGGTGTTGCTGGTCAAATTGAATGAGAAAAATGTATCGCGGGGTTATTAGTCATCTGAGAGTTTTGATTGTGTCTCTGTTGTGTTCGTAGTCTGAATAGTTTAAAGAACTGCTTTCAGTGCCGTTCCATCTTAAACATGCAGTAAAAAAAAAAAAAAAAAGAAAAAAGATTTTCAATCAGTGTTTTGCACCAAAGACTCAATAATAATAAACACCTTTTCACTGAAAAGCAATATGAATGAAATCAGTAATTATTGATATGACAGGAGCACACGGCTTTGACACCTGGGTGGTGGGTGCGTCGATGTGACTGCCATCCAGTATGAATTGAAGTTTACTGGCCTGCTGGCTTTGTGTGTGTGAGGAAGCGGTGAGTGGGGAGGTCATTCCTTGCAAAGTTTGGAGCCTGATGATCAAAACGGAACAAATCGATAATTGTGACAGAACAAAGAAATGGTTTTGGAGTTGATTGATACACGGACAGATGAGATTCCCCGAGTTAACCCGGTGCGGCCCTCGACCACCATTAGTTTGCCGTGTTTTATAATAATAAAATGTGTTTATTATTATTAAGGCTTTGGTGCGAAAAAACTGATTGAAAATCGATTTATTCACTGCATGTTTATACCTGTTAAGGTTGAGATAAAAACGCCCCTTTAAACCATTCAGACTATGAATACAACAGAGACACAATCAAAACTGTCAGATGTCTAAAAACCTCACGATAATAACTCAGAAATAGTCCACATTAGGATGTATTTTTATTTATTTCCTACTTACAGGACGTTTCTGTTTATATCAGAGGTTTTTGGTGCCTTTCTAACCTAAAGAAAAAGACATAAAACTTAAGATATTTCACAGAGATGTATTAACGCTCATGGAAAAGCCTCACATAACCTTCTATTTAAGCAGAAAATAGAACAGCCACCGTAAGAAAGGCTTTCAGGGAAGGGTTAGGGTTGCGAGGGAACGCAAAATGTCCCCTTGGGGGCTCCGTAGAAAGTACCGCAGCGTAATTATTTCAGCGTCCCCTGGATTCACTATTTCTGATATTCACAGATTTGAAATTTCAAAAATGAGACAAATTGACATGTCCTCATGTCAATGACAAATTGCAACATCGGGGTTCAAAGTTTGCACATGCAATCTGACAACAAGTGGCAGTTAAAAAAAATATTAATATATGTGAGTTAGAAGGAAGTGATTGATAAATTAAAGGTGCTTCCACATGCTTCACACGTTCCGAGCCCGACCTCTTACCAACTCTTTGTACCGGAGCACCTCCTGCTCAGCTCGCTGCAGGCTCTCGGTCCTCCTGCTCCTGGCTCTCTGGATCTTGTCCTTCGCAGCCCGGTGCCCGCGAACGGTCTGCGCCACCATCAGCAGGGCGCCCACCCCGCAGGCAGCGGAGGTCAACAGGGCCGCTGTCTGGCTCTCCACCTGCACTCCCTTCACCAAGTCTCTCAGACTTTCCATTCTCTCCTTTTCGGGTGCAGGGTCAGGCTACCCGAGGCTAGCAAACAGCTTCTGGAGAGAACAACTGAACCTTTTGGTTTACGCGCTGAAGGGGCGTGGTTAGCTCATCATTATCATAAATTCCCCAGGAACTTCCGGCTTTCTGACAAACCCTGAAAGATTTTCCCCAGCTCCCCCAATTTCAACACGGCATGTATTTATACAGGGTTTAGCTCTTTCCAGCAGGGGGCGCAACTACTGCGTTCAAGAACGGGTAGTGAAAGCTGGGAGCTGGAGGCACAATTAAATAAACACAGGTGGAAAAATATATTTACATGGAAGACGAATAATGTTTATAAATAAATTCATAAAAAATCATTTTAATGTTTTAAAATCTTAAGTATTTTCCCAGACATATTATTGTGATAGGTAAGCTTTTCACAATAAATGTCAAATAATAAGATTAACGACAGGTGACTGGGTCCAGACCTAAAGCCGCTGAGCAGGTTAACCAATCAGATGTTTGGATTTGACAAACAATAATATTTTTTTTTTTTCACAATTTAGTATTTCACTGAATACTAAAATAAATGTAAACGGTTTTATGTATATAATGAATTCAAATTTAAAATGGCAATTATTTGCGGACTTTATGAATTGGCACCTTTAGAGTTCGATTTAAAATACCCCTAGAATAAATTTAAAGTAATTGTACTGGTAATTTTATCAATATATTAAACGTTTTAGGGACCGGCACAGTCCTGAAACTGATCGCCTGTGCAGGTAGCTCAACATTAGGGTGATGGTAAGGAGCCCTTTCATTCTCAGACACATGAAACCAAAACCTGAATCATCAAAAATACCAACAGACAGATGGAAGAAGTTGGTCAGCAATTATAAGGGTTTTATTCTTACAATGCTAAAAAAAAAAGGCTTTTGCACTGATTATTGACAAGGATGTACATTTTTTTTTTTTTTTTGCATGTTATCAATTTGCTTTATGGAAATTTAAAACAGGAACTTTTTTATTTCCTGGACTTATTTTTTGGGTGATTTCTGAGTCACTCAATCTTGACTGTATCAAAATATATTACTGACCGCATTACAACTTTCAAATACAAAAAATATCTATTTGGTTGCAGGATTTTGAACTTTTGATCCTTTATAGAGAAGAGTTGTAGTTAATTTTTATTTCCATGCCTTTTGTTTTGAATGTGTTTCTTTTGTATGACTGCTTTATTATGAACATTTGGTCATTTGTTTTGCATCCTACGATCAATAACACACACACTAAGCCCCTCTTTTTGTTTAAGTTCCCTAAAGTGGAACTATAAGGAACATAATACTTCTTGTTTTACTTCATGGGAAAAAATGTAAAACTTTTTAAGGAGAACTTTTGATAAGTTCATTATTGTATAGAAATTGCTAATCACATTGACTTTTAGTCAAAAGTCAAGAGCAACCTGCTAATCTCCGTTGTTGATTGCATGATCAAGAAATTTTGAGATGATACATACATAAGGTCATACACACAAATTATGTTAACATGCATGGCAAAAATGTAAAAGCACACATGTAGAATTTGTGTTTCTAACTCACTTTATTGACCTATTGAATCACAATCAACTGCTGAACATTTAACACTTAAGATAACATACATTTTAAAGTTACAACATGCAGCAATACAGGGACGAGTTTACAACCCCATCGTCCTGGTAATACCATTTTTGAAGAATGTTGTCAGTGAGTGGTCCAGCCAAGACGGACTTCATTTGACAGAATGGAACAGTTTGTGAGACACCTATAAAGAGAGGAGGCAGAGAATTCAGCCTGAGCAACAAACAAACAAACAAAGGTACATATGACTTCCTTAAACGATTTGAAGGAAATGAAACATCCATTACAAGGATGTATGTATATAAGTCTGAAGGGTCTTGTTCTGGTAAAATGATTCAGCCTCTCTACTTTCATCTCCTCTAATTACCTCAATCTAGCTTAACCTTTAACCACTGCTTCATTTACTTTCTCTTGGAAGCAGGAAGGCAAAGCTTGAATCGCTTTGTTTTGGTGATAGATTAACATTAGTCACAGTAAAATTCCAACTGAAGCATTAAGCCAACGTATTACTTTGGTTTATTTAATCACCTTGGTGGGTCAAACGGCCTAATGTACTTACGCAATGGTCCCGAGCATGGAGGAAGTCAAACAACTCCTCAGTACAATCCTCCTGTGTCTGAGACCGAGAGCCAACTCTGGTCTCGCAAAGCTCCAAACGTTCCCGGGTATGAACGCAGTGCTTTGTCTCCTCACACTTCTGACGCAAGGTTTCAAGAGGGTCCTGTAACCAGAGTGTATGTAAATCTGGAGCATTTCACAATTGTATAGATGTTGGCATTTACTTTTTCCCTTGATACCACAAGGAAGTTAGTATCTAATCAATTGGAAATTTAATTGATAGAAATTATATATATATATATTTTTGCACTGCAATTAAATTCTAATTAGGTTATCCACTTTCCTCAATAGCTAGGAGTCCCAGGGGCTGGTTTTTACCAAGATAACCTTGATGCATCAGTACTATCCGAAAATGGGCCCTCACACAGGATTCATGTAAATGCAGGCATCTACTGTGAGCCTGTTGTGCAAGAACATCTGGAAGAACATCTTCAGTACCGTTAAGTATTAAGCAGTGTTTGCCATCATGCTTAATGGTTTCATGAAAATAAAAAAAAAATCTATCTAAAATAAATAAACAAATGAGGCGTAATGAATAATCAGCGCAATTAGTTAATTTGAATCTAAACATATTTCAGTTATGGGTATCAGAAAAAACAAACAAACATGTGATTAAACGTAATAAATGCCTGTGAAAAAGCTATTTCTGGTGGAATATATGTGCACAAAAGCAGCAAAACTATAAACAATAAAGCAGATAAGCTTAGCATATCTCTGTGTGTTTGTTTATGCAAATAAAAGAATGTAAAGAAAGTCCTGAAAGTTCTAAGTGGCACTTAAATAGAAACAACTCAAAGATAAATGCTGCTGCTGCTGCTGCTGCTGCTGACTCACCACCATCTCCTCTTCCTCCTGAAACAGACAGAACCAAATCAATAGCATCATTCACTTCCTATCATCACCTAACATTTTTGCCCAGATCTTTAAACCTTTCTTTATAATACATATATTCTTAAAAGACTAGGCCAAAACTAGTTTACACTAGTATTGGCCTAGCATGTTTTTCCCCAAACTTAATATTAAGTAAAGGGCGCTAACATCGATGTTTACATTGGCTAACTTGATATTAGCATTGAAGCTAGCTATCTTGGCTGTGGATAGCAACATTTGTAAAAATGTCATGTATTTTAATGTTCTTAATAAGAAATTATTACTGACTTCTTCGGGTTCTCCTTTCTTCGCCCCAAAAACCATATTTGAATGTTTTATTCTTGATTGCCTGTCAAATCACGGCTCTTGGAGGACACCTCAGGTCAGATCAGCTAGCCGGCTGCTGTTGAAAACAAACACGACGTTTCCGGTTCCGGTATGTTCAAAATAAACTGTAAGCGCTTCTTGATTGAGAACTTATTTATTATTGTTATTTCGTGAAATCCGTCAGCAGTCAGTTGAACATCAACTAAATGGGTTCACAGGGACATGCGCATTATTTACAGTCAACTTTTTAAATTATCCTTCGACCAAAAAAAAAAAGAAGAAGAAAAAAAGCAAGTATAAATATGCGGTCAAGAACAAACTTACTGCTGCCATCGTGCGTTATAAAGTGGTACTACAGTAGCAAAGATTATGAGTGACAATGGATTATATTGCAGTATTTTACAATCTGCAAGAATTGTAAAATACTTGCTGATGATTAAATAATTTGGTTTATTTAATCATCTTGTTTCAAACAGCAAACTTTGTTGTTTAAAACTTTCTTTGTTTCAAACAACAAAGAAAGTTGTTTAATTATATCGACTGTCTGTTAATAAATTGGAACAAATTATTTTTAAGGGAAGTAAAACTATGAAGCTTCTTTATAATATGTTGCAGTCTGCCTAAAGTGTTAAACTAAGTATTGTTTTTATAATAATATAGTAAATATTAAGAAAATTCATAGACAATGAGGTTTGCTTATTCATAATTTATTGCATTTATAACGCTTACAAAACTTAAAATGCTTCTTGTCAAACTCTGAGCACCTATGCTGAATTGCACACAAGCTGGGGTAATGGTTCCTCTGCCTTTTCATCATAACATGCATAGACCTGAAAACAACTCACTATAGAAATGTTGAGTAAACCTTCTTAGACAAGTGAACTTTGAAGCCAGAAATTTTACTTCACAGCCAAAATCCTAATCCACTCCCACCAAGAACTCTGCATTTTTGACCCACAATAAAAAAATTGAGTTAATTTTCTTCTAACTCAATATATAGATTAAACTTTATCAGTTACTACAGTGTGACATCTTTAATTTATACACAAAGCACATGGAGATCAGAGTTAATTTATACACAAAGCACATGGAGATCAGAGTCCGCTGTAATAAGTAATTTATTTCCCCAGAGACAACAAATAGCGATGTGTACCTTTACAGACGGTACAGAGCGGAAGATTTTCTTCTTCACGCAATATAATCTTTTTTCCTCGGAAGCAAGTTAAAAACTTACTGACCGTCCGTGTTGGCAGAATGAATTTGTTTCTTTCCATATTTGGTTTATTTGTTGATTGGGATTTAAAGAGTCTGCTGCTGTTTGCAGTGGTTTTCATCGTCACTGCGGATTATGTTAAAAACCGTCGGCCACTTGGCTTCCCTCCAGGACCCAGAGCTCTACCAATTGTGGGAAACATATTTACATGGGACCAAAACAAGCCCCATGAGAAGCTGATTAAGGTATGGAATAATCTTAGACTATAACCAAACAGCGCTAGTTTAACAAGTCATGTTTTATTTGTTTCTTTTCCTCTTACCCAGCTGGCAAGGACTTATGGAGATGTATACAGTCTAAGATTTGGTCAGAAATGGGCAGTGGTGTTAAATGGACTTGATGCTTTGAAGGAGGGTTTAGTTGTAAATGGAGACAGCATGGTGGACCGCCCGGAACTTGCTTTGCAGGACGAAATAGGAGGCGGATTAGGTAGGACAATAATTCTTAAAATTAAGCATGAATGTGCATAATTTCAATTCTTAATACTCACCAAAAAACATATGTGCATTATGTGTTGTAAAACTGGATCAAATAAATACAAAGCATTCATCAAAGCGATACAAATAATAATAATAATCTAATTATTACCACTTTTATTATTATTATTAGTAGTAGTACTGGTAGTAGTAGTAGTATTATCTTTTTCTTTGTCATCAGGTGTTATATTCAGTAATGGAAACATCTGGAAACAGCAGAGACGCTTTGCTCTTTCAACCCTCAAGTACTTTGGGTTCGGTAAGAAGTCTCTTGAGCCGGTCATCCTGGATGAATTCAGACATTGCGCGGAAGAGATCCGAAGCTACAAAGGTACCCATTTAGCATTCAGAGACAGTTTCACAAGGGTCAGCTGCTCAATTTACTTGACATTTTTCTGCTAAATTCTGAAGGAAAGCCTGTGAATCCGCATCTCATCATCAACAATGCCGTGTCCAACATCATCTGCCAACTGGTCTTTGGCCACCGCTTTGAGTACGGGGATGGGAAGTTCTTGAAACTGATGCTGATGTTTGACAAGGCAATCCAGATTGAGGCTTCTATTTGGGCACAGGTACTGTGTTTTAAAGCTGTTGATGAAATGCTAAGGTTACCTACCATGACTGAGTACATGTAACACCTATCAGTTAGTGGTAATAATTATACGAGTGGTAGTAGGTTACTACTATGTATCTGCAAGTGCACATGCTGTAAATAACCAATCCTGTTATCCAAGGGATGAACAATAGAAGGAGAAAGCAGTGTAGTAGCAGTTTCATGATGGTCAGCAACAGTCAGCTACAGTATAAAGTCTACCACTTCCTATTAATCCTGATATTAATTAGCTCTGTCTGTCCTTTTAATCTATTCTTCTGTTCAGCTCTACAATTCCTTTACTCTGCTGATGAGATTGTTGCCAGGTCCACATCAGGCCGTCAAACAGATCTGGGCCGACGTGAAGAAGTTCATACGAGAAGAGCTGAACCAGCACAAGAAGAACTGGGATCCTTCAAACAGCAAAGATTACATTGACTGCTACCTGCAGGAGATTGAAACGGTGACTGATAAATAGATACATTTGTTGTAGTAATCAATTTGAGGGCAGGAGCACAGATCCACTTTCAAACTTATCATCATAACTTTGAGCATTGCCAGACTGCAACCTGCAATTTAATCGTGTTCAAGTAGCTCACTTGTACATTCTTAAAATGAAAATTGCTATAGAGGTTTGGTCTGGGCGGATGTTGCTGTACTCTTTGTTTTATTTCACATGCGTCCACAGAATAAAGCGCAGAATGACAACACATTTGATGAAGAAAATTTGATCATGTGTGTCCTGGATCTGTTTGTGGCTGGATCAGAAACCACATCCACCACCCTGCGATGGGCATTTCTCTACATGGCGAAATACCCTGAAATCCAAGGTGCACAAACTCATCCAAACAATGCTCCATTAGTAACACACAAACACTCGAAGTCCCCGAGTTTCTAAGTTACGTGCGACAACCTGAATGTGAATTTTATTTGCACAGAAAAGGTGCAAGCAGAGATAGACAGAGTAATTGGACAGTCCAGACAGCCGTCTATGGAGGATCGTGCCAACCTTCCCTACACAGATGCCGTAATCCACGAGATCCTTAGGATGAGCAACATAGTCCCTCTTGCCTTGCCACACTCTACCAACAAGGAAGTCCGGCTAGGAGGTTACACCATCCCAAAGGTGACCCTCCAAAAGACTGCAGTGAAATTTTATGTTTCAACCTTTTTGTTGTAGTTAAATACCTTTATGTCATGTTCACCAGGAAATCCTGATAATCCCAAATCTAGCTTCAGTGCTGTTTGACAGGAAGGAATGGGAAACACCTTTCACCTTTAACCCGGCACACTTCCTGAACGAGGAGGGCAAGTTTGTAAAAAAGACAGCTTTCATCCCTTTCTCCGCTGGTAAGGAATCTAAACAGCCATACATTGTGTTTCAATCCTTATTATCTTGTTTTACATTACAACCACAAACCTCAATGTTTTTTTATTGGAATTCCTGTGTGACAGATTGACAAACATGGTATATTATTGCAAAATGGGTAGAAACATATTTGTTGTTTTGTAGTCATATTTAAATGTAGAAATGCCAAAAGTGGTGTTTATTCAGCCCCTTTTACTGGAATACCCCTAAGTAAAAATATATGCAAAATAGGGCCAGTATTGTGAAGGCAATGAATACAGGTTAAAGTTGTGAAGAAGTTTAAAGCAGGTTTTGGTTTTATCCTAAACTCTCAACAATTCATAGAAAACTATTCACACATCACCTAAAAATGTAAAAATTACAGCACAACTGCAAAATTGTCAAAATATGTTTGCCCAACCTTTCATTGAGGTACTTAATTGCTTCTCAAGCATCTGCAAAGATCCTTTTATGATTGTACTTTTTCATTATGCACTAAGTTTGCCTATGTATACTTTATAATTTATATTGCTCGAAACTGAGAAGGACATAGATGTTCCGTATGATGATTTGGGTTTGTTATTAAATAGAAGATCGTTTACTGACACCTGCACTGCCTCTCTACTTTTTCTGTCTCAGGAAAGCGTCTGTGTCTGGGAGAAAACCTGGCCAGGATGGAACTTTTCCTCTTTTTCACGTCCCTCATGCAGGACTTCACTTTCTCAATGCCGGCTGGAGTGAAGGTTGTGATGGATTACCGTGCAGGACTCACTCTGGCACCGAAACCATATGAAATCTGCATAACGCCACGCTAAGAGCAACGTTTTCATTATTGTAAAGAAACGCAGAAGCAAAAAACGTACCTGCCATGCCTTTCTCCCCACAAAACATCTCTACACGAGTCAGGTGGAGAGTAACCAATTTCTGCTGTTTAAATGCGTACTGTGAATTTAAAAAAAAAAAAAAGTTTCCTTGTTGTGATTTGAAGCTCTACTGTTCTCCTCCCAGAAGATATTAAAAAGTATTTGCTTTACTTTGAACTGAATCCACTACTTTACTGCATCAATATCTGTTCTCCATTTCATTTAATTCAAATTTATTGTATCTAATTTAACTTTAGTTTATGTTTTAAGCTTTGTTCAGGGTAATTCATGGTGCTTTAAAAGAACAGACAATAAGACTCATTAGAAACACACAATACTTTGGAAATTTTGATTTTTGAAAATCAAACTTAAATGCCATTTAGAGTAACATTATGCGGAAATATAAACACATATCAAAAGGTACTTGACAGAAACAAATGCAGGGAATCTTTCCATTCACCATAGGCAAACACTGCATGAGCAGGTATCTGATAATCTCAGTAACCTACATTTTTTTATACCTGACCTGTACCTCTGAAGTATATTAAGGTCAAAATTCCTTAAGTGCTTTGTAGTCCATTGAAATAATTTCACATTCTATCCATTTACAAATCCTGAGCAAGCTCATTCTTTTCAGTCCTCTTGGTTTTTGCCTTTAACTTTTCATGCAGAAACAATGAGCCTGGCTCAGCATGCTGGCTCTGTCCTGTTGTGTTAATACCACCAACGGATGAATACATATAGATTTGGCCCAGCTCTGAATTAGCAAAATGACCTAAAATGGTGTGTTTTTAGACCCAGCAGTTTAAAAACTGCATATGTTACCATGGTTACTGACCCTGGTAAGTGAAGCAGCTTCAAGATTGCGTTTATTGAAATTCCCGAACTGATTCAGACTGACTCACTAATCCTGCTACAGAGCCGGATGTTTTTAGTATGTGCTCATATTTATTATGTTAGCCCTGAAAGAGTGAGTACTTGCCACCTATATCCTTTTCCATACCTGAAAGCATGTATTGAAAAGCATACTTTGACCCTTTTTGCAAAAAAAAAAAAAATCTGCAACAGTTAAAATTATCCTTGGAAATCTATTAAGACAATTACTGTCAAATAAACCAATTTTCACCTGAAAAGCTTATAAATCCCAACCACCCAAATATGGAATAAAACAAATTTCTCACTGTTGGTCATTTGAATGAAGCCCAAAATTATACCAGTTCTATGTTTGTCTGGTTTATGCCCATTAACGAAAGTGGAAACGCACCATAGATTTGGTCAGATTAATAAAATGTTGATTACAAAAGCAAGCAAGACCACTAAATGGCTAAATGAGGAGGAACTGTCGGCAACGTGTGTTTATTTTTGAACTGCGTTGGCAGGACATTACAGCCTGGAGAGATTCCACATGATGTCACTGTGCAGTCCATGAATGTCTAAACAGATATCTGCAAACTCTCTTTCGACATCGCATAATGGAGAAGTACTTGCTTGAACTGACCATGAGTCACTAGTTATGTGGCTCGACAGCACAGAGTGCGAAGATGTTTTGCGTCCCCTTTAAACGACGGAAGGTATTGACCTGATTCCAGGTGTTTGTTATCTGCTGATTTGACTTAAATCCCTGAGATTTACGTTTGATTTGATCTTAATTTATTTGTACTTGTCGCAACTTTTTTCTGAAAAGATAAAGATTATCCCAGTTACAAACCTGTTTTTGCAACTTTTAAACAGAAAAAACGTCAAACGGATGCATGTCGAGCTGATAAAATCTCTTCTCTGCAGAGCAGGTAGTATTTCATGTGTTATGACAATGTATTATTATTTAATTTTGTTGTAAATAAAAAAAAAAAAAATACATTTAGCATTTTATGACCATCGATTTTATAATTAAAATATAAAATTCACTGTTCATTGTTCTTAGGAGACAAATATATTTACCTATTTAACCTTTTATTGCTAATATCAGGTTGGAGACAAAGGCACCATTTCCCAAAACCTCCTGGTGGCTCTGTGTTCCTTATAAGAAGGTATGTTTACCAGAGCAGATTCGTTAAATAAATATTCTCCCACGAAAGTTAGGAGATTCAGCACTATCTGACGAAGTTCATGTGTGTGTGTGTGTGTGTGTGTGTGTGTGTGTGTGTGTGTGTGTGTGTGTGTGTGTGTGTGTGTGTGTGTGTGTGTTCTGCAGAAAAAGAAAAAAAGGACCCATTTCAAGCATGAGATCCAGTTTTCAATTTCTCCAGAATCAGTGACAGAAAAGAGGTAAAATACAATGTCAATCAAGTTTTATTTTTAATCATATGCAGTTCTACGAGTGCTATAGCGGTGCATGCTGAATCATGTTTCCTTTTGTCACCAGCTCCAGCATAAAGTTACCAGCTACAGAAGATAGTTTTGGGTACTGGGTTTCTCCGTCTTCTGACAGTCCTGTATCTACTTATAACGAGGACGAGACTACAGATTCAGTCCAATCATTCTTCACCAATACAATGTATGAATCTCTATATGTTATTTCCTCCAGTTTCAATTCATGCAAAGGAAACTTGAAAAAAAAAAAAAATGCTCAATTGATTTTTGAATTGTTTTCAGTCATCCTCGGATTGAACTGATGACTTTGTATCTTGGACTCTGGACAAGATACAAAGTCATCAGTTCAAATTTTTTTTTGCATATTTTCTTCATCAGAGCAAAATCCATTGAGGAATTGAAACGTAGTGAAGATGAGGATCTGGATGGTTACACAGAAAGAGACATCCACACTGCAACACCTCAACATCAGTGATGTCTAGTTTAACATAAATACTTCATTTGCAATTATATATATATATATATATATATAAGTCTAATGTTTAATTTGATATCTTTTTTTTAATGTGAAGAGATGACGTCAGGAAAGTACCAAAAGGTGGCTTTAGGACAAAGACACATCCTTCTAGAATATCAAGAGAAACCAAGACTGACACAGAGGTGAATGTGCCACCTGGTTTTACTGCGGAACATTCGTTTTATATTAGAGGATGTTTAGCAAAGCCAATCGTTAATTGCACTTATTGAAGATGGAGTAACTAACACAGAAAACATTACAGTTCAGTTCTTACTGCATATACCAATTTTATTGTGTTTGTTTCTCCATCAACAAAGAGATCCTCTTCAATTGAGAGCATAGAAGTGAGGCTTCCTCGGCCTTCCCCTACATCCGAAACAGATGTCTCAGTTACTGAGGTTAATGAAACTCAGCCAATAATCTCACCTGAGTTCAACATCGTTACCCCTGCATCCTACAGCAACGACAGTGTGAATTTATATTTAAATATCAACGACATTGCACCAGATGAGGATTTGGACTGCCTTGGGTAGGCATAAGCACAAGTATCAGAAAATGCGATGAAAGTTTGTAAAAAAAAAAAAAGCTCTCATCTAAAACAACCATTCTACGTGCTGGAAAATGAACTCTGTGGCCTTATTCTGCTTCTTTGTCTTGTTTTGTGTTTTAAGGTTACCCAACTTGGGACTGACCTGCTACATTAACTCTATCCTACAAAGCCTTCTCACCCTGAGATGCTTCGTTGAAGAGCTCTACAACCAGCAACCTGTGTGGGGGTCTCACCCCAAAGGCGTCCTCTTCAGGTCCAGAAAATCACAGACACTAACAGATTACAAATGTCTAAAATGTCAAGAACCGTGCAGATTTATATGTATGTGCACTTCCAATAACATTCATACCCCTTAAAATTTCTGACAATTTGTTACGTTACAAATACCACGTTCAGTGCATTGTATGTTTTTTTTGTTTTTTTTTTGTGCTGAGCCAACACAAGTACATAATGGAGAATTTGAGGGAAATATATCCTCTTTACTCTGTTAACCCTGAATTAAATCCACAGCAACCAGCTGCCTTTAAAGGTCACCTAGTTAGTAACAATCCACCAGTGTGTAAATCTTCTTTGTAAATTCAACTCTATTTCGAAGGCTTCCAAGAATTGGAGACAGGCAGCTTTAGAGAAAAATGCAGGTCAGAAATGATCTAAATGAAACGTTTTTAACCAGCAACACTGCTGGTGAAATGTAATGCAGCACATCATCTGAAACAACCCCAGACACAAACATGGTGGCGGCAGCATCCTGCTATGGGGATGTTTTTCTTAAGAATGGACAAAGATGTCAGACTTGAGATGCGTCAAGCTCATGGAGAAATACCCCAAAAGAACTGCAGCTCTAATTATACCAAAATTGTCTCGCAATGTACTAAGCCATGGTGCTCAATATAACTGCGTGACATACTTTTTCAAATTAAAACATTTTAAAACCGTTTTTGATTTTCCTTCGGCTTTACAATTATTCAATACTTTGCACTAAAACTCATAGAAGGCCGCTTTATAAAACAACAGAACTGTGAAGAATTTCGAGGGGGATGAATCCTTAGAGACTGATATAAGTTGGTTTGAAACTGGTTGTTAATTGCTGTGACAATGAGCTGTTCAATGGGGTAAAGGGATGGTGTATTTATTTTAAATCTGTAATATTAATAATAAAAACAACTCTTTACATCTATTCTCACCAGAGTAATTCTGGATGCTGAAATCTCCTGCTTCTCCAACATAAAAGAGGAGAAAAAGGCGGTTCTGTCCCTCTTTAAAAAGACCGTCGCTGAGTTTAATTCAAGTTTTGACGATGACGGACAAAAAGTTAGTGTAACACTGATTCGTAATAGAGTGTCAGAGTGTCAGTCTTTTAAAGCTTTGGTACAGAAGACATGGTTTGAACCATTTCTTTGGCTTTCCGAGTAGGATGCTTCCGAGTTCCTCATCTGTGTTCTGGACATGATGAGGTCCCTGTCGCAAGAAATGCATCTGAGAGCGTCGGACTTGGGCTTGACCTACAAATGCCCTGTCGCTGAACACATTGCACTGCAGATGATGAGCACCAGAACCTGCATGGGGTATGAACGCGCTCCGGTTGCACTGCTGACTTGTAACTTCTCAAGGATGTAAAAACAACCACGGTTGTTTTTTTTAAGTCCGTTTGTCTGTTTCAGATGCGGTGATCGGTCTCAGACAGTGGAAGACTTTGTCAGCCTCAGTCTGGATCTGGTCCCACAGGGATCAGTGTTCCAGTGTCTGCAGGAGTACCTCGGGGCACGTGCACGTATTGCATTTTACATGTCAAAATGTCGGCCGGTTTTTGAGTGACTTAAGTAAATTCCTATTTTCTTGTGTAGGAGGGCCATTTAGAACACATGTGCCATTGTGGAGTGAAGGACTCAACACTGAAGAGCTCATTCCTCACTCTTCCAAAGTGGGTTACGCAGCCACGCTGTAATCAGTGCCTGTTTTTCCAGGAGGAGCGTTTCTTTTTCTTTTCCATGACAGTTTGAGATCTAATCATCTCTAATCTATTTCTTCTTCCCCTCAGCGTGCTGATCCTGCACCTGAAGCGCTTTAAATTCACCAGGTCTTCTGCAGTGAAGAAGATAAAAAAGCCCATCACTCTGACGAAAGAACTTGTGGTGAGAGAAGAATTCACAGCCACAAAACATGTAAGGAAATTTCAAATGCAAACGCACATTAAAGAACGGGTGGCAGAAGTTGTGAGTAGACGCATGTCCTTGAAGCACTTTAATGTCTTGCAGACAGCGACTTATTATTTATTGGTGAGCATCGTCAGCCACATCGGGTCCAGAGCTGACAGCGGTAAGTGTTTATCTGACGCTTTGTTCTTCTGCCGCGCAGGTTTTTCTCTCGAGGCTGAAAAGTTTGCCCTTTTCTTTCAGGCCACTACGTCTGCGACGGCATTCACAGGAGGCAGAACATGGACATCGCAGACGACTCTTGGCTGATGTACGATGATGAGCAAGTCAGCCCGACAACAGGAGAAGAGGTCTGCTGGTGGCGGGAGCGAAACGCTTTCCTGCTCTTCTATGAAAAGCAAGTAAGATGCTGATTTCTCGAGTACTCATTATTATTATTATTAACTGTCACCATTTATAGATGCTTATGCAGATGGGCAATGTGCGTCTGAATGTGTTTGTATTCTTTTTCCAGCCCTTGAGGAGAAAAAAAGGGCTATGACCAGTGCTGCAATGAACCTGGCAGCAATTCCTGTATTCTTTTAATACTATTAAACTGCATCTTAAGTACCCACAATGTGCATTTTTTTCCCTTCTATTCTATTAATATAAAGCAAAAGTGGAGAAACACACCACATAATGGATTCTCAGTGTTCAGCAGCTAAAATCTCTGACTATCTTAAGTCACTCCGGGGTTTCACATGACAATAAATAATGCATAGGTTTAAAAGGTGCAACAATGAAGGCAATCCTGAATGGGGCTTTTTCTAAAAGAGGCATTTTTTAAACATAGATGATCTCATGGTCAGTTTATGCAGGGCTGTAAATCACAATTTTACTGATTAAGGGGAAAAGGCTGCCCTGATGAACCTGACTCTATGCTTCCTACAAGCTTAACAGCTGCTTGTGAACCCCTTGACAGCAAAAGCCACCAGGCAACTTATTATAACTAGACTATTACATCACCATAATTCTTCACTGCAGAATTACTTTAACTCAATGTTGTTAGAGTGGCCTTTGACTAGGCCACTCCAAAACCTTCATTTATTTTTGTCTTCTTTTGGAATCTGTTCAGATGAGGAGCTGGTGGTGTGCTTTGAATCGCTCTCTTGCTATTAAGTAGACCAAGTCAGTTATTAAAGCAGCCTCAGACTTTCACACGATCAATACTTTATTTGACTGTTGGAGTGATAATCTCTGTTTACGTTTCAAACATTGTCTCATGGCAGATTAAATGGGTTGCACAGCTGCTAAAAGTTCAAACTGTCTCAAGTGAAACAGTCCACAGAGTATTTTCCCAAATATCGTAGGTATCATTTGAATGTTTTTTTTTTTGGTAATTGGAAGGCACATAAGTATATCACTGCAACTTTCAAGCTTTGCTCTGATGTGCTTTGTAACCTCTACAATTACCGTAATACATGTATTTCTTTCAATCTGCACTCTGACTTACTGTGAAAACTGTCTGCAGTCACAGACAATCCCAGAAGACGTCAGAGTACGAGGATCATTCCTTTCAGATTAGCTGCTGATTGCTCTACCGCCATAATAATGATAAGGTAAGGTGACCATTATTGCTCCATGTCAGAAAAGTGTCTGGACTTTGGGGAAAACCTGGCCAGGTGAAGTATTTCTTCTTATCTTACCGCCTTGATGCAGCTAAGAGGAGAATGCAATGGACTAAAGCTGCAGTCATAACGCTGGCAACAAAGCAACATGATATAAAAATCACATAATATAAAAGATGCAATGCTCTGCTTTGCAGTTTTTGAAAACTAGACGCATGAAGAGCTGACGTCGCCTCATCTGCCAATAATTCCTCCCACCAGCTGAGTGCCAGTTTTCCCCACATCCTCTGCAATCAAGACACACTCTGTGCGGCAGCTTCTTGGCGGGAGACGGGAGAGCCTGTTACATTCAGTGGAGATTGGACCCTCACAGCCTGATAAAGAGGCCTGGCTGGACACCACACAAAAGCTTGCGTTAAATTCTTTGAGTCGCTCAGGAGTTGTGAATGAATTTTTGAGTTGATGTGTGAGAAGAAAAAAAGAGAAAAACCTTCCCACAGTTGCTAAGTAACCACTAACACCTAAGAGCAAATCCTTTATATGTCTATTTTAAAATCTGCGACTGAATATAAAGTATAAGTGAGCTTGGGCGGTTTTATTCAAAGCTGACAATTGATTTCCACCTGCATACCGACAGTTCCAATTCACTAAAAATATTTACAAATTTACTGCCGTTGGAAACCAAATCATTAAAAATGATGAATTGCTAGCCCATTTACAATTTTAAGAAAGTCATGATTGTTTTTTTTTTAAATGTAAATTTACAGATATGTCTCTTAATCAACCAAAATAACATGAAAAGAGTCATTTCCACCAGATACGACTCTTTTATTTCAACAGTGAAGCTAAAACCCTGAGCGGCTCCCGCAGTTGTTCCCAGTTCTGAGATTGTCTGAATTCAGTCCATGTGTTTTTGTTTTTTTTTTAACCCCAACATACTTTTTGCTGCAGATGTTATGCATCTTTCATTGTCTCCTGCACAGCTTATGTGTTCTTCTTCACAGGACACTGGATTTTGTAGCCAACCCTGTAGGCCTGCAGGTACACACGAGCCTGGTTCATCCTGCAAACACAATCACAGGGCAGAAAAAGGCATGATTTCATTCTGATTTGAACCTAATGCTGTCTAAAAATATTTCTTTTCAACTCACACACTCAGATTTGTTTTGTACTCCGAAAAAGAACCCTAAAAAAGACTTAACTAACATGCTTATTTCTGTAAAAAAACCCGTCTTATTTCACACCTGAGTGGCAACTGACCTGTATTTAGTGCAAAGCTGAACTCCCAGGGGTCCACAGCGGTCAACGTAGCTCTCCCTGACAGCTTTCCTCACAGCCCGAGCTGTGCTGACCACCGTGGTGACCACAGGACATGTCCTACAACGCACGGATTATTTTATTAGAGTATCTACTGCAAGCAGCAGAGCAATCATTCATCCTCACTTCAAAAAGTCACCAAATCTTTTGCATTAACCAGGACTTTGTGGAGAAGGCAAAACTCACAACTTTAGAACTTATCTAGTGCAGCAATGATCTACAATGTCTTGTGCAAAACGTGTGTATTTACTTGAAAATCACTTCTAACGTCTCAGACTTTTGATCTCTGACTTGATATGGTAAAAAAAACAAAAAAACAAACAAACAAAAACACACACACACACATATTACATTATTGTTTCTGTAACAATCAATTATTTGTTTTTCCATTAGAAAAATAACTGCTGATTTTGTGCTTTAGGGAAATATATTATATATTTGTTTAACTGTGAAAGCATCAAAAAGGCGTCAAATTATAATTTCACTGTGTTACTTCGTTGTGTTGAAGAACTGAAAGCAAGACATGCAGGGGAAATGAACAATTTGATCAAAACAAACAAGCAAACGACGACAACAACAAAAAAAATACTAGAGTCCTGACCAGGTAATCAAAAACAAGAAATCTTGGTTGAAAACTCAGGAAACAAATAAAAGCTGAATCATTTAAATAGGCTGGAGGATGTTAGCTGAGACTAGGATCAGGTTGGAGAAGTCAGAAATTTGTTGCATCTGAGGAGAAAATAAACAGAGAAAACCAAGAAAATGCAACAAGGAACAAACTAAAGTAATGCACAATTCTGTGAAACACAAAAATACAAAGCTAATAACTAACCGTGAGCCTTGGACATGAATAACTTCAAAGGAGCTATGGAAGAAAACTCTCTCTTTCACAAGACAGAGCAAAGGCTAAAACATAAGTAAGAATCTAAACACATAAAAATACTTAAAGTATCACACTCAAGCACCAGGAAATGAAAAATGAAAGGGTTGCCGTGTACGACATTACGATGCAAACTAATCAAAATATAAAAGTCTAAATGGTCACCAAACTCATACTGTTGAATCCTAGTAAAACCTAACTAGTTAGTCAATATTTCATTCACAATGAGACTCATATGTCATTATCAAATCTGAGTACTTGATGCTGATTAGTCAGAAAAACAGGAACTTGAAGGAAAGCGGATGTTAGATTTTCTACGCTTGTTAGACGATGTTCTTTTTTTTTACACTTACAGTCTCTCACAGCGCAGGCCTGCGGTGCCTTCTGGACAGGTACAGGTGTTGTGCGGGCTGCAGGTGGCTCCATGTTGACAAGGTGGGACACATCGTGTTGTTACAGCTGCAGTGACATCCCACAGTGTTACTGAGAGAAAACATCTGTTCTTCCTTTGCATCCACCTACATTCTAGTCCAAATTGAATAGGGTTGGACCAGTGCCCTCTTTTCATGGTGGGTAAATGAACGAAACAAACAAGGCAGTGCAATGTTTCATTTTTTGCAACACATTAAGTGAATCAAAGAGCCGCTTGCAGCTTCGGCACTGCAGCTGATCAATTGTGAAAGTTTAAAAACGAAATAGATCCAAGGAACCGATCAGTTACAGTTGACTTAGTATTCTCCTCATAACTTTGGCCACCTGCCCGTGCATATGGATTTGAACGTTATTGGCAAACCTGTATCACAGAGACCGCCGGTGAATCCTTTGGTGCAGCGGCATCGGTTAAGGCCCACACACACTCCTCCGTTCCTGCAAGGCTTTTGACACTGGATGGGCTCTGACGAGAACAAAGGATTACAGACGTCTAGACTGATTCAGTTCAACATGGCTCATCTCTGCACCTGTCAGTGAGACTCAGTGACCAGAAAAAGACTCTGAACAAATAGCGGAGCAATTCCAAGCGGCCCGTAAACTGATGTGTGTTTTCTCTGAGGTAACACGACCTCGGGGATGAGGAACTGTATTCTGGCTTTATTTAAATTTTTTTTATTTTATTTTTTTTAAGAAGCAATGCAACAGTTCTCTTGCTTGGTTATAGTCTGAATCCCTGCTTTAAATCAGCAGCAAGTTTAATTAACTTTTAATTAATTTAACAAATTACAGCAAAAGCTTTGGTGCTCCATCATTATGACAAAGACTAAAAAAACAATTATTCTTTTTCCTTCTTTTGCAAACCCGTGCATGTGTGCGTGTTTGTGCATAAAATACTTGATTTAGCTTCTGCAATGATGTCGTTGATTTAAAGAGCTTACCAAATTAAAACAGATACACAAGCTACAATGAACTTAACAGAGAGCGGACATTTTCATTGTTTTACCAATCTGGCATCGAGCTCCTTGCCATCCAGCAGCACACGTGCATTTGTTAACATCCACACATCTTCCCCCGTTCTCACAGGCTGGAGTGCACAGTGCTGCGAAACACACAAAGAAACCTCTTCGAAAGACAGAACTGCTTACGTCTGGTTCAGTCTGCCGTCTATAGAGGAACCGTTTTCATGTTTTTACTTTATGTTATGAACAGTTTTCAGAGTCGCTAAAGTAGTAAAAAAAAAAAAAAAAATGTCACTCAGATGTTGTGTTGTGATTTCACTTACGCGACAGGCACTGGGGGCCCGTGTAATCAGAGGAACACTGGCAGGTACCAGGGCCGACGCAGCGGCCGCCGTTTGCGCACGGCAGCTCACACACGGCTGAGCACGGAGAGACGAAAGAATGTCAAGCCTGAACAGTTACAGATATAGCGTTCAAAACTGCAACAATGCGAATCAACACGACTCGTTTCCGAGCGTGATTTATCTACTGCACAAAGTTACAGAGATGGGTCGACTCTCACAAGCTGATTCATGCTCCTACTGATGAAATGAGGCATGGTACCTGTGTGGCAGCCTTCTCCTGTCCACCCAGAAGGACACAAACACATGTTCCAGCGCATGCACGTTCCTCCATGGGCGCAGGGTGGGGAGCAAATGGCTGAAACAAACAACCAGCAAGGATTTATCGCACCCTTAATTTATACTTTCACAGTTTTTGAACACAGTTTTGAGTTAGATGATTACTTTAGACCTTAATCTGCCAGGGATAGGAATAGTTTTGGGATGAACCGTGCCTTACCATGGGTTATAAAAACTTATTTTAAGCAGAATGTGGCTGTTTTGCTGACGTAAGTGTCTTTTCCAGATACATTTAACCAGAAAGTTTGTGAACGTTCAACAAAGTCAGCAGAAACATTTTAAATTAAAAGATGTTTTAAAGGATCGCATCAAACCTAAATGTTTATTATTCAGGGAGCATGAATAATTGTGAGTCTACCTGTGTTTAAACCAGTGGATATCAGTTTTATTGCTTTTGCTAATTGTTTTTGATGAATTTCCCAGTTAAATAATCATAAATAGGATCAAAATCCCTCCTGATCTGACTGTATAGAGAAATGTTATTGATTGTTGCTCTCGTCCCTTTTCGGGCAAGCTGACTTTTAAAATGTAACAGATTAATGAACTCTAATTAAACCAAAATAACTCGAACCAATTTAAAGGTAGTACATATTATTCACTTGAATGAAGGAGTCACATTTTCTTACAGATATTGAAAAGTCTTTTAGTTCACCAATTGTCAAATCTGGGCACAAAACAACCAAAGCTGCAAAATCATGAAATAGTGAAGAGGCAAATGACCAGCATCCCTCTATGGATAATCATTGACACTAAGGTTTGTACCTGAGCAGCCCACACCAGGGTAGCCTGGTGGACAGTCGCAGCTGTTTGGCCCCACACACACTCCGTAGTTCTGACACGGCGGGTCACACACAGCTGGATCAGATAAGACGCGCGTTACCTCAGGCTGGGTGTAAAAAAACAAATGAATGAGATTTATTCTCATCAGCGTGCGAGGGCGCTTCACTCACGTCGACACCTGGTGGGGTCATCGGCTCGGACCTCGTACCCCTCCCTGCAGGTGCAGTTAAATCCCCCGGGGTGGTTCACACAGAGCTGCTCGCAGCCTCCGTTTGTAAAGTCTCCGCACTCGTCCGCGTCTCATTGGGAGGGACAGATGGGGAGACAGTTTGAAAGCCTGCAAATGGAATTCTGGAAAACGCTTTTTGAGATAAAGTGACAAAACAAATTTGGACGGGAACAGTGCATTAAACTTGGCAACAGCAGAACTTGTTAAGATTTGATGACATTAATTTTGAGCACTTCCCTCCTCCCAGATGATGTAATTTGATTCAGAGGGAACCTTCCTACTGGCAAGTGCAAAAAGGATGAGCGTTTCATAACGGTCTGTGAAACCCGTCCAACTTTTGTTATGTTTTCAGCTGAAAGCCGACAGCAGTAAATGCTTAAAAGAGATTGCATTTGGAGGAAGCTTTCAACAGATGGTGAAATTTGAGGAAATTCAGGATTGTTGTCGCATGATTAAAAAAAAACAAATCAACTAACAGAGTTTCTTGCATAAATATGTTTTAAGAGAATATCCTAAAAACTGTACAGGAGCAAAGTTGAGGAGTGAAGATGAAGTCTCACCAACGCAGCTCTTGAGGTCGTCTCCCAGCTTCCAACCTGCGCGGCAGCCACACTGGACGTTGCCCTCAGCTCTCAGGGAGCATACGTGGTCGCAACCTCCGTTTCTTAGCAGACAAGAGGTAGCGTCTATTCACGTCAAGAAGAACAGGAGCTTTAAATACACTAGTGCATTATGGCCCACAGAAAAATGTATTTAAAACAAGATATCAGGTCAAACCTAGTTCAGTAACGGAGCATTACAAAGTAGTTTTACACATAAGTCCAGAGATATTTACTTTTCAAAGACAAAGGAAGTATGAAGGACAGAAAGAGGTTTTATGGATACTCCTGAATCTGTTTTCTCTGTAGGCATATCCTATCTCAATTCAATAAGAGATACTGCTGGTCAGTATCATGTATATAGGGTCCGGGAATTTTCGGTTTCCTCGGAAATCCTCTTTGCTGCCCTATTTCTGCATTTTATTAATGTGGTATTAATAAATCCTCTTGTAAATATTTTCTTAAATTCTAATTCCAGCTCTTAAAAAGATGGCCATGCACGTTGTTTAAACCAGTATCAATAAATAAATGTGGTGATGCCGGGACATCAGATTTTTAATTGGCTCTTGCATTTCAATCCACAAAAACCTCACAGTATAAATATATGTATGTCTGCAATGCCGGTGTGTTGGGTCTCTATACCCTAATATATTTTAACAGAATAGAGAAGAAAAATTTTAGAAAATTATATAAGTCTAGGAGGATGATGATAACTGCAAAAATCCCTACGTGTCTATTTATGTATGTACGTTCTCTTTAACATCAGTAGACAACCTGGCAGGTCACTTCACACATTAACAACTAATGTTAGTCACAAGTTCGGGAACCCACTAGTGCAAGTGAGGTTGTCAGTATCCAATAACAGAGGACGCGGGCAGTGGCAGGTGAATCCCCCAGGAGAGTTGGTACAGGCGTGAGAGCATCCGCCGTTCTGCAGCTTGCATTCGTCGACGTCTGCGTGCAAACAGAGGGGAGAATCGTCAGCGTTAACTTTGAGGCATCCGAGTCTCGCTTCTGTACGTCAGAATGCTGGTTTAGTTTTTCTTTATCTACTAATCTTTTAAAATGTGTCCCCAGGACTCTCAGTTATGTGCAGGCATGCAAACATCCTGTCTGGCAAACACATAAAAACATTAAAAAAAAAAACAGATTACATATTCATCACAACTCTCTGAATGCTGGTAAATTGCTGAAACTGAGCTCCTTTAAATGACTGAAAACGAGCGTGCAAACTGCTGCATTAAGTGAATGAGTGCCTGCGAGTTACTGACCTACGCAGGTGCGGCCATCAATGTGCAGCTGGTAGCCCGGTTTACAGGAGCACCGGAAAGAGCCTATGGTGTTGACGCAAATGTGCTCACAGGTCCCATTTGGAGCTGAACACTCGTCCACATCTGGGAGGATCAGAGACATTTCCATAACTCCTTCACCACAAACATAACACAACATCCAAGAGCTCATTTAGACTTTAATTAAACAACAGATGTTTGAGATGAAGTCTGGATGAAGTGAGCGGTGTTTTTCAGTGTCATTTAAGATTGATGCGAAGGTCAGCGGAGGCTTGATTTCTTTGCTGCCTTATGCTTTCATGCAATTTGGTTGAAATTGCAGTTTAATTCTTGCTGGAGAGGCAAATTGCATCCAGTCAACCTGCAACGTTGCTGGTGGACAGCAGAATTTGTGGGTATTTCAGTTTTATTTACCACATTCAAGTAAGCTTTTGTCTTTACCAACACATTTCCGAATGCTGAAAGAGGCTGCCATAATTATGTGTTCTCTTCCTCAGCTTTTATAAACAAAGAGCAGAATATGAATGTGAGGCTTTACTGTTAATATTCAGTGTTTACCTCCTTATCGTTCTTGTTTGATGGAAAGAGACGCGTCACTGCACTTTACAAGACATTACGCGCCGGCTATTAATTTACTTACAGGCTGAAGACACCAAGTATGGGAAGTATGGGGTGTCAAGATTTGGAAGTCGCACAGCGGAAAACAACATTGCGAGCTAATTTGCATTATTCAACAGTCTCTGCTGCATGAATGAAAAAGGTCACGAAAGCGTCGTGATTTTGAAGATCGGTTGTTGCAGCGAATCTTATACGTCAGGCTTGCGCAACACAACAAGAGGAGAGGTAATTTATCAATCATCTATAATGATTACTTCTTTGAATACAGACTTGAGGTAAGCGTTGGCTGTTTCTTTGCGACGTTTAACAGAAAGTAGTTAAACTGTCATCCGAACAGAAAAAAAATAACTTGTGATTCCAATCCGCTTTTTGAAGGTAGTTTGTTTTCCCCTTAGCATCTTCACTTGTGTTAAAAACATCAACATAAAAGATGCATTTGTAAAAGTACAAAAACATGTGGAAAAAACTTACTTGATGCCCAGAGTTTCAGCTTGACCGAGAAAGGGAAAAATATTATTAATATATGTCTTCTAACAAAATGTCATTAGAATAGCAATTTGCTTTTTCAGGATTTTTGGTACTAGTGGCCTTTTCTGACAGTTAACAGACAGGAAATGAGCAGAGAGAGCAGCCTGGAAGAGGTAAAGGTCTCAAGGCTGTAGATCAAACCCACAACGGTCGAGTTGAGGATTAATATCCCTTTATGTGGCCTGACAGCCTTACTGTTACTCTATGTGACGCCAGTAGCACAGCACTGTTATAGTTTATGGCCATAAAAATAAATAAACATCCGAAAACCAAATTTCCACTTGTCCCTCCTGCACATGCCAGAAATAGAATTTGCAGGAAAACTAGATTCTGCAGGAAACAAGAAAATCTCCAATCACCAGTTATCTTCTGAAATCTTTGGACATCTTCAAAATAATATTAGTCTAATTGAGTCCATCCAAATAATTTAGTCTGAAAAAACACAGGATAAGTTCGGCTGGGACAACTTTCAAACACACTGAGGAGTCAGCAGATTTTTTTTATGCGGATGTTTTGCCGCCTTTCTTTTTTTTGACCGCAGTTTTACGTGTCAAAACTGTGGTCATAATTGTTGGAGTCAGTGTGGACCTGGCAGTGTGCTTTTTTAAAAATGTTTAATCTTCAATTACTGCTCAGGAAAAGAAAATCAATTTATTTATGTTTTTTTTTTTCTTTCCAGTCAACATTTTTCTGACAAAGTAATTACCTGTGCAGTTATGTCCACCCTGGTCCAGCCGGTAGCCCGCAGCACACTGACAGCTGTACGTTCCTAATTCATTGGTGCAGTTGTGTTCACAGTACCCATTGTTTAGAAGGCACTCATCAACATCTGCGAATAAGGAGAAACGTGAAGGACTTCCATGCTCAACCGCAGTTAGCACATTTTCAGCCATGTTTGTGGTAAAGCGGGCACTTAAATAACTCTTACCCACCAAAGCAAGCACGCCCGTCTCCATTAAAGCCCTGGTAACACTGGCAGAAGTACGAACCGATGATGTTGCCACATTGAGCATTGGTGTCACACCTGTGGATGCCTGATGCACACTCGTTCTCATCTGGGAGGAGATTTTATTATTATTATTATTATTTTTTTTTTTTTGCAAAGCAGCATCTAAAACTCAGTTCATTTCTGTTCCGTAGCCATTCTGCCGCCCAGGATCATTTTAATGGAAGGCATAACAGCAGGCATTAAAACCCGCGCACACAAGGAAGCTGACCCCGTCGTCGGGAAGCAGAGTTTTCCACAGAGAGACGTCAGCACTAATTGCTTACCTTCGCAGTGTGTGCCGTTTCCCTGGTAACCGGGTCGACAAATACACTTGTAGCTCCCGAGCGTGTTCTCACACACACCCTGACCTTCGCACAACTCGGGACTCTCTACACACTCATCCACATCTGGGACAGGAGCAAAGTGACATACAACAGTTTTGTTTTTTTTAATATATATATATATATATATATATATATATATATATATATATATATATATATATATATATATATATATAGTCACAGCTGATGTGATTTCCTTTTGAATATTTTACAGCCAAGTTACAAAAATGCATTATTTACACAAAGAAGTCACATTACAAATTATGTTGAAACCCACTTTACCTCAATCAGGGCTCTGATTAGGCATAAGTGGTTGCAAATCTGTCACTAGAAAAAAAAAAGCTTCACTATGACAACATTGTCCAAGATGGTCTATTATTCTTGTTATTCTTGTTTGTATGAAAATTTCTGTATTTATTCTTCCTTTGTATGATTATGTTCTTTTTGCTGCTTGAGGCAAAACTGCACAAACCTCATTTGAAAGTCATTTTCACTTTAATGCCCTTTTTCAGTAAATCGGAGGAAGTGGGTAGAAATTGAAGGCAGAATGTCTTCATGAACACCTACTCATGTGTTGAGACACAAATTAAAAACCGTTATATCCTCCCATGGACCCTGTGCAGCCACTATGTTTTAAAGGCTGAAAGAAAAAGATCCTGCAGCCGGTGATGCTCTCTATGTGATTGACGCTCTTTTGGAAAACGTCCAATAGGATTAGATTAAAAATCTGTGAAATATACCAACTTCCTCTGTGCTGGAGGGGTTTTCAACTCTTAATCAGACAGGAATCACGAGTTATAGCTTGTAAGTCAGGTTACTTTGGATATTTTTTTTTATCAATACATAAAATTATTTAAGTCCACTTTTTGAGTCTATTTACTCTATCTTTGTCTGATTTTATAATTTTAAATAAATAAATAAATAAATACTATATGCAGAAAATATGTAAACAAACTGAACTTTTCTTACTTTCATTACAGGCTGGATAAAAGTGGTAAAAGCAGGTAATAACAAAGTACTAAACATCAGGTTGGCAGCACAGCAGCAGCTTGAAGCTAAATACCCCTCACTTTCAGGAGAATTACACCTGGATACTGAAAGCATCGGCTCGGTTCTAAATATGAGTCTGTTCCAGTGATACTTAATAAAAGACTTACCGACACAAGCGGGGGCCTCGGTTCTAAAGCCCGGCTGGCACTGGCACAGAAAGCTGCCGGGAGTGTTCACACATGCGTTTCCCAGTTCACGGCGACACAGCTCCTCAAAGCTGCACTCGTCTACATCTACACAGGACGAAAATCAGCAGCTGTCCACGTTAGGCTGGAGGGCCACGGTCAAGAGGGTCGTTCATGATTATCCAGTCATTCAGGGCCACGCTATGCAGGAATCTTTTACGTGTTTTTATTGCGAAGGCAGTGTTCATATCACAGCCCAAAATGCACTTTACCTACACAGCCTTGTCCGTTCAAAGCCCTTACATATCCCACTGGGCACGAGCAGCTGAAGGAACCAGGGGTGTTTGTGCATTCAGCCCCTTCCTGACAGGCCTGCAGGCCCGTGACTGCAGCCAGAGCACATTCATCTATATCTGTAAAAAATACAAAGGAGATATTCTTTACAACCAAGACATGTAAGCTCTATCTTTATTAAAATATACATATCTTTCTCTCTGCCGCACATGCGCGCACCCCCCCCACACACACACACACACACACAAACACACACACACACACACATTTATGGAGGCAGACAAACCCTGGCATCCTCCAGAACCCATCAGGTAGCCACGGAGACAGGAACATGAGTATGAGCCAGGGGTATTAGTGCAGCTGGCATGGGGACCACATGGCCCGGGTCCCACTTCTTCACACTCATTAACATCTGGTAAATGGAGACAGATGAGGGGAAGATGCAAGATCAAATGTGACATGATGTGGAAGAGCTAAGAGCAAAAATGGATTTAAAAAAAAAAAAAAAAGTAAGAGTCTAACAGAGTCAGGTGGAAGTTTGATTCTGCTACTTCCTCAAAATAGCTCCACTTTTTCAGGATTTGTCATTTATCTTTTTCTTGTGGCAGATTATAAGTTGTTGATTTCCAAAAATGTGTTGCATTCATCTGTTTCAGGAAGGGGTTCTCATTTTATGGAAAGCAGTCTTGAAAGATTCATGCATTTTATGTGCAAACCTGCTGAGGACAATTTCACCACATCCACAGTGAGCTCCCTGGATTTCCACAACCACAAACACCATCTTGAATCATTGCTCCATGCTTGTAAGTCTGCCCATGTCTCACCTTTACACTCGGCTGCTCCGTGCAGAGCGAATCCTACAGGGCAGGTACAGTTGTCGCCGTTCTGCACTGTTCCGGATGGACACCCACAACTAGTGCCGCCCCCCTGCGTCACCTGGTTTCCTGGACATCGAGCAACAGTGGGGCTCGGCCGAGACATCGTAATCGTTGGAGCTGGTTATGTAGAAAGAAAGCAACGCGGCGACTTGTAAAAGTATTTACAATCCTTGAACTTTTTCCACAATTTGTCGTGTTACAACTGCAATCTTCACAGTATTTTATCAGGATATTATCTGACAGATCAGAAGCAAGTAGTGACACGGGGGCTAAAACACGACAATCTTTTACACTTATATCTCAATGAAATGTAGCCCAGTTGAATTTAATTCATATTAAATGGTTAGCTTACTGTTGACCAAGCCTGGATGAAAACCTATTAGAGACTGCAAAAGACTTGAGAGTGGAACGAAGCAGAGCTACAATGAAATAGTTTAGATCAAAGCTCCGGTGTTCTACTAGCCTAGTCAAAGTCCAGACCTGCAGTCAATCAAATATATGGAGAAACTTAAAAAAGCTGATGTTCCTTCATCCAATCTGATTTGTTTTGCAAAAAAAAACAAAAAAAACTTGGGAATATTTTTAATCTCTAGATGTGCCGAAGCTCTCGATCGGCTTTGTCCATATTTACCCAAAGAACCTTATCCCCATATGATTCCATCAAAACACAGCGGCAAAAAGCATTAAATATAAAAGAATGTCGTATTTCTCTTTTTTGGGACAAAACATACTGAGGGTTGCTGTTGTACAGTAACTACATTTGAAAAAGCTCAAGTTTTGAAATGTATTTTCTATTGTAATACAAAAACAAAAACAAAACAAAAAAAAGAATACAGCACAATCCACAGAACACACGTAGAAAACCTACACGTGGTTGCTGCACGGCTCTCCATCACTTCTGTGATATTTCTGATTGCATTCCCGATTTCTGGACTCTGAAACACAAAAATGCAAAAAAGTACAAGGTTTACTCATAACCTTAAGCCTAAAAGAGATCCGTTTCACTGTGTAAGTCTTCTTTCTGTTACATGTACCAAGACGAATTGTTGACCAAAGTGATTGAAAAGTTGAAAACAAGAAGGACAAAAAAAGTTAAAGATAATTAAAAAAAAAAAAAAGAAAACAAAACAAATTCAGATAAATTGCTAATTGCTGCTGTCACTAGTCTGGAGGAGCTGAGTGGGGAAGGCGTAGAGGAGGAGTGCTCTTTGAGCTGGGAGACTTCAGCTCTGAGGAGGAGCTTTATAGAAAGAGGAGGTGCTAGAATGAGCAAGCGTTTAGGCACCCCTGAATGGCTGCCACTGGAGAATCATGGATTCCTCAAAACATAAACAAACAACAACAAAAAAGAATCAAGGCAACAGTATAAGAATGTTTTTGACAAGGGATTATGATATAAAGCTCAAAAAAAGGTCAAATTTAAGATAATGCTCCCTCCCATCCCTTCACTTTTTATAGATCAAGCAAACAAAACAAAAAAAAAGCAGAAGATAAATCACTGACTGACCTGGCTCCTGTTCAGTTTGGCCTCAAGTTGTTTGAGGACTTCATTGTCATTTTCTTCATGGTTGCTCAGATCTCCAGTCACTAGCAAAAGCAGCAGCAGCAACGCTGACACAAGGGTCCAGAGGTGGGTCATCGCCTGAAACTACATCAGGAAATCAGATCATCTGTAGAGCCGCAAATGACTGTTTCCAGTAAGTCAGACAACAGAGAAACACAGTCTGGTTAATGCATGTTTAGGCACGAAAGGCATGATGAGGGGGGATTTAAGCAGCCTGTCATTACCCCCCACCTCTCCTTCTGAGGCTGCACATAGCATAGGAAACCTATTAGTACCACATATGCTTGAGCTGCAGCCACTTTAAAATGATTACTGTCTGATACAGGCTTTTTTTTCCCCCCCAGCCCTGGTTTCCACTGAAGCACATTAATCTCTGTGAAACTGAAAAAAGCCTTTCGAAAAAGTTACAGAGACAAATAACATTTACCATAATATGGACAATTTAAATCAAATCTTTGTGTGTAACTGTAACTGCTTGATGAGACAATTAGCCAATGTAAACTTATGTATTCAGAAATAGCAGAACTTGAACAAAACACTTTACAAATTAGTAAGAGGAAAGGACAAAATAATACAAGCGTGTTAAAAGAACTACTAAAAGTAGAGAACGTGTATCCGCTGTGTCTGTTCTGGACTTAGAGAAATAAGCCTGAAACTGAGTCTCACTTCTAAATACGTTCAATTTCAAACTATCCAGTTTTGATGCACGGATTGCAAAGCTTTGGCCAAAGCTTCAGTTGCTGATTTTCACAGTGGATGTTGTTCTGCTCAGTTCCCTGCTGGCAAGTTTTTAAACAGAAGGCATTGACTGTGATTTGTCACTGTTGACGTTTCAAGGTCAAAATTCTGAAAGTTTTAATTTTGAAGTTTGCAACTTCCCCAGCAAAACCAACATAATCACAGCAACACTTAATGTGGACACAAATGCGATTGACAAATAGCTTCTAGATGACTCTGGAGTCAAATGATCATTATTATATTATCATTATTATTTGTGAATGAAAGCTCTTCAACTAATATTTTGAGTTGATTCTGTGCGTCACGTTCTACGGTCTGTGTGAAAAGTTACGCCACAAAAAAAAAACAAAACAAAACAAAAACAAAACAACACAAACACGTCATCCTAAGTGGGAATAAACGTGATCTGTGGAGTGTTGATGCGGTGCGAGGCAGAGCTCTTCAACCAACTCACCGTTGAACCCGGATTTTATGTTTCCCCAAAAACTAAAGACGCAGGAAAAAAAATGCGCGATCCTCAGCCGACTTCGACTTCCTCAGATTGGGGGGGATCCTGCAGCTGCACGCCAGGCTCCTCTCTCTATGTCAGAGTCATAAAAAGTGTGTGTGTGGGGGGGGAAAGGAGGAGGAGGGCGCGATGCAAGCCAGCAGTGACTCCACATCCTGTCTCGGAGCTCCGCACTTCCCATTCCACTAATCCCCAAACACCACAACCAGCGAGCCAGAAACAAGAGCCAGTGAGAACACGATTTAGTTCCCTAGGCAGATTTATGTTAAATATGACAGCAGTCTCTCAATGTATGACACAATAAGGTGTTTTAATCTCTTTGAACTGGGAATAGCTGGAACTGGAAGCCATTGGAAACGACCAGTCAAGTCAGGACATCATATTGAAAAACATAAACAAACTATCTATCTATCTATCTATCTATCTATCTATCTATCTCATCTATCTATCTATCTATCTATCTATCTATCTATCTATCTATCTATCTATCTATCTATCTATCTATCTATCTATCTATCTATCTATCTATCTATCTATCTATCTATCTATCTATCTATCTATCTATCTATCTATCTATCTATCTATCTATCTATCTATCTATCTATCTATCTATCTATCTATCTATCTATCTATCTATCTATCTGAAGCCTCTCACAGCTGAGGAATTATTTTACCAGATTTTCCATCTGGTCAAATATTCACCCGTCTGCAGTACACAGCGGCAACAAATGTCCATATTTTCAATATTTACAGAAAATACGCAAGTTTTTTTTAAGCAAGCATGTTGAAACTTTCTCAATAATTTGTGTCCAAAATTTTTTTAAAGTGCTTAATTTGCATGTGAGGCATTCACTTTCCCACACAGATCAGGGAGCTCCAAAGGCTTGTTGAAAACATAAGATTAAGCATTTTTGTGTTTGGAACGTCTTGCAAAAATGGACAAAGGTCCATTTATAAATAGCTGTTTGCTAGAAAACAGCCACTTTTGCAGAGAAATTCAAACTAAAAGTTGAAAAGCTGAGGTTTCATTTCCTGCTCCCGTGTGTCCCATCTTCAGTTTCGCACTTCTGGTCATAAAGTCTCTCTCTCTGTTCATTTCTTCCTTTTATTTCAATTTCCTGCTGTCAAGAAGTAGTTGGACTTTGTCGTTCTCACTTTTTCTGATCAGTTTTTGCCTGTGTTCAAAACCTCTTGCATTTTGTTGTTTCTTGAGTTTTACTTTACTGTTGTTTTTTTTATTTTTCTACTTATCGCATGCCACTTGGTTGCACTGTTTGATCTGTACTTAACTGTACATTATTGTATTCAACATTTAAATTAATTCCACATCATGGCGTGAGAATCTGCTTATTTATATTTTCAGGTTAGGAGCAGATATGGATTCATCATGGGGATGAAACTCATGTTAATTCAGGTCTTGGCCACAGTGACGAAAAGAGACAAGTGAATCTTTCAAATCGAAGGCACTAAACTAGCTGTTTAACACGGAGGTGGTGGCATTATTCTGAGGGGCAAAATTTGACAGCCAGACCTTTTGATGGGCATAACTTGTACACGGTTATTGTTTAAAATAAATAAATCATGTCCGTTTTCTCCCACACTGATAAGAGTAGCACAATGAAAAGTCTCAGTTTGATCAGATCCATGCCAGTGATAGTTTATCCTCTGAATGAATCGAACTTCAAAAACACACAGAGCATGCCGATGCTTTTAAAAAGCTGATTTATTATGTTTATTCGTGTGACGCAAACAAAACAACTCCAAACACTGTTTCACACTAATTTTCTGAATGAGAGCGTTGAGAAATCCGCTTCAGTCCTAAAAGTCACTGGTAGCTTAAATCACAGTTAGTAACAGTGAGACGTTCATTTTCAGTGTTTCAACATTCCCAGCTGCCAGGTGAAATTTATCGTCCTTCCTAAAAGAGGCTACCGAGGACAAAAGCCTACGCTTGAACTCACAGGAAGTACCACAGAGTGACGACGAGACAAGGCAACAACATCAAAATCCATTATGGAGACTCAATAACAACTGGCACAAACTACGACAGATTTTACATTCAGTTTGAGGCAAGACGATGCTCTTACACAACACCGATCTTCACCGTGACATAAAGATCACGAAAAGTGCAGACCTGTAGGGTCGATATCTGGCCTTCATGCAGGCAAATCTTGCACAAGTGCTTTGATCGAAAAACAAAACCGAACAATGTCAGGCTTATTTATTGTATCATAGCGTTAAAATCCATTTTTTTTTTTACAGATTTTCTTTTTTTTACAACAACAAACACAATGCTGAATGTGAGTTAATAGTAGGAACTGAGTTTAATACAAATAAATAAATAAATAAATAAATAATTAAATGAGAAAGAAAGTATAACTACACCTCCAAGTAAAAACCAAATAGAGATGCGAATTAGGACACGGATGCAAATGAAAAACGAACAAAAACTTTAATCGATGGCGTTTCTGGTATGAATAGCACCCTGGGAAAACCCAACGCAGCTGAAGAAAGCAGAAGAAGTCTTGAGGTTACTTGTGCCTCACTGTCCGTGGGCTCAGTGTGATTCACAGCAAGCAGGGAGCATAAGAGTTAAAACAATGTAAAATGTTCAAATATAGGTACATTTTCAATGCACATGCAATGCTCTCTCACCAAAATCAAAAGCTGACACCGATTTGAACGGGCCAGACTCAACATCATGTTTACATTAAAATGTAAATTAGGGAACATTGTTCTCTTGATTAAAATAAACCCCCCCCCTTTCAGCATTTTATTTTCTAAGTGAGGGCTCCATAATTGTTAAGTCGATCTTTCGGCTTGCTGAAATTATCGAGTCATTAATTTGATGAGTGATGGCTCTACGGCAGAAAGCCGCTCTTTTCGTGGGGTTAGTATGCGGCTAGGGAAACGTAAGCAAGACCTACCCGGCACTGTTGTGTGAAATGTGAGCATGTGTTGAAATCTGAGTTGATTTCAGATTCTCTCTGTTTTGGCTGAAGAACAGAGAGAATCTGGCAGTCGGTACAACAGTCTGTCACGCGGTTTGGACAAACTTAGAGAGCTCGCTGAGGAATCAAAAACAATCACTGTGCGTGCGCTACAGCTAACTGGACAGATACAATATGCACAGAAACAGTCCCGTTTGAACATTCGGCTATCACACCAGAGAGATATCAGAAGGGAGTGTCCATCTGGCTCCCCTTTGCCGCGGGCGACACCACGCCGTAGCTCCTCTCTTGCCACCTCAGCCACTGCATGTGGATCTCTTTCTGCACCTACAGCACAAGATTAAGTGCAAGGGAGAACAAACGTAAGAAAAAGACAAGAAGACACTTCTCTGTCATGAAAAAACTGAGAAAACATTGTTTTATAATTTTATAATAGCCTACGTAGTTTCTGTAGATAAGCACAGTATAGACCATTGATGAGTAAGGAATAGTAAAATGTCAAAGCAAAACATTTCAGTGTTAATAGCCAATAATAGAATGGGCAGAACAAAGTTATGGATCTACTAATTGAACATTTAAAGGGCAACCTGTCCCCACATTTTGGAGAAGCACACGTGAAATCTTGAAAATACAAAACAAATTGCAATCCATCTTTCCCTTGGCATTTGGAGACTCGTATTTAAATATTAAAAAAATGAATTGCGAAGACTGCATTGCCAATTTATGCAATTGGAAAAATGTTTTCTTTAAAAAACCAGCGAATGGAGAATTTGTCAAAGGAATGTGTGATTGCACTCATTCATTTTGAGAAATTCACAGAGATGGTGATCCACTCTTACTTTTCTCACATAAGCTTTCCTTTAGGTTCTGTTTTCCTCTTAGCAAGGTGTTTGTATGTGTTTTGTTTTTCCAGTTTAGGAGTGAGTGTCAAAATCCAATTCTTGAGGTCTGATGTCCTGCAATCCTCGGGAGAATCTCAGACACCTGACACACCTGAATCCTCCTCCACAGAGTCCTGCTAATCAAGATGACAAGATGGGGTGCATTCGCAAAGTATTTTTTGTTTAGTCTTTGCGTCCACAGATCCGGTATTTTGTTAGACCAGAAATGATCATTTTTGAAAACAGATTTCAAACATCAAACAGATTTCAAAATAGCAATTTTATGTAATTTCGCACTGACGCTGCTTTTTTTCCAGCTCTAATCCTCTTTTGTACCAAACTACAACCTCAAAGACAATAGTTCTCCAAACTTTTACCATTTCACTCAATAAACTGATGCACCAGTCTTCACTTTAGAATACACACTTATGAGCTTTGTGACCTTGCTATGCCTGTTTTCTTTTTGTGTGGCCCTTTTGTTATGCACTGACACCCACATTTGGGGCTCCTTATGAAATTATTGTTCTGCACCTATTTCTAGTTACTCTTTGCTGCCTTGTTCTGCTTTTTTCTTCCATTTTCTGTTGTTTTTTTTCTATAACATAGGTATAAATTCTGGGGGCATGAAAATAATTTAACTGTCATGACTTATAAGTCTATATACTAGAAAATGGGAACTGTAGTAAAAATAAAAAAAAATATTTGATATTTTCTAATGCAAAAAAGTTTAAGCCCCAGAATTGCTTTATCTGCAAGACAATGTCAAAAATAAAGTAAACAGCCCGGGTCAAAATTCAGTCTCAACTATTATCTGCAAGGCCCTTTTGGGAACTGAAATAGACATTAAGTTAATGCACAAGGACAGATAAAGACAGACAGTCAGACAGACAGACAGGTGACGTTCAGGGATTGATGGGAGATCAGCCTTGCATTAATCATGATAATTACTGAAACCACATTGGGGCTTTCACTTATGCAACAAGGTGGAAAGAAGAGGCAAATTGTTTTGGTACTTTAAGTGCTGGCAGTTTCCCCCCCCTGCACCTCTCACAGGTCTTCAATATTGTTAAACATATTCCTTATGCATCAGAGATCCATAAATCACCTGGGAGTTATTCTGAATGTGTTACGGCTAATACTTGAGTGTGTGGTTTGCACTGACCTCTTGATTGAGAAAGCAATAGAGGACAGCAACAAGAAGTCCCTGTAAAAGAGACGATTTGTATTATTAATTGTCACATTCACTGGATTCTGGGTGGATGTTGCTTTAAACTGTATGCATACGGTTTAAAGCAGAGATGGAGGACTTGCATGCTTAAGGTTCATGAGAGTGCAGATGTGTGCAAACGTTTTCAATTACCTTTAAGTTCTGATTGGTTTGCTTCCAAGCAGTCAAAGTGTTTTCTCATCTGAATCTGAACATACTCAAAAGTATTTTAAAGTAATTTTCTGTGTTGGCCTTGTGCCTGACTATGACATCATATTGTGCAACAAGTGACAAAGTTAATAAAGTATCTACACCTGATTTCTGACCTGGGCCTCTTCAAGCCAAGACTCAAGAAATTTATATTTGACATGGCTTTTAATACTCAGTAGTGTCAAATTTGTAAGTTTTTTTTCTTCTTTTACCTTTGTAGGGTTTATTCTATTTATTTGCAATTATGCAGCTCTTTGGTTGACCAGTTGGTTACTGCAAAGGGCTATACAAATAAATGTATGATCTATGTGTTGTCTGGGAAATTGATAATTAATCTGCAATCTACAAAAATATTGCACAAAGTTTTCTGTCTGTCTTTTGAAAATATACAGCTACGAATTAAATAGATGTCTGATTTGAAATTTTCACAGTTGGGGTTTAAATAATATACCAAAACATTTGAAGCTGAAAGGAGAAATAAACCAGTATACAGCCTGAACGTAAAATGGTTTGTGCACACGTACGAAACAGGAGCAAGCTGGGTTAGGTCTTTTCTCGTAAACGAATCAGGTTCGTGTGATAAGTTCCCGTTTGCACCTGAAAAGATCCCAGGCAGAGCTCGATGTAGAAGCGCAGGTTGTTTAAGTAGTCAGGCAGAAAGCTGGAGAACATGTAATGGGTCCCAAACAGAGGGATGAGGAGGAGGGTGGACTTGGCCAGGCGCCTGTTGCACAGAGGGAAATAAAATTCAGATACCAGAGGTGAAACATCCTGTCGCAGATAGAGCATTTCTCATCTGAATGCTGCTGATGCAAGCAGGTAAAAAGTAAGATCGGGCGTCATTTGAGAGGATTACTCTGCATGTGCAGGTATGTGTTTGTATGTATATCTCATGTGCATTTGTATTACAGGTATAAATCCACCGTAGCTGATAATTAAATCAACCATCTTCTAACTTACCTTGATGTGTCTTTTATGAGGTCCAGCATTCTTGATGTGCCGGGTGCGCTCAGTCTATTAGTGATGTTAATTATAAATTCTGATAAGGCTCTTGGTAAGAGGAAAGGTAGACGTGGCCAGACTGAGTAGATTGACGCTCAGCATGTAGGTCAAATAAATTATTCAGGACACAGCACGAGTGTATCAACAGCTTTTGCCCAAACTGCATCTTTCAACATCCGAGAGCTAAAAAGTATTCAAAGAAGTGTCAATCATCACTCTGAGAAAGTGCAGGAGTTTACCACAAATAAGCCACAGAGCCCAGACTCTGAAAAATCTACACTTTGTCTGGGGGGGGAAAAAGAAAAATGAATCTAAATTGAATAAAACCAGTCCTCAGACTTCAAGGTTGCAAACAAGCACTCCATTTTCTTTGAAAATATTTCCAGCAGACTTCAGTGTCCTTTGGATTAAGGATTTACATACAATCAGCATTTGAGAGCCGAGAAAGTGCATCGCTGCTCAGACTTCACTGCCTGTTACCTGTATTGAGAGGAGTTATTGAACTGGATCAGCCGAGGATTTAGCTTCTGAATGAGGATTCTGATGATGTTCACGAAAAGCATAAAATTTACCTGTTGATAAAAAACAAACAAAAAAGACAAATTGATGTCAATCAGTAGTGGTTTTTGCATGAAGTCCTGATATACTCTTCCTTCTCCACTTATTTACATTCCCTATAACACTGAAAAAAAATGAAATACACACTTCACTCCACTAATGAAGCCCATTCTGAAGAAAAAAAACAATAAAAACATAACTTTTTACTGTGTAAATCATTGCAGGTTGGTAGGTAGAAAGAGTATGTAGAGTTTGGATGTATAAATGACACTGACTGGACTTTAAAGTGAGCAACAGAAAACTCTCTTGGATGGTAGCGGCCACAACCATCCACGTAGAGTATGGCCGGGTAGTGAGCCATATTTGCTCATATCTAAAGCCATCACTGCATGCAATCTGTAGGACTCCATATGAATAAAAGCCAAGGGTTTTTCAATGGGAGCATTTACCGCTATGGAGACAACAATTGGTCCCTGAATGATCCACCAGTAAGGAGAGTCCTTGATGTTGTCCCAACATCTGTAGACGAAGATATTTTAAAGACATCTGGAGTTGTTCCATGTAAACTGAACAAAAGCACAGTTAAACCAAGCACAAATAATAAAGTACATCGAACAACAGACAATAATTTACCACCCAAATTAAACTTACATCTCACACGTAAACCAATTTTCTAACTTAATGAGGCTATTTACCGTATTGTGATTCATTATTCTTGATTGCTTAGACTAAATGACATGGGTGGACAATATAATATTAGTGCATTTAAAAAAGCCGTGATGTTTTATACAAACTCTGTGTCCTCAAAGTAAAACCTGGATCCAATCCACAGAAGTATAAAGACAACAGGCACACCTGTAGAGAGGCAAGAAACCAAAATTAATGTCAATGAAATCTAATCAAGACACACTGAGAAGGCAAAATCATAATTACACTGTTATTAGTATATGAAACTGAGTTTTTCTTTATATCGTCTCTTAGCTGTGCTGCGATTACTAAGAGCAGATTAGGCTTTAGGAGGCTTTATGCAGTATTTTACTTCCTATAAACTCATGACTGTTTGGTATCGTGCATGCTGAAAAATGTCTTACATAATCTAGTCACAAAACTACAAGCTGCTCGGGTCAGAGACCTCAAAGAGAAATCACACATGTCAGGTTGCCAAATACGATAGTAGCTTGAAAGTTATGACAGTCATTTAGCTTCACTACTGGCTCCAAGTAATTGCTAAACAAGTTGCTACATTAAATTGCTAAAATAAAACGGTTTACTTGGCTCCAAAAAATACAAACATGTTTAAGTCATAAACTTGACATCTGTTGCCTGTCGCTTAAAGAGACAAACACATTTCAGTATTTTTTATTTTTTGCTATATTGAGCTTCTCACCCCATCCCAGAATGCTGAGGCCCCAAAGGCAGCGGCGGCTGTGGTATAAAGATGAGAGCAGCAGGGAATTGAGGTAGAGCGCCTCCACCAGGAGCCAAAAGAAATTAGTCATCATACAGTAGTGGCAGAAAACCACAGAAGCCTTGCAGGCAAACTGGACAGGAAAAAAAAAAAAGAGAACAGAGCGTGAATAGTTAAGATGGTGAATTCAATCCCGAACTCTCCTTCTGGGAGTGTTTATCGTACCGTGGACAAGGTGCAGTGGTTGGTGTCATAACTTGGAAACAAATTCGCATCCTTTATGAAGACGGCCACAGACTTCAGGATAAAAGAGAGGAAGAGCTGGATGTGAATGAAGTTCCTGGCACATCTCAGCCTCCTGTTGAAAAGCATGCAAACGAATGCAATGCACTGAAGGCTATACTGCACAACAATTACAAAAAATGTAATTTCTCTAAAATCGTTCCGCCGAACTGATTATGTTTTTATAGTTTTAAATACTTTATTTATTTCAAACAGACAATAAAAGGTAAGAATAAAATAAACAAATAGATAAAAAGACAAATAGTCACACCAATTGACACGCAATTTTACACAATTTTGGTTCCTATTAATTTAAATTGCATATTTAATTGAGCTTTTTTTCATATATTTACTTGAAATTAAACATTTTTTTGTCTTTTAAGAATAGATTATTGTGAATCAGTCTGTGAAACATGTTTGAAGGCTAATCGATAGATCATTAGGGTCAGAGTTTTGTGTGCACCCAGAAGAGTTAAAGAGTTTAGTTCTCCGTGGCCAGAGAGGAAGGTATAAAAACCAAACCAAATAAGCTATTCGATTTAATAACTTTGCTATTAAATTGAAGAATTGTCTTCAGGTAAATGTCACGTCCTCCCGTTTTTGTAATGACACCTGCACAAATCAGCTTTAGTTCTGTTTGCACTGCAAATAGATACCTTACTACCACTATCTGGATTTAATAGTCTTTCAGGTGTTCACAAGTTTGTTTTACAACTCCAGACTAAATTTCTGATATGGTTTTAAAAAAGCACTGTGAAAAATGAAAGCTATCTGGACATAAAAGGACATAGAGCATTAAGAGGTCACTTAAAATGATCAGTTTCTCTCATTTTACTTTTCATAGGTATACGTTTGAGAAAAATGAACATTGTTTTTCTTTTTATTCTATGAATTATTGACAACATGTCTCTGATAATCCAAACAAAAATGTTGTATTTATTTGCAGAAAATGAGAAACGGTCAAAATGACAAAAGAGATGCGGTGCTTTCAGACATTAAATAATGCAAAGAAAACAAGTTCATATTCATTTAGAAACAAAAATACTCATGTTTTAATTCAGGAAGAGTTCAGAAATCAATATTTAGTAGAGGAACCAAGAGGTTTTCGATGGGGGTGCAGTGCCGTGGTCTCTTCATTTTTTTTTTTTCCAGAGTGTTTATAAACAAGTTGTGAGCAGTATTTCTGGAGTCATGTGGCTCATTGATCAAGATTTACTATGTGACGTATAAACCAGAACAGTCTTTAACTATCACATTCATACCTGAACATCAGCAGAATGAAGACAGCCACAGCCAGCACCCCCAGAGAGACGCTGTAGCCGATGGTGTATATCAGCTTCACGGTGGCAAAATACGACTGCTCCGTCTAAACGCGATGCAAGAAAGACGGATTTGGGTGAAAGGACATTATATTGGAATATCAAAGCTGTCGGACTTCAAAATAAATAAGTAGAGTAATGTCCCTAAATGAGACTAAATTACTGGTAAAGTTAAGACTTAACTGTACTGAAGAGATGGGTGCAAAACAAATGCAGGGGAGATCCTATCAACGCAGCTTTTACAACATTTACTAGGCTTTTTACATCAAAACAAAAGGGGCACCATCTCACTGCTGGTGTCTTCCAAAAGCAACATTGTGATTAAGAACCATTCTCTTCTTTTCACGGAAATTAGATCATTTCAGCTATTTCCTGCTGAGTGACTTATGACTCTGTCCATCAAACATATTTTTGGTCTTACAGCGAAATAGGTCTCCTTTTCTCTTCCAAGAAGAGAAAAGACGCCATTACGTCAAAAAGCTTCAAATTAAAATGAGGAAAATTAGCAGCTCCTGACATATGGAGCATCCCTCTTTTCATTGCCTGTTTGGCGAGTTGATTCTGCCACAGATTCGCCCTTCGCTTTGTCCTTGTGCTTTTTATGTGCTTCCTCCCAATTTCTCAGTTTTCTCCTGCTTCTGTCTCCAGCTGTTTCCAATATTCTCGTGGACCTCTGCCCTCCTAATCTTTGGAGTCCCGTGTTTCTCTGTGTGACCTGTTAAGCTGTTGTGCTTCGACGACCCTTACCTCGGGAATGTCATCGTCCACAGTGCAGGCAATGTGGTACGCTGGAAAAGGTTCTGACCAGCCGCGGCTCGTGCAGTTTCGGCTCACCGACCCTACAGACAGACATTAGGTGAACAAGAAGTCAACTGTATTCACTCAGAATGCTGTCCTCTTCTGGAGCACATTTGAGCCTCTTTCTCTTTTACACAGACTCCTTAAGCCTCTAAACGGCCGTATTTCTTACATAGAATCACTTAATTGCGACGTGAAAACAAAACGATGAACAATTTTCAGATTTTAAAATGACCTAAAACGAATGGAGAAAAAAAATAAAACAAACATTTACAAGTTGGTGCATAACATTTGAGTAATTTTGTAGTATTTTTTGTGAGAACTAGAGAATTTAGCTCACTTATCTTTGATAGCCCTAAAAGAAAATCCAGTGCAACCGATCGCCTATAAAAGTAAAGTGGTTCGTAAACTGTGCTTCGTTTTAATCTCAGTATACATCTTGCTGTTCTGTGATGGCTTCAGAAGTAAACGTTTTAGCCCTCTTCACTTAAAAAAAAGCATAATGAAGACCAAGGAAAACATCAGATAAATTGGAGATAAAGCTGTGAGAAAACAAGGTAGGTGACAAAACAATATTTGAACAGTATCTGAGAATGGAAAGGGCACAGCTGCAAATCTACCAAAATTCAGCCATGCTCCTAAACTGACAGACTACAGAGAAAATTGATAACAAAAGCAGCCAAGATTTGTTGACTGTTTATCCTAGGAGATAGCTAAAAAAAAATGTCCTGCTTAAAGTTTGCTATCAGCCCTATCAGGGACTCAGCAAATATGTAAAAGGTTAGTCTGATCAGATAAGATTCAAAGTAAACTTTTTAGCCCAAGTGCAAAACACCACATTTGGAGGAAAGCTGACAGAATGGTGGCTGCAGTTTCATACTGTGAGGATGCTTTTCTTCAGCCGTGACATTACAGCTGGACAGAGTTTATGTCAAAATATGTGAGGCTAAACATGGGGTAATCTAAGGAGAAGACCCATTTGAAGCTGCAAGCTACAGCGTCACTGAACGCACAGTCAGAGGTAAGGGACATGATTTAGATCGCATAAAACATATGTACAACTTCTATCTGTGAACATGTGGCCTGTGGGATTCATTTCAAACCATCTGAGGCAGACTGCTTGTAGATGGTATCTCTAACAATATTCAGGCTGGTTATTAGGTACAACAATTAGTTAATCGCACTGATTTCCCTATTTTTAGCTGGAATGTGGTTAAATTAGGTTTGATGTTATTTCCAGATGAACTGCTGACTTTAACAACCCAATCTGACTGAGCTTCGGCTGCTTTGCAAAGAAGAATGTTCAAAAAATGTCTCCATGTATTTAAAGCCAGTAGATTCACTGCAGCTTTAATTGCAGCAAAAGATGTTTCTAGCATTGGGGCAGGCGCTGAACACACTCACATCCCATATCGACGACATTTTCATTTGTAAAAAAATGTAAAGCCATGTCTAATTGTTCTTTTACATCACAATGTTGCACTAGCTCACCTCGATCTCTCACACAGAATCCCAATTAAGCCCACTTAGGTTTCTGGTTGTGAATATTTTTGCCACCAAGCATTTTCTGTTTTGTGATTTCATAGCGAGATTTTGTTGGTAATGGATTTACTGCTGTTTTCTAGTCACTGTCCTTGTTTCATTTCCGATTTATGTTCCCTCAATTGCTTTTTTGCTGCTCCAGAGAACGCTGTCCGTATTTCTAATAATCAAACCTGTGATGGCCCTCTCAAGGACTTCCTGAGTTTGATCTATAAGGCACTGAGCTGCAGTGCTTGTTTTGTTTTTTTTTCGACTTCAATGTATGACTCTGACACATTCTATCATTGTCGATCTCAGCTTTAAATTGACTTTTGAGAATACATCTTCTGTGAACTCAGATGTTTTCTTTTGTTCTTATGAAAGCCCATAACATATATACGCAACGGTATTTGCAGCTCTTTATTCGCTCGTTTTGCAACCACTAAGTTTTATATGCAGTAATTACTAGACTTACTCAGTTATTAATAGAGATAAAGTTTAATTACCACCCATGACAATCTGACGAGACTGCTTCAGTTTAAATAACTAAAAACTTTATAGTTTTTTTAGTGTGCTACATTTTGACTTAATCACTTAATGTGTTTTATTTCAACCAGCCAGGTCACCTACCTGTGTTGTTTCTGAACAGGGAAAAGACTGCGGGACAACCTCTTTGCACAGTTTCACCGGTCACAGCTTGAGGCCAGCAGACAACTTCATCCCATAATGGTCTGCAACCTTTCCAAAGAAGATTTCAGGACAGGAAGTTGAAAATGCGTTGCTATTTCAGTCGAGATAGACCTTAAGTGATTATGTAGTCATGGGGGGAAAAAAATTATGCAAATGGTGTGAACAGTTATTCCAAACAGCGTTGTTTAAACAATGTCTAAAATTACAATTAAACAACGAAAACCACTCAGTAGACCTTTGCTTTATTTATCATTAGCCTTTATGAAACCATGCCTAATGTTTCATTCTACGGATGCATCTCAGTGATAGATAACCGAGTCTGTTTTCATTCCCGACCATAAACGATCTTCCCAGACAGCTCATGGCTCTCTGTGAGGCATTTCCTGCAATTTAATGCGAACAGTGACCACCTGCTGTATATTTCATATCACTCACAGCCACTTTTCGATTCATGAGTTGCTTCTACATGGCTGCTTGTTTTACAAAAGTGAAAAACACACCTTCCGTGCTTCTGTTTTCCTGCTCGGCGATGTACTGCAGGCAGAGTCGCTCCTCTTTCTCCAGCTGAAAGTAGAATTCGCACTCCGGGTGCAGAAGCGACAAAGCCTGGAGGCAGGAGAGCAAGGGAGGATCTCCAACATATGCAGAGGTACGGAGATGTGGAGAAATGCCTCTGAAATGCTCGTGTTTTTCTAACATATTTGGATCAATACCAACAGACTCAAGTGACACGGTCAACCTTTCGTGATTGATCGCAAGTGTGTTCTTATGGAAGTCTAAAAACGCTATTTTCTGATGAGGAACAAATTAAGACACCCCCGACATTTATTTCCACTGCATGGCAAAAACCGCCTGTCACATCAGGTGAATGATATGAAAACATCTCTGCCCAGCAGATGAAGAGATTTGTCCTGCTTAAATCTCAGAAGTTTAGCTTGGTGAACCTCTCACTGGAGAAGTGAGCGTAATCCTCTTGGTGAGATCCTAACAGCTGAAGTCATCAGAAAAAAAGAGAGTAGAAGTTCACAAGGATTTCAATAGATCTCAAAAAGACTTCAGTCTCATCCTAGAGTCTACACCAGAGGACATTCGACGATGTGGCCATGTGTTGCAGTTTAAGACACAGATAGAGACCGGGACTTTTTCTTTCGTTGGACCGATGAGTCTGGAATAATTTATTTTCTGGCCATAAGAACAGATGGGACGTCTGGTTCTAATCAAATGCAGGATTCAGGCAACAAACCCTCATAAAAACTGTGAAGCACAGAGGCAGAAGTGTGACGATTTGGGGATGTTTTGTTCACCATCATGGAATTCATCACGCCTGTCATAAGATAAAAAAATAAATAGATAAAAGATGTGAGAGGCTCTATAAAACGTAAAATGAGGGCAGAACTGGACCCTGAAACATGAGAGTGAACCAAAACGTACCAGTAAATCCACTGAGGATGGGTTGAGAATAAACAAAAGGAAGGATCGCTGTCATAATGCATGCAAGAGGATCTGCTCTGAAGTCATGAGCCAAAGGGATCAAGGCCAGCTTTGTGGCATTATGGTGTCCTGACAATGTCCTCAGATAGAAAACAATTTTTTGTTTGACTCTAATGAGTATTTCTTGTTGCTTAAGTGCAATTAAATCACTTTCTTTTCCACTGATGAATAAAAGATAAGCTTAGTCATCAATAGGTGAATATTTTCTATGTATAAGCAGGTGGCATTACTTTGCCTGCTGAAGCGATCCAAAAGCCTTCCGTGTGTTTAAAAATAAATAAATAAATAAAAAAAGAGTCTCTGAAAGGGCAGTGACTCATTTTGGTCTCCCTCTGAAACACTACCCTTTTGGTAAAACTCACCTATTTCCGTCAGTGACATTAAGCACAATAATCTTTCGCCATCGCGCCCAGAAGGGGGGAATTAGAGTGATTCGTTTAAAGAGGTTGTCCCTGAGGACACAGATGATAATCTTTGCTCAGAGGCCCTTCAGATTGTTTACAATTTCAAACGACAATCAACAACAATAATAAAAAAAAAAAACAATAATTAAATTTGCATTCGACTGTCAATAAGAGGAAGTTAATAACACTTCAGAGGAAGGATACATCTGTAAAGAGACACTGAACAGAATGATTAATATGCAGACGGGGTTATTATGGGCACAGAAATCCAAAGATTCAAGTGAAACAAGATTTAACGTTCTATAAAGGGAGATGTAGGAGTTTGACCTTCAAGTGCAGAAGTTAAAAATGGATATTTTCAGTAATGGTCAATGTGCTGTCTGCCCTTGTTAGCACAGACTGTATATAAAACATTTATGGATCTAGTCAACGTGTTGAGATGTGAAGAGGATGGCGTGAACAATTTGTCTCCTGCTCCAATATTCCTTTTGACCCCAAATTAAAAATGCATCATCTCTCTTTTGAAATATTAAGCTAATGAGATTGGACGAAAGAGCCTGAAGTCTTCGTAGAAGGTAATTTTGTAAACGTTCCCAGAAAGATTTATCTGGAAATAACGCCATACAACGCAGTGTTAAACTACTGCCCCACTTACAGATTTACAGAGCTTTAGTTTATAGTCAAATTTTAAATGTTTATATCATAAAGAAAGAGGCAAAAATAGCCTAAAAAGGAAAGTTGTGCAAACTATGACGCCTGCTGATGAGTGTAATGGTGCTGGAGATGCTGAACCCACAATGGGTAAAATCAGAACTCCTCCGTCTTTTCTTTTCCTTTTTTTTGCTATGCATGCTGCCAGTGAACTTAAGTGGTCTCAATCTAAAGGTCAGAGCAGAGAGCCGGGTCTTGTTTTGTTCACTACGACAGGATATTGCAAAACTGGGGCGACTGATGAAAATTCTCCACAGAGTGTTGGGGTCTTTGTCTTACGTTTTTATTTTTATTTTTCTCTTCCTTTCAGAAACATCATAAAGCATAAAATGTAGTCGGCAGGACTGACGGCGGTATTTGTTTATATGTGTTTGTGGTTACCTGGTGTTGTGGGGACCTAAATCTGTTTGGATGGTTTTATTATCTGGGCTTCCTCTTCTAAACAGAAATAAAAGCAGATATTTGTAAGCATACATTTTTAACTCCGAGGCGTTAGTGCTTTTTCAATAGCAATAAAAATTAAATGCGAGGAACAAATCAAACCTCTAAAGCTATGAGTTTTCATGTACAGCAGAGTTGTTCAAATAGCCGTGACAGTATGTAATTAGGAAAACCGTTGACATGATGATCACGTGCCTGTTTGTTGCCAAAATTGCTTTATGAGGAGAGGCCGTTTTGCATTTTGTCATTTCCACCCTGTGTGATTTTGAGGCTGCCTCTCCGCCCCCTTTAGTTTGAAAGAGATTCGCATCCAGTAAATTGTAGCGGGACACCAGACAGAGCACCAGTGGAGCCAGCTCCGTTTCTGATGTGCATGTTGATTTGACGGCGTCCTTTGTTTCGGGTCACTTCCATCTTAGTTAAAAGCCCCTGAAGGGAAAACAAGATGCGTCTGCGTGGCATGTTTCTGACAAACTCTTGACAAAACAATGCATCAGACGGCACATTGCTGGGGGACGTCAAAGAGATTATTCCCTAGTTATCGTCTTTCTGAGCGCTGCTGTCCCATAGGGTGACCTGACAGTGCTGTAACTATTTCTAATGGAAAGGTCAGAGTCGCTCTGTGTGGGGAATGATAACAAAGTTATTTAATTGCATCATATGCGAAGAAACATCAAGGCTTTTGAACTGAAAGAGGCAAAACGATGTAAAAAATAAAAAATAAAAAAACGGTTGAAATTTGAACTGATTACAGAAATGTTGCACCACACTTGACTGACGTGATGCGGTACTGAAACGTCATTAGTTAAAAACACAGCATGATGGTCCATAAACATCATTATTAATAAAGTGATATCTAAAAATCAAATGCCACTGATTCCAGATTAATCAAAACCTCAACTGACATGAGGTTTAAGCGGTTACAGCCGTCAAAACTTTGTTTCTTTTTTTGTCACTTCAGGACCACAAACCTGAGCAATTTATTCTGATCTTATGTGAAGGACCAACACGAAGTCGCATGTACAGTAAGAGTGAAGTGGACAGAGAACGATGCAGCGTGTTGAGCGTTTGCATTCAGCCCTACTCACACACTTTTTTGTTGAACCACCTTTTGCCACAATTACTGCTGCAGAAGCTCTTTTAGGGTATTTTTCTTCTAACTTTGCGTAGCTAGAGAGCGAGAATCTCATTTTTTCAAATGCTTCAAGCTCAGTCATGCTTGATAGAACATATTGGTAAAGATTCACTTTCAAGCCACAGTGTCTTAATTGGATTTAGATATGGACTTTGACTGGGCCATTTATACACACTAATTCAGTAAATTGGAATATATGTCCTGATGACTAATTTCTGAGATTGACAGCACCTTTGAAAATAACAACCCACAAGCAGGTTTTAAACATGCATGTGTTTGAGACTAAATGAAGGGGTTGAATGCAAATGCTTTTTTCATATTCCTATTTGTAGCAAAATCTTTGCAACTATGCCAATTTGTTTTGGTTGAACAAAGTCCCAGCGAAACACACTGAAGTTGTGATGTGGCAAAATATGAACATAACATCCTGGCAAATAGCTTTTCATGTTGATGTCGCTCACACAGACACATCCACACGTGCACCAAAAATGTCCCGGTTAGAGACAAACCTGGGTCTGTATTTGTGCAAGATTACCGACACCTTTTTATGTCAAAACCAGCGACAGGAACTAACACCTTTTAGGAAGCTTGTCGGGACTGCACAAACCCCTGCTGGCAGAGAAATGTTTTCCTCATTCCCTCAAATTGGAAACAAACATGCAACCATCTCCTCTTCAGGCACCGCGCCTGCCCTCGCCTCTGATCAATGAAAATGTGGGAAACCTTGCCAACTCTCTTTCTTCCTAATGTCGCACTAACAATATAATGAGAGATGTGGTTGTGCAATTTACCCTGCTGCTTCTGCTCTTCCAGTTCAAAGGCAGGTAGAGGATAACTAAAGTTTATTCTGTAAACCAATTCAGAGACATGCTGTGTAATGCGCGGTATTCACAAGTTCTGGTTTTGTAAATATGGCTTTTTTTTTTCTTTTTTTTTAAATGGAGCGTCGGAGCATTCAACATGTATAATTTCTATCAGTGTCGGATTATGCTGACATTTACAAACTCACTTCAGCTCCCGACTCTTCACCCCATGGATTGTTTGTCACTCTTCAGGCTGATTTGTCATCGGTGATGCCTCCGACAGTCATCGCTGCGAGCTGCTTGCTAAGGCAGAAAATAAGTCATCTTCTCCATAGCCACTTGGCTTAATTTATTTAAAAGAACCATCTGCTGTTTTTTTTTGTAAAGTCTTTGCATTTCAAAATATTTTCAAAGGAGTCAGTCCTTTTTAAAGAAGTTGTTAAATGCTGTCTCCATCCATCGTTCATCCAAATAAAGTTGCAATGGAGACAAAAAAAAAAAAAATGACCACATCAAAACTTCATTTGCATAAATTGTATTTACTACATACAATTTATTTAGTAAACTGTATTTAAAGGATGAGAATTGCAATGAACTTGATGAAATTAGTTAGTTATGCAAATATGAAGGTCAGACCTGGTGCTTCCTGTTGTGTTACATAAAACTTTCAAACTTTTGACTTTTTCCAACACTGTCTAACAAAATGTATGAACAACTTCGCTGATGGAAATAATAATCATGTAGCCTGGAGTTTTTATTTTATGATTCTCGTACAAGCAGTTGTTCAATAAATACTGACGCTGATGTCTGATGAGACTATTGCTACAGTGCAATAAATACCTACATAAATATGACCATATCACAGCCAGAGCAACAACTGAAATGTGGAAGAACTGTTACACTAGAAGTGACCCAGATGTATCTGTGAGAAAGTAAAAAATGTAATGTTTTCACATAAAGAGTTAAATAATTGAAATACTTCTGTGATTATTTAGGTAAAACGTAAAATAACATAAAATTAAATAAAAAAAAAAGTGATACTCTGATATTAATTTTAATATTTTGAAAATCAGACAGTTATTCAACATCCATCAAGACCCTTTAAACCACAAAATATGATTCATATTGTCCTCCTGATGGTGTATATGCTGGTTCATATCTACATATTTGATCTGGGATATGCAAAAAAAAATCTTTTTGAAAAAGGTGTTTTTGTTTTTTTTTTACACACAACTTAGGATTAAACTCATAACCTGTAGATTATAAATTTAGGCCCATGTTTCCACAGTGCATTCAAATAGATTTTCCTTCTACACGCCCTCAGGCGTTCATCTCCATATGACTGACTGTGCTGCTATTTTCTCCCTTCAGTCACAAAAATAACCGCAAAACAGAAGACTCAACAAAAAACAAACGTGTGACGGTTCAGAACACAACACATTAAAAAAACATAAACACAGCAAAATGTCCCGTGTTGAAAACATATTTAACTAAAAGGCAGTTTTCCATCTTTGGGTTGTTTACTGGAATGCGCTCAAGTTTTTGATTTATTCTGGGGATCTTCAGGCCACCGTTTGGTGTTTTTTTTTGTTTTTTGTTTTACATATTTTTGATGTATTTTATCTGATTTCAGTTTGTTTTGCACCTTAGGGCCACTTCATTCACTCTCACCGTCACAAATATCTGCAATCAAAATGCAATCCAGGCTACTTGGAAGTAAGGAAGCAGACAGATGGATACCCCACGGGTCAGATAAGTGTTGTTTTCACACAAGGGGACGCTGTGACGACATCTTGTGCAACGATGGATCCGGAGATATGAGACCAATGCTCAATAATGGTGGGGGTTTGAGGAATAAAGTGAGTCAAGACTGGATCGCTACAAAGCTCCAAGGGCACGCGTTGTTCTCCCCTATTTCAGCAGAGTGACGTGATGAAGGGAGACACTGTGCTGCAGTTGAAGGACAGAAACAGAGGTTGGAAGACGGAGAGATTAGGGGGTCTGTGTAACGTAAAGCTCTATAATGTGAGCACTGAAACTAAATGCAAGGCCAAAGACCCCTTTACTCTGCCAGGTCAGTGATTAAAAAAAAAAAAATATATATATATATATTCCTAGTGAGGTGAAACCCATTATCCACTATAACTGCCTAAAAAGCACCGGGCTCGCTTTGCAGATGCTACTCTGTTTCCAACAGTGAATCAGGTGCACTATTACGCTCTGGCACACACAAATATAAAAACATGTTCTTTCGATTAGGGACAGTGAACAAACAAGGTCAGCCTCTGAAGTTCAGATCATGAGAACATGGGGGGAATATTTTTTACCTATGATGAAAATAAGCTTATTAACTTTGTTGCCAGGAGTTAGATGAGCTCAAAACTGCGTCTCAGAGGAGAATCGAAATCATTATTTTTGTCACCGACTGTACTTAAAAGTTATTCCATGTCTTCTGTCGAAAGTTCATCCGTAACGTTTTTTTTTTTGTCTGAGTCACTCACAAAGAAAAAAAGGATCTTCTCTGTCATCCTATGGTTATGTATTCTCCTTGCGGAATGACTCAGACTAAGCTGATAAGTAGATGGATGTCTTAAAGTTTTTCCACCCTCCTGCAGCTGAAAACCGATAATCTCTTTTTTTTTTTTTTCCTCCCAGGTACTGGCCAAAGTGCAACGTTATAATCGCATTTGAACAACTATGAACGAGAGAGAGAGACCGCGAGAGAGAGAGAGAGCGCTGATTTTGCTTTTGTTTAGTTTCACTTCACCTTCTCTGGAAACAAGCATTTGTGGTCACTGCAATCCTCCGGGCGGTAAAAGAGAACGGAGAGGCGCACGGTGATGAGTGTGCGCTCCGCTCACATTATCTTTGTGCCAAGCAGATCATCACACCGACCGGTTTTCCTGCTTTTCACGTTTCTATTCAGCCAGGATATTAGCGAGGTGGCACTGGAATAATAGCGCCCACAAAGCTGTTGTGTAGGCATGTGAATGTGACACGATAAACTGTCTGTGTGAGATACGTGGCCAAGTCTGCGTCCTGCATGCTGTGCTTTCTGCACAGCTGAACGGCCAGGGCAAGCTGAACGGCAAATCGATACAGCGAGTGCAGCCATCGGTTTGTTTTTTATTGCAAGAGTAATTCTTTAGAAACTTGTAGCAAATAAGTGAAGAGATTATGACGGGTTGTTTATTCGCACCGGGAGCAACGCAGATTTAAAAAAAAAAAAAAAAGAGATTAAATATGTTTTTTGTTTTTTTTTCCGATTCATGAATTTATGTAAGAGCTGTGGCCTGAAAATCTCTGTTTGTGAAAAATTACCATGAGTCTGAACAAGAACAAGATGATGTTCTATAATGAATAAATGTTCCTGTGAGAGGAAAGAAGTTCAGTTTAATTTTGGTGAAATGAATACTTCACATTTTGTTAAAATTTTACAAAATGGCATCAAACCAATATTTGTTTAAATGCATTCAACTCTTACGAAAGCAAATTACTTGCAGTTGAAGTGAAACGAAGCTCTGTTTGATTCATTTGGCAAAATACTACAATAAAACATATGGCTTTTTTTGTAGAGGAAAATTTAGGACATCCTAATAGCAAGTCTCGCCTCCTTTGGTTGACATAACTTCAATTCTTGTAGTCAGCAGTCAGATATCTGAGGGGTTTCTTGCTACAGCCTCTCCTTGAAACAAATTCAGGATTTTGACTAGGACCATGTCAGATCAACAGTCGCAAGATCCTGCTGTAGGTCCCATGCATTAGGGTGCCCTACCTGAACAATCAGTCCAAAACAAATGTCACCTTGAATCACAAACCGGTTTGGTTCAAGTCCATGTAGAACCAAATTCCTTTCAGATCAAATCGATTAAACACTAGCCAGCCTGAGCAAGCGCGAGGCAACAGTGGAGAGGAAGAACTCACTTCACGAGTAGCAACCCGCTCAGTGTGAGCAGTCATCTGGTCATGCTGTGTGTGAAAGGAACGATGTAGCTCCAGCAACGGAGAGGACACCGACACTGAAGCGTTTAGAAAAAAACCCCCCGAAAACAATGGATCAAAGGTTTGGACCAACACGTGTTTTAAATGTGCAATCAGGTTCTGCAGAGTTTTGCTACTGAGCAATTCTTTACATCAGGCAGGAACCAGATGTAGCATCTGCTGGACAACATCTCTGAAGGTCACGAATTTCAAAACTCTTGAAACCCAGAAACACTCCCACCCAAACACACACATGACAAATAAGGCAACAAAAAAAAAATCTCCTCAAACGGGTTCCATAAATACAGAGTGGCAATCAGCTTAAATAAAGATAACTCCCTACAATATTCCCAACCAGAGTGAGACTGTCATGGTTCATTTGAAACATGAAGTGATGAAATATGAACAGAGATGTTGTGCATGTCTGCATCTCATTTCATTTACCATAAAACATAAGTCAGAGAAACAACCTGATATCCCATTAAAAAGATTTATGTTACTAAGAAGGCATTTCCTCACGTCACCTTCAAGGTTCAACCCCAAAATAGGATTCTGCGCTGACTTCATTATATGTCTGAAACTTTTCATCAATAAGTCCTATTTCACATAATGCAAATGAAATAATTTAATGCGCATAACCGCACCTGCTTGAATGATGCTTTAAGTTTGCAACCATGACTGCTCACTGATTTGTATAGTGTCATCACATGCGTGCAACAAATTATTCCGAGAAAGGACTGTGCGAGGCGAAGAGCTGGCTCCATAGAAACGCGAGCGCGTGCAGGAGGGTCCGCGTGCGTCCAAACTGAGTCGATGAAACGCAAGAGGACGACATAGTTTTATCCCATATGGAAGAGATTCCTCCCCTCACCCTTGAAGGAAAAGCGCGAAGTTTCCACGAGTACTTTTTCCTTCTTTGTGTTAACACATTGCAATAAGATTCAAAGGACTCACCACTCGAGTGAGACACAGAGGAAGAAAAATCCCTCTGGTGTCGGGACGGAACATGTCGCCTGCTCCTTCCGTAACGGTCCAAACGCAGCGCTTTCCTGAGACTCACTCGGGCTGGACGGGATGCTGAGCCGCGCCGCGCCTCGCCGCGCGAGCTGCGCTCTCTCCAGGTGAGAGTTCACTCACTTTCACAATAAAAGCCTTAGGCACAAAGTGCGGGATGTCGTGAAGACGAAGAGCTCTTTTCGCATCCTAACACCTACATACTGCACGCAGCCGGACTCGACTGACTTGCAAACGGTATTAAATTAAGTATACAGACACCGGAACCCGCAATGGATGCTTTTATTTTGAAGTCCGACACCCTGAGATGGCTGGAGACTCTGATTTGACAGTCCACGTTGTGTCGCCAAACTACAATACATTGCTATACTGTTCCCGCTGCGACCTTAAGCTTAATGCATGTAGTGGGATTCTATATGATAGGCTAATAAATTTACGCAAACTATTAAGTGGAAGGAAAATGATTATATACTGAGTTTGTATTCAGCACTTTGAACCACATTTCGATGCAGCTGCAGCTGCAGGTATTGTGGCATATGTCTCTACCAGCTTTGTGCTTCCAGAAAGTGCATTATAAGCACATTCCAGTTGGCAAAACAGTACAAGCTACTTTTTCACAGACTGTCAGTAGGACTAAGGCAGCACTGTCCAAACTCAGTCCTCCAGCTGTCCTCTCCCTGGACCAACAAACACGCTGGTAATAACTGTGCTAAACCAGGGACAGATCTCCCTGACTTTGGACACCCCTTGACTAAGGTCTGGACTTTGACTGGGCCATTCTTGCACGTGAATATTCTTTGACATAAACCAGGGGTCTTCGATTTCGGGACTGCTTTGCTTGGACTAATTAGATCACTTCTAAAGGCCAATGGGAATTTATTTAGAGGTAAAATCTAAATAAAATCCTAGTAAGATACAATCAAGTTTATCGAAGCAAAGAGAAAATAAAGAAATACGAATACTTTCGCAAGGCACTGCATATTTATCTAGAAAATTATGTGGCAAATTAATCTCTATAAAAAGCTTTTTGGTGTATATCAAACTATTAGACAAATCACAACAATCAAAACATAAAATGTAGCACATTTCAATTATTTAATTAAAGACACGATGACAATGATCACACATTTTATTTTTTTTAACAGTTGTTTGCTTCTCGCACACGGCTGTTGAAATGATTTAAGCAAAATTTTATTGCTTTAAAAATAGACTTACAAAGGAAAATTAGAAAATTTATTTGCATATGATATGTTACGGATAAAGAAAATCTAAATCTTAACAGATCTAAAATCTGGGAAAAAAAAAAAGAAAAAGATTTTTAGGTAGAAGAGGCTTTGCATAGGATTTTAAAAATAAACAAAAACAAAAATCCCTGTGATTGAAACCTAGTTCGTTAGGTAGAGTGGGGTTGTGCAAAAAATGATTGTCTTCCTTGACGGTCTGCTCGGACAAACTAAAATAATTTTGCATCACTCAAAAGTCTGAAGAGGAAAAAAACGAGTTTTAAATAACAGAAACAACAGAAAGTTTTTAAATGAAAAGCAGAACGTAATTTGACAGACGGAAACAGCTTAAAAACTTGAGTCATGTTTAAACATAAACATCAAAAAACACATAGCCATGGCAGTGATTATTAAGAGGCACTTTGAAAGTATAGGAACTTTTTAGCTGACAGTCACAGGAAAGTTACTTTAATGACCTCATAAACGTCATAAAATCTGAAGTTTATGAGGCCCTAAAAACGGGATAGTGGAGAACAAATGTATAATAATCATAAAAAGAGTGCAAGCTCTGTGGTTTGTTGTGCAGCAAAAAAACCTGCTTTTTCCAAACGCTCATCACCGATTCCACCGTGACGTAGTGCAAATGTAACATCCAAACAAACTGTTTCAACATCAAATCACAACCACTGTATGAACTTGTGCTGATTTGTGCAAATTGATTATTAAAGGTTCATTTATCAATAAAAATGTCCACCTTATGAAAATTGATGTGCTAAAATTTTCTGTGCGTTTTTTTTTAGATGTAATTTTCGCCACTAGTGTTAAAAATATGGGATAAAAGACAAATAACTGTCTAAACCTCATAAAAGATAAAATACAGCAATACCTAAATGAACTAAAGTTTGTTTTCTTGGTGATTAAAATGAAGAAAAATATTCAAAAACTTGCATAAATATTTTTTTTTTAAGTTATTTAGCATTTTTTTTTTTGAAGACTTAGTAGGCCCACTTTTAAAACAACAAATAATTCAATAATAAAAATTTATGAAGATACTTGGTTTATAATGTAAAAAGAAAATAAAACAAAGTCACTGCGTTGATATCTTGTCAGTTTCCCTTCAGTTGCCATAGAAGCGGCAGGTTGACCTCTGCGAGAGTCACAAAGCTTCAGGGTCCATCACTTCCATCATAGATTACGGGCTTCTCCATGGTCAGATGGTAAAAAACTTTCTTGGAGATGAACCTGATGGGGGAAAAAAAAATGGTTGTTGTTTAAAAGATAATTAGCTGCTGTGATATGAAAAATAAGGCATCTCATCTACATGGCAGCTTGGTGTGAGGTCAGAAAAAAAACAAACAAAAAAAAACATCTGTGATGTTTAACCATCACAGACATAATTATGGTGTTTGTTAAGGTTAACTGCACTCAGTACGATAAATGTTTTGGTCGTATCAGATGTAGCCTCTGACATAGTGTAGAAGCTCAGAAATACTACTGGATTTCAATGCGTCCCAATATGACAGTAACTTCTGTCACACTACACGATGTCAGAGGTCAGCAGCAAGTACAGACGGTTCACAATCAGTCCATTAAGAAATGGACAGTAAGTTGTGGATTAAATACTAGAGTCAAACAACGAAAAGAGGGACAGGTGGATGAGGAAATATCACATGAGCTATGTCTCAATCAGTCGTTTTGTCTCCAATTGTTCCAGTTACACAACTGGATCGGGTTGGGTTGGTACCAGCTTCATACCTGGAGAAGGAGTTGTCAAAGATGAGTGTGTAGAGGCCAGGGTGCCGCGCTTTCACTTGTCCCTGAATTGTCTCTTTATGGGAATTGCAGCGAGTCAGAGGAATCAGAACCTGAGAGCAGAACAGAAACATCGCCCAATCACAAATCTCAGTTGTGGGTAAAAAACTTTTCCCAAGCATGTTCCTACAAAGCCTGACAATTATAACTAAATCTTGAAAATGTTGTAACAAATATAGTTAGTGAAAATCATAGCGTCACACCACAGATAATATTACCAACAAGAGAGATGCTAGGGGCTTTGGTAAAGTGAGAAATAATATCACAAACTTTCTGAAACCATCTGAAATTTTTATGCATATTGTTCCCATCAGTCTGACTCTCTTTACCTCAGTCTGCACGCCTCTGAAAGCAAAATTACTGCGGTCTGTGTGGGAGGTGCTCTCATTTTCAGTCAGGAGTTTCTGTAAATAACTTCCATTTTTCAAAGTTCCTGTGTGAGTTTGCTGCCTTTCAATCTTCCCAACAATAGAAGAGAGTGTTTTATTCACTTAAAAGATGATGTAACATTTCTGCCTTTGACAATTGCTCTTTCTGTGCTGGAAGAAGATTGCTGCGAATGACGCCTAGAGATGTCAACGCAGCTCAGACGTCTGTGCTGCACTTTTCGTCTGCCCTGCCAACTAAGATAAAGCACAGCACACTAGGCACGTCTACCTTCGCCTGCTCCACTTCACTGTCACTGGACTCCCGGTAAACCACGCCTAAAGAGATACTCTTGGGCTCCGAGGAGAACATCCAGCCGATGGTTGTCTCACAATCTGCCACGGTTATGTTAATGGTACTATAGCAGCTGGACTTGATGAAGAGCTCCCTGGAGCCGTCACCAAACTGGAAAATATCCTCGACGCTGAGAGGGACAGCGAGTCTGCAAAAGTTCATAATTTAAGACCAATTAGCAAATTGTTACTTCACAATGACTCAAGTGCAAGAGTGAAATATGTCAAACGTTAATACACACGTTACGTCTCCTGATCGGAGGAGGTTAATCTCCGAGTCCTGGACTGTGGGGACGCTGTCGTCGTCAGGGGCCACCTCTCCGGAGCCACTGCCAAGACAGGACAGAAATGGAGCAGCATTACATCCTCCAACCAGGAGTCACTGCTGCCATCAGCGGCGCGTTTTAAAGAAATAACCCAGGGATAAGCATCATGACTATGAATTTAAATCGCACAATGAATAAATCCACAGATTAGTGCCTGTGCATCTTAATCGGCAGCTGGAACATTTTTGCATATTTTGGACCAATTAGGTTTTATTTAAACATAAAGATAACAGACATAACTTTTAGGCGTAGTTATTTTTTGTTCTTGCAGACATGTATGTTCTATTTATTTTTTTCTTTTCAAAAATGTACATAAACTAACCATTGTTTTTGTTGTTGTTTTTTGCCTAACCACAGGCGATACTTTTCAAAGGCCAGAAAAGTATTCGATATTTTTTTATTTTTTTTTAAATAGTATGACAAAAAGGCCAAGCAAAGCTATGATTTTTCAAAACCTAAAACTTGGTGCACAACGGGAATTATTATGGATTTTCCTTAATTCTGACAGGGTCAAAGTTGTACATACAGTCTCACATATATCGATATATACACACCCCCACCGAAACTGGTCTTTTTCTGCCAAGTGAACATTTTAAAAATTAACAGTGTTTGGCAGTGTATATCTTAGCCAGCATATATATTTTTAATCTCTTGTAGATAAATGAAAATCCATGACGAATTCAGATTTGTGTACTTAATTATTTATTTTTTTTATCACTGAAGTTGCTGGTTGTCTTAGTCATCCTACCCTGGATAAGGATAACTTATGTGTTAAGTCATAAGTCAAATGAAAAAACAAATGAAAGATTAAAATCTAAAACAATGTATTGTGCTACTGTAATTATTCTACAAAGGCAAAACCTGAGAGGCAACAAATTCAAAACAGTGTTACGTATAGAAATTAGTCAACCATTTCTCATTTCTGCAAATTAGTCCTCACAGCTCTTCAGAGTGAAGCTGCATTTACCAGCTGCTTGTTGAAACTTCCTATAATCAGAACAAAATATAATTGTGTGACTTTAAGCATAAAGTACATTGTGATAAAAATTTTATGTATATAGTAAAGGAAGCTATACTTCCACAGAAAGAAATTCTGTGGAAGTATAGCTGTAGTAAACATTACAAATGTTCACTAGGTGAAACAAAAGAACAACTGCAACCGAGTACTTCTTGTTTCCTGAAATTCAGTCTGTTTTTAATCATAAAGTGAAAACGAGAGAGAAGATTCCAAATTACAGTGTAACACAGCAGGCCCAGAACGAAGAAAGCATATTTACAAAAACCCTCCAGAGGCTTCTCATACTCAAACAAGCAACAAGCTACGTTTGATGCTTGTTGCAGAAAACAAGCAACAGCTTACAAACACTGTAAGCTTATGTCTTGCTTACAACAGGAGCGCAAACATCAATGATGGAGAGCAGTCTCTTGTTTTGATTCAGCCTGATAAAACAGAGGATGCATTGTTGATAACACTAATTAAAAGCCACCTTCTTGGAGATGATTAATGCTGCAGCATCTCTCTGTGGGCTCCCATCTGACCCAGACCAGGAAGTAGCAAACAAACAGATTGAAAAAAAAAAATCAACCAACTGTGCCGCGTTTTATCTGCACCACTCAGCCCTGTCTGGTGGCATACTGGGCCCAAAAGTGGCAGATAGCCAATTGAGACCTGGCTCAATGATGAATCATTTTGCAAAGTGTAATTCTGCTGGTTAGATCACATTAACTCAAGCCAGCTGTCTGAAATTTTATGCCAATATTTCACACCTTTTTCTTTTAAATGGCCTCATAGGATCATAAATCAAGTCAACGCAAACGTATCCATGCAGGAAGCAGTCTGGGATCTTGACCCGTTTAATCCCGACCAATCTAACTTCTAGAAGCTCTAAAATAATTGTTTTGACTTTTGGCAGCTAATTGAAGTTTTCAAATGAAATGATAATGTGTCTACTCTAAGCAATATTAATTTCATGTATCTAGTGTGAAAGGTCACGTGACCAGACCTCTTTACTTCCTAAATGTAAATGTAAATGACTGTCACAAACATGTACAAGAGGAAGTCAGTAAAGTGCTTTAACAAATATTAATAAAATATTTTGAACAGATATTCTTTCAAATTGTATCCCTTCATCCATATTTTGATCATATGAAGAGAGAATTTAAACATGGCAACAATTGTTGCTGCAAGCACAATACATAGACGGCGCTATGCTATTATCCATAGCTTTGCTGTTTATTCTACATGCCTTGCTGTTCCCACACAGCGTAAAACCATCAGATATTTTAGATCTTCTAGACCTGAAGGAACGTCTTCTACATCACTTCCATTCACACAGTTGAAACCCTTCCCTATTCCACCTCCCCAAAAGGCGATTCCTTCCACAGAGTTTGGCCTATGCACCGAATGACTGCTACAAGACAGAACTAAGGTGTAGTTCTTGGTCTGCTGGAACAAGGAGAATTTTCTCGCTGATGCAGATTTGTTCATACTAACTTTTTCACCTGACATTGTCTCATTGATGCAATGACCAAGTGAGGTCAAAGGTCACTTGGCACATTGAAAAAATGCATGTAAAATATTTCTGATTTCTGATATTTCTGATATTTCTTATTGTTATAATTGGTTATGCATGTCATGCCAGATTTGTGTAATTCAGACTATGCAGTTTCCCACCGGCAACAATTGTGGCCTCTATGCCTTCTTTAGTAGCTGTGCGGCGATGAAAAAGTTGACGAATCACAAAAGTGGTGCTGATTTTGGTTACATCTCCCTCTTTTAATTTTGTGTCATATTTAGATTAGCCCATAGAATAATTTTCCTTACAGCTTGTAAGAAAATGATTTGCCTAACATTTCTTTTTTTTTTAGCAAGTTTTAAATCTTGTTCAAAAAAAGAACAAACAGCAAAATCCTCAATTTCAGCTATACTTTCAGTTTTGGGATATTCAAACACTCATCAATTAGTGTTTATTCCCGTGACAATAAATCACAATTTTTATATTATCTTTTGTCCCATTATATAAATGTGCATAGATGCATTTGTTCCAATTAACAATACATGATTGCAAATTTCTCTGATGCCCGAGAATCGCTTTTCTTCTCGGTGTGAGGCAAAACTAATCCCTTAACACAATCAACAAATCTTTCTACCAGCACACACCTTGTTTCAGCTTACTTCTGCATGGAGGCTTAAAGATATAAAGTTGATCCCCAGTAAAAGAAAAAAAAGAAGAAAAAACCAAAAACAAAAGATACTTCAAACTGTAATTAAATTGCAGCTCTAAAAATCTGCAGTTAAGCTATAAAGACCAAATTACGGAAGCAATCCAGTGAAAAGAGGAGAAGCTCTGCAGCTGAAATTGGAACAACTACATGTTGTGCTTGTCAGATGTTTAATAACTCAATTTAGGAAATCATACCAAAAGACCACAAGCTGTATGTGTCCAAATGTGATGAGCAGCATTATAAAACCCTAAACAGATAGAAGTGCACGGCTTATCTGAAGAGAGAAGGTTATGAACTGAAAGAGCAGCCATTAGTACCAAGGCTGAAACAAACGACCAACCTGCACCATTAAAGCTTTCTCTACATAATTTTAAGCTATGTTCCTCCCGTTTTTCATTCGCTACTCTTGTTTGAAATATGCTTGCTTCTGTCTGGTTAAATTCTGAGGAGAAGTTGCTTTGTCACATGCATCTACCAACCATCACTGTTTAATCAATTTGCTTTCTTGCCTGAATGTCAAACTCTCCATTAATCCTAATTAAAGTTAATAATTATGATGCATGCAATTGAATTACATGTTTGTGAACCGACGCTGCTCTTTTATTTCGGACGGTGCTACAGATAGCTTGCTACTTAGAGGCAGGCATCAAAAAAAACAATAGAGCATTTTTATCTGAAAACTCTTGATGAACCCTCAGTGGGGTACAGGCATTTGAAAGACCTTCACACACCACTGGCCTTAATGCAGCTGCATTAGGGGCAACAATAGTTGCCAAACCATCTGGCAGCTTCACCAAGAGCTGGGCAATATGACTGAAAAGTGCATCACTATACTAACATTTCATATTAGTCTATAGCGATTTGCTTTTCGCTTTAAATATCTGAAATGCTGCCAAACTGAGTGACGTCACATTTCCCGTTTTAGCCACAATTTCCTCATTAGCTGCTGCCCTCATTTCAGTCCGCACCGTTGTTTTTCATATTTAAAAAGTTATGAGAAGTGGTGGCAAAATCTGAAACAAATTGTTGCTAGGTAACCACAAGTTACTCAGCAGGTAGTTGCTAGGTTACCAAAGAGTGAGTGAGTTAGTTAGTTGATGCCATCAGCCTTGTTTATCTGGCTGTGAGAGATTGAGCAGCTAAAGCCTTTCCTCTGCCTACATCCCCCAGAATGCAGTGCAGTTCTGCATTGGATTTCAGTGCAATTCTTGAATATTCTATCGGACATATTATCTACTAATACTGATCATGTATTTATAGCAACATATATAGGAATCGATTTATTTCGCAGCCCTAGTTTTACTTGTTGATCTCTGACAGAAATGATGCTACGCTCACATTTCACGAGCTCCTGGTGGCTGGCGGTCTTGCTCTCCCTCCATCGAACCTCCTGTGGTCTGAGAGTTGCTGTCGCTGTCGTAGACGCCGTTCACCTCCTCTTCTGTGATGATGGCATAGCCTCCGTCGTCAGATTTGATACCGGTGTCCGAAACTGGGGGAGAAGTCATGAATTTGACATGCATGAGGCATAAACCGAGCAAAGAGTGATTTTTTTTTTTAAAAGTCGTCACCTTGTGTAAATAGAAATTTAAAACTGAATTTATTAACATACAATACAGTTTACAGTTTGTCGTCAATGTGCCAATAGTTTGGCCTGAAGATCAAATTTCTACACACACACAGATATGTGTACTATGTTTAGGAAAATAGGCAAAAACTACAAACAGAGCCATTTATCGGCTTACAATGAGTATTTGTTTTTTTCTTGCTAAAAGACTTTGTTTGCTTCCAGTTTACCTGCTTTAACAGCCTTAACAACAGAATGGCATTTATGTGTCACTTTTGTTATTTTTGGAAATCTTCTCAATCCTAAAACAGAACTATTTATTTTCTTTGTTGACATTTATTCAGCCATTCTAAAGTCCTAAAATTACCCATTCATGTAAAAGATTTGTGAACCTGTAGAACATAACATATACCATAAGTAGAAAAAACAAAATTATATGTACATGTCAAAAATACATATTTTTTCTGCTGTCAATTATCTGTTTTAAAAATGGATCAAAATAGGCAAAAACATCTGAATCTGTGCAAAATTGAATGCATGTATTGTCATATTTACATCCTAGTGTTTCAGTTGTTTTGGAGTTTGTTTCCCTCAAACATGTACGAATAACTACTCTGCCTATAATCAGCAATACTACACAGAAGATATTGAATGAACACATTTGTGATAATGTTTTCTGTTTTTGAACATTTGACACAATCACAAACGTTATTGCAAAGTTAAATTAAGGTGTTTGGTTTTTGTAAATTGGATGGTAGAAAGTAAAAGCATTAATCCAAATGCCACTTCCTTCCTTTTTTTATGTACAAAGTTGAATTTCTATGACTTAGGTTTCAATCCTTGTTCCTCTATCAGTCAGTCCTTTCACTTCTGCCAAAACTTTCCAACTGACGTACCGAGTTACCAGGGACCAAAAAACAAAGCCATTTAAACATTGTAGATTTGTGACGTTCTTAAATAAATACAGAAAAGCGTTTCTCTTTGAAACGCTTTTCTCACCTGTTGCGCTGAAAGGCGACTTGTAGGGATGGGGCTCAGGCGGAGGCTGAGGTCCAGCTCTAGCTGGGGACGGCAGCACATCTGACTCAATGTACTTCTCCACCACCGCATTGTGCTGCATGTAGCAGTCGCTGCAACAGCGCTCCTTCTTCCCGCTGTGTTTCGTCAAGACAAAGTTGTTGCTGCAGTTGTAGCAGAAGATGCGGCCACAAACTCTAGAAATAGGAAGCAAAGGCCAGAATTTTTCTCCTGTAAAAAAGGACTTTGTTTGGCATGTCAAGCGATGTTGTGTCCAGAGTAAAGTTAAACTCAGCAGTAAAGTAGCTCTGATGCTAATCTATAGCCCACCTGCAGTGATGTCTGCGCACCCACCAGGTGAACTGGTCATTGCAGCCAAGGCAGTGTGTGGCCTCCTTATCAACCAACCACCAGCGCTCCTCGGCTCGTAGTTTTTGCTCAAACTCCAGAGCGTCAGACTTCTGCCACAGAGCATCTTTGTCCCTGAAGTAATTCACAAAAAAACAGACAAAATGCATTTTGACCAATAATATGAAAACAAGCAAAGAGCAAGAGTTTTAAAAGCTTGAAAAGGTGGATTTGGTAGAGCATGTTAATTAAATGTAGTGCCAACAGATTACTTTCCACTTTGCTCAATACTGCTGACTTTACTGTATTCGCAAACTTATTTTCAAGAATTCAAGAGGTGAATAAAGAGGAGAAATGGCTAAATAATGTCTGCATATGCTAGTGTTATTTAGGATTTATTGTTTGATTCAATAAAAAAAACAAATTGGTATGAAAAAGTTGGTTTTCTCTGTGCTTCAGCTCTCACCGTCTTTCTCACCGACTCACAGTAAGTAAAACATTCCAACACTTCCTGCTTCTCAGAGCCAGCTGATGCTTGGAGATAAACAACATTCAGCTTACAAATGAACAGAAATTAATCTGATGGTTCAGGTCACAGACAGGTGTAGTCTGGAGTTTTTTTTCCACCTACTCTGTGTCCTATTTTTTTCTAGCTGGGGAAAGTATTGGTGTTGGAGATCCCTTGCTCTCTAAATGGACGAACCACTTTGGACAAACGGTATAACCAGGCAACAGAAAAAGGTCAATTCAAACACGGCAATTATTTCCAGAACTGTTAAAGAGAAAAATCTTACTTAATTAGCTCAATGAGCCTCTCTTCCAGGTTGATCTTTGTGCTGTTGAGGTCTTCAATCTCTGCCGACATTGTCAGATACTGACTTTGTTTCTCAGCCTCTGTTGCTTCAAGCTTCTGCTTCAGTTCCTCACACAGAGTTTGCATAGACAAATGTGCCTCTTCAATGCTGGAGAAACGAAGAAAGTTAGTTATAATTTTATCATGAAAGCATATATTTACACCCATTGAGGGGGGAAAACAGCCACACCTGGCCGTAGAGCTGCTGAGTTGCTGAATTTCGCCTTCGTTCTCACGGATGGTGGCCTCCGTCTGCGTGATGTAAGCGTCTTTCTCACCAATTAGCTGCAAGTATTTCTCATTCGCAGCCTTTCGTGCACATTATGCAAAATAAACAGAAAACAATGATGAGACACGTAGCTTAATCTCAGTAAGGGTTTTGTGCTTACATGAATAAAGCAGAAACGTTTTCAGCGTTTTCCTAGAGAAGGCATGAGAACGTTAACGTCACTGTAAGCTCAGCTAAGCATCCTATAAAAGTTCAACTCTATAGCATAAGTCTATAAGCCTGGTAAACCTCAGACGAACATGATGAATTATCATCTCACTGAGCCAATCACTTGATTAGAGCTACAGAAATCTTCCATCCATCCAACATTCTGCAATCAAAGGAAGATAAAATGCTTGCATAATCAAGACGTCTCATTACCTGTGGAAAAATAAAAAAAAAAGAAGCACACTAACATTCCGCTAACTTTCCTATAATCTTATACCGTTCCTGCTGAGGAGCCAGTAAATAATCAGAGTTGTTAGACATTATATGCCATATGTGTGTCTGTCTACTAAAGCAATCACTGATGGTATGAGACGTAAAAAGCATTCACAAAGTAACCACAAACAAACATATTCGAGATTTGTTTTCACTTCTAAAAAGATGGAAACCTTGAGTTCAGACACTTCTGCCTCCAAGCTGGACGCGTTCTTCTGTTCCTCCTCCAGCTGTGCTGAAACCTTCTCCAGATTTTCAGTCACAGCCTGCAATAAAAAAAAGAAGAGAAAGACGTGAAATCTAAAAGTTTAATGCTATGAGACAGAAATCCTCCAAAAGTCAAATGAAAAGCATTTAACCCTTGTTTCCGTAGACATTTATGCATTACGCCTTCCTACCTAGCTCAACAGAACTGACATTTATTAACTAAGTGAAACTTTCTGTCAATAAATTTATTTATGCATTTACTTATTTTATAACGATCTCCCAAAGCCTCTGTGGAGCATTTTGTCCAACTTAATTTCTTGTTCAAAGAAGATACAACACAAAGGCAAAGATGAACAGAGGTAATTTCACTCATCTAAGCTAACTACTGCTGTGAATTTACCAGAAAAGAGGATTAAATAATTAATCTTACTTTCTAAGGCTATAACTGGGAAAGGGCTATTAACAATTCAAAACACTTCCACTAATTAAAAACAATTTACCACGTTTAGAATCCAAAGATAATTAGAGCTAAACACAAAGCACAGGAGAACCTGGTGAGAAATGAGAAATATTTAGAAACACGGTGTCTTTCATCCACAGTTAACATGGAACCTCAGACAAGCATTTAATCCTGCATGCAAAAACAGAAAAAAGTTTGTTACAACTCTAAATCTACTCAGACATGACTGAAAATGACAGATCGGGCAGGGAAAAATTAGGTAAAGAAGAACCCAATGTTAACTCTGCAGGAGCCACAAGCATCCATAGCTTGGGTAAGAAAAGAGGAAGAGTAGCAAGATGAAAGCAGCCTGCATGGTTCAGATTGAGGTTTAGCTCCAACATTCAGCCAGTTACAATAAAATGTTTTTTTATCAAATCATGTTCATGATTTACTAAGGTCTATCGTGGGAATCTGCAACCAGATTGCAGATTGTTCTTGATAACATTGAACTACTAAAGAACTGATTTCTCCTGAAGTTCATATTTCTCCAGAAAACACTAAATGTGTAAGAAATATTCTTTTTGTGATGTCGCAGACTACATGCTTGTTCCAAATAATTTAATGTTCCATTCAAGAAAATCCCTTTATGTAAACATTTAGTGATTTCTTTTTATTTTAAAAGCTAAAAGTTCTTCTTTAGATATCTAACTTTTCCAATCACTGACATTGTAAAATAAGCTAATTTCAAAGATTACCTGACAAATATCTTACAGTCACAACAAAGTGACAATTTAAAAAAAATATGTTTAAAAAAACCATGTTTTTTTTAAATATATAAAATATATTCTGCAGCTTTAAGCCCTAAGGTAGCAATAATTAAGTTTTTGACTCTACACAAAATTTGGTGCAAAAATGGCTCTGTGTTGCGAATGCCTGGGTCTAGTCAAAGTAAGATGTCTGTAAAAACAATTTAAAGTTGTTTCTGACATATTGGTCTTTATATGTACATGCTGTTAGAATAAAGAGGACATCTGTACTCAAAACTTATCAATACAAAATCTCTATTTAGTGTGTGTATGATTTCTACTTGATTTATTGTTCTTAAGAGGATTCACTGATATGTTGATACCCAGTTTCACCGTGCGCTATAATGAACATACTTCTTTAAACTAACTGGGTCGCGGTGCTTTGGTTTTTTTGACAAGTAAAGAATATAAGAACATATTCCAACTATTATCAAATCTATACAAAGTTCATTTCTGACCCTGAACCCAGCCAGTAACAAATTACCGCTGATGAAGCACATGACTTAATAGGTTACACTCACCTTTAATTGAGCCTGATGACTCATAGTCTCAGAGCTCATCTGAAACTTCACAGCAGCCATCTCCTCTTGGCAGCATTCCTTTATGCTTTGCACTTGGTTCTTGGCTTTGTCCAGCTCTTCCTTGAGCTCCGTAATGGCCCTAGGAAGGGATTCCTTCTGCACCAGCTCCTCTCGTAAACTGTTGTTCTCCTGCCGCAGGTCGTTCATGCACTCCTCGATCCGCTCCACCTCCTTCTCCAACTCTTCGATCTTAGCAGCGTCCCCTGCCAAGTGTTCGCTTGCTTCTTCCCTTTCCGCATTCAGCTTACAGATGGACATCCCCAGCTCTGCCATCTCAGTGTTTGCTCTGTGTAAACCCTCACGGATCTCTGTGTTCTCTAAAGCCAGCTTGTTGTTTTCTGCTTTGAGAGCAGCCAGCTCTTCTCGGACGGCAGAGGAAGAAATGGCTAGTTCGGCATGGGCAGCTGCTTCTCGATCGCGATGTTGAACCAGAGCCTCCTCTTTCTTTTTACACTCCAGGAGTTCGGCTATGTGCTTCTGGTTGAGTGCCTCTGCTTGGGATTTAAGCTGCTCAGTAAGAGACCTCAGCTCATCTCTTTGGCCCTCTGTAACCTCCAGATGTGCTTGGGATTTCAGCTTTTCCTCCTCAGATCTCTGCACTTGCACCTTCAGGTCCAGGATCTCTGCCTGGAGTCTCGACACCTCTTTCATGCTAACCTCCAACTGGCCTTCAACTACACTTAGCTTGGCAGTAACTTCCTGGTTCTCCTTTACTTGGACTGAGCTCCTCTCTAGCTGTAACGTCTCTATTGCCCGTTTCTCGGATGTTACTCTTTCAATTAGTTCAGCCTGTTTGGCACAAGTTGCTTCTGCGTTGGCTTTGGCCGTCTCATTCTCCTTCTCCTTAGCCTCCAACTCCTGTAATGTTGACATCAACTTAACAACTTCTTTCTCTTTATTCTCCAGCTGCTCTTCTGTGACGCTGAGCTGTCCTTGCAGACTGACTAATTTGGTGTTTGAAGCTTCAAGGTTTTTTTTCTGTTCTTCGATCTGAATGCGCCCGTTCTTCACGTCCGTCTCCATGCGACTAAGAGTTGCTCTCAGATCATCCAGCTCCTCTCTCAGAGTCCGGTTCTCCTGCTCCAGCCGCTTTGAAGTCATCTCTGATTGCTTCGCAGCCATTGTGATACGCTGCAGACTCTCATCCAGACTGCGGTTCTCCTCGCGTAGCACTTTCTCTTTTTCATCCACTGTCATCTTGGCATCGTCCACCTGGCCTCTGAGCTGCTTCTCTGAAGCTCTCAGAGCTGCTAGTTCAGCTTGGAGTGCTGCTCTGTCCTCCGTCATCTCATGTTGCTGCTCCTCGTTTCTACTCACTGTGGCCTGCAGCTTCTCTTTTAATTCCTGTAAACTGGCACACTGCACCTGGTAGTCTTCCAACTTGGCGGCCTGTTCGTTGATCTTAGCCTTGTGCTGATCGAGGCTAGTGGTCAGTCCGTCCCTTTCTGTGGTCAGTGTTTGGTTCTTGGCTTCAAGCTTCTGTAGTGCCTCACTGCTGGAGATTAATTCTGCTTCTCGGTTTGTAAGCTGCACAGTGATTTCAGCCACTTTTCCCTCAAGAGACTCTTTCAAGTCGTCAACATTTTTCTGCATCTCTTCGATTTCTTGCTTTGCCCCCCTCTTCACCTCCTCTAACTCTCGCGCTTTCTCCTCTAGAGATTGTTGGACGTCCTGCAGCTGTCTTTGTAGATTGTTTGCGTCCTTTTCTCTCAGTGCCAGGTCCCCCTGGAGCATTTCCAGAGTACTGAACTGTTCCTCCACTTTTGCATTCAACTTGGCTTTCTCCTCAGACAAAGATGTAACCAACGCCTCAAGTTTTTCTACACTTTCCTTGGACTTCATCTCATTAACTCGTACCTCTTCCTCCAGTCTTTCTACCTGCCTCCTGTTTTCCACCATCTTAGCTTCAGCCTCCATCTTCACTTTCTCTGCTTCTTTCAGTTTGTCCAACAACTCATGAATCTTAAGCGCTGAATCAAAATGACTGGCAGCCTGCTGGCCTTTCTCATCTAGAAACCCATCCAACTTAGCCATAAGCTCCATGTTTTTTTGCTCAGCAGCTGCCAGCTTCTCCTGAAGCGAGACAAGCTGAGTTTCCTTAACTTTTTCCTCAGCCCTGAGTGCTTCCACCTGTCTGATTAGGGCAACGTCTCGCCCCTGCAGGACTCTGAGTTCTTCCTGCAAGCCCTGGTGTCCTTCTTGAGCAGCAAGCGACACGTCAAGCTGCCTTTGAAGCTCTTCAATCACTCCTTTCAACTCGCCAGACTCCTCGCCAAGCTGCTGAACCTTATCGAGGAGATCTCTCTGCTTTAGTTCTGACTGATCCAGCGCCAGGCGAAGATTTTCAACTGCGTTGCTATCTTCCAAGCAGGCAGGCAGTGAATCATTCAGATCATTCAGCAAACTGGGCCCATAGTCTGGGCTGGAGGCACACTCAGGCGCTTGCTACATGTTTGATAGGGAGAAAATAAGAGAGGCAGTAATTCATATATTTAAATAGATTTCATGTGAGATTATTATTAGTTAAAGATGTTAATTACCAGGGAATAGGAACTGGCCAGACTATTAATACTGGAACTACGACTTGGTGGTTTCCACATGTGGCCAGGTGAATTTGCACTTCCCACTGTCCTCCTGTTGTTTGGGAAATAAGGAAGTTGTTTACAATAAAATATAACTAATGCAGTTTTGTGGTTGTTTCTAGTTTGTTTTCATGAGATCAGCTTTAATTAAAAGACAGTAAGTATTTTGATTAAAATGTTCCAACTTTGCTAATGGAAAGTACTGGTAAACGGCACCACTAAAAAAACACTCAACGCATTGATTTTAAGGCATGATGTGTGTTTTGTGCTGTGATTTCAGGTTTTTGTCTGCTTTAATACCTTGCAAACGTTGGCCAAGAAGCATCGAGGTCATGACCTCTGGAAGCCACATCAAACTGGACCTCGGTGAGCTCATACAGATGATTAATTATGTCAGAACTAAGGTGGGGCTTCAAGAAGGGGCTCCTTGCATAGTACCAGTCACTGTGGAGAGATTTAAGGACAGAATGATGAGGAAGAGTAGCAAACTGAAGTCTGGATTTACTCCTATAACTGAAGCAGGAGGGAGCAAAATGTGGTTTACAGGATTTAGTCTCATTATAAGTAAAAATCATGAAACACTGAATATTGATGTCTGCATGGTTACATTCACTATAAGTAAAAAAAAAAAAAAAAAAACCCTGAAATTTCAGTGGTTGTTCTACCTGGTGACTCTCTGGTTCATCAGGCACTGCTGCAGGGTGTCAGCCAATCGCTGATGAACAAGCGAGTAGCGGATAAATGCTCGTCCCTTTCCCAGAGATGTCCTCAGCTACAGAATGAAACAGGAATCATTTTATACGTAACCATCACTTAAATAAAAATAACATAACATTTCTTCGCGGGACATAAAAGAGCAACAAATTAAAGTTACGTGAAAATAAATCTTAAACATAAGGCTATGTTGTGGTCTCATATATTTTTACTGAACTAAAAATAATGTCAGAATGACAAACAACAGATGCACCTCTGGAATGGATTTGACAAAACGGATGCCATCGTTTGCTCCTTTGGTCTTAGCCAAGCAGTCACTGAAGTAATCCCAGTAGTCCTTCTTGGTGCCCAGAAAAGTTGTCTTCTCTTTTTGGTCGAACTGAAAAAGCAATGCGAAAACGAGGCTCAAATTCTACTTTTTCACAAATAGACAAGAAAATCCTGACATTTATCTTAGCGCTGTGAAAAATATGTCAAACATTCCTTTATGGTCTTTTGATAGTTATCTACTTTTTAGAAATAAATTATGCAATTTCCATTGATGAACCAATGTACCAATGAATGCAAAATCCCACCTGTAGCAGATACTCCAATTTGTAGGAGAATTTATGGAGATTGATGCTGTCATCTGTGATTGGCTCCCCACTTTCTTTGTATTCCTTTGCAAGCTCTGCAACAGCATCTGAAGTTCACATACAGAGCAGAAGAAAAGAAAATGGTTTACATCCAAAATTGTACACTTGATAAACTTTGTATCTACCTCAACAACTGTAAAGAAATTCGAGGTGAGTGCAACCTTGGCACATGCTCTCCTTCTAGCCGCATCCTGATAGAAGCTTCCAGAAAAGGCTAACTATACAAATAAGGACTCAGATTGTCGCTTTCCTAAATTTCAAAGCATGTTTTGGTCTATAGCTGTAGCACATTATAGAAAGTCACCCCACTAATTCTTCTTTGTTCTCGTTTTAGTCAACAACCATGCCGCCCATAAATGAGAACATACACACATTACATCTTTCTATCTTTAAAAGGACTTTGCATTGATTTCCATTTATTTCTATAGCCTAGCTCTGAACCTGAACCACCTTTAACCATTACATGCCTACACGTTAGTCCTAAATCTAATCCATAAACCCAAAACCTTTTACAAGGCCTGCACTTCGGGCTCCATAAGGAGCACTGGGTACTCACACTGTAGTATTTGTTGGAAATACGAGCCTTACAAGAAATGCTAGACAACACACACACACAAACATGCACGCAAACATAAGGTGACGTACCATGTAGATCTCGGATAATCCTCTGAAGCTGGCTCTCTCCGACCGCCATGGCCCCTCTTGTCGCTCTCTGAGCGAGTCACCAAGTCATATCCAGTCTGCTGAGTCAGAGAATCACAACAAGTATGGAACAAAGGATTGTCACAATTGCTTCCACCATGCTCTTGCGTGGACATAAGATAGATAAACCATAATTCATGGTTAGATGGTCAGAACATAATCAGGTCAAGGAAGAAAACTATTTCTGGACTAGTAATTATGTAAAAAGCCATACATGTCATAATACCAGAGGGTATACCTTGCATGACTTTATGCTAAGTACTTCAAATAATTTAAATGTTAGTCACTGCATTTTCCCCATTCACTAAGTGATCATTTGGCAAAACATCAGAATGCATAATGCACACTGCCAGAGCATAAAGTTATGATCACCATCCTTATAGTTTGTTGTAGCACCTTGCAACGTGTTATTAGCATCAAATCTTTAAAGTCCTGAAAGGTGCAATATGGGGCCTCAACAGGTCAGACATCAATCTGTACCACCTTTTGCAGTTATGTAAAACCATAATCACTGTGGCGTACTGTCAGCAGTGGACTCCAGGCAGTTCAAAATGATGTCTGAAACTAAAAAAAAAAACACTCCAACTTTTTGACATTCTCACCTATTATCACAGGTTCATTTCTCAAACTTTTACAAGAAATAGAATATCATCATGAGGGCAACAGAAACTACAAAACATAAGTCATTGCCAGTGAAATTGAGTCATTGTGTTTACATTTCTTTAAATACAATAAAGCCAGAACATGAGACAAGCAACATGATTTTACCTATTAATCTAAGTCTTAGCTTGTCCTGCCAATGCTAACAGTAGTGTTTGAACACTCCTCTGAGAAAAATGACAACACTGAAGCAGAGTAAACTCTCTCATGACAGAAAACTCATCAAAAAACATATTTCTAACAAATAATAAAAAATAAAACATGTCCTTAAAGCTGGCACAAACAATGTGCTGTGTATTGAAAATGTTGTTTGACACAGAAAGCTAGCACAACTCAAAACGTTCAACCAAATTGTTCTCCAAAAGCTAACTTGAGGCAACGCGAATTAAGTTCAAATGTAACACGAGTAGTGATGGTTTTACAGCTCTGAACGGGTCACTCTGAAATAAAAGAGGGAGAAAACGCACATAAAACAACTTTTACAGCTCTCCAAGAGTACTTACACAAAGGTTTTAACACACAACGCCAAATAACTCGGAAAGCCCGCACTCATAACCATGACATCGACACAAAGTTATTGTTTGGACAAATTGACATCTTCCTAAACGGTTTGTAAACAAATAAAAACAGAACAGTTCTTAAAACAATACATACTTCTTTTAGATATAAGTTAAGCCCATAGCGATGAACTCTGAACAGCCAAACGTGTTATCAGTCGTGTGATTGACGGCACCAACTGTCCAATGAGAAAGCGACCTGAAGCCGCCTGACCAATCAGCTGGGGCATATGGGCGGGGCTTGGAAAGAGTAGGGTTGGTTGATTAATCACAGTAAACATTGTGGTCATGTGATCAATGACGCATCACTGAATCCCTCACTTCTTTTTTTCAATGAAGAAAGAGGTCAAACTTGCGTACAGTTTTATTTGAAGGGAAATCAAAACATCTCATCATATTATTTTATGTTGTTATCTCCTAAATTATCTATTTGAACTCTGTTGAACTTTGACACTAACATTACACAAAACTTCCAACGTACATGGGAAATTTCTTTACTGACTTGAATGATCTTCTATCTCTCATATGCATTGATTATGATTGTTTAATAATTGTTGATGATTTCAACATTCACGTGAACAAACCCCAAGAGACAGAGGGGCAAAAAACTCATCACTCACATCAGGCGTTTTTCCCCAGGCTTTGGAAACAGCAGTCATCAAACCACTGCTAAAAAAGAACAATCTGGACAAATCACTACTGCAGCATTACAGGCCGATCTCAAACCTCCCATTCATCAACAAGGTTATTGAAAAAACTGTGTGTAAACAATTAAATAGTTTCCACATGATGACCAACTGCTTTGACTCTTTCCAATCTTGTTTTCGTGCTCACCACAGCACGGAGGCTGCTCTCGTAAAAGTATTCAATGACATCCATATAAATACGGACTGTGGGAGAACCGAGGTGCTGGTTCTGTTGGATCTCAGTGCAGCTTTTGACACTGTCCACCATTACATATTACTGAATCGACTGGAGAGTTGGGTTGGACTCTCCGGTTCGGTGATCAACTGGTTTGAATCTTACATAAAGAGCTGGGATTTCTTTGTTTCAACTGGAAACTTCTCATCAAAGAGGTCAAAGGTCACATGTGGGGTACCCCAAGGCTCAATCCTAGAACCCCTCTTATTCAATATTTATATTCTCCCACTAGCTCCGGTTATAACAGGAAATAATATTAGTTACCATAACTACATTACGATGTCACCAGGTGACCTTTGACCCCATCCAAACACTGAATAAATGTTTAGAACAGATAAATGTGTGGGTGTGCCAAAACTTTCTCCAGCTGAACAGAAACATTATTTCTGGACCTAAAGAGGAACGATCTAGAGTAGTGAGAGTAGTGATGGACTCGGACTTGCGAGCCACATAAAGACAGTTACAAAGTCAGCCTTCTATCAACTGAAGAACAAGTCCAAGATTACAGGGCTAATGTCTCAGCCAGATCTAGAGAAACTCATTCATGCGTTTATCTTTAGTCGCATTGATTATTGTAACAGCGTTTTCACAGGCCTGTCCAACAAATCAATCAAACAGCTGCAGCTGATCCAGAACGCTGCTGCTCGCATTCTCACTAGAACCAGGAATACAGAGCACATAACACCAGTTTTAAAATCCCTCCACTGGCTCCCTGTAGCTCAAAGAATAGAGCTGCTGTTGTTGTATCAAACTTCCCGACCTCTCAGGTCTTCTGGTTCTGGTCTGCTCTGCATCCCCAGAACCAGAACCAAAAGAGGAGAAGCAGCTTTCAGCATCTATGCACCAAAAATTTGGAACAAACTTCCACAAAACTGTAAAACAGCGGAAACCCTGACTTCCTTTAAATCTCAACTAAAAACGCACCTGTTTAGAATTTTCTTTGAAACGTAATATGTAACAATGTATTGTTTGTTCTATGTTGCATGACTTTGTGTTTTTGTGTTTATGATGTAAAGCACTTTGAAATGCCTTGCTGCTGAAATCTGCTATACAAATAAAATTTGATTTGATTTTGATTTGTTGATATATTTAAAATATAATCTTTTCTTGTTGAAATTTGAAGGCCAAAAATGAGCCAAAACGTAAATTGAAATGAACGTTACCAAAAACTAAATCATGCGTGACTGCTCATTTTGTTGGGAATTTTTATATCAGTCAATGATGCAATGTAGTTCTTAAAATGCATTCCAAACACAATGATAGGGCAAAAAAAAAAGCTCTGTGTCAAATGTTTAAGATTGCATTTGACCAAACAAAACAACAACAAAAATGTATTTGCTTATTCCTGTTTTAAAGCGATGCATGCATTTTCAAATTTATACTAGCATTACCTTTCATCTGAATGTGCACTCTGTGCATTTTTCTGTTTTTTAAAGCAACATTTACTACTATGCATTACAAAGAACAGCTCAGATCTTTATATAAGCAAACAGAAGTTTTTTAAGGTATGGCCTCCCAGTCAGGAGAAATGAAAACAAAATTAAACTGTTTTTGTGTATGAGCTCTCTGTCAGTAGGTCATACAGCCTGAGCAATTGGAGGAAGTGAAAAGCAGGTGGTAACTATTTATTACCTGCTTCTGAACATTCAGTATTACATTCAGAATCTCATGAGGAACAAGGTAAGTTATTCTGCTCTCCGAAGTAAATACCGTGTAGGTATTAAAAGAGATCTTATTGCAACACTAAGTTCAACATGAAATTTATTTTGCAGGTTCGATCATATCAGCTATGGAAGACGATTTTAACTCTACTTTTGAATATGACCAGGACTATGAAGATGAAGTCTGTGACAAAAGTGAAGTGGTTAAATTTGGATCCTTCGCCATTCCAATTTTCTTTTCTATCGTCATCACTCTGAGTCTCACAGGAAACATCCTCGTCCTTGTCATCTTGGCTTTGTATGAAAACATGAAATCTCTGACCAACATCTTCATTGCCAATCTCGCCATCTCTGACCTTGTCTTCACTATCGGTCTCCCCTTCTGGGCCATCTACGATGTCTGGGGATGGGTGTTTTCAGAGATTGCCTGCAAGATTGTGCATTTTGTCTTTTTCACCGGGTTTTACAGCAGTGTCCTCTTTCTGACCATCATGACCATCTACAGATATTTGGTTGTGGTCCATCCGCTCTCTGACATGAGTGCTCTAAAACTTGGGACTGGGTTTTTTCTCTCTGTCCTCATGTGGATGATCAGCATTGGAGCAGCCATGCCATCCCTGCTACAAACTTCTCTTGTCTCAGTCCATCACAATGGTACAGACTCCTTGGGCTGTGAATATAAAGACATGCAATGGAAAGTCATTGGTATGGCCCAGCAGAACGTTTTCTTCTTGTGTGCATTTGCAGTGATTGGTTTCTGTTACATTCAGATTTTAAGGAGGATCACCAGAACAAAGTCCCGGACGAAGAACAGAGCAGTAAAATTAGTTTTTTGCATCGTGGCCGTCTTTTTCGTAGGTTGGGTGCCTTACAACATGGTGATCTTTTTCAGAGTTTTACATCACAGTGAGGTTCAGCCATTTCATCATTGTTCTATGAGTATCCAGCTTGACTATGCCTTTTACATTTCTCGACTGGTTGCTTTCTCTCATTGCTGCTTGAACCCCGTCTTCTATGCATTTGTTGGTGTGAAGTTCAGAAATCATTTAAAGTCACTGCTGCATCGAATGTTCAGCCGGCGGGGTCCAATTTATGATCAGAAAGTAAGAATGCAGAATCTTGTATCACGTGGCTCAATGTACTAGATCCAAATATATTCATCCTTGAATATTAGATGAGATTTTTTTATGATTCCATGTTTATGACTTAAAGATAAGTAGATTGCTTTTGAGATATATGATCTGTAGTGTTAAGAGAGAGTGCTCCATATTTGAGCTTTTGAAACAAACTATGCAGCTGTCTGATGTTTTTCATGACTAATGCAGGTGTTGGAGTCAAGACAATATGGGGGTCTTATTGCTTTATTTGATATACTTGAATAGATTTGAAGTGTTGTCTTAAATCAATCAAATCCTTTACACAACAGTCTATTATGTAAAAAGAGAGAAAACAGGAACTGATAACAAATATGTATGCATTGCATTACTCAACCAATCACACGATATCTGCAGGCTTGTAAAAATGCTGAGCTTGTCCCACTGTTTCTCATTTTAAAATAAAAATGTCAAATGTTATAGCTTAAATCAAGGAAAAGGATAATTTCCTCAACTTGTTGCGTTCTCTCACTGCTGCCTGAACCCTGTCTTCTATGCATTTGTTGGCGGGGAAATTCAGAAACCCTTTAAAATCGCTGCTGCACTGAGTGGTCAGCTGTCTGAGTCCAGTTGACAATCAGAAAGTCAGAATGCAGAATCTTGTCTCGTGTGGCTCAGTCTAATAGATGCAGTCTGCTCCAGTCTGCAACAGGGCAGACTGGGGAGAAAAGGTGGCTCAGGAAGTCCTGACAGACTGATCCTTCTGTTAAGAAGTTTTATATTTTACAGTCTGTAAATAATCCTTTTCTTCCAAATTATTTGAAAAGTAAGTTAATTTCTGTATGAGCTGCTGTGCAGCAGTTTAATTGTTTTGTATTTGACTTAATTTGACACTGTAATTTATATTTGTAATGTCATGTGAATTTTTCAGTGTAATAAAAGTTCTTCTTTTATATAACATATTAAAAGGTGTAATTATTTAATATGTAAAGTAATTTTCATGTAAAGTAAGTTTACAAATGATTTTATAACTCAGAGCAAAGATTCTCTCTATATGCTGCAAACATAGAAACAAAATTCACATCTCTCTTATGTTTGAACAATGCCATCTTCTGCTGCCTCAAAGCGTTGCATCCACACATTTGAATATTAATGGAAACAAATTTTAGAGTTGATTCTGTTATTAGAGCAGTAAAATGGTAAGTTGAAGGTAAGAGTTTAATGAATTAGAATGATGAACATAAAAACATTTAAAAATGTCCAAAACAGCAAGTCAACTGTTTTTCTCTGTCTTGTTTTACAAGATGAATTGGTAGACACAAACATGGATTCCTGCTGAAAATCAATTCTGTCGAATTAATGAAACTTCACAAAGAGAAAAGAGGGTGTCGGGCATAGCTTATTAAAACAGGAAATAAGGCTTCCTGTTTTCGTAAAGGGCTGATTAAACCCATATGATATGAGAGTTCACCGACACGATCTAAAAAAATAACCACACCAGAAAAAAGTGCTGTGATAGACAGAAAGTGTAGAGTCAGAGTGTGTTATCAGTACCAGTCCCATAAGAAGGAAGGTGAGTTGTTTTTGAACTTATCAAAAGGCAGTGGCAATAAAACAGGAGTTGTGATTTGGCTCTAATTGTAAACACTAGAGCTGTATCTTAAAAATAATAATAATAATAATAATCACTTCAACAGCAACAAAGAACTTTTCCAGCTTTATTCACGGATGTGACTATGACTATGATGATGAAATCTGTGAAAGATTTGTGTCAAATCTCTCTTTCTAAGCTTGGTAAATTAGTTTGTTTTCGTTGATGCCACAGCGTTGCTGAAAGGGGGGTTGTGCTAAACTAATAAATACAGTTAAATATTCTGTTGCAGGTTCCACTTCACCAACGATGGATTCTTCTTTAAACTTCAACTACGACTGTGGTGACAATATCTGTGAAAAGAGTGAGGTCAAGTTTGGAGCCGATTTCTCGCCAGTGATCTTTTCTATCATCATCTCTCTGAGTCTGATAGGAAACATCCTCGTCCTTGTGATCTTGGCTTTGTATGAAAACCTGAAATCTCTGACCAGCATCTTCATCTTAAACTTGGCCATCTCTGACCTCGTCTTCACCATTGGTCTCCTCTTCTGGGTCATCAACCATGTCTGGGGATTGGCGTTTCCAGATTTTGTCTACAAGTTTCTGACTTTTGTCCTTTTCATTGGGTTTTACAGCAACATGCTCTTCCACACCATCATGTTCGGCGTCTACAGGTATTTGACTGACGACCATCTGTTCAGAAACAGTTCTTTGGGTTTTCTGTCTCTCTCTGTATGGATGATCAGTATTGCACCAGCAAGACTCCACGCCTACCCAATTAGTACCCAGAACAGCGAGTCCTACAATATTCAACTGAAAATTGCCTTGCAGAATTTTTTTTTCTTTACTACATTTGGAGTGATTGCCTTCTGCTGTATTCACATGTTCATAAGGATCAAAAGAACAAGGTCCAACACAATGAACAAGGCAGTTATCTCCGTTTTCTGTACTGCAGCTGTGTTTTTCATCGGATGGATACCTTACAATGTCGTAAATATTTTGAGTGTTTTTGCACATAATTTGGGTCAGCTGTCAAAAGTGAACCTAGAGCTTGCGTTTCATGTGAGTCAGCATCTTGCTTTTTCCAGTTGCTGCTGGAAGCCTGTGGTTTATGCAGTTATTAATGAAAAGTTCAGAAGCAACTTGATGTCATTACTGCTTAAAATCTGCAGGAGAAAAAATCCAGTTAATGAAGAAGAGGTGAGAGTGCAAAACGCTTCTCAACCTCCATAATTCTATTATGTTTTTTTCTGTCCTTTCATTAATATACTCATACCTGCAAATTTTACAAATGCTTTGATTTGGCTGCTTTTAATTTAACAGTGGACTTGTGACTTTTCCCTGTTATATTTGCATGCATGTCTAAATGGATGTCATAATACATATTTTTGTTTTGAATTTCTTTCTAGATTTTTTTTAAACATGTGCTTTGTATATATTTTCTTTAAAAATAGCTAAATCAGTCAAAAGGGAAAGAAGATCAGCAGCAAAGGTTTAATATGCAAAATAAAATGTACACTGGGTAAAATATATATATGTTTTTAATATTATAAATGGGGCTGCACAGTGGCGCAGTGGGTAGCGCTGTTGCCTTGCAGCAAGAAGGTCCTGGGTTCGAATCCCGGCCCGGGGTCTTTCTGCACGGAGTTTGCATGTTCTCCCTGTGCACGCGTGGGTTCTCTCCGGGTTCTCCGGCTTCCTCCCACAGTCCAAAAACATGACTGTCAGGTTAATTGGCCTTCCCAAATTCTCCCTAGGTGTGTGTGTGTGGTTGTTTGTCCTGTTTGTCTCTGTGTTGCCCTGCGACAGACTGGCGACCTGTCCAGGGTGAACCCCGCCTCTCGCCCGGAACGCAGCTGGAGATAGGCACCAGCACCTCCCGACCCCGTTAGGGAGAAGGGTGACGGAAAATGGATGGATGGATGGAATATTATAAATGACAGGAATTTCAGTCCAGATTTTGGTACCAGCCCAAGTAATCCATACATACGATATGAAGCACTCAAGGTAAATCAATGCATTCATTCAAATAAATGTATCCATTTGTAAGGACTTAGGAAGGAAGAAATACAAGCACTGAACACATAAAAAAAAAATTAATTACAAAAATGTTTGGTAAAATTCTTCCACAAAACACTCATGGACCTTCCTTCGTCCAGGCGTCTGCTCTGCTGCTGGATATAGAATAGAATAGAATAGAATTCAACTTTATTGTCATTGCAATGTCACATGTACAAAGCAACGAAATGTAGTTTGCATCTATCCAGAAGTGCTATACATGATATAAATATTTATAAACAGATGTATGAAGATATAAACAGAATAATATTGACGTGCTATAAATAAAATGTTTTGTACAATATAAATATAGATGAGAGCTATGTACATACTATACAAATTACACAGATTATACAGAATATACAGGAATATGAAGAATGGATTGTATATATATTAGTTGTTTTATAATACAGGATAAATAATGGGAAATTAGATTTACAGATTATATAAAGATTGTATGTGTATGTGTGTGAGGGGAACAGTCCAGGGATGGGGGGGGGACAGTCCTTATAGTTTGTGTCAGGAGGCGTTCAGGAGCGTGACAGCTGTGGGGAAGAAGCTGTTCCGGTGCCTGGTGGTTCTGGTCCGTAAGCTTCTGTAACGCCTCCCAGAGGGCAGGAGAGAGAAGAGTGTGTGTGCAGGGTGAGTCAAGTCCTTGGTGATTTTGCCGGCCCTTTTCAGACACCGCTTCCTGTAGATGTCATTGATGGCAGGAAGCGATGCCCCGGCGATGTGCTGGGCAGTTTTCACCACCCTTTGCAGCGCCTTCCGGTCGGAGACAGAGCAGTTTCCGTACCAAACTGTGATGCAGTTGGTGAGGATGCTCTCAATGGTGCAGCGGTAAAAGTTGGTGAGGATCTCTGAGGACAAGTGGTTCTTCCTCAAGGTCCTCATGAAGAAGAGGCGCTGGTGCGCCTTCTTGATGAGTTTGGAGCAGTTGGTCGTCCAGGTCAGGTCCTCGGAGATGTGGACTCCCAGGAACTTAAAGCTGTTCACACGCTCCACCGCTATTCCCTTGATGTGGATGGGTGGGTGGAGGTCAGCGTTCCTCCTGAAGTCCACGATGAGCTCCTTGGTCTTCTCGGTGTTCAGCTGCAGGTAGTTCTTGTCGCACCACTCAGCCAGACGGTCCACCTCCTCCCTGTAGGCGGCCTCATCGTTGTCTCTGATGAGGCCGATCACCGTGATGTCATCGGCAAACTTGATGATGGCATTAGAGCCATGAACAGGTCTGCAATCGTGGGTGAAGAGAGAGTAGAGGAAGGGACTCATCACACAGCCTTGTGGCACTCCGGTGTTTATGATGATGGTGGATGAGAAGTGATTGTCCAGCCGGACGTGTTGGGGTCGACTGGTCAGGAAGTCGAGCAACCAGTTGCACATGAGTGAACTGATGCCGAGGTCTGTGAGTTTGGTAATGAGTTGACTGCTAAATGGAAAGTTAGTCCTTAAGGAAAAATAATCAAACAATGACACGTTGCTCTGTCAAATGTGACCAATGATGCATCGGGGTTTTTTCTATATTTCGTATATTAATTCTAACATGTTATGTTGTAAGTGGAAATTAACCCTAAAATCTTTAGGTTGCATTAGGGGTCAAGCTGTTTTGAGTTCTTTATTGATTATAGACATGGCTGCGATTTGAATCTGTCTTTTTTTTTATTAATGGTCCAGTGTTATGTGTTTTCCAGCCAATCATGCCATTTTATAGCACAATTAAACAACCATGTCATGTTCCCTTCAATTGTAATACAAGTACTGTATATGTGTATATGTATAAAATTGGACTTTGTAATTTAATGTCTTCAAATACAGCTTCTGTCACTTTAATAAACTTTTGCTCTGTCACTCTGCCTTCAAAAAGTCATCACAACAATGCTCTTTACCTTTACAATCTTTTTACCATTGAGAAGTAGCTTGCATAATGAGCTCAGCAGAGGTGCAGATCCCCCGATTAGGTGTTTGCTAATTAGGGTTAGCTTATTAATCTTGAATTGTAAGGTTTAACTTATTGCTGCAATTTAAACCATATAATTATTTCACAACGTGCAAGAAAATACTGTCCTCACCTAGAGCACTTACTTCTGTATTATTTTCATTCATATTATTGAGTTTAAAATGACAACATATTTTACCTTAAAATAATTTAAAATCTTGTTTAAAATTGCATGAACAGAATTTATGATCTGACAATGAATTCTGGTCAAAAACATTTAGTGTGAATAGGACATTAAAATTGAGAATCTTATTAAAATGAACATTTGCCTTAATAACACACAAGAGGCAGGCCAATGTAACACACTTCCATCTCTCTGGCTGTGGCACACAGGATACAAAAACATGCCGCTCAGCACAAAGAGCTCACTGCAAGTTAGGTTTGTTAATATATGCTCGTTGCAAGTTAACCAAAAATACATTTCCAAGTATTAAAAAAATGACACTGAAGAATGAGTAAAAAAAACACTTTTATATCTGAACTACATTACATTTTAAAATGCAGGGGCTGGTTTAGTTCATACTGTTTATTTTGAACCAATCAGATTTAAAGTGTGAAATTTGATGTTTGGTTGCCTGCATGTTTTAAACTGATGTTATGCTATCTGTAAATTATGTGCTTAGTAGTTATGGATTTTTGTGCTGGCCTTAGTTGTTATTCACTAATGATATGTGCAAAAATATCACTACAATCTTTAAAGAGCTCAACATGTCAGTAATATATCATCCAATTTGACAATAAACATGACAGCAGAATACAAGCTATGAACAAATTTATGCTAAACATTGAGCAAATGGAAAACCAGAATGCACACATGCGATGTCTCTTGGAAGATTAATATCTACGCATGCTCAACAGCATGTGACAAAATGCTGAGCTGACACACCAATTCAGATTCCGCAAAGGATACCAATTTGAACATGTTAATATGGAAATGACAGAATGAGTCTGTCTGTGTAGATAAAAAAGTTACTTAACCAACTAATATATGCAGAAGATGTAATGATGACGAATACTAACCTGTCACCACAGTTTGATAAACTGCAACCAGGACAACCAGCGAAACCACAGCAGTATTTCCAAATACGTAACCATGCTAAGCTCAAAACTTTAAAATTTTTGAAAAATTACTCTATTTCTTTTTCACATGTCTACTTTCTTGACTCTGTTGGTCATACTATGTGCAATGCTTACAAATATAATTTCAAAACACGACAACATGTCATATCTAAGACCCCAAAACTCTTCAAATGCTGTAACTATTCAACACAGACACAGTTAAGATCTAAAATATTCACAGACTAAGATTAAGGAATTAATTTTCGCTTTATGTAAAAATGATTCAGACAACATTTGTTGCAAATTGGTGCTATGTCAATAAACTGAATTGAATGGAACTGAACAGGCTGTTTGGTGATAAGATTTTGAAAAATTCATTTATTAAATTTGCAGCAGCATTTTTGAGGACTGGGTGCCATCTTCTGGTGGATAAAAGCACTGCATCCAAGCGTGTCCCTTCAACTGTTCATGTCATCATAGCAATAAACTATGACGATGTTCATTTTCTCATAATAAACTCATGTCCCCACAAGATTAAGAAAAATTAGTCCATGCCTTTGCTTTTAGTAGACTCGATTACTGCAAAGGCATTTTTACTAGATTATCCAAATTCCAACCTTTTAGTAGACTCGATTACTGCAAAGGCATTTTTACTGAAACAAAAAGAGATCAGCGTGTCAGTCCAGTTCTAAGATCCCTACATTTGACCTACATTCGGTTTAGAAGACAGAATTATTATTATTATTATTATTATTATTATTATTATTATTATTATTATTATTATTATTATTATTATTATTATTATTTTTATGGTTTCAATGTTTCCCATCAAATCATTTTAGTGGTTTGTGTATTTAAGGTTTTCCGTGGAAAAGGAAATCTGTCGATGAGGTTTGTTGTGAAGGTAGATCATGATTCATTTTTATTTGGTTTTCTTTTATGTCAAGCGTCTTTAAAACATGATGACGGCGAATCACAAATTCTTAACAAAGTGACCAAACTTTCATTTGCTGGGTTTTGTCTTTTAAACTAAGACTGACATCAAAGGTACATTCCTAAGCTGTTTATTTGGCACAGACACCAGAATGAAATGGACTTTGTACCCATGCGGGAAAAGAGTTCTCGTAATGTATCAAACCTAATGAAGAACAAAACTTATTTCCTGTCAGTTTTGTATCTCAAACTCACTCAACCTGTCAGTAGAAACAGTTAGTTAATATGTTATTTATATTATGTTCCCGTTGCTGAGGGCGGGTTCAATGGTTTGTTTAGTCTTTCTTAATCAGTGTGTTGCTGCACGGCGCACACACAACACAGCTGACTGCCACGGAAGAAGGATATTTTTTTTCCTAAGACATCCTTTAAGTTTCTTCTACTTTTCTTAAAAATGGTATGACTTTTCTTTTTTTTTTTTTATCTCATTGAAGTTTAAAAATGTATTTAAATATTTTAGATATTAATAAGATTCTTATTATCTTATTAAGACTATTATAATGTTATTTTATCGATGATACTTATTAAATGTTTGGCATGAATTTGTATCCATAAACATCAGGATAAACTTAAAAGTAATTGATTACACTTGTCTGTGAATCAATGTTGTTTGGGCCTTCTCAATTAGAAGTGTGTTATATTTTAACAACTTTACATTTTATAGATCTGGTTTTGGATTTTTACTGGCCTTACCTTCATCTCCAAGCTGCATGGGTATTCAAATGGCGACTTCCCAGAGGCGTGTGGGTCAATGAGGCCTCATCATGGTCGTGGTGGGGCAGAGAGTCTTCCTCAGACATCTGAACCCCCTTACATGGTTAGTTACCAGCTCAGCAGTAACGTTGGAGACCCAATCACAGGTAACCAAAATGACTTCCTGTGTCCTGCTGCCATGTTTATGAAACCTTTGCTTTAGATATAAACATATGGCAGGCTTGCTATCATATTTTGTATGATGTAAAGCACTTTGAACTGCCGAAATGCGCTATGCTAATAAACCTGACTTAACTCACTTATGCTGTATTTTAAAAATATTGAACTTTTTGCCTTCACCTTCCATACATTTCCAGCCACAAACGTCAAGGCATTTAATTGGGAGTTTAACTGATCACCTCAACCAACACCAGAATTGTGAAGTGGAAGAACTGTTTTATGTATTTGCTTTTCTATAAATGAAATGCATACAACTGTGGTGTTCAATTATATTGAGCACAACAATTTTAAGGGTTCTTGGAAGATGTGGTTCTACCAGTTTTACACTTCTACCTGCTGAAATCTCAAAACATACATCTCAGAACAGTTTTATGTATGATGACATTACTAGGCTATTGTGTGGACTCTATTAATTGTCCCTTCAGAAATTGGTTGGTTGGTTGCACTGGATTTTTAAAGAGAAGGCAATAGATGATAGATAGATAAATGCACATCGCACTTTTCAGATTTCCAGTTGCATGTTGAAAACAACAGCTTTTCTTCCACAACACAGTAGCGCATGATCTACTTTAGATTAGTAATACATTAGCATTAGTATTACCGAGATATAGATTCTCAGTAATACTAATGGCAGGTTGTAATTTTTATTTGACAAAACGTGCACAATTTTAAGGACTATGAATACTTTTGCAAGGCATTGTTAAACCAGATATTCACCATTTTTACTTCATGATAAATTTTAATTCACAGTTTCCCTCGAAAGCAAGAACGGTTTCATGTTCAGAGGATTCATGCTGGAAGCTCGTAACCTGAGCTTAAATGGTGACGGTCCCCCGCTTGGGAAATTTATCATACTTGACTCTCACCAGTCGACACTCCTGAAATGTGGCGACTCACAGGTAAGCTCAGCTAGTTCATAGTGAGCTCACCTAATAACCTCATCCATCTTTCACATATTCTGTCGTACTGGAGGGAATGAGTTTCAGATGATGTTTTCTCTTTTGTGATATTTGCTCTTGTCAGGACTCAGCTGTGGGTAATACATTCAATCTGGCCAAAACATTAGTCAAAGTAAACTGGACCGCAGACGGAGAAGAGCAAGGCATCATCTTCAGGTAACTTTTATACCTGAACATGATGTATACAATTGTACAATTTACAGTATCAACGTCAAAAGTCCGTTATTATCTCATGTTGCATCCTACAGAGCTACTTTCCTTGAATCGTACTCAAAGTACTGGGAACGTGTAAATGTAACAGTGCTCAGACCCACAAGCACTCCAGAACCAGAGACAACAACTGCAGCAGCAACAGCTGCTACAGCAACGACTGCAACAGAAACAACTGCAACAGCAGCAACTGCTACAGCAACAACTGCAACAGAAACAACTGCAGCAACAGCAACAACTGCAGCAGCAGTAGCAACAACCCAAATACATACAACAGACATAATCACAACAGTACAAAGTAATACAATCCCAGCTACACACAACACAACAAATAAGGTAAATCAGAGTTTTGCAGTATTGCCAGAGTGAGAGTATTCTCGTTAACCTTTTTCTTTTTACTCTAGACAGTAATTATTCTACTGATTTGTGTGGCAAGTCCTCTTGCGGAGATGAGCATGGTGAGTGATCTATAGGAAATTATATTTGAAACCATGATAAGCCATTTATTTATGCTGCGACGTTCTTTTGAAAACACCAAACAAAGCGTACAAAAGTAAAGTGCTCCTTGCCTGTGTCTCATCAGCAAATACCTATCATAATTATGGCTGTCTGTCATCACTTACGTCTCACGACATCGTTTTGTCATGACTTATCTAAGGTAAGACAGGAATTGATGGATTTTTGGTGTAAGTTCTTACTGCTTCTGGATTTAATAAATGTTAATGTTTGTAATGCTTTAACAGATGGCTCTTGTAATAGTAGTTGCTCTTGTAATAGTAGTTGCTCTTGTAATAGTAGTTGCTCTTGTAATAGTAGTTGCTCTAAACCAGGAGTTGAAATGGGAAAAACTGGCACCAAAACAAGTAGTGGACAAAAAGACAAGACAAAAGAAGTGTATTCTCTGTCTGAAATTTAATAGCACAAGGTCATTAAAACATTATATATCTTTGGATTAGTGGAAGGTTCCTATATTTTTTTCACATTATGGATGAGAGCAGTATAGTCTCTGAAAGACAGAATCAGAAATGTTCTTGTGCAATACAGGATACTGATGTCATCTAATCTCCACATCCATTCAAGGTTTTTCACACTTTGATGTCAAAAATATGCATTAGTCAGGTTATTTAAACTATTATTTAGATATGTAAAATGTGTTTACTTCTGTGTTTGTAGAACTTCAGGATTGCGGGCAGTTCATTTTCTTTTTTGTTTTCCGTGGCAACACTCATTTTATCCTTGATATACAACTCCAGTGTAAGTACTAGTCATTGATGCAACACTGCGACATGTGAGGACATTTCTTGATCATGAACAGCTTCTTTTTGCTCGCGCAAACTTTCACGTTTTAGGATGTCATTATTGGCCTTGTGAGTGTTGTGCTGGCGATTAGTTCCATAGAGTGGATCCTTGCAATGCTGCCTTTGGGACCGAGCCATGAGCTGTGAGTTAAAGCCTTCCTCCTGCACAAAAATATTTTCACTTTGACTTTATCTTGAACATTCACCGGCTAACTATTCTTCGTTTAATTGCTTTGTTTAAGAAATGAACTCGTTGACTGTGCTCTTTGGGTGTGTTTTGTCTTCCACCAAGTTTTAATAAGTAAGTAGTCGTATATCAACCAAAAAAAATATCTATCTATCTATCTATCTATCTATCTATCTATCTATCTATCTATCTATCTATCTATCTATCTATCTATCTATCTATCTATCTATCTATCTATCTATCTATCTATCTATCTATCTATCTATCTATCTATCTATCTATCTATCTATCTATCTATCTATCTATCTATCTATCTATCTATCTATCTATCTATCTACACACACACACACACACAAACACACACACACACATATATAGTATTACAGTAGGACAGTTGGGGTATTGTTGATCAATTACTGGTGCAAAAATATAGAATTACTCTCACATAGCTGGGAAATCATTGGCCATGAATGAATTACAGCAATCTTCAAATAATTTGCACCTGTGGTAAAACAGCATGAAACAAATTAAAATATTTTCATGCTATTGCAGGAGCTCATCTGGCTTTGGTTGGAATATACATTATAAATTAGAATATTTGGAATAAAATCACTAGTAGCATATAACAATTACCTTCAGTGCAACTTCATTTGTCAAGAAACGTTTGACACGTTATCACTTCCTACTTCGCTGGATATGAATATGGGTTAACACAAGCCAGTTCCATTTATTGCTAGTTTCACAACGGGAAGCACAAGAGAAAATCCCGATCATCTTAAGACTTTAATACAACTTTTCATTTATGATATTTAAGTGTAATTATTTTTGATACATATTGTAGTTTTGAGGGTTGATTTATTTTCTTACTTTCACATTTTCAAATTTCACATTTCCGTCTCATTTTAGCCGGTCCAAAGAACATTTCTAATGTGTTTTTTTTTTTTTTTTTTAAATACAAAAGATTAAACATTATAAAAGCTAAAATGTAAAGCACTGCCAACCATACGGCTCAACACTCTGTTTATATTTTCAAAATTTCTACACACAGATGTTTTTCTTTATGTCGGCATCAACAGCTTGTTTGAGGAATGGGGACCAACAACGAGAGTGTTGTGGCTTCTGATTGTTCACACAGCCTTGACAGTAGTTTGGAATATGGCGCTCTGCGCCAAGAGGAAAACATTACTGCAGAAAAAAAGAGGTGAGTAATTTGTCTTTCTCTCAAAAGGTGTTAATAACACACTGCTATGTGCTGTGGATTCATATAAAAACAAACAACTTTCATTACAGTTTCTGTCATCCATAAGACAAAATACAATCAACATCATAAAGGAAAGAAGGTAAAACAGAGTTTGCTCTGCTTTGAATGCTTGAATCCTTACAGATGTTTTACTTTACAGAACTAAAATGTTTTTGTATCTGTTTCTGGGTTTCAGGAGCATCTCTCACCAAAAGGAGTGATTATTGTACTCTGCTCTGTTACCCTGGTGGTTTTGAGCACATCTCTGTCAGTACTAATCTTTGTTGACTATTTGTGATGCAGAGGAGTTGATATTCTGTAAAGTACAATTGAGACTTATTCACACACCTGGTGAAGAAGTGGGTGGGTGGGGGGGGACTTAAAATAAATCAAACATTCTCTGACAGTGACTTTTATTATTATTATTTCCTTTGCTTTCTTGTTTACTGTAAATGGTTGCTGGACAAACTTGACTTGTCTTATTTGGACACTTCGGGTCATTTAAAACATGTGATCACTGTTGCAAGACAGACAATGTTGATCTTCTCACTTCTAAAGATCAACATTATCTGTCTTACTTAAATGGCATGCTCATATCTTTCCCAATTTAAAGAGAGACTAATAGAATTGAATTAGCGTTTAATGTGCAGACTCTTTGTTCAACTTGTCAAAGCAAATTACAATTGGGATTTTTTTTTTCTCACAAAAAAATCTGTGCATGTAAAAGATTACAAGTTAAATAGTTAGACGTGTAAAAGTCGACCATTACAAATTTTTCCACATCTTCACATTGGGCGTGCAAATAAATGTAGGCTCTGAAGAATATTGGAAACAATATACAATATAGCATATGTTTAATAAAAAATATTGACATATGCACCCTTTCTCCCTCTTTTAAAGATGTTAACAATTTCAAAGATTAATAAACGTTGTTATTTATATGAAATGCAGAAAGCTCCATTGTTCAAACTGGATACTATTTCCACAAAGTAGTCGCCATTCTTTGCCACCATGTCAGCGCTTCTCATTAGTTCAACATGTATCAATGGTAAAACATTTACTTTGGTTCCGGTATCATCTTTTAAATGTGTATATTCTTCTGGTAAGCTCAGGTCATCCAAAGGGATGTTTTCAATCGCCAGTGGAATATTTTGAAGGCTGTGACGATGCCGAGTTTGAGTAGCTGCATGCAAGAAATAGCTTGCTAAATCACATGTATCTTTAAGATAATGGAACAAAGTGGAGAGGTTATCACAGCCAGAAATAGCAAAGGGTGAGATTAGAGTAAACTGAAGAGCATGCTGTAAAACAGTATTATTGACGGTTCACTAAGTAGGTCAGCCTGTTGTTGATCCTTTGCTCTCTTTCGTGCTTTCTTCAAAGCTTCCAATAGTCAAAGGTATGTTCTGTGTCTTAAATATTTAACAATACAATATTCATGTTTTTGTACTTATTTTATAAGAAGACAGCATTTATATTGATAGATTTCTAATGATTCACTCAGTTGTTAACATCGACTAACCGGAGGTGACGTCTTCTAAATTTTCTTCAACTTCCTAATTTGTCACAAATCCTGCAGAATCTTCACATGTTGATTGTGCACTACTGCTGCCATGGAAACATGTCAGTCAAAAGACCCAGTGGCTTCTGTCTTGTGATCTCAGTTAATAAAGTGTGTGTGTGTGTGTGTGTGTGTGTGTGTGTGTGTGGGGGTGTGTGTGTGTGTGTGTGTGGGTGTGTGTGTGTGTGTGTGTGTGTGTGTGTGTGTGTGTGTGTGTGTGTGTGTGTGTGTGTGTGCGTTTATGTGCCTGAGATATGTTGTAAATGATTAATCTGCTTCTCTGTCATTAAGCCTTGACTTCCTGGTTTCATAAATGAAGTTGTTTTTTTCCCCCCCCTATTTTCTTCACTGCAAAGAAAATTTCAAAAAGTGCCTCTTGTAGTTTTCAAAAAGGCATCCATCAGCAGAGAAGGCCTTTATTTGACAGCAAAAATTAGTTTAATCGTAGTTACAACTCAAATTAGACCTTTTATTTTTTCATTGCCTGAATTCAAAAAGTAAAGCTAATGTTACTGTTTAAACCTAAATCCAGTTTGGCAGGAAATATCAGTCCAATGAAGAAATGTCTTTGGTTCTGAAATCTTTTGGTTATTACCATAGCAGTCATGAAGAAGACGACTGACTACCATCTTACATTCAGCTACTGACATCCTCCTTAAAAGGTCGTTGTTAAAGAAGCTTCCTGTTCAGTGCTGCATCCAATTATATTAATAGAAAAGTTAAGTAATTGTCGATATGTTTCTGCCAGTTTTGGCCAGGTCTCTCTTTAAAAATATTTGTTTTTAATCTGAGAGGGACATACTTGGTTAAATAAGTTATATACTTACTTCTTCCTACAGTTTGAGGTAAACAAATCATAACCTTTTAGTGTTGCCAAACCCTGCTGCAGGGCTCAACCTTTGGTCAGTTTCATTTTTATAATTTACGATTCTGACTGTAATGTGGTTTGTTTCCTATGCTGTACATTATTCTGTATTCAGTTCGATTACATTTCTTGTGAAGCTCTTTGTGACAGGACATGTCTCAAGAAATTGAGTTTTTTTGTCCCTGTTTGCATTTACAGACTGTAATCTGGATTATAGCTTCTTCCTTGCCAAGTGGCCTTTCAGCCCATATTAGAACATGTGACCAGCTTCAGCCAGCATTTTCACAGTCATAGTTCATTTTGTTCTTGGATTGATTTGCACATTTTGGACCAAAGCAGATTTATGCTTAGGACACAAAACCTGTCTCCTTCATAGACAGTTAAATATTTCACTTTGTAAAAAGTTGTGACTTCTTATCGTCTTCAAGCCACAATCACCTCGTTGACAATAACAAGTACTTGGAAGATGTCACTTTGTGTGTTTTGAATCTATACACCACTTTCTTTCTAAATAAACTATTTGATATCAATTCAGCTTCACTAATTCAAAATAATCTTTATTGAAAATATTCAAACATTCATATGAGCAATACACAGAAAAAAATTATCTCAGAGAGATAATACAACAAAATTCAAAGACAAGAATTAAAACCTGTATTACATATCAATTAAGTACTGTTTGGACACACTTCTGAGAAAACACAATAGTTGTGATGCTGTCCTGCTATGGTAGGTGACAGATGATGAATATTGGGGTTATCAAATAGTTTGTGTGTTTAAGGCACATTTTGTGTTTGACATATTCAATCAAAAAATAGTTTTGCAAAAAAACAAAACCTCACATAAAGCTGTTTTTTTTTTTAAATCTACCTCATTTAAACAGGATTCCTGGCATTTTGATCCTTTTCATATCCAGCATACAGTATATATATACATACAGCTATTAAAAAATAAGCAAATCTTAGAAGCACATCAACAAAATACATCTTAAGATGAAACATCACACAAAAAAAAATGCTTGTTTCAGTAAAATCCAGTATTCTGGAAAAGAACCCTTAAAGCAAACACACGTTCAGTGCACATCAGTCAAACTTCTCCAATTCCTCATCAACTCATCTCTGAGATTTGAAATCAATGAAAAACAGATCCGTAGAAACTGTAACATTTCTTAGCTTTACAGATGAATTCTGGGTCTTGCTGAAAAAAACGTTTTTGTCCCTTTTCAGGAAAAGGGACAAAACAAAAGGAGAAGTTGTTGTTGTCTACAGCAAAATCGAGTGGGAAAACATCCTGTATATGTCAACGTCAAGTTAAATGATGCTGTTAGATCTGATCATTAAGAGGGAAAAAAAAATCATGACAACACAAAAAACTGCAACTTCAGTAGGTTTTCATTTCTGTCCTAGCTGTCAATGCGTCCTTCAAACATTTTAAAGGAAATCTGTGTGTAAAACATGTCTAAAAAGACACATTTCTGTGGTATGTCTGGTCATTGTACCCATATCACCGCATCCTTATTAAAATCAAACAAAAAAATAACTCACTGGCATTCTTCCTGCTTTACCTCCGACACCACAGGCAGAATCACATGGGAGATGCGGCTCCACAGCCCGCCGAACTTGTCAATGTCCATTTCATTGAAGGAGGCTTTGCTTACAGAGTCCACCAGCTTTGCCTCCACGTGGCTCTGCACCAGCTCCTCCACCTCCTTCAGGCTCAGCTCGCTGCCGACCTCGTCTTGCGGCAGCAGCGCAGTGAACAACAGGAACGCCTGCTTGTAGGCGGCGGTCTCGTGATCACAGTAACGGTAAAAAATGAGGGTGGAGCCCGGAGGCAGCTCTTCAAAGCGGTGGATGACCGCCGCTGGTTTGTCTCCCTCGAAAGCCGCCTGCAGCTGGTTGTCGATGTCCAGCTTTACCCTGTCGCTGTCCTGGCCGGCGTTACTCGCCCCGTCGATGAGGAGGGCAGAGCCATTAAGGGCAGATGAGTAGGTGGAGGCCAGGCCCCGAGCCAAGCACAGCAGAGTCCTCTCTGCCTTGAGACCTGCTACCAAGATCAGACTCACTGGCTCGGTTGGTTCAGCGGTTTTAAGGTGCTTCGCCAGGTGGATCTGGGTTCTCTTCCACAGCTCTTCTCGCTGACTTGGGAATTGAGACTGGAGGCTCGACAAGCCGTCAGAAAACCTTTCTGGCATCGCTTCTCGGGGTTGCCGCCCTCCTCCTCCTCCTCCTCCTCCTCCTCCTGCTTTACTCTGCAGCACAGGGAGGATCCGGTAAGCCAGCAGGGTGGCAGAGCTGAGCAGCACCAACAAAACCAAGTGCCATAAATACCAAAAAAACCCTGCAACGATAGGAGAGCATTTAGTTCCACTTGGAATCAACAAAGTATTTATTAATTGCTATCAAAATGGCACTGCACAGAGTAGTAAGTATGATAAAAGTGAATAAATATTTATACCACGTCTACAAGAATTCCCAGAGCTTGTTTGAGTCCCAGCCACTTTCTTTTCATCATCTTAAAAAAAATATATAAATGTGTCAGTGTGGAAAAACCTGGCAATGTCATCAGATTTTCTTCTTTGTTTAAACAAACATACCTTGTTTTATCAGATGACCTGCCTTTTTTTGATCAGGAATGTTGTTTACACGTGGTTTGGTTGGGTGCGTTTTCTCCGAAGTTGAGTACGCACTTTGGAAGACTTGGTTAGGTCTGGATACAACCTGAGACGATGTGACTTGGTTTTTGACGCAAAGAAGAAAGATACATAAATCTTAATTGTGCTCAATGCAGCTTTGTGAACATAAACTTTCTCATAGAGACACTGAGTACCTGCGTTCCTGGCTTTGGCCTCCATTTTTCTTTTATACTCATCCATGCTGGTGATCGGCACGGCAGGCCTGTTCTCTGCTGGTTTAACTTGGGAATGAACCTTGTTGGGCAATGAAGGTGCTTTTACTTCAGCTTCAAATGAAAATAACCAGAATCAGTTTAGGAGCACACATTTATTTTCCCTCCCCAAAAGTAATACTTTACCTGCAAACACAGAAATAAAATAATCAAACTGTTTCATCTTGCTGTCTTGAACTCAAAATATTCAAACCTTTTTTAGTCTTCGTTCCTTGCGAATCTTCATTTAGAGAAAGGGAGGGTTTGGATTTATGAAGGACGACACGAGGGGAAAAGTTCACAAATTCATAGGGGTCTGTTTTATACAGAAAAAAACAATAAGATCCATTATAATTGTATATAGAAACACAAGACAAATTATGCTCAGTTCTGATTTATAATAGCTGTAAAAACTGGGAAATCCACATAATAATAGAAATAACAACCACAATAAATTAATAATCATAATCTTAATTACCTCAGAGGGTTCATTTTACTCTTTTGTCTTTCCAAGAACTATTAACATTTTATAGTTTTTTATTAAATGTAATCCTTACCTTTGTAAGTTTTTGGTTGACTGGTTTCTTTAAATGGCTCCTCAACCGCATCCATTTCCAGGTCCTCGCCGTTCTCCGTGTCTTTGACCGATTCCTGGACTTCCATGTCATCATCGCTAAGGTTGTCACCGCGTTCCTCTCCGGCATGCAACCGTTGCTTCTTGGTAGGAGACTCTGTTCAATAACAATTCAAGCCAGATCTTAGCACCACAATTAAAGGTGGTTCTAGTTACTTCATCTGAGGAAATAAATTGAAAATTAGAGTATTCCACCTTCATCGTCCAAGCCGTTCTCCACATTTTTTGCACCTTTAGCTTCTGCCGACGCCTGAGGTTCTGACGTCTTTCTGGTCCTTTTCAGAGGACCCCTTGGAGTTGGCTCAATGCCAAGTACTGCAGAGGAAAAGAAGAGCAATTACAGTCATGGCCAAAAGTATTGAGAATGACACAAATATTATATTTTCACATGATCTGGTGCCCTCTGGTTTTCATGTGTGAATGTCAGATGTTGTCATCACATACAGAAATACAATTGCAATCATGTTTTGAGTAACAAAAGCTTTTATTGACAGTTAGAATGAGTTAATGCAGCAAGTCAATATTTGCAGTGTTGACCCCTCTTCTTCAGGACCTCTGCAATTCTCTCTGGCATGCTCTCAATCAACTTCTGGACCAAATCCTGACTCATAGCAGTCCATTCTTGCACAATCAATGCTTGCATTTTGTCAGAATTCCTAGGTTTTCGTTTGTCCACCCGTCTCTTGATGATTGACCACAAGTTTTCAATGGGATTAAGATCAGGGGAGTTTCCAGGCCATGGACCCAAAATCTCTATGTTTTGTTCCCTGAGCCAGTTAGATATCACCTTTGCTTTATGGCAAGGTGCTCCATCATGCTGGAAAAGCCATTGTTCATCACCAAACTGCTCTTGGACGGTTGGGAGAAGTTGCTCTCGGAGGACATTCTGGTACCATTCTTTATTCATGGCTGTGTTTATAGGTCAGACTGTGAGAGAGCCGACTCCCTTGGCTGAGAAGCAACCCCACACATGAATGGTTTCAGGATGCTTTACAGTTGGCATGAGACAAGACTGGTGGTAGCGCTCACCTCGTCTTCTCCGAACAAGCCGTTTTCCAGATGTCCCAAACAATCAGAAAGGGGCTTCATCAGAGAAAATGACTTTACCCCAGTCCTCAGCAGTCCTCTCCCTGTATCTTTTGCAGAATATCAGTCTGTCCCTGATGTTTTTCCTGGAGATAAGTGGCTTCTTTGCTGCCCTCCTTGAGAACAGGCCTTGCTCCAAGAGTCTCCGCCTCACAGTGCGTGCAGATGCACTCACACCTGCCTGCTGCCATTCCTGAGCAAGCTCTGCACTGCTGGTAGCCCGATCCTGCAGCTGAAACTCTTTTAAGAGATGGTCCTGGCGCTCGCTGGTCTTTCTTGGGCGTCCTGGAGCCTTTTTTGGCAACAATGGAACGTCTCTCCTTGAAGTTCTTGATGATGCGATAGATTGTTGACTGAGGTGCAATCTTTCTAGCTGCGATTCTCTTTCCTGTTAGGCCATTTTTGTGCAGTGAGATGATGACTGCACGTGTTTCTTTAGAGATAACAATGGTTCACAGAAGAGAAACAATGATGCCAAGCACCAGCCTCTTTTTAAAGTGTCCACTGGTGTCATTCTTACTTAATCATGACAGATTGATCTCCATTCCTGTCCTCATCACCACCCATACCTGTGTTAATGGAGCAATCACTGAAACCATGTTAGCTGGTCCTTTTAAGGCAGGGCTGCAATGAAGCTGAAATGTGTTTTAGGGGATAAAGTTCATTTTCTAGGCAAATATTGACTCTGCAATTAATTGCTGCTATGCTGAACACTCTTTATAAGATTCTGGAGTATATGCAAATTGGCATTATAAAAACTGAAGCAGTAGACTTTGTAAATATTAACATTTGAATCATTCTCAAAACTTTTGGCCATGACTGTACACTGCCACACGGCACCTCTTAATGTTTAACAGGTCAAAAAAGGTCTTCAGCGAAACTTATGAGGATGACCTGATTTTTATCTGTAATGTCCAGAGGTCCTATTTTCTAGTGCAACCTACTCGTATCACACTTTTCTAATCATTATTCATTTTTTTCAGGAATGATAGGGCAAATTATCCTGGATAATTTGACAAAATTCCCAGTCATAAGAAAGAACAATTTATGCAATACTTCTTAGAGAGGTAATGCTCCCTAAACTCCTTTTAGCAAGATGCAAAGTGTTGATCAGACTGGATCGAATGTCGTTTCCTCATTGTGAGTCATTTGTCAGTATCTGTTCCCATAAACCAGCTGCGGGAGTCAAATACATGCACAAGGTCATTTTATGCTACTTCTCCCAGTGGGATTAATTATTTACTTTAAATATTTGGGCAAACTTCAGTGTTTCTATTGAAAATGTGAATAGCAAAAAATAAGTCAATAAATAAAAATAATTTAAAAAAAAAAACAGATTTTTGTCCTCTTGTTGAAAACTACACATGAAATGCTGATAACAGCCGTTTGCGTTGCATTAAAGCTCCAGCTATATTGTACAAGTAACATTATAATGTTATAAATACTGCAGGGAATATTAATATATTAATATATATTCTCTGTAACATATAAATAAGTTCTCATTTTAAATACTGGAGACCAAAGACTGCTATAATATAGAATAGAATCATGACACATTTGTTTTAAGAAATTACTGCTGAAGTACTTTATTACATTACATAATAATAATAATAATAATAATAATATTTAAAATGCTTTTGATTATACGTAGTTTTACAGTATTTTGTACAAATGTGTTACAACAATTCATAAAATGAAAATGCACTAAAAAGCATTACAGTTATCATTGGTCATTATTACTTAAAGAATGATTATTATTATTATTAATTATTATTATTATTATTATTATTATTGGTAACAGTATTTTACAGTGACAGAAAAATAAGAGTATAATTAGTTACTTGTCTCCCTTCCTCACATATGCCCCTCTGTTTTGTCTATTGACAGGGATAACTGCGGATGAAAGACAGTTTCCCTTTCACCTCGTCGTGACTAACAAACAGTTGTTTAGTGCGCGAAAATAAAACCGAAAATGAAATTTAAAAGTCGCTCATAACTGTTAATTTAACCTCAGATTCGGGGTATAATTTTGATTTATTTGAATTAAATAGTAAACATTAGTTCACACATCAGTTCCAAGTTTGACTTTCAATTACAGTAGAGCTATGAAGCTAAGCTAGCTAATGAGCATCACTGTCAGTTTACTCACCTTTGCCCGTCTGCCTTAACGACCGTCTTAATTGACCCGGAGCCTTATTTTTAGCCGCCTTTGAATCCATTCTTGTTCTCAAATCGATTGGATGTCGCTTCAAATCAGCAAAAATTTAAACAAAAAAGTGAAACATCCTGACATGAAAGAGATAGCAGCCAGTCTGTGCGTAAACTTCCCCGTTTTGTTGCTGGGGAAACGTTTCAGGTCCGGACCCGTTGAGTTGTATCACTGTAACGGTCTTCCGCTCTAGAAACAAGGGCTTTGCTAAAAGTTCCGCTCTGGGAGTAAACAGTTCAAAGAAAGTTAAATTAAATATTAGAGTTCTGCTACAAAATCATCTGGAGATGTGGTTTTTAATTCCGTGTTTAGGTTTCTTAGAAAAACAGGTCTAATAGGGAGATTATAGAGATTAGACATCTGGTTCATGCTCCAGTCCAGAAGGTGGCGGTAATGCACCTGAAAGTTGTTTGCCAACCGCCATAAAACAAAAAGAAGAAGAAGAAGAAGAAACAGTTCAAAGTGAAACTCCAACTCATAGGATAAGGACTTCCTCTAATCCACGGAGATGTCAGCGGTGGAGTCTTTTCTATGAATTGGTAATCTTGGATAGTATATCAGTTACGCTTATTCGTTTTTAATAGCTCAGAGGCTCTACTAATATATGAAAGCTTTGTGGTCATTGACTAAATCCGTTAGCTTTGCTAACACTAGCAAGCTTCTTAGCCCTCGCCAGCTGACCTGAGTCGCGTTCATTTTTCTGATATACTCGCCTTTTAGTAGGCAGCTCTTACCTACATTATATATCTAATTTATTTCGAGAATGCCTTGTTCAAACCAGATGATAAAAGCGAGTGATTCCAGTTTTATTTGCAGTGTGCTAGCAGCTATTAGCTTTGCATTGAGTTAGCTGTCATGTATTATGGTGTACGGGGAAGCTGAGCAAAAGGTTATTCTGTTTATTTTGGCTTTTAGTTTACTATTAAATGGTTTTTTTTTAAGTGCTATGAATTAGGATACTAATTTATAGTGTTCACTAATCTGAGTATTTTTCAGATTAGTGATAAAAAACGTCCTTATTGCATGTGATTCATTGACAGGTGTGATTCTTTACAGCGTCACTTTGAACTTTAACCATGTGATGACAAGCTGTACACCATGTGACGCTGAAACACTTTTCCACGTGTCTCAGCAGTGCAAATCAAATGATGACATATTCTTGTGGTTTATAAGTTCTCAAATCCCGCAGCGACCTTATCCAAAAACATGGCATCAGCACCGAGCACCGAGCAGGAAGCACCTCCAGATCCCTCTGCTGAACTGTCAGGTATTACTTTTATTGGTTTAGTGTATTTATAAAATGTTGTCAGCTGTGCTTTATTGGAATGTGTTTGTTCAGATCTCTGATCTAGTTTTTAAAGGAGCAGTACTACGTGTTTGCCCGACCAACAATCAAAAGCTGATGGGCATTTTTTAGTCCAAATGGTCCTGCAGGTTTTTATTTCTTTATGTATTTTATGTTTATTACCTAAAATAGTTGACTACAAGCCTCATTTCTAGTTTTTGTTGTCTGTGCTTCTTAAAATTGTCACTTTTGCTTAACATAAAAATAAACACCAAAATATAAACTTTGCAAAGACCAGTGAACAACAAAAATGTCTAAAAATCCGTCAAAAATAAAGAATTCAGTGAAATTGGAGAACTTCCACTTCATTTATAAAGCCAAACTGTTTTTTTTTGTTTTTTTTTATCTACTCAGATTTGACAAAATTAACATGTGTCGAGCACATATAATGTTATGTTTATTTTTGGTTTATTTTTCAGGTGAGGAATTAGATGAAGGCAATAAGGGTCCAGCTGGCCAAAAAGCCAAAGGTGAAAGTCAAGGTAACTCATCAAATAGTGAGAAATCAACAGGCGATCATCAGAGTCTGAGTGTTATTACAGGCTGTTATTTTTCAGTACAATATTTTCTGTGTATTTTCTGTGCTTCTCCATAAACTACTAATAAATACATTGTGCTTCATTTTATTGACAACAATACAACACCTTAAATTCAGTCATCTTCACTTCTGGTTTTAGAAAGCCTACACCAAGTCAGAAATGTAATATGAAGGTTTGTTCTTTCATTGATTCAGTGAAGTCAGAAGAAGTCGATCACCCTCCAGAAAAGGACAAGATCATCGATGACAAACGACAAAGTTCCAAAGAAAATTCATCAGAAATTGAGAAACCAGTCAACATAACACCTGACAAATGTTCCACTCAAAGTATGATTTCAAGTCCTTTTTCACTTGTATTCTTTATTTTTTTAAATATATCCACTGTTTGGGGATATGACTTTCTGTCACTAACTAGTTTGATTAAACTGGCTAAGAAACAAAATAGATTATTTGACCTAACAATTTAAAAATATGATTGAGAGCAGATAGCACTACTGTTGTTTAGTATTGCCCTTATAGATTTACCCAAAGGGTATTATTTTCAGACTAACGATAAAAAGCCCGACCAACAATCAAAAGCTGATGGGCATTTTTTAGTCCAAATGGTCCTGCAGGTTTTTATTTCTTTATGTATTTTATGTTTATTACCTAAAATAGTTGACTACAAGCCTCATTTCTAGTTTTTGTTGTCTGTGCTTCTTAAAATTGTCACTTTTGCTTAACATAAAAATAAACCCAAAATATAAACTTTGCAAAGACCAGTGAACAACAAAAATGTCTAAAAATCCATCAAAAATAAAGAATTCAGTGAAATTGGAGAACCTCCACTTCATTTATAAAGCCAAACTGTTATCTACTCAGATTTGACAAAATTAACATGTGTCGAGCACATATAATGTTTCATGTTTATTTTTGGTTTATTTTTCAGGTGAGGAATTAGATGAAGGCAATAAGGGTCCAGCTGGCCAAAAAGCCAATGGTGAAAGTCAAGATAACTCATCAAATAGTGAGAAATCAACAGGTGATCATCAGAGTCTGAGTGTTACTGCAGGTTGTTATTTTTCAGTACAATATTTTCTGTGTATTTTCTGTGCTTCTCCATAAACTACTAATAAATACATTGTGCTTCATTTTATTGACAACAATACAACACCTTAAATTCAGTCATCTTCACTTCTGGTTTTAGAAAGCCTACACCAAGTCAGAAATGTAATATGAAGGTTTGTTCTTTCATTGATTCAGTGAAGTCAGAAGAAGTCGATCACGCTCCAGAAAAGGACAAGATCATCGATGACAAACGACAAAGTTCCAAAGAAAATTCATCAGAAATTGAGAAACCAGTCAACATAACACCTGACAAATGTTCCACTCAAAGTATGATTTCAAGTCCTTTTTTTTTTTTCACTTGTATTCTTTATTTTTTAAATATATCCACTGTTTGGGGATATGACTTTCTGTCACTAACTAGTTTGATTAAACTGGCTAAGAAACAAAATAGATTATTTGACCTAACAATTTAAAAATTGAGAGCAGATGGCATACTTTGTTTAGTATTGCCTTATAGATTTACCCAAAGGGTATTATTTTCAGACTAACGATAAAAAGCCCGACCAACAATCAAAAGCTGATGGGCATTTTTTAGTCCAAATGGTCCTGCAGGTTTTTATTTCTTTATGTATTTTATGTTTATTACCTAAAATAGTTGACTACAAGCCTCATTTCTAGTTTTTGTTGTCTGTGCTTCTTAAAATTGTCACTTTTGCTTAACATAAAAATAAACCCAAAATATAAACTTTGCAAAGACCAGTGAACAACAAAAATGTCTAAAAATCCGTCAAAAATAAAGAATTCAGTGAAATTGGAGAACCTCCACTTCATTTATAAAGCCAAACTGTTTTTTTTCTTTTTTTTTTATCTACTCAGATTTGACAAAATTAACATGTGTCGAGCACATATAATGTTCATGTTTATTTTTGGTTTATTTTTCAGGTGCGGAATCAGATGAAGGCAATAAGGTCCAGCTGGCCAAAAAGCCAATGGTGAAAGTCAAGATAACTCATCAAATAGTGAGAAATCAACAGGTGATCATCAGAGTCTGAGTGTTACTACAGGCTGTTATTTTTCAGTACAATATTTTCTGTGTATTTTCTGTGCTTCTCCATAAACTACTAATAAATACATTGTGCTTCATTTTATTGACAACAATACAACACCTTAAATTCAGTCATCTTCACTTCTGGTTTTAGAAAGCCTACACCAAGTCAGAAATGTAATATGAAGGTTTGTTCTTTCATTGATTCAGTGAAGTCAGAAGAAGTCGATCACCCTCCAGAAAAGGACAAGATCATCGATGACAAACGACAAAGTTCCAAAGAAAATTCATCAGAAATTGAGAAACCAGTCAACATAACACCTGACAAATGTTCCACTCAAAGTATGATTTCAAGTCCTTTTTCATTTGTATTCTTTATTTTTTTAAATATATCCACTGTTTGGGGATATGACTTTCTGTCACTAACTAGTTTGATTAAACTGGCTAAGAAACAAAATAGATTATTTGACCTAACAATTTAAAAATATGATTGAGAGCAGATAGCACTACTGTTGTTTAGTATTGCCCTTATAGATTTACCCAAAGGGTATTATTTTCAGACTAACGATAAAAAGCCCGACCAACAATCAAAAGCTGATGGGCATTTTTTAGTCCAAATGGTCCTGCAGGTTTTTATTTCTTTATGTATTTTATGTTTATTACCTAAAAGAGTTGACTACAAGCCTCATTTCTAGTTTTTGTTGTCTGTGCTTCTTAAAATTGTCACTTTTGCTTAACATAAAAATAAACACCAAAATATAAACTTTGCAAAGACCAGTGAACAACAAAAATGTCTAAAAATCCGTCAAAAATAAAGAATTAAGTGAAATTGGAGAACTTCCACTTCATTTATAAAGCCAAACTGGTTTTTTTTGTTTTTTTTATCTCTCAGATTTGACAAAATTAACATGTGTCGAGCACATATAATGTTTATGTTTATTTTTGGTTTATTTTTTCAGGTGCGGAATCAGATGAACGCAATAAGGGTCCAGCTGGCCAAAAAGCCAAAGGTGAAAGTCAAGGTAACTCATCAAATAGTGAGAAATCAACAGGTGATCATCAGAGTCTGAGTGTTACTACAGGTGTTATTTCTCAGTATGATATTTTCTGTGTATTTTCTGTGTTTCTCCATGAACTCTACTAATAAAAACATTGTGCTTCATTTTATTGACAACAATACAACACCTTAAATTCAGTCATCTTCACTTCTGGTTTTAGAAAGCCTACACCAAGTCAGAAATGTAATATGAAGGTTTGTTCTTTCATTGATTCAGTGAAGTCAGAAGAAGTCGATCACGCTCCAGAAAAGGACAAGATCATCGATGACAAACGACAAAGTTCCAAAGAAAATCCATCAGAAATTGAGAAACCAGTCAACATAACACCTGTCGAATGTTCCACTCAAAGTATGATTTCAAGTCCTTTTTTTTTTTTCACTTGTATTCTTTATTTTTTTAAATATATCCACTGTTTGGGGATATGACTTTCTGTCACTAACTAGTTTGATTAAACTGGCTAAGAAACAAAATAGATTATTTGACCTAACAATTTAAAAATATGATTGAGAGCAGATGGCACTACTGTTGTTTAGTATTGCCCTTATAGATTTACCCAAAGGGTATTATTTTCAGACTAACGATAAAAAGCCCGACCAACAATCAAAAGCTGATGGGCATTTTTTAGTCCAAATGGTCCTGCAGGTTTTTATTTCTTTATGTATTTTATGTTTATTACCTAAAATAGTTGACTACAAGCCTCATTTCTAGTTTTTGTTGTCTGTGCTTCTTAAAATTGTCACTTTTGCTTAACATAAAAATAAACCCAAAATATAAACTTTGCAAAGACCAGTGAACAACAAAAATGTCTAAAAATCCGTCAAAAATAAAGAATTCAGTGAAATTGGAGAACCTCCACTTCATTTATAAAGCCAAACTGGTTTTTTTTTGTTTTATCTTCTCAGATTTGTTAACCTCACCAGTGTCTCCAAGGGAATGTCTAAATGAAGAAAAAGGAAAAGATGTTGAACTCATTGGTCCAACAGCTACAAAAACTGAACCTGCAGGAGAAACTGGAATCCCTGGAGGTAATTGCGTGATTATGATCTCCGAGTGTACTTGGAGCACTTACCTTTTAGCGTAACCCATTAGTGATTTTGTTTAATGTTATTATTATCCAAACATTATAAAGATGTTGATGGGTAATTGTATAAAATCCCTTGTAAGATGCATCTAAACCTCTCTTGACAGGAGGCATAAATCTATTGGTAGGAGTGGCTATAGTGGCACTTGTTGCCATCGTGGCACAGTGTTACCTCCAATCTGAATCTCAGCCTCAGAAGACTGATTGGCAACAGGTAGATGTTTTCCTCAAGCAGATGAAAAACGTAAAAGCGAAGTTTCCCAATCAGCGCACCGAGCTTTGGAGCAGGAGTGAAATCCACCTGAAGAGGCACCTCCAGACAGTCAACCCACAGAGCCCGTCAGCCTGATCCTGACATCAGGCGTCAGAGCCGAGAGGACCATGCGCTGCCTGGCTCAGGGCGTGGCCTCCGCCTTCTCCGCCGCCCGCAACGCTTCCGTCCTCCACATCGACGGAGCGGGAAAAGCCGGCCAAGACAGCGACCAGGTCAAACTGGACATTGACAGAAAGCTGCAAGCAGCTTTCGAGGGAGACAAGCCCGTAGCTGTGATTCACCGCCTGGAAGAGCTGCCTCCGGGCTCCACGCTCATCTTCTACCGCTACTGCGATCACGAGAACGCCGCCTATAAGAAGACTTTTCTGATCTTCACAGTGCTGCTGGGTAACGAAGAGGAGATCCCGGCCGAGATGCGCTTGAGCATCGTGGAGGAGATGGTGGACGATTACTTGCAGAAGAAGTTTCTGTCTCATGGTCACCCGGTATCTTTCGACAGGATGGATCTCAACAAGTACGGTGGACTGTGGAGCCGCATTTCCCACCTCATCCTGCCGGTGGCGGCAGAGGACAGAATAGAGCATGAAGGATGCTAGAGGGCTCAAATCTTGTTCTGAGTTTTGGATCTGAGCACTGGAGTAGCACGCAGCTGTAAAACCTCTTACCGGGATGTTCATTCTGGTGCTCTTTGCTGTGGTTTTAAACACCTGAATATTCGTAACAGGAATTTTATTGAAATTCAGTGGCATCAAGATATTGGGTCTCATTCGAAAGTGGGACATTGTAAGAATTTAATTCATTAAGAAGTCTTTGACAAAAAGGCTTATGCGCTTTATAGTTTTAATCTATTGTTGAAGTCATAAGTGGGATGAGAAATGTTATTTGGATGTGGGAGCAGTGGGATTTTGAACTGCTGAATTTTAAACATTCAATGTAAAATAAATTATATTCACACAACTTTCACATAAAACATTAGGTTTATAATTTTAGTTTGTGCAATGACTCTGACTGGCACCATGTGCCTTAAACTAGGCCTCTGATTTTCTTTGCGTCAACCATGTTTCGAATAGAAAAGGATACGAGTTAAATGTGCCTTAAAATATGAATAAACCCTTATTTTAATTTAAAAGGCCTGTTTTATTGTCTCTGAGGTGAACCATTTCATGGACCCTATACAGTCTGAAATTGGGATTTTATTTAAGCAATTTCTTTAGAAATGAATATAGGAGGAATATGTAAAAAGATGAGGAATTTCATAAAGCATTCCCTGTCCCACCATCATTGATTTGTCCATCATTCACCTTCTGTCCAAACACCCATTTACCATCCATCGACGCATATGTCTACCCATGTCTTGTTGTATCTGTTTATTCTTCTGTTTTAGATTCACAAATTTGTTTTTCCATGTTCCATAAAGTCTGGAACATGGAATACGCAGCCAAAAATTCACAGTAAGTGTTCTTTCCTTATTTTTTTTTTTTTTTAAATATTGCCTGGTGTAACATTCTAATCTTCAATGTATGTTTTCATTAGTTTAGCTGTAAATTAAAGTGTTCTTTCTTAGTAGTCTAATTTATCGATTGGGTCTGTACATGATTTACTTATGTGTGGAAAATTTCTAAGTGTCGAGTCATGCCAAGTGGGAAGGTTTGACCTCACAATCCAATATGGCTACCCTGAACTAGCTGAAGCTTCGAGATTATTTCAGTTGAGAAAAAATGATTGCTTTTCTGATGAGTGTTTCATCATTTCACATTTGCAATGCAATGCAATTTCTTCACTGTACGCAGAATTGAAAAGCACAAAGTCCAGTCATCAAGTCATTAGCCTGGTTGCTGATTATTCAGCTTATATGTTCTTTGGAGTTGGAGCCTAGAGCTCTGCATCGCAATTACTTGCAAATAATGGCTATCAGAATTTGCTCTGACTGCCATCAGCAGCACTTGTTCCAAAGTCAGAGAACTATGCCATTACTACAGAAACTATTAAGTTTCTGTAGTAATGGCATACAGGGCTTGTTGGAAGCCCTGTAGGGGGCAGCAACAACCCAGCATGAAGCGCTTACGCATATTAGTGCTGCAAAACAGTTGGAATCGAGTCTGAACATTTATTTATTGTTTTGTAAAGTCAACCTAAGACATGTTTTGAACATTGTAGATTTTGGCTGCAGAAGAAGTTTGACTCCAGTACAGCTTTTTTCCATTAAAATAGATCAGATCACAGTCTGGTGTAACACCGCCTCCTGTCTGCTCGCCTGCAGCTGCAGATGCCGGGGCTTCTCTCTCTGTCAGGAGTACACCTTTATTCCAGCCTCATAACTGGAATGAACTTCCATTCATTCTGACTGTAAACTATGACCTAGCAGGGGGTCTAATCTTAATCTGGATGACTGATGGCGTTTGTTGATGTCGATTGTCAGAATTTGTTTTCATCAATATAATCATAGTAATTTATTTATTCTTTTTTTTTGCCATTCTTGGTATAGTTTTTTTTTTCTTCTTCTAATTCTTCTTCTTTTTTTCTACTTCGATTTGAGTTTCATGCTGTGGCATCTCTTTGGAGATCCGGGACGCTCACAGCATGTACAGATTATGCGTTTTTGTCGCAGTGTGCTGCGCTTTTTCCTCTCGGAGCTCTGCCGCGCCAAAGTGCAGAAGTACAGATCCAAAAGTGTCTGATCCGTCTCTGCTTAAGAGCAGTGCAGAGGACGAGCTGCAAGAAGAAATGGAAGGTCACGAGGACATAATATCTAAGGTAGGTGCATTATTATTATTATTATTATTATCATCATCATCATTTCTCAATCTTCCATGCAAAATTTGAAATTGATCGCGGTGGGATTTTTATTTTTATTTATTATTTTTTTAATCCATCCTCTTCTCTTTACAGCTGCTGGGTGATTATGACAAAGTGAAAGCCCTCTCGGAAGGCGCTGAGTGTCGGTGTAAATGTGTTGTCAGACCCCTGAGCAGGAGCGCCTGTCGGCGGATCGAAGAGGGAAGCGCCACCGCGCAGGACTTCTACACCGTGGAGACAATCACATCTGGACCGGAGTGCAAGTGCGCCTGCGTCGCGCCTCCGTCGGCGGTCAACCCCTGCGACGCAGAGTTCAGGCTGAAAAAGCTCAGGGAGGCTGGGAAAGACAATGTCAAGGTTCAGGACCTCGCCTTGTCCAAGCACAGCCCCTAACGCTGAAAATGTTGCCCATTCTTCCTGTCAAAACTGCCTCGAGCTTTGCCTCAGGTCTTGCCACTGCTTCTCAATTAGATGTAGAAATGGACTTTGACTGGGCCATTCAGACCCCTACGTATTCTGTAATAATCAAAGTCATTCTGTTGCCATTCTGGCTTAGGATCGTCCCGTTGGAAGGTGAACTTCAACTTCAAGTCTTTTAGCAAACCCTTCCCAGCTTTTCTTCCGGTATTAAATGTGCTTTCTTTGTGAATTGGTTGCACTGGATTTAGTTACAGGTAAAGGAGGTGAAGATAAACGCATGCCACACTTTTCAGAGTTTCGTCTGTAAAAAGTGTAAAAAAAAAAAATCCCAAACAATTATAATTTTATGTAATCTGAGCTCAAAGAGTTCCTTTTACTGTTGAGAGGCACTGGAAAACACCTTGCTGCAGATCTTTATGCTACCTATTCAATTCCTGAGCATCCTAGACCTCAAAAAATGGATAGCATCCACAAAGGGGCTAATAACGTCATGTCACTTAAGAGTGGATACATACTGTTTTAGGAATGGCTACACTGTTTTGATGGAGTTCCCTTGATCGTTGCAGCTGTCCACCATCCTTGAGCTGCTGGAGGGTTCCTTCTATGGGATGGATCTACTGAAGCTGCACTCTCTGACAAACAAGCTCCTGCAACGAGTGGAACACGTCGAGAAGGTGCAGGTAAAGCGGTGCCAAAATAAAATGCAAGTGAGAACTAACGAATCACCAGCTCAAAATTTGGAAAATTTTAGATGTACAATAATTCATGCCATGATAGAAGTGCCCTTCATTGTAGGAATTGACCAACTAATGTGTTGCGGTTTTTATTCATTTATTTTTTGCTTGATAAAAGTAGCTAACTCAGTTTTTTTTTCTATTAAATTCAGCTCAAAGATGAAAATACCAATAAAAATAACACAAAATGGTATGCATTGGATGTTCCGCTTCTGACATGGTCCAGATTAGAAAGAATAAAGCAAAATATAAACAACAGTCTCTTGTGACCATTCGCACTAACGCTTCACTAACAGTGATGACAAGTTTTCCCAGCTAAAATAGAAAAGGAGCAGCTGAGACTGCGCTCAAGTCATCATACTAAATATACAGTCGATCATAAATCACACCCGCCCCAACAGGTGCAGCAAAAACAAAAGCAGGGTTTGCTCGGCAAGTCTGAAGAAAGGAATCCAGCTGCTGAAGCATGTTGCTGCACACTGGATCAGTTTTAAGTCTTAAAAAACATCGGAAATTAAATGTTATTCCGGCACTTCTCAATGAGTGTATGGAAGGGCACAGTCACAATCAACCATCACATGCCTGATAAAAAGAATAGTTGTACAGTGGATGAAATGCCTGCAATAAAGAGTTAAAACATTTTCTGCTTTGTGTCGCTATTTTTACGTTTTTGATTCAGCAGGGGATTTTTTAAAATCATAATTTCTCTGTTTTTCTTTATTTGAGAATGAATGCAATCATGAGGACTTACAGATGTGCTTTTTTTCCCCTTCTTTTTTCAGACTCTCTTATTGATTATCAAACTAATTCTAACATTAAACCAAGACATCACAAAGATAAGCTGAGTAAATGTAAAGAGCGTTTTTTTATAGGTTGATTTCATTTATGTAAATAAATTAAATCAAACCAACTCAGCCCATGTTTTTATCATGGATTACCTTGTTAATCACATTTTCTTTTTACCAGAATGAATTAATCACTTAAATCAACCTCTGCAGATCACACGTTTGATTTGAAAGATCTCAAAAGACAACGCATTACGCCGCAGATTGAAGAAATTCCAAAACAAGTGACATTTTGACAAATGTTGAAAACTCAAGTCCTTCTCTGTATGGATACTTTATATTGTATGCTTCACAGCATTGATATTGTCCATTTTGTTTTCACTGTCAGTTTAATTGTTAAAGGATTTAATAAACATAAAAAAAAAACAAACAAACAAAAAAAAAAACCCCAAAACAAAAAAAAAAAAACAGCAAACAAGTGACGAAGAAAGCTCTAGGTTGCTATCCATCTTGAAAAAGTTACAAATTCATTTCTAAGGGTTTGGGTTTTCAGTGAATCACAGTGACTCAATATCTATAAACAGAGAAAATCTGGGACAATGGTGAACTTCGGTCAACCACAAATACTCCAAAAGTAACAAGGCTTAGCTGTTACGTTAAGTTAAAAAGCTTAACAGCTAGCAGCTACATTTGTCAAAGAATAGCTTGGTATTGTTTCAAGACTGATTGGGGTTTTGGATTCATGTTAGTGGTTCAAGTAGAGAACTTTTGATGCTGAGGGTCGATACAAAAAGTAATCTCGCCTTCTGCACCATCGGCAGAAAAGTGCACAGTGAAACACCCGGCAAAGATGCGAGTCGGAAAGCAGCTTGATCCAACTTCTTGTTCTTAAATCTAAGTTACATGCTCTAAAAACCTACATAAATGTTCTGGCACTTATCTTCCAGGCAGAGTCTCTGAACCACACTGTTGGCAAAGTGCAGCCTGAGGAGAGTCCTCTTTTGAAAATGGAAGTAACTGGAAGGCCTCCTACTCCTCTTCCTCATCCTCATCAGGACGGAAGGAGAGCCGACGATGTTGGTGAGGCAGCAGCTTATCGGTACCCACAGGTGAGAGGCAAAGTTTGACACATTGATAAGGATTAACATAGTAACTGTGGTGTCATTGTAATGATTAAACTACAAGTAGTTCATGTGCATATAATTAGAGTAATTACACATAATTTCTGTGAAACATTATCAACAATTGTGTTAGACACTACCTACCCTCAGACAGCCAATCCACTGGCTTTTTTCTCATTACTTTCCCTCCTTCGGTTTACAGTTTACTTTGTAACTGTAACATGATCAGAACTAGAAGCAAAATTATGTTGTCACTCCGCTTCTCCATTAATGTGTGACACGCCACAGCAAGAACTGAAACCACACACTTTCATTCATCCAGGACAATTTAAATTTCTTTTAAGAACTTAAGAAAAGTATTCTTATGAAACCCGCTCTTCTTTTTAGGCAACTTTTTTTGTTTGTTTTTTGCATGTTTGATCAAGTCAGATGTTTTACTTATAAAATGGTGACTTAAATGTGCAAGATATAGCTAAAACTACTCATGAAATTTACAAACAGATGTTTACCAGTGGTTCGAAAGCTTTTAACGTAGTAAAGCTGCAGCATCTGGTGGTTCAGCTGTAAAAGCTGCGATTGCACATGCAAACCGAAGCACTGCAGCATTTTAAAGCCTTTTGCACTATCCATTAAAAACCTGCATCTGTTTACTTTGTAACTGTGAAACTTCGCATTAAAAACCAACGCACTTCAACGTACAGTTAAATTACTTGTTTAGATCAACGATTTCTTCATGAAATCACTGTTAGATAAAACAAATGTGTAAAACGGTCACTGAGATCAATTAAATATTTGATGAGACGCGTGAAGAAAAGCAGATCCCGGATCAGCAGCTTTCTGTGTGGGAGGCGATCCCTTCCAGTTTTTAGCTTTCACATAAAGTAAGAAGTCAAACCATCTGCACTTCCTGGTGTCCACACGTTGTTTTGATTATGTGGATTGACGAGAAATGAAATGGAAATTAGACATCATGTTCTAAATAATTTTTTTTTTTTTTTTAAACGTGAACAACTACATTCCTGTAAACTAAATTTAAAGCAGACTCTAGCTGCAGCACAGACCTCCTTATTGATTATGACTCATGTTTATGAGTCAGATCACCTCTAAAACCATTCGTCATTGGCACAGCCCACCAGCAAATATATGTATTAGCATCAATTTTTATAGTGTTTCTCTATTATCAACAGGAAAAACCTGAAGGGAAGTTTTCCGGGGAAAATCCACGCAGCCTGCAGCCGGACAGCTCCGGTCAGATCGCTGAGGTGAAATCCCTCGACGCCATGGAGGATTCTCAGGCATCGAAGCCTGGGTCAAATGGAATGATCATCAGGGGGATGACGTTTTATAAATCTGAGCCTGATCCTATGGAGCCTGATCCTATGGAGCCAGACCACATGGTGGCGGATGACGGAGAGCCTGGGGAGAACTGTGCGTTTTGATTTTAAATATCAGTTACCTTTAACTGGATACAGGTCGATTAAATCACCGGCAAAAGTTTGCACATTGATGGGTTACTTAGGATTAAAAAGAGGGGAAGAAGAACATGCAGTACCTTAAAATCATCATGCCCTATTAACTTGTCATGTGTTAGAGATAGATTTTTATGTGATACGGCAACAAAAAGTATTGAATAACTGTGAAGTTGGATGAGTTAGCGTTTTGTGGAATCTCATTTTTATTTTTATTTATTTTTTTAGGATCTGTGGCACTGGTGAATTTTATTTGGTAGTAGCTTCATCACAATTTGATTTTGGTCATAAGTATTTTTTTTTTGCAGCATCTAAGAGGTTTCCTTCTGGGACATTTAGTACCTTCTAGACAGCAACAAGATGCAGAATGATGCTGCCTTCAGCATGATGCTGCCACCATCATGTTTCACCTCGACAGTAATGTTTTTTGGGGGAGACGCTCAGTTTAGTTTTCACTTCACTTGTTTTTCAACACCTAACTTAGCTAACTGCTAATGAGACTCCATATGGTTTTTCTCCAACAACAGATTTAATTTTAATGGGGGCTTTTTTTTTTTTTTAATTCACAGTTAATGGTGATTCTCTGACTTGAGCTGTGGCTTTGTGCACTTCCTCCATGGTTACCAAGGGCTTTTTGACTCCTCCTTTGATTTATCGTCTTCTTACCCAGTCTGTTTATGTGGACCAACACGTCTCAGTGGTTTTGCTGTTTTGCCATACTTTTTCCGTCCTGAGATGCTGCAGGTCTGTGAGATGCTCTTGGCTGCGGATGATGTTTTAAAGCGTTGCCCTGCTTTTAAACTTGTTTCTGTTACCAACTTTATCCCAGACGTTTTTGGTTAAATGTTCTAACCTCTGAGGCCTTCACTCTACTAGCCAATATAGCCAGATGTAGCTACTATATTAGTTCATTAGCAGGGCTCTGCAGAGCTTGCCTGCATGATGGTGAAGCAGTTTCACATTTTAATTTAGTTTGTAGTAGAAGGGGCACATCTAAAAGTCGAAGGACTTTGGACCTCGAGGAAAGCAGTTTAAGGTCACTGTTTTAGAGCGTTTATGTTGCACAATTGAGACAAATAATTTTGATGAATGTGCTTTCTTTAATGGAAAATTTTTCTGTCTTCAGTATTTGAATATCACGAGTTCAGCGGAGACGGCCCGGACAACTTCTTCACCGAAGAGAATCTCCTTCTTCATCGAGCGCCTCGGCCCAGGACCCGAAGTTGGCTGAGGTCATTCCAGCCGAAGACGATGGATCCTGCGCACAATGCCAAGAAAATGATTCCATCTGTAAAACTAAAGGAAGTGAAGCCCATCTCAGAGACTTATAATGAAATTATCAGTGACAGAGGGAGCAAGTCCTTGGATGTGTCTGGAGAGGCAACCACGGTGAGAAGTGTTTCACCCGGAGCAACCGGTGCAACACAACCTTCACCGATCAAGGCCACAGAATCTCAAACGGATCGGAGCGTCGCGCCTGGGACAGTTCCTGGTACAGTTCCTGGTACAGTTCCTGGTACAGTTGCCACAGGAGCTCCTTCAACTATCATTCCTGCAGAAACAACCAATCAAACTATAGTGATCACAACCCAACCCTCTCTCAGGGAAGACGTTAAGGACATTGGGAAACCTTTCACCAAAGAATATTATCCCATCACAGAGATGGAAACCACCAGCTTTGAGTTCAAAGATCAAACAAAGATGACTTCTGATCTGAACACTATAGCACAGACTCAAACAACTCTCCCTCTATATGCCACATCTAATACCCCTCCATCTTCACCTCCTGTTCATCCTGCATTACATTCCACCTCAAGCCAGACTGATGCTTCAGCCACTACGTGAAAACTCCTTCCCCTCAGTCCTCAGAGTCCTTTACACCTGCTGACAATGCTGCATCCACCATCAGAGTTACACCCACCTTCCCCAAAGTCACCACGACTCCAGAACAGGCTGCCCCGGTCAAACGGAAATACAAATTTAATTGGAAAGATGAAGACTTGATGGCAGATGACCTTGAGGCACAGGAACCAATGAAAAGCCAGAAGGAGCCATCTTCAAGCAGAACTGGTAAATTATAATGATCTTGTGCGTTTATCAGTGTGCCTGAACAGTAAATACACCAGTGTTTACTAGGAGTTAGCCAGCAAAACAAAATGTGCTGTGAATTTATATTTATCCACGTTAGACGCACTAACCCACCGTACTGTTTCTCATTTGGAGAAAAACAAGTGGAAATTTCTTTCAATAAATTCCAAAACTCAGCTAACCTCCATTTGCTTACGGGAAACCTTTGTCTAATTCATGTTGTTAAAACCAAAAGCCTCTAATTATTTTCAGACTCCTTGGCATGGTCTAGGTTGGGTATTAACTGGCCGTTTACCCTCTCTCTGGGTGCTCACAGGGGAGTGCAAAGACACTTTGGCAAGTATCGGCGAGCCAGTCACTCACAACAACTATGGCAGACCCGAGGGAGCTTGGATGAAGGATCCCAAGTCCAATGATGACAAAATCTATGTGACAAACTTCCATTACGGGAATAATCTGCTGGAGTTCCACAATCTGGAGGTTTTCAAACAAGGTAAGAGCCACCGGTTTGGCAATAACGGTAGTCTCTTGTTTTCCTTCAATGGGTGTCACTCAGTGGCTATAAAGTCAGTACATCCCAGTTAAAATGCTATGTATAAAATGCAAAATGAGACCACGATCAATCTATTTATAGCCTTTACTACATTTGATTTGACCGATAGCACCTTTACAACTTGATTGAAACACAAAATAAAAGGGCTGAGTAGGAAGAGTAAGAAATTAATAAAATAACACAATCGCATTATTGTGCACATGCGTTTAGAATCGGCAACAGGGCTGTACTCAGAAATAATCCCCACATTAAAACTCACACTAAATAACGTTCCACCTCCCAATCCGTGTCTCCGGTTAACCTGGAAAAAAAATTTGTACATTGTGCCCTAATCTAACAATAGAATGGATGAGCAAGAAAATCTTTGGGACTCCACCTGTGAGAGCTATTATCCACGAAAACACGGAACAGTTGTGCAACTTCACAGGAATAACTGGCCTTCCAAAATTACTCCAAGAACTAATTAAAGACTCATAAAGGGGGCTCGCAAAAAATCCAGAACAACATCCAAACCACTGAAGGCACAACTTGGCTTATTTAATTGTCACCATTTAGAACCAAGAAGAGCAGGAGAAAAATGACTTCAAGAGGGGAGATTAGAGGGAAAAAAAGAAATTAGCGTTTGTCAAAAATCATCTTGACTTTTGGGAAAGTACTATGTGAACTGAGGACAGACATTTTGAACTTTTTTGTAGATGTGTATTCTATTAAAGCTGATGTAAAAAAAAATAACCTCATACATTTAAAAACAGTGGCGGCTGTGTGATGGTCTTGTGCTGCTGTAGAACCAAGACAACGCATTGCGGTTGATGTAATCCAGATTTTGACGACCAGAAAATGCTGAAGCTGAATGTCCAGATTTTCACAAGAAAATCTGGACATTCAAGCTCAAGTGTATTTGGATTATGCTGCAGGCCAAACACCCGAAGAACACCAGAAAGCCCTCTAAAAATGAATAGGACTTTGGAGTGACCTTGTCAAAGAGCAAGAGTGACTTACGGCGGCGTGACCTTAAACTGGCCAGTGAATCTCCAAAACAATCCAGTGTCACTGAAATAAAGCAATTACCTAAAGGAGTGTGAGTCAAATGTTCCCCACAGAGACTTGAAAAGGTTATTTCCAGTTTTTTCAAACACTTGAAGGCAGTTGTCGAAGAACTGGACGTCCTTCCAAGTCATTTTGACAACAGGTCCAGAGCAACATTAAATGATCAATGCTAATTTTTTAGCAAGAACTCACAGTGTGGTAAAACGAGCTCCCCTATTCTTCACACTGTGGTCAATGACGTGTTGATACAGAATCCTTTTCTCTTGACGAAAAACATGTTAACCCAGTTAAGTTGAGCGAAAATCAGAAAATGATCCATAATAAGTCCAAATTTAACTTATTTGGTTTTAATTCCCAAATAAGCACCAAAGGCTTGTTTGGTGCAATATCGACACTGCACATTACCAAAACAACGCTGTTGCTACCCTTCTAAGTTAGTCTAGTCGGGCACAGAGTGTAACACAAATTGCAAGTTAAACGTGACGCCAACAACTAAAAGAAGTCCAAACCTCAATTATTTATTTTCCGCTGGCCCTAAGCTTTACAAACACAAAGGAAGTGAAAACTTCAGACTTTCCAAGGCCAAAACAATACAGAATAGCGAACGTCTTCTATAATGAAAACTAAATCACTCTTTTCTGAACATAAATAAAAAACTACATTTCCTAAGTTCCCAGGCTGGCCACAAGATGGGAAAGAAATTAGTCAAAAAAAAAAAAAAAAATGGTGGAGAACTCCAACCAAACTGCCCATCTAAACAATATTTCTAGCACAAATGTCAATAAGACCTAAGCAGAATTGACACAACACTGAGCACTCAGTTCAGACAGAGTCCACCACGTCACAGAAATGACCAGGGGGAAACATCACTGAAGCTTTAATGGAGTCCACTGATGAGGAGGAAGTGCTTCCAGATGTGACAGTGGCCTGCAGACAAACAAAAGAGCAAAGGCAGTCCTCTATCGTGAGGAGCCCTAGAAGTCAGTGGACGTGACAAACACAGTGCAAACACAAGGGAAGCATGGTGGTGGCAGCATCATGTTTTATGGTTGCTTTTCTTCAGCTGGAACTGGTGGAGATAATTAGCAACACTTTCAAATAGCAGTCAGTGTTGGAGCAAAACCCTCATAATCTACATCTGATTGAAATGATTTTCTGTATTAAGCATCATATTAAAGCAGGATTAAGTTCTGAAATTACTTACCTTGGTTTTATTATTTCATACCATGAAACCCTGATGATCTAAAATGAGTGGTTTGTCTTTTTCAATAAAACCATTATCCCAGGCCGTTTCACCAACTCCTACAAGCTCCCCTACAACTGGATCGGCACAGGCCATGTGGTCTATGGCGGGGCCTTCTACTACAATCGCGCCTTCTCCCGCGACATCATCAAGTACGACCTGCGACTTCGCTATGTGGCTGCCTGGACTATGCTGCACGATGCCGTGTTTGAGGAGTCTTCGTCGCCATGGGAATGGCGCAGCCACTCGTACATCGACTTTGCCGTGGACGAGAGCGGCCTGTGGATCATCTACCCCGCGCTGGATGACGAGGGCTTCTTACAGGAAGTGGTCATCCTGAGCCGGCTGAACCCCACAGACCTCAGCACGCAGAGCGAGACCACCTGGAGGACCGGGCTTAGGAGGAACAAGTTTGGGAATTGCTTCGTTGTGTGTGGCGTCTTGTATGCTGTGGACAGCTACAACAAAAGGGACGCCAACCTGGAGTATGCCTTCGATACGCACACAAACACTCAGATGACTCCCAGAATGCCCTTCATCAACAACTACACGTACACCACACAGATCGACTACAACCCGAAGGAAGGCGTTTTGTACGCGTGGGACAATAGGCACCAGGTCACATACAACATTAAGTTTGCTTATGTAGATCCTTAACAATCCTTTGACTCTTCGTCTCTGAATGGACTGTAGATCAGTTCACACTGGCTTCAGAACTGAGCCAAATGTACATATATACCTAGTGTTTACATTGTTCATATTAAAGTTTACATTTTATAAAAATAAAATAAGTTCGCCTTCAATCATTGCATCACGAGTCATTGGATTATGCCTTTTGTGAAAAGGTCGATGCCTCTTGAACGTTTTCCAGGGTGATGAAATAGAAGGAACATAAAACACGGACGTCACGTTTTAGATTTTACTAACAGAGGTCTGAATGGTGTTTTCAACTTCCATGAGTCATTTTTTTTTTTTGCAGAACCACCTCAGCTGCAGTAACGGCTGAAAATCTTTTGGCATTATGGCTTTACACATTTGCTCCTAAGATTAGATTGGAAAGCATCTTCGACTGCTGAAGGGAATAAAGAAAAATCTACCCCTGCTGCCACCAGTGTGCCTCATTGTAGGGGCAATAAATTCAGCATGATGTATTCGTATTTACCCCTCAGTGTTTTGCAATTAAGTGTATAAGGGTAACACTTTGACGGGTTGTGAATAAGACTGTCATAAACAGAACATAACACCTGTCATGAACATGAGTAAGTTTTCATGAATATTTGACTGTTGTCATAATGTCATTTTGTAAATCATGACACTTTTATACAAAGTTGACATTATTTTAAATGTCTTTGTTATGACAACTTGACTTTAGCCAAGAAATCATGATCCGACATAAATTTGTTGTAAAAGTATTACTGATTAAACTTTAAAAATTATGTAGCGTCATGTTATTAAAGCTAAAGTTTAATCAGTAAAACGTCAAAGAAAATAAATCCCATGGTTGCTACATGGCAATAGGCTTGAAGCTCAAGAAGTATAATTCTGTAAGACACTGTTCACAGCAATCTAGAAAAAGGTGGCTTAACAAAAAAAAAGAGTTCTCTTTGAAACAGAAAAAAAATGTTTGTTTTCTACATTGCAATTTGTTTTTCTCTTTGCACCAAAAATCTATGCCAGAAAGCACATCGTCTCTGTGTAATAAATCCCCCGTAATTGCCAAAGAAGAATTAGCCTTTGTTCTGCTGCAGTCAGAGAATGGAAAGGAAGCTGTAATTGCAGCTTTGAAATGTTACTTACCTGGTGCACAGAATAAAGGCATAATGGGAGGAAATAGTTAAAGAATGCAGAAATGAGCCCTTAAGCCATTAATGTAGGGCATACTCTCTGCATGTAAACAGTTATTCTGGGAGAAGCGAACAGGAATGTTTAAGCAGGAATGTACTCAACATTTTTAAAGTAAAGCAGTGGAGGGATTTTTGAAAACAAGCCAAGAGATGCACATAAGTATATTCAAAGAAAATCCAGTGTTTATTGTATTTGAAACACATACAAAGACAAAACCTCATACATGTATAATTGCACATTTTTGAACGGTGAATCAAAAATGTTTAAGAGACTGTATCTTAGAAATAAGACAGTCTCATTTCTAAGACATGACAGGAAAACCTATAAAGCTCTTTTATGTTAATTTTTTAATCAAAAGCAACCATCAATTGTTAATAGCTTTTGGATAGCTATATGCTTATTTTATATCACCATACAAAAACTGGTCCTAGATAATAGAAAACAAAGGACAATTTACATTCTCATCACTTCATATCAAAGCAACAGAAGGTATCATTAGGAGAAGAACCACCTGCCCAGAGAGGTTTGAAGGTATTTAAAGCCAAAACTGAATGTTGTTCTGTATGTACAGTGCATCAATGCTATGTATGTGGATACAACTATACAAAACAAAAACAAAAAAATCCAGCAGGCTTAATTTTAGTACAAGTAAAAATGAAAACAAAATGAAGACTGAGGAAGTCTTTAAATATATTCCTTTTCTCCTTTTTCAATTAGGTTTAAAATAAACTGACAAAAAAATAAAATTATGTTTCTCTAGATCTCCGTTAATCTTAAATAAAATAAATCATTTAGGACAAATCAGTTTGGAAAAAATAAAACACATAGGAGAGAAAAAAAGAATGACACAAAATAATAATTTCGACACAAACAAAACAAAACCGAGCAAGAAACATGGAACCAAGAATGTGTACTGTTACATAATATTTAGACATAAATATGTACAGTACTGGTATCTGTTCATGACCATGAGACAGTGCAAAGACAAAACAAAAACAAAACAAAAAAACAAAAACTAGAATTACTCATGGCTGCAAATAGAGCACTTGAAATATTCAAATTAAAGCCAGGCAGATTAATGCAAAAAATAAAAAATAAAATAATTCAACTTCCTGAGTTTACTGAATGTTTTTCTGTTGTGAATGCAACAGCTATATCTTAATATTTTACAAATAAAAAATATTAAAATTTAACAGCACATTCTGTTAGATAAAAACTGAACCTGTTGTGCCTCTAAACACCAACATCAAATAGTTTTTTTTTTTTTTATGTCTTTAAATATTACTGTGTCAAAAACAAAAGAGAAAACTGTTACATAGCTTTTAGGAATAGAAATACTTGTGTGACGATGATGGGGTGACTCAGAGTTCAATGCTCGGCTCCCTGCAGACTAACAATTACCCTGATATGGATGTGTGGGGCTGGAGGGGGGAGTCGGCGTTGCCACCCAAGGAGGCAGCCTCTGCTCTGAGCTTTTGATCTATTCTGATGTGGTGCAATCCTGAAAAATGCCTTCCCTTCATTTAAAGTCACAAATATAAAATCTGTGGGATCTCGCAGAGTTTATCCTTCTCTATTGAAAATAATCATAAAGCGAGGCGGCGTCTCGGGTTTTCCCGATCGCCGAGGGGTTACGAAGACGACCGGAGGTCAGGGTGACGTTACGACGAGCCCATCAGCACGCCGACCGGAGGCGCAGGCTTGCCGTCCGTCGGCGCGTGTTGGTAGAACGTATCCGTCTGGTTGACCCGCAGCAGCGGTGGGATGCTGGAGGACCTGATGTGGAGGATCCTGGTGTCGGTAACTTCACAGTCGATCTGCATCATCACCTCAAACTCCTTGTCTTTAATGATGCTCTCTGTATCAGCGAGAGAAAAAAAAAAAAAAAGAGCAGGATGCCTGTGAGCTCATGAGCAAATAAATGAGATGATTCACAGCTTCTTGAACGCTTATTGGGACTCCCTTTAGAGACAATTCAAAAGTGTTAAAATAAATACAGGGTACGGTCGTGTGAGATTATTGCAACGGGATTATCCGATCAAGACAAAAAAAGAAAAGAGAGAAAATGCAAACTTTATTTGGGTTAAATTTATCTGCTATAAATCTATTGAATAAACAGAAATATGAGCTCAACAACAAAAAGATTTATTCCTCTTAATCCATTATTTAGGTTATTAAACCATCAGATCGGTGTGAAGTGTTATTCCCATTCACTTGTCAAGTGTCTCAGGAACTCCTGACCATTTATGCAATTTAAAAAACACATGAACTGTGGTTGTCAGCACTGGGAACGTCTGTGCTACCTTCAACATGTTTTGCACCGAGATGGTATTTTAGGCTCGACTAGTTTTGGTCACAGCCCAACTCTTTTTAGTACAACAAGAGCCTTTTTTTTTGGCATCCCATCAGATCGTCGTTCTGAGGCCAGTATTAACCCCCGTCGGGACATGAGAAGCAGCGCAGCAGAAACACACAGTTGCAAATGTTCTGGCCAGGTCCAAAAAAAAAAAAAGTAGTGAAAGTTTTTAACGTGTTTAAATCCATTACATGAATTAATCAAAATGAATCCTGTCCAAATCAACAATCTTGGAGAAAAGCTGCAGGATGTGCTCCAAAGAACAGAGCGAGAAGATGGGTCAAAGTTTTCCATCTCTTGTTGCTCCAACCTTGTGGAATGTTATAGGAGAAGACTAATTAGAGCAGCACAAAGTGATAGCGTTAGCCTGCTTAGATGGAAACTTAGTGAGAAATGTTCAATAAAAGGTTGGTGTGTTTCAAACTTTTTTTTACGCAAGACCACAATCAGAGTCTAACGTGACCTAAAAGCATATTCCAGAGCTTTCCCAGAGGTGATGGTAAGTGATGTTGTAAGGATTGCTGACTGAGACAGCGGGAGAAGGAAGCAACAAGCTGAGCTACAGATGGAGCCCAGAGGTGAGTCAGACACCGGATTTCGCCATCGCTGTGATAAACAAAACCTCACGAAACAACAGCGGGGCATGCAAATTGTAAAAGACAGAACAAGAAAAGGGAGCGCAGGAAGAGAACGCCAACGATGACTCAGGATCCCTGTTGCTGTGTTCAGCGAAGCAGAGGAAACCTGGGCAGAGACTCAAACACTGAAAGTAATTTATGTTCGTGAGTGAGTCTATTGTGTTTGAGTAAAGCTTCCAGCCACAGACTGTGTAGTGGATTGTTATCCTACATAAATACTTTTATGTTCTCACAGCCATTTCAACCTACATATAGGCAATGATTTACGTTTCCTTTGATAAATTCAGACTCGGGATCAGACCCGCGACTCAACACTGGCGGTTTGTGGCGCCCCCACGTTTCAGACCTTACTTGACATCGAGCAACTGGGCCTTTCAAGTGAGAACTCTTGTGAAATTCTGAGGAAGAAAAAGGAAGCATCAATATGCTTGAAGACCCATTGGAAAATGCCACATTGGTTTGATGTGGCCTTTGCATCAACAGCTTGAAGCTCTGATCGTCAGCTGGAGGAGAAAACGCTCGTCATCTGGAGTACACTGTTCTCAGTTTTAGTGCATTTATATGACCCCGAAATGGAGCTGTGGTGTCTTTAAAATGCCTGGGTGAAAGGAATGGTTTGAAAGCTGCAGGCTGTTTTTCAGACACCTGCTCCAGACTTGAGCTTCTCCTTCTCCAAAAGCTGGATTTTCTGTGATGCAATAAGGCCGGCAGGTTTCATCAAACTGGACCGTATGACTGTTTCTGCTGCAGCTGCAGGATTTCATGGGCGAATAAGTCTTGGGCAGGCGAGTTTTGATCTATCTCGGCATGACTTTATTTGCTGGCAAAACTTGATCCTGTGCACCTGCAGTCAAATTTGGACGCTTCGGACGGCCTCAGCGTTTGGAGAGACATCAAAGAAAATCATTTGTTTCTGCATTTCACCCTTCTTGAAACGCTACATTCACCAGACAAAAGCAGCTCTTTATGGAGTGGACTGTGGAAATCCCAACAGATGCCGGCGAATCCCAATATCTCAGAATACCATGCAGATATTGATTCACATCAGTTCACTTATTTCAAAACGTGAAAAATAGAAACTCATTACACAAACTGATCCAATTCAAGCACTTATTTGTCTTTATTTTTTTTTATTCTGATGCTCATGGCTTACAGCCAAATTAAATGAAAAAATATTTCTTCGATTTTCTTTTTGTTATTGTACTGAAGTACATAAAAAAAATTGATTTTACCTATTAAGATGTCAAACTTCTGAAACGTTTGTCCATGTACTTCACAGCTTGTGTGCTTGATATCTGGCTGCCTTTGCATCTCTTTCTAGAGCAAATTGTTATGCATTTTTCATACTAACATGCCTCTTATATTTTAGTTAAATACATTGTCATTAAGCTGACTGAGCCCGATTGTTCTGCCGCTGGGTGCCTTATGCGCAGTGTGTGATGCGTGTGTGCAGAGCTCCAGCAGTGATCATGACCACAAATGAGAATAGGAATGTAGATCCATCCATAAATCGTCAAGGTAAACCGGTGCACTGGTCTTCAATTTAGTTGGTTTGGTCTCATGTGACATTTCAACTTTCCAAGAAACTGAAATTTTAGATTTTCATTAGCTGAAAGCAATTACTATCCGAATTAACAGAAGCAAATAGAACACAAAAAAGTTACTTTTCAATTATTATTCCAATATAAAAAAGCGACCCATATATATTCCCTCATTTTAAAATTGTCAAATTTGTGGGGGTTTTTTGCACACTCACACACTCACACACACACACACACACACACACACACACACACACACACACACACACACACACACACACACACACACACACACACACACACACACACACACACACACACAATGATTAAGAAGTGAAAAATGCCCCTTCTAAATTTAGGAACACTCAACAGTTTTACAGCTGTAGCATTTCCTGATCATGTGTCCAATTGCTTGCAGGTGGATCTTCTTTATTTACTACTCTGGAACTTAGTATAACATTTGGAAAATACAGCTAATGGTATTAGACTTTGTAAACTTCAAGCTTTGCGACTGTGTAGTGTAATTAAATGCGCCACACAACATAATGCAGTAAAATTCTAGATTCAGATTATTTGTCCAACTCATTTTTTTCTATCCATCCTTTAATAGATTACCAAAGAATTTGATCTTTAGCTTCTTAAGAAGCCTGTGAGAAGAAAGATGAAACACATCAGCGCACAGCCACGAGATTCACCTCAAACAGCGATGCTTTGAAGAGGCTGCCAGATTCACCAACCAACTGCTTGTGGCCTTATTACCCCCTATTTCACTTGAGCCATCTGGAAACATTCCAGCTGCTGAATGCTGATAAGGCTCTAATGTCCTACAACAATGCATTAATGCATGAGGAAACTTGAGTGAGTCCCTCAGCAGGATGTCAAACGCCAAATTGGAACAAACTCAGAGGATCCATTCATGAAGGAAGCTTTTCTTCCCTCCTTTACATAAGGAAGCGTGTTGTCTGCAAATATAATTGTATCCGAGTGCAGATAAGCCTCATCATCATTTTACTAGTGTGCACGGAAAAAGAAAAAGGAAAAAAAAAAAAAGTACGGTGCATGATGAATGAAAGCAGCATCGACTCAACCACCGGATAACAAGTTCTAATGTTTATCATGAACAAAACCACAACTGGTGTGCACCATGAAATGAAGGGCCAGCCAAACGAGAAAGAGGGGATTTTCCCCATATACTTAACAAACAGCAAAACATATTGACAGATTTTAATTAACCTTAAAATATATATTGTATGTCTGAAGAGGCAAAATAACGGAGTGAATCTTTACAGAGAAAGTTTTCTCTCGTTTCACAAAACTCACTGGCCCTGGATCTTACGCTAAGTTTTGAGAAAAATCACCGATGTACGATGTCTTTCCCCTCCCATGCATGATGCTGTTGCTGTAAAGCTGCTGCAGTGACAGAGTGCCGTCACTGCCATATTGCCCAAAGGAGCAATATGGCAGATCCTTCCTGCCATGAGCTGTTGGTCTTTATAACCACCACTGCTGGCAACAGACTCTTTAAGTCTTGATTAGTCTGCTGTTATTTGCAGTTTCTCTAAGTTTCAAATGAAATTTGAGCAATTATTTACTTATTACTTGAAGTCAGATGTGCCATTTTTAATAACTGCACTATCATTTCCTTAATTTGCACATTTGTTTTGATTTTTTGCCTTTGTGTGAATAGGACACCTGAATTTCCAAACTATGGGACAATAAAATATATTTCAATTCTATTGTGTCCGTCACAATAGAATTGACGGACACAATGGTGCACTTCAGATTGCCTATAAAGCAATCTGAAGTGCACCACCCCACCTGTACATGTCGTCATCCTAAAATACATTCTTCTCCGTCCAAACATGTCGCTTCCACTTGACTGAGTTACTTTCAGACTCCGATTGTCAAATAAACACACCGTTCGGTCCTTATAAGGTGAGCCAGATCAAAGCGGTACTTTTAACAGAACTACTGAACCGAATCGGGCAGTGAAGCAGAACACACAAGCCCTCAGATCAAAGCCTCTATCTGCAGCATTCAGTTTTTGACCAAGACAGACCAGACAATCACTTGAAATTAAAACAGTCCATCCACCTCCTTCCAGATGAGAACCATTAAATGACTTTAGGAGTATGGCATTCCTAAAAGTAGCACACCATCAGGGAGCTGGAAAGCATTATCTTACAGTGAGGAGTTCTTTAACAGAGCCGTGCCTTTCCTTTTTCCAAGCATGTTGGCCCTATAAGTATGTGGAGTTGCACTTTCTTACTTTAAAGTCGCAAATAAAGTCAGGATAAATCAAAAGTGCAACAAGAAGCTGTCATCTGGGTAACACATGGGGGTTATAAACAAAGGGAGACGGCATGTGTGCAGCACAAAATCCCAATCAGGCTTTATTTTGCTATCCTGTGCTGGCTTGTTTTTTATTGCACCTTTTGATGTTGAGTCAAAGACTTCAGGTCAGATCGCTAAGAAAAATATATAATGCTGTCTTGTTTGCTTATTGGGTTAGATACTCGACAACATCGACGACAATTGGTGCAAATTGAGACCCTCCTTCATGGGGAAGCAAGGACTTTGAGGTCTGGTATTTCGCTATGAATGCCACCTTTGTTTGGCTGCTAGCTGAAAAACATTCGCTGGATTTGCCTCCGACTGGCATTTCAATGGCTCATCCTACCAGCACTTTCCACTGCAACAAAACAAACCAAGAACAAATGTTCACTTTCATCAATCTTTGCCAAATATTCTCGATGGCTGCGTTTTTCCTAATGACTAACCAACTCAGGCACGACTCATAATCTCTAAACAAAACCGCTGCTGGTGTGTTGCCACAGATGGTGAAGACAACAGAAGAACCTGATGACTTTATCGATGTGATAAAAATGACCATTAAGGTGTCGAACCAATAGAGACATTTTATTAACATCCAGTACAATCATAAAAAAGTATAGTGGAGTTCACTGTGTACAGATTTTGAAAAATTTAAACATTTGTTCATGATTCTCTCTTTCCATCCATCATGACCTAACTCTGGAAAACAGTGCTAACAGCCGAGCAGATCTGAGGGCCTTGGTGAAAAACTTACATGAGGTCATAGAAATAAGAACCAAATGGCCACTGTAATCACTCATAAAACAACAATTCGGCAACAAAAGCAAGAGAAAGTCAAACGCTTTTGCACATCAAATGTTCAGGGGTAACTCATGTATAGCAGGCAGTCAAATAAATGGATGAGAGCTTCTCAAATGGGCTGGTAAAAAATACCCCAGAGCCTACCTCCCCAAATGCAACCAAGCAAACTCTCATCACCTCCCACTAAGACAATCTGTGTTACAACCGATTACATTCCTCAGGATAGCAGCTTCGCTAATCTGTATATTCAAAATGAAGAGTCACTTTTTTTTTGGTTTCCAAAAGCTTTCAGCTTCTAATAATAGTTCAAATAGGTCACTGAACTCTTCAAAGGGGTGAGAGTTTTCTGATTGTAAAAAATAAATGTTCTAATTTGGAATTAGCACAACTTTGCAACACAATAACTGTATCCTAAATACAGAGAACCATAAAAAGAAAGAAATAGAAAGAACCATATTCTATTTTAATAAAAACAAAGTAGTGCATAAGGAGAGAAAGTGATTTAAAAAATAACTTTCCCCTTTTAGGTACAGAGCTTATTTCATCAAATACGTTGCAGACCACCAGTGAGACACTCTACTTTCTGAATCTGCTTCCAGCTTCCCTTTGTGTGCTTGAACGTGTCCTGAGCAACAAAGCTCTGAGTGTAGTGCGTGTGCTGCAGCACTTACCATTAATGTTCATGGCTGGCAACACAACAGACATCTTGGGTCGACTTCCTTTGTTGTGGTTAGTGGCAGGAAGTAAAAGATGATCCTGAAAACAATGAGAAGAACGTCATCGAGCAGGAAAAGCAATTCACATGGAGGTAAATAAATATCAGCCGCATGAGTTTGTCAACAGTTGAGGTTGATACAATCTGAATCTTAATGGGCTTGGCTGAATCAATGCTGTGGTTCTATTACAAAGTTATGCACTTCAAAGCATCAGAAGCATGCAGCTTTGGAATCAGTCACAGGAAGAAACCCGCTCCACCGAGCCAGCTGAGCGAACCTCACTGCTTGCAGGGACATGAAGTGTTTAAAGAGGAGCTCCTAAAAGTGCCGCTAATTATGGTAGAACTCATTCAAATTGGTCAACTTCCAAGTTCAAGTGTGATTTTTAAAGTCCATGAATTCACAAAAAGGTTGGAGCAAAGCCCTCAACATTCTGCTTTATTCATTCAAAAATCTATTTGATGTGCGTTTGCAAGGATATTTCTTTTTAGGACGCTTGACTGTGTCCAGGTGTTAAGTATCTGACTCAGCAATCCAGAAACTGAAATTGTCACTGTGTGTAGAGAAGTAAGTTCCTCATCAGATTGGACAGAGAAATGACTGAAATTCACCCACCTAGACAAGTGATTTCTGAAGAGGACATTACTTGTGTAGAGGACATTACTTGCACAAAGTGGAATAACAGACACAGAGAACTATCAAGGGAAATATCCCAAAAAACACATCTAAATCCAAAATAAAAAGCCCAACATTAAACCTCTGTAACAGCTGAAAACCCTTGGACTAGACTTCAAGTCAGTGAGTCTGGTAAACAACTGAAGCCACAAGCTTATCAACAACTCAAAGGAAGCATGAGGTTCTTCTGCAACTTGCCAAGAGAGTTTATATTTGAGTTTGTGTGAATTAGATCTCCACAATGTCTGATCACAATATCAAAGTATCTGTCTCTGCCATAGCAAAAAAACTATGAATAATTTATTTTATAGCCTATAACATTTCAGCAACCCTGCATTTAGATGCTCTTTGCCAAGAAACTATTCTATTAGCTGGATTTCACTGCATTTAGAAACTGAGAAGCAACTGATCTGTCAACAGCTCAAGTTCGTCACGCACTGCTTATAAATTTTGGTCTTATGAAACTTATAAAAAAAAAAAGAAAAAAAAAACTGAGAAAGGAAGTAAATGTGATGACAGGTGACCATCCAGAGTTTAGAAATGTCGGCTTCATCAAAACACATTAATTTGAGCAAAATCGTTTTTAACGTTGATCTTTTCCTGAAAGACGGATTCAGAGTCTCGTATGCGTGCAGTGGTGCAAGACAAAGGATGAGCTTCAGCCAAGACAAGCAGATGAACTCAAAAGTGTGACACAGCGTCTGAAACTGGAGGGCGGGAGCAAGCCGGAAAACATCAGTCACATCACTGCTCCTCATCAGTGCAATGGCAAGACGCCGGACTTGCTCAAATTACGTGCGAGCTGTTGCTCCTGAGACTGCAGTTGGAGTTTCCTTGAACCTTATTGACACAACATACAATAATAATTGTTAGCAGAAACTACGATCTCATTCTAGAGCGCTTACATAAAGGCGTTGATGGTGACACAATGCAAAACGTTCTGCAAAGCTGGAAATTGACAGAGCACAAGTGTCATATTTTCCTTCCTTTTTCCAGAGTTTTACTTTCCATCGAATCAGAGATGCAGGTGCTACAACAAACTTGACCCGCAACTGACTATTTGTTTACTCAACCCTCGTACAACGTGATGAACTGCGGGACCTCAACTGTTGGAGATGCCTTGAAGGAGCAACAATGAGCAACATGATGTTTTCACCTTGAGGAACACATGTGTGCATGGTCGTGGATGGACTAATCTAAACAACTTTTAAATTTAATCCAGAGCTTTGGCAGTTCAGTAATAACATCACAGAGCCCAGAAAAAAAACAAGGGCCCACATATTTATATTTATGGACACACACACATACACACACTGGGACTCAGGAAACAAAATACAGGCAAATAAACCGAGTAAGAAGAGTTAATGAAACACTGTAAGAAACAAACTCTCATATTGAGGACTGAGATCTTGATCTGGACCACTGTTTTCAGTGTTTTCTGGAAGGGCTTCAGAACGCACAGTGTTTTATTTACATTTTTTAAATATATTATTATTTTTTTTCCAGATGTCTCCGTTTAATTCCTAAAATAAAACCCAGAAATTTGTGCTGCACAAGGAAAACCTTCTAGAGATATTGTTCAATACTGCAATGTCCATGTCACTGAAATAGAGTCAAACAAATTGACAAAGTAAAGAAACTTAACTTACATTTGGGTTTGGACTGAAAAATGTCAATATGATCATATAGTAATAGCAAATTTTCAGTATTTATTAGAATCTTCCAGTTTTACATGTTAAACCAAAAAAAAAACAAAAGAAAAAAAAAAAACTTCTGTTTTGTTTCATATTGTAGATCATCAATTTTGACGAAATCTGATGCAAATTGGTTTTACCACCTTAAAGAGACTTTAGTGGTCCACGGCTGCTTTTCACTCCAATGTGAATGTGCCAAATTAGAGGTGAAATACTACATATATCCAATAATAGATGTGTTTTCCTCTCAGTTATTTACTTTTACTTTTCAAAAGAACATAATCCTGAAAATTTGCTCAATTAAACCAGAATGGAAGAACACCCAATCTCATTTTGCAGATGGGCAACGGTTGAGATAAAAATTGTGGATTTAATCCTGCTTGTGAGCCAGAAGTAATTTACTTCCATCTGAATGATGAGGATTTAACTCACCCTCCGAAAAGACACCACGTAGAAAGTGTCTGGGCGGCGATTGAGCTCATCGAAGAAGTCACTGTAGACGTGCTGACGTCCGTAGTAAACCTGCAGCTCACTGCCTGAATTTCTGTTAACAGGTTATAGAGACAATATTAACACCAATAAATTATTAAAAAACTAAATAAAAATGAAATAAAAATAGGGTAAATTAACTAATATTGCTCAGCAGATAAACCATGCACTCTACTCATAAGGGGATGAGCCTGATAGCGACTATTTGCACTGTTTAGCAATTGACTTATATTTATAAGATCTGCTTGCTTTAAAACCTCAGTGTCCATTGTAACAAACAGTAAAAGCTGACGACAACAGGTAACGTCAGGGTTGCCTGGATGTAAAATGTCAATCTAACATCTAAAGCTGCATCATAAAAAAAAAAGAAAAATAAGCCTAAAGCACAACAACAAACATCTCTGAAAAAAAAAAAACCCAGAAAAAGACTCACTTTTCCTCTGTCTTTTCTCCATATGGGACAGTGACAATTTGGACAATTTCATCTTCCTTTTTATCCATTTTCTGCTGAGAAAATGAACAGAATTAGTTCCAATATTTATATAAACACGTCAAGAAACAGTTCAAAAGAGAAGAAAGAAATTACAGCAATGCTGTCCACCACATAAACACAGACTAGCCTTAAAATAGATAGTTTAAAACTTGGGACAGGATGACATACGTCCTTAACACAACCAATCGACTGTAGTGATCAAGTAAGTCTCAGAGTCACTTCATTACTGCCTCTCTGAGGAAAAATGTTGGAACAGAGAGCAGGGGGGCTCTAATCCCAAAGCTCCCCTTGAAGTGTTATGTTTACTTTCTCAGGGCTGCCGGATTAAATCCTGGCTGCAAATGAGAGGCGGAAAAAGGGGAAGATGTGGGTGGAGGTGAAAAGGTGGTGAAAGGGAGGATCTAAATTGCAGAAATACCTAACAGTGCAGATCACAACCTGGTTTACAAAGGAGGTGGCATTTGCAATACAAATTTTGAACATTGCGCATCAAGCGGCTTTCTCATAGCCGCCAGCAAAGTCTGCATATGTATTGTGGATTACCAGGATGTCTCTGATGGGTTTATGGTTGGTGTTACTCATGCGTCTGGTTTTGGTCTGCTGTACTTCATGACGGTGGACCCAGCCCCTCAATTCATGAGCCAACCTGTCAAGTTAGATCAGTGAGAATTGATTGATTTTGTGACTTTATGAAAAAAAAAAAAAAAAAGTGGAAAACCTAAAGGTCAAAACAATATTTCAGTACTTACTCAATGCACTTGGTCCTGTTGACAGAAGGCTGGCAGGGGGGAGGAGGTCTGAGAAAGTCGGGACTTTTCACAACCATCAGTGCCTTATCCTCCGATCTGCAACAACATTGAAAGAGATGCCATAAAAAAAAAAAAAAAAAACACACACATATATATCACGGATTGGTAGACAGAATAAAGTGAGTGCAGCCACCCAACAGGCCGCACCCAGGATGTCGATGACGGATGAAGACGACGGTCTAAGAGACGCAGGGTTTACATATACTGGTGATTAGCAGCACACATTTTTACACCATTTTCCATTTGTTATTCTACTCTAGCTTTCATCACAACTGCGATTCCTCTCTGGGACTGAATCATTTAACCGTTTAAATGATTCAGACGGTTGAAATGCTGTTGGTGACTGTCCACAGTCAGAAACAGCCTAAGTGGAAGGTCGGAAAACATGCAACTAACTTAATCTTTCTCCTGGGCTTTCCTAATGCGAGCCGTTTCTTTTTCTTTTGCCTCTAAATGCTTTGGAAACAGCTTCAGCAGATTATATGTCAGATCATTAAGACCTGATTACATATATTGTTTTTAATCCAGGGCCTCAAGTAAGCCTCCCGCCACACACACATACACACACATGCACACACACACACACCTTTTAGTTCAGTAGGACCTTAATTAATGTTGCAGCCCCCACCGTGTCATTCGTTGCCCCGCTGTGTTTGGTGCCATCACCCCTTTAGCAAAGGCTAATGTCTTCCTTCCTGCCTGAGCCAGTTAAATGCTGAAGAAAAACTCACTGGTGAATGGTTTAAATTAACATATGACAAGGGAGCTCGCATGCATCGTAGGCTGGTAATGCTGTTCAGACATTAGACGACCACCTTGCAAAGCACACACGGGTTCTGGTAGTTTGCCAATAAAGGAATGTTATTGATGCAATTTCCAAAATGTGACCGCTCAGCCTACAGGTCATTTAAAGTCGAAAGACAAATACACAGACTGCTGTGAAAACAGACCGTTATCAACAATGCAGAGCTAAACGTCAAGCACGGCTTGAGTCCACTTTTCCACCTTGTTAGTCAAAGTACAAGCACCAGCTGTTCTGCCGTAGGTCTGTAGCCAATAGAAAGGCTGACACAAGTTGTTAATCAGTGTGTTTACAGGTGGAAAAAATGAGCTGAACAGGGTGAGGCAGAACCCAAGCACAGGTGCATCCTGGCCTACTAACACACTGGGTAAGCGCAAACATGTGAGCCATGCTGGTTTGGTTCCATACCCACCTGTCTGGCGTCTCCGAGGGTGTGCTGGTGAGCTCGGGACCTGCCACCACGTCGGATTCGGAGAAATCTAGGAGGTGTCTGCCACTGTGATGCATGGGAGCAACTTCGAGGTTGGAAAAGGAGCCCCTCTGAAACAAACTGACGACGACACAGAGAGTCAGGAAGATGTGAAAAACTCGGATACATTTTTTAAATCGTAAACTGTCCCTTTCTTATCATAGTGAAAGATGAATAAGAATCTTTGATAGAGAGAAGAAAAAAAGACATGGGGTTCATTTTAAAATAAATCATTTTGAAGAGAACTGCAGAAAAATCAGTTTGGAAGTACAGGTTAGGGCCTAAAGTCACACCATTTAAACTCTCAGACACAGAGTGACATTAAAACCATAAACTTCAAAGTATTATATTGCGAGCTGATGTCATAGACCAACACAGTTTAAATCGTAATTGGAAGTGGAATGAAAAGGATTCATAAACGTAAAACATTTCATTAAAATAAATGAAAAAGTGTGCTGGGCGGTATATTTTAGCTTCATCGAGTCAACACTTGGCTCAGTGGGAATGTGAAGGAAGTTAAATTCAGGGCAGTATTAATAGAAAACCTTTGGCAATGACGCTGCCAGCTCTCAGAGTTGTTTTGGTTTGTTCACTGTGATGGGGAGTATAAGTTTTCTCTGCCACAGGCAGCATTTTCTACACAAGTAAAGAGGCTCAAAAGGGGCCACTTTCTTCCACATTTGCTATGTCCTGTTAACTGTAAAATGTGACTTCTTATGGCTTCCTTTAAAATAATAATAATAATAATAATAATAATAATAATAATAATAAAGGTCTTTCTTTTTGGCACTCTTGTAAAAAAAAGGCACACAAATTAGGAGATCGCTGAAGACAGCTGCTTGCTCTGAGATTTAATTGATCAGAATAAAAGAAGCAAATACAAACATCCTCTACACTTTATTTGTAAAAAAAAATAATTAAACAAAAAAAAAAAATGAAAACCTCGTCTTTTAATTTTATATGCTCCACTTAGTGTTGGTCTATGGGACAAAATCCAAATAAAATATATCAAATGTATAAAAAGTTCAGCTAAGATGAGAAAAAGAAAACTTATTCTTTACTGAGAACTAGAATACGACCAAAAGAGCATTTTCCCAGCTCACAAAGTAGGCAGAGCATATCATCTCTCCAAACAAGTCATGCTTACATCTTTGTGGAAAAAGCTATTCCCAAAAGAAAACATTTTTGTAAAATGAAAACAGAATCTGACGTTTTTGTTGGAGATGGAGGCTGAGTTTTAGTTTGTGGAATTACACAATTTCTCCGTCTACTGGCAGTAACAAAGCTTTTTTTTTTTTTTTAAATCCCTGTTTGGCTTTTAGTTCAAATCATAATTTGTCAAGTGTTATTACAAACAACATAAGAAAAATTGCAACATAAAACATGTTTTAGATGTTTGGAGTCTGTCTTCCTTTGACTTTTGTAATAACAAACCAGTTTTGACCCGCTATTACACATTAGACGAGATTTTGTTTTAACTGTCTGAACAACAAAGGAATAGGGCACGGGCATGTTACCAATAATTTCCTTCCCAATTACAGCACATGAAACAAGAATGAGACCAGACTTGCACCTTCAACCGAACTAAATGCCGGTCACTGCAACAGTGAAGGATTATTGAGATAAAGTCAACGTCAGTGCAAACTTAACATGTTTATTTTTGACAAAATCCATAAACCATAAACATTTGGTTTCCTGTGCAGACGAAAAGCAATAAAATACTTCATTGTTTTATACCATTTTCAGCTGGCTTGTTCTGCTAAACCTCCAACATGATGAAGAATCTTACAATTTAGTCATGGGGCTTCCCGTTTGGCTTTCTCCGTTAATTAAAGACATTTACAAGGTTACAATTAGCGGTGGTTTTTGGAGCTGGTCAGCAACAATATCCGTCATCTTCAGCTCTCCTTTAGTTTCAAACAAAACTTCAGCCACCAAATCAAATCACCGTAGAGCACAGATGGCAACAGAGCGACTCTCACCTTGTTGGTCCCACATTTAGCACCAGGAACACCAGAACCGCCATGAGGCACACCGCTCTCCTCTTGGGTGCTGTTGCTTTAAGAACTGAGTTCTGCAAAAACATTACTTTTATGTTAGTACACTATTTTGTCCCGACTCGTTGTCTTCTCAGGCCCCATTCAAAATATTTCTCACCTGACTCAGCAGGCCTTCCAGCTGCTTCTTCAAGCTGCCGTTCTCACTCTTGAGCGCCTCGTTTTCAGACAGCGCTACTTTCAGACGAGCTTCCAGTGAGAGCAGATACTCTTTCTTCTTCTTGCGAGAGAGCGATGCCGACTCCCTGTTCTTCATCATGCGCTGCTGCTTCTGGGACAGCCTGGACTGATGGGAGAGCGCAAGAAAGACAGGAACACAAGTTTAAAGACATGGTACAGCCAGAATCCTCAATATATGTCATGTGATGCAACAACAATGCACATTAGTGCTGTGGAAGGAAACAGTTTTATCACTCTTGTAAAAAAAACAAAAACAAAGTATGGCATAATATTCACTCAGGTTTCGGAGGTTATGTCTCTTTGATGTAGCTTAATCTCAGATTTGATAGAAAGTACCAGTGAACATCAGTTTAAGGACTTTCACTGGGTAATTTTAACACATTTACAGATTTCCTGCTGAAAAAAGCACCATGATACTGCCACTACCATGATTCACAGAAGGTTAGGTCGATCAACATGATTTATTAGTTTCCCTCCTCAATGGTGTCCTGCATGTAGGCTAAAAATGTTCAGTTTTTTTCTAATCTGAACAGAGCATGTTCTTCCACGTCTTCCATGACCTGTGGGCTCAAAGCAATCCTGGCCCTGTACAATCATGGACAACATTTGGCATTTAGACAAAATCTGTCTACATGACGAAATTTAGACAGATTTTGTCTAAATAAAAATCTGTTCATTTTGACATGCCAAAAAAACATTCTACTAAGTACATCAGTTTAGCGTCAGTGTTTATGACTTTTTTCATTTCAAATAGGAGCCACAATGTATGCTTGAATACTCTCTCTTGAAAAGGGTGGTAAATAAAAGATCAGAAAAAGAAAAGAAAAATAGAATATTACAAGACATGTACAAAGCACAAGGTAAGAAAAAAAAAGATTTTTAGCAAAGAGCGTACTGGACGAAATGCAGACCCAAAAGAGGAAAATGGACTCAACAGTATCACATCTGTTTTCACTTCCATTTATCACAGAGATACAATAATAAACACTCAAATTCAAGATGTGTTTGTGTCATGGAACCCTTTAAAACAAATCCCAGCCTCAACTGTCCCAGAGACAGCCCTGCTACACTCAGCTGTACTTTTGCATGAATATATTTATTACAGAATCTCAGAAGTCAAGAGGTCATTTGCGATGACTGTTTCAAATGTGAGACAGGATGTGTTTATGGAGTGTGCGACTCTGGAAGGACTGGGTTTACATCCAAGACACATAAACATCCTAAATTTGTATGTGTCCTAAATGTCTGGATGGAGTTGAGACATGGCCGGGTTTAACTTCTTCTGTTGGTCAGAACAAATGTAAAATACAAAATGCATGAAAATGAATTAATGAATTAAACCATACTCGCAAATCTTTCTCCTTCACCTCTCTTTCAATGAGAACAGAAGTGTAATCTAGTCACTGCATCCAAACCTAAATAATGCTTAAATTACAAAGAGCTCATAGGGAATGGAGTACCTGTCCATACAGACCCCTGCCGCCTATGTGCAGCAGTTTTTATTTTTCCAAAGCAATTATTTTCCTCAGGGTCAGCCTCTATGAACACAGGCCTTCCAGCTCCAGTGGCGATTAAGTTATTTGTATTTCTGTATTTGTGTTCTGTTTCCTGAGAAACCCCTGTGTCTCTTAGCCCAGAACTGGGAGCCGTGCCATCAGCCCCAGCCTGGGAACGCTACAAGCGGTTACCAGGGCAACTGAGGAGCAGGAGGGGAGTTTTATATTGACTCGACAATGAGAACGAGGTGGAGAATTTGGGACAGAACGAGGCATGTTTTAATAAAGAGCCTTGGAATTGTGAAGAGGTCAACACCAATGCGGGTTCAAGGTTGGTTTTTGTGACGGTGAGAAAGGTCAACAAGAATAGGAATATGCTTGGAAACGTGCTAAGATACAGTGGCCAACTTTAGAGAGTACACTGAGGAGGTCTGTGTGTGTGTTTATGTGAGAAATGCCAGAATTTTCCTCTCTGAGGGCTGATGTCCATTCAACTTCTCAACAGATGAATGCAGGTGAAGACAGAAAAGGAAGAGTTGTCGAGGGTAAAACAATGGGAGTCAGTTCCCAGCATGCCCGACTCCCATTAAGTTCTTAGGAGCTTCCTTTTTTCAAGATTTCAAGGGTCACTGAGAAGGGAAATGAGCTGCGTCAAGATACAGCTCTGCTTGTGACTGGGATCGGAAGATTTCACACTTGACAGGTAATGACTGGTGCTTGTGTTGGAAACTGGAAATCAAATATTTTTTACCCAGTGTTAATAAATTTCACAAATAATAATCTCTCTGCTTTGTGCCTTTCCAGCTTTAAACCTGAAACCAAATCAAAATAAATTTCAATTTATAAAAAAAGTGACAAGTTTGAGGATTTTGCTGTTAATGTGCATTTCTCACCATTTATTTTCCATTGATTATTACTTTAGTTTAACGTTTACCATGTTTCTACTTCCACTTAATCCTTAATTCCAATCATATGATTGTTTTGAACCTACTATGTTGTAATTTAAATTATCTAATTATCTATCTTGATATATTTTTGGTAATCGTATAGTTTTCTTATTATATGGACAGCTATATCTACTACAAATCTGTTTTTAAGCATGTAGCTGATAAAAGTGAAAAAATAAAGTTCAAACTATGGAGCCGGATATAAAGAATAAGCTTCCTCATTGGGGCAGTATTATGGAAACTGCCCCAATGAGGGGAAGTTTTTTTTTTTTTTTAGCTTTACATCTTGCTATAATGTTATTTCCTCATCTGAATCATACCCGGAATGTTGCTTTAATTCATTCATGGATGAGAAATCCTCTAATCTGTTATAGCAACCATTCAGCTGTGCAAAAAAGCCTAGTTCCTTCTCAGAGCTGCAGTTTCCAAGTTTCAGTCTCACAGAACATTTCTTTCCCGCCCCCCTACTCAGCTCCTTGAGACTAGCCAGCAGAAATTAACATACTCCTTATACAAGCTGCTTCTTGGTGTAAAAAGGCTGCTAAAACGTTAATAGAGGAGCGCTGCTGTGATGACTTCCTGAAGGCTGAGTTTCAGAGAGAGCAGGAGTTTTTAAAGAGACAAAAGGTACAATTTTAAGCCGTTAAATTACAAAGTGAAACTTCTTTTAAATATTTGATATATAGCATTTTTATAACAACTGAAGTTAACATAGTTACTGTGCTATAAAATGAAAACACAAATACTGCCTCTTTAGCAGTTCACGATTGTTCAACATAATCTCAAGTCAACTTCATTTCAAATGACGGGAGGATTTCTTGCATCCACGAGTTTCAATCTGGACTTGTCTCCATTGCTATAGAACACCCACACATTATAATCCTTGGTTGTGAAGCAGCCCATTACATTACACTGACCCAATCCCCTGATAGCTGTTTACAGCTGTCGCAAAGGGCTCTGTTCTGCACAACACCTGCCTGAAGCGTGTAATCTTTAGCAGCCGTTTGCACTCCCAGGCCAAACTAGAGTAATGGAAAACTAAACTAAACAGGAGCAGTGACATCCATGGGCTCGCTGAAGACATAACTTGCAGCAGCACCTGGCTCACGCATGTCATCTTTAGGAGTTATTTTACAATCTCAACAGCCAGCCAAGCTGAAGCGTGTGAGCACAGCTGCTGAGGACGCAAGAAGCGCATTCACTCTCACACAGCGTGAATCGCCTCCTCAGGCTCTGACATCACTGCATTTGCTTAAACTGCCACCAGCTGAAATCTTTGACAGATTTTATGAGACTTGATTTGTTTTGTTAAACATTCAACAAACCTTTTAAATCTAACATCTTATTTTATGAACTTCCACGACTTCCCTTTGGGAATTAACAAGTGTACCCAGCATTCCTCCCTCACTCACAATTAAGGACCCTCTCTTTGAAAACCCCTATTGCAGATGTTATTGACCCTACCGTCACAATTTGGTATTTGTTTTGGCCACTAGAGTCTGAAATTCCTTCACATCGTTCTCTAGATTTGGCAGGAAAAGTGTGTCTCCATGCTTAATTATACCCACAATAACCAGACAAGTTCTAGCATTGTTAGGCTCAAGATGAATTGCCCAGACTAATAAAACAAAAATACTGAAGCATTAGGTCATAACTGAAGGTATTCCCTTTCACATGCATCAGGCCCACAAGTCAGCTTTAGACAATGACAATAAGGAGAAATTTGGATACGTATTTTTGCTTTTTTGGCTTTTAACTGGTAAAGTGATAGACTGTATGAATTAATAGATCTTATTAAATTTACAGCTTTTTTCTTTTCCTGTTTTGTTTTTTTTCCATGGTATAAATAAAACAGGCCAAAGAATAAAAGAAATAAAAACACAATGCTGAGTGGAAAAAAAGAGAAAAAAAAAGCTGTAAGAGCACAATAAAAGTGACATTTGTCATTAAACTTCAGGTCTGCACAACAGAAACATATAACCAAGATGAAAAAGTAGAAAAACCCAACCAACAAGTCTTAAAGAAGAATCTGAAGGGTTCACAAAAATGTGAAATAAACAACCGCAAAGACGCATCACAAACTGAACGCACCAACATTTCTTTTTCACATGTTGCCTATCTGCAAAAGTCCCTGCTGCTGAAATGTAGCATTATAAAATTCCTCAAAATCTCAGCGGAGTGGAGTTAAGTGAATCTGTGTGGGAGACATATTGTCTGAATCTTTCACTCCGCTTCAGCTACACTTATTGGCAACGTAATAAACAAAGCGGAAAAAAATAGGTAAATCATCCGTGGAACATTATTGTTCCATAAAAGCCTAATGACCATGTCATTTTCTCCATAAATGATATACAGCACCCTCCGAACTTATCAACACCCCTGGTAAAAATATGTAAAGACCCATAAAATAAATTAATCTTTTATTGCAGTAGCAATAGAATTTTAGAAATTGTTTTTTTTTTTTAGTTCTCTTAGCAACCTCCTCACTGTGCGTGATGGAAAAATGGACGTAGCACTGCACCCTGCATTGTCTGTCACAGTTTTAAATAAGGGATGCACCGATCAGGCTTTTCCTGGCCAGTACAGATTTTGGGCTTTCTCTGAGGTCTGACCTGCCAGTTTGGATATTAACTGAATTTGTTTTTTCAGGAATTTAACACAAAACAATAAATTTGCACCATGTTCCAAGATTTTTTTTTTAATTGAATCTTTTTCAATGCAGTCTTATTCAGTAATAGTAGCTTGTTGTTACCCAAAACCTAATTTGTAAAATGTTTATCAAAACATCCATCAAATTGATTACATATTGCAGTTTCCCCCCAGAAAACTTGATGAGCCCAGTGGTAGGGTTGCTTGGGCAGTCATCCAGCAGCCTACCACATTTTTCAGTAAAGACATGTTTAAAGTTCACAGGAAATTTGAAAATATCACTAGGTAATTATGTGTTTCTACAAGACATTAGCAATACCAAAACACCAACTATAGAGCCTTAAAAAAGTCAAATATATAAGAAAAAAACTGGTCTCTGGTACAAACTGTTGCAAGGAAAAGTATTTTCTTTGTTTTACAATCACAAATAAGTTGGCAAACAAAATTAATTTGTAGGTTTACATTCCCCGTTTTCAACATCAGTTTTGGTGCTTCATTTTCACAAAATGAAGCACCAAAAATATATATATATATATATATATATATATATATATATATATATATATATATATATATATATATATATTAGGGTCTCAAAATAATAAAATGGTCCTGGGCTGAAGTCATTAGTGTCTACTTTGACAGCCATGGTCCATAAAATGTAATAAATTTTGTCTAGCCATGTGGAAAAACACAATCACTAACATTAAATATATATATATACAAGTGCCTTTCCATCAGCACTTTATTTTCACATATTAAACACAACTTAAAAGTTAATGATTTGTGAAATTAAAGCAAATACAAGAAAAAGGGTCCCAAAGACCGAGTTTGGATTGGACTTGATCCATCCAGTCAGAGTGTGAGCTTGACAATCAAAATGTCATACATTACATAGTAAGTGAGCATTTTCATGTGAGCTATAATTCTGTGCAGCTGCAGGAAAGTGCACATGCACGTGCCTTTGCATGCCCATACATAAACAACAGCTGAAGGCGGTATATATATATTCAATGAAATAACTATTTGGCAGACTAATGGTAAGGAAACGGCTTTGAACTACAATCTTTAAACTTGCTTGCATAGCTACTATCTGACAGAGGGAGAAAATGAGGCAGAGACGCACCGATCCACAAAAACAGATTTAAAATGGAGCCATGTGTGCGTCTTAAATACACAAACTGAGACGTAATGTCTTACCATTCTTGTTTAGCCAATAACATTTCTGTTAAGAAGTAGGACTCTGCATGCACCTGATGTTACTAAATGCTCAATTTTTTTTTTTTAGCAGCGTCTATAAGTATTTTCTGAAGTTTGACAGCACTAAAAGATATTAACTCCACAAAATATAAATAAACTAATATTTATTAGTTCATAGCTAAACTAATAGAGCTAAACCTATATTTGAGTTAGTTCTAATGTTATAAAGAGTATAACAATTAGAGGGCAGTGCACCAACTGTGGTTTTGTGTTATAAAATGCTGGAAGTTGAGAGGAAGTTTAAAAATATAATGAAGTAAATATCCATCCATCCATTTTCTTCCGGTTACCTTCTGGTGAAGTGAATATGTGTCTTTGAAAGGCATTCTTCTATGTTTACTCAGCATTCAGAGTGCCTGATAGATACCATGCTTATTGCACTAAATCTACCACGTCTTTCACCTCATTTGAGAAAACAATGGAGTGTACATATATTTAAAAGGAAGACAACAAAAATGTTGCCTTCTTTTATATTTACATTTTAAATGTCTATAATGAGAGTCCATAATGTTTGTGTGCACAATATTCTCAAATAAAGCTGATATCATCACTTTTTTTCAATATTCGAATGAAGCTGGAGCAGCTCTAATTTTGTTGACTTCCACAAAACAGTTCAGGATTTTGACTGTTTTTGGTCAATGAAAACCATGATAGTGACAGCAAAAGTGTTCATTATTCGTCTCCGAGAGCTCTTAAAACAGGAGTATATGTTCCGTTTCCTTCTCTGTGTGCTGACATCTCAACGTTAATTGACTTACGTCGTCATCTGAGGAAGGGGTTCGAAGCGTGACAGAAACCAGTGGGGGAGCAGCCACCGGAACATGCTTGTCCTGGTTGAGTGTTGGCACAGCAACCACATTAGCAGAGACGGCCTGTGGTGTCTGGATGTGGAGAAGCTGGCTCGCCGGGGACAGCACTATAGGACGGCCTGAATGAAAGACACAGAGCATGCGCGTCTTTTAAATTACAAGCTTTACTGTAATCATATGTTTACAGTACAACCAGCACACTGTGATTACATGAATAGGTGAGTTTCACGAACAGTAATTAGATCACAGTTATGCAAACCGCATAACTAAGCAGAGGACGCTTTGTCTTCACAGGGAGCTTCACTTTGGATATCTTTGATAATAAGTAGTCTATCTTTAACATTGTTGTTAGGATTAAAAGTATGCCACACACTTCAGTCACAGCTTGTAAACACCAAAGCTTTGCTCTATCATTGCTGTACAGCATCGTCAGGAACAGATTACACAGTGTGAACTTTGTGAGTGGAGTTACGCTTATAGTAAGCAAAACAAGACCTCATCTTTTCATTGTCTTTATTCTGTCTATTGGACATTTTTCGAATAAATTATATAGCACGGTTGGTTCAAGACTGATTTTAGGCAAAGTTACTACGTGGCATATGCTATTCTGTTCTGTTATTAAAACGACCGAAGAAATAGACCGACATTCATCTATACTTACATGAAGAGTAATAAACAGCTGAAAGCAGTTAACTATTTCTACGCATAAAAACTATATTTACTAAAAATTAACTACCCCCTGCCATTTTTCTGTTTCTAAAGTTTAAAAATTGTTTCCAAATTTTTTTCTTGCCATGAATTCAACAGTGAGAAAGAACAATGTCTTTGACTCAATATAACTGCTGCTTTATTTTCTCTTGGTTAGACTGTAGTAAAATATTACACTACAGGGAGCCAGATATTCTTTTTGAGAAATTTAAGTGATCTAATATTCAGTATTTGCAGATAGCAAATCCAAGCCCGATTTCATTAAAGTTAGCACACACTCAAAAGCTAAACTCAAAATAAATAAAGACAGCCTGATTAATTTTTCTATTAATATGACTGATAGTCGGCAATAGTATTGCTGCTATTTAATGCAACTCCACTTAATGCTGTGTGAACTAAACTTACAGACTGAATTGGTCTGTGTTATACAGTAACTTCTTGCTTTGTTTGACAAAGAATTAATGGCCAGTGATTCTGCTGCTCTTCATGCAGCAGGAAGCACAAGCAGCCAATACAGTCTCTTCACCGCGGATATACTTGTCTTTCAAAGAGTGAAAAACATTTCAGCTCTAGGAAAAACTAAGATTTATCAGATTAACAGAATTATGTCAGTAGTCTCAAATACAGTCTTACAAGAAGTGAACAGAAAAACAGGCAGTGATGTATTTTAAATATGTCTAGCTGTCCAACACTTTGAGTTCCTGACATAAAAGAACCAGATAATCTGATATCAAACTGAGGCTCCAATTTATTTTTTTATTTTTTTACTTTGTTGAGAGTTTGAGCAAGGAAAAAACACATGATCTAGTTAAGGGGAGCCAAAAAAAAAAAATGAAAAGGGAATATACACTAATGGTTTTGGTTTTGTTTTCACTGCTGTGAAACTTTTATTGTATAATTTAGAAATTCAAAGAACTGAAAAAGTTCAAACTTGCAAACGTCCTTTTTTATTAAAGAAGTTGAATCAAGTTGCTGCTTTAAGACCATTAACCTACATCTGATACAGCTCAAGTCTCTCAAAATCCCATCAGCCTGTGGTGTCCTACTCCTTTGCCTTCAGCTGGGCTCTGTATGTTTAAAGTACAGGTGGTGAAGATGTTTGGCACGGTGACCCGAGCCTTTAAACGTCCACATTCCAAACTGAGAGGCTCGTGAGTTATGTATTTGAACTCATACAAACATGGGCCCAAAAAGGGGAAAAAAAAAAAAGGACCAAAAACACAATAATATCTGGTGCTCACTAATGTGAGCCCAACACTTTTGAGTATGAGATTATGAAAACAACTCTTACCCAAACAGACCCAGCAAACTTAATGTTTAATTCTGTCAGTGCTAATCAGGTGAAAGCATTTACTAGATTTGTAAACAAATCTCTAATTTGAAAGCAGAACAAACGTTCGCCATCTGTGAGAAGAATTTACAAGAATGAAATAAAAAGAAAGCAATGAGTACGTATGTTTGCGTGGGAACAGACAGACTGTCCGTGGATCAGACTCAAAAGAGTTCATTACTTTTTTAATGAAATGGCACTACCCAGGTAAATAAAACACAGACCAGATTTTCAAACAAACAGCTTGGATTCCCAACTTGTGACTCGATCTAGGTCAGGATGTCTTGTCCTAAACTTTTCAAGATATTGGTCAACACCAGGCAAACACGCCAGAAGTTTAAATGCTCTTTAGCAAAGGTCAGCCAACCCACCCACTTGGGCTCCAGGAGGTGAGATAAGTATTTATTCTGGCTTTAATGGTGCTTATGTAAAACTTATGTAAAATTCCAAATCAAAGCCAGCAAAAGACATAAGAAGAAAAAAAAAATCCTTGATGACTTTAATGAAAACCACAAACTTCAGCGGACATTAGGATGTTTATGATTTTACTTCCATGTTCATGTTGCCTGAGTATACTAATAAAATGTATGTCATACTTAAACATTTTGGGTGTTCAAGACCTAAAAATTATATTTATTTACCGTTTTCCAATGAAGTAGGTAAGGTTCACTGATGAGAAAAAAAACTGAGATCACAGTGCCACCTGCTGGCTCCATCAAAAACAGCATTTTTTATTTTTTTATTTTTTTTATCAAACAGAATTAATTGGCAAAGGTGAACAATAAATATATTAATATTTCTAAAATACAACAAAATACGAGACCTGACCTCTTGGTAAGGTGTCGTATTGGAGTACAGAGCACAACAAAATAATCTTTTATGCAGTGTGAGAACTGACCTGGAGGGGGTGCTGGTTGGATGCTGATTGGAGCCGGCTTGACAACAGGCAGCACAGTGGTCTGCAGGGGCTGGATGATTATCGTCTTGGGCTGCAAAGAAGCTGCTGTTGCTGCTGAAGCCAAGGGCATGGCTGCCATCAATGGTCTGGGCTGGATGGTGATCTGTGAGCCCATCTGAATTGACCTCTTTGCAGGCTGAGCAGGTTTAGCTGTGGCATTGGTACATTTGAATTTCAAGGGTTTGGAGGAACAAGATACGAAAGGAAAGAAAAAAAAAAAAGAACTGGATTTAGCCCAGGCTAGGAAATTTGCATTTACAGTTAAAATATCTGGGGGCGGTTTAACTGTCAAAATACTACCGTCATTTTTTAATGACAATAACAAATAACCCTAGACGATGGTGGAATAATTGCTAAATGAAAAATGTTAGCACTAGAAGCTGCCTTTCATGTTAAAACCTTCTGTTTTGGTATTACTGGAGCTCCCTGCTGCTTAGCTGGTCAACACAGGCAAACACTAAATTTATTATTAAGCGTGCTTTGTACCACCTGATAATTATAAATCTTAGCAAACATCACTTGTGGAGTTGCTTGAGGTGGCACTTTTGTTCCATGTCCAATAGCCAGTCACATGTTTTGATTATGTAGCATTATATCTCTTAAATTATTCCAATAAAACAGCTTGCTATTTCTGTGACAGTACAGCGTCTACCAGTCTGTACATGAAAACAATAAGTCGTCAGAGTTTTCTCGGGCATAACACTAAATTTATTTTTAAATTAGTGTAGAAAAGGCAATTGATATTTTTTGGTTTGAAACCAAAAAATATCAATTTTTTGGTTTATACTGCTTTCCTCATGGACCCATTGGCTTGCATGTAAGTGTTTTTAGGCTAACAGTTAAGGGGTTAAGAAGTGATGACATTTTTTCTTCTAAACAAACGCCACATTTACTTTCTATGAGATTAAATTCTGGAACAAAATCCCCAACAACCAGAAATGTGCAGAAACTATTTGCACCTTTAAACGAGGGCTTAAAACTATTGTTTACACCAGATTACAGTTAAATGTGAAACGGTTTATGTCATTATGTTGGATATTTTTTTTATTTTGATGAAGTGGTTTATGTAGCTCAATTTTTTCTATTATTCTTTTAATATATTTATTGTTTTAATTTAATCTGCTTCCCCATTCCCCTCTTAAGCGTTTAAAATGACCTTGTGCATGCAAGCCTTAAACATTCGCTACCTCTTGTCCATTGAGTGCTCCTCTTTGCAACCTTCTTGGGTGGCGGAGAGACTTCAGAAAAACCACTGGACTCGGACGAAACTGAAATTGGGGAGAGCTGTGACTGAGGGGACAATGCCTCATCCTGCATGGAGAAATAGATACAATGTAAGATCTCTGCAACAATTTATCAACAGTTATTTTTAAGTACAAGACCTGAACAGACTTCTCCAAACAAACTGAAAGCAGCAGCAACAATAGTAATTTTCTTCTACTGCTAAACATGCTTGACTCTTTGGATATGATACAAAGCATAAAGTCAGTTCTAACTAATGCATCTGAAACTTGCGGCGCATTAATAAAATATGAGTGGCTCTTCAAATTCTCCCAGCTGACATGTGCGTCCTTGAATTGTCAGGATAATTAGCAGACAAGTGTGTACCGACTGTTGGGCAAAAAAAAAAAAAAAAACTGTAACCCTTGCCCTTGTTTTGACACACTGTGATAACATCTGCCCGCTAAATTATGCTAATGTGTCTGAAGTTGTTGGCACCTTTTTTTAATGAGTGGATGGCCCACAGCTCATACAGACAGTTTGTTATTAATCTGACAAGGTGTTTACAGATTTTATTAATAAGTTTCTTAAATATTATTCTACCCATCAATATTCAATCCACATCTGGAGGAAAACAAAATAATTTTTTGGTCCAAAGTGGATACAGAGATGGTCAGGTATGGAAATGCTCACAACCGAAACGATTGTAAAACAATTTGCATTGGAAATCCAAATTCAAATGCAGAAAGCTGGGGAAGGGCGAAGCTTTGAGGACAGATTCTTACGTGTAAGGACGATGGAGACAAAGCTTCCACCGAAGCAGGAGAGGGGACGGAGCTCAGCGTGTGGGAAGGAGACAGAGAGTCCACACTCACCTCACCATCTGGATGCACAAAGACACGGACACAAACAATCAAGTCATTAACATGGAAAATCATGCAGCACAGTCCCAAAAACTCACCTCAAACCGTAACATCTCTCATGGCTACACAAAATTATGATAACATGCAACTTCACTCTTATATTATGAAAACACACTGCAACGATGGTCTTCATTTTCTTTTTAAATGTTGCTTAGTAACAAAGTATCCTTCACTTTTTGCAATCTTTGACATCCTCGCCCCCAAAATCTATAGAATTAAAGTTATCACTAGAACTTTGATTTTACAGAATCAAGGACTCTAATACTTCCAACTCAGAAATTGGATCTTTATTGAAAATGTAAAGCTAAAGACAAACAAAAAATATTACTTCGGTGGCTGTACCTGTGCAGGTGCTGCTCGTGTCCACTTCATTCCAAGGAGGAATGTCGATATCAAAATCCAGTCGACCTTCATTTGCCTGAGAACCCAAAACAACATCTTTTTTCAGTTTTTTACCAAAAAAAAAGTCAACTTCACGAAGAAATATCTTTCAATCAAATGTAAATTGCGACCATTTCTAAGTCTACATTGTTGATCCCAGGTCATAAAACCTGCGCTTACTTGACTGAAAGTGATACACCGTTATCACTAGATCAACTCTGTAGATACTCACATAGGCACCGCTTTCGAGGGCCTCGAGCAGCTCATCTGCATCCCCCAGGTCATCCAGTTCATCGAACAGGCTAAGGTCTATGTAGCGACAAGGACACAGACATATGGGTTAGATCAGTTCAGTCATAACAGGAATATAATCTATTGATGTTGGAAAAAAGAGTGATGATTTTGACATGGCTTCCATAAGCAGATTACTAGTCTTCACAGTAACACAACTTTTACACAATGTCAAAGCAATCTGGAAAATAGGACAGAAATTGCATTGAAAGAAATATGGTGATGCTTTATGTGACTAGATCAGTTTAAAGCTTATAAAATGCAGCAGAGGTTCTATAAAGGCCCTCATGTATTTGACCATAGCATTGTATAGAAGATTAATATTCAATAAGTTCTCTATATGTGCACCGGCCTTCTCTCTTATCTATATATTCATGTTTATGAGCCAGAGATACTGATAAAACAGCGTAATAGAGATGGCAGAAACTTTTACCTCCTTGTCCTTAGTTTGACAATTCAAAGATTAACACATGATCTGCCTGACAGAACACAATCAGAACAGCAAATTACATAGATGAAAAGTTGATGAGATAGTCAATATGTAAAAGGCACCATGTTAACTGTGCCACTTGACATCATTTTCACAAATAAACAATAGAAGCTTATACCATGATGTTCTAATAATGTTGTTGCTGTTGTTGCATAATGTGTTTGCATGTTATGCAACAATGTTTTGCTACTAGATCCTAAAAGTTCTCACTTTTCACAACTCTCAGGGCTACTGGTAATCTGTGGCACAAATGCGTCTTCTTCAAGTCTGACACTACAGTTAAAGTGTATCTATACAAAAGATTCATTGTCCTGGTGATTAAACTCTGATTCAGTTCCTAGGACCTGTACAAGTAGCATACTGTGTGCATAAGCAGCTCCTGAAAGCGGGAAATACAGCATGAAAATAACAAATTTTTAAATTTGTGCAATGTTGTATTGAGGAAATATAAAAAAAGCTTCATCTCAGCTGTGCCTCACAAGATTTACATCAACACCTGACAGGTCAGAATGATTAATCTAAAGACACACCTCACCTGGATATCAATACATATTAAAGTAATGCATTTATCTTTCAAACTACACATCAAATCTTGACTTGGCGTCTCTCTCCTGGTGACTTTATGTATCAATCTACCCATTTATTTAATCAAAGTGAAAGCAGAGATACTGATCTGGACCTCGTGATCTGGACCTAAAATAAGCCTTGAATACTTAACAGTTGGAGTACCATGTTAAATTTTAGTGGCTAATTGTAGCCATTGTTGTATGTTGTACATGGAAATGTTTGCATGTACATATTTATATAAAAACATATAAAAACATTTACAGAAAAAAACTTGAAGCAGACAAAATCACAATAACTAAGCTAATTTAGGGGTGTTTGTAATAGTTAATCGGTTTATTTCACTCTAAAAAAGAAACTGGCTATTTACATAAAAACCGACAATGTTACGTCATCTCAGCATCCATAGCACGCTAATGCTAGCTGGCTAGCCGAAAGTTGGAAACCACACCAACAAACGTTACGACATCAACCTCAAACTTACGCCGAGGTCGTTTTTAAAACAACAAATCGCCGTAGGTGATATAGCTTTACATGTTTTATTGTATTAAATCGCTAAACAGTGCCTACCACCCGCTTCCTTGTGTGGGTGTTTCTAGAAAGAATCAGATGTCTTACCCCACTCTCCTCCCTGATCGATAGGGAACGTGCCCGTTTCGCTACCCATCACTGGGTATTGTTGACAATTTCCGAAGTTTAACTTTAAGTCGGATGACATCTCCCTTTGAATTCATTAGTGACTTATCGCTCAAACGGAAACCAAGTGAGAGCGAGCGCAGACTCACATCACTGTCAAGTTAAATACACGTCTGTCTTTACGGTAAGTCCTACGGAAGCCGCTGAGGGATCAGTGAGCGCAGGCATGCACTGCCTATATTAGCCACCAGGGTGCGCTGTAGTATTAGTAAAGAGGAATTGCAGGTTGTGAAAGGATGCCTCTGAGTACATGTCCTTCGTGTTCGAAAAAAATAGTCTTTTATAGCTTAAAAATGAAATTCTGGGTAATTTAAAGAAGGTTAAAAACATTCGTCTGGGATAGTAGTTTTTAAGAAGGTCCAACATGTCTATTATCCCACAAATAAATTAATTATTCCATATTATTTGCATGTTTAAATTAAATTAATATTAAATTAAAATATGCATCCAAGGTCATTTAAATGCCTGTAATGTGTTATTTAATTTAGTGTGGTGAGGCTGAACATTAGCCTCTAGAAAATCATTTATAATCAATTCAGTGAAATTAAATCCGCCCGGAACGTATAGCCGCATGTACAGGGTCTAGTGCACATGTAATCATGTACTTGTTTGACAGCTCCTGGTATACCAGAAACATAAAAGAGAGCCAGTAAAAAAACAAGCTTGGCCAGTTTTTAAGGAGCGCAATATACATTCTCAACTCTACTATTCAAACCACAAAGGCATTTTCCTTTCAAATTTGGCACTGTTTGAAGGGAAAACAATCAGGCTTTCCAACCGCAAAATTTTCTGCCAAGAGGGCTGGTACAACAAAGAACAACACCAACACTAATAGTTTAATAATAGTGACCTGTAAATTCAGATTGTGAAAATATGCAACTCTTCATGAAGATGGTGGGTTTTTTTACTGCAGTTTGTTTGATTTTAGACAGCGCAAACAGTAGCATTGACATATTGACCCAGCTCAGATGTATTTTAGTGATAAGAACAACTATGAACACTCAGTTGTAGCATAAAATTGATTAAAGTATAAAATACGCTGGCCATCCTTTTAAGTCAATTAAAAGTTTAGAAAAGCATTGCGTTTTAAATGTAGATTTGTCTTTCGACATTGTAAAATTGAGTTGCTTTATTTTCTGCATAAATTAATTCCAGTCTATACCATCTTCCTTCTGAGAAGGCAGTGTTTAAATCTTACTGGAGTATTTGTGTGGTCAAGAATTAACTCTTCTGACTAATATGAGCATTCGGGCATTGCAAAGTGGGTCGCTCACACACTGATGACTGATAAGGGCCACACTCATATGTCAATCATGTAAGAGTGTCAGAGCTGTGCAAATCAAAGTGCAAATAAATGTTAAAGTCAGGTCAAATTTCCAGCTTGAGTGTGAACTGATGTTAAACCACCTAAAGGGTTGTCACCATTCTGGGCCGTGTCAGAAGGATTGGATAGGTTCTTCCACAGGGCTAAACTGCTGCTGACGTCTCACTCCTGGTGTGAATTCTACTTTAGTGTCACGACAGTGAGTCCAAGCATCTGGGTTTTAATCTGAAACATTTTGAACAGGCCTTTCTGCAATGCTCCAACACATCGAATGAGTTAGAAGTGTTTTTAATACATAAAACGTAAATAAAAGAACAAGTTCCTAAAGATATTATCAGGTGAAAAACACAATGTTGAGAAACAAATACGATTTCTGTTATGGCTAAATATGGTTTAGTAATAATAAAAAATTACTAATTTACATATATTATATATATTCTTTCACTCAGTGATTTTGAAAGCTTGGATGATCCTAACAGAGCAGAGACATTAGAGACATGGTGTGTTAAAAAATCAGCAGCAGGTGTACACTGGGCCTAATCCCTCATGGGCATTTCAGGCTATAGAGAGATTAACCTGAGGTGGTCCGGTTCAGCTCCTTTTAAAAAGAACAAGCCCCTAGTCTGTCTTAACTTATTACGGCAAGGTGACGACTAACGTGAAGGTCAACCATCTGGCAGGGGTCTGCAATCAACCTGCAGTCTAACCTAAAACCGAGTCATCTGTTTTTTTGATCTAGTAAACCTATATAATTAATATATGGTGGTAACCAGTTAACAGATTAACATGAATAATCCATAAGTGTTCTGACAATATCCAAGCCATCTAATAATACAGGCCACGTGTTTACTGTGTGATGTCTGGTAATCACAATGTATGATTGGAGCACAGTTTTAATGGATGTTGCCTCTGGTCTGCACCAGCCGAGGCTCATCATATTGATTGTTTAAAGCTTCTAACCCAGAGCTATAGAGAGCAGATTAACAGGTTAACCTTATAGTATGGCTCAACGGTTAATGGAACATCTGAGGAAAATGGATTAAGGCTTTTTGGTCACGTTGTTACAGAATCGGCTTTGAGTGTGCGTCCTCCCCCCCCCCCCAGCCTGAAACACATAAATGAAGAGGATTTTGCATTTAGTAACAATTCTGTCTAAAAGTTGATTCAACATGTTGAATAATCATATTTTGCTGTAATTATAACCACAGGTCTTTTAGGTATGATCTTTACCAACTTTACACATCTAAGAATTGTATCTATTCTTTGCAAATGAGCTCAAGTTAGATTAGATGCTGAGGATCTGTGAACAGCAATATTCAATTCTCATTTTCTCAATCGAATTAGGTCCAGACTTTCACTGTGCAACTCTAGCAAATAATTATTTATTTATTTTCACAAAAACTCTAGAGGTTTGAAGCTGGAACGTGATAAAATATGAAAAATTGCTTTTGCAAAGTACTTTATACAAGTAGGACAAGACACAAGTACTGTACACAATTTGGAAAATAAAAACACCAAATATGAATCCATCCACATTTACAAATTGATTTTATTTTTTTATCATGTACTTTTTTCCGAATTTAAAAATAATCATCCTATAGTTTTAAATCAAAGACTGCAGAAACTCCTGGTTTTTCACTGGAGTCAATCTAAACCACCTTCAGATATGTTTCTGTGGCCGGTTGTCTGCTTCAAACCGTTTTGCTGCTTATGAATTCATAAATTACATTAATGTCTCACAGCTTTAACGGCCTGTGCACAATGCAAAACAAAAGCACCATGCTGGTCTTGGAACAATGTAAAGCCAATTATGAGCAGAAGAGGAGAAACAAAGACTTGATGTTTTCAATCAAGTAACAAACAGCCTTTTGAAAAGAGGAGAAAGGCTTCATGCAACTTGCATTTATTATTTTTAATCAAGCATTTCCTTTGCTAAAGGACAAAGACTACTTTTGTGGAGTGACTCAGTATCTTTGACATTTGTGCTCGTGTTTTGAGACCAAACTGGCTGGTATTGCTTAGTTTTCCGACGTGTTCGAAACCAAAAGGAATTTTTTGGCTTAACACAAACCTAGCTGTGAAAAGGAGAAAAAGAGATGAAAGACAGAGCTACTTTTAAGCAAAGACAAACCACTTGGCTAAAAGGGAGCTTGAGCCACATTTCATCTTTTGTGTGCCAGATTGATGGCCTGTGAGATGGATGATGTTCTGTAGTGATGTGTGGCATTGTCTTATCCTCGGCCCGCACAAAGAGTCCGAACACTTATCATCTCGGGCTTATGTATGAGAGAGAGGGACAGGGAGGGGTGGAAGGTGGGGGTGGCTGAAGAGAGTCCAGGAAAGCGGGGGGTGGCGGAGCTCCCTCTGATAAAGCTTGATGGAGACGGGCTACTGACAAGAGGAGGCAGATGGAGAGAGTCATCTCCCATGACAACGCCTGAAAGTAACAGCCAAAAAGATGGGGGGAATGGTCAAACTGAGCTGGAGCACCTTCATATTTTGTGTAGGTGTTTTAGTGAATGCCTGGTAAAACTTGTGTCCTAAAATGATTTTTTTATTTATTTATTTTTCTGTAAGATGGTGACTGAATGTGATGGTTTGTTGCAAAGATTTTTATGTGTGTGTTTTTTTGTTGTTTTTTTTTACTTTTTTTGCGCTGGCCTTTTTTCTCTGCTCTGTTACTTCTAAACAGGTGGCCTAGGGGTTTGCTGAACTCAGTTTAAGATTAGTCTTTAGGACATTGTTTGGTGGGAATGGGCCTGTGAATACAAAGGGATTAGGGTTGCTTCACTCACTGTGAGTTTGTATTTGTGCAAAGGAGTGGGGGCAATCTGAAGTTGATGGATGGATTGATAAGCAAAATAAAACATTAACTGTGGTCATTCAAAAAAAAAAAGACACCTCTTATTTAAATACACAAACAGAAATAAATAAAACGTGTACACAGAAGTTGTACTTAAGTCCTAAAAGTGGGCAAAAATGTAAGAAATAAAAACAATAAAGAAGCCTATGTGAAACTAAGGTTTCCAAGAGAAATGTGAGAGTCTTTACTCCTTCCCACGTCCCTCTCCTTATGCACAGCAGTTTAAAGAAAGCAACCAAAATCATCTCAATGCCTTGAACCATGTGCCACCATTAGGGACACACAAAGGGAGATCTGACAAATGACCATTTTAATGCCCCCCTCTTTGACTTTAATGAATTTATACGTTATCTGGCCCTAATGGAGGCTGCGGTGGAGGGGCTGGCGCGATGCCATAACAAATGAAAAGCTCTGATTAGTGTAGAATGAGGCGAGAGGGGAAAAAAACGCTATTCATCTTGGTTAGCATCCTCCTGTGCGCCTTTATGGGTCGCTGTTACAAGGACGGCGGTGGAGCCGGGGGTGCTCGCCCCATTAGCGGGGCTGGCCGATAAAGGGGGTCCGCTGAGTGGTCAGCGGGGCCGGGGCGTTGACGGAGCGTCTGGCCGCTCCGCGGTTCAAGACTGTGAATACCTCAGCGCGGCTTGACTCCTGAATAACCTTCTGAGGTACCAGGAGCTTCACCCCTGCATGACCCCGCACTCTGAGCAGGGGTGCGCGAGGAAGGGGTGGGGGGCTGCGGGGGGTATCCAGACCAGGACTCACATTAACAATTAGGTAAACACGGGAGGAATCCCCCTCTTAAGGGAAAGGCTGCAGGAGATTTAAAAACAAGGGTTTGCGCCGACAAATATGATTGCAAGGTTAATCACGCGTTGCTCAGTGTGCAATTCGTTTGGAATAGAGTTGCGTTGCGCGTTGATGAGTTCATAATGGGAAAAGCCTACGGTTCAGACAGCAACAGCCGAGCTTATACTTAGCTAAAGCAGGCTAATCAATTGCATGAATCGGCGACATCGTTGTAAAACTGTCGCCACGGCGTTGCTCTGTCCTGTGTTTGAATCACAGCTGTTGCTTTAAAAATGGGCTTCCCTGCATTATTAATGCACCTACAGAGACAGCCTATCGAAACGAGCATTTAGTTGTTAAAAAAAAAAAAAGTATTGCAACACATTGAAGAAATATTTCACCATGACTCGTGCTGGAGCTCCATATCGACCACTGCTGTCATTGGGAGAAGCCCTGTTCTGCCGCGCCCCCCTCCCTGGCTGGGCCCCCGCGCTGAGCTGAGCCGCCTTGCAGAGTTCAGTCGGGCTGGGAGAGAGAGAGAAACAGAGGGAGGGAGAGAGAGAGAGCGAGAGAGAGAGAGAGAGAGAGAGAGAGAGAGAGAGAGAGGAATGCACTGGGATGCGGAGCGGCAACCACTGTAGGAAACCGACGCAGCAACTCGCTCGCTATGGACAGCAATGATCCATATTTACACCTCAGTAAGTAAAGGCTTGCGCTTTCGGCGGCGGTCTGTGCTCCTGTCGACTCTGCTTGTTGCTCGCGTTTTGTTTTGACTCGAGGGAATCGCTTCATGGCGTCTCCCCCGGAGGTCTGTCCTGTCCAGCGAAACTGTTCGCGGACTTTAATCGCCCGAGTCCCGCCTGCGACTGTTAGACTAAGCTGTTGAATAGTATAGTTTGCAACGCCGAATCCAGAGTTGTTGCCATTGCATAAAGTCAGGTGATCATGCCTGCGCCCGGTCTGGCAAGGTCAGAGGTTGGCACTTTAATTGCGCTTATGTAATTTATGGCGCTTGTCGCGCGTCTCTTGCTAAACTGTTTGAGACAGAAACACAATTTATTGGTCTGGAGCGGTGGTTTGGGTCCGAAGAGGGCTGCGTGCAACTGCGCGGAGGAATGTCGGCTTTCTGCAGATAAACAAACTTGGGAGTCCCTTTGAGGCAGCGGAGAGGAGCGTGCGTGCTGGACGCGCCCTGGTCAGCGCCGCGGGCTGCGGGAGCCTCTCCGGAAAACACTGCGATGCGATTTTCGTGCGGCAAAATAAGCAGCTCTCGGGTCACCCATTCTGACTTTGCCCTTGAACCAGCTGATGGCTTTCTCCCGTTACCCCTCAGTGACCGCTTAGGGGGATCAGTTTGCAACACGCGGAGTTAGTTATGGCCTACTTCGCTGCGCTCTCCCTAAACAGGATGATCGTCTTTACTGTTAAACTCCGATCTTTAATAAACAATTATTGAATCTGACTTGAGTCGCCACATGCATCAGCTATCATGTGATGTTGTTTTCATCCGGAACGACGCAGATCGGAGGGCAGCAGTGGAAAACCAGCAACAAGAAAAAAAAGATGACAGTAAAGCTGGAGTTAAATAAGTAGAAGTTGCATTTAAAGATGAAGAGTTTGAGTTTTGTCAGGTTACGACTACAAACTTCATTTTATTTAGATTTGATCAAGAAGACTAAAATGAAGTAGTTATTATTGTGAAAGGAATTGTAGTTGTTATAACCTTTTAATGACAGTGGGGAAGTCTTTGGGAGGGTCTCCACTAGCTTTGCATTTGCAAAAAACAACAACAACAACAAAACATCTGTCTGTTTACCTGTACTGAGCTGCATTTATTCTTCCATACCATCATTATGCTTCTCCATGGAAATGATGTGACCTGCATACATAGGTGGAAAAGTTGTCGACCAGAGCTCCTTGTTGATGTTGATACTACATGGCTTGTGGCAATCTGCTGGACGTCTTGTAAATTTATATCAACAACCACTTTATTCTTGCCACTCTTCCACAAATACCTAATTTGTGGAGTGCTTGACTAAGGGTTTCCCTGTTGGCAGATTATCTCTTCTGAGCCGTGGATCTTTTCAGCTCCTACCTTGTTCTTATGGACCTCTTCGCTGCTTCTCGGCTCCAATTACTGAATGGAGTCCACCTGATTAGGTGACTTCTGATGCTTCTGATGATACTGGGTTTATTCAGGGACGTCAAAGAAACATTTGAACACCATATTTGTTAGATTTGTACAGAAAAATGTATATCTTTTTTTCACCTCACAATTATGCACCTCTTTGTGTCCGTGCATTGGATAAAATCCCTTAAGATTTTATCCGACATTGAAATTTGTGGTCGCAACATTGCAAAATGCGAAAAAGTTTTGAGGTTACATACTTTTTTAAAGCAACTGTAGCTGCTGCTGTGTCCTGTTATCTCAGGACTACTTAGTGAGGCTGAAAATTGTTTCTGTAATGACGCCAGGTCCATGGGGAATGACAGAGACATGTGGATGGGAAAGCATGGAGAGAAGGAAACCCATGGTACAGAAGGAACAGAGCGGGCCCCCCCTCAGGGGCTTCACTTATATGTTGTTGTAAGTTTCTGATTAGGCAGTACGGCCGTCCCAAGAGTCATGCACTTCAACTGTGTTCAGCTGCGCTACTTCAGATATAGGTTCAATAAATTTCTGTTTTCCCAGTTATGATTCTTTACCCAAAGGGACATTTGTCAAGATTTGACAGTTTGGAGCTTTAAATGCAGCTTTTCCCAAAAAATTTGAATTGAAAAGTTCCCCAACATCACAACAGTCCCAAACTGAGGTTATTTATGGGTTGAAAATTTCTTCAAAATAAAATGATAAAAGTGGACTTATATTTTAAACACTGTACTATGGAGCACAGTACTCATAAAAAAATCAAACAAAAACAACAAACAAACAAAAACAGCTGAGGGAATATTTCAAGCCTTTCATTGTCTGTTTATTACATATTTTTGCGTCGACAGCCCACACACTCAGATGCATAATCGAGTCATAAATTGTGCTCATTTTTCGACGCTGTAATGGTCACCCTTTGTAATCTGTTACAAGCATGAAGCCGAAGGCGTGTGGAGTCAAGAAACAAGACGGTGATTATGTGGGGATTGTTTTTGTGATCTTCCTCCTCCTCAGTTTTTTCTCAGACATGTTGTGTTTCAGCAGGTTTTCACACAGGCCTGCCTTGGGCTTTGCAGTTATAGAATCAGCGATTCCTCCGCTCCCTCTCTCTGCGTTTCAGCAATTTTTATTTTTCGTCAGCGGAAGTGATTCTAAACAAGCTAACGAGAACCCTTTTGCTGATTTTTAACGGTGAGAACTTATTTAGCTCACAGATCGGGGAAGTCACAGCAGAAAGAAGAACAGGGTTGGAGAGTGGAGCAAAACAACAGGGAAATGAAGGTTGTGGGAGTAGGGGTGGTGAAGGAACAAGTCATCAGAGTTGATGTGAGGTCTCAACACTTGCCAAGGGTCGTTGATTCACCTCTTCGTGCACTCAATAAAACAAAACAAAAAGCATATACCCAATAACTTTCTCCGCATGCATCATATGCACATATTTCACTGAACAAAAAAAAAAAAAAGTGACGGCATCACATGACCTGAAGAATGTGGGTTTGTAGTATGGGAGCTTTAATGCTTAGTCGTGCACAAATCCCGCAGAGTTAATAAACCACACAGGTAAGGTAGGTGTGGCTCTCCACAACTGTTTGCTCAGGCACTCTATAGCTTGAGACCTGCAATTCTTCAGCGCCAACACGTGTACTTGCAGACAAAATATACAATGGGTCTTTTTTTGTTGTTGTGCTTTTCACTGGGCGTGTGCATTTGTATGTCAGTGTAAAGACTCAGATGTCTTTTTGTGCGCGTACGTGCAGATTGTGAGTTGGGAATAAGGGAAAAAAATATGGGGCGTAAGGAGGCCATTCTCTGGGCTAATTGCCAGTAATTAGTCATTAGTGAAGAAGGTCATAGCCATGATTTAATTTCAGCTTTAATCAAGCTGAGAACCTGGAAAGACCCATGGGCTGCCAGAGTATTTTGTCATGAGAGGTATTAGACTATTTCTTTGCTAATTATTGTAACAACAAACAGATCAGTGCATGGATGGAGATTGTTTTACATCTCTCTGATCTTGTGGGGACTGAGTTTTTAATCACTGAGCAGCTGCGCAGTAGCTTGATTAATGTTTTTAAATGGTTGCAGGTGCTGATTCATAGCCCCAGCTGCTAACGTGTCTCCAAATGTATTTCTTAAGGGAAAATGTCAAGCAAAGATACCCAAGCGCAGAAATTCAGAGTTTTCAGAAAAACTAAGAGAGTCCTGGAATTAAAGTTGGTTAAAAAAAAAAAAAAGAAGCTGACTCTGAATTAGTAGTTTCACTATGAGTTGTAGCATGCTTGAGTAGGCTGAAAGTTTAGAAAGGTAGACAAAAAATAATAATAATTTATGTTGATAATGTGAAAAAGTGCAAAAACAAAAAAGGGAGCTTGAATCATCTCTGTTTTAGCCTATGTACAACAAACTCAGCGATATCAGCGTAGTTTTGTTTATTTATAGTCTTACTGAAAAACCCTCATAGAAACATCCACACTCCGGCTCCAAAACTCATTTCAGAAAAATACTTCAGCGGAAACGCACTAAGAAGCTCAGTGGCTTTTGTCATGTTTACAGTGTGCTGATGTTTCATTTTTCGGGGTGTTGCAGAAGAAACAGGATGGTTATATTGGTCGCTCTCAGTCTCACCGCCACTTTCATGTACAGTATCTAGATTTAATATTCTTCCCGACACTTCCAACGAGCATGAGCCGACATGAGACTCTCACTGTATGATGACTGAAGGAAAAAAGGCAAAGTTTCATTCCACAAACATCTAAATGTGATCGATATTATTCTTTCAGTCTCTATTACTGAAAACAGAAAAGCAGGAGTTATTACCATGACTGCCAATAACAAGAGCAACGAGTGAAATATAACACCTACTGTTAAAGTTAACAGTAGTTTCCAGCTACTGGGGTGAATATTGTACATTTTGGCTGTTCTGCTGCTTATTATGGTTACCTGTAAGCCTTTTAATTTAGAAAGACCTTTTTTTTTTTTTTTTTTTTTTTAGCAAACAGTCTTTTTTTAATCCTAACCAAGTAAATTAAGCAACAAATAAAATTGTTAAACTATACATGTTACACAATTATGACTTCATGCTCTCAAAAATTCTTATGAAAGGACGAGAATATAAGATAATTCTTTCCTCCTGAGGTTATAGAGTGTGCCGATTATAATATTCCTAACTCAGATTTAAGAATAAGGAGTAACCTAAATTTAGTAATGCCAATTATCCTCCTCCCGCCTTTGTAATCTGTGTTACATCTCTGATTTCTAATTAGGGTTCTCAGGAGTTGATTTGACATGCTTAATGTGGGCCATGACACACTATAGTAACACAGCATGCTTTAAAGAATAAAAAGATTATTGTAGTTTCTTTCTGGCCATTTTTTTTTTTTTTTGTGTAATGTCTAAAAGCGTTGTTGTTCTTTGGCGTTCTCTCTTTTTCATTTGCCTGGCTGCCGAAAGACTTTCCTGCCCAACTACTGTCACCGAGAGGATAAGGTTACCGGCGTCTCTCATTCAAGTGATGTGTGGTCAGTCGATCGAGTGTCCTACAGGTGTCTCACACAAGAAAACTGTTGAGTCACGCAGAGTGAAAGAGATGCACACGTATCGGGGAAGGTTTCGCAAGATTACGGGACCACAGTTGAGTTAGTTCATAAGACGAACATTTGATAGGTGGATAGGATAAATTAGAATCTCTGCCAGCTTCGCATTTGTTCGCTTGGGTCATTTTTGTCAATCACATGACACGCTCGCATTCCAAGATAAATGAAAACTCCTGGAATCGTGAACAAATGACTGATTTGTTTGTGTTATTAAAACAAGACTCTGTTGAATTAATTCTTCAATAAGGACCATATTGCATATTACTAGCTACAAAGTTTGTATAGGCTCCCTAAGGACTTGCCAGGTATTGTTTCCCATTGCCTTTAAAGGCGTATTTTTGGCCCATGTTTGCATTAAGGTTCTCGTTTTGCGCCACGTTTTCTTGTCCGTCCCACAGCTTTGGCTAAAAGACAATTCCTGACATCCTGGAATGTCATAACACTTGTTAAACACACAAACAAACCAACACAACACTCAAGCAGAACTCACCATGCCATAAGTAATACCATTCTGCGCTCTTGCTGTTATGTTTATTTTTTTTGAGTCGACGGGAGATTTCAGATGCTTGGAGGAAGATAAAAGAGAGAATTCTTGAATATTTGCTCCCATGTTTTCACTTTCTCAGCCCATTTATGCTCAGTCTGCACATAAAGCAAGATATATTACAGAAGTGTCCTTGAATTCTATATATAAAAACCCCTCCGGTAGGTATCGAGTTTCTCTGTAATGTCTTTACATGGTCTCAAGGCTTGTTCCCTTTTACGAGGTAGTAATCAGAGTCTTCTCGTTGTTCTGGACTCTTTTAAGTTTGACCCTTGCCTCCCCTTACGCTTGACACCCAAGTCATGCAACTGCAACAGGTGTCTCAGCACAGCTACAGAACCATGCACAGAGAGACAGACATGAGTTGAGTGGGTGGTGGAGGAGCTGATTTGTGCAGTAGTCGGCCAGCAAACTGTTCCTGTGGGATTGATCTCCGTGGAAGGATAATCTGGGTAATCCTATAACTGGCGCCGGTGGACTCCACCTCCTTTATGCTATGCGGTGCCGCACCCCCGTGGCAGTACCAACTTGAAAATGGCTCCTCCTTCTCCACATGGAGCCTTTCCTTTCTGTCCTCTCCTAGAAAGTGTGTGATTTGGGATCCGCTGAAGCACAATTTGGTTTTTTTTTTGTTGTTTGTTTGTTTTAGGCATGTGGCACCCTGCCTCTTTACCTGCAACCGGAGGCAGCCCTGGGAGGGAAAGGGGTTACGGGCACTGTGAGTAGCAGTAACTGGATTTTTTTTCTTGTGGTTTTGTACATCTTGAAGTAAGCCCTTTCATTTTAATTTAAGTTGCATTTATCATGTTCAACCGTAGATTTTTTTTTTTCAATGGCTCACTTCATATCTGCTATTTGTCAATGAGGATAATTTCCATTGTTGCAACTTAATTTTTTTAGTGTTAATGTGCGTAAGCCCATGTTTGTGCTTTTTAAACCACTGGATAATTTTAACCAGTTGTGACAGCTACAAGGCTTTGCTGTTTCCTGCTAGAATTGAGAGCTTGTGACTCACTTGAGGTCTCACATGTGTTCAGCAGGGATGTCACTCAACCTTAAAGGACGCTTCCAGCTCTCTTTGCCTTGTCCTTCACTATCTGTTTAACTCTCAACACTTGTCCCTTCCTATTAGCCCCTTTCCATCATGGTTTGCCTCTGTTGTCCGTCACCCTGCATCCCTCCATCGGTCCAGGAGCGTCGCTGCTCATATTTCCTGAGATTGTGCCCAACTCGACTCACTGAGACGCACTGCACTGTTTATGAGCATGTGTGATTATCTCTGCGAGTAGAGCAGATAACAGAGAGCTATTGTACTCTCAAGTGTCCTTTGAGAGGCGCATCACTTCAGCTAAAAGTGTAAACAGCAGGGTGTTCAACGGAGTCTTGAGCGCTAAGTGTGTCCTTGTTGACTGCGGGAGGGCAGATTGTTCTGGTCTCATCTCTGCTGAGAGCACATCTGGACATTTGACAGCGCTTTAAATCCACATCATCCTGAAAGTTGAGGATTATGTTTGGCTTAAATGCACACTGTACCTGCTAGACGCTGAAATATTTTCTGCAGTATTTTCATTTTTTTACTATGAAAATACTTTACAGTTAAGATTCATATTTTTTATGTTTAAAAAAATAAAAAAATTCAATTTCTATCCAGTAGAAATTGAATCTGGAAAGGTTTATGCCTGCTTTGCCCTACACCATGTCAGTTCGACTTTCAAGTGGGGGTAATTAGTATGAGAAAAGAGATTTCATTCATTCATTCATTCATTCATTCATTCATTCATTCATTCATTCATTCATTTATTCATTCATTCATTCATTCATTCATTCTATCCATCCATTTTTTTGGTGTTGCTGATTGTGGTGTTTTCTTTTTCTTTTTTACTTGCATGTAGTATTTCAAATGTCCAAACGAATCACAACTAAATCTGCAGTTTTCTATGTTTCTGTCTGTCACTATTTAAGCTGATGACTGCAGGGATTATATCCTCTAAAACCATAAGTATGTCTGACTTCAGCGTTTATCTTAAAGCACAGCTGTGCCTCAGAGCTGCATCATAGAGATTGTGTTGGTTGTACCTCTAAGTCTCATTGTTAAATTGTACTTCAGTTTAAGCTTATTTTTCATTGTACTTTGCAAAGTAATTAGTGCATGTTTTACTGTCTAGGTTTTGACAAAATGAGACTTAACTTAAACTTCTTTGCGTCAGTGATAAACCCGTATCTACAACGAATTGTGTCTGTTGTTTAAACCTGCTTCTCACCGGGTTTTTCCACTGTAATCAAGGCAAATATTGTATTTTCCATGCCAGATCTGAAGGCTCAGCGGCGTGCATTTAAATAAGCTTTGTGAGTCGTCTGTCACTGCATTTCGCTGTGTGCTCAATAGGAGCCTCTCTGTGCATGTTTACTTCTTTCTTCAATTATTCAGTGCAGCCATGATCTTTCTTCTATCGCAGCTCCTTGGGATGTCCAGCAGTCAGGCTGCCCTTAATCAAACGCGCTGGGTCACAGCGTGAGCTTGTGTTCACCTTTTCATGGTCCTCCTGTGTAACAGGGGACAACTACTTCCAGGAACTAATTGGAGTTACCTCATCAGGCAGAGCCACGAGGGCGGATGCTTTGATTTGCATGGAGCCTTTTTGTACGGGTGTTTGTTTGCTTTTCTGAACTGCTTGGTCAGCCTGTTCTCTGTTAGCTCTTTTTTGTTTAAGCTTCAAACTTTTTTATCACTTGCAAAACAATCTTTATCTTGTCCTTGTCTCAGCCCCGGCCTCGCAATCGATATGCCGCTTCTGCTTCTGTGTAATGTGTCTCCCTCTGGAAGGTTTTAGTGCCTGTGCTGACGCAAAATGTGTAGAAAAAAAAACATAATCTGAAATGTGCTTCATATAGATGCAATGAAATATTTATAGGTATGTCAAATCTTAAATGTTGCTGTAACTCTGTGTAAAAGTTTGGGTTGTGGTGAAAGCGTGTACGAATATTTGTTTGAGTTCACCAGAGGGCACATTGTGGGGTCAGAGAAGTTCACCATCTCAATTTCTTGTTTTCACAGCCGTCTGACTTTATTGAACAAAACAAATCACATTTCTTTATGTTCTCTGCATGGTAGGAAGCAAAAAGAGCTCCATCCCGTTAGAAAAGAAGCCTGTCACTGACACAGGTGTCCTTAAAGCAAAATTAGACATTTTACTGTTGTATGCAAAACAGAAAACGTCACCATTTTCTCCCCTCTCTACCAGTCAGATTTGGTCTGGTTAATGTTGCAAAAACATAGCAAGATATTTTTGTTTCCTTTAGTTGCTTGTAGCACAAATTAACTTGGTGAGGTCTTTTCCAGGTTAATCTATGCTGTGCCATTGCTGTGCATTGCCTGAAAGTTGACTGAAAGGCATTTACATTGTTTTCTTAGTTTATGCTTTGATTTGAGATACTTGGCAGTTTGGAAACAGTTCCTGTCTTGAAAAGCACAAAACAGTCAGACACATGTTTTACATTACTTTTCTAACTGTAATTTCCATTGCTAGAATATCGGTACTTATCTTCTTTAAATAAAACCAGCCAGGTCAATAACTCACTTTCACCGTTTTTGAGATGAGCCAAGCAGGCGCGTCATCAGATGACCCTTCTGTCCTTACCCTGGATCCCCATAAGCATGCATTATTATTAGGGATGAGAGTGAATAACAAGTGACATGCATATTTCAAAGATGTGACAGGACTCAACTTCCACAAAACACTTTTCGGAAACCCATATCAGATGATTGCTCCAGTACACCAGCATGGCAAGATAGGAAACAGTAGCTTTAAGATTTGCATAACTTTTGGCCTGTCCACCAAAAGCATGTATTTATTTATTTATTTATTTATTTATTTATTTATTTATTTATTTATTTATTTATTTATTTATAAATACAAACTAAACTCATGTTTAGTTTGTTGTTTTGGATGTTTTGTAGTCAATAAATGTCAATCGAAATCAGGTCAGACATTAAAGAAAAACAGAGAAGATTAACAAATGTTTTTAAAAACACAAAGAATAAGAGACTATGTACTTAAAATTTAAAACATAGAAAAAACAAAACTGTACACCTACAAAACAAAATACCTGTCAAAAAAGACTGGTGAGTGAATCTGCATTTGTTTTTCGTTCTTATACTTTCTTACCCCATTAACACATCTGTTTATAATAATATACATAGGCTCTAAGCAGTTGGCAATTTCACATTCCCACCAAAGAGATTTGAAGTTTGTGTTGTGGTGTGGACGGGAAGTGGGACAGATCCCTCCCCCATCCTTCCATCACACTCTACATCCGTCCATCTCACCAACCATTGCTTCCCTTCCTCTCTGGCTCTCTTCCACTCCTGGCCCCCCTTCCTCCTCCCAGGGCCTCCCACCTTCTTGACAGCTGGCCTGCTGAGCTGCAGATACTTACTACGGGATAAGAGGATTTAGTGACACAATTGATCAAACATCAACCCCATTTAGGCAGGAAAATAAAATGAATGGTTGAAGCGTGGTATAGTTGTGTTGATGGATGCAGGGGATTTTACAAAGTTGTAATCTTATGCGCACACAGGCTGTGTGTGTGAGCACAATGCGGATGGATTCTCAGGGAGGTTATTTCTTAATTACAAGCCCGCTCCATGTAATGAGCTCCGCAGGCTATCCGTTTGATTACTTTAGGAAGTTCTCTGTTCTTTTGGCTGCAGCACTGTCAACTACAGACCCCTGTTTTTCAGACACTCACATACACAACCAGTCACAAAATGCAGATACTTGTAAGATATTTATTGAACAAACTGATGCACATGCTGAGGATTATTTGTCTTTGTTAGGGCTAATCTCTCAGACTTTAGGACTTGTGTTGCTGTTCAGACATAGATTTGCTGCTCCTCGCCCCCAACCTCCCTCCCAACTCTCCAGACAGGAGATATTATTAGTTTGGGGGCTATGGCCTTATTGAGTTACCACACAGTGGATCACTCCAGCCAGTTTCAACCCAGTAATTAGCCGAGTGGGAGTTAAAGGGTTTGTGGTCTGTGATGTGTATCTAAACCTGTTGATTATCAGATTGGTGTAAGACCTAGTGGCCATTATACAACATTATTGAGTTAATGATTGGTGTCAAAGTAATTTTCTAACAGGAAACACGATTATCTGATATTGTTTATGCTAAAGTTTACAGAAGGTTATGATAACCTTCTGCAGCATTCTCTGTTAAATTGATTAACAGTCTTAAACTTGTAATTGACTAGTAGAAAATCTAGCCTGTGTTTGTTGCATTTGCTGCGACGTATCATAAAAGTTGCACATCTTGTCGTCAGATCCAACTGTCATTATTGGTTGCTGATTTTGTTTGTGAGTTGCATGCTCCTCTGCTACAGTCGCTTCTGGGAACGATCTGTGCGACGAGAATGCTGCAGGTAGAGAATTCTCGTGAACTTGGTTTGGGAGTTTGGCAACAGGTGACCTTTGACTGGCGACGCCAGCGGTCAAAGGTGCCCTTCTCTGCTCTGTCTGTCTGTTTGCTCTCAGATAGATGCTGGAGCAGGACAGATTTGTACACAAAGAAAGGCAGGAAACTGTGTAGCTTGATTTTGTCTTATGCTGTTTTTCAGTGGATGCCTTTTTAATTTTCTGAAACTTGTTATAAAGAGGTTCATTTTTGTTATTTTGTGTAATAGAGACCAATTATTTCTTAATCTGTGGAAAATGCTTACAATTTTCCGTCAAGTTTTCATAAAATTACACATTTTACATTTAAAATTGCTTGACTCCTAACTTCTGACAAGATTTAAATCAATTTAGATTTAACATTCAGATTTCATGGAGATGATATATATCTGTGCTTATGGAAGAGTCACAATGCAGGTTATTTCAGGCCTTTTGAGTGGCAGTGGGGGCATTTATGCTTCATTGGATGGCCTTGTTGGCCCTTCTTCCTCACACTATAGTACATACACACCTTCACCTTTTGAAGCATGCTCACCTCTCCAGTCATTTCCTTTCAGGCATCCGCCCAGCTGGTCACCCATGTGTTTTGGGCTCCCCTGGGTGTTTAGCTCATGACTGCTGGAAGGCTTGTGTTAGGAAGCACGGTTTATGTGTATGAAGTGTGGATCTTGTGTTGCAATGTACAGCAGGAGCAAACAGAAGCAAATTCTCGCTGATGTGTTTTGACAAGTATCTCATTGCTCAGTGTCTGAAAACCATCTGCACAGTACGTGGAAATTTCTAAATATGGCTAAGCGTGGTTCATCAGAGTTAGGAATCAGCTGAGACAATAGTTAATAGGCAAAGGCCTCATTGTGTTTCTCTTGGTGTGATAACTTTGAGATAAAAATACAACTATTTCACACATTTCACACATTTCACACACATATATACCTGCTTTCTGTAGAGGAAACGTACTGATGATAAACCAGCACATCTAATCAGCCATTTGAATGATGGGTGGCACTATGCTCGTCTCCAAACAAGTTTCTGGGTAAAATGAAGAGGAAAGGTCCTCCTAAAATAGTCATTAAAAAAAGGCTATTGTAAGATGCTTTTAGTGGATTTACTTTAAAAATGCTGCTATATTTCTATGTATAATTTTTAGATGTGTTCTTTTAAGCTTTAAAAGTCATTCATTTACATTTTTTAAATGGTACAATAAGAGTCTATTGTGTACAACTGTATCTGCTTTTGAACCTAGAGCTTAAACTCAGTTTACCGGGGAAAGTCTTTAAAATGCTTGCCCTAAAGCAGGGTTGTTTCCTCTTTTCATTTGTGCATATCTTCCTTTTTGTAAACATTACATTAACAACTTAGAAAATCTGTTGCAGTGACCTTCACACATCACTCAGACTTACTAATGTATATGACAAAAGGAGCCATTGTGCCTTGGTTAGCAGGTGTAGAAATTAGCAGTGAATTAATAGAATCACAGTATGTCACTCTTTAGTTTAGTTTTTGCTCAAACAAAGTTTATGCCTTGAATTATTTCGCCATGCTAAATTGATTGTAGTGAGGTGTCCAAGATTTTAACTGCTCCGCATTTTTAGGTTCATTTAAGAGGCATGAGACTGTTATTGGAATATTATAAGTTATATATTTTTATTCATGACAGCTCGTGTTCCTAACCATATAAGAAAAAGTCTACTAGTTCCCAGGATCTCTTTCACAAAGACATCTTCTCTGAAAACTGTCACTGCAGGTTTAGAGTTGCATTTTCTTATATGTGACGAAGAAAGTTGATCACGCATTTATTCAGTAAAAAGAAATATACAATAATAAGAAACTGGGTTTTTTTTGTTTGTTTGTTTTGCTAAATCACAGGTGCTCTCCTTCTCTTCTTCTGTTGGGTATAAAAATGATGTTACACAAACACCTTTTCTTACACACTTTTCAAAACAAGAAACACCAAAATATATGTCATTTAATCATTCACGTAAGGTGGACATGTGGAGAGAATCACAAGTCAATGTGAAGACCGGAAAATGTTTTCTTGCTTATGGTTGCCCATATTTAGTCTGAGCAAAAGTTAAAACAACTGGAACTGAGACAGACAGCCCTGTTCAAAACTTCCTGTTGGGTGACCACAGCAATATTTATAGCTGAGATTATATCACACACACACACACACAAATATATATATATATATATATATATATATATATATATATATATATATATACACACACACACATATATATATATATATATATATATATATATATATATATATATATATATATATATATATATATATATATATATATATATATATATATATATATATATATATATTTGTGTGTGTGTGTGTGTAAGCCATGGTCATGGTCATTTGCACATTTTTATCAGAGACTGTTAGAATTGCTATGCTATGTTTTCCAAATGTTTGTTGTGACTGCTGCCCTTTTGTCATATTGTCTGCTTACCAGACAAGATGTTTGTGAACCCGAGGGGAATCTGCCATGCACATAAAGAGAGAGGTCAGTGCACAGAATCAGACACGGTACATGCTGTACAGTGGTCACCTATTATGCAATCTTGTTGACTGGCTCCACATTGCACTCCAAAGTGAGGGAACACTCCCACTATTGTTAAATTGAAATCTAGGTATTATTATATTTTTCTGTACAATTTTACTTTAAGGCTCAACATATTCCCTAGAACTCTTTTTCTTCCAGTGTATTTCTGGGGTTAGAGGAGGAGGCCCTTCTGCCTTTTTATCATTGATTGTAGGGTAAGAGAAAGTGAGCAAGTCAAAACGGGGTGGAGGCCATAGTCTCAGTCCTAAACAGGAAGTTGTGCAATACCTGTAGCTCGGCAAACAGAGAGGGACTGAATGGCCAGCTGTGTTCATTAAGTGTCTGTACAAGAAAATATGCTACTTCCAGCCAAGGAGGCAGCAGGCAAACATTATGACACTCCTCACATTACTTGGACTTTCCGTTTCCTTTAAAACGATGTTATTGTCTGAAAAATAAAGTGGGAAAAAACTGATCGGGCCTGTATTGCTGCCAGAGGTTAAGTATTAGGACATGATTTCAAAATGTTTGCAAAATAACAAGTAATTTCTTTCATTGGTGGCTTTCAAAATGCTAAGAAACTGATGTCACAACATTGGGAAACAAAACACAAAAAAACAAACAAACAAAAAAAACATTGTCATTTTGAAAAAGGAACAATTTTTAAGGGTTTTTTTTCCTCAGAATTGGACAAATTAAAGACATTTAGAGTTGAGTGTCTGGAACAACAGCTGCCTCTGGGCAACAAAAAGACTTCTTGGAGTTTGTTTTTGTGCTTGCATTCCCTCCAGATCAAATAAAAGAGCACACAGAGTTGGAAAAAGACTAATAGCTTTCCAACTGCATAAAATTTATACAAGTAAGTAACTGCCAATGACTCAAGTCAAGGTCAGAAACCGTTTAACTGTCAAGTTTAGTTAATATGAATCATGGCACAGGCTGTTTCTCAAATGGGGCATTTTAAACGTTTATCATAAAAAAAAGGAAACTTACAGGTTTTGAACGGGACCTGGAGAAAGGACAAAAATCGCAGGCGTTTAAACGGAAGGCTCCAGTACTGAACAATGAAAAATCAGCAACTTCTGCACTGAGGCAGAGTAGAGCCAGATAAACTAATCCAGGGAAATATGGTACAGCTGTAGCAAGGAGAAGGCAGATGAGAGCAAACTGAACAAAGACTCCAGGTTTCAGAAACCAAAAGAAGTAAATGCCTGACAATAATGCATATTATTGCATAATGCATTCAATCAGCAACATCTTTGACAAATGAAAACACAGTGGATGGGGATCTAAAGAGTTGGAGTTTTCATGCAAAGAACAAGTAAATAATTATTTACTTATCTTACCATGTCAGATAAAATCCTGCCTCACTATTAGAGCATTTGTTGTATTTTGACTCAGCATGCCCGCTTGTAACAGTGCTGCAGAACAAAACAAAGATTGTCACAGAATTCAAGTCCAAGATGTTGTCGATTGTGTTTTTTGCTATCACACTCCCACATCCTAGCACACGAAAATGTGACATTTAAATATGACCTTTGGCACTGCGCCCATTATCACACTGAGTGTGTGTGTGTGTGTGTCAGTGTGTTTGGTGGGAGAAGGCACTGACACAAAGGCAGCTGCTTATGCAGTCTGATCCAAATGTTTACATCCTTACAATAGACATGTCATTGTTCATCAGTAACATTTTGCTTAAGGCAACCCGATTTTATTCTGTTTTGGGTTTTTTTCTGAGTCAACAACATCAGCCTAGATAGTTGTTGCTGCATTGGGATAGCCTGTGGCCAGTGTGTAGTTTTGTGTGCGGTACACAGTCGTACATGTTTTACATGTAAATTGTTATTTGGTGAAAGTTGTGTGGCTCTCAGCTACGACACATGCATGAAATTACACTGTATGCCCTGTTAACCAGCTGACTGACAGCTTTTCTAAGTAGGTCATCTATGTAAATGCCAGCCTGTCAGTTTACATCAATGGATGCAAGGCAAAGTCAGCGCCCTGTGACCGAAATCAGGTGGGCTTCAAACAGTATAGCCATGCACAGCGAACATCGATAGCACAGAAACACATGGCTTCTTTCGCTAACATGATCTCAGCTGGCTTTAATCTTTTCTTCCCCATACAATCACAATTAATTTGACTACCTTTGGAGTCAATCACTGAATTTGCAGCTTTATCATGAAAGACATTAATTTACAGATAAACTTGGAAAAAGCTATGCAAGTGTCTGGGAATTACACTTGTTAGGTATGAACAAACCTGACAACCATTCTCAATTAAATGGTGTCACTAATCTAAATCATTATGGTGTCAGCATTTATGCTCATTACACTAACGTAAGCAACTATATTACAAATGTTTTATTTAAGTGTGACATATTTAATTAAGACACTTAATGTGAAGGTTTTTCTTAGAAAGTTATTTTTTTTTATTATTGTGGTTATTACACACACAGTATTCTTTGGTAATTTGTTAATAGGGAAGAGAGGTGTTTAAAAAGAAAACCTTACAGAATAAATGTTTTCACATTAACAGTCTGATATATTATGTGACTGTAATAAAATTTTATGTATTTTAAAACACGTTTTTGTCAGGGTTCCCAATAATAATATTTAGGTGTCAAATTGTGACCCAGAGAAAACTTCACATAACTGGACCCAGAATGTTGAAATGAGACGAGATGAGCTGAATCACTTGATAGCCTGCCGATTGACTAATATTTCTACTAATATTTAGCAATATTACTTATTTTTTAAGGTTTATTGTCTTTCTTCATGGTCAAAAAGTACTGCTATGTCAAAAGACGTATTGACTGGAGCCCCGGTATGTACGTCCCAATCGCCATGGCAACTTAACAATGGCAGGAGACAGCATGGAAACATTTTTTTAGTAGGATAAAATGTCTAAAGGTTCATCTCAATTATATACATCATCCAACTGAACAGGCTTAGTTTAGAAAGGACATTGTGTAATGACAAAGAAATTGTCAGAGCAATTTTCAGTAATACAGTAATAAAGACATATTTTTGCTGATATCATTAAGCCCTGTATTAATGTAATCACTTTACGACTTTCCTTGAAAGTCTGTCTGTAGGTTACTGTATGTTCTAAGGTACGGGTGTCAAACCACTTGAAGGCCGGCGTCCCGCAACTTTCAGACGTGTTTTTGTGCCAACATGCCAGAATCACATGATTAGTTAATTATCAGGACTCATGAGTGCATGAGGATGTAATTCAGTCCTTTGATTCAAGTGTGTTAACCCTGGAACACACTGAAAGTTGTAGGACCCCTGCTCTTGAGGCCTGCAGTGTTTGTTCGGTAATTGCGCTGCTCATGGTGGCAGCAAGTTGGAATAGCTTTGTTATGTTAATTTGAATTTATTTTCTTTGTAGACTTTTGTCTACAATTCTTTTTTGGTGGCGGTGTTGACCTTCTGGATATACTACTTCTGGTTTTGGATGAAGTTTTTTTTTTAACTTCTGACAGTTGTTTTGACATGTAACCATGGCAAGAAGGTACTGTTTTCACAACTAGGATCAGTGTTTTTAGTATCTGTCAGCTTATTGTTTTGGTTGTAAGTCTGCTTAATCTTTTCTTTTAAAGACTATCATAAACCTGCAAAAAGCCAACTGTTCAACCAGATGACAGATAAGCTGGTGGATCGTTTAGGAGCTCAGAAGAGAGATATTTTCCTCATGAGTCGGCGGAAACCTCAATGGGTTATAAACTATGTGTAAATATTAGACTTTGATTCATCATTTGGAAGGAAACTGGAGTCTGATTGAGTTATGATTAACACAGTGCATCCGGTTCAAAAAGTAATTCATGAGGTCAAAGTTTGTAGAGTTAAGTAGGTTGCTGAGTCACTCACTACACCTCTATCTAATCCAGACTCGGCAGGGCCAATGAGTGCAGGCCACCCGCATCCCCCTTCCATGGCTGGCATGGTGGGACATCCCTCAGTCATCAGCACCTCCAGGCCCCTACCGTCCCCGATGTCCACCCTGGGCTCGCCGATGAACGGCCTGGCATCGCCTTATCCCGTCATCACGTCGTCTTTGGGATCACCCTCCATACCCCTCCAGTCTACTCCCAACATGAACTTTGGACCAATCAGCAGTCCACAGGTGAGAAATCTATGGGAGTAAGCAAGAGACTGGAATTTTTCAAGAAGTAGCATATGTATTTTTGAAAGGTTCTGATATGTGTTTTGTTTTTCTGCCCTTTAAACTGCTTAAAGTTACCCTTTCTGCTTTATATTTTGAGTCTGAAAATAAAGTACTTAGAGAACTTAACGTGCTTAACTCTTGATCATGTGTCTTTCATTTGTGGAATATCTTACAGCAGATCAGAGGCTGATATATGGGTCTGTCCACTTGCTCTCTCAGGCTCTCCTCTTTCTCCTTAACCTTTCTGTTGACCTTTAAACTTCTTGCCCTAAAGGTCATCTCTGAGTTGTGAAGTACTGCTGTGATGCAGAGGGTTAGTCCCTCTATAACTGCAGAGAAATCCTGACAGCCAACATTACATTTCATACATATTTTTATATTAGAAGAAGTAATTTAGAAATACAAGTCTGCCTTACTAAACATATAAATACTGGATAAACTTTCATGTTATTTTATGTTAGAATTGGAAACTTTTATAAATTTTTTGTAATGATTCAATACTTTGTGTAACCATCCTTTTCTGCAATTAAACAGCAAAATAACTGGAAGTGAACAGGACTGAACTACGCAAACTAGCTCAGATCAGTCGGTGGACATTTGGTCTCAACTTTAAATACGCCATTCTCGTAACACTTATGTTTTAATCTAAAACATAATGTAAGTGCGGCAAGCTCTCATAGCCTAACCCCATAACGCTCTTTCATACACGACACATTTCTTTTAAAATACAAAATGAAGTCTTGAATCCGACGGTCATCTATAAGTCTTTACTGAGCTTTACTGAGGAAATAAAAATAACAAACAGATTCAAAACAAATAGAAAGTGACGGTCAAAAGACTGTTACTGTCTAGGTGCCAGACTTCTACAATGAGCAAGTGCTTTCATCTTTTATAAACTAATTAGTCAATAACCAATCAAAAGGCACCACATAATAAGCTTAAGCACAATACAATTACAGATGCTTATCTTTTTCAAATAGAAGAGTAACAAATTAAACTCATGTAAACACAAAATTACATTTTGTATTAAGTTACAAAAATGTACATATGGCTCTGACACATAATTTAAATCTGGCTGTAAGTTTAGAGTCATTGACCTGCTGAAAGGTAAACCTTTGTTCCAGTTTTTAATACTTTTCCGGCTCCCTGCTGCCTTTCTTATAGAATTCTGCTCCATCAACTCTGACCTGCTGTGACTAACAGCATCCCAACAGCATGATGCTACTTTCACCGTGTTTCATGTTGGGGATTGTTTAGTGTTAGTTTTCTGCCTTAGGAAGCCTTTTTATGCAGGCCAAAAGATTGAGTTTGAACTCATCTGACCAGCACATATTTTTTTCTATTTGCTGTATCCTCTGTACATGCAAACAGTGACTTTCTTGTCATTTATTTGTGAAGGCGAGAACTCCAAAGGTGTCACCGAACGTCTGCATTTGTACAGAGATTATGAAACACAGATTGAGTCTCGAAGGAAGTTAAAGCAGGCTGAATACAAATGAATGACATACTTTCTTGAATCCTTTTTGTTAAATCTATAATTTTCTTTCCTCTTTATTGTTTGTACTACTTTGTGCTGGTCAGTCACATCCCTGTTGAAATATATGGCAATTAGTGGTTTGTGACAACAAAACCTTTGAAAAACTTAAAGGTGTGTAAATACTTTTGCAAGGCATTGGAACTACGAGGCACAATGGGTCACTTAACAGCAAATGGAAGTGTCTGGTTTATGTGATCTTGATGAAATGAATGAAGTACAGCCCCCTAAGGAATCAGCTGTTCACGCACATGATCACATGGTAGTGGCTGAACCGAGGCCCATGCTGCAGGAAGCAGCAATCAGCGTTATAAATTACTTCAGTTGTGGTATGGATCCAGCCCACGGCGACACTCTGGGTAGATGTGGGTGTTTGATGGCACAGTTTCTTTGTCTCTGTTTGGCGAAAGCAAAGGGGCAATTCATGCTCGTGCTGTCAGGTCACTTTATGCATTTTGTGCAAAGGCACGGGCAAAAACTAAGTATTGGTGTGGAAGTGCATAACCTCAGATAACCATATCTCTATTCTGGTTTTAATATTGCTCATAGAGGATGTTAAAAGTTTTCATGAATCATTTCTTCTCTATAGATGGGTCACTGTTGAGATGGACACTTCTTACAGAACATACTAGTTACTGGCGTTTAAAATCCTTTACTGGCTTTAATTTTTGTAAGGATGTTTTGGCTCCATGTTTATTTGTATTTAAGAGTGCAACTGACAGTTGATTTCATTAACAATTCAGGTCAATGATTTTCTTAATTAACTCATCAATCGTTAGTTCTTTCTAGACAAAACACTGTGAAAGATGAATTTATCTATTGATATCAACAGTGTTTTGGGTCAGAATCAATTGACATGAATGCTATTTTTATTTTAAGCTTCCAGTTATTTAGCTCAGGCCTCAGTAACCATTAAAACATATTGGAGCTGCATGTTGCAGACTCCTCATCCTGCTGATCCCCTCGGTTTTTCTGAGTTGAAACATAACACTGATAGCAAAACGATGATTTTCAAAAACCAGAAGGTTGTGCAAAACTTGGCTGTTATTGTAGATTTTGTTTTTTCAAATCTACACAGTGTCAAAATCAAAAGCTTAAACATACACAAATTTGTGTCTATAGCAGAGTAACCACATTTCCTGCATGAATTCAGGCACATTCTCAGGTCTAATCTTATTAGAATTGGTAGAGGTCATTTGATCTGAATGGCTCCCCAGCAATGACCCAGCTTTTGGGCCAAACTGGTTAAAAAGGATTGAGGTCCAGAAGGATAATGCTGTCCTTCTTGACACTTCATTGTTCTAGTCTGCCCCTTTTAAACCTACCCTAAAAGAAGCAATGTGCTCTTGTGTTGAATAAGGAATACATTCAACACAATAATCAATAATCCATACTAAGAGCTTGTAGTCCTTGTCTACAGTGGTTTACTGTTTTTTTTAAAAGCAGCATCCTGTCTGTACGACAACGCTGAAAAGGTTTACTTTTTTTAGTCTTTGTGATATTAATTATTTGTGACAACACCATTGCATGCTAAAGAAGAATCGCTGTTCACCACTGACTCACCGATGAGCGAGTACGGAGGAGCTGATGTTTCATTTAAGTATGACTATCCGCCTCCAGGCCACCCGCACTGAGAGAGGGTGACAGATGCATGGAAAACCAGCGCTCTCTGAGAACATAAGGGAGAACTAACATGAAGGAAAACCTCTGGTAACCTTTAGAGGTCTGAAATACCCAGGCCCAGTCGGCCATCAGAGGATCTGCAGAGTGCATGTTGTAAATAAGTGATAGGAAGAGCTAGAGGTGACTTTGGATTATCCATATGTCATTCTCAGCTAAATATATAGGTCAGAGGCATGTCTCTCTCTCTCAGTTGTTTTGCAGATGTTTGCAAGTTAAAGAACGTGAGGTTGGGAGACAAATGTGCATTCTGCAGGGTTGTTGCCGACGGCCCAAGGTCAAAGGGCAGGATGTCGATAAGAGGCTGAAAATATGCAGGAGTCAAAAGCTTCCACTGTCTTGAAAGTGATTATGTAAAAACTTCCATTTCTCGTGGATTGATGTCCTTGTTAACCTTGTTGACGTTTAAGTTTGTTATTGCACAGCGTGATGTGAGAGCCTGGAGCCAGACGTGTCACTGATAGTGCTGCGACAAAAGTATCTGCTCCTTTACAGATGTGCTTTTTTTTAGTGACAGATCACAAAACAACATTTATTATCAGACAGCAATAACCTGAATATGTACAAAAAGAAGTTAAACAAAATGATGAAATACGCCTGGAAAATTCAGTATTTTTAAAACTTATACTGCCATTTTTCCCCCCACAATTAAGTGACTATTTTATCGTAATTTGTTGTAAAAATGCTACATAGATCAAAAACAGCTCAAAAGAAAGTGGTGCTCACTGCAGCCCGGCTCTGGCCTGCAGCTCCGAGGCAGAGTTTTGGGTAAATACGGGCCACATTGTAGTAGCTGGCATTAAGGCACCCACAAATGGCTTTGGTTTTGCTTTTATAATTTTACATAATGCCTTAAGGATTTAGCACAAAAGAAGCAATGTCAACATCTCAAGCACTGCAGGCCTCAACCACCTCATCTATGGTCTGGGTACTTGACTCAATAATAAGAAAGTGATGAGGCAAAAATTACTTCCATTGGAGAGTTTCAGGGTGAAAATCACCAAAATCAGACTATACTTAATTCTGGTATATGTTGTGACATGGACCTTAAACCGGCTGTTTGTTCTTGAAATCCCTCTGATGTGGCGGGAAAAAAAAAAAAAAAAACCCTATTCCACAAAGAAGAATTGCCTGAAAATCCACTAAAGACTTGTTGGCAGTTACTGTAAACACCTGAACCAGTGGTTGTAGTCAAAAGGAAATATGTTTCACACATAGCTTTAGAATGGCGTGGGTAGTTTTATGTCCCTTAATATTTTCAGCTTATCATTAGCAATCTGCATTGTGTATTTATAGTTTAGTTTATTGATTTTATCAAGTGTTTGTTCGATAATCTGAAACCAGGAAGCGTAGCCAAAAGCAGAAACCAGTGAAATTTGTCAGGCAGAAAATGCTTTTATTTTACAGAAATGTGCATCAGTTAAAATGTCCATTTTTTTTTGGAAACTAGTGAAGACCATTTCTGACTGTAGTGGACACAGTATATTTAAGTATCTTTAAAAAGGAAATTCTGTCTGAGTGCCCTCTGCTGTTGTTTTTGAGTACTGCAGCACTCATGTGTATCCCCCCCTCTCTCCTCCGCCTCCTTCAAGTACACGCGCTCAAAAAAAAAACTTGTATGACAAGTCTCAGAAAGCGGATTCAGCCCCTCCCTCTGACCAAGCATGTGATCGTTTGCTGAGACACTTTCACAATAAAGTGTGTGGGTGGGGAGAGGAAAAAAAAATGTGATCTAGCAGAAGGCAGAAAAAAAAAAAAACAGAAAGGGGAAGGGAGATACTGTCATGAGACTGCTGAACTCCTTTCGCTTCCTCTGTACTTCCTCCTGTGTTCTGTTTTGCTCAGCTCCAGCCACCCCAGCCTCAACTCTTTATTTTATCCTCTGTCTTCCTGCCATCCTCAGATGAACTCAATGAACAGTGTTAGCAGTTCGGAGGACATCAAGCCTCCACCGGGCCTGCAGTCTCTGGGAAACATCAACTACCAATGTACGAGCCCGGGGGGGATGTCAAAGCACATCTGTGCTATCTGCGGTGATCGCTCTTCAGGTAACACTTGGGGGTGGACCAAGCATTGCCAGGAATCCTCTCGAGTTTTGTTCTGCTTTTCTCCCACTCTAATTATCTAGACCTTGAGATGTTTTCCCAAAAAAAGAGTTACGGATTTTGTGCTTCAGAGCAGATTTGACGGGTTGGATTTATGTCACACAGGAAAGCACTATGGTGTGTACAGCTGCGAAGGCTGCAAAGGCTTCTTCAAGCGCACTGTCCGTAAAGATCTCACCTACACGTGTCGAGACAACAAAGAGTGCCTGATAGACAAGCGCCAGCGGAACCGCTGCCAGTACTGCCGCTATCAGAAGTGCCTGGCCATGGGCATGAAGAGAGAAGGTGAGCCTGTGGAATCTTTTTAATTCTGTACAGTTCTGATCGTTTGTGAGTCTTATTTTCTGTTTGAACACATAAACAGGTTCAAACAGCAAGTGTAGATGACATATGATTTTTTGATTTGAAGCTTTTTTTAATCCTAGGTAAATCAACCGATCTTCAGTTTTATAACAATGAGGGAAATAATATCTAACATTAAGCAGATTAAGTGGGTTTTTAGTGGCTCTATATTGATTTGATATAATCTCTTACTTGAAGTTGTCAAGGTTTTAACTAAGACAAGTACATTCTTCACAATTTTAATTGTTGGAGGTCCATCTACAGAGCCTTTTAACAGGGTCGTGTTAAAACAGGAGTTTTTTAAATATAGTACATCATTTCCTAACTTTATGACCTATATCCTGTGTTATTACCTTTTTTTTTAAAAAAAATAACTTGATTATTATTCTGTGGATCATTAAACAAAAAATTTCTTTCATTTCCACAATTCAGTCTTCTTGAGCTCACACACGCACACGTTATCAGTTATAGTAAATTTGTTGAAATTGAGTAAAGTTCAGCTGTCCTGCTCCCAAAGTCATAGCTATACATAAAGTGAAATTACTATAAATCAACGTTCATCCAAAACTTTTAAACCTTTGCTGAAAAACCAACGGTGAGGAAGGATTGTATGTATTCAAATCAATTTTTTAAAAAAATAACATTTTCATTATTGGATTAGGTTTGAAATTGTCAAGAACTAAATCTGACAGCAAATCTGCAGGGCCACCATAATAGAGATAATAGAGCTGTGGACAGGAGATGTTCTCACAATCTGACTGATCTGAATGAAGTCTCCAATGCAGAGTGATCAAATATTAACACTTCAGGATCTGGGATGCTGATAAACTCCCTCCAAAGTAGACAAATCATATTTAGTGAACTAGAATATGCGTTATTATGAGGCCAGTTTGTCTGAGTCAGAGTACCTTCAGGCATTCAACACACTTTTTCACAAGCTCACATATCTGTATCTAAAAGCTTGAACTTAAATGGATGTTTTGCGTGTGTCCATGTTTGGGTGTGGGTGTGTGTGCAGCCGTGCAGGAAGAGAGGCAGCGCGGGAAGGAGCGTGGCGAGAACGAGGTGGAATCCACCAGCAGTTTCAACGACGACATGCCGGTGGAAAAGATCCTGGATGCTGAGCTGGCTGTGGAGCCCAAAACGGAGACGTACAGCGACGGCAGCCCCGGAAACTCGGTAAGGATCTAAGTCACACAGATAGTTGCCTTTTGTTATGAGACAAAGCTCCTATTTCCATAATATGTGCTGTATCCATCTAATGGGATCGATAAACTGGGGAGGAAGCGACATGTATTACAGATTATGAAGCTAAACATAAAGAACTGGACCAGTCCAAGTTTAAATGAGTTTAGAAAGGAATCTATAAACACTGATAAAGGATTGCTTGATGTGTTAATCAAAGGTTAGCCAGGTTAAGCAGCTTGAGAGACTAAATCCAATTTACACTTGCGGATGTTATAATCTTTACTCTGAAGTCCGATTCAAATATCTTACGGGAAATCGAGTCAAATGCATTGATGCTTTGGAGGATATCGCTTCCCATTTTGCACACTTAGAGAAAAATTATGTTGACTAGTCTTTGCAAAATAACCCAAACTCTGTCACACTGAATAAAGACGCTCTTTACAGCTCTAGCTGCATATCGACGGCTTTTTCCCCGCTGGGAGGTGAATCCGGTTTGAAAAGCTTGGAATATGGGATTATAACCCAACCCTGTTTAAAACTTCTCCACAACTTTTTCCTTGACCCGTCTGCCCTGTGTACATATTTTGAACTACTTTTTCTTTTCCTTCCATTTTCTGAATAGGTGCTGATTGTGTTCAACCATCACATAAACTGTTGCGGATCATAGTTGAACATGACGAAATGTAAAAAATGGATACTTTTACAAGGCGCTGTTTTATTAAAAATTATTGTGGAAAGTTTCTTTTCAAATTAAAGACTATTTCAAGAGTCTCGAGTCATGAAAGGAAACTTCTGGTTTTGCAAAGTAGCTAAACATAGCTAAAGCCACACCTGCTCAGTGTCTGTGGTCAATGTGAGTTTATGCACACTGCAGGAGCTCGCAAGCTCAGGTATTAACTGCATTGTGCGGGCTTCCTTCCTCCTTTTTCCCTCCAGACCAACGACCCCGTCACTAATATCTGTCAGGCTGCAGACAAGCAGCTCTTCACGTTGGTGGAGTGGGCCAAAAGGATCCCGCACTTCTCCGAACTCCCTCTGGACGACCAGGTCATCCTGCTTCGGGCAGGTACGCACGCTTATTCAGCCTCAGCTGCACGGAAAAATAAACACGTGAAACCAGTAAAAACATTTTAAAAAAGACACGCACACATTCACATTCAACACATTTTTGCCACCTGGTTTTGTAGAGCAGTGAAACTAAATATAACTGGAATATTTGCCAAGTCCCACTAAAGCAGTTTGCAGCGTCAGCTACACTGACCCCTACTGGTGGGAGAGCTTGCACACGTGCCATGATTAAAGGGAATCACAGAAGAGAAATAAGACAAAAGCAACCAATCTTTCTAAAAATGTAATGCATAATATGGTCAGTATGTCTTTATTTATTTTTATGTTTTTTGTCCAGGCTGGAATGAACTGCTCATTGCCTCTTTCTCGCATCGCTCAGTCACGGTTAAAGACGGCATCCTGCTGGCTACAGGTCTACACGTGCACAGAAATAGCGCCCACAGTGCAGGAGTGGGATCCATCTTCGACAGGTAAGAGACCCTCAGAAAGCACTTCAGAAATAAGGGTAAATTATTTTGCGCTAAAACGTCCAAAATGTTCCAAAGACTTTAGAAAATCATTTGAAATTTCAGTCTGGAAAATTGAAAATGTTTATGTCGAAGATGGAAACTCCAAAGAGTCTCACAGGAATGGCCTAAGACTATTCAGTTAAAATTTAAGTTGTGTGGTTTTATGTAACACTTGTTTTAAAAGGCATTTCTGTCCTGACAACATAAAAATCTTTGACTGCAGAGTCCTCACAGAGTTGGTATCCAAAATGAAAGACATGCAGATGGATAAGACAGAGCTGGGCTGCCTGCGAGCCATCGTTCTATTCAACCCAGGTCAGTGTGGACCGTTCCCGAATACAGCGGCATTTTGCACCTTTTCAGTATTTCGCTGGACGTATGCATATGTTGGATTGTGTGTTTTAGATGCAAAAGGTTTGTCAAACCCAGCAGAGGTGGAGGCGCTAAGAGAAAAAGTCTACGCGTCACTGGAGACGTATACAAAACAGAAGTACCCAGACCAGCCTGGCAGGTGGGAAATGTTACACTCACACCATAGTTGGAGGGTTGCTGTTATTGCACTGTGCATATTATAATCAGAAGACATGAAATCTTTCAGCCAATTAAAAAGTGGGTATCTCAGGAGGACGACATACCCACTTTCCAGTTGATGGTTTTATGTTACATTATGAATGCATTTAACTGTAATGTAAGGATTTTTTTTCGTCATTACTCCTCAGGTGACGACTTAAGATCATTTTTTTAACTAGATTTTTTTATTTAACTTCTTTTTTTTTTTATCATTTGCAGGTTCGCCAAACTGCTCCTGCGCCTGCCAGCTCTGCGCTCCATCGGTCTCAAGTGTTTGGAGCATCTGTTCTTCTTTAAACTAATCGGGGACACGCCCATTGACACTTTCCTGATGGAGATGCTGGAGGCTCCGCATCAGATCACATGACACCAGTCCTCCACTCCCCTTCCCTGTAAATACCCCCACCTTGTGAGCGATGTGAAGATGGACGGAAAAAATAAGAGACTTGATCGAAACTGTTAAACCGTTTTCTACCAAGTAAAGCAATGTGATTAAAATAACAGTGATATTTTCCAGTTGTTTGGATGAGTATCCTATATGCACACAAATTATGATAGATTTGGTAACAGATTTTGTAAATAGATGATTTGTTGTATTTGTTTTAAAAGCATCCCAATGCAAATTACAGAGGAATAATTTTATTCTAAGAGAGAGAAAGAAAAAAAAAAACAAACAACAACAAAAAAAACATTTCATAAAAGAACACGTTTAAAGCTTCTTACAGAATAAAGTTATTTAAAATGTGAGTAAAATGTGTTGTTTATTCTGTAGTTTTTTTTCCTCAGATTCTTGAATGAAAAGTGAAAACCTGAATCTGGTTACACCTCTACGATTCCAGGTTTTGTCCACGAGAGGGCGCCAATAAAGTGCCTCACAGTATTTGGGACGCGCGTGTGGATCTTTTTCCAGCTTCGTGGTTCAGCTGCAGGACTTCAGAGGACAATTAGAGACAGTGTTTCATCATCACTGTTTTTGTTGGCATTCTGTCTTTCACTAATTTTGAATGGCAAATTTAAATAATACCCACGATTTTTACATAAAATATTGGAAGATTATGATGCTTATTATAAAGAGTTCCATAAAATGCAACACAATTCACTCTTACTCCAATGGCTGCATTTAATCATGCATAACTCGTTCAGTCCCCTCCAATGGCCTATTGGAACTTTTTCTCAGCTGATTGAGTCCAGTCTCGTCAAAACAATCGATTAGTGTTAGTTTGCAATAAAGCATGAACCTCAGATCTCACATTATCTGCCACACACCTACAGATGTAGACAGCTTTATTGCCACCCCAAGTGGAACTGTGTAAATATACTTCATCTCACACTGAAAATTTTTAACTTTATTGAGTAGAAATAATAGTTTTTCTAGGGGGCATAAACAAATGTTTATGACCCATACAATGTATTTTAGAGTGCACACATAGGCTTTACAATATGCTTTAAAATACATGTAACTGAGCCACTTTCTGTACTTTACATTTTATATCACAGTTTCTTGGAACACTTATTTGTCACCGAGAAATAATGGGACCACAATTATTCTCACCATCAAGAACAGGGCTGAGAACTGTGAGGGAGCCACAACCATGTCCAGTATTTATAGTTAAAGAACTGCAGCATGGCTCCAGTTCTCTTCAATCTCCTGTAGACTATCTGAGTGCAACATTTATTTTTGGGAGTAATATTAGAAATTAAACATTTTCTCTTCTACTGTCACAAAAGTAAACATAGAGTTTGCTGATTTTTTTGACCGGTCCTTTATTTTTGAACCGTTTGTTTTGGTCAGCTGACCAATGCTGAGGGTGTCTTTCTCTTTCAAAGGCTCTGGAGAATTTATTTAGACTGCAGGACATTGTAAACTCTTTAAAATAACAAAGACCAAGGACGTTTCAGTAGGTTAATAAGTCCTCCAAAGACGTCCAAGCCAACACAGAATGACACAGAAACTTGCAGTAACTTGAAGAAATGTCTTCATTCATCCAAAAATATGCCCCCAAATTTTAAAACAACTGGACTGTTTTTATAATAACTTCACCAAACATTTACATGCTGGTATAACATAAACACGAATTAATGGAACGAGTGCCTCAATGTTGAGGGATTGTTAGAAATTACTATTTTTAAACATGCAAAAGTTTAAAAATGGATAGTTAAAGACAGAGGGAGATTTAAAGAGAGCTCTTTGCTCTTAAGCTTTCTTTGAAAAAGTTTATACTTTGATTGCAATATACAGTACAGGCCAAAAGTTTGGACAGACCTTTTCATTCAATGAGTTTCCTTTATTTTCATGACTATTGACACTGTAGATTCACACTGAAGGCATCAAACTATGAATCAACACATGTGGAAATATGTACAAAACAAAAAGTGTAAAACAACTGAAAATACGCCTTAAATTGCAGTTTCTTCATAGTAGCAATCTTTTGCTGTGATTTCTGCTTTGCACACACTCTGCATTCTCTTGATGAGCTTCAAGAGGTCGTCACCTGAAATGGTTTCCACTTCACAGGTGTGCCCTGTCAGGTTAATACGTGGGCTTTCTTGCTTTATTAGTAGTCATGAAAATAAAGGAAACTCATTGAATGACAAGGTTGTGTCCAAACTTTTGGTCTGTACTGTAGATGAACAAAAACAGTTTATTGCCCAGTTCAGAGGTGGCTGGAGTCACATGTCATGATTTCTACCATATCATTTTGACATTGTCGCTCATCATTGACTGTCATTTCCTAAGACAGAAAATATATATTGCTGCACTGCAACTTGTGGATGAGCCATCTTCAGAGGCAGAGAGACCAAAACAAAATCAAGTAATATTCCGCCAAGGAGCTATTTGCGTTTTTGCACCTTCAACATCTTGCATTTCATTTATTGTCATTTTCAACTCTGGTTTCCCCCTTAGTTTAATATCATCGCTCGTGATTTCAGCTTATGAAAGCACAACTAAACATGACAATAATAGTTTATTTTATTGACAAACTCGAAAGACAAAATGTTGCATTACATAAAATAAGAATAACAGGGTAATAAACAAACTAGTTAATCCAAATTTTATTTAACATTTTATGATAATTCAAACATTTTAATATTTTGTCTATCTATCTATCTATCTATCTATCTATCTATCTATCTATCTATCTATCTATCTATCTATCTATCTATCTATCTATCTATCTATCTATCTATCTATCTATCTATCTATCTATCTATCTATCTATCTATCTATCTATCTATCTATCTATCTATCTATCTATCCAATGAGCAACAAAAAAGAGAGTGCTGCTGCCTCAGAGGAATTCAGAGTGGAGAAAGTAGTGAACTGCAGGGGGAGAGAAACGGACCAAAGGAGGAGGGGGAGACTTGGAAAGAGGTAAACTGCACCTGCACATGGAGGAAGTATCCACAGCTCTCTGCTTCTTTCTTTCCTGATCTCCGATAATAGGATAATTGATAGAGCAGCGCAGGCTTTTTTCCTGGATGGGAGTGGACGCTTGCAGAGGTCTCTGAGCGGAAGCCCCAAGGAGAAACTTTTGACGCGCGGCTCTGCTCTCAGCAGCAAAGCCGCAGCGGAGGGATCCTGAGCGCCGGAGATGCTCTGACAAGACCTGGGACTTCGTGAACCAAAGTGTTTTTTCTTTTTTCTTTTCTCTTTTCCTTTAAGAGAGATTCGCATATCACAGGTAATGTGTGTCATTATAATACTGTTGCAAGTTCTACCTCAGAGCATGAATGGCGAAAAGTTTATTAAAAGTGTTTTATGTCTGTTAAATTAAAGAAATAAAATAAAATACAGTTTCTGCCATATCACGTCATTGGCCTAGAGAATGGTTATGTGAATATTTCTTTTATTTTATCGCACTATTTCAAAAATATTTCTTTTCAAGGCCTTTATGGTAATTGAAATTAGAAGACAAGTATGAAATAAAATAAACGCAACCCCGCCAATTGCATTCAAGCATTTTATCCAAGTGATGTGTGGTGCATCAGTTTGAGTTTTATATTTTTCCTTCCTTTTTCTCAGATTCTGGTTGAAACCCCGCTCATCAAAGGATCTCCCCCTCTGAGCCCTGCAGGCATGGATCAGACGGCAGCAGTGTGCGCCGGATGCCACCGGCCGATCAGAGACAGGTTTCTCCTCAGAGTCAGCGACGGCCTCTGGCACGAGGAGTGCGTGCGGTGCGCGGCGTGCGGGGACCCGCTCAGGAATTCCTGCTTTCTGCGGGACCGCAAACTTTTCTGCAGGCGAGACTATGCTCAGTGAGTGCAGGAGCTTTATGATGTTTTCTTAGTTAAACTCTTTGAATGAAGGACAAAAATGTCAATTTCTGTCACCAAAACCTCATTCTGACATTATCTCCAGTCGTCTAGTGTTTTTCTCTCCTTCCATTCTGCTTCAAATAAGATTAATAACCTACTATAACTCATTATACAGGGATAATTACTCAGTTTAAATACATTTCATTTTCTCCATCAGCTTTCTAAATAATATTGGGCGTTGAGAAAAATTCATCAGAGTTTTCACAATGCAGAAAACAGTTTCAAATGTATTCTCAACTCCCTAGACTTCCTCCTGTTTTTGTTTCAGAAAATATTTTTGATTGGAATTTTATTTAATAGATTATCACAAAAGTCGTCTGGGTATTTCTGTCATTGTTCTTTGCAAACCAGCTCACCTGCTGCCATTTTGAATTTCTTTAAACATTAGTCTTTAAGCCTTTTCATCAATTTCAGTCCAAACTTAGACCTTAGAATTGAGCCGTTCTACTATACTTTGACTGAAATGAGGCCAGTGTAGCTCTGACTTTATGTTCAACTTCGCTGTTCTGGTATGTCAAACTACACCTCGAGTCTTGCACTGTTTTTGTCCCTCCATCTTCACTTCTGAGATATTTCCCTTCTGTTGACGAAGAAAAATCATTGCAATGGCCTGATGCTGCCACCACCATTGATCACTGTAGGGATGTGAAATGCTGGTTAAAAAAGTCCAGTCTTGATCTGATTTAAGTACAGCACCATGTTTTACACTTTTACTGTGTCCTCTGCCTAGCAACCTCAAAGGGTTTGAATACTTGGCAGGAAACCGAGTAAAATATTTTATAGCAAAATAAGATAACTGTGAGTTGCAGCAAGTTTGCAAGTGAAATGTTTTCTTTTGGTGCCCATTTACGTGCTCTTTATCCATTATTAGTCCGACTTTCACAAAAGAATCCTTGTCCACATCTTGACCTTGATGAAGAATGCATGTGTCGGTGTGTGTGTTTGCTTGTGTAACGGTAAGAAACAGAGGCTAGAGACTCAATGAAATAGTTTCCATTTTTGCAGAGTAATCAAACCTCCGCGGTTGAGTTCGCAAAGGTTTTAACTTTGCATCATGACTTTAAAGAAAGTTGGCCTGGCGAGCTGAGAGCGCAAGGTGACTGCAGAGTGGGTGGATGGGTGGGTGGAGAAGGGATGTAAGGAAACTATTGTTTATTGTACATCACGATCACAGACAACACATGCACAATAACACCATCGCACCTTCACGCACAACCAGGGGTATAGCTCAGCTGACACATTGTCAAAATGTGTTAAGATGTTGGGGGCCATTGGTGTGGCAACTGCAAGCGGGGGACAGCATATGGTCCCTTCCCCACCTCTCACACCTCCCTAGAAAAAATGATCGTACTCTCTCCCATGTACTTGTCGTCACAGTCTTCCTTTAAGCTGCTCTCACCTAAACAAGGGGAAATACACCCACCGAAAAGACATTAGCCCACATTGTTTTGCTCTTCTTTATCAGAGGTTCTTCCAACAAAAGTAGTCCAGACAAATGTATGCTATTACAATGAAATGTATATGTAAAAAAAAAAATAAAATTCTGTAGGTTTAACACTGCTAGAATAAAATCTATATTTTAGATGTAATTCTGGTTGTAATTCCAAATAGTTCCATGTGATTCAGAACCAAAGAGCAGTGCAAAGAGGTAATTAGCGGAGCAGAGCCATATGTCAGAAGGTCTGGTGCATCCCTTACAGAGAGACGGTGAGGATGGTGTGAACTTATTTTGGGGGACAGTGCGCTCCAGGAGCCCTGGCGATATGCGCAGCGGCATCTGGAAATCTCTTCCTGCAGCAGCCCCTGTGTTGAGCAATGGGACGAAGTCCAGTCAACCGTGAGATATCTGAGCTGATCAATTAGCAGGAGGCCTGGTGCCAAGGCTCCACCTCTGAAACCCCCCCCCGACCCTCACCACACCCCCAGCCTCCTGTCTGGGTGACACACATGGGCACCGCTTTTGTCCTCGTTGAGTGTTTTAAAATGTGTGCCAGAATCAGCTCACCAGACAAACGGTGCCCCTTTTTTAGATGCGGTGCAAGTGTGATTTTTCCATACTGAGACAACATTTGTCTCTAACCACATGCTGGATCTTCTGTCTGGATCCGGCATGTTTTCTTCGTGCAGCCAGAGTGTGTTAGGAGTCTGAACGTATTTATAGGACAATGATAGTGTTTTCTGCAATTGAAGTTCTTGTTCAGTCTGAAAACAACAAAAGGAAAAAAAAAAAACCCCAACTTTTTATTGTTTGTTTGTCTCTTTTTGATTACAGATATTAGCCAAATTACAGGCAGGTGAATATAAAATAGAAAGCTTAAGCAAAATGTAAATAAACAAAAAGCCAGCAGATGAATACGTTTATCTCACTTGAAAGTTTGGATACACTCTAAATTGCAAAAATTACCCAGAAGTTTATGGTTTGAATATTTCCTCATACAATATTTTTCAATTTGTGACTTACTTATTTTAAACTTAAACATTTTTATTGGGTTTTGTTCTGGTTCTGATAGACCCAGGCTGAAACAGGGTGGGGATATCAACACATTTCTGAAGGTTTTTAACATGTAGTACTTTGTAGAGAAAACAAAATACTACATGTACATTATACAATATATAATTGTACACGCGCTAAAAATATAAAAGGCATCAAAGAGTTTGCGTATAGCGAGAATATAGCCACAACATTGCATTTATCTGCACTTGCACCAACCAGCAATATGTTGCTCCTGATGATCACTGATCAAATCTAGATGGTGTGAAGAACATGGGAACTTTTGATCGTTTGTCTTCTGATGGTTACATTTGAGAACCAGAAGATTAACTTAATGAAATTAGTCCTGCATTTGTTCTCCTGACCAGCGTCAATGATATGGTACACTACATGCAACAAGCTGTCGTATTATTTATTAAAATAGAATTCCTGTTAGACAACAGGGGGTTTAGTTTGGCTGGACTGTCAGTATATAGATTACCTAAATGGCTCAGTGAGCATGTGGAGTGGACAGCAGATTGATCTGCAGATCTGCGACGTGACGGGTGGTGCACTTGACCCCAAGATGCATATCTGATATGTGTCCTATGTTACTGTGTGTGTTCAGCAGAGGATCCAGGTTAACCTGATCCAGAAACAGGATCTGTGCATGTCCAGCAGACCTTCAGTCTGTTTGCCCCACGGCCAAAGGTCAGCTCTGAGGTCATGGCGAGAACAGTGAGTGAGTGTAGAGTTTAGTTGTTTTTTTGTTTCTTTTTTTTTTTTTCTTACACAGTGTGTTCACCTTAAATGTGCCTCATATTGGTTTGGAGGAGAATAATATTCTGCTGACTTATTTCTCTATAACCACCATGTCACTAATTGGTCTTAATCCAGCGTGACTGAGTGTTCCCGCTCTCCCGGCCGAGTCGCTGGGCCAATCATGTCAGCGGAAACTCTGAAATATTAAACATCTTGAGCTGCTGCCTAAGTATTTGAGGTGCTCTTGCCTTTGCATTACTGACTCTTAAAAGAAGCAGGGCTAATAGGGCGAGCTGGACGAGGCCTGTAATGGAACGGCGATTCTCGAAACAAGAAATTATCTCCAAAACATTAATGCCCGCAGTTTGCTCTCTGCTGACATCTATTATTAGCGTCACAGGGAGAGATCGGCTCAGTGTATCCCAGAAACCCGCAGACACTCCGGGTATTTCCTCAGCCACACTTCCTTTGATATATTTGGGTGATTCACCTCGTGTCACCGCAGGAATGCACATACCACAGATGGTATTTTGGCCATATTAAAGCCCACACCATCAACGCTGAGGGACATACATGTCTGACGGGTCAAGTAGGGCGACTGGTGAGTTTCTGGGGCTGGGATTCACCGTTTCCAGAGTGACATTAAGAGGTCTCAGCAATGTTTGCCTTTAGGATGTAGGAGCTCTAGACCACTCGACGGGGATCCTTTATCTTGAGTGTTTGCTTTGTCTTTATTTTTAGTCTGAGGAGGTTTGTGAATATTAAGGAAAATGTAAATTATAAATGTGTTCGATATGACATAAAAACATGTTTCTCTGGATATTTAAAAGAAAAATAACAGAACCTACGAAAATAAACTTTGCCAAAATTATTCATAAAATGTAAGGTCTTTTTAGGTGATTGTGTTCAGCTTAATCTATTTGTCTCCGTGGAAAGATGGAGGAGAAAAGCATGAGCTATTATCTTCTGCTGTGAACAACAACAACAAATAAATTCAGAAAAATCCTACCCAAAAAAGTTAAAACCAGCTGGACTGCACAAAAACACACACAACCTTTTCATCCCTCACTTTTTTTTTTTTTTATCTTAAATCCCACTTTCTAGTGTAATTATAAAATTACTTGTACCTGCTAAAATGCCAAAATTATGCAACTGTTTTCAAACAATTTTTTTTTTTACAAACACTGGCATTACCATTTGCTTAAACAAATTCACAATCTAAGGGTTAGGCAGAATGTTCAATGTATTTTAGAGCAACATCTCAGACACTGAAAGTCTTTGTGGCATCATGAACAAAATCAAAAGAAATTAGCCAAATCTTGAGTACAATTTTCAGATGTCTGAAAAATTACAATTAAAGAAACCAAAATAAAGAATGTCTCCATTCTTTATTTTATGTATGAAAAAAGGTATAATACCCAGTTCACTCTTCTTGAGGGCAAATGCAGTATTTTAGATGAAAACAAAAAAAAAAAAAAGCGGTAAAGCTGTCACTTTTTCATGCCTCCTCACTGGCTGGTCCGGTGACCCAGTCAGGTCTGGAAACAAACGCCAGCTCCAGGATGATGACGCATCATCCTGCGTGACAGACCCAAAATGTGGCCGTGCCAACCGGCGGACAATGGTCCCGCTGCTCGGGGGCCGGCTCTGCCTTTGTCCGACTCTGGTTAAGCAGACTTAAAGATAATTCCACGGATAATTCTTGGGACCAGCGGCTCAGTCTCTCCCACCAGGAGACCTGATTCCCCCCCTCAGCCTGGAGCCATGGCCTGCCGAGAGCCTTTTTTCTCCAGCCCCCAGGAGCACGGCCTCGGACACAGCAGTCGGAGCCACGGCAACAGTCTCTCGAGGCTGAGCCCACCAGTTCTGGTTGCCAGGCGCTAAGATACACACCCGACACACTGAGGGTATGTGTCTAAACGGTTTGGGGTTGGAGGGGAAGGAGGAGGAAAGGGGAGAAGTCAGGCGCTGGTTGTGGTTTTGAGTGACAGCTAGACTCAGCAACGTTCTCCAGGTCAAGAAAGCGTATTTTCTTCTCATGAAGTCCCATTTTACCGTGGCGTACAAAGTCCTTAAGAACCTACAGCAAACAAATGCATTATTCTCACAGCTACTGAGTGTATTTATGCCAACTTGCACCTTCTTTTCTTCAGTCTGTTTGCAGCGCGTTGTGGGGGCTGTGCGGAGGCCATCTCCCCTGCAGAGCTTGTGATGCGAGCGGGAGCCGCTGCTTTCCACCTGCGCTGCTTCACCTGCAAAGTTTGCTCCTGCCGCCTGCAGACCGGAGACCGCTGTGTCCTCCGGGAGGGACAGCTTCTGTGTGCCAGAGAGGACTACCATCAGTGTCTGGCGAGTCCAGCATCTTCAGATACCGGTATACAATTTGAATGCTTTGATGCTGCTTCTCTTTCACTGACTTTTAAGGACATTTGTGCTCTTTTTTCTCACTTTGGGGGTTGTTTGCTCAAATTGTGTAGCTCACTGAAGCAGGCAGTAGCTGACCTGGCAGCCTTTTTGAAAAGCAGACAATGAGATCATTTATTTAGGTCTACATGTATAAGTATTTGAAATGTTTTATGTATGAATTGGATATGCATAAATAACTCTATTGTTTACATTTAGGAGATGCTTACTTGAATTAATTATGCATTAATGTTTTAAGATGAGAAATAAATAATCATTTAATAATTAAAATGCGTTAGAGCACTAGTTTTGTTTCTGTTACAATAATGAATACAGCTTTTATTATAAATAGCTGATATAAGTGTTTCTATTGATTATTGAGAAGTATAAAAATTATTTAACAGAATCCCATTTTTCATATAATTTAAATAAAAACAGAAACATATTATTTTGTTTCCCACTGTCTCTAGAACGATACCTGACTCATTTACTATCAAAAACTTCTCAAAAGAAATGTACTGAAAAAATTTATGCGTATATCCATAATGCATTGTTAGATATGATGACTGATTAAAAATATATGTATTTTCTGTTGCAGATGATGTGCTTTAAAAATAACCCTACTAAGCTTTCATGCAAAGTACATTAAATTAAAATGTGCAACTATTATTAAATCAGGAAATTCATATTTAATCCCATGTGAATCAGACCTTGTTCAGACATGATTAATTAGTTAATATAAACTAAATGCTGTTGTCCAAAATCACAAAAGTCAGTTTTGCACAGCAATTACCTACTTTTGCTGAGTTGGGTTTTGCTATTATTACTCATTTTGAGCTCACTTAAAACAGATGTGACACCCAAATTTGAAGAGAAGCACCCTACAGCATGATGCTGTGTCACTATGAGGTTGGTTTGCTCAGAGTGATGACCAGCTTCAGTTTTCCACACATAAAATGTTTTTTGCCCTGTATACTTTGCATTTAGGGGAAAAGCTCATCTTGCAGAGCACATTCTCCTACGTATTTGCTGGGTCTCTTTCATGGCTGGTGGTAAACAGCAGACAGCTCCTCCTATGATTATTTTTTTTTTCTATGCAATTACTTTCTTCTTGGCAACCTTCCATAATGGTCAGATTTCTAGAATGCACCACCGCTGGATGTTCTAATGTTAACGTATTGTTATATAACCTCCCCTAGTTTTATGATGCTTTAAAACGTTTTTTTGTTTGTTTGTTTGTTTTTTATTTCCCTAAGTTTGTCTTTTATTTTTGGTTCTCTACTTTGAACAAGCAGTTGTTTTTTTTTTTACAAAATACACATAGGTGGACTCACACAAAACTGGTCTCCATATATCAGTTGGGTAACTTTTGAAAGCAATTGGTTGCACTGATTTTATCTATAAGCAAAATTTGTAAAATTGAAAATAATTCATCCTTTTTATTCCACCTAACAGTTAAGTATCAGTTTGGATGGTTTAAGCAATAGTAGTGGAATGCTACTTTCGTGTGGTACATGTGACAGTGTCTTGAATATTTATTTGTGTAAAGTAAGCAAAATCTGTGAAATTCTGAATGAAAAATAAAGTTGTGATGCAATCAGCTGATTTGGACAGATCATCAAGATTAGATGCAGTCAAAACCTAAAATGTTTGTCCAGACACATTATTTCTGCTCAACATATTAAATTACATACCTACGTTTTGCTTGGTAAAAGTTTCCCTGGTCTAATGCCTGCATGTCTTCCCTATCATGTTGGCCCAGCAGGTAAAAGTGACGATGAAGAAGAGGAGGAATTGGGGCGGATTACACAGAGGCGAGGCGGTGCCGATAATCCGGACACCAAACGTCCCAAAAGACCTCGCACTATTCTGACCACCCAACAAAGACGCACCTTCAAGGCTTCCTTTGAGGTCTCATCAAAACCTTGCCGAAAGGTAACGTGCTTGTCTTTTGATTTTATACAGAGTACGAACAAATGACTTCATCACAGCTCAGCGAATATCCTACAGATGACACAGTGGCTTTTTTTTTTTTTACTTTTTTTTTTGTTTCATATAAGGAAGTTGAAGGAAGTTGTAAAGACACAAAGCAGATTTATATAAAATAAATCCAAGAGCATTTCAAATGCAGCGTCATTATGATTTGACCTTTGTGAGAGCAAACAGACTTTTTAACCTTCAAATGCACAATTATCTTTCCTTTTTGTTTTGTACTTTTCTAACCTTGCTTTACTTCTTTTTCTGCTTCCCGCCTGAATCTTAATCCAAGGTAAGGGAGACCTTGGCAGCAGAAACGGGCCTAAGCGTCCGGGTTGTGCAGGTCTGGTTCCAGAACCAGAGAGCTAAAGTAAGCGCACACACACACACACACACACACCACACACACATGCATACACACGCACATATGCACACGCATACACAATCTCACATGCACATTTAATAAAAGCAGTCTTTCTGCACTGACTTTGTGAGCCAGTGGAAATCAGCCGAGTTATCTCCTTATACAGGAAGCTGATGACATCTTGCAGGGAGATCACTGGAGATTAGAGCTAATATTTCCTCACAAAGTGGACTCATGTGTGGTTTCTCTCACTCAATGACAGATGTTCTTGACTTCACTGTTAATATTTTGCGACTCAAGTCACGTGACTCAGAGCAAAACAGATTTTTTTTTTTTTTTTTTTTGCTATTTCATTTCATGAATGTTTGCTGTTTAGATGAAGAAACTGGCCAGAAGACAACAGCAGCAGGAGCAGCAACATACTCAGGAGCAGTGTGAAGTCTCAACAGGTGAGTTCAGACATAATACTGCACAACTTATCACTTGTGACTTTAATTACTCACAATTTAGATTAAGAGTCTGAGTAAAAACAACTGAATCATAGATTTTTTTTTTTTTTTTTTAAAAGACCACTTGTGACAAATTCACATCAATGTTAAAGAAGAATCTTATCAATCAACTTCATGAAACAATTTTCATAAAGTTTTCTGTGCTCTTCAGCGCCCTCATGTGGCAGTGTAGGTTCAGAGACAAAGTGCATGGGGCCATCTTTTGCCCATGTGCAGCAGCAGCAGCAGCAGCAGCAGCAGCAGATGGGGCTCACCATTCTGGAGCAGCAGGACTGGGACACGGACCCCTTCAGACAGGGCCTGACTCCACCCCAGATGCCAGGGGATCACATGCACCCTTACGGTAAAAGAGCTCTGCAAATTAAACCCTGTTATACTTCATGGACAGCATTTTGCAATTTGACAAAGAAAAGCGAGAGTGCATTTAAATCATTTTATAAATGTTAAAATTTAAGTTTGTTAAAATGTCACACATCATGATAAACCTGGAATTTTTTTTTCATTTAATTTGATTTATATAAAGTGTACATATAAAGTGTTTATATGTAAATATAAAAAGAGGCAATAAAAATATTACTACCTTCCCTCTTTAACATGGAGTCATCTTAGAAGATTTATATTCTGTTACATTCTATTCAATCTGGAGGAACAATACAGCATGAACAAAATGTAAAATATCAAAAATAAAACTTGCATAACAAACCTGGCGAAGTCATTAGTGTAACAGTCAGCTCTTCTAAGTGAAAGGTCAAATCTGAAGAGTGCATGCACTAACCTAATGATAATTTGGATTTTCGCAGGTTTTCAAGGCTTGTATGGGGAAATAGACAGGGAGTCTCTGTGCCATGTTGCTGACACTGACTGCCTCTCTTTGGCTGGATCGTCCCCACTCACTCCCATTGACTGCCTCTACTCCATGCAGGACTCATACTTCACCTCCTGAGGGTGGAGTTCAGGCTCAGGGAGAAGCTGCAATCTACTCTGGAAACACACTTTTATCTCCCCAGACTAGTTAGGTCAAAAAAATGGAAACATTTCAGAAGTGGAGATGGGTACACTGTGATGCCATGTAATTTTAACATATTTAGTTCTTGGTCAACTCTGTCACATTGCTTCTTTTAATGCTTTCCATTACCCATTTGCAGCACAATGTCTAGAAAGCGAATAAACCCTCCACGCATGGTGCTGTTCCCCTCACTTTTTATGGTTAGACAGAAAGCCCTTCTGTCCATGTACATAAATAACCTCGGAGTGTATTTGTATTTATTATCACAATGTGTGTGTGTATACTGTTCATTCAAAATAATAAAAATACATCCAAGATATGGCAGATTTTTTTTTTTTTGTGAAAAGTTTTTTTGGGTGACGTGCAGGTGAGTTCATTCTCATCATCCATCAGTTCCATCTAAATGATGGGTCAGTGCTTCTTCTTCCCCTGGCCACTGCGTGGATCTGTAGGTTGTAAATTGCAGAGCCTTCACAGCTGTCTGTATGGGTCAGCGGCAGGTAAGCATTGCATCCATGCCGTCTTCATCAACGGTCGCATTGTGCTTCTTGCATTCTTCTGCCTTCTCCTTCTTCCAGTGGATGAGGGTAGAGGGTGGGGTGGTGGGACCACCCAGGCACTGTGCCCGACTGGAATGCTTCCAATCCTTTGGACGAGAGGCTGAGAAAACCCTCAGAATAGACGAGGCACCAGACAACGGAGGGGCTGAAAGCTGTGTCAGGAGAGAATGCCCAGCGTGACGTGGAGATACGAAGCCCAACTGTACGGATTGCCTCCTTGCCCCTGCCGTGAACCCTCTCCTGGACTTGTCTCGCATTTCCCACTATGAAATCAGACCTCGCAGGAGCAGAGAGCGCAAGTCATTGGTCAGGAACAATCTAAGTGTCTGTCAGCGGGGTGATTTGCTGCCAAGCAGAGAGCTGAAGAAGTGTGTAGCAGAGAATATCTTCGTGTGAGTCCCTTTGTGTCTGTATCTACTCCAAGTATCTGCTGGCATTTGCATGAATCCAAGCTCATGTGCAAGGAGGAGCAACGCCGTCTGCTTTAAAGGCACAGTATGAAGAGTTAACTGGTGTCTGTGTTTAAAAAGAATAAGAGAAAACAGCGTTTGTGAGAGTTTGAACAGACATGCATTAAATGCTGTTAGCAGCAGGGGGAGGGATTTAAAAAATAAATAAATAAAATGTGATCATACAGTCACAGCAGGTAGCAATAACCTCATTATTACCATGATGGTAGCCAAACAGTTTCCTGTCAGCGGTTGGTTATTAATTGCACCCGTTGTGCCAGCCGCGGGCCACAAACCCTCTGTCTTTTAACTGGTATAATTGGCTTCATGCTGTTGTAGCATCAAGACAGATACACACGCTTTCCTGAAGACATTACAAAGGCTTTCACCAGCCAACGCGAGGTTTTTCTAGTAATGGATAACAGCGCAAATGTACAACTAAAAGAATCAGTGCAGATTATAAATTGCAGAATCTGATTGTAAAGTAAACGCAACGCAAACGCTGTGACTGTGACCCACTTCAGCTAAAATAGTTAAGAGTTGACCTATAAATAGACACTTAACCCTTGTGAAGTTTTCTTTCTAGTTAGTTAAGAACCAGAATAATGAGAGTTTTTTTTTTTAATAAAGTATATTTAAAAAAAAAAAAGTTTTTAAGTACCTACATTGCCTTTGTACATTTGTGAAATGTGCTTATTCATTTTATGATTTGGGTCAGAAATTTAGTGCTGAAAGAAAATCAAGCAACAAGCTACCTTAAACTTAGCAATGAAAAAACAGAGTTTCTACTCACTGGCACAAAATCCACTCATTATCTAAAAGAATATTTTTAAAAAACACTGTAATTTGGGTTATTGTTGTTTAGCGTTGTTTGAGGTGCTGCTATTGTTAATACCCAGTTTTGGTTTAGTGTGACTAGATAATTTTTTTCCTCATTTCTTATAGGTGCTGCCAAATAGACCAGGGATGTGACGGCATAAAATTGTTGTACCAGAAGAGGGCGCTCTAAAGCCTGTGTAAAGTGTAAAGTGGCAGTGCTGCCTGACTGCTGGATTGGGCCTTCTGAATTTTAAACCTGGTGACACATTACAACCTCAAACTTAAATGCATTTTCTACGATAATTAAACCTTTTCGTTGCGATGTGGTAGGAGAATATATATTTCGGCAAATTATTGCACCTTTCTTTTCTTTTCTTTTCTTTTTTTTTAACAAATAAAAACAGGCAAAATGTGGCAGCCATATACAGTCAACTCTCTTTACTGTATCATTTGATAGTAAAGGAGCTGCTATCTCAGTAGTTGTTAAACTGCTGCAGTATTTCACCCAAAAACCCAGGGATCTGTCAAGACAGTACATATTTGTTCAGTTCTACATGCGAATATTTAAATACCACATTAAACAATTATGTGAATTTGCTCAAGTGAGATTAAATTGTCTCTGACTAATAAAAGGCATTTTTAGGATCCAATGATTAAATTGGAGTTTGCAGAAACATTCACAACCGCTGACATTGTGTTGCATTACAACCACAGACTACAAAGTGTTTATTTGACAGACCAAAGTAGCGCTTAGTTGTGACCGGAAAATGGAATTACATGATTTTTAAAACAAACATAAATCTGAAACATGCCTTTTACCCCTTTCACTCTGATGTTACTAAATAAATCCAAGTAGAAGCAGTTGGGCTTTAAAGTTATCTAATCATTAAATAGATTTCATTTGTATTGTTTTGTTAACACTTCAACACTTCAGATTTGCCACAGCAAGAGGTATGTAGAGGTATGCAGCGCCCCCTAGTGGATAACAGACGACACCTTGTACAGCTTGTACATGAAAACTTTTCTAAAATACATGTTATTTAAAATACTTTTATGTGAAAGGTACGGACAGGTTTGTTGAAAATAAAAAAAAGCAAAAACCAAACAAGGAAAAAAAAACAACAACAACAACAACAAAAAATAACAGTTTTAGTTGGAAACTTTCACTACTTCACATCTATAAATTCCAGTGGACGATAAAATCATTAAATATTTTTTCAAGTTTGTAAATTAATTATCAAACTGACATCCATTTAATTAAGTCACAATTTAATGATTTATCAAAGAATAATTCCAGTACCTCTAACCTAATCTTTAACTCAGTTTAATGTATTTTGTGGTGGTTTCCATATTGGTGAGTTGAGCAGAGTAGAAAACCTTTCCCAAACACTGGTTAGGGTATTTGAGGGTTGAGCCCTATAACTTCGGGGAATATCAAGAACCAGTCTTGAGGTGACCTTCAGGAATAAAAAATAACTTCAGATAATTACTAATACCATGTTTTTCTCCTAAAATTCAGATTTTTATTTGTATTTTTTTTTTTTCAGAAATGAGTACGGAGAGTGTTCACAGATTAGAAAGTCTTATTACCAGTTGTCTATACACCATGACTGTGAACTAGTTGCATTGTATGCACTACCGGTTTATCAACAGCATCATGCAAATGGATCAGGAAAAATAGATGAATGCATGACTTACTTCCTTCCCATGCTATTTTTATTTGGACCACTGTTTGTTTGATTTGATCTGATTGTTTGAAAAAAATGTTAAAATATATTTATATATTTTTTGTTTGTTTGTTTTTTGTACTGAAGCAGAATTTCAGAGTGACAATCTCAAATGTTTTGAGAATTTGTTGCTTTTGACAAATAATAATAATAATAATAATAATAATAATAATAATAATAATAATAATAATAATATATTTCACTATTTTATTTTCTAAAAAGCAACTCTGACATAAATATTCACAACCGAATTGTGCTTATCTTATAATAGCAATAATCAAATGAGTTAGCTTGAGTTAGTTGAAAATCCTCCTCTGTCAATAATTATCACATTCACCAGAAGCTGGGGGTGTTTCAGCAAGTCAAATACTTGTTTCATTTTTAACCAATAAGAAAGTGTCTCTTGACACCTAACCTATCAGATTAAAGTGTGTACTTCTATGGGCAAATGAATATAAATACTGCCTCCAACCTGCATTCATCACTTTCTTCTTTCCAAAGACACTTACCTGTCGGTGAGAGAAAACTCTGAAGCTTTTTCTTCTTCCAACACCTCAAACTCTCAACTTCAGGAATTATGGTGAGCATGAAAAATGAACTGTTGCTATTCATCTTAATTTTGTTACAAACAGTTAATCTGATCTAACAAAACTAGGACATGAATATGTCAAGTATATTCAGCTTTTCAAATGCAGGAAGCATTCCCCTCCTGGAGTACAATATGCAAGGAGCTACATGAGCTCCTTGCAAACTGCTTGTGTGTTTTCGTTTGTTTTTTGGTCCCACAAAACTTGCTTATTTAGCTTCATAGGCCTTCTCATATTTGAAAGAAACTGCTTTCATCTGCGTCTTTAATTACTTCCTGTTTGGTTACTGAACTTTATTCAAATGGGATGTTGTTCATACAAAGACATCTGTTTTCTGACTTCTTAGCAGGAAAATTATTTATGTTTTCATTTCCAGTGTTCTAGTTTGACTAGTCAAATGACTGTAGTCATTGGATGCTGGTGTCTATTAACAAAAGAGCCCTTATCTTGTTGCTCTGGCAGATAAAGGGCAGCCAAAGCCATGTGATTTGTGGCCTTGAAATGTAATTGAGAGAGGAAAATGGGATAGACCAGCATTTTCCATTGCTTGCTTCATGTATTTTTAACATTTCTTGATCATAGCACTGAGATAATACATTTTTTTTTTCTCCCCTTGCACCACAGCGTGAGTGCATCTCTGTACACATAGGGCAGGCTGGTGTCCAGATTGGTAATTCCTGCTGGGAGCTCTACTGTTTGGAACATGGGATACAGCCGGATGGACAGATGCCCAGTGACAAAACCGTTGGAGGAGGAGATGACTCTTTCAATACGTTCTTCAGTGAGACTGGAACTGGGAAGCATGTCCCCAGAGCTGTTTTTGTTGACCTCGAGCCGTCTGTTATTGGTAAGACAGATCACTCGACATGTTAAAAAATAAAGGGGAAAAGTGTTCTTAGTCTGAGTGTCGTGTCTTTAGATGAAGTGCGCACTGGAACATACCGCCAGCTGTTTCATCCTGAACAGATGATCACTGGTAAGGAAGATGCAGCCAACAACTATGCCCGTGGACACTACACCATTGGAAAAGAGATCATCGACCAGGTTTTGGACAGGATCCGCAGACTGGTGACTATTTCTGGAGTCCCGTTGAGTTTTTCAGATTAAATAAGATGTAACTCTACTTCACATGTGCTTTTCTTTGGTCCCCAGTCTGACCAGTGCACCGGCCTTCAGGGCTTCCTGGTTTTCCACAGCTTTGGTGGAGGAACCGGCTCTGGTTTTACCTCCCTGCTAATGGAGCGTCTTTCTGTGGACTACGGCAAGAAGTCCAAACTTGAGTTTTCAATCTACCCAGCTCCTCAGGTGTCCACTGCTGTGGTGGAGCCTTACAACTCTGTCTTGACCACACACACCACCTTGGAGCACTCCGACTGTGCATTCATGGTGGACAATGAGGCAATCTACGACATCTGCCAGAGAAATCTTGGCATTGAGCGTCCCGCCTACAACAACCTGAACAGGATCATCAGCCAGATCGTGTCCTCTGTTACTGCTTCCCTTCGTTTCGATGGTGCCCTGAATGTGGATCTGACAGAGTTCCAGACCAACTTGGTGCCATATCCACGCATCCACTTCCCTATGGCCACATACGCCCCTGTGATCTCAGCCGAGAAGGCATACCATGAGCAGCTTACAGTGGCTGAGATCACTAACTCATGCTTTGAGCCTGCCAATCAGATGGTCAAATGCGACCCCCGCATGGGCAAGTACATGGCTTGCTGCCTTCTGTACCGTGGCGCCGTGGTGCCCAAAGACGTCAATGCTGCCATCGCTGCAATCAAAACAAAACGGTCTATCCAGTTTGTAGACTGGTGTCCAACTGGTTTCAAAGTGGGCATCAATTACCAGCCACCCACTGTGGTTCCTGGGGGAGACCTAGCCAAGCTTCAGAGGGCAGTGTGCATGCTGAGCAACACCACAGCTATTGCGGAAGCCTGGGCTCGACTTAACCACAAGTTTGACCTGATGTACACCAAGCGGGCCTTTGTTCACTGGTATGTAGGGGAAGGGATGGAAGAGGGTGAATTCTCTGAGGCCAGGGAGGATTTGGCAGCTCTGGAGAAGGATTATGAGGAGGTTGGAGCTGACAGCATGGGAGAGGAAGATGAAGGAGAAGAATATTGAACAGACATGCATAACTTGCATCTCTATTTCGATAACAATAATAACGGTAGTTTTTGATGCACTACTTTACTTTGGTTGACTTATTTAATCACATTTGTTCAATAAAGCCCATAAAAGATTTTATATTATTTATATTCAACCATGGCGCTTCTTTCTGATCGGAAATGACAGATAATTCCCAAAAGATAACCCTGATTTTAAAAAGCATCTTTTTTTTGTGTGTGTATTTGATATTTCGTAAATGGAAACTAAATATTGATTGAAAACTGTAAGTTATTTTTTAAAAAATGACAGTTTTATCTTGTAGTGGGATAGGAAGAAAATGCTTTAATCTATACATTTTTGAAAAGAAATGTAATTTGTTTTCAAAGCTGAAATAAAAGTTGCACAACAAAAATATGTATTCTGTTCTTTGTACATTCCTACATCTACTTTTTGAACTATTAATATCCCGAGTCTAAACAGTCAATTCTGTTGGTATTACAACAATCATCTCAACTTGTTTTATTGCTGCTTTATTTCTTCAAGGTTGGAGTTTCTTGTCATCAAGAAACTGGACTAATCTTTCGCTTCATCCAATGATTCTGTAAGAGTTTAAGCTGGGACACTGGCTGGGCAACCCCAAAATGTTAAGGCCAGTAGAAACATTTAGAGCAGCTAAATAGAAAGGCATCCCACACTATTCAGATCTTATTTTTTTTATGAAAACCCTTTTTCATTCATCTTCACAATTATGCACAAGTTAGAGGTTATGTACAATGGAGGGAGTGGGTACTTTTACAATTCACTGTAATTGGATGCAGTGTATTGAAAACTATTCAAGAATATCAAATATTAAGCATTACTTTGCTTTTGCACTCAATAAGTTACTTCTGTTTTTAAAAAGGGAATGTTTGACCAACCTATTCATGCATAGAGTGGTCCAGCCTTCCTGCCGGTGTCGGTGCAAACTGACAGGAAGGATGTCCCATCTCCATATCTACAGTGGAGATGGGTCAGGCCGCAGGGTTTCCTTCTCTCGCCTCTGTGCAGAGTGGCACCACATTCTAGCGCAGAGCACTGTCTCAGCTCCAGTCCTGGGATTATTAATGACAGTGGGGCAATTTATTTGTTTGAGGTTTTTTTATTTACATTTCACTTTGTTCCCTTTTCTTCCATATTTTTTTATTTATTTTAAATGAAATTCTTTTCTGTGATAAACAGTCAATGGTCCTGTTTTGTACATTTTTGTTCCCAAGAAAAAAATGTTTTTTATTGTTCAAACAAACTGCATTTTGTATCACTCCTCAGGAAGAAAACTGGATATTGTTTGTCCTAAAGTTTTTGCAAAAAAAAGTAAAAAATGCTATCGGAGCAACTTGGTAATTTTTATTTTTTACTCTTATTTTTATTCTTGTTTTCTGTTTTAGGAAAAATCCTTCTGGGGCATCTTTCAAGGTAATGGGACAAGGATACAAATGACTTGAAACCAAATGCTATGTCCTAATATCCTTACAAACCATGTTTGTCTCAACTCACCATAAAACAAGTTGTGTAAAGCTGGGATTAATAATCACAGTTACATATTCTAAAGTGAAATAAACATGAGCTATCCGCAACTGTCAAAGCACAGGCTTGGTTATCCAAAGTGGGCCTAAATGAGTGTGAAGGAAACTGCTGACAGGTGTGACTTAGATCTGACCTGTTGCACAGTCTGGACAGGAAGTGACTTTAGTATGAGTGTTGGAGCATGGCGACAATCAGGTACTACAAGCACAAAACCAAAGAAAAGTCCCTTGGTGAATTCCGTTAGGGCCAGACTAAAGAAAGAAAAACATTGAAGTACAAAGCACTTTTTTAGTTCTAGACAGTTTATGTACTTGGTCATGCAAGGTCACAAGATGCCCTCAAAGTTCTGTGGTTGCACTCTTTCCAATTATGTTCAATAGGTTCTTAATCTTTAAAAACACGTAAACCTGCCTTTTATGCTACTCAAGTGAGACGGAGAGATGAAGAAATTACTTTTGTATCTCAAACATAAACTTTGTCGGCATTCCACTTCCAGTTTCCCAAGCACAGAGGAACAAAGTGGCTCTAACTGGCAAGGAACAGCGAGTCCGCCTACCAATCCAAAACCACGTTCACAATGGCAATGGCAGGAACAGTCAAAATGCCGGGACCCAAAGGGGTGGAAACAGCGCCGGGAACCTTGCTGAAGATCTGGCAAGAGTTTGCATGTGTTTGCAAAAGAGATGCAAAAAATCTGTTTTTTTAACAAGGAAGAGGAAAACGTTTCTTCAACATTGCTTCAACATAGTGTTTGAGTCTAAGTTCATTTACATGCATGCTCACATTTAGTTTGCTATAGACATTACATTAGAGTAAGATTTTAACTGGGCCAATATGACACATTAATTAAGTTGATCTGAGCATGTGAATCATAGCTGTATGCAGCTACAATGCATTTTTCAGTTGTTTTGTCACCAGAACAAGAATGTTCAGCATGAATGTCTTGGGTTATGGGTCAGATGGAAAGTGAACCTCTGCACTGTCTTTCTGTCTTGTGGTAAGAATTAAAAAAAGGATTTCTTATGACTTCCCTTCAATTTTGGCTTTCTTCATTGGCAGAGTTCCACAAAGATTGCTCAGCAATCAGTTACTATGGTAATCTCACTGCAATTTGACAATGTTATCTCCATGCATATAGACAGTGCCACAGACTCTTTCCTTATTCATTTGCGAGTAAACCTTTGTGTGATGTTTGACAGTGACTTTAAATTTGTCAGATCTGCTCAGTGGTGAAGAATCTTCTTTCCAAAGCGGATTCATAGTTCTGACAAATCATCAACATAGCAACAAACTGTCTGTTTTAGTGCTGTGTTACTACATCAGATTTCTGTATATTTTAGGATTCTGTTTAAGGTGGTGTTATTTATTTTTCAGTATAAGATAAAGATGTACTAAATTGGTCCCAGATCTGGGAAATTATTGGGCAGCAGCATGACATAAATAAAACAGGAAAGATTCTTAGCATAAGTAAGAATTAAAGTTTGAACCTTTGTAGTCCACCCAGAGGATGCACAGTCCACAAATAAAGCATTGTTTGACCTTTTTATCTCCAGGAGCAAAAGCGCTGTTCAGAGGAGGGGCTCTTCTTAATTTAGACTTATAGAGTTCATAAGTTCTCATTTGCTCGTAAGGAGCAAACTGCACTGGGCTCTCTTAAGCTGAGGTCCCTACAAGATACAGGAATGTGTGGATCAGTACAAACACCAAAACATGCAAGTTAAAAATATTAAATAAATGAGTCCATATACTTACACATTTATTTTACATAAAAAAAAAGAATACAACTTTATCATTCAATTGTTATTTAAGACAAGTATTTTAAGACATTTTATACATCTATAAGACATGTGATATGCAACCTTTATTTTACTGTAGAGTACTTGAAAACAGACAGATAGTAAATAAATTGCTCAGGTAACAGAACAGTTATCCATGATAAATATAAAAATCTGTATTCTGCAATAATTATCTGCATATTTTGTTAGGGTGTGAGTGAGTTTCCACTTGTTCCTCCATTTACATCACTGGGGGGACTTGTTGCATCTTCAGGCTCCCTATGAAGGACAAGACTGTCAATAAAAAAAAAGAAGACAAAATTGCACCGATTAAAGGTCGTACGGAATCTGAAAAATGCAGCGATGCTTCGAACAACTTCCTTATTTCAACACTGACCTGTGTTGAGCACGTTTCTTCTCTGCAAGAAACAAACAGGCACAGACATCAGTCGTGGAGCTAGTTTTCACAGTATCTCATATTTCTTTAAAGCCCAATGGAGAAATACTGACTTTTTCTGTGCCTTATGCAGCAGAAACAGATGCAAAAGAATGAACACAAGGCTCCACACCCAGCAACAGCCAGCAGCGCCTGTTTATAGCCTGTGGAAAAGCAGCACAGATTTCTTGTCTTCTGCCACAAAGTCCATTTTTTTGGGACAGAATCTTAGCACTTGCATGTAATTACTTGTACAAACAGGCCTCGGTCCAGTCCAGTGGCCATTAGCCGCACAGGTCACAGCTGATGAGCCAATCATAAAGAAACCCAGATGGCATTTGAAGTGGCAGGTTGAGTTAAATATCTGGCCTTCTTTGGAGCAGCTGTAGTTGCCATTCAAAGGCTGAGACAGAGGGGGGCATTGCACAGCTGGGGGTGCAAACACATTGAAAACATATGCAATAATGTAATATCTTGGAATCATAGTCTGTGTAAAACATATTTGCTTAAAAACACAAAACATATTAGTGCACGCAAAGGAAGTTATTGAAGACAAATTCATAGAGGTCAACGATACGCCACATTCTTTGATCAAAACTATGTATTCACCAGAACAAACCGGCTGTAGATCACTCCAGGTCCTGTTGGCCTTGCAGGTCACCGTATATGAGCCGTTTATGGTGAATCCTGGATCGCATTTAAAGCTGCAGGTCGTGTTGAATTCCCACCCTCCTTGTGAGCATTTTAGGTCTCCATTGTCAGGCTGAGACAGAGGGGGGCAATCCACAACTGTTGGCAAGAGTGGTTCAAATGGACAAAACTTATGTAAGAACAAATACTTTTTTCCAAATATTATGTGTCTTAAAAATGACAGAAGAGCTGATGTGTGCATATTTTGATAATTGAGTAGGGTTCAGGAAACAAAGGAAACAGGTGTTCTGCTTAGTGCTATCAAGAAGAGCAGGACGAATCCAAGAACAATGTTGATGACCTTATGTGGAAAGAGATAACAAGTAGGTCAAATGTGTGAACAATAATTTAGAAAGTGGTCCACTTCAGTCTGTCTTTTTGCTCTTCCTGATATTTGATAAACTGAACATGACCTTGTAGGACATATCTTTAGCAAATCTGCTATTTTAGCACAATTTCCCCTGAAGTCAGATGGTTCTGTCCCGGCTATGCACTGTGAATCTCATGCATTTCAGTTGTTTAGAAACATCTTTATCATCACCTGTTTGGCACTTATCTCCCTCATAGCCGTCAATACACAGGCAGGCTGTGCTGTTTAAAGTCTCCCAGCAGCTTCCTTTCACACACGATGAATCGTTACACTGAGCTGTTGAGGACAAATACTCTTTGTTACTTCTGAAGCCAAGTTGTACCTTTTTATTTTACTTTTAACTGACTTGCTTTCTCAAAATAATCAGTTTCACTTACCTTTGTAGCAAACTGGCAATTTGGTTTTAGCACACTTCTCATCGTTCCACTTCCCTCGGTTCTGTCCACTGTTGACATACATCTCAACACAAAACTCGGTGATGTGATTGTTGTTTGGCTCATTTTCTGCCCATGAATGCTCACCGACCCACGTGCTGTTGTTACCAACCCACTTCCAGGTTTCATTGATGTGTTCTTTTATGAGTCCAATCCAGTAGTACGGACTCTTGGTTCTGTTCGGCAATATGGAAACGATGTAGTCGTTCTCTATCTGATTCTGGATAACCACCATGTCCGTGAAATGTTCCTGGCACCATTTTCTAGCCTCAGGCCAGGTCATTGTGTTGTTTGAGTAGTGGTATGTCCAGCCCCATGTTGCCTCTGCAAAAGACCAACCTGGAAATAAATTAGGAATTTGTTTCTATAAAACAACAGCTAATGTTTATTCACCTAGTCGAGGTATTAAAATCAAAACCCACCAAGAATGATGAACAGAAGCCACATCATCTTTAATGAGCAGCTATACCTATTTAAAAAGATCAAATGAGTAGTTGACAACAGTTAATTATCTGCAAATATAATGTGTTACTTACCCAGAACTGCTGACGTAATAAATCATCAAAAACTGCAACGATGCTTAACTTCCAACATTTGTTTTCTCAATTATGTCAAACAGAGAACCTCAAACGCATGAGGTGCATAAGTTGAATATTAGATTGGCGCAGCTTTTGGTCAGTGAAGGAGTTTTATACTTGCCCAACATTATCATAGAATAGCTGGATGTTTGTATTGGTGGCACTGAATGATTTATTGGTCTAGCTTGACTAGAATTAATGTTTTGGGGAATTCCACTCATTTCTGATAAAGGTCACTCAAGGGGCAGATTTTTCTTTTGTTTCTTTTCAGTGCTAATAGTTTTATGGTTTGTTTCTTCACAAGAAGAAATGATTGTTTTCTATATTCAGCAAAATATAGAAAAACAGCTCAAGTTTCTCACTGGACAAAGCTGCAAAATCTAGCATCAATCACTTGGTTGATTAACGTTAACCTTTTTTACTTTTTAGGAATCTGGGAAGCTGTCTATTACAGAACAACATCAATTTTCCATGTAGTCCTTTGTTATATTTTATTATTTACTTCTTTCTGAAGATTGTTTCAAAATGATCTTGTTTGTTATCAATTGTCGTTTTTAAAAAAAGCAGAGCATGACATATAGTAAAAACGCAAAACATAACTGAATTGTCATCCGAGTCAATATGTTTTATATCGTTTCATGTCACATGTTTGCTGTTTTATCTTCTATTTTGTTTTATCCTCTGTGTTTTTCTATGATAATATTTTTGAAGTACTCACATGCAGTGTGCTATATAAAAAAGTTGACCCAGTTTCTTTGTCGTGTTTATAATTATATTATCAGGACTTTTCATTTTGGTCATACTGACACTTCAATTGACATGAACACTTGCTCAGAGGAATTAGCTGTTTAACTATCTATTCTGACCTGTCTACAGCATTATGCAAGAGCAAAGTACAAACTAATGTACAATCATAAAACAGTCTTTGTGTAAATCTGTGCACAAAGATTGTGCACAGATTATCATCAGTGACAGCAGAGATTCTTCTAAGACAAACTGTTCAAGTTGGGAGACAATTTCGGGAAAGAGTAATATAGAAATGCTAAAATTGCTTGATAGAGTTTAACAAGTTCAACATTTTTGTTTACAATGACTCAAGCAATGAAATGAGGACTCTTAGTTTCAGAAGAAATGATTATTCAGCATTTCTCAGTATAACAATGTGTTCATTTGACTGACATGACATGAGCAAATGATAATGCCGTAGAACAAAAGAATTGTATGGAAGCCATTGATACATGTCCAAACGGATTTGCGATTTCTTGGAAGGAGTAAGAAACTGCTACTAAACTGTGTGGAAAGGACTAAATATTAAATATTATGGTTGTTGAACCAACAGTTTTAAGAAATTTAACTCTGATCAGCAAAGAAGTTGAGATGTTATATAATGAAGTAATAGCATTCATTGAACTCTGACTTTTACTTCTTCGGTGTTCCCCTAAAAGTGCTGACAAACGAAACAGCGACTTCTCAAAAACAAAAAATGCTGAGGGCTCATTTTCTGCCAACAAAATGTGAAACAAACAACTTGTGCAGTGCAGTTTCCTCCCTGGCAAACCTATCAGAATAGTTCATCTACTCCTGTTGACCCCGGAAGGCCCCAAGGTCAACAGGAGTAGAGTCAGGAGGACAGGATGTCTGTCATCGATCACTGTGTGGGAACCGCTGTAGGCAGATAAGATGACTGAACCAACATGCAAGTAGGACCTTTGCATTGGTAGCGGGACCTCTGAGCATAATATGGAAACAAAACCGATTTGTTAAGTAAGTCATGATGACGTCAGCACAATGATGAGTACAGTTTGACATTTTGCTGTATTTAACAATCTTTATTAATATTATTTGCATATAGAAACCTCACCCATACATTCACAGATGCAGATAAACTGCAGCTACAGCTACAGGAGTTATTTGCATTAAATCAATTTTATACTTAACATTCAGAAATACAGATCCCATAAATAATACTATATAAATACTGATATTAATTTGTCAAAATAATTCACAGTACACCCACAACCGTATAAAACATTCACAGTAAGGCCAAAGTAAAATACATGTCCAGCATACAGATAGCGCTATAGAACAATATGTTCATTATAGACCTCCCATTGGGAGAAAATTGACACATTAAGTCCATCCTTTCTGGTTAAATCATGCTTTCTGTCTGTTATTTTGGGAATATGTGGCTTAGATGAGACTGTCAGAGCTGCTTTTGTAGACCTGAAGCGGTTCCTCCGAGTCAGTGGTGCTGTCAGGAAAAAAATTAAGAAGAAAACAAGATAAGTTCTGTGATTCTTCAAATTTTATATCAAACTTAGTACAAAAAAAGAAAGAAAGAAAGAGATATAAATCCAAAATGTACCTGTTTAGCTCAAACTTGGATGCCCTTTGCTTCATTTTCTTCAAAATCCACATGATCAGAGACACACCGGATGCCAAAGCAGTGGCTCCTGCTGCCACACCAGTGGTAATAACAGTGGCAGGCGCTGAACTAGCTGTGGAGACATTATGAAATGTGAACAATCTGACCAAATTTTGAACCGTAAATTCTTCTTCTATTTGAGTATGTTTTATTTTCCTTTTTCTTTACCTTGACAAGTGGGGGCCTTTCCAGTCCAGCTGCCACGACCATCACAGGTCAGGATCTCATGTCCGTCTAACGTGTAATCCTGATCGCATGCGAAGGAGCACTGAGAGTTGAAGACTGGCTGGCTGTCTGAGCAGTTAATATGACCGTTTTCTGGAGCATCAAGAAAAGGGCACCTGATAGCTGAGGGATGAGGAGAAATTATCTTAAAAAAAAGAAATCTTACGATTGTGGCAATAAATCTCTGCTTGCAACAACATCTACACGTAGGTCATTGTTTATTTTTATTTTTTTTCACACCTTTGCAGGTTGGTAGGGCCTCACTCCACTGTCCATCTTGACTGCATGTAGTGGTGTTTGCTCCATGCAGCTCAAAGCCTGCTTCACAGCTAAAGCTGCAAGTGGAGCTGGGGTCCAAGTCGGCTGAAAGTTTACTGCATTCTACAATCATGTGAGCTGCTCCGTCTGGATTCTGGCAGGTGATGGCTGTCACAGGAGATTGTGAAATGTATATTTAGTGGAGTCAACTTTGATGCATAGCTGGTGACTGGAATATGAAGAACAAGATGTGCATAGTCTAAGACGTTTCTCACCTTCACAGTGTGGCATCTTCTCACTCCATTCTGCTGCTGCTGTGCATGTGACCTCGCTCGGTCCCACCAGGCGATGGCCAGGGACACATTTGAAGCTGCAGCTCTTTTTGTAGCTGAACCTCATTTCCATATCATCTTCACAGCTCAGGATACCGTTTTCTAGTTCCTGCAGGGCTGGACACTGGACAGCTGCAACACACAGAGTAACAGTTTTAATCTTTAGAAGAGCTAAAAAAAAAAAAGTATGTAAAAAATAAGACCAGAGAACAAACACTGCAAGAAGACATGAGTCAATCATACCTATGCAGAAAGGTGTGGCATCAGTCCACGTTTTATCTTCAGAACACTGAATGGAGGGCGCCCCCTGCAGTTTGAAGCCTGGGTCACAGCTAAAGCTACATGTCTTTCTGTAGCTGAACCTCATCTCTGTGTCACCTTCACAGCTCATTGCACCATTTTCTAGATCCTGCAGAGCAGGACACTGGACAGCTACAACAAAAAGATAATAGTTTTAATGTGAGGAAAGCCTTGCGATGTTACCAAAAAAAGACTTTTGAAAACTTTGCCAAAAAAGATATGGATGACACATACCTTTGCAGGTAGGAATGTCATTGCTCCACTGTCCATCCTCAGAACATTGAATGGTGTGCACACCCTGCAGTTCGAATCCTGGTTCACAGCTGAAGCTGCAGTTCTTTTCATAGCCATGTCCATCAACACATTTCAGAGAGCCGTTTTCTGGATCCTGGAGGGCGAGGCATTGAACAGCTGCGAAACAAGGCCTTATTAATAAACTCCAATTCTTTTCTTACAGCATAAAATTATAGCTAAGAGAACCATGATAAGAAATGTTAGATTTCTATTTTTCATTCTGTAAAAAACACTAGAGCTGTTCGCTCACCTTCACAAAGGGGCATCTTCTCACTCCAAACAGCCTCTGATGTACAGGTAATCATCTCTGGTCCAACCAGGTGGTAGCCACGGGCACAGCTGAAGTTGCACCGTTTTCCATAGCTGAACCTCATGTTTGTATCATCTTCACAGGCAACGAAACCATTGTCTGGATTCTGGAGGGCCGGACACTGAACAGCTGGATGACAGAGAACAGAAATGATTTTCATTATGTCTGATAGACATAAATGTTTATCACCACAGATCTGCTTTTCGGAGCTTTTAAATTGTGAACAATCAGTGGCCGTACCAACGCATGATGGCTTTGATGCATTCCATTTTCCAGATGATTCACATTGCAGAGTGATGGAGGAGGAGTCATCCAGCTCGTACCCTTCCATACAGGTAAATCTGCAGCTGGAGCTGTAGCTGAAATTTCCCAGGGGATCAGAGCACTTCATGAATCCTCTTTCGGGAGCAGACAGTTCCTGGCATTGAATCACTGCAGGTGACAGGACACAAATCAGATTCTTGACAAGTTGTTGCTGATGGAGATGCTGAGTAATTTCATCGTTGTGTTGCAATTCAACTTACGTTCACATGTCGGGGACTGCTTTGACCACGTCCCTGTTTCTTGGCATTTCTGAGGCTCTGACATGCTGAGCTGATATCCTTCTTCACATGAATACTGGCACAAAGATTCAAAGGAGAAGTTCTTGTACTTGTGACTGCAAGTTACGCTTCCATTTTCAGGACTGATCACTTGATCTTTGTTGCATTGCACAACTGCAAAACGAGCATAATTCATTCAGATGTTTTAATGCTGCAAGCATTAAAAAAAATCTCTACCACAACTAGAAACAATGCAGTACAATTTCTCACCTTGCTCACACTTGTCTCCATAAAAACCTGGAGAGCATTCACACATGTGGCTGTTGATGGTCTCCACACATTCACCATAGATGCATGAGTCGCTTTTACAGGCAGCTGCCAAAACAATATCACATCGTCGATAAATCCTCAGAATTTTAATCTTTAAGGATGCCTTCATGACAACATGAACAAAACTAGAAAAAGATGATAAAGTGCTCACCTGTGTAACACAAAGCGGTCTTTTTCTTTGAGCACCGTTCATCATTCCATTTCCCTTCATCCTTATCCCTTTTAATGTACATCTCGACACAATCTTCAGCTTGGCCTGAGGTTGTTCCACTATTTCCATTATTTGGTTCACCATCAGCCCAGTTGGCTGCTTCTGCTGTGAGTGATTTGTTGGTCCCAACCCAGGTCCAGACATCATTAACCTTGCGGATCCCAATCCAGTAGTAGCCGACTTTCTTTGGTAGCGTTGTTTTCAGATGCTCGATCTCCTCTCGATTCTGGATTGCAACCATGTCTGTATAATGTGTCTTGCACCATGTTCTGGCTGATTCCCAGTCCATTCCGACGTTTGAGTAGAAGTAAGACCAGCACTCTACACCAGACCACATGCACAGCACTTTGAAGAGAGAACAAAGACACTTGTTACACTATGGGACCATAAAGGATCATCAATATGCATTCATAAAAGCTAAAAAGTATCTTTCATTAATTAATAAAATTTTTACATACTTGAGCAAAAAAAGACAAATGGCTTCAACGACGCAGACATCATATATCCACTTTTTTGAAATCCAAAGATGAATTTCTGTCAAAGCAAACAAAAATTGTGCATTAAGTCAAAGCAATGCCATGTTTTCCATTAGCAACCTGATTATATATATATATAAAAGTAATCCAGTGAACTCACAGTTTTAGGGTTGATGGCTGAAGAGCTTCAACAGTCTCGTGATTCTCCTGAAACGATTCTGAGCTTCATTTGCTGAGGAGCCTGTTTTTATACTTTGCTCCGGTCCGGTTTCCAGGAAGCTTTCATTCCAGTGAAGCATTTCCATGGAATTTCCCCGAACCTCACGTATCATTTCCTTTCACTTCTTGATGTCTAGAAACTTTCTCTTTTCTTCTTTCAAAGAGAAAATGTTCATTATTAAGTGGGATTTTTATGTAGGTTTTGTTTGTAAAAACTCCATACTAATATACTTTACAATTTATTTATGCTACTTTATATTTAAATAATGATATAAAGTAAAATGACAGTTTCATGTAATTATATTAAAATATTATGTCTTGTATTATTATGACAGCATGAAATTAGCCTTTATGGTTATAATTATTATTCGGATTGATTTTGAGTATGATTTATTCATAAAAATACATATGAATCAACTTACTTACTTATTGGTTCATTTGTTTATACAATGTTTGATTAATTCTTTGTTTATCTAAACTTAGTTTAAATAAATAAAAATAAAAAAAAAGTCTGGTGTTATTACCAATGTTCTCCAACCACAAGAAATGGATTGCAATAACCAGAACCATGCAACATATATTAAAATAAACAAGCCAATAAACACTCTTCTTTGCTTTCTTAGAGAATTAATTGTTTCAGACCTCAAACCTTAAATTAATTTAATCAGCAATGTACATATTTTAGGGATGTGTTCTGACTAAAATACCAGAGTGGAAACTAAAGATAGATTTATTGCTACAAATGTTACACAACACATTTTTGGCACAATGTCATGCTCAAGGGAGCTTTGGTTATCTGCTTTCACCAGTTTCCTAGTGGTGACTCAGTGCATATGAAATATGAGTTACTGAAGTAAAAATGTGTGCTTCAGTCAGCTCCTAAATTGGGCATGGCACAACTTAAGATCCTGAATTCTGAGGAAGTAATACGTGCATGAATGATGGCACCAAGAATCAACAGATAACATGCATTTCGTAAAAGCAGCAACAAAGCCAAATAGGCAGGGGAATGCTTTTGTACAGTCTAGATGTCTATTGCAGTATTCCGTAGGGAGGGCGTGTGAAGGATTATTTTCTTTGTTTTGTTTTCATTAGAATGGAGAAGCTTGCCTTTGCACCTCAGTGAACTCTCTCACTGTGTCTTAATAGTTCAAAGAGGAGTGTCTGTCATTCAACAGTGAGGGTGAATCTCTGTGCGTACAATGTGAGTGATAATATGGCCTACATGTATATAAAAGAAGTCTAATCAGTCGACGTGTTTGTGCCCACTAGCACAACTTGCACTCTGTTAGGTAGGAAGTCAGCTTTGATGTGAATGAGACATGAAAAATATTAAACTCAGTAATTGATGTTTGATCGCCAGGCCCCCAGATAAGTCTCCTGAGAAACTTGCCTGATAAGTCCAACTGTTGAACTCAGAGGAAGAGCATTAAAATTTGACCTCTAAAATGAAGAGCGTGCATGCTAGGAGTAGCAACTTGGAAGGATCAGTTTCAAGAGAAATTTTATCCAACATTTCATTGTTACTGATGACAGAGCTGGATGATAAATCAAGCAGTACTTTAGTTAATCTTTATTCTTTTGTGTTTCCTTTACAAGAACTCAGATACTACTGTTATTTTTCAAAGTGGAGCTCTGATTAAATTTGACAGGAAACATTTCTTGTCCACGTTCTGGGAGAAGCTTATAACAGTATCTACTTCCTAAGAATTTTGAACATACAATTTTCTAGGCAAAGATTTAAGACTAACTAGGCTTCATCCTGTAAGAAATATACAAATTAAATTTAATTACTTGTTGAGCTCCCTACAAGAACGTTTCACTAGATTTTTGTTGTTTTTTTAAACTCAGGGTGCGCTTCCTTTCCTTTCTGTATATTTCAAAGCTGTGACTCTTTATTTGAGCAGGTGATTAGTATTGACCCCTGTTTATATCTTTTTGGAGGATTCAGTGGTCAAACCTTATTTTCTTTTAAGACTGCAAATTTCTCAAAAGAGTATGACTATAGAGCTGTCTGATTCTGAAAGTTTACAAAAAAGCAGCTAAAATAATACATAATTTTGCAGTATAAATGAAAATAAAATAGATCTTTAAGTTTTAAAGTCTTCTAAGTACATGTGTGTTCAATGCATCTTCATCTGTAAACACCAAAAATTGCCAAATAAGTTGATGAGCTGGTGTCCAGCTGTTTAAACAATGTGAACTGAACAGACGTCAATCTAAACTTCTTGGCCCTTCACCTTTTTGCCAGTCCCTCAATAAAAGGTTTTCCCCACAAACAATGTATAAACATTAACATATGTTTCACAATTCAAAACTGAATCAGAATTTCCAGAATGAGGATGCCATCATGTAAAGAGGAGAAGTGAAAAGAATGGACACTCTTTGATAATTCCCCCTGGGAATGGGAAAGCTGCAGTTTAATGCAGGAGCAGAGGCGCCTGCAGGCTGACTTTTTCTATTGCTGACAGTTTATTTCCTTCCTTTCTGGCTCGAGGCGTCAGACAGAAGCCACTGCTCCTTGACACCTTGCAACCTCTTCCTCTTCCCCTGAAAAACAATATCAACTCTTTGATTAACTCACACAGAGATGTGAGAAACGAGGCTTCAGCTTTGCTTAAAACACTTAAAACAGATTTAATTTGGATATCTATCTCCAGCAACAGGAAGGGAGCAGGAGTCACCCTAGATAAGTTCCTAGATAAATTCTATTCTTATTTCTTCCCTACTTTGGAACCCAAAATTTTCTTACTGCAAGGCAAAAGTGCTAATTACTGCTCCAATGTGTAGCTATGATTTGGACTAGATCTGATAGTTTAAATTTAGATTTGTGACCTAATTACAACTGCAACACTAAAAACATTTAACTTGTGCAGAGACAATAAAACAACTTTATAGACGCTCAAAAGCAAGACAGACCAAATTGCATGACATGAAGTTACCAAAAGTGAATGCAAAAATGTTGACAATGGCTTATTTTGCATCCAAGTTAAACATGTATTTATGGCTTCCTCTCAGTCCTTTGTCTCTTTTGAATCCAACCCCAAAGCTACAAGATAGAGTAATCCTTGGCAAGATCATCCAGGACAATAAACTTTACTTTGTTGTCTCCTGGACAACAAAGTGCAAAGAGGTTTTGTCATGAAAGCAAAACAATCTGACATAGAAAACTCTTGCCACTCTATTTAGTTATAAGGCATCTGTTCTTTTCCGCAAATGTTTCTGACAAAAATGTAAAAAAAAAGTGCTTTGCTGACGCTAACAGCGTCCACAAACTTTCAGACTAACATACAATAGTTCAAACAGAAAACAAAATGATATGTAGTTTTTACATTTTTACAAATAAGTATTCTGCAGTCTTGAAAACTATGTTTGTACATTCATCAAATCTGGTCTATATAAGTGAGTGACAAAAAAAAAATTGTTGAAGGAAGATTTTAGCTTATATGCACATCATTATAGTTGCACTCCATCGTGAACAAAACACATCAATGGTAGGACATGGTGGTGGCAGCATTATGTTGTGAAAATGCCTTTCTTTCTCAGACAGGGAAGCTGTTCAAAGTGTAAGAATTATACACTCTTTCATATAATTACACTTTGAGGACAAAGTGCATAACTTTTATACTAGTTATTTAATTTGTTACAGTGCAAACACTGTATACATATGCAGGGACAGTGAAACAGATATATGAATTTTAAAATGTAATACAGGCAAGATTACAAGACAAACTTCCTACAGAAAATATTGCATTCCACTTTCACAAGAGGTATGTGACTTCTATTTGTTCTTCCCTCTAACCAGTCCCTCTGCTGCAAGTGCATCCAAAAAATGTTATCAGCAACGCTAAACATCAATGTTGCTGTTTGCTGAAATACTCTTCGAACCAAATATTTAATTACAAAACTTTAGGTTTATTATTCAAACCATGTTATGAACAAAGACCAAAACGGTATCTGACTCCTATCAGATACAGCAATTCAAAACAAACATGGGCGGAAAGCAAAACAATATCTTGTTGAAAACTGCTGTCATCAGATTTAGTTTTTTTCAAATATTATGAAGCATGGTTTGAAAAATCTGATTAAAGACGTTGTATATATTGCTGCTAACTGAAGCCAACCAGTAAAAATCAAAACAAACATGCGTATTTGTGTACAACTTGTTCAACTAAAATGCTTGTGGAAAAATTGTACGTCACCATAATCTAAGATCGCAGAGGTTTGTTGAAGGACATTAGTGAACAAAAAGCCTCCTGAAAAGGCAAGGAACAGACAGCCAAATCTGCAATGGAATTGGTTTTGATCAAAGCATATATGTGTAGCAATGGCCCAGTCAAAGTCCAGACGTAAATCTGTGACCAGACTTCAAAGATGATATCTCTGGAAAATGTCTTTCTCTAATCTAACTAGTCTTCTGGTATTTTGGGAGAAAATAATTGTCAAAAATCTCAGTCTCGACATCTCTATATACGCAAAGCTGATAGAGACACACCTTAAATAACTTGCAAATTTACTTTAAGCAAAAAGATGTTACTTACAGGGGACACAAAGGCACAACCCTTTAGATATTTCTCAGTGGAAAGTGTAAAATAGAAAAAAAGAAATGTTTCCATTTCCTGGCAATTCACGACGACTAACTACTTTGTGTTGGCATTTTAAATCAGATACAAATACAATATTTGAGTGTGCAGTGGTGACGTGCAAAGTTGAAAACGCAATGACGAGGTCTGTGCACAAAGCGAAACGTTTCATGTGTTCGCCACGCGGGGTCACCAGCGCGGACTTTCGACGCATTGCAAGGACGTGGTGCCAAACTGCAGATGCCCTGTCGCTTTAAGACCGGAAATAGAAGTCCCTGACGCAAAAGGAACCAATCGCGTGAACGTATCATGCTGAGCGTGCTTGGCAGTTCTATGAGCAGTCGGAGGCTCACTGGCAGCATATGTAGATCTGTAGGCACTATGGCAGAAGCTCTGGCGAAAGTTCCCGATGTTGAGATCGATCCCGAGGGGACTTTTAAATACATACTGCTAAGAGTTAAAGCAAAAGATGGCGATGCACAGAAAGACGTAGTACGAGGCACTAAAAGTGCGGAGTACCACAGTAAGTTCATAAGTTGCAGAGGGGCGTCAAGTGTGTCAGATCTGCTTGAAGTGTTGCGTTTGCGCCCTGCAAACCGGACTGTCCGCCAAAAGTTCCGCTGCACAAACCGTGGCATGCTTTCGAGAATGAAGAATGCAGACCACGGCTCTTCAGGAGCTTTACATTCAAAACAAATAACTTTGGTTGGTTATGTGACTCAAGTAATTTAAACCTATTTTTATGTAATCTATGCAGATCACATATTTGAGAAGGTCAGTCCAGCTCTGGAGGCCTTAGGGATGGAGTGTAAATGCCTTGGAGGAGGGAAGATCGAGCACAACAACAAGGACAAGAAGATCAGGGTGTTTGGAGAATCAACAGTGAGTCTGAATGAAAATTAAAAAAAAGATATAAAAAAATGTTTTCTTCTTGAAATTTGTTTTCATACAAGTGCTTTCTTTGCTTCTTTTTTTCCCCTCAGGCTTTTGGGAAAGCGGACCACTCTGTGTCTGTGGAGAAGCTGAAAACTGTCTTCGGTGACTATGAGGTCACTTGGTCCGATGACAAAAAATAGGAGCCTTGTTCCCATTTCCAAATGCCTGCCTGTATTTGTGACATCAAACCACAGAATAATACTTTAACCCTCTGGTCTGTTATCTAATTTTAATACAGCATTAAACTCTTTGGTCTCAGTAAAAATCTTGTATAAAATGCTTTGTAAGGCCAAGTTCAGTCATTTTCTATTTTTTTTTTTTTTACCAAAGGTTAGTCAAGGATCTTAAAATAGACTATTTTCCCCATTTTACTTTTCTGTTGGCATCACTTCATGAAAAGTGGAGTTTGCCTGCCAAGCGTAAAGTCCATACAGGAAGGTGTGAGCAAGCTGGAATCACGGACGCATCCTGTTAAGCTGGTGGACGTATATTGTTTTGAAAGCCACAGACGGATAAGAATTATTTTTTCCTTTTCCATTTTGGCTTTGCACTTTCATTACAAGACCCTCTTTACAGAAAATAATGACTTTAGAGTAAATTGCTTTAGTTTCATTTGCTGTTATTACAGTTATTACAGTTTTAGCAAGTCAATTATTTTATCAATATAAATATCCTAAAACATCTTTTATAAAGGTGTGTATGTAAAAATTAAGGACTAATGTCCTTGTTTGAGGACATTAGTGAACAAACAAATCAGGAATACATCTTTGTAAAAATTTTAATCAGGGTCATGTTTTAAAAACAATAATTCAATCAAGTTTATTGGCATAGCACATTTTAGCAACAAGCAGGTTCAAGGTGCTTTAATAAAAACACCAAATTACAAAGTTATAAGGAAAATCCCATCTTATGAGGCACTGTTTAACGTATCATCTGAAAATATGTCTCACACTGAAGCTACCAACAGTGTGAGAAGTAGAAGCATTTAGGAGGCCTATGGTGACTCCTTGGGAGCTGCAGAGATCTGCTGCTCAGGTGGAAGAAGGGAAAACTATAACTCAACCACACACCAAATCTTCATAGAAAAGTCACATAAATTGTTAAAACATAGCTTTTCATAATGCATTTTGAAGTTTGCCACAAGCCATGAAAAAACACAACAAATATGTGTGAGAAGATGTTCTGGTCATATGAGACCAAAATGTAGCTTTCTGGCAAAATAACTACATCATCATGACGACGACAGCCCTACAGTGAAACATGTTGGTGGCAGCATCAGGCTGTGGTGATTTTTCTTTTTTCAGTAGGTGACGAAAACTGCATGGAGCTTAATACTGGGCAATCCTGTTGGATGCTGCAGAAGTCTTGAGGCTAGAGAAGAGGTTCGCATTCTGGCCAAATAACATTTGAATATATAGTAGGAACTCACCTTCAATTTAGCTCTGATAAGTGCATTTGGGAGTAAAATGGCCCAGTTAAAGTTGAGCTCTAAATCTAACTGGGAATCTGTGTCAAAGGCATTCCACACAACAGCTGTAGGAATACATAAATAGGAATAATTTGGGAGTCAAGGAAAAGAAAATGAGTAAAAATACTACAAAAAGTTTGAGCACGCTGATTCAAATTTGTTCATGTAATACAGCAACAATACGTACCAGTCAGCCAAACCGACTGGCTGACTGGTCAAGGCAAATGTACCTAGGATGTTTTTATGTCTTGAATATGTTATTTCTCTGTGATAAAAAAAGAAGCACATATTTTCTGTTTTTGTTTTTATTTATTTTGTAAGAAATCAAAGGAAGAATTTTTTTGTGTGGTCGAGAAAGGTAGGATCAAATTTTCATTTCTGTTTTGGGTGTTAAACAATGTCTGGATCTAATCAGAACAGCTTCAAAGGCGTACCACTCAGATTTCTTGCTATGCCAAGCAGGCATCCCCATTCCTTTGGGTTTTCCCCGATCTGAAATTAGTTACAGTGAAAATAAGATGTGGCAGACAAGAACAGATTTAGCTTCTCTGTTCACACTGCCAGAGCTCTTCTCTGTTGTACTTGACCCTCATCACGAGGTGCAAGGTGAACACTGACTTTTGGCCATGTTCATTCAGCCATCCAGTGACCTAAAAAGAAAAAAGAAAAGGGATCTTTCCTTCCGGTTTCCATTCAAATCCCAACGTGGTTTCCTGCCAAGCGATAACCTTTACATTATCTGCAAACTGGAGGGTCAGAGTGGGAGGCAGCATTCCTAAGCTCTTTAGACACATCCCTTTCTTGGAAAATACATCAAATACTGTAAAGACAAACTGAACTATATATTTTTTAACAAACTTTCTAACATTACTCTACATTAAGTGGGAAACGATGAAAAAGAAGTGTCGTATTTTCTGGCAGAGCAAATTTTTCCATCAAAAGTGACATTTTTTATTGTGTTATTCTCTCACTAACATTTTTATGTTTAACTTTTCTTGTAAGAACAGGATAGCAAATCTAATTCAATAAAAATTATTCATTAAAAGTGAAAATAAGTGTCCAGCTAGACACATATTTTCATTTGTGTCAAGCTGTCAGAAATATATATATATATGTCACAGCATTAAAAATAGCATCTTCAGATTCAGAGAATTGTGCAACTGAGGCAGATCTTCTGAAATGAAATGTTCAAATATATGTATATTTGTGCATAAGAAAAGATGGACATAAAAGGGAAATCTGCAAATACAAGCAGGGAGGTAAGCACTGTGGAGCAGTGCTGGTTTTAGAGTCTAACAGCTGCTGTGAGGAAGAACCTCTTATGAAGCTTCTTTATGCATTTAAGATGCAGCAATCTGTCACTGAAGAAGCTCAGTTTTCTGGCATTTAGCGAATAGAAATAATATTGGTTTTTCTAACTAACTGTTTGATTTTCTTTTCATTTGGTCTATGTAGGCATCTGATTTCAACTACATTTTAGCAATGTTATTACCCTGGATATATATCTTTTTCATCTTAGGCTGCACCGAGTGCTTCTTGCATGTGATGTTGTAATATAGATACTTGGTATATTTTTGGGCAACCTCAGCTTGCACGATGTCTGAACAGACATTTTAGCTGATTTTGTTATGGTAGAAACTGTCATGCTGTCCCACACAACCAAGTGGAAGGAAACCAATGTTTTTGGAAAGATACTTATGTTAGGAAGTGACTAACAAGAAGTCAGTCACTTCCTGCCGCTTGCAGCTCACACCTCTTGCTGCTAAATGAGAAGCCACATGAATAAACACCATAGTTTACTTCCCTGCTTTAGAGCTTATCAGCAGTACAATGACTTACTGGCATCAATTCATAAGGTCAGTTAGGTCAGAGAGAAAATTACCAACTTAAAAGTAAAAAGCTTTGTTAATTTGTTCTGAAAGTTATGTTAACATTCATTAAACGAGATACTCTTACTTGGTAATTAATTTTTTATAGTCCCATTAGAAATGATTGTATTAATATTCTACAAATACAACTTAAGATTTATGGAAGGAAGTTTTGATATAGAAACTCACTTCAGATGTGGAAACTATTTGAAAAGGCTGCACACAATTAAAAAATAGCACATAAGTGTATCTGCCTAAACATCGTAAATTTATGTTATCAGTTATTTCCATCGCACAATGTAACAAACAACAGATGTACTGAGTTCCTGGCTTAATTGTAAAGAAAGCATTCTGTGTTTGGTCAAGAATAAACAGCATGTGGGGAACCCACATTCTTATGGATGAATTGTATATTTTTCTAAGTGCCTTTTAATGTCGTTAATGCTTAGCACTTATCCCCAATATAAATACCTATGTTTAATATAAAACAATTCAGTAATGTGGAGAATTTGTCATGGCGAATCTGTTGTTTTGATTTTTTAAAATTTTTTATTGGCCTATCAACCTTAGTGCTGTTTTCAGGTTCATTAGTTAAATTTTGTTCAATTTATAGGGACAGAAGCCGCTGAACTTAATTTTTTTCTTGTTATGTTTTAATATTTGATGCAATGTAACATTTCAGTTGCCAATTATAGCCTTTGAATATGAAATATGTATGTGTATTATTTTTCCTTTTTAAAAAACATTTACTCGTTGCTATTTATATTAAAGTTACATGATGATTGATGTAAATTTATGTTAAGTCACACTGTACAATCACAGCTAGCTCAACCCTTGTTGCAGTGTGTAACTGTGAGTCAGAAGATGCTAGAACCACAAACTTTATTTTTTCTCTTATTAACATAAATACAGTAACATCAATTATACTATTTATTCTATTGTATTTATTTATTATATTTCAAGCGTTTTGATTTTTTTCTTGACCAGAGATTATGTCGAGTATCGTTAATCAGAAAAATGAAATATTAGATAGGACAAATAAAAATAAGGATATTTAATAAAGAAAAAGATCCAGATGTTCATTTGCTATATTCGGTACTTCGGGGCACCCTTACATTAGTAATCCACCTAATCTTATACCCAATGTTGCTTTTGTCATCGATTTAAACGCGTTTAGTTTTGCCATTGGTTTACCCTTTGATTCCAACCAATCAGCACAATGTGAGATGATTCACGTCGTCCTGACGTCATATCCGATTTAAGCACAGGCGCGCGGAATGTTGCGCTTGTCGAAAATAAACCGTCAATACTTTTTACTTTGAAAAATAATAATAATAATAATAATAATAAAAGTTTAGGACTTTTTGGATGGGAAAGAAAGAATACGTGTGAGGAGAAACACAGGTAAAGAAACTTGAGCTTAATCTACGTCCGAACTAAGAGATTCAGTCCCGTATTCGGTAAAAGTTCACGAGTAACTGGTTTACCTACAACAAGCTAACGTTGATTGTAACGTTGAGCTGTGCTCGCATTGCAGAGCTACGGTTTTCTCGGGCTCTTCCTCGCTATTCAAAGCTTTAAATAACTTGATGTCAACAACAGCTTGTCCCTCGCAAGAGGGAATATGAATGTGAATCCTTTTCAGTGACTCCATCTCCTCAGAGAGATCCCTAAAACCCCCCCCCCGTCCTTCTTTCTGCCCAGCGTTGACCAACACCGGGGGGATTTTCTTTCATCATGTCCCAGACCAACACATCTTTGCTGGATGAGGTGGTGCAGTGGAGTCAGGAAACCTGTCGCCAGGAGCTCAAGTCTGTCCTGCCTAAACTGACAATATCCTCATGACTCACAGTCTAGTCCAAATAGGAATGTTGTGTAATGTACACATTTTCTGGTGTCGGGATTCGGCTTGTGTACCTCTCTTTACCGTAATTCCTGGACGATTCAACGTATCAGAAAAATTCCAACCTACATGATAAATTTTATAAAAACTGCTAGATTTTATGCAGATTTGTAATTTATTAAAGACACAATTTGTAAGTTACACATAAACAATACACACAATTCATTTTAAGTCATTAACTCTTTCAGTATTTAATTAACAAATTCATATTTCCTGTGCTACAGTGCATGTCAAATGCACCCTAACATTTGGTAAGCTGCACAGCAGCTGAACTACAGAGCATTTACCTTGTCTGTGACATGCTTCTCTAACCCGCTGAGTAATGTTGACCTGTAAAATAAATTCACAATACACTGCAACACCACACAATGAAATTATAAAATATGCTTTCAACACTTGAATTCATATGTAAAACTGTGATTTCCACATTTAATTGTTTATGTATTTTTCAAGTGATTGACATCATAAAAATCTTCAGCTTTTTCTGCAGACTAATACTATCGCTTTTGATAATTTCAACATTTTTATTATTTTTAACTGTCATTTTTTTTCAATCTGCGCATTTACAACATTATTACATATGTAAGTAAATATTTAATAGAATAGAATTGTATAAAAACAAGAGTGCAACAGAGAGCTTTTTCTTGACTGTTTCTACTCTTTGCATCATGAGGCAACTACCTGGAATGATCATCTACGTGAGTAATTATTCTCTTTATTAACTATTAAACATATCTGTGTATTTATTTTCCTAGCAATCCTCCCGTGAACCATCTCTAATGTTAAAAATGAATCACACAGGTATCCTGAAGATAATTACAGAGATGTTCTTGCCACACATTGGTTTGTCAGAGCTGGAAGCGGAGTGTTTTTCCAAGATCCTACCAAAGGTGAATGAAAAATGAGTTTATGTTTTGGATTTTTATTTCAGAACCAATTGTAGACATTTTATGTAGAGTATACACAGACATGCCACTACATTTTGTAAAATTAATGTTATAATAGTATGCTATGTTACCATTTTAGGTTTCACATTTAATTGTTGAATCAACTCCCACTACGTTACATTAAAATATTGGTATTGCATTTATTTCAGAAATGTTGTTTTTTTTTTTTAATGCAAAATTAGAAGTGAGCTTTCTTGTGATTTTTAAGGGCATGCTGGCCTGTGAACATGGGGAATTACGGCTGTCACCAAGTTCTAACTTAAGAATAAAGTAGTATTATTTAATATCCTTCAGCTGCCGTGTTTAAATGATATGTCTGTAATTTTTTCCCTAGGGGGAAAAAGTATTCCATATTATTCCCTTGCTGTATTAGATTGTGTTTTAGGTACTTGTTGATGTCTTATTTACCAATTTATTAAAAGGTCTTCTGAAAAAGTGTAACAATTTGTCTCCTTTTGTCTTACACAAATGTGTGCAGGCAGTAGCAATGTTTGACAACATGATGAAAGAAATTCTGAATCAAGTTGGCGAGCTTTCAAGTCAAAACACCGAACTGTGTGGTTTGCTAAGGAACATTCTACAGGTAAGCATACAAAGTGAGATTAGAAAGAGTATTATATCCTTACGAAAAGTCTTTCTAACCTTCAGGATTTGGCCTATAGATTCCAACTCATTTTGATGAAGAGATTATGAGATGATGCCAAATTTAATGTCAAAGATTAGATCTCCAATCTGGATGAATTTTTATGTTTCTAATTAGTGATAGAAAAATCTGTTAAAGTACATTATGCATTTAATGTTGAAATTGGCAGAAGTTCTTAGTTTTAATGCATTTACAGAATGCATATTCAGATCATGGCAAAATTTGTATTTGATTCTAATCTCTGGCCAATTATTTGGTGCATCTCACTAACTTTTCCTCTAGTTCATGCTTGATGTAAGATTTTGTCTCTTTCAGGCAATGGCGCAGTTAATTGATGCACTTTCCATTTGTGTGCGCCATGTTGGCTCATTTGAAGAAGGTCTTTGTTTTGATGCTATCCGTTCGCTACCGGCTTGCATTCTTAAAGTCCTGAGAGAAACATTTCAGCACTGCAAGGTTTGTTTTTTATTTTGGATCCCCTGAAGAAAGAAGGGAAAAGTCTATTTTCTACTTTCTGGGAAAGAATTAAGGAAATCCTTCTCTTGATAATTTGCAAGTAATTAAGCCAAAACCAACAGCAGCAGAGATTGAGGTTCCATTCCAACATTCCAACATTAACTCCCCTTCCTGGAGTTAATGTTGGGAAGGAGATAAGAGTAGGGAAGCTTAAACTTTTATACTCTGAGCTTGAGTGAGACATCCTAGTTTTTTAGCAAACTTACACTCTCTGACTCAATTTCTGTGACTTGAAAGGTATGTAAATGTGCTATGTTTATCTGTATTTCACGTTTAGTTCATATTTTTATTACTTTTGGTAACTGTTTTTGTTTTCTTCAAACAACTAATGTAATCATTAAGTATAAAAATGAGTTCAACACCATCCTGTCTGTGTTCCTGTCCACAGAATAGTGAGATGGTTTATTGTGGCCGTCTGTCTCTGGTGGCCGATCTGCTGCAAAGACTCTTCAAGGAGGCATATTCCCTGCAAAAGAGTCTGCTGGAGGTCCTGGATAGGATCTCTCTGGACAGTAGCGCCTCAGATGAGGAGGTTTCTGACATTGTTACAGGTGTGTTTACATGTGTGTATGGAAGTATACACCCTTCAGTCTTTCATTGCAACACTGGTCACTGTGAAATTGTTGGCTGTATTTTATCAGGATATTTTTTATGCAGTTTGAAACTCACTAAGCATTTCAATGTTTTACAGTGATTCACAGCCTTCTCAATATCTGCTCCATTATCTCTAACCTTGACATTGCACTGCATGCTAACACGTGGAAGTTCCTCATTAAGTAAGTCCTTTTTTGTTCTTTTATTCTGTAAGCATGTTTTGTTGATCTATCTTGAGCTTCTTTTCTTTACATTGTGTCCCATTATAGACACGTTTTTTTTTTTTTATTGGGATTAGTTGTGATAAACCAACACAAAGTAGTGTATATTTGTAAAGTGGAAGGAAAGGAATACCTGGTCTTGAAAGTGTTTACAGCTCCAAGTCTTCTCCAGAGATTGACATATTTACACACTCTTCTTTACAAAACAGGAGCTCCGTTTTCAAGTCTTGCCACAGATTGTCGATTGGATTTTGGTCAGATCTCTGGTTGGGCCATTTTAGTACATGAATATGCTTTGATCTAAACTGTCACATTGAATCACTGGCTGTTGTTCAGGGTTGTTGTCCAGCCGGAAGGTTAGCCGCTGATACAGTTTTAATTCTGCAGCATTTCACTGGCTTCTCCTTGTTGCTCTGTTATTTGTGACGTTTTCTATTAACAGACAAATTCCCACCACACATTGTAGATGTTTAATTATTAAATCATTTGAAAACCATTCACCATTTTCCCTTGACTTCAAATGTATTTTCTACTTTGTACTGGTCTATCAACTAAAATTCCAATAAAATTGTGTTGTTTGTGGTTGTATTGTGACAAAATGTGAAAATATTTAAGCATCATAGATATTTTTGCAGAAAATACTTAATCCAGATTTAGACATATGTCCTAGTGAAATATTTTGAAATTATTTTGCTCAGACAGAGCCTGAAGTACCAGTCGTTGGTGGAGGAACAGCTGCACCATGGCGACATCGTCAACAGCTTGTCTGACAACTTGTTGGCTTCCTTACAGAGCTGTATGGACATGTCTGAGCAGATAAAGCTGGCTGGTTTACAGGTTAGAAAAATCTAATGAGATATTTCAAAGTATCACAAATCTCTGGCTTATTAATGTACTCTGGACGTTTTGCAGGAGACTGTTCAAAGTCCAGAATACAAGCTTTTCCAGAAAACTGCAAAGATGTGCAGATTCTTCGTTAACACTTTGGTTCATTACATAAAGGTACTGAAACCTTTTTTGTAATGTGTTGGTGTCTTGATTTTAGGTGTTACCAACTTTTCTTTCAATCTTCTTTTCTTAACAGGAATTTAAGTATTTTCTGACAAAAAAGTCCAGCTGCTTTCACCAACTCTACCTCCAGATATTCAGGTACAAATGTTTGCTTAAAAAGTGAGATTTGACTTTTAAACATTTATTCTGATTCCTGACATACTTCTGATTATGATGAGCTCGGTGTCTTTCAGCAAGTTTCCTCCAAGTTTGTGTGCTCCGTCGCTGCCCACAGCTCTGGCTGGGGAGCTAAGTGCATCAGTGCTGGTTCCTATGGATGCTTTCCTGCTTCAGCTGTTGCCTCTGAGGCCCTTTGCTGAAGTTGTGCTGCAGCCAGACTTGTGTGAGTTTACTTTGTAAAAAGTGTCCATTAAATTCCCTTTGCAAGGCGTCCGTGTTTTCTTACAGTAGCTAAATATTTGTGAATCAGCTTTTTTTTTTAAAATCTATTGAATTATTCTCATTAATGGTAAGACATGATCTTTTTTCCTTCTAAAATTAATAGTCAGTTCCTCTGTTTCCCTACTTTTAGCTATAAATGGACTCACAGCAGCAGATACACAAATAACTGACCTTCCTTTGCTGCTGAGATGGAAACAGTAATTTTTTTGCCCAGGATAGACTGCTTGTTGTTTAGGGTCTGTATTTGCTGTGAACCCAAAACAAAAAGATATTAACATTGTCACAACTTTATGCCTGCAGGGTTAAGCTCTGAGCATGAGCTTCCACATTTTCTCATGCTGGTGAATATTTTGGGACAGCTGCTCAGCCAACCAGAGGAAGTGATGGAGCTTTGGTGCTCTGGAAGTCAGTTTCCAGAAGACACACCAAGGTGATCGGGATTTCTTAATTTTCTTAAAGAGTTTTTGTTTTTTTAATACTCTAAAGGTCCCTGATAATTTGCGTCAAATTCTATTTCAGTTTTGCCATATTACTTTAAAGTCTACTCTAATGTATGTTAGCGGTCATCCTATTATTTTATTACTATTTAAAAGATTGTATTATATGTCTGTTTAATGTTTCAAACTGAGAAAAAAGTCTTTGTCAGTACAGTGAGCTTGTTTGCTCTGATGTAAATCAGATGATTTATTATCAGGTTAAAGTTAAAGCAGGTTTATGTTGGCCGAGTATCAAAACCTTTTCTTTTGTTCTTTCTCCCTTTCGAGGCTTCCTCTCTACCAAGCTATCTTTATTAGCTTCCGACAATGCTACACTGAGCGTAAAGTACCAGTTCGGTTGCCAGGGGTGATGCTGAAGGGTCAGGCCCAGGTCGAAGTCACTCTGCACCAACACATCTGTGTACAGCTCTGTGCCAGTGTGGCTACGCTCCCTCCAGTCTACTTTCCTGTGCTTGTAAGGCCTGCATGCTGAACCACTTACACACCAAGTTAACAATTATGAATACAATTGAAACATTTATAGCACAAATGTGCCACAACTCAGACCAGACTGGAAAAACTAACAATGGGATGTCAATGTAGCTTGAACATTAAACTCCCTTCTCATATTATCTACAGCCATCATGAATTCAGAATCAGCAAATGACTGTGTGGCCTAGAACCTCCAGATCCGACCCATGTTTTGGGTATTTTGATTAATTCAAAATACTCATATTCTATGTAGGAATTAGGAGGGTCCAATCCTTACTTTTTGCATTGTACGACTTTGAAATCAGTTTGAATGTCCTGTTAATTACATGTCAAACAAAAAATGGAACCAAATTATCATTTTATTTCATCTGAAAAAGGTGCAAAAATATTCTGAGATTTTTTTTTTTTAATTATGACAAGTTTTATTCTTTGGAAAAGTATTTAATAATATAAGGGAGAAACACAAAATAAGTATTTTGCTGCTGGAAGAAAGTAAATTTTAGCTTAAATTTTGACTTGCGCAAACTCTGTCTATTTGTAAGGATTCTGGTTCTGAAATGGAATCTTGAGATGAGGTTAGTTTCCAACCAAATATTTAGTTTGGCAAGCCAAAAACTGCCCTTGTTTTTATGTAGGTGTTCCCCTCATTCAAGACTAGCTATTCTTTCACTTTCATTCTGATATGTCTGCTAAATATTCTTTGTTTTTTTTAATTGCCTCCCTGTGGTGCTTTGTGGTTTTTGGTTCTTGCTGATATGATTTCCTTTGTTCTTCTATTTTCCTACCTTAGGAACGTTGTTTGATGGATGCTGTGCTGCAGGCTGATACCCCAACAGCTTTGTTGGCAGTAGATGTGTGGTGCTTTACAGCACGGTTAGTGCAAGGAATATACCTTTTATTTTAAATCAAAGTTCTTAAAATTGCACTTAAAATGAGGTCTCTGCTTTTTCTATTCATTTCAACTAAGTAATGAGTAAACTATTAAACTGTTAGTTTAATAGTTAAACTATTTGGAGATTGTAAATAGTTTATATTTGACCCATTTACCAACAGAATATTATTTCAGAAACTTTGTTTTGCAAGCTTGAATTGTGAACTCAAAGTGATAAAAGATACAAAGATAGTACCTTATAATAATTGTTTTAGCACCTACACATACCAGAAGAGTCACAAGAGGCTGCATTAATACATTTCCAGGACTTTGCAAAAGTTAAATTTTTCAGCTTAATTTGCAAAGAAGTAAATGCATATCCCTCACCATTTGTTTGTTTAACTCTGTCTGCAAGTAAGCATTTTTAACATTAGTGACTGTTTAATTCAACCTATTCTTTCAGATACGGAACAGCAGAACTTTGCCTACATCATGTCCTGCTTATTGCTCAACTGGTGGGTAAAACCAGAAGACATGCACTGTGTTGACACAAGTATTGAAACGCTTGCCTCTACCCACACACGATCTTTAATAATGTCCCAGAGGTAACATGTACTGTAATTAATACCTGTTGCAGCTTTAACAACTCCAGCTTTTCTGGGAATACTTTCCACACGGTTAACAAGTCTCGTTATCCAAGTATTCTTCTATTGCACATCTGTGAGGTTATATATATCCTGGAAGACCAGGCTTCCAGCACAGTTTCCACTCAAACTCATCTGTGCAGCTAGTCAAGCTCTCCCAAACACAATTTCCTCATCTATGACAGGTGCGCTGTCTTGTTTATTCAGGAATCGGTTGTCCCCAAATTGTTAACAGTGATAGAAGTTTCTATCACTGGGATTAAGAGGATAAGACAGTCTTATGAAGAAAAACACCTTGTGTCAAAAACAGTGACTCAAGGTGTCATTCAGGTACCATGTACCTGGCAACCATCTAAAGTTATCTACTCTCGTCCAGTTTCGGTTTGCGTTGCACTTATCACAAACCGGATATCAAGGTTTGCCTGCAGCTGCTTGGACTTTGTGATCCATTCTGTTCTGTTGAATTCAATTTGAGATCATTTGAATTTCCTGATGTTTGGAGGTCGGTAGATACTGTCTCCAGACAGTGACTTCACAGATGTTTTTAAGAGTAGAAGGCATGCCATGACACTGGATTTCATAAACATGTTTTTGTATGAAAATTAGGAGAACACCTGAATTTGGTGAGTTGGAGGTTTAGTTCAGTGTCAATTAAAGGGTAATTCTACTGTCTTTGCTGGATGTGAGCTTTCACTCTCCTAACTCTCCATCACCTCCTGTCTGTTGTTTTTTTCATGTTCTAGGTGAAAGCATGCAATTCTGAGTGCTACCAGTTGTTACACCTGGGATTGCTACTGAGACGTATGGTTTTCCTCATGACCCCAAGCCACCAGGTAAGAGTCATTAAGATTAGAAATGCAAAAATGTTTAGGTTATCAGAAATAACTTATTGGTCAGTCCAGCCCTTTGGCTATGTACAAAGAGGACGAAAAATTTGAAATAGTTTGGAAAACTAGGAAGTTGTTGGACAATCAATAATTTTGAGGATGAAGGTGTGTTTTGATGCTCTGCTGTTTGTTGCCAAAGCAGGTTGTATCTCAGGACAGTGAATGAGGGCACTCTTGCATCTGGTTTCTGTCACAATGGGAAACGCAGTTACCTTCAGCTTACTTTGCCAACAACAATGTAACTTTATATGTGAACAAATTTTCAAAGAGTTTTCTCAAATTTAAAACAATCAGGGTTTCTACATTGTTAAAAGTATGGAAAATATCAAATTTGTTTCAGCTTTTGAAAGAATGGACAGATGTGTACGGAATTGCATAAGAAATAACAGGGAGATTATAGGTGATAACAATAATAGGCTGTGAAAAATATTTTTATGTTTTGTACCAATGATCTTAAAGAGTTATTTTTCCAGTTGGAGTTGGTGGCAGAGTTCTCACCATCAAAGGTGGAAAATGTTCCCGTGTGGCATCACGTCCTCATCAGGGCTCTTTCTCAGGACGTCCGTCTTCGTGTGGAGACAGAAATCATTGCCCTGATGCAAAGGGTTCTAATGGAGTGGGAGGACGGCGGATACAAACTGGGACAAGTGGACAAAGTGGTGAGGACAGTCTTGAATATTTGAGGTTTACCAATATTTCAAAACATTTTTGCTTCTGCACCAAAACTGATATGGAAACAGTGGTTTGGCTTAAGAGTAAGATATGCCTTTATCCGAGATTAAAGACGGCTGACTTAGTCAAACATTTGGTATCTTCTGTGATTGTTTACTTTCGTGCTCTTGGCTGGAAATTATTCAGACATCTGTTCTGTTTTAAATGAGTTTAAAGACAGATTCTCAATTGTCTACTTGCAAAATGAATATATCACATTTAGCGTCAAACTTTATTTACAGCAATACTAGTAGACTGTTTTCCTTACACTTTGACAACTGGATTGTTTCCTAGCAGCTGTCATTCCAGGTTATTTTCTACCCTGAATGACCTTTGGGGTAGAAAACAGTACAGTGGAGAGGGGTGGAAAACTGTGATATTAAAAATGAATGATTCCTTCATACAATGTCTGTGTTGGTGCCAGAACGCAGCGCTGGAGTCGCTCCTCTGTCTGCTTCGAGGGCATCCTTCTCCTGAGGAACAGTGTTCATTTTCTGTAGTGAGGATGATTACACAGTTGTGGTCACGAATGAATCCCAGCCAGGTGACAAAAACACACAAATCTACGCACACTAAATTAGTGAAAAAATGTAATTATCATTTCTGTGTAACTTGTCTTAAAACAGTTGCAGACCCACCTAGTGCTCCAGGATACTTTGAAACTGCTCTTGTCAGCAACAGCTGTTATTGTAAAGAACATCAAACCTGAAACCATTTCTCAGGTAATGTTGTTTTTTTACACATTAAAGGGTTAAAAGGTGGATGATATTTGTGTTGACAGCGCATTGTTATTTTAGGGTCTGTTGTGTCTGGAAGCTGTAGTTTCCCAGAAATGTCCAGATTATTTACTGCTGGCTGCTCTGGGGTTCCTCTCCTCCCTGGGAAAGATCGTTTTTCCTGAAGACTGTCAGGTAAAAAAGTATAGATACATCTTAATAAATTATAATGTCTTCAAAAAGTTAATTTACTTCAAGAACTTTATTAAACATTTGAAACTTTTTAAATGCTTAGTTAAAATATTACATTATTTATATTTTAATTTCAGTAAAATTAAAAAGTAAAAAAAAAAACTTGAGTGTTGGCCTACTGAAAAGTACAGTAATAAACATGTTTATCTCATATCCTTATTTACTAGGATTTAAGCAAACCTTTTAGTCCAGTTCTTTTGTGTTATCTAACTACACAACACCATGTTAGATACTTAAAAACTGTATTTGCAACATATTTTGGTCCCACAGGGCGAGATTCTTCCCAGATTGAGTGGTCTGTTTGGAGTCCTTCTGGCTGACAAGTCTTGGCTGCTACATCAGCACGCCCTAGAGGCCTTTTCCTACTTTGCAGGGGTACCACATAAACTTCACCATTGAACATTTTTTTTCAAATAATCAGTTGTGGCCAACTGTTTGGAGATTGACAGAAATATTGTTGTTTTGGAAACTTCCTCGGCAACTTGCATTAATTGTATATTACTCTGTGAAGTGATAAGATGACAGTTAACTGCAAAGTTATAAAAAAATAAAATAAAAGTGTTTCAGTCCTGCCACAAAGTGACCTGATAACATAATTGCAATTACCTCAGAGGAATTTGTTTACAAGAGCAGCTAACGTCATTGGTTTGCATCAGATGTGCTTCACAGGGAAGGATGTTGCTTCAAAACAGATCACAATTAAATAAACCCTTCAAGGCAAGATTCAGCTGCTCTGCTCAAAGCTTCAAGGCACTTAAGAGAGTCCTGTAAGCAGCAGGATCATCACCTACAGAGCTTTAGACTGCATGGTGTGCAATGTTTCTGGTAAAATGTGTAGCCTTGTTTTACAAAGAGGAGCTAAGATGCTATTTCTTTCTGAGAAAAACAAAGGGAGACTGACTTCTGCATGAAGCAACAAGATCGGAGTTGTTTTACCTGTTGATTATTGACTGTTAAGGACATCTGGAAAAAGGACACTTTGTGTCACATCGACAGTGAAAACTCCTAAGTGCATTCTCGCTTTCAGATGAATTGGCCCTTTCAGTTTTGTCCAAAAACTGCCATCTATAAGGAAAGAGTCAAAGCTTCCTCCTGGAGCAATGTGTTGATGAATGATGCACCATCATGTCTCAGGGCAAACGTGATAACTAAGTGGCTGGTATGAAAACAATAAAATTTTGAGTGATTGTTTTTCCTAACATTAATTGTCATGAACTGTTTGATCAAGACCACTACATCATGAAAACAATTTGGCTAAACAACGACAATAGTTTCCCGAAAAACAAAATCTGTCATTCATACAACTTTTGGCCATGACTAGGAGTAGGAGCTGGTAGGCGCTTCAACCTGACTTTAATATATCATTTCCCTGTGTTGCTCAAGAACACAAACCATGAAGAGGTCATTTCCCAGAGTTTGTGTGTGGAAGAAACGAAGACCAAAGTGATCAATTACCTGAGCAAGGTTGGTGATAAACATTCGATGAGAATGTATTGAGATTGAATCTGATTTATCAAAACAGGCTGTCGTGGATATTGTATGTTTTTAATTTATTTTTTGTAGACACTGAATCTGCTGGAAGATGTGGAGTCACGGCTGAAGCGGCTGAAACTGGAGAAAGCGGTGATCGAGCAGCACAATAAGAAACTGGAGAGCAAAGAAAGTGGCTCAGACAAACAGGCTGCTGAAACTGAAGCCACCGCAGACTCTGAGGTTAGCAGCGTCATTGAGCTCAGATTTATGGCATCCCTATAAATGTGCAGTCTCGTAATTGGTGGCAGGCTGAGGCAACCTGCTTTTAAACTGAAAACTGTTTACTAAGGACTAATTCAACATAAATTGGCAATAGATTCCTGTCTTGCACAGTAACTAAATTCAATTTAACTTTGGCAACTTATGTTGGATTTTTTTTGTGATTTGAGATGATTTTTTATTTTTTTTGCATTTCTTACCAAACCTTTTCCCTTTTATGAAGTAGCCTATGCTACAAATATCCCAATATATTTTAGTCAACTATTAGAACATGTTTTTTTAAGCCAGATTAAATATACTCTCCTGAAGGAGCTAGTAATGGGTAGTGTAAGGTTATCCACCACTCCTCCTGGACTTTCGCTCTGCTTTTAATACCTGCAGAGACTCCCTACTGCTGCTTGAATTAATACCTTCCCACTTCTATGAGGGGCACGAACTGTCAGAATCCCCAGAAATCAATCTCAGCTCTGGCCTGTGTCCTGAATCCACTTCTGTTCTCACGATGGTCTCATAACTGCTCAGCTGAACATCCAGCCTTTCATGTGATGAAATTTGAAAATGACGGCAGTAGTGGGGTGTAACTCATAGCGATGGGAAATGATGTAAAGGTATCAACCATCTTCAGCAATGCAGGGAAAATTAAAAAAAAAAAATTACTTTTAGGACAAGTCGTCACGTTATTCCTGTCATGTTAATTGCCATGGGAGCCATGGAACTTGGACATGAAGTGTAATAGTTCCTACATGAGGATAAAGTCCCGCCATAAGCTTTTTTTCTTCCTTCTCATTTTGTCCATAAGACTTGTTCTTGCATTAATCATTATTTACAGTGTGGTGAGTTGAATGTGCCTTGCTTTATGGTAATATATTTTAGTGTGCCAGCAATGAATTCCTTCCGACAGAGCAGTTTCCTGTCCTACATATGGAGCCTTAAAGTTTTGCCACAGTGTAATAACACCCTAATTATTTAGCCAGAGGTACAATATACAAAATCAATTACAGGTATTGCTGTTCTTAACTAAATAAAATCTAAGTCTTGTGATGGGAAATCTGATAATCTTTTAAAACTTATGACCCTGCTGTCACATAAAAACAGGCATGGTAAAAGAAGAAAATGTTGGACTGGTATTTTCATTCTTGCATAAAAACCAAAAGCTAAATTTTACTGCTCTGTTTATGTCATTAGTCCATACTTCAACAAAATCTCTTAATCTGTAATTGGCTTACATTTACCTAGATTGCTTCCATTATTTTGCTTTAAGCATGAGAGGGAAATAAATAACATTGAGTTAACTTTACTTTCCCTGTAATTTCCTCCCTCTTAGCCAAGCCCAAAGAGAGCTCGACAGGAGACGAGTGCAGAGGAGGAGTACGACCGCCACATCCAGACGGCTCAGAACTCTTTAAAAGCCCTTCATGCTCTCGTGGACAGTAACGCCAACACGACAGCGCCACCTCCAACGTGGCTGAAGGCCAAGCTTCAGCAACTGATGACCCTCATAAGAGAAATCACTTCAGTCAGACACACAACGTAGCACTTTTCTCATTTTAAGACCCCTCAAGACTCATTGTACAGTGAATCGGATCTGTGCCAAGTTTTACTTTATTTTGCTGTGTTTGATGGCATTTATTAAATCTATTTAAATACTGAGCGTTTGCAATTGATGCTATCAGCCATATTTTTTCTTATTGGTTCCGTTACATAACGTAGACAGAAAAACATTTTTTGCAGCAAAATGTTTAATTCACCACCAACCAAAAAGCTCAAATAAATAGATTTTCTATTTCACATTCATTCAAAGTGCAAGCCTTCACGGAATCAACCTTTGTCCTGCTAAAAAATTATCTTGAGCTTGATGCTAACAGTTGATTTGGCACATAAAAAAAAGAGCAAATGAAAGCAATGACATTTACCTCCAGTTAGGATCTTTAACCATTATTGAGGTGAATAATGTCAACTGGCAAACAATTACAAATGGCTTCTTCTGTCCAAGTCTAGCACCATCGGGGAAGCCCATATATCACCACGTTTCCATAATAAACACTGATAATAGATTTAGGCCCTTCTTGATCAGACTGCATCATTTTATCAGAGGTTTCTTCCAGCTTTGTGGGATAGTGGGACTCCAGATGTGGTGCATGGATTAAAGGTTTCCAGTGGCTGAGAGTTTTGCTCCAGGTTGAGTTTTGTGTCAGTCGTCATCACCAGGCATTCTCATCCTCCCAGTTGAGGTCATCTCCATCTCCCCAGCCATCTGCTTCAGCCTTAAAACAGACCAAAATGGGTACATTTGAAAGCTATAGAAACTTGTTTCAGACATAAAACCACCATTCTTTGAGCATAAATTAACAAGCAGAATGAAGACTTTCAATTGTGCAAGTTAATTAGTTGTGACAACCAAACATAATTAATCTAGTGACCCACACACATTTGATCATTAACTGAATTGATTTTTCCAATTACAAATACAACTTTAAAATAATAAGTCTCTACATAATGTTTCATCTACCATAAACGGATTCAATAACAATTGAAAAACCCACCTCTGACTGGTTCGCTGCTGCAAACTTGGCAGCGAGTGTTACTGCATCAATGGCTGAGTCTGTCTCAAGAGTTTTATCTGAAAAGACTGCTGACGTTCCTGCGACATGCATACTTCTCTCCTCTAGAGGCAGCAGAGAGGTTGAAGATAACTTGATGTCCGGCACCATGTCTGCAAACAAATCCAGTTCTGGGTCTTGCTCTACCTTCTTTTTCACCTTAATAGTGAACTCATCCCCCAGTCCTGTTCTGTTGCTCTTCATTGGCACTGTTGATTTGGGCACTGGGGCTGACGGGCTTAATGGTTTCTGGAAATCCTCTTGACTCCAGTCATTGTCCCATGAGGAAGTATTCTTGCCCTTTGTTGACTGATACAACGCCGAGGTCAGCTTTAGGGGTTTAGAGGATTTCAGTGTCACTGGTTGAGGAATCTGACCAGCGGATGTAGTGGTGCTCCCTCTGGAAGGTGTAAGAATCAGTGAATCTGTAGAAGGGGAGAGATCCAATGTCGGTTCAGGGTCCTCAAAGTCATCCCAAGGCTCCTCCTCTGCATTTTCATTTGGGAGTCTGCTGCTAATAGCATCAGCTCCCTCTGATGTCTCGATGTGGATGTGGACAGACTGCGCATTTCTACTTTCTCCGACCTCGTTTTCACTCCAGTCAGGCCAGTCCTCCACAGGGCCCTCTAGCCTGTGAGCCTGCTCCGAGCCAAGGAGCACTTCCTGTCTATTATTATCTTGATGAAAGCCGTTTAAGGTTAAAGGCATTTTTCGTCTGTTTTCTGGAAAACACAACAAAGAGGCCACACTGAATTTCAGCTACAATAAAATCGACACTCAACATAAACAGCATAAAGGTCTTACCAGATGATGGAGGAATCACCCTCGGCTTGTCTTGTGTGCCTGTCAAGTTTCCCACGTGGCCGAGGACTGAGCCTTTGGTCTCTGAGGGTTTGCGGAGCATATTCAGGATTTTGGAGGGTTGAATCATCTGAGAGTTTGAGCTTCCAACTATGTGGACAGGGGAAGCTAAAAACAAGTAAAATATCATTAGTATGTGCTGACAGTAAAACCTGTTTCTACCCTCTATATGCTAGTAAGCAAATATTATTTTATACTTGTTTACAAATTTTAAAATGAATTAAATTAATCTGGATAATCCTTTTGAATACTAAATGTGGAGTCCAACAATCTGTGCATCAGCTTTCATCTCAATAAGGAGTTCCTTACTTTCAGGTGTGACCTCTGCAGACCTGGTAAAACTTGGTGTTGTGCGTTTAAAGACCTTGCTTCTGTCTCCACCAACAACCACGTGAGCTCCCAGCAAAGGCACCAACACAGCAAGACTTTGCAGCGTCATGGCAACCAGAGAGTCATTGGTGTCTCTCATGCCCAACAAAACCTGTAGCCAGTAAAAAAAAAAAGAAAAAAAGTGTAGACTAAATTTATATATAAATAATATATAAAGCACAAGGTTGCATCCACACAAAAATGGCAATAATTGGATTTATAAGAATGCTTAAAAATAGAAGTTGATCAAAGAGGTGCAGACAAAACGTTCAGAAATATGAAAATAAGCTCGACTGAAAGAAATAAAGGTATGGATAACTTCTCCAGAAGTGTAAGAATGAGAGACTCTTGACCTGAGCCAGAGTCTTAAATTTGAAATAAATTATTTTTGAGGATAAAGTTTTATAATAAAGTTTTTTTTAAAACCATTAATGGCTTAAGCACTTGTATTCGTCATTCTATGGATGAAAAAATTGTTTTCAAAAATAACATTCAGGATTTTGAAGGAAAGTAAAATGTGCATATTTTTAATGGCCCTAAATCACAAGGGATGGTATGGTCATGTTGTTCAAATTGTATTAACTGTTTTTTATTTTCAAAATTGTAATTAAAATGGATGCTACTTTAAACTCCACGTCAAATACAAGCAGGTGTGAAAAGAACAGAAAGGGACCAAGATTACATCCGTGGGGAACACCACTTGGGCAAGCTGTTGATGACAGGTTCGTCATTCAAATGGTGAAGGTTTGGTCTGTTGATTACTCATGGAAGGAGACTACTTTTGTTTGGTAACTTTACATCAACTAGTTTAAGCCCTTGATTTCTTATAAACTCATTGTGAAATAAATCTGAAAGAAATATAACTTATTGCTATATTTCTCTCTTTGTTTATTAGTATTTTATCAATTTCACAACCAGGAGTAGGTAAGGGATGGCAGTGGGGTTTACATGCCAAAAATACTGCAATCACAATAACAGAAGTAGCATTAGGTAATAAAAAAATAGGACATGTATAGTCAAATTTGGTTAATATGTGGCATAACTTTTGCCCCAACTAACAGGACCAAGACTACAACTAAAACAAATTATTTCCTAGTCTAGCTGTTTGCACTGCACTAAATTAAAACAAATCTAAAACACCTTGACACCTGTGTGTTCAGTAATAATACAGAACTGAGCTTGTTACCTGAGGTAGAACCTGATTTTGTAGTTCATCGTGGGAGAAGAATTCGGCATAGATGTGGATGTGAGTCAAGAGCACAATCCGAATGTGTTCTTCGTTTATTTTGTAGAGTTTAAGCAGCTGAGGAATCACATGTTTCCGATGAAGGGACACAGACAGCAGACAATCCTCACTGCCGTCACCTTGACTGGAATCTGTCCACAAAGGTGAAATTACGAGTTTTTAAGTCATATTTTTGTTTACACGACTCTTTTTCAAGTTACTTGACATGTTCTCGATAAAATGCCACATTACCCTTTTTTGGTCTTAACAGATGAGGGAGGAAGCTCTTGACGGCCATGGGTTCTGCAAAAACAAGGGAGTGGAGAAGTTTGGGGACAAGGCGTGAAGCAATCAGCTCTTCAGGAAGGTTCTGGACACGATCAAGGAGAAACCTGAAATAAAAAAAAAAAAGTCAGACGTCGTTAAAATTTACAATCCCTTTTCAAAGCATTCAGACTCCTAAAACGGTTTAAACATTTGCCCCATTGCTAGAATACACTTTTTATGCATTTTATTGGATTGTGTGTGATGGATGAAAGTTCAAAGTCTTAAGAATGTAATATTTATATTCAGGCTCTTTTACTCTCTCAGCTTACAGTATGTGGTTATAACATGACAAAATGTACAATATCTTACGGGATATCAATACATTTGCAAAGCATTGCAAATTATGAGTACACCTAATATGAGATTTAAACAAAACAACTTACTTGAAAAATTCATTTTTTTCTTCTTCGGTTTTCAGAGTGAGGGTCTTCAGAAAATTCATCACTTCCAGAAAGTCGTTCCTATTCACAGAAAAAAAAAAAATAAATAACCATGTGTTTAAAATCAAAGTTTTGTCAGTTTAAAATATTGCAAATGCATGTGAAAGAAATGCACACAAACCTGAAGAAACCGTGATTGAGCAAGGTGCTGACTGGAGGTCGAGCCTGGGGGTCAGAGTTCAGCAGGCCTGCCTGCAGGGTTTTTGTCAGACTGTCAGAGAGCTCTTGTGACACTAGAAAGGACACAGAACAGAAGAACAGAGTAAGTAAATAAAGTGAAATTTAACAATTTGCAACCAGATTTTTATCAAGTCATCTCCACTCACCATAGTCATTCAGCAGAGGGAGCAGAGCCTCCATCATTGTACCAAACGAGTAACAGTCCCGAGCGTGAGCATGGCTGTCCGGAAGGATTTTAAAGCCTTCCACCTGTTAACGATGTCTTTTTTTTAATGAAAAAGTAGGAGGGAGAACTTTTTTCACATTTTTGTAATAAAGTCAAACCCACTGACCTGCTCTTCAGGAGGGACACAGGAGGCCTCTCTAGCACTCTGAATGCTATCTAGAAACTGACACAGAAATAAGTCAAATGAACTGATCCGTTTAAAACTGAGTTTCCAAAACGTCTTTACTCTTTTAACACGCATGTGAAAATCCACCCAAAGAATGTTTGACAACAATGAATTTGCCATTACTCCATCTTCTACCTCTGGAGTTGCTTCAGAGAACTTGCACACAGTCTCCATCCCTCCCAGCTTCCAGTGGCCGTCTTCACTGACGAACACAGAGGAAATGCAGACGTTGTTGTGGCTCGATTTACCCTGAAGAATGAGAAGCTTCCAGGTTAGAAAATGTCCACCCAGGCTGCTGGCAACAGAAGCAAATGGATCCTCGTCTCACTCACCCTCTCGTGCAGAAAGATGAGTGCCTGCAGGACGTCGTAGATGCCAGCGCAAATTTCCTCTGGGGACAGGCTGTCCAACAGCAGCTCCAGCGGCTGGACGTGTTCCGTGACGAGATGGATGCCGCCGTCCTGCACCGAGCAGGACAGGAAGCGCAGCAGACACGGGTGCCTCAGCGTCTTTAGGTGCTGCAGATCGTGAAAAGTGGATTAATTAGTTGTGCACTTAAACTGATTCTGTTGCATTTGTTTTGTGCGTTTCAAATGCTTAATATTTTATGAATGCAACTCAAAGCATCGGACGTTCACAAGCTCTTCAAAGCAGTCAAACCAAAGCCTATTTCATTAAGAGGACATTGTGTTTTTAAACACCTTTCATTACAGAAAGAAGTCAATATATTTTTGCTTTGGAGTTGCAGAGTCGTGTGAACCTCGAGGAGAAACAGTGAACAGGAAGGTAAATTTGCAGAAACTTTGAGAGCTTCTTTTCAAGGACACATTTCAATATTTTTTTTATCCCTGAGCCACTTGGCTATCACTTCTGCCCTAAAACATAGCGCTCGATAATCACACCTGTACATGCAGGGCAGTGAGTCTTAAGAACCTTAAGTTGGACATACCAGTTTCCGTTGAATCATCTACAAGAAATGCTCCTCCTCCCCCCACGACTCTCTGTGTCATTTCTTGGCTATGAATTGCTCTCCACTAGTGAGCCAATTATTGATTTGGGTCCAACCTTTCTAACCTGATATGCTCTTTAAATATTAACTATTGAAAATGCCACTTGTTTCATTACATATAATCTTGGTTGACAAATAGAGAAGGATTTGAGGCAAACTCCTATTTAAGTAACCATTCTGCTCTTCCACCGTGATCAAAATGAAAGCGATAACAACCTTGTTCAAACAATGGTCACTAAAGAATGCTAGCAGGTCATGCAGTAGCAGGAATAAAACAATGTGCAAATAAGTTTTGTGATTATCCTCTGCTACCACCTAGACGCAAATTGCTGTCATGAAAAGTTATCAAAAATTAAGACCTATTTTAATCTTTAACTTGTGTATAAGGCAGTTTCACAAAATATTACTTAATCTTTGAGGGACTTTTACATTAAATAAAAACATGTCTGTAACTGATTTTTTTTTTTAATTTATTGAGGAGGCAAAATCTTCATCGCCACACTGAACGAAATTGTTTTGCAGACTAATCAATGAGAACTTATTATAGGAATCAGAAAATGCAGCAAGTGCAAATATTCCCCAGCTCCAGAGAAAGGCCTTTTATGCGAGCTCACCTTAGCAGCTTTGTTGACTTTGTCTTCATTGTCCCGCTTGTGAACAAACACAGAAGCGGGCTTCCCGTCCTGGAGAACCGCCGAGTACATGGTGGGTCCGGAGGGCAGGGTCAGCAGCGGCTCCTCCAGCAGAGTGCAACCCCGCGCCGCGCTGCTCTCTGCACCCATGGCCGCCTGTCTTCCTGCCGAACACGGGGAAACGAACCGGTGGGACTGCTTGCGTCTTACACACGTACACGTAAACACCTGTTTGAGGGTGAGGCGAACGTACCTGCGATCCTGGACTGGATGGACCAGCAGCAGCAGCTCCGTGCTCAGTTAGCAGCTGCTGCTACTCTCGCCTCGCTGGCTAACCCAGCAACGCTAGCCAGCTTGTCGGCCGCTCTTTCTCGTCCAAACCGTCATTTTGTTTTAATCACAGGCTACTGCTAATTTAAACAAATGCATTAACAATATATTAGAACGCTAAAAAAACACACATAACTCCTGTTTATTGTTCGACTCTAAACCTTCAACTGTTTCTGCTGTAAACACTGGTACTTCCGGGAACGACGAAACCATCAAACAGGGGCGGGGGGGTGTGAAGATGAAAAGTATCAGTGATAGCACAGGGTTAAAGTGCTTTAAATAATGCGTGAAACGTGTCAAGCATTACATTTGAAAACATTCAAGCATTATATTCGGAAAATATATCCTCGAATTAGCTTCGAATGTTTAACACGTTCGCAACTGAGACACCTCATGTTTCACTAAGTGGTTTCAACCAAAGTGGTGCGAGATAAGGCAGGTGACTCCCACATGGTGTTGAAGATGAACATAGAGAACCAGACACGAGAAAAAAGAAATGCATTTTCAAACGCTTCATTTTGTCTGGGTTAAAGAAAATGTGGTTTGTCTGAACATTTAGGTCGAAAATGTTAACAGCTAAGAGAGGCTCACTAGAGGACCTGCCTGTCGGTTTTGTGCTTTCAAATGATGAGAACTGCATGCAAGTCAGAGAGGTATACTTGACATCATCAAGGCGGAGATGTAGCAGAGGTTTAAAGATGATTCTGGTTCTTTTAGTCGTTTTAAAAATATAATGTTCACGTAGCAACCAGCAATGTGTTGAAAACATTTTGGTTGAGGCCCCTGTTTTGGTCAGTTATCGATGGATCTTAGGTATAATAATAATTAAAAAAAAAACTGTAAGAAGAGTTTTCACTGTATTTGAGAAAACGGAATGATTTCCTGGATGTAAGCAGACAAAATTAGTGTCGTATATCATTTTAGATTTGACTATGTTCAGCCTTAATAATAAGGTAAAGAGTAGTTCCCCTTTCCAGTTAAAGAGTCAGATGGAGCCACTTCCACCTCACCTCTAATAGAGTCTACTGAGGCGATTGGGACATCTGATCAGTACTTCTCATTTATCCATGACTTAATTTATTTTCTTTTTAGCAATTTTGGACATGTCCAGTGAGAAGTAATTTTCTTTTTGGCTTTGAGACAAATTGTGATCCACATATTGCACATTGTGGCAACTAGTGATGTAATATGGCTAATACTACCATATTTGAAAGTAACTTAATATTTTGCCCACATTAAATGTATTAAAGCCTATCATGCCAAAATGTGATAAAACTTTTTAGCTAGTCATGCAATTAAACTTTTCCAATAGTAACTTATTAAATTATTGACTGGTAACTGGCAAAGCATAAAGGAACACTTATTTGAAAATGACAACTCCTAGAAATTGATTTTAGATTATTTATCAATCTATAGAATTATAAATTTTTATATCTACACATTATGTTAAAAAAATATATTGACGATAATTTTTTCAGTTGGGTTTTGCAGCCATACTAAATTACCTAAAATTACCAGGTGTTATAATATAAGCAATTATTTAAGAGTTATTAAATCTTAAATACTTTTTTTTTTTTAAAGTGATATGTTAATCATATAACTTTCTTCCTCATTGGTATTACAGGAAAAACTTATGAGAAAAACTTGATCATATCGTCTACAAGTTATTACATTACTGGCAATTATTATATTGTTGGTTGCCACATTCAATGTTGTGGTGTTGTTTTAATTACTATACCATTGATGTGCAGTGTTTAATTTTGTCATCGTAATGATCAAAAAATTTGATATCACTTCAACCATGTGTATGCGCCACATTTATATTGTAAGAACTTTTGTTCTTAGCAACTTTAGCTGAGTTTTACCAAAAAAATATCAAGCTTATGAATGCTGCCTACCTACATGTTAGGTTTAAGTCATAATTCAGTGACCTTAATGACTTTCAGAATCACTTTTAGTTCAGTTTACAATCACTTGTTATGAAGTGTTACATTTAAGAAAGGGAGCATTCAGGATAGCCCGATTGTGTCTTCTTTAGACAAATATAAAGATCACGTTTTTGCTTTCGTTGCCTCAAAGCATTTGTGTGAACATTCAAGTCATGTTTTCATTTCAAAATATTATCTAAATATTATTTCAACGTACATATCTCGCTTTATGTATAAATATCTTATTAAAACCATTTCAATTGTTAAAATTGCTCTGGTACAATAAACACATCGTTTTAATCATTTATCATTTACACTAACAAGCAGCATGCACGATTTATTTCAAGCACATTTCAAAACCTGAGTACAAAATGTGAGAAAATGTTGCAAGATCAAAATGAAACTGGAAGGTTTGATCCTTCGATATCACACAGCATTAGATCTTATTATGGTAAGGAAAAAAAAAACTTCCTTGCAGGAAGTAGTGGTGTATTTCTGTTGAGAAACAAAGCTTGTTACCCCAGTGACATACTAGCAGTAAAGAAAAAAAGCACACACACCCAGTGTTGAGAACAGGAAACAACATGGATGAACTCGGTAAGGTGACTTTATTTCTCTGCTGATGATAACATAAAAACTGCGTATATATATATATATGAAGCTTTCATACATAATAGAAATTACTGACCAAGGTCAACTGTATAAACACATCTGTGCTGTTCAGTAATTACTACAAACGATGTCATTTTGGGCATACCATGAGAAATTGTAATTGTGGTTTTTTTTAAATTTGTTTTAGCAACCAGTTGTTTTTTAGTAAGTCATTTGGTTTTACAATATACATATTCTGCTGACTGTGCTTGAGAAATGCCGATCTAACAATATGTAAATGTAAATGAGGTGTTTCAAAGTAATCGCAGTACCTGCGACGTGTTCCTTGCTTCAAACTTGACATCTGGTTTTCTTTTTAACGAACAGAATTTCGACCCTTTCATTCTAAACCAGTACAATGTATATTGAATATGCTTAATTGTTTATCTCCAGGTTTCCCTTTTAATAACGGGTAGTAAAGAAGCTGCCATGAAATCGTGTCAGTATGTGTCCCCACATTCTTGTGACATTAAGCCAAGTTTCACTTCTGCAGCATAGCATGTTCTCGTTTCCTCAGGAAGTCGGCTTGTATTAAACAACCTCAGTTTGTGTGCATCTTTATCCTCACAGGAAATTCACGAACCTGCAAAACTTTAATGTTTTGCTGGTTAAAAAGCAGAACAATGTTCTCAGCTGTGACATTACCACTACTCGAGATTAACCTGTTACACCATAACCCATAAGTTGCTATGAAGCTTCATGATTTGCTTTCGTCTGCAGATTTGCTGTTACAGGAGCTGGGTTTGGGTCCTACAGGTTCAAAAAGTCTCCAGGAAACCACCACTGCAACTGTTGGACAGGTGAACAAATGAGAAAGAAATATGTTTATCATTTTAAATGAACTAAAACGAGCTCAAATGTTTAGGTAAACAAAATGTTAATGTAACTTCATTGTCCACGCAGGCTCCAGCTGCCATTCTTGCCAAAGACAAAAAGAAAGAGCAAAACTCAGCCAGCTCTCATGTCTACAGGTAATGTATAAATGCCTGTCTGCTGTTTGTCCTGTGTTTTAGTGTAAAATTAAACAGAATTTTACACAGAATTTTAGTGTTCCGCTGTATCATCACCAGTAAAAGGTTAAATCGCTACAAGACAGCAAATATATTCATAGCTGAGGCATACAGTTTGTCATATTTGCCTTGCAAACTGAATACTGCAGTAATTAGCACAGTTAGTGTGGGGTGTTTGGTAGTACCTACCACCTGTCAGACTTGACACAAACTCTAAAATGTGTCAGTGGTTCGCAACCTGATGCCCCATGCATATAAGCCTGACTCGGTTCTTATCCACGCTTTAGGAAACTGACATTTTATTTTAGAAAACTTTGCTATTTTGCCATGACTTGGGCCACAGAATCATCCAAGTTTTTTGGGCCCTCTTTATAAGCATGCCTTTTTTTTTTTTTTATTAAATTGCATATTATCCATCTTCTTTACATCGACTTTATAAGTGTTTTTTTGTGTGCAAGGTAATCTTAAAACATTCAGTGCTCACACATTCGTATACCCCCTATAAATACAAATGATGACACACAAGGACACATGACCTAATGGGTGAAATAAGTTAAAAAAACATCTTGGCAACAAAACAACAAAGCAGTTGAGTAAACACACAGAAGGAAGTAATTGGAAATAAGCTTAAGTGGTAGTCATTAGACAGTGATCAGGAGGAGGATTATGTCAGAGGAGTAAAAAAGAAGCAAAAGAGGACACAAACAAAATAAATGGATCAAAGCTAATTAAAATAGTAATAAAAAAGGCATATAACAACCGAAAAACAAGACATTTGTAAAAGATCAGCTCATCGTAAACAGAAACCACTAAAAGCCCAGAGACCATGATGAGAACATGTTTTTCTAGTCTCCACCAGTTAAAACTCTACAATGTGACACAAACATGTGACCTCATGACCCAACGAGGGCGTATGTCTTCTGAATCAGAAAATGTTCTGATGGATCACAGTGCAACATTCAATGTAAGCACTTCATTAATTTGGTACATGCATGCAATGTTTTGAAGCAGCAAATGTTCAGGAAAAAAAAACACACCCTTTGTAAATTAGCTTAACATAAATTAGCTGATCTTTATGCAATTCTAACTGTACAAAAGCACACAGCCTAGAAAGCACTATGATATTTTAGAAACATAGTTGAAACCAAAAATCTTAAAGGTTTAGAAAAATTAAGCACACTCAACTGAATGCTACTTTCAGCAAGACAATTCCAAACAATGCATGTCATCTAAATTTGCAACCACATAAGTTTTTCTCAGTATGATAAGTTTAATTTTAAGATAATTGAAGATTAAAGTGATGAAAACAACAACTTCTTGTTTCAATCTACCTTTCACACGTGTTCATAACTTATTTGTTTATGAGTTAAGTTATGCCGTTCCGGATTTTACTAAATATATTTTAATTAGCTTTCAACCATCATGAAATACATTTAAAAGCCAAAATGCTTTTGAGAAAATCTATTCCCAATATTGTTTAGCTAAGCACCTAAAACATGGGCAAAAATAGAACAGTAAATTTGGTCTCTAAATGCTTTTCATTATCACAAAGTGTTATCATGTATTTATTTATTATGTTTTTTTACATTTGCTTTTAACACAGCGACCTCCCTGCGCCTGTTGCAGCTGCTCTGCCTCCGGACTCACCAACTCTAGAACTGGAGTCTATCTTGGAAGACCTGATGGGTTTAGCAGAAGGGGTCAGTATAAAGCTGTTGACCTGGATGTGTCAGGAAATGGTTATAAATGATCACAATTCATATTTTGTGTATAATAATGTCTTGTAGAAATGATTCCTGGTAAAAAAATGAGTTAATCAATGATGCACAGTTGGAATCAGAAAATATTCATCCACTTAAATGCTTTAAGTGGATGAAAGAAAATTGATTCTTGAGAAGATATTTTTTTCAAGTCCAATTAAAATCCATTGGCTGTGTTTTTCTTCTGTTCATAAGCCTGACCCTTTGTAAGCTAAACATATCGCTTTGTCATATGTTCAAACAGTTCAAGTTTGGTCTATCTCCCAAAACTCTTTATTTCCACATTTCTAGTTTCCTTTCTGGCAGATATTTTGCTTTTTATGTCCCTGGTGCTCTACAGATTTTCATTTTGGATTCTTCCAATCAAATCCTTGTTTATTCAGTTTGTGTGTTATAGTGTCCTGCAGCCAAACACAGGGTTTTTTTTTAGCTATTGCGATTGAGTAATAAAAGTTTTTGATAAAATCTGGGGACGTATGATCAAGCAGGTCTGCAGCTGCTACATATTTCTTAATCTTCCTTGTAACAGTGGAATGTTAAAATTTCTGCAAACTTCCTTACAGCGCCTTCATGTGCGGTGCTTATTGTCTGCCTCACAACAGGAACAAATGAAGAATCTTTATTGAGTTTCCAAAAGGCTTGATTGGTATCAACAAGCCTTAAAACAGAGTTAATTGTTTTAAATTCATTACAGGTTATTAAAATTTTCACTCAGCTTTAAAACAATATTTCATAGGTATTTAAAAACTGTCATGTTAATACATTTGTTGCACCCAAATATTACATCAATAGAGCAACGTTTAAAAAATGAAATAAATTAATAAAGGTTGACTCTAGAGGGCAGTATTGCACCAACATCACCATTGCACAATCTAAAAGAATATTTCTGTATTTGATCACTGAAGCACTTAAATCTCTTTAGCACATGTAAAGATGAAACCTGACATTTTGACATCCATGTATCTTTATTTAGAACCACTTACCTCCATCAGCCCCTCCACCACTAACACAGAAGCAGTCTACAAAGAAAAAAATCGAGGATGGGAGATCAGGGCAGAAGGACAGCAGCAGCAACAGCGGCCCGACAACTTCCAACCCAAAACCCTCGATCCAGACGCAGAAAACAGATTCTATAGATGACCTGCTTGGAGGGCTGAGCTCGGACCTGGAGAAGATCGGTGTGCGCACCACTGCCAAAGGCCACTGTGCTGCATGCAACAAATGCATTGTTGGAAAGGTAAAAAGTGAACCTTTAAATTTAAATATAGTCAAAGCAGTCTTTTTTTACTTCATTTGACTTTTGTTGTTTAGATAATCACAGCTCTGGGTGAGGTGTGGCACCCGGAGCACTTTGTGTGTATGGTGTGTAAGAAGGAGCTGAGCACAACAGGCTTCTTTGAGAGAGAGGGAAAGCCGTATTGTGACAAAGACTACCATCAGCTCTTTTCTCCACGCTGCGCCTACTGCAAGGGGCCGATATTACAGGTATTACAATAAGAAACTCCAACTATGCAGTGTTACAGTTCACGTAAAGCATCTTAAATAACAAACTTAATCTCAGCTTCTCTTTTTGTTTCCTGATTCATGTCCTAAATTGTCCAGATGAAATTTCACATCCATTAATCCGCACAGTAAAATTTCGATGATTGCATGATGACATGTTGAATGTTGTTATTTTTTTTGTCTTGGCCAATCCCACATGTTATGCTAATAAATAAGAGGGAAACCCATACTGGTGGTTTTGCAGACTGGGATTACCTCATGCTACAGACCAAAGACATTAATCAGAAACTAATGCAGGATCCCTGGTGATTCCCTTTATGTGGCTCATGGTCCACTTTTTTTTTGTTTTTGTTCACATTTAGCTACATGAGATGAGACAAACTTCAATAATCCCCAAATAAAGTTAAATAGAGATGTAATATTTTTGGTGTTTTTTTATTTTTCCACCAGAACATCTTGACAGCTCTGGACCAAACTTGGCACCCGGAGCACTTCTTCTGCACACACTGCGGAGATTTGTTTGGGCCAGACGGTGAGATGTTTGATAATTTATTTGCCTCAGCATAAAAATAATATTTAGCACACATTTCAGCGTATCCTGTATCTATCCAAGGCTTCCTGGAGAAGGATGGAAAACCATACTGCTGCAAGGACTTCTACCACCTTTTTGCTCCCAAATGCTCAGGCTGTGGGGAGTCCGTCAGAGAAAACTACCTGACTGCAGCCAATGGCACCTGGCATCCAGAGTGCTTCGTCTGCGCAGTGAGCCTCCAACACAGACCACACACACGGCTTCGGCTCACACACAACCTTGAGAATAAATGAGACAGATACCCACACACTTGCTTTGTTTGCATCAGTTTGACCACAGGGCTGATGCAAACCATATGCATGATGAAAATGTTGCGGTGGAAATGTTGCAGATAAATCAAGGAAACCATATTCTCTCTGTGTGGGTATCTTTTATATCCTCTTCAAAGCCACCGCTGTGTAGAGCAGTCCGTCAAATACGGTTCCGTCTGCTGCTGCACTTCTCTTTTCACTCGGTCAGCTGCATTTGAAGACATTAATTGTGCAGAGTTCTGAAAACTCATCAGAGGTAAAAAAAAAAAATGGCACCTTTATTTATTTATTTTTTTTTGTTCTACAAGTGATTTATTTAAATATAATTTTCATTTTACAATCAAGGACACTCAACAACTTAAGTCCATGAATATAATCCCAATGAATGTGAATATATACAGTGTGATACAGTGATAGTAAATTCAACTAAAAAACAAACATATCTGTTAAAAGAAAAAACAAATGTATAAAAGAAGCAATAACAGAGTTGAATAAGTGTGCACTCTTAAACTACAACTTTGTTAATAGCACTCTTTCTGCTTTAGTAGAAGTTCATCTGCATTGCACATCTTAACTGGAGTTAATAGTTTGATAGGGTGGGGTAACCTTTACAGAACTGAGTGAGTAAACTGGCAATAGTTGTCCAACCCTGTCAGAGTAAGTGAACGTGTCTTATTCCTAGTTTCTGTCAAACTTTGTTTTCGACTTTGGCTTTGGAATAGCATGCTTAACTTTACTTCCATGAAGTCATGATTTTTGTAGACTTCTAGGTATGATTGGAAATACAGTGATGAAGAAAAATTACATCATTCTAGCCAGAAACTGAATGCTTTGGATTAATATTGACTTACATTTGCCACAAACGTTAACAGTTTGAGCCAAAAAGTTAACGCTTTGGCTCAAACAGTTTCTAAAAAACAAAAAAAAGACAAACAAAAAAAAACAGTTCCGCTTGAAGAAAAGTAACGCCAGACTACGATGCTGCCATCACCAGAGTTCACCTTCGTCTTTGTGTTTTACATTTTGGATTTGTTCCAACTAAAAACTAAAAAAAAAAACCTTAAATCACTTCAGACGAAAGCGTTATGTTTAACAGCTCCTCTCCTGTGTTGAGAACAGATTTTATTTGCGCATTTAAAAACAAAACCAGTACTTGGCAGAAATTCGTGCAGCTCTTTAACATTCGTACAATGTGATCTTCCGGAGCTTTTGTTCCCTCTCTACAGGCTATGGCTTTAACTACAAGTTGCAAATCAGCAAATGTTGGGAAGATTTTGCTGGGACAGCTGGACTTTATTAGTGATCGATCACATTCACTGTAATTGATGTTAGGCATTTACCCAGAAGACTGAACAGTGGAGTTAGGGTCTTCATTGAAGTTTGAGCTTAAGGGAATATAAATTTATGCCACCTCTGCATCACCAACTCCCAAACAATATCTGTTTACCATTCAATAATTAATTACCAAAGATTACAAGGTTCTTAAACAAAAAGGGGGAAACAGAATTTCAGAATATAATTTAGAATATAATAGAATATTATTTATAATATTATTATTATTATTATTATTATTATGTGATTAATCATTTATTTATTTATTGGGTTTTACATCTATGTCTTGATTGAAGATGATTAAATGTCTATTTATGAACTGACCAATCAGCCTGCATTTTTTTCATTTTTTCCCCCTCCACTTTGTACAGCGAATGAAGTGGGGATAAGTTCAACTGAAGACTTTTGTTCACTTTCTCAAGTTTGAACATGGATGAGGAACCTTTTTTCATTCACCACAATTTGCTTAAAATGGTCAATGTTTTCGATACGCATCATTGATATTTTTTCCCCTCGGTGCTGATTTCGCAGTCATCTCGTTTGCTACCAAGCAGTCATGAAGGCAAATTTTAGAAAGTAATTATAGACTGCATTGCCAAAACTGTAACCGCAGTCTTGAAGAGTTGAGCCAATGTTGCAAATATTTTTGCTGTTTTTTAATCAGGCTGTACTCAGTCTTATTTTGACACAGAGCATCCTTTTTGCTTACCCTAATCCTTCACTGTTCTCTACTTCTCTTTTTAAATTCAGGACTGTCTGAAGCCGTTTAGCGATGGCTGTTTCATGGAACTGGACGGTCGGCCCCTCTGTTCCATCCACTTTCACTCCAGGCAGGGCACCCTGTGTGGGGGTTGTGGGAAGCCCATCACCGGCCGCTGCGTTTCAGCTCTCGATCGCAAGTTTCATCCTGAGCACTTTGTTTGCGCCTTTTGTCTGCGGCAACTCAGCCACGGGATCTTCAAGGAGGAGAAAGGAAAGCCCTACTGTACTGCTTGCTTCAATAAGCTCTTCCTATGAGACATTTACAGCAAGTCACTCAAAGATGAAGACATAACATCTAATGTTGGGAGAGGAGGGCTATTTTCCCCACATCAGTCAGCTGAATTCTCTATTATTAATAATATTACATTCCAAGGTTGTATCTCTGTTTACTGAATGAGGTAATAAGATTCCATGCTCCTTATCCTTATCCTAAATAAAATGTAGAACATATGCACCAAGCAAACAGGGTACACGTGTATGTTTTGATCTTAATATAAAATACAACTGCTCTGTGAAAGTGTGAGTGAATGAGTGAAGGGGGCAAAGTGGAGAATCAGGGATTAAGTTGGGGAGAGTTTTAAAGAATGGTCAGGTTATAAAAATGAAATCTCAAACTTTGAACAGTTATGGCACAACTATAAATCCACCTACACATGACAATCTGCCTAAATTGGCAAGGAGAGCATTAACAAAAGAATCAACAAGAGACTCAGCATTTCTCTGGAATAGGTGTTCGGTGAATCAGTGGATGAGGGCCGTACATTGGCACCGTTTTTAGCACTATTACCTCACACCAAGAAGGTCTTAAATATAGCTGGGGGTCTTGGCACATGGAGTTTTCATGTTTTCGGCTTGCATGCGTTGGTTTTCTCTAGGTACTCTGCAGAATTAATCCTAGACCAGATTCAGTTTACTGTTAGGTAAACGGATCTCTGTAAATTGTCTGTGTATGGATATTTGTCCTCTGCATCTTTTTGTTGATCTATGATGGACTAGCAACCTGTCTAGGGTTACTCCATGATCCGTGGAGATAGACACCAATCCCTCAATCCCTTTGACCCTGCAAAGAATAAGAGAGCATAGGCAGTGATGGAATTATCTTCTCTTGTTTCTATTTGTAATGAACTACATATCAACCTCCTTTCACATTCCAATTGTGTTTCACTTTGTGTTGCTTGATCACATAAAATCCCACTACAATACATGGATTTGTGGGCCAACATGACCGAAAGTCATGAAACAATTCATCACAGAACCGTATAATGAATAAGGATTCATCATACAAAGGGACAAGTTATGCACAGCCTCATTGAGAAATCATGTACAACTATCAGTAAGTAATTATTACTGACATCATTTTTATAACTTAATCAAAAATATTTCCTATGAAGAAAACATTACCATGTGTGAACTTTGGACGCCTGTACAAGGTGTGTTGTTACTTGGTTTTACTTTTGAGGAGTCTTCATACATCATTCCAAACGAACCATGATAAACACAAAAGCGGCAAATTAATGGATTCCACAAACTGTCCTCAGTTCGCTGTTAGACTTGGCAGTCGGGATTTACTTTTTCACAGTTTGAGAGAGCTTGTCAGGAGATTTGTCTTTGTAGCCCGATAGCTTGTCTTGGCAGAAAGTGGCATGGACTCATCATGCCAACCTGTGATTCCTCTGTCTCAGACTGACCACTTGGCCCCTGGCAGCCACTGAATTCAGACATCCTCTTCATCCTCCACACAGGCTCCTTTATGGCTGCCTCTCGAAGATTAATGAATGTGGTGAGGTTAACAAAGGTAGTTTTTAGAAGGAGCTCCTTCACATCCCTGCATCCCCTCATAAACTGTTGAAGGATGAATGAACCACAAAAGTGTTTTTATGCCTCAGCGGTTGCTGGCAGATTTAAGGTCATTCTGTCATCGGATGAGTTATATTTCGTTTCCTATGGGCTAATTGTGGAAATTGGACATGAATATGAGGTATTTATTGGATTGCTACACAAATAACAGAAAGGTTTTGCAATTTTTGTAGAATTTAAATACAATAGAATAACGTGCTTTACATGTACTTGAATGTAAAACATTCAGTTTTGGGCACTGTTATCAGGGTGCTACCTAACAACAACAACAACAACAACAAAACAGAAAATTCCAAATTTTGATTATTTCTGTGTATTTCCCATTTCCCCAAGCTGGCCACGAATTCACTGTTTAACAGGAAAGAGCAGAAACCAATATTCTTTTTTCTGATCACTCCATACTATCATATAATTTACATGGGTACAGTCTTTAAGTAAATAATAATAATAAAAAAACAATCAAACATGTGCCTAATTTCTAAACTAAAGGATATGTCAACATCTCTTTTTTTACTTCTCATTTTATTTAGGTTATTTTTCATTTTTAAGTTATTGCTCCTTGGAGAAAGCTGCTGTTTTCAACTAACTAAATAAAGCGTTACTGATATCACTGGTAGTAAATAGTTTTGTTGCCTTGCAGCAAGAAGGTCCCGGGTTTGAAACTTAGCCTTTCTAAACAGATACGCCATGTTCTCCCTGTGTATGTGTGGGTTATCTCTGGTTATACTGGCTTCCTCCCATATTCCAAAAACATGACTGTCAGGTTGTTTGGTCTCTCTAAATTGTCTCTATGTGTGAGTATGTGCATGCTTTTATTTTCTGTGTCTCTGCGTTACCCGGTGATGGACTAGCTGCCTGTCAAGGGTGTATACTGTCGCTGGCTGAATGACCACTGGAGATAAGACACCGGCCTACAATGACATTGCAGGCATAAGCAGTTATAGACAATGAATTGATGCTTTTTCAAACTGTTAGGCTTTGGTCACCATTTTGGAAATACTTCCTGTTAGCTTCCTTGAAATTGTGGTTTGCCCTAAATAAACTTTGTTTGTCGAATGTGTTCCTGTGTTGCCTACACGATGTTAGAAACTTGTCCAGGATGTACCCTGAATCTCACCAGTGATGACAATATAGACATTTGGCTCAATATAACACATTAGCTGGTAATGGCAATGGATGGGTGGATTATGCATTGAGGGACAATCTGGTCAAACTATACACAATCAATAGTGTCAAAACTTAACTGAATAAATTACACTCATTAAGTGAGAATGATTAATAATCTTTGAAGATGTTTTATTTGATGTTTGCCCCTGGTGTTGTTTTAGAGACTTAAAGTCTTTTGCATTGTATTTGGTGCCAAATAATAATGAGGATATTTAGGGAGAATCAATTCTTTGAAGTAATACTTGGGAGAAAAAGTTTGAAAACCACTGAGGTACAGCATACATCCTTGTAGCTAAAGTGGCAGTTTTCTTTCATTAGTACATATGGCATACAGAAACACTCAGTAATGATGTTGCAGTAATCTGATCCATCTCTATTTTACTGTGCCTACCGGAGCTGAGTTCATTGAGTTGTCTTTCGTTCGGCGTTTACACAGATGTGTGTTATGCGTCTTCAAGTAAATGTAGTGATTAATGTATAAAAGTACCTCGTGACAGCCTTCAGAGCTGATGTGAACTTATAGTTTAGGGTAGGGCCTAGCCGGGTATGACCCACAGTGGGGCCATAATGGGCTGGATAGGGTGCCCCGCCGTCCCCATCAGGGGTGGCCCAGCGGACACAGACGTTTTACAGGAGAGGAGGTAAGTGTTTGGTTACAGTCTCAAACAAAAAGAATCCTCCTAAAACCCTGCTTCTAATCCCCTTTTCTCCCCCTGTTTCCCTGAGCCCCAACACCTATTATGTTCCAGTTTAACCCCTCACTCCGTTAGTTCCTTCTCCAATCAAGCTCAAACCTCCATCTTACTTTCCAAACGACACAATTTTGACTCAGGTTCACTGTTGTAAATGTCACTTGACTTTATTCTTACTCCCACAAAAGCATTTCATTTTTCTCATTTTTACTGGGTGCCAGTGGATCTTTTTCCTCCTTATTCCATATTTTTTTCCTCATTATTTTTTGGTAGAGATGTGTATTTAAATGTGTTCATTGGATTTTTTTATGTTTTTCTTTCCACAGTGTTTTTTTTTCTTAATTACATCAACTTAGAATAATGTTTCAGATGCGTCAGGAAATCTCCCAGACAGAAAACTAGTGGAAGAATAGAGATAAAGCAATATGACACTCTGCCATTGTGTTAAAAGGTGAGCTCAGCTCCAAGCTGGCATAGCTACTCACGTTGAAAAACATGTTTTCTCCTGTGTTTCATACAGTATCTAAATCATTTAATCACAAAGTGAAAACATGAGTTCATTTGAAACAGAGGCATTAGTCTGTTAGCTCATGAAACACTTACAATCTAGAATGTTTAGGTCAGCCTAAATGTGATACATCCATACTTCTTCCATGATCCACGGTGCACAGACTGGAGCAGCCTTACAAGGCGGGACCTGACAGCGATGACAGCATGATTAATGCTCAACGTCGTTCCCATTCAAACACTGACTTCACACACACACACACACACGCACCACACACACGCACCCACGCCTGCTCAGCTCACGTGGCATGCTTGAGAAAAACTTAAATAAACTGCTCGGTGGGAAAACCATGAAGCTCTCATTGCTTCCAATAGCAGAATGAAATATATCAATGATGTGACTACAGATAAAACTTAGATTTGGTTTAGTTTTACAAAAGCTTATTTGACATATATTAATATGTTTTCAGAATGTACTTGTACTTCTTTTCTGTTATATGCTTCCAACTTAATTTAGAGAGCCATTTATGTTTTGGGATTTCACCTTTAGCTCATTATTGCAATAATAATTGTTGAATAGACGTGTTCAGCAGTCAGCTGTGGTTCCTTACAACATTTTGCTCATATCATTAAAATGATTGAAATGGACTGTATGCATTTGAATCAGAATGTGACTATGTGACTATATAACTAATTTATGTGAACCAAATTTAAATTAACTTGAATCCCATAAACTTATAAATGGACTGAATCTGTTTGAAATTACAGTTGTTAGGAATTTGTAATGTATTCATAAACTGAATATGGTATTTTTGCAAAAAATTATTAAAATTATTGTCAAGTGTACAACAGCCAGCACTAAGTAGCAAAAATTTTATATTTTTTTTTTATTGTTTTGAAAATGAAAATAGCTAGATCAGTTAGTATTGAAAAGAAAGAGCTAGATGAGAGTTAGTAACATGTTACTGACGTCGGACCACTTTTTTTCAGTAACGAGTAATCTAAAGTGTTGCTCTTCAAATCCAGTACTCAGACTACGGTTACTTATCAAAATCACTTTGCGTTACAATTTTCTTTTGTAATTAAATTTTACTTCCTCTATGCACTTTGGGGAGTGTCTATGTGACAGGATCAGCAGCGACAGAAACATAAACAATGGAAGGAAGAGGGAAATTTGTATTTTGTTGCTGGAAAAACAAGAACTATTTTGAGTTTCGCTTGCCAAATCCGATTATTATAAGTGGCTTTAGGGTTGATATTTATTTTTTAAAGTCGCTTGTAGATTTAAGGGTGGCTCCAAAATCCTATTTATAGTTTTACAGACAATAGAAACATACAAAAACACGCACACATTACAAAAGTTTTTTTGCACTGTTGTAAGCATTAAACAGTCTCCCGTTCAGTTCAACCATATAAATGGAGACACATTGTTGATGTAATCATTGTAAAATAACTTGCAATTAAGTTTAGGCAAAGACCAATTTGATTCTCACAGGTGGAAGAGCGTTGTTGTTACCAGCTGCTGAAAGCAACTAAAATAGTTACTTTTAATGTAATTTAGTTACTTTTCAAATCAAGTAATCATTCATCTAAGTTACTTTTTCAAGGAGTAGTCAGTAATCTGATTAAAGTTACTTTTCCAAAGTAACTATGCCAATTACTTTGGAACAATTGCACAATTGTGTAGCCCTTTAAAGGCAATTTTGCCAAATACTGAGTACATGTATGTAACTCCTGAATATTAGGAAACTTAATAACAAAACCTAAAGAATGTTTTTTTTTTATCTTGATATCAAGCAAACAGAAACAGTTTTTATAATCCTAATCAATTCAAAACAATGACATTTAGTCAGATTTGATAGTGAGTAAAAAAAGCTATGTGTGTTTTTATACTGTGCCAAGATGTAAAGATCTGGCCTGAACTGTTTCTAAACTCAATGGCCACTTCATTCGGAATTTCTCTTGACTTGCTTGTCACAGCACACATAGTGAGTCGGGCATCATAAGGCAGCAACTCAACTCATTTACATTTCCAACACCTTATTGATTCTGATCCAAAAACAATCCTGGCAACTGCGATTGTAGAAGGTCTACAAGGTAAGGTATCAAGTGGGTGTGTACAGGAGCATATTTTCTACAGTGCTGTGGCATAAGGTAACCAATTGCTGAGACTGACATAAAAAAAAAAAAACACAAAAGAATCAATAAAAGGAAAAGCCAAAATAACAGAAGTCCACACTACATGGTGGTCCAGCAAGCAGAGGAAAATGTAGCTACAATGACCCGCCGGGACGAGAAGGCTTTTGGTGTTGAAGATTAAATGAATGTATTTTCCACTGTTAAGAAGAAAATAAAGACTTTGACACCTTGGTAATTACGTTTACACAGTGAAAAGCTGAGCCGGAAAACAACTGTACTTTGTGGGTGTTTGTTTTGGCATACTGCTGATACTGAGAGCAGGTATCACACCTGATTCATGACTGGCTGCTCTGTGCAAAAGGAACTTCTTGTTGTTTTTGGCTGAACACAGAGTTCTCCTTGCTATCTCAGCCTCTCTCTCATACCAGCAGACATATAAATGCCACACACGAAAAGCCAGCAGTCTTGTAAATCCTATTTAGGGATTTTCTATTCATGCCATTTTGGATTCACACCACATGATTGTGTAAAGAGACATGCAAAATGCTGACGAAACATGACTGCTAATAGCTTGAGCTTATCTACTCATAAAGACTAATAAAGTGGCTTATTTGCTCACAGAAATCAAATCAGATATACCCAGAGTACCTTTGGACTTGGTCACCAAGGTCAACTGCACACAGACAGAAAACACACATGGCGGCTTATTTAGTCTTTTTATGAGTTTGGTGTCTGTTTCTGTTTTTGAGTTCTCAAGAAAATACGGTTTTCTGAGTAGTTGACACAAGGCATATCTGTGTGAGCATTGCTGCTTTTCCTGTGTGCCCACTGATCCTCAACGAAGTGAATTTGGGTTCTCTGGTTTTATCATTTAAAAATGAGTCAGCTTCTGGGGAACACTTCTGCTCTCGTTTCATTGCTACACATCTCTGTGTCATCTCTTTGACATTGCCTGTCAAAGACTGTATTCCACAAGTAATAGAGTCCTACTGCCTTTTCGTGATCATTTCGCCATGAAAAGGCAGCGCATGGCAAAATGACCAATGTTCCTGATGACCAAAAAGTCTTGGACAGTGGAGGATTTATAAGACAGTGGGCTTGCCTTTAGTGTCAAAAAGATGGACGGTTTCAATTTGCCTCTTCATTGTGTCCATGTGTAAGTCTACAGTGCAGGGAGTAAAACCAGGAGTGTCTCAAGCTCTGGGATAAAGCTTTTATTGTTTTTCATAAATGATTGCCCTACCCATAACTACTAGATAAAATGAGAGGTTGGTGGCTCACTGAAAAGTTTAAATAAGGTTTAAAACCGGGCTGGATTTGGACCATGGGACATTCTTTGAGAAATGGCAGCACTGGTTTATTTAAAGTCATAAAATCCTAAAACCACTTTTATATAAATCCACAGCATTTGTAATTTAAGGTTTGTTTGAAACAGCTACCCAGTAAAAATCCTGTGTTATTTTTCTAGGTCATATGTTGGGATAGTTTGACCAAATATTGATCCAAGAGTCATGACTCGGGACTTGGGTCAACAATTCACTCATTTCCTTAATGAACTAAGCAGTTTGACAAATTCTGTTGGGTCACAGATCAGCAGATCTGATCAAATATTGGGTCAAACTTTAACCTAATTGATTAGGCTGAAGATAATCCTTAGCAGAAACCAGGCTCCTCGTCACAAACCTCCATTTTCAACAAGACTGTGACCTGCAGATATACCTAAGTGAAATCGACCCCCCACCTCCATCATCAATATCTTCAAAGCAAAAGCATCACAAACAAAATGTTTTGCTGTAGTGGAGTTGCTTAATTCCAAATTTGTTTGATATATTGAATATGTGTGGGTGGACACTGATGACCTCTAGAGACCTTTTTATTACCATCTTTAAAATGAAAGCATCACAAATTAATTTTTTCTACTGAAACAATCACCACAATGTAGCACAAACATTTGACAACTTTTTTTGAGATTTGGGTAATGTGGAGGAGCTTGTTGACATTTTAACCTTTAAGTAAAGTAGCATAAGCAAATGTCTTTGCTGCACAAACTAGCACAATGTGATTGACACCAGTTTTGTTAAGGATGTCTAGGCCTAATGAGATGAAAATTGTGCTTTACCATTCCTAAGCGTTGCTTGATTCCTGGCATCAGAAGGAAGATACTGTTTCATCTATGACCTCTGCAGAGCAGAGATTTTTCAGCATATATTTTTTATAATGCTGTAAAATCAAAGGTCAAATCAATAACACACCTGAGGCCTGTAATCTCCCTACAATAAGTGGCACAACATAGCACAGTCATACATACTGTACATAAATATCTCCCTTGGCAGTTCCAACAGCATTTTGAAGTAATTTCATTAGCAGGTCTCCATTTTCCATTTCTCCTTGGTGCAGAGCATTTATTTCAATTTGTCTGAGGGGATTCAGAAGAATACATTAGGAGCACACTCCAGCCATTTGAGTTCGAGTGACACCTTGTTCCCACTTATGTCATTAAAATGCAATCATAAGCCCTTTTGCTTGAGAGCAGGGCTCGCCCAGAGCCATGTGATGGAGGAGCTGAAGTTACTCCTTTGAATAAAAATGACTTAGTGTGCAGTAATTCAAAACCAATGCTCTACTTTCATCATAAAGATGACCTATTCGTTCTCACTGTCATCCCAGTTCATTTATTCACAGATACAGGAAGACCTTTTTCAAAAAGTGCCATTGAAGGACATACTGCTATATGAAATGTATGTCTGTTATGGTGTGAAAATTTGTGATAGATAATATGGATTCTTTTATTGTATGGTTCAAGCATCGCTCCATCATTTACACGACATATCAATTCATAAAAAACATATTTTTTAAAGTCTGAAGGACTTTTCTGAATTTTTTCTTTATTTACCTCTTAAATAGCATCCAGCAGTATTTTATTTGTTTCCTGTAAAATGGATTCTGTGTTGATTTTTCTCTATGAAGTGAGAGGTACTGGACTTTAAAAAGATCAGAAAATCAGATCCAGGGGTACAGTAAATGTTAACTGGAGCAGAGGAAACAGACAGTAAGTTGAAAAACAAACAAACAAAAAAATAAAATAAAAAAACTGATCCATAATAAAAAAAATATATGTTTTTTTATGGACATCATTTTATAAAAATGTCAACCAGCCTGCATTTGCAATATCATATGAGTAGCATTGAATCATTGCAAAACAAATCACACTATTTATGTGACTGTATAAAAGTGGATTTTCTGATGAATTTGGTTTCATTTTACATAATTCTCATCCTGCTATTTAGCTGGGATGTACTCTCTTTGTTGAGGTAATGTTACATCACCTTACCTTTGCTATAAGCTGCTGCAAGGTTAGCTTAAAGCAATACTAGCCATTTGATTTAAATCTGTAAATCTATAATCCCTCGGGTTTTTTTTCTTGCTTTGTCAAAGTCTCAACAATCATGTGGTACCCAACCAAGCCAAGACAAACAGGAACTTTGGGATTATTCAGTACTTTTTATCAAACTCTTCTTCAGTCCCCTTCCCTGAATGAAGTCTGGGCTTTAGAAATGCTCCACTCAACAGTCAAGCCTCCACCAGGGCTTAGGATAGGATTAGAGCTTAAATTGCAGACTCTGTGGCTCATTTACTCTCCAGTCCACGGCCTTCAAAACAAAAGTTGCATGTGGACATGTCCAGTGATATGATAATGGCATGAAATGAGAAACACATTTCAAGAGAGGAACTCTTCCCGGGCACCATGGAGAGGCTTTTATGTGTAACGTTTGATGTTACAACATACAGAAGATGTGAAAGACCAAAGCGGAGGCAAAAGGAAAGATGTTTTGCGCATATCCCTGAACAATCTGCAAATGGCAACGGGAAGAAAATGATTTCATGGAGAAAAGTAGGAAATTACGAGCATTATGTGGAGCTATTAGCATTTTCATAGGGCTGAACTGAGGAGAAAAAACAAAGCCAACGTCGGACTAAGATAAATATTGGTGAGTGTCATAATAATGATCATTTTTATGCATACACACCTATTTATACATCATTTTCCTTTTTTGATTCTGAAAGTAAGGTTGTTGTTTTTTTTTTTAAAATTGTGAACAATGCAGTGTAGTTTGAATCTATATGAACTCCATTTTGCCCTGAAACAGAATCCAGTGCACTAAATGTAACACAATGTCTATAGCAGGGCATGAACACAGAGTAAAAAGGAAAAAGAAACAAACTTTGGTCAAATCCTATTTCCATCATGAGAGAAGAAGTGGAGGAATATAAATACCCTACTGTTCACCTGAACAACCGACTGGACTGGAGATTTGGCACTGAAGCCGTCTACAAGAAGGGAGCAGACAGGATGTACTTCTAGAGGAACCTTAGATCCTCTAGAAGTAGAGGATCTAAGCAATACTAGATCCTCTACTTCTAGAGGATCTAGAAGTAGAGGATCTAAGGTTCTTAATGTGTCATTTGGTAAATCATGACACTTTTAATACAAAGTAGACATTATTCAAAATGTCTTTGTGATGACAACTTGTCATTAACCAAGAAATCATGATCTGACATCAATTTGTTATAAAAGTATTACTGATTAAACTTGAACAATTATGTAGCTTTATGTTATTAAAGCTAAAGTTTAATTAGTAATACTTTTATAACAAATTTATGTCAGATGAATATTTATGACAACAGTCATAAATACTTATGAAGACTTACTCATGTTCATGACAGGTGTTATGTCATGTTTATGACAGTGTCATGACAACCCGTCAAATAAAGTGTTACCATTTTATTTAAAAAACATGGGTGTCTAATTCTAGTCCAAGGCAGCCACATTTTTGCAACATTTGTACTCATCTATTCTCCAACACACTGAGCCAAATGAATGGTTCATTACCAGGCAAAGCAGAGCTGAATGACATGCTGATGAGGGAATTTAGCCATTTGATCCAGGTGTGATGGAGAAGAGATGCATCTAAAAGTTACGACTCCATTTCCCCCCCATTTGGCTCAGTCAGTGCACCTTTCAAAAGCACCAGAAAGATGTGACGAGTAACTCAAACCCAGGCGACGAGAGCAGCTCTAAGTTAACCGAGTAAATCGACCCCAATCCCACAAGAAGACCTCTAGTAGCACTTGAAGACTGGAGTTCAGCACCACTGCTACAAATGGATGGCCTGTCTCCAACGTGACTGAGATTGAGTCATTTCACAAAGAAAAAAAGAGAAGAGCGTTAGTCTCAATGTGTAAGAAACATGTTGACAACCACTTGTCATTTTCCTTTTATTTAATCATTAATCCACTACTTTGAACTGGTCACAAAAAATCCCATTAAAATCCACTGTGGTTTGTTGTAATGTGGCAAAAAGTGAAAAAAAGTTTGAGGCACATTCTTCAAATGCTTCAGCAAGACAAAGTACATCTAACAAGTTAATAAATTCCCTTAGACATAATCCTGTTTGACTTCAAAGATTTCACAGTACAAGCACCAGAAAAGTCTGATTTGACAGGAGTTATCAAGAAAGTCATGCAATAAGGTTATGTGTAGCCCGAATATCCCCGTCTCTCTGCATCGTTACACTGTGAAAAGCTTCAAAACTTTTGACTCGCTGAGATTTTCTACATGTGAAAGGACACACATTTATGATCAAAGGAGCAATAAACGGAAAGAGCATGGGAGAGAATTACAAGCAACAAAATCCAAATGCCACTTCACAAAAACAGTAGACTCCTGTATTTTCTGTGCTCAAATTTCTTCTCAAAAGTTAACCTGTCAACTTCATTTGTGAACCTCTGATGTCAAAACAAAGCTCAGTCATCTCTGGGTATGTGCACAGCGTGCAGAGTGAGAGGCCAGCACATTGGCTTAGATGTGACTTTCAATCATGGTGCGTGCCTCAGCCCACCAGACTGTGCTTAACCCAGCTCTGGCTCATAAATCAACTGACTGTCTCAGTTTGGCTGCAGCGTTCAGAATTCCCCGTAGAGCGATGCACTGTAAGTGTTAACCCTCTGTGGTCTACACAGGCAAGCCTCTGGCTGGCCAGGTTGCCACTGTGATCTGCCAACACAGTTTTATAGCCGTTTACTTTCGTTTTTTTTTTATTTTTTATTTATTTCTTTGTCAGAATAACTGTTCCTAGTTCGAAAAAGTTCTGGAGAAATTGTAATAGTGGAAGGGAAGTTTTACTAAGGACTATGGATCTTTCCTCAAGCTAGACGATTTGTATTTAATTACATCCTATTCTTTTCTTTCTGTTTCCAGTTTTTTCTTGCGATTTTAGTGACTTTTTTTTTTTTATTTAAGTTTCCACTAGCATTTTGTTTCGCAAACCACATAAACTCATTTGTTCAGTTTTCCAACAAGAAACCTAAAAATGCTTAGATCAATCTTTCATCAGAAAGAAAATCAAGGTTTGGTAAAATTAAACCTTGTTTTTCTTACCAAATATGTCAGTATAGAAGAAAAACACTAAGGCTGAAGAAATAAGGTACACTGTGTCTTCAAATCCTGTCACAAAATGTGTGTGTGTGTGTGTGTGTGTGTGCGTGTGTGTGTGTGTGTGTGTGTGTGTGTAGGGGTGTGTGTGTGTGTGTGTGTGTGTGTGTGTGTATCGGGTTTGAAATTCACATTGTTCATCCCCATTCACCTATCCTGAATTAACTAAGCTCATTTATTTTTCAGTGATGTCACTGTTTTATCATCTGACCATCTCGGGATAAAAATTCAATGTTCTACATACAGTCTATGACTGTTCCCTATTGGCCAAATAATTATTGTCTGAATTAATCAGAAGATAACTCCAACACTATCGTGTGACCTTAGCCATGACACTTATTCAACATGCAGGGTGAATATTCCATGTGCGCAAACAGTACATCTCCATTGCTTATCATGACATTAAATAATGGTAATGTCTGGTTTAGCAAAAGATCCCATAGTGTATTCTGGGTAGAAAGGTCAATCCAGATGCTTTATTTTCAAAAAGCAATTTGCCTTTGTATGTCTCTACAGCACATTTCAGATATGCACTAGTGTACTGGGGATAAAATTGAATCGAACGAGTATTTTAGAGCAGTTCTTGGCTTAATAACCAAACTTTCAGTTGGAAAATAAAGACAGCTGATTTCACTGTCTATCCATTTTTATCATTGCAAATTCTGTAAGAAGTTTGTTCACTAATTTTCAAAAATGTAATCTGTTTGAAAAATAGTTTGTCTTTAGGAAAACAAACAACTCTTCAGTAATTTCATAAGTTCTAAATTAGAGTTAGATTCACTGACTTGTCGCTTTTCACCAAGCTGAAAATAAGTTTTTATGAAAATATATTTGCTATTACATTCACAAATGAAGGTTTGCACTGTTTCAGAGTGTGAGTCACACTGAAACAGATTATAGCGCTCCGAGTGTTTTATTGGCCGTGCCTCTGGGTTGCGAGTGTCAAAGCTTAGTCAGATTCAGGCTGTAATTTATCTTACATGAGGCCGGTTGGAGACTGGGAGCTGTCATCGCTGCGTTATTGATGCGTAGCACTTAAGCCACACTCCGAGACTGCATTGCTAAAAGAGTCAGACTGATCTTTGCTTGACGCAGTAAAAATACAATAAATAAGATGGTTATTTTGAGAATGAATTTTGGATTAGATTTATTAATCATCTGTCTCACTCACTGAAATCTAAGTGGATTTAGGGACACACACCAGAGCACAACAGAAGAAGAATCCCAAACAGAACTCCAGGAAAGTCTATAAACAAACCTGGAAGTGAAAGAACAGATGAAGTTCGTGTATTTTCTTTGTTTGATTTTTTTTTTTTTTTACTGTAGATTAGAGTGTAAACTGTGACACATGTTGAGGATCAGCTCAAGAAGAAGAAACGAATCGCTCTCCTGGACCTTTCCCCAGAGCTCTGTTTATAAATCAGTCTCTGTGTGTTTCTATATTCAGACACGGGAGTCATACAGTTTTCATGTGTTTCAGCTCTTTGTGTATGATGTTTGTATGTCTTCCTGCTCAGTCAAACAAACGCTGCTGTTTAATGTATTCACCTTACATACCTCGTGTGTTTGTGTGTATTTTGTCAGAGGAGCCATCTTGCTTGACATGTTTCAACTGTGCTGTCTGTACGGATCTCTGTTTATGTCAGCGTCTGTGTGCGAGTGTGTTTCACATGACGCTGCAGCCTGCTTCTCTGCAGACTCCGGGCCTGTCGACAGTCCAACTGCTCCCTGTCAACCCCCAGAACAGCTTCAAGTGTTGGTGAGGAGCTGCTGAAGGAACCATGCCCATAGAGGAGAAAAGGCGTCTTGTGTGTGTAGGTCGATGTGCGTGTACCTGTTTTAATATTTATGCGCATCTGTGTGTTTATGTGACTTGTCTTTCTACATTGCACTTCTGTGTCTCTTCACCTTAAAAGGTTTTCTTTAAAACCTTTACCATTTTACTATTTTTTTTTTTTGTATTATTTTTGTTCCTAGTCTTCCACCTCCTCACATTTGCCTCAGATATTCTGATGAATACACATCCTGAGACATGACCTTGTCTCCGGGGGTTTGAGTGAGCAGAGCAGCCAAGTGTTACAGAACCCCGCCTTCGTCATGAAAATAAACAGAACTCTGAAAATACGGGGAGGGAGAGAGACAAAGACTCACAGGAGAGCAGAAGACAAAGACAGCATGAATTGTCATATTACTCAAAATTATATTCATACTCTTTAACCACTGTCCCTGTTAAGCTACAAGAAACCAGGGCTGATAGAGAATTTGCTCATGAGTTACATGCTTATGTATTGCAACTGAGACTGGGCTGGGTGATAACCATATTAAGGTTTAAAAATGCTAACGGTTAAAATAAACTTTTCTCAGTTTCACAACCGTTATTTAGATGCATGAAAAATGACCAGTGTGATTTTTTCTAGCTGTGTGAAGCTTAGCATAGTGCAGCACTGCACTTGTTGCTATCCACTGCCCATCAGCTGACTAAAACAAGGCTGATACCCTTTTTTTCTTTTCTTTTTGTTTTTAAAAGACAATTTAGTTGTAAATATTTCCAGACACAAAAAACACATTAAGTGACGTAGACAGTGAGGGAGCACCTTACACCATCCTCATAAGGATTACTGTTACTGTTTGTTTGTTAGACTGATTCGAGAGAACGCAGGAATAAACAGCATAAGAACAGAACAGGGAACCGAGCATGAAGGAAACAGACGATGCAGAACAGAGGAATCTGGTGAGGAAACTGACAGGCTATTTACTATAGAGAAGGTGAATAATTGACATGAAAGCCAGGTGTGTCTAATCAGGGAAAGACAGTACAGCTGCAGGAGAACCCCAGCAGGGAAACCGACTAATAAACTCTGGAATGAACCCAAATGAAATAAAATGGAAAAGAGGAAGATTTGACAATGAAACTCAAACCCCCCCCCAAAAAACCCCCACTAACATTAGAATCTAGTTGAGACACAAAGACAAGAACAAAGAAGAGAAAAACTCAACCCAAAAAATTTTATGTATTGACTATCCTTGGTGTTGTAATTGGCAACTTAAAGTAATTAAAGTACAACAATTAGGTAAGAACAAAAATGCAGACCGTTCCTGACCCTTCACATCAAAATGAGATAACATTCTTCATTTTATAGATTTATAAACCTCTGTTTCAAAAATCCAAATAATTATAAATAAATGTCATACGGTTGACATGAATGTCCTTGCCATTCAACTTTTTGTAGTGATCGGAACAATTGCTACTGTTCTGCTTTAAATACAATTCTATTACACACTTTTTTAGTCGTATATTCTTATGGAAATTACAAATTAAACATTTGCATTTTTACTCGAGGTCATTAGATTGCGAGAGTCTCCCTCCGGTCCATGAGGCCTGTTGGTGCTAGCTTTTGTGGTGTGTTTAGCATTTATTTTTACTGAAAGAAAAACTTATCTTCTGTGCAAGTCTATCAGCATATTGAACGCACGTGTTTGACCAAGCAAACAACTTCACATGGTTTGGTATTTAAACACCTGGCTCAAGAAGACACACTATGTCTAAGACTCCTCTCTGAAATGATTTTTTTGTCTAACGACACCGCCGGGAATGCTGCATGACCAGAAACTGAGTACCACAGGGCGCTAAGCAAACTCTCCATGAACGCAGAGTAAACGGTTAAAATCCCATCAGTCTAAACGCTGAACCAGAAGCTGAAACTTTCAGAGGATGGGCTTAGCTTTCTTTAGACCGTGTAAACTCCCAGAGGCTAGAAAGAGCAACCACAGACCAACAGTGGCTAAAACATCCACTTCACATTCTCAGACGCACTTCCAGGAGAGTATCTTTTAACCAAGGCAAACTTTGATGCCTTGCATTTACTGTATATATATATGACATTAAAGTACCTGGAACAATAAGCTAATCTTCAAAGAACCTCATTAGAGCATACAACCTCCTTCAAAAGGAGACTGAACCCAAATCCTTTTTCTTTTTTTCTTCATCTTACAGAAGAGCTCATCTGATCCCCGAGGCTGGAATTCATGTCTGGTTCCTGCACATCACTAAAGACCCGAGGCTTTGATTTCATGATATCATAACACATGCTGTTAATACTCTCCAGCAAATGCAAAAAGGCCTTGTCTGGCTGCAGGAGCCTCTGACTGAATAAACTACAAACAGGACATTGACAATGACAAACAGCAGTATCACAGAGACAAACATTAGTGATATTCGGCATCCATAATATTATTACACCGGGGAAAACTATTTTGCAGCCCTGGGATTTACAGAAACACCATTATGGCAGCTGAAATGACAGGAGGGGAAACATTATTATTTCTCTGCATCCTTTTCTTTTACCATTCAACTAGCTAAAAGGTGGATGTGCCTAACAGCAGGAGGAGCCTTTTCACTCCTCCACCTCGCCTGCTTCGGCTTTCACGAGGTAAATGGGGTTGAGAGAAAAAAGAAGATAACAGGGGGCCTGCAGATTTGGATAATGCAATTACTCACAATGGCGGTGATCAGTGGGAGAGAGTATAATGCATCACAGGGTGACTTTGATGTGAGAGCATCAACGGCTCCACAAAACAAACACGGGGATGAGCTATGGCTCTTTCTGAAGGAAGTTGGTATCTGTTTATGAAAAGAGATCCAAAGAGTCATTTTACCAAAATCAAAAAGAACAGAATTGATTCCAATTACCAAGCAGGCTTCATTTATCTTAAAATAGAAATTCTTCAATGCATGATTTAAAAAAAAAAAAAAAAGACTTATCAGAATCTCTGTAAGGTATTGGGTTTCTATATAAATGAAACAGAATCTGTATGACACACTTCCATCTTCCTAATAAAGGTCCCTTGTGTTCAACTGTTTGGAAATTCTTTAAATATTGCTTTTTTGTTTCCATGAGCTTTCAGTGGGAAGAGTAATCATCTGCAAGACTTCTGCATAATAAATAACCTTTTATATACTTACCCCACAAATAATTAGAAATAAGACGTGAGTCAAAATACACCTCACTTAAGGAAATAAGAAGCAATTAATCCAAAAGAAACATAAAAGAAGTTTGCATATTAGAAATGCTTTTACGCACAAAGACCTTAAAATTTGTGACTTTCCTGTGGTGGCGAAAGTTGAAGCATTTCCCCTTGTTACATTTGGAGGAAAAGGGTGGAAACTTCCAAATCAAAGAAAACCATCCCGACAGTGGAGTATATAAATGGCAACATCGTGTTGTGTTGGCAGAGATGGGTGAGCAAAACAGAGGGCCTCGTGAGGAAAGAACTTTGTGTGCAAACATTGAAACAACATCAAGACATTAGCGAGAAAATTAATGCATCTGCACAAATTGAACTTCTACACATAAATAATGAACCAAAGCATAAAGTTAGTGGCTTGGAGACAGAAAAGCCAGTAATTTTGGAGGCAAAGATTTAATCTCAATCCAGTAAAAGTAAAAGTAAAAAAAAATAAATAAATAAATAAAATAAATTCTTACTTTTAGAAAGTAGATAAAATTAAGGCGATCCTAACAAACAGAGAAAGTTTGGTCTGATTTAAAGTCGGAGACAAATCAAAGGTGTTGATAGGTTTTGAACTTTATGCAAATATCTGCTTTCAGCAGTAAGTTCTGTCCACTTACTTTACTTGCCTCAGTATTTATTTGAAACTTCGACATACCTTTGGGGATCAAGTTCGAATACATCAGCAGGGTAGTGTGCCTCATATAGTGTGAATAATAATAGTTTTAAGTTTATTAATGCAAAAATGAAAATTTATGGAATCGACCAAATTTCTTCACCCCAGTTTTACTGGATCAGATACTTAAAAAAAACAACAACAAAAAAACAAAAAAACAACCCTGGCTGTGACCCTTGCCATTTTATCTCCTCCTCTCATCTTCCTCCTCTTGCTTTTGCTCATTCAGGAAGATGAAGACAGATAGCCATCATCTGCATGTGTTGACACGCCGTGGCAGATATCAGTCTGATTGCTGGAGGGAAACACCTAAACAGAGACTCTACAAAGACTCTAAGTGACAACAAAACAAACAATATAACACGCAGACGTCGGGTCATTTCACTTCCTCCTCAGTTATGCGTCGTCCCAACTTTGAACTCTTTTGGAGTTCAGTCATATTTTGTAACGAATATCATTGTCCTTCACCTTCTACCCCTTTTTTGTGGCCTCCTATTTTACCATGAAATTCAGAAAAGGGAGACCACAATAACATTTCACTAGAGACTCAGTCAATATTATTCCTTGACATCTTCAAAGCACGACAGAGGATATTGGAGCCTGGGCAAGAGATGGGAGGAGGTAGGATAGACTGTGCTTATCTGCGTGCATGTGTGTGTGTTTGTGTGTGTCTAACTGTGTATAACACCTGGCAAAAGTATTCACACCGCTTGAGCTTTTAACATTGTCACAAAGTAACCATAAACATAGACTAAAGAAAAGTAGTCATGAAGTGGGAATTAGTGGAAGTTTTCAAAGTGTTTTCCAGATAAAGTATGGCATACATTTGTTTTCAGGCCTCCAAGGAAAATACTTTCTTGAAATGCCTTTTGTTGGAACTGCAGCTGCATGTCATTTGGGAGTATGTCTGTAACAGCTTTGCAGGTCAGCACACAAAAGATATTGCCTAGTTTTTCTTGTAAAACAGCCCCAGCTCAATGAGGATAGATGTAGAACATCTGTGAACAATAACTTTGGGATCATGCCACAAATTCTCAATGGGATTAAGATTTAGACTTTGACTGGGCCATTTTCAAGCATGAATGTACTTTGATTCAAACTATTCCATTTGCTTGAACTCTGTTGTAACCTCTAAGATGGTTTTTATTTAACTGCATCCAAACGCCCATCAACTCTGTCCAAATTCCCAGTCAGTGCTGAAGAAAAGCATCTCCACAGCATGATGCTGCCACCACCATGTTTCACAGCAGGGATGAGGTGCTCAGAGTGACGCGTAATAGTAATTCAGATTTGTGGACTGCAGAACTAATTGCTGTGTTGATCTCATGTTCTCCCACCTGAGCTGTGGATCTCTGCTGCTCCTGCAGAGTTTCCACTCCTTTCATTTTCAGATAGTGTACTAAATAGCGCCTCACACCAAAGTTTATTCATAACCTCGCCTGTTTTAAACTTCTTCACAACTGTTTCCCTAACCTATCTGATGCGTCCCCTGTTCTCCATGATGATGTTCTCTAACAAATCTCTGAGGCCTCCAAAGAACAAAATTATACTAAGGCCAGTTTTATATATCTAGACTGTATTAACTAAGGCTCCGTTCACACTGCACCCTGAAGTGACCTAAATCCAATTTTTGGTGAAATCTGATTTTTTTTTTTTTTTGGCATGGTCCTTCACAGTTCAAAATGTGAATACCACATTTTGTATGTGATCTCCTGGGTGAACTGCAAGCAACCTGAAAGTGACCTGCATGCACAGTTGAGGGTGCAATAATATCACATACATATCGTGTGATCAGTGTTTTCCCAGTGCCATAAAAGCAGAAGAAGAAGAGCTCAGTATTTACAGATGTAGACGTGGATGCTAATGGTGGAGCATATCTTACAATTTTAAAGTTGTTGTCGGAAGAAAGGTTGAAGCACCCTGAGTACTTTTGTAAATTAAAAAGATTGAGACAGAATGAAAGTAAGGAGTTTCTTTTTTTTTTTTTACGCCACTAGGGGTCTCTGTGCACATAATAAACAATTTGCTTACGTCCTTATTGTCAATCAAATTTCACTGCATTGTTCAAGATATACAAGTGTATTATTTTTATTTTGTGTTTCTATAACGATACAGAACGTTGAGAGAATGCAGAGCAATGCTAGAGATTTCTGCACATCATCAGACAGACAGCCTCAAGGACAAGCAGACATTAACAAAGTCTCATTCTCCTCCCTCACTGTGTGCTTTCCTCTTTATCAGCTCACGCAGAATGTAATAGCCAGAGAAAGTGCTGGAAAGCATATTAACAGGGTTCAACTACAGACATGCATTGTTCAGTATTTCAAAAAATACCTTTACGAGTAGCAAGGGGAGGCTTTCTGTTTCTCAAAGGCCTTCCCCAAACCTGTCCTCTGTAGATGAGGGCATTTCTGCAATCTGCTTACAGAACATTAACTCTAAAGTCTTCTTTCGTCCCCGGCTATATATGCACACCATGCAGCAAGCACTGGCCCCGGTCCAGGAATCTCCCGCAGCCGGGGCGCTCATAAGCCCTCTTCTAACAGGCCAAGAATGCGAAAAGCTCCTTCAAAGAGAAAGCCCTCTGCAAGGTGTGGTTAAAGTAAGGCACCGGAGTCCGCAGGTGGCTGGGTTAGAACAGTTGAAGCAGCTAAATGAAATCCCACACCTGTTGGAGCAAAAGCCACGAAATGGGGAAAACAGCATAGTAAGTTTATAGTAATTAGGTTACATCATCATGCTTTTATTGTCCTACTGCTTTTTATCTGCAGCAAGCACGTGAAATCATTTGAGGAAACATTATGGAAAGGAAAAAGAAGACTTGTCTACTTCTTTGAGTCTCAGAGATTGATGAATATGAGCCAGAAGAAGCTCTCCAAGTCCAATTTTTTTGCAATACGAATCGTGCTTAAAACACAAATAAAACAAAGTTACTTGGTACTCATGAAATGGGAAACACAATAAAGGTGCAGAAGGACGGTCAGCTGTGAGCAGAACAGCCCCACAGCAAAAGTGAATGCTGAGTGGCGAGAAGAGGAGTGGAGAGGACGGGGAGAACACGGCCGAGGACAAAGAAACGCTTGTCTGGGGTCTTTCTACCACCAGCTTGGCTGGGGGGTGGCCTGGTGCCACTTGTTTGAGGGGGTCCCCATGATAAATTTCCACTACTTGACTCTGTCACACAGTCTGCCACTTGAACAATAGCTGAGGTCACAGCTGAGTAGTGGAGCGTTGACATCGTGGCCCGGGCAGGAAGGAGGGTCACTTTCTCTCAACACTGGCTGCTATTCCAGATCCGCCTGCTCCACATAATGACTAATGAATCTTTAAAAGAAGACTGCAGGTAACATAAATGGAAGAATTCTCACTGTTCTCTTTAATCGTACTTATTTATTTGTGTTCATTAATCATGCGCGTAGGGCTCAAGGCTCTTTGCCCCAACAAGACCCCCGCATAAGGGTTTTGTTGAGCAAGAATTCAAAGAGGATGCACACTGTCGCATTTGAAATATTGTGTATTTACATCTTTGAAATGAAGGTGCTGAAAATAGCGCAAAACAAACAAACTTCTCAGGTGCCCTGCAGGTTCTCGCATTCAGACAGGAAATAGAAGCCATGGGCCCATAACCACCACATTAACCATTCATCCATCTGTCTGTCCATCCATCCACTGTTTACACCTGTTTAACCATGTAGGGCAGTGGAAGTTAGTTTGATCCAATTGGACACTGGAAAACGCCATGGTTGTGTGCAAGTTGTACAAAAAGCAGACGGCCAATCACTGAAGCTATTCAAGCCTAACATACCATCTCAATGCAAAATATGTTGCAGCTACAATACATGACCCAAACACTAATGTCAGCGTCCAAACTCCACATTTCTAAACATGTATTTTTTCACAGAAACTGCATGAATGATCAGGTTTTGAAAGCTGAATGTATAATAGCACTTTGCGCCAATCTGATGGTTGAATGACCTAAACAACACTAAGAACAATAAATGTGTATTTATTTCACATGTGTATTTATTCAATAATTTAGCAGCAAAGTATTTGAATCCAGAATGTTGCTAATTTAGTCAATATATGGCTTTAGATTAAAATGCTTTCAACTGTAATTAATCAATTAACTTTATTAAAAATTTTAATTGAGGTTGACTACTAATTATTAGTAAAATAAAATGCCAAAATTTAATGCCAACATGTGTGATATAATCTAGTCCTTTAAGTTAAAACAAAAAATGCAACATTTATTCTCATGGATGCTAAAAATATGATTGATTCAGTAAGAAGTGCTGCCTATAGCATTAATTTACTTCAATTTTGGCAAACTTCAAAAGCACACGAAGCTGATGTTAACTGCATATCTGCTGAGGCAGCCAGCCTGCAACCCGGTGCTTTACAGTCATGCTGCTGTAACTTGTCAACTGCAGTTTTGTAACAATGCACTGACAGCTGGTGCTCCCTCCCACCACAACACGACTGTCCAGGTTCTACTGGACTCTAAATGTTTTCAGTCAAAATGATCTTTCTTGTAAGCAAGGACATGCAGTTATTTTTTAGCAAGCTGATAAGCAGTGTGCAGCAACAGGTGGTAGTGAGATTTGGGGGACTATTTTAACCCTTGGTATACCAATACTGTGATATAGACGTAGGGATGCATGTTATTCACATTTCAAATTTCTTTTCCTGTCATTTTACTTAAACGTGATCAAGTTTGATGTGCCAACAAGAACTCTCCTCCCGCCCCCCTCTAAAAAAAGACAATTTCAGGTGGCAGAAGCTGTGAATTTAGCTCTAGGTTATGGGTCTATTATCAAAACTTTCAAACTATTGATTTTTTTTATTTTTTATATATGTCTCCGTGTGCAAATGTAGTGTGAGCAGGTTCTGTGTTAAGTTATCGTGAGCCCTAAGGCAAGCAGCTGCACCATTCGGTTATACCAACCGGTCCCTGCACAATCACCAACTCCATAAGATTTATACATTTGAAGTGATTATTTGGAGGGACTCGTTAATACCGACTAGTACACTGTACAGATCCGGCTGTGATAGACATGATATTGAAGTAAATTCAAGAATAGAAGGCGACTTAAACCTCGCAGCGTTCTCTCTGCGTCTATCTTTAGGGTCTTTTCTCACGCACGCATGTCCTTCTCCGCTCTGGACCTGCTGCTCTCTCCTCTCTGAAGGGGCTGTGGTGGCGTATGCATACTTTGTGTTTAATGTTGTGGAGGGGTGAGGGGTGTACTCATGTCGTTCCACCTCTCTCTCTCTCTCTCTCTCCCTCTCTCTCTCTGTCTCTCTCTCTCTCTGTCTCTCTTTCTCTCTCGCCCCCGTCCAAACTCGCGCAGCGCAAACTTTTCCCCAAGACTTTTTCAGCTCGTGCCCCCGGAGCGCACCGTGCGGAGAGACACGAGAAAAACTGCAGACAGAAACAAAACAAACTCACAGGCGGAGTGGCGTGAAGAGGCGGGATGGTGCTCCAGCCGAGCTGCACATGTGAGCCCAGAGGCCACCGGTAGCGCTTCTTTTTGGACTCTTAATTCAAAGCACAGAGAGTAAGAGGAGAGGACGCAGTCTGACAGAGAGAGTTAAAAAAAAAAAAGAAAGAAAAAAAAAAGTTCTGTGCTACAAAGTGGCCCTGTCACCTCGGAGAAGATGTTCTACTCGCCGGTGTTCAGCTGGATCCTCCTGGGCGGTCTGCTGCAAACTGTGGCACCCTGGGGCGCAGGGCGTACGGGCAGACCGAGGCAGTGCGACCCACCGAAGTCGGTAAGTTTTATTGGGAAACTTTATTGCGCTGAAGCGTCCTTTTATTAGAGCCGTTACATAATTGGCTTCTGAGAAAACAAGCCCGTGGCAAAAATGCACAGAGCTGAGTGTTTTGCAGCACTACGAGCAAAATAGCAGACAATTGTTCTGTTTTATGCTTGCATTTATACTGTAACAGTTTGTATAGAGAAAGTTGAAAAAAAAAACAAACTGGAATTAACTTCGAATAACAGCTGTAAAACTGAACGGCACAACAAAAAAATATTTTATTCAGAAATCTATTGTATTGATGCCTTAATGCTTGAAAAAAAAATTGCAGCTTTGAACCAAATATATAATTTATAATCAATATATTCTTCTTCTTAATAACAATAATATTAATAATATTAATAACCACTATTATTATTATTATTATTATTATTAATAATATTATTATTATTATTATACACATGTAAAAATATAAAGAGATCCTTTATAGGATTGTATAGATCTCGGCCTTCCCAATGAGCGGGTTTGCCAAAGGAAACCACGCGCCTGCCAACTTTACGGCTGTTTATGTGACAAAGTGGAGAACACCCACGGTTGACTTAACTTCATTTGGAAAAGTTTCATTGACCTTTCAGAAGTGGTCATGTTTCAACACAGTGTGCGGCTTATTAAACAAATAAAGGTTATTATAGGGCAAATCAAAGATTTTCCTATGTGCGCAGAGGAACACTAATCATACATCCCACACGCTTTTTTTTTTTTTTTTTTGGCTGCTGACAGGAAGAAAAGAAGAAAAAAAAGCATCACCTAAGAAACAGGTGTATGACACTTGAACGTCGCGCTCTAAGTATTCGCAGCGAGTTTTTTTTTTTTTTTTTCTATCATTATCGTTATGCCATTATGTCTCAAAAAAATGCTTTTGTTTTTAGAGTTCAATGTAAAGACTTCGTGCCCCTGCGCTTCGTGTGATTTGTATGCGTCAGTACAGTGGTCTCTGTTTTGCATTAGGAGTAATTGCCCTCATAAAAAAGGAGCACCGCGCGTCAAGGCTCTCCAGAAAAAGTCAGCACTGCCTCAGCAGAGGGGATCTCTCCTCTTGTCGGTTGTAAGTCATGCACGACCACACTTTCCGTGTCTAAAAGTCATCTTAACCCTTTAAAGCCAACGTAAGTAATAAGAGTCAGGAAATTATGCTCTTTTAAAACTAAACTGTTTACTGAACTTCTCTTTTTAACAACAACAAAAGAAAAAGTTACAAAATGCCCTCTTTTTTTTGGTATTTTATCTAAAAGGTCTGCCTGTTCTCTATGCTTTCTTGACAATATTTAACACTTTTATAAACTACATTGCATTTTTTTGTCTGGCAGTGTTAAAGTTTTCAAATATGTCCTGCAACACATTTACTTCACATGGAGGATTGAACTAAATGATTGAATCCATCCCTCCTTATATTTGCATACATGCTTGTTTTTCAGTTGTTGATGTTTTCCAATATTTGCCACCGCTCTATTTGTGTTGGGCGCATACAAAATGCAACATAATGGACATGTTGACAAACGCACACAAATTTGTGTTTAAAGATTATTTAATAATTGAGTCAAGAAAACAGTGTATGCACATGTCAACTATTTGTGACAAGATCAAGAGGGAACAGGAGCAAGATTGGATATGAACGCTATATCGAACTTGGAAATATATAGTCATATTCAGTAATTGATATATCATTAAGAATATGCATTCAATATTAAAATATTTTTTGAAAATAGCAACCATTACGCAGGTAATAAACATGCACTTTATTAAACCCAGATTTCTACATTAAAAATGTTTTTATTGGTCATTTGCAGTGCTTAATTTCTTATAAGAAATTAAGCACTGCAAATGACCAATGACACTTTTTGCCATCATAAATAATTGAAATAGAAGCTTAAGACCATCAGACTGTGTTAGGCACTGCACTACACATTTTTTGTTCAATTAATTAGAGGTTTTGCAAGTAATTACTCCAAATTAATCACATTTTTCTAAATTAATTTCACTTCAAATGTCACATTTATGAATTAACAATATGCATTACCATCAGGAATCATTGAGAATAAAATTTCAGTCATGACTGAATCAATCGTGACTATGCACACGCATGAACAGTTTTGTCAGATGTAGACTTACTTATTTTGGGTCTGAGTCCCGTCATCTGTTTTGTTGCTGCCTATTGTAGCTAAAGTTAGCCCTGGTGTCAGCGCTCACACAACATGTTTTGCATTAAAGTAAAACTGTAGTCTTGAAGTACTCAATGCATAATCCGTTCGGTTGGCAGACATGCTTTAGATGCATTATGACCATCTGATGGGGTGGAGTGTGTGCATCAGTGTCACCAGTGTGCCAGGAATCAGGGAACCCCCACAAATAAATATCTGAAAATGTATATTCAGTATGCTTTGCCCTAATACCCCTAAGATGGAATTCGGTGAAAGCCACTGATTTCGCTGAACACTATACTGGACAATATAAAGGGAGGTCAGTAGTGTTGTGGTGGATGGTGGACTTAAATGGAGCTTGGCCTCAAATTGATTTCTGCTTCAGTTCTCAAACTACTTGGGCTGGCACAAAAATACTCCATCCCCGATTCTCAGAAATACGATGAAGGGAGAATTTACAAATCCAACGCTGACAGGAAAATATTAAAAACGAAATAAAACTCAAAATCTACTCTTCTTAAGTACCCCAGCTTATCTGCAAAGACTTCAAACCACTGTAATGAAATCATCCAGACCATAGCAGCTCTGTTTGGTTTGCCCTTGCAGCAGACTGCCAGGAAAAATACTGGATGCTCATTGCAATTAATTAAAGAGAACATCCCACAAGAAGTATTTGCTCATTTTGGCTGCTATTTGAAATTTTAAAGGCAAACTTGGCAGTTTGCAGGATGGCTGGAGCGCAGATGAGGGAAATCTTGATTTAATTGTAGCGGTAAACATTTTCTAAGAATAACTTTATTCTACTGTAATGGGTTTCATCCCCTCAGTCGCCTGATTACACTGTGCGTCGGTGGCCAGCAGCTTCATATTGTTTAGAGAAGCAAATTCTTTTTTCATATTCGAATAATGCCAACATCAAAGCTATAGCACATGCACGGCACATTCGCTGACTCTTAACAAGAAACATGTTTAAAATGCAACACGGTCTGATGTTTATTTAAAATGACTATGATTATTTAATTTCCTTTGTGACATTGTTTTTTATGAATATAAGCATAACAGACAAATGCTTCCTGTTATGGAAACCACAAAAAAAAACACAATGCTGTGTTTAGGACTGTCAGCATCGCATCTCTTGTCTTGTGGCGAGCTCAAAAACATCACAAACAAAAGTATCACAGTGAGGTCAGAATGGAGAGCAGGTTTCTTTCGGCTTTTTGTTTTTATAAGCTTCAACGCCGCATTATATTTGCACTGTTGCCTTGAAAATCCTACACATGGTGAAAAGAGGCTTTGGCAGCAGAAGTATGTATCTCAACAATACACGAGGGTCTGTTTACAACCCCGGAGGCTTCGCTATAAACTCCTTCAAATTCTCAATTCTGTTACTGAACAAAAACCTGTTTTTATTTTAATTCCTTTTTAAGCTCAGAGGACATTTTCTTCAGCTCTAGTTCTAATGTAAGCTTAACTGCTCTAAAGTGATACTTTTGGTTTTCCTCTCCCTTTTCCACAGCAAAGCGAGCTGAATTCTTTCCTGTGGAGAATAAACCGCACACCTCCTCTGCCACCCTCTTACTTGTTTGGTACCATCCATGTTCCCTACACCCGAGTCTGGGACTTCATCCCCAATAGCTCCAAGCAAGCCTTCCGAAGCAGCAGTAACGTGTTCTTCGAGCTGGACCTCACTGATCCTCTGACCATCTCCAAGCTCACGAGTTGCCAGCTGCTCCCCCACGGAGAAAACCTGCAGACGCTTTTGCCTCGAGACCTGTACCGTCGCCTCAAACGCCACCTGGACTACGTCAAACACATGATGCCTTACTGGATGACGGCGGACCAGAAAGGTCGTGGCCTGTACGCCGACTATCTGTTCAACGCTATCGCAGGGAACTGGGAGAGGAAGAGGCCCGTGTGGGTGATGCTGATGGTAAACTCGTTGACAGAGTGGGACGTCCGGTCCAGAGGGACTCCGGTGTTGGACTTGTTCTTGGCTCAAGAGGCAGAACGAATGAGGAAGAAGACGGGGGCAGTGGAGCGGGTTGAGGAGCAGTGTCACCCCCTTAATGGGCTAAATTTCTCTCAGGTAAGAAGGAGAAAGGGAAACTCTTTCGCCTATGTTCTGGTGTTTTGTTTTTGAGTCCAGACAGCTGGAACATCTGGAGAACTTGAGCAGAATCTTACTTTGTGTGTCGGTCATAACTCTGGCTGCAGTAAAGTAGCTCTGAAGGAGGAGGAGGTTGGGCTTTATAGTCTACTATAAAAGTTTAGTGTATATGGACGGATTCTAAAAGAGCGAGCAAAAAAGAGGGAGAGGACAATATGAGGAGAAGGAAGCGCTAAAAATGTGTCTGCATGGAGACAGCTTTATGGTTATGGATGTCGCTCCACCTCACTAGACAAACATGCTCAGCAGCTGAATCTGCAGAACGGGTATCGGTGTGAGTGGTGTACATGAGACCAGATTAGCGAAGGTAAAGAGAGCATGGAGCTATCTCTCTTCCATCAGCACAGCGCGGCTCTGTCTCTGCCACATTGTTTGACTAGGACTGTTACTGGAGACTAAAATATTAGTGAGACACTAATTAGCTGATGAGTAAAACATGAGAATTTTTGTATAAGGATAAAGAAAACATGAATGTAGTTTGTTCTGGCATAAAACTCATGTATTTGATGTGATGGAAAACCCAGCAGTGAGTCTCAGCGGCAAGAAAAAGATGCTCTCCTTTACCCCGTATAGAGGCTTGCTGTCGCCATGCAGAGGCTTCACATAGGAACATTTATGGTGCGCTGCAACAGAATCTGCAGGGGGCCATGACGGCACAGATTGGTTCACAGCTAATTTGAGCGGCAGAGCGTTTTGAGCCTCTCCGCTTTCATCAGTACTTTCTAACTATGCTGTCAAAACGGCACTGCGTGCGCTGCACATGCCTGAGAGCTTTGCTGCCCCTAGAAATAAGCAGCTGCAAGGATCACCGTTTTTTGGTAATGACGAGGGTAAAGGCTTCCAGCTTTTGGTGGGCTTACCAGTGATCTGTTTTGTGCCGCAGACATGGTGTTTCCCTAATGTGTGCCGCAGTATTCTCATCCTACGTGTGTAGTTCAAGCTTGCATTTAAAGTGGGCCTGCGTCGCCAAAAAACTTTGTTGCAAAGCGTTTTCTGCATAGCTGAACACACAGTGAATTTAAAAAAATGCTGAAACCTTTTGATATTTATCAAAACCACTAATGACAATGTAACTGGAGTTATTGGTGAGGACAAAGTACTGCGAAATCATGAACTGGGAGCGACAGGACAATTAGCTTCCAATAATATTTAAGCATATAAAATTTTAAATTTGCATTCTTATTCACGTCTCTTTACTTTTACAGCCCTAAATATAAGCAAGCTAAACCATATGCCTTCAGAAGTCACCTAATGAGTGAAAATAGTCCACCTGTGTGTAATTTATTCTCAGTACCTTTACCACTATTCAGTAAAGGCCTCAGAGCTTTTTTGGAGGACGTTAGGAAACAAGCAGTTCCATGAAGACTAAAGATCACAGCAGAGGTCCGGGAGAAAGTTGTTGTGTTTAAAGCAGAGTTATGTTATAAAATAATGTCTCAAGCATTGAAGTTCTCATAGATAACTGTTTAATCCATAATCTTAAAATGGAAGGGAAGGAGTTTGACACAACGTCTTACCTATTAAGCTGACAGACTTTGCAAGGACAGCATTAATAAGTGGAGCAGGAGCTGTGGAGGATCTGCAGAGATAAACAGCTGTGGTGGGAGAATCAGTTAAAAAAAAAAAGAAAAGGCTGACATGAAATCAACTCAACCTGTGTGTGCTGAACGACTGAGACTCGGGTCCTTCTCTTTCCACATATGTATAAGTACAATTCAGAGCTGGAGTGAAACTGATATGGCAACCATTATTTTCAATTACAATAATGTGAGGTTTAATCTGAAGATCATGGTTGATTGGATCTTTTTACGCTTGACTGTAACAATGATGAGGTCAGGAGAATGGCTAGACCTCAAGTCAAAAGGGAAAACTGTGTGGGTGTGAACTAAAGAACAGTGAAGCACCAGAAAGACGGTCAAAGACACACACACACACACACACACACACACACACACACACACACACACACCCCACACACACACACACACACACACACACACACACACACACACACTATGGACAGACGGTGTGTTGAAACAGCGGTAAGGCTGAGTCTGGGGTGCGTCATTTCCCTGCTGACACGAATCTGAATCTCTAAGAAAAGGGCAATCTGAATTTGTAAAGATTCCAAACCTCCCAGTATTTTTTGTTCTTTTTCAGATAGTTATAGCTTGTGATATTTAAAGAGAAGCTTTTGCAGAAAGTTAAACTGTCTTGCCAGAGGCTTCTTCAACAGAACGTGGTCCTGAAGATACATGAGATTTCAACACATTTTCATGCAAAAATTCCATACTTTTCCAGACTCCCTTTTCCAAGGTTGCCAAACTCACTCAGTCTGTTCTTAAAGTATAGAAAGAAAAGGTTACATTGGATTTATGGCAGGTAGATGGATAGACAGACAGATGCATGGATGGACAAATGGACGAGCAGAGAGATGGATACGTGGAAAGTAATCTATATCTGGGGGCATATAGAAACGTTAGACACACCAGAGTGTTCTTTTGATAATAAACTGCGGCAGTCTAACATGAGCGCTGGCTGTATGAGACTCTGTGGTCTCTTTAGATCTCATAGAGGTGTGAATATTACTGTGAGAAACAGTTTAGAGGCAGTGGAAATAAAGGCAAGTCATGGTGCATGGTTCTTCTCTGGCTCTTTGAGGGCTGATGCAACTTGACAGGTGGGCAGGACAGCGAGTAGCGAATGCTTTGAGTGCAGATTGGAAAAGGCTGGAGAAAGTTTAGTCAGTTCAAAGAGTGCACACTGCACATCGGTATCCCTTTAAAGGCTTCCTTTTTTTCCCACAGGGGTAGGTCATTAAAGTGCCATCAGTATTTATCAAGTAAACGCATCCATCAAATATCTAAAAATTGCTTCAAATAATAAAAAAAAAGTTTCTTTTTGATCAAATCTCTTAATAATATCAGCTGTCACAAAATAGCAATAGCGGTATGTAACTGTGATGCACATTACCAAACTGAAATTGATTATTTATCCGATTATGCATGTCACTTAGCCCCCTGAACATGGAAGCTAGAAATTTCTCTAATTTAAGTTTCGTTCTATTCCACCAAGCAAACACACATATTTATTTTCCCAGGGTCACATTTCAGCTGACATGAGGCCAGTGGCCCATGTTGAGGAGAAATTACATCATATTGGTGGCGCCTTTCTCCTGGGCAGGGGTCAGAGGTCATGGTAGGAGGTGGTGGAGTCATGAGCAATGAAGCAGTAAGGAGACTGGCAGTCTGCTGGGGTCTTTTCTAGGTTCTGCTGAGCTGGACGGCAACATCACTGCCCACCTCGGCCTCCGACCAAGTTGAGTTTCCATCGGCTGCTTTTTATGGGTTCCAGTGGAATCACACACAGAGAGAGATGTCACTTGTCACTCCATGACTTAGGATCAAATAGGGTTAAAGGTTTTGAGATTGTGAGGTGACAGAATCTGGTTTCCTCTTGGTCTCCTCCTTTTTGTAAGGGCTGCGAGGTTTACAATGCCTATTTCAGTCAGCGTGACTACTGCAGTATCCTTCTGCTTAAGTGGGATTCTCCATCAGCCAAATGCAACCCTATTGGTCATTTGTTCATGCAGGAATTTACAATCAGTAGTTACAAGAATAGTTTTCAGAAGCAGGTGACATTTAGTGGCTAGTGGAACAACATATGAAGCTTTAAAAATGTGTTTTAAATGACGGTAAAACACCTGTTAGTGATAGAAGAAAATAAATTCACAGAAGAGCAGAAATCACTTGATGCATGTGGTCACAGGTTTATAGTTGAAAGCATTCTGTGTGCGAACACGTGCATGTGTTTGCATGCTTGTTTGTATTAATAGTGCTATTTTTCTTCCTTGAGAGGACTCTGACAAGAAAAACACTTGATTGAAGTGTGCTGTGAAGTGGAAATGCTCATTTAAGTGTTTATTCTTGTGGTTGTAAGAGGCTATGTTAAACTATCTTAAAAACATAAACAGTCTCTTTCAAGCACTTTTATAACATATGCATAACATAATTTACCCAAACTGTGTGTGAAACATTAATTCTTACCATCCTGTTTCCCATCTTGGATGGCGGTGCAACAGCAGTTCCAACTAGTTTATAGACGCAGGCTGTCGGATGATTGTATATGTATCGCTGCATAGAACTGAGCTAGGTGGAAAAAAATCATTCTCTAGTTGGAGAGATGGCAGAAAGACAGAATAAGGAGAACCTTCCCATAAAATTTGATAAAAGTTTCAATCAAATCTCAAGACACTGATCGGACCTTGGCTCTTTGTTGGCTATAGGCTTCTTCTTTATGGGTTTGTGATACAATTTCTCCTTTTTTCTGAGTCTCAGCACTGAGACGCCTTGAAAGCCAGCAGCTTCTGGTGATGGAAACCATTGTGAGAGCTCGATTAGTCAATCAGACATAGAATGTGGATTATTTTCAACCAGGTCATATTAGCAAACCAGTAAGAAAAAGTTAATTCTATTTTCCTAAAATTGCTTGTAATAGTTTTAATTTAGTGAACATTTTAGGGTCATAAAACCCTTTTGAGATTGAAGATTCAGAATAACATCTGTGTTGGATAAGGAGTGCTTTATAGCGAATGAGACACTCTAGCAATGACATTTTGAAGGACCTCAATATTAGCAGTACGTAAAATGTCACGGCTGGTGTTTGTAAACATTGCTTACTATATTGTAGATTTGATCCTGTAAAAGCAAATCCATAATCCTGCTTTTTGTTCCACCATCAAACTTGAAATATGAATAAACAAACATCTGTTTTTCCCTCCTACGGTTTAGGCACCAACACTCTCCACCATTTGGCACGGATTTGCTGACTGTGCTTATTATGTTAGCAAACAGCAACAATAAATCTCCGAGTCAAAGGGTGGCGCCAAACACACAGCTGTCAGAGAAACCCACAATTTATAAAACAAGTGGGAGAAGTAAAAACAACAACATAGAGACTTTGTAATTTCTTAGATTTGTAGTACCCTTAGTCCATTCTACTTTCATTTCTTATTTGCAAGTGTTCAGTTATTACATGTATTCTTAATTTTGCATATCAATTTGTTTTTCAGCAGTTACATATAATCATAAAATGGGATTTAATTTCATTTTATTACAATTTTTTTTATTATTTTCAATTTTTTACTTTAATGCTAATAAACATTTCAGTTTATTACGATTTATTGTGGGTTTTATGAAAGATGACAGATTAACACCCATTAGCCAATTTTAATATTTTTTTGCACCACTTACAGAAAACTGAGAAGATTAGATAAAATTCATAAATAATACTAGTCAGGTACCAAAGTCGGGTGAAAAAGCCGACACCCTTTAAGAATAAAAACAATCAACCTGTGGGTGGATGAACTTGGTGGATTCTTCAGACTTGTTTATTGCTACGACTTCAGTCTCATATGTGCTTGGTCATATTATGCTCCAGACCCTGTAGATCACAAGATATGGCCATAGTTTTAGAACTGTGGACGTTATCAGGGTTGTATTAAGTCCAATATGTTAACATTTAGACTTTATTATTTTTATGGAGACATACTGTATAATAATAATAAAAAAAAACCCCTAATGACACTCAGTGGGTTTACAACCACTGATCTTGAAGATACTTTTTTCTGAATGACAGAACAAAGCAGCTCAATATGGCGAGCAGCTCAATATTCATAGTTCAGAGCAGTAAATGTCTGCACTGACTGAGCAAGCACTGTTTCAAATAACAGTCAAGGTTCCTCACATGCCGTACATCATGCTAAATATTTGCCTGAGATAGTACAAAATAATATATTTAAGGGAGAATTTTGAATACCATGCAACCATGTCGAAATCCAAATATTTACATACAGTGATGGGTTGTGTATGTCTAGGTTTAAAGACGTGTGCGGACCATTATCTGACTAATGGAAAAGACAATTCTTTGTCTGAACTCTGCTCTAGTTTGCTCTAACCTTGCGCCTCCCTTTTGATTCTTTCTTCTTTCTTTCTGACGTGACCCAAGGGTCTGGCTGTGTCATTGCTCACTTACTGCTCATTTGAACACACAATAACACGCCCACACCAAGTGGAAAAAAGTGAGAAAGGGAAGGAGAGAGTGGAGGTATTACCTTTAAAGTGTGTTGGTGACGTCCAATGCCTCTTTAAGCGTGACATCTGAGTCACGGTCCACTAGGTCAACTAACCTATAATTACGCGCGCAAATATGTGGAAAACTGCTAGGTAAACCCTATCAGGCTGATCATCTGGTCCCTTGGGCAGGCAGACGGCAGTCCCACTGTTACTCTAATGACTTAATAGACTTCTTAATGACCAAATAGCTCTCTGCCATCCAGAAGCATTTAGGGAATTATATCCTGGACAGAACTTTGTAGGAGAGATGGAGCATGTTGCATCGACTCTGTACACAGTAGGCAAAACAAACATCAACAAATCTTCAGCTTGATTCATATTTTGGAAGAAAAGTAATCCATTTCTTGAACACATGTCTGGAAAAGTCAGTAGGCAGGAGCCCATTGAAAATTACAAAGTGGCCACACAAAGCCTCGGTAGAAGTTAATCAGCAAATGTTTTTCCTGTATGGAAAAAACATATTCGCTCCCTTCCAATTTAACAAACATAGAATAAACGACTGGAAAGTGTTAATGCTAAAAGTTAATTGCATATCCAGAAGTTTTTCTCTTTTTTCCTTCAAAGAAATTGCATCAAACTGTTTTTCAAAATCATACTCAGTCAAACCAAGACGCCTGTAAAACATGTCCGTCCCTATAAACTTTCAGTCCTGTCTCCATTCCCCGACTCCAACTGAGGCCATGTCCCTCTTTCACTCAGACTACCTGAAATCTCAAGTAATGACTCCACCATATTTTCAGTACACTGGAAAGAAAAGATTTTGGATGGCATTTAATTTACTAAATTCTGTCAAATAAAGACATGCAATATATGGTATTGATCAGATATTTACCACCATTGAGAAGCCCTTCTAATCTAAAAATATGTTTTAATTTTACACCAAAACATTGAGAAATAAATCATTAAAATTTAATTATATTGAATGTAATGTTTAACTGAGTTTGTTTCTTTTTTTTTTATCAAGCCATGACTTTTTCACAAAACTATTTCCCTGTAAACCGAGCATAAAACTGCAAAGCGTTTTATGCTCGGTTCAGTAAAGGCTTCTACAAACTCTAGTGTTCTGTGTGTTTTGCCAATTGCATACATTGCTCCTCACAAATGCCCTAATTTCCCTCAATCCCAATGAATACTCGCAGGTTTGATGATCTAGTTGAACGCCGAGCTGTGTTTCTTCTCTGCCAGTGAAGCCACTACACAACGGTTGGTGCAACACAAAGTGGCAGTCTTGCTGATATGCATCCTTTCCACTGGTTTCCCTCACTCAACCTTTTCACCTTGGCGTCGCATACAGTTCGATGTGAACATCGTTTCCCGCTGTTACCTTGCGAGGATCATGCAGATCACCAGTACATTAATGTCTGCATCGAGTCTGCATTGAATGCGCCTCAAGTATGTGCAACAGCTGTGGAGTGAAGTACACCTACGTATGCAGGGGCATTGAGATCACCTTTATGAGCCTCTGGTTGAGGGGTATTCAGCTCCTGCCCTCTAGGGCCAGTGTCCTGCAACAACGTCAAATTATCAGATCATTAGCAGGACTCTGGAGAGGACAAGCTCTAGTTTGATATGATTGCTTCTTCCTGCCTCTTTTAACTGGAACACTCACACATAAACACATCTGTCCAGAGACATTGTGATTTTCAGGTCCTAAACTTTGGCACCAGTTAAAATGTTAGACTTCCACTTTCACTGTATATTTTAAAATCTCTTTTAGCAGCCTGCGTTCAAGTGGCCTTCAGCACGGTGTGTTTATTTCACATTAGTTTTTTTTTTTTTTCTCCTCTGTGACACGACTTATGTCTATTTCTATTGTTGTGTTAAGTTTTATGTGTTGTACATATTTCATCAATGTTTACACACTTAATTGTTTTGGATTATTTTAACATGAGTTGTAGATACAATTTGGACTTGGACTGTGACTAATTTATTGGTTATGTTCTGACGTTTCTTCTCCCCAGTGTAAGCTGAGTGCTGCTGAGACTGGGAGTAAAGCATGGTAGACTAAAGCACTCTTTCATTCCACTTTTCTTCGCCCACAGAGAAAACAAATGTTCCTTACTGCTTAAATTGTAACTACCTCACATCTCTCATCATCTTTATACACACTTCTTCCCTTCAAATGAGAAACAGGCTGCCAAGCACACCTACACAGTAGTTAGTTTCTATGTACTTATTGTGTCAATCTTAAGGAAAAGGAGGAAATTGCAATAAAGGTGGTTGAATTGTTTTGTTGTTGGCAGGTGGTCTTGTTTATGTTCATTTTTTCTCAGATACAGTATTTGCTCAAAAAAAAAGAGACGGCTAGACATTACAAAGAGCACGAGGTTATTTTTCGTGCCAAGGGCAGGTAGTTTTAAAGATGGGTTGGTTTGACCTGGGTTTGGCTTGGGCCAGAGGCTGATTGATCACAGACAAGAATGTGACTGACTGATTTCCTCAGAGACCCACGTGGCCCCTCTGGAATGTTGTCTTTTGGGACATTGTTGTTTTATAACCTTTGTTTAACCAAGGATCATCTTTTCTTTGAGGCCAGGAGTGGAGAGAATCAAGGATATTGCATGTCCTCTCTCTCAAAAAAAAGTTCAGGAAACAGAGCAGACTCAATGCAAAATTTTGTTTTAGTTCGTAATAGTAGCCTTTCTGATTTCTGAGTGATACCTGCTAAATAAATAAATAAATAATCCATTCTATCGATGTAGCATTTCTTCACCTTGATTAGATGAGCTCCTAATAAGGCTCACGAATCCCAAGAAAATTCACAAATTTTGACCCAGTCTCTTTTTGCTCCATCGTCCAACTTCATAGCTCTATCTTCACATACATGCCACAAGACCCTGGTGTTTCGTTTTTCTTCCTATAATGTAGGAAAAATATATCTTATTTATTCACAATGACAGCTTATACCAGGTGCCATTTACAGCATCCTTTGCATGCCATGCTATTCTAATTTGTGGTACGTTCACTGATTTAAAGGAGAAAAAAATGGATTTTTGAAAATCTGACTTCTTTATTCAGAGCTGCTGATTTTCCAACTCATTTTCTGCTGATCAAGCAGAAAATGAGTTGTCTTTATCTGTTCAAATCAACTATAAAATTTCATGCTCTGCTAGCTACATGTAGTGTCCTGCACTATTGCATTTTGTAAAGGTGTTGCATCATTTCATAGACAAATAACACTCTTGACTCACCTTGCTTCAAACTGTACACTGCAGCATTCACAATTTCATTCCCAGCCTGTCACAGATTTTTAGGACATGAAAAAGTCCATCTCATGAATGCCGCAGCTTCCCCACATTACATGCATACTATATGTAACTCACTTCTGCAGAAATGACACAACTGTGACTCACACACAGTAAGACCCTATCCCAATATAGAGATCAAATACATATACAGTAAGGAGTATTGCCACTAAATGTCCCTTACCCTGTTCTTCAAGGTTTTTTTTTTTTTTTTTTTTTAACCTGATTTTGTTCATTTGTGTTTATTTTAGTCCTTACAATACTAGAATTTATTTATATTTTATTTATATTTTTTGTCTCTTCTGTTATTTTTAAATGTTAAATCAGATGTTATAATCAGTTACTCTTTAATTAAGTAGCGTTTTACCTAAACATTTTTGGTTCTTTCTACTTTTAGTTGAGAAAAATATGTAGTAGTGGGATTCTCACTTGAGTAAAGTTTTTAGTAGTCTATGTAACAGAAATGCTAAAGGCGCAGCTTAAAGTTTCATTAGGTTTATGTTTAAGAATCAAGTAATTATCATAATTACTTTTTGTTTTGTTAGGGTTACACTGTGTTCATCGAAAACAGGAAGCAACTGTTTGTTAATGTTAAAGCCCAATGCTTAGTGGAGCCATGAACCCACCCTGAACTCGCTCTTTGTTGACTGTGTAAGTCAATATAATTGCCAGTTTTAGCACTTCCCTGTTGCAAAAAGATATTTCACGGGGAAGTTAAAAGGGATTTATAACTATTAAAAACAGCCTAAAAATCAGTTAGTCATCAATTTTGCAATGTTTATTTCTGCTTGTTTTGAAAGGAACATTAAGTTGATTGTTGGAAACACTACGCACTCTTGTGAACAAACAATAGAGCTTCAGTTGACATTTAACTATACAGGGATCAATTTGAGTCATAGTAAGTAAGCATAGAAACAGGATCGTCAGCGCACCATTGTATGCAACTTTCCATGTTGTATGCTTGGTCCGTGATTGACTTAGTTTCTTGGTCTGTCTGTGATTTTAGCTACACATGCACCGCAGTCCAACAATCCAAAATAGGGAACCGCGTGTATGTTGAGCGTTGTGAGCTCCAGGCTTCTTTAGGATTAAATAGCATTAGCTAGAACCTCTCGCTGAACCTGCTTTTAATATGACCTGTGCTTCTCCTCAGCCCCCCTCAGCCCATTTCTCATTACATACAACCCAGCGGAGCACTTTGTCTTTCCTCACACTCTGCTCCTGTACCTCTTCCCTGTCTACGCCCCACCACAAAAATGAAACTATAAGATCAAACTTGTATCTGTTCTTATGTCGTACTGCAACTACAGACTTCTTGGGATTTTATACGACAGACCAATACAAAGCAGAGCATGTTTGTGAAGCATAAAGAAAGTAATACATTGTTTTATTATTTTACTTATTCAAATGAGTTTCATAAAATAAAACACATTGCAACAAACTGGCCTCCTGAATTGAGTGAATTACTAAAAAAAATTAAATAAAAAATATTAAAGCTACTTGAGAAAAGAAAGTAATTTTTGATTTGGCAAAGAACATAAAGGATCTTGCGAGTGATGGTGCTTTGATGAGAGCACAACCGTAGCTGTCTAAATGCAAAATGCTTTGTATTTTGTAAATTTTGTCCGATTAATACATAATTTACACTGCTCTGCTGCATGTTTCCTCTGCTTGGATCCCTTCTCCACTCTGCTTTGCTGTGAACCGCAGAGGTGCTACAAGAAGCGTGCGTGAGGAGTAGTTCTCAACTCCCAAAATCAGTATTTTTCCCTCCATTGCTCTCTCACTTCACCTCTCTTAAGCGATGCTTAACAGCACTCTTGACCACAGATTGGGACAGATTTTTCAGTTTTTAATGCATTTGCAAAAATTAACGAAATATTTTTATGAAGAACTTTGAGGAAATTAAAAATCTGCACACAAATTAATTTAATCCAATTTGGAATCAGGATGTAGCACACAATGTGGAAAATTTTTTTTAAAGACTTGAATAGTTTTCAGATGCAGACCTAACTTTTAATTTATTTTGACTGACCTTAAGCTATTTTGCACAGATGAATTGGAAAACACTTGAGTTTCTAGACGTACTTCACTGGATTATACATTCACCAAATGTCTTGTAATTACATTCATTGGGATGGTTGAGGTCACGGGTTCAAAGTTTTGATATTTTCTCCAATACTTTTGAGCTTATAAACAGTTCTTTTGCCTTTTTCCCCCAAAGGAGTACAAAAAGAGGACTTCAAACAAGATTCTGCTCATAAATTTTACTGCAGAACACATAAGTCTTCTTGTGTTATCTGCATTATAAGCAGGTTTAGTGACTCCCTTTGCACACATCTCCTTTAAAGAAAGCTTCTTAACTGAAGCTGAAGTGTTGGGGGTCAGTGGGTCAATAGATTAAGGAGAAAAGTGATCCACAATCAGACAGGCAGGCAGCCAAGGCGCAGGTAGATCGACAGGGGAAAAAGGCAGGCAGGGTAGCTGAATAAAGGCTCCAGTGTTAACAAAAACATCTAATGTTATCATATTAGTACAAACAGCAGTTTTGCATAGATAGATTAGATTAGAAATGGAAGAAAGTGTAAACACAGAACTTTACAAGTTAAACTGAACTTTATGTGGAAAAATACCAGGCTTCTCCCAGATATTCATCCTCCCTTACAAACTTGTTCTGAGTTAAAAATGTTTTCTTAAAGTGTAGCCAGGTTGTCAACCATAACACATAACAGAAGTATGAAGTTTGGGATGATTGTAGCAAACATACAGACATTTAAAAGAACTATAAATTACAATAAATGAATCCCAATCAGTAGTTTGGAAACTTTATAACACTAATCCTTGTCATGTTGTCTAGATTTTCCCCGTAAACACTTAATTCCTAATCCATATATTTCTTTTAAGATGGTGTTTCCTTTCTATGGATTATAGGACTCTGTTTCACCTTCCAAAATAGAGTTTGAAGAACTTAGTTTGCGTGTTGGGGAGATGGTTTTGCAGTTGCCCTCTGGGTGACCCCACTCCTTTGGCTGAGGCCCAGTATGTTCAACCCCTCCCTGCTCTGCAGTTGAACATGACATTTTAGTCCTTTCTAATAAAACAGACCTAAGTCAATAAGTCATTGCCTATTTGGCTTTAACGAGATAAGAGGCTTAGTGAACACCTCAGTGGAGGATTATAGCCAAATATTTTTTAAAGTGGGTATAGAGCACCATGACAATAGTGCAAGTAACATATTTCCTGCTGCATGAAACTCCCTGTGTGTAAGGAAATTTTGAAAGCAAGACCAAGAAACATGGAGAAGAAGAAAGAGAAGTGCAACTGGATGAAAAAAAAACAAAAACAAAAAACAAAAGTCTATTTTTCAGTCAATTAGTAATTCCAGATTGTATATCTCAAAAAATGTGTCATGACCAAAACACATATGTCACAATGGATTAAATTAATTTATAAATTGGACCTCATCACTGTTGACGATGTAATCTGATGAAACTGTATGTCTAGTTGCCTGCTTCATAGTCATGGAAATCGTTGTCTTTGGCTTAGAGGTCTGTTTGCGACTCTGCTCCACTGGTGGAGTGGGCTGTGTAGCGAGGACACATGCAGTGTAAATCTGTGGTGATAGAGAGGTGGTTCTTGATAACTCTTTGGCTCACGTCCATTGGTATGAACTAACACTTAGCACATCGGTCAAATGCATAAGAAACAGGAAAAAGTTTCACCAATCAAACTATGAAAATAAGTCCAGAAAATATGGCAGCTTAGCCAAATCAAGAATTTTACCAGAAGACTTTCATTGTCCTTTCTCAACAGTTTTCTGTGTGCTGAAATAAAAAATGACAACAAAAAAAATGAGAGGCTGCTGCGAAGGTTTCCCCTTCTTTTCTTGTGCTGATTTTTCCCCCCCTCTCTAATCATGCTCAATTTAACCTGCCATTCACCAGAGCAATTTTTCTAGCACAATTCCTCCACTTTTCCCAAGGCATGCATTCTCTTGGCATCCACTGGAACTGTTTAAATATAATATTAACCACATGGTAGAGTGCACAGAATGTAAAAAAAAGAAAAAAAACAACAACAACAAAAAAAAGAATTTACTTCGTGAGTCACAGCAGTGCTGAAGTTCTCAGGAGGACATATGGGTGCTACAGTTAAGGGACATCCTAATAGATGAGCATCTGCAATTACTGTGTGGGATACGTGGAGGAGCAGAGGCATCATGGGAGGTGGAAATAGGTTCAGGGAAAGGAAAACCAGGGTGAAAAGGGGAAGAAATTGTGAAAGAGGGGGGGTTCTCAGTGGGTGGCTCTTTACTCATTTTTCTTTTTCATTCTGTCTTGTGGGTGTGCTTCATGTGACCATGTGTAATTGGCCTGTGGTCACACCAGAGTTGTGCAAACAGATTAGCAAGGAAACATGTCAGCCTGAGGTGAATGTGTGTGTTGTGTGATTCACAGATGTGGGGATAGTGTGGGAAATTGTTTGATGGAGTAAAGCCTGTATTAATAGTGAACAGGTGGGACAGTTGACTTTGTCATTGACAAATTTGCTGTCCTGGGCACTTGAGGAATGTGGTAGAGTAATAGAGGTCTGTTTTTGCAGCATTATATATGCACTATATGTCCAATGCAAATACTCTTGCATAAACTTGCTCCAAACTTTACTAGTCTACTTATAGCATATGATGTCATGTTAGAGTTTTGACATGGACCTCAAAACCAAAGTTACACCACAAAAACAACATTCTGAATAAATGTAAAGAGCTGCGGATGCAACAAAGACCTAAAGAGCTCAGGGTCAAGCTCTTTTCCCACTAGTTGCTACCACTGATTTATACCCAGGGACTTTGATTTTGTCCCAACCTACTTTCTGTTGGGTAAGTAATTTGATGATTTATTGCAATAAATAGTTATAAAATGCTCAAATCCCATGGATAATTTAAAAGTTCACTGTTAATCTTATTATAATATTTATACCTCTGCCCAGCTCCAGTTGCAGGTTTTCCTTTAAAACCTCCAAATATGACAACTTTCTTTCCAAGAATAAAAACAAATACTGAAAATATAATTTACATTTATAGTCTGATTAAAAATTGAGCCCATCAGCTACATTATGAAAATAGTGGCTGTAGAAACAGTTTTTTTTTTCAACCTAAGACCTGAAATAATAATTCCCAGGTACGATTAGTTTTGGGGAAAAAAAACAAAAAACACTTCCACAAAGTGAGCATTCCTGGAACTTAACTCTGGAGACAGACAATTAGAGACCAGTAAAGAAAATAACAGCTATAAAGAAATGCCATGGACACACTATATGGGCCCATTCACACTTAAGTTTGACTTGGCTGAGGAAAGTAGGTGTGTAAGCAAATTCAGTTATTGCTTTCTACTGCTTCAACTCTGAGCCAAACCCACCTGCTTTCTATATATATATATATATATGTAAGACATAATGAAAGTTCATAAAAAGCATTGAATAAAGCCATTTTTACATGAAGCACATGATGAAATCTATTCTGCTCTTTCGTTGTTGTTGTCTGTTATTCCTTAGATTCTGCCAAAGATCTACTTTCACTGACATGTATTTGCAACATTTATACTGGCACATCTTTCATTTATTATTTTTCACCCCATCTAAAAAAAGAAAGTACAACTAAGCCACCACTGGATGATACAAAGCGACCAAAATAACACACAAATGTGAAATTGTGTTGTAGAGAATATAACAGACAGCTAGGAGTTCAATATTCAAAAGGTCTATCACTTAAAATTTTAGGTTTTCTGTTCCTCCACCTGTTAATTAGGTTCTAGTTACCTGGATAAAACCAGTGGTAGCATTTGAAATGCATTCATTTGCATATCAAACATGTTGTTTTCCGGGGCAAAACAAGAAACACAAAGGAATTCTTTAATGTACTTTAATCACATTGAGCTAAGGTACAACCACATATGATAAATAGTTCTCAGAAACAGAGATTTTAATCAATATAACTTAGAATATGTGTCCAGAATGCCAGAGTTTTATTAAAAAAAAACATACAGAGAGGATTACACAGGCCTGCAGAAACGCAGAGAGAAGACTGGTTGGCAGACTAATAGGAAGGGAATCAGGAGAGAGGACGGGTTTAGGACCCCTTAAAACCTCTTTACAGAGTCATGGTGTCGAGCCAGTTGAAGCACTTCAGTCGTAGTGTGAATTGCTTTTTAATGCCTGCTAACAGCCTGGGTGTTTTGTGGGATGCTCGCATGGATAAAGTGTTATGGTGAGGAACTGAAAAGATGGGAAGAGGGTGAGAGTAGCAGAGTAGCAACAATGTTTGGACAAGAGGTTTCAGCTGACCACACTGCTGGCTCTACGTGGCTGCATGACTTAAATACTGTTTGGGTTTATTGCTATCAGTGATTGTATATTTAACATTGTGATCTTTCTTTGACTTCAGCCTCATTTATCTTGGCTGTCTCTGTGGGTTTTTGCTCAAACTTGTTATTTTGTTCAAGACTGACAAAAATTAAATCTGTTACGCTGAAATCACAACAGCAATTACCTTTATTGTTATGACTGTCCAGCTGGCTACTGATTATACACTATCTTAATTTTCAATCATTTGCTGGTAAGAAACTTCATCCAACAAAAGTAAAATGCAAGATCCAATATCAATAGCAGTTCTAACAAATTTGAATAGCATTACGGTAGTGGTTAGAAGAGACATTTGCTGTTTTTATCTTGATGTGAACCTAACTCCTGTTTGATCAGTTCTTGGCCATCTATGCCACTTTTTCCTACAACAAATCAAAGCATGAAAGAGAAAGCGTTGCTCTAGTTTTCAAACACAATTTTCTTCATTTACTAAATAAAATGTCAAGGTTAGATTCTGGAAAATAAGTATGGATCAAATGATAAGCAGCTAGAGATGTCAATTACACAATGTCACAACTAACCCTATCAAACTGCAGGAAACTGTGTGACCAATCCTGCCAGCATTTTGATTCACTGCACTATTAAGGAAATGTAAATTTTCTGAATGTTTTCAGTTCAGCTTAAAAGGAGCAGAAACATATAAAATATGTTCAACAAAAATTTACTGGGTTTGAATTATAAATTCTCATGTTAACTGACTACAAAAACCAAAAACAACATTTCTATACAATAAAAACTAAATGTAAGAAAATCTAGAAAAAATTGCCATGAAACGGGATGAAACCCCTAAGAAACATCAGATAAAATAGACTAGATTCAGAATGTATGAAAATTAATACAAAACAACAGATCAGACTATAAATATACTGTCAACAAATCTATGACAATCTGTAGGTTAGATGAACCTGGGATGGGTTTCTTACTTGAAATCACTGCAAAGAAGGAAAGTATTTCTGGGAGACCAGTGACTTTCTTCTAAAATGCATGCACAGTTACTAAGTGCTCAATAATGGAGTAATGAAAACACACTCAAAATGAATTTCTCAAATTTTCACAGCACAGGAAAGATTTCTTTGTGAAACTTCCTCACACTGGTTTGGGACTGGATTGTGCAAAAGTCCAACTTTTGCTGTTTGTTAAAAAAATAAAAAGGTAATGCTCTTACCTTTTTTATGGGTGCATTAATGACTGGAGGACCCAGGAAGGGTTAAAAAAGCAGATAGAAAAACTGATCAATCATAAAACAATAAAACAAGGATGCCTATTGTGTTTTCAGACTCTTTCTATTTATTTTACTTTATTTTACTTCTGTGTTTATCTTTCAAAGACCTTTTACACAAAAAAAAAATTCCTGAAGCTTTTACTCTCCGCATGAATTGCGACCAGTAGGTAGAATTATTTGGAATTTACTAAAGCTGTCACTTTGTAAGATGATATGAGCCATTCTAAGTGCTTGGCAAGGAAATGGCTTCTTACATATCATGAAATTTTGGTTAGACTACACCACTCCAAGGAATTGATCATAACGTGGAATTTTGTAATGACATCTTTCCTGTTGCATGCTTGTTACCCGACACAGCACAAGGGACTTTAACTTAAATTCACCCCCAAACCTTGTGGGAACTAAGGCGCTTCTATACATACAAGTGATAAATTATGAGAATTCCGATTTAGTTTGTAATGATATATGGAGATATCAAACCAGGATAAGTCTATTGCACAAAACACAACACAGTTGCTAGTTTTAGGTCAAGATACAATAATTATGGCAACCTAGTGCTGCATGTTTTACATTTTAAACTATGTAAGTTATGTGTTGATGTAGCTTGAAAATAATTGGTTGCTGCATAATAATTGCATGAAAAGGTCAACCAATAAGACCGGTAGGTTGACTGGCTGATACTCAGCTACATGGGTACTTATGTAGTCCATTACTTTTAAGCAGTTTTGCATTGCTTCACTGATCAAACAATTTTTAGTTACAATACTCACAAAACTTACTGAAACCAGAAAAGAACCCTGATTTGAATGCATTACATCACCATGTAAACCTCACACATAGTTATCCAGATATTTTGTGTCCTTTATTTTGTATAAAAGACATTTCTTGAAATGATGCCATGTTGTGATGCAGAACCATTTTGAAAGGACATAAATATATTTTTGTAGATACTAAATTTTAAAATAGATAAGGAAGGCCTATCAAGCTTAAAGTCGTGCTAAGGTATCAATCCATTGTAATTTGCATGCATACAATTGTGTGGAATACACACACCAATGGCATCTGACCTTGTGTGAAACCTTTATTGTATTTGTGGAAAAAAAGAAAAAAAAATGTTCTCAAATTTTTACATAATCTTGTAGTTCTCATGAGCTCATTGATTGCTACATCGCTGGTGTTCAAGGACTTTCGACCCGTCCTTCTCAGCGCTAACGTGTGGTGTTTTTGAATTATGGATATGATAACACACTGGATGGGAGGAATTTGGTTTCTAAAAAATTATAATTAGGAATGTTTGTGGAAGAGTGGATATTTCTGTCACTGTTGCTATATTCTCTCACATGCAGTGCTTATTTTGGATTTGCTGGAGTCAATAGCACATCAGGGACTGGGGATTAAATCATTTAGAAAGATATCTGGCTTGGGTTGGGCACCATTGCCCACCCAAGCGGTTGTGCTGATCTGGGTCTTGTGAAAAAAAAAAAAAAAAGAAAAATCTCCATTTCACTTCATCTCTCATAGAAACACAAATAAATTCCTTTTAATCAGCCGTGGATTGTCCAGGGCCTCATTTGGAAAGAATGTAATCGAATCTAAGGTAACATTATTCATAAGGTAAATTTGCTTTCCTAAGCTTGATTTCTTTCTACCACAGCTGGCTTTTGGTACACACAAGGGTGATCTTGTGGTTTACATAAAGACCCAGTTATTGGAGATGAACACAGAACTTGAACTTTTAAGGGCTGCGCCTTGTGAAATGTAGGAATTCACACGGCATTGAAACTATTTTAACAAATGATTAAATATAAACTTTCTGGTATCATGAGAGCTCCTTGGCTCTCACTTCCTGTCTGTCCTATTTCCTCTGTGTTTGCTCCATTCCTGCTTCCACAAGAGCTTGACACTCTGGAAGTGCTGAGGGAAAAAGGTCTGAGGTTCAACTTCTCTGAAAGGGGATCTAAACCGCCTGCTAACAGGAATGCCAAGCCTAACAGGGACTGACAGCTCATCACACTGAACATTGTTGCATGCATGAGTGCGAGTGTGTGTGTGTGTGTGTGTGTGTGTGTGGGTGTGTGTGTGTGTGTGTGTGTGTGTGTGTGTGTGTGTGTGTGTGTACGGGTGGGAGGTTTTTTTTAAAGAGTGTGCCAAATATTTCTGCACATTTATTATGAGAATGCAAACATCCTTGATAAGGCTTAATAACTCTTATTGTTTTCTCTTGTGTGCATGCTAGGAATGTGCCAGCATAAACACATGCAGCTGATTAAACTACACATACAATCACACATGCTCCATACACATCAATCAGTCAGCAATAATAATATTTAGGAGCTTGATTGGAAATGTAAGGTATATGTCCCCCTTAGCTCCCCCTACCTTACTTAACTGCGTCAAGGCCCTAACCACCAGCTTTCTCCACTCGTCAATCTCAGCTCAGATGGAAAGCAGATGGGTGCTTAGGATCGTCAAAGGGAGTCTGAATGAAAGACATGAGGTGGAATAAAACAGCCGTAGAGTCAGATGAAGGCCAGGAGGTCATGGTTAAAGACAGAAGAGATGAAAACGTGAATAAGAGACAGTGTGCCTTTGAGAAATTTGGAGACAGCAACCAGCAAGAGGGAGATAAAGGCAGCCAAGGGATCAAGATGGAAACCAGGGACTAGACAGCCATTTTCAGATGAAAGGAATCCAACCAATCCCAATCCCCTCAATGATAAACATGTGTCTGTATCACCCATCCTAGGGCTCTATTTATCCGTGTGTGTGTTTGTGTGAGACTGTATGTCATTGCGTTGTTATAGACACCGATTCCTGACTCGCGCTGTACAGATGAAGATATACACTCAGACACATGACACCTTGTTCACCAGCTTGGCAACGGCAAGGGAAATATCCAGCCGGGGTGTCAACTGACAAAAACCATCATGCTCTCAGCACAGCAACAACCCAGATACACAAACATTTAATCTTTTCTCTTCTTTCGTCCAAACTGCTGCTAGTTTAAACTTTTGGATTTGCTCACAAAACATTGTACAGATAAATGTATGGTTAGATCATGTATCTTTAAGTATTTCAATACTTGTGGTACAGCTTTCTCTGTTTAATAGTACTTCAAAAATATTTGGTTAATCATGATCCTTGTAGTGATTACTCACATGTATTATTCCACTTTAACAACACAGTATTACAGGGTTCTGCAACAAAATATGATTGTGAAAGAGGTAGGGGAATTACAGTGAGAGATTTACAAGTGAGAAAGAGAATTTTCAAGCTGATGTGAAACTTATCTGAAAGCCAGTAAAGTTAAATAAGGGGAGTCAGGATCTGCTGCAAGTATTTGGATGGTCTTGACTTGCTTAATTTACTGTTGGTGAGTTAAATAAGATTTATTAGCATCCAGTTTTAGAAGCAGGGAGTATGGTGGAGATACTGCGGGGTAGGGGTTCGGAGATTAGAGAGAAGGTAGATGAGATGAGACTTGAGACACAGCATGTTTGACATGGCACTGCAGGGACAGAATTATCAATGAAGGTAAAACAAAGATTTTCAAGTTAACGAAAAACCTGCACCAGTTTTTGTTAACTTGCTTATTCTAATCAAGTTGAATCAAGTGTTTTTTCTGCCTTCACTTCTCATTTAGGAAGAGGTGTATTCTAAGTATAGTCGTAGGCACAGTGCTTGACTGTGACTACAGAGGAGTAGGAGCTATTTGTGATAGTATTAGAGCACTGCATAATGTAAATATAGGACCACAACCAGAGGGGTAAACTATCAAGCATCTAAACTGCATGCTATCAAATAAAAATATGCTTTTTACTATCAAGCATGTAAAAAATATTCCCAAGAAATGTGTCTCTTTGAGTAGCCTGTCACGACAAAATCTAAAACTAAGCTTAGAAATAGTAAGTAAACGATGTTAAACATGGTTCTGTAATATTTTGTTTACATTAATTTCATGTCATTTGACACTTCAATAATGTATTTAACAAACAAACAAAAACATATATTCTGACTCTAAATTATCAGGCTGCATTCTTCATTGAACTTAAATCTTCCTTTAAAAACAATTTTTACATAAATTATGAACTTTTAGATTTCTATAAAGAAAGATTACTGGGGCCCCTTTAACGGGAAGTAAACATTTCAAATTTATTTTAACAGTTTACCCTATAATTGTTCAGAAAAACATATATTGGTCAACAGAGTGTCTTAAAGCCTTTACTTTAGAAACAAGTGTGGTCTCCAGCAGACCTTTAAGCTAAAGAAAAGGAAGCACCACTGAACAAACCACTTGAGCACAAGTAAAGTCAACTTCAACCTTTGGTGTGGTTAGAAATTCAGAAACAAGTTGAGTGTTGTTAAAGCAGGCTAAAGGGGGGAAAAAAAAATCAATAAAGTTCCTCTGACTTGGTGGTCTTCTATGGCAAGGACACCAGACAATTTGTAAACAAGACTTCTTAGGATCCACATTAGCTGATGGTTTGGTTGCGTGTTACGAGCTGCTTTTTTCTAACTTCAATAACATACAGAAAATGTGTTTCCTTTTCTGTTGTGACGACTGGTGTGCTATTTAATGTGGCTTTGTGGCCATGTTTTGTATATTGTGATAGTGTTGTTCTTTTTAAGATAAAATGGATTTTACATACCGTGGGTTTTGGTTTACCTGGTTGTGAGTGGGGTTTGTTATGATGACACTGTTGTTGTGTGTGGATACACAAGTTAGGGGATGTACTGTACGATGGAAATTAGTGAACAAATTGTGTTGTTTTTGCTAAATCAGTACAAGAGCTTTGTTGTCTGTTCTACTGCGTAGGTATTTTGACGTAAAGCGGATGATAGACGTCTTATACTTTCACACAGTTGACGGTTTGCTGAAGGATAGAAGCAGAACTTTAGAGCCATTCATTTTTATTTCAAAGACCATTTCTTTTTTGCAGCCCTGGATTTTGATTAGTAATATTATGAGCCATCAAAAATGCTCATCTCCATATTTATAGTTTATTGCTAGGCTTTTGGTGAAAATGCAATCAGTAACGCTGCAGCAGCGCTTCCCATGATCACATCTCCATTAGCAAGCAAGTCCTCTTCAGAAATCTCTCCCATCTAGCATGTGTTTGTGTGTATGTTTACCGACGCATGTTTAGTTTGGTGTATTTTTTTTCATAATAGTTCACAACAATGACTTGTGGGTAACATGGTATTTATTTGTGGGACACAAAGTGTACATTCATTCCTTTTTTATACTTAGTGTGTAAACCCATAACTGTTTTGAACATCCATCAGCACATCCCCTTGAATGTGTGTTTGTGAATGTGTGGAGCCATCGAAACCACGGCTACTCACCCGTAACCACACCATAACTACTGGGTCGCTGGCATGCATTGACGCATGCAGAAGAATAGATAAACACTTCAGGACACTCACTCATTCGTATTCTGCGGTATTGCTTCTTGTGGCTCAGCTCCACTCACTGACTTTGACAGATATTGTTTTAGTGAGGTCAATAACATCATGTTGGTGTGACACCTTCTTGTTTTTGTTGGCACGTTGTCGCCCGAGTTTCAACTTCGGCACTTAATTACTGTCAAAGCCAGTACTAAACCAACAGCAATCTAGCAAGATTTCAGTGTTAATAAATAGAGGTTTTGGCGCGTAAGGAAGGGAGGTGAGAGAGATATGGAAGGCTTTGTGGCCTAGAAAACAAATGCTTCCCAGTTCACTCAAGGCTATCATTAATATATAAATTGAAGTAAATGTGATGAATAGATTTCATATTTTGTGGGTAAAAAAAAAAAAAAAAAAAGCAAAGAAAATGGTATCTCAAGAAAATAATGAGACAAAGAGCTTGGAAAATCCACAGGACCTTGAAAAGGAATTTGTTTCCTTTGTGGTAACACTTGGCCTATTAAACCTACACAGTATGAGAAACTGTGAGAAAATGTTTGTTTGTGCCTTTTGGGCTCAACTTTAAGTTGAGAGTTGACCAGAAGTGTTTGCCATTGATCGGAAGATATCATTAAAGTTAGGCCACATGGAGAAAGTTGGTGTTTCTGTGTGTTTGGGTTTTGTTCTCTTTACAGACATTTAAAAGAAACATTTCTCTGGGATTGAGCTGTAATACCACCTCTCCTTTTCTAAGAGGGGAAGCATGTTGTTTTGAGTTCTTTGAAATTTGCAAAAGAAAGACATTTTTTCTATCAAATTTCTGACGACTGTCAATTTTGAAGACTTAATGTGACTTTCAAAGCTGTATTTAAACAGAAAGCTGTGATTCCTTGTGTATGTTTTAAAATTACAAGTGCTGATGTAGCTGTACAGATTTGTGCTCACATGCAGATAGGCTGTGCTTTCCAGAGATCATTTGCAAATAGTGGTGGACTTTAAAGGCCTTACAATGTACTATAGCTAACAGTGGTTTACTCCAATACAAGGCAATAGAAGTATCATTAAATCACAATTTTGGGCCTACTGTGCAGCCTGCTTTAATGTTGCCTCTTGTTGTAGCAACTCCCTAATCGCTTTAGATTTTGAGTTAGATAGAGATCCACTGATTAAAAATCTTTTTTACTTATTCAAGTGGAAATATATTCCTTTGTAATTACTATAAATAACAGTTTTAACACAGCATAGGCTACGAGGAGCTGGAGCTTCTCAGAAATGATTTGTGGTGAGCTTCTGATCAACCAATGAGAGGACTGAAATTCAGATATAAAAACAAAAATAGGAAAGAAAGAGGAAAAAAAATTCAACTCAATAATTTTAAATGGTAACCAATTCTTAATCAAAATTTTAAAAAACTTCAAAATTTCTTAAAATATTGTATGACAGAGAAAAGTAATTCTCAGCATAGTAATTCAGGGTTGCATTTTTAAAATTAGAGATTTTAGTAATAAATTTTAAAAGTTCATAACAGGCATTTTGAAAGGACTCATTCCAGAGCAGTACTTGTAGGTGAAAGGTCGGATCGGATGTGTCTGTAAATGAAAACAACATGATCACAGCTACTTATTATAATTTCTTTTGTATCTTATGCTGAAAGAGCTGTTAAATAGCAGTCAAAACGTAAACTCTGTGGAGAACTTTCCAAGTCTAGCATGTTCCATGACAGAACAAGGGTGGAAGCTCAAAAGGATAAAAAAGAGGAACTTTGCTGTATGTCATTCAACCTTTCTATAAAATATATAAGTCTTATGACCTTTGCAGTGACTTTTTCTATCTTACATGCTTTATTCATGCTCAGAATTCCCTTTGTTTGAGACTACTTGCCTCAGTAGCAACTTACTCATCTTTTCCTGTCTCTGTAGTGTTGCACAAGAATCCGGTTTAAATCAGGGTCACCTACTGATTTCTGTGGTTATCTCCAAAGTGAGCTGCATTATTGAACAATTTTTAAGAGACATGGGCACAATCCAACTACAATATAACAACTCTTCCGATCACTGAATGAAGAAATACACGTTATTTTATGCCTGACCTAAAAAGAGCTGTTTCACACATCTGCCGCTGAATATTCACTGCTAACAGACAGCTCAGAAAAAAAGGATAAACAAGTATTTTCCTATTTCCTATGCTTGCTTAAACCTTGCAGGATTGTGGGGTGCTGGTAGCTATCGGTAGTTGTCATTCTAGATAGGCAAAAGCAATTTAGAGTGGCTGATTAGCCTTTCAATTTATGCTTTTAGACCGTGTAAGGAAGCCAGAGTACCCTGAAAAAATCCACCAAGACACACTGATCACATCCAATTCCACATAAAAATAAATTCCCTCAGCAAGAATTTGAAGCCAGCACCTTAATGAGTTGAGGAAAAAATGGAAACAAGTTTGCTGCAGTGAAACCCTAAAACAACTTGTTTCAGCAAACCTCAATAAAAATCAGTGATAAAGTATGACATGGTGTCATAAAAACCTCAGCAAGACAATGACGCATAATAATATGCACAACTTCTGATTTCTGGAGATCCCACTGGATGGTTTTCCTTTACATTATTTGCTACACTTAGACCTTTGTTGAAACATATTTTTATTGGGGACCTACATCCAACCAGACTAATAAGCAATAAAAAGGAAACAGTTAAAATATATGTAAACTGTTAGTCACTGACTGGTGTCAACCCAGACGTCTGGGGAGTTAAAAATCCTCCAATAAACACCTTCATTAAAATGAGCTGCATGGTGTTACTTTAGAGATTTCACCAATACCTTTATTTTCTTAGGTTATTACAGAAGCATATCTTCCAATCAAGCACTGAACCCTTATCTTTGGTGAAGGGTAAAGGCAGTCGACAGAACTGCTGTTGCTCCTTGCCTGTAACAAGGAACAGCAGCTAAACAGTTGTGATATGGCAGACATTTATTAATGACAGCTGGTTTTTGCATTTGGGTAGAAAAACAGAGCTTGCCTTTTAATTGAGAGTACTGCATCCTTGTTAGCTGCTTCTGTGAGTCCAATTTTAGAAATGTGTCAAATAAATCACGAAGGACATGGTGAAAGCACTGCAAGGGCTCATTAGGAAGCTATGTTTTCTCAAATTAGTAGATACTGTTGCTTAAGAGTTAAGACAAGCATCAAATGGCACATATATTTGAGGAAAGTTTCCATGTGAAATGGCAAAACCTCACATATTGTTGTAATTTGCTCTACTTCCACTCTGAGATTTATTTTTCGCTCCACAGGTTTTATTCTTTGTCTTCTTGACAAACTGCAGAGGTTGTAATCTTGTTTATCTTGTTCTCCTCCTTTCTGCTTTGGCATTCCTCCCCATCGGTGTGGCCTCTTTGATGATTTGTGGCCCACTTAAAACCACAATCCTGTGATCTGTTGGTCATGTTGACCACAAACACTCAGCAAGAACATGAGCTCACAGTTTTACGCGCACACAAGAAGAGAGCAGGGGAAAAAGTTAGTCAGGCATATATTCAGATATGTATAAAGCTCACACTTATTTTATCCACATACCCAATCTTAAACACTGGATTATAGGTCTCTTATATAGGCTGATCCTCTCTGTCACAAGATTATGCTGTGCTGTGGTTCAAACCTCTCTATTTTTCCTAATAGAGGGTATGGGTGCTAAGACTATTAGACATAGCAATTATAGACTTAATAATACTGTCTTTCTTCATACCAAGCACTTTTCCTGAGAGGCTGTGAGTGCTGGGTGGTTAAAAGGATGATGAATGATATTCATGTGAGGGCAAAAAAAAAAAAAAGTTATTTTTGTTTAAGTAAGAATACTCGCAAAACTGAGGAAAAATAATAATTGCCACTCCACAGAAATGTGTTTTGAGCCGAGCACGGACTATGAACATACGTTTATAGTCTTCAGCATATGTTTACATTTGAGGTCATGGAGATGTAGACTTTGGAGTTTGGTAGACAGTACGTCAGCAGACAGCATGTTTTCCGTTGTGGGGAGTTCACTGATAACAAATATAATGCAGGGATAAAGAAGAAGCCAGGAATGTGACTGGAATAAATAGAATAAAATATGTGTCGCCTTTTCATCAAAGGATAATTTCATGTGCACACCAGATGTGGTGGCACTGTGCGAGAATTATCACTTTACAGTTCTTTGTGGTGCACGAACGCAAGCGAAGTGGGTGTGCACTCCGTTTTACTTTATTTTCACCTACTTAGCATCTTCAATTCATTCTTATTGAAGATGCTAAAACCTTTTTACAGAGGTAAGTGAAATAAACAAATCCCTGCTCCTGTCCTCCCATTTGAAGTCTAAAACAACCAGTCTGTGCACACGTCTTAAGCCTCTTTTAAAGTAATATTATTATGTATACTATGTATTTTCCAGGAAAGTAGTGCTAATTTAGCTTAATTATAATGTGAACTGGGCGAAAATTCCAGTCTCTGGGTGCAAATGTAATGGGGAAAAACCCCAAAAGCTTGCAGTAAAATGTGGTTTGACAAAGTACTGATACAGGAAAGCTAAATAGTTGTTTACTTAAAACTGATTTATGATGACAGGAACAGTTGTTAGTGTTATTACATGTCGACATGCATGCATGGGTTTCCTTCAGGTATTAAACGGCATCCTCCCACAGTTGATGACGTGCAATTTTAATTAAATACAGATTCTAAAATGCCACTGAGTGGGCATGTTTTTTTTTTGTCCCCTGTGTCTCTGTCCATGGTGTGTCCCGCTTCTCACCTATTGACTACCCATTATAGTCACCATCACCCTGTAGGCCTCAAGGATTAAGTGGCTAGATAGATTGGTGTTGTCATTCCATCATCATCTCCCACTTTTGTAGTCTTTGATTTTTGTGGTCCTTGCTCTAGCAGCTACACGCATACACACAGCTGTACACACACACATAATTCAAGGCTGTAAATAAATTAAAAAGACTGTAAAAACATTCTCTAAGCCCTGGCCCGGGCTCAAGTCAACAGAGCTGACTGCCTAAAGTGCAGATTTATGAAATAATGAGAGTCTTATGAGGGCAGTTAAATGACCGGCCTCTGATGTGATAGCCAGCGCCGCTCTTCATCAAGGCATGCTAAAGGAAGGGCAGCTAATCTTGGAGTGACATCGCGGTATCCTCTAAATCTAATGTTGAACAGACACTGACTCCCAAACCACTGGTAACATGAAGAGGTTACCTCCTTATCCTATCTTTGCTCTCATTTCCCTTTCACTCCTGCTATCTTGGGGCTTCTGTGAGATTCTCCTTTTGTCTCCTTCTTGTCTGCTTTGCCCAGTCCCTGTTGACCTCTTTGTCTTCTGCTCTGTTCTCCCCTTTTCAACAGACACAGATATATTTCTCCCTCTGTCTTTATTTCTCTGTCTGTCAAACTCAAACGTGCTTGAACCCTTGAACTAATGGATGTCTTTTTTTTTTCTTTTCAGTTTTCTTCCCTCCAGCTTTGATTAGTTGCTTTGAAGATGCAGTCAGACGCATTCATGGGTGGCTCATAAACATGAATAATTCCTCACAAGTCCATACTTCAGCACAGGCTTGATGATTTGATTTCATTTTCATTAACTGGTCATGGTAATAATGACAAGAATATTTCATTTAGAATCCCTGCTTCTGAGCACATGTGCTGTAGGTCAATTTTATGGTCGTAAGACAGATATGATAAAGTCAAGCCAACACCATGTCCTTTTCCTAATTCAGATTCAGTTCAATTCTGATATGAACTGAATGAAGGCAGTGAAGTAGGTTCAGTTGAATGTGGCTCGTGGATGTAATTTAATTCAATGTATGATTTATTTTAGCTTAATTTCACTTAGCTCAGCTCAGTTTTCTCAATTCTTTCCAGTTTAAATTGACTTCAATGCAATTCAGGTCAACTCAGTCATGCACATTTTCATTTAGTTCACTTATTTATTCAATTTAAATAATTTCAGCTCAATTTTAAACTGAATACACAACTGAATACACACACATATATCAGTGATTTCTGAATTCAGACTTCACTTTGATGAACCTGCACTACATACAACATAAAGGACAGCTCAGGTTAGTCCATATTTGTCTTTTTATGGTGGAAGCAGGAATTTATTACATTATTTATTTTATTTTTTTCAGTTTCATGCAACAAAAAGATACAAAACACATCATGTATCGACAGACAGAATGATACATGAAGAGCAATTGAAAGGATTCAGCCAATTCGGTTTCCAAGACTTTGTGTGTTAAACACATCAGAGCTTTCCTTGGTGGTCTAACAATTTGAAGTCCTGGCAGACATTGACTGGCAGCATAATAGGAACGGTTGTGAGCAGTGTGTTTGTGAACCCTCTTCGCTTCTCCCTGTGCTAATGTTAAAGATGAGTAACATTTCCTGATAGAGCTTTAAAATATTCAAGGGAACATGACCCTTCATGCCAGTATGATTTCAGACCTTAAAAGACCATAAATGAACACTCCTACACACACACATACACACGTACTCACCATTCAGAGTTTGTGCCTCTTTTGTGTCTGAGAGTTTCGCGTTACAGGCTTTCTCTCTGTCTCTCTGTTTTCCTGCCGGCTGAATACACTTGCGTGAAATCGAACATTTCTCCTGCTGATTTGCCGTGAAATGGTGTGCTTGTGTGGGATTACCCTGTCAGCTTCGGCTCCGAGCGCAACACGGGCCAGACTGAAGGAAAGGAGGAGAAGAAAGGAAGCTTGGTCCAAGTACTGTGCCTCATGCCACTCAAGTCTATTAGACAATCAGGGCACTGTGCAATTTAGACAAATTTTCTGGTGTAGACAGATGCATGTAGAAATGCAAACAGGGTATCGTCATGCATGAACATATACACACAAGCACTGCATGCGCATTTTGGACTGTGTCAGTGTGCATGATGTGAAGCACAGGAAGGAGGAAGGATTTGAAAGCTAAATAAACAGAGATCAGTGACGGTGGAAGGGGATCTGCCACGAGATGAAACAAAATGTGGAACGCTTTTGGAGAGATTGGCTTGAGTGGAAGGGAGGCAAAACTTTGAATTTCTCACAGTTAACATATAACCTAGACACATAAAAAGAGAATGGCAGATATTTGAGTGTACAAGAAAAAAGCAAAAAAATTAAAGGTTGATGAAGTAACATGAACGCTTGGACGGGATGTGGACAGTTTAGAATGAAGAGGGTGTTTCTGAAGTCAAAGAGGACTGAAGGGGTTTAGGAACAGACTGAACCATCTGTGCTGCAGATCTGTTTTCGACCTGGAGGATGAGAAGGTCAGAGAGAATAAAGTTTCACCCTTATCTCTTAAAACTCTGGGTTAACTGTAAACATCTAGTCTTTTGTTTCTTATTGTTATTTATTTTTGTCTTGTGGATATTTAATAGATTACCCCTCCAGTTGCGTCTCTTTAGTTCTGACTTTTTTTTTTCTGAGGATCTTTCATCTCATCTCCAAGTCGCTCTTTACTGATTGCTGTTTGCTAACTTCCAACAGAAGTTCATATTTGCACAAAGTGGTAGAATTTGTGCTTTTATGTCTATAATTTGCAGCGTTAAACCATGACACAGGACACAGTTGTAAATGCAATTTACATTGATGTTACATTTATTTTAGTTTTTCAAAGGCTGGGATGTGTACGTTTGCATAAAAACAGGTTGAGACATAGATCTTACTGACACTGACTGATTGATATTTTATTTAAAATGTTAAGTTGCCAGAAAGATTTTTTATTTATTAATTTTTTTAGAGAGTCTCTTCAGTGACTCTTAAAAAAGGCATCCAGACCCAATGTGACCTTATTTTACGTTACAACCACAATCTCCATTGTATGTAATTAGGATATGTTGTTACAGACAAGCTAAAAACATTGTACATCTGTGAAATGAAAAATTTTATTCAAAATCTATTCCACTGTATTTTAGATTCTCTTAACCATGATTTAGCTGAATATGGTTAAGCACAGCTTAGCTATATTCTGTATTACATTTGGCCATCAAGGGCATTATTATTTTCACTGGTGATCATGATTTAATATATTGAGTTGCTCTATCAAAATCTGTTGGGGCAGAAAGTAATCTCAAAAATAAGACCAACAGATTTGATGAAGCGCTTAAGAAAATGTTAGCAGTAACAACAAAAAGAAAGTAGCATTGTAGCAGAATGATGTGGAATGAATGGGATGATTAAATGTTTCTGTTACTCACACCTTCGGAGATGTCTGCACCACAGTCTGAATCCAGCCGTTTGCTTGAAAAGCACCAAACAGATTATGTGCTGTTCTTGTGTTTCAGCCAGCCTTCAAACGTGGCCTTTGCAACAGACAAATCATTCTGTAGGAATTGCTTTGAATAAATATGTGAGTCCACTCAAAGCAGACTAAAAAGAGATAAGACAAAGTGTTTAGGGCTCGAGAAGGTATGTTTCAAACATGCAAAAACTATTCCTTTCTCGTGTTGTGGAGATGGCCCTACTCATCTGGTTTGCACAGCATCACACATAATAATGGAAAGCCAGATAAATCCCAGGGATTTCAATAAGAGCTTTTCTTTTGGAAAGAATGAAGATGAGAAATGTGTTGGGATTACGGGAAGCCATGATGCCAGAGATGGCCCACGAGTTATGGGAAAGATAAGGTTAGCATAACCTGATGCAAGGTCTGCCTGTGCAGGACATTAAATTAGATTTTCCTTTAAAAGAAAAGAAGAGACATAACTCTAGAGTCATGTGAAAAAAAGAAGCACGCTATAAGGTCCAGTTTTTTTTTATTATTGTTTTTGGATCTTTGAAATAAATTATACTTCAAACGGAGGCGTGGATAATAAAAAATGACATAAAATCCCAAACTGAACTTTGCCAGAGAGAATGTAGATCAGGGATCTCAAAGTCTCAGTGCCCTGCAACATTTATATGTTCCTCTGCTGCACCACACCTGAATAGAATAATTAGGTCATTAGCAAGGCTCTGGAGAACTTATCAGCTCAAGGAGGAAGTAATTAAGGTATTTCATTCCAGTGTTTTGGACCTGTGACACATCTAAAAACTGAGAGCTTGAGGACTGGAGTTTGACACCTGTGATGAAGATTAAGACCAGAACTTATGGAGAAATTTCTGTGCTTTTACCTAGTTCCTCCATGACAACAATGAAACCTCTGAAATTGCTCTACTTTCCTTTTATTGTTTTCCATCTTGCACTACTTTCTGGTGGGCGTTCATGACCAGAGTCGACTGCGTGATTTTTCACTCTGGTTTAAGCGATTCGTTAGTATTTTCTCATGCAGTCTGGAGACACAGGATGACTGACGCAGCAGCAGCAGTTCTGCCAAGTCAAACATGGAGGTTTATTTGTGGACAAGTCGATATGGTGGAGACCCCCACCTCAGAGTTCCTTGAGACTCTCATTAAGAGGGAAGATAGGATGTTCTGGTGACGTTTCTCAAGTGTATTTAGGGCTGCATTTAGAAAAAGAGCGAGCAAAGACAGGATACGGGTACAGTTAATCAAAAACCAGAAACAATTAGAAAAGAGACTAATGGCTTCTATTATAAAGAGATATTGTACACCCCTGCCTCAGAGGAAATTAGGCAGGATGGATGAAAGAGGTGGGGAGGGGGCTCTGGAGAAGCTGGGAGCAGCAGGCCTCTGCCACTTGGATTGTCCCTCTGGTAATCCCTGGATTTCCTGGGCTGAGACAGAGGTAGACCAGGCACGGCGAAGGACTTAGCAAGTGAGGGATAAAAAGAGAAAGGAAGCTGGAGGAGAAGAAAATGAGGCAGAGGAAAACAGAAATGGCCTCCCAAACATTAGTGTTGTAATTTCTGCATTATGTGGTTTGTATTCAGGTATTGCTGTAAGAAGACTGTAGTGTTTGTAACTATTTGCACATGTGTGTGTGTGTGTGTGCGCATATTCTTGCATGTGTGTTTTTGATAGTGTACGCATGTGTGTTTGAGCGTACTGAAAAGTAACAAGGATAGAAAATTGGAAGAAAACAGATGTGCAGATATGATGAACTGAAAAGGCAGCTTACCTTTTTTTTTTAAAAAAAAAAATCTAACTACAGAAAGAATAAAAAAATCTGTAAAGCTATTTTGGAGTTGCTTTGAGTTCGATTATGTTTCCCAATTTCTTAAAAATCAAAACAAATAGCATTGAGTTCTGGGTGGTTCCTTAATAAAACTGTAGAAGATGACAGAAAAGATATTGCATGCAACAAACCAGATAGTTTTGAAGTTCTGACACCATCGTGTAGTGACATATTCAAGGTGCCTTTAAGAGCTTGTGAAGTGGAAGGTCAGACTGCGGCAAGCCACAACAGTTTCATTACGGCTATTTTGTGTAGACAGTAAAAATAAAAAAACAAAATAAAAAAACAAAAGACTTGTAAAGATATTTTCTCATGAGTTAATTTACGGCCCTGTCCTGTGGCTGTACATTGGAAAGCACAAACTCAAACACACACTCTCTCCTGGTAACTACCTCCTTTGGGGCTCCTCTGTGGGGAACAGAGATGAGATACCACACTCCTTCTATTCTTGCGTTGCCCAGGATGTTATTTCAACTCCCTACCTCCTTCCCTTTAGTCACCCCTGGATGTTGTGAACCCAGTGCCTTCTTGTAGTCTGTATAGCTGAAGGCCGGTTAGACCCAGAGGAGCTCAGTAGTGTGTGTTTTGGGTCAAAGGTCCAGCTCTTCTCTTTCTCAGGCAGTGAAACACAAGTGGCTCTCGGGGAAACGAGTGTTTGAGGAGAAAGAAGCACCATGAGACTGTTTTCTTTATTGAAGGCTGATTAAATGAAAGTAAAGAGCCGCAGAGAGAGCGTGAGCAAAATTTCAACCGTTTTTTAAATTTAAAGATATCATAGGTTTCTGTTAAAAAAAAAAAAAAAAGGAGCGATGAGAAATGAAGTTATGGGGAAATTTAAAGTAGAGTTAAGTTATAGAGCAACAACTAATATGTGTTTGATGCAAAGATCTGAGTGGTTTTTGTTGTGCGTGTGATTCACTTTTGTTGTTTTGGATTGGTGAAAGGCTTTGAAGCCCATAATAAATTATTTACTATAGTCGCAAGTTTTTTTATTACACACTCTCTCTCTTGTTCGAAGGCACACATACAGGACTAATTTACAGAAGCAGAAATCTATTGATTCCTGCACCTCATCAGCTCACATAATGAGCATTTAAAAAAACTCACCTAATGCTAATTTGAGGTAACAGCCAGGATTCAATGTACTTCACGGTCAATTCCTGTGATACACACTCATGTTAATACATGACATTCCTCCTATGCTTCTGGATTTTATTCATCTCCCCCGCTGCCCAGCCCTTCTTTCTGTTTTCTTTCCAGCTCTCACTAATGAATTTTTGGAGTGCTGCATTTTGATTGCAGCTTCCAAGACCATCCGTCTGCCCTTCTCCTTCCAGCTTTGTTCTTATAAACCTTTTTATTTATTTACAACTGGAGTTTCTCACGCATGGATAAAATAATTTTTTTAAGAAATCACAAATCCGAGGCAGGAAAACATCTTGTTGCAACTACTTAAGATCCAAAACGTGTATTTTTGTTATTGTGATGAGGCCTGTCACCTTAGCAAGGAAGCACCCGAACTGTCAGTCAGCACACATTCACATGTTCAGATGCATGCTGGCAAACCCAGAGTAATATTTGCACTTTCCTTTTTAAACCTCCTTTCTGCTTTGCCTCCGGTTCGGCGACTGACGGGCTCCCTCATTCTGGCCGGCACAAACTTTGTCACCATGGTTACCGCTGCATAGATGTTCTTTTCCCAGGAGACAGACAATATTGAAGTAACAGCTCCCTTGACGACACAGCCATCTATCTGTGTAATCTCTGTCATGTCTGTCATGTCTCAGCAGAGTTTACCATGTAACAGAAACAACTGAAGCTGTCAGGGCCACAGTAATCCTGGCGATTATTGTAGTATTTGCTTTGTCAGCTCCTGACCAAGAGTCTGCCCAGAGTCTGATGCACTGTTTCCCTTGGAAAATCCTGAAGACATAGAGGTAGTAACCCAGCGCTGCAGCGTCAGTAGTTCCTCAGAGTCTAACTAGCAGTGTTAGCATCTCTGGGTTTGGCATCCTATCCTACTGCAATATTACCAGGAATAAAGGTTGCAAAACCCAATCAGATGGAAATAGAAACTAAATAGAAGCCACAACTGTTTGATGCAAAGAAGTGAAGGAAAGCAACAAAAATAATCCTTCTGAGGTTGCTTGCCTCTGGCAAAGCAACGCTGAGTGGCGCATTGCAAAAATATTCATTCATCTTTAACTTTTTTGTATTTTGTCGTTTTACAACAAGAAACTCCAGCATATTTCATTAGGATGTTTTTTTTTTTTTATCCTTTCCCTGCTGTTGACCAGCATCTCCACAGCATGATGCTGCCATTAACATGTTTTTAGGAGGGTGTGACGTCTGGGGGAGAAATGGTTGCACTGGATTTTATTTACTGGTATCACACTTACATGTGTTGAATACAAATGTAATCAATAATTTCAGATTGTTATGATGAAAATCCGAAAATTCAGTGCTTTTCTTTGTACTTTTTTCCACTGTGCTTGTAACTTTATGTATTTTGTAAAAGTTCAAAAGGTCTAAAAAAATGTGGAGGATTTTGGAAAAATAATGGAACGGCAAGAAGGGATTAGTAAAATAGCTGAATGAATGACAGTCATTCAGCAGCTGTTTCTATGGAACAGAAAAAAAAAAAAAAGTTTAATGAAACAAAAAGATGGGGAGATAGGAGGTCCACAAGGTTAAGCTTAGAACTTGGTTCTTGTTATCCCAGTGAAAAGGTTGTGCAGAGTTTAAACCTATAATGTGAACAGTCCTGGCATATATGATTGTGAAAACACAGTTTTATGAATTGCAACTCAGAATTTGACCTCAATCAGTTATGCAGCTGCATCGGCCTTTAGCTGCTCCTCAAATCAGTCGAGAATACTAACACCAATGTCCTCTCGGTCATATTTTCCCAATTCAGGATTTCTTTGATATTTAAAATCACAGACACAGATCAGCCAGGTTTAGATGTAAAACAAAATATGTATCTGCTGAAGCTCAATACAAAAAGAAAAGAAAATCTCCATCTGACGTACCTCTGGTTTCTGTAAGAGAGCTTTACGATGATTGACAACTTGGCCTTGGCTGCCTGGCCAGTTAGGGGAGGCGTGGGACTGTGGAGAGTGTGAGTGAGGAGGTTAACCCCTGGTGTCGAAGACAGCTGTGGAGTTTTTTTTGGCCGAGTGGCGGCTGCACGCTATAAATTCTTTCTAAAGAGGGTTTACTTCTGATTTTAATGGGTGCTGTAAATTTATTGCACGCTAGTACTGGAGAACACGAAGAGGGATTATATTTAGAAAGTCTCTCTCTTTCTTCGCCTTCTTCTTTATACATCCATTATATTTTTCCTGCAAGAACCTGCAATAGCTTACAGTGGTGAAGTGGAAGAAAAATCACACTCCATCATTAAAAGGGCAGCATTAAGCAAAATTAACGTTTTGTGTTAGAAGACAATTACCTCATCAAAAACATGACTGGAGTGTTGCTTTGATTCTTTCACGGATGTTTCAGAAATCCTTTAATCTTACGTGGCAACCATTCAGCTGTGAAAAATGCCTGGATGGACCTAAGCTCCTCCTTGGAGCTGCATTCAAGCTTCTGAACTTCCCCCTCACAAAGCAGCATCTCCCTCATTCAGATGAGGTTAATGTTTTGAAGACGTCTAAAGCGGGTTTAGGTCAATGAACAATCTTCCAACTTTTGTACAGGTCATTAAGCACTGTTTAATCCACTATCTCACAATGTAAAGCATATGACACAACTTAAGACCTAACAAAATTTAATCAAAGCAGCAGAAACAGCCCATAGTGACTTAAAAACCCACAGCTCAGGCGCATTCTGTTGACAGAACAACCAGTTTATGGAAGTGGAAAAAAATGCTTTGGTCATTTCAAACTTGTATTTTGCCTTTTAGTGTGACACTCCTTTGCTTTGATCGGTTTGTCTGCAGGTGTTGTTTGCATTGAATCAGACGCTGTTGCAGCATGAGGGTGTCCGAGCGGGCAGCCTGCAAGGATCCTACACCACGGAAGATCTCATCACACACTACAACTGTGGGGATCTGAACTCTATCATCTTCAACCATGACACCTCCCAGGTTTGCTACATCACTCTGGAGCTAATCTATCAAGATAAAGTGCAGTGTGCTGCTTGTTCTTGAATTCAGTTGTTCTGCAGAACAGCCGAAACTTTATCTTTCCAACACGTACAAAACTAGGTATTATCGTCCACATTTTGCCACTTACAAAGCTGCAAGTTGTCCAACAACAACATGCTCCAACAAAACCTTTCCTTTAAATGTGTAAAGGTTCTGGCACAGGATTCTGTCAGATAACAAAGTGCTTTAATGCTAGGTCTGAAGTGGACTGCAGGCCTGATAACGGCTCATCCAGAGTCCAAGAAGAAGTCATTATAACATACATCATCAGTAAACCTATAAATTAGTTTAATTTTCTGCAGATGCTTGGCAAGGCTTATTTAGTTTTATGCACTGAGGCAGTGTTTCCACCAAGTTTAACATCAGCAAAGAGTTTTGTTGAAATGTTGCATGCCGCTGTTAATCAGCTCTTGAGTACTTCAGCTTTGGAAACTGATTTAATGCAAAACGCAAACATCATTTCTGTACTTTGTGCTCCATTCTTTTCTGTTTTAAGACACATATAGTTACTTTCATGCCCTTTTCTCTACATAAAATAATAGACTTCGGCCTGCAGTCTGCCTACAGAGCATAGTTTTGTCAGCAATTCAAATAATAATAATAAAAGAATTCAACTATTTTATAATGGTCCAACAAAGGAGGTGAATTTGAAAATGTATAAATTGTTTGTAATTATCTACTTAAAAATAGAGTTTAGTAAAATGATTATGTTTTCCTGTTTACAGATTAAGCTCAGGCATACTTGCAAAACTAAACTTTGTGATGTTTTGAGCCGTCGGTATCAGATTACGAGTTCTTAACCTGAACATTAAGTCTTCTCTATATGACGAGCACCAGCTATTTTTAGCCTGAGCCTGAAAGGATCCGCCTCAGTGTTACAAAACACCAAATCTGTCAAGACTCTGGATTTAAGTTGGCATAAATCTCTTCCCTGCTCCTCTGCCATTACATAATCATCACCTCAAACATTTAGGCTTCCACATCAGTTCCACAAATCTGCAAACTGACACACATTAATCCCAACCTCGGGTTACTTGAAGTCTGACACTTTAATAACTCTGAATGTAACTAAAAACTCATCATCTCACCTCTTACTGACACTGACTCAGCTCCTTTGCTGAAAGCTACCGTCACCATTTCCTTAAAGTTGTCAAAAGGCTATTCAGCCCATAACGTACAAACATAAATGCTAAACGCCCACATGGTAGAGCCGTGCTGGTTATACAAAAAGCCCTTTTTGTAGGACTGCATTGTCAATGTCCCTCACTGACCCTAAAGTCTCACGCCACACATCAGGCAACCTCAATTCAAAAGTTTACATACAGACTCTTAATCATTTACACTATGGAGACACATAAGATCTGCCTCTATGCCTCTATTCTCATGCCAAATTACAACGAACACGCATATTTTTATTTTTCCCGTCTCTCTTGCTCTTGGTATGCTCATCCATCTCTTTAACCGAGGAGACCATTAAGAGAATATTAGCCTTTAGTTTCACCTGCAGACATAGCTTCAGCTGTATCCATTAGTATATGGCAGCAGTTTGCCCCTGCTCCTTGTGTCATAATAAAATACACCAACATTCCTGAGCATTTGGTTAAGCGATCAGATACCCGACTACAGAGAGCTGTTGTAGCACTGTGATCTACGACAGGTTTGGGCCTCTGGATTTACCATGCCGTTTTTAAAACATACAATCGGTCCAGAGGCCTCCAACAACTGTAATACTCTCTCCAAACTCAGTTTCAACTTAAAAGAGAGAAGCTGATGCTGACCTGAGTCCGCTGTTGAGCAACTTAATGCACTGCAACATCGACAGCCACTAATAAATTAAATTATGACAAAAAAAGAAAATGTTGAAGGGCAGAAGAGAGTATATTGCTATTTTTTTTATTTATTTCCAATTGTGTTTGGGTAGGTAGCGTACAAAAATTCTAATAATTTGTGTCTGGAGTTGAGAAACGCATATAAAAATCCCATCAAAGAATAAAAGCAGCTGAGATTTGTCCAAGTGTGATGACATTACATATGAAACATCAAACTCTGGCATCAATGCACAATAAAATATTCCCCAAGGAAAAAAAAAACATTAGCAAAGTCTACAAAATGAAGGTGAGTTCATGGATAACTATTTACATCATTTTTCTTCTCTCAGTTATTAGGAGGCAGACTGGAGGATTTTTTAAAGAGCAATAACATGGAGACGTAGCAAGCTGGCACAATACCCAAGGTTTTAAAAGTGTGACAAACCAATGTGCCTGTCATTTGCCACAGTGGAGAATGACCACATGAGAAATGTCGTTCAAAAAGCAAAAACTGCATTGCAATGTTCACTCTAATTTTGACTTTCATGGTTGCACAAAAGCAGTGCTTAGCAGGAGTTAGGAGTCCCTGGGAACTATTGTGGTGACAAGGTTGAGCAGCACAGTGCTGACCATTATGTTTAATTGTAAATCCATTCATCACTATCATATACGTTGTTAGAAAAACATGGCAGCTGCAAAGGGAAGCAGAAGATAATTTCACTTTTCAACTCATAATAAGTTTAGTCCTTAAGGTTTTCCTGCAGCCCTGAAGACATTCAAACTGGAAATCCATCAACTCAGGTTTTTTTTTATAACATTTTGTTTTGTATTATAACTCATTTCCAGTGATAAAAAAAAAGCAGTAAAAATTCTGAGAAGCAATTTGAAACAATTTGATGAAGTGCTTTTTCCATGACAATCAGCAATTCACCCATTCAGTCGCTAAAGGTGGAAAGCTACAAAGTAGCCACAGCTGCCCTGGGGGAGACAGACAGAAGTCAGGTTGCCATTAATTTGGCACCACTGAGCCCTCTGACCACCGTCAGGAGGGAAAGTGGATGAAACAATGGTATGCTTGAAACAGGAAAGCAGCTGGTTACAGGACAAACCCCCGAGAAATCACAAATATCACTCTAATGGCGGAGCTATAATCTAATAAAGTGAATCTTGAATGTCAACAGACATTTTACGTTGACAGAGGATGGATAAGACGTGAAAATCACGGAGTAACAATGTGTTTTATAATCAGCTAATACCTGCAGTAACCTTGATGTTACAGTCGTCTTAATGTTCACCCTCTTCTCGTGAGTTTTATTGCTTTGGTACGAAAAGACCAGAAAACGTTTTGAAAAGGAGAACTGAATAGAAAATGTTAGGAACAAAACCAAAGAAAAGATCCCAGGAATGAAGTAAACTTCTGTATGACAGGAAACAAAAAAAGAGGGGAGATATAATTCCAATAGAAGGGGCTCGGCGGGGATAAATCACCGTTGCCCTACATTTCCTGTCTGGGTTGGAACATTGGACAGTAAATGGTCTTTCATTGGATAACCTTCTGCATTCACTGCTTCAATCGCACCATGAAAGAAAACATAATTTGTAGCCACAAAGCTCCCTTCATTCAGCCGAGTTAGTACATCTTTTTGACGTATTTTATGTCAGACCAAATTTAATTATATTTCAAACATTGGGCTGTCTGGCCTTCTCTGAAGCAGTCTCACCAGCCCCAATAAAACACAAGCAAGTGCTACTGATTTTATCTTCCTTTTACATTAAAATGTATTAAGCTACTTTTTATTTTATTTTTTAATAAACCTCTGAACTGCTTAACTTTGCAAAGGCATGCGAATGGATTTCAATAGTAAATCAACATAAAAATCAATAAAAATAAAGTGTTGTATATTTTAAAATTGAACAAAAAGCATCCGGCCCTTACGTAAAACAAAGGGCTGAAAAACAAAAGCAACTCAAAGGAGAGAGGGGAAATGTGTGACACCCCAATTTTGACTTGATGCTCAAATACTTTGTGATAATAAGTCCTTCCACATATTAACAAGCCACTCACTTTGAAATATACACACCATTTGAAGCCATTATTTAGTCTCGTCAACCTGTAACACATTTGAATATCGTGCCTGGATGCACAATTAGTGTCAGTCATAAGAAGAGATTTAGGTTACATCTGTACATTTGACTAAATTGTTTTTGCAGCACAAATATAAAGATACCAGTACCATGCTGCAGGACAAACTGCCACGTTAACACTTCCAGATTCTCACCAGGGGGGTATGCTTTATTAATGACAGCATTTTTATTTGGAAAAATAGTAAATGAATAATTAAAGGTGAGGCTTTTAAGTGTATGAAAATCAGCCTAGAAAAATGGCAGTAGAGTAAGGGTTCTAAGTCATTGGGTAATGTAATGCCCCAGGTCAGAAGGCTGTCTGCTCCTCTCCTACAGAGATGTTGGAAGCATCTGTGATTTGTTTTGTGTTGGAGCAGAGATTTTATGTGATTAAATGTCAGATGAAGAGTTTAAGTTTAATTCAGCTAAATAATTTCAGTTGTGTCTTTTGTCATGTTTATTTTCCTTTTAGAGAGATTGTATTAAATCAAATAGATTTCTTACTTGTTGGACTAGACATGCTAATGAATAAGTATCAGACAAAAAAAGGATTAAATCAGTAAATTCTGAGTTTTGCCATATTTTCTTACAAAAGTTGATAAAAACTTTTGTTTGACTGTGATTTACTAATTATCCTCTTGCAGAGGGAGTTCAGCCATGGAAGATTATCAGGTAATTAAGAATAGCCATTGATTTTATAAAAAAAATTAAGCATGTGTTGATTAAAAAAAATCTTCTTTTAATGTCTACATTAAAGTTTTGAGAACTCAAAAGGAGAAGATGTCAGGGATAAGAAAGCCTCATCCATCTCCAGAAGCAGAAGAAGAAATTCTTTCGTTTCAGCATTAGGAAAAGACAGGTTAGGCTAGATTAATCTATTTTCATTATTTGAATACTTTGTGCTGCAGAATTAGACTGCACTGACCCCTGCTACATTTTACTAATCAAAGAAGTATATCACATTGCTTATTTAATTTGCAATTATTAGATCTACACAGTGATTGTGTTGCTGTAACTTCACATTCTTCAACTGTGGTGAACTAGTCTTATTGGATAGATCACAAATTTATTGGGGTATTTATGAGCCTTAAGTCATAAGTCATTTAAACAACGCCTCTGAGTCACTAAAACATACTTGGATCAGAGACAAGATCCTGTTGTAATTGGGGGAAAGTGGTTGTTTAATGAGTGTCATCTGTGAAACTGCGAAGCCAGCTGAGTCATGCAAGGAAGAGGGTTGGGACGCTAAGTTCAGCCATTAGAATCCATTTCACACCTTTTTGGTATTATCCTATTCTTGATTAAAAGAGAATCTATTTAGCTGGTTTATAAAAAAGTAGAAGTACCAAATGTAAATACAGAAAACACATCCTGTGCTAGATTAAATCATCATTTTTTGTACTATTTCAGGTTAAATCAGAGAAATATCCTGATTTTTTTTTTTACTTACATCCACACATTGAAACCTCATCAAGGGAGGAAACAAACCAGAGTTTATATTAAACGGACTAAATTCCTCAAGTGTGAAAATACTCGAAGGGATTTGTAATATAAGTTTAAGATAGATTTTTAATGTAATGTCTTTCAACATCTTATTTCCTCACACTGCCTTTCTCTATTTCAGCTGCCTCACTTCATCAACAGCTCTCTGCCAGCACATGACCGTATGACCGCCATGCAGATTGACAACTACTTCCGTCAGGAGCTCATCTACAAACGCAATGAGCGAATGGCTCAACGCGTCTCTGCACTGCTGCAGAGGAATCCCAACCAGACTTTCTTTTTCGCTTTTGGAGCAGGTATAGCATGTCCTTATACAACATCTGGAGTTTGTATTAATGCCGATTGTTAATTGTCAAGTAATGGCCACATTAAAACTGCTGTTCTTTAATTTGCTGGTTATGGTTTGCTCCTCCTGCAGCCAAACTCACAAAGCCATAATTGCACCAAGACCTGTCAGACTCTCTTTTTGTATTCAGTGAGGTTTTTCCAAGCAAATTGTTTTGCAGCTAAGAGTGTGTGTTTGCATGTAATTGTGAAGAATCGAGAGGAGGTTTTCTGTGGTCTGGAACAATTTCGGTTAGTGTTGATGTCTAGTGGTGTTTAACAAATTTCCTGTTATTTGTAATTTAAAGTAAAACTGGAGAAATGCAGAGTGTTCAATTGGTCCCAGGTCTTTGGCATGCAAAGCTCATGTTCATAAATGCAAAAGTACATGGACACACACTTGCACAAAAGTCCTGTTTACAACCAGCTCCCACCTTAGAAATGAAGAAACCATTAGCTTGTTTGTTTCAATTAGCATTCTTGGCAAATGTTGGTTAGGAAAGTATGTGTGTTTATGTGAATCAATAGGTACACGCAAACAGGTGGTGTTCCTGTTTACTGTCCAACTGTGCATCTCTGTTTTCGATTCTGCTAAAGGGTAGTACCCCCTCTGGGTTGTGTAGACATGGGTGTACCAACATGTGAGTGCATACAGTAAGTGCCACAGCGTATTATTACCGCAGAATGCCTGGTTCCTTCCTTTGGGTTTGTTGCTCCCCGTTCCTTTTTGTGATTTTTGGACTGTTGCGCGATCCAGCTGCTAAGTTTGTGTCGTCACAGACGTAACTTAACACTGCAAGTATGCATTAGGCTTGTACTTTGGGTGTAACAGGAGGATGGGTGGACGGAATACCACATAAATGTGCGTCGTGTGAATAAATTAAGAAACGCACCATGTTTATGAAACAGCTAATTGTCAATTGATAGTCAGGTTAAGAAACATAGAGTGAATCTGAAGTATTTTTCAAGTTATTAAAAGGAGTTATTTGAATTGAAAGTGACACTGGTTTGAGTGGAATGTGACTGGATTAATTATAAATGAAATAAATGTAGTAATTTTGTATTTTAGATAAAGCAAGAAATTGCAAAAAACTTCTCTGTATGCTGGTCAAGAATTTAATTTTACTTAATTGTTATTAAAAGTAATTTGTTAAAATTTAAGAGGCCATGGTCCCTATACTTTGTGACAATATTTCATCTTATTTGATGATTGCTATGAATATCGCCACATTCTACAAACAAACAAGGCAATTAGTCGTTATTTATTAAAGGGTTTAAAAATGACAGTGGCTGGAGTTTGCCACAGCAAGTGTTAACAACTTTAAACCATTTATATTCTGCTTTTCTTCGCGCTCGGTGTCGGCTTTACTCTCTACACCCAGACTCGTTGCCATGGCAACACCCCCACTGACCCACAGAGCAGAGGATAACATATTGGCCAGAATTATAGTTCGCTTCCTGCTTTTGGAGCGGTCTCCGGTCCATTTGCATTCACCGTGCGGGAGTTCACTTCAAGCGAACCAAGACCAGAGTTTGCTTTTTTCCCAAATGAACTGGACCTTCCAGACAGATGGATTGGAGTTTGATTACAGCAGACCTCACATGGCCGGTGTGAATTCACCCTAAGATTCAGACCCTTCCACAGATTTACTGTCAGAGAATCTTCATTTAGAAAATAATATCTGAATAAATTCAGTTTGAATCTAAATAATGTTCCCTTAGGTTTTTGTCGTTTCCCTTGCTTCTTCTTTTTTTTGTATGTTTGTTATTAAGTTGAATAACATTAAAAACGATTAAGTTGTTTGTAATCTGAAAATGACAATATTTTCACATTACCAGTTTGCATATTCCATGTTTTAAGATGTTTAAAACAGTTTTCAGTCGAAAGTTTTCTTCCTCGGCAAAGGCGCAGGCTTTGAGAAGTTTTCCACCGACTCCATTTTGAGCACAATGGAAAACTACAGTGCGTCCAACCGCATGCTTTAGAGGTGAACGTGTGTGTTGGGTCACTTGCAGGTTGTAGTCACTACATGTGACAAGACCGACAGCTAGTGTGAAGTGATAGGAACCATTACATTACACTGAGCCTGCTGAGTGAGCTCACACACGTGTGCTTACAGACATGCTAACACAAAGCAGTGCATTCAAAGGTGTGTTAACACAGCGCTGCTCACATTTGAGTGTGTATTTCATAATATACACAGTTGCTCTAATATCCATGTAACAACATGAAATTTGTGTTTGATTTGAAACAGTTGGCATTTTAAATCAAACAAATACAAAAAAATAATCAGATTAATGTAGTTTGAGGAAGTGCTTATTAATGGGTTTATGTAATGTTACGACATTATGTAACAAAAATATATTCAAATATAAGCAAACAATTTATCACATTAAACCTTTGCACATCTACATAAATCCAAGCCACAAGTACTGCAAAATGAAAGCAGAGTTTAAATTCCACACATGACCACATTTTTATAACTCTTGAAAAATGAAACTTGTTAAAAACAACAAAAAGCAAGTCGTTTTCAACAAGTTTCAAGTTTTAAATCAAAACAGATAAAAATCCTCTGAAATCTCTCCCACATTTAAATCACAAATCACTTCCTTTCTCTAACGTCTCTTTTCTCAGTTCAGATCGCTGACACACATCTTTATAGTCTTGTAAATGTCCCTACTGGTCCCACTTCCCCACTGGCCATAGCCAGCAATGAAATTTTATCATCCAGTGATGCCAGTTTGTATTATGTGACAATCCAGACTCCCTAGAATCTGGCTTTTTTTTACGTCTCTCCTTCAACATTTTTGGACCTTGTTCTTAGAGCGGCGATGGCTGCTGTTATATTTTAAAAGACTTTCCTCTAATAATTTCACAACAGAGAACATTCCAAGTAACAAAGGGATATAAAGAGGTGAAGCTTTGGAAGGTCGAGGGTTTTGCAGACTTGAAAATGAATAGAGCTGAGGGAGACGGATAACAGGCGTTTTCAGGGCAAATGTGAGCGAAGAATAATGGTGATCATGTAAAATTAAATCTTTATAGTAGGATCTTAAATCACGTCAGATGGCATGTGTGTTTACCTCAGAGCAAAGCTTTATAGAGAACTTTATGGCTGACTTTAAAATAGTCATAATATGGATTACATAATATTTTTTATTGTAGATGTGTTTCCTGGTGTAGACTTCCAAGTTTCTGGTTACTACTTTGTTTTTCAGTGCATTTCTGCATTACGTCCATATTGATGGGACTTGTATTGGCTGTTGCTTTCAACCAATAACTTTGGAAGATGGAGAAAAACAGTTATTTTAATAATACAGATTTCAGGTCGAAATTCTGAAAGTTACCAAGCTGTAGTAGCTCGAATGGAGGAACTTTTTCAAGAACTAATAAAGATATATACTACATCTATAAGGTGATTCAAGCAGATAAAACTCTTCTCTGCTCTCCTCAGCGCCTTGCATTCTGCTCTTTCCTGTACTTTGGAGACATTTTCTTCTTGGTTGAGAGCTTAACACAATATCCATGGTTTTCTTACTGACGTTGTTTGACCTTTATGTTCCATAACATCAATAACAGAAATAAAAACGCTACAAACATCACCAAAGTCTATATTTGGCTCGGTTCAGAAGACAGCAACCCTTTGAAGAACTTTACATAAGTTGTGTTACAAAAACATTTAATATTCCCTTGGGATCAATGCAGTATTTTTTTGAATTTCAGACTAACTTTAAACAAACAAAAATAAATACTTAAAAACACAATCTATCAGAAAAGGAACAGGCTGAAGCCAGGGGTAAAACTCATCATTCTACACTAATGAAAGACATCTACTGTCCATGTACATACATAATACGCGCATTTATATTTAAATACATACTCACATTTCATATATACATGGTTATGTAATGCATCTATACATTTACATAACAGCATCAGCTTTATAATAGCTTTATAACTTTAGGTTTTGTCTTTAGCGTTTTCAAATATTAACAAACCTCATGCGTTATATTACTTTTTCTTAACTTAAATAATTTCTGAATTCCACAAGGAATGCTTTTGTTCTAAGTTTTATGCATTATTTCAAGTATTTTTATTTGTACAATATCTTTTAATTTTAACATATTACCTAAATAACAGGTTTTTTAGTTGGTCCATAATGTCTCATTGTATTAGTAAGCCTAATAGCATATTTGTAAATTAACTATGTAATTATTTCAGTTTCTCCATATTTCTGAACAATATGGCAAATAGGGCATAACCAAGAACTAATATATAATATTTTAAACGATACTGCAAAAGTTTTAGTTGATAATTTTGAATTTCAATTTGAGAGCATCCTCACAGCATGATCGTGCCACCACCATGTTGGTGTTCAGAGTGCGGTGCAGTTTTAGTTTTGCCACCTTTTGGTTCACTGAAACGCACACCATGAATTCAATAGTTATTGTTTTCCAGTCAAGTTCATTCTCCCAAAATCAAATGAGTATATTTTTATATGAGCGCATTTATCAGTGTCCATCAGTGGAAAAACAGTCAAAGATTTTTATAGACCTTAGTTGCTTTATATGAGTTCACGCTTTGCATAAAAGAATCAGTTCATGGCACATAAACTCAAAGCTTAACACTATTTTTCTAATAAGCCAGATTAAAGGAAAGGAACCCCTGCTTTTGCAACGAAAGAAAAAAGAATTAGCAGTTACTGAGTTCAGACTATTAACAGCAACAGTGATTAATACAGAAATTCTGCCTCTTTCCTTTGGGCTGTTTCGCTCCTGAAGCTTTCTGTGGTTTTTGGACTGGAGTTCTGTTACTCTATCCAGCAGCTAATTTTGTGTTCTGATTAAAGTACACATTCTAAGTGTGCCTGCGCTCTATGCTCTGCTTGTGATGATGGAATAAATATTTTGAGTCAAATTTATGAATCTGTGGGCATTCTGACCAACGAGGGTGTTATATCATTTGTTTTGAGACAGAAAATGTGACAAAACACTTTGAAGATTTACTTTTACAAAAGAGATCACTTCTTACTTATTTTCAACTTTTTTCATTCGAACTGAAATAGCTCTGTAATCTTTATACAGGAGCTTCATCTCTCATTGCTACGCATGTTCAAAAGGTGCCGTTTTTATGCGTTGAAGTTGGAGTTTTGCGAGTAATTGCAGAAACGCATACATTTTTTTTTATTGTTTTGTGTGTGTAAGTTAATTTGAATTAACTTATTTTACCGTTTTACATCATCTTTCTTTAGTCAGTCTTTCATGTCATCTTTTGAACATCTCGATCAACTGTTTCTCTTGATTTTCTTTTCCCCTTTTTTGACTTTGGCTGTTTTTTCCCACAAATTTATAAACATCGATTTTAACAGATGAAACATTGTTCTTTCTACAAAAAACTGGGTAATTAGAAAAAAAAGAAAAGTTGGAGTTGAAGAAATTTTTTGTTGCTTGCAGCTTATTACAGTAGCACACTTTGTTCCCATTTGTTTTGCTGAACGTATGGAAAACAACACACAATGTGGAATTGTATTTTAGCTCCAACCAGGTGATTCATTAAATAGCTTTTATATTAAAAGTGGATATGCAGCAAATTATCATACAGTATACAACTAGAGTGCATTGTTTGGATGATGTCCAATTCATTCAAAGTTGCTGCATTTCATATCTAGATAAACAGCTTTCTTTTTTACTTATGAATTGTTTGTAAAAGTAGCTTTTTATTCTGGTTAACAGAATAAAATTTTGCATAATATACAAATGTGTCTAAGAAATGTTGAAAGGGCTTTGGTTTCACTTAGCAGCCATTAGTAAAGCAAACAGTTAATGGAAAGGGACAATTTGGAAGTCAATAGCCCCTTTTGGTTCATTTCAAAAAATGAAGTTACTTGACGCAAGATCTGGCAGCACATCTTCTAGTAGTAAAGGCAGTGCAGAATGGAAAACTCTGGGTAACATGCAGCTTTTGAGGAAAGGGAAAAGCCAAGACACACTGGCAACAGACATGACAATGATGTAGGACATTGGTGTCCCGATCCAGTCCTTCTGGGCCGGTGTCCTGCCAGTTTTAGACATGTCTCTGCTCCAACAACGCTGGTTCAACACTGGCATGCAAGCCTAGCATGCCAGTGTTCTGCTATGCTTGCTAATGGACTATTATTTGATTCAGGTTTGTTGAATCAAACAAAAACATGCAGGATTCTGGCCTTTAAAGACTAACTTTGGACCCCACTGATATAGGAACCAGTCGAAGCACTTTACGCTGGAGTAGCAGTCACCCAATTCCACTCATTCACACACCAATATGCAGATCAGTGGGGGGAGAACAAATCTCTTCAAATGTGCATGTCACATGTGCATGTCCAGAATACTGGTAGCTAAGTCCTGCTTCTCTCTAGATCTAGAAAGAGGCAGATGCTTGTCAGAAAACTATTACACACAACCTGCTACCTGTGGTCACTTGGATGAGCCAAAAGTAAAATTCTCAGTCAAATGTGAACATACTAAACAAGCAGGCAATATCAAGTTTTTATCAAACAATAACTTAAATCACAGGTCAGAGCCCAGCTTCCTGCGACGTTTTGTGTAGATGATGGGCTTAAACAGCTACATGTTCAAATGAACCCCGGTTAGAATATCAAGCTGATCTTAATCAGGCATTTATTTAAGCTTTTCCATGTTCCTCCTCTGTTTATTGGTCTTTGTCTCCTCCAAGTCTCTGATCATGTGCAGCACTGTGGTCACCACTGTTCACTCTTAAGACCATGTAATGGGGGCTAATCGGTATAATCCACTACAGCATGACCAAGCGTTCAAAAGGCCAAATAAACACTTTGCAAACTCTTAAACACACTTTCTTCCTTGACAAACTGTCACAGCATTACCACATAATAACAGCAAAAGCTGTCGCTAACAAACTTTTTATGAAAGCTCAATGAACACTTTTCTTTGTTCGTTATAAGCCTCAGTTGTAAATGTCTGCGTGTTCTCAGTTCATTGGGTCACAAAAGAAAATCTGTAATCTTACCCAAACGCACATGTGAATTATCTGTGCTAAATTGCGGAGCACTTCAAGGGCAAACAATGTTCCACCATGTTCTTCATCGGGTTTTCATTTGCCACTTCCCTGGCTGCTGCAGCCCATCCTTATTGAAAACATCCCCTGGAATTTCCTGACGGTGCACTCACACACAAGTGGCCCTGTACGCTGCGGACAAAAAGAAAGAGTCATATGATCCGCAGATATTTATTGCCAAAATAGTAGCCACTGTCAAAAGTGTAGCTTTTTTTGTTTGGAAGTCTGGGATTTTGGAGTTATTCTTTGTTTTTTTTTCAGCCAATGATAGTAAATTGTGCAGACAGCATGGATCCATGTGTTTTAGGTCCCTTTGTGGCATTGTGGTGTCGAGGTGATGAGTTGGGGAGAGAGCCTGCCTGCAGAGCGTGTCACTCTGTGACTCTTCCCCTTTCAGACCATATCTGCCTTTTCAGCCCTTTTCCTGATTTGTTTGTCTGCCGTTGTGTCTCAGTCTGTCTGCAGCAAAACTCGGCTTTCTGCGTGTCTATCAGTCTCTGTCTTATGTCTGCTTTCTCAATTCTTCACATCTGTGTTGTTTTCATCAATAAAGATTCCACCATCCCTGTACTTTGTCCACCTCTGACTGACTACATGTCGTCTCTTCACTTTCAGACAGTTAGTGCCAATTATTGTAGTGATTTTCTTATTACAGTTTGGTCCCAACACATACACTGAACAAATATAAACATAACATTTTTGTTCCCATTTCTTGTGAGCTGAACTCAAAAGATTTAAAACATTTTCTAAGTACACAAAATAAGAATTTCTCCCAAATATTGTTAACACGTCTGTCTAAATCTGTGACAGTAATGCCTCATCCCAGGTGGAGCATATCACAGATTAGAGAGATGTGTGAACAATATTTGAGAGGAATGATTATTTTGTGTATGTGGAAAATGTTATAGATCTTCTTAGCTCATCAAAATTGGGCTCAAAAGCAAAAGTGTTTTTTATTTTTGTGCAGTGCATCTAGAGTTTATTATTCGACATTGTTTTCTAACGGGGTAATCGTCTATCCGGCTCCAGTGTCAGTGTTGAGCTGCAACTTAAAGATCAGTGAATTCATTTCTTAAGTGATGTGTTTGGAATGTGAATCTTTTGAACAAATTGGTTTGGACATGTGGTCAAGGTGTGACACTCATGTTTTCCATTAACATCTTCTGCTCTCTTTGAAGTAGTGTGCTGGAAAAGATTGGCGGAAATAGCAAACTTTAAAAAAAAACAACTTTCCGAGGCTTTTTACGTGAAAAATGGAAATGCCTTTTGGGAATAAGCTGTGATATTACAAATTCTGGCAGAAACATGCATGACGAGTCGTCTACGTTTGTCTTCCTTATGGACATCTGGGTGTGTTGCGTGCTTTGGTTTCCAAAAATCTAGGTATGCATGTTAAATAACTCCATATCAGAAACTTGAAGGAAGCCTTGAATTGCTACTATGCAATGTTTAAGACAATAAAGTATTGTGATTTGTGATTGCAGTATCAGTATATTATGCACCTCTGCTGTAGAGAGATTTAGTGTTTCTCTAAAACCCAACATGTTTTAAAGAATTTTATCAGAATGACTCCACTGTACAAATTATAATTGCAGTTTTTAGTAATTTCTGTGGTAAATTTCTAAAACTTAAAAAAATATTTTTCATGAAAAACAGTCTTACACTTTAGCATCAAGCTGCAGTGTGTAACTTTTATAAACAACATGCTCTTTGTTTGTTTTTACATATTTGTTAAAACTATCACTAAGTTGTGACAGTATAAGATGAGACAATCTGTGAATAGATCAAACTCCTCTGCCTCCTTGCTAACTACCTGCAGAAATACAGTCAGAAAAACAATCAGAGCCAGTTGGAGGGTGTCATCGCTGTCAATCACTCCATATATGCCCTGCTAGATTCCAGGTAGTTCTCCATACCAGATTCTGTCATGAATGCTAATGATAGACAGAACCCTCTGGTGTTCACTTCAACCCTGCACATCTGAGCTCAAATGTAAGTTGCCGCCTCTGCTACATTTGAATTCAGATCTTGTGGATTTTAAGAAACCTAAGCTTTGGGTTTTGTGTATTTTGGTAACTCTTTGCTGCACTGATTAGATTTGTCTCTGTAATTAAATCAGTACAGCTCATTAGATTGTTCGAAGATTTCACGCTTCATTTGGAAGTGAAAGTACATGTTATTGCCCAGCAAATTTGATGCAACATTAAACACACAGTGGTCGCTTCAGGCTCTTTTCTAGGATTTAAAGGGATCTACATGCTCTCAGCAGAAATTACATCTGCTGCAACAGGGACCTGTTCCTTAACTGCATCCACCTGTTGTCCCAGGTGTAAATCAGATCCTGATTAAAGGGTAAGAATAAAAACCAGGTGGTCTGCAGGCTGTGAGAAACAGCTAATGTGATACATTGGTTTTAGCCAGGGCCGATACAACTTGAAAGAAGAAAACTAAAGAAAAAAACCCCCACATACTTATATTTGGTTAAATTCACAACCACATTCCTGAACATGTGCAAACAGAAATATGTGTGTGCAATTGAGGCCTGCATTTTGATTTCTCATTAAAATTATTACAGAGGAAAAAGGCAGTAATAAGTGAAAAATTATCATTATTTATTTCCTATTAAAGGCTATATTTAGACTAACTTAAAAAAATTTGTTTTTTATTCATAGAATTTCTTGACCACAATTCTGATTTAAATTATCAATTGAAGGAAAAACTTAAACACTACGACTTGCCACCTGTTAAATGGAGTTATGACATGGTGCTGAAAATCGAAGTTATTATATCACGTTTCAACTCTCCAAAATGACGTACAACTTTAAAAACAAAAAATGCTTCTACCTGGTAATCCTGATCTGCACCGAGGGTTGTGGTGTTTGACCACAAAGATGTAACGCATCACTCCGCCTCCTTCAAGAGCGCTGAAGACAAATGCACGTTTTGGTCCTGTTTGAAAAGCTGCTTAGAAATGTGAAGGATATTCATACTACATATAATAAATACTTTCAAATTGTGCGCTTTTTTGAAAACCTGAAATCGTCAAAATTTATTTTCACCTGTGAAATAAGGACAGCAAATTTTCATTTAAATATGTGGAGTTTCACTTAACTTTTTCTTTTCTATTTCCTTTTAATTCCTTGTCCAAACTAGCTGCCTAACAGACGTACGTTCCAGATGGAAGCAGCAAGTTCAGTCTAAATATTTAAACGTAGAGGATTCCCAAGTCCCCAACAATGGGCGACTCAGCCGTTCCACCAGGTTTTGTTTTTACAGAGACCAGTGTCAAGACCACCATGTTACTGTTTCATGCCCCAGGATGTGATCCCTGTAGCTCTCCTGATCTGTCTTTGACCAGAACTTCAACCAGAACATGCACATGTATGCTCCATCAATGCTTGTCATTCATAAACCCTCACTGCGGTGCAATGAGACAGACTTGCGCCTTGCCGCATGGAAAGGAAATGAAGTCATTACTGAGATGAGGAATGGGTGACAGAAGACCGATGGTGAATGGGGCTGTTTGGCAAATACCCATTTATGCTTTTAAAGAAATCCAGCACGATTCCGAAATGTAGATTATGGTTCTTTAGACTCGCACTTGATGTGAAAGGCATCAGAACTATGGGGGCAGTTGTTTCTGCAGCTCTGCTCTGTTAATAGAAAAGCTCATGTGTGATTTATAGAAGGAGCCCAGTGCTGTTAAACTATACATGGAAGTTCACTGCAAGGCACAGGGGTGCTGGGCTTATTAAAATCTTTGTTGCATTACTCATGGGTTCTGCAAAGGAAAACGTGGGGGTACAACACATGGTTAGTCATAAAGAAACTTTTTCATGCAACACAAACAGGTGTACAAATTATTGACTGCTTCTAACAGCAAGGTTAGCACATTTGTGGTTTCATGACCAAGATCAAGTCTTTTGCAAACAAAAAAGGAATACATTAGAACAAGTATTTTTGGAGCAAGCTTTAGATATTAATTGCAATAATTCATGTTATACTGCACTTTGTAAGATCATTTTGTTTCATGCTGTCTGACAAAGAGTTTTCCTCTAGTGTCAGATCTATATATATATATATATATATATATGTTTTAGAAATATTCTAACATTAGATTCTAATAATGACTGATCCAAACTGTTGCTGTGCATACATTTTGCACAGCATCTACAGAGGCCAGTGCTGGAGCAGAAACCATCAACCCTGTGATTATGGTACAAGTATGCTGCAGCCTAAACCATAATCTCTGAAATATTACATTTCTCAGTGTTTCTAATAAAAGGTTACACATTTACAAAGATAAACAAAATGAGAGACACAGTGTGGAACAAAACTGTTTACCATATGTCTTCAAAAATGTGCAAATTCTTATTTTTTTATTTTTTCATACCGGCTTAAAATGTTGTCGTTTTTCACCTAGTTTGATCAGCTGGAAAGAAGTCTTCATACTTCACTGAAATCTGAAATTCACATTTTATGCATAGAAACAGCAGAGCTACCCATCACATCATGTCATCCCATTAAATGTGGAGTTTAATTAATTTATCATGCTTCCATGGTAGAAAATGAAATTAAACCAGTGGAAACCAAATGGATTTCAATTTGATTTAATAAGCAAAATTTGTGATTTTAGAAGCTTATGTAATGTCATTTTTGGAAATGTCATATTTTCTTACTGTCTGTTTTGACTTCACACACGTCCTCACACTACACTTTGGCTATTTATATACAGGTTCTCTATTATATTCTACATCTTCACCAAAAACAAAAGGAAAGGCCAGAAACCAAACCTCCAAACATCCAGTTGGCTTAAAACCACTGTCGGCCATAGCCACCATGGAGAAGTATATATATATAATCAAACATGGAGAAAAAAGTCACTACATTGAGCCAATGTACTCGATCAAACAAACTTAAAAAAATAAAAAAATGACCAAAGTGGCTGAAATGTCACTGAAGGCAGTGAAAAGTGCCTCAACTGGCTGCAGTGCCTGCTTGACTTCAGAGACTTGTAAATTGGATTTGCAAAGGCTTTGATACTCCTCTGGTGATTCATGGTGGTCCAATACATTTGATGTATTTATTTTACTACCTCTTTAACACCTACATACACATTGGGAAACACTTAGAAATTAGAGGAATTTTCCCCTCATCATCTCTGTCTGGACATAGATGAGACATTTTCAAATGACTCTAAAGAGGTGCAAACCCACGTCAAATCTATAGAAACGTTTTTCCCTCAGTTCACTGGACTTGTCTCCTTTTTCTGTTCTCAGTTTTGTCTTCCTTTTAAATCTGCCAAGAAAAGAGTTTGCTTTTGTTTGAACAATGATATAGTAACAGTACCAAACATGTAGTTTTAGTGTGGTGGATGGTTCCCACTATTGCATTTTTCTGTTAGTTTATGACCGGACTATATCTCTACTGTTTACAGTTTTGTTTGTTTTTTTGTTTTTATCCCATATGACTGTAGTAATAATTTTGCTAGCCTGTACCCTGTCTTTCTCTTTTACTCTGCTCTTTGTTTGTGCAATTTTCATGTGAGGTGGTCTGTGTGCAAGCCTTGTGGGATTTTCTAAACCAACCCGACATATCAGTTGCTGCAGTGTTTACACGGTCTAATTGCAAACACATTTGCTTTGTGAAAAACAACAAAATACATATCATTCTCATCCGGTTTTCTTCACACTTGGATGAACCTCAGATGACTAATTATTTTCCTTTTTTTTATTTGCTCTTTCTTCTATTCTCTCCACTGTTGCTTTGTAGTTCCACCTGTACATTTCAAAAGGAAATGTTCGCAAGCTCGATGAACTGACTGAAGAACAGATAAGCATGGAGATGGAGGCTATGTTTGCGCAAGACCGCTGTCTGGAAACTGCCGGTATTTTCGGATGTTTATTGGGAAAAGTTCCACATTTAGACAAGACTGCAAAGACTCCTTGAATCCTTAGGCGTCATGTCGGGCCACTGTGTGGCGCAAAGATCTTCAAAACATGCATGTGCTTCATTCTCTTTAGTCCAAAAAGTTTCACTCTGAGACCTGGTTTCAAAAAGTGTTGGTGTCAGAAACAACAATCACTGGAGATGTGTAAACACGTGATCTAATCACTACAAAAATGTTATGGTTTCTCTGAAGAGCTGCTGCTAGTAAAAGGGCTATTGACTCGCTTGGAGTTACACTGTAAAAATGTAACCAAAGACAAGCATACATGGGAATTAAAATTACAATTTTCAGTGGAGTATTATGAAATATTTATCAACAACTTGAATGGAAAAAGTAATTACAATACTGGACCTTTTAATGCATTGTGCAGCTTTGCTGTACCAGTTGAAGAAAATCTTACTCAGCATATTATTCCCAACACCTGATTAGTACATTAGAGAGACATATATGTTGTGACAGGTTTGCAGTTTTACCATATTTTTTTCCACTTTCTGATGCCTGTTGAACTTTGTGTTGTGGGATGCTCAAAATTTGGAATATTCTTCTGTAACGTGATCCTATTTTAAATCTTTCTATGACTTCATCAACAACCTGTCTCCTTGGACTTCTTGAGTCCTGTTTTTTTTACGTTCACTTGGAAATCTTTCAGGCCTTCATAAAACAGCTGGAGTTATAGTAGGATTAAACTCCACAGACTTTTACACACAACGTTTATCTTATAATTAGAGGACCTCTAAAGACAATTCATGAGATCGATTTCAGAAGTTGAACAATTTTTTCCAGAGGGGTGTCAGAGTTGAATACAAATGCAGGCAATACTTTTCAGACTTAAATTAACAAAACAAGCGGTAGAAAATCCTGCATTCTAGTTCTTCTACTTGAAAAATGATGTGCGGCTTCATGTTGGTGTATCACAGAAAATCACAATAGAATAAATCAAAGTTTGTGGTTGTGGCAAAATGTGAAAAAGCTTAACCGGTATGAACACTGTGCAATTACCGGATTGACAACAGCAAGTAGTTTTTCAGAGAAATATGTCTGTAACACCAGACATAATGACACTGAACTCGGTCAAAACATACTTCCAGTCACAGCACACAGATGAAGTGCAGTAGACCACCAATGTAAGATCGGATCAAGATGGAAAGGTTTTTAAACTGAGGAGTCGCTGGGTCATTAACTCTGTTCCCTGGAGCGGCAGATAAGAAAAATCTTGGTTTAAGTGGCATGCAATGCAAAAAGACATAATTGCGCCTCATGACCAAACATTTTTTAAGCAAACATGAAGTATATCTGCTGAAATAGTGATGACAGCAAATTGGCAGGAAAAGTCAGAGGTTGAGTGATATGTGAAAGAAGTTGTAAGTGGTTTGTTGCCGCAATTTGCCTGATGCAGAGCCACAGCTTACTGGAAAGATTAACCACCATGATGATACTGATGAGGATACAATAAACGATGTCTGGTCCAGCAGTTCATGCGCCATGAACCTACAAACCTGCCATTCGCAGAGAAACATCATCTACAAACTACTAAAACTGCTGGAAAAACAGACCCTAGGACACAAGAGAGATCTGCAACATGTACTATATCCAAAAATCACAATTAAATTCACATTGTGAAATTCTGTTATGAAACAGTATTTACAGAATTACTGTCCCCTATGGAAATAAAGGCAAACCATAATAGAATAAATGGATTATACTGGGATATATTAAAAAAGAACAATAAGACTTAAAATGCATGGTAAAGAGCTTGATTTTACTTTATCATTTTTAATATTTTAAACCGCAACACAGTTTCAGTGTTTCTATTCTGACAAGATGTGTTATGTTGTGGTGTTTTGATGTCTGCTTTACTTATATAAAGTAAATAAAGCAAGTAGTAAATTATGAAAATTAACACCAACTGGCACTCATACACTTTAAAATCAACATACTTTCTTTGGATCCAAGCATAATCTCGTCATGTTTCGGCATCTGCAGGAGACAAATCCCAGACAAAGAGATCTTTACTATATATGCAGTATGTATGAATTTCTTGAAAACAAATGCCAACGTATTTTCAGCCTGTTCGGCATTCTTCTTCGATTTTTAGGTCAAATTATCCAAACCCCTGGCAGGTTGAAATTTTAAGGCAAAACTGATTCAACCAATAAGTTTGATTGACAGGAAATTCGACGGGCATCTCCTGCTTCTTCTTGTCATGCTGGTGGCCTTTGGTTTGGTTTGGGTAATGCAGTTTTTGGGGATTCAGCATAACAACATACAAACACACCTTTTATTTGGTTCTGGTGGATAATATTTAGACTGCCCAATTATACTAGCAAGGGCAATTCAGTTTAATGACTGCCATTTCATAAAACTAAGCTTAAAACTGAAGTTTTATATTATGCCCTTTTAACCGTTTTGTAAAACAAGATTCTGCCTCCCAAGATGTTGTTTTATATGCCAATCCCCACCATGACCCACAAAAAACAAATAAATCAGCAATTAAAAATAATACTCTTTATAGATTAAATTACCAGTTGTTGTTGTTGTTGTTGTTTTTTTTAAAAGAGGTATTACAGCAACGTGGCCAATGCCAAACATAGACCAACACAATTTCAGAGAAACAAAATACTTTTAGTTGGGTTTTAATAAAATTGTCTAAGTGAAAGATTACAACTATGGATTTGTCACTGTAGATTTTACAGGAACAAGCAGTTTGTTTTTTATTGTTTAATCTTTCCAGCCAAATGGGGCAGAGGTGCCATTAAGGATCAACTGACTTCTTATTACATCTTGACAGGTGAAATTGTTTGTTGGGTCTGCTGCTCTCTGCTTCTGAAGCGCCACAATTTACCGTCTGGACACTTCACTAACAAACACACAAGCTCATCCGCCCATGCACATTCAAGAGCTTTTATTTCTAACTCCTTCACATATGGGGAGGAAACCTACGCAAGCACAAAAACTTTTGCCACTGTTGCAAGATGAAAAGCTAGTGTGTATTTATTTATTTTTTTTCTCCAAAATACCAGATCTGTACGAAACTCGCACACAGCTGTTTGCTTTGACAAATTGACAAATTGCATCAAATCAAGGAGAACCATGCAATCCCTCAAATGTTAGTTCAAACATAAATTTTTAGAAGTGGGCTTTTTTTTTCACCCTGACCAACACGGCTTGATTGTGTTTTGTTTTGAGTCGAGACCCAGACCAGAGATTTGTTATTGTTTACCAATTTTGTTTATGAGTACAGAAGGTTTTTCAAGGACGGGGTGCATGTTAATGATCCTGAACATAACAAACCATCACAATGTAGAATGTGGACCGTCTGAAAGCAGACAAGGGTTTGGGAGGAACATGGTGGAGGATATAATTTTTTATTAACAGCTTTTAATAAGAAAAAAAAGCTGTGATGTAGGTGAGGTGAACCTTTACTGACCAAAAGCTAATTTTTTTTTCCTTAAATAGTCTTTTATTATAGTGACCTTTTCCTAATGTTAGAAATTGTTCCACATTGTTATGTTTGTTTTTAACTGCATTTGGGTAATCTGAACACAACACAAAATCGTGAGGATTCACTTTTCTAATATCTGTAATTAGAATACTTATTTCACACTTTTCCTGTTTTAGGTTGGTTAGAATTACTAAAATTATTTCTATTTGCAAAATATTGGAGAATTTAGGAATAACATTTTTTAAGGGCTTTTTTTTGTAGCTTTCTTCAAATTTAGAAGTTTACATACACTTGGTCAGTGTCAGGGATAATTTTTTTTAAACACCATCACTTGGGTCAAACCTTTTGGTGTCCCTCTACAATCCTCTGATAGGTTAAGTAACACATTTGAGTTAATTGGTGGAACACCTGTGGAGTTATTTTAAGACCATACCAGGGACAGGTTGGTTTCTTTTTTTGACAAGATGGGAAGGTCAAAATAAATCAGCCATGATTCAGAAATCAGGAAGATAATTGTGCAGCTGCCTACATCTGGTCCAACGATCGTACCGCACAGAAAAAAAAGCGAGTTCTGTGTCCCACAGATGAACGTATAAATGTGCAAATCAATCCCTGAGCAAAAGCCAAAGACCTTGTGAGGAGATGCTGAAGTTGGTGATGCAGTGTTATTATCCACAGCGGAAATTTCAATGAGATGTAAGTGATACCAGATTGGTATTTCTATTACAGAAATACCAATCTGGTATAATATAAAATACCAATTATACTCATCGAGAAGCAGTTTCTAGCTCTATTTCTTTTGCAGTGCTACGAATGAAAACAACCTTTCACTGCTGTCAAATGTTTGCCATTAACAGTGCAACTGTTTTTCATAAAGTTTATTGCTTTAACTTTTTCAGTATGAATGTCATAAAGAAAACGCGGCAATAACTGAGAAAATTACCTAATTTTACCCTTGGTTTATATTGCCCAGCAGATTAAGAAACCACTTTCATACACATTAATACATAAATAGACAGAATCACTTTCACCTAGACAAAACCTCACACTCGGTCCTCTGTGTAATCCCATCTGATCTTGCCGACACTGCTGTTAGCAGCCTCCTCTGACTCCGTGGCCTCGCCTTGGACTGCCTTTGAACTTGCCTGCCAAGAAAGTGTAACGCTGCATGTTTCTCTCATTGACTTTCAGGAATGATTGGGAACATTATAATGATAAAATTGACAGGAGGTGGAGAGCTGAGTGGGAGCAGAGGGCCCTGACAGAAAGCAAATAAGAGGCTTGATTATTGTCAGCATGTTGTTAATAAGCTGCTGGAGAGAGCCGAGGTGTGTGAGTGAGAGAGCGAATTCCTTTGTGTGAGCACAAATATGAATTCCTCTCATAGAGCATGTGTGCTTGCAAAGGTGATGTCAGGCTAAAGAACGGCTTATTGCTGAGTTGAGTGACATGCAGGATTATCGGCCGACGGCAGAAATAAAAAAAAAAGCTTTCATCAGTGTGTGTCTGAGGCCTGCATGTTTGATGTTAGACCGAGGGAATCACAGACAAGGTGACTGAAAGTGATGGATGATTGGAGGGGAGGCGAGAGGTTGAGTGTCAACAATGTGGGGTCATTACCAAACAACAAGTAAGCCCAGCAGATATATGGCATGACTGCAACTAAACATTCTCTGCATTTGAACGCTTCTCTGCTTTTTCTCACTAACGAAATCTAAAATTGTTTGTTAAAGAAATATGTTTTGCCTAAAATCCGTACAGATTTAGGCACCTTGTAAAAATTATTTGAAAGACAATTATTCTTTAACCAGTGTGAAGTTTAAAACAGGAGTGATATGAGCTCTTTTTGTTCCACCTAAAGGTTCTTCCTTAAATTTTACAGCTATATTGACATGACCAATCTCTTGCTTAATCAGAGAATGCTTGCTCTCTGTGGCAATGAACAGATAATCTGTTAAATTGAAGAGTTCTCTTTTTTTTAACCAGTTTACAGTTTCTTTAAGTCTTATAGTGTATGGAAGATGAACAGGATGCTATAAAGACAAAAAAAAAAAATAAGCCCTTTGTGAAAAAAGGTACAGAGCACGATTTTGAGATTGCTGACTTTCAGCTAAAATTGTTTGGACAGAACTACTTATAACGCGCGATGGTTCACATAGTAGGAAGGCACCTTTTAGACATGCATTATATTTAGTACAATATTCATTGCTACATCAGTCAATGATTTTTGCTATTGCAAAGGATCACTTGCAACATTTGATAATACAGTTTTTCATGTGTTATACATACAAACTGCAAATTAGTAATATATTGTGTATTGATAGTTGAATGGAGTCTAACTTCCCTTAATACCAATACCAGTAGCTGAGGTACAAGGGCTCATGGAGAGCGCAGACATTTTATTGTTATTGATAAAGAAAGAAACATGTGGAAAATGCATTATCAATCCTGAAAATGTGTCGATTGTTTCATACAGGAATGTCTTATGAGCCTTTTTTAATTTCCATCAAGCAATATTCAGTCATTAAGATAAAACGAGAACATTGTTACAAGCTGTTTATAAAGTAAATTTCCCCATTACTTTTCTGCTTTTTTTCCACTTTTAGGTCACTTCCTTGGAAACCACAGTGTGCTGGATATACTCAAGCTAGACGGTTATGAAATTGTTCACCTTCTCGCTGACCATCATGAACAAGTTACAGAGTAAGTAAGGTAAAAGGGCAAATAACTGTGTGGTAAACAAATCCTACACTTCACAGTAATACAGAACATCTATCAAAAATATGTATCAAAGCCAAAACCTCTGCATATATTATGTTACAACGGTCAATAAGATTTTTATTTAGATTGTATGTGACAGACCAACACAAAGAAGACACCAATTCTGAAGTGGAAGGAAAATAAAACACGGTGTTCAAATGTCTCACAAAGTTGTTTGAAAATTTTTTTAAATATAGCATGTATGTGTGTTAAGTCCCCTTCACTCTGAATTGCTCTTAAATAAAATCCAGCTACCTTCAGATGCCACTCAATTTGTAAACTTCTGTGTAACGTAATCAGAAAATTAGAGCTGTTTTTTGAAGATCTCAAACGTATTTTGGAGAACATTAATGAAAAATCAGCATTGGAATGACCAAGGAAAACAGCAAGCATTTCAGACAAATTGTGGAGAACTTTAAAGAGGGTTTAAGCTATTTAATCATATCCAGAGCTTTGAACATCCCACAAAGCACTGCTTCATCCATTATCCAAAAATGATGAGTGTGACTTAAGCGCAAACCCAACAAGACATAACCATCTAACTAAACCAATAAACTAGACAAGGAGGGCTTAAATCAGACAAGCTTTCAAAATATCATAGCAACTCTGGAGGAGCAACAGAAAAGAAGGTACTCTGGTTAGAAGATAACAAAATTGTATCTTTACTAGTACTACTTTTGAATACAAATCAGTATATCAGCTTGAATGTACCTTCCCGGAATAAAACATGGTGGTGGCTGAATCTTGCTGTGGGAATTCTTTAGCAGGGAAAAGGAAGTGGGGCCTTTGGGACCAAATCATTCAAGCTAAGGTTACAACAGACTGGTATTTGCCAAAATCTATTCCTGCGTATGAACGGCAGACACAGTCATGCTGTGCTTCAGCAATCATGTAAAGAAAACTGGTCATAAAGTTCAGTTTCTAGATATGTAAAGGTGATGTACCCCAAAAGACTTGCAGCTGTTATATCAGAGAAAAGCAACACTACAAAAGTATTTATTCCAGTGGGCTAAAAACATGTGCTCCCCAGATTTTCAGATTGTTTGTTGCTGCCAGTTGACGAAATAGAAAAAAGGTCAAAAGTTGTTTTGTTTTTTGTTTGGTTTTTTTTATTTGTGTGTGTTTTTTCAATGCATTGCAGCTTGGTTTTAGTTATTTAATTCTCGACAGCTGAGTTATCTAGACTCTGTAGATTTATAACAGCTCTTTGTGGACAAATACAACCCAAACTGAGATAAGTAAAAAATTCAACGCAGCTATGTTGGAATACTTTTAAACATCATCACCTCCATCACTTTAGTCCGTCTCTTCTTCACCACCCTCTGCTCCAATGTTGCCAAAGCAAGCTGCCAGCAGTTGTTCTGCTTGTTCTCACCACAACACATGAGCACATGCCCACACACGTGCTTGCAGGAGTGAGTAGAATGATGTACGCTGCCAAGGAGGGCCAGTACTGCACACACTTAAACTCTCAGATGTTCACTGCATGCAAGAACCTCACAGAAAATTGGAGTTGGCGAGGCTGAGTGTCTTTACAAAAACTTTCTGCCAGCCAGTGTTTGAGTTTGTCTACCTCCAGGTCTTGGCGTTCTGCAGCTTCCCTATTACCGTGGGCCTTAATCCATCTGCCCATAAAGTGATATCAAAAGCAACTGAAGTCGGAGTAAGACAGAAATAAAAGCAAGGTACAAAGGGAATAATCATGTTGCTGTCGTAAAAACAATAGCGTTCATCAATTTAGAGAATTAATCTTTGCAAATTAAAGCATCAAAACTAACCCTCCTGCCCCTCTCTGTCCAATTGAAGGCTTTATTCATTGGTGGTTTATGTTGTTAAAGTTAACGAGTGAGTTAACTTGCTGTGGTCACAAAACCCACACATGCATGCAAAGATACATTTGCACCTTTCTGACGTGAGATGATATAATATCATGTGTACTTTCAGATGCATGACAGGTGCTCCTGAAAGTTGTGACCCTGATACCTGGATTGTGTCAAGGAATAACCTAAAGAGCAGTAATGAGAGACAGAACAATTTGAGACTGGGTTTGGCTCCACAGTAACTCAACAGCACTGCTGACCCAGCCACTAAGATAGAAATTCATCTCACTTGCATAAATTTATTGATTTCACTGATAAGTGAAAAGGCTCCATTTGCGTTCTTCAAATATGATGCTCATATCATACCAGTTGTTCCACCATGTTCTTTCACCTCCAGATAAAATCACAAATTAGGCTCATTTCTTTTAATAATAAGAAATAACACAGCTTACTGTGCAGTTTTGTGTGGATTCATCTTAATTACTGTAAAGCACTTCAAAGTTCAGCAGTGAGACACATCACAAGAGAAGAAAGCTCCAAAAAGTTGCCTTCTGCAGACACCTGCAAGCAACTTTCATAGAAAGTATGTGTCTAAATTGACAGACCTTTCTTTAGCAATATTAGAGTTTAACATCTGCACTGTAAGGAAGACTTCTTAATTAATTTTCATTTAATTAATTCCCCTTTACGGCCAATAAAGTATTTTTGAATTCAGCTAATTGTTCATTGACTTTAAACTGTAATGCCTTGGATACTAAAAGAAATGAGCATAAAAAGAGAACGTAAGAAAGATCAGGGAAGATTCTGGGTGGTCTTTTTTTGGTCAGATTGTTTGTCTTGGTGGACAAAATATGGCAACCACAAATGTTGAACTTTTCTCTAACGTTGGCTGCTTTGTATTTAAGCCACTCCGGGCATCATTAATAGAGTGAGGCTTTCCTTGCGGTGTTCATGTCCTTGATTCAAATTGGGGTATTTGACGAGGAAAGTGACTGAGTGGTCAGAAACCACTAAGAAATAACATTCACTAGCTGCAGGTTAAAACTTGTAGGAAAGCGTAGAGCTGCACACACACACACACAAAAAAAATCACTCCCATTTCCTATTAGCTGTGGAGCTAAATTGTTTTAGTGAAACCTCTGATTATGTTGGGGTTTATACAATCAAATGTTTTAATAATTGACTCCATGCATGCCTTGTTTTATTTTTCTCTCTTTCTCTTTTTCTGTTCCAGGAGTAAACGAGATCCAGAAGTGCCTGCAGCAAGGTCTGTTGAAGAGCCCTTAGACACCAGTACAGTGACTCCCACCAGCTGGCCAACCGGTCTGGAGGAGGAGATGGAAGACCCAGATGATGTGCCTGGGCTGCAAGGGGAGGAGCTGCCTCACATGCTTCTCCCCGACAGCCTGAATCAGCTGGAGGAGTTTGGACGACACAAACGGCCCCACAAAGCCCACCGCAGCCATGGACGGCCCAGACTGTTCAGTGACCTGTGGGTTCGCTTTGGGGATAGGTGAGACGTTCACTGCGATCAAAGTCAAAGCAGACTTTACCAACCAGCTTACGTTGGAGACTTTATTGAATTAATTTAAATTCGGCTTACTTGCACAGCACCAATTCACAACAGATGTCGGCATGATTTGCGAGACAGTTTACAAGACAAACGGGTTTAATTTATATCCAGTTCGGTCAAAATGATGTTTAAATTAATGGAATTCACCCAATCCAATCCAATCAGATTCGGATGCAGTTATTCACAGTCCAAATCAGTTATAAAACAACACAGTTTTGCTTGACTGATTATAAAATGCCAATTAGTAAAGAGTTCTTTGTTGAGGAAGCCAACAGATTACTTTCAAAGAATGATGCTTCATTCTCATTAAACATGTGGGAACAATGAAGAATAGCCACTCCTGAAAGTTTCAACATAAGTAGGATTGGAGAAGAAAAACCAGATAGAGTTTTTGGATAACGATAGTTAAGCCTATAAGTAACTAATAGACGAATGATATAGTTTTCTAGCTTTACTCTGAGACCAGTTATTTTTCTTTTTTTTTTCTTTCAAAATTGTACATGTGAAAGAAGGGATGTCACAGAAATAATTTTAGCAGAATTTCCTTAAATTTTTTTTAGACAAATTTGAATAATAAACTGAGCTTACTGCACTGTTTGATAACTAGGATCAATCAGAATACTTGTGCTATTAATTGAGTTTATGTTCTTGTGAAGCACCTCGAGACGACATTTGTTGTGAAATGGCATTATGAAAATAAACTGAACTGAACTGAATTTACCAGGAAGGTCCTAGTCAAAGTTAACTCCAATATTCTTTCTAAAGGGTAATTTAAAATCTGTTAGTTATTAATGATTCAGTTGGCAAATAAACATAAACTTCCATGTAAATAATCATGGAAATCAGATTATGTATTATTTAATGGCAGAAATTGAATATGGAACTGTTCCTGGTCTTATTAACTTATAGAGAGAGTAAATAATTTTTCAAACTGAGACAACTCTAAATGGTTTGACAAAAAACAAAAAAAAAAACAAAAAAAAAAACACGTTTTAATTAGCTGTTTTTTTTATTTTTTTTTATCCCTCCTACAGCACACCACCACCTAATGTGAGGATAATCAACGGGTACATAACAGTGGAGCCTCCGCTGACCCATCAAGAACAGCACAGACAGTTGGAAATCTTTTCTATAGAGCGACACGCTGGCTCTCCTTCGCCCACACTGCACAGCATCAGCTCAGCCCAGCTGGCTCACACTTCCCTCACCTTGTCTTGTATTTTAGCCTGGCTTTTATCACACATGCTGCTCACCTCCTGACCACAAGACAGAGATATCTCACAGTCAGACACTTAAGACGCTACTACATCCGTACCAGAGCAGAGGAATGTATGTGATAAAGACAAGGGTGTCCAACATCAGCACGTGCAGACGTGAGACGGGGAAGAAGCTTCAGCAAGCAGGACAGCGGATCTTCGGAGGGAACACTCCTGCCGCCAGCCTCCTCAGTACAGAGACAGCATGGCCGGCATGTTGGAAGTGTTTAATGACTCACTAGGTATCAAATTGTGAGGAAGAGGCTCGTAACAAAGGCACAGCAACGGGCCGTGGATGAAGGTTTACAGGCCTGTTGAACTATTAGAATAACAAACACATAGCAGTGAATTATTCCAAAGAATTGGGAGTCTTGACCTAATGTAATTTTAATATTGTGTACAAAAGATTTACTTTAACATTGAGATTTGAACATATTAATGACGGTTATGATTCTGTGATAAAAGGCTTCATTGTACACAGTGCTGTGCATGAGTTGTCACTTTGTAAATTGTGCATTTGTTCATAAGGAAAATGTGTATTGTATTTATTAATTCTGGAAAACAGAGTATATTTTCTTGGTATTTGATAAATAAATAAAAAAAACTAATGGAACTAATGCAATTGTTGTTTTTAGTTGATATACAAATTGTGGAAGTGGATTAAAAATAATAATAATACATCAATAACTACATCCCTGATGAAGCCAAAGCAAAAAAGTATCTTATTTGATTTTTGTGTGTGTGTGTGTGTTGATTTTTGACTCTTCAAATAGAGCAACGAGGACGAAATTCTCAATTTCCAGTGGTTTATTTCTATTTTTAACTATATAAAGTGTTAGTGAAGTACAGAGGGAAACTTGTGCAACAGGTTGTCTTAATCCGCCCTCTGCTGGTTAAGTTGAAGACAAGCAGTGAAACTAAAAAGTCTTCTCAGACAAATTAAGTTTTAGTAATAGTGGGACTATAAAAACATAACAATTAAATTCAGCAATGCAGAGATATGCTTACAAAAGGTAAGTTGACTGAAAGAAATCAATTCAATACCAAGAACTTATTTGGGTTTTTTTTTTTCATTACAGCCGATAAAGATACAGAGAGGCATTATCTAAAATTTCACCTGTCAAATGCAATAGGATAAACAACAACTCAGGAAAAGTTAGCCTTCCTCTGTTTACTCCCTAGATTGCAGTACAGAATGGACCATTGAAAAAAAATGGCGACCTCCACGTGTGAAAAATATAACAAAAGATGTACATTTTTGAAGTAATTACGAGTTTTGGCGCATGACAGACTTTTTATTAGAAAAAGTACAATATATTTCGGCCAACAGGTTCAACTAATCCTGGATCCCTTTAATACATACATCACCAATTCTGTCTCTTTCATACTGAAAACACCTCCACTGCTGCACGAGCTGTAGTTATTATTGCTGCCACTAGATGACACTAGAGTCTCGATCTAAGCAGAACAGAAGCAAGCAGCGCGGATGACAGTTTCAGTTTACAGACCTCACGCAAAGGAGACACATTTAAATTTGGCAATTCCTGTTTTATTGTCTCTCCACTCTAATGATGTACAATTAATTTTAGAGCACTATTAATCTTTAAACGTTAAAAGATTATTAAGCCGTCATACAACAAAAAAGTGGCATTAGAAATAACTTTACTTTAAAAAACTTTAGAAGAATTTGCAAGGAATAATACTCCAAAAAATATAAAATACAATTTATAATCTGATACCTATCCATACATATTTTAATGTCAGAGTACTTTTGCAACTTTTAATAATGTCAATATCCAGCCGCCTATTATCCATAGCAGCTTGTCTCTGCAGACTTGTAGTGGAATTGATCCCTGTCTTCAATAATAGAATATTAACTTAATATTCTATTATTACTGAAAATTTTGGTTTGCAACAAGCATTTGTTTATTTTCACATAACAAGTTGTTATCAACAAGCAACTGAATATATTATTAAAATGAAAATGGCAACTTAAATAGATCAATTTCCAAAAAAGTATCATTGTCATTAAATGGACTTGACTGCATTGTTTGTTAACTAGGGTAAATTTGTAAGTAATTAACTTACTAATATTGTTTGATTTAACTGAATTTTTGGGAAAATCTCTGAAGAAAACATTTGCTGTAAAATTGTGCTACAAAATAAATTTTATTTAACTTATGTATTAATTAGATTTATGGACAACTAATTGATCTTTATTCAATTACAAAAGCACTTTTTATGTAAGTAATTTCAGAAGTTCTTTAATAATTTATAATGCAGCAAAATAAATTAAGAGAGCCAGATATGCTAAGAATTCACCTTTATTTAATTTTATCATGATAAAGTTAAAATGTTAACATCTGGCAATAATACAAAGACCCCAATCTGAGATGCCTGAAATATAATTAATATTACTGTCTCTGCAGAGGTTTTTTGTCTTAAAAGGTATTCTATTAATTTGGAAAAAGAGGAACAGACAACTTTTTTTTTTCATCAAGAACAAACAGCCCCTTAAGCCAAGACAGGGCAATATTTGCCTTAGTTAGAATACCATTTTCCCTAGGCTTTGGGGTGTTGTTTGAGGGTGGGGGGCCTTGACAGGGTGCTCTGAGGTCTGACCCTCCCTCCACCAGGGACACAACGCCGGCCGCATATAAATAAAAGATTACAGTGGAAAATCAATTTCTGAGCAAACTCATTAAAAATGCCCCTCACCTTAAATGATTCCCATTTCCTTGCATTCAACCTGTTAGCGCCTAGATGTCCCTTACAACCAACCACACTCACATCACCTACACCTCATCCGACTTCCCCTCCCTCCCCTTCTGCCTCTTCTCCATCCTTCCTTCACCCTGTTGCTCTCCCCCAGTGGTAATTACTTGCACAAGTCGTTTTTGCCCTTTGATTTGCACCGTTTCACAAATGAAGGTTAAGTTTGTTTAACCGTGGTGGATTTGCCAGTCATGTTGGAGCATATAATGTGGCAGATCCTTGGTTTTTTTCCCGTATACCTCAGACATGGCTGAGTCTAAAGACACCCACCCACCAAAACACCTCCTTTTCCGTATCCACTTCCCTGGAAAAGAGGACAGGGGGAGAGGCTCCAAGGTTAAGGCTTTGTGGGACTTTGGAAACCTACCAAGGATCAAGCTGCAGTCTCACTCAAAGGAGACCAGGAAGTTGTTAAAGAGCACCTTTGCTAAAACAGTTAGAAATCAGAGTTAGATTCAGATTCAGATTTAGAGGCTTATGGATAACTCACAACTCAAAATAATAATTTGTTAAACCATTTATGACCAGCACTTTTCAAGACCTCTGAGATCCTTTGGGGGCACGGATGAACCTGTGACTGGTGGCTATTAAATGGGTTTCAAGGAGATAATTCTGAGTTGTGCAGCACAGCTATTTGTTCCCACTTTTTACCTATAAATGTTCCATAGTAAATCCTACTTGAGGATCATGTTTCAGCTCATTACCCATCTTTAAAACCTGTGCATTTTTTAAAATACATTTTCAATTTAAAACTGCAGTAAATATTTAAGTTTGTTACTAAGGCAAAAAGAAAAAAAAATATTATTATTATTAATATTAATATTATTTATTTATTTATTTATTTATTTATTTATTTATTTATTTATTTATTTATTTATTTTTATCTTCATTCTATGAAGCACTCTTGAGAGGAGCTTGCTGTTTTAGACGCCCTAGACAGTCTGAGGGGCTGTCCACAATAGAGCTATTTTAGCAATCTGTGTGCTACGTTTGCATCTCTAATCCATGTAAAAATTCTTGGGGAAAAAGTCTATAGCATTCCTAAAACTACTGTTGACATTTAAGATTTTTGGAAAAACTCATTTTGTGTTTTGACACTGGCTATCCAGTACACATGTACACAGATGAATTTAAGATAAAAAAAAAAAAAAAAAGTTAAGTAAACAACAAATGAAAGTAAACAGCAAATCTTCAGCTTCCACTGTTTTACTGAACACACGGTAGACATTTTATTGTTTTTATTTTATTTTCAGTAGAGGAAAAAAAAAAAAATGTTTAAAAAACATAGTTTTTTACATAGTGTGGTGTAGCCGTAGCTGTGGTTTGTCTGCCTGAATCCACGCAGTGTAAAGGACACAATGACAGAAAATGCAGAGTAGCAGATAGAACAAGTGGCATAGCTTAAAACAGGATCAATACCTGATAAAGTGTCACTAGAGCCAAGGAGAACATTGATTTCAGGTAGCTTCAGCTGTTAAGAGCATTTCAAGAGTGTGTTGCCTTGACTGTTAAGCTGCAGCATGCAGACTGATGACAGGGATATTCTCCGGTGGACTTTGCTATCACATTACCCACGAAAAGTGACAGTTCCAGTTAGCTCTGTTTTCTCAGATAGTAAATCACGTCTATCGAAGTACCATAAAGAATTTCATCGTGGTTATTGCTGGATAATGAATAAATAAGGCAGCGTTTATTAATTAAACAGTGTATTCGTAAACCTCTCAGTGACCGCGTGTCCTGCGTACCAAGGAGAGCTTTGATAGTCTGTCTAGCTGAGAGGGAAGCCATAAAGCAATGGGACAACAAAAAGTGTGTTTAGCCCCGGAGCAGATAGCTGTTCTCCTTTTTAGATAATCCCCCTGATAGCGTGTAAAGCAGGGCTTTTTGAAGGGTTCTGCAAACTCGCAGCTCATCTCTGTTTGTGTTGGGTGAGATATTATTTTCACCCATTGTCCAAATCTTGTTGAAGGCTTTGTGGCTTAAGCTGCTAAATTGAGCCCAATGGCCTTGTACTGCCAAAACACAGGGCAGGTGCAAGTTGCAAAAGAAAAAAACAGACCATAGTATTCTGGATTTTATTTAAAGGGTTTATAAAAAAAAATAATACACTTGTTATGTTATTAGCTAAACTTAGATTTTAAAGTAAAAAAAATATGTTTTTTTTTACTTTATATAAAATCAAAGAAATTTGAGAATAATAATTTTAAATAAAAACATGCTTTGCAATTTACTCAAACGTTCATACCTTAACAAATAAAATAACCTTTTGAGCGGACCTGCTGTTCATGATAAAGGTAAACGGCCATACAGTGGAGTTCTGTATAGAACACCCGGCAAGACGGGATAGTATGTTTTTAAGTGGCAGGCCAGACAGTGTGAATGTGTACCAAGGAGCGTAAAGACGCCACAAAGGGGAAAGGAATACCATGTGTGATTGTGTGTTCATATGCACACATGTGTGTCCTTGGGTTGTGCATTGAAGGATGATGGCGAGAGTGTTGTGTTTCACAGTTTTTTGCCATGATGCACTGCTTTATTATTCTGCACAAGGGGCACTTCACATGCGGAATGGGTTCTCTTTGATATCGACAGCAGCTTGAGGGAGAGAGTGCACTCAAAAACAGGCGAGGGCGAATTTATTCTGGGGGGAGAGAAAAACAGATAGTTGTGTACTTCCCTGGCAGCGGTTTCCGCACATATATACGGAGAGCCAACCGCTTTGATGCTCCAGCGGTGACACTCCACACGCTAATGAAATATGGTAATTACAGCCACATGAAAGCCCTCCTAGACACAGTTGGGGGAAAGGGCATAAAACAAATATGACTTTATCCAAAGATACCTACTGAGATTAATTCTTCTTTTCATAAACATATTCTTGTTGTTTACCTGCTACAAAGCATTGTGTGTCAGTTGATCCTAGAAAAAAAGCGTCAGGGTAAAGTCCTATGATTAAGAACCCAATTGTTCCCTCTTTTGCCAGAAAATGTTTGAAGACCCAAAAGTGACAGATGTGGAAAAACGAGGGAGAGAGCACTAACTGTGCTGCTGTAACTTGACAGTATGCAGAAACTGACATGTTTTTTTCTAATTAGAAATTCATCCAGTCTGGAGTCCTAAACTCAGCAGGTCTAAATACAGGATCCAACACCAGGTGGCTGTATTTGAGGGCAGGGGGTGGAGGGTGGAGAGCGTGAAAAGAGTTCAGTCAGTTCAGAATTTAAGTGCTAGATATTTATGCAGTGCACTTCTATCATACACTTAAATTTCAAAACCCTCAAGAAGAAGGATCAAAGCTTAATCAGCCACTTGGAGGCTGTAAATTGGGACATTAAATTACCAATTAACATGGAGAATTCAACTTTGGTATGTCTGCAAGAAAAACACTGACACGTCAGATGAGCAAATTAGCAATGTGTTGGAAATCGGTTTTTAAAAGATTTTGCATTTTATTGCAGACAACAACAATCAACAACAAAATTGCTTATTGATTTTTTTTTACGTTTTTGAAAGGGAGAAAATTATGTTGGATGAAAAAGTTTCTTTTTTAAAAAAATTAAATTAACTGGTGGCACAATTATTGAGTTAAAGAAAAATGGATGCATTTATTCTTTACTTTTAGAATTGATCTGAATGTCATCTGTAATGTTGTGGCAATGGGATCTAAACATTACACAGCCTGAACAAAGATCTATATTTACCTGTGTCGCCATGGACAATGACCGAGAACTTAAGGAAACTAAAAATAAAACTATTCGCTGTTAGAGAAGCGTAGCAAAGAGTGGCGTCTTTGCATCACACAGTCACCATAGCACCTGGAGACAACACCTGCATGCGATCCGAAAACCATCTTTCTTGTCATACCATCAAAATCATAAACACGAGACGTCTGGAAAATTTCTCATTTTGTGTGCGTATTGTGCAATGTATGATGTACATTTTAGTGCTGTGAGTATTTTTCAAGTTAAAGCACCTGCTGGCCTAAATGGACCTCATCATTCAGGTGGTGAGACCCTGGTGGGCAAATTGAAGAGAAGACCCAGAAATCTGGCTGAACTAGAGAAATTCTGTAAGCAGGAATGGTCAAATGTCTCGCTGTACTGTAAAAAGTTATAGAAAACTAAATAATTTTGGGTTGGCAGTGATTTTTTTGTATATAAGATTTCCTTTCTTTTCTCAAAACTTTAACATTTCTAGTTTTTCAATATGACATCATGTCACGTAGGTCAAATATTAATTTATTTAATTTCTTTTGTAACAGTTTTACCAAGGGTGAAAGCTAATGCATTTATGTCTGTACAGGCAAAACAGAGATAGAAATAATGAATGCATCACCTCCATAATGGCTGTGTTTTCAGTTTTCACTCATGTTACACTACAAAAAAGAAATAACTATTTCTATATGTTGAGTGTAGGAAAAATACAGTCAGATATTTTTCTGCAGTTTTGAGCAAATAAACAAAATATAATTAGATAAAATCGAGCATTTTACAAGCCTGCAGTGAGATGCATTACATAACTCTACTGCAAAACTTTTTCTTTCTGTAATTCAAGAAAAAATTAGCTGTGGCTGTGATGTAAATCACACCAAGTAGGGAGATGGCAGTGGAAGTGAAAATGCAAGGGGTGGAGGAAGTGTGTTTGACCATCAGTGTTTGCTCACGGTCAGACAGTGTAGCGGCCCCTCTGTCCCACATACACGCACTCACACACTTTTGCCCCACTGACCATGGCTCTCCCAAGGGATGGAGCTGGAGGTCAGGGAGAAGGTGGAGGTCAAATGGGCCTTGATAAGTCCTCCTAATAGGTGGCTGTGTCTTTGTGTGTGTTTGGGAAAGAGCTGACGGGCTAACTGGGAGCTAAAAGCTAAGCGAACAAACACACGCACACACGCACAGGGTCACGCACTGTGTGCATGCATGCTCAGTCTTTAAGGTCAGACCACAGGTTGAGAATGTTAAATGGGGAGGCTGGGGACATCAAATATTTTCCTACCCATCACTGTCTGCAAACCACCTGAAATCCTGAAGTCCCATTTGTGTGCGTGAGTGCGTGCGTGCGTGTGTGTGTGTGTGTGTGTGCAGAGGATATGGATTAAGGTTTAGTTTATGAATCTGTGCACACTGAAACAGACAGATGTGCAGACATAAAGGCAGATAGACACACAGACTGGGTGTGTGTCATGGGCGCCAGTCAGACAGATGGACTTTCGGGTGCAGACTGCGGCCACAGAGATAGGCGCTCACTCCCATCGCTTTTCTAACACCCGCTGCTCGTTTTATCGCTCCCCTCCAGATGTATCCAGGTAACTCCAAGGCCAGCCCGGTCTTAAAACCCTGCCAGTCAAGGTAACAGGTAATTGCAGAATGGTACTCGTAAAACAGCGTGTTTGCTAACAGCTGGGCTCCACCCACAAGGTTTTAATCACCAAACTTGGGGAGACGGCGAACAACAATGCACACTGTGACATAATTGGTCGCTTAATCTCTCAGCTTTCTTTTTCCTTTACATCCTGACTTGTTTTCACTTACCAGCATTTGTCTAAACTTATCCCAGTTGTGACTTATTTTCTGTCTTTATCTAAACCTCCTTCCCCCTCCTTCTGTGCCTATATTTCTACAACTTTATGAGCTACTCTGGCACCCTCCCTCTTTTAATGTTTGATTCCCGGTGATAAGGCAAAACAGAGAGATGAGTCTGATTGCTGTGGTTAATGTGGTCAAAGGTCAGAGGCTGTGTGCTGGGAGTGGAGAACAGAGGAGGGAAGTTTGTCCCAGTGAATCCCAGTTGAAACTAGAGCATGAGCAACTTTTGAACCATCAACATATCTGACACACAAGGCATGAAAACTGAAGCGACTGCCCCTATCAGCCTGAAAGTCATTACCTAACAATCTAACAAGATATGCATCAAGAGTTTGTATATATATCCGCCGTCACATGTGCTTACCCTCTGAATGACGATAAGATTACTGATCCTCTTAGCAAGTAGGTCATTAAATACACTTAAGTGGACAAACCTAAAGATCCACAAACATCCCCCTACAGAAGCATTCACAACCCTTGAACTTTTCCAAAGTTTTCACCTTCCACCAGCAAACTTCATTGTATCTAGTGGGATTTCATAGTGTACGGAAAAAAGTGGAAAACAAAAATTATACATAGTTACACGTTGAAAATAGAAATCTTAACTTTTTGTCATGCAGTTTTGTACAATCCTGATCTAAACCTTTTATAGAACTGACCATTGTTGAAAATGCAGTCTTACAAGATATGTAATCTACCAGCTTTGTGCCTCCAGACCCAGATGTTTTTGGCCACTCCTCTTTGAGAACTAAATGGGGCTCAGTTGATTTGGATGGAGAATTTTTAACAATTCAAATGTTAGATTGAATTTAGACTTAGGACAGTCTAAATATCCTTTGATCCCAACCACTGCAATGTAGTTTTTCTGCATCTAAAGTATATTGAATCCTCTAAAAGATTGTGTTAGTATTTAGCTCCATCCGTCTTCTTATTAACTCTGGTGGCTTAGCTTTAACTTCGCCCAGTGGTGCCCAAAGTCAGTCCTCGAGGGCCTGCATCCTGCATGTTTTAGTTCTCTCCCTGGTTTAATGCACCTGCATCAAATATTGGCTCATCGGAAGACCTAAGAAGAACATTGACATGCTGAAAAGTTTGGTGCTAACACCAGGGAGAGAACTAAAGCATGCAGGACGACTTTGGGCACCACTGGCTTAGCGTGATGCTAAACTTCTCATGTTTCAACATGAAGATGATATTTGCGCTGTCGGGCGGTGTCCCATCCTCTTCCCATTTTCAGATGATGGATCTTTTTAGGGGTATGAGAGTAAAGGGGCAGCTGAAAATAATTGTACTTGTGTAGAAGCTTGGAAAGCATAAATCATTTTGCCTTCCACTTTACAATTAAGGCCAACCTTTTGTTGTTTTTTCACATACTGTTCAGGAAAAAGACAGATGTTTTGTGTGGCAAAATGTGAAAATGTTTAAAGGGGGGTGAATACAGAAAGTACATGTGAGCAGCTGCTTGATAGATTTAGTGCACATACAACCTACGCAAAAAAAAAAAAAAAAAGACATGCAAACATGAAACTTCACACACATGTATACAGTACAGTTTACTGTCAAACAAGGACACAGTTCATCTCCTCTCTCCTCAACAATCTCTTGTTTGTTTCAGACCACAAACAAACAACACACTCCCCCACAACAGTGGTCATTGACACAGACTGAAACTCAATCGTCCTCCGGCTCTTCGCTTCGCCCTCTTCTGCTCTATCCTAAACACCCCAACCTTTCTTCTCCCTCTCGTTCGCAGTTCTCATCTGATTCCATTCTTCGCTCGGATCCGGCTATTATAAATTCATTGTGTGCTGTTGTGGCTGATTGAAGTGATGGGCTGATTCCTCAGGGCTTCCTGCCTGATGGAGGGTGCTATAACAAATAGCCCAATGGGTCTGTTTAGATAACACTGACCTCTCGCAAACCACTGCCACATCTGCTGCGAGGCGGAGCTTTTGTGGGATTTGCTGTCATCAGTGGGTGAAAGGAAGGAAAGTGAAACAGACAAATTGGATCAAATAAAATAAATAAATGAAGGTGAAGTTAAAGGAAGGGAAAAGAGAGGTGGGGGAGGTCACAGAGGGAAGGAAGTCTTGGGTGGACAATAATTTGAGACGTATTGTAACTCCCACCTGCCCTCTCAAAGAACAAAAGTGTGAGTCATCATCGGGGTGAATTGTGAAGGGAGACAAGGGGCCGCTGCTTTCGTTGGTCTGCCTGATCTGCATTCTGCCCCTGGGGTTACCAGGGTAACGGATACAGAAGACAGAGGGGTGAGGAGGGCGAGGGGGTGCATGGAGAGGGCACTCACCCTTTTCCTTGGAAATGGATATTTGCGCCTTTGTTCTGCAGGGGTTATGATCGTGTTGATTAACAAAAATAAAAATTGTTTAAACAGCCCGCCCTCTCCACGCTGGCCTCTAATATCATCAGGCTGATCAGACTTCACCTGGCCAACTCATCAGCATTTAGAAACCTGTGCCCATTAGAAATAGGTTAGATAAAGGAACACACATAATAACCACAGATGAAAAAGCTCAGTGTTGGGAGCTTGACATAATGCTTAAAAGAGGGGGCAATCAGCTCAGTTTTCTTCCACTGACAACCCATCTGCTTCCATTTTGTGGACTTTTTCATACATGAAAATGTTTAGCGAGAAGCTTCAGCACAGTCTGTTTGGGGTAAAGGCTGATTATTTACCTCATAGCATCCGTCCTATTTCAATGTGGCTTTCTTTACACTGAAAGTGTGCTTTAGTGGTCAAGTCACTTTTTGAATTACAAAGGCAAGGCTGGCCCCAGGCGCAAGCAAGCGAAGCATCAGCATCAGACCTCTAATATAACAGGCATCCCCCAAGGAGTATTGGAACCGTTACACAAATCAGATTTACAAATGTAAGTTTTGTTTTGTTCTAGTGATACATCAGTGGAATTTGTGCAAAACAAAACCGGGGCTTCATGATATTTTAAAACAAAAGTATATGCAAAGAAATGCAATAGGACTGGAAAGATTTTGGTTTGGGTAAAATATTATGCTTAAAAAAGACTGGATGTCATTGTGCTCATGAAGCCCAGTTTCTCCTTGAATGAGTAAGGACAAACTGCTCATAAGAAAGACAAGAATTTCTTAGAAATCATCTTTATATATTTTTTAAAGGCTTGAGTGGAAATTGCTGCTATCATTTTAATTCTCTACTCAGTATTTATCATGTTCTGGGCTCCAGAAACTACATTTGACTTTTTTAAATTTTTTTTATTTGAGCATCACAAATTATGTAATTAAGTGATTCAATCAGCCCAGATTTTACAATTGCGCGCCTGGAATTAAATTTTATTTCCGATTCTATTTAGAGCCCCATGCAGCCTTGAACCAGCTCTGACAACAGAACTCACATACTTTACTGAGCAGCAGTTAAAAATAATGATCAGTGGCAATATGCATGTTTTCACATATACTGAAAAATATTACAGGGTACAAGATTATAGCGCATCTTTGAAATCCAGCAGCAACAAACCATAACTGTAACAAAATGTTTTAGAACCACACTATTAAAAACATTGACCAAGCCTGGGCCAGTGCTTGCAACTGCATGCTATCTATCTTGCCTGACACAGCAGTTAAAATAGGACACTCCTCATTCTGAGACGCACAGCTGCCCCTTAAGATAATGTTGTTCTTTAATTAAGCTATCTTTGCTGTGCAGTTTAAAGAAGCAGAGGAGACAAGGGGCTTCCAAAAACAGTCATTTCGAGCACAAGGGTGGATCATGGGTGTGTGAATACATGCTAACAATGCATTGTAAATAAGCTGAGAGGAGGGTTGTTGTTTCCTAAAAGCAAAAACACATCCAATTCTTCAGACAGCAAGGGATTTATTTCAACTTAGTAATGCACATAACTATTTATCTGAAAGCAGAGCAGTGCAGACTGTGGCAGTGTGTTCGAAATGGGACTGAACATTTGTCTTCATAGTTTCATTCATGCATAATTATACCAGATGGCACTTAAGAACATACTGACTTCTAATTTAGTTACTTTCATGCTAACTTTGGGCTAACAACAAGAATAGAGAATGTGAAACATAAATGTTCAGGGTAAAGTGGGTGACATTTCATGAAAGGATCTCTGAAGTTCACCCCAAACCTTAACCATGTTATTATTTCTATCATCTAGCAAATTTGTAAACTTTGATGCACAACCCATCCTGATTCACACCGTCAAGCGAACATAGCTGGCCCAAAGTTTTTTGAGACCCTATGCTGAATTTCATTTTACCCCCCAAAAACTTCTATTTGTGTCACACATGTTATACGTACCCAGTAGAGTCCGCTGTCAGAATGGTTACGTTGCATTTTATACCATTGCGTCATAATTTTTCACCAGCAGTAACAATGGCTGAAGAAAGCAGTGTCATACTCAGCTTTCTTTTTATTCTTTTAGCTTCCTTCATCTTATGATCTTGTCATAATACTGTTGGCTCCCATTGCTCAACATATTAAAAAATCAATCCACGGACAACGGCATCTATTTCTGTTTCTGTAAAATACGCAATGCTTCTGTGCATGAAGGTCACTGAAGGGTCATAACTCGGCACACTGAAGTCTGATTGCAGTCGTATTTAATTAACAGTATGAACAAACGTAAAACAATTGGATTTCAGTAAAAGAATCAGCGTCAAGACATGCTGTGTAAATGTAGCTTAATGCTTTTTTTATTTTTTTTATTTTTACATGTGTCCTGTCTGAGAGTGTGATACTCAGAATTGTTGTCTGAGAGCGAAAGTGAGGCCCAAAAGATTTACTTTCACAAGCAGAGCATCACAACTGTCTCCATTCGCAATTATGAAGTTGTGTTTTTAGTCAGTGGCTATCAGCTCTGCTTTTATTCTGCACATTAACTGCTAGAAAGACTCGACAGCATCTTCGACCCTGTGAGGGTAAAAGATGAATAGAAGGATGGAAAGACTGCTGCTCATGTATTTAATTCTGCAGGCACTAGGAGAAGGTGTGAAGGTACATGAACATGGATTCCTGCGACAATTCTTCTGCAATGGACAAAAATGCACCAGTATCTGTAACACAAGGACAAATCCAAACTATGTTTCAGGCTATAAATAATAATTAAAAAAAACAAAGGTTAGGTTGAACTCCATCCAACGTCACACAGGAGGTTTTCAACTTTCAGCCTTTGAAATACACCACAGTAACGCAGTTTGGCATTTATATGATAATTTATAAATACCAAGGCAAATTAGAAATTTGAAAAGGCGTATATCTAGTCTTTTTTTAAAACACATTTTAGGGTTCAACCAGTGGCAAAGTATGTGCAAAAAATTAATCGCCTGAAGTGGATTCAAGCGGCTGGGCCGAGAGAAAAATGTCATTTAGGATTCAAGATTTTCCATTTGGCCACCTGAAAGAGACTTAACGCCAATTGTCCTGCTGGTCATCTCACAGGATAGAATGCAAATGCAGGGGTCCATATAGGGCCCAGTGCAGGGAAAGCCATTGATTTGAGATGAATACAGTGGCTACTCTCAGGCCCTTCACGGTTATTAGGGCTAATGGAGAAACATAAAATAGTGAGCGAGAGAAGCAGAGATCCAGCACAAATGCTCTAAATAGCTGGCTACTCCACAGGCCTCTTGGAGAGTTTGGCTTGCAATTTGCATTCCTTTGTGCGACAACTTGTAATCCTCCCCTCAGCATGCCAAGAAACACACAACAGATTTATTGTCCCAGTCAACAAATCGTTTAGGTCATCCCGAACCTATTACTGCCTAATGCGGAGGGAGACCCCCTTCCCTCACCCTTGTCTCTACTCCCCACCCTGTCCACCGCCTCATATCCTCCACCGACCGGAGACTTTTGCAAACACAGCCCCCTTTGCTCAGCCGGGGCCCCTAGTGCTCTATCGCTTTGTTGGGGCCCCCACCGGTCCATTCAAACTCCATATCTACTTCTGGAGCAGAGCTACGACTTCTGTGCATGTCTGCTTGGGAGGTTGGGAGAGACTGAGAGCAGCGGTTGAGGCTCGGATAGTTTGCAGCGCTTTAAAGACATGAGGTTTCCACCGCCGCAGGCCCACACAAGCTGCGCGAAGATTTCACACGACATGACAAAAAAATAAGGGCAAGTCTGTGGGATGACAACGTGTGTTTGTCGCTTTAAAATAACTTCAAATCAGCAACTCTGTCTTCACTAACGTTTTATATCTGGGTGAAAGAAAAAAAAAAAACGCTTTAAAAAATAAAGCCACAAATCCAGCTGAGTATAATTTAATACTTTTGTAAAGACAGTTGTATGAATCCAGTTATTTTTGACTGTTTCTCATGATGTTTATGTTATCATTGTGCAACAAATTTCCTGTTTTTTTTGTTTGTTTTGTTTTTAGTTTTTTTTTTTAAAGCTTGGCCAGGAGCTTGAGTAAATCATGGTGCGTCATATTGTTTTTGGAGAAGATGTCCCAAGTGTGACAGTTGGTCAGTCCTGTTATTATGTTTGATGGAGCACAACCACATCCTCTGTGTGTCAGCAAGAAAACCCAGAAACACTGTATTTTTGTCTGCCTGGGTGTTTGTTGTGGGTCTGAGACAGAAGGATGTTTTTATTTATCTTTTAGATAGATAGATAGATAGATAGATAGATAGATAGATAGATAGATAGATAGATAGATAGATAGATAGATAGATAGATAGATAGATAGATAGATAGATAGATAGATAGATAGATAGATAGATAGATAGATAGATAGATAGATAGATAGATAGATAGATAGATAGATAGATAGATAGACAGGATTCATATGAAATGAACTGAGACTAATTCTGAGATAATGAAAGCTTGAGAAACAGAGACTGCAGTCCATCTGTGTGTGTTGGCCCCGCTCTGCAGGACTCAAACAAGGGGTCAACCCAGAGAGAACAACTCCCCCCACCGTCATCTTCCCACTAACACAACGGGCCTTTGATTCGTTTGTTTGGACACACACACTCGCGTCTAATCGTTGTTTTTCTTTTTTAGTTTACCCCCACAAGGCGCACATGCATCACGCAGGACAAGCAGCGCATATGGGATCGGTACTCCTCGCAAACCACACCAAACACATTGTGAGACCCCCCCCCATCTCTCCCAGAACCCCCCTCCCCACGCCCTCTGTCCCCATTGCATGCAGAGAAGCGGTGCTCCGCGCTTGTGGCCCAACAAGCGTCACTCTTTCTCCGCATTTGCGGAGATCAACACGGCCATAATTAAAACGCATGGGATTTCTGTTCCGTTGAATTGACATGCGCAAAATGTGTCTCCGAATTAGTGCAAGGGCTGATTTTCGTTGTTAATATAAATTGAATTGATAAAAAAATAAAAACAATAATTTTAATTGTGTGCTTTGTTGTACCGTACAGACAAATAGTCGAGACTGATGAGAAATATAATCCACTCATCTATCTATTTCTCTAACAACTGGGCCTGACAACGTCTAATATCCATGTCTAATTTATGTCAGAGGCCGTAATCCGTGTTGTTCTCCTTCTGTCCTGGCTTATTGCTCCAGTACATCCTTTTTCTTCCTTAATGTCAGTAATGCATAGGAACGACATTATACAGGTGAACGAAGGGGTTAAGAAAATAATTCTTCATCTCTGGACCACGGGATGAAAGCTGTATAATAGAGTCAAAGCGGAAACACATGTTCACCATTTCCACACGCTGACTTTGAAGAAGCTGTTGCATCGTATCCAATGAATTGCATTACCTGGAGGGAAATATTTATCCATTCATCAATGTAGTTATTTATTTGTTTTCACACAAAAAATATAACAGTGCTATATAATAACAATAATAATAATAATAATAATAATAATAATAATAATAATAATAATAATAATAATAATAATAATAATAATAATGATTATTATGGTATTATAATGGTATTATCATTATTACAGCTTTCACACATTCATAAAAATGAAACAACTTCATAAATAAAGACTGTTATTGTTGTGCTATTTGGAGTTTTGATATAACTTCAGTAATAATAATAATAATAATAATAATAATAATAATAATAATAATAATAATAATAATAATAATAATAATAACAAAAGCTTTTCTATTATACGTAATTCAGAATGCCCCCCATAAGCAGGAGAGTGAAAAGCGCTGCAACGTTGACACATTTTACAAGTGCCTTACATCCCAGCAGAACCAGCTACATGACACTGCAGCTGCACGTCCGTTGCAGTGGGGCGCTGGTATTAATTTATTTTGTCAAATTGAATTTTCTCGCGGAGTGCGTCAAGGCCAATAGAAGCGAACATCGGGGGGATGTTTGCAGTTGTGCTTGGCAGAGAAGACAGGCGACTCCTCAAGACTGCAGGGCCCCGCGGTTCAAAGACAACTTTTATGCGTTTATTTCATTTTGAAGTATAATTTTTCTTTGGCCTTTGAGCGCTACATTTTTTTTTCTTAAATAGGAGCCCCTATGTAGACAATATCCCGCGATAAAAAATAAAATTAAATAAAATTAAATAAAAAAAAATAATAAAATGAAGTAAAAAAAAGATCAGATTTTAAAACCACTCGTGGAATGAACCTCATTCGGTTCTCAGAGAATTTTTTAGAAGGAACATTTTATGCAAAAATATCCAAACAAGATGGCAAACAAAAGCACCAGACTTAAATGCACAAAGCCGAGAGATGATGGGGAATCTAGAGATTGCAGCAAGAGCGCCTCGTTAAGAAATACAAAGGCCCCCAATTAAATACAGCCACCTTGGGTAACACATGAATTTGGTTTGAATACATTTTCTGGGCGCACCGCTCCCTGCACACATGCCCTTGGTTAGGTCGACTCCTTCTGTGATTCCCACAGAATCGCTGGTAACTCTATCTGGCGACAATCAATTCCTTGCCAGGAGCTCACTGGATGCATTATCCAGTTGTTTGCGCCACACCTTGCAGGACTTATTTTGTTTCTGTCATTAGTTAAGGAAGTTGAGATGACGCTGCATTTGAAATTAGTTGGGAAATTTAGTCTAAAAGAGAAACCCGAAGATTTACTTCACGGTGGTATATCTGAAGTGTTTATTCCAGTTAACCAAAATTTTAAGAGAAATATTACAAAAGTGTTACTATGCTATAAAAGTGACAAAGTAATCCCTGGGCACATTTTTTGATCACACTTCTGTTTCCTTTCACTCAACTTTCCATTGATAAGCTTGGGCACAAATTTTGGCACAGCTCTTTTCAAAACTTTAGCTATACGGTCAAGTGAAGTCTAATTTCAATTGGGGTCAAATTTCATTCAACAATCTGCAAGGGGCATGTAAAAATAGAAATGGAAAGGCTATCCTCCATATGTTGCGCATGATTCTCTCCCAGGATGCCAAGTCAGAAAGTTTCCACATGATTACGAATTATAACATTTCTGCAATTAAACTCCGTTTTTTTTTTTAATTCAGTCAAATCTAATATTCTAATTTTGTTAGAAACAGAGTTTTTATGGGTCTGAACCATAACATATATAAAAAAAATTACATATATATATATATAACATACATGTATAACATTTTGAAGTTAATTGCCAAAATGCATGTATTTTTGACAACATATTTTGTTTATTTATTTATTTTATATGCACCTGTAAAAGCCAGATGAGTGCATTCGCTGAGCAGGCGCCTTGTCTCGTTTGAAACGGTCCAACCAATTTAAGCACACAGTCATCCTGGTTCTGCAGCTCTTGCTTCCCCTCCTGCCTCTCTCCTATAACCTCCTCCTCCTTTGGGGCCTGTGATCAAAGCTGGCCTCTCTGCCACAGCTGCCCATCAGGGGGCTCCTCACCCTCACCTACAACAACACTGCCTGCTGGGCTTCCCTCTCTGATGCACGCAGCCAGAAACATACAGAGGCAAATGCTGGAACCCACACACAGGTTCACACACACTTTCAGGCCTCCCAGAGTTTCGGCCCCCCCCAGCCCCCTTCAAAATACAATTAATCTCCAAGGTGAAAGCAGATGACACCCTAAACTCAGTGCAGATCAAGCTGTAAACTCAAGATATTGCGTGTATATTTTGAGCCATGAGAGGCCACGATCCTGCCAACGTTTGCACCAGGCTTCACAACTTCACACTATGTTTTGGAAGAGAAAAAAGCAGATGCGCCACACTGTCCAGGATATTAGCAACCCTTTGCATGTGCAAACACATGATGCAGTGGCAGACACCAGGAAAAACAACCTCCACAGCTTGCATGTGCAGGACTGTGTTTGGTTCCACCTGTAAGCTTTTATCCGATGGCTTAGTACATAAGTTACTTCCTCTTCTGTGCTTGACCTCAGCACTTCTCTCATTTGGCATGTGTGCTCCCAATTACACACATGACAAACACTTTGGTCTACTTCTAAGAGGCACTAAGAGAACTCTGGTGTGGAAACCTTCTAAATGCCCTTGTTTTGCTCCTCATGCCAGTTTGTTGACTCCTTCTGTCGTTTGACGAAACCCGCTGAGGGTTTCACTTTGAAAATCAACCGCCCCACTCCAGAACTGGAAGTAATCCTGTCGAAACATCTGGTGATGACTCAGGCTGCGTATCGGATGCACATCACATGCGATTCATTATCCTGAGGTTGGACTGTCCCAGGCAAATTGGTCTTTGTATATTTTCAGACAGACCCATACATATACATAGGACTGTGCTGTGATGACACATCGGCACGATGAAAGTGTTTCCAGTGTTTTTCGTCTGAGTTCAAAGGGGTTGATGGGAAATCTCCACCGGTCATGTGACACAGGAAAGACCTTAGGCCTATCCTCTCCACTCTCACCTGTGCCCCGCTCCCCTCCCATCACCCTGTTATCCCAATTCCCCCAAGACTGTGGGGTCAGTTAGCTAAATAATTACCCATTAAAGCATTATCTGCTTCCTGAATGTGGTGAGGTAGCACTGGGTTAGGAGATGGATAAGGTGGTGTTTTTCTATTACATCAAAAATAGTAACAACTGTGGTGAGACAGGATGACTTCAGTGTATTTAAAGTGCAATGACATCACAGTTTAAACGTTTAGGGGATCAAAACAAATTTTTTCCAACCATTGTTCTCTGCTTTCAGCAGAATGCTTAAAGTCTTGAACCAAATGTGGCATAAAATTGCAATTTTAGTTGTTTAGCTACTTTATTATGCTTTAAAAGACCTGCCAGTTTCCAGACATCACCATCTTTTAAATAAATGCATCTTTTTTCTTTTTTAACACCTAAAGTTTCCAGATGCTACAACACCATCCTAAATCAGCTTAATCATGGGGGACTTAATTCCCCCATGATGATTGTTTTACCCCCCCCCCTCCATAACCTCTCTGTTGTTCTACCTGGACATAGCAATATTGTTATATACAATATTTCTTTGTTCAATTGCAGGCATCTGGTGAGATATTTCCCATGTCCCATGTTGTTAGTGTAGACAGCATGGCTAGAGATGCAAGAGGAACAGAAAGTTGCTGAAATGAAACAACAAATGGCCAGAAAATTATCTTGAGGAGTGAATAAAGGTTACAAATCCTAAGAAACGCGTCTCCTGTTGAAGCTCTATATTCCTTATGTTCACTAAAAAACAGATTCTAATGCATTCGACATCACAGTAATCTGTGTTATAATTTTATTTTATTTTTTTTCTGTCATTTGTAAGCCATAGCCTGATCCACAGCCTGTGTTTTGCTGTGTTTCTGTTCTTGATGTAGGCATTTTCACCATTAACTTCAGGTCATCGACTCTCTTTGATTTTCGTTCCCCACTGCTGCTGGCTTAGCTTTTGTGTTTAGCTGTTTCTCTTTCTTTGAGGAAGCCACCAATGGATACTTAATTTTTTTTTCTTTATTATAAAAAAAAATGCTCATAGTTGTTTTGCTTCTCAAATAACAAGTACTCTTGGCTAAGTCCTACTGTGTTCAATTATTTCCTTGACAATGTTATTGGTGGAAACATTACAGATCTTAAAAGTTAACTTGCAACAACTGTTTTGTTGCAGTTAACTTTATGTATACTTTTTATCTTTCAGAGATAAACCATCTCTGACTATTTTTGTCATTTTGGTTAAGGATTGCCATTTGCAATACATATCATGTTATGTGTCCACACAAGAATGACTAACATTTTGAACGTTTTAAAGCATTTCAAAGGTTGCGCAAGAAAATTGCACAATAACAATAGAACAACATGAATATCTGTTTTGTGTAAGAGTAGATCTCTTCATCCAACATAAGCAGGACTAGTTAGTAAACCTTTTCAGCCATAACACAGTGGCTGAAGAAACATGAAAGGACAAACAATGTTAGAATTATAAGCAAACCTAATGATTACCAGGCATGTACCAATGAAAGAGCCAACAAACATGGAAACAACAGCATTACACTTATAGTATTGCCATTTAGCAAGTTTAGAAAACTATAAAATAGACCAGGGGTCTTTGACAGGCCTCAGGGGCCAGCAACTTTTAGATGTCTCACCTGGTCCCACACATGAATCAAATGGCTAAATTACCTCTTCAATGTTCAGTAAACTTCACCAGAGTCCTGCTAATGACCTGAATATTTGACTCACATGTGTTGAAGCAGACATTCAAGGACTGGAGTTGAAAACCTCAGAAATACACATATGTCAATAATAACTAATTAGACGGTTTATTCAATCCAGTAGTTATGGATGACACAGTCACACTATATACATAATTGGGTAACAGGAGCTAGTTTAAAGAAAAAAAAGTGAAAAAAAAAAAAAAACAGTAGATGATAACAACAGAAAATTGTGATGAGTCACACATGCACACGTGTGCACACAAACACAATAGTGTTTTTGCTACATGCTATTCCAGGAGGAGTGAATGATGCAAGTTAATGACTCAATGCAGTCCACTCAGTTTCACTGAACTGGAACCGAACTGAACCGTATTTTCTTTCAAATGAAATGTATACTGTTGATTAAAAAAACAAGACTTAGTTCTTTGTTAAAACAGCCCATCTTGATCTGACCTGTTATTGTAAAAAAAAATAAAAAAATAGCAATAATTTTATTATATTCTCAAAAAAACTGTGCAGTGAAATTCGTACTTCACAAACGCCATCCATCTCCGTCAAAATAGTTAAAGTGACATCACAGTGTAAACTTTTATTATTAATAATAATATCTATATAAAAAAATAAATAAAATACTACAGTCACATGCTTTAAAACCTAGAAAAAGCTTGAATGATACTGAGTGTATGTAAGTGTTGGCTCAAGACACTTCTCACTGGACCAGTTACTGATTTTTTTTTCCCCCTTCAACAGGCTGCGTTCCTGGTTCCCCCTCCCTCTGTTTACTTGGGCCGGTTGCCACCTCCCTTTCAGCAGGTTCACACAGAGTTCTGGGCTTTTTAGCTGGCCGAGTGATGTCTCCATCACTCGACCTCATCGTGACAACGCGCAGAGAATGCAGTGACATTCACTGTAGCTACACAGACCAAGGGATCCAAATGGCCAAATAGCTCTCAGATCCTTATTCACAGATACTGAAATATTAAGAGTGGGGCTGCTTTGGAGGAATGAAGGGGAAAAAAAATACGATATATGAATGGTAAATATTGTCAGTGGGAACTAAATGGTGCAGTTCAAGTTGAACGAGCAGGTTGGGCTTGGAGGTGTAATCTGTCTCACATTCTCTGCAGTTTATAGAGACAGGGGAATAATTGATGAGAGACAAAAGTTTTCATAAGCTCAGTGGCTTTCGAGGCATTCATGCAAGTGTTATGTGAGACAGGAGGAGAGGGAAAAGGACACCATGGGAGTGAAGCAAGGAGGAAGGACACAGAAAGGATGAAGACAAGGAGTCGAGTGGAACGTTCACAAGATCACAACACAAAGACCTAACGCAACATCCTCCAACTGTTGCGCATTGTTTTCGCTTCGTAAAGGATGATATTCCTGCAATGCAAATAGATGCACATATATTTCTATAAATACAGACACTTGGAAAATCCACGGAATGCTGACAGCAACTGCAGCTTGCAGCCCTTTGAGTTGAGAGAGAATCTGAGGAATGGTACCAAGAGGAATTCTAGTTATCTAAAGCCATCTTTCACTTTCCTCCTAGTAAAGGAATTCAAGCTCTTACTGTTTTTGTGAAAGCACTCAACATCTGAGACTGATCCGTCAACTAGCACCGCTCATGTGTTGCCGCGAGTCAATATGCCGACTCCACAGAAAACGAGGGCGAATGCTTCTGTTCTGCGAGACGCAAGTCAGGGGCTCACAGTTAAACCTGCGGCCCTTTAAGTGAAATATTACTCCGACTCCACTCTCCCTCTGTCCTTCATTCTTTTTCCTCTAATCTCTCCTTCGCTAAATGTTTCTGTTGGAACCGAGCTCCCCTGCCTGTGTGCATCAACAAACACAAGAGGAGAAACCAGCAACTGTATTAACAGATGGCCAGAGTCAATAAAACACACACAAATCAAGCGCCGGACACATCTGTTGGACGTAGAGGCCGACTAATCTTTCTGTGTGGCTCGACGGGAGTGATGGAATCACAGCAGCTCAGCCAGATTAGAGGCGAGCAGGGCAGATCACCCAGGGGACCCACAGGGAGCTTTGTAATGGATTGCAGAACAGAGATAAAGCATGATAAAGGCTCGGAAGGGGGGATGACACGATTTAGTCAGATAAAGTAAGTAGCACTAAAAGGAGCAGGAAGTAAATGTTCCATCGTGCATCTCTGACTGCTTAGAGACGTCTGATTTAGATCGCTGCTTTAACTTGGATGTTTGGATGAGTAGATGTAAAGTCGCTCCGTCTCCTTTGGCACGTCCATTGACACACAGCCGTAATACACAACAAAACGTAAACTCCTACGTGAATAATAACCGTAGAGTCTTGGAGGTGTAACACACTAGCTTAAATATATTCTAAATATAAAATAAGTCTCATGCTTACTGATGATCAGTACAAACACAGAGGTCAAGATCCTTTCTTTCATTTCAAACCGGTTTACCTTTAGCTAGACTAAACAGAAATCGTTTTTACATAGCTAAGATACATAACTTCTGTGGATGGTGGCTTATTTGGGACATTTATCTTACTAACTGCCTGAAGGAGGGAATAATATTTGCTGTTGGCTACCGCTAATAAAATACACAGATGGGAAAATGTAGGCGGAGCAGACAAATGTTTAAACAGATCAAAAAATAGACACCAAACTTTTTTACTCAGATTTCAAAATGAGTTGAAACCTTGTCAACATTTTTACATTGAAATATAAATGTTCTTTTGAGCTTTTTATTTATTTATTTACACATATATATTTATTTTTTATTATTTTTTTTTACCTGATTTAATCACTTGAAATAGTCTGCACATCAGGGACAGGTATGGGCTGGTGTTAGGAAATAAGGCACTTACAGGTTTTTAAAGGGTTTGGTCATAAAACCATATAAACAGACAGACAGAAAGCACTTCCCCTCCCTTACCTATTGCTGCTGGCTTTCATTTATAAGACACCTTGAATTTGGTAATAATTTTTAACATTTGGACATTGACGTTTTGATTTGCTGCTGTGTGCAAACATGTAGAGTATAATGGATATTATCATATAGTGTCTCTTAGCACATTTATATCGCACATTTATTTGCCATTAGTAGAAACTTAAACAATACCACTATCCAAAAATCATTTAATCTTAGACAGCTCTACCTTTAGAGATGTAACAACATTGTTGACTTAGTCTGTTGAAAAAAATAACAAGAATGCAAGAAGTGTGCTGCAAAAAAAACAAAACAAAAAACACAATAAGTGCTGGAAAAGAAAAGCACCAAACATCAAACAGACGTAATCAGATGAGGTTGATAAGCATATGAGTTTGGTTAATTCCCAACAAATTATCTAATCCAGATGTTGCACTCTGAGTGTAAACACAGTGCCCTGCAGAATCATAAAACAAATAAGCATGAAAAAGGTTTAAAGTTTCAAACAAAGTCTGACCCCCAGACTCAGACTCTTCAAAAAAAAAAGGAAAAGAAAAGGAAAAAAGCAAAAGCAAATCCACAACACACACTCCCACTTTGCTGCCTTTTTGAAACAGGAAAATGTAAATATGGTAATATTTAGCACGTGTTTTAAAACAGATCAGTTTTCTCAAGCAGGGAGAAGCTGAGAGAAAAGGAGCGAGAGAGGTTTAGACGGGAAGGAATGGAGATGAAAAAAAAAGAGTGGCCCACACACGATATAAGGCCTCCACACATTTGCGTGCGTGTTCGTGTGTGTGTGTGTGTGTGTTCTCCAGCCTGTGCGATGTGGACCAGCGCAGCTTCACACTTTCCACCCTGAGCTCCGGCTCGCTGGTGACGGCCTCAGCATGCTGCAAATCGCCAAACTGGATCTGTCATCCAGTTTGACTGTAAACAGCCTCTCCAGACTCACAGTCTGGAGAGTCAACAACAACTTAACAATAAGAAAACACCACTCCAATGGGTCACATCATCCATCCGTACAGCACAGCTATTCTTCACGAACAGGAAAAATTAGATGAGGAAGATAAAGGAGGAGGGGGTAAAGAGAAAGAGAAAGGGAGACAGCAGAGGGAGGAGGAGCAGAAATGGAAACATTCTGGACATATGGATGTGTTTAAGGACCACCAGGGAAGGGAAGCTCGTGCATTTTCGCATAAACCCTGATAAACTCCAAATATGTAATTACACGGGGTTTAGGGCTTGTCTGTTGCCGATTCATTCAGGAATTTTTGGTTACGTCTCTCGGAGAGTTCGCCATAGCGGGGCTCTTCTTGTTCTCAAGTGGCGGATCTGCATGGCTTTAGCAGCAGCCCAGCCTTCTACTTACCCTAAGACCTGCTCAGGGTGAGAGTGCCATTGTCCCCCACCCACACCCACACCTATTTAACAAGGCGGTGTCCGAAAGAAGAAAGCAGTGAAAAGAAATACCTCCTCCTACATAAAAAAGGCAAGAGTGGGATCCTTGTAAAGTACCTGCAGCACATTTAAAGATTTCATCGCACAGCAATATTTATGGTTCTTCTAGTCCTTGTCAGTGTTTGTAGCCAATTTGTTGAGCTCCAATAAATAGACTGGCCTATTTATCAGCAGACCACATGGCAGCCATTTATGGCACCTAACAAGAGGCAGATGTGTTTTGTATATGTTTTCACATGCAGGTTTGACGCGCTGACAGGCCGAGACAGATAGCCGAGATGCACAACCTCTGTCCCGACTGCTGGATGGGCAGTAAACATCGGCTCTGATTAGACCGTGGAAAACACAAACAGGCTTCTCTGACCAACCTTGAGCCATATTTGTCTTCTCATGACAAGGATCTTCGATTCATAAACAGGGTACGTCACTTTGACTGCGGGAAAGACATGCATGCGCAGAGGGACTTTGCACCACTCCTGCTGCCTGTGAGGCCTGTTCGTGTGTGTGTGTGCATAATGTCTATTCCAGAGTGTAAACACAATGCGTACCTACCCTAACTGTGTGTACATTTAAAACTGTCTTTTGCTTTGTACTTCCTTGTGTTTTGTGTTTGTGTGTGCAAGTGTGTGTCTGCATGTCTGAATGTTGCCAATTACCCCAGCTATAAATACAAAGATCCCCATCCGTCACAGAGTTTCTGGGTGGCTGCAGAGCCGCCATAATTGGTTTCAGATGGTCACCAAGATCTCGCTCCCTCTGCTGCAGCACCATCACCACGACTGTGTGTGAGAGAAAGCCGCAGGGGAGAGGGAGGAGGAGAAAAAAAAGATGAGTGACAGAAGTGAATAAATACAGAGCGAGCACAGGAATAAACAAGGAGACACTAAATGTTTCTTTTGTTCTGGAATGCTGCTCTTGCCAGTGAGCAGCGAGCTGGGATGGAAAGGAGAAGTTAACTTGTTAACTCAATAAGCGCTCATGGAGTTTTAAGCACTGTTTGCATTTTGACGTGATACATGGCAATCAAATGAGATTTTAAAGACGGGATATTTGGATTAGACTTGATATGTTTGTAATCCATCAAGAACAAAAGTGGAACTCTAAAAAACAAATTATATTTGCATGACATTAACACGAAATGTCATTAAAGTCCCCCCTCTCCCCCCAAGAAAATGTTATATTCACTTCATAGAACCAATAACTTAGCTTTAAGGACACTAAGCATCTAATTGAGATTCATGAAATGAATATTTAACGGTGTTTACGTCATGTAATGCTACTTGGCAACTTAGTTAAAATCGGCTTAAGTGTTGTCCAGTCCCATGGGGAGTGTGATCAATGGACATATTAACAATAAATTGGCTGACGATGGATCTATTGACGACTTAAGCATACGGCACAGCGAGACTAAGTGACAGCTGGTTAGAGGGTCAGCTTAAAAGGTTGGATCAAAGAGGAGCAGAGACAACAGAAATCATAAGTCAACCACCTAAAATTACAGCTTTATTGGCAGAATAACTAGCCTCACAAGAAGATCTTATGAATGAAGGAAGATGTGCACAAACTGAAAAAAATGGATCAAAACATTTAATGAAAGCTTGTGTCCTCTTTTGATGACCACTCTCATAATTATTCCAAATGCAGGTTTATTTATATGGATCATATTTTTTACATGCCATATCTTTAGGACATATTAGAACTATAAACTGGTGAATAACATGAACTAAGACTACATTGGAAAATCCTGCAATAGTTTGCAAACTTAGATTTTTCAGTCTAAATGACATAAGTATATTTATTAATAAGGATGAATTTATGCCTTTTATCGAGTTTAGTATTGTTTTAAATGTGGAATCAATCAATGTGTCTCAAACGCATACTTTTATATTACACATTCTGTGCTGTATATGAATCAAACGGATTTATTTTTAGTATGCTATTGTTATAGGGAATACTTGTTTCCAGCAAAGGGGAAAGTCCTGAGACACTTTCAGCCTCCGTCACAGGCACATTAAAACAGTTTGAGTTGAATGCTGGTAGTTTACTTTGTTCTGCTGCTTGTGTTTAACCTGTAGTTACAGACAACCATCTCTCAATTGTCAGTTTCAATCAAATCTGTATTTAAACATTTTTTTTTTTGTTGTGTCTGGTGTGTAACAAAACTAGCAGGAAGAGGCACTTAGACCAAATTCAGTGAAGATGAACACGCAAAATAGTTTTATCTGCACTTAGCACACACTTCTTTTCAACATGGAGCTGATAAACAAATAAATAGCTTATTACATTTTTGTTGAACATGAACAAAATATTTTTGTTCATGCTTTAAGAGACATTATGACTTTTCCAGTTAAATAAGGGACTTATTAGTTTTATTTTTTTTTAAAGACAGTATTAGGATGGACCATTGATAAACCTTTCTAAAAACAACCAACTTTAAATCACAATGCATTACACATGGATGCAGCAAAAATAAAAAAAATAAAAAACTTCTCAAAGCGTCCCTGATTTTCTCATTCAACTCCGTTTCCAGAGCGCAGCATCTGCGCCGCTGTAAACTACCTGTATCGCTCCGTGGGAAAGCAGCGGAGATGCACGCTTTCCTATCTTTGGCTCGTGTTTACAAAGAAGGCGGCTCACCAGTTTATTACAGAAGTTACTAGTTGGCGAAGCCGACAGCGGCTGCGGACCCACAGGAATCCTCCTGCGCTATAAATCCATTACATCCCCTCTCATCAGAGCGCGAGCCTCGTCACGGCAAGGCGGGGACAAGTAACGGGCGCGTGCAGTTTCTCACAGTGGGTGTCAGCGTGCCCCCGCGCGCCCATTCCGCACTGAAGCTATTATCGGCTTGCTGCGGCTTTAATTGCCCAATTTTACTCACAAAAACAACAACATCATGGCGGAGGGATAAGTCACTCTCGTATAAAGGTCGGAAAACAGCTTAAGCGTGTATGTATGGGGGCTGTATTTTACTGGGAACAACTGAGGCAGTCCTCTTGAAGTAGTTTGAATTGAGGTGTGCAGATTTACTTGTGCTGTTACTTGAATAGTCTCCCAGTGCTGAGGCTTGTTTAGGGGTGATCACGGTACTCCTACATCTTAGGAACTCGCAACATACCTACCATTATGATTTATACACACACACACACACCCACACACACATAAAAAAAAAAAAAAAAAAGCAGTGGAAATAATCAGAGGTATAATCTTCTAAATAGTATCCCTTCACTGGAATCAAAATGTTCACAGAAGTGATAAAAGGTTTTATTATGAAGGCTTTTAATTTGAAAGCAAACAGTGTGGGACGTCCAACAATAAGACATCCCAGGAAGAGTTATGGAATAAAATGTATTCAGGTGTTCATTTACCATGGCAAAAAGCTTTAAAATTTTTCTTACAGGCATTGCATTTTAGGTAAATAAATTATTATACAGTGAAGGTTTGACCAGTCTATCATGCAAAAATGCATTGAGTGTATATATATATTTAGAGTTAGATCTCTTGTAGTTTCAAAGGATCTCTGTGAATTGAACTGAACTGAAATGAATGCAATGAACTGAGTTGCATGAAAATAGCATTCATTTAATTTAATCATATTGAACTGGGTTGAGTTGAAGGAATAATTATATTTAATTACAATATTTAATCATGAATATTTACATTACAAAAGATGATGGATGGATGGATGGATGGATGGATGGATGGATGGATGGATGGATGGATGGATGGATGGATGGATGGATGGATGGATGGATGGATGGATGGATGGATGGATGGATGGATGGATGGATGGATGGAATGCAGTCATGAGTATTAAGACTCTTTTCAGTCCAAATGTTTATCCATAAGAAACCAACACAATAAATGAAACTAAAAGACCAACATCAACTACTATAAACAGAACTCAGTTTAATTTGAAGACAAACACAGCCGTTATTACTTTTAATTTAATTTAATCAACACTGTACCACTAAAGCTATATGCTAGGAGCTTTCAGGAGAACCATAACCAAAAGTATTCTTTTACAAGGAGCAAGAGCAAAGTGAGGTCCAATTCAGTCTGAGGCTGTTTTACAGTATTATTCTATTTCCTATAATATAATATGACACACTCTTATTTTTTATTGCTCAGCTGGAAAGCAATGTGAAACAGGATGCTAAAATAACAAAGCCCACATTTTTGCCTGGGTAAATTTATTGCAATTCAAAACATTTAACGGGATCAGAGCTCCAGTTTTAAATAGGAAAGAGAGTTGTTCCTATAATACAGTGCAGCCCCAAACTTGATTTATGCACAAGTCTATAAATCTTTGTGGCGTTTTCAACTGTGTCAGCTGAATGCTGTTTTTCACGGTACACTCTACACTGTCTGTGGGGCAGCAAGTGATACATCAGAGTCAGATAGGCTTAGGATGCTGGGGCCTAACAAGTTCGGTCTTTTGGTGAATATTTTTGATTTTTTGCATTTGACAACTGAATGGGATGGAGTCAAGGACTTGACAATAGACGTGAAGAGTTCATGCAAAGGAGAGGGCAATAGGAGCAAACGAGCAAGGAAGATATTGGTTGGAGGTGGAGAGGTAGTGAGGAAAGCGAAAGGAGGAAGACGGGGAGGTGAAGGAGAGGGCAGTAGGCACTCATCAGGAGGAGAGCTTGGAGGGAAACGAAGGCCACAGCTTGGAGAGCAGGCCCTTGTGTAAATGGAGATGTACTAAACCTTTGCTAACCTGGATCGCCCAAGATTAAATATTTATATATGCTATTGTGTGACAGAGCGCTGGGCTGAGTAGAGCCTTAATTTGTTTTTCTCCAGGGTAAATTAATTCCCTCCCCATCATCAGTGGAGTGAACCCACAGTGATTACTGCACGGCCTCCTGGAACAAGCACTTGAAAGATTTCTGTGGTCAAAGTCCACCTTACAATTATACTTCCTGTGTTCCATACATTTCCATAGATTAAAGGTGAGACAGAAACACTCGAGGCAAATGAACACTGATTCATTGCCGCTTTGATGCTCCCACTTTGTTTCTATTTCATTCTCAACCATCAGTCCTTTTATGCTCAACCTCCGTCTTATTTTCATCCTGCGTGCTGGTCGCCAAAACAACACATTCAGCAAGTGCGAGCCGTTGATTGTGTATCTCTGAGAGTGACAACGGTGACAACTCTGCTTAAGGTGGAGCTTTAGATGGAGGAATGCACATTGTTAATAACTGTGTATATGTGTTCAATGCACTGTGGATCTTCATAAAAGATCAAACAGGCCAAATATAAGTATGCTAACCATATGTAAAATGCAGAGTCAAAGGACACACAGTGTGAACAGCATTTGAGCCCTGGACAGATTGACACTGATTGTGATGCTATTACAGGCAAATAGCAACACTTGGTCGGCCTTTGACAGGGCATAATCATGTGTGACTAACAGCGATGGAGAGAGCGCTACAAAGGGAAGGCGAGATGGTGGAGGTGCAGGCTCTTTGTCTCCCCTGCCATCTTTCCTGTCTCTGAGTAGCTTGGAGGGGCGAGCAGAACAGGAGATGATAAGAAGATAGAAGCCACTTAAAGTTCAAGGCAGATATGCCCTTTCATCTGTTTCAAGACAATCATGTTGAGTTCTACATGTACATTACTTCAAACTATCAATCTTTGCTTCCTTCACAAGGAGCCAAAGCCAGGGTGACGTTAAGAGGTGGTGGTACAACTAACTCTTGAATAATACTTTTTGTAACCTCGGTGGCTCAGACTGGAGACCAAGTTTTTGGAAATAAATAAAAATGCAAATACATTTGTATTTATTGCTTTCTGTAATGAACAACTAGAATATCTTTATTTTCTTTTGCATTTGCAACCTCAGCTTGTTTTAACAAAGTAAATATATATTTTTTTCTAACTCTTTAATTTTCCTTAGGCTTGTAGCTTAAAACTGTTACATTAATTTGCATTTTTTTTAGTCAAGAAATATACACAAGAGGAACATTAAACCTAGAGGACCTACTCTGGCAACAATAGAGCTGCATTGGGTTAAAACAAAAAACATCTGTCTTGAATGTAAATTTAAATATATTTTTAGTGATTTGTATCTTGCAAATCAACATCTTATCCAAGAGATATAGAAATCTCTGGATACTCTTATCCAGAGTATCTATAATTTACGAGAATGAAGAACGATAACTGCTTACGACCAAGATTTCTTTTTCTTTTTTTTTCAAAAACACAAATAAATTTGGGTAAAAGTTAATAAAAAAGTCTGTTCTACTTCATGCACCAGAATTTTTTAACAACTTTGGAAGAGTTCAAAGGAATTAGCTGAAAATCTGATGATGGTGTTTATACACTAATATATAGTCACTGTCCAAACATCCAAGGCAAACTTTGTCACACTCCTCTAAACCTACGCTTAGTTTTCACACAGGGTATATGTTATGATACCCTAAAAAGCCTCGCAGTTCCTTTTTTGACTTTGTGCTCACACACAACACCGACAGCTGCCTCAGGGAACTGGTTTCTGACTCTCTGTCATTGCCTGTTATGAACTGCGATGCATCCTCGTTCTGAAACCGTCAGCTACTCATTTCATTTAAGCCAAAATTCTGCAAAAGACTGCAGTCTTAGGTGTCATACTCCCTGAGCAGAAAAACACATTTTATGAGGGTATAAACAGTGTTTTCAGAGAACTTTATTACTACTATTAATAGTGTTAATAAAAAACGGGCACACTGTACGTGTTTCATTCATTTTTCTTACTTTTAGTACTTCAGGAATTTCATTGGCTCTAAAATTTGATCTAATATATCTATCCGTGACTAACACAATATCAGACGGGACTGTGAAACTACCATAAAAAACTATACTAATTTGTGTTCATTAACTTATTTTCTTCATAACAACTCATTGACATGTTATATAAGAATTTCTATCAATTTTGAAAGTTTTTGACTCCTGGAATGAGTTTTTTGATGAGTTTGTCCACTCAGGGTTGTTAATATGTACTTATGGATAAAATTTCCAAAACTGTTTTCTGTTAAACATCAACAAGAATGAATGAAGAAATAGTTTAGGGTGGTGGGAGATGTAGGTGTTAGATCTCCAAATCTCCAAGTTTCTTCACATCTCCAAACCCTCCTGAAGGGAAAATCAGTTTTACAAATCAGAAATAAATATGGATTTGCAATTCATATTTATTTCCCCTGGTGATATTTGTCAATGTGACTTACACATTAAAAATAATAGGGGTGTATGTTTGTTTAGTTTTTTGATCAACAAGTAATTTCTGAGAAAAAATGATTTAGTTTGCCATTTAATTATTTGTAAATATATTTGAAATGAAAACCAAAAAGGTTTTTTTTATTGTCTGCCCTCACTCCAGCAGTTAACCTCTTTTACTTATTGGATCAATTAAAGAGCTGTTACTGATAATGACAGGTTGATAATTTACTATATGTGATGCTGTTCACTTTTCTTTCACACAGACAGTTTTAACCCCATGTCTTACATTTTGCATGAGTTGTGCACGGTAAAGTAACTTCAAAACATTTCTCTAAAAGAAACACGAGCTGTGAAAAAAAGATAGATAGATAGACTGCAAAGGGGAAAAAAGATAGTTGAATTTTTTTTTTTTATGTTTAACATATACAATGTTATAGTAAACAAAGATCATTTCAAAAGAGACTGGTAGGAAAAGTATGAAATGAGAGGCACTTACTTGATAAAAAAATCAGTTTTATGGTGAGTTGTCTTGTGAAAATACTTTGACAGAGCTTTAAACATTTTTAAGCCCTCGTGAATGACAAAATAAAATACGGTTTACATGAACAATTTTGGTTTAATACACAAAATTCAAATTAGCAAAATCTTTCATTTAGACATCTTATGTTGATTGTAAGGCATTTTTTACATGCGATATTATGGATTTTCTTTTCTATTAACGACACCTGACTGTGACATTAATTTAATTCATCTTGGTTAATTAGAATTTTAACAAATAAGAACTGAAAAAATGAAAGCCACACACTGTTTCTTGCTGAAAGATAACTACCAGCCTGTTACAGTAATCTCTTACTGACTCCATGTTTGGGTTTAGAGTAATGTTTATGAACAGCAAACAGTAGGTCAGTCAAGGTTACAGTAAGACCTCAGAAGCCTAAGCAATGATTGTCACATCTCTTAGCATTTCCTATGTTTTTCTTCTACTTTGGTGGGCAACCACAGCTAGAAAATTACAAACACCAAGCCCGATTTCCTCTCATACAGCAAGTAAGTATAGCTCTAATTTTAAGAGCTGTTTTGATGCTGCTACAAGAACCAGAACCACAACTGGAACTGATGAACAATTAACTTCATCCGTAATTTACCCCAGTCAGTGCTGCAGAAATGTCATTGGAGAAGTGTTATTTCCTGTTACTTATCCCGTGTTACTCATTCGTTAACATTGGATATAAATTTTGTTTTTGTCTGTGCAAATTTCACGTCACGCTTTTTGATCTCCCAGTAATCCACTGGGGCCATCAGATCAGTCGACTGGGGCGACGGGGAGTCAGCCAACACACCAGTCAGCGAGCAGACAGGCGGTACAAGAATGTCTCTGCCATGCAGTCTGATAACGTATGCATTACACCCTTACAGTGGAGCAGAAAGCCACGGTTTAATTAACGTAATCTGAGCTTTCTCTTAAACAAACAGACCGAACCTGTGAAGAGAATCCCCACATCGCCCTTCTCCTCTTCTCTCATTAAAATCCCTCAGAGCTACAGTTGAAGCCAGTCTAAATGGCTCCCTTCCATATCTTTAATCTTTCAAGTTGTCATTTTGCATATTTTTGTAGGGAAACATTAGCAGTTGCCACTCATGCATTTAGCCTTTTTAAAGAATTAGGATGAATGACCTAATTGATTAGTCTTGACTTCTATGTGAAAAGCAAAGCTCTTCTAATGTATGGATTAGGACCTTTAGTACAAAATTGTTTTCCTTAATGTCATTACTCTTTTTTCAAATCACCTGTCTTCTCAACAAGTCACTCTAAACAGAAGTGTGTCAGTTTTGTTTTAACTTAAAAATTAGATTCAGTTCTGAAGATGGTAATTCTTCTCAGCGCCATGCGTTTCAGGCCTGGTCTCCACTTCAGCAGGCTTGTGGATTATCAAAGTATATAGTTGAAGCTCTTGCAGCTGTGTTTTACTCCTCAGGGAAAAACTCACAGTTGCTGAAAAATCCACATCAGAATCAAATGTGGCTCATCCAACATAATGTTTTCTAGAGCAGATGAACGACCCTGAAACTTTGAACCCAATCCCCATAGAATGCTATGCTGCTATTCCCATCATCCCTAAGGCAACTTGGGATGTTCACTTTTCACTACTAATTCTGGATTTGAAATGCATATTTTTTTTATTTTGCTGCTTTGTTGTTGATTACTTGTTCAGTTTTGAAAAAGAAAATCATTTCAGGTCATTTGCTTCAGATTTTATGATCTGATGTATGGGTATCTATTCAAGTTAATTTTGCATTTTTATTTTTTTTTAAAAATTGGAAAAGGTGTTATACTGGTCAAAATAGACAAAAGATGCTCGCTAAAACATCTCTTTGGAGACCTGTGTGGGCTTTAAGCCCAGCTGCCTATCAAAAACCAATATCCTTAACTTTGACCGTTCTGTTGTTGTTTATAATTCAAAGAATCTGTGTCTAATGCAGTTAAGCAAACCTGGCTGCTATGAATTTTCATGTCTTCCATGCATTCCCCATTGCCCATTCATCCCTCCCTCCCCATCCTCCTTGCTCCCCAGCAGATCCCTGTTCAGCCGGTGCTGCTACAGGACCATGAAGACCCGGGATTTAGAGTTGTTGCCCTCCCTTTGCCACCCCGTTCATCCCCTCCTCCCCAGAAGCCCTTCTGCCCCTCCTTTTCACTCTCCATACTTTTTTTTCTCTAAATACAGTAACAAAATCTTAGGAAAAGCTGATATAATCTTTTCTAAGCTATAAAAGTCAGTCACCCAGAGAAACATCTGCACGGTCAAATTTAAAACAAACTGTCAGGGAATCCGGTGTCCCCATAAAGAGGGAGCAGAGCAGAGCAGAGGGGAGAGGGAGGAGGGCATGGTGGAAAATGAGGGAAAAGGGAATCATTTTAGAGGGGGAGAGAGGGGGGTTAAACGCTTTCCACTTAGATTACATTAAAACAAACTTCTCCCAGTGTGTGCAGAGCAGAGCTAACTAGTAATGCTACTAGTTGTTCTTATGGTTGAACTATAAAGCGATTTTCACTGTTTAACAGTCTCCTGACACCAGAGACAGACAAATGTGTCTCTGGTGAAAACAGTAAAGGTCGGTACAATTATGGACAATCATTTGTTTTCATATGAAGCACAGCCAACTTGCTGTACACATGGAACATTTTTGTTATCATACACATTAGCCTAACCTCTCAAATACATTCATGAGTCAACAATGTTTTTGTGTAAGCTTCGTACCAAACATAAGTAACAATTTTCAGTCAGACATGGGGAATAAAAAAAATGAAAAAAATAGAAAAATCACTGTAATATTTGCAAATTACTGCATGTGTCAAAGTAGTTGGGCACACATACATTTTTCAAATAAAACAATAGTCGTCTTCAAAGTTTTTATTTCTAGGTATTCATGATCGTTTTGCTTCAAACTACCAACCGGGATTGATCTATACGACAAGTGTCAAACTCCAGTCCCTAAGGGCCGGTGTCCTGCAGTTTATAGACGTGCCACAGGTACAAAACACTGGAATGAAATACCTTAATTACCTCCTTCTTGTGTAGATCAGTTCTCCGGAGCCTTGCTAATGACCTAATTATTGTATTCAGGTGTAGTGCAGCAGAGGCACATCTAAAAGTTGCAGGGCACAGGCCCTCCAGGTCTGGAATTTCACACCCCTGATCTATACAGTCATAAGAAAAAAAACAGAAATCAGACTGGACATATTGTTATTCATCTCAGGGTCGAAAACGTAAACGAGGCTCTACAGAAAGCATTATCCTAGAGTGAGTATGGCGAAACAATCTAACACAGTTCACTCCAATTTCCATGGGTTTTAGGTTAGAATGCCACTGAAGTACACGCTGAACGACAGGGGGGCACCGTGCCTTGCTCTGCTCTGCCCTTGTCTGTTTTCAGGTGAGTGTTGGATTGGCTTAATTGATTTAATGGGAGTGCATAGTGTCAGAGTGGGAGATGGGGAATAAGGGATGCTTTAGGAGAGTCAAGTGTGTTGCAGAACCTCAACTCGATCTTGGGATGCCAGTGTCAGCCACCAGAAACAGCCTGACGGTGATGATACGTGAGGGTAAACACAGAAAATGTGTGAAGTTCCCTTTTTGAACACAGAAATTTATACGCACTTGTTCCTATCCCAGAACATTCTGCTCCCTGCTAATGGTTTGAATAACACCCAGAGTGGTCTGGTAATGCCTGAGCTTGAGGCTGGTTTGCGAGAGTGTGTGTGTGAGTGTGAATGATTGTTGTGTGTTTGTTTTCACACAAGGTGTAAGGGACACAATGACAGGAGCTAATGTGGCTCTGAATGGTGTGTCTAATTACTTGGCCTACAGATAGCTTTTAGCTAAATCACCTCACCTTCTGAAGAGCGTATATCAACAATGACGAGGGCTTGGACAATTACATTAGCCCTGTCCCCATCCACTGGGTCCAGCACTAACAATAAGTGGGATTTGCTGCTGCTTCATTGTTATCCTCCCTCTCTCCATCATGGCAGTGATGTTTTCCCTACTGCGTAGGGAGAGGGGAAGAGATGAAAAAAAAAAGATAGAAAACAGAACGCCAAACAGGGTAAGAAAGGAGAGAAAAAAGGGACGGTGAGAATTGTCAGTAGAGGGTTTACTTATGCTAATGTTTTCCCTGCAAATGTGCTAGCCGACCCAGGGAGCGAGAGGAACCTGGGTGACAGCCACAAGTGGACCGAGCCGGTCGGTTTAATTGCCAGTCGAGAGAGGTCCTCTGGCTGGATAGCTCAACAACCTGACTTCCACAGCACAAAAAAAAAAAAATCTAACAACTCAACAGCTCCAAATCACATTACAGTCCAAAGAAAAGTTTCTGTCAGTTTTACCTAGTGGCTCATACATTTACAATATACCGCATAATGGAAAACATGGTTCCTAAGAGCTTTTTATGGTGGACTGCTGTGTATGTGCTTTTCTTTTTTGTTTCAAAATAACACATATATTTTTACCAATTCACATGACTTTGTGCGAAAAGATGCACAAAACGTAAAGCAAACAACACAATAGGAAAACTGGATATTTGCAACGATTTTCAAAGTGCTTGTACTATAGTGTGTTTGAAAAATGCTCTTTAACAATATACTAAGAGAACTAGTCCATCTGCTATTAAAACTAGGAATGAGGTGCTTTTCACACATATGATTCCTTTGTTTCATGCCAGACCAACCTGGGTGTGACACAAAAAAAAAAAGCTCAGTCTTAATGTCATCTGACCAAAGCACACAATAGATATCTTGGTAAATTTGGGTTGTTATGGAAACTATGTGTGCCTAAGATGCCACTCTTTGTTTCAGTTTTCTAAGAGTGAGCTTTGCAGATTTTACTCTACCTTCCTCACCATTCTTTTAACCTGTAATGGTAAAGTCATGCACACTTCAGCTTAGAGGCAAAAAGCTGCAAGAAATAATTCCTGTCATGTTTGTCTTGGTTAGGAAAAGACATATTTTGATTCCTTTGAAAAGCAAAGTTATAGATTAGTACATATAAGTTCCACGAAAATCTCTGATCAAATTGACAATGTAGAAATTAACCTAATGCATTTATATTTAATATAGTAATTTTAATATAAATATCTTTTCAAATTATCAATAAAAATACAATTAACTTTATGAGTCATATTTGGTTTAACATGAGACTTTCCACTTAATAAATGCACTCAAAATGAAGGTTGGATCTTTCAGAATTGTTCCGTGTTGTGATGGCTTCTTGTACCACAGATGAATTATTTGGTGTTTTACCTGAGGAAACATTATGACGTCTTTATGCAGCGAAAACCCAAATTGGTTTGAAAAGGACCAACTTTCGACCCAGAAAAACCCTGAACCTCAGGATGCAGACACTGTGAGGAGCTGAGTGGTACCAAGTGGCATTAGATCACTTGACAAAAGCCCGTCTTACCCCATTACCCTTGGAGTACCCCTAACGGGCAGCCCATCAGCACTGAGGTCACTCCACCAGTCGCACTGCTCTGACACTGCCGTCGACTATTTTGTAGGAATGGAAACAGGGACTGAATGAGGGAGAGGAGTCTGTTAATGGCTGCTTATGCTGAGAACTTTACAGTTAGTGTGCATATTTTATAGATGCCTAAGGCATTGCAACAAACTTGCAGTGTCAGTTCCCAAAAGGTCATTTCCTCATTGTGAAAAATAGGTGTTTTGAGATAAAACATCTCTCAAAGTTACAAGTTAATAAAGTAGTGTGTGGCATGTCACCAAACTAGAAAAGGTCCACATTTCATACAAATGACTATCAAATAATGTGCTGTAACATAGGTAGAAATGTAACACTATGAACATTATGGATCTGTACGCTGTCTGGGAATACTCCACTGCTTCTTTCTGTGACAAAAAGCAAACATTTGTAAAGCAATGTAGGACACTGTCCATGTGAAGCGCAGAAAAAAAGCAAGGCAACTGACTTGACACAAAAAATGGCAATTAACAAATGAGAAAGGGGTTGGCAGATAGGATAGGCCCTGACTTTGTAATTTTGATCTAAATTAGTAGTTATATTAATAATGGTTCTCAGTAATTATTTACAGTTGTTCACCTCACAGTATCAGCAAAGAAAGTTAGGCACAAGCAGATACAATTAAGTGTGCATCAGACTGCAAATTCAACAAAATTACTTAATTAGAATGCTAATTAAGTAATACATCATCACTCAAATCTTTGTTGAATAAAATAAAAAAAGAAATTCTGGGAAAATAAACTCTTTATTTACTCCGCACAAGTTATCTATCAGAACATCACAAACCTTTATTTAATAAACAAGAATGATGCAACAATCTGAAAGCTGTACACCTCATTATTCATTGGGTTGTAAAATCTGTGGTTTATTCAGATGCAAATTTAGAAATATAGATGATGGCAGTTGTATTCTTATATTTCTAATGTAACATTTAACTTGCTAACTGAGATCTGTGAAGAGAGATAAAAGCTCCTGGGTGTCTTTTAGTCCTGCTCAGAAAACTGGCAGCTGTTTTAAAAGTTTTCCACTGGTTAATGATAACTTTTATAGAACTGATCAGCCTTGTGTATCATCTATTGATATTATTTTTTTTTTCATTGACCACCTGCTGCTTATTCCTTTCTAAATCCACAGGAAGCAGCAAGAGTGCACTTTGTTTTTTCCGTAACTATCCGGGAAGTCATGGAAACTCGTGTTTCCATGACTTCTTGAGATCTTTTTCTCTGTGTAATTTAACTGATTTTACTTCATGAATTAAACTGCTACACAAGTGTTCTGGGAGGTCTCCGTGATAAACCTATTTTATGATGTTTTTCACAAGCTTATCTGTCGTTGGACGAGGAATCTATACAATATTTCATTTTAATCATCATAAGAACACAGAGTACATTTGGCAACTCGAGTAAATTGCATGTAGACAGTTTTCACCCCAGCCTAAAGGTCGAGAACAGCAGCACACCATCAAGCAGACAGGACACACACCATTCCACCATTCCCACCACTGCCCACCAAACCCCACTGTTTACTCTGTTTTGTTTTTAATCACAGCAAGCCTAAACTCTAGATGTAATTTTCCACTCTGCATACACCTAAACACAAACACAGACACATAGAAAGACACACACACACACACACTAACACATACAGTACGGTAAACTAGGCTCCACAATTACCCCTCAATTAGAGATAATAACATGACCACTTCCTGACCAATCACCTGCAGCCTCTCCATGACTCACACAGTGTCACACTACAATCTCTCTCCCTCTCTTGCTCTCTTTTTCCTCCTTACCCTAAACACACAAAGATGGCCCACAAAGTTAGTGGTGGCTGTAGAAATCTTTGGTGTTTTTGTCTGACTGCTGTGCTTTACGATTTTCTCTGTATCAGGCAGGTGGAGCACACCATTCCCTCATTTTATGGAGATAAATGTTTGCTTTTTGTGGTTTCCCGCGTACACTAACTGCTGTCAAGACACACACCCTTACACACACATCTCTACACGCCCACACACACACACACATGCACACGCTCATGCACATGCTCATGCACACCCCTGCTGCATATGTGCAATACTGGACACATTTCCTGGCAAAACGACAACAACAAAAAAAAAAAAACTTCCCTCTCTCCTAGCCTGTCTCATGGATGAGTGAAAGACCGTTTTTTTCCCACACCATAACCACCAAAGAGGACCTAACATATACTTTCCTTTCCTTTCTGTCCAACTGCTAAGCTACATCTTATTTTCCAATAGCGGAGTTATGGGAAATGCAACAGCAAACGTAAATTATAATACTGTCTTGTAAGTAATCCATATTTAATTACTGAGGGGAGATTAACTGCTGGCATTTGCAAGTCACTCTCAAAAGCATACTTGAAGAAAATGTAAAAATTTCCAATGTAACAGTGCTGAAATGCAATAGATCATTTATCCAGACAAGCAGGCAACAATTCTCCAGAAAGCTGATTAGTGGACCAAACTAAAATGCTACCATTCTTGTGACTTGTATCATGTTTTCACAAATTTCATGGTTTAGTCATCTAATTCACTCACTGTCGTTATTTGTTGCAAAATGCTGACTGCCTTGAGTTGTTATTCTAAGTGTGTGGGTACCATTTTTCTTCAGCTGAAAGGGCTTTTATATTGGTCTGTCTTCTTTTATATGCTTAATCCCTATAAAAGTACCACATATAATATGTGATACTTTTCTAGACTCCTCTCTCCAACACCTTCTTTTGCTTTCTTTGTGGTAAGGCACCGAGTACACGCCAGTAAAACGGCACTTCCTTTTGCATTTCCTTTAATTTGTAGTTTAATTTATCTTTCCAAATAAGCTATTTTGTGATCATTTTAATTTTTTTTTTCTTATTTGGAAATTCCCTTAAATGGCATAGTGCTGAAAATGTATAAATCCCCCATCATTTTTCTGTCACATTTATTGCTGTAATAAATGTGACAATTGTGCAAATTTCTATGGCAACATTTGCATTTAAAAGCTGCCTTTAACGGATTATTCCATTTATATGGAAAAGTTTTCAGGTCTTTGTGGCCTGGATGAAGTTGTGCTACAATAATAAAACATTACGTCCAAACTGTATGCTCTCATGGTAGCTCAAACCTGTAAGAGAGGTTTTCAAAAGAGGCCCACCTTGCTGAATGGAGCAGTGGAGTGGGGAAGAGTGGCTCAATGCAGCTCCTAAAACTGTCGGTTTTCAGAAAAGATTCATAGCACCGGGGGGGAAGAGTGGCTCAATGCAGCTCAACTTTTCAAAAAAAAAAAAAAAAAGCCAGGTGTGATGCTTTCTCCAAAAACTCAGACTTTTCAAAAAAAAAAAAAGATTTCACAAAATTCAGCTTCCCTAAACTGAAATAACCCTTTAGCTCTAAAAAAGTTACATAAAAAAACCAAACCCAGTCAGCACCATCTAGCACATCAATATACAATCACACACACAGCAGCAACAGCAGAGGCCAAACACATGTACATCCCTCTTCATTGAGAGCTGTCCCTCTGACACTCATGGGATCATACAGAGTCCAATATAAAACATTAGCGGATTGACACTATCACACCAGCTATCCAGCAGAACCCCTTTCACACATAATTACAGGCTATCATTTACCCTGCCAGGAGAACAGGTGCAAGGGGGAGGGAGAAAAGCCCAGGCCCGCTGTCTCCTTGGGCTTAGGGCTTTTTCCTGGCTCTGAGAGGCCTGCATTGACAGAAACAGAAGGGGGGACGCGAGTGCCAATAAATCACGCAAACGTGTAAATGCCAGGGCACCGCATTCCAATACGCAACAGGAGGCCAAATGGCTACAAGTCCCTTTCTCTTTCTTTTTCTGTTGTTTTAAGACCCACCATCTCCTCCTCCCACCTACCCACACACATATTATTCATGGCTGTTTTTTTCCCCTCCCGCCATCACTCTCTCGCTTATTCATGCTCTCTGCTCCCTAAAGCAGCTAATAGCATAATTTGAGGAGGAATGTTCCTGGAGTTTCCTGTGAATTCTGCCATTAGTCATCCGAATGACCTTTCTGTTCCTCCCCTTTCCCCTCCGTGTCACTAACGCAGCACTGCTTTGGAGCAATGGATGCCTTGGGAAGAGGAGGGCAAATAAGAACCAGAGAGGTGAACGGAGCATAAGTATTTCACAAAAAAACATCTATGTGTGCTTGATTTGAAGGTTTATTGTAAATGGGTTCAGTATCTGTATGTTTTAATGAACTCACTTCTGTGAGTAAATGAGTCAAAAAGGATGTTGCCAGGTCTGCCCGTGTGTGTGTGTGTGTGTGTGTGTGTGTGTGTGTGTGTGTGTGTGGGTGGGTGGGTGTGCGTGTTTGTGCATGTGTGTACGTTTGCAGGAGAAAGAGCAACACTATAGAGAAAGTTCAGAGGTAGGTCTCCGGTACTTACCCCTTGACACAGAGCTGTTAACGTGAAAAAAATAGTGTAGCTGAGCGAGAAGTAGTAAGTGTACTGGGACCTTTTATGCTTGCCATGTCTGAGGGCTTTGCTGCAGATAAACTGTTGGACTCTAACTTTAAGTGGAGAATAAAGTCAAAACGGCTCCAGGTCAGTTCACCTTTTCCCCTTTTTGACTCCCTTCCAGTTCCCAAGCATTACTATTCCATCCACACCTGCTCTCATTTAGCAGCTGTAAACAAAACCCTTCATACCATGGACCCGAACACTATCACTAAAATGATTTTTGTGTTTTATAAACCCAGGAGTCAGACAGTTTGTCTCTAAGGTTTTATTTGGTAAAAGTGGTAAAAGTTGTATGTCAAAAAAAATATATATATGATGATCAGAGGATTTTGATATGTAAATATTAACAGCAGACATTTTGTCATCAGTTCTCAGAAGTTGTAGTTAATCTCAATTTTAATTCTACGAATAATTTCTGTCATATATCACAAACATACTTTGTCCACTTGATGCCTATTTGGTTACTAGTAAAGCAACCAAATGGTTATGTAGACATACTATTAATTAATTAATAATTCACGAGACTAACTGTTGTTTATATTTAGCTGCTTAGGATCTCACATTTATTTTCAGTAATAATTACTAATAGCAGTGTTAAATAGCAATTAATAGGAAGAAGTTTTGCATTGTCTCCTGTTATAAACATTTTATAAATTGTTTACAACAGTTTGTTTTTGTTTTAGTAGTTAGTAATTTGCATTGTGAGCATAACGGTCCTAATTTATCTTACATTAGTGGGGTAAGTTATGTTGGTCTACTGTAATTGCATTACGCTGCTTCTCAATAATGACTTTATTGCCTATTGAATATAAATGTGTCGATATGAAAAATCTATATTCAGCAACAACATAAAGATGATATATTTCCTTACACTTTTGAGACTATGTAAAATTGGCCACACAACATTCATTCTTCTTCAGTTAAAACAACCCCATTAACCTGTGATGCATCGCACATTTCTCAAAAAAAGATATTAAAATAATTTTCAGTGGAAATATAAATGATGTGTTATGGTTAGTTCAAAAAGTGTGTCAGGGTAACCAAACAGGATAGCACCAAACCTGAGTACTTGTCCAGACAACCATTAAGGAACTTTCCAAATGCAACTTTCATTGGGGGTGTAGAAAAAAACCCCAAAAACAAACCAAACAAACAAACAAAAAAAATGGTCTTTGAGACAAACAAATAGGCCAAATAAAGGTTTACCAGAGAGAACACAGAAAAGAACAGGCCCTCCAGATGGATGGATGAATTGACATTTAATACAATTTTTTTGCAATACTGTTGAGAAATTTAAACATACCGAATATTACTATAGGTAATTACTCTCTTATTATCAGTAATAAATTATTAGATCCAAGCTTTTGTTATTTTACCCTAAAAGTTTGAATATTCCAGTTTTGAAACATTCATAGCAGAAACTTACTTTAAAATATCAGCCACACTGCAGTACCTCTCCTCAGGAGAATCACTTTCTCAGCCCTAATTTCTGTGAAGTTTCTCAATCCTAATTATCCAGTCCTCCATCCCAACACCCTGAGCCTCTGTACCGCCACTCTCCATCAACCTCCCCCCCCCACATCAAAAGCCATCAATCTCCCACAGTACAGGGGGAAAGGCAAATATTTAGAGAAGTACTGAGCCCCCATTAATCTGTAGTAGGAGAGAGAAGGAGAACATGATACTCGCCCTGTTCCTCTAAACCTTTACCCTCACCACAATCGTCAAGGTCCCTGAGCAGTCCTTCGTCTTGATGGCTGTAGGAAGCCCTGGGAGGCACAGGAACCAAAGAAGAAGAAAGGAGGAGGTCTCTCTGGTGAGAAAGGACGACGGAGATTAGGAGATTTAAGGAGCGAGAGAACATCTTATGTCACTCAAAGAAAAACACAATTTCAAACACAAAAGACAGAACTCACAGAGACACATGGACATAGTGGTGGAACTCCTCTTCTTAGGCTTTGATTTATTACAACTCTCAGTTGCACTCAAGTAAGACTCTTGAATATTTGCAAGTATTTATGTCCTTTCTCATTTGAAAACAATATGGCTTTCAGCAATAAAAAAAAAAAAAAAAAAAAAAGGAACGCTGCGCCAACAGGGCAGGGGTGGGAGGTCACTGAAAGGGTAAATTGGAGGGAGAATAAAATAAAGCTTGCTCCTTCAAAACCTGCCTGGATAGAGAGTGAAGCTGTTGCTCCAGCAACTTAAAGGGAAGCTAACGACAAACAGAGCTATTTCTGACATCCACAGGTCGGGTGTCAGAAACTGAAGACAAAAGAGACAAAGTTTGTGGTGAAATGATAAAGAAGTCAGAGAAAAATAACTTTGTCAAATTATACAAGTAAAGAGTCAAGGGGAAGATATTAAAACAATTATGTTTTCTTTAAAATCTTTTTGTAGGATTGTTAGTTTTCAAATACCAACCAATTCAAACTATAAAGAAGTTTGACTTTGATTTTTTTTATGCTACAAAGAAAGATTAAAAATGTTCCTTGTGCACAATTGTACATGTACCTTAAGGTATACAGTCATAAACCCAAACATTTGAATTACATTGTTAAAGAAAAAAAAAATCATCTGGCAATTGTTATGGGGCTTGACGGGGAGCGACTTCGCTCTGTGGAGCGTGTGTGACGAGGCGACAGTCGCTCAGCCTCCTGATACCATGTGGTCTGTGAAATTTTGAGCTCACGAGTGAGGAACATTAAATAATGTTCAACTTTTGTCGATGTCGTGTTAAATGTGTTGATTCGCCACAAAAACGGACGCTTTTTGCTGTCGTTTGTTGTTCCCCTTGAGTCGAGCCCATTATACTGCAATCAGCGACTTTTAGTCAAGGGATATCTACGAGGTTGTACAAACGCAATAAAAAATTGTCCCCTTCAGACAGCTGCCAAAGTAGTGCAAGGGATTTAAGCAGCTTTGCATTGTCCCCTCTGACTAAGCATGGGTCCCACGGGTATGAGGTATCGATTGCTTGGCAGAATTTGCAACCTGCTTCCCTGAAAGACTTGTTGATTGACTTTTCAACCCCACTGGGACGCAAGTCATGCAGATAGAGACATAGGAATGCTTCAACATGAAAGTCCTTTGAAAGGAGCAGCTATAAATGAAAGACAAAATACACACATGGAGTCAAACTATTTGTCCTCAAAAGTAAGTGCTCAAAAAAAAAGATCCAGTATATGCACATGTCTCAGGGATAAACAACGATTCCATTATCACCTCCAAAGCTGCCATATTCATGAGAGGGATTTGCCCCGAGCCGCATTATCATGGCCCAGCTCCTGCCTTTGTTCTGGCCTTTGTTGGCTTTTCTGCCTGCCCGTGTCGCTGTCAAATGTCACGTCTCTAAAGACCTTGTACTTGGAGCATCAGTGTCAATAATTAGATATAAAGATTATGGAAGCCTGAGGACTGCTCTACGAAAGAAACTCTAAGGGAATTATGTTTGGGACTGTACCAGGTCTTTGAAGTACTCCTAATGGCGCTGGGTGAGAATGAATCGCAAAGCTGTCCTGTTTTAAAAAGCTCTTTTATACGCTGAAGTTGTGACTAAGAACAAAGCAGGAAATCAGGATAAATCAAGCCTCTATCACCAAAAGGCAACAGCAAAAAGGCATCCATGTCAAGCACAAATGATGAATATATAACATATAAAGATTAAAAGATCATACTAACTCCACTCAGAGAGATCTGCAAATCAAAGATGAGATTCGATGCATCTCAACACACAATCTGAAGAATAGACATGTTCCAGTTGCTCATCTTCCTCTATTCCTTCATCATCGTAGGATGTAGCATAGATAGTCAACTAATTTCTTTACTCCACAGTGTCACTGCAAAACAGGTCTTTCTGTACTTCTTCCTTCACTCAGCAGCCAGACCTGTGCTTGAACATCAGGGTCCAAATTTGGGCATATATTTTGCTCAGGAATACTTTTGATTTCCAGAAAAAATCAAAAGTCAGTTTAGTAAAAATTTTTTGTTGGTAAATAAATATGACTGGATAAAGTGCTATCTACCTTCCCTTTTTCACATTTTTGTTTCCGCACCTTTCTAAAACCAGGCCCAAGACAGTGGTGCACATTAGCTTAGCTTCTGTCCAGTAATAAGAAAGAAATATGATCGTAAAGCGCTATTGTGGTTGTGAATGTTAATTGGTTCTACGAGTTTTTATTGTCTTTTTATATCTTCTGTACTTTTGAGAAATGTTCCACTCTCCATTCTGTTGTAATTTTCTCTGAAACATTTGTCATCCACGTATCGGTCGACTCACAGACTCTTTCTTCCCGTTTTATCCTACATTAAAAGCAAGTGGTCCCGCAAAGTTTCCTATTTTACTCAAGTGGCTTGCACTCTGTCATTGCCCTTCCTATTTCTTCTTTAGAACACACTCCCACAAACACATGCGAGCTGAGACTGCAGCGGACAAAGGTTTGGGATGTTCTGCCAGTGGGCACCTAATTGCTTCTTACTGATCCAAATAGAACATCAGAGGCTACAGCACTTCATCAGACCTCCAATGAGATCTGCTACTTTGGGCCTGTTCATTACCCTGCTGACCCCCCAGCTCGACCCCTCATACGTGCACATATTACACACACACCTCCACCGCTTCACCTACCCTTGCTCATTGTCTATGGGGTTTAATTGGGGCGATGTTCTCCTTTGTGTGCTGGCTCAATGGCCGTGGAGGACTCCATTGTGGGGCTGAATGAGGGCAGGAGTGTTCATTAGGTGAGTCTCTGAATGAGGCCTTCTGGAGGCAGGGTACAGAGAGCAGGGGGCTGCCCGAGACCTCCGGAGAGGGTGAAAACGCATGCTCCTCTCCTCTCCTCTCTTCACCTCTGTTCTTTCTTCTCCCCACATCTCCTTCCCTCTCGTCTCCTCTGCCGCCCTGCTCCTCTCCCGTTGTCTTCACCTCTCAACAGTCTGACGCTTGCCCCTGAAAGGCAGCGGCTACGTTTGTTGGAGGGACAGTCTTTGTCCATCCCTGGAGAATGAATTGCCGGGAGAGAAGAGTGAGAGTGATCAAAGACGGACTGCAGAAAAAGCAAGGACCACCTCTTCTGATAGAATAGAAAGAGAACCAATGAGCCTTAGTCTGTGCAAAGTTTCACCAATTATCTTTCCTTTTCCAATCTCAACTGTTGATTTTTTTTTTTTAAAGGGATTGTTCAGGGGGGTTTAACATGAGAGTCTTTTAGAAGGATGTAAGCAGACTAATACTGTATCTTACCAGTAGCAGAGAAAGCCCGAAAGTGAGACTAAGACTACAGTAAATCTTAAATTAACTCCAATTTGTTTTATTTTGGTTTGACCCATGGTTAAACAATGGTTCAACAATACTATGGTTTAACTATAATGTACTTTAACTGCTGGATTATTTACTTTTTGTTATTTCACTGTTTTTGTCATGATTTGTGTTTTCCGTGTGTTCATTTTGAGATTCTGTCTCTGAGTCTCCATGTTGTCCTGTCTCCCCTTGATTATTCCCAGGTGTGTCTCGTTTCCGTGATTACCCTCTGTATATTTAACCCCACCTGTGTTCTTTGTTCCTCGTGTTCTGTGTTGTCCATTCGTTTCCTCCGGTTGCTACCGGCGTTGAGCCCTGGCTCTCCGCTCAGCCGTGCTGCCTGGTTGTTGGACTATTTATATGAATTATTGTCATCATGAAACCTTCGTCTCTCACTTCTACCTGGATCTATCGCATTTGCCTCACCTCTACACCCGCACTTCTTGACATTTTTACTGTTTTCTGGATGACGCACACAGAATCGCAGCGTAGAAGCTATCTTTCCAAATCTGTGCAGTAGCACTAGTAATCTTACTAAGCAATATTTCCATCAAAACTCACTTTTAATTGTGAGATTTGAATGCATATTTTGAATTAATTTTATTACTGGGATTAAAAGGTTGAAACATCTTCCCTGGACAGTATCTGTTCATGGCAACGATGAGAGCGCAAAGTCTTCTTGGCTTTATCTGTCTGGTCGCACCATGCCTGGCCTGACGGGCATCATGTGGTAATTAACAGGTAGCATATTGTTTAGTAGTAATATTACATCTATTAGTACTACTAATAGGTTAGTTCTTGAAGATAGCAACTAGGCTAAAAGTGCACTTCCTCTTTAAATGCCAATCTCACAAACATCATCGCCCTTTGTGAAAAATATAGTTTTTTATTAGTATATTGCCAAAATACAAAATCCAGTTTACTTTCTGGGCTCCATGTCCAGATCGTTCTGCACTTAGAGCAGAACAATCTGGACTGTTGTTCTGCTCTATGTTTCTACCATTTCAGCCACCCAAAAGGAGGCAGCATGCTCTGAAGCCGAACTTCTAGAAATGAAACGTGTGTGAAGGATCATGATTGACTGCGCTGCCCGCATCTCCATTTGAATGAAGGTTATGCTCCCAAAATCTGATAGCTGTGTAAAAGGAGCACTCATCTCAGTAGTGTCTGGTATAAATAAATATAGAATCTGAAGGAAAGTAAGCAGGTGGTCATTCCTGCACACTATTTCACTGCAAGAATTGGCAGCAGTCAGACAAGCGTGGAGCACAGCCAGGTTCAGACTGCTGCTCCAGAGATGGATTTTAACCCACTGAAGGTTATAAAAATTCAGGTCTTTATTTCAATCATATTTTTTATTTATTTATTTATGAGTCATTTCAGCCAAAATCCGTTTTAATCAGCTAAAAAGACAAAAGTCTGATTGGATACATTTTAAATGTCTTTTGACTTGTTAACATAGCATTAAAAAAAAAAAAAGCTACGCACCATTTAATATATGCAGAGCAATACATTTGAAGAGGAAATCTTTCGATGTTGAAATCAAATGCCAACGTTTGCTGTGACTGTTACTTTTCTTCCTTCCAGACTTCTGCACTGAAACATTTAAGCTGCCACAGGGTTGACAGCTTTTGGCAGAGCACCGTTGGTAAGTCCTCCAGCTCTCTGCCAGAGGCTGAGTGCTCCGTTGTGAGTGTGGCATGCAGAGTCGGAAGACGTCTGGTTTACAGACTCCACTTTCACACTGACCAGAGCCCCTTCACCTCCTCTCTGCCCAGCCGCTGATGTCATTATCCCCGCGATACAAACACACAGACCCACGCACGGAACGTCTCCTCCACTCTCCCTCAGCCACTACCTTCCGCTGTTTACATTTCCTTCACAGCCCCCTAGAAAACAATTCCAGATTTAAACACAAGCCTAAACTTATGCTTAATGCTAATCTGACATCATCAGAAAAGTGTGTGGGATTATGGTACGTATGCACAAAGTCAAATCTTGGTGTTGGGTTTTCACTACCACACACGTTACTGTTCGGTAACATCAAGTTTCTGATACAGGCTGGATCGTTTCTCTACTCTGCAGCTCCCTGACTTCAAACTCACTGCCTCCTCTCTCGCTTTTGAGGGAATTTATTTTTCTGTCTGAACAGCTCACAAGCTCATGTGTCAGCCATGCTGTTCAGATCGCTGTCTATTGAGGATACAAACTATTCTGCAGGTGTGACGGCAAATTCAAATGTGGTAACATACAGGTGTTTTAGCTTATTGACATTCATTTAAGTGACTTTTATCAAACCTGGTCTCCACAGAGAGGGACCATGACATGGGACTCTGTTCTAAATCCCAGGTGAGGGTCTTGTGTCCCTTCCTGTTTAGCCTGGGCGTCTTCCGCACGTAAACACTCTGGGGCCTCGTCTGCTCCAGGATATGCGGATGTATGAACCTAAAGAGCAAGAGTCATGGTTTCAATCCCCCTGAAATGGTCATTGGACAGGTTGACTAAAGGGGCGCCAGGTTGGCCCATCGCCATGCAATGATGCTTAAGATCCGCATGACTTTACCAAACCGCTATGAATCATAAAAGCCATCATTCCTAGAATAAATAGAACAGTAGAATAAATAAAGTAGCTGACAGTTTATTATCTACTCCTTTTGTTTTTTTTCTTGTACTCACTTTCAGACTTTTGAAGATTGACTGCCATTGCCTTGAATGGCACTTTATCTTTTCTTTTCCATTTTTAAATTTAAATTACATTTATTTTAGGTCACATGGCTCAGATAAATACAGTCGTGAATTACAAAAAAGAAATATCTCCATTGTGATTAACTTAAAAGGTTGAGCATTCATTTAAAATGATTGGGTTGCATTTCATTTTTGTGTATATTTTGGTTTTAAAGGAATTAGTTAAAAAAACAATACATGGAAGTGTACCGGTTTAGGCGTCTGTAGACTCTGGGTGGAACAAATAACTATAAAATAAATTGGAGTTTACATCTTAAATTCAGTAGAGTTACTAATGACTGCATTTATTAAAAATATATTTCGCTAGATTAGATATCACACACATTCCAGCTCATTCAGTGCAATCCTTTGTGAAACTCATGACTTTCAAAAGTTTGTGTTGTTATTAAAATGGGTTAATTAAAGAATTAAGTGATGTGCTATTCGGAGCTTGCTTCACAGACTTAAGCGTTTACACAGTATATTTTAAACCAGTCAAATACCAGTAACAACTAACTCGTTGTACTCCAAAATGCCACGGTGTGGTCAGTACACACCATGGAGAAGACTTTGCTGTCCTGTTATCCAGACCGTGCCGGCTCTGATCACAGGAACAGACGCGGTCTGAGATAATTAATTCAAGAGCACAAGCGCCATGTTGCCGCACCCAACCTTCTCATCTCTGACACAGAGAGGAACCACCACGACACCATCTGTGGGACCACACAGCAGGAGCTCAGCCTCTCATCAGTCTCAACATCAGCTGCAGTTTTGGTCAGAGAATAACTTGTGACTGTGACCGTGGAGATTCACTGCTCTGAGAAATTGAGATATATAATTGTTTTTGTTTTTTTTCTGCAGCTAAGACTAGTTGTTTTTCAAGATATGTCACATTTACAGTCCTCACAGACAAAACATTATTTAGGTTACATAATTATCATTCACTCCTTTGATAATGTGGTGGTTTGCAAAACTACCACCTATTGTGACATGCCACCACAACTTTTAGTATTTTTCTTTTTCATTTGGACTTTATTGGGATCACCTCTTCAACCGCAATTCAGATGGAATAGTGGTTTTCAGAACAATGAGAGGAAATAGAGCGAGTTGATATACCATGGCAGCTTCAAATTGAAGAGACCAATGGTGGCTGAGCAGTGAGAATTATGGGCCTTCTCGACCCAAGTTCTTGACTGATATATTACTTCAAAAACTGAACTTGTTTAGATCACTGTCTGTTAGTATCAAAATGAAAACCAGAACGCCAAGAGAAAAATGAAAATCCAGCACTTCCAGCTAAATATACTGTGACCGTCAATCAGTTTCTTTTGTGAATCCGTAGAAATGAAAGACAAAAAGCCTGAGGAGATTGGCTACAGAAAAACATTTGTCAAGGGGAATGAGATGACAGGCTTTCAAAAAAAAAAAAAAGGTTGATAGTGAAGTGTGCAGCTCTTTTCCCTTTAGATTGGGGAAAAGCAATGAAAAAGTTCAGTGCTATATGTGACCTTGACGAGATTTGAAAGGGTTGGATAAGGCCAGCAGGAGGTTCCGGTTTGCTTCTGGCACAAGTGACACAGGCAGAGACAGTAGTAGAAACATGAAGCCAGTTACGAGATTCATTCCTGGGGTCTGACTTGTTCAGGAGTGCCTATTGGATGATGCTTTCAGCGCCTCAAGACAGAGATCAAATGGTTGAAGGAGTTGTCGTGAAAGAGTATTTGACCTAATTTAGCAAAATCCTGGTTGCAAAGTGATCGTGAAATTGGGTGAAGAAAAGAGACCAGTTCAAATATTAGTGATTAAATCTACAGCTGGATTTTTGTGATTTGAACTTTACGATGTGGGGTTTTGTATGAAGGGTGAATTTATTGACGGGATGTGCACAATCGCCAACATCATGATTCTCTTCTGCAGGGGAGAAATGTTTCAAGACTAAAGCACAAGATGGATGTTTGTGATTGCCTCATGACAAAATACACTTAAAAAATCAGATGCACTACACAGTAAAGTAAATCCATACAATCTCAACTCAAAGCTCGCTGTGGATACATTGTTGACAGACTCAGGGATTAGGAAATGCATGCAGCGAACTTCTGTCATCAATCTCCTTGTATAGCACTTTAGTCACACGTGCAGAAACAAAACACTGGCCGTGTTATGAGTGTGCAAATTCATGCGCATTCATTTCCTATCATGTCAGACACTTAGTGCATAGTTGTCTTACAGCTTAGGGAACTTGGCAGCGGTTGTCCCCAAAAACACTGTGAGAAAGTATTGCAAGTTGTTGTGTTGAATTCTCCAATGTGTTTATTTGCTCTGCCCCATAAAAAAAAAAAACTCTAGAACATTTAGTTGCCTTCGCCTTCATCACTGTACATACTGAGGCCTGCGATAGAGCATGGAAGGCCTGGGGATCAAATGTTTATCACCAGAAGCGTTTCAGAATGGTCATGGGAAGAATGATGTTTGACTCAAAAGCAGGGACGCATCAGTGACGGTGTACTACTTCTTCATGACCCATTCCCGTTTCTTAACTTCAAACAAAAAAAAAAAAAAAAACAGGACAAAACACCAACAACCCAGAGCGATGTGGACTGAGACTGGACCGCGTGAGCTGGATTCCGTCAGAGCGGAGAAGGTGGGAGTCCAGCTGTGTCCCATTACGGCTGAACCACATGTGTTCATTGGGGAGTTGGGGGCAGACCAAGGGGGCAGGATGGGAGCACAGAGGGCAGCGAGGAGGAAGTGCTGAGAGCGATGGATCTAGACCCTATGAAGCTTTATTAGCCTGTCGTCTGCTCTTCTCAACAGAGCTCCTCACACCCCCTTGTAACACCCGCCACCTTACCTCACCTCCTACACCCCCCCAAACTTTTCTGCCCTCGGGCACCGCCAGGGCAGAAAAGTATTAGAAGAAGGGAGACGGGACTGGACCACCCAGACATACACACATACACATACGCTCACTCATAATGGCTACCAGGAGGAGGCCACGGCATGAGAGCTGCAGCTGGGAGAGGAGAGAGGGACATTTACAAACAGGCATGTGTTTAAATGACACAAACTACACACTCTGAAGTGAGCTGCACGTGCACGCAAAGAGTAACTGCGACAGACAGTTCGGTCTTTTATAGAAATGTCAGACACACATGTCTCCGTTTGTGTATCTCTTTAATTAATTTAGCTCCATGTATTTTAGCGTGGATGGACCAGTTTAATTTAATGGTTGAGAGAATTTCTCAGTGCCATGACCATCTGTGAGTTTCTGATGCCCGTTGTTCTTGCTCGAATGGGGCAGCGAAATAAAAGATACGTACATCATCAGTTTCTTTGCAAACAATTCCTTGCAAAAATATTCCAAGAGTCTTGCATTCTGGTTATAGTCAAATATAATGATATATTTTATTGGGATTCATAGAGCAGGAGTAACATGAAGTGGTTCTTGATGGTAAAGTGAAGGTAAAATGATGTATAACTTTTATATTTGTTTCAAAATAAAAATGTTACCTGTATTTGTATTCAAATACCTAAACTCTTATACCTCAAAGTAAAATTCTGTGCAACCAATTACCAACTAACTATTAAATGGAGCCCGGCTGCCTTTAATTTCCTTTGAGTGAAGTTCCAGCTGTTCTGTGAAGACCACAGAGTTTTATTCAAGAGCTTTAGCTAACAAACTGTATCAAGGAGACCAAGCAATGAATAGAGTACGGAGCATCAACCAGAACATTATTCATTATTCACCCCTGCTGAAAACTTGGTCAGCCTTATAAACTGGGCCAATGATAACTCTGGAGGAGCTACAATAATCCATAGCTCAGGTAAAATAATCTGTTGACAGAACTCCATAAATTAGACTTTTGTGAATGAATGGACAGAAGAAATTCATTGATAAAAGAAATTTATAAGAAGTTCCACTTGCAATTACAAGCCATGGAGGCACCAAACAGAGATTGTTCTGTTTTAGAAGGTACTCTGGCTAAATTAGGTGCAAAACACACAATTAGTGTGAAAGAAATCTAACAATGTAGATCATATTCTGAACACAGCATGACCCTCGTAAAACACGGTGGAGCCTTTTTCTCAACAGGGACAGGTAAAGTGGTAAGAGTTCACTCAATAGAAGAATAAAGTTAAAATGTAGGGCAGTTCTGGACGTAATCCTGTTAGAAGCTAGACTACACCACTCCCATCAAGAGAATGATCCTAAGCATAGAGCCAGATCTTTATTAAAGTCTTTGTGTTTGTGCCAACGTTTCACAATCCTGCAGGGTAAACTTCCCACTCAGTCACCTCCCCATCAATCCATCCTTTTATGTCTTAAATACAAACTCAGTTTTGGTCTGGAAACTGACATATCTCCATTGGCAAAGGTGTTGCTGTTATTACAAATGGCATTGGTAGAAACAGGAATCACGTAGCGCAAGAGACGAACCTCATAAAAGAATGAAAGCTGTTTAAGGCCGAACCATCAAGTATCTAACTTATCTGTACATGAAGAGTTGTTTTAACCTGGTAGTGCCACTCTGTGGCTAGACCAATGTCAGTTGTATAAAAATAAGAAATGTATATTTTGGTATTTTCAGACTCAAAATCCTCTAACTTTAATTACTTTAGTTTCAGAGAAAGCATTTCCCTTACAGGTCAAAATTCTTCATTCATGCAATAAAACAGAGATGGCTTTAAAAAAAAAAAAAACATTTTACAGACAGATAGCCTCATCTGTAACATTTTAACATGAATACATATTAAAATGTTAAAGAGCTACCAAGGACCGCAGCAAAGTAATTACCATCTGACTGATGTTTGTTGTGTATAAAGGAACTGAAGGCGTTTTGTTCGAAGCTAATCATTAAACTTTTAGTGTCCACTTAAACAAGTGTACTGTGGCAACATGTCTGCCAAGAAAATATGGGACTATCTGTGTAGCTACATTAGCATGTTGAAAGTGCAATTGTGCTCTTATAAGTAGATTTTAATCACCCTAGTCTAAACTGACTTTTCTCCTGTGTGCCCTCATCCTAGTCAAGACCCCAAAACCAGGATTAAACTGCCTAATCCTTCAACCATTCTGTCATTAAGGTGTTTTATACAGTCTGTCCTCAGACCTCTCTTGCTCGTAAAAAAAATATTTGTCTTTCCAACCGTACCATGGACCACAAAGTCCTCGTGTTTTATTTAGTCTGCCTAGTAAAACTGTTCTTCCCTCATGCTAACCTACTTCCACCATAAACTGTTGTTCTTGTTTTCTAACTGTACAAGGGTTTGTCTCTGTGTGAGAGGAATTATAACAATTCACGAGGGGAAAGGCGCTTGAGAATCTGCAAATTGATAAACACAAAAATAATGAGGAGCAAAAATAGTAGAAGACTGGTTCTTCTACAATTCATAACATTCATAACTTGGCATGTTCTAAATATATTTAGCTTTATCTGTTTTTTTTTTTTTTCAGCTGTCTCCAACAGTCCAAAACCATGACTGATAAGGTTAACTGGTGTCACCAAATTGACCTTAGGAGTGAGTATGTGTGTGCATTGTAGTTTGTCCTGTGCATCTCTATGTTGCCCTAAGAAGGGTTGGCGATCTGTCCGAGTTGTAGCCCTGTTCCTGCTGGTGATAGGCACCAGGCACTGCGACCCCAATCAGCCTACCAGGTATCGCAAATGGAAATCAGGGAGCTCAGCACCCTGTGGTGGAGAGCTGGTTAAGCGTTAACCTCTCAGAGTAGGTTAACACAGTAGGTAGTTAGTTGGGAGGGGCTTAACACGTCAAATAATAAAAGTAGTGATCTCTCAGAGAAGGGAATTAGAGGGGAAAGGCTCAGCACCTTGAGTAACGATGGAAATAGGGTTGGGGTGTGGGTCACGCACTTATGTCCTCAATGTTGCCTGACAGACTGAAACATGCAAAAGAGACCTTCTTCCTTCAACAAATAGCTTTTACTAACATGATGTCTCGTATTTAAACTTCTTATCTTCCTCCTTAAACTGGAAGTGGTTTAATGCAGTGCGTTGTGGGATTAGAGGCTCTTATACCAGTGTCTTTGTTCCCTGTGCATCATTCAGTCTTTCTGGAAGCCCAACACATTTCATTATGAAATACTTTGCTGAGCAGAGGAGTACATAATCCACTCAATGACTGCAAAATGCCCAGTGGCTACAAAGCAAGTCCAAATCACTACCCAACCACTCTCATACTTGTCATTTGGCACAAGTTTTTTGAGTTGATATGCTGTGTTTGATTCACTTTCAGCCCTTTCTGAACAGGGTGGGAGCGACCTGGAAAGGTCATTCCTTTGAGATGAATCCCTCAGACTGGCAAACAGTTGCTCCCTCTTGTTGACCATCAAATAACTCCACTTTTAAACTAACTTTTCAAAAAATAAACATAGTGAGGGGGCTTTTATGATATTTTGTACTCTTCGGACTAGATTTATATGATTTCAGAAATTGGCACAGGATGACGCCATGCTTTAAAGTTTTCTTGTGTGTGTTGCAATGGAGAGGTTGCATTTATGAAACGGGAGTTCTGAGTAGTCTCTGATTAAATATTAACTTGAGGCCGAGGTCTTGACCCCAAATTCTGTTTGGCTACCTGTGTTTAAAATTGCTGTTATTGCTCTGTGTATTCCTGTTGCATTGCCTTGGGACAATTATCTCCTGGCTTGCAAAACAAAGTCATGAAGGGTTCAGTGCACATGCAGAGGAAAGCAAATACAACTAGCTGCAATATGACATGTTGTATTTCACACCTTATCAGATTTGGATGCTGATATAAATGCAAACTGTTGCTACTGCAGAGAAGGATGCCAAACCCGCCTCTGCCTTATCGACTCTTTACAATGCCACAAAGCACAATTCCTCATCACTCTTCTTACCTTCAGGCATCAGAACCTTCAGAAATTACCATCTAACTGTGTGTAGGTGTCATATGTTGGGGGGATGAACTGAACAGCTCCCTCTACAGCTGGATGGGTGGCACTTTCCTTTTTATAGCACAATCTCATCTCTGGTTTAGTCTGACTTTGATGTCCTTTTGGCCACCTGCATTCATTCCCTCTAAGTGATATTAATTGTGTTTCAAATGGGAAAATTATCTAAGTTTTCTGTTTTACTATATTTCTGTCATATAATTATAGGTAGTTAAATATTCAGAGATGTCAAGAAAGCAGAAACACAGACAATATGGATGCATAGATTTCTTTTTTTCCAATTGCAAGCACACTCCTCCAAGCACAAACATTATGATACTTGAGATTTTATGATTCACTCTTTCAAGGGTTTTACTGCTTTTGCAAAGTTTAATGATAGCACAAACTGCTGAGTAAAGCAAGGTGACTAGGAGGTCTGTGCATATTTTGTTAATTGATTTTCTTTTTTTTCTCCGAAAGCAGTAATAAAAAACAATACAACAGAAGTCATTAGTCGGTTTGCCGTGACAAACACTTTGCCAAACTGAGGTTTAAATGGTGGGAGAAAACGATAAGAGAGAAACAGAGAGAGACGGAGAGGAAACAACTCTTTATACTTATTGTGACTGCAAATAATTTAAAGAAAAAATGGATGAAAGATGTTTTTTGTCCCTGTAAGGTAACATAACATTTTTAAATGCAAGGGTACTTTTATATCTTCATCTATGTTTATACTATAAAAGTACAATTGACCTACGGGGACCTACAAAAAAATTAACTCTTCCATGACAAACCCTTTCTAGGTAAATTGGTTTCTTTAAATATTAAAAAAGAGTTTATTTCCTTCCACTTAGCTTATTTTTACCACCAAAAGAAGCTTGTTTTTCAGATTAATATTTAGTAAATAAGAACAAAGGTCAAATGGCCATCTCTTCATCTGTTAAATTACTAAATTAAGCATGGAACATCTAGAGGACGATCAAAAACGCTGCCTTGAACACGAAGCAGAACAAAATAAAAAGAGAATACTTCAAAACGAGATTGACTGAATAAAAGATAGACAGGCATAGAAGAGGTTTTTTGGGAGGCAGGGGAATGTTCATGGTGATGAAGAGGAATATGAATTAGCAGAGAGAGTGTTCAGTGGGTAGGCCGGGTTGGGTTTCTAGCTTCAGCGTTGTCAACACTCTCCAAGCACAAGAAAAAGGGTTCACCCTTAGAACAGGAGCTCGCGTCACCACTTGTGCCAAAACCGCTCCAGCTTTACAACACGGCCACTCGACGAACATGACACCGGCACTTGGTCCAAAACAGCATGCAGGACCAATTCTGTCATGGTCCCGGCCGTCTGTGATGAATGTTCTCGCCCCACATGGCTTGATCTCGCTGATCTTCCTTCTCACTCCCCTCCAGGTTTTGATTTCCTTGATTCCAAGCAAAGTTTGTCACACATGAGCCATCGGGATCAAAGCCTAATGATCTGAAGATGTCTTACATCTGACATGTGGGGCTTAACTTACTGCTCATGGGGCAATTGACTGAAGCAGCCACTTGCAAAACAAAAGGATCCTATACTCACAAATGGGGGTAAGCTTACAGAATACAGAAAACGATATATGTATAAATGCGTGTATTTCTGAGAGTGCTGAAGTAACAAGAACACGTGTTCTTGTTTAATGTTGTTGTGGTGGGCCGATAGCAGTGCAGTCCCAGGGAGAGATGGAGTAAGTTCTGCGGCTGCTTGTATTTAGGTTTAGGAGTGTCTGATGACAGCTAGCTGTTCTTGAATGTGGCTTCAAGCTTCCCACACTGCAGCTCCGGCCGTGGGTCTCACTGACGTCAAAAGGTTTTAATGTGACTGACAGCCAGCTGGATCTACAGTCAGACAAGGAAAACGACTGTCTGAACAGAGAAACAAACAAATTTTAAAAAGTGAGTCAGTGTGCAGCAGACACGGGTTGGTTTGCATGACTGGTTTGATATTTTTGGTAAATTGCATTTATTCAGTTTCATGCCGAGAACTAAACAAGAAGATTGAAACCACTCAGCAGTGCATGCGGTGAACATGAGACTGCAGCCAGCAGCCAGTTGTGTATTTTAAGTACAGAAATCTTTGAACTTGTTTTTGTGTGGATTAAACAAACATGCATTGAACTTCCCTTACAGTAATACATCGGCACTTCGTTATTGTGCAGTCAAATTGTTTGTTTAATGGACTGCTGCAATTTTATCTCTGCACTTTCAGCGCTCTGGTTCCCAAATATATTTTCTTTTTGGAGAAGCACACTGGAACTTACTGAAGTTGTTAAGTTTATAAGTGAGTTCTGTGTGCAGATGGGGCTAAAATTGATGTGGGGATAAAAATGATAAAGTTTACAACTGCATAGAGAATTGATACTGGAAACGTGAGACGCAAGCTAGCCGCCTAATGTGTAAAATAGCTTGCCTTTGCGCATTAGAGCTAGGTCCATTGGCAGATTATTTCAGTTATACAAAATATTTTTTCCATGTTATAAGTGAAATAATCTGCTGCTCACTGACTGATGGAGATACACCTGTGATCTTGCAAGGATAAGCAGGTATGTCTAATAGATAACAGAATAAAAAAAAACATATGAAATATGTTGTTTCATATTGCTGCATGTGGATCTTTATGTTCTGTTTCTCATTGTTCCAGAAATTCTTAAACAGCACTATATAAATATCAACAGAAAAACACAGAGAGCATAATTTTTATGCAGACAAAACATACATGCAACAATTTGTTATCATGTTCTGCTTGGTGTATGTGGGTGTCGTTTTGGAACATGCTTTTAGTGGTGGGAAAGCACAATCCAGTACATCCTTTTTGAATTACAACTGCTCAGTTCATACCTCATTTCCCACAAAACGTTTTTGTGTTTACTTGAAAAAATAGCTTAAATAGATGTATGCACAACTCTTTTATCGCATGTCCCTTCCCTGAAATTCACTCTCCTTGATCTGTTTTTCTTAGTAAGAATTTATATGAAGTGAAACACTTGGGCTTTCATTGCTTGAAGACTGTTTTTATTAAGGCTGTGGATATTTTATGGTCAAGTGGAATGAATTACATTTGCTAAATGCAGTCTGTTGTTTTAGGACTCGTGCAGCTTCTCGATTAGGGCAGTCATTTTGGTCTACACCTCATTCTGCAGGCCATAAAGAGAGAAACCTCAGAGAATGTGCATGTGTAAGCTGTGTGTGGAAAAACAATGACACAAGAATAGAAGCAGTAATCTGAGGAAAGAAAAGTGTGTTTAAAAAAAAATGAGAGGGACAGATCAAAAGGCTCCTGCGAAATATGAGAGGCTTTTCCATTTTCCCCATGGTTGGGCACCGTGCAGACAGAACCCCTTTTTATTTTCTTGCACACACACACACACACACACACGCACACGGGCATTAACACACACATTAACACAGGTTTGCAATCTCACTGACCACCCAGCCAGTGGTGCCCCCCGGGTCCCACCTCTTACCTCGCGCTGAGGCGGTGTAGCTGAGAAAAACTACACCCTTCACTTCCTCTCCCTTCATACCTACCTAGTTCCTCCTTTCCCCACCTCCCTCCCTCACTCAGTGCTCTCATTCATGTTGTAACAACTCGTAAAGGAAGGAGACTTTGACCCCCCTCAGTTAAAGGTTCCCAGTCGCCCTTGTTCATCTACTCTGCGTATGAGTGTGTTAGGCAAATTCACAGGAGCAACTTTTACCATGTTCGAACATCCTGTCCGAAGTTCCCTTGTAAATATCTGAAATAATAAAGAGGATTTTATTGAAAATAAACATCTGACCTGTGCAGTACTGCTCTACTGATGCTCTGGTCTCATTAGATAGAGTGACCAGTTCGTCTGAAACCAGCCTTTTTTATTATTATTATTATTATTATTATTATTATTATTATTGTTATTATTATTATTATTATATTTTTTTTTATATGTGTATTTTTTTTTATTAGATTACATAGAAGCATTTGAGTCTTAACACTGCCCTATTCAAATCATTCAATGAGACAGTTCAGATGTTTTCACTTAACCAGTGAAGTAATCTTGCAATTTGCAAATATGTGTTGCAAGACCTTTCAAAATGAAATTGAAATCCCTACTTTTCTTTGTTAACGTCACATTTTCCTATGACATATTATAGCAATAAAGAGGATCTTAATTAGCCCAAGATTTATCTGCATATTGTAATGCTTTCCAAACTGAAAGTACTGTCAAAATAACACTTATAGGGACACTGAGTTTTTCATTTTCCTTCACTGTTAAGTGACTTGTGTTTATTAGTGTGTCTGACCTCCAAGTAGAAATAACTACACATTTCCTAATAACTCAATATCATCTTATTTTTTTCTTACAAAAATGAAAGTGCTGCTTTTATTTATTTGTTTTTTTTTTCACTGTTAACAAATCTATGGAAGAAACTTTTAAAACACTTCTGGATTATCTCAGTAATTGAAGATCTATATTTAAATAATAAAGTAGATGGTAAGTCTTAAGTGGTTTTAGTATTTTTTACAAATGAAATTTCAGCCCCCATGAGGCAATGCACCGGTTTTGCACAGCTATAGATTGACATTTTGACCCATGCTTTGTGCCAAAACAGCTCAGGCTCAGGTTCTGCAGGTCTTGACACATTCTCTCTGGTATTTAGGTCTGGACTTTGATTGAGCCACCCTAAAATATAAATATACTTTGATTTAAACCACTCCATTGTAACTTGGTCTGCATGTTTAGCGTTGCTGTCCTGCTGAAAGGTAAACCTCCAACCCATCTCAAGTCTTCAGTCTATTTAACTCCATCAGTCCCCCACCAACGTTGTCCAGCGTCTCTGCCCCTTCTAAAGAAAATCATTTCCTCAAATACCAATTCCTTTCACAACTGCTGGGATGCTAGATTGATTCAGGGTGATGTGCAGCATTTTCTCACAACACATGGCTTTGCATGTAGTATGTAAAATATGTTTGTTTCCTTTACATACCTGAGTTTTAAGAGGCTTCAACAATGACTTTCTTTGTTGACACTCCTCAGTGGTGGCCACATTTGTAGTGCGTAGGACCAATGGTATTCTGTTCACACATTTTTTCACCTAATATATGAACTTCTCTGGAGTCACCTTATTGCTTATTGCTCTGATCAACACTTTTCTTGTCCAGCCTTTCAGTTTAAGTGATCAGACAGCATCATTCTCTTCCAGATGGTAAACAGAACCCTCTGAGATGTTCGAAACTCCAGATAATGTTTTATAACCTAATGTTGCTTTAAACTTCTTGTCTGCTGTGTTTCTTGGTCTTAATAGTGCTGTATGTTCATTAATGTGCTGCCTGTGGGTATTTTTATATTATGATAAAACTACACAGGGGTGGGTTTTATTTAAAGTAGGTGAATGCAATGATTGTATTTAGATTAATAGATAAAAAAACAAATGTTACTTTTCTTTCAGCTCACAGTTTGTGCCACTTTGTGTTGGGCTATCAAATAAAATCCCAAAACAACGATACTTAATTTTGTGGTTCTAACGTGACAAGGAGTGTGAATACCTTTGGGAGTTTGTGCTCTTTCCATGCTCTTTGCCAGGAAAGTACACAGCTGGAACAAATGTGCATTTGTTTGGCTTTTGATTCAAAAGCAAAATTCCTGTTTTGCACAACTTTTATGGATTTGCAGATGGCACCAGTGTTTTGGTGATGCACTAAGCAGCTGCTCTGTGTAAAAGAGCTTAGCAGTCACAAACAATTCTTAATTTTCTAACTGTGCCCAACCCTTATTTTTTGTGAAATCTTTAGTTTGCATCTAATAATAAGCTGTTTGAATATCTACTACACTTTGTAATTGAATTTGCCGTCTTTTTAATGGAACCAGAAGGCATAGGCAGAGTGTGTTAATTTAACCCCTGGAGGCCAGCTAAAAGGGCTGACAGTGACAGACACTCGTTTGCAGCATGGCAACCCGACAGACGTTCAGATCGGCCAGTCAGTAAAAACAGACAGGCAGAGAGACTGACGTGGACGTGCATGAAGGGAGTCAGGGAGACGAGACCAGCCCAACAATTATTTAGTGAAAGCAGGCAGAGCCACATGTGGAAGTAGAGGCAGGGGAACCAAACAGAGGTCAAAGGGCTTCCTGCCTCTGGTCCCTTGTGGAGCTGGAGCATGTAAGTCTCACCCAGAGAGCCCTCATTTTTAATCAAGGTTATGATGACAGTTAGTACATCAGTGATTTCAAGCCAAGACCAAAGTTTATTTAGGGTCAATACTTGATTATTCTTTATCGTCTGCATTTCACCACAACCTGTTTAAGTTAACCGGTTAGACAGTAGTAAATAAAAATGGACAATATTACAGGCTTAGCTTGACATTTTTCAGTCCATTGCCAATATTTATTTAATATTCAATTACTGGGGTTAAAGTGTTTTTTATAATAGAACAGTATTAAACCAGTTATTGAATTAAACTATTTTATTTTGTTCCTTATTTAATTTCCAAAGCAGTTTTTTGTTTTTTTTCGATGTTGTTAATATTGAGTTCAAAGAATACTGGGGTCTGATAATATTTGATAACTGCTGTTGCAACAGTTTTGAGCTGTTTGTCCACTTATACGATTAAGTTTAATAAAAATGCAATACTTTAAGTTAATAGATATAAAATATCCCATATTACAGGCATCTTCTGTATGACATTTTATTTAAATATTGTATAATACTTCACAAAATGATTTCATAGTAAAATAAAAATCATGACAACTATGTGAGCTAAGGTTTTTTAACCGGTTAAAACAAAATGTGTTGTGGAAAGATTCAAATATTCAAAAGCAGCATCTCTTATTAACAGTGGAAACGTTGAAATTAGCTTTCAATTTTGATTCCAATAACTTATCACTTTCAAACTCTGAAGGTTAGTACTGTGTATGTTTAACTAATGCTTTTCTAAATCTGCTCAGGTTTCACATTAAAATACCGCCATCCTCCCATCATTTCTCCATCTGTTTCGGTCGGCATTTCAATCCTTTTCTCTTTTTCATTTAATTATTGAATAAAGCTGCCGGATCAACAAATCAATTATTGACTATTTTCACAGGATTTGCCGGCATATACAGGAAATATGTAAAACATTCTCCCCCCCCCTGCTCTGAACTCCTAGTGGACACAGTCAGAAAGCATGGGTTTCTGGGGGTGTTCAACATATGTGTGTTTTTCATGCATGCCATTGTTTAGTCAAGTCAGGATGCTTGCGCATGTTTCTCTCTCTCCCTCTCTCATGTGTGTGTGTGTGTGTGTGAGAGAGTGTGTGTCAGAGTGTGTTTATGGGCCACTGCAGCACTCTTTATAAACACATCAGTTGGGCTGACAGTGCACAACAGGAGGGAGAGAGGGGCTTTCAGACAGCCTGGGACAGAGGTCTCGTAAAAAATCACTTCTAATTTATTTCCCTCCAAATTAGAAAGTGCACGCTCACACCTGACTAAATCATCACACGTCAACTGGAGACGGCCCCCCACTGCATGCTGACGAAACCCGATCCCAGTTTTGCCGCGCAGGCCCAAGCCAGGCCCCGGCAGAGAAAACACAGTGTCACGCCGCATACATACACAGCCCTTAATGGCTTTTGCAGATGTGTTGCTCCCGATAGCCCCTCGAAAGCCTCATCACTATAGCTCCCCACCTCTTGACCTACACATTTGATCTCGCCAATGCAAGTCATCAAAGCTTTATAGACTATTGCATTTTTGCTCACTTGTAGTGGGTTGCATGCCCTCCACATACCCTGTTGCTCTTTTATCCTCCTTTTCCACCAACCTGCACCAAGCATTCTCCATTCAATCATTTAATTGTATTTTCACTGTATATTTGAACTCATCCAAGCTTTTATTTTCCCTTTTTTGTTTTAGACAATTTCTAAAGTAATCACCTCTTTGTCTTTGCACTGTTCTTTGAGGTGGATTCTCTGTGGTCTGATGAGAAAAACATATGTTATTACTACGCATTTGACATGGCAACCATAAACTTGACAAACACTAAACAAACAGCAGGGGTGAACTGCAAGACTGGTTGGGGCCAAGCGAAGCTGTGTGCATGTGTGTGTATGTGAGAGAGTCTTAAAATGTATTTCACAAGATGCAACTACCAACTGAGGTGTCACCTCAATGACTCATGGCAGGTCTGGAAAAAAAGGGAAAACCAAACCTGAGTACATAAAAATTGGATTCAAACGAGCTATATTTATTGTCAGATCAGGTGCTTTGTGAATGTAAACCTGAGAATTTCTCAGAAAACTCACCAAAATTAAATCTGATTGAATTTAGTTACGGCTATGTTATTTGTTGTTGTTGTTTTTTTGTTTTTTTGTTTTGTTTTTTTTTCTTAGGAGTTCCAAATCTTTTGCAGTTCTGCTGCTTATGCAGACAAAAGCCATTTCACGGAAGTACTAGACTTGTCAAATATGTCATGTAGATCAGTCATGCATTAAACCTTTTCTTTTATGAAAATAACATCGAAATGGTTATAGGTACCACATCATATTCTGTACATGCAGATTTGTCAAAATAACAGGCTTTTTTATGGTCTTTGGTTTAGAATTTGGATAACTTTCAATAATATTTATGAAATCCATTTTAAATTGTGGGACATTTGGTTTTGTCAGTTTGACATTTTGTTGCATAGACGCTACACTTGCAATTGTGGTCAAAAGATTACCTATGGTCATTATTGTCTTGGTTTGTTTAACTGATCTCATTGGATATAACAGTTTGCTGAACAATAGGAAAGTCCACCGAGCTTGGTAAAGATCTGAGAGTTAGAACAGTGTATTTACACAAGTTGGGAAAGTCTTTTGGAGCCATTTCTAAAAATCTGCAGATTCCAAGTTGTTCACATCGCAAAGAAGACACGACCCAGCATATAACAGAAGACTCAAACTGCTTATCTAAAATTAAAGGAAATATGTTAGAATGGACAAACCTGGTATCTTGTTTTAAGGGGGCTGGGGAGTTATTTGGTGACACAAGACCAACATTCAGCTATTTAGCCAAAACGGAGAAGTCATGGCAAGATTTTTAACTTGTGAACACTTTACCAACAATCAAAGATGGTGATTGCAGCCTGATACTGTGGTTCATTTCCCATGATAGTTGAAGTAATAAGATGAAAAAGGACTGTTTTCAACATCACCACAAATCTACAAATACTGGGTTCAACTAAAGGCACAAAAAGGTGCTTTGATATTAATCCCAAACCATGAACTCAACTCTGTTTAAAATGATTGAACTATGTGTAAAAGTGAATTTACCAGAATTCAATTCTGCCATTTCTGTGTGGAAAATTAGTCAAACATCTAGTCAGTTCTTGATTACCAAACCTGGGGTTGAGCTACAGCTTGTTAATAGACATTTACCAAAGTGTTAAGTCTGAAAATATTTCTGAACCTGTCTGGATTAGAGAAAATGCTCCCTCAATCAAAACTTAATTTTAATTGAGGGAGCAAACATGGTGATTGTAGCCTGATACTGTGGTTCACTTCCCATGATAGTTGAAGTAATAAGAAAACTTGAACCTCTTACGTTATGCTGAGTGTATGTGAACATCTGAACAGTACTGTGGGCAAATATGGAAGTTTGTCTAGGATTCAGATTACACTTTAAAGCCAATTTTGGAGCTCTAACGTTAAAATCTATTAAAGAATACTTGTTTGTCATAGCATCCGCAAATCACTTCGAAACGTAGGGTTTTTGCTCTTTTTATTCTAGTTGGACATGAAATTTTTACTGCAAGGAACAACATTCAGTTCTTTTGGATTTACTCTCCGTTGACTAAACTATTCAGATGAAACAACTGAAATAAATCAGATTCTTCGGGTGAACTTAAAACCTTGGCTTTGTTAGGCTAACTTCTCAGACTGTCTGTATATCACCACGGCTGACTGACCAGTCAAGCATGCATATTCAAAACACAGTTCTGACCTTTACCTTCCCACTACAAATACTGTCCCCTGTCATTAAATGATGAAGACTGTGGTGAATGAGTCGAAAACCAAACAAAAAAACAAATCTCAGCATGCCATGGAAAAACAAAAAGTGCTGAAGGGGGCTGGGAGAGAGAGCGCAAAAACAACACTGAACAAGCCATAAGGCACAGTTCATGCGAAGAAAGTGCCTCTTTACAGTATGTACACTCATAAAAAGGCCTGCCGCGCATGAATCAACACATAAGCTCCACTAAATATAAATGTAACATAGAAAGGAAGAAATACAAACAAAGGGAGACAAACGAACAGCATGAAAAAAGCACTGGTTGTTGCTTTCCCAAATCCTTAAATTTAGATTTTGTTTGATCTCTTAGATCTATTTTGAACAGAGGGAAGAGTAAGTTAACAAAAGGCAGTAAAATGATGAAACCATTGGAGAACAGTTTTCAAATTCAGCCCAATGTCCTGAGGTCTGAAGTAAAGGCTAATAGGGAATAAGGAGAAAATGGCAAAAAAAAACAAAAAAAAACATTTTGGGGGTTTGCCATTGCTTTTGTCTGATTTCACCCATTTAATCTGCGTAAGAGAGAAACTGCTCCATTTTCTCTTCTAATTTGATATGAAACATGAAAATGAAGTATTTACATGCATACTCCATGTGCATATTAACAATAAAACCTTGACTTAAAATCAGTCAGAATTGCTAAATAAAACTGATTTTAACAAACCAGACTTGATTAGACACACACCTTCTGGAACGTTCCAATTATTTCCCATGAGTCCACAAAATATTTTCTCAAAACTCTTGGGGATCGTCAGGACATGTTTTGGTAGACATGAGAAACAATTTTGTGCCTTTGTGGTCACCAGTGGTTTTGGCATAGGAACTCTCCCATGGATGACCTTTCTCCCCAGTCTTTTTCTTATTATTGAAACTTGAAAACTTAGCTTGACTTAGGCAAATGACTCCTAGAGTTATTTTATGTTGTTCTGGGTTCTGTTTTACCTATTTGTTTATCACTGTGGTTAACCAGAAACCAAATGTGTTCAAAATGGCTTTGCATTTTTAAAAACTGGCTTTGTTAATTCTTCAAACCCAATTAACATCATAGATTTGGTCTCTGACCTCTTCTTGCAATGTAGATCAAGTACTGATGTGTTAATTTTTTAGATCTTTTACTACTTCATGTCATCTGGCAGGTCACAGTCAAGTAATTTCTTGATCCTGCAAGTTCAGAATGTGATCAGGCTGAGGCCTGGCAAATGAAGTCAAACACAACAAAGTGACCTTCAACCTAAACAATAAGAGTGTACGAAGTTTTACGCTAACTTTAAAATTCTGAGGAATTCCTTAAGAAGTCTTTAAGACTTTTTAAGGTCTTAAACACTTAAGATCTTAAGTCTTCATTACATTACAGTGTAATGAACATCAACCAATCTTCAGAGATTGGTCGATCTCTGAAGCTCAAGCAATATTTGCAGAAAAATTTGAAATTAATAAGCAATAATAAAAAAGAGCTAAACTGTACATTTCTTCAAAACACTGTTGTGTATCAAAACAAATTGCATTTGACAGGTGTTCATTATAAATTAACTTAAGTATATTTTTTGTCATTCACAGTCTCAGTTGATGATAAATGTTTATTGTTATGTGCAGTGTATTGCCTGCAATAGAACCCTGCTGTTATTGCACATGAAATGCAAAAATACCATAGTGGCTTTTACTTTCACAACCACTGCTATGCTCAGCATTCAGCTCATGTTTTTGCTGGACCACTGCTCAGACAACTTCAGCAACTTTCTCCCTCTAACCTGTACCAGTTGGGATGTAGTTCCCCAGAGTGTTGACCGGGGCAACCTGCAGCCCAATTCCCTGTCCTCTCATATCCTGGTGTGAGCACAGAGGCCACTGGCCCAGTCAGCAAACCTCTGAACTCCATTGCATAATGGCAGAGGAAGTCATCCGTCAATGCAGCGGACTGGGATGGACCTTAACCCTGTCCCCTTTTTCTCACTCTCTCTGAGGGATCTGCTGCTTCCAGTGTTTTAAGGGTGACGGGGCAATGGGGCTGGAGTGTTTGTGTAAGCCTAAATGGGTCTGAGGAAGACAAGAGGAGCAATCCACACAACTCCAAAGGGAACGTTTCTCTGTGTGTGTTTGTCCCTCCCTAATGATTTATTGTGACAAATGATCAGCCATGAACAAACAACAAGCAAGCCGCCGGCCTGTCCACACAAACACACAAACATGCAGAAGGAGACAGACAAACAGGCCATCAGGCAGAGTGATGGTCGGCCTGAAGCTGATCAATCACACTCAACAGGAAAGGATCAGCGGGAGTTTTTGTAAGTTGTGTTTAGCAACAAATGGTGGTTTGCGTTCATGTGCAGTCCCTTGCAAAGATATTCATACACCTGAAAGTTTTACGTATGTCGCGCTATAAACGTCAGTGTTTTCTATTAGGATTTAGCAACAAAAAAAAAACAACAGATAAAGTCCAAGAAAAATGACATTTTGTTCAGTTATTCATTTTCCTACCAAAAAGATTTCAAAAGCGTGTTGCATATCTGTTAATCCCCTTTTACTTTGTTGTCATGAATAAAGTGCAACCAAGTGCATTACTAGCTGACTGAGTAAATTAGGTGCCTCTTTATGGACCCGACAAACGAAAAATGTTCGTTTAGCAATAGACACAGCAGACATGTCAGTTTACAGTGTTAGATTACAAAATAATATACCAAGCTTTGAACTTCTCATGGTCAACTCTTTTCTTCATCACGTGAAAAATGTCCCAACTGGAAATCTTCCAATGTACGGCCAACAACCTAAATTTTCGGGGCTGGAGGGAACGGTATTAATCAGAAAAGCAGCCAGGGGAACCAACACATTGAGGAGCTGCACGGAGCAAAAGCTCAAGTGAGGGAAGAAACCCCAAAAATCTGGTCTTTATGGCCGTTGTTCACACATAACACATCCTGATTGCGGTTTGCTATAAGGTTCTCTGGTCAGATTAGACAAACATTTAGACAGGCTATTTTGAGGGATGCTAACACTGGACATCTCCTTGAACACCCCATCCCTATCCTGCTATGAGGATACTTCACTGCAGCAGGGAATGAGAATATGGTTAGAGATGATGGATAAAATACAGGATCATGGTATTAGATACCCTACAAGAGGTTGCCAAAGTACTTGAAAGATGAAAACAGGTTAAGCTTCAAACAGGGCAGTGACCCTAAACATACAGGCAGATCTCCCATGGAATGGTTCATATCACAACATGTTTTGCGCTGGATTGACCCAGCAAATGTCTGCAGCTAATTTCAGCTGCAGGATTTCAAGTCCTGTAGTGAAACGGACGGTATTTGTTTTCTGTCCTGGATGTGTCACTAGATGTGTTTTCCATCCAATCTGAATGAACTTGACTCATTTTGCAAATAAGCATGGCCAACGAGTGAATAGTTTTCCAAGGCATCTGTCTTGTCTGCACACCAGCTTCAGTTTATATGAGCACTGAACCACATGTTTTTGACATGAATTTATGTCCCCAGTAGGTTTGCCAGTCATGAGTGTGCATGTGTTTGTGAGAGAACAAGTGTGTGGGATGTAACCAAAGCCAGGTCGACACAACACAGCAGCCTGTTCAAAGGCCTGTTTGTATTATTACAGCTTGTCCAGCTGCTTGGGACAGACAAACAAGACTTGGAGCTCCGAGCTACAAAACACAGGCCTCCCACCCCATCGCAGAAACCCCTGCGGTCCAGCCCAACCCTGCACGCTGTGGCTCTGAAATGGACAAACAGACGCCTACAAGTAGACAAACTGCCAGCCAATAGAGGAAGTTTTTGTCAGAAGGAGATGAGGAATGAATAGAAACTCAAATCAACATCAAAACAATGTTGTTTCAATGATTTTTGTGAGCTTAGACCGCACAAAATTGGGCCTTTTTACAAGTTTTCTCCCAAATTAATATTTTCACATTTGACTCAATACATACATTTGCCTTAAAGGATGAATATAAATTAAAAGCAGTCCATCATGTTTACTTATTTAAAATAGATATAAAACTCTTGAGTCAACATTTGCACAGTGAGGGCCAGTGGTCCCTTGCTTCACTCCCCATGAACTATATGGAAAATGTCTACAGGTTTCTGAAGCACAGTGTAATGAGTAATGTTACCTCCTGTCAAAATATTGTGTCTCCATTCCACATTTGCTTTTTAAATCTCACATATTTCTCTGAGCAATTGCCCTCAAAACAAAATATTGCCTTATATACACAGTGATTGACTTAGAGGGGAGATGAAAATTAATGCCTGTGTTTTTAGTGCTCACTTTTTGGAGACGATATTTCTTCCCGCCTGTGTACTCAGTGTGCACTCAGCTGCCCTCTGAACGGCTCTCTTCTCTGGAGATCTCCCCAAATGGATCTGATGTTGGTGATTAAGATCAGAGTAAGCCAACACTCTCGCTCCCTCGCAGCTCCCGCTCCCTCTCCTCCTTTCCTGTTCGCCTCATCCCCATGCTTCCACTTCCTCCCCCCTTCCCATCCTACACCCACTGTCCTCATCACTCGACATCTATCCTTCTTACTCCTCTATTCCTCATCTGTCCTGCTCTCCTCCTCCTTCTTCCTGCTCTCTCCTTTAGCTCCTGCTCCCTCTTTGACTCAGGGTCCCTGTGTGCCTGTATGTAACATCAGTAAAGCTGTCAGGCAGCCAGGCCAAGGTAAACAGCCCAGCACCGGGTTCAGGGGTGATGGGGGCCGAGATGTTTTTCCTCAGGAACCCGGGGACCCCTGGAGATTTCTGACTGGGGCCAGGGAGGGGCCAAGGGGGAAGACAATCCCTTAAGTTGCCCCCCTGAAAAACACACATAACCCTGGTTCTTTTGCTCCCCTTTTGGATCTTCTGCTCATCATTTTTTTTCCCCCTTCCTGGTTCTTGTGTCGTTTTGCATCTGTGTACACACAGCAGCTCCTCAGCAGCTCCATCTTCTAATTATCCATCTTTCATAAGAACTCTCACACCCTCCTGCTCTCTAAATTGCACTCGGCTTCCTCAGTTCGCGTAAGTGATGCGCTTACATGTATGATGAAATCTTGATTGGTTTTAAACACACACAGTTACATTTTCATTTTGAATGTAGATTTACAACTGATTATTCTGGATCTGCTTCAATGTTGATTTGTTTGATTGATTTCCTTGTATTGCAAACAGTCTTTGTTCTCCTGGGAGCAAAGGATCATTTTAGAGTATAGTTGATCGTTTGAATGAACCACTTTTTGATGATGATGGTGATGATGATAATATTTTTTTTATTTCAGATATTTTCACCAAGAGAATAACACAAAATAAAGGAAGCATTTGCATTTTTTTTAAGTGTACCATACGTACACAAATACATGCAAAATACACTACTTATTTGGTAACTATTTGTCTGAAAAGGGCCATGAAGAAGTTGAACTTATTTAATCATACACTTTTCCCATCCTATATTATGACCTGAATAATCTTCCCATTTCCCTTCTTAATCAAAAGTAATTATTTGGCCAGATGTAAATAATATGCATACTCCTATACACTTACACACATGCTTACACAGTATGTATATATACATAAAAACACACATATGCCCAACTCGTTCACAGTGCTTTAATTCCAGTCCAAATTCACCTCCCCTGTTCACCTTTTAATAATAACCATTTAGAGGCTTAAATTCTCACACAACCTCAATGCTTCAAAGTCAGAATTATGGGTTAAAAAAAAATCTGTGCTCTTTGGCAAGTTTATTCCAAATCTTCGCACCACTGACAGATTCAACTTCTCTTCATGGTTGTTTGAAGACTGAAGGTTCAACAACATTAAGGTCGTGAATTATGACATAGCGCTATAGGGGGATAAAATTTTTACTGAATTTTTATATCAGTAAAAAAAATGTTGAATATTTTTCTGGCAGTAGTTTGTTTGTGCAGTTTAAAACTCTCCCAAATATGGTAGTTTGAGGATGTAGGAATCTATAAATAAATTGTTGGTATGGCCATACTAAACGTTTTGAACATATCAGATGGGTCTTTTCTGTAACGTCCGTAATGGTGGGAGTCAGGTTTTGTAGGTTTTGCCCGAAACTTCCACACAGTGGAATGTTTTAATTTTGAAACATAAAAAAAGTGACAGAATCAATTCTATTAGGATGAATGAAAACTTCCTTAAAGAGCCATGTAGGTCGACACTGATGATGACCTGAACTATGACACAAGAAACGGACGTTTTCATTTTTCAAAGAAAATTGATTTAAAAAATATTGGAAGCAGAGAGAATCCAATCAGATCTAACTTTCGTCAAAGTATGGACAGTACTTAAACTTCATTTTTCTCACTGACTACTGGATCTTGTTTCAAGATTAAAACTGGGTGCAGAGAATTACTTCTACCTCGTGTCAAAGATGAGAACTTTGTTTAAACTGTGGAGAAAATAGCAGTAGCAAAAGCAGTGAGCCACAAATATATCTAATACATGAAATCTGTTTGGCAAAACGTTGTCAGATTCTAAAGGTGTTTATAGCTTCATGGTTACTTTTTGTAAAGAAACTTAATGGAAAGTTTGCACTTACTGTTTCTGATGGGCTTTTAAGGGATGTTAGTTAAACAGTTCAACACTCAGGTTCACTTTAAATCCCTGGAGGCGTAAGAAACATTTTGATTCTGGATGTTGACATTTTTAGCTGTACAACGTTATTTGCAGAATAAATATTGATATCTGATATGTATATTTACAGATCTGTTCATGTTTAATGGTTGGCAATTGCGATTTGTAAAACTCCATCCATTTCTTATGGAGCATGGTCAGGAGGGGTGCTGGTGCCAGGCAAGAGGGGGTTGGGGGGGTCACACCCTGGACAGATCACCAGTCCATGGCAGAGCAACACAGAGACAGACAGGACAAACAATCATGCACGCGCACACCCACACCTGAGGAGAATTTAGAGAGGCCCAATTAAGCTGACTGTGGGAGGAAGCCAGAGCACCCAAAGAGAATATGCAAGCTCCATGCAGAAAGGGCTTGGGAATTGAACCAAGGACTCTCTTAAACAAGGCAATAGTGCTACCAACTAGTGCAGGCCCAATTTGTGAAACTGTAACATATAATCTTAAAACGTTTCCAACTACTTCCAAAATGCTTTGTGTACTTTGTACAATTCACCTCTTTGTTTAGAATTTTGGGTTCTGGAACCTTATCAAAAAATGCAAATCCAAATAAAATCCTTTCAAATGATAAATGTAAACCTGTGCCTCTTTGCTTTAGTCACCCCTGAAGAAGATCCTGAGAAATGACAAAAGTCAAATGAGAACTAGACAAAACCAAAACTACTTTGGTCAAAATATTTACTAATGAAAATTTTAAATGTGATATCAAAATTTCCATTCCTATGCTCCCTCAGACAATCTACTGAATGGAAAATGAATGAAACAGTAAGAGAGCAAAGGGAGAAAAGGAAAGTTTGTAGAGAGACAAGAAAGTTGAACCAGTAGGAGGAAAGAAAAAAAAACAGCTGAAGAAAGAGAGTGAGAAAGCAGGGAGAATTAAGAAAAGGTGTTTAAGTAAGGAGATGGGTGTGAAGTGATATTCCTCACCCAGGCATGACCCTACTCAGCTCCAGAGAGTCATTCCCTCTGAGGTAGATGGTTCAGGGGAAGGAGAAAAAAATAGGGAACATCCAGAGATTGAAAACCAGCAGCAACACACAGTGCAGAGCAAAAAAGTTATGAGCTGATTGAGTCAAGGACAGCATGCAGAATTTAAATAGAGGGAAAGAAGTCAAGAGGTGAAACAAAAGAAGAGGACAATTATCCTTTGCTCTTTACTCTGGTGCAATATGAGGGTCTACATGGAGTTTATATTTTCCCCCTGTGCATGTGTGGATTCTCACTGGGTATTCTGACTTCCTCCTGTAGCCTGAAAACCGTGATCACTGGATACATTTTCCTCTTTAAATTGTTCTTGTGAGAGTAGTTGCATTTCCATTGCAAATGTGCGCAAAACTTTGTCAATATTTGGTTAATATCAAAGCAACGCAATTGCAGTGTTTCCATTGGATGAGAAACGCAATAAACATCACACATGAGTTAGTTTGTTTGTGTGATACGTGAACAAACTTATCCGCATGAAACATGACTCATGTGCTGTGAAAAGTATTCTTATTATTGCAGTTGTATTGAAAAACATGAGTTTGTTTGTTATTTTGGTTTTTTGTTTTTTTTGTTGTTTTTCAAAAGTGGCATGTTTCCAGGAGCCAAATTTATTTTCATGATTCCAGTTTGTGCAATTATGTGCTCAATGGAAACACAGCTTATGTTGCCCCGGACAATAGGACACACTGAACAAATAACCATGCATTTACATTTGAAGGAAAAGCAGGATCGTTTGTAGTGTCCTACCTGAACTGTGACGTATTGGTGTTGGGTCACATGCTGCTGTGGGGTTGTTTTGCAGGAGGAACTTGTGCACTCCATATAATAAATGGCATTGTAAGGAATCCATTTTCTGGCTTTTAGAAAATAGCCAAGAGAAGTTTGATCTGATTTAATTTCACAGCGTGAGTAAAATGTGTCTGTGTCTTTTATTCAGTGTAAATATCCGGTTTCTGAACAAAATGCGACTTTTTGACTACGCAATTATAATATCTTTAGTTAGATTGGCCGTAATCACTTGAAACAGAAATAAATCAATTTTACATGCTAATTTCTGAATTTAACTACCCATGTGTGATTATCAGAGTTGATTTTATTGTTCAAATAAAATATATGTGAATAATACAAAAAGCCTTGTTTCATTTCTCTCTTTTTATTTTGTTTTGGTTTGTTTCATTTTCAGTAAGGATTCAGCAAGATGATGAATGACAGCCGAGAGCTTAACTGCAAGAGATCAAAACAATTTCTAATCTTTAAATAAATAAATAAATAAATTTGTGTATAAACAATGCTTTCTGTCACTCTGCGTCTCTTGGCTGCATTATGAGTTGGTCCCGTCTTCACTTTCACTCTCTGATTTTGCTTCATGAGGTAACTTAAGCACTCTTCCTCCACAGGTTCCGCTTTTCCTCTGTTGTTCTTCCTCTTCCTGTTTCCCAGCAGCCCTCAGTCTTCCTGTTGCTGCTCCTCATCAATCCCAAACTGCCACAATGGTCTGTGACAGGGCACTGACAGGGCTGTGACAAGTGTGCCACCCGGGCAGTCTGTCCCAGCCAGCCAGTCAGCCAGCCATGAGCAAAGACAAACACTTCACTTCACTTCCCTCCTCCTCCTTAAACTTTTATGGCGCCTGGTTGTGTGGGCCAGCCTCCTACCTTTGAGACCTCTTTATGCTAACTGCTCAGATTTACCTTTTGGACAGGATCAGATTGACACCAACATACAGAGGAATGCATTGTGCGTCCAGAGAACAGGAATAATAAGCCTTGTGATGTTTTTCCTCATTTAGTCTGTGTCAAAAGACATTTCATTGTATATTTGGGAGAAAGGTCTGCGAACCAGGAGGAGGCCATACTCGAAAACAAATTTACAGTGAATTTACAGATTACAGGTTGCAGATGCACACATGCACAAAGATCTTTATTTTGGTTTAAACGTGTGCATGAAAAGCTTGAGAACACCCTCCCAACTTTAAAATACAAACTAAGAGGATCGCTTTCAGTGGGCGTTTTTCCTGCAGGAAGGACTGGTGCGCCTCACAAAGTAGAAGACATCACAAGCCACGTTTCTCAAACATGAGTCTCATGCAAAATTTTACCCAATATTAAAGAAATATATGTAAACTTTTTAACTTGAAGACACAAAACGCCTTTGTCTAATCACTGTTAATTATTATTCTTTCAATTCTTGAAGAATACAATGCATGTTAATATCTGGCTTTTTATAGGGTTTCTAAATCTAAATTAAACCAGAAAACACTTCAACAGGTTGATAAGGAAATTTTAAAATTTTCATTTTATAGCAATAAAAGAGTTCAAAGGGTGTAATGTCAACTGTACAATTTTTTTAAGGTATCAGTGCCCTGAAAACTTGAGAGCTGAAAGCAGTATGCTTTCCTGGTTTGATTTTGTTTTACTTTCCAGTTTACAAGCAGAAAAAAAGCAAAACATCAAACGTACTTTTTAAAATAATGGTTTTTATGTCAAACTGAAAATCCTTCAGTAAAGTACTTACTAATGGCTTATACAGCAGTAAAATTCAAGCACTGCAAGCCTTCTTTGCACCTACACTTTAATCATTATGTGTCATTCAGCACCAACAATACATTCATCTATTTTGTCAGAAGAAGAAGGTTCAGATGAACCTAAAGTTTTAGATCTGCCCCAGCACAGAGTGTAAAAATATGTGCAGATTTTGAAAATTAGTTGTGTTTGTTAGTCTGACAAACTTTGTATTATATCTCTCTCCCTCAGACACATACATGCGCACGCATGCACACACACACACACACACCCCCACACACACACACACACACACACACACACACACACAGTCCTCTACTCTTGATCTACTTAGATCGGCAACATCTAACTGCCACTTAACCTCACTTTCTCTACTTACCCATCTGCTCGCCCCTTCAGCTTCCAATCCATCATCCAGCCGCGCCTCTCGCCCTGCAAAATGACTCTACTAGTCATGAACATCATTAACCTCCCCCCATCCAAATGCACACGCACGCACACACGTATTTACACACACATGTGATCAGATGTCCCTTTACCTCTACTTAGAGTGCAATCTCAAGCTACTCAACCTCTGCATCAGCCTCTCGCTGTGCAGGCTGTTGTTTCTCCACTCTTCTTTATGTGTGACATTTCTCCTCTGAGAAAGGGGGCCCTCAGAGTGGCCTTATCATCTTTTGGCCTTTTCATTTGGCCTGCCTTTGAACCTGTGCTTTCTGTGAACTCTCCAGCAATCACACGTATACGCACGCACGCAGACACGCTTTCACACACAGATGCACTCACATATGTAACAAAACACCCTTTTTGCAATATATCACTTTCAATTAAATTTCCACATACCCTTCAGAAAGCAAGGAGAACACACACATTTTATAAGTGAAATAAAATACAGTTTTAGGATTTTTTTTTTTTTTTTTTTTTCATGTGAGCATGTGTAAAGCATTTAGAAGCTAAAAAAAACCCATCTTGATTTAGTTATCAGATTCAATTTGACTCCAGTGGGTCGTGCTTTGTCTTTGACTCAACATGGTTTGTAAAAGGAACATTATATTGCCTACTGGAGAAGAGGCTCACATTGTTTTGTCTCTCTCTGTGTATGCGCATGTTTACAATTACCTGCTAAAAGCTGAGAATGTCAAAATTAAAAAGAGATTTTTTTTTTCAAACCTCCAAAACCACAACTTTTAATATTTACATGGCTGATTTTATTTATGTATTTATTGTATTTTTCAGATTCATGAATATACAAAAAATCCCAAGTAAAATTGTACATTTTTTAACACAGAGACAATAAACTGAAATGCACACATTCTGAGGAAATCTGTCTGTACCTCTTGCTCGGTACCCTAATGCAACCTACAGTGTAAAAGCTGCCCTCTTCAGTGAAGTGACTGTTGTTTACATTGTTGTTGCTCCTGTCCACTTCAGCAGAAGAATCATATGGACCTTTATTGTGTGTGATTGCATTTCCACTCGCTCCCACAAAAATGGGCATTCATTCATCTGTAAAGCTACTCACTTTCTTCCATAGTAAAAGAAAAAGTTATTGAAGTTATATAAATGTGATTCACAATGAAGTCTTTGAAGGAATAAGATAGTTTCAAGTGAGGAGAATTATCCGTCCTCCATGCTGAGTTTGTGATGTATGAGGTTACAGAAGAGTCAGTGAGTTGAATTCATGAATTCCGTTTATTATACCAAAATACAGCTGGTCCATTCTGACATGCTACCTTTAAGAGCTAACAGTCAAACGGTATCCCACAAGGGTTTCCCATTCTCTGTCTCTCTGAAGAGGGCTTTACCTAGTGTGTCATCCCTTTCTCCAGCTCCCATTTGCGTTTCCTAACATGTGGTTTCCTTTAGCTTTAGCTTAGCAACTAGCTAAAAGAGACAAAAGGGAAAACACAGAATTATTTATTCTCAACACAAGTCAAAATCTTATATATTAATTCTTATTCATTAGTCAACACCTTCAAGTACTTTTTGATATGATTTACAGGGCTCTTTGCCCAGGATGCCTTTGAGTCGGGGATGGCAGAAGGAGAAATGTTGGCGGGTGCATAGGCCTCATGGTTTTTGCCACATAGAAAGTTGAATCCGTATACAGTATCTCGACTGACTAAGGACATAATATGTTTTATTAATATATCTGCAGCCATATGATTATACTGAAACATAAACTCAACATAGACTAAAAACCGTTCCACATTTTTGAATTAGATTAAAATCGTAAGAGAATCCATCACAGAAAAAAACAATGGTGATTATAAATACCATTGTGATTAAAAATGAAAATTCATAACAATGGTGACAACGAAATTAGCAGTACATTGAAAATGAAATCATAAGAATTATTAGTGTACATGTTGACTGGCTAATCATACTGAAATTTGTTTCTTATTTGATATTCCTATTAAAACTCAAATAAAGGGGTTTTCAGCTTACTTAATTCATTCTGTCATTAAATGTTCTTTTCTGTTAACCTTTTTTCACACTATATTCTACTTTTCCTTTTTGTTGTTACTGTTCATTTGCTTTATTTTAACGCTATTGTTATTACTGTTGTGGCGAGTTATCTTGCTCCAACAGCCTTCTTTCTTACCTTATAAATTTTTGGCCTGTCCACCATGTAGCCTTAATTAGTTCCCATCTGTCACACTATTTAGTCAATAAGTACAATTGAGGTATATCTTTATTTGGGGGGAAAAAATTGGCCCCACACTATGACGAAGCCAAACCCACCATGTACTATCCTGAGAGGTAAGAGAGAAAAAACTTAAAATGAAATAAAATAAAATGCAGGGAATTTCATCTCTTTTTTGAAGAATCTGCATTTCTTTCAAATGACCATCAAAATCTAAAATATCGGCTCAGACTTTGACTGAGGTTTTAATGCGTATAACACATATTTCAACACTTGGATTCATGGAGCCTATTTGTGAAAACCACAAAAAAAATGAATTCTTAGTTTTTCACAAAACAACAATTATACATATCTTCTTATCTTGGCTCGTTGTCTTGAACCCAATAATCCCCATTGCCTTCAGGTTTTTATTAATCACTCGGGATCTACATCCTGTGATGATAAGATTCATGCAAAATATAACACAACGATGATCTGAGATTTACGTCATGGGCTTTCTGAAATCATTGAAAGCAATGCAAGAAAATATTACCAAGTACAGAATTATGTCAACAGATTTGTGTTTTGTTTTGTTTTGTTTTCTGGAACTTTCTTGTTGTCCTTAATCTGTATTTTTTTTTTATTTTAATTTTTTTACAAAAATAAACTGGCCTCTGTATACACCAAAGAACATGTTTAACATATTTCTATTATATGAATACACTTAAATTTAAATAAATTAGATAGCCTACTTATATAATTTCATGTTAAGATTCCTCAGATTATGTTTTTTTTTTTTGTTTTCTCTTGGTATTCTGCTTGTGCAAATCCAGTCCTCATCATTTCTTCAGCTTCCTTCTTCTTCCATCAACGATGGTGGCTGCAGAGGAGCTGCTGTGTCAGAGGACTGGAGAGTCTAGGTGTTTGGAGGAACCTGGAGGGGATTGGAGGGGGAGAGTTGCACTGCAAGTGGCTCTGCATGGAGAGCTCAGGAGAGATGGTAAAGATAGGAATGGACAGCATGGACACATTGTCTAATGGCAGTTCCAGCTGAGAAAACAAAAAAATACCCACGGACCACTAAAACATGAGGGGGGAAAACACATGTGGGTCTGGCAAGAGGTCAGATTCCAAAGCATATCTAATTCAATTTTACAATCTGTAAGAAAACACGCTTCTGCTCTCCAAGTAGTTGGAAACGCATTGTAAAATATGTCAGTTTTTACACCTCATTATGGAGCTATTTTCTTTTTGCGTTGCTGGATGGGATGCGACTTCGTTTTTTTTTGTTGTTTGTTTTTTTTTTTATTCTGAAGTTGCAATAATTCATACTAAATACAAGAAGATAGTGTAGCTATTTTTGCAGTGCGAGAAAATATGTTCCAGTTTACGGCTTAAACACCAAATGTTAATACGTCGGCCATAAACGTCAGCATGGTGGCATATGCACTTGAACTGCATATCTCTGTGTGAAAAAGGGCCACGAGAGGCTGCAGGCTCCTGCAAAGCTGCGTTCGCCGTCTTGCCGGTGGTCCAGTTCTGGCCTGGTAAAGACATTACTGCTGCATTCTGGGAGAACGGGGAGTCCTATAGACAGCGCTCACTTCTCTAAATAAACATTAGTCTTAAAAAGTTTGGCCCCGCGACCTCGGCGTGATCGCATTTCACCCCTGGATAGTAAACTTCAGCTTTATCGCGAGGTTTTCCCACTTTCAGAAAACACACTTTCACGCCGGAGACGATTGGATGTCAACTTAAACACGGTTTCGTTTTCACCTATCGGACGAGGTTCCACGGCAGAAGTCACGTTTGTCCAACTTGTCAACAGCCGCGGATGTTTTCTGCGCGAGTGTAAACACTGACATCTGATTTCATTTATAATACATAGTAATTACTGATTTGATTTTGGGTGATAAGAACCCCCTTCACGTTTTCAATCCAGATGATCATAGAAGACTTCGCTTTACAACACAGAGCAGTTACTGATCCAATCCAATCGATAACGAAATATTGTCGAGCGCATCTTTCTCTTAGATGAAGTTCAGTAAAATGCGTTAAACCCTCCAGATCCTAAAAGTAATAGCCTACTGAGTAAGTCGGCTGGAGCTACCTTAGAACTCACATGACCCTTCCCTGCTGGCATCAAAGGTCAAACAGAAGAAGGCTGCAAAAAAAAAAAAAAAAAAAAAGCGCCCGCATCATAGCGCCCGATGGCGGTGTGAGAGCGGCCTGCAGCAGCTGCGCGCCTCTATCAAAAGCCGCAGAGGAAAAGTGCTGCGGTGAAGACTTCCCTATAAGCACCACGGGATGGAGGCGCCCAACAGACAGACCGATGACCAATAGGGAGGAAGGAGAGAGAGGCGGGAAAGGGGTTAGAGAGGGGAAATGGTTATGCGGAACAGCCAGCAGGTCCTAATTTTAACTGGCTTAGTTTAATTAGATAATGGCAGAGCGAGTGAATGCGTAATGTTCCGGGATGCGTGGTCCCTCCTGGTCAATACACATCTACCCAGTTCCGTGTACTGGCGCACGGGTGTAATACGGCTCTGAAGCTAAAGTCCCAAGATTCCCCCCATTGTTATTTTGTCTGCTACACTTCTGTATTTTTAAATTCAAAGGAAGAATTAGCTCAATAATATTTGTGCGTATTATGCGGGAAACCATAGGGTTTTTTAGGGTTTTTTTTTTTGTTTTTGTTTTTCGGGTTAGCAAATAGTTGAATATCTGGGCATCTTGCTTTTTCTTTGGTTTGGTTTTAGAGACAAAATGGTAACAAAAATCTAAAATCTCTATTTGGCCAGACTGTTTCCCATGTTTTTTGGTTCCCATGTTTTTTGTGTCTTGTTCTTATTATGGCAAAAGGTTGATTACGTGAGGTTAAATAATTGCTAACTTCTGTGGACAGATATTTATTCTTTTTTTGTTGTTGTTGTTTGTTTGTTTTGTTTGTTTTTCCTTTATTTTTTTTTCAGGACTCAAAAAAAAAATCTATTTTTTAACTAGTATTATCACTCATTTGTATGTTAAACCATTTTATCTTCAATTTTGTTCATTAGTTCCATTATTTATGCTTTTAAGGACATGTAACATAAATAAAGATTTTTTGTTTTTTGGTTTGCTTTTTTCTTCCCGCCAATGCTGATGTTATTAGTCTTAAAATCCTCTCAAGGTAACTTTGTGAACGCAAACTTATATGTAACATCAACTGATCAACACGTGCAATGACACGTGCAATGCAAAGTCCAAACAGCTTCCATTGCAGAAGTGTTAAAAAGTTCATTATGTGTGTATATATATATATATATATATATATATATATATATATATATATATTTTTCCAGTGGTCCTCTCAGACCACTAACATATTGTCATTGATACCTCCTGACCCAATAAAGTATGAACTTTTCTTGTGCGTGTGCATGTAGGCGCACACGCGCCGGCCCCTGCTCCTTGTTTTCTGCAGCAGGTGTTCCTTTAATGTCTACATCACTATAGGAGCCAGAGAGCGAGGGCAGAGATGGTCCAGAGTTAATATTGTGCTTCCAGAGATGACGGAGAGGTCACTGTCCTCACTTTATTTACACATTCTAAATTAATTAAGCAGAGGATTCCTCTGCGCGTTGGAAAAACACAGGGCTGAGCAGGGAGACCGGGAGCTGCACTGATTTATAGGGGAGCTGCAGATGCGAAGCCGCGCCGCTCGCCTCTCCTCCAGGCCGGTGTAGGTGGAGGTGGGGGGGGGGGAGTGGAGCGCGACGGACCGTGCCAAGATTGTTCTGTGGTGGCTTATTGTGTGTGCGCGCACACACACACACACACACACACAAAAACATTACACAATTTTTAGGTTGACCCACTTGTCAAACTGCTCCACATGTTGGGAAAGCAACAAAATTCACCATTAGTATACAAGCAACAGTGTGTGCGCCAGGTGCTTTAGACACATTCAAATTAATAAAGAATGATGAGTATCTTTCTTTCTTTAAAAAAAAAAAAACTGTTAAGTAAGTCTGTTCTGGGTAAGCCGTCCTGTTGTCAAGTTTGATCTTTTTATTTAATGCGAAAAAGGTCAAAATGCTCAGTTTATGTTCTGAGTTGAATCTTCATAATGCTCATTAAAATGGTAAAACGATTATATTATATTATATTATATTATATTATATTATATTATATTATATTATATTATATTATATTATATTATATTATATTATATTATATTATATTATATTATATCATCTCTGTGCATTTTAACAACTTTGCAAAAAAGAAAATTAAAATCCATCGATAAGTGAGGTTATTACCTGACTTACCTCACAGGGCACTGACGTCAACAAGCATAGATTGGCTTAATGTTACGGATTAAATGTAACCTTAAGAATGCATTGATGATAATAATAATAATAATAATAATAATAATAATAATAATAATAATAATAATAATAATAATAATAATAATAATAATAATAATAATAATAATAGGTATTTTGGGGTATTATTTTTCTTTTAAGGATCATTTGAATTTGTAAAACAGTGAAGTAAAAGCTACATGTCGTTGACGTCTCTCCATAAATTACAGCGGCTCAAATCGCGGGTGTAGCGCCCAATTTGCGCATATGGAAGCAGTTAGAAAAAAAAGATGGGAATTGCCTTGAAATTTATAAACGTGTTTATAGTGACTGTTGAGTCATTTGGCTGTCACTTCACATATCACTCAGTTCTTTATTAAAAGAGGGAGAGAAAAAAAAAATGAGTAATGTCTCTGCGGTACCTAAATCAGGATGCACTCTGGTGCTGATGCTGGTGTGGGTGGTCCTCGAGTGACAACGGCGTGGAAAACATGATATTTATGGCGAGTTTATCAACAGATGATGTCCCGCTCGCATGTATGTGGGACATTAGAAGGGCGGATGAGTGTGACCCGGGTGTGCCTGATGGGTAACCAGCGAGTTTCCGTCCTGGACTCATGTCTGTGTGCATTGGAGGAGAAAACCAAGTGAACTTATTATCTAACTGTCTGTTGCAAATGTGTGCCACGGTTTGAGCCCTTCTGGTGGTTGATCCGTAGTGTGCGCATCTTCTCCAGCCTGTGTTGCAATTTTCTTTTCAGTTTTTTTATTAATTTTTTTTTTTTTTGGCCTCCTTTTCCTTCTTTAAATGTTTAACCACCCTTACAAGCGCTTGACGCGGATCTTAATGGTCTGATGCGGTGCGTAATGACTCCCTACGCAGAGGAAAAACTTCAATAGTCTTGCTAATGTTTTTTCCAGGCCATTTACTTTGCAAATTGTACATGGAGAACATCCATTAACCGAGCATGGGCAGGAGAGGCGCTAATCAAAAATGATTCCCTCAAATCCGTTCTCGACTTTCATCGGTTTCACTCAGTTCCACTAACGAGCTCAAGAGAAGTAGAAAAGAAACAAAAGGCCCGGGTCCGGATAAAGAAAGTGGTCATGTGTTGGTTTTCGTTTCAAAGACCCCTTCATCCGCGGTAATCATCTGTCAAAACACCCGCAAACTAATTCAGCCGTTTGCGCACAGATTTCTCTAAATAATGGGGAGGGTCTTCTCGCCTCCCCTCTGTATGGAAACATGTGGTCCAACAATTTTGAAAAAGACCAATGGGCCTGTTTGTCTGTCGCAGGACGAGTCCCACTGCTTCTTTTTCTATGTGACAACACGGATGGCGTGAAAGCGGAGCAAAACCGAGGGCCTTTTGAGAAGATTGCTTTTCAGAGCCTGTACGTGTGTGGCTGGACCGCTCGCTGTGTGCGCATTCAGTCCCCTGGGCCAGGGGTCCACGCTGACAACATCAACAAACGAGCAAAAAGAAAGAAAAGAAAAAAAAGGGGGTGGGAAAAAAAAGCTGCATTATTGTGGATTAGAGCCCCGATGAAAAATGCTGTTACAAATTAGCAACGAAAGCCCCCAAAGACCGTGGGGATATCCTTGTTCACTTTCAATTACAGAGTACCGAGGCTCGCTATAACGTCTCCCCCGCCCTCCCATTCATTTGGGGGAGCCTTTGTGAGTCGCTGGTCCTTTTACAAACCAGTAACAGCCACACAAGAGGAATATACTTGCCCACCGTTGCGTGATACTCTCCAATTTTGCGCACATCAACATGTGGAATCATATAAAGGGGAAATTACGCGTCTTTTTCATACCCAGACGTCAATTTAGTGCAAGCCTTAGCTGCCAATGTTGTTGTTAACACATTAATAATTTCCTCCCACTAACATTAAGCGGCAGTTTGTTTGGGAAATCCCTGACAACCTGCGCAAAAAAATTGCGAAAGACTCTGGGTCGTGAACGTGATTTCGAATAAACCCCACAGTTTAGAACCTCATCAAAGAATTTTCACTTGAAGAAACAAACAAAAAAAAAATGATAAAGAAAAGCAGACAAGTTTAAGACAAGTTTGCCAGCTCTCGTTTTGCACTTTAAGATTTTTTTTCAATTTCTTGTAATTTTGAATGCAGAAAAACTAAAGCAAAAAAAAAAAAGTTTTTTTGTTGTTGTTTCTTAAACTCACAAACATTTATTATTCTTGTCATTACAACAAAAAAGAACTGACCTATGAACATTTAGGTGCTCAGCTATTGGCAACACAAGACAAATGTTTCACAGATTCAACTGTAAGTATAGGGAGGAACGAACAATTAAAAAAAAAAAAAAAAAAGGCTGAGAGAGTCAATCACGCAACCTAGATGTATCCACTGACAACAGGAAACGATATTGCCACAAATTCACCATGTAAAAGGGGGACTACGGGAGATTGTAAAGTCAGAAACCCCCCCTTTCGTCTTCATGTGCTTTCTAAGTAAAAACCTGAGATTGCCGTCTTTCTTCTAGATATCAACAACAATAGTGCCACTATCTTACAATAAACACAATATAAATCATAATTAAATTCTCAGTTATATTTATAATTAAAAAAAAAAATTGGAAATAAGCCCCACTGGTCGTTGGTGACAACTTCAACTTATGTTAAAATATCAGTTTTTATTATTGTCATTATTATTATTTTTAATATTATTATTATTTTAAATCCCATCACCTTCTGAATGAGGACCGCAGACCGGAGTTGCAGGCCTGCGTTGTGTTTGTGTTTTATGATCTTTCATAAGTTGTCTGCCTCTCAGTGTTATGCACATATATTTACATCGCATAAATAAAGTCTCCTCTCACATTGTTAGGAAACCAAGAGAGCTCGAAGCAAACTCTTTCTTTCTTTCTGCAGCAAAAATGTTCATCCTACCTTCACATAGGACGACGTCACTATTATTATTTCTCATTCACTTTTTTTTTTTTTTTTTCAGTTTTTAGAAAGGGCAAGTGTTCAAGTTGGAGGTCTTGGTGGGAAAAGTCTGACTCTGCGGGCTTGCTTGGAACAGGCCCTCCTGGGAGATGTTCAGGTGGCTGGAAGCGGAGGTCAGCGCCGGGGTGAGCATGGCCAGGATCTGAGCCTGGCTGCTGCTCTGCGCGCTGTAGGAAGAGCCGCTGGAGTTGGCCGCTCCTATGATGTTGTCAATGGAGAAGGAGGGCCGACTCGTCGTGGAGCTGGAGTCCGTCTTGAGAGGCGGCAGGGACGGGCTGAGCTGCGGGTAAAAGGGCTTCCTCAGGTCGGTCCCGAGAAGGGAGGGCAAGTGATGCGGCGCGGGGAATATGGATGCAGGTGACGGCAAGGTGTAGGGGGCGTTGGGGAAGGGGAAAGATCCGCTGGTGTGGTGCGGGTGGAAAGGGTTGTGGGCTGCGTGAAAGTTCTGCAGCTGGAGTCCGTAGTTGTATCCATACGGCCCGTATCCGAACCCTGGCAGAAAGCCGCCGGAGTCCCTGAGGATTTCGCTACTTTGGTGTCTCTTGAAGCGCTTCCTCCTGCGCAAGAAGCTCCCGTTGTCGAACATGTCTGCGGAGTCCGGGTCCAGGGTCCAGTAGTTGCCCTTTCCCGGGTTACCGGGCTCCCGTGGGATTTTCACAAAGCAGTCGTTTAGGGAAAGATTGTGGCGTATGGAGTTCTGCCACGCGGGGAATTTTTCCCGGTAGTAAGGGAATCTGTTGCTGATGAACTCGCAGATCTCGCTGAGCGTGAGGCGTTTCTTGGGACTCTGCAGGATGGCCATTGTGATCAGAGCGATGTACGAGTAAGGGGGTTTCACAAGTGCACTTTTCCGGGGTTTGTCCCCAATCAAGGTCCCAGACTCCGCGCCGGATCCCAGGGGCTCAGACGGGCATTCGGAGCTGCTGAGCCCCGGAGAGGAACCTCTCTCCGCCGCGCTCTGGGAGTAATTATCGTCCGAGTCATTGTCCAAGTTGAACTCGTGGTGAATGTATTTCCCGTCTTTCCCGACGGATATGTCCCCTCCGACCACATCAATGTCTACATCTTCGGACAATGCAGAGCTGTCGGACATATCCGTCCCTAAAGTCATCCTTGGAGACGCAACTTCTCTTCCTCCGTCTCTCCCAGATTTCTTCTCTTTTTCTGGTAAGGCTGAAGTGCGAGAGCGCGCACACCCTCCCTTTTCTCCCCCCCTTACCAAAAGGTATTATTGTGGACACTTTATCTCCAACGAGTCAATGCACACATAGCTACAAAAGGTAAGAGACACAGAAATCGTATTGACCTGCGATTACTTTAGCATCCGAGGGTGGTTTCATTAAAAAAAAAAAAAAAAATTCTGATGCACTCGCGTAAAAAAGTCAGCCAAAGATACAGTCAACGTCTTCCACCGATAGCTGGCAGAGTTTTCTTTTCTTTTTTTTCTTCAGATGCGATGGTTTCCGGTCAAAACACTACTTTTGGGTATCCGAATGTCTTTCCAAAAGAGGTTTTACGCACGGCTTTGGAGAGGTATCCAGTCGGACTGTCACACTATCCTCCTTAGCTTTCAAATGGTATTTATAGGAGCACGTCGATCACGTGATCTTTGAGTCACAGTTACCAGGAACTGGACAGATTTTTTTTTTCTTCCAAAAAGTAATATTTGTATTTGTATTTCACATTAATCAATGTTTTATTTATTTATTTATTTATTTATTTATTTATTTATTTATTTATTTATTTATTTATTTATTTATTTATTTATTTATTTTCGACGTTCAAATAATAATATATATATATATATATATATATATATATTTTTTAAATAGAAACTGAACTCGAGACCCAAATATCGTACAATTACTGCCTCCTCATTGTGGCTCACTTTTAAAATCTAAAACTTAAACTTAAGTGGAAAGATTACAGTTACAGTTAAAATAACGTAAGTTAACGAAATCTGCCGGAATTCTACTTCTTAAAGACCTGCAGGAATATATAGGCCGTGCAGAAAACTGGGAAATATTCGATGTTGCTGATTTAATCTGTTTTTAATAGAGTTAATCAAACTAATTTGAATAGATTCATTCTATTCGTAAATGCATACATTTCTTTGCAGAGAAAAAGATACATTATTATTATTATTATTATTATTATTATTATTATTATTATTATTATTATTATTATTATTATTATTATTATATTATTTGCAGATTTTCTTAAAAAAGAAAAACGATATTTTCCACACTCGGTCAATACTTCTTGACTGTAAGTAGATGTTTTGTTTTGTTTGTTTGTTTGTTTTTTTCTTTATATGTTTATAACTTACTGAAAACGCTTGTTACATAGATGATTACATGCATGTGAATTGATGTTGTATTGTCTTACCTTTGTTACATAAATGAGTTTTTCCCTTCTTACATAAAGTAAAAAAAAAAGTACATACATAATATGGATGATTTTATACAAACAATTCTTATCACTGATATTGTTTCAAACACAAACGTGCATCGCCACGTAGGAATTGCCTCCTGCTGCTGCTTGACAGGTGAAATATCCAAGTCGCTTTTTTTTTTCGTCTCCTCTTCGACAAGGCAGACAATCATCCCGTTTGCAGGAGTTGTAAAAGGACAAATGGGATATTTGAAGACACTGAAACGTGCTCCGAGTTTCGTTTTTTTTTTTTTCTCATCAGGAATGAAACGTCAGCAGATGATAGCACAATATCTGCGGGTTCCTCTCATTCGTTAGACCGGGTTGTTATCCGTCATGCCTCCATTCAGGCTCGCACTAATAGGAGATCAGGCAGCACGAGATCAACACGTTCTACGTTTAAGAGATTTTATATGTAAGCTTTCCTCTGCTTTCCATTGCTTCTGGATATTATTCCCTCCTTTATCTCCTTTGTTGTCTTTTTGTCTGAAAAACATTTTACCAGATACATCGAGTTCAGATGAAATGTGAGATATTGTGTGACTGTTTTCATGTCTGACTGTTAAAAGTCTGAAAACAGACATTGAAGGGTTCAGTTTGTTTTTTTTGTTTTTTTTTCTCCCTGAAATGTTAGTTATTACAACTTTTTTTTTGTATTTCTATTTTTTGTTTCCATGCATATCAATAACTTACTTTTTTTGTTTGTTTCAGACCTCTGTGTTATAAAAGATCGATACAGACTATGATCTGTTTTGCTCTCAGTAATTGGAGTAGTTGCCACAACCTCGATATTTTATACTTTGACTTGTCAAATATCCCTAAGGGTCTACAGTGTCACTTCAAGAAGGGAAGGATTAAAGCAAGTATTTTACTTGCATATATTTGATTAACTAATGTATTTGGAAACTGAATTCGAGTGTCTCGGTTTTACAATTTTTCAGAAGTGTGGATGTTCATAAAGAGGCCCAGTCGCGCTCCGAATAAGCATGCTGTAGTTTGTGGTGTTCAAGCGCCACCTGCTGGTGAACTCAAAGAAAAAGAAAATCACTTGGATAAATTGGCTTCTCTGTCTTTTACGATTTGGATCCCAAAATAGAGATTTTGGAAAAATCCACAATTTCCAGTCCAATTTCTGAAACTTATATGTTTTGCTAAATAATTGTGCACCTCTGCATAAAATGCAAGCTGAACGTTGGCCAAGGATTAAAAACCGAATAACATAGTTGAGAAATCGGGGATTCGGTTTCCAACTGCAAAATAAGAAAACAGTAGGCTATACATAAATTAACAAAAATGTTGAACATGTAAGTCTCGACTAGTGAATTCAATTTATTCACTTATTTATACTCCATTTTTTTTAATTATTATTTTATTTTTATTTTATTTTATTTTTTTTTTTTTGCTGCACCACGTTTGAGCATCCAAAATACCCCATCCGCCTCCTCCATCCCCGCGTCCCTCCCGGATGTTGACCTCTGGAGGCACAACAAGCCAACGCTGTCATTGGCAGAGCTTTGACAACATATCTGTGAGGGAGCAACAGTTTCCTGAGGCGAAAAAGTAAGACAACCCAATGAACATCTTAATGTTGCTGCCATCTCGAGGCTAAAATGTGTAAATTGCTCAAGTTGTGGAGGAAATATTATTATTATTATTATTATTATTATTATTATTATTATTATTATTATTATTATTATTATTATTATTATTATGGTTGTTGTTTCGGACTAAGAGACAAAATAGTTCAATCTGACATAAACTATGTATTGTGGATGATTGCATCATTATTTTCATATTATTGTCATAAATTATGGTTATTTATGACGTGCATATTGCAATGAACTTTTACTATGTATGTTATGTTGGGTTTTTTTTTCAGTTGTACTCCTTTTTTTCCCCTAACTTTTACCTGATTTGATTATTTGTATTATTATTATTGGTTTAGGTGGTGAGGCTGCGAACGGGAAAGATAATTTGTCAAGGATGCACTTAGTTGATGAGTGAAATTTGACCAGCTAAAATTTCTTTTTGAAATATTGTTTAAACTTTATGTCTCAGCTACATTTAACAGACCACGTTGAAACTGGTCAGATGTAAGCTTATTTATTTATTTATTTATTTATTTATTTATTTATTTATTTATTTATTTTATTATCACCATTATTCATTTGCAATCTTGTTCAGAGTCAGCGCGTGCTTTTGCACGTGTGATTGTTTTGTTTTGTTTTGTTTTTTTGTTTGTTTTTGTGATTGTGGTTGTTTTAGCAAGTTCCTGGTTGACATTCCACGAAAATGTCAGCAAACATAACAAAAAAAAAAAAATCAAATACAAACACCCCAAACAAACCAGGGACACATTTAATTCTTTAACAAGAAGAAATTATTTATTTCCAGCGGCATTGTTGCCAGCAAATATCACTTTTTTTAAATTTTAAAATCTTGAGCTACATCAAACTTTTTACACATACAGAACGAAGCATTCAATCAAACAAACTGAAACGTGAATTATGAAGGAAGTGAAGCAATCTATGACTTTTTAATGTAAAGATGGAATGTTTCAAACGGAAATAGATGGCTTTGTACCTCTTTAAATATTAATGTTTTAAAATTCTCCCACAAGGGAACAAACTCGCACTTTATTACGGTCATTGCAAATGTTCTTTCAACTAAGAGGATATTATCTCACATATACCTCTCTAATCCTGTGGTGAAGTTGCCCTGTCTCATGTAGCTGTTGTTGTAGGAGTTCATGGGGTTCGGGAGGCCCAGGAGCTGTTCCGTGTGCTCTGCGCAGGAGCCGTGGCGCAGAGCCGGCAGGGACAGTCTGTTACTCGAACAGTACACCTGAGAGCCGCCGGGGGAGAACCCGGCCTGGCTCATCGAGGGCAGGTTCGGGGGAGAGGCGGAGGCAGCGGAGTATGGGTACCCTGTCGCCAGGTTGGAGGTCAGGTTTCCGCTGTTTCTGCCCAGCATGGTCGCCGCTGGGTTCACAGTCTGGGTCTGGAAGCACGCTGACGGGTCGGTGCTGGTTACAGAGCAGTTGGAGGTCATGGAGCCCAGGTCACTCAGGGCTCCGTGACCCTGAGTCATGGATCCGCTCAGACCCAGCGCCTGGGTGCTGAGCTCTCCGACCGGGCCGCCCTGCACCACAGTCTGCTGGCTGATAATGTTGTCGATGCTGAACATGCGCGGCTGCCCCTGGCCGACCCCCCCGACGGGGTCTGGTAGTGATGCATCATGGCGGGATGTGGAGATGTGGCTGTCAACTGGGAACCATAGCCGGACCCGATCCCGGCGTACAGCGTGTTGGGGTAGGACGGCCTCCCCATGGTGGTTGGTGTAAAGGCGCTGGAGCTCTGCATGTAGCCCGGATAGGTACTCACATCGGTGCGCTTGAACCTTTTCCTTCTCCTTAAAAAGCTGCCGTTGTCAAACATGTCCTCTGCAGCTGGATCCAGAGTCCAATAGTTGCCTTTGCCCGGCCTGCCGGGCTCCCGGGGGATCTTCACAAAGCAGTCGTTGAGGGTCAGATTGTGGCGGATTGAGTTCTGCCACTTCTTGGAGTTCTCCCTATAAAAAGGAAACCGCTCCATGATGAACTTGTAAATGCCCCCCAGGGTGAGCTTCCTTTCGGGGGAGTTGGCAATGGCCATGGCGATGAGAGCGATGTAGCTGTAGGGAGGCTTCCCTCTCTGCACTGGCCTCTTCCTGCGGCGGCTGCCTGTGGGTAGGTGCTCCTCTGTGTGGCCCACTGCGCCCCCGTCCTCCGCGCTGGGGCTGCTCCCCTGCGGCTCAGACTTGATCAGAACGTTGTCCTTAGGCCGGGCCTGCAGCATCAGTGGCGGCGGAGGCAGCGGCGAGTCCAAGCTCACATTTGGAGACATGACATCGGGGCTTGCCTCTGCAGGCGAGGGCTCTGCGGTCATGTTGCACATGCCAGAGAAGTAAGAATAGTTTGCCAGAGTCATAAAAAAAGAATAAACGGGAGAACCGGCTTTGTGTCGAAACGATCGGAAGGGGAATATTCCCTTGGATGGCTCAAGGAGGTGCGTATATTAAGACACGGCAGTCTCCTTTCTGTTACCAAAGCGAGTCCTCACTCTGCTGTTTGGGATGTGTGTGTGTCAGTACAGGTGAGAGAAAGGCGTTGACAGTTTTATAAGACCGGGCAGGAGTGACGCCACTGGGTCCACACAGTGACGATTGATGAAAGAGGACTCACAACCCACCCACCACAAACTGACTTTATCTCTCTAAGTAGTAGATTTCGACTGATTTGAGCAGCCGGTCTTCAATAGTTAATATTCATGAATTACAATAACAGTTTCCCAACTCCTGAAATTAAAAATACATTTTGCAGAATATATATAATATGGTCTATTAACATTAATAGAACTGTAATATGCTTAATATGCTTATTTAACTGTAATTATATAAAAACAAATCAACTTATTGAATGTAAAGAACAACTACCAGATTTGTGGTTTAGAAAGTTTCAATAATTTAGGTTTGAATCCAGCTGGCTTAGTGACACCTTTCAAAGTGAAACTTGCAAACTTGCTAAGGTTAACCCTGAGGAAATTGTTGCCAATAAATGACACCTATAGGTTGTCAGGTGAAAGGTTTAAATGTAAGCACATATTTTGCAGGTTTCATCACTATTTTCGCATCATTTGTGTGTAGTACAAGATTTCTGATTTGGCAATATTTTGCCCTCTCTTTAAAAAAATATCTTATTCTCTGGATGTCACCTCCAAACTCCAAAATTCTTCAGCACAATATTGATAAAGACACATGAACATTTCTGCATCCCGTTTGTTGAAATTAGCATTTTTTTTTTAATATATTTTTTCTACAATATGAAAAAAACATCAATTGTTTATTTTTAGTTGGGCGCAGTTGACTTTTACTTGAATTTTGCAGGATAAATAAATACAGAAATTGTTTTTGAATAATTTATCCTCTCCTAACATCACAAAATAACAGTTTTAAACAGGGCGTGTGCGATTTTGAGATTTATTGAACAAATTAATAATTAGGTGCAGACACAAACATCACTGGCAAGCCTTCTTCTGTGTCTGTAAATTTGCTGTTCTTTGGCCTTTCACTGACTTTTCACTGTCTGTATGTTTAGGGCAGAAACAACATTCACAGAGCTGCACCGGGCTACTCCAAAATCTGCAGCCTATCCAGCAATTGAAAAACAATAACAACCCCCTCAAAACAAGCAATTGAGCTATCCAAGCTTTTGAGAAAGGAAAGAAAAATATCCCTACATTTCATTTTCATTTCTGGAGAGCGATAATCAAACAACCCAGTCGAGAGATGAGGACACACGTTGTCTTTTGGATTTTGAAGTAAAAACAATGTTGTGCACACAGTTGGTAGTCAGACAACACCCTTTAAGCACTGTGAAAGCCCTAGTCTTTCTTCATGATTATTTAGGCAAACCAAGAACTACAAGCTGTTTGCATGGCTTTCAGCAGCATTGCGAGATCTGCAACTTGGGATGCAAAGACAGAGCACAACAAGGTAGGGTCACAATTGAACCAACTATTTTACCAAGTTGATTTTAGTAAGAGATGATTTTAATGACCAAGGACTTAAAAAACTCTAGAGGGTACACTTGAGACACCACATAGATAGAGACGCACCAAACATCTTGAAGCATTTCAGACTATCTGGATCACAGGAGAAAAAAACAAAAACTGCGTAGAAAAAGTTCAAAAACTTATTGAACACCTGTTTGTTGTGTGGGTGAGATGCTGCTCAGATGCATTTGAGCTACTTTGTTTAAATGTAGCAATTTGATCAAACTTTAAATCTCCACATGAGATATATTCTGAAGAACAGGTGAAAAAGCAACCTGAAACACAGCGAGCAAAATGCTGAATGTGGGTAATTTGTGACATGCAATATGTTGGGGGAAAATATTCATACCTCTTGAACCTTTTAACAGTTTATCCAATTGCAAACACGTTATATTAAGAACACAGTTGTTTCATACACCCTTAATCAAATTTAAGGCAGCCAGCATTCACACACATTTTAAACAGAGTCCATCTGTGTGTCAGAATGAAGAAGACCCCAGAATTTTGTAAGAGAACATCAGTGAAAAAACAGCACCATGAAGACAAAGGGACACAGCAGACAGGGCCAGGGGTCGAGTTAAGGAGATGTTTTAAAGCATATTTAGGTTACTCAGCATTTTTCCGAGGAGGAAAACATCACAGCATCACAGGAAATAGTGTAGCAAAACTGCAAGCGAATCAACTTGATACTGAAGAGAGAGGTTCACCTTCCAGCAGGATGACACAAAACAAACAGATAGAGCTTGATGATTGATGGAAGGGATCAAATCAAATTTCTGCGTTAAATACAAAAATTTTAAAATAATGCACACTTTGAATCTTGTGTTTTATTTAGTGTACTTTATGGAAATGTAAAACAAATGACAAGTCAAAAGGGTGTGATTCTCCTTTACATTGTACTTCATTTGATTCTTATGTTGGCTTATCTTCCACTAAAGTTAATTTTAAAGAACGTTGTCCACAAGTTTTAAAGTAATGATGTTCCTCTTGAACAATCCTGCTTTGAATAAAAGTCACTCATAAAGATATTAATCGTCACCTCCTGTAGTTCTGGCAGACGTCTGTTTCACCACAACCCATCCTCTACCAACACGCAGAAGCTGGCAACCCCATCCCACAGATAACTGGAACCCCCTCCCCTTCTCACCACGCTGCAGCTCAGACATAACTAAGCCCAGCTAGCTACTCACAGCCAGTGGTTAACAGCTTCAGACAGGCGTGGGAGCAGGGATGTATCTAGGCGGGATCTGCCCCCAGAGCTGCCAGGTCAGGCAGGACAAACAGGGGCTCAGGCCAGGAAACGAGGACCCCTGCCTCAGGGTCTGCGGCCTCTTGCTAATCCCCTCCTGAACCGCCCTGCCACCCCAGCACTGACTCCATACACCTTTCAGGATATATTTGTATCTCGGTCCCATAAATGGAACAAGCTCTCTGCTATAGCTATTCAGAAAGTGATGGTTCCATTATTTTTCATATTGCGGACTGACAAATTTTGCATCAGAATGTTCTTCTGACAACAAAGTATACCATTTCTAGACTTCAAAACACAATCCAATTGACAGAAACTTTAATTACATCTTTGTATTTGTAAAAGCCGTAGTAACACTTCTAAAATGTATTACTTTTTAGTTTCTAAAAACATAAAGCTGAATGTAAAATTTGTAATTTCTAAAATGAGTTTTGTCTTTACAAAACCTTTCTGGAGATGTCCATGAATGTCTGGAGACTCTGTTATTGTAATTTGTAGATTACAGAATGATGTAAAATCTGCTTATTTGCTGACAATAAGATGAGACCATAAAATTATTTTTAATGACCTACGGACCAAGCTGTCCGGATTTGCCCCTAGAATTTAGAGCTTTTCAATCTTTCAGACTTCTCTATAGCATTCTTTTCAACCACTCATGTTTTGTTGTTGTCAGCACAAACTTGCAGTGTGTCCTTTCATATGCAGCTTTCTCAAAAGTGAGCTCTTCAATCAAATTTTAAAAAAAGAAGCAAAAATTCTGAAATTGAGAATTGTTTTGGAAGCGGTCCGGTATTTATTATCTTAAGTCTGTTCCGTCATAATACTTGCAAACATGGTGGAGCTAAAATCTGGATGGACTATAACTGGAATCATCTGCTTTGGTCACAGAGTTGAGCTATACAGTACATTCACAAGGAAGCAACCATAAAACAAAGAATGACTATTTGGAAGAGTGTCTCATTCACACTGTCAAGTATGGTGGAGGATCTGTGATGCTACCAAAGACCCTGAGAATCTTATTAAAGCACAAGGGATAATTTGGGGTTCAAAATCCAAATATGCTTTAATATATATTAATGTATACAATGGAGATTGAATTTAGCACTACCACAGAAGCTAACATTTACTGTCATCCTTGTCTCTGCTCTTACAATTGGGATACATCCAATCACAGACATGGAAAATTAGCGGTGCTAACTGGACTGGCCAGTTTGCAAGCACCAGTAAATCAGATAACATTGCACCTAGGTATGTTAGCTTCCCAGACTGCATTTTTCCATTGCTACAATGTTTGACATTTGTGATTAACATTAATGGCAACACTTTATTTGACAGGTTGTGAACAAGACTGTTATGTCATAAACATGAGTAAATCTTCATGAATATATATAACTGTTGTCATAAAGTGTCATTCAATAAATCATGACACTTTTAATACAAAGTTCATATTATTCAAAATGTCTTCATTATGACAACTTGACATTAACCAAGAAATCATGATCTGACATAAATTTGTTATAAAAAGTATCACTGATTAAACTTTGGCTTTAATACCATAAAGCTCCATCATTTTTAAAGTTTTATGAGTTTCTTAAAGTGATTTTTGTGAAAACCTGCTATGCACAAACTGAATAAATGTACACAAAATAAACACTGGGTTTTTAAAAACCCTTGTGAGATTATTTTACAGCAATGAGGCAATTCTTATACACATTTTCACCAGCGGTTTCTATAAATGTGGCCAGCAGTGCAAAAAACCCAGTGTCCACTCCAGTTTAATGTCAGGTTTACTTCTGTCTCTTCATCGGCTCAGCAAGTTCTTCAAAAAACAGAGAAAAAAAATCCAGAGAAGTACAGAGAGTGAGAGGAACAGATGAAGTTGCTGAGCAAACACTTAGAGTCCATTCATTCACAATGTGGCTCCAGGGGACGCAGAGAAGGGGGTGGGGGAGCATGAGAAAGAGGGGGGGAATGATGGAGTGAGACAGATAGAGAAAGAGAGGGAGACACACAGAGAGTGAGGGAAACACATGAGAGCGCGCATAACCTTTTTCTTGCTCAAGCTAATCAAGTACGGGCCAGGGCTCCTGAAAACGCAGGGATTACCAGGGTGCTGGAGCTGCGTTGGCCTGGGCCGCCTCTGCTCGCTCCTGCACTGCACGCTACACTGCCCTGCTAAAGCAGCGTTACATGGTTCTCACACAGACACACTCATTCATGCTCATCCACTGCTCATTTTTATTTGTGAAGCTTCTCATAAGTCTATTAAAACAGATATGGCACAAAAATTATCTTATCTGTACATTTGTTAAAATTTTCAAATCAGTTCTGTTTTTATTTTATTTTAATTTTTTTTAGCAGGATTAAATGTGTTTGACTAGTAATAAACTCTTTTTGACATGGGTAGGTATTCTTCTGTGTAGCTGCATATATATGTTCACTTTTTATGGTAAACACTGATTAACTTAAAGGAGTTTGCATTTGTCCCCCAAGACATGCGGGAAATCCCGTAGCTTTAAGTGCTGACTGAAAAAAAAAATTATCCACAGAAGCAAAAAAGTCAACCTTGTCAAATCCTGTTAAGATAAGTGCTGTAATTACACAATTAGGAAGTGAGCAGCAATGGGCACACTTTGGAAAGCTTGGCTCCGAGCTATGTGACAGAGTCTGAGAGCCCTAAGGGTCACCTTTTAGTAGGAAACAAGATGCATTACCACAAAATCTCAATCGGATTAAAATGTGGATTTTGACTAAGCCACCCCAAAACCTTCTGTTTTTATTATTACTACAGAGCCCTTCAGAGAAGAACTTTCTAGCATGCTTCAGACCATCATCCTGCTTTATAACTCCATTCAACTTAAGCTTAAGGTTATGAACTGGTGGTTGTACATTAAGGCATCTTTCACACAATGACTGCTGGAAATAGGTATACCCCTGATGGACAGACGGATGGATGGATGGACGGATGGATAGCAGCAATGTAATTGTATGAACATCTTAGCTGGACATTCACTACTTGCTGGCTTTCCTGGAAAGAGACTTTGTATATTTAAAGCATTCCCAGTATGCTACGTGGACCAGACAGGCTGAAAGCATGATGAGTAACTGCTTCCTAAAAAGGAGAGAGAGTAGCGTTGTGTCCATGCATGTGTAAGGGTGTGGGTGTGAGGTTGTGAGAGGGGTAATCATGTATGGCAGTGGTGTACAAAGTCAGCCTTCAAGAACGGGTAACCAGCATGTTTTAGATTTTTTTTTTCCTTGTTTAATACATCTGAATCAAACAGTGGTTCATCAGCAGGCCTTTTGCAGGACTTTGACATGTTGAGGAAGGAGTTGAATCAGCTGTGTTGGAGAAGAGACACATCTAAAACTCCTCAGGCGTTTGAGGAAAGGGGCTATAGTCATTGAAGACACCTCCAGTCTTCAATGAGTATAAAGCTTTTTTGAAAAATTTTAATACTTTTTGTCATTTCCTTTGACTCCCCCCCTATTCTTACATGTATTTTTGTGTTTTGAAAGAGTATCAGTGAGGTCACACTGACATGAAAGAATCCTCTAACAGACGTCAGAGTTTCACAGGACAGAGAAAGACCAGAGAGGTGGGCTCCAGACTGAGACAAGGACTTTCATTCAGGTGCTAAATGTCTTCTTCTAACACTGTCTTTCAACATGCACTTCTCTTTTTTCATTTCAACTCATAAACCAGAGATTTTCTGGTTTATGAGACAATCTCAAATCGCAAAGTAGAATCACTTGATCTATAAAACGGCTAGTTTTTCAGTTTGTTTTTTTTAAACCAATTAACCCAAAAAGAGTGTGCTCTGTTTATATCACCTCCACTAAGAGTAGTTACTGTCCATTGCAATACAGGTTCTGGCATTGCCTGGTGGTGAGAGATGGATAGCAAGTGTGCCAACACACTTGCTGATTTCAAGACTTTATTACTCTGTGAGGAGGGGGACAGATGCGATAAGATCCGGCTTTCTATAGATTAATGATGTAGGGTATGAATGCCTCTAACAGACAAAAAAATGCAAGACATCCAGTATGAACAAATGAAAGCAAGCAGCGATGTCTACAAATTATTGTTGAGAAAAAAAAAAAAAATCACAAATTTGATTTCAATTTTGAGGTTCCGTGAGGTTTACACTTACAACATTCATGTCTTACTTTCAGGTCTCCACTCAGTGGTTTAGCGCTCTCTTTTTTGTACATACCAAGTAGAGCAGTAGTTGTGTTTGCTGTCCAGTGCCACACCCACCCTGTTGTCCTACCTATTGTCCAGGCTGGTCTTAGGAAGGTGGGATCAGCATCCATTATGTGCTCTAAGACTCTTGCACACAAGTCAGAATTAAACTCAGAAAAAGATGAAGAACACATGCAAGTTGATTGTTTGTCATTTTGTCTTCTCCAGCCCCTCTTTAAGCTCTCCATGAATATGCAATTAGGTTATTCATTTTATTGTGGTTGCAGAAAATGATTCTACTCACTGATTCTGAAAAATAATCAATAAAACAGGAACCAATAGATTATCAGGTGTCTATTAACATGCACACACCACACATTTCATTTATGCATGCATCACATGCTTTTTGTTTTGTGTCTAACTTCTTACTCTGATGTACATCCCAATCGAGTGCTTAATAAATCAACTGTCATCCTGAAAGAGTTGTTTTCAGGGCAAAACATTCCACAGCTACGATAGGCCTAAGTTCCTTGAGATGTGGTCAATTATTTAATCAAATAAAATCAGAATTAAAATGTTCGGATGAGGGAGTATTGGATAAATATTTATTTTATGTTACATTAGATTTAGGAAACTGCTCAATAATGCAAAAAAAAAAACAAACTAATACATTCATGAAATGTAAAGAAACCGATCTACAAAGAAATATGCTCGTCATTACAAAAATACACTTTAAAAATACAACTGGAAACATCCAAACATGTCTTTATTATTATTTGCTGAAATGTGAACTCCGATACTGCATTAATAGTAATTTGTGGCGTACCATCAAACGTTCCTGCCCCCGGAACGGAGGTCCGGTGTTTGTGTTCCTGACGGACTATAAAGCAGAGGGGCGGGCGGTTCTCTTCAAAACATGGCTTCCAGAAGAACGTCTTCAGCGCCAAATAGTTTCAAAAATACATTCACTGATGCAAACAGGTATTTGTTCAAGTTGTTTCCTTCGTCGTAAGTGAGTATGCTCTGGTATACCGATTGTTTGGCTTCTGAGCTTGTGGTGAATAAAATGAAGAAAAAGAAAAAAATCACGTTGCTCAGCCGTTTCATTTAGCATAACATATTTAAGCCGAGCAGGAAAAAGGACATGGGTTTACCCTTTTAAAGATAAGCTAAGGGATTGTTTCTTTCATGTACAAAGTTGCCATTCAGCAATTGTTTGTTGTTTTCAGTTCAAAATGTGCCACTAGTGGAGTTAAAGCCAGTAACACTGCAGATGGGAAGAAAACTGCTAAATGTAAGTATGCACTTGTGTTTGTTATAGATGACTGACGTAATGTAAATTATTAGATGTTCTGAGCAAATCTGCATTAGTGTGGTGAATTCAGAAACATCATTTAGGCCTATATATCGAGCGGGTTCATTGGCAGGCTTTTGAAAAAAAGATTTGCTTCCATCATGTCCACGTCTATAAGTATGGAAAAACAAACTCTTAATTTTACACACCTGAGTCCGTATTTCAGTTTGTAAACAAAACTAAATTCAACAAATGTATTGTTTGGTGGTGGTGTTTTTTTTTTCCATTTAGGATTGAAATCACATTGTATCTTTTTTAATTTCACTAGAGATAAATTCCTCAAAACAATAAAACAATTTTATATTGCCATTTTAAGTTTGACCAGTACTTCTCAAGCTATGTTAAGCTTTTTACACCAACAGTGTAAAGCTCACAAAGTTCTCAAACTGCACCTTAATGAATATATATTTATTAGGACAATTGAGTGCTGATTTACCAACTCATATTGTTAGACATTTTTGAAATCAAGCTTTGCTAAGTTAGTGTCCACTAGATAATAAATACTACCTTTTCGATTTTGCGTTGATGTTTTACTGATCTTTAACTTTATGCAAATTTCTTGGTTGTTAGCATCCAGAGATTTCTTCTACAGGGTTAGCACTCTTTTAACATTGACTAAGGAATTGGGGATTATGGAGAGAATACTGGCTTTGTTGTTATCCTTTGTATAGAAGTTTGTTTTTACTTTAGCATCACTGATTGGTCTACATTAACACATGTGAGGTGCCTTCCGTCTTTAGGGAATGTTCTTGTTATACCTATTGCTGCACCTTATGTTTTGTCAGTGGATCTAGTTATTATGTTCCAACCATTTTCAAACGTTTAAATATCCGTTCCCCTTCTTTGACTGCTGTGACACACTAAATGCATACTAAATATTTTCATAAAACATTTAAATCTCAAATTTACCATTTTCCTGTATATATTAAAAAACTGTTCACTTATTATACACAAGATCCATACCAGTTTTAATTATGTTAGTAAATTAACTTCAGGTTCAAAAGCACGTAATGAGAATGTTACAAGTGATCATATAATATACCTCTTATGATAAAACTGTGCATTATATATCATGTGACTTAAAAATAACTTCATAATATATTTATTGTCTTTGTTGAATTGTAGCAAGTGGGACTATTGTCAAATCTCGATATTTACAAGCTGCTGAGAAGACATCTCTCTCAAAGGTAAATCAATTTGTCTATTTTCATCTTTGTTACATTGAAACATGGTGAGGTTTTTTTTACATGGCAGATCACATATGATGTACAGTATGTTACTTTTCATGTACATTAGAGAGGATATATTTTTAAACAATACAGTAGTAAATTTGCTTTTCATCTTGATGTATCCCATTGTAAACTGGGCTGTCTTGCTGTTTTTTTTTGTTTTTTTTTTCTTTCTTCCTGCTATCCATTGACGTTTCATATTCTACCTTTAAAGAGCAACTCGCTGACCAGTGAGTCGACTGGGCCTTCCTCACCCAAACCCACCGCTGTAAAACCAAAGGTGGGCGCTCCAGCAAGGCGCTCAATGACCCCACAAGCACTGGCGGAATGTAAGTTTATCTTTATGGGGTTACTTTGGGTTTTGATTAATGTTATTAAATGTCAAGTTTTGAGTCTTAAAATGTAAGAATAACAATTACATGGCCATTATTTCTTTCTGTTTTGTTAATAAAATACAATTTATACACAATAAGTTGTCTTAAAATAATTTTGTTTGTATTGTTTTCTCTTTGTTAAAGCAAAACTGACATGCAAAACTGATACATCCTTGCTTGGTAAAAGTGTCCTGCAGTCCACTTTTTCGGATGGTCACTATTTTCGACCAGATTTTGATATTTCAGTCATTAAAGGTAAATAGAAAACAACTTTGCAATGCCATGACTTCCTTTCAGAACTGAATTGTGAATTAATGTCTTTTTTTTTTTTTTTTTACCATATTTCAAAGATAAAACTGTGATTGAGAATGCAAAGGAGCCCGAAAGAACTCTAGAGAGTGAAAAGAAGATTGTAGAAATGCAAACATTTCTTCTAGCCTATCTAACAGCTAAGGTAAGACTTGTTTACACAGTCTGAAAAAGCTGTACGTTTCTGAGCATCTGTTGCATTCAGTTAGCCTACCTTAATGTGAACATAACATACACATGTATCTCATGTTTTCTCTTGGAAAAACATTTTTGAAAATGTTGTTTTCTAGATGGAGAGTAACATGGCAAAGTTCAAAGCTGAGGCAGTGGCAAAGCTCCTTCAAAATATGGAAGAAGAACAGAGACTGCATAGGAAGGTTAAGGAGAAAAAGCACCAATATCTTCTAATGGAGAAGAAGAAACAACTGAATGAGCTCTTAGACTTGCAGGTCAGTGTAGCAATAACTAATTGTTGAATATTTTCCCACTTTTGAGTTGGTCTTGCATCAAGATCGTTTACTTGACACATTTTTTATTATTAACTTAGACAAAGCCCTGCTGTGTATTATTCACATATCTTATGATGCATAATTGAAGAAATCTTGTCATTCTTTCATTTTTTATCTGTTGGGTTGTAATGTAAATATTAGAACAGGCAATACATTTTTTTCATGTTTTAGTTATTGGAAAAAACTAAAACAGGAATTGACCGGTTGGACCTCAAAAACAAAAACGAAATATAAGCATTAGCATCGGAATGCCTAATGGGTGTGTTTGTAGTTGCTTCTTAAAGGACTGGTGTCATTTTTATATTTATTTAGCAAATTAAGATTTTTGAGGATGTATTGTATTTTTAATTTGTGTTGTGGAGAGAGATGATCACCAAATACACTGATTTATTTCTGCTCATATGGTCCATTTACTGCAGTCTGATCTAAGCCTGATACAGCATCAGCAAAATAAAGGCTTTGTTTCTTAAAGCTGCACTGTAGTAAGTATAAACACCAACTGCACAGAAATTAATGCAGAGCTCAAAATGTGAAGTTATTTGCATTACCTTACTTTGTTAGATCAGATTTATTTCCCTATTTGTGTCAGTATTATAAATTAATTGTTAGTTAAGCTCAATGTTTTTTCCCAGTGCAAAATTGATTTTTATTGATGAGCTATGCATCAATAGGGTAAGTTACTGAAGACATATGCTTTTTGTTAATGCATCATATCTTAGTAAGCATTCCATTTGAAAGTGGTGAGCACTTTTGTTTCACCAATAGCATTTTCACTAATGGGCATTTTTTTATGTCTATTTTTTACCTTCAGATTGATATTCTGACACCCGTGGCCGAGGCAGCCAACCAGTTCACAAAGGACTACAAGTGTTTTGCTTCAGCTGTTGATTCAACTCGTCATGAGTTGCCTGTGAAGAATTTCTACATAAATGGGGATGGAAAAGAATTTCTAGGTTGTTACAATGTTTATAACTAACTTGAAGTTATAAACTTTAAGTTAGCCATAATTCTTATGACATGGACTGCATTGTCTGCAAATGAACACAAACTAATAATTCTTCTTTATAAGGGAGTTGGATATCAAGGTTTAAACTATTGTTTTGTATAAACTATCGCTACATGCTATAATATTTATGTCCCTTTATATTGCTGTTTTTAGAAAAAGCTGAAGTTTGCCTGAAAGAAACGGAGATTCTGCTGCAGGACTGCACACAGGGAGACCATCTGGACCACAGCACATCTTTAGAGTGCCTCAGGGAAATTAAAACGATATCAAAGGATATCAGTCAGCAGCTTTCAGGGTAGGTACATGCATAACATGCTGCAGTCCCTTGCAAAAGTGCTTGTACCCAAAGTATAAATACTGAAACAACATGAAAAATTATATTAGGATTTTAAGAGATTAGTTAGCAAAAAATGGTACATATTTGTAAAACTGCTACTCTGACCTGCTAGAGTCAGATTTTACAAATATAAATCAGACATTTTCTTCCATCTGAAGATGTTGAATTCCTCAAGAGTTGTTTGCTGTGATCTTCAGTTTTCATGGTGTAAATGTTAAGGTGTTAACTTTTAAGTACTCCGATGTCCCTGTTCTTTCCAGAACGTGCTCAGAGCTTTTGGAACTGTCGTCTTTGGTCTGCCGTCAATCAGTCCAGCTTCAGCAAGCCGTCGAGGAAGAGCAACTTGGGAGTTCAAGAACCCTCCTGCTCTTCTGCCCCAAACAGTGACGAATAGACCCAGACAGAATGGGATACGCAGTTCATGCACTTTTGGATAACACCTTAGTCCCTGTATTATTTCCCAAATTAATTTGTGTAACTTCCTTTTGTGTCTTTTCTTAAATGTAGTCTGTTTGATTTTGCTGTAATTGTGTTATAGTTTGTCTTGTTGAGTAATTAATTGGTCATGCAGTGTTTAGTAAACAATGAAATGCACATTAAAACCTGATCTTTCCCTTTCGGCTTTATACAATAATAAAATTAGCTCACTCTTTTAAATCAAGTAGTCTTTCCATCCAATTTCTCCATTTCTGAGCCAAAGATCCTGGAACTTAATTTGCTCTACTGCGCCATCAAGTGGACAATATTTAAACCGATTAAATGTAATTTCCGATGCATAAATTGTGAATATAGTCTTAATAATGTCTTCATCTGCCTTTGTGATACAATGGCTGGATCGAAAGGAAAAGGGGAAATTAATAGGACAAGAGAATAGTCGAGTGTTACTTGTAACCGTGCTTATGTCACCATAGAGATGAAATTTTATTTTTGCTTTATAAGACTTTTCCGCGCAGCTTCGGGCGGTTTCTCGTGAAAAAGTAATTTCTATAATGGTCGAAATCATCTCAAAACAATCCAGGCGTATCCAGAAAAGCATTAGTTGGTTTATATTCTCCAAATGATAATACACTCCTTCCTTCAATCTTGCATTTGTGGATGAAATAAAAATGTTGCCCGCAAAATGACGTTATATGTTAATTGTGTGAATTAGTTTTTGATCAAATAACACATTTTCTAAATTTTGCCAAAGGTTTTGAACATCACGTGCCAGAAAATGGCAATAGTCATTTTAAGGGCTGTTATTTATTTATCTTTATTTTACCGTAAACAAAGTTGCACCCAATTCCGGATATGACGTTGTACCCAAGCGCATTTCTATTGGCGGCTTACAGAAGGTGACGACATTCCTGTTTAGGTGAGCCAATGAACCGCAGGAGAGGTACGCGCATGTAAGTGCAAAAGCTGAATTTATCGTTTTAAAAGTCATTTTTGTTCAAAATAAATATAGGGTCGAGGTTTTAACGAGTAACTAAATTACTATGAACTTAAAAATATGTCCGCGTCTTTCTTCATGAGGGTTATTTTCAAGCTGAGGTCGTTAGCAAGCTAACTAACCAGGAGACAATCGGTGTTACTCAGGTAACGGCCTACTCACGTAGTTTACAAGACAAGAGTTGGGCTCAGATGAAAGTGGCTGGATTTAGTATGTTGGATGACAAGTGTACATATCTTCATAGTTTTTCCCTTCCTGCTTAAAAGGAAAGTTTCTTTCAGCTGACATAGAGCAAAGATGTTCTGCTCCCCCTCATGTTTCTATGTGCTGATGGAGAGAAGTGATATGCATAATTGTAAATCCACTGCTCTGTTCATTTTACAAATGGATAATCTGTAAAAATGTAAGACGTAGGAGTCTGTGTCTTTGATCAATTTTGAATTAAATTATAGCTATTGCTTGGGAACTAAAAAAAAAATAATAATAGCCACCCATCATTTTATTCAGGATACACATTTTTTAAAAGCTGAAATTTTACAAATTCAAGCAGAATGTCGAGTCTACACCTGAGCAAAAAACTTTAACTAATCAGTAAGCAAATATCAGCTTGTTATCCTTATGTTACTAACTAAATAGCTCATGACAAAAATGTACCTTTTGCTAATTAAGCACCTGAAAATTGCTGTTGCATTTTAGCTAATAGCTAGTCCTCTTCTTTTTCTTTAGACAGCATGTTATTTGAGCAACAAAGTGAATATTTTTTTGTTTGTATTTTAAATAAGGGCAATTGCTTCAATCATTTATTAAACGTTTTCTTAAACAGCTCTCGGTTGCAGAACAGTAGGGCACCATCAGGTGGATGGAGGAGTCCGAGGAACAAAAAGCAATGTCAAAATGAAAGCAAAACCCAAAAGAATGAGGTGGAAGCAGAAGACCAGGAAAAAGAAATAAAAGAAATGGCTCCCAGAGCGTCCTGTCAAACCATGTGCCCTGCTGAAGAGCTGTGGAACCGTGAGTCTCAAAACCGGCTCCACTGTTTCGAAGTGGTCCCTGGTACCGAGAGCTTTCGAAAGCCGAAGGGAGATCCTCTGCGTGCTGTCAAGGAGTATTCCAGACCAGCAGCAGGAAAAGATGTGACAAAGCCCTCTTACCTGCGACCGCCTGATGTGTTGCTGAAGACTGTCTACTATCTTATTGATGAGATTGCAGGGTCAACTAGTCAGTACCCATGGACTGAGGCAAGTAGATTTACAACATTACTGATTTATTTATTTTAGAAAAACCTTTTTTTACTGTCCTAAAGGTATTGAGTTATTGCTATTAAGGTCTGACTATTTTATGTTTCCATAATTTAGGTACAGATAGATTAATAATGACATGTAAAAACATGTTGCTGTATTATAAATTAAACCTCAATTAAGATTTGGGTGCAGCTTACATTGTAAAAGTATGGATTCTCCTTTATTTATTTATTTTTTTATTTGTGTCACATTGTCACCACAACTTTTCATGTGTTTTATTGGAATTTTATCTAAATAACCAGCAAATAAGCATCACACATTTCTGAAGTAGAAACATTTCTAACAAAAAAAATAATAATCAGAAAGGTTAGATGTGCATTCATGTTTGGCCCCGTTTACTTTATTACACCTAAATCAAATCAAGTGCAACCAAATACCATCACAAATCACAGCATTAATCAATATACATGAACTGTGTTTAATTTAATCTTAGTATAGGTGCAGCTTTTCTTGGTTGGCCTCTGAGGTTTGTTGAAGAACATGGGTAAACACAAAGTATCATTGAGACCAGGAAACACATCAGACAGGTCAGCGAAAAAGACAGCGAACATTCCCCATAATTCAAAGTGTGCAATTTCACAGTGACTTGTGCTTCCTGCTGTGATGATGGGTGGGATTAAACCTGTTACCTGGACTTGGACAACTGAGTTAGTCTATGACATAAAATCAGGGAGGCTGATTTTTACAAGTTGTTTGTCGGCTTGTAAGAAAATGTAAAAACATGAGTATTTTGGAAGAATCTATGACATTGTGACTGTGATTCACTACCAAGAACATTGTCAGATGAAAGTTGTGCACAAGCATTTTTGGAATTGAACTTCTTGCTCCCTTTCAGGTGTACAGCTTTGTGTTTGATCGGCTACGTAGTGTGAAACAGGACATGATCATCCAAAGGTTGTCTGGAAAGGACTGTGTGGCCATTTTAGAGCTAACAGTGCGTTTCCACATCTACGCTTCTTACCGTCTGTGTGGTGAGCCGCTGCGGATTTACGATCCACGCATCAATGATACACACCTACAAGAATATCTGAATTGGCTGTTTGACTGCTACAAAACTGGAACTGGACCATATCCAAACCAAGAGGAGTTTCAGACTCTCAGCCTCCTCTACAACCTGGGTCAGTTAATGTCTTGAAAATTTCCTATTAGGTGTTTTTCATGTTTATGTGTGTTGTATTTAAGATCTATTTAACCAGGAGATCACTTGAAAATAATATCAGTTTTTAAGAGAATTGGGCAAGCATTGAAGAAAAACTGTTTAAAGCCATTTTGACACCATATGTCTAGTTACAGATTAGCTGTTTTGGATACATTTTATGATTTGAATTGAAATGACTCCACCTGTCAATCCAGTGGGTTTGTCTATGACTGACCAATCAGCAGTTGAATTTTGACTTGTAAGGGCCCCTTCGCTGGAGGAAGTGAAGCTCTGACAAAGTGTTAGGGCTCATCTTATGAAAGCGATTCGGTCAAAGAAATTTGGTTAAAAATAATCAGAAAAAGTGGTTGAAAGTAGTCAGTGGGGAACATGCACTTAAGACACAAGTTACTCTCCTAAACTGATTCAATTCATGCTTTCTCTGTAGGTTCAAGTCCTGCCGCTCAGAATGTTTTGGAGCTCCCTGAGCGCCTGCGACAAGCTCCTTCTCTAAAACTCGCTCTAGCAATAAATCAAGCATTTCTGGAGGGAAACCATGTACATTTACTCCGACTAGTGCAGAAGCTGGACTTTTTGCAGGCCTGTGCATTGCACCGCCACCTGGTGACATGTCGCAGACACTTACTGCTTATATACAGCCACGGATACCACAGCCGCAACTGCCGCTTTCCTCTTGACAGACTCGCTCAGCTCTTGTCCTTGGAACCATCCCTTACAGCCGAACTTTGTCAGGCGTACGGCATCGAAATAAATCAACACAACCAGGTGTTATTTTCCAAAAGTGCTTTTACTGAACCTGAACAAGGGAAACTGGATTGTAAACTGTATCATAGCATAGTATCTGAGAAACAAAGAGGCCTCACTGTGAAGAGCATCATTCACGGATGTACTTGATACAGATATTTGTCTCCTAATCGGTGCTTGCCGTACCTTATTCCTGTAACAGAGCTCTTTAGGCTTCCAATAAAATTTACAGCAGAGTTTAACCTGCATCAAACAAGTTGTCTTTGAGATGGCTGTTTTTTTTTCTCTTTTTTTTTCACTGAACATCATTAAATTTGTACGTTTTTTAATATCTTGCCGTGCAATAAGTGGTATTACCTCAGGTCTCTGAATCACCTCGGAATGTGAACTCCTTTCATACTGGTAATGTTTGTTATTTTGACAGCTTTCTTCATGTAATATAATGTAATGAGAAATAAAAGGTCACCATGATTTTTTCCATAGGCTAACAGTTGCTTTTTACATGCTGTTTTTGATATTTCTCAAGACAGTTAGGGGATTTTTCTTTGCACCGGTCTTCATTCATTAGCTCTGATCCAACTCCTTACTGTGAAACCATTTCAATAAATATTTATGTTACCAAACAGATCTTTGACTTGTTTGCCTGACTTGCCTGAGTTAAATTTTCATGTTCATCCTGTCACCACTTGGTGGCAGCATTTATCAAAACAAACCTCACATACAAACTTGTGATCATAGTATTATTTGACTTCCAAGATTTGCTGGTTCTTCTTGCGTTTGGTCTGCTACCTAAATCTCAAACACTCGATTTAAAGTTCTACCTGCTACTGCAAACTAGTTTGTTTGTAGTTGTGTATGTTTATCAGTAAATGAGATGGTTTGCACAGTTTGCATCTCCAATTTTTATTTTAATAAATCTGCTTGGATCTGTGTATCTTAAGTTTTTCTTTTGATAGCTGGCAAATTAAACTGTAGGATAAGTTCATAACAACTGTGATGTCAATGGTGTCAAAAATACCTGAAAGGATTCAACTTTCCATGTGTCAAATGAAATCTAATAAGTACTCATAAGTACCCATCCTGCCTTTTCCTGTACCCCAAAAATTTGGGTTCTCTTTGGGTACCCTGGATTCCTCCCACAGTCCAAAAACATGATTGTTACGTTAACTGGTTTCACTAAATTGTCCTCAATTATGTGTATGGTTTGTCCTATATCTTTGTGTTGCCCTCTGATGGACTGATGACCTCCAAAGGCATCACGCCTCTCTCCCAGAAATCGTGGAAAAGGACAAGCAACTAAATGACTGAAGGATGAATGGATATTTCATGACAATTAATTCTTCAAATCACCCTATAATGTGCATCAAATATGTGTTTATTGAACATTTGCAAAGACTGAGAGAGCAATCCTATCATGAACAAGTTTGCATCAGATCATTAAGAGTTTGTTGTTGTTTTATGTTGACCACAAGTAGTTCTGATCCTGCAGTAAAAACAACTTCTGAGTAGTCTCCCTGTGGGCTCGTGGTGCCGCTGCAGCCAGCAGGGGGTTGCCTCTTGGCTGTAGAATTGTTTGGCCCTGGAATATTGTTATGCTCTCATCAGCTTTACAGCTTAAATGTTATATCAGATAACAGTTTCTACTGAACAGCATTGGTGTTTTAGACTGTATACCACGACCAGTTCAAATGTAAACAGTTTCGGCCTCTGTTTTTGTGTGGTTAGGGTTAGGATCTTTTTGAATATTCAAAAATACTCAGGTCCTTTTATTTAGAAAATTTCACATTTATGTATAACGATCTTATTTATTTCTGTTAAGTGATTAATTATCTACATTTAATAGTAGTTACACAATATATATGTTATGTATGTTACTCCCTTTAGCTGAAATAAGATCAGAGATGGTTCTTTTGTAGCCATAGTCAACCAGTCGTTAACATCAGTCTGAGAAAAGCTTGCTCCTCCCTTCACTTTCAGAAATACATGCTGGGTCTGACGGTGAGGTGGTTAGAAACTGCTGCAGCACAGAAACCTCAACCCTGGCACTTCTGTCTGATTCTGTTTCATGAGACTTGACTTTACCTAACTTTCGTTGGTATTTTAACTGTGTCACTTTATTGTTTCTTGAATTGAATTTTTGATCCATTATTACGCCCTTAGCTTTGTCATCTTATTTTTATGCTTTCTTATGTCTTACTTGTCATTACTGTTCAGCATTTTGTCTTTTTTTTTTTTTTTTTTTAAGAAAGACAGGCAAAAGTTGCTGTTTGCAATGCTTTTATGAAAGTTAAAGTTGGATTCTGTACGGATTCAGTTTTATCTCAACAATAACCAAAGTCAGATGTAGATGTTGTATCCTTGTAGCCTTCTTTTAGCATCTTGCAGTCTGTATTGTGGGTTATCTTAATTGGATGGTCAGACAGAAGCATTTTAGTCTGACTTTTACGTGTTCCTTTTTTTTTCTTTCAGTGGAATGGTTGATTTTAAATTACTTTAGACTCTTACTTGTCTAAGGTTTAAACAGGGTAAACATCCCCCCCGCCCCCCCAAAAAAAGTTGTGTTGGCGGCTTCCTCGTGTGGGCCAGACGTCTCACAAAAAGCTTTAATATGTGTTTTCCTCTGTTTTAATTGATTGACGCGGCGTAGAGCTTTTTTTTTTTTTTTTTTATAGGCAAATGTGCGCACAAGAAACAGCGCCTCTTGCTGGAGCCACTGTGCAACGTGCCACAGATATGGACGCAGCCTGTGTCCAAAATAAATGTAAGACGAGACTGTTACTGCATGCAAACTTTGTATTGATTGATTTTTGATATTTTGCACTTTTAATACACACTCCCAACCTTTTTTTTTTCTTTTTTTTTGTAGCAAATGCATATCATGTAATTGCTGCTTGTGGCGAAATGGACACATTGTGCGAGTAGAGTCGTGCTGTCTTGGCGGTGGACGCAAGAAATCTGAATGAAGCGGTGCCTTGCTGCTTCTAGACAAAACCGATCCGAAATCACAAGGAACAACATGAGCAGCGAGAGCTTGTTTGAAAGGTCATGCAAGCTGATTTTTTTTTTCTTTCTTTCTTTTTTTTTTTTCTTTTCTTCCCTGAGACATTTCCGAGCGGACAGAAGTGGGAGGACACTAACAAATGTTAATGCTGAAATATGAGAGAACGGAACCGGGGCGGGTGAAGGCACATGGGAGAGGACTGGTGGTGTAGCTGCTGTAAGAGGAAGATCCCTCCAAAAAAAAAAAAAGAAAAAAAAAATGCGTGGATCCAGATTTGTTTAAGAGAGATGATCACAACAATTCTGCGCACCTATCATTCAAATCAACCAGGGATGGATCGGTAGACGGACAGGAATCTCTTAAAGAGTTCCCGTGTTTATTCGGATATAAAGCGGCCAACTTTCACCCAGGAGAGAGCCGATATATAGAAGTTTTGGCAGTTTGCTGAAGCCAAAAAGTGAAGAAGAAGAAAAAATGCAGCGGATGTTTTGGAGAGCTTGGAGTCTTTCGTGGACCTTGTTTATCTGCAGCGTGTGCAGAAGCTGTGCGCAGGAACGACAGTAAGTCGCCCGTGTTGTTTGGAGTGTCTTTGAGATGAGCGCAGAGCTGTGTTCTAGTAAATATTCCGAAAGCAGGCAATTAATATAAATCGGTGAGATTTAAACAAAAATAAAAAATAATTGCTCCATAAAAACTTATCTTGGACTTTTTAATGGCACTGTCTTCTTAGCGCTTATGTTTCTTTTTGTTTTCACAGTGTTCATTTACTATTTGGTGGTATTGACCTGTGGTCAGAATGATAGTTTGAGATGTTGTTGTGATGGAAACTAACTCAAAGTATGTGCTGTGAGAATGACAAATATAAATAGATTCCTGAGCTTGTCAGTACCCTCTTAGTCTCTGGCACTGTGATGCGCTCAGACAGCTGCTCTAGTGGACTAAAGATGACTTTGAGTGTTATTAATAAGGAGTTGTGAAGACTTGTGACAGGTCAAACGCAGCTTTAGTTGTGTGGTATCAAGCTCTGAAGAAAGCTTGCAGGTCCAGCTCCCAAACACATGCAGCCTTGTGACCACCTTTCTGAGACCTCACCTAAAATACTCACTCTTCCATGGTAAGCAATAACTAACCAGTCCAAGGGAGAACAGCTGGGCAAAAAGAACTTGATAACAGCAGCCATGTGATTGAAATAAGTACCGCCTGATCCAGGCTCATCACAGGGCAAGTTAAACTTTCCTTAGATCAAACACATACAGTCAATTTCCCCATGTCATCTCCCTTCTCCTGAGGTCTTATTTTCCAGGGATTTTCTCATGACTCTTGCACTGGAACTTTGGTTGCCTCTGGCCCTAATTCTGCAGTGCTGTAATGCCAACCACCTGATCTTACTCTCATGCATGCAATTGGGTTTGTGCTCAAGGTTTTACTCAGCTCTGATTTGTGAGATCTTCAGAGAAGGTTTTCAGTTACAAAAGGATGGAACAAGTGTGGAACATTTTCAAACTCACATTGTTTTACCAGAGTAAGCCAGATTCTCCAATAAATTGTGTGTTGTGTACCTGAGGGGTATCGCATTATGACCTCTGCTAGAGTAGTCTCCTTTGCTGTCAAAACAGCCCTGATGAGGCATGAACTCTACTGGACCCCTGAATTTGTGCTATGGTATTTGGCAGCAGAATGTGGACAACAGATCATTTCATTCCTGTAAGTTTGGAGCGGTCCTCTATGTATTGAAATGGTTTGACGAGCCCATCCTACAGAGATCGGGGTAATTCAGAGGCAAAGTCATCATTTAAAATGTCAATCTTGTGCTGTGCAAGCACTAGATTGACATTTCTACCTTCTGGTAAGGTGGGTTATCTCTACTGTAAGATGCCACCACCATCATGGAATACCATTTACATGGTCTGCAGCTGGACTTATGTAGGTGGTATGTCTCAAAATAACATCCACATGGATAGTGATACAAAAGGATACCCAAAGTATTACTCTGCCTTTGCTGGCTTGTCTTATTCCCACATCCTGATGCCATATGTTCTCATAGAAAGGTACAATTACCCAGTCTTTCATGTGATCTAAAATAAAACATGACTCATCAGACTAGTCCACCTTCTTCCTTTGCTTTGTGAATACTTAACCTGCCAGTTATTGATTTTTTTGGACTCGGGTCACCAAGGACCCTTTGCAGATATGCAGCCTCATAGCCAAAAAACTGCAACTCATTTCAGATCCCAAACTTCTAGAATTTGGATAAATGTATTTATTTTTTCTTCTATTACAAATTTAAGCTACAGTAGATTGTCTGCTGCCAGGGTTTTGATAACCAGAACCAATTTAGAATGTATGCCATTGACTTGGCATACATTCTTGACATACATACATTCTACATACCATGTATTTTTAGTACAGTTCTTTGAGTTAACTTTTGTTGAGAACTGTGCTGTGAATAAATCAAATTGAATTGATTGAGACCACAGGAGCAAAGCTTCGCTCCCAACATTACTGAGCTTTGACTCACATGACTGTTATTACTTTAGCACTGCTTCCTCCTTGAGATATGTGTGATAGGTCCTGACCACTGCATACCAAGCATACACACTATTTTTCCTGTTTTATGGAAATTCTTGCCTTCTGTGACAGTGGCTGAGACACATGGTTTCGATATTGTTAAGTCATTACCACTTTATTCATTGCCTTAGCTGACCCATCAGTTACTAGCATCAGGTTGTCAAAAAAAAAAAAAAAATTAGTGAGCTTTGAGGGAAAAACTTGCAGCATCAGGCCTATTTTCAGTGGTGTTAACCCTTTTGCTAGACCATAAATTCTCCCACACCATGTGCTGCTGTACTATGTGCCTTATGTTACTTTAGGATCCAGTTTATCTTGTGGTGATTTTTTTCAAACTTGCTATTTCTTCACCTGTCCTCACATTTTCTCCAGTTTTTTTTTTTTTTTTCAATAATGTGGGAACATACTGCAGTCCAAATCAATATGCCCCAAGCTTTCTGTTGACAGTGTTCTGGAAAAACCTTTGTACAAGCAAAAGAAGAATTATTTCACCCATTATATTGGATAAAGACTTGTGATATTTGCAAGATGTTGCAAAATGACTATTTAAGTTAGATTTCTTGTGAAGTTACCTGTAATGCGTCATCGCTATGCGGGTTGGTTATTTGAATCAGAGGCTTAATTCTAGACTTGAGAGACTTATAGGTGCAACATTGTATCATCTGTTCAAATTATGATTCCTTTTTCCTCTTTTGTCTATTGATTTCTTATTTATTCCTATGTTTTCTTCTCTCCTTCCTTCATTCTACCTCATGGTTTTCTGTCAGAGGATACCTGGTTGCTGCCCCCTCAGTGTTTCGAGCTGGTGTAGAGGAGAGTGTGAGCGTCACTATCTTCAATGCAAAAGCAGAAACACGCGTCCAGGTGCAGCTGTCTGTGAAAGGACAAGCAGTCGCCCACAATCACAGCACAGTTTATGGTGAGGACAAAATCTCTAAGATTTAAGAGGAAATCTGCAGGTAGGAGGAGTATTTGTGTGTTCCTGTACGACACACAACGGTTGCATCGATTTAGCCTATCCGACCAGGATTTTGGTGTACACAGAGCATGATTTGTTTGACAGCACTGCTAATCGATGGTGCTACCCACTCTGTTCTGCTCAGAATTGCACGGAGACGGGATGCAGCTGGATCTTCTGCTAAAATAAGCAAAACTCCTCCTCAAAGCAAACTCAACTATATGCTTGTAGCGCTCATACCTTGACAATAACTTACTGAAATGTGTGGGCAACACACTTTCCAAAAACATTTCACATAGTATTCTCTCTTCTTCTGCTACTTTTACAGATAAAGGCACCATCAAATTGAAGGTGAGTACTGCAATGTGTGCAGCAGCTGAACTCTTGTCCTCAGGCAGTATCCAAATCAACACGTGCATTATTTGTAGTTCTACATCTGTGCCTGCTCATTCATTGAGAATAAGGTAACAGCCCCTATGTAATACACAACAGCTGTCGATGGGCATGTATTGTTCTGCTACTCCCGAAGCCAGGACTCGATCAATCTAAGTTGCACAATTTTATTCCAATCCCAATCTCACTGTGACTTCTACTATGATGCTCATTCATGTCATAGCCTAGCTTTGATCTGTAAGCATACCTCAGTGCTCCACTGTTTCCTTTGATGGCTATACATAGCTATCTGTATATATCTATATCTGTCTAGGTAGCTAGATATAGATATATACAGATAGTATATATACAGATATATACAGATAGTATATATCTATATCTAGCTACCTAGACAGATATAGATATATACAGATAGCTATGTATAGTTATGTATAAGTATATTATATACCAGATTCCACTGCAACATACTTGAATCAAGGTTCAGGGTAATTTAACTTTTTCTCTCTTTTTTTAAGTTAGCCTTGATCCATCTGAATGTTTGCCTTCCCACCACCAGGTTCCTTCTGGGCTGAGAGGGCAGGCTCTTTTGAAGGTCTGGGGAAACCGTCAGCTCACAGAGAGAGGCTACATTTTCCACAATTACACCACCATCACCGTGGAGAGCAAGGGCTCAGCCGTCTTCATCCAAACTGACAAACCCATCTACAAACCCAAACATAAAGGTTCCCTTTTAGGGCCGCTGGTAGTTAATTAGTTAACTCACTCAGAAATGTAGAGGATAAAGGTACCTTTTAAGCGTGTTGCAAAATTATTCGTACGCCTTTAACTTCTTCGCATTTTGTCATGTTATAACCACAAGCTTGTATTTTATTTGAATTGTATAAGATAGATGATGGTTTTCCACAGAACTCAGAAAACTCTAATGGACATTTGAATTCAGTTCCCTTTACTCCAGTCATCCATCCATTTTCTTGCAGCCTTATTCCATTGGGGTCCAGAGGGCTGCTGGTGCCTATCTCCAGCTTTCAACAGCTGGATCCTCTGGACATCTGAAACATGGACATGTTTCCTTTTACTCTGATACTATAAATTAAATCCAACAGCAACAACTGCTTCCAGAGTCGCCTAATTAGTAAATGAACTCTGTCTTTGATCAGTTCAGTCTTAGTACAAATACAGCTGATCTGTGAAGGTCTCAGTAGTTTTAAACATACATTTTATTTTTCACTTTCTTTTAGCTTGATGATTGTAGAAAATCTTTTGTTTGTTTGTCACATATGTTCACAATAAAATGTATTGGAGTTTGGGGGTGTAACATGATAAAATGAGAAAAGTTAAAGAATTAGGAATACTTTTGTTTGGCACTGTAGATTTATTATATATTAGCAAATAAACAAATCCAGAGATTCTTTAATTAAATAGTTGTGGTAAATATCACTGTAAAACATTTCTAATAAAATAGTTTAGCATTTAATATGCGGTTAATCTGTGAAATGTTACATATTCATATGCTGTTTTTTACTTTTTATAAATTACTGTTTGTTTGTTGCTTTCAGTGCTTATTAAAGTCTACACAGTGGCACCTGACATGAGGCCCATAAATGAAAAGGTAATTATATAATTAAGCTTAATAAGAGATCAATATTGCTAACTATTATGGATTCTTTTTAATTCATAGTGCCCTTCATTGCTGAATTGAAATTCAGAATATTCACATTGTAATTTTAGATGTTTTTGTCTTCCAGTTTGACATTTTTCACCTTGAGGGTTAAGATGAGAAACATAGTTTTCCCTGTGTGCAGTGAAGTGAACAGATACCTATTTACAGAGGCAAAGTTAGAATCATTTCATGTGGAATGTTTGGAGTGGCCTGAAATACTCAAATACTGTTACTGTGCCGACATGCAGTTTATTTATGTTTGCAGCTATAAAAGTACTGCAGGTACAAAGCTGGGCTCACTTCCACGGATAGATGAATGTCAACATGTGATAAAAACCTAAGATGAAGTATATTTTCTCGTAATGGCTGTTGGTATTTTTTACCGTTATAAGTTGTGTAAGCTTTTTTTCTTCATTTCTTGCAGATGGAAGCATATATTTTGGTGAGTGAACAACCGGACCACCCAGAGCTGGCAGAGCTGTGTCTAGGAAGGAGACAGTGGCAATTTTCAGTTTCCAACATGATATAAGATTAAAGAGCAGAAGTCAAGGCAGCTCACCTAGATAACAGGGTGCTCTTTGAGACAAGGCAAATATAAACAACATAAAAGGAGCCTTTTTGTCTTCTTTTTTCTTCTTTTCTATTCTCTCTTTTTTTTACTCTTCTCAAAAGTTAGCAACATGCACATGGGGCCTTTTTAAGTGAAGTATTTATTCTGAAATATGTTTAGAAGAGGTTTTGGTAGTAGACAGACTTCATCTCGAATTTTAGTTTCTCCCAACCCTGATCTTGATTAAATTGGTTTAAATAGGATTCTCTGTGACAATACCACTGCACAACAGACTGCAGACCCACAAGTATCTTCATAAACTCTTTTAGGATCCAAGAGGATCTCGGATGATCCAGTGGAAGAGCCTAAAATCTGTCTGCTGTGGTAAGCCACGATTCCTGCACAATATCACAATCATCACCTTGTAGGACTATCATTCGTTATATGAGCTATGTGAAGAGTTTTAGCTTATAAACAGTTAGAAATCAATGCAACATCATAATCATCAGTATGCATTACAGGATTATTACATCTATAGTTGATTAGGAGAAGCCAGACCTGTAATAGTTTAATGTTTTTTTCCCCCACCTTTATCATAGGGATTGTGAACATGAGTTTCCCTTTGTCTGACCAGCCTGTGTTTGGAGAGTGGTTCTTCTTTGTGGAAGTGCAGGGTCAAACCTACAACAAGTCATTTGAAGTGCAGAAATATGGTGAGAACACCCATCTATCCATCCATACATACAAGCTTCACTTTCTGCTTTACAAGTAGGTGCAGAATTTTAGTGTTATAGCCCAGCACTTTTTAAGTTACTTAATATCTTCCAAGCAGACAGTATTACAAGGACAATATAAAGATGTATTTTACAACGTTCTGTGAGGCAAATGATATAAAATGACAAAAAGGAGCCTGTTTTGTTTCCTCTCTTATAGTGATGCCCAAATTTGAGCTGGTTATAGTTCCACCGCCTTACATCCGTGATCTCAGCTTGTGCGAGCAAGCCAGTGTCACAGCCAGGTAGGTGACTTTACATTTAGCTTTATTACACAGTTCCTTGTCCAAGTATTCATGACTTTCGAAGACTTCCCCAATTGGACTATGGAGTTAGTACATCATTGCTTGATTTGTTGCGGACATGTGATAGAATTGAAAAAGCTCAAGGGGTTTGAATACTTTACAAAACATTGCTCACTGCTTGTTATATGTATAATATGTTGTACATATATGTGTTGTAGTTTTGTATATTAATATCTGTTTTGTCTCACATTTCCTTACAAAAATATCATTACAGTTGTAACTTTTTGAGATGATTTTCACCTTATGACTACACACTTGAACATATTTTAGTTGTATTTTTTTTAAAGAAAAATGATGAATAGATTTCCAAATTTATATATATAATATCTGAAAAGTGCAGCAAGTATTTGTATTTTTTACTACCTATGCAGCTAATATATTTTTAACCAACTTTTGCCACAATTGTCTGTTGTTTTGCCGTTGTTCCTTAACATTGTAGAGTTATATTCAAAATAAGTCAAGCATCTCAGGTGTTAAAAAAAAATACAAATATGCTAAAATAACATAAAAACCATACAACCCCAACAACCCCAATAAAATATATTGGAGTTTAAAGTTTTATATTGACAAAATGAGAAAAAAAAAAAATTTATGGGGTATGAATGATTTTCCAAGCTGCTGTGCAGTCACAGTCAATTAATTAGAATATGCTTTCTGAGGAGGAATTCTTGTCAGCTTAAAAGTATCTTTTAAAATTAACTTTTTCTTTAAATATACTTTTCTGAGCCCAGATTGCTGGTTAACCATGAGCTTTCTATTGGTTTGATGTACTATTTCTTAAACATCATGTTTTCATTCACGGTGGAAAACTACCATAAATGACAGAAGTAAAGGCTTGAAAACATCTTTCTGTTTGTATTTAATGTATAGTATATTTATCTTAGTGAATTGAGTTACCAGAATAAATGAAGATTTTAGGATGTATTGCTTTGACTGTGTCTTACTAATAACATGTTCTATGTTAAGCTCTGATGTGTCACTTTCACACAGATACACCTTTGGAAAACCAGTAACAGGAAAGTTGACAGTGAATATGACTGTAAATGGAGTTGGATATTACCGCCATGAGACGGGCCAACCTGTAATCAAAACTATGGAGGTCAGTTCTGTAGTTACTTGTCCACTGGTATCTAACCAGTCAGTATTTGACAGATATTCACTAACAAAATTCAAATGTGTTATCATTTTAACTGTAGTCTAAGACTTTTTATATTTTGTTTAGCCTGAGAAAATTAACAATTGAGGTCTCTTTCATAAGTGTACTGTTGTTTTTGTCATGGCCACCTTGGCAAAGAAAAATTGCAATCCTTCAACTTTACAAGTCTGTGGTACTTTTCTTCATTTTTTCAGATTAAAGGCTCTGCAAATTTCAGTTTGTGTGTGAAAGACATGATGCCACTTGACGTGGCTGATCACTTCAGGGGAACAGTTAGCATTTGGGCATCTGTGACCAGCATCGATGGAAGCAGGCAAACCACATTTGATGATTCAACAGCAGTTCATAAACAACTCATTGACATCAAGTATTCTAAGGAGACACGCAAACAGTTTAAGCCAGGTCTGCCTTACAAAGGGAAGGTGAGATTCAACAGAGGAACTTATTGACACTGTAGTGAAATAACATTATTGATGGACTCTGTTGGCTTTTTTCCCATTCTTGTTCCCTCTGTATCTATAGATTGAGGTTACCTATCCTGATGGGAGCCCAGCTGATGGCGTAAGGGTGCGTGTTAAGGCAGAGCTTACACCAAAGGACAATATTTACACCAGCGAACTAATCTCCCAGGACGGTGAAGCCACCTTTGAAATCCCCTCTATTCCAATAGCTGCACAATATGTCTGGCTTGAGGTCAGTAGCTTCCTATAAAAAAGAAGACTAATGGGAAAAAATGTAAATGAATTTTCTCAGATTTTAGATTTTGTTCATTTTATTTCAAACAGACTAAAGTGACATCCATTGACGGCAAGACAGTGGGAGACCAGTACTTACCTAATTACCTGTCCATTAGCAGTTGGTATTCTCCAAGTAGGTGTCACATCCAGATCCAGAGTCCCAGCGCTCCCCTTAAAGTACGGTTTGCTTTATTTGTCCTCTTGGAAGTTTGTGCTAAGTTCAGATTTACTTGGGTTTGGACCAATAAAAAGATGTGTCCAAAAGGTATAAGGATACGTCATGTAGTGGTTAACTCAACTTTAAATGTTTCTGTGATTCTAGGTCGGCCAAGAGGCTGAAGTGGCTCTAAAATCTACCTGTCCCTGTAACTTCACGCTGCACTACGAGGTGGCGTCCAGGGGAAACATCGTCCTGTCAGGCAAAGAGCCGGCCAACACGACGGCCTCACACAGAGGAAAAAGGGCAACCGTGACCTTTGATAAGAACATCCACACCACCCAGCTCCCTTCCTCTGCCTCTGGTACATTTTTTTCCTTGTGTTCTCAGTTTTCGTTTGTCCAATTTACTTAATGAACAGAAAACAGATGAATGAATAACGCATAAGACTGTATCGTCCCATAAACTCACTTTTCTCTCACTCTGTCAGGTGTTGCAGGATCTTTGTCCCAGGCTGAGATGGACTCTTGTGTGTCTTATCTTCGTTTTCCTGTTAGTCACATCATGGCGCCTTTCAGCCGTCTATTGGTGTACTACGTCAGAGAAAATGGCGAGGGCGTAACAGACAGTCTACAGATTTCTGTTCAGCCTGAACTTGAGAACAAGGTCTGTTGACATAATTGTTTATTTCAGTATTATCCTTTATTCAGTTAAAGTATTTTTGAGCACAGTTGCAGTCGGTGTATGGAGAGCATACATAATGTACTCTCTCAATTCTTGGTTTTTACAATTTAGGACATTATGACCTTGGTTTGCTACAGATCAGGTTCTGAAATCACAGTGAATCCCTTAAATTCCACAGCAACAATAACTTGAAGAAGCTCTTTTTGGCAACCTGTTATTAGAGAAAAGTTATCTCTTTCTTCTTTATAGCATTTCTTGATTTGCTGAATGAACAAAGCTTTAGCTGTCAAGCAGATGGACTCACATTTGGTTCTTGAATATTTTGATGTGCAGGGTGCCAATGTAAATTCAGAACAAGCCTTTATCATCACTCATTCTACTACTGTGCTTGACAATGAGCATGAAAGGTTTGTGTTTGGTTCTCTCCAAGAAAGTTAGTGTAAATTATTTCTTAACATCTCTACATTTTGCATTTAAAGATAGGACTCTCTTTCAGAAGTACCTTGGTTCATTTATTTTCTAATTGCCAATCTAAATCTTGCTGGTTTGAGTTTTTAGGGAAAAGGGACCTTCCAAAATTAAGTCTCTGTTCTTGAGTCTATGTCTAATTGTGTTGAAATAAATTTAAATATTTTTCCAGGTAACTAAGGTCTGAAAATTAGGGATGTGCATCTTACTTATTTTTGCAGCTTTTCTGAGCATTGCACAGTCTTACCTTGGGCCAATTTGGATGGCTACGTTTTAGAAGCTTGGCAACTGTCTTAAATGTTGTTCGCTTGGGGATAATCTTTTACTCTGTAGAATGGGGGCAATCAAACTGTCTGGAAATGGCATCTTCACACACTGATAGGCAGCAACAGTTGTCTCTTTAAAGTCATTGCTCAAGTCTTTTTTCCTTGGCTGGGTTGTTTTTTTGTAGAGATGGTGACGCCGATGATACGTTTGACTAACTTAAATCCCATAGAACCAGAAATGAAGTAAAAAGGAGAATCAGTAGTAGTTTGTTATTCGTTAACCTTTATTTTGTTTCATTGTGTTATTGGATTTTAAAATTAAATTCACACAATGTAAAGACTTTATCATGTTCTGAAAGAGTATTTCCTTTGTTTTGACGCATAACAGCCTCCTGAAGAAGAGGTTTTTGGATGCAGAACAATTAGTTTAATCTTTAATAAGTGTTTATCAAAAGTTGTAAAGGGTGGACTTACTGTCTACGTTTTGGAACTGAGCCAAAGTATCCATGCATCAACCATTACACCAGAGTATAATGTCAGTAAACAAACAGCTGTGTTGGCCTAACAGCACTCTCCAATTCCTCTCTGAATTAGGCGGAGTTAACTCCCTGAAGTATTTACAGCTCTCTGGTATGCCCTTACAACACTATGCGTGTGCGTACGTGTGTGTGGGTGGGTGGATTGTGTGTGTATGTTTTTGTGTCTCTGTGTGTGCATGAGAATGCTGGAGGAGGGGTTGAATGGGTATGATGATAAAGCAACCGTGCAGGCCACAGGCAGATAAGTACAGTCGTAATATGAGAGGATGACAGGTTGCCGATGGTGAAAGGAGGGCAGCAGCGAAGAGATTAACGAGGCTAATTTGTGACTGTGTGGGTGGGAAAATAGTGTTGAAGTGTGAAAGTTTATGGCTGACCCTTAGCAGCCCTCCCTCTTTAAAAGGCAGCTTCTTCTAACTGTATCTTCCTTCCTCAAACCTTCCTTCCTAAAATCATGTCACATGCTAGTTCCAGCACATATTTAGGCAAAAACAAAACTTAAATGTTTTCTCAACATGAAAAAAATCACATACAAAACAAACAATGGCTTTACATGTGGTTTTGTATTTAGAAATGCCTTTTAATTTTATTTTATGGATATATCAATTGTAAGTTCTTTGTTGTTTGGATTTCCAGGTGTCTGTTTCCTTTTCCTCCAACGAGTCCATGCCAGGAGACTCAGTGATGCTGCATGTCCGGGGTGAAAAGGGTTCATGCGTTTGTGTGGCCACTGTGGATAAGAGTCTTTATTTGTTAAAGCCTGACTTCCAGCTTAATACCAACAAGGTTTGTCTCATTATTATTGTTCTAAAACTCAGTTATGCTGTAGCTTGATGTGTACGCAGGTGTTTTTGAGATCCACCGGAAACCTAACACTCCAAGTTGCATTCCTGCATATGAATGTGTTTGCACTGTGCAGGTGTTTAAAGAGATGGCTGATTTCGATGTGTCAGACGTTTTTGGTGTTCCAAAAGATGACGGACACATGTGGTGGCCTGGACTGTCCTCAAAGAGACGGAGGCGATCATCTGTGTTCCCATGGCACTGGGACATCACTAAAGATGCACGCTTCGCTTTCACAGTGAGAAAGCACAGTCTAAATGCCCACAACATTGTTGCGAAACGAGATAGAAAATATTTCCTTTAAACGTATTTATTCTCCAGGAAACAGGGTTGGTGGTGATGACAGATATGGTGAGCTTAAACCATCGGCAGAGCGGAGGGATGTACACTGATGAGGCTGTTCCTGCCTTTCAGCCACACACATCAATTGGAGTGACTGCCATTCACACAAGACCCACAACCAGGTAGGACAGGCTACTGAAGTAGTTTGAAGAGATTAATGATTGTTGTTGGTTATGCATTGTCATACAACTGATATCTGAGTTTAAGATAGGAAAAACTAAAACTCAGCACGTCTTACCGAACAAGAAGATGATCATTCAGAAAAAACCCAGAAGTCTATTTTAACTGTAAGAGTAACAGACATCTACGGGTGGAATAGATAAATCCATTTACAGATCCATTATTAGCTTTGCACTTTTCTACATTTTTTTTTAAATGAAAGATTTGTAAGAAAAAAGGAAGTTATTCCAAACTCCTGTTTGCAGATTGTCAAAAGCCAAGTAAAGGACATAAAAGATGCACTGAAATTTAGCTTTGACTAGAAATCTGTGCACATAACATCTTATTTCTATTATACATAGAAGCAACGTTCACTATATTTGTTTCTTTGAAATAAACAAGAAAATGTGCTGATGTCAGACGAGACCCAAAGTGAACAAAAACACAAAGAATATGGCACAATCACATACTTGAGAAGAAGACATGGTTGTGCACATAAGTAACTCCTGAGGAAAGAGTCCCATTATTCAAAGAAGTAGACAACTGTATTACTGTATAGAGATTCACAGCCTGCCTGATCTGTGAGCGATATGTTATTTTTTGAGTTGGTTATTTATAAGTGAACTTGGTACCAGAATACCTTTGGTCAGAGATTAAAGATTTATTTTTATTCATGTCCTTAAATCAGTGGCACTATGCTTTGGGTGGTAAGCTGGCGGGGGTTGATGCTGGCCAGACAGTGAACCGAGGATAATGACGTGCTTAGAACATCCGACTTTTTCCACGGTTGGAAATTTCTAATTGCGCCTCTTCTAGAGATACTCTCTCAGTCTCTTAATGGCCATGTTTCACTCCAGAATTGCTGATGCAGCGATACAAAGACGCATCCGCAATGTGGCTATTGCTTTTCTCTTTGTTATTCTCCTTACAAGATAGAGCCCCCATGAGCCAAAGGAAGCAATCAAGATGACTATAAAACAAGTGAAAATAATTTGCTTTTTAAATTATATTTTCCACTGATGTTTTACAAATCTGTTTGTTGTTGTGTGGTAGGACTGAGAATCGGAGACGTACATTTTTCCCTGAAACTTGGTTGTGGCACTGCTTCAACATCAGGTAAATAAATCTTTTGACACTTCATGTCTCTCTGAAGCATTTGTTTTTGTACTCAACTTTGTCTTATCAAGGGAAAATAGATTTAAAAAATGTCACTATATATACAACAAAATAAGTGCACATTATTATTGTTGTTGTTGGTGGTGGTGGTGGTGATCGTGTTTTTATATATGTATTTCAATACTTTAAGAACTTCTTGTGTGAAGCTTTATATCTGTTGCTTCTGTTACACCTGAATTTCCTTTTTTATGGGATAATAAACAGTTGTAGAATAGAATAGAATAAAATAGAACAGAATCAGATTCTATTCTAGAACAGAATATTTTATCCTCATTCTATTCTATCCATAGGACAGAATGAGATTCTATTCTATTCTAAAAAAGCAGAAGTACATTACACAATAGAGAATGTTGTAAAAAGGGTAATTAAAAGTAAAAATCTGAAATTTACAGTTATTATGGGAATCAATGTAATTATTTTTTTTGAGGTTTTCCAAATGTATTAGATATATGATGGTTATTTGCTGATAATACAACATGCATCTATAATGACTAAAAAAGAATAAGAATTAGGTGCTTAAGTTTAAATTTAGTAAAAAGAGTAAACTCCTCTTTTTTTACAAACGTTTTGCCATTGTAGCCTAAGAGCTCAAGCTTTGTTTCATCTGAATTTCTTTTGTGAATGCATTTTGCCTCCTTAAGTAGGCAGCACAAATTTCAGACTAAAGGTTGACTTTGGTGAATGTGCTTATTTCATGGTCAGTGTTCTCTTTTATAAAATTTGCTTCGTTTTGGACAGGTCCATAACTGGCATCCTTCTGAGAGGTTCTTTTCATTTAGTTTTTGAGAAACTTATGAAGTTGACTGCACCCCCGCTCCCATGCAGCCCATTTTCATGTTATGTAAAATTACAGAAAATCTCTAAAATAAATCATGAAAAAAATGTCCAACAGATTTACAAAGGCTTTGGAGAGGACCGCATTCCGTTCTGCTTTCCTGTAAACTTCAAAGCTCAGATTTTCCTAAAAAGTATTTTTCAGTGACTTCTTGCCAGCTTTAATCAAAGGAAGGAGTGTGATGCAGCTTTTTGAAGTTTAATATGTCATTTGACTTCGCCAAGACCAACATGAAATGCATGCTGCCAGGAATGACCTCAAGCCATTCCATACAGAGGAACGGATTAAGTCAACATCCAAGCGTCCCTCTCCGCCATCCAATTTGGAGTGTTTGCTGTAGTTACATCAGTTGAGATGTTGGTGTTGACACAGGTGTTAGCGGTATAAAAATGTCCAATTAAATCTACCGTTATCAATCAAATGTGGTTTTTCATTGCCTGTGTTAAATGACATCAATAAATGATGTCAAAATGTTATCATTGTTCAACACGTTTCTGAGTTGTGTTTCATTGGGTCACTCACAGCTCTGAAACTGGGGAGACTCTCCTCCAGTTGGATGTCCCAGATTCGATCACCACATGGGTCACAGAAGCTGTTGGACTCTCTGAGGAGAAGGGACTGGGTTTGGCAGAGAGGACAGAGCTTCGGACTTTCAAGCCCTTCTTTGTTGACTTCACGCTGCCTTACAGTTTAATTAGAGGGGAGCAGACCAAAGTCCCTCTTACAGTCTACAACTACCTTCCTACTTGTTCAGAGGTAAAAAAATAAATAAATAAATAAATAAATACATGGATTGCTGAGAGGAGGTTGAATAGACACTTTTCCAATGTTGATATTTTACTGACACACACTGCTTGTGTCATTCAGAAATAATTCCAGACACTCCTGTATGTTTTGTTGAAGCAAGGTGATAACAAAGAGGTGCAAATTTTCTTACTGGAATTCTGACTTAAGAGGTCATCCTTCTTTTGAACTCGAAGAATATTCCAAACAGAACACAACATAACACCCTCATGATTTAACATAGGTCAACATTAACTTTATGTAAATTTAAAAGAAAGAAATCCTGCATTTTCTGACACCTTGTACTCCTTGTAAGTAATTTCTTCAGCTCACATTTTAAGTTAAAGGAAACAGATGCAATGCAAAATATCTTTGTTATTATGGACAATATGCTGTTTTACAGTGAATTATTATTCATTTGCACATATTGGATCACTATAAAATGATTTGATTTATACATTTAAAAAAAAAAGTTTTATTGTTCTGTATTCCATGCTCCCCAGAAATTTGTTGGGGGACATTCAGAGGTTTTTGTTATTATAGCACAAATTATCCTACATTTTAAAAAACTATTAGTGACTATTGACTAGTGATGATTTTTTTCACTAGACTTATTTTTCAGTAATCACAGCAATTTCTGCAAACTGTTTCTCTCAATCTTAAAGTTTGCACCATTCAAAAGTAGACAAGTGTTTGAGGAGAGGTATTTGAAATTCCTGAGGAATGCAAAGTGAAGAGTTGATTTTCAGCTCCAAAATAGTTCGTAGCACTCACTTTGAAGAGCTATCCAAACTTTATTCTGGCCTTAAATGGACCCATCCTGCATTCCATTGACATGACATCATGATTTGTACAGATGAGCCTGTTAAATGGTCTTTGCGTGTGCTGCCCTGATGTCATGTTTGTTGAATATGCAAACCAGAATCGCCCTTTCTTTGATGTCCACCCCTAAAACATGTGATTCTTATATTTGCTGCTCAGTTATTTATGACTCGTGGCATGGAGATAAAGAACTGTTAAAAGACCCTGTTTGCAGTACCGCACCCTGTGAAAACTGGATGACGACCACACTTTAATCCTTCATGAAGCCTGAGAGGCATTAAGTCAAGCAACACGAAAATATGCTTGACGAAATGTTAATTTTTTTTTTTTTTTTTAAAAACCTCTTTGCTTTCGGCAGTTTGAGGAAACACGCAATATGAGAGCAATAGAACAAAGATTATGTCATTTTCTGCCGTCATATGAGGTCAAGTGGTTCTTATTTGTCTTTTTCTCTCTTAGGTACATGTAAAAGTATCTATTCCAAAAGGTATCAAGTTTATTGGCCATCCTGGAAAGCATCATCTTACCAGAAAGAAATGCGTTGCACCTGGTGAGGCTATTCCTACGTCCATTGTGTTGTCATTCACTGAACTGGGGTCTGCAAACATCACAGGTAATCCATCACTTTATCTATAATTTAAACTGCAGTTAACTGATAAAGTCTCATTAAGAGACATCTTTCCTGGACTAGTTTCACGGTTCTTGTCCCAATTTGCCGGAGCAGCAAAACAGTTATGCCTGTTAGAGAACTAATCAGATTTTTGTTTATGCAAATCAGACTATATCATTAAGAATAACGATCATTATCAAGCATGATAAACTTTTCGCTAGGACATTGGGTCCTCTCAGTGTGAGTCCTTACAGAAAAGCCAGTCCTTTGGGAATGGAGTGTGGGCCAAGAGGCTGAGCTGTGTGTGATCTGGTCACCCACCCCAGTTACAAGCAGTCCCCTCCTGAGTGCATGTGAAAACAAAGCTGACCAGCAGTAGGGGAGAGTAACCAGAGCTTCACTGTGACACTCAGTGGCATGTTGATGAGTTTTCAGGTCACCAGCGGTCAAGGGGCCCCCCATGGCCCCACTCATAGTTTCCTGGCCTCTTGTGTTTCCTTTTCGCTACACACACACAAAGAGACTCAACTCGGCACAGTGCCATATTGCCAATGTCCTCCACATGAAGCGAACTGGGTGTCCATCTAGAAACATGTTTGACACCCAGATAATTAGGGATATGGCCCGTTTCATCTATTGTTATTTTTTAACCTCTTAAATCCATTGTTATATTATTTTTCCTTGCGGTTCAGATTCAGTTTTTATGTGAGATGTATATTTTCAGGCAGGGTTTAAGCAGCTTTGGAGCTTTATGCTTTAGCTGATGCTAATAACCTCAGAGAACATTCTCAGCAGCAGTTTAATGGTGCTTATTGATTGTTGGCACACTTTTTTTTTACCTCTTTGAAACCTCATACCTCAAACTACAGTCTGCATAGATTACTGACAACCACTACTTGTAATTATACAGATAAAAAGACAGTTCCAACTATAATATATTGGATGGATTTTCAAATTCAGGACTCAAGGCCTTCTACAACTTTTAGATTTGTCCAACACACCTGAGTCAAATGGCTGAACCTCTGCTGGTTTGGGAAGAAAATGCCAACTGACATAGACTGGCGCATAGGACCAAGCAAAAACCTTGGTGGGCACTCTCATTCCTTGTTTAAGAGTTTTTACAAAGAGTAGAATCAGTGCTGGCCCAAGTGCATGTGTACCGGGCTCTAATTGCCTTATACTTTAATCAGAGGCGACCAGACCTTCCAAGGAGACCATTATGTCTGCTTTAGGAACAATCGACCTCTACCAGACTGACCTCTGCCAGCACTCCTACCTCATCACAAAACTGCAGATGATTGTGGCTCTTTATAGTCACCAGACGCTGCCTTGGTCTGAGATTCGACAAAAACAAACCAGATGTTATTTATTTTCAATGGGCAGGACGGAGTGCAGCTTGTTTTCTGTAAAAGATAAGACAATGAGCATTCTAAGAAAACTCTTTGACAGCACCATTCAATCAACTGGACATCAGTGCAGAGATCAAATAAAAGAGATATTGGCAGTACCAGCAGCAGATCCAGCAAAACAATCTTCAAATGGTGTTTGCTCAGTAAAGGGGATTGATGTGGTTTCCATTGTTATCCATTTGAAATAAGCAGATATATGGGTTTAAGGAGTTCAAATGAAAAGTCTCCATAATCAAGCAGTTTTTCTGATGTGCTGGTGGATCTCTCACTTTTTTCTGGACTGTGGCAAAAACAGATGCCCAGTTTCAAATGTTCTTTGAAAATATATCGGGCTGCTGTGAAATGGATTTAGAGAAGCCACATTACCTTAGCATCACTTGTTTCTTTATTTTGTCCTTAGTTTGGGGGATAGGGTATTCTTTGCTTTTATTTGCCTATTCATATTCACTCGGAGTCCACGTTATTCGGCTAATTTTCTGTAAAAATTGATGGTCAAATTACCAATTGATGAATTTGTCAGCTTAAGAGCATTTTGGCGAAATTGTTAAAAATAGTTCTTTCTCTGTCTTTCATGAAAATAATTCTTGCTAGGGAAGATGCGGCAGATATATTTCTAGAGAATGTCTAAAATTTGAAATCATGAATGATTATGATTTTTTATTTTTATTTTAAAAGCTCGAGCTATTGCCTACAGTTCACCAAGTTGCTGTTCAGATGGAATACTGTCAGGCAAGAGTGGTAATTATGCAGATGAAAGGAGGATCCACACTGGCATCGATTATGTTCGCAGGACTGTCCTTGTCGAGGTAAAAGAGTAGACATTCATTGTCATGTATAGAAAACTGTTTATATACTGTTTGAACACATTATAATGGTGAACTGTTTGTTTTTCTTTCTTCTATGCTTTACAATCTGCTTGCAGCCAGAGGGGCTATCAAGAGACTATACCTACAGTGTTTTCTTCTGTCCTAATGGTTAGTAGAAATATGTTTCAGTTATAATTTATAAAACCAAATGTGTTCACAAAAAGTGTTTTTTTTTTCTAATAATATTTTATTGAAATATATAAATATTTAGTATGCAACAATCATGTCCAAAACTTTCCCAACAAAAGTGCATTTCATATTATCCCTTTTAGAGAGAATCCACATTTCCACCCCTAATAAATATGAGTATCAGTATGCCAAAAAGCCGTCCAAGATGACGCAGTTTGAGGTGGCTGTGAAGACCCACAATGACGCCCACATTGCCCTCTCTGCTAGTCCTCACGACAGTGCAGAGATGCTTGAGATTGTACTCGGAGGGAGGCAAAATACTCGCTCCTGGATTTCCCTGGGCAAAATGGGTGAGCCCCTGGTCAGTGTGTCCACACCAGGGATACTGTCCTGGGATGAGTTCCGCAGTTTTTGGATCAGCTGGGAAGGAGGCATGGTACAGGTAGGAGAAAAACACACAAACACACATACACACACACACACGCACACACGCACACACACACACACACACATATATATACATACATATATATATAAACGTATATAAGTGTGTGTGTGTGGGGAGGGTGTATGTATAACATACTCAATCATTTTGTGATGCAGTTATTGTGTGCTTCTGCCTTGCACATCCTTTGGTTCAATTAAGTGATGAATTAAACTGACAGAAAGGATGTGGCGAACGTTATTAAATATCTAATTATATTCTGTTGGGATCAACAGCATCTTAGAAAGATGGAGCATATCAGGATATTTCTCAAGTTGATTCATTTTATTACTGAGGCTTTTTGATTGACAGGGTGTAGGATTAGATATTTTTCCAAACTATAAAACATTATCAAGACATGTTTTACTTTCCTCTGTCTGCATATCCTTCTGTCTAGGTGGGCCATGGTTTGCATCCATCCAATGAATCTATCGTCCTTCAGTGGGCAGGCCAGTTTCCAGGACAGGTTTGACTTTTTCATGGTATGATGTTCAAATCTTTGGTACTTTATGCTTACAGATTATTTTGAAATATATGTATATGTTTTTGTCCATCTAGGTGCAACACATTGGGTTCTCAACTGGGTGGGGCTCTGTAGGAGAGTTTAAAATCTGGAGGAAGGAGGACTCTGATGATGACCACAATGAGGCCTTCACTCTTGGGGTACCGCACAACATGGTGCCTGGATCGGAAAGAGCCACTGCATTTATGATTGGTATGGTAGTTTACGGTTGGAGGCATGCACAGTGCCTTTCAGAAGTATTCATACACCTTAAACTTTTCATATTCTCAAAATATTCTGTCAGGATTTCATGTGATAGCAAGAACTTCATTCCACTTGTGACAGATCCAAGTCTTGAGGTTAACATCTGGCTTATAGTGATATTAAATTAGCCTCAAGACTTGGATTACGAAATAAGTGACTTCTGAAGGTAACTGATTGTACAGAATTTTATTTAGAGAATTAAAAGTTTGCAGGGGTGGAAGTAAATTCTCCCAAGAGTTTACATTTTTGTATTTGTAAAGAATTTTAGAGTTGTGCTCTACTTTGTGGTAGTCTGTCATATGAACTCATCACATTAACATGGAAGCTTGTGGTTGTGGTTAAAGTTCAAGAGGTGTAAATACTTTTGTAAGGTACTGAAATCATCTGTGGTCACACTGTAAAGTCTCTATTTAATTGACTCTAAAATACATTCACTTTCATAAAATTTTATGCATACATCTGTGTACCTGCTACAGGAGACGTAATGGGACCAACTCTAAACAACTTGGATAAACTGCTGAGGCTGCCCTTTGGCTGTGGAGAGCAGAACATGATTCACTTTGCGCCCAATGTTTTTGTTCTGAAGTACCTTCAGAAGACCGGGCAGCTGAGTCCTGAGGTTGAAAACGAAGCCACAGACTATCTGCTTCAAGGTAATGAAACTGGATAATTAGGTGAAATCTGCCATAATGTGTGCACTCCATGAAGCTAGCCCAAAGGAAGTTGCCCTCAAAGAAAAATACATTAGTTTTCAATGAAAGCATAACAATGCAAATCGTCTCTTGTCTATTAGTGAGGGAGATGCTTTGTAGTATCCTCGCAACCTGAGTCAAACAAAAAATTCTTACCTTACCCTTGAAAAATTGCATTTTCTGCTTTCTTTTGCTTTTTATACACTTTCCAAGCACCTCTTGACCGTTCAAGTTGGCAAGGAAGTCAGTAAAACAAGGGGACAACAAGATAATCCACAATTTACCAAATCTGTTATTTTCTATTCTGTAGTTTACCTTCATTCTAACTGGATGATATGCAAATAAGCTGCAAACACAGGTGTGTCTCAAAAAATATAAGTATGTTCAATGTATTCATGTCAGAAAGTGAAACTGTCAGGTCATCTACATTGTTGGACCTGGTGTTGCGCATCTTCCTCTTGACAATATCCCATTGATTCTGTATGGGGTTCAAGTCAGGCCAGTTTGCTGACCAATCAAGAACAGGAACACCATGGTCACTGAATCAGCTTCCGCTACCTTTGCCAGTGTGGGTCGGTGCCAAGTCCTGCCAGAAAATGAAATGAGAATCTCCATAAGGCTCGTCAGCAGATGAAAGCATGAAGTGTTTTGAAAAAAATATCATGGCAGACGGCTGTACTGAATGTGAAGTTCAGAAAACACGTTGGACCAAGATCAGCAGATGTCATTTCACCCAAAACTATTGGAATGTGAAAACTTCACATCTGAACTCTTCTTCTAAATGCTGGGAAATACAAATTTCACTTTCACCTGCAGCTGCTCTCAATTTATATATTTTCCCTTCCCCATCAACTCAGCAACCCACTGACCCAGACTGAGAAAACATTTGGAGGTTCAGAAAATATTTTCAAATATTTTGACTTAATTAGCTAATGAGGGTGTGACACCATGAGTTCCCACTGTTTAATGTTTTCACAAATTTTCTCAGACACTAAGGTTTCTATAAGCTATTATTCTCATCAAAATAACAAGACATAAAGGCTTGAGATATTTCATTCTGTGTGTAATGAATCTATATATTTTATGAGTTTCACTTTCTGAAACGAGTGACAAAAGTACTCAATGTTTCCATAAATCAACTTATGAAGACATAAACTTTTACATTTTGGATTGTAAGCCTTACTAACATTATTTCTTCTCTCTTTTTACATTTTCTTCCATTAATATCAACAGTGGGTGCTTGGACAAGACTTTTATCAATACCACACACTAGCCACTGTACTCATGAAATTAAGAGTATTCAGAAATTCTGCATGGGAAACTCAGAGAGTTAATCATTCCAGATATTTCTCCTCTTCACAGCAAACCTGTTCTCTTGTCATCCAGGTTACCAGAGACAGCTGACCTATAAACGACAGGATGGCTCGTACAGTGCGTTTGGTGAAAGGGATTCCTCCGGCAGTATGTGGTAAGCCAATGCAATTGTAGTAAATGAGTTTTACATCCATACACACAAGGCGTGTCTAGTCGTTCAGAGTTTCCTGGAATAAAGGCATTTGGGAAGAGTGGAAAATTTATAATGCAAGAAATTAATAATACAAAAATAACAAATTTTAATTTAGCATGCAATTTTACTTATTTACGTAACTATATACATACACTATGTGAAATATTTTATTTGCTAAATAAAATATTTAATTTATTTGAATGAAGTAGTTTTTATTTTTCATAGGGCCAGTTAGCTCTTAAACAGAAAAGTATCCCTGCAGTGCAGAGTTCCTGTGCTTGTAATTTAAGGTCTCATTCTTAATGTTCATTCCTCCTGTTGATTTATGAGCTCCGGTGGGTATTGTGATGTTTAATAGAGCTAAGACTGTAAAACAGCAGGTTTTATAAACGACAGGCGATTGAAAACAAACATTATGATTGGCTCCCTGAGGCAGGTAAAATTTATTCTCATCAAAATTTACCTCTGCAGTTTTGACCCTGTAAACTCTAAATGCCATGATTGGAGTCAGTATTATATGTTGTCTGGAGCCTTTACCTTTTTTTTATTCCTTGTAAAGTAAAAGTTATGAATACTATCTAATGACTCATTATGCTTAGTGTAATTGGTGATATTAAACTGTTGTGGTAGGATTTAAATCTTCTTAATGAGAGCATGTGAGGATGTGACAAGCAGTAGTTTTGGGTTTTCTTGCAGTGCTTGGGGCAACAAATGTGGTTTGTGGGCACTAAATAAATAGTGAACTATGAGTAAACCTGCAACAGACACTTTATAAATCAATCAGCCACACATTAACCTCCAAAACAAGCCTGCTTTTTGTTGATGTTCCAGAGTTCATGAGTGGAGCAGTGCTTTAATTGCCTGCTGTAATGTTGTGTTAATATTTCCCAGCATTTAAAAAACATTTTACAGGGGAAATTGGTGGAATATAGTAATTTTGAATAAATGACAGCAGCTGGCAGTGAATTTAGGGTGCAGTATTTACCATTTTCCATGCCAGGGCAGTTAAAAGTTCACAGAATTAATCTAAAGCTAAATGACTGGCACTAGGAAGACTCTTGCTTAGAAGTAAAAGCTTAGTATTTTTGTAGGTTAACCAGAAGGATTGACTGTTTTTTGTTTGTTTGTTTTTTTTCATGAATTGTGCCATACTTTAAGACTTAAATCTGTAGCATTCATCTTTTTTAAAAATGTGTTTTATTACATATTTGCTAAAACTGTTACCATTTTGCATTTTGCATAGCATAATGTGAAACAAATTATGGAAAAGATCAAGCTGCTCCTCCTCCTCCCACATGCAGAAATGCATTGCTCGCTGTCAAAAACAAAGGGTCAACCTTTAATTTTTTATGTGTTAATGTTTTCTTTTTTAGTTATTCTATTTTATTTGGCTAAAAATAAACTGAGACAAGATACTCTGTGTCTCTACGGTCTGAAATCACAGAAATGGATTACCTACCTTATGCAAAAGCAATATCAACGATTTAGTTTATGTTCTCAAATATTGACTCTTAGTCTGATTAATCTAAATTCTGAAGATTCATTCTTATCTACTTTGTATTTTGTTCAAAAGCTGAAAAAAAAAAAAGATTTTCATGAAGTACAATCACCTTTACGGTCTTGGGAGAAAAAAAAACAAAACATTTGTTTTCATGTAAATATTTAGATTTTGTGAAGTTTTATATAAGTAAGATTTTGGTACATAACATAACTGGCAATGCTGTTACGCAGTTGGAATCAGATATTTACATTCAACTTATAAAAAGGCTAATATATTTTTCTCACTGTCTGACATTAAGTCAGACTGAATTCTTCTGGTTCCATTGCATTTTTCAATTTATTCAAATTGAGAACATAGTATATGTTAGACATAACAAATATGCTTAGCAAGGCATACTTAATATCCTCTTATCACTGTCCTCTTCAGAAGCCTAAGTTCTCAGCCGCTGCTGTAATTTAAAGTATGTATACAATTCTTATCTACCATGTTTAAGGTACACTGTAAAACATACACATGTTGTAGGTACTACAGTACCCTCAATAAGTACAAATCTGATGCATGTATCTATTTAATTAATACACTTAACCGATTACATGTATCAGTTAAATAGTCAGACATTGCACTTAATAGGAAGGCCTGTTTTGTGTATAAATCTTATAATAATGCAAAAGACCTTGTAAAGACCTAACCTGAAGCTGGTGAGAGGGTGCTATTATCCACACATTGGCTGAAAGTTCACTCAGAGAATAAGAAGCCACTGTCCTACAAAAGCAACATTGAAACTCAGATTAGAGTTTGCAAAATGCATTCAAGGCACAAAAATGTAAATTTTTGCAAAAACTGAAATATAACTGCTTAATGATCTTTGTTGAGTTTGGAGGAAAAAAGACAGGACGCTTCTAAGCGTGGGAACTCCATCCTAGTTGTGCCGTATTAGATTTGCACATCGCACAAAAATACCCACAAAACACGTCATGTTTTGTGGGTATTTTTCTGCTTGAATGGCTGCTGCATTTCACAAAGTAGATGAAAACAAGAGAGCATTACCAAGTAAAAAACACACACACGTAAAGCTACGTACAATCTAAAAATTGGTTTTCAAGAAACATACTTTTGCAATAAATTATGTAAAGTCTCAAAAACAGCTGTTTTTTTTAAATAAAGCTTGTCTTTATTTTTACAAGCTGGTGCTATCAGGAAATATGTGTTTGTCAATAGATCCCTATAAGGCCAGGTGGCTAAATACCAGGTCTACACACTTTACTACTTAGTCCTCTATCTTTTTGATAGATAATGTTTTTCCATAAAGTAATCATCCAGAGAGAATCTGGACAGTTTTAAGTCCAAATCATAACATTCCTAGTAAAACCGCAGCCGAGTTAGATTTATCACGAAGCCTCTTTTAGATATACTCTCAAGGAGAGGAGCTGGAGAGGAGTGATTTCTAAGTAGGAAGTTAGAAAACAGGGAAGAGGAAGAAAATTACGAGGAGGATTCTCTAGCTTGGAGGTTGAGGGGCGGAAGTCAGCTTCCCTTGCGCTTCCTTCCTAAACCCAAAGCACTTCACATTCACACTCTCCAGAGCTTTTCCTTGAGGGTGAACATTTAAAGCCAGAACTGCGGCATCAGTTTTGTCTCAGGGGAGGAATAATCCAGCTTCCAGTCAGGAAAGATTTTATGTTTTTGGTTTATGAGTGTACGTACCATTCTTTTTTTTCCTACCTTTTCCCCTGTTGCTATTTTCTTGGATTATGATCTCACTTATGGGCCACATTAGGAAAGTAAAGTGTGACCTGTTTGTGTTTTCCTTCCTTTCCATCTCATTTTTCTTTCTTTGCTTCGTAAACAACTTACCTCACCTATAGTTACCTAACTATGGTCAGGGTTGTTGTAATGGAAGACTTGCTGTCACATCAGTTATTGGCCAACGACAGCAGCTTCCACTCACTACCCGGAGGTCTATTGTTTATATATATTTATGATCTCAGCCATGAACCCAGGGCTGACCTGGCTGTACTCCCATCGCTCCACAGACTCTTCTCCGCTGCAGACTCTTCACTGAAACCGTAGCTCATGAACCTTCATTTGCACTCCTGGGCCTTCCGGATTCACAAACCTTCATCCCTAGGATCTGCGCTTTCATAAGTTGAGGAATGCTTTTGGGGAATGTTTTACTCCCAACGAGAAACATGCTCGATTGGCTTGTGTGCAGTTTCACATTCTCAAGAGCACAGCTGTTGCATCCGGTTGCACTGATCAAACTGCCCATCTGCTCCTCTCCTCATTCCTTTCTTCTTCTTTCCATTTCATCAAATCATCTATACATTCCTGTCCTCTGATGACAAATTGAAAGCGGGTGGCTCTTTGAAAAAGACTTTTAGATCGAGTTGTTGTCCTGTTAGGGGTGATGTGTATTTACAGATGTTTGTTAGAAAGTACTGTAAATACTCATTAAGGATCTTGATTTTATTCCTTTTCCCTGCTCTTTCATCTCCACTCACCTGTCCTCTAGGCTGACAGCGTTTGTTCTGAAGTCCTTTGCTCAGTCTCGGGGATTTATCTTCATTGACCCTGAAGAGCTCCAGGCAGCCAAGTCCTGGCTTATCAAACATCAGCGAGAAGATGGTTCCTTTCCTGCTATGGGACGCATCCTCAATAAAGACCTGCAGGTAGGTCTATGTTTGGATAGATGTAAATTTGAAGCAGATTGCTGTTTTTCTACCTGCTAATTTAAATTTAAATCAGTAACACAACAAAGAAAGCTGGCTGTTGTTTTGTCATATTTAAGACTTAATTAACCAAATCAGGCAATCCCTGTTTCTTTCCAGTACTCCCCATCTGGGTTTGTTTGCTAGTGTTCTGTCAAATGGTGGCTCGTATGTAAGGAAATTGGATTCCACCCATGAAAAATGTATCTGTCAATCCAAACAGCTAATTCTGATGTGTTTTTTATTGGGCTGTATAGTTGATGTTTGAAGGTACATGGCAGATTGAGAATTTAACAACTTATTTGTTTTACATGCACTACTGCCTTGTCTGAGTACTGCATGGAATAATTGCCTGGGACCTCAGCCTAATTCTGGATACCATAGACGTCACACACTGCTGTGTGATGATATCCTCACCAACACAACCACACCAGCAGCCAGCGGGTGTGTTGGTCATTCTGGCATGAACAGCACATTTTATTTCCTCCACGTTTTGTGGATTGTCCCTGGTGTTGTCATCCTGGAGGACTGAAATTGCCCTAATGGCATGGATTTCTCTCAGGTTAGAGCAGACGCTATTTGACATATGCTCACAGGTTCTGTTAATCGGGCGCATGATTCTCATCACTTCAAGCAACAGAATCTCTAAGCAAGTCTCCACTGCAAAAAATAAAGCTTTTTGGCAGTTTTTACTGGCAAATCTGCTATTCAACAAATGCAGTTTCTTTACAAATGTGGCATCGTTTAAAGAGAAATAACCTGGCTTTCCAATTGTTATAAATGTTATTGCCAAGAAACATTGTTTGAAAAGAAATAATGTTCCTTTTGAAACAATATTGCATCTTCCCAACTATCCATCCATCCATCCATCCATCCATCCATCCATCCATCCATCCATCCATCCATCCACCTGTCCATCCCCCCATTCATCACTGGTGTAATGTGCTAGTGATGTTAAAGTCTGAATAACATGGTTATGGTAAGGTTACTTTTAATGACTTTAATAATATAACCTTTACAACATTTTTTTTGGTCCATAATTAAGGGGAGGATTTGCAGGGCATTTATAAGGTAATAACTTATGGTGATTTTTTTGTAGGGAGGGATCCATGGCAAGATATCTCTGACCGCTTATGTGGTAGCAGCTCTGTTGGAGACGGGGATAACAACAGAGGTAAGTTAAAAAAAAGTTTCTTTCATTTAACAGTCAGTCCTCAGAGGGAGTTTTCTGATGGAAAAACAGTTATATTTGACAAATCTAAAAACCAACGTTAATACAAAATTTCCTGATGTGGAATTTGATTTATATTTTTTGTTGAGTTTACTGAGTTTTCTTTGTCAACATAAGAGTAAACACCCAGCGTTATTCCCGACCCACTTAAAGAAGCGAAGGAGGCCCATCCCACCGGGCCGGTTCGTGTATGGACGTATCACTGCATTCCCGAAAGTTGTGAAGATGGATGTGTTGGCAGTCGGCCCACTCAAATTTGTTATGCCCCAGCACTTTTAATGTACCTGCTTCAAAACATTCAGGCTGACATGCAGCGGCAGTTTTAGCCTCACAAAAGGCACCTCTTTAATAGTCTCCTCACTCTTTCATCCACTCTTCAATGGACATGTAACCATCTTGCGTTTTTTCGAAAAAAAACTTCCCTTCAGTAAAATCAGTCCTCAAAAGCTCAATATCCAGGATGCAAATTCTTGAAACTCTTTTCGTCTTTTATCACCAGTTTTCTAAATAGTTGAATTTATTTGGTATTTCATCTCTTTGGCCCATTTCCATCCATCTGTCTTTCCACTTTCATGCTGCTGTCTATCTCCACAGGGATTCTTCTTAGTATTTGCCCTTTTAGAGTTGATAAAAAAATGAAAAGGTATTCTTAACTTCAAAGCCATACCTTGACCTCCTTTCCAGTTTCCATTAATTAAAAGGCCACACTGCCAATTACAGTAAGATGACTCTAGAGGACTATAATCTAACGGATGAGAAGAAACTAAACTTTCTAAGGACATAATAAGTGTTTATATAACAACTCCATTTGGGCAGAAGGAACCGTTGAGCCATTGTAGGGCGGACAGTTGGTGCAAAAGTAAACCGAAGGTTTTTGCATTAAATTGAGGAGATTCTTAATGTGCCAGTAAACACAAAATGGAGAATAAATTGTGAACTTCAGATTTGTTGGTCCCTCTTTTGTTAATCTAACTTGGAAAAGTTCTGACAAATTTAGCATTTTATTTCAGTACACATATCTGGTTAGTAAAATAAAAAGAAAAGAATAAGAACTATAAAAAAAACAAAGGTCATGTACATATAAAGATATATATATATATATATATATATCATGAGGACACCGATGTCCTCCTGACTGACTAATACGTAAGCCTTTATGGGGTGACACGTGTTAATGTGATTATCAGATTTTAATCACTTTAATCAGTACTTTATGAGTTTATGACTGTACTGTTCTATACAGGAAGAGAAGGTGGCAGTGGCTAAAGCCAAGGACTTCTTGGAAAGCAACACGTATTCTGCTGATGACCCTTACACCACAGCTCTGTCTGCATACGCCCTGTCTTTGCTCCGCAGCCCTTATGCTCCGTTGGCTTTGCGTCGCCTCAACCACATGGCCATCACTCAAGGTACTGCTACCTCTGTGATTCAGTTCAAGTTCCATACCATGAAAAAAACATATGTACAAAGGAAATGAACAACAAAACAAGAAACAAAACGCCTGCAGTCGAGCTGCATTAGTACTCCCCCCAAGTGTGAGGATGAGTAACTAAAATCATGTTCAGAACTCCAGAGAGATCTCATCTTATAAATGCAATTTCCCTCACGGGACCTGAGGCTAGTGCAGATTAAACAATTAGTAAGTACAATTTCAGTGTCAGAAACGATGTTTAGTGCCTGTTAAGGCAACATTAAATTAAGAGATTGGTATTGATTGTTACAAACTAGTCTGTTTATTGTTTCCCTTCATTTCACTGTCTTTGCTGTCATAGATGGGCTCACCCACTGGAGTCTGACTGGCAGCACGGTGACAGACGAAGATACTTTCATGGGCTTCAGTGATGGTCTCTCTCAGTCAGGTACCTTTTGCAAAAAAATATATGTGGGAACTGGCATGATTGGACTTTTCCAGTTTTAGTTTTAATTCTTGCAAATAAAACAACCTTGAGAATTGTCTGTAAATGTAGCTGTTTGTTCCAAGTTGTGTCAGCAGAGGTGGAGATGACAGCCTATGGTCTTCTGACCTACACCGTCCTGGGTGATGTTGCTTCCGCCTTGCCTGTTGTCAAATGGCTCTCCCAGCAAAGGAATGCCTTGGGTGGTTTCTCCTCCACACAGGTAACTTTGTAAAATGTATTTCTTGTTCATCATTTTTTTTATTTTAGAATAGAACCATCTCTTATTGAAGTTCTGACAGATTGTGTCAGAACTTCAGGTTTCAAGACTGGCTTCAGATTTTCTGGTCTATGACATCAAGATAAAATGCAACTGGGCTATTAGGGTGCACTTATTAGAAGTTAAACATTTGTCTTATTCTAAGCTCCAATTGTACTGATCTGTATTTGGCGTTATTCATTTAGGCATCAACTCTGACCAGCCATATTGTAAGCGAGTGTTGACAACATATAAATGGGATTTTGAATTTAAAAAAAAAAATTCCTTTTTGTTTGTTTTTCAGTTCTGTTTCTCTAATGTAAAGAAAAAATGCTTTGATAACCTGAAACATTTAAAAAACCAAGAAAGACAGTTTGACCAACACTGTAGTTGTTCTAAATGTATGTTGTGCTAACCGATCTCTTCAGGACACGTGTGTGGCTCTGCATGCCTTGTCGGAGTATGCCATCCTTTCATACATAGGAGGGGTCAACCTCACCATCTCTCTAGCCTCCACCAACCTTGACTTCCAGGAGGCCTTTGAGCTTAACCGGGACAACAAAAAACTCCTTCAAAGGGCCAAGGTGAATGTGGGTTAGAACAACTGCTCTGCGTGTTTAGTTGCCTGTTGTGCCGCTTCAAGGCTGCTCACTCTTCTTCCACACAAATGTTATGGAAACACCAGCTTTGGCATGCTTTATCAAATTTATCTATTAGTTCCAGATGTCATAACCAAGATGGATGGGGCATTTCATTTAGTTAAGCTGCAGTTTATATAGACGTCTATCTCGTGATTAATGAGCCGCTATTTATCAGAGTCAAGCTGCAATCTCTCTGTTCTGTTTTTACAAATCAAGCCTGGTGGATTTTTGCCAAATGCACCTTATTGGTTCCTTGATTAAGGATCTGTGCTTCACTGACATGTTTACTCACACATTAAACAATCTTGACAGTGATGGGTTTATCTCCCCTGACTACATCGCCTTTCAGGTGAGAATGCAAGCAGTTTCTTTGCCAGGCATGTTTTTTCTGCTATGAGTAAGGGTGTCAACTTAATTAGGGGCAATTTAGGGCTGCTGGTAAGTAGCCAGGGAGCCACTACCATTAGTGCAGCACCCTATAGCATTCATTCACTTGATAAATGACTGAGTCACCTCTCCCTGCCCCTCTGACTCTTTGTTTCTCCTGCTTTTTTTTCTTTTTTTTCTTGTAGATACCCAGTATCCCCACAGGCCTTTTTGTCAGCGCCAAAGGTGAAGGTTGCTGTCTCATGCAGGTATTAGACGCACTCAAGCTTGTGTAAATGCCTGTTTGCCGTCTTGGAAAATTACCTAAATTGAAGCTCTAGTGCTACGGCTCACAATGATCTGCCAAAAAGAGGTGCGTCAAATGCTGCTGCAGCAAGTTAATGAAAACAAAAATCTAACTCAGAGTTGCTTGGGAACTCTGAGTTAGCCAGGGAATTTTACTGGCTGATTCAGGTATTATGTTGTCAGTAGTGCATTTTTACCTTGTAATTCTCAATTGTTCAGAAATGAAATGCAGTGTATTGTCAACCATTTTCACAGAAATGTAACTGCAACTGAATACAATGATTTTTTTTTTTTACAGCTTTCATTTGCTTCACAGTTTTTTATAAGAACAACTTTCACTCAATACCCATTTTTTGTGCATCTATTGCTGCCCATTAGCCAAGCCACACCTGAGCCATGATTAAAGAATTGGACAATCAAATACCTGCACATGTTTGTTAGCAGACTGTCAGAATTACCATTTAGTGCTTTTTCAAATTTCTAAGCCATGCTTTTCAAAATATTCATATCATACCCCAAGAGGACCAAGGTAATTCTGGAGGAACTGCAGCATCTTATTTTTCAGGTGGAAACTCAAGACAATTGTTAGTCATGCACTCCATGCATTTGACTTTTTTGGAGGATGGAGAGATTGGCAAAAAGAAACCCTGAGTTAAAAGAAAGACATAAAATGTCCTGTTTGCCACAAGCCATTTGTGGCAAACATGTGAAATAAGGTGCTGCCAACAGAGGAGACCAGATCTGAATAATTAAAAGAATATATTATATGTTCATAAAGATGTGGTTTATCTTAAGTGTTTTCTGCTTCTTTATTTTGGTCTGCCTGTAGATCGACGTGTCTTATAACGTGCCTGACCCAGTAGCAAAGCCAGCTTTCCAACTCAATGTGGATCTGAAAGAACCCTTACAGGAGCAACGCCTACAGCCCTCCTCCTCATCTTCTGCTCCCAAGCACTCTGCATCACGTTCCCGAAGCCGAGCCGACAACCGCTCTGAGCTCAGTTGGAAGCGTCGGGCTCCCATCGACGATGACGACCCGGCGGCCCACCAGGACAAACTGAGCTTCCACATATCTTTAGAAGTTTGCGCTAGGTAGAGACTCACAGTTTTCCCGTGTACAGAGCTGATTGGGGAATCATTTTGTTCATTATTTTTTTCATCTTCTGGTCTAGGTGGCTCCATTCAGGCTCATCCAACATGGCAGTCATAGAAGTTCCCATGATTTCTGGTTTCAGAGCTGATGTCGAAAGCCTGGAAAGAGTATGGAATCACGCATGCACACCTTCCACCTTAGACTGTATGCTATGAACCATTTACTTTTATTCCACTGTCGTATCAACCTCAGAACAACAAGAAAAAGGATGTTAAGATACTGCTGGATATAGTAAGACAGCGTAATTATCAGTGAAATGAGTTCTCTACCGACATGGACTGAAAGGCCAATGAGAAAAGAAACGGTCGATCCTCCAAAGGCTGTATAAAATAGGCAGATTTAAAAATAATAATAAAATAACATTTCAATGAAGTCACACCAGCACTTTATAGACATACAGTGTAGCATACACACAGAGCTGCTGTAAATCATCTGCTCTTTTTACTCTGAAAAACCAATATCGACCCAACTGGAAGCAGTAACACATTAACAAACAATCTGTTTTTCTTGGGCGAGGAATGAGTAACTTAAAGCATTATTAGACATTGGTTGCATTGGTATATTGAGGAATGTGTGTAATTAGAAAGGTGGTAGCTAGTATGAAGTAGGTTTTGGGGCTGAATCCAGGTCAGCTCCCCAGTCACCCATCAGAAGCATGTCCCTCATTACTGGGCTGTAATAGGGCTTCAGTCTGCAGGCTTCCATTACTACAGAGACACCTCTGTGGCTACCTGGAGCAATGTAAAACATGCACACATACACACACAGAGCGTGCTGTCAGTATGTCACTGGAGGCTGACCTGAGTTGTGGTGCCTAACAAGCTGAGTTTAAACCCCTGCTGGCCTCCCTTGGGTTTTACTGCTGACTGCCTGACTGCCATTCACATTCCTCAAGTTTACAGTGGCAACCCTGGTTTCAGCTTGGCCTCATCTTATTTCATAGGTGCTGTGGACATAAATGATTAGTCCAGTAACTGCTTAGGGCTCCTGTCACCCTGACATAACGAGCTGCGATTAACAGCCCAGAGGACGCTGGGAGTTTAGTGTTTGAGTTGCGGAAGTTCACAACCGGTTTGCGTTGCTATATGAACAAACAATGCCTTTTTTTTTAGAGTGTGTCTACATACGAGTGTCTCTGTGGCGCCAGCTCCAGGTGAGCACCTCATAAACCCCCCACTGTCCCAAGACTGCCACCTCTGACTGGGGGAACAAACTTATGGGATTTTTTTTTATTATTATTTTCACACAGATTCACAGCAGTGTGTTCATTACTCCTTATATTTGCCAGTCATTTTCTGCGAAGAGCCCTTTTAGTCACCTTTCTACTGTTTCCCACGAGGGCAGCTTGAGTTGAAGATCATGACTCAGACAAGTAGTGATAAAACATGTAGAGTCTCTGAATTGGCATGTAGACAATTGGAACTACTTAAAGCTTTGGTTATGGATCTATAACAATTATTCACACAAAATATATTTTCTTCTGTGTGAGAAGTAGCACTGGGCTGGGGTGATGTGGAGCTGTCCAGTTCGCTGTGGTGCTGATTGCTATTAATATCTATTAAGATTAATTTTATACGTTTCCATTTATCACAATTTGATGTAAAACTGCAGATATCTGCTTTTCAACTTCTTTGCAAATGTTCCTATACATCTCTCTTGGACAATTTCCGACTTGCAAGATTAGAAAATCAAGCAAAAATGTTCATCAGTCGTAGCAGTAAATTTGGAAATTTGAAACATTAGGCAATGTAAATAGTTATTTTTAATTATATTTTGCCTTCTTGTTAATAAGATTTCTTGCTAATAATACAACATTTTTCATGAGGTGGTGAAAAAGGTGTCACATTAAATAGATGTGCTCAAAATAAAAGCTGTATTTTCTCTTTTTTTGTTTGTTTTAAGGTTAAATTTGCCTGCAATGGAAGTTTAAATTTGTTTTCCATAACTTTCTTATGGGTGCAAATAAATGTGTTAACTTTCTGACTCGCTATATCAAGTCTGCAGTTTAATTTTTATGCACACACGAACCTTATTCCTTCCTGAGGTGATCCTGATAATTGCATCTCAAATTAACTTCAGTGTACAAATAGTTTGTGTAGATTTACAATTTAAAAAAAAATCTATTGATCCAAATTGACACAAATTTTAACAGATAATTGTTTTCTGTCTCTCTTTACAGCTGTTGATGGATAAAAGAGTGGGGTTGAAGAGGTATGAGCTGAATGGCAGAAAAGTCTTGTTCTACTTTGATGAGGTATGTAGAAATAAAAGCATGGATTGAATGATTCAGAGGTGTGCAAAATTTCAGGTCTGTATTTTGTGCACCAGTGCTCATGTGTACATATGTGCTACTTTTTGCCTTAGATTCCCAGTCAATGTATGACATGTGTGGCCTTCCAAGCTATCAGGGAATACATTGTGGGCAAGACAGCACCTGTTCCGGTCAAGATCTATGATTACTATGAACCAGGTATAAAAGCTTTTTTTGGGTGCGGTTCTGTAAAGTGTTAAAAACCAAAAGATCTTCTTCCTGTGCTGGCTGAGGTTCCGTTTTTTTAACTTTTAATGTTGCAAAGTAGCAAATATGGCGTTGTGTTGTGCTTGTCATGCAGCTTTTGAGGCCACCAGGTTCTACAATGTCAGCGAGAGCAGCCCACTTGCCCGGGAGCTTTGTGATGGGCCCACCTGCAATGAGGTCGAGAGTTCAACAAATCAGTGGATCGGTGAGAAACACAACAAATGCATAATGATTTTCATGCACCTTAGTTGTTCCTCTGTCCTCTAATCAATTTCTGCAGGTTTTGTACAGGGAAACCAGTGCAACAATGTATTAGGCTGCCTGGAGCAGGAGCAGATTGAGCGCTGCACATGTTACAGGGACTGTGGCTACGACGGGGAGCCTGTTTGTGGGTCGGATGGGCAGCTCTACCAGAACCAGTGTCAGATGGAGGTGTCTTCTTGTCGAAATGGGACTCGCATCAAACAGGTCCCCATGTCCCAGTGTTCACCCAGTAAGTGCTTGAACTACTGCGTGTGGAGTTTCTAATTGTTACTTTTTATACACAAATTATTACACCTAAAACCGAAAACTAAAAAAGTAGCTCATCTTAAATTGTTCCAACTAGTGAAATATATTTTAACCAATGAGAACATAGTTAGAATTAAACGGATACTTGTTGGGCTATATGGTTCTTTTATTTTCACTCTTTTATCCTCCTTGTTTGGTACCGTGAAAGATGTTCATAAGTGAGAGATTGAGGGCATAAATTAGCTACATTCACATAAATAAAAGGAAAACATCAACCTTTGTGATCAAATTTCAATTACAACTGGAAGAAAATGATAAATATACAGTCATATTCAATAAATAAAAAGATGCATTCTGGCAAGATTCATTGTCAGAGCAAAGGTGCCTTTGACCTTTAAGCATGATATCCTTAAAGGTTGTCATGGTTGTTGTTATGTCAAACATACATGTCTTAAGCCCACATTTCTGCATTAAAATGGTGGTGGCAGCATCATGCTGTGGGTATGAACTTCTTCAGTAGAGTCAGTGACGCTGTTTATAGTTAACCTAAATACACACACAGATAAAATAAAATCATATTGATGCTAAGAAGCACTGTTCATCCAGTGTGATTGAGCTATTTATAAAATAAAAAAAATAGAGAAAAACATCATTAGATGTGCAGAGCGGGAATCAACTTACCTCAAAAGATTTACAGCTGTTATTACAGAGAATGATGGTTGTATAAAAATATTGGCTCAAAAATATTTATTCACATAGTTTTCAGATTTTAGTGGTTGTGGTATGACAAAATAGGAAAACATCCAAGGAGCAGAAATACTGTACTTACTGGTCCATGTGCATATCTGGTCCATGTGAGACTGCTGCGTACACACTTTGCTTTGCAACTCTATTTTAATCTGTCAATATGTGCGTGCACCTGTAAATGTGTCTGAGCTTTGATCTGAGCTCAGGAAACAGCCGTTCAGGTGACGAGCTGATTACTGGACGAGTCCTCAGAGGAAAATAAAAACTTCTATCCATCTTCTACCCCCGCTTCCCCCCAATCCTCACTCGCTCTCCGTCATATTACAGGGCTCTCTCCAAATGACAGAGTGCTTTTGTCCTTCCTCAGAAATCCTCGTCACATTCCTTTCCGACGCACAGCCCAACAACAAAGGAGCCTTCATGTTGCGGAGCAGATTGGGGAAAAGGCATAGACAAAACTTTGGTGGGAAAAGTCCTGAGCCTGTGCCAAGTGTTTCATGCTGTAAATGATCAAAAGGACTGACGCGCTCCCTGACCTTGTTTGTTTGTGTATGCTTCAATAGGGGCAGATTTGTTTCACGGCTTCCTCATTTTGAGGAAAGAAAAGGAGGCTGTTGTTGTTTAACTGTTCATGATTTAGCTCCTTCTATTTTTGGAGGGATACATTTTGACGAAAGTCTTTGTTGGGACTAAGCAAACCTCGCTGTTTGTCAGTGAGGTGCTCCTGAGTGTGGACAACACCAGCATTCCTTGTTTCAGGCAAAGTGGAAGCCACGTTTATGTGACTGGTCTACAATCTGTCTCTGTGTGTGTTTGTCAAGGTAAGACCATTGAAAACAACCAGCCAGTGGTGAACCAAGAAACTGAGCAACCTTCAGTGCCTGTACACACAGGTAACCATACCACACCTTTCTCATACACCACATCCACAATCGTCTCCTGATTCTTCACGTTCACGACTGGAAGAATCAGCAGCTGTGTTTACTAAAAGAGGCTGTTATTCTGCTTGTGCAAACTTTCTTTATCAATCCAAAAGCAGCTTGTCATGTCAGATTAATGTCATTCTGTTAACATTTACAACATATTTCCACATATTCTTAATATGCCAAACACAAAGGTGTTCACTGCATGCATAAACACCTTTGTGTTTATATTTTATCATGATAATGTAAGAAATCTGCTGAAAAAAAACCACAGTACATCTCATGTGCAGCTTGCCAAACACGCCATGTAGAGGACATGGTAAATATGTGGAAAATGTGCTGTCGTCAGATGTAACCAAAATATTGCTTTTCCCATTATACAAAACAGTAACTGTGCATTTTACATCAAACACATCATCAACACAGTAAATCACGGTGAAAGCAGCTCATGCTGTGAGGATACTTTTTATCAGGAGAGATAGGAAGCTGGTTATTGGAAAGAAGGGTGAAGCAAAACACAGAACAAAACTGAACCGTCCATGCATACAAAAGAGACAAAATATTTTGAGTAAAATATAGTCACATGTTATTATGGTTCAGATAAATCCAGACCTCAATCCAATTGAGAATCTGTGGCAGGATATTTATTTCCTCACAGACGCTCTCCGGTCAGTCTGACAGGTGTATTTTTTTTTTTTCAAAGACGATTGAACAAGAATGTCAGTCATTCATTTTTGAGATCATACATCATTTTTCTTCCACTTGCCAAATATCCTCGACTTTGTGTGAGTCTGTCAAGTGAAATACCAATAAAATGAAGTTTATGGTTGTTGCGTGACAAAGCATAAAAAAGTCAAAAGAGAAGCAAGCAGGACTAAACAAGAGAACAAGGAGCAGACACAAAGGAAACGGGGTGGGGAGATTAGGGTTAAACTGATTCGTAGGTGTGTGGCGGCACATTCCCCTGCCACCACCTCACGCCTACAATCAGCATGATAAATGGGAGGATAAGTTTCACACACCGAGCTTGCCTGTTGCTGTCAGGACTCTTACCTTTTCTCCTGATAAGCAACCAGAGAATTGCTGAAAGGATGTCGCACTGCATGGATGTAGGATGTAATTGTGTTACCTTTTGACAATGACAGCATGAAAACACATTACTGAAAGCGTCAAGTTCTGACACCTTAATGTTGTGTGCGTGTGGGGGAGGGTGAAAGGGTGTTCAGTTTTTTTTTGGGGGGGGGCACATAACATTAAGACCTATCTAAGGTTTTTTAGCGGTATCCAGGTGTGCATTTGTGCATGCATGTTTGATGTCGTGTGACCTGCTCTGACTTGTTTCTGAGCCTCTAACTCCCAGTAGCTGCTCCTCTCAGTCAAAGGTCTCCCTCAGTACAAAAGCAAAATGCTCGACACAAGAATGCAGTGCACAAATGCAGGTATATGCCTGTCAGAAGCAAATGTTCAAAATGTTAGTTATCATATCTCAAGTCTTTTGGAGTCTCTTGAGCCACGCTGACACACTCATTCAGCTATAGTGACACTTTAGATTTATTATGATATAAACTGTGAAATCACTGTCACTGTAAACCATTAAACTTCAGTCTTCTGAGAGCAACAAGAAAGCAAAAGGTAAAGAAGAGTTCGGCCAAGAAAATGAGAGGCGGCGAAGGAAGCTGGAGCTCTGGAATTACTTTCCGTGTGCAGACTTGTCTTATTAATGAACCTGCTGCAGCGGTCAACATACAGTCAAATACAGACTTGAAGGCTTCATTTGATCTGTGGTATTTCTTTTATCATTTGTTTTGGGTCCTACATGTGCAAGTCTATAAATGTGGGGTTCCGTGCAAAATGTTCCATCTGAGCCATTTTAAAGTGAAACTCTTAATACCTCTAGTCACATAAAACATTAAAGATAAATAAACTTAGTCACATGCTGTGTCAAACAATTTACGGAAGGGGGCCCTCTCCTGGTCAACATTTGGTACTCCATCTTAGGAAGTTCTTGTATACAATGTCCTAAATATTAACTTTTATAATCAAGGCTGTCTCATAATTCCCTGCCCTTTGCACAAACAGCAGTCTTAAATTAGTCTCCGTCTCTGCAGAAATGGTTCTGCAGATAAACCAAGCCACCAGAAATACGAATGACATGTAAACATTCTAGCATCAGTCTTTGCACTTTATGTAAAATTCCAGACCTTCATGTTTTTCTTCAAGACGAGGCTCTTATCTGTCTTTCTCTTGACAATGCCTCAATAATTGTAGCAGCGGCGTCCTGCATGCGAGACCAGTGGACCCCCAGTGTTTGTGGGGGAACACAGGCCACAGCTACTTATGAATTGATAAATCCCCAAATACTTCAGACCCCCTCAGACAATGTTTAATAATGTCTATTTAATAGTTCAAATACCAAATATACCTTGATATGCATTAATATACACAGTGGAAGCTGTCTTAGTACTACCACAGAAGCTAATATGTACAGTCTTCCTTGTTTCCTGTCTTGGGGGTCCGACCAATCAGCTCCAAGGAAAGTGAATGGTTCTCGTAAATTGACTGCCTTGCAAATGCCAGCCAATACTGCGTCACTTACCATTGTATGTCATGTTCCCAAATGTATTCTCTTGCTCAAATATTTTAGATGTTTTACATATATATATTTAGAAGAAAAAACATTCATGAATACTTTAGAGCTGCGTCCCACAGATGCCATCATCTGTGAAAGACATGATGGCAAATAACCAAAATCCCAGCGATTCTGTGTCCAGTTGAGATGATTTGACATAAACCCTGCTCTAGAATGCTACTAAGATGGTAATTTATTGCTCAACAAATTAATTTCTCCTTTACATAGTGGATATTGTCCTCAATCATTGACCGTACTTGTCTATCATCAGCTTTTATTTTACTGAATGTGTGTCTGTCCCTCTAGGTGAAGAGGAACAAGGCTCCATGCCAGAGGTGTCCTACTACTCCTACGAATATGACTCTGATCCTTTCCTTGCTGACGGAGAGGGAGGGGACCATTTTGACATACCAGAAGGTGGGGGAGGTGTGCAGCATAAAGTGCCCCTACAAGCAAACACCCAGCTACCCACAATGGACACAAAGAGCACCCCTGAGCGATGGTATGTGTGTCTCTGAATTTGATATTCCTCTGGTTGTTCTGACTGGAACGACCCGCATGACTTTTGAGGTACTCTTGTAACAAAGTCGTTTCTCTTCTCGTCTTTGTCGTCCACAGAAATACACAGACCGAAGCCGTGTGCCCACCTTAAAATTGTACCATATTTGTGAATATGCTTGTGAATGGAAAGAAAATGGAGACTATGCAAGACTGGCTTGGACAGAAAGTTGGGAACGGAGTTTATGTTGTTAGTTGAATGGAGTCAGAGTGGATGCTTTTATCATGTATGTCTGTTGTTTTTTTTTTGTGTGTGGTAGGATGTGACTGAGAATGATTTAAAACTAGAATCCTCCAGACCTTTTTACTCATCACTAGTCAGAGTAGAATCTTTATCCAGTGTGCTGCGTTTATAATCACTAGTTTGTAATTACACTCAATGTTAAGCAATATGTTTTATTATATTTTCTATCTGTGGTATTTATTTGTAGTTAGAACTCCTCATTTCTATTTTAAAGTCATTACCTGCCCACACAGACTACTCCCCCCTGCCCTCCACCACTGTGGTTCTTGATGTGCTTATTTAAACACATTTTTTTTGGCTTTAACACCGAATAACTGAAAGGTCTGATCAAAGTTATTGTGCTGGTATGCTGCTGGAGAAACACATGTGCTAACCATATGCTTTACAGAAACATAAGCTGATGTTCCTTTTCATTGTAAGATGTTTTCTTCATTTTTTTATTTGTTGCACAGCTTTGAAGAGACAGGACACATAAACTGGGAAAGCGAGACGGTATAGGTCTTGTCAAAAGACAGACTTTGAGGTTACTGGAACTTTTAAATGTCGCTGCATTTGGACTCTGCATTCGTCTCTGAAACTACCCTACCACCATCTCTCACCATTCACCTTACATGCCAGGAAAGCTGATTGTACAGATCATAAGCTATTTTGTTGTTGTTCAACTAAAGGATGTTGAGGAAATTGATTGATGTAAATGTACCAAATTTGACCAAATGTAATCCTAATTCATATCAAATACTGTTTTTGAAACAAAAGAGAATAAAATTTATACACAAACCAGGCTTTTGTTTCCAGGATTGAATTTATGGTGGGTTTTCTTTCATCATAAATTTGTTCCTTAGCTTCTGGGGGATATTTTTGGTTGGATATTTATCAGAACTGGTAGAGTGGATTTAAATTACCGTAGTTGCCGTCTTTGCATGTGCTTGCCTTTAAAGCACAGTCAAGAATGGAGCAAGTTTAGAAGGTTAACGTTAATTTGTTCTATTTCCTCCAAAAACAGTTTTGATGGAGTTGAAGAATAGCGAGATAGTTGTTTGTCTTTTTTATTCCCTTTATTATTCCAACACTGGCCATAAAATAGTCCCTGAGTACGATGCCACCATGCTTGACATTTGTACTGTGTCCTTTGTCCTTTTATAGACAAAGGACACAGTGTGCCTTTCCAAATCAAGTCCAATCAAGTGAATTTACCAGGTGGACTTCGTTTATGTTGTAGAATCATCTGAAGGATGTGGAACAGTTTGTTTGTTTTTTGTTGCGTAGCTAAGGCTGTGAATTTTTATTTATTTTTATTTATTTTATTTTTTATGAATTGGCAAACAACTAAAAAAAAAAAAAAACATTCCATAATGTCATAATTGGTTAGTTGCATGTAGAACAATGGTTCTACATGCAACTAACATTTTTGTTAGACATTTTTGCATTCGCATTTTCAAAATAAAACTTAATTTTACAGTATAGTCCAAGAATAATATGAAACTTTTATGACCAAACAATATGCTTCTTCTAAATACTGATAATATCTATAGAAATAACTTGTTCAACTGGTGTCATATTGCTGTAGAAAACCGAAGAACTGATAAAATTAGTTTCTTTTCATTTCTACACTAGCTTCGTATTTTTGGCTCAAATTGTGAAAAGCTGTCGTAAATGAATTACAAGACAATGACGAGCATAAAGTTCTAACTGGAAGTGTGTACCTCAAAAATATGGATGTACATCATATTTGTTTTCATATCACCAAAGCAACAGCTGAGAGGGAGCTAGACCGTGTTAAAGTTTAATGTTTAGCGATTGCACTTGCCACTCGTCGGCCCCCTCTGTTACCTCGACCTCCAGCAGATTGCAGGTCAGACCTCTCTGTCTCTAATCACTACGATTAGATACAATCAAATAAACAGCTGGTGTGCTGCTGATATTCAGCCACAATGGAGACAGTGTGACCAAATGATTAGAAGACGATAAACTCAGAGGTTGCTGGTTCAGCTTCCAAAAGTGAAAGTCCGATACAGCAGACAAACACTCTGCGGCTGCTGCATCTGTTGCATCTGAGCATTCACAATTGATCAAAACATTTCTGGACAACAAGCCTCCACTGCAGGGGGGCTGACTGCAACAAGCTACCTAAGGCAGTCTCTGTGGCAACTGCATGCATGGCTGAAGAGTGATGTTTCACGTCCACGCTCCAATGAGCAGAAAGAGTGAAAAGAGGAAGGGGGGAGACGGGGATCTTGGTTCCATGCCTTGCGGGGGACAGCTAGCATTACATGAGAGTGAATCAGAGTGATGACATTGTTTCTAAGTACCAGCTCGGTGCACCTATAAATGTCCGGCCCTTTGGGGACGGAGGCTATTCACCTGTCTGAGCTGCTTTGGACGAATTATCGGCACAAAAGAGGCAAGCTGGCAGAGGGTTACAATTTGAGCTATAGGGAGGAGGAGTCTAGCGCTTTGTTGTCATTTTGATGTGCATTACTGGTGTCAGCTTTCCTGATTGTTTCAGAGGAAACTCAGTATTGATCCTGAATGGCTGCGGAAAAGTTCTCCATGGTGGGATAAAGTAAGGAGAAAGATTAATCGCTGATGCTCAACTGGTGCACACCCTGCTTCACCTTTGGCTGGCATGAGAATTTTTCTTTTTTTTTTTTTTTTTTGACTGTTTAATTTTCCACCTCCATCCAGTTTGACATGTTGCGTGAATATCTTTGTAGTGAGGCTACGGTTTTTAAATCCTGAAGGACCCTTAGCCCAATGGAGAAAAAATACCCAGCAATAGCAGGGAAGGAGAAAGGTGAGTGCTTGACTGGAATAATAAATCTCAATGCTGCTATTGACTTTATAGTGTGTGGGAATATCAATACCATTAGCATTAAATCTTGCAGTCACTTTTGGTTACTTAACTGACATGAGCAAAGAGGGAATATACACAGTGTGTCGACCTGCCAGGACTCGCTCTGTTCTGACAAAAATGATTGCTGCAGTTCCACAGTGCACATCTTCTGGAGCAGAATCAGTTGCTTAGCAATAATTCGTCGGGATTTAAGTTGGTCAAATGGAAACTCTCTCCCTTCACAAAGCTACAGTACACAATAAATTACTATTGGTAGTTTTCATTTGTAGCTGTGTATTTAAACATTTGTGTTGTGAATGCAATAGAGTATATAGATCACGGCAGGTTGTGTATGAGCAAATTCATCAGACACCTGTCTCCAGGACCAGGACCTGGGCGCTATGGATTGCCTCCCACCATTGGGTTTGTCGGCCATGACTTCACAAAACCAAGCAGCCCGGCCTACTCTTTCCACGGCAAGATCAGTAATAAGAGTGAGTGGCATCAGGATTATAGATGCAGTATGTCGCAAAACGTTTTCACATGTTCCAAAACACGTGAAAAACAATTTTGGCTTCCAGAAATTTTCACCCAAAAGAAAAGAAAACAAACAAAAAAAAAAGGTTTAATGCTGTGGAGATGCTTTTATTTTCTTCTCACCGTCACAGCTACATTCAGACAGATTGTGGTGGGTCAAAAAAAAGATCTTGTAACGTTGATGAAAAAAAATAAAAATAAGTGAAAACATCTGAGTTAATATCAAAATGCTTCTTCATGTATTTATATTTAAATACCAACTCAAAAAAAAAATGATTTCATCTTCTCAGGACTTATCCTTCACACCAGATTTTACTACATTGTGTGGTGCAGTAATGCCTCTGTGCCCCTAGGGGGAGATATAACTTCATAGTTCTAAACTTAAGCACGTCAAGCAGGTTCTGAAGGTTTTCACTTTGTTATTGCAGTGCTTTCTCTCGACTCCAGTCCAGGGCCTCTGTATCATGTTGATGCAAAAATCACTCGCTTTGGAAAGGATGGCACACCTGCATATACAATGTTGAGTAGAATGAAAGCACAGAGTAAGTTTTTGCTCACTCTTTCTGGATGGATGTTAACTATACATACATTTTATTCATTTGCAATTCCTTTGGATCTCTCCAGAAATTAAGTTTCATTTGTTGCCTCTGAACTACACTGTAGGCCTGTCACGATAACAAATTTTGCTAGACGATAAATTGTCCCAAAATGTATTGTGATAAACAATAATATTGTTGTTTTGAGCCAATTTTCACGTAATATTGATAATGGGACAATACGCAAGAGCTTCAACTGATACATTTTATTCAGTTTTTGTTAAAAAGAGAGAGAAACGATACATCCAGGAAATGAAAATGATTGTTTCTTTTAATTCATCACCAGAATAATTGATTCAGTGTTTAGTGTGACATGGACGCTCCACCATTATTATTTTGCATTTATATTTTCCTGTTATCTGATCAGTAGAAGAGCTATTCAGCACACCTGGCCCTGGTACGTACAGTCCTGAGAAAGCTCCGCCCTGCAACCTGCAGCGCAGACAGCCCTCCTACACGATGGGTCGTCGCACCCGCTACCGCACCGCGGACCCGGTGCCCGCTCCCAACAAGTACAGCCTGCCTCCGCTCCTTGGCTCCCACATCCCAAACAAGAGAGCCAGCGCAAGTTACACTATGCCGGGCACTTTCAGCACCGGGGGACCGTCTGAGGATTTAGCCAAGACGCCCGGACCCTGTCGATACAACAGCACGGACCCGAGCGTGTACCGGCCGCGGCAGCCCGCGTTCTCCATGTTGGGACGTCACGACGTCCCCAAAGACAAAAGCGAAAAGCCCGGCCCGGGGACATATAACCCCGAGAACGTCACGGCTCACAAGACCAGAGCGCCAGCATACTCCATGGGCGTCAGACACTCAGAGTTTGTCACGCCACTAGTGGTCGGGTTTTCTGACTAACAGAGTCAAATAAACAAACAAGCCTGGAATTAAAAAAAAACCCCCAACAACATGTTGTAGTTAACATTTTATTTTGTTCTTTAAGTAACAAGGTAAGTGTTTGCAACATTTCGAACATTTAACAACAACGAATTTACATAACGCAAACAAACGTTTAACAGGAAAGAAAAAAACCCTATAGTCACTCGGTACACAAATGCATCTTGAAGAACTAGGAAAGACATTTAAAAATATGTTTAAGGTGTACAACAGACAAGTAAACATTCCCCTTCATATCGTAGCATATTCAAGGTTTTTATTCACAGTGAACAAAAGCAGCTTGGCTCTCAACACAAGCAAAAAAAATAATAAATGTAGGGATTCTGAAAGGCGAATGGAAAGTTTTCTACAAAAACAAAAAATTATTTAAAACATGTTTAGAAATATACATATGTAGAAAAGAAGTGCAGCTCAATGATGCAAAGGAGCTTTAAGCTTGGAGATTGTTCCCGTTCATTCCTTGGGAAGAGGCCTTCTGAAGAGGAGTATGTGTGGTTCTGCACAGTCAAAGAGAAGACGAGACAAAATCAGATTATATGGAAGATGAAATACGAACAGACTTGTGTGGTTTGGCTTTTACATAGTTAGCAATACGGCTCATTCTGCTCACAGGGAGTGATGCAAAGCAGGGGATTCAACAGTGAACAAGAAAAAACATAAAACACAGCAAAGCAGGAAAGTGTCCCAAACCCTATAAATATATAAAGTTAAAAGATTTTTAATTTTATACATTTCAGAATGAAAAAAAAAACAAAAAAAACAAACTTTAAAATATAATAATATTATTAATAATAATCAATTTCAGTTTTCAGAACACTGTGGACATTAAATTCTTGTAGTTAGATTTTCAGATCTGTATAAATCATGAACTAAGCACTGGAGTTAGTTTTCAGTTCCTGGTAAAGGACTTCTAATGTAAAATAAGTAACCATGTCAAAGATGTTTTCGTAATTTATTAGTTCTGGAAATGTAATTAAAAAAATGTGTTTGCACGTTTTCATGACTGTGTAGAACTGTAAATCAGAACATTTTATTTGTAAGTGTGATTTTGTCCTCAGGTACATAAAAGCCAAGTCATGCCTAATATGATGAGACGTTCAGTAGTGCGTGGTTTATTCTGATCTATGGTATAAATTAAACTGATTAAAATAAGAAATGTGTCCAATCAGTAAATTATGGTAAATCCCTTCATTTACATAGTGATTCTTGTGACCTGTACAGGTAATAAGAATCAGAGAGCATAATTTTATTGTGTCTAATTTTCAGCCCTAAACTTTCAACTTGCAATTCACACATTCCTGATTCATGTCTTGACACTTCAGAGTATGATTCTTCCTTAATTTTGAGTAAGAGTTTGTATGAATACTCTCTTATACAAACACTTTATAAAGTGAGCAAAATGTAGGAAGTGGGATTCCACCACAAATAACATAAAATAAAAAAAAAATAATAAAAAGATTTAGAGGTAAAATGTCTACACATTGTTTTTAATATAATTGAATTGTAATAAGTTGAAATTCTAACCTTAATTTTTAAGAAAAGACTGAATAATATTAAACGAAGGCATTTTCTCCAAAAATACATTAATGTAAAAGCAGGAAAATTAGATTCCTGTCATTTTAATATTAACAGAGTGCTTCTGTTTGCCCTACCATTACAATGTCATCAACATCCACCATGATGTGCTCTTTACTGCTCGGTAAAACCTAGTACAAATAGTGATGTATTAGAGTTTAAACAGTTTTGGAATTGCTCTACTAACTCCATCATCTTTTGTGTAGGACACAAATTTGTTTCAATGTCTAAATCAGATGGGCATGAAATGATGCAAACTGATTTGTTGGCTTACAGGGATGGGCAAGGTGTCCAGTAACTCTTAGATGTATCCCTCGTGATTCAGGTGTGTTGAATCCAACACACCTCAATCACCTCCTAAGTGCAGTCAAGTTCTCCAGAGTCCTGCTAATGACCTCATTATTTGACTCAGGTGTGTTGAAATTGAGAGCATCTAAAAGTTGCAGAAGACCGGCCCTTGAGGCCTGGACAAAAGCTGGATTCATCATCAACATCTAAAATGTCACATCAAAGCTAGATAAAGTATAACTTTATACAGAAAGGTAAAAGTGGATTAAGCAAAATACACCCATTTGTCTGACACCAGTTTTTAGTTTTATTTTAGATAAAGAATCGGCCAGAGATTGATGTGGGCCAATTTTCTATCAATGATTATGGGTTTCAATCAATGATTAGCTGGTCATACTTTGGGGGGGAACAAGACACCCACCAACCTCACTTGTTAAATGCCTTCAAACTCAGAACACCCAAATGTATTTTCTCTATATACATTTACCAACAACATGCATTCTCTACACACTTCAGAACTTAAAAAGAATCAGAGGGACATATACTATGACGCACAAACAAGATAACCTTGTAATTTTCATGGGCTTTCTTGTTGATTGAAAAGCCCCTGTCTGCACCAAAATTAATTTCAATTCAAAAATATTTTATTAATACCAAAGGGAAATTAAATCTTGTTGTATATTTATTTATTTTTTTCCCCTTCTTTGTTTATTGTCTTTAGGAATAAAACTTATATGATGAAAACAAGCTGGTCAGAGCTCAAAGAAATTCAGAAAACATTGGCATCCAAGAAAAGCCTCATTGGTGCCCCTCTGCCAATTAAATCTCTGATCTTTGCTAATGACAAAACAGTAGTCAGCACATAATACCCTCTGCCTCTGTGAAATGATTGGTTGAATGTTACATTTTAACTTGCTTTTATAGTTCACGTAACAAAATCTCAGGTCTGCTCAGAGATTTCTTTAAGAAAACTTAAAGAAATGTGTATAGAAATGTAGAACACTAAGCAATATTCGAGCAACAAGTAAGTTCTTCAGAGCAGAGTTTACATCATTCAGAAACCTCTCCATTGGATCCTTGGTTTACTGACCTGGTTTGTGGATCATGTAGTGGATCCATCCCTGACTCTGCTGCACCCCCAGTCCTCTCCACTCTTCTTCTGTCATCAGGTGGGAGGAGGGGACCAGTTTGGACAGCTGCTTCGGAAGCACAACATGCCTGTAAGGAGGTAAACATAATCACGTTTGAAACAACCTGCCACGTATTTAAATATTAACGAGACCGAGGTTAGCATAAGCCTGTTAGCATGGTTAACAGTTAGTCGGATGATGTTTTGAATCTACGGGAAAACTGTAATTTAACACCGACATATTTATGATAGTCACTTAACTCATCTGAGCACAAGAAATATTGCAATCGAAAAATAAGCTGGCAGTATATTTTAAGTTATATGATGACCGCAAAGCTAGAGTACTGAGAAATCGTGATCTTATGTTATGTCAACGTTAGCATATAAAACCAGCGTAGAAAACTTGAAGAGTGCAGTACCTGTACTCGAACTCCTCATCGTTGTACTTGTCAGAATAGAAAATTTGTTTCTTGGACATCTTATCTCAGTTATAATCCTGTTTCCAAGTGAATAAACTGGCTTGCGTAACAACCTGCTGTCATCTGCCGCTGTTTTCCAACGACAATTCAAATCCCGACCGTTACCCGCTTTCTCCTGATTGGCCAGACGGCAGCTGGCGGACTCAGAGTGATCGTCTAGCTGTGGGAAGATGAGCCACTCCAACGTAAAACCAAAAGAGCCAGGATAATGGTTGAAATACGGGATATTTTTCTTCCAGAAACATGAGCTTTTATGATTTCTTCTCTTCTTTTGAATAGGAAAGCAGTATATATTTTGCCTAAACGTATGTTTAGTTCGAAAACTGGCTCGTGGTGGGATTTGAGTTATATGAGCGATAGAGACGCTCTTTCGTGCCTCTCTATCTCTGCGTTCCAGGACGCCATAAAACCGTAAACAAAAATGACTATCGTGCTGTGCGCGCACCTTTCGCAATGACGTACAAAACCAAAGTATAATTTCTACCTTGTACAAAAAAGCAAAGCAGACATAAAAAGACCGACGACGAACCAAAGGTTGAGTGAAGTTCAAAAGTTATATTAAATGTGTGAACCAGGTCCTTATATGCTAGTGGGGACCCAGTTCTGTATACATTGTGGGGTTGTGAGGACCACTGCTCCTTATTGAGAAGTTCAATAAAATGTCATGCTCCCTAAGAGGGTAAATGCTATTTATGGGCTATGGGTTAGGTTTAGGGCAAAGGTATGAATTGACTATTGCTTAGATGTGCGTGTATGCGTGTGAATGCAAACGATTGGATTTTTTGTAAAACGTCTTTGAGGTTTTAATTTCCTTTTGTCAAAACAATGACTGCAAAAAACATTGTTCTGATGTAAATTTAACATCCAGTATAAACCTGGAAGTACAAAAAGATTCCGTTTGCATAGTAATAACATCTGATTATTGGGTTTAATTTGAATAAGATCTTAAATTTGTCTATTTTTCTCACTACCTGTAGTGTAGGTTTTTTTTTTTTCTTAGAAAGAGAGAACAAAACATACTGAGAAATGCTCGCTGTTGCTGCATCAGTCAACATACATCGATCACATCTGGTTTATCAGTAACTTTATGACTAAGCAGCAAACAAAAAATAAGTGGTTATTTACAGAAAGGCACACTGGTTTTATAATTTACCTGGTGTCCATTATAAAAATAAGTTGCTCTTACTTTCATTCATTGTTCTGCAGAACTTGGAGGCTGCAGAAGACGTCGTTTCAGATGTTTTCAGCTAGAAGTTGCCAGAAATGAGGAGATCTTGATCCTTTTTCATTCTGAGGTAAATATTTGAATTTCTGATATCACTCTGAATTATTTCCTGTATTAGAGTTCGTGAAAAGTATGTGTTCCCTTTCAGATTTATTTTGCTTATTTAAATAATTTTATGTCTCATATGCCAATAGATCAATTTTAATATCAGACAATGTTAACCTGAAAAATAAATGACATAGCATTCAAATTATGATTACATTTTTTTGAGAGAAAATGACAACAACTTGTATGTTCATGAATCAGTAAATGCCTCCAAAAATCTAATAATTGGTTGTAGAGCCCTTGAAGGCAACAGCTGTATTTTGAAGACAGCCACCCACAGTCTGTATTTTTTGCATCTTTTTTCCCCCAACAATTCTTAGAAGAACTGGTTTAATTTTACCAGAGGAAAGGCATTCCAAGCATAAACGATCTGCTTAATGTCATAACACAACTTCACAACATTATTTTCCTGAAATGCTTTGCCATTTTTATATATTGAGATTAATTATGGACCTGTTACTGTTATGACCTGATCATGGTCAGGTTATAACAGTAACAGAAATAGAAATGTATACATGGAAAAATACTTTTTCATGGCTCTGTACAACCAACATATTTTTGTTTGGTATTGTTCTGAATGTTTACATGTTTCCTTCAGAGAATATTTTTATTAAGATGTGGCAAATTTCAAGAAGTAGAAATTATGCAATACTATTTGAAATACTATTTTGTAAATGTTTTCTTACAATGTAGGAAATCCAATTGAAGTTAAGAATAAATTACATGTGATTTAAGTATTAAACTAAGATAAAATATTACATGTAAACATCTTGTTTAAAGGTAGTTTATTAATTAACTATTTTGAGCTTTACGTCAAGTTATAATCTTATTCCCTGATCAAAACATACCTGTAGCGTTGCTTTATTCTTTCAAGTATGTTAGAGAAATCCTTTAATCTCCCTGGCAACCATTCTGGGTGGATTAATGCTTGCTCCCCGTGTTTCCCCCACAGAGCTCCTCCAGACTAGTGGCAGCAACAATTAGCAAACACTTGGTGGAACTGCATATTTACAGAGCTCATCATATGACCTGTATCTTGGTGAGATGCTTTCAAGAACAGTGCTACGGGCTTAATGGAGAAACATTGTTGTGATGAGGTGCTGAAGTGGCAAAAAGAGGAGGAGCCTCTTAAAAGGACAGAGGTCCAAATTGCAATGCATTAAAGGCAGAAAATCAGCTGACAGGTAATCATTTTGGTGAAATGTGCTCTGACATTAGATGTTAATATTACACATATCACCAACTGCACAATTATGGCAACCACTCAAACTCCGTTATATTTCTGCATTAAGAACCTCAATACAGAAGTAACTTCCCTCAGCTTCATCCTCAGCGAGACAGCAGAGAGCCCACCAGGGTTACAAGCAGAAATTTCCCTCAAACAACCAAACTATATATCCACTTAAAATATTTGATTCCATTTCAAAGAAGCTAGAAGATCCCAACAATTCCAACATATGAGTGCACACCCAGGGGAGCCCCAGATGTTCTTAGGCCATCCCTTGACTATTCATAATGTTATGGTTAATTGAGTAAACCCCCACTCAAAATGAGAGAGTGGAAAAGCAAGTACAAATGGCAGGGAATTAGTGAAACACACAAGGGAAGGTGCAAGTAAAGAGCTAAAAGGGTCACGCTGAGACGCCTGATTGCTCCCCTGAGAGGTGGATGAGAGGGTGGAGGGAAAGACAATCCAAGCAAATGGAAAAGATTGGATGTTGTCAGATGGGTCATCCTTTAAAATGGTGACTCCATTGTTCCTTTTGTTAGGTGCTTCTATATAGCTTGGGTGAAATGGGATCATGCTGAGTCATACAAAATTCACTTCAGCTAATTGGTTTAGTCTTGTTCCCATGTCTACTATAAGTTCATGGGTTAATTTTTACTTTATTAAAGTGCCATCATATTTTCTGTTGCATATTTGTTGGGCCTCTGTTTCAGTATTCAGTCTACGTCGTATTGATTTATGTAAAAAAAAAAAAGAAAAACATCTTATTGATTGCAGGTTAACACACTGAGCAGCAGTATTGATTACCACCTTCTTTTACGCCGGTATCAGAACAGTAAGACTTTTATTACTGTCATCTAATTAGCAGCAACATGAACCCATTAATAATTAGAAATGCATTGCTATCTCTGGGTACATTCTAGGACTTTGCTTTTGAACAACCCAAAATAGAGTAATTAGCTGAATTGTAGCTTCATGCAGAGCTGCAGGTGATCTACAGAATGTGTGTGTGTTTGTGTCTCAGAGGAGGGCGGTTAAAGCATCTGTGTTTCAGCAAATACTGTCTGAGAGCAGCTGGGCAGGGCAGGACTCACGGGCCAATGACATCATCCACGAAGAAGGAGAGACAGTCGAAAGCGCACAAGCAATCTCTCCTCAGGCAGCAAGAGGAAGCTGGCCCGCTCAGAGCAGGAGGCGGAGAGCAGCAGCAGCAGCAGCAGCAGCAGCAGCAGCATGAGAGCGGGACAATGTCTGAGAGGCGGAGGTGTACACAGCGCTGAGCTGACTTTGACAAGGATATAGGACGCGGTCTGGGAATTTTTCTTCTTTTGTTTTCCTCTCCTCTTTCATTACTCCATCCCTCCCCCTCCCCACTCCCCACCTCCCTCTCACCTCCATCCTCTGAAAGTTATCCCCTCTCTGAGCTCCTGCTTCAGGCGGCTCCTCCGGGCATGCTCCTTAAGCCAAAGTATGACCGCTTTCGCAACGAGTCTGTAACCTCCTCTGACGACCTGATGCAGAGCTTAGCCATGAGCAGCAAAGTCGTGGCCACACCGGGGGTCTCCTCCTCCGCACAGAGTCTCCCCCTGCCTCCTTTGCCTCCTCTGGATCCCAGCGCCAGGTCCTCCTCCTCCTCGGTTGGGGCCGCAGCCCTGGCAGACTCCCCCTGCCTGGATGGGGAGCAGGAGGCCACCACAACCTTCTGCATGCTCATTCCCAAGATGCCTCAGTGGAAGTTCTCCAACTCCTTGCTCAGCAGAAGCCCATCCAGCTCCAGCTCTAGCAAGGACTCAACCAAGACAGCTTCTTCCCAGGCCTCATCTTCATCACCATCAAACAGGACCAGTGGGGCGAGCTCAGCCAGCGGCCCCGTGGCCAGCCTTGCGGCCGTACTTAACTCCTGTGACCCCGTCTGTGTCACCCCCTGTTCCCTGCAGGCCATCCGAGGGCAGCGGGGCGTAACACAAGCTGCAGCCTCTGGAGGTCCGGCAGGACATGGATTTGGGGTCGCAACAGAGGTCATGGTGAGCCCTGGTGTCTCCAGCAGCTCCAGGTCAGGAATGAACCGCAGGACAAGGGTGGAGGGCATGTGGCTGGGGGGAGATGAGCTCCACACCAAGGGCAGCTTCATCCACAAGCCCTCTCAGGGTTGGCTGCACCCAGACAAGAAAATTGTGGGACAAGGAGCTTCTTACATTGTTAGGGTAAGTACATTTAAAAGGAGGACAATTAGTTCACTGTTAACCCGAGTGACACACTCATCTGTTTTTACTTGACAGATATAGACTGAGCTCCCATGTATGCACCAAAACTTACGTCCCTAACTATTGCTCTTTGATCTATGTAGAGATCAGAAATGTTTGGAGTTTTCAGTTGTGCAGCATTTAATATACATCTTTGAAAAATCTGAATTTTTTTGTATTTCTCTTGCTTATTAAGAGAAAATTTGATCATGCTGATGCAAAATTAGTGAGGCATCTATAATTAAAGACTCCCATAAGAAGAAGAGAATATCAAGGCTGCAATTTTTTATTTATTCACATGCACCCAAATGTGAACGTGAAAAAACAAACCAAAGCATCTCACCACGGGCAGTTTGTTATGCAGCTCATGTGGCAGTGCCGAGGGAATACATAATTTCGTCCAGATAGACGGCTTGGTGCTGCTGGTTAAGAGTGTGTATCATGCTGCACTTACGGCTCCAGGACGGAGAAAAAAATAAACCATAAAATTATGTCTCCTGACTGTGGAGACCATTGTTGTTCAGCCACACTTTTAAATAAATATGGCTTGTGTCACACTGTATTTAAAACAAAAACTGTGTTTATGGAGCATGCAATCTGCCTGATTGTGAGCTCTGGGTGTGGGAGTGGTTCTCTTTGTGTGGATTTGAGCCTGTTTACATTCATCTATGAAGCGAATAGACTGATTTTATGCATTGATTTTATCTGTTGCTTCTTATAATCATGACTAGGAATATGATATGCTGTTGTTTGTTTAGTTAGGGGAGGATGAGGAGAACCTAGGAGATTAAAGAACTTTGTTGGGTTTTTTTTATAAATAATAAATAAAAACAGGGTAGATAAACTAATTATTAGATGGGAAATCTCATAAATCCGAGCTATCTGAATCCTTTTGCGTCTTGTTTATCATTCGTCTCCCCATGGCGTCCTCCTTGATGACACTTCACCTCTCCTTCCTCCCCCTCCTCCTCAAACTTAATGACGCGGCTCTTGATTACTGCAGTCTGGGGGCCCGAGTGCAATTTCTAATGACATTATACGACCACCATTCATTCCTTTATTCAATTACGTTTAATCACAGTGATTTGCATCATGTGACGAGGATGAGGCAGTCGGATCAGTAGCAGAAGAGGTCGCAATGTTTCGTAAAAGTGATTTCTGCTCTCCGAGCTTCGTGGTGCGGGCTCTTCTTATCTCTGATCGATGTCTCTGTCAATGATCCGTGTGTGTTTCTAAGAGTCCAGCGTTGTAGGCGTGGCAACAGTCGTCACAGACGACCTGAAAGAGGCGGTTTGGGAAATAACGGGATTGCTGTGCTCCTGTATGAGCAATTCAGTGGCGAATCCATGCAGGGAGGAGCGTTTCGCTGCATGTATTAGTGTCAGAGGGACAGTGAATTGGTGCTGCACTGTAATCATCTCAGTGAGCACCTCTCTCTGTTTCAGTTTGCACATACTGTCAGTCATTCACAGACTTCCAGTCCTCTTCATGGCAGACATATGGATTTCTTAATCATGTGTTTATATCTTCCTGGTGTCCATAAAGACATGTCGTGTGTTGTGTCTCCTGTATGTCTGCTATCTCTGTTGGCCAGAGCACTGCAGCAGTCATTAAAACAAGCACTGCAGCTGCCACAGCCGGTGTTATTATTACACATATTAAGCTCTTTGTACTCTGTTTCATTGCAGTTTTTTTTTAACAGTCATCTTATGCATATTGATCTCCTTTAATGTGACTTGTTAAAGTTTTCAAAAAGAAAACAAACAAAACATTTTGCTCCCACGCAGAAAAGGCATGGCATTCACCGACTGAGCTCTAAAAAGAGAATCTGTTTGGTGTTTTTCGTCCGTTTAGCCAACATTATGCAACAGCTGTTGTGATTCTTGCCTCCAGATACGAAATTATGACTCCCCGACATGACAAACAACCCAGCTGCCAGACTTTATCTCAAAGAGAGAGGCATCTACATAGAGGATACCAGTTTTATTAAATTTGTAAGGAATGTTTCTTGAGAACCCGGTATCTCTAGTCATGGGATGTATAAGTCAGAGCTTTCGCTCAGAAGGACAACATCCAGTTGATGAGAAAGGGTGGAGATTGTGAGTGTGGGGGACGTTGCATCAGCAGATGAAATGGAAATGGAAAAAAAGGGACAAATTTCTTGATGGAAGACTTCCCTCAAGCCTAAATCTGATTAGAAAGCTTATTAAGCTCATTTAGACTCAAGAGGTCCTCTATCTGCCTCTTAATCTCTGCTGCGCAGTTGCTTCTTGCAAAGAACTATCCTCCAAATATGCTGCCTTGTAAAATTTTCCTACCCCTTGAAGTTTTCCGCATCTTGTAATGTTGCATCCATAAACTTTAGTGTATGTTGTTGGGATTTTATATCTTAAAACACAGTGAAATGAAAAGGACAGTTTCCAAACTGTTGCTCTGATTGTGTGTTTATGGCCTTTTCTCAGTCCCAAACCTTTTGCTGCCTCTAAAGGCTTTTCTTCAATGACTACCCTCTATTGTACTTTTTACTGACCACCATGTTTCACCATGTTTACTTGCAAGTTTTTCTCTTCGCCTTGCATGTGGTCAAAAGTTTCAATCATGTTATCATAAGACCAGAGAATCTTCTTGCAAATGCTTGTTGCGTCTCCTTCATGCCTTGTTACAAACTATAATTTGCACTACTAACAGCTTCAGTAATAATGTTGAAGAGTTGTAGAGCGTTGTCTTGTTGACAGATTCTCCCCTCTGGTTTCTGGATCTCTGCAGCTCCTCCAGAGTTACTATGGGCCTCTTGGCTGCTTCTCTGATCAAGTCTTTCCTGGCACAGCCTACAGCCAAGGTGGATAGCCTTTTGATTTGTAGTTGTGTCTTTCTATTTATGTATGGGGTACTGTGATTTGTGAGATCGATGAAGCTTAAGTTATTGTTTAAAACCCAAAGCTTCCTACTTGTTTACTGACCTGTCTGCTGTCTTCCCTAATCTTCATGATGCTGTTTGTTCATTAATTTTTTCTAACAAAACAGTTGAATTTGTGCTGAGATCAAGTTGAACTCTTATTTGACAATTTCATTGAAGTACAGGTATGATTGCAAATTTATGCTGCATTTTTTCAGATTTTTATTCATTAAATACATTTGAAAAGCATGCTTTTCTTTCCTCTCTATGCAATAAATATATGGAAACAATAATTCTCCTGTATTGAAGCTTGGATCTATAACTTCAGAAAACGTGAAAATCTTCTCAAGGCAATGTACAAAGCTAAAAATGTCATGGAGCCTCCTGTAACGGTTATGCCATTTGCTTGACAAACTGAAAAGCATCACTTTTGAGAGCACTTCTCATAAGAAGTGTTAAAAGTGTTACAAACTTCTCAACACTAAGCTAACCAGACAGAAGACAAAACATGAGAGTTTTCTGGATCTAAACTTTGTGACACTTCCGTACACTGATCCAATTATTCATTTGTAGCAGGAACAATCGACCAGATATTGAGAAGTGTTCCTGGAGATGATTTTGCCCTGTTAATTGTAGCAGACAGAAATATCCCGGATTTTATTCTGTGACAGGTTTTTCTTTTTTTCACATCGATGCAGACAAGACGACTCTCTCACATGAACTGCCTGCAGGATCAAACACCCTCACACATAATCGTCCCCCTCCCCAGAGGGTTCAGAAGCTGCAGTTTGTACGCAATCTGGAGCTGAGTGATGCTAATCTAGTCAAGGTGTCATTAGCACCCTGATTTGACAGCCATTATTGCCACGCTGTGCTAGGCAGTTGCTTTCATGTTTAGTCTGCGGATGTAACATAAAATCTAAATGGGACTTATCACGTTTAACAATGGAAGATATAATAGTCTAAAAAACATGGTGCATCAGAAAAAAAACAAAAAACATTTGTATTTTAAGAATAGGGTCAGAATCAGAATGAAAATATGTTTCCATGCATATTGCAGAGCCCCATCTGATTTGATGTTTTCCTCTGTAGTATATGGGTTGCATTGAAGTGCTGAAGTCGATGCGCTCCCTGGACTTCAACACACGGACTCAGGTGACAAGGTAAGTCAGCAACCGTCTTTACTGCCTGTGGTGAGTCAGGAGAATTTGATCCAATAAGCACAGTGTTTATTTACATGTCCACGGCTGTAATATTAAAGCGCTTGCTTATCTAGACAAATGTTTAGATCAAAATGCTTAATTAAATCACTTAATTTGATTAGTAATTGGTGGATCAGAAGATTTTTTTTTTTCCATAAATGCATCAAAGATGGTTCCAATTCCTGCAGTTCAGACTCTTGGCATGCTAGTTTCTTTTTGTTTGCCGTTTTTGTTTCCCTGCGCTGCATGTGATGTTGTTGTCATCCTCAACCCCAAAGAAGCAGCGCACTCCCCTTTCCTCCTCCTCCTCTCTGTCTCTCCTCCCCTCCGCCTCTCACCCTCCTATCTCTCCTCTACAATCGATCATCAGTAATCTGAGCCTACCATGCTTCCAAAGCTTAAGTGCAGGGGGAGAGGAGGAGAAGAAGAAGGATGCAGCAGAGATGGAGTGATAGAGGAGGGGATCTATAATTGATGATGTTTGCTAATGACAGTGGAAAGCTGCAGTGGTCTCTGTGAACGCACCCTGTTGGGTAATGTGTTTGGCTGCAAGTTCTTGAGAGGGAGGAGGTTACGGGCGTGCAAAACAAAACAGCAAAAGAAAAACAAAGGGATGAACCATGCTGAGGCTGTTCTGGCTGCTTATGTTTTGGACATATTTTATTTTTATTTTTGCTCCTCCTAAATTTGATTTGGTTGTTCAGATAAATTCAGGTAATTATTATTATTATTTATTTATTTTTTTTTACCTCTTAGTCAACATTAGTGACAAACAGCATCATGAAGACAGAGGAAGAAACCAGACGGGGATGTATTAGGGTTAGGTTATAGAACTGTTATATTTACGTGTCGGATTTGCCCAGGTAAACTCTAAACTTAAATCCAACTGAAAATTTGTGACAAGACTTTAAAATTGATCGTTACAGATCTTGTTTTTTCGATCTGACTGAGCTTGAAAAATACTAAGAAATCTAGGGGAAAAAAAGGTCTATATATGCAAATTTGGCATTGATCAGTTTTCAAAACAACTCCTAGTATAATTGGGATGTGGTTCAGTCAATTCATGACAGACTTTTCAGATTCTTTTCTTTGTCTTCTACTTTTTCTTCCATGAGATCAACACTCGTCTGTGTTGTTCTATCTATGTAAAAAAAAAAAAAAAAAATTATAATAAGTTTGCAGTTAATAATGTGACAAAATCTCAAGAAGTTCAATTGGCATTAATATTTTTGCAAGACCCAGTGGGTTGACCTACTTCTCTTTTCTCCCAATTTGAGGACTACAACTACCACTTCATGAAAATGAAAAAACAAACAAACACGCATTTAGACAGCAGGACTAACAGGAAAAGACCAGCACTGCAGACAATAACAACAACTTCTCTCTCTTCTCCTCCTTTCCCTCCACCTCCCTCTGCTTTCATCAGCATGAGTCATTTGAACGTGGTGGTGTTTTTCAAAAATCCCTGAGAAGACCTTTACCCGAGACAAGGCCCAGGACGCTTGCTTTTTAAATATTTATGAGCTACACGATAGGGCCAGCCGGGCCTGTTGATTCCTGTCCCTACCGTCCCATGGCGGACAGACAGCGAGCTACACTCTCGAGCCTACATTATTTTTCACCCCCACCATCAGAGACGCACAGAGAAATAAGGCTTTCAGTAGCCATTAGGACACCATTCCCACAGGTTGCAGCTGTTTCACTGCAGAGTTCGAGGAATCCTGGAGAGTGCAAATCACATGTAAACACAACAAGCATTGTATTTTTTCCCCCGTCACACTGTGATTAGTTTTTTTTCTGTAATTTAGCAGCGAATCTCAGCTTTCACATAACATTTTTTTAGATCAGTTTGTGAACAACAGGCCAGACAGAAAACAGTTGTTCACTACTGAATTGTAGCAGATTTGGGACGCGGCACATCTGACTAAAATTTGCCCTAATTTGACCAATTTCTTGTAATTCAATAAAGATCCTTAGTTTACTTCAGAAGGCTTGTTTATGACAAGTGACCAATGTCTTTTTCATGAGTGTGACCAGCATCCTCTCCACATTTTCTTGATCAGGGAAGCCATCAACAGGCTTTGCGAGGCAGTGCCTGGTGGAAAGGGGGCTTGGAGGAAGAAGGTCAGTAGTAATATTTTACCGAGAGTCTTTACTTCAGTATCATACGCTTATAATAGGTATTATTTTACCAAAACATGTATGGCTTTAATTAACTCAATTAACCTGTGTATGTGGTTGCATTCATTTTCCTTTCATTTAGACTCCAAACAAAGCTCTACAGTCAGTCATGGGAAAGAGTAACCTGCGATTTGCAGGCATGAACATCGCTGTCAACATTTCCGTTGATGGCCTTGGACTTCTCGTCCCAACTACACGACAGGTGAAATTATCCACTACTACAACCTGAAAGACTAAATTAGGCAGCTCTCCTTATTTAGTGTTGGTGCCTTTCAAGATCTGTGTCTTGAAAAAAAAAACATGAACAAAAAGACATCAGGAGTCTGCAATTTCTTCAGCCTGACCATGCACCCCAAGCAACCACAAGAATGCAGTGGAAAGACTGTATTGCATTAAATCCTTCTGAATCCAAGAATACCGCTGGAACCCTGCATTTCTGGAGAAATTGAAACAAATACCCCTCCTGGCCAGCATTCTCACAACATTCTACAAAGAATGTTGTTGAGAGTGTGTTCACTTACTGCATCTCAGCGTGGCACTTCAGCTGCAATGTAGAGTATGCAGATAGTGGATAGTTGACGGGAAGCTGAGGAGGACATTGAAGGTTTTCTTAACATTTGTCCCAGATCTGTATGAGCAGCTGCAGAAACAGAGCTCTGACTCCTTACTTGGGCTTTATCTGAAAGCTGCTGTTGTCAGGCAAACTCTCCTGAAGCGTCAAAAACAGAACCACCAGTTTTCTGACTCAAGCAGTTGAAAGCTAAACATTACGATAATGTTCTTCTTTTTTATTACAGCTATTTCATATCTTTGTCAATTTCTGTGCAGTAGAATAAAAATCAATCAATTTAACTAACTGACTGACTGATCTTTGGTCTTGCTGAATCATTGATTTCCAATCAAGTTCTTAATTTTTTAAAAGCATATTTGACTGCACATGGTTTTAGATTGTATTATACGGTCTCATGCCACTCATGTTCACACATGTGTATCTTGCAGGTGATTGCACACCATCCCATGCAGTCCATCTCATTTGCCTCTGGAGGAGACACAGTGAGTGTGGCATTTTCAACCCCAAGACTCTCCATGCCTGCTGTTTGGAACTGACATTTTCACCTTAACATATCCATATCAATTATATCTGACTGGTTTCCAATTTTGTGGCCCAAAAATCAATGAGTTTACTTAAGAACCTCTGATTTATGTTTTTGTCCAATTGAACTTTCCATTTTCTTTGCTGCAGGACACACCAGACTATGTTGCATATGTAGCCAAAGATCCAGTGAATCAAAGGGGTAAGGTTTATTTTTCTGTACACAAAGTGTTTATACTCCTTTAAATTTGTATTTATTGGTATTTAAATCATCCACATTGCATCTTACATATACCGATGATGTGCGTGGGTACTTGTTTTTCTGTGTGGGTCCATTACCCTTTGTGTTTTTTTTTACAGCATGTCACATCCTGGAGTGTTCGGACGGCTTAGCCCAGAGTGTCATCAGTACCATTGGCCAGGCTTTTGAGCTGCAGTTCAAACAGTATCTACACAGCCCTCCTAAAACCATGTCTTCTGTTGAGAGGTAACACAGTCCTGAAACAACATCATACATGAAGTCATAAGTAAACAACAAAAACACAGAAAAGTGTTAAATATTAGGCTTTTCATGCCTTTGTGGTACCTCCGAGAGAGCATATTGGTTACATTAGAAAACCCGATCTACTGTTCATCTTTAAATACTTTTGTTCTTGTGTTACTTTCGTGTTTGTTTGAAACTTTGAATGCTTTGATATTCTCACACTTTTACCAGTGATCAATTACTGAATGACGCTTTTGCAAACACAGGAGAAACTCAAGCTTAGCTTTATCTTCTGTTCCGGTTTCAAATAAACAGCCACCTTCCTGTGACCAGCAGCAAGTCTTCATAGTTTGGTAGATCACATTTGGACATGCGCAACTGTAAACTGAGATTTCCCTTTCTAATTAATTATGGCAAGGAGTTGAACTGGAAAGCATTCAGAAAATCTTAGGTTATTCACTGTGACATTTAGCCATGAATTCAGAGAATGTGCATTTGACTTTAGGCCTGTCAGGACAGAGGAGCCGGTGTGGGGCGAGGACGAAGATGCATCAGAGCATGATTACTACAACAGCATTCCTGGGAAGGAGCCTCCTGTTGGGGGAGTCGTGGACTCTAGGCTGAGGCCCACTGGGGCCCTGCTGGGTCACATCCACACCCAGCCACAGAGCAAGACAGCAACTCAGGTGAGCATCATGAATGTGGAAACGGTATCCTGTCAGGTCAGGCTGTGCATTTGTGACTCTTTGCTAAGAACAGTGCAGGTGAAATACTGTCTTTATGCACCTTTAATATTGACATAATAACTTCTATGTAGTACTGATATGTTTCAGCTAAATTTTGACATACTCTTATAGTTTTTATTGCGCTTTAACACTGAAGCTGCCAGCAGTGAAATGGCTGTCTTGCGACCCAATATTTTCATAGATGTTATATAAAGTACAGCTGACCTTCATAATCTGCTATATAATTAAAGTTTATTACCAAAATGCCATGTTTGACTTAGTATCCCTCAAGCTGGTTGTCTGCTGCTTCCCCATATTAAAACAGAATTATACCACACAAGCTCCCAATGTATGCGCTGTAATTCGTCTTGATGTGCCTGCACCATAACTATTATAGACATGATTGCATAAAACTGTATGCCTCTCGCTATGCCTAGTTCACTGTATACAGACGTACTGAAGGAAATATTTGAATTGTGTTTCTGAACTGCATTGAAGGGAAAAGAGATAAATGTGTGCGTTGTTGTGTTGACAGATGGGCTCTCAGGCCAGGAGAGAGCAGGGATCTTATCCACTCGGTCAACTCTGTTATGAGCTTCACTGGGACACTGAGACGACCTGTGGCTCAGGTGAGACACCTTGTGGCCGAAAGTAGCTATTGCTGGTTAAAAAAATACATACTTGCCCCCTGATAAAATTCTTCTGTTTTCTACCCTCCTTGATTTCTAGGCCAGTTATTTAAAAAAAGAAAAAATAGGTCTGTGTGATTCTTGTATGAAAAAGCAACTTAGGTACACATTAATCAACTCTGTTGGAGAGTCAAATTTTAAAACTGCAGTGACGATAACAAGAGGTTATAAAACATTCTTAAAGTGTTATTTTAATTGGACCCTGTCTCATTTCTTGCATTAGATGGTTACTTGTGTGCTGATGGTCAGCCACCAGGCAGCAAGGACTATGAAGAGCACCAGTATGTAAACACACAAAGTCTGGAAAACCTTGAATCTTTTACACATGGAGCAGATGGACATAAAGGGGCAAGACCACATGATAGTCCCAAAAAGGACCTCTTTGATATGAGTGAGTCTTGAGATTTACCCCAGACATACCCAAGCAAGCGGAAAAATGGAAGCAGAACAGCTAAACTGAACAACTAAACTTCTTGTGCCTCCGCAGGGCCCTTCGAGGATGCCCTAAAGCTCCATGAGGCATGTGGAGGAGCTGCTGGCTCCGGTGTTTTAGCGGGTTCCGGTTCTCAGGTTGGAGGCGGGGGCGTTCGAAACATAGAGGATCAGTGGCCCAGCCCGCCGAGACGCAGAGCCCCCGTGGCCCCAAACGAGGAGCAGCTACGCAGGGAAACGTGGTACCACAGTCGCATGAGCCGGAGAGACGCAGAGAAACTCCTGGTTCGAGATGGGGACTTCCTGGTCCGCGAGAGCACCACCAACCCAGGGCAGTACGTGCTAACAGGCATGCACTGTGGCCTGCCCAAACACCTGCTGCTAGTGGACCCGGAAGGCGTAGTGAGTCTGTTTCCATTTAAACCAGACTTAAATAAAACAATTTGTTTTTTTGACACCAAAATTTTGTTTGCATAATGTAAAACTTGTTTATCCCCATACAGGTCCGAACTAAAGACATGTTGTTTGAGAGTATAAGCCATCTTATAACGTACCACTTGAAGAACGAGCTGCCAATTGTTGCAGCGGAAAGTGAGCTTCATCTTAAGCAAGCTGTCCGGAGGAAACAGTGAACCACCCGGGTTGTTGTGAGATGGTAAGCTACAGCGTGTGTTCATTTCAAAAGTCGAGATCATTATTGGAATGGTTTTACATGCAAATATTAAAAGTTGCTTGCAGCCGACACTCACTGTTTTGAGCGTCAAATTTTTAATCAGATAGATTAAAAATGTAATCATTTCAGTGTGTTAAGAAAGACGTCATTACCACTGGAGATTTTTAACAACCACAAACTTTGACAGAAGTTTTATATGATGGAGCCACACAAAGTCACCTATAATTTTTAAGTTTAAGAAAATAATGAACGTTTTTAAAGGACTATGGAGGTGTCATCTTAGTGATATACAGTATATTAGTTGCAGTTTACATATATGTTCTATTAAATGGAAATATATTTGATTCACACAATGTTATTCTTCAATAACCATAATATGTTTCTTTCTATCCTTTTTCACAGCTGAATTTGTCTGGACTCTGGGAAACATTTGGCCTAAGAACTGAACAGATGATTTTTTTCATCCTGAAAGAATACATACTTGTTTTGCCTTGAACATACTTCCCATGAAAGTGCAGGATCAAGTCAAGCTTCTTCTTTCCTCTGGCTGGCAGGAACCAGAATCCAGAATGCCACATCATGAAACAAGAAAAATCTAGCAAGTGCTTCCAGTAAATCCACGACCACATTGTTACCGGCCATTCTTTCTGCCAACAATGAACACGACCAGAGGAAAAACTGAAACCGATCATCTGTCGCAGATATCGACTCAAAACATGTCAGCCTTCAGATTGAGAAGGAAATTTCTTCAAATATGCAGGAAATGACTGTAGGTTTGTGTGTCTGAGATGCAACAGAAGGCCGTCTCTCTCTCTTCGGGACGCAAAGACTTACTATTTCTACATCGGTCTCCAGGAGGCACAAAGGAGAAACACTGACACGGAGTTCGATGTACGAACTGCACACGCTTATGTACTTTATATTTTGCCACAGTATCAGCAAAACATGAAGCTTTTCCACATTTTCATCAATTAACATATGTGGTCTTGTTTGCTGTTTGTAAGGAGTTGATCGCAGTGCAATGAACTTTCACAAGCCTGTGACCGAGCAGACTTTACTCTGCGATGAATCCTCTGTCCTGAATCAAAGCTAATGTCTTCATTTCTAACTAACTGTGCAGGTACGTCTCAATGAATTGGAATATCAGAAATAATTCAAGTTTTTAACACAATTAAGAGTGAAATTTATGTGCTCCATAGATACATTGTCACACACAGTGACTCTCCTAAGTATTTATTTATGTTAATCGTATTGATTATGTTACATCTATTTAAGCCCAAAAATATGCTTCCAAGAAAAACAATCTAAATATTCAAATTTAAAAATTAACTACAACCAAGAAATGTTATATTACGACCATGTTGTGCCCTGTCGAATGATGGGATAGGTGAGAACACTGACATGACCAGCAGAAGAATAAGTCACAAAAGGTCACTGCTAAAGAAGCTGGCTGTTCATGAAGAGCTGTATCCAAGCACATTATTGGAGACTTCAGTGAAGGTGACACACAGGTGACTCACAGGACGGTGAATATGACTCGTATTCAACTTGGTCCTGCAACAGTGACATACGAAGCGTCATACTAAAGAGAAAAGGCACTGGACTGTCGCTCAGTGGTCCAAACTCATCATTTTAGATGAAAGTAAATTTTTATTTTTGTTTGAAAATGTAGGTTCCAGAGTCTGGAGGAAGAGTAAAGAGACACAGACCATCAGCTGGTGTTGCTCCACTGTGTTTTTTCAAACTCAAAATCAACGCAGCCGTCTGCCTATCAAGGAATTTTAGCCTTCCCTCCACTTATAAGCTCTAAAGAGATGCTGATTTCATTTTTCAGGAGAATTTGGCAACTGCGTACAAAAGAACCAATACCCGCTTTAGTGACAGTGGTAACACTTAGCTTATTTGGGCAGACAACTCTCCTTACCTGAATCTCAGAGAAAGGTTAAAGTCAGGAGTCTCACTTTTTAAATTGAATAACTAAATTAAAGTTTTAATTCCATTACTTGTTGAGAGGTACCTGCATGTATTTTTTCCCAGTGCCTTAATAACTACACTGGCAGGCATTTGTCTCAGTGTACATAATGTGCAGTTCTGCACTCATTGCAAAAAGACGACATTTTCTTCTCATGCCAATGAAAAGATAAACAAAGTTCAGGATAATTAAGCTGTTATATTTGTAAACAGTGATGTAAGCTGCTCCCGTTTTCTGCTAGATAATCACAGCCATTTTTGTTATTAATCTTTTTTGTGAGATCCTCAGAAAAGATGTCCTTTCCTTTCGCCGATTGCTTTTCTCTGCAGTGATTGGACGTAAAATAGTGATGAGGATGTGCAATCCCTCCGTCTGTCCCGGCTCAGGAAAATTTGGTACTTTAATGATCATGTCTGTATCCACGTCTTTAAGCTAAACAGGTTTGTGTTGTTTCTTCAGGGCACACCAGGAAGTGGCTCATTACATCTGTGTCACTGTAGTACTTTTTGGAGTTGTTTTTTTTTTCTTTTTTTTTTTTTCTGTGTACCAAGGACAGGTAAATTAGATAAATTTTTTGATTAGATCAGGATGTGAATATTTGTTAATGCTTTTTCCTCCCCTTTGCGTTCTCAGGAATTTCTCAAAAAAAAAAAAAAAATTCCCCTTCTTCACTATTATGTTTAGTCAATAAAATAAGTTATGAAAGGGTACAGATAAAATAGTGTGTTTTTAATCGTGACTCCTTAACTTTCTTCTTTGACAAAAAATGTCTTTGTCCCCACCTGCTAGCACCAATAAAAATATTATCTAGAGGGGAATGGTCAAATATTGCTCTTTATTGAGTCTTGACCTATGGAGACCAAATGCTGTTTTACAAAATATTATTACTGGGAAAAATCCCCTTCTTCACTATTATAACTGGTTCCACACCAGTGACACTGAAAACAATTTACTTTAATGCGGTCAAATTAGGCTGTTTTTTTTCACTTTTATTGAGAAATTATCCTACCGAGTTAAAAGATTAATTTGTTTGATTTTAGTTTTAGATCAACTAAAAATAGATGGTTTTCATTTCATTTTTAAGCTTTTGAACAAACGACCAACAGAAATTGCTGTATATTTGTTAAATGGAAGGAAAGAGACCATTTTCAAAACTGAAGCTAAATACTGAGTAAAACATGTATGTATATTAATGTACATGAATGTTTTCAAGCTCTTTGAGTGAGTACTTAGGAGAAAACATTTTGCTGACTCTACAGCTGGACGTCCTTTAAGATATGATATCTTTGTACCATCTTAACAAAAGCAGATAAGGGATTTTTTTTTTCTTGCCAAATTGGTGGCTAATCATCTCTGGACAGCAATTTGCAAGTTATACCACAACTTTTCAATTAGATTAAGGTATGAACTTTGACCAGGCCAGTTGACCAGCTGAAAGGTGGATCTCTGCCTCTAAAGTTTTTGACTAAAATGTGAAAAATAATCACAAGAGTGATCAATTGTTTTCCTTTTTATTATAACAACTTTATGTAAAATCAGTAGACTTGTCACGCGATCAGTGCTTGATTCTGTCATCAAAATACCCACTCTGTATCTACATATCTCCTATCATTAGGTTCTTACAAATAAAAAAACAAAACAAAGCAGAGGCACTCCCCATTCAATTCTCTTGAATATCACTAATCAGGAAAGAATTAGGGGTGTTGTATGAGGTACATAATATACACATGCAGCGATGTCGGACCGCGGATTGGCTGTGTTTGGCATTCTAACTTAGGTCTCCCTTATGTTGGTCCTATAGATTAGAGTGATGGAGCTTTACATGTGTGGTGCCAGTTGCAGAGACTTCAGTGTCCCTGCTGTGACATCCTCAGGATCTGAAGCAGCAGACATTGCACCTCTTCATCCATGCGACCCTGTTGAGCAAAGTGCCAAAGCCCATTACCAGGGAAAGATTATGCTGTAAGTCTCTGGTCTGACTGCAGCAACATTGAACTAATTCATTTCTGAATTTCTTCCACATTAGGAACTTTAATTGAACTCTTTCAGACACTGGACAACAGAGGCATAACAATAGTTGTTAGTTAAAACTCCAAACTAGGTGAGCTCAGGTAATTTTTAAAGTCCAAGAAGTTCTCTCCTACCTTCATGTATAAACAGCATAAGGCTCATCAACAGATTAAGCTGATTTCATCTTGAGTCTGACCAAACTGTAATTCAACAAGCCGAGTTGCTCATAATCTATTTTGTTCTCCCTTTTTTTGCAGTCCAAACATAATTTGATTAGCTCGGGAATCAAACCAAATACGAAAGCTTTGCATGAATTAACCAGATAAAACAAACCACATAGACTCAACTAACCACATGTAACATACATTAAACAGTGAGACAGTTTTAAATTACTTTGTGCATATAAATGTATTCTTAACTGACCTGTACAGCTGCTAGTAAGTGTGAGCGGTACACAGCCACCACCTGTTTGTGCTTTCTCTCCCAGTCCTGGAAAAAAGATCACTTCAGAGTTAAGAGCCAGAGTATCTGATACTCAATATACCGATTAGAGATATTCTGATCTAATGCAAACCAAATATTAAGTTGGGTCTATTTCTAATTATCTGTACTGGAGTACTTGACTAAACTCAATGTCTTGATTCAGATTGTTGTTCCATCTGTGCTATTGTGTCTGCCACACCCCTCACAATCTATGTGACAATTTGTGCATGTAAAATCACAGCCCACAGTCTTACTACTTTAATTTGCTGACCCAACAAGTCTGGGTTTTAAGTCAAAAGCCCTACAAGGGCTTTTTCAGTGAAAGAGAAAGTCTATTGTCTGCAATAGTTCCCCATAAGCTTGCGTGATCTCACCTGAGAGCAATTAAAATTTTCCTACAGTCAAGACAAAGTGGGGGGGTTTTTTTGCTACATTTGAGTATGATTAACTTGAACGGCACTAAAATATGAGTTAATTTATCAACAAGCCTTTTCTGGATTAGCTTAGCACTCTAGCAAGCTCCTCTGCGAGAAAACATTAACAGCAGAAGCATGAAGTGTGTATTGAGGAACAATATTTCTCACCTAAATTAGACATGCACGATTCTGTCAAAGGAAATCACTGACCTGCCTTTACACATAGGAGCTTCAATGAAATCCAATTCTTAATCTGTAGGATTTATTATGATACTGGTCCCACCCTTTGCAGATTCTTTGTCAAGGTTTTGCTCATTGTTTAAAAGGGCTTTTTCCACAGTTCTTCCTGAAGTGCATTTGTGACTTCAGACTGATGTTGGATGAAAAGCATTCATTGTACAGGTGTTCAGTCAGGATAGAATCTGTTCTTCTACACCCTACTGGCTTATCCGTGCTCTTATTGCTGTTGCTTTATGAACTGGTGTAATTTCATATCAAAATATGTTTGGCATCATCGCCAAACTGTTCTGACAAAGTTAGGAGCATGAAATTAACCAAAATGTCTTTGCAACAAGTGGGAATTCAATCTGAACTAAGGGACTGAGTTCAACTCCTAAAATCATTCCCACACTGCAATTCTCTCTGCACCTAACTTTACACCTGACACAATGCAGTGAGGTAAGTGCAGTTTTCCCGACAACCACCACACCCAGATTTATGGTGCGGCTTCAGCCAGGCATTACCCTGCAAGTGAATTAGCTGTATACATGTTTTTTTTTACATCTGTGACCTGATAGAAGCACCTGAATGTGATCATAGTGTGTGGAAACCGAATACCTTCGGCAAACAACAGAAGCACAAACTTCTGCTGAAACAAAACATTGATTGTTATTATCATGCATTGGATTAATTTGTGTGCAAAAACATTTAGATTCATCAATACATCCCAAAAACTGATACAACAAATATTTATGGTACTCATATTTTTCACATTAAACTACTTCTGTCAAATTTTGCTCACCTGCAGCTGTTGGGTGAGTGTGCCAATCCTGTTCTGCAGAGCCACCTGCTGGCCTGGGTTGCCATGTTGCATGGAAGAGGAAGAGGGAGGGGATGGGCTTCCGAGAGGAGGGGAGAGAGCTCCCAAGGCCTCTTTGAGCCGGAAGACTTCCTTGGAAAGCTCTGTTATCTAACCAAACAAACAAGACGGGATGAAAAGTACGACGTCTCAAAAACCTCAACGACGCTTGTTGTTGTTAAAACCGGAGCTGTACTCTGTTACCTTGCGGTTCTTCTCTTTGACTAGATCCTGGGACTCTTGGATGTCTTTGTGAAGCTCCTGGATGTGGCTGGACTGGGATTGTAGCTCAGAGAGCTGCTTCTGCACTGTCACCATCTGGGATTCTGCCGCCTGCCTTTCACTTTTGTGAAATAGCGCCTCCCTTTGCACCTGGAATACCTAGACGAGATTGACAACAAATGTTATATGAAGAAAAATGATTGTCAACAGTCACCAGTCTAAACACTTGTGCAGACTGGCTTTTCTGATTACAGTTGTAGGACTCTTTCACCCACATTCACTAACCAAAGATATCAATGTAGACTTTAGTTACATTATGTCACAAACTTAAATGTATATTATCCTGACAGTTTATGTTGAAAGACCAACACAAAGCAGTGCATAGTTGTTAAATGAAACGTCTAAGATACAGATTTTTATCTGTACAAAAATTTGAATTTGTAGCATGACTGTATGTACATTAATGCATATCCATATGTAAACCTATTAAAACCCCTTCAGTCTAACTCTGTAAAATTACCTGCAAGTCTCACTATGTCTTGAGATAAAACTTTTAATGGCACATCTTCTGACCTATTATTAGAAATGGCTTCTTCTTACCACTCCTCGAAAAGATCAGATTTGTAGAGTGCATGTATGAGAGATCCTGCAGAGAGACCGTCCACCTGAGTTGAGGATTCGTAATCCTTTTCAAGATTTACCAACCTTGAACATCTTTGCCACCTCTCTAACCAGCTGTTTAAGTAGATGACCATTGTTTGGTATGTTTGATATTGAGCGATCATTTCTACAGTTTCAGGTGACGAGTTGAACAGTGTTCTGTAGTATGCTCAAAGCGTTGAATGTTTTTTTAGAAATTAACCGTAGCGTAACCTTCTTTCCATTTTCATCCCGTTAGTATTCCTTGGTCTTCAGGGTGAGGTTGATTCAATACTTTAGTCAAACAAACACAGAACAGCCAGACTGACAGGTTTCAGACCAAATTACATGTATCAGAAACTACATAGTGCTAATTCAACACTACTTTTATAACATCAATGAGCACAAAGCACTGCAACAATGATAGGCAATGAAGAGGAAAAGCATTAGATGAATAATGTAAAGAGTAGACAGAGGCCCCAAAGGAAGCACGGCTCAGTATGTCGCAGAAACAATAACATCGACTATGGCTTTAGAGGCCACTGAAGAGGACTGACAACAGACCCAGTAGCATGCTGAACAAACCTCCGTGCAGGTCTTCTCGTGTTTCCTGGTGAGGTCGTTGAACCGTGCTGTGATGGCATTGATCTCCGCCTGTAGAGAGAGGCGCAGCGCCTCGTGGTCTTCCTTGGAGATCAGGCCCTGTTCTGCAGCCTTCTGGGACTTCAGCTCTCTCAGCTCTGTCTCTTTCTCACTGAGAGCCTCCTGCGCCGCTGCTGCACTGCTCTCACTGGCCTGCAGGGCGTGCTGGAGCTCTTCCTTTCAAACAAGGAAGCACAAGTTAGATCTCAAAGTCTCTAAAAATCTGCCCAGGAGAGATTTGAATATTATAAACTGAAGCAAAAAAAGGGGAAAAATTGTAGAATTTACTTGCATTACTTTTTTTTTATTTCTTTCTTCTCTGCACTGACCTTGACTTTCTCATGCTCCTCTTTGGAAATGGTGTCTAGTTTGCCCTGCAGCTCTGTCTGGAGTTTAGCTGCCTGCTCCTGAGCTTGAGCTCGTAATGTTTTCTCCTCTTGGAGCTCCTGCAGAGTTTGAGCAAGCTGCTCAGACACTGCAGACAGTGCCTCTTTATGTTTTGAAAGTGGCACAGCGTCTTTCAGCTGCAAGGCGTCCTGCGCACGGCCCTCCTGCTCGGCACACAGGCAGTCCAGAGCCTGGGCTGCTTCCTGCCTCGCCACCTCCAGTTCCTCCTTCAATGCTGCTAAAGTTCGCCTGGATCGATCTGAACCAGACACAGTTGGAAGACAACAGAAACTAAATTGTCAATAAATACAAACGCGTCCAATCCAGAAAAGTAAGCCAACCTGATATGACGGAGGGCTCTGAGCTCTCTGAATGGCCCTCCTCCTCCTCCTCTTCTTCCTCTTCATCTCCACGTTGAGCAGTTCTGAGTCTCTCCAGCTCCAGCAGGGCATCATTGAGCCGTCGAGCCACGTCTGCTCTCTCCCTGGCAAGTTGTTCACACTGGAGTCCAAGGGTCACCTGAACCTCGTCTAGCTCTGAACGGGGCACGCACTTCCTCAGCTCTCCCTCCAGTTCAGCCAAGCGCTCCTGAAGACGCCGGACCCGGTCCCCATCTCCTGCCGCTGCTCCCTCTCTCCCTGAAATCCGGCTCTCTGCCAGGGCTGCCTCCAGTTCGACAACTCTGTCACGGAGGGACTTCACGCTCTCTGCCTCTCCTCTTTGGTCTTCTCCTTCTTCCTTGAGCACAGACTCTATCTGAGCAGCCTGGAGTTCCTTCACTTTCTCTGTCAGCTGTCTGATTGTGTCATTGTCCCGGCTGCTCTGACTCTCTGCCTCGCCCTGTCTCTCTGCGAGCTTCTCCTCCAATTCCGTCACCCTGGCTCTCAGCTGCTGCGCCTCCTGGCTCGCACCTTCTTCTTCTGCACCCTCAGCAGCTGCTGCACTAACGTTTCCTTCAGCGCACTCCACAGAAAGCACCCCAAGACGCATCTGCTCTTTCAGCTCCTCCAGCTCAGACTGGGAGGAGGCCAGCTGCTCTTCTAAACCACGCAGCTTTTCTTCTAAAGCCCGTGTGCTTTCTGGATCTCCACCTCCATTCTGAGAGCTGCCTTTGCTTCTGCGTGACATGACAACAAAGTGACGTCAAAACATGCAACTTCTCAGAAAGCAAGATCAAAAGTCAGTTTCTAGCCATAAGATATTTTCTTTTTACTTGTAAATAGATAATCAAAACTAGTAAATCTAATTTATTATTACAACAAAGAGGGTAATTTTAACATAAACTGTTGCTTTAACAACCTCACACAAGCGTTTTAGGATAAAAAGAAAACCCTGGTGCTATAAATCTACATAGAAGTAAATATATGGCTTCTTTTTGAATAAAGGACCTTTAAAGAAAACCATACTTGAAAGAGATATTATTGTGCTGATCTAAAAATAGACGATTCATGGCTAAGTGAAGTGTAGAAGCTGCACTGAGGTGCTTGTGGCGTATAAATAAAGTCAGCTCACTGCTCTTCAGAAATGCTGTAGGCTTCCAGTGAAGCCTGGGCTTGAGAGAAGCGCTCCTCAAGAGCTTCAAACTCCTTCCTCAAAGTCTCATACTGAGTCATGGGCACTGAGTCTGAGCTGGTGGTCGGCATGTCCGTATCATCTTTCTCAAACATCTCCAGCATCTGTAAACAACACAGATAGAATCATAGTTGACTAGGATGAGTCAAATCTTATAGCGACACATTTTCTTCTGCCTTGTTTATGGATTTTAGATTAATTCCATCTGATGCTAATTTGTTTATGACTCTCTCAGTGATTGAGTCATCAACTGTCTCTGTCTCTATGTGAGCTTCTCCTCCAATTCCGTCACCTGCAAGTGAGTGCAGCATCGTGATGAGTTTCCTTTTCGCGATCGTCACTAATGTGCCAGTCAGGAACATTCAGCTGGAAACCCTACATCTAATTGACACCGCTATGCTGTTTTGCCTCACCTGCACTTTAAGGACAAGTTCGGCGTTCTGTGAAATTAGTTCCTCTATTTGTTTCTGCAACTCAGCGACTGTTCCTGGGTCTGCAGGAGCAGGAGACGGGCCGGGCGAGTCTGTATCTGTTTGTGAAGAGGCTTCGCCCTGGGCAGGGGACGCTCTGGACCGCTTGGAGAGCAGCTTCTCTACAGGGAACATTCAGGAGAGAACGAAACAAAAGTGAATCAATGGACTTCCAGACAAGTCTGACGCAGGGAAGACTATCCATGTTCCATTCCTAGAATGGGAAAGTTCTCAGGGCTGTGTACCAGGGAAGTCCAGCATTTCATCCATATCCTCTGAGTCACTGGCCCCTATCCCATGAGCCCCCTTCAGCTCCTCCAGCAGCTTGTCCCTCTCAGCCTCTGCCTCCTTCAGATGCTGCTTTAGTTGGGACAGCTGTTGTGCACACGTATAACTAATTAGAACTAATTCTTATTTAGTTTATGAATAAAGTTGACTGATTCACCAATAAAAGCAGAAGAGAGTACTTTTCTCTAAAAGTCTGTACCTCCTCCAGAGCCGATAGGGCGCTTTGCTGCTGCTGCTCCAAGGCCTTAATCTTCTGAAGCAGGCGCCCTCTCTCCAGACGCAGCCGTCGGATCTCCTCAAACACTTCCTCATCCTCTGCCTAATCCACACAGACAACCACGGAAATCAGAGACAGGATTTCATGCAGCGTGAGGACCAAAGAAATTATGAAAATGTAGTAAAAGTAAAGCTTTACCTGAGATGATGGCTGAGTTTCAGGGGGTTGGGGAGATGGAGATTGGGATTTCTGGGGCTCAGGGGATTTGGCAGGGAGAGCTGGACTTGAAGACTTGGCAGATTCCACTGAGAGGTCCTGGATCTGTGCGAGTGGAACATGAGCAAAAAGAGCCAATGGGGAGATGATGCCGCCAATCAAATGTTTACCAAAGGAATATCTACATGGTAACGCAGATTGAGACAAATGTCTTGTGAGCTCAACCTTCTTGTTTATATGGTTTTGCAAAAAGTAAAAAGTCAGCAAATGACAAGAGCGTGACTAAGGTATACCTACTTAAATTTGCCAACATCTGCAATTGTAGAGAGGTGAAAAAACAAGTCAATAGTAAATGAAAACAATGAGTAAGAAGATAGACACCCAACCATGATTTTTCATTTTGTACCTTTAATTTAACAATTTATTTCCCATGACCAGGTGTCAGACCTAAATGTTATTGAAAACATGTGGTTAGAGTTAAAGAAATGAGTGCAGGAGAAAAGACCTTTAGGAGTCTGAATGATCAAGAGAGATTAGTAGGAATAATGATCACAGATGTTGTGTGAAATGTTATTAGGAAACACTAAGTGCTGCCCTTTTTCGCAAAACATTAGATATTATCATCAGGAATATCAATAATTAAGGTACACATACTTTAATAATCATACAAAACATAGTTCTTATCTGAAATAAAAGATCAATTTATTTAAATCTGTACTGTGGGTGAATTAATAGTAGATAGCAAGCTGACATGATGAATGTACATTAAGGCTGAGAACTATAAATGCAAAAACATTTGCCATCTGTTGAAATGATTTTTATTGTACCTGGAGAGGAGAGCGAGGCGGTGGAGGAGCTTTCCGTTTTCGGGGGGTTGTCCCCCCTTGCACTGATGAAGCAGCTGAGGGGATTTGAATGGGCTGTGTGGGAGTAGGAGGGGGATCACAGACAAGCAGAGGTCAAGCTGAACTTAAAATAAGAAACAAAACAGAAGAAAACCCAAGACAACAGAAAGGGTCAGTAACAAAGAGGAGAGAAAGCCATGAAAATGAAGGCAGCACACTGAAACAATGACTTCATATTGGAAACATGCACAATATGATGGGCCAAAACAAGACATGGTCTCATAGATGGAAGCAGTGATGCAACAAACAACTATGCGACATTACCTCCTCGCCTGCGCTCTCAGAAGCTATGTAAGCATTGAGGAAAAAGACACAGTGAGCTAAACGTAGGAGATACATTGAAATAAAATGAAAACTTGGTGAATTTTCCTGCCCACCAGTTCTTTCATTGTTCTCTGGGCTGTTGATGAATCTCAAAGTGAATCCACCAAATTAAAACATGATTTCGTGGTTAGGCTTTACATGCATATCAAATCTTCTTCATCATCACGACCCATCTGTTTTCATACACAAACACAGTCTCACCGGGCAAAATGTTTGTTTCTTTTCTTTTTTTTTACACCAGTCTACAAACACAACCAGTTGTGCTCCTCGTCGAACAATTACAGATACTTTCTGGGGAAGCATTATGTAAGACAAATGAATGGTTCAATTAGCTTCACAGGAGACCCTGTGAAACCATTCAGGAAAAGAAATTTATGCAGGTCAAAAAAAAAAAACAAGAACAACACAAAACACCCAGAAGGCCTTGTTTTGTACCTGCGGGTGCTCCATCCTGCAACATGCGAACGATGCATTGGTTCCCTGTAGTTATGGCATAGTCAGCAGCTTTGTGGCCAAGTTGGTCAACCAGTTGTGTGTTTGCGCCCCCTCTCAGTAGAGCCTCTACAGTCTCGACACTTTCACTCTCACAGGCGAGCATCAATGCCGACCTGACCACCAAGAAACAGTTATTAGAATAATTAATACCAGTGTCCGATAATACCACCTAAAATATGTAAAAATATCCTACAATAACCTTTTAGTTCACTCAAAAAAGAAAGTCCATTAATATTTCCAAATACTGTCTGAAATTTGTTCTCCATCAGTGATGATTGTCTTTGCTGTGCAAATATTTGCAATTAGAAGATATTATGTAATTTGATATTGGGATTGTTTCAAGAACTTTCCATTTGGAGAAACAGTGAGAGCCTGTGATCCCAGCTGGATCGTAAACATGTAACTAGTACAGTATTTCCTAAAACTTAGGAGCTCTCCATGCATCCTGAGTCTGACTGCTAAGAGAATAAATGTAGAAAGATATGTCATTTATTACTGCTGCAACAAATTCTTTAGTCTTGGAGAAAAAAAATCAGAGCAACATTGTACCTCCCCTGGTTGTCCTGTGTGTTTGCATTGGCACCTCGACCCAACAGAAAGTCACACAGCTCCACTCTGCTCATCTGGGCCGCAAGGATCAGCGGCGTGGCTCCGTCCTGAAAAAGACATCATTCAAACATCACCTCGAGCATTACACTCTTACAGCAACCAAATAACACATAACATAGCTACAGTCATCACACTTACATTGTCCTGGACATCAAGGTTGGCTTTAAAGTCCCACAGTGTCTCAGTGCTGGACAAACAGCCACTGATCGCTTTACGATCCAATCAAAATAAAGAAAATAAAATAAAAGAATAGTATGGAACAGCTTCTGCAATGTTACAACATCGTATGATTCAATCAACTGGTGTCACCATCTTACAACTCTTAGATGCAAAGCTATGATAAGAAACTTTAAAGAAGACTTTGACATTTGCAGATAACATTGCTGGTACCTGCATGATGCAGTGGTGTCCTGCCAATGCTGTCTGTGCAATCTACCGCCAGTCTCTCCTAAGACGCCACACAAAACACCAAGCGATCAAATTTGTCAACATTTATTCTTTGCATGATCTGGATCAGATACAGTGTAATTGATTTCTACCTGCAGCAGTCTCTTTAAACACTCGTGCTGACTATTTTTGGCTGCAAGATGAAGTGCGCTGAAACCTGTAGTCAGCAGGTTGCAAACAGAAAATAGAAATATATGTTTGCATTTCTGGCAGAGGTTATTCATAGCGTAAAGGATATAACATGCTCCCCATCAGATATCATACCAGCTCCGTCTGTGACAGTGACGTCTGCTCCATGAGATATGATTACCTCCAGGCAGTCTAGTCTGCCTCTAGATGCACAGAGGTGGAATCTGACAAAAGATATACTAACAAGTCAATACAAATGAGAAGAATACAGATGGCATTTACTGATATTTCTTGTCTTGATTCCTTTTACCAAATATTTTTAATTCAAAATGAAGGAATATTTTAGTCTCTACTTTACAAGAAAGACCACAGGTATATTTGAAACTGATGACATTGAAGTATTAAAATTAAACAATAGAGGTTATGCATGACAAAAGGTGAGCTTTCTATAAACTCTTGATAAAAATGTGTCTTCAGTCTACTTAGCTGACATTATGAGGCAATCAGTAGCACTAGTTTCTACCTGGGGGTATCAGACTAAAGGTAATAAAACTTTTCGGATTTTATTTTGTAAAAACATTTAAAAACTATAAACCTTGTGTTGTTCTAATACAGAAACAACCAGTCATAGTAAGAATAATAATTAAAAACACATTAAAGTTTGTATTTGTAAAATTCCAAAATGGGGAAAAAGTTTTGCGAGGGAAAATCATCTGGAATGATTCCTGATAATAAAGGAAAAATATCCTAACTCCAAGTTCAATGTTCCTAAAGAAGACACGTTCCATGAGCAACATTCAGTAAAGAGTGAATTAAACTTGTAAGCAAAAACTTATCTCAAAAAACATTCTCTTTTTTCATAGAAAAATCATTTGTGCTCAGGTAATTGTTTTTTTTCTTTTTCTTTTTTTAATACCAACAGGTTTAATGAATAGAGCAAATAAGATAAGACAAAGTAAATAAAACAATTAACACCAATAACAAGATTTCCAGCATTTGTAAAGATAAAATGCCCAACTTACGCCGACTTCCCCTCAGCATCCAGCTTGGTTGGACAGAGACCTTTTTTGACAATGAGGGCAGTGACTTTGTCAGGTTCATTCTGCTCCACAGCCTGCAGCAACCTTTCATCACTCTTGCTCCAGTCTTGACTCTATAGGGCAGGAGAGCAAAAGCAAAATTAGCAAGGCCGCAATGAAAACTGAAAACACTTTTTATACAAGGCCAGCTAGAAGTTTACATATACTCATTAGTAGCATGAATGCCAAAAGTTTAATGTTAGCCTTCCTTCATCATTCAAAAAAACTATTTTGATGTATTTTTGGAGTAATTGTCACAATAAAACACCCAACTGTGTCCAAGTTTCCCTCACCTGACCAGGTGACCACCTCCAATGAAAGGAAATTGATCAGAAAATTGCTAAAAACGACTAAGAAATTGCCAAAGTTCAAGTCTGTCATAAACTCCAAGGTTATGAAACACCAATGTATGCAATGTGTAAAGTCAGTACTCATCACCATGGGTTGACAGAATGTTGACCGAGAAATGGGCAACGTCTACATTGACAGAAACTTGCAGTTGCCCTCCTATACAAGTCAATTACCATTCATAGAAATGTTTCACAACCCAAGGGAACAAAGATGGAGCTACTTGCCCACATTTGTTTGACTGTTGTTTGAGCAAATACTCAAGCAACAGTGCAGTACATTGTGAAAGAGTCGCGATAAGGCTTCTGAAACACAGAACATTTCACCCATTGTCATGATAGTGGTAGCAGATTCATGCCAGGGATGACTTTGCACAATGTGAATGACATGATTTTGACATGCCTGGGTGTTCCAGCTGAAAAATGATCCAAAACTCAAACTACAAATGGTTTCGAAATGGATGAAGGAAGTCACTGGCTATATCACTTCATAGTTAGGGTTTAACTTACTCAAATGATGAAATACCGAATATTAATAGGAAATATGCTATTTTGACTGTCTAAATTAGAGGAACCCATGACTAAATTCTAAATTTTGCACTATATTTGTTTCTTGTGTGAGAGAAGTTCAAGAGAAGTTCAAAGGTATCATTAAAATTACTTTAAAAATCATGGCGACGATGAGTGTATGTAAATACCCGACCAGTCTTATACCTCTCAACATTCAACGCACTGTTAAGAAGCTGCTGTTCATGTAAAAATAGTTCCAGCTAGTACTATTCATTGAGACATGTTATAAATAGCAAAAAAAAAAAAGCAAAATCACAATCAATTTTTGTTTAGAATTTTTACAAACAGAGACAGAGGATACCTACTGGCAGCGGCAGCAGGCTGAGACAAGGACAGAACCGCTTCATTAGGCTAAAAACAGGCTGCTGGGGATCCATATTGCTAGCAAAGAGTCAACCAAAACTAAACACTGCCAGAGAGTACAATTTTACCACTGTCTGCTACATCCCTACGTCACATTTCAGTCTCTCAGGACAATCAATGAGTTTCTGGAAAGAAAAAAACCTTCCAGAGGTCAGAGCAACATCACAGCAGAGATCTGCATAGCAGAGAATCTAAACTATTTTTAAATCCTACCTCTGGTGATCTATACACTGTCACATACACACATCGACACAGTCCCTCCCTGTCTTCACAACACATCCCAAAACAGCATCCTCTGTCCGGATTCGGAAACAGTCTCCTTTCGTCCTCGCTTCAACTGCATGGACTGGCCCGGCCGCTCTGTCCACGGCAGTACCCCTCCCTCCTGTCCTCATTTCTCTAAACTGATCATTTCCCCTGCTGCCTTCGTCTCTGGAGCAGTTCCCTTATTTGCTGCCATTAGTTTTTGTCAAGTCCTGCACTGTGCTCCCCCTCCCAATCCCTGCTCCCCTCCTGCAGCATAGTGAGATCTGTTTCTCTGCAGCTACAGAGCGGGGCCTGTGTGATGTGAGGACTCAGCAAAAAGAGGGGGGGGGGAGAAATGTGGAATAAGCTCCTGTTTGCCCTGCTGGCTCGGGTGGCAGAGTCTGTCTGCGTAGCTGGCCTTAAAAAGACCCTTAACCATGTTCACCCATATTGTTATCATTGAATTTGTCATTTGGTCCCTGTAAAAGTATCAATAACAGTGTCCAAACAAAACACACAAACCATTAGAGGGAGCTTTAAATTTATATAATAATTGATTTATCAGCTGGTTTCTAGGCCCAGCAGTTCCGACAGTCTGCAATTGAAAGCCACATATTTTTCTAGTAACTGCTGCTTGTATTCAAAGTAGCCCCCTAAATTAGAAAAAGAGTGACAGACATGAAGTGGGGACTCCTTTTAGTCAGTGTGTCTGCATGGGCTACATGTTAATAATTGAACGCTACTTGAGATCACTGGTTATAACAGCAGCCTAGTGGCAGTTCTGCTTTCCTGCTGTTTAGTGACACTGTATCCTAATACATCCCCCTCAGACTCATTTAAATAAATTGCAGAAAGCACCTGGCAAATGTTGTCGATTAAGACAAAAATCATTTTCATGGAAAGTGACATGTCCCTCTAAAGTTCACACACTTAATCCTGAACGCTGTCCACACCAGATGCCTCTTACCTCATTCTTTTTAAACTTTGCTTTGAGACTTTTCATATTGTCTTGAACTGGAATGCAAAAAGACAACATTAAAAACATAAATTGGGCATTGTTATAGGCCTAATAAACATACATTGTAATATCAAATAGTCGCATAACCTAGGAAACAGCAACATTTTAAAAACACATAAGGCACTGACCAAAGACTAAATATTAAGGTTTTTCACAGCCAGTAAATTAAATAGTAAAGTTTACCTGACAGGTAAATCTGCCGCCTACCTGTGGATGTCAGTCCAGTTTCAGGTAGGTGTTTCACTCATCAACTGCTCTCAGAAAAATACTGAATTCACTGCTTACTGCCCGACCCACAAACAGAGCCCGCCCCGGCCCGAAATCAGCCAATCAGCAGCGCGCACAAGGCCGGATCAGCGGTTGATTGGCGATGATGGATTACAGCTGTCGCCTTGTCTGCTGAGCGATCGCTCGACGCACGAGCCTTCACGGATGTCGATTTTCCTCCTTTTAAACCGATGTTGACAATTGTTCATGTGTTCAATTGTTCATGTGTTCACCTCTGAATAAAAAAAAGAACATATTTCTTTGTTTGTTTGTTTTTTAAGCTCGTCTTATCAGCTTAGATTTCTACACAGTTAGTGCAGGGAAAGTTCCGGTGTCCCGAGGTGTTGGGCGGTCTTCATTGCGTCACTGTGAGTTTGACCAATGGCGTCGGTGAACCAGCTCGACCCGGGAAATGTTAAGAGGCGAGTTAAGTTTAGACTTAAAGTAAATAAATAATAATTTAAAAAAAGTTCACTCGCGCTCAAGATGTAATACTTCCTAAGCTTAAAGACAACTAATGGCATCCAAGAAAATAAGATCCAAAAACTTCTAGTTCTTGCTGTTATGATGCTTCATACTACAAAAAAAAACCTTAAGATAAAAAAAAAAAAAAATCCAGCCATAATATATTCATTTAAAAATTGATAAGCTAACAACACACAATAAAGTATACTTTTGTCACGTTTTCATGTGTCCTTACAGTGCATTGTAAAAGGGACTGACATAATGGATCACAAATCAATATCATGTGACCAAATGTAAAAAACGTTTTAACAAAGACTGAATGCAAGATACAAGGTCAGGAGAAATTTCACTTTTGATCTGGATTTGAGTCAGACATGTGCTTACAGTTTTTGGAACTGTAACTCAAATGGACAAAAAAGTTGAACATGGACCAGTGTAGTTAGTTATTGCCCAATTATCAATATGATAAAGTAGTCCACAGATTATATCTACAAAAAAAATGTGTTTTTTTAACAGTGCAAAAGTCATACCATTCTGTTGTATATTTGGAAAAGCATCAGCAATTTACCTAAACAGATAACAGTCTTCTATGATACATTAAAATCATTTATATAGATCTACGTGACTAGAAGAGCTATCTCAAGACAGTGTTCAGAAAAAGTACAGCACATTATAATTACATTTATTTTTAGTGCAGTACAATTTTGTGCTGTGAAACTAATATATCTTGAAGTATGAAATGTCAATTTATAAGTTATTACATCAAAACTCGGTAAATAGGTTTGACCAAATATCCTGTAATCGCTCAACAGTTTGAGACCAAACAATAAGGTAGTCTATTTTTAAAAGACAATTCACATCAGCCACCAAAAGAGGGCAGTAAGTGCTAGGCAGATGAAATTGTAGAAATCAATTATTTCTCCAGTTTTGCTTTTTTTTTTTTTTCCTACTCCTTTGATAATCACAAAGGGTTTTTGTTAAATTCAGAGCTTTCAAATATAACTTTTGTTGTTCTGTTATTATGTAATTACTATCTACCTCCCACTGAATCTGGTAGAAAAACTTGGGGATGTTTATAATGTTCATAACACTGAAATGCCAGTTGAGCCTGAACTTCATGGGAATTGTTGATTCCATATATAGCCTTTTATAATGAGACAGTGTTATTAGATCTCTGATCAATTCTATAGCACCCTTGTGCTGGTGCTGTTTCCTTTTTTGAAAATGTAATTAGAGTGTGGGCTGTTATGCAACTGTTTTTCATTTCCCATGACAAAAGCATAATAAAATGGAAAGATACCTGTCTGATTGCCTGCAATTCTGTGTCTGATGATTCCTCTTAGAGAGCTCCTGATTTTCATTTCACCCTGACCTACATACATTCACTCCTTGTGTCAATCGCCTCATCCATAAACTCCTGAATCTCAGTCTGGACAGGATAGAACCATGAATTAAATCTTCAATGCTGCTTTCCTGTGAGGGGGATGTTTAAAGAATGAGCCGCACAGAGTGAATTGAGTGGATAAAAGAGGACGGAGAAGGGGCAAAAAGGGAAAGATTGCTGCAACATGCAAACATATGACATGAGAAAGAAAGGAAATCAGTTATGGCAGAGAAAAGACAAGAAGGGGATAAAGGAATTTGCTGCTCAGTAGTTTTTGTTGACATATGGGAAAAGGATTACATCTCTTACTTTCTACTAGCAATTTTTGGAAAGGTATGTGTTTGCTTGTGGATTGTTAGCCCAAGATGTCATTTTAATGAATGAATTGATTTTATTCGTTTTCTGTGAGATATTTAACTAACTCTCTTGACATGTGAAAACGAGACTCTCAAACAAAGAAATCCTTGCATAAAGAGAAAAAAGGAGATCCACTCGGTTCTTCTACTTTTTGTAACAAACGTGTGTACTTGTATGCACATTTTTCCCATAGTGATAGACCTTTAAAGACAGTACAACAGGACTTGAAGGAAGACAGACACTATGAATGCATTATCTCTCAAAGTTTAAATATGAAACAGTTAGCAGAAACTTCTCAACAAGCTGGAATACTAATTTAGAGGGTTTCTCATCAACCCATCCTCAAAATCTAATATAGGTGCCGTGAAACTTCTTTATAGCGCTACTTAGACACAATTTATTCACACTTCTGGTTCACAGCTGTACATCATTAAAACACAGTCTTGTTTGGAAAAAAACCCCCCCAAAAAACATTGTGTATGTTCACAATGAAAGTGAAAATACATCTGGATCAGCTTGTATTATAATCACCTCTTAATATTCCAAAGTTTCAGTTCTCTGATATGCAAAACATTTTATGTGATCTTATGTCGTTCCCAGATCCACAATCCAGCAGAAGTAAATAAAAAACTTTTGCTGGATCTCCATCACAGACGTTCAATGTCCTCAGTGACAGACACTATGTCAAAATGTCTCATTGTGGTAAAGCCTAGGGACAACACAAGTATTAATTACAAAAAAAAAAAAAAGAATAAATTGCAACCATTATAAGATTTCAACTGCTTTTTTTATGTTTTGTGAGTAAGGAGTGGGGGTTCCCAGTGTTGTTTATAGTCAAGGCAAGGATGTTCAAGATAACCATGAGGAGTGATTGAATTTGGAATGTAGTAATAAATAAATAAATCAAATAAACATGGACATATTGGATGTGTTTCTTTCGATCTAGAACCAGTGTTTGTTCTTGGTGAACATGCAAAGAGGAGGATGTGGAAGTCTAGATGTCATAGTGCTGATGGCTGTGATGATGGCCGTGGTGGGGGTGGATTGTAGCTCGATGACCTCATACAGTCACCCGCCCTCTGGGAGAAAGTGAGCTCACAAGAGTCGTAAAGAAAAAAAGAAAAAAAAAAAGGCATTTACGATCTTTTAACAGACTCAGATGTGCCTGGCTCAGTGTAGCATACAATCCAATTTAGCAGCCTGGACAAAGGATAATGTGACACGTGGGAGAAGATAAGTGAGAAAATGTAAAACATCAAGGAGGCAGAGTGCGTACACTAAAGAATGCCAATTTTGAAAATACAACTGGACATGTCTCATTTATTTATTTTTGTTAGATCGTCTTGTTTTATGTCCGCATCTTATTCTGCGCATGGTTTATCCCGCTTGGATGAGTGGATTTTCAGTTTTACGCAGTCCTCTCTGGACATCTTCTGCTGCGTTATGTCTTGAAACCAGAAATAATTACGATGAAGTTAATTGACTTTCTGACATAAATAAATAAATAAATACCAACAATGTCATGGCAATAAATAATTCACACCTGAGAAACGCGTTTCTGCCAGTAGACTCAGTTGCGTTGACGGCGGTTTGGAAGAAGAGGATCTATTTCTCGTTGCGTGGCGCATGATGTGTACAGACATTTGAATGAATGAACGCTCTGCTGATTGCGAAAGGCAGCAGGAGGATATTCCTCCGGGACCGAAGCGCCTCCCCTTTAAACGCTCGGCTGAGTTCTGCCTCTCTCTCTCTCTCTCCCTCTCTCTCTCTCGGAGCTGTCGTCGCTCTCTTCACTCGCACATTTTTCAGGAGGCAGTCCGGATGGATTTCGATGCGCTCGAGTTTCCGAAAGAAAGGATTCCGAAAGCTCCTGTTTCCTCGGTCTTCTGAGGTTTAACGGGCTTTACGACAAGGATTGCAGCCGTGTGTGTGTGTGTAGTTTTATCGTTAGTGACATGAAGAAGCGCGGATTTTTGCATCCAAAGTGGCCGAGGGACTGAATTGGCGTGGTAAGCGATTGCGCGTTCGGAGCGCAGCTTTCTACCCCGTTTAAATCCATTGTTTTGGTAATTTTGTGGAACAGAAGTTTGGGCAAAAATCTTTCATCTTTCTATCTCAGCTTTTGTAAAGCTCCTCTTATATATAAAATGTAAACTCAACGCTTAATGTTTGTAAAAATGTGCCAAAAAGTTAAGAAGTTAGAAGCTTTCAGTGTAGATTAGTGTTTTGTTGTTGTTTTTTTTTTAAGAAAAAAAAAACAAAACATATTCTCTTGGTCTTTTCTATATGTTTACACCCTGGCTTTATCGTCGGACTTTTATTGCAGGGGTGTGAGATGTAATAGAAGCCTTTGGGCAAAGTCCAGTTGCCAGACGCTCTGCTCCCATGGTTGAAACAAAAGGAGCCCATGAAGCCCAGCTGTCTCCATAGCTTAATGTCACATGGAGGCATGTAACAGCACACAGACTGTTGCTCTGTGATCAGGAGAAGGTAGATCTTGGATAAAAGGATTTATATAGTTGCTGATAGAATCGAAATATTTATATATTGATACAAAGACCTTTTATGAAGCAGTTCATATCTTATGCAGTGTCATCTGAATTAAGGTCTAGCAATAACCTTGCATCTGTCCCACCCCCCCAACATTTTTCACACAGTTTTCTATCCAGCACCAAGTTTGGAAGCTGAACCAGCATGGCCAAGTGGCTAAAGGACTACCTGAGCTTTGGCAGGAAGGTGCCCCCACAGCCACCCACTCCTGACTATACAGAGAGTGAGATCCTCAAAGCATACCGCCTGCAGAGGGACCTCGACTTTGAAGATCCGTATGAGGATGCGGAGAGCAGGTCCAGGGGGGAATCTGGGACTTTTGACCCCTCCACACCGGTGTACGGATCTCCCACGAAGTCTTCCAGTGTGGACGTGAAGTCTCCTAAGCACAGGCTGATCAAAGTGGACTCCCAGGAGTTGGGACGCACCAAGATTCTTCTCAGCTCCATCTCTTTGGAAGACCAACCAGAGCCTGTAAGACCTGCTGATTCTTAACTTTTTTTTTTTTTAGCCGTACACTGATCAGTGACTTGTACCTGATTTCAAATGTCATGATTTTGTGAACCTTTGACTTCCTGATTTCTCTTTCAGAACAGCAAACAACTTTCAAAATATTTTTCTAATCTTCCTTCCATGAAGGAAGTCAATCATTTCTTGCATTGGGAGTTGAGTTGACATTTTGCTGTGTGTGTAAGAGAGAGCAGTTTCTGTAAAGCAAGGTTTTAATCATTTAAAACAATGAAAGACTTATGAATTGACATTTAAAATTCCTTTTGCAACTTATATAAGAAGTTTGCACAACTAGCGTGTTTATCATTATAACTGTAAAAGTGGTCTTTGTTTCTATTTCATAGGGAAGGTGGACTTTTTCACTGATTTCACTGAAATCAGTGAAATCAGTGAAAAAGTGATTTTTCACTGAAATTTCACTGAAATTTTTCAATTTCAGTGAAATCACAAGGTCTCCAATGTGTATAAATCTGGGATGCTGTATAACAAAACGTGATCTAAAGTTTAAAAGGATGAAACAGAGCAACTTTGTTGTAGTTTGTTCAGCCTTCCTGTTTGTTGTTGATGGTAGCTCTCTTGTAGCTACCATCATCTTGTGGTGGGTGGTGTCTTTTTGTTCCTCAAAATATTGTCAGTAGTGGACAGAATTTTCCCAGTAAAAATGGCAAAACGAACAACTCCTAAGAAAGTCTGGTTCTTTGTAGGTTCTAATATAAAGATCCTTCACAGGTACCATAGTTTCCTTTTTAAATAGCTCCTTACATCTTTTTCTGCCTTCATTTTCCAAGTTTACAATTGACTGCTCACCCTTAAGTGGTAAATGAGCTGAAAGTGCTTCTTCTCAGTGCTTCCCTGACTTCTTCACTGATGTACAAACAACAAAGGAGATTGTGTGAAATATCTTCCTCTTGTCAAATGAGGTGAGCTGGAGTCATAAAGAGAAGCCAACCAAAAGACATAAAAACTCCCACTTCTTTCATCCCATTTCCATCACGGTGACAGTTTTAATGATCAGATTCAATCATCAACTTCCTGGGAATGTGTGTCAGAAGATATGTATTGCTTACGTAAATCACATAACATCCTACACACATAAATTTACTACCATAGGCGGAAGGGGAAAAATGGATGGCTTTGGTGCACCGTTGAGCCAGAGGGGGCCATGGTCCCCTGAGTTTATGTCCGTCCATAAATAATAGATGAGGTTTGGTTTTGCAAGCTGAGAGGGACCATCACACGTGCACATGTTGCAGGGCCACATTCATTACACCGCTTGGAGAGGTATCAAGGGCTACGAAGAATTGTATTTCCAGCTTTAGTGCTGTTTTTGTCGTTAGGAATGTGTGTGTTTTTTTTGTTTTGTTTTGTTTTAATAATACACACATGTAATACATGAATGCATGATTTAAAACTTTGAGACACAAATGAAAAAGCTCTTTAAAGAATAAGTTTTGCAAAAGTAAGGGCTTTACAAGGACATTAACTCAAAAACGCTGACTAAGTTGGAGAACACCTTAGAATTTTCATCATAGTTTAATCCACAAACAAGCTCATTGAAACTGCTAGAAAGAGCAAAAGTCCTGAAGTGGATTGAAGTAATACTCCCACTAAAGTCGATAGCTCCCCTGTCTGCCCTTCTCCCTCTAATGCACATTAATTTGCCATGATCTGTGGGAACATCCACATTCTAATTACCATAACAGATTCTTGTGCATCAATAGATAACCTGTTAGAGAATCAACAAGAGATTAGGACGTTGTTTCACCAGGGCGTGAGCTTGTTTAGCAGGATTTTGGGAAGTGCGGCCTTTCTGCAGTAATTTCCTTTGTAAGAGAAAAGGAGAGACAAAGGATGTACACGCTTCGAGACTGGGTCTCATGCGTTTTTGCATACGGGCGTGTTTTGTACGACCATATGGTTGGCTGTGTTACTGTCACTCTGCCAGATGACCACTGCTTTTTTTTTTTTTTATTCCTTCTGTGCTTGCAAGGAGAAACAAAAGCTGCATGTCTCCTTGTCTCCTGCTTTTATGTCCACTCCTTTTGAAGCCAAAAAACTTAAGCACCTGTCCTTCTCTATTCAGGATTTTAACAAAGATATGTTTATGTTTATATGTTTTGCATAAAGATTTGGACCGAATTATTCAACTGCGATCCTGGGCCATTTTTTTTTTTTTTTTTACAAAATTTTAAGAGTCTTGAAGATATACTGTCTCCACAAGACTATTTCTTTAGCTTTCACAGATTATTTCAAAAAACAAAATGATGGTTTCAAAAAAACTTCAATGCAAATCTTACGAAATCCATGTTGGGAGGACTGAAAAAGTCAAACTAACTCGCCACTTTGGAATTTTGGCTTGTGTTGCAATTCTTTAGATGATTTGAATTCATTATCCTGAGTCAGCTTTTTTCCTTTTCGTTCTTCTCCAGGTGTAAATGAGTTTCACCTCAAAAAGTGCCTCTGCTTCATAAGCGGGTTTTTGTTTCATCTTTTAGGTGGTCCCGTCAGCCCCAATGGCGGGAGACACGGATTATTCAGATCCATTCGACGCGCGATTGGAACATCGACCGGATCCAGATCTTGGTCTTGTCCCTTGCGAGAATAATGGCTACATGGAACCGTATGAAGCTCAGAGGGTCATAACAGGTCAGTGGACTCATAAAGATGGAGAAGACTTTTGTGCACTAAAAACCTCTTTATTATTAAAGTTCTTCTCTGTACATTATGCTTGTGCACTAGTCTTTTTTTTTTTTTTCCTGAGTAGTTTGTGCATATTGCTTCACACGAGCAGAGTTAGTTGTAGCAAAGAGAGGCTTAAAAAACAAAAAAGATCAAATTTACCTCATTGTCAGATTCAGTTTTACTTATTTCAGCTTTTACTCTTCTACTTGATCATTCCCAGTGGGAAATTATATTTTAACAGCTAAAATATACATTTAACTGAACACTGCTTTAAATGCAATCAATGTTATTTAAACAAATGGGAAGTTGAAATTTGTTATTTTTTACTTTGTGTTTGTAAAGGTAAGTCATCGCATTAAATCTGAAAATATTAATTCACTGGTGAAACGTGGACCAAGATCATGAAGTACTATCTGTACTGTCAGCAGTTTCTTTGAGCAAATGATGGCCTCGTGTCTTTTGAGAGGACTGATAAGACTGATTTTCTAATTCCAATTTACTTGGAATTTACCAAAGTGTTAAAACACCTTACTACACTGGATTTTTGTCTACCACAGCCTAGTGTGCTTTCAACATCATGAAGTGTTTATTCACCGTCCAGGCTCAGATCCCCTTTCTGCCCTCGCAATTTACTCCCACATCATCCATCACAGACCCATCGTTTTTCATTTCTCCCTCCTTCAGCAACATCTTTTTCTGATCCTTTCCCCCCCAGCGCTCTCCCTGGACTGTCCCAGTCATTTAGTGTAAAGGCCTACCCCCCTCCACCTCCATCGCTCCTCCCCTCCATTTCTACATCTCTCCGTCTAGAGGGCTCTCTCCTGTCCCCCCCAAAGGGATTCTTTGGTTTGTCTCTTTAATCTGTCCTTTAGTGCATATATTTTTCCCGCTCATCGCTCTCGCTCTTGGTGCCCTTTTGGTAGTGAAAGGGATTTCATAATATTAAGAATAAGAGAAAGGAGCTAATCTGTTGCCACCTTGAGGCAAGCCCTTTACAGACCCTGGATGGAGCTGTTTGAGAGATTAGATTCAGAGAGCTGATGGCACAGCTTTGTCAGAGCTCTGTCATCGGTTTTGAATTGAGTCTGTCACTTTAGAGCCTGCTTTTGTCTGTCCGTCTATCTCAGTCTTTCTTTGTCATTGAAAGTCATGGAAGCAGCAGGCAAATGTGACACTGGCATAATATCTATCACTCACTCAGTATGTGGTTTCTAAAATTGATTGAATTAAAAAAATTTCTTCACTTTGTCATGAGTCATGAATTCAGTTCGTGTGGATAAAAGGCCGGTCCCCCTGCTGACACACATCTGCATGCCTGAACACACTCCACATCCCTTCCCGTCATCGTTTCGCTCAATCTTTTGTCCCCATAAAATTGTCTTCCCACCCTTCTCAAATCCCTGCCTGTTTTCCTCCATCGTGCCTCTTTTGAATTTATCGTTTCATTCCCTCCAATCTTGTTTTTATCTCCCAACCTTCATCTCCTCTCTGTCACCAGGCTGCCGTGACACCGCCAGCTCCCAGTGCAGGTAGAGCAGCATTCAGCCCTGCTGTGCTCCTGTCTTCATGACTTAACATCAAACGCTGACAGACCACAGTCCCCTGCCCTCCTCAATCTCTCATGCCATCGCTCCCTCACTCTCTTCCTCTCTCTCTGCCTTTTTCTTGCACTTGTTTCATCAGGGCTTCTCTTTCCTCTTCTCACTTCCACTGCTCTTGAATCTACCACATCCTTTTTTTTCCCTCCCCTCCTGGCTTCTCTCCTGTTCTCCTTTTTATAACCTCAGGGTCTTTCCGTCAGGGTCTTCCCACTTGGTCACCATGGTAATAATCAGCTGCCTGAAAGCACTGTTTTGTCACGGCAAACTCCATAGTCGTCCTGTTTTTATGCAAACACAAACATGGCTTTTGTTTTGCTACAATTCCAACTCATTCTACATTTTCTGGTTGAAAAGGAAAAAAAAAAAAAATCAAACACTGTTGGATGTTTTGGGACTCCTGTTGCTTGCAGATCCCTTTGGCAGCATTTTATCTCATGGCCATATTTGACTCCACAGAACAGATGCAGGTGCTGAGAACCATTTGTTGTCTGGACCCCACTGAGAAATTGATGAAAATGTTAACAAGGAGACACGAACGCTGCTGTGAGCCATGCTGGATACTGCTGGTTGAGATGCAGGATGGACACAGAGAGAGAAAGTACTGCGTTTCCCCTCGGCATGTAACCCAGTTTCTTGCTGGGGGCCACCACATTGGTTTCTGGACCTGCTGCAAGCTGTGCAAACATAATTATTTTAATTTCTCTAATGCTGGGCATGTCGGAGATCAACAAGCTTTTTGTTTATTTTAAATTTGGGTGGAAGAATGCTTTTGGGATTGTGATTTGAGAAGAATAATTGCTTCAGACAAGAGCTATTTTTCTTGCTGACTGGTTAAATATGATAAATCTATGAATGATTGCATATTCATCTTCTTTTGTGTGATTTTTAATTTATTTTTTCTTCTTCTCTGGTTTGCATGTACTATGTCAGAACTGCAGCGCACCCCCGGAGGAGGACGAGTGCGTGGAGGGATGCAGCTTTACGACACTCCGTATGAAGATGAGCGAGGACAGCGCCTGGGCTACGTCTACGGAGAACTTCATGAGGAAGGCAAGGAGACCAGCAGGCTACCGCAAGATGACGAGAGACCAGCAGACGAGTACGACCAACCCTGGGAATGGAAAAAGGATCACATCTCCAAAGCTTTTGCAGGTAGGAAGAAAAGATATGCTCCAGACATTTCTTTGCAGCTATTGTTGATTTTTGGTGTTGTCTTCAGGATGCAATTTCCTCTCTAGTTACTTTTCTCTTTGCTTGTCTGAGCAGTCATCATCCTCTTTCTGCCTCTGGATAATTAAATAGCGAGATGTCCAAAATTGGAGATATGGTTCTATAACCTACCCTGCTTAAAATTTCCCTGCAACTTTATATGTGATCTGTTTACCTTGATTGTTGATCTTCATGATGCTGTTTGCTCGGCTAAAATTTACTTAAATCCCTCTTGAGACCTTCAAAGAACTTCTCTCTGATAAAGTGCCTCAAGGCAACAGTTGTTGTGATTTGGCGCTACATACACAAACTGAGCTGAAAAGAGAACAGCTGGATTTATTTTGAGATCAAATTACAAAAAGGTGGGCTACATTAAGCAAATAGGGGATTTGTGATTGCAATCTGTTGGACTTTTGTTTTGGGGGTATCAGATTTCAAATGGGCACATTTTTCAGAGTTTTTATTGTTAACATGTTGAAAACGATACATTTTCCTCCATGTCACAACTATGCACTACTTTGTTTTGATTTGGTGCTATTCTAATACTGTTTCCATAACCAGAGAAAAACATGTGGCTGTAATGTAACTAAATATGAAAAAGTTCAAAGCCAGTGAATGCTTTTCCATTTTCCAAAGATGTGGCCAGTCATTGATTTCACTGGTTTATTTGTTTACTGTAGTTTAGCTCTGCTTTTGCGAAGTTTGATCAATACTCAGTTTTTCTCACAGAAAGCCCTCCCGTATTTATTGACAATATTCCACTTTATTAAAAAGTTTTCCAGCACAAGTGTAAATGTCTGCCAAAGAAAGACCAAGGTTTTTAAATATTTTAGATGAGTAAAAATCTACAGTATCTCAGCAAATGTGTATTTGAAGAGACTCTCTCTGTATAATTTTTTTTAGCTATTCAGTGGTTAAATCGTGCTTCAAAATTATCTTTTTTTTCAAAGGTCAGAACCTTCATTTGAGCTCACAGACTGCTTTTCTGCTGATAGTACATGGTAAAAATAATATTCTAACTGTCCTGACCTTTAAAAAAAATCATTTTCCTTCCCCCATCATTACATCTACACAGCTTTTTAACTAGAAATGGAGTACTGTGACCTTCACTGTCTGAGCTCAGATGACATATATTTCTCTCTTTTGGAGTTGAAATCTTTCTGGAGGAATATTGATTTCTTTTTGCTTAGACATGTGGTTGACTACACTCTCAACAAGCTTTGAGATGATCATCAAGACTGACAGGGGCTTTGGTTTGCTGTTATGACAGGATTGAAAAGAGATAGTAAGCGACAAGGTGAAATTGCTTCATCGTATTTTTAAAGCAAAGGGATGGTGCAAGCTAACAGTCCTGCTAAATCATTAAGGAGGATGTTGGTGTAAAGAATGCCAGGCCAAGTCCACTTAATTGAGCTGTATCTCCAAGTCACCAAGGTCAAGGTGATGGGATAATAAATCAACCTCCCCTCATCCTCGCTCACCTCCATCCCTTCTCGCCTCCCCTCAGTTAATTACATGCCTACACATGTGTGACTGATCCAGTGTTAATAGGAAAGTCACGGTCAGCACCGCATTGTCTGGATACCCATGCGCATACACAGAAATCCATTCTCATCGCATTAAAACTCAAATCAGCCAAACCAGTGAAGAGCACAGAGGCGCTGGAACTTATTGGACGGAGGAGACGATTTCAAATGAAGATGTGCTCATGTCAATTTAAAAGCTAAAGTCATCACTCACCTAATTTGCAGCCCTCACTTGTTGTATCTGTTTGTTTTCTCTTTGTTACATGTCCCTTCTTTGTGACATATACATTATGCATCACTGCAGGGGGGGCATGAAGTGTAGGAAAACACTCGTGCAACCCGAGTTCTTTGACCCTTTGTTTTCACCATTTTATTTATTTATTTATTTTTTCCATTCGAAGTCAGTTTTCCGAGCTGGCTTGCTGTCTGCCTCGGCGCACCGAGGCACCGGAGTGTAAACACACAAACAGTATTTTCCATTCTCACATTTAATCCATATTCCCCAGGACTTTCTCGGCATTGCTAAGCATGGCCCGCATTGTGAGGGCGGGAAGCGATGGAAAGGACGGTGCAGCAAAGGCATGACTACAGAAGACAGAACAAAGAGATGAGAACGGAGGTTTGAGAGTGATGCAGATGAGAAGAGATGGAGAATAGGATAGAGAGAGGCTGCATGCAAATGGAAAGGGACGTCCGATGCTGTGAGATGCTTGGTGGCGGCTGGGTGGATGTTAATGGAGGCCTGGCGTTTCGGTGGAGAGGATTATTAATGGTCAGGAGATGTTGTGAGGTGAGGAGAGCGGCTTGTAACGGGGGACTCAGGGCCACTGCGGCCACGGCGCAATCAGTCATCCTCTAACACAGGCACACTTCTCACACATGTACACACCATTGCTCCAGCGGTGACAGAGCTGTCCCCTCGGTCCTCTCCACCCTGCTGATGTGACATACTCACTCAGATAACCTGCCGCGGGTGGGCAAATGGTGGGGGCAGTAGAGGGGGTATCGCAATCTGCCAGCAGCCCCTCATCAGCACTTGCTCTCAGGCTCATGCATGCACATGTGGGTTTCCAACTTTTTTTTTTTTTTTCACAGCCCTGATCATGACCACAAACTTAATTCAAGCGTGAAAGGATTGTGCATGCATGTTGGCTCAAGTGAAGATGTGAAAAGGGGATGGGGGGATTTATGTGTACTTTATTTATGCAAAAGCTTCTCTACGGCATCTCTATGATTACAATTCTCCCGGCTTATCCACGCTCAAATGTAATCGCTGGTGTGAAAATTGAACGCTGCGGCTATTTTTTCGAATAAGTCCAAATGAGTTTCCCCCCTAAAATATTTTTTATTTTCCTAGACTTGGAGTCCACTTCAAGCGGTCATGTGAAGTTGATCCCAGCAGTCTCTCACAGTTTGACATGTAGATGGCTTTAAAAAAAAAAAAAAAAAAAGACAGTGTTTCCATTCACCTCAGACTACAGAAGTCATTAATTCCTGGATGTTAATGGACATTTGTGCATTGAACAACTGGCCCTGCAGCCATCTTGCGTTATTAGAGATCTAATGAGAGAGACCATCTTATTAGTTCTCTGATGGCTTCTCCTAATTAACAGATGAGTGGGTGTTTCAGGTGTTTTTAATGTTTTTAAGTTTTATAGACCACAACAAAAGGTTTGAGCCAATGAATGTGAGTGTTAGCGCAGTGGAGCTCATGATGTAGAGCCCGAAACCAGCTGGATAGAGGAGGAGAAGAAATAACATCGCCACCCCTAGCAATTACTGTAATGTTGCTGTTGAGCAAAGCACTTATCCTCCACTCGTTCCACTGCAGCTGCTCATTAAGCAACAGAAAAAGACCTGGACTATTCATAGAATCTCTGCAGCGCGCGTCCTAAAATGAAGGTTGAGATAAAAACACTCGCAGTTACAGGTTCAGGATAACACTTGCTGGATCAAAAATAAAATGTACAATGTATTTTGCTTGCAAAATAAAGCACTGAATTATTTGAATTTGAAACATTACAAAACTATGATTGGGCTTCGATAATATTTGGGCAGCATTAGCATATATTTGGAAGAACAAAGATTATTTTTCTGTCTGGTCAATGAGAAACCTCATTTAGATTTTGTAAATTTTGGACTTTTGTGTTGGGATTTGTTCAGTTTGTTGGGTTAGGAATGAAGCATGGTTGATATAAGACATGGAAGTCTTTTCCATTTTGCTCCCAAAAAAAAATCTGGAACGGTGGTGAGACAAAATGACATGTGCCATCAGTCAAAAACCATAAGCTGAAAAACCAACTTAGCATGGTTACTTTTAAGAAATCAGCAATGATTTTTGAATTTCGGTTTAAGAACAAAAATTGTGTTCTGTGGCTTTGGCAAACCAAAGCATACAACCAGGCATTGGAAATGAGATCAAATGATTTCTTAAACAAAGTAAAGTTTTTGTATCTGACACTAAATATCAGAATGCATTGTCTTTTCCTCAGTTTAACATTTTAATTTATGAAAACCTTTGTTATGTAGAGATTGGTGTGTTTGTGTGTCAGTAAGAGCTTTGTCGTGATTGTATGCTTTGACAGGCTCAGGGTTCCTGCATTGTTGCATCATGCATATTTGTGTGTGTGTGTGTGTGTGTGTGTGTGTGTGTGTGTGTGTGGGGGTGTGTGTGTGTGTGGGGGTGTGTGTGTGTGTGTGTGTGTGTGTGTGTGTGTGTGTGTGTGTGTGTGTGTGTGTGTGTGTGTGTGTGTGTGTGCGCATGTGTGTCTGAAAGAACGTGCAAGCAGGAAAAGAAAATTAGATTTCCATTTCTGGCTTGATGGTTCTCTTTGTTGCTTTAAGCAGACCCTTGGGCCATCTGACCAGCTACTCAACTTCCTGGCAGAACCACAGGGCTCCCCCCTTCACTCTTTCCCCACCTCCTCTTTCTTGTCATCATCTTGCTTTCTCTCTCCCTTGCCCCTTTTCGCTTGCTTGTCACTTTGCTGATTTTATTCTTTCCCTGTTGCAGCCAGAACCCTCTCTGACGTTAATGGAGAGCCAGCTCCCCTTGTTTCATCTTCACTGTTCAATATAAGTGGGACAGGGCAAGCAAATATGAAATAAGAGGGTAATCCTCCACTTATAAGCAAATCAATAAATATAAGGAAAGTATTTAAAAATGAAGTGGAAAGGTGAATCGAATTAGTAATGCATTTTTGTAAAATTACCTTAAAGAAGTCATAAGACTTTCACCATTTTAAGGATGTACTTTTGCAAATGCATGTGTTTTATTCCTGTAATTGTCTGTACACACAAGTGCTTTCCTCTTAACAGAAGGTCTTTGTGTGCAGAGACTCTATGGTAGAGCTGTTTGTGGGGATGGATGTCTTCATCAATCGACTAGATGTAGCCGTTCTCTTGTCTTTGCTCTTTCACAATTTGAAACGCACATAGAATACAGCTGCTGTCTCTAAGAAAGTCAATTATCTGTCACCTGAAGCAACGGTTTTCTCTCCCCACATCTAAAAAAAGAGCCTGCCCTCCCACAAAATAGATTCTACTAATTATAAGCATGCAGTTGAGGCGGGCTAAAGACTTTGCAATACTGTCTGGCTATCACCTGTTTCATAGTTTCAAGTTAAAAAGTGAGGAAAAAATAAAACAAAAAACATTTCCTTATTTTAGCATTGAAGTGTTTCAGTGCAAAACTTCCTACTGCATCAGAGTAAGTCTGGTTTTGTTTTGTTTTTTTTTCTCTTTTGTTCAGAGACACTCAATCAAACAATCTGCTGTTAGAGAGTCAAAACAATAACACTTTTTTTTTTTGATGACACAGGACTTCCATTAGACAGGAATGAGCCAGATGTTTGTTCCTCATAAATGACTGGCATAGCTGAGTATCTAGTTTGCATGAGCGTGGCTCAGTATTTGCAGTCGAGTGGAGGTTTATGTTTCGGTCTTTTCTGAATCTTTGTTCCGTCGAGCAATTTGTATCTGTGACTGATTTCCATCAACAAGCAACTGAACAGATGTTGGTTTAAACTCTTGTGCACAAACTGTGAGTTGATAAAATGCATTCATTTGAGAGACTGTTGGAAAACTTTATGAATGTTTGCAACTTGATACTGAAAACGTTCCTATGTAAACCACTGGCTCATATTATAAAGATCTTTACTGCGTTTCTATTTCTGATAACTGATTAGTATTTTTGTGTTGTAATTCCATACTGCCTTTGTGACTGCATCCTGTTTTCTCTAAGCGTGTGAGGTGAGGATTAAGGGTGGCAGCACAGGAGGTTTTTTGGATCAGGGATCAGCTAATGAAGACTCAGTTGTGTATTACGGCGTATGCAGACAGAGCAGTTGCTGCAAATGTTCAAGCGGAGATATTTGTTCATATCAGTTGAGGCACAACATACTAGAGTTATTTGGAGATTATTCACAAAAAGGTAATTGCATAAATTTCACAAAAGATCAACTTCATTTAAAAATGACTCTACTTTTTAGTCCTACTGAAACTTTGAATTATGTGAGAACATATCTATAGGGATCATATGGTTTATTATGTTTTAGCATCTGATAGAAGGTTGTACTTTTGGTCATTTGAATAATACTTCATGTAAGTTGTGCTGACCTTCTAGCTAAGTACAGATCTCGTCATCTTGTGTAATTTCCAATAGAGTTGATTGTCAGGTTTCATTCTTCTAAATTATGAATGTTTGATGTTTCTCATCTTTTATGAAAACTAGATCTATGTTAGATGACTTCATGTAAAGCGAGCTTTTGACTGATCGTGGAAGATGGGCGATTTCACTTGGTTCACTTCCTTTTTAGGCAAATCAAGATAGTTATTCCTACCAATCAGTCTGAAACTGGTCATTTTTAAAGAATTGTAGAGTGTTATGGAAAAGCAAAATTGAGATAAAAACAATATAAATCTCAACTATGTCTCTTTGGATTTTTAAGCACTAATATATTTTTTGGCACTCTTATTTTCTCAAATGTTACCCTACATTTGCTTTAATGTTCTTCTCATTTAAACCCATCGTTCTCCACACGTCTCTCTCTCTCTCAGTTCTTCTCGGGAATTAGAGGTGTGAAATTTGTGGCAATGGTGAGCTGACAAACAGGGAAGTGAGACAGTGGTGGTCCCAGGAGTTTGTTTTTTTTTTTTTTTCCCCCTCTACATGTTTGTGTGTGCACCGGTGTTTGCGTGCTGAGCTTCCATTGAGCGCCAGGCCACACTTTAATCCTGGCATCAGTGGAGGTGCAGTTCGCTCCAGATGGGGCCATTGTACTGCGCCATGCATCAATAATTCACAGAGAGCCAAGGAAAGTGGCAGAGTGTGTCTGCCTGCTCAATAATTAACCAGGGAAGAGGAACATGTATGTACAGCCTGGGTCTTTCTCAAAACGCCCGTTCAAAATGGCCTTTGATGTCGCCGGCCTGGGGGGTCTTTGGATTAGTCAGCTCATTAAGATGTCACCCCTCTGTTCCTTTTATTTGTTTTGTGATCCACTTTTGCGAAGAGCAGGAGCTGGATTTGCATTGTGTTTCTGACACGAATGCATAATGTACCTGTGAGTGCGTGTTTGCAGAGATGGCAGCAGTAATGACTGGTATTACAGCAGTCAGCCATGGTATATCGTGAGCTATTTTCAGCTCCTTCTCTCAGTGCACCTTCTGCTGCTTTGCGGTGAATAAAATAATACAAATGCCCACACACACCTCAGTTCCTCTGTCACACTTTGCTGTAGGTTGACTTACTTTTGAAGTCACTTTTTTCATTACGTCTAATGCTAAGAGACAATTTCTTGAAGTGGAAAGTACAGATTACTATAAATAAAAGCGATGCAGCTAGTCCCCTCTGTTCTGTCTCCTGCCTCCTTTAGCTTTATCTGGCTTGATTTATTAGTGTACACACAGGCTCTGAGACTCTGTTTTTCTCGTGTGGGATTTATCAAGGGTGCAGGGGTTAGATTATATTACTGCTCCTCTTGACAGGAGGTCGACTTAACTACATTTGTTGACAGCACAGCAGTGTCATCTACAGATATACACCCGCTCGCTTCCACTCTCGACAGGGCTCCCCCTTCTCGTCTACCTCTTCCACTTCTCACATCTTGCTCGCGCATTCTTCCTCACATTAAAACCCTCCTCTGGTGTTCGGTCTCACTTCTTAATCATCACCTCTTTTCTGTCACCTGCCTCGTTTGGTGAACGTTGTAAAAGCCCATCTGGTGTTTTCTTGCTCTTTTCTCTACTCCCACCCCCCTCCTCTATTAGAAATGAGGGAGTTGACGGAGTTGCCCTGGCCTGCCCCTGTGGGTCAGCTGGAGGAGGAGCCCCCTGTCAGAGAGCAAGGTGACCTCTCACCCTGAACATCCCTGCACCCCTTTTCACCCACATTGGCTTTCTTTATTTGCATGCAGTTGTCCAGACCCTCGTGACTCTGTTGTTTAACAACTGCCATACCCTCAGTAGAGCACCTGCTTGTAGCAACTGTTGAATGCTGTTGGGCAAGGTGTGTAAAAACTGTGAATTTCTGCCATTTTTAACTGACTGAATATGTGAAATTAATTGCCAAAGGTCATAACAATCAAAGACAAAGTTACAAACCAAATACAGGACAAGAAAACAGCATCTTTCCATCTCTCTTCCCTTCAGCCTGAAATTTCCAAACAAATTGTAATGATGCTGGTAAATTTCTTTTTATCAGACTCTGACCTGCTGACCTGCAACGTGATCCGTTCGAGTCTAATCCCCCCTCCTTGCTGCTTATGTGGATCTGCGGCAGTCTGTTATCTGATGTTTGTTCCCGTCTGCTTGAGTGGATTAATCCCCTTTGATCATATTGCTATGTAAATAACATGACTCACTCTGTGTCCCCCCCCCCGCCTGCCAACAGCACAGTTTGACGGTGCAGAGTGGGATCGCTCGTCGTCGCCCACAGAGCGGATGCGTCCTGCAGCTCCCAGGTCGAGCCCGCTCGCAGCAGGAGGAGGAATGAAGTTCCGAACGCCTCATGAAAGCCCCACCATGATGGGGGAGAGAGTAGACCCTACGTTGCCTCTGGAAAAACAGGTGTATGTATACTGTCTTCTGATAGTCAAACAGGAAGCCAGCGTCAAAAACGTAGCTCAGCATAGATCGCACTTCAATTAAGGACACACAATTATAGTTTGTGAAATTGAGTTTTTTTTTTCAGCATCTCGTCATGTTGTAATGTTATGCACTCATCAAAAACACAGCTCACACATGCATAATTCATTCATACATGTTTGAGGAATCCTTCAACTTCCCATGGAAGCTATTCAGGTTGCATAAACACTCACTTTCAATGAGCTCCTCAGTGCTGCAGTCTCTAAGCTGAGCTTCCGCTTCTCAGATGCTCCTCCCCTGCAGCTCCACTACTTTGCTCCTTTAGACTAGTGGCAGCAGCAATTAGGAAACACCTTGTGAAACTGTGCATACTCTGAGCTTATTATGCAAGCTGCTTATCAGTGAAATACTGGTAAGAATGTTGTTAAAGGATTATTGGTTGAACATTGTTGTGATAACATGCTGGAGGCAGTGTTAGAAACAGCAGGAGCTTCTTAAAGAGACAGTGACCCAATTCCAAGGCATTAAATCGCAAAGTCAAATTTATTTCAAGTGATGTTGGAAATGTGTAGCAATTTTTAAAAACCAAATATAACATAGTTATTGATGGTGCTACAAAATGGCACTATGTGCCTGAAAAATACATAATACTGCCAGTTTAATAAAAGGCAATAATTTAACTAAATTAATAATTTGGCTGGAAAACATCTTAAACATGCAGGGCATTTTGCCTTTAGGACCAGCCTTGGGAAGCACGGCCATAGAGATGCATGGTTGAACTGGGCATCAGACCGCTTTCACACAAGAAGCAGAAATACTTGAACTGGATCCAGGTCCTGTTCTGTCTGTGAGTTCAATGCACACTGCTTTCTATCTGCAAGGCTTGCTGGATTACAGCCCTGATCTGGCTGGATTAGGTATTAGCCAACCCCAGGGGTTGAAGGGAACCACTGGAGTTCAAATGGCACCTGGACTTTGTCGCTCGGAGTTTGAGAGACTAACAAATAGAGCTTGTAACCTGAAAATCCTGATAGTTTCTTCAAAGAGAAAAACTAATATTGGCTTCTTCTATTTTTTTTTTTTTTTTTTTTTTTTACTGAGGAGGAAAACAACAAAGAGGAAGCAACAGCAGCCAGTAGCACGAGTTTCTAGGATGAGCGCAGAGAGCTGGAGCTCATTCAGCAGCTGATGATTAATGCTTCCATGTTTTTCCCACTACGGTTATTGCAAAAGAGCAGTGTGATTGTCTGGTGTGCTTAGGAGAGCTGGAGTAAGACTCATTTAAACAAGAAACCATTTAAGATTAGTTCATACTTATTAAAGACATTAATACTTTGGTAATTTCTTACAATTGGACACACCCAAACAAAAATCCTTCTATTTTGACCTTAGTGTGCTGAACAGCGTTCTTGGTGGCGTGCTGCTGCCAGGCAACATGTACAACAATGGGCTTAGAAGTTGTGCACTCCACCCACTGCTTTCTGTTCGCAAGGTCCCTCCTCCAAACCAGCATTTGTTAAAAGCCTCACAAGTTTATGCCGGTACTTATCCATGCAATTTCATTTACAAAGGCAGTAAATGTTTCTTCGTTTCTTTCCTGGATACGTTTAATAAATTTTATGTAAAAGTCATCATGATCATGTAAGGGCAGACACCGTGGTGGAAAGAACCCCATTAAAAATTCAAAGACACTTTTACTGCTCTGCTTTGATGTATTATGGGCTTGGACAAATTCAAATGAAGCCGCTGCATGTTTCAACTAAACAGCAGTAGGAGAGGTTTAAACATTAACAAATTAAGTCCAAGCGTTTAAGATGCACATTTACCTTGGTCTTAATTTCAAACATCACTGGTGTAATTTATGTGCTGTCTCTGTGCACATAAAGAGCTGTTTCCCTAATGAAACTCCGGAGAACAGCAGCCCTTAAGCACAGATGTAAATTCAGACACGCGGGGTGTGTGCATGTGAACATGTTCATGTGACGAGTTGCCATGCTCCGTTACTCCGTTATAATCACTTTGGGGCTATTTGGGGATTTGTGATTCCAGCACAGTTTTAAAATGTAAGACATGATTGTAAACCTGAGTCTTCCTCCTCAGTCGTCAATGCATCTGCCTTGTACTGGTCACTGGCCACTAACAATTTACAGGGCTGTGAAAAGTGATTCAGTCAGCATCTTCACATTTTAACTTGCTCCGATCTCAATCTTCATTATTTTTTATTTAGCTTCTCTGTGAAGGATCCCAAAATGGTGCATTAATGTAAAATGTTTTTGTGAAGTACTTAGGTTTTCAAAATATTTATGATGTCCTTGTCAGATAAAATCAAAAATTTGCTTTTTCTACTCTATATACAAAATGCTACATTCAAAAAGTGTCAACCCCTCCCCCAAAAAACTAAGATAGCGCATGATCCTAAACACACAAATTCCATAATACAGGTGTTAATCCTGGCAGTGCTTGCATCATGTTGTAGATTTGTTTTTGTTTTTCACCAGGGCTGGGAATCTGGTCAAAATTGATAGAGGGGAAATGGGTGGAGCTACATGCAGATTAATCCAGGAAGAAACCCTTGGGTCACCTTTTATCAAAACACCAAGCCTAACAACAAAGGCAGGATTTGTGTTAAATTATAAAATTGTTCAGATGTTCTCTGTCCAATCTGCGTTTGCTGTTCTCCAAAGGGCAAGGAGATTGTCCTCTGGAATATTTGCAATGTTTCTGTTGACAGTCACCCAAAATATTTGCTTCTGTGATTGCCACAATTGGAGGTTTTATAACATTTTTACTGGTGTTCGTTGAGCACAAATGTAAGCCACAATTTAAAACCCTTTTTACAACCAAATATGTGAATGCAATGTACCCTTTTCCTTTCTCTTTACAGCAACGTGCCACTTTGTTGTTCTGTAATTTGGAACCCCATTAAAATATGTGAGAACTTGCGAAAGTTATGTGACAATTGCTCATGAGCTATAAATTATTTGTAAAGCCACTCTAAACCGGGTGGAAATCCAGTTTACTGTGTTTCAACATTTGTTTTTTTTTTCATTGAAGAAGATTTATCATTAGAATCACAGGATCATAGGTTCCACATAGAGTGCGGATATATTTTGTTTGCTTGTGACATTACCAAATATATACACCTTATTGTTGCTGTTATGTGTGTGTAACCCAACAGATGGTACCACGGCTCACTGTCGCGCTCGGAGGCAGAGTCGCTGCTAACACTGTGTAAAGAGTGCAGCTACTTGGTGAGGAACAGTCAGAACAACCGCTCGGACTTCTCCCTGTCCCTGAGGTAAGACGTAGACCTAAAAACTAGAAACCGTTCAACACCTTGCTATGTTCATCATCGATGTCTGATGACAAACTCTGTACTTTAATTACACATCATCATGTTTTCGTACTGTGTGTTCATGCACGACTTCAGACGCCTGAGCTCCTCATCTCGTATTGCGCTCCCCAACACCTCTCCATCTGTCTCTGTCTTTCCTCTCCCATCTACCATCGCCTTCACTTAACATCACTGCTGCACTGATTCCTCTACCGATGCTCGTATGTGAGGCACGATACTGCCTATCTGGTCAAATCTCTCCCTTGTAATTACAATCGCGATCCATTTTGCCGGCCTTGCGCCGGTCTCCCCTCATCACTCTGTCCTCTCAGCATCCTTGGCCTCCCCCTTGGTGGCCTTCCTCCGTGGCCCCAGCGGGCCGTCTAAGTGGTAATCAGTCAGGTAGAGCACACTTCAGCGCACACATCATCCTCCACATAATCGCTAATGAATATGAATTACCGTCTGTGGGACACCCAGGAAGGGAATTAGGTAGGGAATAGGGAAGAATGGGAATGAGGGGAGTGGAGTCAGGGTTGTGGTGACATATAAACAAGCTCATGAATTACTCATTTAAATGAGCGGAGTGGTTTTGACACACACATACACACACACACGCACGCACACGATCATGTTCGCTTAGGCCGCAAGGTCAGTGCTGAAACTTTTCCCCAGCTAACACACACGAGGCTTAAAGAAGTGAATTTATCAAGATCCGTGGGTTTTAGTTTAACTCAAATTAACAGAAACATTATGAAGTTAAAAAGTTTTCAGCCTCCTCACAAAAAGTATTTATCTGCCAATCCAATCTGAAAAAGATAACGAAGAAGAAAAAAATGTAACGAGTGTTTTAAGATAACTATGTCAGTTTGGTGAGACGTATTTTGACCTCGTTGGTATGAATGGTAGGGTTCTCACAGAGTTCATTGTCCAATAGGGATTGTTAAAAGCAATTTCAATTCATCCCTGCTTTTCTCAACCAACATGTTGTTGCATAAAATTTGCTTCTGGTTTTCCATTGAGTTTATGACGCTGGGGCATGTATCCGAATGCTCACATTGTAGCTTTTCCCTCGACTTTTCATCCACATACATAAAGCCTTTAGCGAGTGGAGCTTCTGTTGAATAAAGCATAACAAGTTGACCACTGATGTATATTTAAGAGCTTCAGATCAGTTTAATTTGGGTCAAGCATGAAAACATATGGAGATCCAGAAGGGTCTCAAAGCTCAACTTTGACCAGAAAGTTTTGAAACTGCAGAACTTATGTGTTCATTAAGCTGCGTTACCTATTGCTTTCACATACACTAAACAGTGAGGCTGCATATCTCTGCTCTGTCTGGTATTAGAACTGTTGTTGTTTCAGAATATAATAAAAGCTTTGTTTCACAGGATACATTTTTTGTGGATCTTCCTAAGCTTTGGCATTTTATGACCAAAAATGTATCAATTGGTGTCAAACGGTCTTGCGTGTCTTTTCTCCACTATCTTGTCTTGTATTGCCACAATATTGCCTAAATGAGGCCAAGAGGTGTTCAAGAAAATGTCTTTTAGAAACTGTATCCACCAGCTCAGTCTTAACAAGCTGTGTGCTAACTGGGCCCTTGGTCAGTTTGCTATAAATACCCCTGCCATGTCTGTAAAACTTCTATACAAGGACTTTTATGGTATAACAAGCCAGTATAACTAAATTCACTGGGGAAATGCATACAGTATCAGAATGTGTCTGACATTGTTTTTATCATCTCCTGGGGGGGAAAAAGATGAACTACCCCAAAACGGTGTCCCAGATTACAAAGAAATGTAAACAGTAGCTGTAGTGATTGTCAAAGTGAAGATGAACTGAAAGAGTCATCACAAGCTGAAAGGAATACAGAACAGAAGAGTTACAACAACCCCTGAAACACTTATTGTTTTTCTGTAAAAACGTTATATCAAATGGATTTAAAAATAGTACTGTGCCAGTTCTATAAAAGTAACAAAATCCTCAAAGGCTCAAAAGATTTGTCACTTTAAGTGTTTTAGGCTTTAATTTTCTCAACAATGATAGTTTTGCTGACCGGTTGTAGCTCTTGTCTTGTGCTTCGCTCCTATAATTAGACATCATCGCTGGCTGGATGACTCTTAAAGGAGCAGTCCTTTCAAAGCTGCATGGATTTTGAAGGGAAGGTGCGACTCTTGGTGAAGCCACTGCCACAACCTCCTTGTTTTTTTTTTCTTCCTCTGAGTTTATGTTGTATTATTACTCCACTCATCCATCAAACAAACCCCCCCTCTCTTTCTTATTTGTGTCAGTGTTATTAGGTTTTTGTTGGATTCATGTTCCCAGAGTGAAATAAAAAGCGAACATAAATCCAGGCTATCGCTCACACACCATCAGGGGACCATATGTGCGATGTTAGGCGCTCCAAATTTCATTTCATGCTTCTTTGCTCCCCTTACACTTTTACTGTTCTTTTTTTTGTTGTTGTTGTCTGTTTGATTTGATTTTGTTAGAAGCTGTACACTCATTCTTTTAAATTTTTTGTCTTTTATCCTTTCTTCACAGGAGCTGCCAGGGTTTTATGCACATGAAGTTCACCCTGTGTAAAGACGGGAAGTACGTGCTGGGGCAGAACAGCCCTCCCTTTGACACCATTCCCGAGGCCGTCCACTTTTACACCACGCATAAACTCCCGATACGAGGTGCCGAGCATCTGTCCCTGCTCTTTCCAGTGCAGGTGCAGACCCTCTGACTGACTCAGCCCTCAGGACCTGAATGATTTCGTTTTGATCAGAAACAGAAAACGTGAATGTTCAACCGAAAAATCTCAGCGGCGTGAAAACTACTCGATCTCTTTCTTTCTTTTTTTTTTTTTTTTTTTGACTGAATTACTTTCAGCACACGAGGGGGCTTATGCTCTCAGCTGTTGCATCTGTGCCACGTTCAGAACATCTTGGGGATCAATTCCCATGAAATGCAGTACCCGAGCTGTCGGCACCTTTACTGCAACTCCTCTCATCTGCGTGCTTAACCAAGCGCGTTTTCTTCAGAACACCTTCTACACTTTGTTGCATTTCTTTCTCATTCACGAGAAATGCTCTGGGTTTTAGAAGCGCAGCCGCCGCAAGAAAGCCTGCACATTGTGAATGTACTGATTCTCCAGTTTGCTGAAGAAAATGAGCAGAAGACATTATAAATTATTACTATGTAACACTAAACAACCTTACAACCATAAAACGAAACTGATAGTTTTGCTTTTTTTTTTTCCATCCCCTAAGACAAAATGAATAAATTAGGCTAAGTAAGACAAGAAACCATTGTTTGAAGGACAAATCTATACTCGAAAGACAGCTATTTTTAAAGACAGACAATTTTTACCTACACCAGTAATGGACCAATTTTTGTTTCTTTTGTTACAAACTCACCACTGTTGAATTCAACCCAGCCTATTTTGTATGCTGTAAGGGTTGCTTGACACATGTCAGTGTTGTTAATTGTATAAAAAAAAAAAAAAAAAAAAAAAAAAAGAAGTGTTGTTCTGGTACTTGATAAAACTGAGTGTTACCTCTTGTTGTCTGCACTTTTTGCGCTTGTATTTGTTCAGAGATACTGCCGTTGTCTTATAACTGACTTGAAAATCAGCACACACTACAAACTGAGCTGCAAGCCTCACTCTATGAGGAAAAGACTCGGTGTTTACTCAAACTTTAAAAACCTAGAAATGTTGGCAGTGTATGCGGCTGTGTTCTCACTTCCTACAGATTTTTGTCTGCCAACTCCGTCACACGGATGCATGTAAGCTGCACTCGATTCTTGCCGTCTGGAATGGGTTTAAATGTCAGCTGTCGAGCTGCAGTATTTTTAGGTTAAAAAGCGAGTTTTAGGGGAAAGCATTTCCACACCACTAGAGCTAACACTTTTACTGAAGTCAAAGTTGCCTGTTAAGTTCAAATGCAAACAAATCTCAAGTTTGAAACTATTTGAATTCATTACAATGAACAAAAAGTTCTTATGAATTCCCTGGTTTTGCTTGACAACTCCTAGATTTTAAACATCTTTTAACTTCACATCTTATAGCAAAATTCACACACATACTGTGTGATTATGCTGAGGGATTTGTATATAATTTCTAACAGATTGTGATTGCAACATGTAGTTGTGTAACTATGATCAGAATGAAATCGGGCCATGGGAGGGGAAAAAGGAGTGAAAGCGAAATGGTAGTCAAGCTAAAATCAGGTGACTCTCTGTTTTATAAAACGGAATGACTAAATTACAAAAAAAAAAAAATCACATCAGCTGACACAAGCTCTGTTTTAGAAAGATAAGCAGTGTTTTGTGTGCAGCAAAATAGCTTCAATATATTGGCTTACACTGCCTTTCTTGGAGATAACAGAAGATACAAATGTACAGATGGAGCATTTTGGCTCTTTTTAAGCAGTATTTGGAGGCCTTTATTCTTGTGTATGCCAGACTAATTTATTCATTTTTTTAATTTTTTGTCAAATAGAAGCAAAGAATTCTTGTTTTATTTAAAGGTGTATTTTCAAAACCATCAAAAATAACAGGAAAATTAGTCAACCATTACTTATTACACAGCAGTAAACAATATTAAACTAAAAACAAACTTTTCTGTACTACTCTAGAGCAGATGCAAGACCAAAGACAGTTGCTTAGCAACCCAATTGTTGTTTGACCAAAAAATGACTGCTGTTGAATTGTTAGTCTGACTTTTCCATTAAAATTTCCCTCTGAATTCCCGCCCACAAAAACTCAAAAATATTGCAAAACACGTTTTCTGATTCGCACCTCATGTCCACGTGGATGCTGAAATTTCGGTGGCACGAAACTGAGGCAATTTAAAACTGTTTGTGGCATCTGTATCCAGGAGGACAGAGGCACAGCTTTCACACAGCCACTCTCATTTTCTCTGTTAAAATTACCCTAAACAGTGGAGCAGATGTTCAGGGATTACGCCACATCTGTCCCTCTCTTATCTGGCAACGTTTCCATCAGGCTTTAAATGCAACACGAACTACAGCATTTTGGGGAGAATGCTTCATCAAACTCTACTTTATCTTTGCTCGGGTTCGTCTTTCAAACTTCAGATCAACCTGAACGTGATGAGAGTTGTTCTCTCAGAATGAATTATAATTTATTTGCCAATGCCTGAGGAAGCACAACATCATTCTGAGATGAAGTCCACAGACTATTAAGGAAGGTCAATGCTAATAAATTGATACAAATATTTGCCATACTGTAGTTTCAGTAATATTTCTGTGACTGCTGTCATGTAATGAGTTCTCAAAGTGGTTCTTTAGAACAAAAACAATATTTACGAAAGTTTGTTATACATTGTCTTTTGTTGAAATTGAGGCTTAATGTAAAAAAAGGGCGTTTGCGTTTGAGTCTTTCAATATCCACTAAAATATGCTCCAAGATAGTAAATCTAGATGCAGCTGTATTCAAAGTACCAGTGTGAGCAATGCTAAAAAAAAACCATATAAATGATAATTTGATTGCCAATCAGAGCATGACGAAAAAAAATCAGCACTGTAGAAAAAAAATTGAGAAACGGAAAAGTAAAAATTGTCTGTATTTTTGCTGCCCAAGGTAAAATGTGAACAGGGTAAAGTCACAAAAATGTGTGAAGAATTAACTTTCTTGTGAATCAGTTTGGCTTATTGAGTGATATAATCAACGTTCCTGAGAACTACGTTGCATCGTTGTTCGGAGTCAACCAATCTGGCGTTCCACAATTCTGCTGAGTTTGTTAGTTTTCCCTTGGAAAGAGCAAGACTGACGTCACCAAACTGGTTTCCCATTAGGTCAATGCTTCTCAATCCAGTCCTCAGGCCGCCCTGCTCCGCATGTTTTAGACGTGTCTGTATTTCAGAACAGCTGATCCAAATGATTGCATGACCTCTTCTGCAGTCATCAAGTCCTGCAGAAGCCTGTTAATCACCCAGAGATTCAATCCAGGTCCGTGGCAGAAGAGGAACACCTAAAACATGCTGGGAAAGAGGGCCTGAGAGATGCTGCATTAGGTTGAGGTCCTGCGTTTTCAGAGAAGACTCCACTTTAAACAGCATCTGCTGCCTTCCTCCTCCTATGAGGATCATCTGTTTAACACCTTATTTTTCACACAATGAATGATTTCACTAATATTACTTTGAACATACCGCTACTAATGAATGACTTGATCACAGCGAATTAACAGCAAACAGTGACTTTCTATTACTCTACCACACTTTGTGGCACAGTCAATTACATGCAATACTGAAAGATTTATCAAAAACTGATTGGTTCAAAAGTCTCATTTTGAACACGAAGGTCAGTAAAGATCATCCTGGTTTTGGACGGGAACTGGAAGACTTGGACCAAATGACCAGAGACTTAGAAGTGAACCCAAGACAACCATGTAGTTTTTTTGTTTTTCTGTGATTTGTTTAGCTGAAATACTGTGAATTTTCTGTCTGAGAACAACTGCAGGTTTTCAGACCACGCTCTAACATTGCCAGGAAAACAAAGTTCATTTATTGACATGTAGTCTGAATGTTTTCACCGCTATAATCAGGTCACAAACTACTAACGCAGGAAAACATGTTTGGCTGCATTTTGTTTCATTTTTTTTTGAAAAAAAGTGAAACAACTTCAAATTATTTCAGAGCTTTGCTGATCAAATTTGATACAATAGGCTCCTTTACAGCCCAGTGAGGGGAAAAAGAGGCACAAAGGACTTGGCAAGATTGTGCGATTCACATACCCATACACACACACACACACGCACACACACACACACACCCACGCAGTCACACATTTGCTTTTCTTCATCCATTAACAGCAGGGTTGGGAGGAAGAGGGTGAGGACTGGGGGGGGTGAGGTGTGGCTGAGGAGGAGGAAGAGGAGGAGGAGGCAGGGTAAGCTAGCACTCATTATTTGGGCTGCGCTGCTGTGAAAAGCACTGGGATTGCTTTCATTACTGAGCCAAATGAAATAGCAGAGGCTGATTACCCGCGTGACGGAAAGGAGACGAGCTGGATCACTCTTTGTTGGGGAGAAAAACTGAAGAAGGAAAAAAAAAAGGGAGCAAAGGGAGGGGGGGGGCAGTCAGCTAGATGAGGGAGGAAAGGGAGGAGCAGCCTGGCTTTACTTCCTCAACAAGACTCCAAAACTAGTGTGTCTGTGTGTGTGTGAGAGAGAGAGGAAGAGTGAGATGGTGACATACAGGGTGGGGGCTGATACAGTCCCATTTTTCATACAAGCCTCCCTGGGGATGAATATGAATAATAACGACAGCAGCAAGGCAGTATGTAAAAATCAAACAAGTATACGCTCGTATTCATCTGGCTTTTGTCTATCTCTTAGCTTCTGACTGCGTTTGAGTTTTCCTTTCAGCTAATTTACATCATTTTGCAACATTTACTGTGAGTTTTTTTTATTTCCTGTTTATTTCCGTGTTTTGACAAATGGCGTCGACCGTTTTAAACTTATCCAAAGAGTCTCTGGGTTTATGTAGGGAAGTTTGTGCCCTCCCCTGCGTGTTTCATTGTCTGTCACATCAGAGTCGGAATGGGTGTTGGGACGACAGATTTGGCGGGCGCAGGCGGCAGCTGTTAATCCACCAGAGAAGATTGGAGGAATGAACACCTGTGATTGCCACGGAGCAATGCAGCGTTCTATGAAGCCAGGAAAGATTCACGACTCCAATGTGCAGCAAAAGCCAAAATGAGGGGACACAAAAGCACAAAGTGCAGTTTTTAAATGAAGGTGTTTATTAATAATGAGGAAAAAAATAATCCAAACCTGCATGGCCGTTTGCGAAAAAGTGACCCCTTTTCTTTCGTTCTCAATCAAGACATCACTTCAGGAAGTGAAAAATACACCAAAAGATTCTCAAAGGAGATCCAGAGAATTGAAGAGGAACGTAACTGAGCTCTAGTAGACTAGAAAGGGTTTCAAAGCCATTTCTCAACCTTTTCTAAAATGTGAGCGCACTTCCCCACAGATAGAGAAAACATGAAACAGTGATGAAACTTCGCCGGCCTTCAGAACGTGCAAAAGACCCCAACAACATCATCCAAAGAACTGCGGACCTCACACGCTTCAGTTAAGGTCAGAGGTCATGCCTCCACCATGAGAAGGAAAACCGGGCCAAAATGACCTGCATGGAAAAAAGAAAAAAAGAGCTTTAGGGCACATCTAATGTTTTTTTTCACAACATGTCTTGGTCCTTCAGACTTTGAGATAAACATTCTGATGACTGATGAGTTAAAAGCTGAACTCTCTGGAAGGTGCATGTTGATTTGCATCTGTGTAATAAAATGCTATTTTTTCCGAGAGAAAATTACTTTGTTTTATATGTGAAAGATCAAAATGGTGACTATTGAGTATTTGTGAGTATACTGTAAAAGCATTGCTGCCTATTGGACACCAGCCAACAGAAGCGGTGGGTGTTAAAAGAAAATCTGCCTATGAAAAACCAGGTGAGAATTTATTTCTTTTTTTTCTTTCAAATCTTCATAATTTGGAAACCACGAATTAAACCAGTTGAAAGTTGCCAGAAAATAAAAAAGAAGCCATCAAAAATCGACGTAACTTTATTCACGGTTGTCCCCACCTCCAGTTGCTCCTTTTCTTCACGCTGTGCATGTTAAGGCCTCCAGGCTGTTTGCAGGCTCAGATGCGGGGAATTAGCCAGCTGTGCACACACTTTCAACGCCACAAGTGAGGGCCCAAACATACGTGTCAGATAGGAGGCTGCCGTCCTTCCCCCCCTCTCTGATCCCCCCGCCGTACCCAGACATGATAATCCCTACAGTTGTGGCAGGCAGGCGTGGAGGAGATAGATTGGAGGTCAGAGTGAGCAGGTGTGCGCATGCCGTCAGGCCCCTGCCAGAGAGAGAGCTGCAATCAGAGAGGGGTTGGAGAGAAAAGCAGCTGCTGTTTTTCAGGGGATCAGAGTGGGGGAAGAGTTTGAAAGAGATCGCCTATGCACTTCTGCCACCTATCTGTTAGCTCTGCTGACAGTCAGAACTCATTATTTATACGATGAAGGGTAATACGATTGAGACTGAACAAAACACTGAAAATACGTTATCGAAGTGTAATATTTTTGACTCAAGATCAACGTATTTGTGCCGGCAGCCAGAAACGGACATGTTTTTTCAAATTCTTTGCAATTAAACATCGGAAAAGTGTGGCGTTTGTATTTAGCTCCATTAATCTTCTCAACAGCTTTCCTGTGGCTGCTAATGAAAAGCATCCACTCAGCAGAATAATCCCACCACAGTGTTTTTGCAGTGCTGATGGTATTGAAAGTGCTGTTTTTCCATCGCTTATGTTTCAATTAAATTTGCAGGTCTGCCAGAAATGCAGTATTAACTTAAGCAGAACGTCTTATTTCACAGACGCTGAGTGCATCGCATGGCTTGTAGCAAAGTGCATATTGGATTTCCTATGATTTTCTTTTAACTCTGATTCTCTTCGCTTCCAAACAGAGCAGATTTGTGGACTGCATGACCAATAGTTGCCTATTTACAAAGTTTTGAAGTAAAAACAGGAGAATGCATGGCTTTTGAAAATACTGACAAATATCTGAATCTCATTCTCCCTGAGCCAATACTTTGTCGTATTACCTCTCTTAAACCACAGTTGCCAGTTATTTGTGCTTTACTTTTACCAGTCTGGAGACAATTCACCGCTGCAAAATAGATCAGATTACATGGAGAGCATCTGCAATTTGATCTTACCGCAGATTCTACCTCTCCTCTAAAAGGTCTATATATTCTAAATCAACTTTGACCAGCTCCCCTGTCTCTGCTGAAGTCTGTGTTTCCACAGAATAACGCTGCCACCACCATGTTTGACTGTGGTGATGATTCTGTTCAGGGTTGAAGTATTTTGCATTAAGGTGAAAATTTAAAGGTTTTGTCTCATCCAACCGGATCTATTCCCTTCATGTTCCCTGGCGAATTGCAAATAGGAGTCATGGCGACAGCTGCCTTCTTGTCGATCTTCCATGATTTGTGGAGGCCTTGTCAAAGCTGATTATTTGAATGAGCAAACTCTCTTTGTCATAAGAAGACACGCTTGTCTCTAAGTGATTTCATGTTTTAAAATGAAAACATTTTACATCTTAAAAAACCCCAACCAGATGTTTCCACTATTTTGAATGTGAATTTCTTTTATGTTCTTTTATGTTCAGTTTCATAACATAAACATAACCTCCCTCATTGTGCATGATATGACAAGATCCAAACACGCCTCAGTTTCTAGAGATTGATCATCCCTGGGCAGGAAATTTAATGGAAGTGGGGATTTAAGGGCGAACGCAAGGAGGACAGTTCACCAATCCAAATCTCAGCATCCTCCCTCAGACATCCTCCCACAAAGTGACCTTTGCTTCGGCTCCCCCAGCTTCTTCCCAGCTGCTCCCTGGATAAAGCCCTCTGATCTGAGAGCTTATCACCAAAGTCTGCCTGTCTCTTTGCTGTCTTTGTTCCACATGTAATTACACTACACTGAAGCGAAATGTAGTGCAGGTGAAAAAATGAATGAGCCCGTCTCCTCGGTTGAGAGTGACACAGCTCAGGCTGCAAAGACGGAGGGGGGGTGTCTTCAACTCGGTGGCTCCCAGCATGAGGGAACAAATCAAATAAGGCCCCTCTCCGCTCTCGGCCTGCTCTCACTCCACCTCCCGGCTGCATCAAAAAAGGGACCTGAGAGCGAGAGTGTCTCACACTGGCACATTCAGTGGCTCGGACCAGATGGATTCTTTGTTCCGTTGCTCAAACACACATGGCTGAAACGTGGCTGTGTGCAAAAAAAAAAAAAAGCAAAAAACAAACCTGACGCACAGAAAAAGCACACACACACACACAAGCGCAAGCACACTTTACCCTGCCCACAGCAGTTTAAAACCAGGATCATGATGGCAGGCGGGGGTGTGAGTCTCTTGTCCTCTGTTGTGTTCGCATTAGTCATATGCAAATGCACATTGTGCACAAAGAAAGACACAAATCCACCATGTCTAAATCCTCAAAGAGGACTAGTGACGGCTATTTAGCTAACATGATTTATGAAGGTTTTTGACCCAGTTATTGCGTGGGCCATTTATTGTTCACTACAGGTGACTGAACAAATCGAATTTGTGTCAAAGCGTGAAATACTACATCAAATAAAAATGAATGTTCATATATCTGCTAGATGTTTTTTTTTTTTTTTTATTGATGTTCTTGCGATCGGGCTCCCCACCTGGAGATATTTCCTTTTTGTAAGCACAACTATTTGACAGCTACTGTTTGTTGTTTGCGCTTGTTGAAACTGAGCTCCGTTTTAATGAGCAAAGTGTCTGTTTCAATCTGAACTTCAGTCAGGTTACATAAATAATGCACTAATACAAAACATTTGCTTTGACAAAAAGAAAAAAAAAACTTATGTCAACTCTCACTTTGCTTCAAAACCTTCATAACTTCTCCCATTTAATAATAGATATGCAGCCGACTTGGCTCGTTAACGATTGAACATCGACACAAATTGATACAGTACCGATGCATAACTAAGGTGATATTATTCATTCAGGCTCTATTTGTATTGCTTCACATGTTAAATGTTTGTTATGCAAACAATTCTAGGATAGTTTATTTCAATCTACAACATCTGGCTGCACACCGACTCACTCGCCTCCCAGAACTCAATAGGATTAAAAATCACTGGCTAATACTTCACTGTCCCACACAACTGCAATTAGATGTGATTAGAATTCATCTCCTTCAGATTTTTTTGTTTGTAGCCAAAGATATTAATTCATTTCATTAGGATGCTTGTCATTCTGAATGAGTTTTTATCCAATTAAAAGGCCAACAAGTGTTTTTTTTTTTTTTCATGGTTTTACTCAGCAAAAATGAACATTGCTTATGTTGTGCTAAAATTACATTTAATAAATCAGTAACAGAGACTCTGGACCTTGATTTATTGCATTTATAAAACACATCTGTCCACAGAAAGAGATGTGCCACACTGACTTCTCAGTCATTATGGATAAGAACAAAATGTTCACAGAGAGGAAATATGGGGAAAAAAAACCCCCCACAAGATCACAAACAAGCCACTATGTGACAAATGTTAGTGTGGTAATTCAGTAATGACAAATGCATAAATTGACCCACATTACCGCTTTGGTCTGGAGCTCCTTGAAAGAAAATCCCTCATAGTGTGAGGATGATCATGAGAAAGTTCAGGGATTAGCCCAGGTAAACAGGCTGTTCCACGAGGGACAGTAATCTTCCAGTTCCCTGCTACAGAAGACACTTTTATAGGTCAGTGGATGGAGCTTTGAATCGCCAAGTGTCACATAAGTAACCCGAAGGATTTAGAGTTTCTGTAAAGAGGACTGATCCAAGACAGCACGAATGAAATCAGGGATTAAAATTTACAGTAGGCAAAATAACTTTTTACCGGAAAGCAATAATTATGAGAATAGAGACGCAGAGAACCAAAATGTTTCTACTAATGAAATGAAACAGTCTGATTTAGGAAACAAAAATTGTTATAGGACGCTAAAATGAAAATGCAACATTTAGGTTTAATTAACAATTCCTCTCATCTTTGACAGTCAGCGCAAAGTTCACAGTTTTTGGATAAATTTGAATTTTAAACTATGACAGAATAAACGTCAATGTCAAATAATTGTTCTATAAAAAATATGTACACTATGTGTTTTCAGTTTTTGTCTTTAGGTCATTCACTATAATAAGAAGAATCATATGGTTGTTTTATTGGAAAGATATATTAGACATTTTCCAGATGGTATTTTTCTGTGTGATACAAAGATGCTGATGAAACACACATGACAGAGATGATGTCTTTTATGCTGGTAAGTCACATGCCGTGACTCCCCAGGTCCGAGACCTTAACTCAGCTAACATTTCGAATTTGATTCAATTTGGAACACCAAGACAAAAAAAACAAGAAAAACTACAAACGTAAAGCATGTAAGAGGCAGCCTCATGACCTCACTGCAAATAGGAGGAGATAAATCAGAAAAATGAAAAATAGAAGCATCGGAGAACATTATAATCATTAACACATAGCAGAAACATGGGAGCTAAAAATTTTACACAACAAACTAACCAGTGACGATTTAAAATCCACCAATGACCAAAAGAACCATAAATAGCATAAATAATGCTCTTCCACTTTCAGAGTACTAGTGTACTGCTTTCAAATAGCAAAATTTGCATGATCTCTTTGGTCATGAATGGATTCTCTCCATGCTTTCCTGCTAATTACCTAACTTTCTCTGGACTAATATCTTCCTGATTTTGAGTGGTTGTTCAAGAATCTACTTACCTCTGAGAGATTATCTAGGAATGATCTGGAGAGTGTTTTGAGAGGAGAGGGATGTTTTGGGATTCTCCAGTTACCGACCGGAACCTGATCATGGATACAGGAGTGAACGTTCCCTGATGCCATTTGTGTAAAGATAATTTTTAAAGAAATGATAAAATCCATATTTTGTGTTTTTTGCAATAAAAAAAAAAAGTTTACTTACACAACACCTTATCCTGAAATTTAAACATTTGTCTTATATTGGAAAAAAAAAAATAATAATCACAGTTATTAATAAAGAGGTTAGGGAAAAAAATGAATAAAGAAGAAAGCAGGAAACGATGGATATAATGGGCATGAATCAACTCTGTTCAGCATTTTGGCATTTTCAAATGCTCTGCGTGACATGAGGCAGCCGCCCTCCCTGGTTGATTTGGGAAAGAGTGTTCAAACATTTCTGACAGGAAGAAGTCAGTGACCTTTAAGCTGGAAATGCTCTGCTGGTGCTGCATCCTCGCTGTCGTTTTTCATCAGTACCGGAGGTGCAGAGCCGAGACACATCCTTTAGTGGAGGTGAGTATGAAATGCCAGTCTGTCAGCTCTGTCTGATCTTCGCAGCGCATCTTGCTGCGAGCAGCAGACGCTTTCCTAATCAGCTCTCTGATCAGTTCAGCTTCATCCAACCTTCACTGAAACTGGATGGGGTATTTTTTTTCTTCTGAATTTTAGTGGAAAAAAAAAAACTGAGTCTTTCAATGGATTTTTGATGTGATGCCCTTTTAAAAAAAATTCTTTAACATCACTGAATCATTTAACCTGTGAATGAGCGCAGATGAATTTAATCGACGACAGGACATATTTCCTTCGGGGTGGTTTCATGAAATATTGCTTTCATGACTAATTAATAAGTGGCCTGACTATCTGGAAACTGCCAGTAATAATATCAGGAATTTCTCTGCATTATTCATTGCTGTCTGACCCCAGTCTGGCAACGAAAGGCAATATGAGAGCATCAATCAGTTTTACATTAGGATGTTTCATAAAGGAGTGCAGAAGGTTAGATCTAATGAGTTTTCCTTTTTCTTCTCCTCCTTCTGGGAAGCAATTAATAAAGCTGAATAACTCCTATAATAATATACATGACTGATGTTTCATCTAAGTTTTCATACGGTGGACTTATGAGCTAACATCTGCAGCCCCAGTGAGAAGTTTACTTGCAAATTCATTTTGAACTTTTATTTCCTGGTTGACTAAACAACTAAGGACTTCAATTAAAAAAATTAAAAAAAAAAACTTTGTAACTACGGTCATGTATGTTGGTGGTAGCATCAGGGAGCTAGCAGTGGTACTGGTACATCGCACAAAGTGGGTGGAAAAATAAAGGACATTTACCTCCAAACTTTTGTCGAACTGAAAAGGCTTTGAAATTTTATAAATCTCAAGAGGAGGACCAAACGGAGGAAGAGGAAAGAGTTGGCCGAAGAAGCTGGTGTTTGTGCCGTTGCTGCCACCTTCAGCTTCGTAAATTAACACTTTATCATGCTCAAGTTTAAATCACTGTGAGGAAACCAGGCAGTTGAAAAAAAAAAAAAAATCCTACCAAATTCCGATGAGGAAAGAGGTCAAATTGTAAAATAGCCAGAAACAAGGCAACAGAAAGGTGTGGGCAACTTGCTAAGAAGAGCACACACAGCATGGGAGTGCAAAATGTACGAAAGATCAACCTGATAAAAGAGAATAGAATTTTATTTTCTCTATTGCCTTATCAGACACTACATCAACCACAACAGTCTACTATCATTAAATAATTCAGATCCAACATTCTCATTCACAAGTGGTTAAGTGATACATATAAATACATGAGTGGTTTCTGCGCGTGTTGGTGAGAAGCAAGTATCTTCAGATGTGGTTATGCAAATCTTGCTTGCAGACTGCAGGAGTACACACATCTGGTGACAAGGTTAAGCATTAGAGATCCTCAAGTTCCCCCTGAAAATAAATCAGGAATCTAAAACGTTTTTATCCACATATTTCATGTATGTAAAACTCATCACAGCCTCATGAAGCTGCTAGTCTGGCAGTACTTTTCTCGCCCACAGTGCACAACAAATTACTGTAATAAAGGTAAAGTACCATACTGGTTGGTAGAACTACATAATACAGCTCTTACATTCAATGAACTTACGGTTTGCTTTCTGAAACTTTCCAGAAGCTTGCCAGCTAATTTTAATTTTAAAGGAACATACCGAGCACTTTCCCCAAAACCTATAAAGTACTTACCAGAAACGTAGATGTTACTTTCCAGAGCAGGCCAGAAGCCTTTCCTGGAAAATACCTAAAGCTAGATAACTAGTAAAGTAGAAAAGGTGTAAGTTAGGTAAAAATACCTAAAAGAAGTAACCAACAGGTTTCAAAACTTGCTGGTGATCTCCATAATGTAACCTCAAAGTGTCACTTAGCTCGGAAAATAACCAGTTCGTTTAAAGAAACTTCCAGGAAAGTGACCTCCAGAGGGCTGTTTCACAAAAGTGGGATTACAAAATCCGGGATAAGAGATAAAGTCAGGCTTGACGTAGTGCCATCAGTTTATCCTGGCTTTCTCCATTTCACAAAAACCAAACCAGGCTCAGAAGGTGGCGCTACTGGACGTCAAGCCAGGCTTAAGTTATTCAGGTGAAAGCACATCCACAGACTTCTTCATGCTCAATAAAAACCCTGTTGCTTGAGTAGCATGTTATAGCAGGTCAACTGAATTTCATAATTGGCTCAAAAATATACATTTCCAAATAAAATCTTAACTAAAAATACATTATAACCTATGAAGCCTGGTTGTTCTGGAGCAGGTTAGCTTCACAGAATAAATCACATTGTTAACTTATGAGTTACTGCTTTTGTGAAACCAAATTTAAGCTTAATTAATTAAGCCAGGATATCTGAAAACTCCTGGCTTAATCCGCTATCCTGGTTTTGTGAAACAATCCTCAGGTTCTGAGAATAGGCTTAAGCAAACGGACGAAACAAACACACACCGACAGTATAGAGAATACATACAAGACTCTTCTTCAACAAAAGTTAATAGTAAAGAATTTAAAAGTGACGAGAAATTCAGATGTTCTAAAAATTCTTAAAACATGTAAAAAGTACCACCATTTGAATGCTGCTGGCTTATGAATAAATATTGTGGATATTTGAGTAAACTCTGCTGTGAACTGTTCCTGTTCAATCAGCACGGTGAAGAGATTGAATCAAAGCATGCATGGCACTTTCCTGTTGAATCTGATGGTTAGAAATGTTGCTTAACATTAAGAACTGTGAAAATCAAACTTATATTTTATTCACCGTTTGGGTTTTTGATGTTTCTAATCACGTGTGTTATTAGTGGCCTATGGGGCTTTTTATTGTAGTCTGAGCAACCGCCGTGATGTCCTCCGTTCCAATGACGTTTCATGAGCAATAGTAAACAAACAAAAAGTGGCTGATAGTGAAGCAATGTCTGATACGAGTCTATTTTTTAAGTGACAGCACTCAGAACTTGCTGAGGGACTGCAGCGCCCCCGCCTTCACGAGCACAGCTGAGAGCAGGTCCGCCGGCCCCGTCGGGTGAAGCACATTGGTGGGAGAAGGGTCCGCGTGTTTATTGTCTGAGTTTGTTGGTGCAGGAATCTTTAGAGTGGACTTGCCAGTCCCACTGCCTCCACCTCCACCCATACTGGTCCTGCTGTTTTCCAGTGTGGGGATAATGGTGCCCAGCGGAGGGTTACCCAGTGCGGGAGACTCACATGGCTCCAGGCTGGTTTGAGAGCAACAGAGTAAATTATAGAAAGCTCCTCTCATCTCCCTGCTGGACAGAGTGTATATCAGAGGGTTGAGGGCAGAATTGAGCACGGCCAGGGCAATGAACCAGTCCACCTTGTAGAGGACCTCGCACCTTTGCGGGCTGCAACCGACATCAAGCAGGAGCAGAAAGAACAAGGGGGTCCAGCAAACGACAAAAACCCCAAGAACAATCACGACCGTCCGCAGCAGGACCAGAGAGCAGTCTGAGGGCCGGCTGCTCACCCTGCGGCCGCTGGAGGTCACCAGACGGTAAATTCTTATGTAGAGAATGATAATAGCAACCAGCAGCGCGCTGAAAACACTAATGCAGAAGGCAATGTAACTTTCAGCGTACAATGGCAGAACTGTGGAGCAGGAATCCAGATTGTTCAGGCAGTTCCAGCCCAGACTGGGCAGGGCCCCGAGCAGCACAGACACAACCCAGCATGCTGCCAACATTACCAGGAGTCTTCCTCGTCCGGTTGTTTCATTGGGCCGCAGACGCACCATTGTCATGTGCCTCTCAATGCCGATGGCCAGGAGGCTGAAGGTGGAGGCGCTGAGGGCCACAAACATGCTTCCCTCTCTGGCCAGCCATTGCTCTGGCGTCAGGTAGAAGGTCTTACTCCCCGAGGTAAAGATATTTACCACATAGGCCACACCAGCCAGAAGGTCAGACAGCGCCAGGTTTCCAATGAGCAGGTACATTCGGCTGTGGAAGCGCTTGTTCCTCCAGATAGCGAGCAGAACCATGATGTTCTCCAGAATGATGAGCATGCAGAAGATTAGCAGCAACACCGTCTTGCAGACGCCCCCGTTACGAGGCCGGTCCAACTTCCCCGAGTGGTTGTAGTGGTTGATGATGACAGTGTTCATCCCCTCTTTGATGACATTCTCCATCCTTGCTTCCCCAGTCCTGAATCTTCCTCAGCCGCACAGCAGAGGGCGTCACAGCACTGGAAACAGGAGCTGCTCACCCTGGAAGTGTCACATCAGCCATCACACACAAACCTGCCAAACAGGCCAAAATTAGTCATAAAACAGTAATTATTACTATTATTATTATTATTATTATTATTATTATTATTATTATTATTATCATGACAATATTTTGTTTATTAAAACATGTCAATAAACCTCTTCAGACCTGGTGTGTTTCTAGTGAGACAAAACTGGGAAACCTATCATGTTTTTCTGATATCCATTGTAATGGACACCATGACTACATGATGTCATTAAAATGTAAGTGGCAAAATCTAAACTTTTCACATAGATTTCATATCATGACTAATTAGGTGTGAGCTCGACCTTTGAAACTGAATGTCTGCATATTTGTGAAAGTCAGAAAGGAGCATAAAGAATTCAAAATCTAGTTCTACTTTTATTAATGTATGACTGAACTTTCAAATGCAATGGCACGCTTTTATGCACAGTATCGCTGAACATGTAACAACGGATTACACAGTTATCGAAGCATCAGCTTTCCGGGTATTTTCATGTCATCTCTAACTTTTGAAGAGAAACCTTGAAGCAGTTTCAGAGTGGCGCGAAGCACAGGTGGATTTTACATTTGTTGCAGTAGAAGTGTGTTTTTCCTGTGCAGTGTGGCTTCCAGCATGTGGTGGGCACTGAATTCCCCCCCCCAGCTTCTGTGTGGTTCAGACTGACTGTTTGATCCGGCAGGACAACATCACCCATTGATTCACCGTACAGACTGAACACCTCTCCATGAGACGCTTTCAAAAAACTGCGCAATGGCTTATTTCCTAAATCCACGCACCGTATATTAATTATCTTTCCATAATTGGGTCAAGGCAGTTTGAGAGTTTATACTTCATCACTGAAAAAATAAATTAGAATAAAATAATTCTTAAATCCCAAATTGGCCATAAAATGTCAAATATATAGACATTTTTTTTTAGTGCACTGAATAATGAAGCATTTGATAACATGGTAAAACTCCTGATGTCCACTGGGCTGGACATTCAACAATTTACCTTCTATAGTATTTGGAGCTACTTTGTAAAACATTTCTACAATAAATACTTCAAATTATACTGAGCGCACTTCTTCTATAACACCATTTGAATTGATATTTTTGATGGAAACCAGATTCTTACTCCTCTCTCTTCTCTTGTTTCATAAAAAGCTCCTGTTATGCCTGGAGCCCAGCAGTGTCGAGTTAAGAGCCAGAACTTTCCAATCAGTAAGAAGTATCATTCAAATTATACATGTATTTTCTTCCTTGGTTTAAGCCCAGAAAAGTAACATATCTATTCAATTGGACGTGGAGCGTGAAGGGAATAATTTAACAACAACAAAAAGTGCATTTCTGCTGCAGAACTGTAATATTTTAACCAATACAAGTTAGGTGTGAGAGACAACACTAAAATCTAAACAGTCGGATCTAAAAAGCTGAAAAAGGAGATACAAGCAGCATCAATTATCCTCACTTTGTTATATATATATATGTTATGTTACATTAACTTGATAAATTGTTCTTGAAACTAAATTAAGGTTATTCTCTTGGGCAGACAATAGTCACACATCACAGCATATAAACATGTATTCATTGTTCGGGAGCAGCCTCACCTTTCTAAATGACTTGGTTTCTTTTGCACATCGCAGCAGAGCAGCGAGATCTGCAGAACGTCTGCAGTTGATCGTTCAGACGCGGCTCGGTTCCAAAGCGAAGTCAAAAGTCCGCGTTTTGATCTCGTGCGCGCACAAGCGTCGTGTGGCTCATTGTTATCCTGAAAAGATCCAGAGCGAGTCCTCTTGTGGAAGTTTTCTGTTTCCCCTTCTTGTGCACAGTGACTTCTCAGTCCGGATAACTCCGCTCACCTTCCTCCTCCTCTTCTTCCTCCTCCTCCTCTTCCTCTTCTCGGCTCCAGCTGAGGCGGGATCTTCCCTGAAACGTTTATTCCCCTCAGTTGTGAGGCCCTAAAACACTTGTGCGTGTCAAAGTGGACTGTTTTGGAAGAGATGTGCCAAACTGTGGTTGCGTATTTGGATTTTCAAAGTCACGGTGAATTCGACTCATTCTGTTTGGTTGTCGAAACAAAAGTTGCTCGAGTAAGTTTTCAGTCGCTCAGCTCAACCAGAGAGCAGGTCACTTATGATATCGTGGAATTGCCACCGTACTTGTCCCAACACATGTTAGTTCACTGCCCTGCGGGGATTCGAAGGACTTTATATAGCCAACAATTTCATCTGTTCGTTGTGCTTCTCTGTTGCAATTTCATTATTATTATTATTATTTTTTTTTTTACCTTCGTGTGAGTGGATTCATAAATTATTCATTAAATTTTGCGGCAGTTATAATATTGCAGGCAATGTGGCTCTCTGCCCAGGGTGCAATGGCCTGGAGGGTTTGTACCATTCTGATCATTTGGGTATATTACTCATAAGCTGCTGCAACAGAAAACAGGTAGATGCATTTACTTAAGCTGACTTTCAAATTTTGGATAGAGTCATTTTAGAGCTAATTTAAAGAGGGTGATTTTCCTCAAACTTGTCCAATGGGTTATTAGTATCCTACAATAAATGTAGATTTCTTTAAAGGTTTATGAATAGTTGTGCCTTTATCCTATTTTAAAAAAATTTTGATTTTTTTAAACAGTTTAACAAGAGCCAGTTTAAACCAGAATTTAAAAGTACCCCAAGTAAAAAAAAGATAATTTATATATATATATATATATATATATATATATATATATATATATATATATATATATATATATATATATATATATATATATATATATATATATACCTAAGAAGTTGGAATCCATGTTTCCTTTTTCTTTCTTTTTCTTTTTTTCTGTGATACGATGAGTCATTGTTTTGTTTCTTGTTTGAATAAAAGATTTCTTGGTCCCTTTGGTACTTTATAGTGTGAGATAGGTCTGACCTCTTGCATTGGAGCCAACTGGAAAGCATGGGAGGAGATGAGTTATTCCTTTTTTTTGTCCTTTTATGTACTTTTTGAGACAAAAATCATCTGTAAAAAACAGGGGGGAAGATAGCAGGTCAATGGTGTCATGTTTTGAAAGTTTTGCTGTGGAATCACTACGCAGCCTGTTGAAAAGAGGATGATGCTGATATTTATCAAACTGTAAAGACGTGAATAACTGCAGCTTGATTTGAGGTGCAGTGAACATCTGAAGATGTAGAGTGAAAGGTTAGAGGCGGTTAAATACTGAAAAAACTAAATTATGGGAGGAATAATTCTTGCTTGTTGGTTGGTTGAGTAGTCGCTCTAGATGTGGTTGCTTAGGATCTTAATGTGGGAGCAAATTGTTTATTGGTAAGTTGTCACACTGATAACTAATCTGAGTGGTGGTATAACGTTAGAGAGTAGAGCAGGAGATAACTGGAGGTAAGCCAAGTTTTGCTAAGGTGAGAGATAGATCCTTGTGGGAGTTGAGCCAGTTCCAACTCCCACAACTCCCAGTCTTACTTGTTGTAGAATTAAGTTGAGTAACGGAGAAGGAACAACAAGGAGTAACTGGAAGCATTATGACAAGAAGAACTGATTACAGAAATGACTAATGACAATCTGGCAGCTACTACTGGTCTTCATAGGCAGTGACTTGTTGACATATGTGATAGCAGGTGTTTGAATCCCTCCAGTTGGGGAAATCAAATTCATTGGGTGGGAAGATGTAAAAAAAAAAAAAAAAAAAAGTAAGAGACACATGGTGCATTTGTCAACAGTCAGCAGGAAAATCACCTTTAAAAAGAGAAAGTGATACTGAGGGAGTTTTCCTCTTGAACAGAGGTCAGAACATTCATTGGGGCCATAAGATCACAGAGCACCTATCAGAACAGTCAAAGTTCACTACATGATCACTGCCAACATAAATGTGAAATGAAAATCTAACACATGCACGCACAAAATCACACAAAAACCAGGCGTTTTATCAGATTTGTCCGATTTGTTGAGGAGGAACACATTTAATATGTGAACGAAGCAACTCTGTTTTAGTGAAGTGGTCAAAGTGAGGCGCCGCCATGTTGATCACACCATTGGAAATAATGAGGAAACCAGGCCTGCTTGGAGATTCAGTTCCCTCACCAGGAAACAAAAGGTGTCCTGCCAGAGAGGACAGACTCATTATAACCAATCTGATGACCAAACATGGAGAAGCAGCATTCAGCTTCTACGAACCACAAACCTGGAACAAACGTCCAGAAAACTGCATCGAGATTAAAAACCCAACTGTTTAGAGTTGCTTTTGAAATATATTCATCAAACATAAAAAAAAAACCATAACCTGATGTGTAATGACGACAAAATGCAATGTTTCTGACTGTGTGTTCTATGACTTTGTATTTTTGTGTTTTTATGATGTGAAGCACTTTGAAATGTCTTTTTGCTGAGCGCTGCAACACAAATAAGATTTGGTTTGATTTGATAATCTTATGAAACCATTTGCTCTTGAACACTAACCCTTGTGATGAAAACACAAACATAAAATGGAAGAGGAAAAGGCCCACGTCTTTGTTTCAGTACTTATAGCCTGTTATTGTCGAACCAGTTAGAGTGCAACCATTGCAACATATAAAACCTTTCCAACTTCCTGTCATCATTTTAAAATGCTCAGACCATTTGACAGCATTTGCAGACAGGAAGGTTCTCTCAGTCTAAACATAAACCACAAGTCTTTTTAAAGAAATCACATTTTCAACATCTGTTCTGCTCCAACGTCTCTGGAACAATTTGTTTTTGAAGAACAAATTGGACCCTTTAGTCATGCCTCAAAAAGAATTGTAAGTCTAATCAAATTTGAGCTGAAATGACAGCAGCCACATGATAAAAAGCATCAGAAAAAGCACAAAATAAAACTTCCAAAACTCACAGATGGTGGTTCAGAGAACTCGTGTTGCCTGAGAAAACAAAGCTAAGAAAATGCTGCAATCCATAAATGAGTTGTTTGGAAACTGCGAGAAAGGTTTATTTACTTTTTGTGTTTTCTACTCCTAACAAGTGTTTAGATTTTTTTTAGCTTGTCCATCAATTTTATTTTGATGAAAAAGAAGCGAGGATGGTGAGAGCAAAACAAAAAAGAGCAGGAGACTTAAGAGCTGGCAGGTTTTTCTGCTCTCTTCTTTCTTGTGGCATCGCACTTTGAAGGGTCCCAGGAAGCTTAGCCCACCTAAGTCAGGCTGGTGCTGATTAATGAACAACCCTCAGGGCTGTTGACCTAACCCTGAGCAGCAAGAGATGTGCAGACACTCTGACAGCCCATTTATAACAGCATAAAAACACCACCAAAGCCTCAAATGTATTTTTTTAGGAGCTGGACCCAGAACTTCTGGATGTTTGATGCTCAGTTAAAAAAAAAAAAAAAAAAAAGATGGACCAGAGGAGGGTAAAACTGGCCTTGTATTGATGTTTCTGTAATAATGTCCTGTACTGTACATGTGTGCATATGAGCTGCAGGACTGAGAGGCAGGGCATGCTGACGCACACTCTAATGGTGAGTAAGATGTTCAGGAATGCAAAGTGCGGTGGGAAAAGAACAAGAACTGTGGTAAATGGAAAAGGAAGGCCTCAACCCTCACCCATCTCCTGATTTTTACCCTACGCATTAAAAAATGGTGGTGCATCAGCCCTCAGACACACAGAAACATCTTAAATGCACTTTTTAAGGGATGACGGACCAATTTGGACAACATGTACCCACCATCCTTTTTTATGTTTTAGATGTTCCCCCCGCACCAGCACACCTGGATCAAATGAATGCATTGCTTCTTCAACATACAATTAAGTGCTGCAGAAGCCTGGTAATCACTCAGCTCGGACAAAGAACTTAACTTTTGGAGACATGTCTTGTTCTTTGCCTCTAATGACATATTGGAGGTTGTGGGACAAACACAAAGCCTAAGAACATCATATTGTGAGAGTGACTTCCTGAACCGACTGGCAAATGGCATCGTGAGGAAAAAACATTATTGCAGCAACAGCTTATCATATCAGTTTCAAATTAGCTCTAAGACAACAAAGTTGGCGTTTTGGAGTGATCATTACAAAGCTCTGATCCATACACAACATGAGTAGAGCTGAAAAGATGTGTGTGTGCAAACCTGACTCAGATGCTGCAGTTCTGGAAGGAAGAATGGACCATAGTTTCCAAATTTAAAGAAAGTGACAAAAGAAATCTACAAGTGCTTTTGTTTCATAAATCATTACCTTGTTAAGGTTTAGAAAACAGAAATGATAGTGATCATCTTAACCAACCTAAAACACGAAGGATTATTCTAACTCAATGTCAGCCAGGAAGAACAAAATATCTATTTGTCTTCTTATAAAACCTTCATAAATATCAGGTTTCAACTGCACATTTATCTATCTGGAGAAATGTTTCAAGTGTCGGAAAAGTAATTTTTAAAAAATGTTGCAAACTGAAAAGAGACAAAACAAAACATGAAGCCTTTGTGTAAACTGCTGTTAGCGCGTCAAGGAGCATTTCTCTCATAGTCACTTGAAAAAGCTCATTCACAACACTTCAAAGACCGATGCAAAGCAAACTCCTTTAAATAAAAAAAAAAAAGTGTTTAAATTGGTATGAACTACAAAATATTAATCCCACAGCCCAACGTGACCACTGGCTGTTTGCGAGCATTGATTTTACTATCATTTGTAAATTTACCATGAGCATCATCCCAGATCACATTAAGGTGGCCAGAGTGTTAAAACAGTGATTATTATTGATTTTGTTTGGATGTTCACAGTCTCTAGTCAGGATCGATTGTGTTTAAAAGAGAACCAACATGTACTTACTTGTATTATGATTATTTGCTTTGATTATTGTATGTTTCTTTATTTTATTCTTCATCATTATTGTTAATAGGGTTTTGTTTAACAGCATTCAGCCAATTTCTGCATCTTCATAATTAGTTTAGATTTAAGGATGCCATACCTTTGCCTAATGTTCATTAGTAGGTTTCACTCCTCTTGATTTTACATTTATTTCATTGGAGCTACACAGAACCAAGAATAAATGACTACAAGTAACTCAGTCTATTGCAACGTTTTCTGAATCTCCAGTACCGTCACATTCTCTGTTAAATGGAGCTTCTTATATCATTGGAGGAGGTTGCAAGTCAAGCTGAGGCCTGATGGTTTTATCTGCAGGGCCGAGGTGCTGCTGCTGGGTTATCAGCAGCTGTCTGAAATCTTTTAAGACACTAGGTGACTGCATGTCACAAAAACCTGCAGCACAGGCGGTGGGTGCAGGGACGGGCCATGCTGCTTCCTCTAGATAACGTCTTTATCAGGGTTCATCGGCACGTTGTAACAAAAGCGTGCTCAGATAGAACCTGGAAGAGGGAGAGATTTCCCACCTATATCCTTAGTAAATAGGTTAGTCTTGTTTTAAAAGCCTCAATATGGACGTTTGCCTTTTCTAAACGTGCATCTCTGAAAATGGATGTGTGAGGAGGTAAGATTTGGGAGTTTTGTCAGACTGTGTCCTGTTTGCAAGCGCATTTTAACTAGGAAGCAGGCATGACTGAGAGATTTTCCAGTATTCCACTTTTCACCTTAAGTTGTGATAAAACACAGCCACATATCCAGACGCCTGATTGTAGCCCCTTATCTTTGCCGCCTCAACGTCGTTTTTTGCTCACAATCAGTCTGGAATGTCAAGATTTGTACGCTGTTATTTATTTTCTTTATGAAAAGACCTCAAACTCTAAATAGTGTTCAAGCCATTTCTTGGCCAAAATACATTAAAAATAACTCTGAGCTGGCTTATGTAAACAATCATGCCCTTTTTTTCCTCAGAACTGCCTCTCTGATGTCTGGGAAAGAACCCTGTGTGTGTGTGCGTGTGTGGGGGTGTGTGTGTGCGTGTGTGTGTGTGTGTGTGTGTGCGCGCGCGCGCCGTGTTTATCTGTGTATGTAGAGTACCGGGATTAGACATCTAGTTAGGGGTAAGATCTGGTAACAGGGTCACATTATGGAGAGCTTTTTTTAGTCATAAACTATGGCATCTTGGTTTTGTTTATTTGTGTGTTCATGTTCTTTTAGCACAATAATTGTTTTACTGAATGCAAATCCAAAGACATTTAAGGCACACTCAGAAGACGGGCTAATAAGCATCCTTTCCCAAGCAGCAATGATGGCTATTTTTAGAAGTTAGATGTTGTATGAGAGACTTGTCTCCTGTACTGAACTGTGAAGGCACATGTTTCAGCAACTTCAATTAGACACCGGCCTCCAAGTCCAGCTCACAGACAAACTTTCCAAGTCCTGACATTCTCTTATTTCTACCAGCTCTAGAAATAAGAGCTGGTAGTGCTCTTATTTTAAAATTTGCCTCACTGTTTAATCCTCCCCCCAATATGCAAGTGCATGAAATGTTTTTACTGGGAAATTATGAACAAGAATGTTAGACGATAAACAATGAGATTCTTTTCCTTGTCCCACAGTGCAGAAGAGTTAGAGTACGTTCTCATGGTAAATGGCCTGTGCTTGTATAACGCTCTCCATGCTCATGTCTAGCCTTGGTGTGGGAGCTGCTTTGAATGAAAGATCCTCGTTTGTGAATGAATTACCCGGTGAATGGCGACGAGCTGGTTTAACGGCCTCCGACCATCAGCGAGCTCCATGGTCAGCGACGCCTCACAATAAGAAAAGCTTGATAGAGATCTGCAGAGGTAGTAAAGGCTTGTGAGTGGCTGCTCAACAGTGAGACATGCCGACCATCAGACGCTGACACCCTGAAGCTCCCGGGCTCCAGAGACATGCAGGTTTAAATAAAGGCTGAAAAAACACACTTCACATCTCATTAGGCAGGTTTACTGTGACATCTGACTGGGAGCCGAGACAGTCGCACCATTTAAACCGACCTAATTGTATTCCAGGCAAAGCTTACAAGTCAGACATTTTAGATAAGATCTATGGGGTGGATTTTTTTTATTTATTATTTCTGTCTTAGTTTCTAAAACAAATAACCCTCATGTTGGGATTGATTTTAAACTGATTCTATAAGAATAATAGGAATGATAACAGTAACCTGTATTTAACCAGGTATGTCCCATTTAGATCAAAAGAGCTCTTTTCCAAGAACAAAACTGATAGGCTACAGTAAAAAACAAAAGAACAAAAAATACAGTCAAGTCAATGAACATAGACATAAAATAAAATACATACATCAATATATTTAAATATGCATACATTTTCCTCATTTGAGTCACATTTCACAGCTTGATGCTGCTTTAAATTTAGTTAAAAATATAGCTTTCTTTACATCTATCCATTCATTTTGATGTATTTCGTTTGAACTCTGTAATTAAAAAACATGACCAAAAATCAACATTTAAATATGAGGAGTTTTGCTCCCTTGTTCTATTTTAGAAACCATCATAGGAGACTGCTGAATATTACTTAAAAATAGATCAAATCAGTTTGTAACAATACATTGAATGGATCAGTAATTGAGGTTTGGTTACTGTTCGCTGGGATTTTAAGTATGTTTTAATTATACATTTTTTAACTCTTAATAAAATACAAAAATGGTTATTGTCTACTGTGGTCATTTTCAAGTAGAAGACGCTTTCCAGTAACAGCTTTTAAATCCTCCGACAGGATGCCAGTTCGCTAGGTTTCAGTCTTTGTCTTGTGTTGTGCACTGATGCCCACAATTTGATGCTCAAAATTTGACGTCATCAATTGTCACTAACATTCAGCCACATTTGTTTTTTTCTTTTAGCATGTGTGTATCGTATTAACTTACTTATTATTTATTTGAGAAGTTTTTCCATTTCAGACATGAAAATAACTGAGGAAACATTAATGTGTGTTACGCGGCCAAACCGCATTAAAAAGGAGAAGCTGTGACTGATAGCTGCTCTATAGCTCACGAAACTGATTTAGAGGGAAAGTTTTGAAACTGCCATAAAGATTTGTTTTTTTGGGATTTGAACATATAAGAATAGCAACATTTTTCTCGTCAAAAAGTGTCTGCAGTCCAGAAAATATATTTTTAATGCACAAACTTGATATCAAAATGAATAAGACAGTTGAAAAACATGTCATGCAGGGGAAGCCTTTACATTGTATTGGATTTATACTAAACCTAATGCCTGAGGATCTAAGAGCATGAATCTAAGAACGTGTTGTGTCATCCAATTAATCATGGAATAAAAGCACACAGTGCTACTCTAGATCCAATATGTTTCCAAGGTCCTCAGCGTCTGCTGGGCATATGGTGCTGCATGTCGTCTGGTGATTTATACACACAGAAAGACACACACATATGCAGGCACATATTTGAATTCATGGCCTGCAGAACTGTAACCCACCTGTGTTTATAGGTCAGAAACATTATGAGATCATAACAGTCAGCGCTGCCTCCCACTGTGCCTGCTGGACGACCCACGTGTCCTGCTGTCTCGTCTGTGACGACACGGTGGGACCACTGGTGGTGCAACAGCAACGCTTGATGTGAAATAGTTGCTGTGAGGTTTATGGTTTGTTTATTGACGGAGTGTGAGAGGAACAAGGGGAAGGATAGGAGGTGGAAGACCTTGTCAGAGGTTAAACAGAGGGAATGTGGTGTGAAAATAAATTAAACGGGCCGCCAGTGGGGGAGCCAGAAATGGCCTCTTCGGTCCAGGTCCCTCCAGGTTTTGGGAAAACTCTGTGGTAAACAAAGAATCGCCTGCTTTGTGAGATCATTGTCTTTGCACTGGTCCACCACAAGCCTAGTATCGTTCCAGCATCTCTGAAAGAGCTAAAGTAAACCTGACATTTGCACACACACACACACACGAGCACTTACAAAAACTGCCCTCGCCTTGGACGTCCAGCCATTTTCCCTGGAGTCTTTAACAAAACAATCAAACCATGGATACAGGAAAGTGAATATAAATATCAGACACAGCCATCATTTTTTTCAAGCCATAATTCTCAAGCTTCTTAAGCATAATCCAGCTCATCGAAATGATATTTATACCAACTGAAATGTTATAAATGACGAAGGAGAAAAGACTCTCATCTTGTGGATTTATATTTGAGTCTATCTTACATATTTAATCCTAAAAGAACAGTTTGATCCTCGTTATCAGCCTGACAACTCTATCAGAAAAACAAGCAAAGGAGATGGAGTGAAGAAAAACATAGTGAAGAGTGTATTTTCATTCTCCTGCCTTGCAGCCCTCACCCTGCTGAATTGTTTTCTGTGGATGAGGACCAAAAGATAAAGACATGACCTCTCGGTGGACTTACTGCCAACTGCCATGAGACTGTCTCCACAAAGGCACTTGCAGATATTACAAGCTGATTTGGAGCATTACGAGTGTGAACATTTCTGTTGGGAATGAAACGCAGTTGATTTTTCCCCGAGTTCAAGGAAAGTCAACTAAATTACCTCTTTGTAAAGAAGCTGATTTTTGGGAACACAACTTGTTAAACTATCCTTCCAGCAAGAACTTGTACTTCATGCATTTAAATTTTGATAATGTAAAGGACTGAGACCCTGTGAGCGTTATATTTCTAACACTGTATCCAGCCCTTTATGACTGTATGGTGGTGAAATGGGGTTAGTTATGATTGCAGGTTAACTCTGGATGTGAACAGAAGGCTTTTTGTCTGCTCCATCTATGGCACATGTGTGTGTACTCACCGGTGAGTCTTCGGTGTGAAAGGCCCATGTGTCTTGGAGTCAGTTACTTTCTTAATTATACCACTTACAGGCTTAATTCACACTCAGGCTCTTGTATGGGGTTTGAAAAAAACAAAAACATCATTGCAAGGAAATCCAACAGAAAATTGGCTGTGCAAGGGGGACTGGACACACTTTTAAGGTTCTTCTTTTACCTTCTTTGATCCACTGGACATCGTTGTAGCATGTTTGCTCTACGTCAGCCGAATATGTTTCAATGCCATTTCCACTCGTCGGCTACTTTTGAAGCAAAGCAGGCCCAAAAATGGTATTGGTTGAGGAAACCAGCGGCTTGGCCGGGAAATTTACAGAGAACAGGGAGTGATATGGAGGGCTTGGTGGGTGGAGGGAGTCTAAAACAGGACAGGGCAGAGCTGCACACATCTTTCCACCCGTGTGTTTTTATTAGAGTGTGTTGCGTCTCACAGGAACTGCCCTCCACAGTTTCTATAAAAACTTCTTGTTCAGAAATATTTCACGATAAGAGAAAAGAAGGCATGCGTGAAGTTTGGAGTAAACACGTCTTTTCACTCAAAGGGTTTTCAATTTACTTTGAGTTATTGCAAAAATAAGAAATAATAAAAAGTGAGTTGTTGGCACTTTTTCACAGTCCCTTAGAAAAAATGTTATTTTATTTTATTTATGTGACCTTTACTTAACCAGGCAAGTGTTTAAGAGAAATTGTTATTTACAACAATGATCTGGGAAAAACAAGTTATGGTTTATGTTTGTGATTTCCTTGAATAAAATTACACAATATGACACGCAACTGTAAATTGGAAATAAAAGGGTTTTTTTTTTTCATCTTTGGGTGTTTTTGTATTCATCTCCCAAAGTTAAATCTTCTGAAATAAAATCCAGTCCCACGAATTGCCTTCAAATTTATACCTGGAGCCAAAATATGTGTGTTATATTCTCTCAATAAAGATGAAAATTTTCTCTTAAGGTTAGGCTATAAAACAAAATCAGAACAGCTTTTTACTAATCATGTAATATTGCTGAATCCTTTACCTCAAAGCAGTAAGAGATTGGTATAACTACTAATACGTAGCTTTCCCCAAAACTGATGCAAGTAGTCAAGATACCAAAGTTTACTCTGGAGGAGGAGAAATCCACAGTTCAGGTGGCACAAACTGTCTGCCGGATTAACACAAATTCAACCTCTAAGGAAAAATTATATGTTAATGATATAATCAAAAGATTATTAACCTTTTGATTATGATTGATCGAAACTTGTCGACTCTGACTTGGAAGTTTGCTGGCAGTTTCTGAGTTGCGGAGCATGCAGGGTAAATCCGGAGTGATGTAGGGGAGGTTACGTAGCATGAAGTAACACCAAGAAGGTCTGGCTGGAAAGTAATTTATATTCATCTCCTTGGCAACCTCTTGGACATTGAGACACAACTGTACCACTCACAAGCCTCTCCTCCTCGTTCGCTCTTCAAGTTCCATGTGAGGTTTTGTTCCATGTGCTCTGGCCATATTCCTTTCTGCCCACATTTAGCTTTCCTCTCAACTGCAGCGTTAATGTTTACGCCGTGGCTCATGTTCATCAGTATGAATTAAAACTTAATGCGACAATGGATAAATGTGTCACAGAGAGGGAACAAAAAGTTGCATAGGGACAGCAAAACTTTTAAAAAAACATAATCTGGAAAATAGGATACGCCAAAAAATTTGGAAATGCTTGCCACACTTTTCAGATTCTTATCTATGAAAATAAATGAAGCATATACCGTTTTTTTTCCCTCCATCTCCCATAAGAAAACTTAAAAATGCATATTGTGATTGTACTGTTAGAGAATTAATTAACAACGCACAATAAATCTAACAATAACTTGTTTATTTAAACCATGCCTATGAGGATTTCTTTATTTCTCCTCTCCTAGGTGTAAGGATTCTTACTGTTTCGGGTTTCTTTGACATTAAATAGATCCCTTGCTGCACAAGCCTTTGCCCAGCCAGGCCCCTAACGCTAACTTCCACGAGTCCACATGAAAAGCATTACAATACACGGAAACACAATCCTCTTGAGTCTCATGATATCACCTGCTAGCATAATAATTCTTGCTGCCTGCATATCTTGGCACATAATGAAGGCATCAGCCTTGATAACGCCTTACTGACAATTGAAGCGTCATTATTCAAAAATGTTGGCCAGTGTGTTTAGGATGAGAAGTGGGTCACTTTGGTCATTTCCTTCTCCATGGACAACGTTGTTCCCTTTCTGAGTCATTTTTCTTTCTCACAATTAGAGCCTTGTTTATATAGGATGTTGAAAATGGCAGTTTGACATGACAGGGGATGGGGAGGGGGACTCGCTGTTTGGGTCACTGTGGCCTAATGGCCTCGTGTTGTTTTGCTGTCCTTTCAGTGTCTCAGTGTAGGAGGGAAATCCAAATGGAAGTCCTAAATCCTAGTTAATCTTCCACATCGCTGGGAAAGCTGGGTGCTTCACAACCACCCTATCTGATCATCAGCTTTCCTATGGTTCGCTGTCTGCTGCTACTCCGCTGAGACACAAACATCCTGTCTAGGGAGGGAGTGGGAAAGAAAGGGTGAAAGAGAGCAAAGTGAAGGTACTGACCAGCATGTGGGAGTTACACTAATGTACACTCCGACTCACAAGTGTTCTGGGTTGGATTCAAGTCTTTAGCTTAGACTCATTCAGACTTATTAAGTGGGACTGACGCCATGAGCAATCAATAGAAATATACTGGTTTGGAATACAGCTCACTGCTTATGATCTCCTTTCACAATAAGAGGAAGGTATTTTCTGAAAATATAAAACCAGGAATTTATAAAGTTATGACAAGGTAACCTCATAAAAGTGCAAACCATTGAACTTGCAGTAGTCAGAATGAAATGACTTATGCTCAAGACAGCATTGCCCCCTTGTGGAAAGGTAGTTACAATGCTGCAATATTATTTTGTGGAAAATAGACATGATATCATTCATCTCAGGCACTGATTAGACAATTTATTTCATTATCTTAAGAACTACAACCTAAATTATAAAAACATCTGTTCATCTGGAAGTCCCACTTGTGCCCAGACACTAACCTCCTGGCTGATGTCTTCAGTTACTGCTTCAGTATTTCCAAATTTTTATCCTCATGATGCCACGTGTTTAGTCAGGGGCACCATTTCCTCCAGCCAAAAATACCCAAAAACCTCAACCATATGGATTGTTATGTAAGTTTTTCCAATATGACGAGATGTCACTATGGCAGAACACAGATTTTTATCTCATCAGGTGACAGGAAATGCCTCCAAAGCATCTGTGTCCCTCTGTGCATTTGCAAAACTAATCTTTTTGCAGTAATAGCTTCTTCACCTTCAAATAGCATTTCAGCCCATACCAGTGCAGTTTCTTTCTGAATAATGACAATCAAAGGATTGTAATTTTCTTCAGCTGGCATCTTCTCAGAGCCTTTAGCTTTTGTTCTGGGACTGATACACACATTTCATCCTAAAATGCAATTTTCTCTTGGATAGAACCGTCTCTTTTCCAAATATTATGATTAAGGGGCATCTCATTGCTGTTTATACTTATGTATAATTGTTCAGACAAATAAATGCACCTCCTTTCATTTTCACACTGTCCCGAATGATGAACCAAACTTGCTGATATAAGCACTTCTATTTCTCATTTTTTTGGCTGATTTCTTGCAACCATCCCAAAATTTTACTCAAGGGAGAAATGTGTTAACGGTGGGCCTCCATTTAACTTGAATGTTGTGAATTGACTTGTTAGAAGTTTACATCATGAAATTATCACCTGGATGTTTCCAAATTCTTCAAAGATGTAAAAACCTGATGAGACATTGAAGACAGTCATAAAAAAAACTCTGGAAAAGATTTTTTACAATCATCACTCTGCATTTTCAAACTGTATTTTACTGACCGTAGAATAATCTACTGTACATTACAGTATTAAAGTATTTTAAATTTGGATGATAATCAAATGAGGCTGGAATTTCTGAAAACACCCACCCAACCCAGCACACAAAACAATAAACTCCACCTTTAAATTATTATAATATGAAACTTTGAATCACGTGCCAACCAATTTTAGCATCATTGTCCAGCTACAACATGTTTTGGATTCTGGATAGCATTACTAAAATCATTACCATGACAAACAATCAATTTAAACTTCCTCTGGCTGTAACAAACAAAAAAAAATGTTCTTTATTTTTTGGAGTGCTCATCCATCTCCTCTGGGAATGTGTTTCAAACGTGCCTTAGATAGTTTGGGTGCTTGTTTGACCTTCACTGATCATTTCAAGCCTGTATTGTGTGTTTATTTAATTTATTGTGGTCTGATAATACAGCATCTGTTGGCATGAAACATCTACGTGTATAAAAATCCTGTTTTCATTTTTGAAACATGGAAAGCAAATGTCATTACCAACATTTCTCATGACACATCATGAGAAATGTTGTACCACTGGCATACTTGTACCACTAGATCACATTATTTGTGACCTCAGAGGCAAGTGTATGACATCTTCATTTGTGACAGATCCTTGTGACAGACAGTAGTGACTCACACCCCAAATACAGGAAATCAGTCACGGATAGATACCACAGCCACAGTCTTACTGGCTGTTATGATCTTATTGAGTCTCATTTACTGTTGGGCCTCAGTGTTTTCTAGGCCTCTTTTTATGAAATAACTGATTTTGTCATATGTTAAAATAATAGGTAAACACAACAAAAATATCTTACTCCATTGTTTTTCTCTTAACTGATTTGACTCTTCCAAACAAATATGATTAGACATTTACATGTGCTCACTATGGACCTGAAAGTGAATAATTTTACACTTGTGGTCAATTATTTAGGATTGGTTCCATGTGTTTGAGCGTGTTTAATATTTCTTTTGATCCACACAGACATAAAAAAAAATATACACATTAGTATATATACATAAATGTGTGATGTTGTAAGTCCACCTCAATCACAATTTCTGTAGCCACCAGCAAGCTGCTGGCATGATTCTAACCGGATGCTTCGGATCATAAATGATTGTCGTCATTTGAAGTGTTTGTTTTTTTTAACTATTAATTTTTTTCTGCTTTATCCATTCCAGAAGCAGTTTTGATGTATCTCTTCATTGTGCAATCAACCAGACCTGTGAGTTAGAATGGCCAAAGGGTCACAAAGGTGAACAAGTTCCAGATTCTTCTGATGACAATACAATGCACAAAAGAAAATCCTCTAATTGCTAGAACCCGGCTATGTAATAGATGACATCATCCAACCAATTAAGCAGGAAATACTGGGCCGGCCCCTCCCATATACCTGCCCTGCTGCAGAATCTACAAGGGACGAACAATGGTGAGTAAAAAAGGAAAATAAATAGTTTACCATAAATATACCTTGAAACAAAAGAAACATTCATCCAATGGTCCAGAAATGTTAGCTTTCACCCAAACATATACATACATGGAAACTGCAACATAATGCTACGACAAGTGAGTGAAGCAAAGTTGCAATGTAATGTTTCAATTTAAGCGTTACGACCTGCTACAGAAAGAGTAAATGAATCAGAAATAATATTAAGGGACTGAACCACTTTGTCACACCACCACATGCTGCCAGTGTTTCTATCTAAAATACTTCTTGTCATTGTAGTTAAATTACGCAGTTTTAGACTGATCTGCCCATACATTCTTATTCCAGAAAGTATTGGAGAAAATAATATTTTCTTAAAAAAAAACAAAAAAACAGCCATCTGTATTTCAGTTTGATGTTATACATATTAAATAAAACTTCTTTGTCATAATGTTATATTGTACACTTTGGATATTTATGAAACATTACATAAATGCAAATTAGGACCGCAAAGTTATATGTTACCTTTTGTCTATTCTTTCCATTGTAATTTTACAACAATACATACAATGGATATGCAACCAATCAGAACAGTAGTTCATAGTTCACAGCATATTTTAGTGCAAGCAGATGCAGGAAAGAGTAACACGTCATGTAGTGAAACTGACAAGAATCTGGGCAAATGGGAGTGTTCAGAAGACAGCTAATCGCACCAATTGCACTGAATTCACTCAAACAGAAAATGAAACTGTATTGCTTTGAATTGTATATCAGCCGTCAAAACAAGCCATTTATGTGGTTTCAGGATAACAAAAAATATTTATAAAAACAACATTGCGTTTACAGCCAGAAAAAAGTCCATTTAAAAAGGATAGACAGCCCCAACAATCGACTCAAAGCTTAATCACTGTCTCACATCTGTCTTTATCTGGAACTGGAAGTCCTGGAACGCTGCGCCACAGTTCAGCATTTGTAGCTCAGGGTTTAGTAACCAGTTTCTCATCAGGCTTTTCAAATTAAGTGAGACACAAGTCTTATTTTCTCTGTATCATGGGAACCTTAACCTCTTCTGCAATTCTATTATTGACACATTTATCCGTAACAGTGCTATTAAAAAATATTTGACTAACATAATCTGATGATCTGATTAAAAATAGCATACAGGTTTTGAAAGATGATAATTCCTTAATGAGAAAAACCTGTGCAAACAGACCAAGTCTTAAAAGTAATAACTCAATCACTCCACTTGTTAAATCATGAGTTAAGTGTCATTAACAGCATTTCTGTGGAAAGTTGTGTAGAATTTCTCTAGCTGTAAGAACACCTGATCAGAAGATTTAAGAAAGTATCACATCATGCACTAATCTAAAGATCTGAAGAACAGATGAGAAGCATCTGTTCTTCTCATTAACCCTTTCCTTTCATTGGAAAAGGCATTATTTATGCATTGTAAACATATTCAGCAGGTCATAAGCTTAATTACGGCAGCATCTAAGATAACAGCAATAAGAAAGAAACTGTGCAGAAATGACCCCCAATGGAAATATCAATTATGGATCAAAAATCCCCCAAAACCATGATTATGATAGAGGGATAGTCTGGGACTAACTTCTATCTACTGGAGAGGTGGGACCATGCAAGGTAAGAGATTGTACAAAGAAACAAGGAATAACAAAAAGGCAAAACATGATTTATGTGGAATAAGTTATAACTAAACCAGAGGAATAAATACTATGAGTCAAATGTGGATGAAAACATAGAAAACCAAGGCATTAGAACTATGGAGACAATGGAAACTAAATACCAGGAAGGAACAGGAGAGGCCAGCAGAAAAGCAACGAGTGAGATGAGCTTTTGAACAGAGGAGCCTGACGACAAGGAACAAGTGATAATTGGGTGCAGGTCAGAGTCGGGAAGCAGGCTGAGGGAGGGGAGAGATGGCACAAAGAAACAAGGAGTAACAAAAAGTCAAAACATGACTTTAGAGGAATGAAGAACAACTAAACATGAGGAATAAATAACGTGAACAGAAATTAGAGCAGATTATCTCAAATATAACAGAAACAATACTGATCTAATCAAAAGAATAACTAAGGCAGACCACGAAAAGCAAAACTACAAACCAAGAAAACCCATAAAACAACCAAGATCCTGACACAGGGGTCACTCAAAAAATGCATACATTTTGAAAAAGATAGAATGTTAATAAACCTGTTTTAACTGCAATCAAAATAGACATTTGGAGTTATTTCTCCAAAAGTCAATGTGAAAATCTTTATTAACATTGAAGCAATCAAACCTCACATTTCCACTTAGTCAAATAAAAACCAGCCCAGTTCCATGTTATTCGCTTTTTACAAATTAAGGTCTTGGCTGTGCCCTGTCGAGAAATGATTATTTCCTGGAGACATAGACCAGGTCAGCCATCCTGGTTGACCATCACCCAATTACTAAAGTTTGTCCCTCACATACAGTATGTCAAGCCCTAGTGCAACTGTGCTATGAAGCTTTCTGGAAATTGCCTTTTTGTTAAACAAACATCCTTCACTGCAAAGAGAAAAGTGACATTGATCAGAACTTCTCTTTCTGTTTGCTGATGTGCCCAAATAGAAGGTCTTCCAGAGGAATCATAGTGAATGGGTGAAATCCCAGACTGTCCTGTGAAAAAAATATTTTAATCAAAAATTGCTTAGGAAATTTCCAGGCATTTTCCACTTGCGTTTTAACAAATTTTTTTGACACCCAAAACTTTGTCACCTGGGCTTATGTGGATTTTAAAATATCTGAGAGTAGACAAACCGATAAGAACTTTAGGGTTTTGATTAGTTACAAACTTGATATTTGCATCAACGCCTTCCTTGCAGTGTTTTAGTTTGTTCAGATCATCCATCCATCCATCCATCCATCCATCCATCCATCCATCCATCCATCCATCCATCCATCCATCCATCCATCCATCCATCCATCCATCCATCCATCCATCCATCCATCCATCCATCCATCCATCCATCCATCCATCCATCCATCCACCCATCACCTCTCACCAAGAAGGATTACAGTGGAGCTGAACGCCTCATGTCTACCCTATCAAACTCCAAATTCTTTTTGCCATATTTATGGTGAGTCTTCACACCTCCAACTTGTGGATAAAAAGCGACAAGCCGAAATATTTTTCCAGCATTACCAATATAAACGTAACCACCTCCTGTATATTATTTTATGTTATAGACATGTCAACAAACTCTTCATTTCCTCTTCCTCCAGAAAACTTGCTCAACAAGTCCTGCAATAGCTGCACATTTGATGAAATCCAGAGGATGAGACAAGGATATGCACTTCTGCTTTCAATAATGTAGGTTCTGGTTCATGGTAACCATTGTTGCTGAAAATATGCTATATAAATAAAATTACCTTTGCTATTAGATGAAGAATACTGAGGACTGTATATGTGAAAATGAGAATTTTGAATTATTCTTTGGATTTAACAGGGAGGCGATGAAGGGAAGCTAAATAAGGAGAAATTTGATTTCTCTTTTTCATTTTCATCAGAACTCTTCATGCAGCTTTTTGGACCAGCTGGGGGCTTTAAACCATCTCTTGCAAGTTTCCTAATAGTAAAGAATTATAATGGTCCAGCCTTGCAGTAGAAAATGCATAGCCTTATTTTTCAGCATCACTCCTGGACAAGATACTTTTGATTTTGGTGATGAGAAAATGAAATCCTGGAAACCTGTTTAAAACTTGGTCACTTTGGTTTAGTACAGGAGTCTAATTTAATGTCATCCAGATTAGATGCCAGTCTGAGCAGCTTCTTTTTCAAAGACAACAACTTCAATCTGAATCTAAAAACATTTAGAGTCATCCAGGTTTTTTTTTTTTTTTTTTTTTTTTGTAGTCTAACTGGCTGAATTCATCGGGATTTATGGATAAATATAGCTGAGTATCATCAGCAATACAGAGGAAACATATCCTTTCTTTTCCTTAATATTCTTTTCAGTCGTGACCTTTAGTATTGATATGATGAACTCTGAAGCCTAGATGAAACTCTTCAAAATCACTCAATTCTCTCAGAGGTCAAAAATATTGTCAACAAACATGTAAATACATGCAAATACAACAGGGGAAAATCGCTAAAGATAAAGATAAAAATACTTGACTTTCCTCTCCTGTCTTCATAAAATGTGGTTGCTGGTAAGCTGTCCATTTTGATTGGGGAAAGTGAGTTCCCAGCGTATAAGCCTATCACATGACGCATCACTGGAAAGCCAGGATGTCCTATAGCAGTACAGTAGGGTGAACAAAATGTCCACACATTAATGAGCAGGGTCTCAGAAGGATGGCATTTTTAAATCTGCCCTGAGCAAGTTGAGTTCCCACCTCCGTGAACACAGCATAATCTATAGTTCACTTTTCAAAATTTCAAACCACATGGATCTGGTGTAGGCACACTAAATGCGAATTGGACATTTAAGTCTCATATATTTCCATGCGATAAAAATTGTTCAGTTTAAACTTTGTAGAAAATCAGAAGAAACGAGAGTTTAATGTAATGAACTTGTTTTATTGCTCAATATGCAAAACGGATTTTAATTCTAAACTTTATATTTTATTATTTTTTTTTTTTAGAAACTGCTTTAAGTTGAACGTTATAAAATGTTAAGTGCTTCAAATGATTTCGTTCAGTTCATACTGAAAGTCGCGGCCGCTGTAGGTGTCTCTGCAAATAAACAATTTTACATAAGTATTAAAAAAAAAAACATTATTTGCCACATGGAAATAATAATAATAATAAAAAACAACAAATCTTACAAAAAGTGGAGTTAAGTCAAACAAAAGTTAAGGCAAAGCTGCTCTTGCCGAGTCGTTGCGGCAATAAACGGAGTTGTACAGAGGAGCAGACATACAACATCCGGGCAACAGTAAGCTTGCGCAGAAACGGAATGGCGGAGGTAAGTGAGCGAAAACGAGGAATCTAATGAGCCGTAATGTTAGAGAAACTGCGCCGAATTTAGGACCAATGTCAACCCCGACGGCTCCCCGTGTGACCGAGGGTTTCTCCGGCTGCCGAGCGGCGGCTGGAAGAGAGCTACGAGGCATTTTAGCACCGGGAAGCTGAGGTGGTGGAGGGGGGGAAAGAAACGGAGAGCCTCTCCGGCGTAGATCGTCTCTCTCCGCGTTCTTGGTGTTAAAGAGCCATTCCCCCTCTCCGCCTTGATAGTACGGCAGCAGAAAACAATGGGGATCCCGGGGCCGGGTTCGACGCGGTGGTGCTGAACTATTTCCAGGTGCCTCCTCTCGGCAGGGTGGCGTCGAGTTGAAAAGTTTTGGAGACATGACTTGACTCGGCGGCGGTGAACTTCCACCGTGCCGCTCGGAAACATTGTAAACTAGTAGTTTCCTTCTCGCAGCGAGCCGGGTGGAGGAAGAGATGTTCAGCACCAAGTCACAGGAAAGCGCCCCTGGTCAGACAGAGCGCCCGATGGGGCTGGGGACAAAAAGCAGCTTCTCACAGGGACCTTTTGTGTCGTTTAAAGTAGGTTGTGACATTTAGTAACTGCTGGGACTTTATCTGATTTATGGATGTGGTTGCTGGGGGTCCTTATAGTGTCTGTTACCAAAGTTTTCTTTACTTTTTTTAGTTATGCACTGATTGTAAAAGAGGTGCAATACAAGGCCTGCAACTGGCTATGTAGAAAAAAATATCCCTCCCAGCAGGAAACATAATGAACTTAGAGAATAGACCCTTTTCTCACTTTTAGTCAAAAAAAAAAAGAAATTTACTCCAGACTTATGTTATTTGAGGAATTCACTTTAGTTTTGTGATTTATCGCCTCGATTGATCTTCAATTTAATGTAAACTTTGTAAAAATGTTGAGCAGATGTGATTAAAATCCTATAAACTGACACCTTTTGAAAATGGAAGCCAGTGAAACGCCGTAAATGATCAACAGAAAACTCAGTTCAGAACACTGAATTGAAATCATGCTGATAAACGCTCAAGTTTTTCTAAATGTGTCGAGTCTTGAGAGGTGAGCAGTGTCCCCCCCCCCCGGCTTAAGTTAATGTCATTGAAAACCTTCTGCAGTGGCTGAAACTCATTTAGGGTTAATCAGAAACGGCTTCAAACATGTGTTCACAACTCCTGTCACTGAGAGCTTTACTTCCTTGTTTTCAAGTTTTTGCCAAGAAAAGATGGACACTTCACAAAAAAATGGAAGGTTTTAAATGATTAATTTTGGTATCATTTTCTACATCAAAACAGAAGTGAATAGAGGTTTTACTTTTACTTTAGACGCACTGAAGCTCCTTTGTAAAATAAATAAACATATCTTGCCAAACTACTTCCAAATATTATGTTGATATGGGCCTACCTAAATCTTAGGCACATTTGATGATGCTGGTTTCACTGTGGAGACAGAACATTTCCATCCAGGACATCTTGTTCTTCTTTGCACGGAAGCCTCCTTGATGACATGGCTTGATACATAAATGTCTTCCATCATTTCTCATTATAATAATGAATATAATAATTAATCCTTAATTGCCACCACGGCAATTCCACAAAGCTCTCTTGGTCAGACTTTGTTGGACAGTTTATTCTGCCATTTGTGACCCGATGACTCTGCTGGACATTTTCAGATTCTCGAACGAAATTATTATTATTATTATTCTACTACTGCACCAAGTTTCTTTGACTGATCACCATGACTTCTTTTTAGCCTTTTGCAACACTTGTGGAAACCTCATTCCGGTTTGAAATCTTTTTCAGGGAGGGAGACCTTGCTGATACAGTACAACTATTCTGGGCTCAGTCTGTTGTTCCAGTCATGGTGTAATGACATAAAAAAGCTCTTGGCTAGCAAACTCTCCTAGCAGAGTCTGGGCTGGTTTGGGAAAATGGAGCAGCACCAAAAATTGATTAGATGTTTCCTTTTGTGAGCTTTAAAATAAAGTGGCACCTTCCTTTCCTCCTTGACCCCAATGCATCAAACGTGCCCCTGTGTAATCTTTTTGTCTGAAGATAACGCATAATAAAGCAGCTTAACATGGACGTTTTGAGCTGATCTACCTGAAAACAAGCTTCACAGTCTACAATTGTTCATTTTTTTTTAACTGTTGTTACAGCTATCCGTAAAGGACAAGTCAGGATGGCTGACACTCGAGACCAGTGCAGTTGCTGCAGCCAAGTCTTTATAATCTGTCCCAAATTGGGTTTGTCTTGTTACATAAGATGGGTGTCCCTGTAAAGCACTGTCAAACTAAAGTCCGGTGTGGTGAAACTGTTAGATTCACGAGTGTATGAGTCAACACACCTGAATCACATAATTAGGCCTCTAGCAGGACTCTAGAACCGGAGCAAAATTACCTGTTTTCAAACACCGCAAAATAGTACACATAGCCAAGTATCAAAATATCAAATATTCAGGAATCGGCGACCTTTTATACAGGCCATGTTCACATTCACACCAGCCACATTTAGTCTGTTTAAATCAAACTCTGGTCCATTTGTCTTGAAAGTCTGGTTCATTTCAGGAGGTGTGAATGCTCAGTCAAACTATTACGTGGACCAAAAAAGCCTAAAAGCCAAGGTCTCGGTTTGATTAAAGTGAACGGTGGCGCAGCTCGAATGCATATGTGGATTCCTGCTTTTGGAGTGTAGGTCGCTACAAAAGCAGGAAGCGACTATAATGTAGGCAGTTCTGGGTCAATAGAACCAAAACAGCTACAAAAGAGTCTAAAGCTAGAAGGAGAAATAGTTCTTAGTCCTTTACAAAAAGAGAAATCCTACAACTGCTAAAATCATTTTTGCGCTCTTGTCTTCTGAGATTTTTGAGTTGTTTCCTTCAGCGCTTCATGACAGGCAAGGAGGGAAATCAGGTTTCTCAATTAGTTTGGATCATTTGACACAGTGCAGCGTGAAAGTGAATTGCAGCAGCTGAAAAATGTAACAAATGTTGCAATTTTGGCCCCCAACCAAACCAGGTCCACCAGAATATTAGGTGTGAAAACACCCTTAGGGAAGAAAATCTCACTAACAGGTTTCTCTACAGTCTGACCAAGAGATTTATCAAGTGATCCAAAATTACAGACAAGATGACAGCAGCGTTTCCCTCCTGCTTCAGCATGACTGAACTACTGTGGCCAAAGCAAGGCCCATAAAAGTATGGATGAGCTTGCTTTGTGTGGAGCAGGAAGTCAACATTTCAAAATAGATTTAGGATTAATTGGGGCAGAGACAGCAAGTTGAGTCTTGTCCAACATCAGCGTCTGACCTCATAAATGCACTTCTTTAAGATTCTCATAAACGCTCTTCTATGCCATTGAGCTATTATACCTGCAAAGAGTAGGTCAGTAGCATATAAAATACTTTGGATTGTCACTCATGTTCATTTTTCTGAAGACGTTGACTTGATAAGTTTGGTGTTATTGTATATTTTAAGCTCTGTTGGTAACAGATCTTAAAAAATGCAGCATTTGGCTGGTTTACAATGTTCTGAACCAGGATCATTCATATGCTGTTAGTGTGTACGTTGCACTGTGTGTTGAGTTTTTCCATAAAATGTGTGTGTATGTGTTTGCAGGTGGGGCGACAAGCACATGAACATTAGCACAGACATTGTGGCCTAGTGGAGATTGGGCAAAGAACGGAGATGAAGGCCGTCAGCAGAAGAAACAGCAGTTGGAAGAAGTCGTAGAGGATTTGGAGGAGAAGCTTTCTCGCTCCATAAAAATGGCTGCACAATCCCCAACAGTAAGTCAAGTTTTGTCTCTTAAAATATGTTTCTGTGCCTATGACACATAAGGCTTTTTTTTAGAAATGAATTGGAACTCATTTTCCCCCAAATAACTATATATTTAAAACAAATTCAAGGTTTTCTCCCGAAAACTTGCTAAGCCCAGTGGCTGGGTGCCAGGGCAGTCATTCATCCAGCGACCTGTTGTGTTTTTGAGTTTAAAAATGCTTAAAGTTGACAGGAAATTATCACTTGATAATCATGTATTATTGGAAGGTTAATACCAGAACATCAACGATAGAGTCTTAAAAAAAGCAAACATTTTAAAAAGAGTTAAAATAAGCAATGCTCAGCCTTGTGGGGGCTCAAGTAAAGCCTGGTGGCCCGCCAGGCTTAAAATACACTGGGGGGAAAACCTGAAATTGTAAATATAAAATAATGGGGGCGAAACTATCTGTTTTATCAAAGGTCTTCCAGTCTGACCCAAGTATCATTGCAGTCTTAATCAAGGCTATTTCAAATAATTAGCCTCAGGATCCCTGTCTCAAATCATTTCCCTGATGCTTGTTGTTGGCATAGTGTCTGCAATTTTATGTCTTCCCAGTAATGGTGTTGGCAAAGGGCCTGAGTTTTTAAAACACCCCTTTGGAAAAATCTTGAGGTTGTCATTATAACTTTGAGCTAATCAATCTATATTTTTCCTGATGAACTAAAGCGTTTAACTGAGTTGGGACAATTTGACAAATTTAACGGCCGTCAACAGGCTGTGCCCTGTCAATGGCTGACAGGCTGGTCTTTTGTCTTTCTTTATTTTTTATAATTTTTTTCTTTTTTGGAAATGCATTAGTTTCTTCACTGAGAACAATGTTTGACTGAAAACAAAAGATGCACCCCACAGAAAAATAATAAATAACCCTGTTTTTAATAGTATACACAACTCTTTCCAGCTGCAGGCAAAACTTGTAATTTTCTCCCAGAATGCCTCCCAGTGCAGCGGCGATTTATTTACTCTGACTTAAAATAAAGACAAAAAATGGCAGTCTAATATTTTTATAAAATATATACATTTATATAATGACCACAATGGTGGTCTTGGTGTCTTTTTTCCAATTTTACTATGTTTATGACCCATTCCAAATCATTTGTCTTACAGACTTGGTATGAAACGGCAAATACAAAAACTGGTCCAGCAAACGTTGCTCGACCGGAAAGAAAAATCTCAATGTCAGTTTTAAAAAAAATTTTTTATGAGTTTGCTCATTAAAAATAAGTAAATGACTGAATAAAAAAAACTATAATGTCTCCTTGCAGAATCAATAACAGGAAAAAAAGGAAATAATTTTTTTTTCTGGAAAAAGTTCAAAAATTATAATTATTTTTAATGGAAAACAAGTATGTTCAGCTTATTGGATTTGGACAGTATTTGCAGGTGATGATCAATTTTATCAGCATTCTGTAGGTGAACTTGTGGCCGATGCATACAGATATTTTCATTCCATCTGCGACTGAATGACCATTTCCTTAATCCCCACAGGAGTAAATTCACCTGGGCTGTTCTTGTCTGTATTTAGCCATTTTAGTAGAAGTTTTTCAAAAAGTTTAGAAACTTCTTTTGTTGATTGGTTCAGGATTTACGTCAATGCAAAGTCCAAAAAAAAAAAATTCAATCACGGACTGCCGTGTGTTGTCAGAGTGCTGCACAGTTTGGAGGCGCAAAATTATAAGTTTAATCTTGAGCAACGCCTCTTAACTTCTGGAGCGGAATGACCGTGATTTCCCAGCACCACCATCAGCAACTCTCTTGAGGAATGGGAAACCCAATGAAGACGGTGCAGCTCTGCTCAGCGTTATGACGGAGCCGCGGCTTTGTCCCGACTGCTGTGAAACACCTGAGCAACATGACATTAATCTGGCATAATGTGCATTTTATTCTTTGTTTGGAGATTTCTTTTAAATAAAATTCATGCATGGATATTGTTTTACATCTTTAGACTGAATTACTTAAATCCAAGAGGTATGCTTAATAAATGAAGCGCCACAATATAGATATATTTAGATGTATTGTAAAATAATCACCTAATTTGGACTGTTTTCAGAGCTGAAATAAATACCCGCAAAACTAAATGAACACAGGTAATGTTGTGAAGAAGATTGGCTCTGTATTCATTTACATACAAACATATTTTTCCATTCACTGTAGTTACAGTATTTTGGGAGTTTTTCAGCATGAAGAACATGAAGTGCTGCTGGCCTGAACTTCCCACTCATAGTGTTGGCTTTGTTTGCAACTTCTCACTTCTGCACCAAAGCTATTCTTACATTTTGTTGCTCAATCGACCTGTTGAAAATAAAAACTTCTGACATATTGATATATATTAATCTTCTGTGCCGCACATTGTGAAAATATTTCCGTCAAATTGTACTCCCTAAAAAGTCATGAATATGCTTGAGAAACTGAAATCCAAAAGTGACGTTTCAACTGTTTAGGAAAACGAAACAGTTTTGTGGAATTAAATTACATTTGTTGTATTTTTTTCTTTCTTTCTTTCTCCTTTCTCTGTTATTTGCCTCTGTAGGTCAGTGAGCTTCCCTTGGAGGAGCTACTGGCTTTGTATGGATATCAAGTATCCAATCCACAGAAGGAAACATGTGCTATTACCACCACTCTGCCAGATATGACCCTGGGTGAGGTGAGAGTCAGCCAAAGCATATATCATTTGTTATACAACTTTCTCTATTCTGATTGTGGGTTTCTTGTTATTGGCTCAATTTACTTGTGCCATCTATGATTTTTTTGTCTTCAGCCAATCATATTAAAGAACTGCACCAAAGAATCAGAACAGTTTCAAAACATTGCAACATAAAATTTTCACTTCCTCGTTTGTTCATGTGATGATTTCAAGGTGGCTTCTTGTAAAGATGGCTTCAAATAAACACCAGGTCGATCGTTGTTCTGCTGAGTTTTGTAGTATTGTTGTTTGCTTTTTGTGTGTGTTGCACAGGATCAGAAGACGAAGGACCTGTTTCATGGCAAGAAAGAGAAACAAGCTTCATCCTATGATCTCACCTCCTCAAACACCTCAGATTTGCTGCCCGGCCTCCAGGGTAATACACACAGGATTAATTACCCATAAAGATTTTCACACCAAAAGAAGTGTTGATAAAAGTATTTTTGGTTTTGTCCTTTTTATTCAAATAAGAGAGCCATAGTTATTTTCTGTCAAAAACGTTTTTTGAAGCATTGATATATAATGTTTATTTCACAGATTAGATTTTTGCTCCTCCCTAAAGGAAGCTGAAATTTTTCTCACCACTATTTTGATTATTATTTTGTAGAGAGAAATATTTTCTATACTTTTCTAAATAGCTAATTGTCTGGTCATTTGAGTTGTGGATTTGTTCCTTGGAAACATTTTTCACCTCCAAACTATTACCTGGCTTTGCTTTGCTTGTAATAATTTCTAAATCTAACATTTGGACAATTCTCTTCACTTATTTCCAACATTTTCCTCACATTGAAGAAAGCTTTTCCACCAACAGTTCAAGTATTTGAGGTGTTCAGTGCGCTCGACGTCACAGCTGATTTGGAAATGTTTTTCTTTTTTGAGGAATTCTGCTCGGGGTTGAATAATCCTCTTTGTGCCGCTTCTGTCTCTTTCAGACGGCTACAAAGCGACGACTGTCAGCTCATCAGACGACGACACTGATGATTCTTCTATTCCATCCAATGAAGAGCACAAGGTTAGCTACTCAGAATAATATCGTGTTGAGTTGGTCACTGTGCAGAGATAAACTGGAGTCATTCAGACGTATCACACGTCCAGTTGTTTTAAATCCTTTTGTCATTGTTCTAAATAGTGATACGGGTTTTTTTTACATACGCAAGCAGCGAAGATTTAAATTCAATTCAAGTTTATTTTTTTGTTGAGTTCAACACATTAAACTATGTTACATGTTAAAAACCCAAGTACAACTTTTGTTTGCTACTTTGGTTTTGGTTTTCTAGTATCAGTGGAAACACAAAAAAAAACTTGTCGGCAACATTTGAATTTTAGTTTGTCCTATAATTTTTTGTCAGTGATCACAGGTTTTATTTAAAATATGGTGTTTGGTTTTGTTAATTTCTTTATTGATCGTTTCTATTGTGCATACTGCCTACCAATATTACTTTTAAAATCATTGCGATGATATGTTTTCAAATATTTGCAGTGAGAGTTGTTCCTCACTGAAAGAAAAGCTGATCCATTTAAAATATAGTAACACAAAGTGCACTGGGCTTGAATGAGTTTGTGAAATTTTGGATCTGAAATGGTGTCAGCATGGTACTGGACCAGTCAGAAATGTGCTTTTCACATATATTTATTTACTTTTACTCATTTTTTCACAACAAATATAGACTAACTCTAGCTAAAATTAACCAGCTTAATGTGTACTGCATCTTACCAGATTCTTGGACTGTTATGTAAACTTTGCTTCAAACCAGTGTTTTTAAGATCATCTTCATCTTGTAGTGAATGCTCAGATTTGAACCGTTTTATTGTTGTTGTTTTATTTTCTACAGGAGATCATGGTCGGCTCCATGTATCAAGCAAAAATCCCACCAATAAATCCACATTTATCTGAGGAGAGAGGTGAAAAATGATTGTTTGTTGAGTAGACCTTTTAGACATTTTACCAGAAATATTTATTTGTAGATTCTGAAAATTAGAAACTTAGTGTAAAAGCGGAGACTGCTACGCACAGACCTGTCATCATTCTCATCGTTTCCATTTTTTTTTCTTAAATCCCAATTTTTCCTGCTTTCTCTGCCCCAGCTTACAACAACGATGACCAGTTGCTGTGGAGGCCCGGGGTTTTGCCTGTACAGGAAGTAGAGGAATTTTTGCAGAATGCACAGAGACTTGGTGGCCAGGAGGGGGCGGTGTGGACCCAAACTGCCACTGTCCAAGACAATGAGCAGGTACATCATCAGTGTGGCATTTTTGCTATTCACATCAGCACTGCTTGCAGCTGTAGGCGACTGCATTAAAATGTACAATACTGCTGGGATCATTGAGTTAATTTTTTTCGTCATGTGGAATTAAGTTTTGATTTCTGCCTTCTTTTTGGCTCAACATTCAGGCACTGTATGAACTAGTGAAATGCAACTTCAATGCAGAAGAAGCACTGAGACGGTTACGTTTCAATGTGAAAGTATTCAGTGGTAAGACTCTTCCTGTTGTCATGGATTACTTTTTTTTTGTTTTTTTTTCTTGTGATCTGATTTGTACGATCCTCTTCATGAAAACACCTCGTATTGAACCACATGGTTAAACCTGATAGCACTGTTAAACTTTGGCAGGGTTCTAACGTTTGTGACCATTTAGACCATTCGCTTAATATAATCTGCTTCCTGACTGGCCGTCAGCTTGGTATACGTTTTACATCTGCTGTATTCATTTGGAGGAAAAAGAATAACCTGTTTAACGGGTTTAAAAAAAAAAAATCCTCTCCGGCTGTTTTTCAGGAACTCATTCCAGACTTGTGGCATCACATAGAATTAAAAAAAAAGCTCTGTTTCAAAATTAATTATAGAAAACGAGTCTCATGTAAAGGAGATAAAATAACTCACTTTTACTTTATGAAAATATATACGCTTATAACAGGATGTTTGACTTTGTAACTTGTCGGACTGTATGCTTTAGGTCATTTACCGTTTGGGATATCAGTTTGTGCCCAAGCTTGATAATGTCTTCGTTAGCAATATTTATTTTTCGTAAATATTTTCACACGAGGTTTTTGTTGTGATGATGATGATGACATCTTTTTTCTTAATGTCACACTAGGAATCATTTTGTTTGAAGTAACGCCTTAAATATATCCATGGGTGCATCTCCTTCTAATCTTAATGCTGTGAATAAACCTATCAGAAGCTTTCAAAACCGTTACATCATCATCTCGGTTTTTCCAGGTTGTTTCAATGATAGGCTGCTTTTATGTAAACTGCTCAATTTAAAAAATAAAAATAACAAATTTAGAAAAAAAAAACCCTCACAATAATTCTGTCATTTTGCAAATATAAATAATTTTAGTAATCCTAACGGAGAAGCGGTGGAAATGTTAAGTAGTGTTTAGTACAAGAAAGTGAATTTAAAAATGTTGCACCGCTTTTATCAGTAGTTTCCACTGTAGCTATTCTTTAGCTATATTTCTATGGTACATGTACACTAAAAACATGTTGTTTTCTCCAAAGCCTGTGACTTTATCCTGGCACAAAACTTGAGACGTTTGTGTTGAGTTGTGACGCTCTAGCTTAGAAGTGTGCTGGTAGATTTTCAGCAGGAAGTGAATGATTGTTGTTATCATTAACATGTGCTTAACCTGAGCTAGTTTGCAGGATCTCAGTTCTGTGTGTGCCTACTTCCTTTAGAGGAGCTGTGTTCTTGGAGCGAGGAGGAGTGTAGGAACTTTGAGAATGGCTACCGTGTTTATGGGAAAAACTTCCATCTCATTCAGGCTAATAAGGTATTTGATCAAATGTAGAGCTTTTGATCCGTAATCTAGCCTCAAAATGTGACTGATTGTCTTAAATACCTGTTTCTAAAAAATGATTGAAACCTTTCTCTGCAGGTACGAACTCGCTCCGTCGGTGAGTGTGTGGCGTATTACTACATGTGGAAGAAATCGGAGCGCCACATGTTCTTCACCCAGCAGGCCACAAGGGTGAGCCGAAAAAAGTACATCATGCAGTCAGAGAACATGTGAGTACTTCTGCAGAAATGCTTTGGGTTAAATTGTGACGCTAATTTGTTTGTTAGTAAAAAAAACTGGAAGACTAGTTGTAATATTGGGAACATTTTTTCTATAAATTCATTCTTTTTAATTGGATTTTATGTGAAATGGTAGTGAAAAACTTGGAAGTGGGTAAAAATGTGACATTATAGCTTTGCTATAAAATTGGGTGTTGGAGGGGGGTTATAATAATTACTCAAATAGCTTGCCCTAATCATAATATATGACCAATAGGTTTGCCATGACCCCTCCTCTCTCTATTTCTCCCTCCCTACCACTATCAGTTACATCTGAGTGTGTGCAGCAACAAGTGAACTCTACCACGACGTCATCCGTGTCAAATGTGTGCGTACGCTTTGAAGTTGCACATAATTAGTGATTGTGCCTCTGCATTTTAGCGAGGACGGAGACCAGGATGGAGAGGGTGGAGATCTGGAGGGAAGCAACAATTCCTTGGGGTTACTGTCACAGATCTCAATAACCTCTGGACAAATGGAGTCCCGGTTTCCTTCAAGTACAAGTCTGGATCTGAACAAACAAGGTACGACTCAGGAATAGATCAGTAATTGAGCTGTGAAACTAAATTTGTTCTGAGGTAAAATGACTCTTTCTCACAGAAGGTCATTAAAACATGCATGTGATAATACTTAAGTATATACATGTTCTGCGGATCTACAGTGACGATGAACATTTAGTTTGAACTTTTCTAAAAAAGTTAGAGAAAACCTCCAGCATTAATGGAAACTTTTGGACTTTACTGTGCAGAATTCTTCAGTTTATTTATTTTTTTTTTGGCATTGAGATCACATCATTTGCTTCATCTTCATTATGTTTTGTTATGTCTCCCCACCTTTGTTTTCTCCCATCCTTACTGTCGCGTGTTGTTCTGTTTGTGCATGCCCGTACGCATGTCTGTGTTTGTTGGGTGTGCATGTTTGTCTGTGCACGGCTCATGCTGGCATTCTGCTCCAGAAGAAGAAGGCCGCCCCAGGCGCAGACGAACGCCCCGCTTTCTCTTAAAGCCATGACCTCCGTCCACACACGCCACAGAAAGCAGGCTGGGCCTGCAGGTAAAGAAATCAGGGTGAACAAAACGAACAAATAACTTGGCTCTTGTTGTTTACTGATCTGTTTTTAAGAAAGATTGCCACTGCAAAATTACAATAATTTCATGTGCATCAGTGTTTCCTCACACATTGTCACCAAAACCCAGTAACGCCCTTGATGGTTCTACATTTAGTTACTTTACAGAATCTACGAGCCTGTGTTCAGAGAGCTGCAGACTGTTGTCTCTTAGCGAATATTTATTTACTTCCTGGAAGCCTGAAATCTTTTCACTGCTCTCCTCTGATGATCTGCCTCGCTATTCCTCCCTCTTTTTTTTTTTTTTTTAAATGACTGGTAATCCTCTGATTGAAGTTAAGCAAAAGTATTTTTGTTTTAGTCATGTGAATTGGCGATCGATAAGTAAACTGAATTGAACTGATTAAAGTAACTTTAATTTGTCTTCATATTTGCGTCATTTGACAAAATTCTCAAAATAGACAAATTGCTTCTTTTCTTCCCCTTCCTAACATTATTGCATACAGTCTTTGAAAGGCTTTTGTTTTATTTTTGCTGTTATTTTTTTCCATTGAGATTTGATGGAATATTTTTATTTCATGATCCGTGAATCACAAACAGAGTAAGTGTCTGATGAGCCTCGGTGGTTGTACTGATCAGACGGGATCTGAATTTGTCTCTTTGTGCCCAGACGGTGAGCTGGTGATGAGTCTGTCCGAGCTGTGTCCCGACGAATGTCCTCAGCAGCTCTTCGACTGTCCGTTCTCTTACCCATCCGTGGACGAGCTCGGAGACGCCGACTCGGATCGCCCCTTAGCTCCGGTTCAGTTCCAGTCTCAGCCCTCTGACCAGTGCTCCGAGTGGGGCCGTGGAAACCCGCCGTCCCGCCTTGACGACGACGACGACCACGGCTTCCTGAACTCCTGCTTCTATCACCTGCAGATGCACGGCAGGCCCTTTGTTTCCGACGGCCCCGGTTGTGGCGCGGCAGGCGGTGGGACCCACGCCCCCCGCAGGCTGCCGGTGGAATTCAACCTTCCCTCCACCTCGGCTTCCTCGCCCGCTGTCCTCTCATCAAACTTCCAGGCGTTTGGCAGCCTGCTGCACCCCTAGCCCTTTTAACATTTTGGCAGAGCGTAACGTGCGCGAAAGAATATCGCCCGTTTACTCGCTCTGCAGACAGATATTAAATTGGCCAAACAGTTTTTACATCTGGAAAAGATGGAGCTGTTGCTCTGGAGGAGGCCTTACCATCAACGTCCGTCCGTTGTTGAATGCTGAGTGTTTAATTTATGACCGTCAACCATCGATGGAGTGTATATCTATTAATTACAATTTGTAAAAGCACAGTGTAGGCGATGAAAGCTGCAGACCAGTTTTCTAAATCGCATCCATTCTCTCACAGTCGTAACTTATTCAGTTTCTTTTTTCATTTTTAATCATCGTTATTCCCGGGAAGGAAAAGTTGGGCAAAAGAGCCAGCAACTCGTTTGTCTTTTCTTCTATCACTTTTATTGCTGCTGCTGTTGTTGCAGACGATGTTTCATCACACACATCAGACGCTCAGTCTTGGCGCCCCGCCTGTTGTGTTTAGGTTTTCTAGCAGAACTTTTTTCAAATTTACAATAAAACCTGTAACAAAATTGTATATACAGATTTGTTTTAAACATGAAGCCACAAAGGAGCTCTATAATTTCTTAAAGCTTCATTCTACCCATTTTAATAAGTTGATTAAATTGTACTTGACATGCATGAATCAACTGGCTGGAGCACTCGGCCAAATTTGACCCTGATTGTCAAGTCAAAACCTTTTTTTTTCATTTTAATAAATGCATAATATTGAGCAACACACACTATTTTCTGTCTACATGTGCATCAATCAACAACATGAACTCTGCTGCACTAGCCTGCATCAGCTTCTTTATCTGATTTTTTGGTGAATCGGATACAAATTAGGGAGCTATGCTTTAATTTTAGAAGTAGGGATACTGGAAAAAAATCTTATTGGTGCATTCTTTTCCTTTTTTTTTTTTTTTTTTTTACATCAAACGCAATATGAACTGGTTTATGGATCACTGTCTCCGTGTACAGTTTCAGTTCCTGCAAGATCATCGTGTACCTTGGCATATAATGAAGCGCTCATCCATGAACGGCTTCATGTTTTAAGGACGAAGCTGGATGAAGGATGAATGTTCTAGTCTGAGGTTCTCTTTTGCTTTGTTTTCATTTGGTTCACATTCCTTCGAGCCAAGGCGTCACCTGTCCTTGACTTCCAACCTGAACTTCTGCTTTCTGTCTGGGCTTTATTTATTACGAGCTGAATACTCCCAGTTTTCAACAACTCGAGTTATGCACGTTTGCTAATTGACGTTGGGATCGTTATTCCATCAGATTATGTTTCGGGCGTGAAACTACTCTGGTTTAATTGGTAACATAACACAGCTCTTGTTTTCAATTCCCTGCTGTTTGGTTTTTGAATTACAAAAAAAGCCTGAATGAAGCTAACTTTTTAAAAAAAAACATAAAAAAAACAAACAGCAGCACTCAGGAAATGTATGTAGAGTAAAAAAAATTGTTGTTCATGTCTGACTGGGACAAGCAATGTCTGTTCACTTTATTTGCTTATTTATCTAATAATAGTATTAAGAGTTAAAATGCCCTCTTTTTTTTAGTCATGTTCATATTGTTTATATTTTACGTGTTGCCGCATTTTTGCCGACTCTGAAAGCGCAAGAGGCTCCACAGATGAATTGGACTCACTTCGTCTGCCTTCACTCGTTTCTCATTTCCTTTTCTAACTGGCTGTATGATCCACTTTCAGATCAGAGTCCGTCTTTTTATTTGATTTTGTTTTTAAAAACAAAGGTGAAGTTGAGGCAAGACGGTGACGACAGGAAAAAAAATGAGCTGAAATCTTTTATTTCTCTTTGTTCTTATAAATCTATAGAGGTACATACATGTATTCAAATTATACTTTCATCATATTTCTTTTTGAATATATTTTGTAAATAAAAAATGTGAAATTAAACTTACCATGTAAACATTAAACTGTAGTGTTATTTAAATCGATCTGAAATGATGTCATCTGATCTACTTGCAGTGTCCTGGTATTTGCTTTATATGGTCCCTTTGCCTAAAGAGGTTAAAAAGAATGGAAAATGATTTCTTTTTGCAGAGATAGCAATCACATTTTAAACCAGTTTCACCATTCAGTTTACTTCAGTAAGACGATCAGAATCCCACATCTTGGTTTGGCAATAGAAAGTTAGAAACGTTCAAGAAAGTTTTAGTCCCATCTGAAAATAAAATAACCCAAGATCAATATTCTGCCGCTATGTCTCACTATGTCTGACATTTTTCTGGTGTTGCTTCATGTTGTTGATTTAGAAAGGTGCTCATCCTGGTTTCATCATCACGAGGTTTAGAGACGACCAAAGAGGCCTGGATGCGTCTTTGGATGATTTCTGTGCAGAGAATACTGCAGGTTGTTTTTCATGAGTAACTCAAACAGCATTCGTCAAAAACTATCCTGCGGTTCCTTTAGTGTTGCAGTTGCTATCTGAATGATCTCCCTCAACAATTTTCCGTTTGGTTTTTTTGCAATGTGACCATGCCAGATTTTTACTCATCGTTTTTTCCACTGCGTCATGAAACATTGACGATGCCGAGCAACGTGTGCAGCGTGTGGAAAGAGAATTTTAACAAATTGGAACAGGCTGGTTTGGATGTATTTTCTTCTTGAACGTATTAAATCTTTTGCTTGTGTACTCAGTTTATATTTAGCACTGTGTCACTTTCTAAAGCATGGAGAGAATCTTCAATATATTTTAGTTTTTTCTGTCTCACTGACTTTGATTCAGAGCTTGGTACTGATGAAACAAGTGGACCTGGAAGCGCAGACTTCAAGTCTGGCTGCGCGAAGTTGGCAAAAAGATGCGCAAGAACAACATGTCTGTATTTTTACGTCAGTTTTGACTGAGCGAGCAGAAATGTGCTGCTTGTTGCTCCCGGTCTCAGACGTCAGATTCCTTGAAAACAAACAATCCTGTTTGTCAACAAGCGTAGCAGTAAAACAGGAACTATAAAAACAACTTCTTCAGTGAAAAGAATGTCGGTGTATCAGAGCCGAATAAAACGCTTGTCTTCTGAGTTCATCTGGCCTTAATTAGTTACTTTGGCAATGTTTTATTTAAAAATAAGAGAGAATTTTGCTTTGATGCCAAGTGGGAATAATTCAAGAAATCTCCTGAAATAAACTGGTTTTATTTTCAGCACACCAGCTTAGGACAAAATTAAGTACCTGGAGTGGTCTAGTCAAAGACCCTTCCAGACCGTCGTTCTTGAAGAGAAGGTGGACAAAATACTTCCACATAGAGAAGTCGGTCAAATTCTCCTGCAGTGATGTAAAAAGCTTATTAATGGCAAAATGCAACATATTGATGGCCCTTCAGCAAATAAGCTTAACATTTGAAATTTTGTTTTTTATTCCAGTTATATAGTTATATATATATATATATATATATATATATATATATATATATATATATATATATATATAAAATTTGTTCTGATCATCTGAAATGAGAACAAATCCATAAGAGGACAAGAACTTTTTTTTTTTTACAGGCAAACATCAGAGCTTGTAAAGGGCTTCACGCTTCTATCAGAAACAACCACAAGGGGGCAGAAAAGTCTCAGTTTAAACTAAACTATTTTCATCCTCTTCTTACCGCCTTTATTCTCCTGTAAATGTTACTGTTTAATCCGCTTCACGCAACCCTTCACGCAGTTTGAGTTCAGGTTATTTAATTCACTTTGCTTAATGTGCAGAAGTCAAATGAAAGTTGCAATTTCCATGTGTGGAAGATTATCTGCTTAACTCCACGGTGCTGAACTAACATACTTGAAGGGGATAAACATGGTGCTTCTCATGCAAACAGAATCAAGTGTCAGTGCACACTTATCAGTCCAGGCTTCACACACACGGCTGGATGCAACGAGCAAATGGTTGCTGCTGAGGGGGGTCATTGCCTGCGGGGCAGCAGGGTCACTGAGGGCTGGAGCCATGCTGTTAAGTCATGCTAATTCTGGATTCTCAGTCCGCAGGCTTTTTAAGGCTCCCCTTTTATGACGGGGAGGGAAAATAGTGTCTTTTAATTTTGTTCAAACCGCAACTGCAGCTCTTCGCAAAAGAGCACCCCGCAAACCCTGACCCGTTTGGTCGTGTTGCAACCTTAGCTTACGATGTATTTTATTGCGATTTTATGTGTCGGACCGACACAAAGTAGTGCGTGTTGTGAAGTGGAAGGAAAATGACGCAGGACATTTATTGTTAATTTTGTTTTTCAAAAAAAAAAAGCCTAAATGTCAACCGCAACGACAGCTGCAACTCTTAGGGGTCGGTTCCTACAACCTTCACATATCTAATGACTGAAAAATGTAAATTTCCCCGTCCGTCTTTTGCTTGAGCTCAGTCAGATTGAAAAACATCGTCTCCCTATGTGTTGACTTTGTCTCGCGACAGATTCTCAATCAGACTTGCATCTAGACTTCTATGAATCTCAGTCACTGCCACTGCAGCGCTGACTGAATGTTTCGGGTCGTTGTTCTGTGAGAGCTTCAAGCTCTCAAAGTCTTTTGCATCTTTAGTCTAACTGGTTGAGCCACGCCCTCTGTTTAAATCAACGTAACGCCTTCCCTGTGTGTGCTAAAGGATGTTTCCACACAGCACGATGCAGCCACCGCCGTGCTTCACACGTGGGGCGGTGCGCGTCGGGTGTGTGAACTGTGCCCGTTTCGTTACGCGTGTCGTTTCTTTCATGGAGTCCAGAAGCTTCTGTTCTGAGTAAAACATCTTCCTCCATGCTTTGGCTGTGTTCACCACATTTCTCGTGGCAAACGGCGAATTACACTAATTAAGGATTCGTGCCCCTCCCCCACAAAGGACGTATTAAAATTGTTTTCCTGATTCAGTTGTGTGGAGGCTCCAGCAACATGCCTCATGCTGACAAACCGACTTTATTAACCAGCTGGTGACCTTTGTCTGGGTCATCACAAAGCAAAGAGTGTGCTGTCTTCTGTCTGCAACTCCTCAGGGTTACCCCATTCCTGACTCTACGTAAGGCAAGGAGGATCTCGGTAGGGATAAGAGATCAATTGGGTTCAAATGAAATGTTGGGATATTGTTTTATAACCCAGTTCTGCTCCCCAGCGTTCTCCCTGGCCTGTCTGCTGTGATGCTTCGTCTTCAGGATGCTGCTGGTCCATATTCTCCAGCAAACCTGCAGACAGACAGACAGACAGACAGACAGACAGACAGGTTCAGTCCATCGGTGTTGGAACACGGATGGACTCTCTTTACTAATAAAGTGACTTTTCAAGTACATTTTATTTATAGGGAACAGAGTAAATGGGGCTGGAGACAAACACATACCAGACTTTTAAGGTCTCTATTGTCTATTGTCGTCCTTTATGTCAAATCATACAAGTGATAGAAAACCAGCAACAAACTGCTTAGTTCTGTCACAATATGACAGCACAATCCAGACAAGCTAGTTCAGGGGGAGTTTGCCTGACCTTTGCCTCCCTTCACTTTTGACTGCTGATTTAATCCAGCTTGCAGCTCTCAGATTCCTCCTCCCCTCCGTTTAAATTGTCTTTGCTTCACTACTTGAAGTGAGGAGAGAAAAGCTGGGACGCGTTCTCCTACGCTCCCTTGGTCGCTGTGCGTAAAAAGGTGGAAAAAAGAAGGCTGAAGCCAAGAGGAGGTGGAGGAGGAGGAGGAGGAGGAGGAGGAGGAGGAGGAGGAGGAGGAGGAGGAGGAGGAGGAGGAGGAGGAGGAGGAGGAGGAGGAGGAGGAGGAGGAGGAGGAGGAGGAGGAGGAGGAGGAGGAGGGACCAGCAGCAGCAGCAGCAGCAGCAGGTCGGCGGTGTGAGCGAACACTCCAGACTCGGGACTCAGATTCCAGCGCTGAGGAAAGTTGCAGGCTCTCGTCGCCGCCTAGGATTCTTCCTCCGGAGCAGTAATGCGCACCCAGGGGCGCCTGATTTCAGAAAACTCGCCCCGCGTCTGCCGCTCAGAAACGCACCGCGAGTGGTCCAGAGGAATCACGCACCTCTGCGGCCAGAGCCGACGCAGGTAGTGGCAAAGGAAAGGATCCCGGAAGAGCCAGTTCTGCAGGTTTCCTTCAATAGATTTATAGCTCTGATTTCAAAGCGGGAGGACACAAATGCACTTGCTTACTCTTTTGAGCAAGTAGATATTTCTAAGTTTTTTTATTTTTATTTTTTTTAAGTTTGTTTTTTAATGGAAAAAAAGAACATGTCCGACTTTATGAAGAAGTGGCTGTGCGTGGCGATGGACGTGGTGTGCGTTCTGCTCGGTAAGTTATGAAAACAAACTTTCAACGCGTCACTCTGGTCTGCGCTCATTTTATCGGAGGCTTGGATTTCGCTGCTGTCAGCAAATCCTCATCTGCGAGGCACATCTCTTCACTCTGGTTGCAGATCCTTTCGACCAGTTTGTAGTCGTTCTGCCCCGGTTACGGCAGCAGCGGCGCTTTCTGAACTGATGTTGGCAAATTGGTCAAATGCGAGTAAATCAAGAAGCGTCTTGTGCCAAAACGACGCGAGTGGATTCTTGCAGATCTCTGCTGGACGTGGTTCAGGCAGTTTGTAATTAAAACAACAACAAAAAACGCCCCCAAGCTGTAAAGAGCTCGCGTGAACTTCGATATTTATTTATGGAAATTCGATATGCATGTGTGCACCGCGTCCTCCTCATTTGCCTAAATATTTTGTCTGCCAAGAATCGACTCAAGGCATGCTGAATCGATTACTCGTCAGTTTTTTTTTTGTTTGTTTTTTTTTGTTTTTTGGCTTCCGCTCCAGCCCAGCGCATGGCTGTTTTTCGGACTATACAGACAGATGTTATTAATTAATTAATTAATTTATTTATTTATTTTTCCTCTTTAATGAAACAAAGTTTTAAAATAGAGGTGAAGGTAATCGTGATGGGATTCGGGGACGAAACTCAAAATGGAAGTTTGACCAAAACCTTAAGATTTAGAAAACAACAACAAAAAAAGGACTTAAAATGCTCTGAAGCAACGAACCGGGAGATGAGTTTATAATTCCTTTAACACTGTGGGGGGAAAAAAAATGATAAGAAAAGAAAAGAAAGGGAAAATAAATAATAAAATATACATTAATTTATGATGGACGTATACGATGAACAAAGAGGTGAAATCCTTTCAGCTGCCCCACTGTGATCATACTTTGAGATACTGTTTTTGTTTTTGTTCAGTTTTTCTATTTATTCATTTATTTATTTATCTGGGTTCAGTTGAGCAGTGATGTGCGGTCAGATCCTTTCACTTAAGTTATTCCCTCTGTAAGATAGTGCTGTGGTGAAATTGTACCAACTCAGGAAATAATGCATTCTCCAAATATATATATATATATATATATATATATATATATATATATATATATATATATATATATATATATATATATATATATATATATATATCCGCTGCCATTTCAGACTGCTGTTCTAAAACAGTGCAAAGCATATTCACAGCTTCTCCTGTTTGCTGATTGGCCTGGCAAAAACAAAAAAAAAAAAAAAAAACTGCTGGAGATAATCAAAGTCAAGGGGAGAAAGCACACACGGTGCTGGTCGTGAGAACGTTTTTCCGAGCGGAATCTCACAGGAAGTGGATGGCCAGGCTCGAGGTCAACTTGTGATAATTAATTATGTTGAATTTCACTTGGAAACGAATGCCATCATTTCTTTTGAGCTCTGATCGGATCAGAGTTAGTCGAGCATCTCCTGGTTACAAGTCAGAAATCCAGAAATCCAAAGTGTTGATCTCCATTCTGTGCTTTCGAGCACTGCAAGAGCACGTTCATAAAAAGACAGTTTCTTAGAAAACTATATATGCATATATATAAACAAGCAATTTTCAACAAATTATTTTTTTTGTGTGTGTTTCCAAAATGAGACAAAGTGTTGAAAATAATCTGTTTAGTGACAGTCCCACTGGGATATGGAAGAATACAATCGACTGGATGATTCTTTGTGACTATCTGGGTTGAATAATCATATATTCTCTTTGAATATCTCAAACTTTACATGTACTTCCGTTATTTTAGCTTTTATACTTCACCAAACAGCCCAAAACTTGCCTTGATTTCTAATCAAACTGTAATGTTTACTCTTTCCACCAAAAGGCTGAAAGTCACATTTTTAGATTTCTTAGTGTTGTGATTAATAAACCAGGGTAAATAAAACAATACTCATGCAGACAGCTGGAAGTAGAAGTTGATGTTTGTGCACAAGAGTCACATGTCTTGTGCACGTCAAGAGCGCCAACCAATGGCGAGTTTCTGTAGACGTATCTTTTTCTTTAACTGTGCAAAACCAGAACAGTCTCCACCACAAAGATCATGACTAAAGTGTCTCACAATATTAAATCCAGAGATGAATTAATTTCTGTGTCTGGAACGGCACAATTAGAAGCAGATTTTCAGTGGACATGTTTGTTTGTTTTAACAGTATGTGGTTTTCATGGCTTTTCCCTTTTACATGTTTATTCGGGCAATTTGCGTCAAACATTTTAATGCCTCAATAATGAATGGATTGCAATGACAAAAAATTGAAACAAAATTCTGGAAAAAATTACTCTGAAAAAGCGTGGCATTTTGAATTGAAACTGTTCAGTTCAGCGGCGCTTTTTGTGCCTCTGTTTAATGAGATGTAAACCATCTGGAGGGCACATAAACAGCTTATTCTGGTGGCTTTCAACGCACTTTTATTTGCTCTGCAGTCATATTAGGCTTCAAACTCAGGGCTACTCTAAAACCACAGGTTTTATTGGGCCTAATTTTGACTTTAAAGAACATTATGTTGGATTATCCAACTTGAAACTTTGAAACGCAGAATGACTAAAATAATTGCACCAGAACCTCTGACTGAGTGAAGCTAGTGGAGATTTCTGCCATATTTAAATGATTTCATACACAAACCTTTAGTGTAGCCTATGAAAATGCTATGAGAGAACAATTTCCACCACCCTATTGGACAGATATAAGAATGTAACCTTTTATTTGGTTGCTTTATGCAGACTGTAGATCTGCAAACTGCTGCAAAGCTGAAATTTTAAAGTCAATTTAGTTGAGGAACTCTTTGAACCCAAAGTTAACCCAAATACTTCGTTTATGCAGCAGAAGTTTTCCATCAGATGGTTTTTCCTGGCCTAGTAGAGCTAAGATGTTTGGTGTTTGCCATTGGTCTATTTCAGACAAATGTTTTATCCACTGTCTGTTAGTTCATCCCTTTCTCCCTGTTTCTTTGGACGAAGATAGCAATGATGCTCCACATCCGTAGCTTTTTAATGGTTTCCCGGTGTGGAAGTGAAGTGGTTGGGACCGCAGATATTTTCCGAACACGTCCGGTATTAGCGTCTGGGTTGGGCCGGACAGCCCGGGTCCGGCTCCCCGTATCCCACCCTTTATTTTTCACCCCACTTCCCTTTTGCCACCCACGTCACCCACCCAGGCAAACACCGGGCCAACCAACCTCAAGCTTACATGAGGTCGTCCCTGCTGTGTAATAACTGCTCGACGGGTCTTGTAATTAGGCTGACCATTAACATAAACAAAACCTGGGTTTTGAATTGGGGGTTGGAGAGTTTTTCATTTTCCTGCAGTCCAAGATTGATCCAAGATGATCCGAGATTACCTCCAGCTTTGTTGTTTGTCTCCAGGCCACTTTAACAGTCTTTTGTTGAGAAAGCCAGTAGCTTTGATAGCGATTTCTTGGCCTGTTCTTTGATAATCACACCCTTTCCTGTCGAGATCAAACTAACAGCTAGTGATGACACATGACTGGATTATCTGTTGTCTGCTTAATAATCTTACGGTAACGTACACAGTGAAAGGTTGCAGTAGAACATTGATCTTGACTCTCTTCGACTTCTAAGTTGTTCCTTATCTGCCCGTCCTGCCGTCTTACTTGTTGTCAGGTTTGTTTTGAAGTCGTCTCTCTCTATTCCTCCCCTTCTGTCGTTCCTCAGCATACATCCCGTCCCTCTCTCATGTCCCTTGTATGCGTGAGTATGTGCTCACAAAGAGGGCGTGGGCCCACAGCACAGAGAAGACAGACGAGCTTCAGCCTCTCCCTGCCCACAGCTCAAGGTCCTACAGATGCAGCGCCACAGGTGGAGGAGTCAGGGAGCGATGAATTGCTGCGTGACTCAGCCTCTGCAGCCATTGTAAAAGATGCTCTAATTGTTGTGAGATCAAATCTCCTCTAGGCCACTTCCCACATGCATCCCTTTGTGTTTCCATGAGTGCATGCTTTGTTGCGCCATTATGTATAGTGTGACAAACCTGTTCCTTCAGATATTTCTCTTTTTTTTTTTCTTTTTTTTTTCATTTTGCTGCATGAAATTTAAACAAATGAGCCTTTCTAAGTGTGTTATGCTGTTAAGTTTATTATTTTCCACGTGGCACAAGTATTCTGGTTGTTTGTGATTGTTCGACATCGAAGCTGTTTCTGCGTTTCTCGGAAAGCAGGGCCGGTCATGTGGCTTTGTTGGGAAGACTGATTGTCCTGCGTTCTCAGAGAAAAGGCAGTGAGGATGCATTGTGGGAATAGTTTTCCTCAGGGGAGCAACAGTCATGGAAACTGGATCTCAGACAAACAACCAAAGTTCCCGAGATTTTTTTATTTTTTTTTAAACAAAGTTAATATTGGGTGGTCCGAAGAACAAAAGTTGCTGGCCAAGCCTATTTAAGCGTGGATTTAAATAGCAGATCTTTTCTTTTGTTCTGCATTACTGTTCCTGACCAGCAGGTGGCAACTTCTCAGATTTCCAGATCTCTAACCTGGCTTTTGAGTCTGAACTTGGCCATCGCCTTCTTGTGCAATTATGCTTTAAAAAAAACAAAAATAAAAACATTTCACTTAGAGCACAGCAAATAGCTGGACAAGGGACAGCTAAACCTGCTCCCACTGAGTTAAGGATCTGATCGTCAAACTTGGACATATAGATATTATTAAGGTCGTGCTGTGCCACACGGCAAAAGGGAAAAATTGTGAAAGTACGACTCAAAACCACGTCTCAGTAGTATGATCATTCTGTCTAATCTGAATTTGATCGAGCCTCAGACATGTAAACTAGTTAACTTTCTCCCTGTCAGTTCAAAACCGGGTCGTTTCTGTAGCTACTTAAATTGTAAAATACACGCAAAGGAAAGTGAGAGAATATCTAGGATTTCTATTTAGTTTTCATTTTCTTATTGACATCTAACTGAAATGATGTCGTTGAGTGGGACGTCAGCGGCTTGTCTGCGCTCAGGAAAGCAGCGAGATTCTTCTGGAGCAGAGTTTTGTGTTTATAAGCTGATAAACAAGCTCGCCAAAGTTCAGCAGTTTTTATTTATACCCAGCTCTTTGTTCAGAGTCTCAAAGTGCTGACACGAAGCTTTGACAACTGGAGTCAGAAAGTCCGTTTGTGGTTGCGTCTAAACGCTTTCTTGTGCTCAGTGTTTAGGTGCTGGGGAGAAACATCAGCTTGTTCAAAACGTCGGTTTACACGGACTACTTTATCTTCCTTTGGCTGGCGTTTTTACTGGAGCTCTTTAAACAATCGTCCTCTGCAGAACCGGCGGGATGATCGGCTCCAATTGCTCTCCGTCTCACTCAAACAGCCCTTTATAACAGAAAGCACTTAAGCACTTAGCGTATGAAAACAAAAAAGCATCAAATCGTTTTTTTTTTTATTGTTTTCCAAAACGTTGGTGAAAATGGCTAAAACGTTTTTAAATGGATCCCAGTTGATGAAGCCAGAGCTTGTTTTGTTTGGTAGCTCAGGCCAACAGTACAGTGGGTCTGCACTGTCTTTGTCAACTTAATAAAACATGATAGTAGAACATAAACAAAAAAAAACTTCAGCGACAAGTTGATATTTATTGATCATTGTCGTGAGCACGAATAAAATGCAGATTATTGTTTTGTCATTTTTAGCAAACGGTTCATCTCATCAGCCCATTTGATGAAAAGTTGCTTTCAATACGGCTGAAAACAATACTGTGTTGTTCAGTCGTCTATAGTTATAAGTGATGGAAAACTCAACTTCTTTTACACTAAAAAAAAGGAGATAAATCTTTCGATAGTCAGCAGTGAGTTTTTGGTTTTTTTTTAGAAAATTTCAGAGGTGATCACCATGCAGTGCACTTTCACACACCACAGCGACTCTAATCTCCTCCTGCAGACCATTCTGGTTTAGGAATAAACCTGTGTGGCCTACTTCTTTGATCCCCTCCAAAGCCAGACTCTTTGATTGCTGGGACAGATTTTTACTGCTCTCGCACTGGTCTATACCCACCTTGCCTGTAGCTCTGTGTCTCCTTCTGCTCCGCTTGCAGCAAAGCACGCGTAAAAACGATGGACGGAGCCAGGCACTGGGATTAAAAAACAAAGAACGGGCCGTGGCGGCAGCAGGATTTGGTGTGACCGGTGAGGCTTGGGCGTTCCTCGTTCGAACTGGAATTTCAGAGGCCAACACAGACAGAGGTTGTAGATTCAGCACATGCCTTCCACATGAGTCAGTCCTGGGAGACGGTTGGAGAGAGACGGAGAGAGAGAGAGAGAGAGAGAGAGAGAGAGAGACAGAGAGAGAGAGAGAGGGAGGGTTTGATGTTTTCTGATTGCAAAATGACTTGAGAAGTACAATGTCACCTGATGCTTCATTCACTGTTACGTCCTGTTGGGAGGAAGATGCAGAACGGATAAGAACAAGAAGTGTTGTGCCTCGATCAGTTCTTCTCCTTTCGCCGAGGAATCTGGCAAGGAGAAGTTAAAAAAGGAAGAAATGGCTTAACGCGAGAAGGAGCGAGCGTAGCAAGGAAAGGGGCAAACAAGAGAAAAGAAGCCTGACGGGGGGAAACAAAATCCAGAAAGAGGAAACCCATTTAGTGACCTTCATGTGGAAAAGGCAGGAAATGAGAGTGGAGGGAGTCAGATTGAAGGATGAATGTTCCAGCTGTGACCCTGAAGGAAAGCCTTAGATGAAGCAGGGCAACCCCGGGGGCATGGGAACAGCCCTCTCACACACACACACACACACACACACACACACACACACCCACACACACACACACACACACACACACACACACACACACACACACACACGCCCACACACATACCCAAAGATATTGAAATTAGGTCAAGTGAAAACCCAGACTACAGGTTTTTCAAATGAAAGAAAAGTAATTGTCACGCAGGTGCAGTCGCTTACGTCAGAGGAGTATATGCGTGAGTTGCTATGAGCCACTGTAGCAACTTTCAGATCAACATGGCGGCTTGACTCGTGACGTCCCCCCCCTCTCTGTTCTCTGAAAGGAAGCAAGGCAGTGAAGTGGATATGAGAAGGAGGACGAGGAAGGAGAAGACGGGCGAATAAACAGAGAGAGGATGTGAGAAGCCTCTAGTTTGGCTCACGTTTGCGATTGTGGTCCTGGATAATTGCACATCCGTCAGCTAAATAAAGCAGCACCCATTGAGGCAGCTATATTTACACCAGAAGAAGAAGAAAGCATAACTTGACGTTTGTTGAAGGCGTGAAAGAGAAAGCCGAGCCCTCCTCGGCTCCTAAACTTATTGTTGGTGAGCTTTAGGGATTGTCCACCTTTGTAAAGATAAATTCTCTGGGATTCTAACGGAATAATTTGATTTTTATACCAGAATATTTTACAGATGACTAATATTTTGCATGTTTTGTTGTTGTAGATTTACGAAAAGCAAAAATAATAATAATAATGTTAAAAGGTTTAGGATTTCTCACAAAATTATGGATGTTTTACTAACACTAAAAAAATGAAACGAATGCAAGAACACATCAATATTTTCACTTTGAGTTGTTTTCAAGTTCCTAAGATCTTTTAGTGTAAACTTTGCACTAGTCTGAGAATGTGTTTACTTTTCTCCAAAACACTTTTCATACGAACTCTTTTTTTTTTTTCTTTTTCTGTCAAAAGCTGAGAGTGTTGCTATAACGCCATGTCAGCACAGACATCCTGCTCCAGCATCATTCTCTGATTTCACCCATGGGCTCCGATGAAGAAATGGACCACACTTCCCATGAACACCTTCTAAACATTTAATCTCGGAGTAAAACCGAGATGCCTCTTCACCTCGGATCGACTGATCTGCAGCCGTCTGAACAAAAAGACGTGTTGTCTTCAAAAGAGAAGCCAAACTCTTTAAAGGGTGGCTTTTTAAATTTCAGTGGGTTTCACCCCGCCACTTCAGACGGACTCTTATTAAAATCTTCAGACGGTAGATCAGGTTTCTGACCGCGGTTCAGTCTGTCAAAGCAGGATAAAGACCTCCACCTGCTGCGCCTTCATGCACGCGCTACAGAAACATTTGGCTCTGAGTTTAGTCTGAATCAGACAGAGTTGCTCTTTAAAGCTGAGGCAGCCCTTCAGAAATGTCCGTTTGGGTTGTGGGATTGTGTCGCGGTGCAACGGAGGCCCATTCTGTGTGCCAGTGGGTCTATTTTGGTCTGCGATTTGTGTATGTCTGCGTTTCAAGAGACTGGCTTGTTTGTTCTTATGCAGATATTATCCACAGGGGTCCAGCGCTTTTGAGAGACGCTACACACGCGTGAACACACACCTTCAGGGCTTACCACACCAGCAGTGTCAAGAGTCTTTACATCATTTTCGCTCAGCCTTTTTAATTAGAAGCAAACTTGTAATTTATGACTTACAAACTGAAGTGTGACACGGAGGTGCCTAATGTACAAACGAGAATGAAAAATGATTTTTTTTTTCACAACCCCGGGGAGAATATTTAACGCCAGACGTCTTGACTTCACCGTGTCTATAAATGGTGTTGCTAACGGAGAAAATCCATGTTTTGCTAAGGGGATTTATTAAGCATTAAGGGAACCAAAACAAGCATTAGCCCATGACTTACTGGGGGAAAAAAAACACATTTTCAAAAGTTGTTCAGACTTTTGTGAGCTTGATCTGTAGAAAAAGTTAGCATGTTTCTGCAGACAGGTTCATTTCTTTGAAGCTTTTCGCTTTCCTTTTCCTGCCTAGTGATTAATGGCTCCAGCCTAGCAGGTTTTTGAAGTCAAGCAGCTATGCTTTGTGTTGCCTAAAATGTCTGTTTTTCTCAGCGACATGGTGTTATTTACCATGCTGTAATAATTATAAACAAACACTTGTATTGACTTTGCTTGCATTGGTCGCTCTTACACTAACCTTTTAAAACTTGCTGATTTAATATCTGGTCAAACAAGCATTTCCTTTTTGGCTTACCTTCCAGTTTCAGCTTGTTTTTGTTATGTCAGTGCAAACATCCCTCAGTGCATTAAAAAAAAAATGTTTTGGCTGCTGGAGAGCTGTATGTCAGTCAGAAACTTTTTTTTTTTTTTTTCCTTGTCACAGTGTGCCTCGTGTGTTCTCGTGACATATATTAAGAGCAAACATACGTTCACATCCACCTATGCAAAAAGAAATTATTTTATCTTTCCAAAATTTACATTTAGAACTTTTGGGGCACTTGAAATGGAGTATAATTGAAACTTGCATCTTGTGTTTTGCATTTAAATGTCTGGCAATCTGTAAAACAAACTAATGTTTTATCGCAGCATCATAACCTCATATGGATATTATTATGATCATTATGGTGAATAATGATTTATTTCATTTTATTACATGTGTTTACTGAATAGAGAAAATGTCCAACATTTTTACTCCTGTTTTTCAAAATTAATTTATGCTTATTGATAACCTTAACAGGTTCCATGGAATAAAGGAATTTGGTATTATATTAAATAAGCCCTCAGCTGAAATATCAGTGAGTCGTGTCAAAGTGGAAAGAAGGACAGGTATCGGTAGCATGACGTTGCTGCAAACTCCTCCGTCTGCAACGATTCTCGTCAGAACCAGAGGATATTTACTGAAGATTTACGAGTAACAAAATCCTTTGAAAAGGTAAATGATAAAAACGTGAATGTTTTTGGGTGATTTGCTGTTAGAACTTTCATAGCAGGTTCATAAAACACAGTTCATGATGTGCTGGAGCAGAGAAAACTGAAGTCAATTACTGCACAATTGCTGGTGAGCGAGTTAAATACAAAACTCGCTTACCTAATGTGGGTGGCGTACCGCTGATTAAAAACGATTCATGTAATATGCATATGCATGTCCAAATAGCTTTGCCCTATTGCTTTGCCCTTACATGAAATTGGTGACATTATTTTATTATAAAAATACTTGGCAATAAATTACAAGCTTATTTTGGGGGGCGAATAATAAAATCCCAATAAATTTGGGTAACTTGTCAAATGATCTGTGTACAGTTTTTGCAGCTATATACCTTTTGAAGGTTGAAGGGTGTGTCGACTTTGTAATACATGGAATTTGGAAAGACAAATGGGGCTCACCTAAACATTCCTATTTGTATGATTCGGGTCTTTATGAAAGTTTAAAGCAACTAAGCAAGTCACAGGCAGTTCTACTCGATTCGTTTTAAGGCTGTTTACATTTTGTTTACCAGACGTACCTGGAGCACTTTATTCATTTTCTGAACACTGCCATTGTGTTTAAACACTGTGAAACTAGATCACATACAGTTACTGTCATAACATCATCCTGTGGAATACATTTCATCTGGGTCTGATGTGAAACTTTGCACGAGAAAATGAGCTAATCTTCTTTATAGCTTTCTCCGCTCAGTCCAGCTGGAAGCAGGCTGCAGGATGCAAATGAACGAGCCGCCTTCCAAAAGCCACATCAGTAAAATCTACATCAAGGTTCCCTCCTGCTGCGCCTGAAAAAGGGGCTTAGCTAAATACTGCAGACTTGACTAAACATTGGGATGTGGTTGTTTGAGACAGCATTTTACTGGTTCCATGAGGAAAGTTTTGGGAAATTTACAACCTCACAGTCACACATCTACAACACGGCTGGTAAACGTGCAAACCGGGTTGCAGTTCTCGTGTTGCTGTAGGTGGTCGATGTTGCAGCTGCCGTTTGCAAGAAAGTGTGGTTGGTTTTAAAAAATGAAGCGGCAATGTGGAGTTTCAGATGTATGCAGACTAAATTGAGGTTTCCACAGTAATTTATGGTTTACAAGTGGTTCTCGTTTCTTTGCTGGGATATTAGATTTGAGTGTCGAATGATGGTTAGACGGTTATCAGTGAAACAAGAAATGCTTGTGCTTAATCCCAGTCCAAACTTTTCTTTGCATGTTCCTCTCAGCTCCAACCTCCGTCCATGTCTAAACAAGATTAAGAGGCTGTGAGAGACAGATACAAGAGTATTTTACTATTTTATAAGCTCAGCTACTCTAGGATTCAGTTATAGTTTTGTGCCTTTCATTCTGTTAAGCACCGTATTTGTTCTGTTAGCAGCAAAAAGCTTCTTCTGTATTTTGTCTTGATGATGTAAGAGAGAAATGATGACCCTGCTCTTCTCCTGTAGTGTGGAAATGCAAAACATCCAACTAAAGCCTCAGTCTGTGGCTTTTTTTATTATCACTAAATGAATCCATTATTGCACTTGCAATGTGTGACGAACCAGAGAGGAAATTTCTAATATCCTGTTTTTCTAAAACTAGCTTTTGACTAATTGCTGTAAAAGGAAATGGGCAAATAACTTTCTGTGGCTTTCCGCAATTTATTTATTTATTTATTTATTTTTGCCTCCCGGAGAAAAAGTCCATCAGCATTAATTCAACAGGAAGCGTTATCTTTAAAGCTGTTTGTAATTGTTCTCCACGATAACAATTGAGGAGAACAATATTCGCCAAAAGATGCATTAGCAGCTCTTGGAATCCATTTTTGATGCGAAACAAACAAGCCTTCTATTTAAATCTTTTTTTTTTTTTATCCTTTTGTCTCGCCTTAAAATGGAAAAGACGGCGACTGGTCATAATAGGACAAATCAGGAGCTGATGCATCGAAGGCCTTTTGTATATTGGAACCTAAAAAGTGAGCCGTGCTTTAATTTGGCACTATTTTTTTTTTATTTTTTTTACATTTGGGCATCCACTGAAAATCTTAAAACTATTTTATTGCGTAACATCTCTAATAGCTTTTTGGTTTTTATATAAGTACAGCTGCAGTGTTTCATTTTAAACACTGCAGCTGTGTCTGCTGCTCTTCAAATAAAAGAAGAGCAGCAAACTCTTCAAATAAAAATAAAAGACAATTCACACCACTCTAATTAAGCCTCATGTTGTGCTGCAGCTTAATTTCTTAATATATAACTAAAGAGAGCGCAACCCAGTTGTGTTGAAGTGGCAAATTAGGAAACCAGTGGGATTTTCTCAACTTTACAAGTGCAAATAAGTTGTTAATTGCTGCAGCTGTCACTGCTTTTTTTTGTTATGTGTGGTAGTTATATTGAATTATGAGGTTAGGGTTGGCAAGGAAGCTCTGACTTGAAAGATGCCATCATCTGCTGTGGGCATAAGTGGATGGAAGTGGTCAGCATTCACACTCCAGATGGCTGTTGTGTTTTAAAGAAGACAGAGCAGCCTGCAGTTCACATCAAATCCTGACTCGACCATCTGAATCTCAGAGTCTCGTCTCATCAGACAATGTTTTCCTCTGATATCGACAAGAACTTTCTCGGCTCACCTGCCACTCAGCAGATATTTTCTCTTTTTCGTACCACTCTCTAAAGTCAAGCAATGATTATTAATTAAAATCCCAGATTAACAGTTTCATTTGGCGTTGTAAAATCCCTAGATTCCCCCTTCTTGCTGATTAATACTTGGTTTGGTAAGCCGTATGACATGATTCACCGTTTCCTTTCTTAAATGCAATTCAACTGGTTTTTCTGGTGAAGCGGCATGTCGCTCGTCCATAAAACGAGCCGCAGATCAACTTCAGTTTCCTTTTGGTGGCTTCTTCCATATTTTATGTTTTCTCTGACTTGATTTTTGCGCAGCTCACAGATATAACAGATGGCTAGCTATCCAAAACCTAATTCATGTTTTTACAGTCGCAGCTTTCCTCTGGTGCGCTAAAGTTGAAACAAATGTTGGATTTTTCAACGATCGTATTATAGAGTTGGGTAGATTTGTGTACTCTGCCTTTCAAGATTCCTCTACCTGAGTTAAGGCTCCCTGATCGTAAAAAACTATTACGTCTTCCTGTTCTATTTTTGTTGGACTGTTCGCCCACCCATTCATCATTTGAAGTGGAGTTAAACACAGAAAGCTTCACTTTAGTGTATTTTCCTTTCGGTCTCTCTCCTCACAGTTTCTCATCAGTCAGTCTCACTGGAAGACTCGCTGGAATTATGTCAGCTGCAGACAGTTTTCTGAGGAATGGGAGGGGTACGCTCCACGAATTTACAAAGAAACATAATACCATTGGCAAGTGCAACTTCCCCGTTTCAGCCAGTGCTTCTTCGTTGCTGTTTTTCTTTCATTTAATACGCAGCTGCCTGGTGTTTCCAGTGGCCCCAACACTACCTCGGTGGTAGATGTTGGAGTGGAGAATTGCATTCCTGTAAAGGGCTAAGACCTTCTAGAGCTCCGCTCTGGCTAATGTAATGAAAATCGAAAATGTCAACAATAGTCCACAAAATAAAATGTGTTCTTAAAACCAGGAATTTCTAAAGAGGTAAAGTACAGAAAACATCCCAACTTCCTTAAAGCCCAAGGTTGGATAAATCATTTGTGTCTTTGGAGTTGTTGAGGTTGAGACCTTTCACCCGCATATTTTTGGGATCCTCCTCTAGTCATGCGACTCCTCAACTCCGTTTTGTAACCTTGAGGAAAGGTACAGCAGTAGATAAGCAGCAGTTCTAATTCCCGGCAGCTGTAATAGATTGTGGTGGTGAAAAGCAGAGAACGGATATGGATGTACGTTGGAGCTGATGTGTTTTTTTGGGGGGTCCTTGATTCTGAACGACTCAAGGACGTCATGCTTGTTACTTTGTGTTATTTTTAGACGCCACTAAAACATTCGGAAAGTTTTTGGACTTTTCAGAACCAATTTTTTCTTTCTTTCACTATAGACACACCCAACTGATGGCAGAAATATTTTCCCCTCTGTTTATTTTCAACATTTCAACCTGATATTTACCAGAATTATGCTTTTTTCTTTTTTTTTTTACCCTCCTCGTCTCTCTTTTTTTTTTTTATTGATTTATTTCAAAAGCATAAGCTTTGCAAGAAGGAATACAAGTAAACAGTCAGACTCAACTAAATATTTCTTGCTCCCCCAGCATAGTAAGGGATGCTCTGTGTGAACGCTTGTAGAAATTAGAGTTAAAAAAAACTTCATTCTTGACATTTTCCTTTTAAAAATTGAAACCGGATAAAATCTGCTCTGGTTTTCATGGCCAATCCATCTCTAATATAATTTTAAGTCAGTAGGTTTCCTGGTATGGAGCTTGCATTCAAGTGCAGCCCATAAACTCTTAGTAGGGATTAGGCTTAGGTTAATCCAGAGCCCTAATTTGGAATTGTTGATTTTTGGAACACTAATTTGTTGGACAGTCGTTAATTGTTTAAGTGACATTCAGGTATTTGGATGAATGCTTCCCCTTTCATCATTCTATCCACTTTGTGGATAGAAAATGGAGGCGTCTTATTCCAGAAATGACCGTTTAACCTAATCTGTTGTTCTGATTATATCTCAGCATCCCTGCCCTCCATCATTTTGACCATGAGGTCCAAGCCTTATCAACGGGGGATTCATTGTGACGACGAGAGCATCAAGTACCCGCTCAAACCAGACACCATTTCCCACAGCATGATGGGAGTTATGACCATCACCTGCACTGTCATTATTGTAAGTGTTTCCTCAAATTGACACAAAATGAACAGCCATTTAAAAACATCTGGTGACGCTTATCCAGCTGATATGGTGCGAAAATGTTTTTTTTTTTTTTTTTTACTTTTCCACAGATCTCCTCTGGAGAAGCTTATCTAGTCCACAAAAAGATCATTTACTCAAATTCAAAGTTTAATCAGTACATAGCAGCGCTCTACAAGGTGGTGGGAACCTTTCTGTTTGGCGCAACTGTCAGCCAGTCGCTCACAGACATCGCCAAGTTCACCATCGGCCGTCCGAGGCCTAACTTCATGGCCGTGTGCGCGCCGAAGAACTGCACAGGATACGTGCTGGAAATCAACTGCACAGGCCCGTTACATGAAGTCACAGAGTCAAGGTAGGACGACATCTCTGACTGGACTTTTTATCATAACTGGGAGGAGGCGATGGGAAATAAAGATCAAATGAATGGGTGATTGAACGGGTTTTAGAAGACCTTTAAAAACTAAACCTGTTCACTTCCCGATTCCCATTTCATCTTCCAAATATGACAGGCATATTTACCTCATACTTTAATATAGTTCTTCAGGTTTCAATGTCACTCCAATCTTTTAAAGCCTGATAACATATCAAGGTTCTGCCTGTCTGAAGAATTTGTAACTGAATGATAATAAATGTGCGGGAAAATGGAAGAATAATCCGAAAGACATTAACAATAAACTCTCTGGAAGATTAATTTAATTTTCTCTTTTTTTTTTTTTCACAGATTATCTTTTTACTCTGGACACTCCTCCTTTGGAATGTACTGCATGCTCTTCCTGGCGGTAAGTGCAGCCTTGAGTTTTTGTAAGCGGTGCAGACATATCTCTGCTTTCAGTGCCAGACTGCAAACACCTGCTTTCGGATCGGGCATTCCCGTCCCCAGACGCTTGTGTTTGCAGATGTCTTATCAATGGACAATTGTTGAACGGTAGAAAAGTCTCTTGGACCCAGATACAAAAAACAAAAAAAACAAACAAGACAAGACAAGGAGGTCAATGAGTGGAGACAGTGTCCACTACTTTCCTTGCTGCACCGGGTTGAAAATCAAGACTTAAGGCAGACTGACCAATTTGTCACATAAATGAAAGGGCGTTAGCCGTCAGCTTCTGTTACGTCCACTTAAACACATTTGTATTGGATGACTTTACTTGCAGCTGTAAAGTAATCCACCCTGTTATCCAGTGGACAACCCAAAGCAAGATAGCTGGTGTGGTTGTTTCCTGAAGCTCAGCTCTAAGCTCTGCTCGGCTAATGGCGCTGCTGCTCAGCCTCCACGTAAACAACATCACAAGCTGTCCACCATTTGCTATATGTCATCGCCTTAATATTCCCTATCACAGGCATCAACAAATCCATCATAGTAGCATAAGAAACTCTGTTGTTTTCACGAAAGTGAGGCTGCTACAAACAGCTATGCAGAGATGTTATTTTTAGCCGTACATCTTTTAAATCTATCAAAATCGGGCAGAAGGTCTCAAGCCGGATGTTTGCCAAAGGATTGGTGTTGTGCCGTTTTCAACCAAGCAAAACCTGACAAACGTCCAGACAGAAAGAACAGAGCTGAGCTGAGCAGTCACATCATATTTGTCTCCTGTGGGCTGTGTTTTAAAAAGTGTAAAGTATGGCCTTGTGGCAGGAGGACGCTAGTGTGACGCCAGTTATTACGCCTTCAACAGCAGCTGAGAAGAAACTTTATGCAGCTGCCAGATTCATATATTTTTTTGGCTTCCACCGTTTCCGTCAAAAAGGCTGCGCCACTTACTGTTTTGGTATTAGTCCGTTTGACTTTTGAAGCAGGCACGCAGACATTTTTCACATAATTGACTCTTTTGTGCCCACATGGCATCCACTTAAAAACTACAGTAAGTGATTTATTGATGGGTGGCGAATGTCAGTCTCTAGTTCCACTGCCAAACTGTGTGTCAAATGCATAAAAATAAAGACGAGAAACAAAAACGACACACAGACAAATGTTATACACGGTATTGATGGAGCGCAGAAGGACCTGTTTCATCAGTGCTTGAAACCACCACAGCACACATCTATAGGTCAGATATGGCTAATTCCAATCCCCAAGAGCTGGTTTGACATACCTGAATCAAATGAGCAGCTCTGCAGACCTTGCAGACATTCTGAGGAGTAATTTGAACCATTTATTCAGCTGCGCTGAAGCGGGGTCCGATCTAAGACTTGCATGACTGCAACTTCAGAAGCTGGCAACTCTTTCTGGTCAGAGAGTGAATCGATGAAACCCGAGCAAATCAAAATAAATCTCCAAGCTGTTTTGTGTAACGTCTTTCCTGCTGTTCGGATTTGCTAACTGGTCTTTCCCTCCTTTTATTCTCCCATCACAGCTGTACGTGCAGGCCAGACTTGCGGCCAAGTGGGCCAGACTTTTGCGGCCCACCATCCAGTTCTTCCTGGTGGCCTTCGCGGTGTACGTGGGTTACACCCGAGTCTCCGATTACAAGCACCATTGGAGCGACGTGGTGGTGGGGCTGCTGCAGGGAGCTCTTGTTGCCGTGCTCAACGTGAGTCTCCTAGACGACGTCTTATTAAGGCAAACACAGTAACAACGCCAGACTTCCCAAAAAGGCAGCTAATAACTCAACTGTACCCTGCTCTGGGGGCGTCTTTGATCCCGTCTGGGTTGCTTGAAATGTGCTCGCATTTTGACATTTTGTCTGGTTTGATGTGACTTCAATCTCACCTAATGACACCCTAACATTAAATCTCACCACAGCGGGGAATATATGATTGGAAAACCAAACAGGGTGAGATGTTTAATGGAACTCTTACTGTTAATAATACTCGTTCCAGTGCTGAAACTCACTGATGAAGCGTTTTTGAGCTTCATTAAATGTCGACAGTAACCTGGAAGTTGAAGGAGTGTAAAACATCAATAGTGTGTCACGATTCCCTGCTGGCGTGTTCATTGCGTTCGCTTCAACCAGCCGGTTGAAATCGTGCAGAGGCACAGTTTATGCACGTTTGATTAATTGTAGCCTTAATGCATGTCTCTGGCCTCCACTTCCCCGCGTGCAAAAAGAGACTATGTGAGGCAATATTTTATACCTTCAGAAGTTAGCCGTGCTCTCTCTGAGTCCCTCTCATACATGAGTCGCAGAAGTGTTGGCGTGTCACTCAGCACTGCACAGACCTTTCCAAACAGACGTAATCACAATTTCCAGCCTTGCCTTTTTATTTTTCATCCTCACTGAGAAAAAAAATGCCTCCCAAATGACCGACAGTCTCACAGTCTGATCTCCTTCCTCCCGCCTCACGCTGCAGGTTCGCTTTGTGTCCGACTTCTTCAAGAAGCGCCACGCACATGACACAAGCCCAGACGCGGGGAGCGGCGAGGAGATGGAGAGGAAGCCGAGCCTGCAGATTGCAGACGCCGAGCACGGCAACCACTGCAGCTACCGCAACGATCCCGGCCCCTTGTGACGAGAGGCGTCGGCTCCCTTGGCTTGCAGCCTGCAGACACCCAAACCTGTGCAATAGGTTCTGACGCAGGAGCTGCAGCTCCGTTTGCGCGGTCTGCTGCTTTTAGTTCAAGTCTCGATTCCAATTCTGGAAATGTTACAATTTTGTTTTGACTCCATGAGCTCATCAGCTCCTCTTCTCCCTTTTCAACCACTCACTCTGCATCTGCTCCACTGGAATGAGTAGAAGGGGACACCACCCCTGTCAAGGAAAACACAATAACCTCTGCTTCCCTTGCAGAGGAGAAGAGAGTGCATTGCCTTCCAAGCATCTTTCTTGAAGTTGCATTTAGAGGACTCCAAACTCACTGTAGCAAAGCAGTAGTTCAGTGTAACCACATAGAATAATTGTTGCTCATATTGTCGCGAGCAAATTACACCCAGAAGGTACAGCGTGTGCCTTCTTGCAACCTTGGGAAAGAAACTCTGATGTCCCCCTGCTTATTGCCTGCTTCTGAGAAATCTGCACTTGTTAATTTATATCTAGTAACCTAATTACTTTGTAAGGCGAGCTTTATTTCACAGGTCGGTATTGGAACATGTGGTTGAAATGCAGTTTTAACAACTTGACAGAAACAGATATATCTAAAAATAGATTCTCAGAGTGATTAAAAAATGGTAAAGTAGTGTGAGAAAATTTGACTAACTGAAGCTTGCATTTGTTCCGATGTTTTTAAATTTTGTGTGTGAAGATTTGACCTGTTCGCAGTGAGAGAGAATCACAACTCAAATATGAATGTCTGTAAAAATATGGTTTGGTTTACATATTAGCAACATTTTTAGCACACCTTAAACTGCTCACGAGACAAGACGATGTCGTACGAGTTAATGGATCTGTGTATCTGCACACCACTGTGCCCTCAGATAGGCAACCATCTGTCTTAACTTTCACTAAACAATATGAGCAACAGCTCAATACTACCCAGGACGAGACTTTACTGAAAATAAAGGATTACCTTCAGTGACACGAAACAAAACCTTTAAGAACGGAGGACGCTTTAAAGCACACAGGTGCATCTCAATGACTTTGAAATTCTTGGATCAGGTAATTTAATAAAGTAATTCAGATCATGGAGCTGAACGCGTATGGACTCATCACATACAGTGGTGATTTTTATGATTACAGCAAACACACGTTGGTCCAGATGTTCCCATATTCTACAGTGTACAAATGATTTGGTCAGTGCTCAGGAATGGGGCTTCTTGGGTGTCAGGAAACCCAGGTTGCTTTTAGCCCGTTTACATTCTTGAGCCATGTGTCTCAGTCATCCACCTGAAAATCCTTCACATATTCTCTATAGGACTTTGATCAGGCAAGAAACTTGCAGTTCAATCCACCTCAGTAATACTATAGTAATTAAAGGAGGCATCAGTACTTCTGGCAGTGTGAGGAGGTGCCAGGTCCTGCATGTGATTCAAATCTGCATCTCTGTATAGCTGATCAGCAGAGAGAAGCATAAAATTCTCTAAAATGTTATATTAGGATCAATTTTAAAGCACTTAGCAAAAGTACAAACTATTTTTCTCTCTTGCCTGGGTGCGATAATTCTGATATCTGACTCAGGAGTATTTCAACACTAGGAATGCAACGTCGTAGTCCATCTAGTGGTGATTTTTGAAACACTGACTAAAACCACAGTCCATGCCTTGTGACTCTCCCCCCCCAAGGTCTTTCAAAACCTTTTCTTCTTCTAAAGGTTGCAGTCATCCAAGCAGCCATGTTGCTTATGCACCCATTTTTTAAACTGCACTCTTTTTCTTCCACTCAGCTTGTACACCGCAGTTTGAACGGCCAGCATCTTAGCAATCACGCTTTGTGATTTACCCTGGTCTGCTTGACTACTCACATGATCGTCCTGGCCTCAACATGACTGGAAAAGAACCGTTTCATATTTAACATTTTCTTATTGGCCTCAAAGTAATATTAACATTTTCTAAGACAAATTTTTTGTTTTTGTTTTGTTTTTTAGCTAGAAGCTATAATCATCAAACCCAACAAAAATGCAGGTTTTAAATGTAGCATTTTGCATCATATATCTATATAAAACAAGGTTTACTTTTTGCATTTAAATATTGAACTAGGTTGACATTAAATAAAATTATAAATCATTGAGATGCATCTATGGACATGCTTTATGCTCTTTAGAATATATATGCTTTATTAAAACTGACTCTTTTAATTTGTAAAGGTTTGGGAGTCGTTGCTCCGTGTGTTTTATTTCCCCATGTGGGACAAATTGGACTGCAGCGGTGAAGTTACTGATGCTGACATCTTCCAGTTCAGTGCGACTTAATGCTACCACTATATTGCTAAAGACATTGGTTGAAAATTTGACCACCAACTTTTCTTTATTTGTTTGATTTTTATTGTTTTATTTTCAAAGAAGGACAAGACAGCCGTTTGAAAAGGCTGTTTTATTTATGCGTGACATAAATTTTCTATACACAGGCTGGAAATGCTAGCTTTATATTGAAGTTATTCTGTGCAATCACATCTGCTTGCCACTATGAGCCACAAATACTGTATCTACTAATGCTATGAGACTTTATAAAAGATGATTGTGAGTGTATATATAGGTTTTTGCTTGTGTACTTTTATGTTTGTAAAATTCAAATTCCATACTTGTGTTTCAGCCAGTCAGGCTCGTCTATTTGATTCAGCACCAGGTCGAGGGCAGTTGCCATGTTTGGTCTTCAGAGCGATTGCTGTTGTCGTTGTGATAATGAGAGATGGGATCTAATGGGTTTTTAAAGCTGGTAAAACTGCTCTGCTCAAATTTTATGGGCCCATAATCTCCAATTCTCTTTGTCCTATTAAGGTTTGGAATCCGGTTTTGGGCCAGTCTTTTGTGGAGATCACTGCTGGATTGAAAGTAAGATCAGGCAGACTACTAATTCCTCTGGCCTCTGGCTAGATGTAGAATAGATGGAGACCAAAGTAAAGATGGAGAAAATCCCATTTACTAGTTATTGTTCCATTTGGACGATAAAGTCTGAATTCTCTGAAATGATCAACTTTAATGCCCCCAGAAGTCAGAAAACCGACTTGCAATGAAAAAAAACGTTCTTGCCAATTCTGACCTCAAAATCCAACATGGCAGCGGTAGCCGTGGTAATCAAAAGTTTAGCTGCACGCATGCTAGATTGTAACTCTTTATATTTCTCTCACACTCAATACTGTACAACCTCTCTTCAACAACATGTTGCTATGGTTTGAATGTTCAAAAGGAGAGAAAATGTATTGTTTTGACCTTTTATAGCTAATTATTGTTAGTTTGGTCACTCGGTACAACAGTTGCCACTGCCTTTCCTTCCAGCTTGTGTCTAACACAGCAAAGTTGACTGTCACATAATTTGGGATCTGAATTCTGACTTTAGATGATGAGTCAACAACAGGTATTAGTTGTGATGCTTGGTTTTGCCCTTTCTTGGTTTTAACATACATATTACACAGCCAGACAAGCATCAAATAAATAAACTATATTTAAACAAACCAAGAGTTTTAACTGGTTATAGTGTCTTGTTTTATCGTTCTTTAAACTTTTCATACTTTATAACGTCTGTCAACTTTGTACCTGTTGTTTATATTATCTTTACTTAGGTGTAGCCTGGAGATTATGTCTACAGTCTTCAACCTTGAGAGTTTTAAATAAAGCTAGATTCCACCCTAAAGTGTATTTTTCTTGCATTTGTTATTTAATCACTAACTTTCCTGTGTGTGGAATTTCACAAGAATAAATAGTTTTTGCTCCATCAGGAGATGGATGTCTTTTGGCATGCATGCTGTGTCCCAGAATGCAGTTTTGCAACTCAAGAGATTGGTTTTGTGCAAGGCACTGTGTCATCTTATACTTCAGTTTTAGTTTTGCAACAATCCATTCCTGGTTTCACTCACAAATTTAGATAAGGATGGTGTTTGCAAAACTGATTTTTTTTCTTTTCTTCGAAATTTACAATTTGAGGGAAGGAAAAGAGCAGAAAAAATGCAAAACATTTTTTTTTTTATCCACCAAGTGCTAAATATTTGTTTAGACTTCAATACAAAAAACAAGAAATAAGTTCAGTATTTTGTGTTTAAAGCTTTAATTCAATTCAGTTAATGTTTGTAGCACCAATTGAGATGAAATGTCTCATGACACTTTACAAGTCATTTCAATTCAAATTAGCTTAAAGTTTATCTGCCAAAGAAAACCCAGCAGATTGCACCCAGTGAGGAGTGATAATCACTTGGGTTGTGATGTTAACTTTACAGCAGTTCCTCGTACCCAGCATGCATGCAGGAAAAAATTCCTCTTTAACATGATAAAGAGGAATTGCTTCAAAAGACGGAACAGATACACACAACGAAACAGAAGAGCTGATGTAGGAGGCAGACAGCCTGACAGATTCCAGTTTGTCTTTGGAACTGGAATCTGTCACACAGATTCAAACCAGCCTCGTTCCTTCATATCTATATGTTCAAGAACTTCTAAGAAAATATGCCCACACACTTGATTAAAAACTTTTTTCTCAAGTATTTTAGATTAGAAAGGAAGAAAATGTAAATGTTTAAAGAATTGTTTTGGTAATCCTCAGAAGACATTTTTTTTAAAGAAAGCTGTAAAGAAAGACATGTCAAAAAAAATATACACAGTTTTTTTTATATTTTACATATAGAAACATGAAAAATATGAAAAAAAACTGGATATTTATCTAACTGTTTAGTTACCCTGTGATAAAATCCAGGCCAACAACTCATTTTTTGTAGTAATTTATTAATTGTAATTCACCTCTGTAGATTTTCTGAGTTTAAATTCAATTGTTCTATAACTAATATATAAAGAGTTATTATGGAACATCAGGGATTAAACAACATCCAGAAATTGAAGGAACATTACAGCCAGGGTTTAGTTACAAAACAATATTCCAAGCTTTGAAAAATTCCATGGAGCAATGTTTAATATATTATTTGGAATTGGAAAGTACAGAACAACCCCTGACAACACAATAAATGACCATGTTTTTTGCCAGGAGAATTACAAAAAATGTTGTGGTGAAAAATGTTGTGGCGAAAGCATAAACAAGACTTCACACATTGAAATGTGTGGATGTGATATGACAAGAGTGAAAACGTTAGAGAAATAAATATTTTTGCATGCCAGTAAGACTGTTATTTTTGCGGGTTCTAACAAAAATATCTGAAATGATAAAAGACAGAATTAAATCCCTCTTATTTGTTGCTCTTACCTTGGCTTTTATTTTGATTCATTTTGTTGAGACTACTTGCACATGAAAATTTTGTTTTTTGTGTGCAGATATTTTTCTCTATATATTTAAAAAAAACTGTTGACAATTACACAACACCAGAATCAGATTCCAGTGTAAACTGTAACTTGTGGTTTAACTTGTCATTGTTTTAAGCCGTAACTTTCTTGTACATAAAAAGTTTTTTTTCTTCTTCTTCTTCTTTGTGCTTGAAGAAGAATTAAAACCTAACTTTAAGGGATGACTTATCAAGGTTTTCCTGGTTGCCTTTGTGAGCCTGGAGCATTGAATGAGCCAGAAAAATAAACACTTGTGTTTAGAGTGAAATAAGCACTGGACCCACAGGGAGGTTTGTGGGAACGTTGCTGGCGGCGGTGCTGAAAACCAACGTCGTCCCTCATTTGAAACGATATCACTCGCTGCCTTTCCATGAAGACAAAGTGCACACAGGGTTATTTTTCAACATAACGTCAAAACAACAAAATTTGAAGACGTTTTGCTGTTTAGCTTTTCTGCTGATTGGTGACTCAAAGTACCGTACACAAGTACAAAGAAAGGAAATAGCACATTGTGAAACGTTTATTATTTTTTGTCACTCATTTCAGAAAGCGAAACTCATGTATTATATAGCTTCATTTCAGACAGTCAAATATTTCAGACCCTATTTCTTGTCCGATTGGTGATTATAGCTTACATATCATAAAACCCCAAATTCGCAGAAAATTTTAATATTAACAAAAAGTTAAATAACTTGCACTTATCATTTGTGCACTGCATCAGTGTTTTCAATCAGCATGAAGTTACTGTGTTTAATTGGCTATTAAACGAGCCCAAAAGAGAATCCATAGAATATTGTCAAAAGGAAAATGAGAGACAACATTTTCTTTTTGTCAATGTTGTCATTCAGATGACCTTAAGACTGAACTCCTCCTTGTCAGGCCACATTGATGCAGTAATGTATACATTGAAAGGCCCCATCAGGTATTTCATGCATTGGCAAAAAGGTATTTTTCAGAAGGAAGACACTGCAAAATTCTTATTTTATGATGCATTGAATTTTGCGTTTTCAGTATCCATAAGCCAAAATCATCAAAATTACAAATATATATATATATATATATATATATATATATATATATATATATATATATATATATATATATATATATATATATATATATATATATATATATATATATATATATATATATATATATATATATATATATATATATATATATATATATATATATATATATATATATGTAGCATTGTTCCATTATATGCGTAAAGAATCATTACATGAGTTTTACTTTTGGAAATGAGCTCAAAAATACTTTTTCACAATATTGTCATATTTTCAGATGTTCCTGAATGAGTGGCAATAATCATGTTAGCGATGTATCACAATCCCTCTTTTTATTATCCCTAATGCTTCCAGGAAACTCTCATTAATTCATGAAATGCATTCGCTGGAAAACATTATCTCTCATCGGAAATGAGAGATAATTCATTTCTGACGAAGTGAATTCGCTTGAGATCTTCTAGAACCTAGAAAAACATTTTCAGTGATTTATTTTGTTCACACGAATCATACTGTTTGTACATTTGTGGCGTGAAAACATGTTGCTTTATATGCTTGCCAATGTGCACAACTAAAATATTTATTGCTTTTTATTATAGTTTTGTCAGAGCTACACTATTATGGACATGGATTCATGGCTTTCGAATCCAGAAGAATGAAATATTGTGTTGCCTTTAAAGCGGCGTCCGACTTCAAATCTGCAGACAATTCTGAAAATATAAATAGCAAAAGTTTCATTCCTTAGAAACCATCATAAAAGTCATGAATGGTTTGTTTCCACCAGGATGTATTTCTGTGAATGGCTGTGAGTCTTGTGAGAAGTGGTTCTTAAAATGAGTGGTTTGGGGGAAACCTCAGAACTGGAAGCAGTAAAAGCATCACAAAAAAGACATGCCTGGCAGCAGTTCGATGCTGCGGTTGACGCTATAGACTCAGCCCACTTCAGCCATTGTCCTTATATCCAGCAGACCGATAGTTTCAAAGGGGAATCTCAGGATCAGATTTAGAATATTTTTTGGTTTATCTTGGCTTGACTCGCACTTGGTCACTCTGACAGTGTGCCTGGACAAACTCAAAGTTGGAATGTTCGGGCTACATGGATTTGCCAATCCTTCGCTTCCGTAGGTGTCTATTTCCTGATGTTTTTTAGAAACAATTTTGGTTCAAAGTTTTGGTTGAGAACGTAGAAGCAATTAAGATGCAGGAGGCATGAAACTGAGACAGAAATGAGGGCGAGCTGAAGTGGTTCACATATTTGAAGGTGATAAATGGGAGACTGTTGTTCTTTCACATGTCTTGAATTTAACTATTTTGTGGTTTCCCAATGAGGTGGAACTATTTACATAAAGTTTTCAGCGCAGGGAGAGAGAAAGTATGGCATCCTCTGGACCCACTTTCACACAGGTGGTCACTTCTCTAGTCTGAGGGGAAAAAAAAAACCCCACTGCCCCAACTCTTGAGTTTTGAATCTTCTCAACTCTAGAGAACTGACAAGCTCCAATTTGTAGAATATGATCGGTCATGCATACCAGAGGATTTCTAATTTTTTTTCCCAAACTTTGACTCCCAGTGATTACAGAGAGAAGGTTCGGTTTTATTCTCATGCTGAAAGCCAACAGGGACATTTTTAGCTTGGCTCTGCGTCGTAGCAATTAAAATGCCTCCAGAAATGAGCGACTGTCGTCTCTGTTGTTTTCCCCTCGTCCAAGCAGCGAGTCCATCAAAGCCAAAGGCCTCGCTTCTGCGCAAAGACCGGTTCATTAACCCCTTTCTGCTCTACGTTCACAGAGTATTAAAGTGGCTGCAGCCACAACCTTCTGCAACTTCAAATAACAATGCAAATGCTGTTTCATAATTAAGCCCATAAAGTTTACAGTAATCTGAGTCAGCTCTGAATCCGTGTGCTGCAGAATTTACTTAATGATCAAAGTTTTCAGCTTCGTGTGGATAAACCCCACGAGATGCATTTTGCTACAGACTGGCCTTGAATGAGACCGCTATTATTATTATTGATTTTGACTCAAAATACTTGCTTTCCTCACAACATTTGTCTCCTAATAAATATTAAGAGGAAACTGCAAAAAGAGACCCTAGACTTATGTGACGTTTGAGCATGTTTACTCAAAGACGTCAATCATTGGTTTTTCTTCCAAATCTCTGTTTAAGTAAATAACTTCAACTCTTGGAGGAACACAAGGGGTCAGTCCCTTTCTCCAGTGGTCAGTGGGCTGGAGACGCGCAATCATGCATTGTCCTCAGCAGATATCTCTCCTCTGTTCAAAGGATATTTTTCCGACATTCATTTCTGACCTTTATGTTTTTCTTGTTGGGGAAAGGTTTCCATCTTGGAGTTCTCCTATTATTGCTATTTTTGTGGAGCCTCTTTTTCCCACAACTGCACCGAATTTAACAAAGTCGGCTGAGGTCTGCAGTGCTTCAGACGCTGTTCTGGGTTATTTTGTGACCTCTGTCATGAGTCATCAATTAGCTCTTGAAGTAATCTTGGTAGATCAGCCACTTCCGGTTAAGTTTGCCGATATTCCATGACTCACGCTGTGGTCCGCTGGCGTAATTTGGCCTCAGAATTGGTTTTATAACTCCTTTCTGACTGATCAAAGTAATCAGACAAAACAGAATAACTCATATGAGAACTGCTTTCGTACACTTACTTAAGTGGTATTTAAATGATTAATGAGCCATTTGTTTGACGATCTTAAGCTCTTAAATGTAAAAAAGCTGAACACAAAAGGAAGCTGTAACTGGTTAAGAACTTTTTCACATAACCTTACTTGATAAAGCACCCAATTCATCACACAGGACTCACGAAGACACTTTACAAGATGGACATTTTTAATTATGTACAATTAAATTGGGTTCAAATGTACTTTTTAGAGCTGTTTGTAGAACATAGAAGCACTGAACCAGATCTATTTTCTGTGGAAAGAAAAGGAAAAATGAAGAGGGAGAAACAACAAAGTTAGTTGCAGTAATCAATGCATAAAAAAAAATAAAAAATGACATAAATGGTCATAAAGTCCTCCGATAGTCTAAAATGACTGCTGTTATCATGTGAGTGTTTTTGATTCGCTATCAGTGACAATCTCCCTTTCCTGCTTTCACTACGCCTCAGGGGAATTTGATTTTTATTTTCACAATCAAGGCGGCAACACCACGGTTACTCTGCATCTGTGGTTAATTAGTGCTGATTGGTTTGCGGCATCTACAATTACATTATCTTAAATTAGAGGGACACAATGCAAGACATATGATGGAGGTGATGGTGATGACAGCTACATCATTAATAATGAGGACTTAACTTCTGTCCTCGATGTGCTTGAAAGAGTTTTGTTGTCCAAACATCAGTCATTATAGAGTAGTAAAACCTCAGAGTTGACAGTGCAGATGGTTGGCTTTCACCTAGTAAGAATAAGCAAGTCCCAAGGAGACAATGGAACGGGAATGCTTTGGGTTCTCCTGGTATTTCCAGCTTGTCTCCGGTTTAGCAGCTCATAGCGTATAGGAGCTCAGCCACCGGGGGCCTCACAAAGTGGATAATGCTGCATTTATTTCAGGTTGAGCATAGCAACAGTAGAAACAGCTTCTCTGGCCATCAGCCATCCTCTCTACTAGCAACGGTGATCCTGATCTGCAATTTACATATTTATTTGAGCACACACTCTCTCCGGCGCATTCGTTTTGCCACGGAGCCGTGCGATATTTCTTTCAATCGTGCAAGTCATGCAAGCCGCTAAAGATTTATGGGCAGGGGACAAATCCCCCTCTCCTGTGGAATATTCGTGGAGACATAAACAAACATCAGTGTGACAGAGGCCTTATTTTTGGGATGGAAACGGTCCAAAGTTCGATTGCGGGCCAGAATGATCTCACCTTAACAGGAAGTACACATGAATGCACCTTCTAGCTATTAATTCCCATTAAAAATAATCAGGAAATGTTTCTGCGTAATAGCTTTGGAAATATGGCATACAGTATAATACTGCGAAGCTTGTGTGGAAAGACCACCCATCTCACCTGGCAAGGGCGACATATGCTCTGTTTCGGCATGCAGATTTAGATTATACAGAGTCATGTTGTTCATTTATAGAGAATGAAAACAGATGGGTCCAGCATGAAATTTACAGTGATAGTTTCTGTTGACCTAATGATTATTTTGGATATTCCTTTCCGCAATAAATTGTGAAATGTTGCTTTCTCCACAGACCTCATCCCTTTTGGAGTTCCCCAAAGATCCATATAGGGATTCTATATTGGCCATATTAATCCTGAAGTGTGTTAACAAAAAGAAAATGCCAAACGGAGGCAGGTAGACTGTAAGTCTAAAGTGCTGCATATGTATTTTTCTGTCAAGTTTAAAGGTTTGAGGCTGTTTTTCGCTTGTTCTTGACTTATCTACAGCTTTTGTTGGAAGCTGTCCTGTTGCAAAAAAAAATACCTTCTTCTACATTCATGTTAAACTGTTTCCAACTCGACAATGTCCAAGAAAGTTAAGAACCAAAACGTGGACCTACTAAACAAAAGTGTTCAGGGCGTCACAAATTGATCCGTAATCTCTGACGCTCTGAATTTCTACAATTACTTTCTACTATCTGATTTGCTGTCATCCAAAGAACTGCAACTGCAACAGAGAAAGGCTGCAGGGGAAAGTGGAAGGCCCGGACCTGTCATACAGCTAGTTTGGAAAATACTAAATGCCAGAAACTTGCCAAGCAACAAAAACCTAACTAAAATGGAAAAATGTTAGAGTAATAGTAGTGTCGAGCCAAGAAAGTTTATATTTGTAAAAGATGGAAACTTCTGCTTTAGGAAAAATGCTGGAAGCAATCACCTAGGAAGATCAGAAACTTTTAAATGACTTTCTTGAAAAAGAAAAAAATATATTTTTTATGTGATACTTGAGTTGTTACTGTTGTTCTATTGATGCATTTTGTGGGGGGGGGTTATGTTTTACTCTGTTTCTATGTAATAGACTTTGAATTAACCTATTTATGAAAGTTGCTACTCTGACCCATGTTTCAAATCGAATTGTTTAATTATTGTCTGTTCTGCTGGGTCACATTAAACACATTGGAAACTGTAAGGCCGTTGCAATATGAATTATTCAGCGTTACTGTGGAAATACTGTGCCAAATTTATTGTGAATTTAAGACAGAGGAGTAAAGACGTGATATTAAACTCTACAATAGAACCTGTTAAAAATAAGCCTGGTGATTATAGTGTAATAGTGACACCTTGTGGTAAGTGGCTCGTCCAACATGACACGTTTGCGTCACCGTTTACTGCGTCATCAACTGGAGAAGTTCTTTGTGGGAATTGAAACAGTGCATTTCAGGTGCAAACTAACTCAAGTGAAAACTAAGGCCTAAAAAACACGTGACTGAATCAAAGATATTTGATGAGTGATTAGATTATGCATTAATGCACCGAGAAAAGTGGGAATACTTTAAATATACCATCACGGGGAACATAGCCCAGTCATATTGTATTATGCCACTAGAATAGCCGCAATAAAGACCTGCTACTGCGTGTTCTGTGTTACATGTAAAAATAAGACTTGCAACTTCCTTATCGAGCACCAGGTGGCAGCATAATGCAATGTTCCACAATCCTGCCAGTGTGCTCTCACAAAATAAAAACCTTATATGAGGTTTCAAATTGGAGTTTATCCACAAACCTATATATATATATGTGTGTGTGTGTGTGTGTGTGTGTGTGTGTGTGTGTGTGTGTGTGTGTGTGTGTGTGTGTGTGTGGGGGTGTGTGTGTGTGTGTGTGTGTGTGTGTGTGTGTGTGTGCGTCTGTATAGATAACTCATTCCAGTAATAGGTCCAAAAACATTTAGACTAGCACCTGAACTGCACTCTTCTGTCTGCCAGCACTCAGGCAAAGTGGAGACCTGCAGCACACTTCCAGCAGAAGAGCATCACTCTGCTGTGTGATGAGTGACAGCACACACAGAGCTCTGTCAGTGGCATTTGCAAGTCAATGCTCAAATTTAACCTCCGCCTTCAGCGTGAATTAGCTGCCTGCATTCAAAGTCAACACTTGAAACGATGCGTTTCTCACCTAGCCATTTGAAAAGAAGAAGAAAAAAAAAATCGTCAAACAAGCGAGAATGTGAATCACCCTGATGGTCTTGTGCAGGGACTTTACCATGAAGTCCCTACGCATAAAGTTTTATTTCAAAACTGACCCATTTGAGAGAACTGCATGACAAAATTGTGCAAATATCTTAAGGAAAGCTAAGGGACAGAAGATTGTATTCCACCTTACTATGAAGAATTTAAAAGCTGTCCATTGTTCAGATTGATGAAATTCTCGCTGCATCTGCGGGGTCTACGACAGATTGTGATGAAATCACTGTCCTGTTTACAAATGAAAGCATTGCAAAAAGACCTACTATCAATAGCCTCGGTGTCACGTTTTGCAGGCCAGAGACTGCAGAGGACTTCTGAGCAGGAACACAATAATGTTACAGCACAGAAATGGAATTCCTGAGATCCCAGATACACATGGCTGTGGGCGTAAATGTGTCAGTGCCTGTTTTATGTGAGCGTACGTGTGCGTATGTGTGTCACAGAGGATATTTATTTGTATCTGCCTGCGGGGGGGGGGGGTGGGGAGGTGTAGGAGGTGTGTGTCTGTGTATGTGTGCATGTGAGAATAGCTGCTGCTGATGTGGGTCATTACCTCTTCTTTTCCCTCAGGGGCCATGCAGCAGGAGAGGACAGAAGGGGAGAGAATGGATTGGGGGGCGGATGGGAAGAGTCGGGGGTGGGTGGGAAAAATTGAGGGTGGAGGAGGGAGTGTGAGGAGAGGGGGTGTGGGAGGGCTCTGAGATTGTGTGTGGATGGGAGTGAGTGCTAGGAGGTGGGGTCCCTGAGGAGCACAGACCAATAAATCACCATGCCGTCTCTGTGCTGACACCCAGCTTGTCTGATGAGGAACAGAGGAGAAGTGGGGGGGGGAGGCTCAGGGGAGGCAGTGGAGAGATGGGGGTGAAGATGAGGAGGGATGGTCATCGTGACAACACTGTGGCATTGTCTTCCCGTCACTCAGGCCCTTACTAGTCAGGAACCACACTCAGCCTTAAACCGGATAGTACTGGGCAGACTGGGAAGAGGTTCAGAGGACAGGAAAAGGTGGAAGCATCAATGTTTTGTATCCAAGGCAGGCGCCCATAGTCTGCAGACAATAATACATTTTTACTTTTAGAAATATGATAGATATGAATGTCCTTTGTATATCTGCAGACACTATTGTTAAGGTATGTTTCAAAGTGTTAAGGAATGGTCTTAGTCTTTATTTTGAAGGATTGCAATTATCAACTATATTTACACTGTAAAACACACTTTTGGGATTACCTTTGATGCTCTGAAGTATTGTCAAATTATCAAGATTGATCTTGGTTGCAGCAATACCAGAAAGATACACAGCTCCCACGCTCCAGCTTTTTAATGCAACGTTTCTTAAGACGAAAGACAATGACCAGGAAAAAAGCTCACCCACCTTAGCATCTTTTGCGATGATGCTTATTTGCAAAGAAGGTTATGTTTCAAAAATGTTGCCCTCCTGCCTTAGAATATTTGCAGAAGTCCAGACATGGTGACAACATGGCTTCATCGATGTTGACGTTATATATGCTACATTTTCAGATGTGTAGAAAGTTAATGTTAGACCATTTACTTGAAGCAGCGTACCTTTCTACCCCCCAACATCACAAAGCAGATTTGCAATAATCTGATAGAAAAAAATACAAAAAATATACCTCTTGAAATCCATAGACTCTTACATTTGAAACTTGTATGTGTGTCTGTGTACTTTTGATTATTGTCAGAGCTGTAAGTACAAAAAGTTTGTTTATAAAATGTAAGTTGTACATTTCAGTGTACTCAAAAGAAAGAGTTGTGCCTCTTACTTATCCTTATATAACACACATTCCGGTTAGTTTCATTTTTTCTCCATCACAGAAAATGAGTTTGTGTTTAAAATCAGTTGCATCTACCTACACAATTGATGGTCATCCTCTGTCCCAAGTATTTACACAGTTTTTAGTTTGACAATTTCAAAATTGATGTATGCTCTTATTATTCTTCACAAAGGAAGAATAATACAAAAAAAAACATCTTCATGTTTCGTTCATGATTGTAGAGAGGTCTTTAGTCTACCCAAGCAGTACAAAGGGATGATGATGAAATGGGACACAAATAGGAGAAATTAATAAGAGGAGTGATTCATCATTATTGTCCAAACCTAAGAGGCTGTCTAAGCTTTTAAATCAAAATGTCATCATTGTAGAGTTATTCTTTAAAACGAGCAGGAGTCCCTTTGGGAGGTTTTAACTAGGGGTGTGTTCTGCATTGTTCAAACTTGATCAGACAAAGATGCAAGTTGGATGGAAGTTATGTCTCGTGTCGTTTAGTAAATCATCCTGGCCGTGAGAAAATATCTCGACTGTGATGTACTGGGGTGGCAGCATCATGTTGTGCGGGAAACAACATTACGCACAAATAACGAAGCAACGTGTCAAGATGTCAGCCCTTAGGAAACGAGTTGTCCAAATGGACAAATGACACGAAGCATATCTCAATGATAGCTACAAAGTGGCTCATGGACAACAAATCTATGTTGAGGGGTGGCCATCGCAAAGCCTTGATGTTAGTCCAACAGAAAATATGTAGACAGAGCACAGAAAGGAGTGTACAGAGATAAATAGTCCTGCTTGAAAAAGCAGCATGTGCATCATACTTAAATTGCTTTTATTGGAAAATAGAGTGCTATGATGTCAGTCACAGTCAGGTGAAAGTTACTGCACTAAGAAAACAATCCTGAAGTTATTTCTCAACAACTCTTCTAAAGTGTTTACTCTCCTTAACCAAAGCGTCCGTAGATCTAATGGTAACAAACTGGTGGTTCACCTCACATTGTTGACAACACTGGGTCATCATTTTTACTCTAAAATCAGTCCCAGCTTGATACTTTGCTTCATCTGAGGTTTTGTTATTATTGCAAAGGTCCAGCATCTTTATCGGCGTAACTCAAACCCCTCAACCTCGACATGCTTCTTGACCACTGAATGTAGGGCTGGTACAATGTCTCTCAGCTGAATTGTCCTTATTCTTATGGCGTTCTGCTTTGAGACAAGTGACATGTTTGCTTTGACTCACTCAATCTGTGTTGTACAAAAAAGTATATTACCTATGCAAATGACCTGAAAACATAAATGAAAGTGCAGATTTAGAGTTTTCCCATCAAGAGCCATTTTTATGCTCTGGCTGTTGAAGTGAGAAGAGAACTGTAGTTTGTTCAGTCACTGGAGTTCAGCCAAAGCACACACACACACACACACACACACACACACCTGGCATACTCCTTCATCTGACCTGCCAATAGCAATAATATGTGTCCTTCACTTATCATTTTCTAGCATCTATATTATCATACCCCCACTCTTGCACCATGCAGTGGAGACTCATACGTCCTGCGACTCTCAGGACCAACAACAACAACACACAAAAGACACACACAACATGAAGCATCCCACTGTGCAGCAGCAGACTGAAAAGCACTGCATTCCTCATGAGTTTTTTTTTTTTTTTTTTTTTTCTAATAAATGTGATCCCAGAATCCTGGAGGGAGGCGAGTGCTGTGCATTAAAATTCATGGGAAAAATGGCAATAAAATCTTTCTTTCTTTCTTTCCCTCTTCCTCTCTTTCTCCACTCCTCCCTCTCCCTCTCTTTCTCGTTTTCATTCCCTCACTTGTCTGATCAACACACACACACACGCACACACACACGCCAACAGACACACACGCACACACACACATTTTTTTCCATCACCCGTGTGTGCACTCCCGCTCTCGTTCAATCTCCTAACCCTCCCACTGGCTCGTCTTTCTCAGCATCCCCCCTGCCGTCCTTCATCCTTTATTCTCCTCCTCTCTGCCTCCCTCCCCCTTTTGCTTCTCTCTCTCTCTCTTTCTCTCTCTGTGTGTCTCTCCCCCACTACACACACACACACATATTCTCACATAAATGCACACACACCCATCTATATTTTCCAACTCCACCTCTGGCAGGTTGTGATTTCCACTGTCAGAAATTGCTTTTTCAATATCTCTTTCTCTAATTATGAGCCCAGCTAAAGGGGTCGTGCCACCAGAATACCAATTTTTTTTTTTTTTTTGCAGTTTCCTACCCCTGCGCTCTTAAATAGTGCTCCTTTTTGTAGGCACAGAACATACATATAGTATACACTCTTGCAAATATTTCATTATTATCATTAAAGTGCACTTCAGTAAGCTGTAAGAGTGAATATAATATATATTGCAGATTAGCACTATGGCAAGGAAATATAAAGAATTGCCCAATAACCATGTACATCATGATATGCAATGCAGGATCTTTGTCTGCACAGATGAAGATTCAATCACAGCGTGTAAGGAGGTTCGAAAGGCTTACACAACAAGCTGACTGTCTGTATCAAATTAAAAAGCCCCCACTGGCTCCTGTGACTGTTCCAAAATAAGTCGGTACAGATAATGGATGGATGGATCCCATTTTAGTTTAGCAGCAATGCTAACGCTAAACTCAAGCTTGCGAGCTGTCGCTATTGTTGTCGTGCAGCCCAACTTTGGTTGTAAGAGGGAGATGTTAACGTGCCGCAGTGTTATACAAATATAAGACACATATTGGTATTTCACCATTATTTTATGAGTATGTATCAGTAATCAATCAAGCCAGTGTCACACCATTTCCTTCATATTCTAGTGTGTTAAAATGTTTTACTCTTATTAAGAGGAAGGTAAGAAGATTTTGAGAAGCAGTGAGTCTGGTCAAGTCATTATTTTTGCTTTTTTGTATGTAAGTTGTTTTGATGTGTTTCCATCCCGAATAGGGTTTGTCTATTGAGATAAAGAGTTAAAAAAAAAAAAAAATCACAGGGCTCTGCTGTTCCTGGACGAAGTGTGCTAATATTCCCCAGACGTCATTGTTTCTGGGAATTTTTTTTATTTTTTTCATATTTAGGGATCAAACGTCTGACTAAGTAAGCATCCAGGAACTACATTTCAGAAAGAATATGACGCCATCGAATTAAAATTTTAGCTCCAAGCATTTGGCATGCTGAGATGACAGAGGTGTTTGCAGAGTTTGAGAGTAAGTAAAGTTGCTTTTTTTTTTTGTTTATCTTCTGAGATTTGCCATGTGTATCCAACTTACAGTTTGTCAATTTTGTGTCCGTCATGCACATGTGTGGCATGGCCTGTTAGATTTGGTGTCTATGAGTTTAAATAAGGCAAAGCTGGAGCGTTACTTTCCTGTGGCCCTGTCTTCATGCAGCCTTGAGGCAGACAAGAAAAGATGTGACGGTATTAGAATTTAACTAATGAGCTGATTTCTTCAGAAAATATTTAATTTATTTTAGCTGTGAAACCAGCTTTTCCACACAATACAGATTGAAATCCCCCCTGATAAAGTGTATGCAAAGAGTTACACCAGTTTTTTCCCCCCCTTTTCTGAATCCGAACCGTTTGTTTTATCAGTGTCAGAGTGTTACTGCACGTGTTACTGTAAAGTCAATTTATCACCATAAATTGAGGAATATATTCGAGGGTTTTTAAATGCATTGCCGGGTTTGTGGAGAGAAATAAGGGGAAACCACAGAATCTTGATACGCCAACCACACAACCTCCTCCTCGCGTTTTCAATCACTCCAGGCGCCCAGGAAAGGGTTAACCCCACGGAGCCGTCGTAGCCTCGCGTTGATTGACGCGAGGAACCATCGCGCTGGCTACGCTGTCCAATCAGCGAGCGGTCACCTCAGCCCCACGTGGGGGCTCTCGGCGCTCATTGGCTCACTCCGCCAATGTTTACCGTGCCGAGTCCGAGCCCCACGTGGAGATTTCATTCAATCGCCTCAACAATTCCTCTGAATCTCCTCTTTATGAGGAGTTTCAGTCATTTTCATTTTATTAAAATGTCGCATATGAGAGAATATATTTTCAATTATAGGTCCGCTCGAGGTTGAACCGGGTAGCAACACTAACAAGACCAAATATCGCCAGGCTATTTGGAGAAAAGCGTCATGCACGTGCGCTGATTAATTATCTTAAAGTACAACCTAAAACATGAAAAAAGCACATTTAAGAGGGGTGTGTGAAAACGCATTTTCAGGCTTCCTGGGCTTTTTTTTTTTTTTTTTTCCTTCTTCCCAGGCAACTGAAATTCAAGGTCCCATGGAGGTTGGGATCAGATCAGAGCAGAGTAGGGGGAGTGGGAGAAGTGGAGCCACTGGGAGGATTGTGTGAAAAGAGAGCAGGCCAGCGAGGGAGACAAAAGAGGCTGCGGCTGCATTGAGTGAGCTGGTGGTGTGTCCGTCTACGAAGCCACAAGCTATAACCGCATCCCCCCCCCAACCCACCCACCAACCACTCTGTCTCTGCCTCCCCCTCATTCTGGCCTTTATGCTTCAGACGGAGACACATAACGAAGAAGGAGACAATTATAAGCACCGAATCGTTGGAAGCGGAGCTGGGTTCTTGGGAAGACAGCTCCCTGTGACCGGGTTCCTCTCCTCTCCTCTCCTTTCCTCTCCCCGGTCCTTTATTGCGCGTCGAGCTCGGCGTGGCGTGGCGTGGCGCGGCGCGGCGTGGCGTAGGGCTGGAGATATAACCCAGAACAAAGGAGCCTTGAGCAGGGGAAGGAGCGAGTCGAGACTAGCTCTGCCATTATCTTTGAAACCCGGCCAAATGCCTCTGTGAGAGTCACAGCAGTACATTGGCTTGCTGGCGTGCTTCTCGACGACGCTTTCGGTCCGAAAACGGAGACTAAAATAGGAAGGAGGAAATAAACAAAACACGCACCAGGGAGACACGCAAGTCGGCGGCTACAATGTTTCCTCAAAACCGACCACCGGTAAGTAGGCTAGCTACTATGTTCCACACGTTTAATGAGGGGCGATGGGCTTTTAGCCTGGAAATGCAACACATTTGCACGCCCTCATGAGTTGGTCCTTAGTCTTATAAGACTCAGTAAGTCAAAACTGTTGGACTTTATCTTATAGATCTAAAAAGAAAATACCACGGAGAAAAGTATTGCACTTAAAACACAGACAAAATGAACTTATTTTTGAAGTGAATGTATTGTTTTCTTATGGGGGTCAGGTAGCTTGTCAGTGGTTTTATTAGGGGAAACACCCCCAACCATCTCTTCTCCCCCCCTCAAACAAGGTCCAACTTTCCTGACTGTCTTTGTGTGTGTAGATCTCATGATTGTTGGATGCCAGCAGCAGGTCAATAAATATGCGACCCACTACTGGCCATCTGCACTGTGTTGTGCAGTTAACATGAACCCCATGTGCCTCCCCTCATCAGGAGTTGAAAGTGAACTTATCTGGTTCTATAATGTCTCCAGACATGAGGTTGTTTCAGTATGACGGTGATTAAGAATCAGAAATAACTGGGTTATTTCTAAAGAGAAAGATGAGAATTATGTCTTCATGCTCCCCTAATAACTATTGTATTTGATAAGTAGTATATGCAAATTCTTACCTGCTAAATTTCACGTAAACATGCTTATTCTTATTTGCACCGATTCAAATTTTTTGGACAATTTCCTCTCAATTTTGGCAAAATATTTGATTATAGCCTTCCAGCTACAACTGGTTATTAGTTATACTAGCTTCATGCCATGTGAGAGATTGCCATGACAAGAAAGGCAAAAATTATTAGTTGAAATTGTAAATCTTAGAAAAGCGGTCAGTGTGGTTGCAGTTCAAAATAAAACCTCCAGCAGTCCTGCTGTGTATACAAAATATGCAGATGCTTATTCCAACTCTTGAGATGTTCCAGCATTTCTAAATCCTCCATAATGGACGTTAATCAAAATGTCAAACGAATAAAACAATGCATGCATCTTTCCTGTTATAAATGTTATATATGTCGTACGTTTCTGACTTTCTCATATTCTTAACCAGTCGCAGGCATGCCTCGACATGAAGGAAATGCAAACAGTATTTTCTGGTTCTGAGATTACATAGGTTTGTGGTTTTTCCCTCGGTAACAACGTCTACACTGAAGACTGTTGAATGGTGAATTCCCTTGTCATAAAGACATTGGGATTTTGAGTTTCAGACCAATGCCTTGGTGAATCTCTGCCTAAAATAACTTTTCATATGCATTAAGAGTTTAATAAAGTGATGAAAGCTGTTTAGTTAGTCAGACTATCTGCTCAGGTAGCCAACCTGCTAGAAAGAGAAACTCGCTGCTTGCCAGTTTCTAAACACTGCTGCATTAACAAGAATGATGGGCAATGCTTCTTTAGTTTCTAGTCTACACCATAAGAGGCCTGAAATTGTTTTTAAACAACAAAATGTGTTGCTTTGTGATGCAACAAGACGGCACATGTGAGGAAGAGAGAAGGGAGAATACCCTGTACTCCATAAAAGCAGAGAACTACATATGAGGAAACATCTTTTGTGGTTTAGAAACCGCAGCTGTTGATAAACCAGCCTTGCCTCGTCGCCGCACTTTCTAAAAATTATCTGCCCATCTCCTGAGAAACTTGATCTGATTTTCAAACTCGCACGGTTCCTTTTTTTTTTTTTAACAGCTGGTAACGCGGCTCTGGAAAAAAAATGAATAAATATATGAATTGCCCATGCTGTTTTATGATGACGAGAGAATTTCATGCTGAAATGGCTTTAATTTGCTTTAGTGGAGTTTAGGTGGAGAGCCTTTTGAACAGACTCGAATGCATAAACGCTGGTCCTCTGACCGGGAGAAGTATCAATTAAGCCATGCTCATTTGCCTAACCCTCTTCTGTATCCCTCGGTCATGCCATCCTACACCCTACCCCCAACAGTGTTTTGAGTTTCATGCCTGTTCGCTGAAATCAGTACAGGCTCAATGTGACTTATCTTTAAGTATATGTTCTACAACTGAACATATACTTGCTTGCTTTTTGTTCATACGAATGAATGGCATTGCTCAACTATCATACATTTTAAATTGTTTTTGTTTTTTGTTTTTTTCCCCCACCTGCATTTAGTTTTGCTTTATAAAAGCATTCTGAATCCCCCCCCCCCCACTCCACATACTTGCAGCCCATACAGAAACAGTGCACACACACCAGCAGCTGTGTATTTAGTACGGCTAAGTGCAGGAAGGCAGCACAGGAGGCAGACTGTGGGTCTGCGGTTTGCACTGTAAACCCGATCCCTCTCATCCAGCCTCTCCACGCTGTGTTCCTGTGAGAGCTCCAGACCACATCTTAATGTATGGGCAGGCATCCCGGGGTGAGCGGAGCAGACTGCGGCGGGTCTGGGTGGGACATTCTGACCAGCGGCCCCCCCCACCCCCCGTCCCCTCCATGTTTCGTTTCAGCCCGCCGCAGATCTCGACGCTAACATGTGCTCCGGCCGTCAGCAGCTCCCGTCTGAGCTGCGCAGTCAAGGGCCACTCAACCCGGCAAACTGTTTAATCTCTGCAAACGCAAGGGTGGCAGCAACCTGTCATCACTGGCTGTTTGAACGGTTCAAAGAATTAGACCCATGCACTGCATAAATATTTAGCACACGTGTCCTAGAATCTTACAGCAGTGGATTGGTTTGTTTTTAATCCGGTCTTTAGTTAAAATTTTTTTTTTTTTTTTAAAGACCCGAAGGAGACTTTGTGGTCACAGACAACTGGCTGTGATTTAACCTTAATCTTTATAGCTCCTTACAACCGAACCTCTTCCTGATTCCTGGTGCTTGGTTGAAACTTGATATTTTTTATGGGAACACTGTGTTGTTGAATCTTTTTAGCGAATAATTACTCTTCCAAGTAAGAGACGGCCAAATTCTAGCTTTTTTTTTTCTTTTTAAATAACGTATTTTTTCTTTTACACACAAACTATTGCATATTATTAACAATAAATAAAGTCATACCAAAGGGTAAGTACCGTGCAGAACATTTCAAAAATATTTCTTAAATCTTTCTATGTTCTCAGATGACTTTGGGATCTAGTCTGATGCCAGAAGCAGCAGATGAGCAAGGATTGGGTGTAGGATGTGGCTAGACTCTAGATTTTTCCAACAACTGCAGACAGACTTAATCAGCAAAACAGCATTAAAGCAGAAACATTTTTTGTGCCAGTTTGGTAACCCCAACTGCAGCATCGTATAACTCCTCCTAAGGATTTACCTCGAAATCGACAGTACAGAGAAGACGTTGCAGATCACAATTATAAGTGCAGTGTCAGGTTTTCATTACTGGTTAAAATGGTTTCTAGTATATAACCTCAGAACAAACGCGTTATAATATAGCTGTAGAAGATATTGAATCCAGCAGTTATTGCATTATATATGCAACATACCAATCGAAGAGAACAACTGGGATGCAATATTTATTGGAATATTATAAGTGCCATGTATCGAAATCCTGCCAGTCCTTGAATGGACTTTCATGACCCTCGATTTCCACATTTGATGTATTTTCATTGGCTGACATGCTAAAGCATAGGACAATTGTAATGAATGAAAAGGGTTTGAAAAAAGTGGCTTAATTGATTATATTTGCAGAAATTAAGCCACAAATGTTTTTTATCATCATGTAGCCATTTTTAATAGACAGAGATTTGTGTTGCGGCTGGAAAAGGACAACCCAAACATAAGTTGTAAACGATCCTCTTTTGCATTTTTTGTTACCAAATATAAATGCTGGTTATTAAAAAAAAAAAATGGAAACCATTTTCTACAATTGTAGCATCATTGCAATTTAAGCTAATATTTTACTGTGATATAGAGAAGTCCTATATATTTAGATTTTCCTCTGAACCTGGAACTCTTCTGTTTGCATTCTTTGGTGTTTTTGTCACTTACTACCCATTTAAATGTGTGAAAAGGTATTGGGTGCTTCTTTTCCCCAGATCTTGCATGAATTCAACTCTACTCTGCATAAAGTTATGCTGTGTCAAATAAGTGACTGTAATCAGGTCACTTGACCTTGAAATTATCCCTACCATCACAAAGTGACAAAGTAATGCTGAGTGGAATATGGTTCTGTACCATTAAGCTCCCACTATACTCTCGAAAGTGTGCAAGTGGTATGAATGTTGGTATGTCTGCACGACTTAAAGGCACTCTACAAAACTAATAAAAAAGCCAGACCTTCATTTATATTTAATTCACAAGAAGCTTGAGTCCTTTTTCTTTTCGTTTCTTTTTGACATAGAAATGGATCAAAACAATTTTTGAAAAAAGTTTTATTTTAGCTACTTTTTACAAATGCTTACTTGAAATGTTTTCCTAAGAAATAGGTCAGATTAGTATATAAATATTGCACATCTACCAGTATACTTGAGCAAAGCAGGATCAGCCGATCCTCAGCATAACAAAGTGCTTTTAGAGAAAACATGCAAACTACTATCTACCGAACGCAGGTAGAACACAACAGTCAATGTCGTCAAGACGGTTGTGTGTGGGGGAAGGAGGACGTACAGCTTTTATTTAAGGATGTAACAACCAGACAATGAAATTTACCATTTGTCTTTGACAAGTTCTCTTCAGACAAATTGGTGAAGAAACTAATTGTCCCAGAGATTTCTCCATATTTTAATTTGAGGTGAGTAAGAAAATCTGTTGAAAATTTTAGAACTAATGATTCAGACCATAATCTTACAATCCCTTAATTTCTGTTGATTTCAAAAATACTTCCATTAAGCAAAATGCAATGGATTTTCTTTTCTTCTTGTCAGTGTTTTGTATGTTTATTTAAGATAACGGCATATTAACTTTAAAGATTTAACCACAGCTATAGTTTTGTGTGTGTGTTACAGATAATGCCTACTAGCTTAATGCTATTAGTCTATTCTCAAAGCTCCTAAGGTCTAAATGGAGCTGAATAAAATGTTGCGTTTTATTCAGGTTTTATACGTCATTGACTTCAGACGCGAGTTATAATTCTGCACCAGAATAAACCAGTCGCTGTAGATCTACAATGGCTGAATAAGGCAGTGATTGTTATGGAAATAAATTATGAAAGAAGTCTGTGTCAGTGAAGTGCATCCACAATCCCACCACTGCTGGCTCTGACTACGCATCCAAACAGACTTCTCTGCAGAAGTCGCAGTCTCTGTTCCAAAAAATTGGAATCGCACATCGACTTGCTGTGTGAACATGGCCTTCTTTAAATATCGCATAGAAGTAATCTGTGATCGGAGTTCTGTACATATAGATATAGTGATTCAGTATTGTTCGTACAAACACTACATTCTCTTTGGACATCAAATTTTTAGTTGTTCTTAGTAGACCAACCCTTTAATAGCTTAGTGATCCAACACTGACAAAGTCGAGTCAGATCACACTCATGAGAGGCATTGCGGCTATAAGTGACTAATATGAATCTCAAACATCAGTACCAGGAGAAATAAGCCTGCCCTATCCTGATCCTCGAATGCTTTTAGCTCTTTATCCCCACTATTGTCCAGTGGTGAGAGTGCAGTTATCGATCAGCAGCTTGCCCACTTCGGTCAGCTGGCAATTAGGGAGAGGGATAGAAAAGGCCGAGGGAATTAAGAAAAAAAAAATCTGAAGGTGTACACAAGCTTCTCCAGAAGCATGTCTTCGTGGAAGCAACAAACAAGCTAAGGGGGTGTTGCCTCATAAGAGAAGGCACCGCCAGCAATTAAGGCAGCTGACAAATCATAGTGCTTTGCTAATGCGGGCTGACAGCAGGGAAATTTGAATAACGAGGCGTGTGGGAGGAAGAAGACGAGGGGTACGGTGGGGCCAGGGGGTGCTGAAAAAGAAAAGATGTGTGGCATTAATGAAACAGGTGCCTCACAGACCGTCAATGTGAAGTAATCATTGGGAGGTTACAGGCAAATTTCTTCGGCAGCAGGCCAAGCTGATGGCTACTTGATGTACAGTGGGGGAGGTGAAGACATGAGAGGTTTGTGTGCTGGTCTAACAAGTGCAATGAGTAACAGTCCTGTTTTGTATATTTCGAGGCTAAATTTTAATCCTATTAAGGAAAGTCAAGATGCATGGTTTCAGCAATGGATTTATGTGCATTAAAGTTATTTTTCCTTCGTTTTACACAACTTTTGTCACTGTTCTCGTTTGCTTGATGGAAAAGAGAGAGGGAGAGATTGGTGGGTGTTTACGCTGATGTTCAACTCTGTGGGTAAGCAGTGTAATTAGTGGCTGGACTAATGGGTTGAGCTGACTGAAGGGACGCAGCATCAAATCATCTGTTCAGCTGAGTGAGAGAAAAATTTGGTCCAGTCAAAGGAAACAGACCTTAATTTGGCAGCATTTGGGACTTGGCTTGAGGGATAAGCAACTGACCTACAACTTCAGAAAAAAAAAGAGGTTTGTTGACATCAGTGGTGCTTTTAAAGTAAATCCTGCTGATCTTTTTGGCTCACTGTCTTACCTTAGTTAATTTGTGCATTAGATTATTTGTGTAAAATAAAGCAAGTTAGACTTTTTCTTTTTTTATTCTGAAGAAAAGACTTTATATATCTTGAGTGAATCCTTATGTTAATGTTTCACTTGAATTGCACACACTTTGGTGTCGGTTCTGAGTGAATTTCTCATAAAATATCTGGGAAAATGGTTCCTTCTTTCTTTCGAAAATATTACTTTAAGATGGTGGAACCTACGTTTGATAGCCTTTTACTGAAAGCATTACTACAAATGTAATTTGAGCCACAAAATAAAAAATAATCTCTTGGGTAAGATTCTAAAGAGCATGTAATGGTTATAATTTCATTTAAACTATATAATAGACTAGGTTCTCTGTGTTTTTTTTTTTTGTTTGTTTGTTTTTTTCTTTTTTCATTTTGTGCACCATAAAAAACGTAAAATGAGTCCAAAAAAATTATCTCTAATCTTGCCAAACTCTCAGTCCTGGTGTAAACATAAAAGGGACGTAATGTCAGGGACCCATTAAGTCTGATTACTTGACTGTTCAAGAGCACAAGATTTGGTTCTGTGGTTTAGATTTATGGGCCATTTGCAATTTTTTTTTTTTTTTTTTTTTTGTAAGGCTATGGTCTGCCAAAACCGATTTTATTAAATTCAAAACTTTGTGATCGAACTGTGTCGAAATTAGTTGTCTTGCCCTTTACACCCATAATTTTATTTGAACTAGTTTCACTGAAGTAAAACAGACAAAATAACATAGGAGTTTTTATTTTGAATGCTTGTATTTAATCTTACTTTCTTTATATACAGTATCTTCCTGAAAATTTCAGTCTGTGTACATCCTTTAGATAATGCAGCTGGTCCCTTTTATGCTGAAAATCTCAAAAGGCTTCTGTCGTTTCTAAAAAGCCTGTTCAATGTCAGACTGAGGTTTAAACTGGAGTAGCTGTATACGTACAGCCGCCTTGGTGTCTACTGAAGCCGGCTGCACATAAATTTGCTCTTTCGCCAAGTTGAAATGTCAGGCTTGAATGTGTACTTGCGGTTTTGAACAGTCTTTCTTGTCAACCTGGAGATAAATCTGATCAGGAATAAGGCAACAGTGATTGCCTTATATTTCAACCCATGTCTGAGTAACCTGGCTCAGAAAATTTAAATTCCAACAAATAAACCAGTCTTTGCTGCTGTGCTTGTAAGAAATGACCGAAATGTGGGGTTCATTGGTCCGTCCTTTATCCCCGTGTAATGTCATCCGCCTTTAACATGTCGACCTCTGTAACAGTTATTCTTTACGAACCATTTCAATTCCTAACTATTAACTAATCTATTTTTCAAAGATCCATTCTGCACTGGTTCATGACAAAATTAAACAAAACCTATCAACAAAAAGCTGTTTAATGCAGAAATGCAATCCTCCTGCCTCCCTTTACCAAACTTACTGCTTTGTAAGATGTTTATCCAATATCAGGACGCAGGTCTGACCCTTACTAGGCATTTCAAGGCGAAAACCAAATTCTTACCGGTAAATCTAGTCACTTGGCCATTTTGGCCTCTTGTGGTATTATTTGAGGTGCATTAGATCATGTTTACAGCTCGAAATGGAAAAAAATAAATGGATTGCTCATGTCTTTAATTACAATTCCGTGATTTTTTTGATCCCCAAAAGATGCTTTTTAAATAAACAAAATGATGGCTGCAATAACTCAAAACAGTGCTGGCTCTTTTTTAATAAGGAAACGGAATAGTATGATTGAGCTGACAGATGAACACTATGAGCATGTCTGATTGCAATAAACTGCATGTGTGCTCATAAATACTTGTGGGACACTGCACTATGCACAGATCCACTTATTGTCAAGAGTGAGCATGTGTGGGTGTGTTATCGTAGAAATGAATGTGTTTGTGTGCACATGTTTTGAGGGTGAGGGGTTTAAACCAAGGATGTGAGCTCATGGTGGTTTGGTTCTTGTGGTGCAATCAGAGGGAACTTAAATGAAAACATATTGATTTTATTCGGGGAATGTAACACGGGTAATGGTACCTTTTTATATTTTTATGCATGTGGTCAAATTGTTGAAAATGTTTCGAGTCTTTGTTTTTAGTTTTAACACAATCACACTTTGATATGCTCTAAGAAAGTCCCGCAACTTTTTGTCTTTTAACTTAGTTTCTTTTAACTAAGTTCTCTGACCTTCGCAAACTTTAAAATGCAGGTATAGCAAGAACTTTTCAGGACGCTATAAATGATGAAGTAAACATAAGCACGTGTGGAAAGTGTCAGATTATTAGACAGCAAGTTAAAAACCCTTCTTGACAGAAATTATAGGTTTATTTTAAACTCGGTGAGGAAATTAAGCCCAGGTTTAGAGATAAGTGATGGTCTAAACTAAAGATGTGATGTTCTCACCTGTTTTGGCCTGCAGTCGTAGAACTATGAAGTCTTGTGACTTTGTATTTTTTCTCTTATTTAAATTTTCCACAGACTTGCGCTGTATAACATTGGAATCAGCTTTTCCTGCTCCATTACCTTTTGGTTACTTTAGAGGCTGTTAGTTTTCCGCATGTGCTCTACCGTCACTCTGAAACTGCAAGTTATAATTTTCTAATCCTGTGCCATTTCTCTTAAATGCATTCTGGCCAAAATAAATATATTGCTACGTTTTTATTTTCCCCATTGTCCACGTTTCAACTCACAGGTAAACCAGCCCATCTGTTCGTTTTAACATGGGTTCAAACATCTTTGTTTAACCACAAATTCTCACGTCTTTCTCAGAGGAGGACCAGTTTAGGCTCTCATAGTGCCCACATGGCAATGCTCACGACCCAAGTGTTTGAAAACTACTGTTCTTAATTTCTCAATTTTCTGGAGCAACCGGTGATGTTTTCAAACATAGAAGGTTAATTATACTCCAAAAGGTGGTGTTCACTGCACAATGCGTATGCTGCCACACCCTGTTCCTTTCCTACCAATCACACAAACAAAAGCAGTAAAATCTTAATTAAAATAATATGTCGGGCTTACTTCAGGCTTGAGGCCTATAATCAAAGTTAAGTATTTGGGTTGGATCGGGCTCAGACACAATCAGGATGGAATTTTTTTTTTAGGCCCGATCAAAACGCTAGAAAGCAAGAACGAGTTAAAAAGTAGAGCCAGCAGTATGCTAACCCTCAGAATCGTGTAAATTATTAAAAATGCTGACAATATAAATCAATGTGTTCCAATTATGACTATTGATATATTTGTCATAATGTTGAAACTTAACTTGACGGAAAACGTATATGAATTTGGTATCAGTTTTCAAGGGAATTCCAGTTTTACTTATTATGATTTATTAATACTGGTTTTGATTGAACAACAAGATTATCTGGTTAGTTGCTTTGGATTTCTATGTGTTCACTTTTCACTTACTATTATCTTAAGACTGTGTCTCTCTAACTTCCACATCTTGACAGCACTGTTTGACCAGTGAAGATTCTTCTAAACAGCTGAATTATTTTGAGTAATTTGTCTTTTAAATGATGGAAACAAGTTTGCAGCAATATGTTGGGGAGGGTCTGCATCATATAGCTTATCCATACAACCAGAGAAAACTGAGCCCAGTATAACACATTTTCTGGTATCTTAGTAAGGACTTTAGACCAGATGATTAATTTTTCCAAGAATATAAATATATATATTTTTTAATCATTCATATTTGGTACTAATTACCAACTCAAGGCCAGTTTAAGGTCATGGGAATATCACTGAATCACAGCAATGATTCAGTAGTGAATTGTATTTGTGCCAATCTCTTCTTGGTGAGAAAAGTCCATTGGATGAACCAGTTGTGGTTGGTATGGGCAGAGTAAATGGCAGTGGGGTTTTTTTGAGAACATGGAGCTATAGATAGACTCTAGCCTCCATGGCTAGGTTCTTTGAACAGAATAAATCAAAGTCTTGCATCTTAACATGTTCTGCTTAAGATGTTTTTCCTTCTTCCAAAAAGTCAATAAAGCACTCCAGAAACCTAACCTACAGGGTTAGGAGGTGCAAAGAGGCCTGGCCTATATTTGTGCAACAGTAAATTTCCATCTCGGCAAGCTTTGTTTGTGGGCAGATGGTGTTTCTCTTGTTTGCTCTCAAGCTGGGAGGGACTGAATAACTGGCTGGTGGATTATCAGGTGAGACTCTTTGCTCAGATCTATTCCCTTGAGGTCACCAGGTCATCTTATTGCCTGACCTCTTACTTTAAAAGCAGCTCAGCAGTTTGCTGGATTAGGAGTGGGCACTGACTAATGTTGGTCATAAGGAGGTAGGAAAAAACTTATGTTCAGTGCTCAGTTTTTTTGTTTTTTTTTAATGAGTGGAAATATATATTTTTTTAAAAAGCTAAAATACATAGGGAATTGAAGCAAGTAAAAAACTTTGTGCCCTTGTTTTTTCCCATGGAAGATTTATTGCCCTGCTTCAGAGCGTCATGTGAAAAATGAAAAGAAAGAGATTGTGTATTTTATCATGTTTTCTTGTCAGGTATGAGGTGTGCATATGTGTGAGCAAGACTGAGAACGCACAGGTTTATCAACTGACTTTGTGCAACGGTGGGGCTGAGTGAGCAAAGTTAGAGTGGGTTTGTTTCACTCCGTGCTCTTGGTGGGGATCTGGCAGACAGATTGAGAGCAACTTGTTAGAAAGATGAACAATGAGGCCACTTCCCTTTTTTTTTTTTTTTTTACAGACTTTTTTGTTCTTTTGTTTAGAGTTCTTTGCCTTCTTTTAAAAGAGATTAATGTATTCTAGTCTCACCTGTGCATTTCCTGAAATGCTTTTTATTCCCACTTCTACTTTTCATTAGGGTTCTTTTCTTTCCCCTCTTCAAATTTAGTTTAAAAATAAGAACAAAACTACAGTACTCATATTACACAGTGAAGTAGCGAATTAACACAAATATGATTTCCTTTATTACCATTATTAGTAGATATTATTTTATTGGGGTTTTTTGTGGTTTTCTTTGTAGCCGTATAAGAGATTATGAAAGAATTATAGGGTGTACATTGGCAAGGAGTTGGTAATTATTCCAATGTCGTATGTCTGGTTGTTACAATAGTCACTACTATTATTTTTATGCAGCTGCAGATTTTCTTGTCTTTATAAGTCAGTTTGTAATCATTTTGCTTATGTAATATTTTTGTTGGTACTTTAGCACAGTATATTGAAGAGACATATGAATACCATGAGATGGTTCTAATTACACATTTCTGATAATTATTGAGTTGGTAAATTTCATTACAGTGAGTCAAAGGGTAGGATTAATTAAATGTTAACTTATTCCTACTTTTTTTCAAACAGAAAAGCAGCGATGGGCTAATTATTTTGTTTTGGCTACGTATGTACATGCTTTCTCTTGTCCTACTGATTACATGTTTTCTTGTTGTTAAAAACGTGTTTAAAATGAATAAATAGTTAAATAAATTAAATGAATTTTTCCTCCTTGGCTATTGGATCTCTTGTCCTTGTCGGTGACTTCAGTTCATCAATCCAGAAATTTGCCAGTGGGAATGTCTGAAGTCTCAGCGAATGAGTTCATCTATCTTTCAGTTGTGTGATGCACCATCCTGTCATCCCCACTTGTTAGTACATTTTTTTTCCAGTTAATTCATCTTGCTAATTAGTCATTGGGTTGGACAGTGAAAGAGGTCTTCCTGATTTGGCGATCGGTGTGTAAATGTAGAAGTGGCATCGGACGTTTCAGACCAGAACTGGAGTCGAGCTTGAAGAGCAAAAACTAAAAGGACATTCACACCAAAGCTGTTTCCTTCGCTTAAAGGAGACCACAGAATAGTCTTTCTCTTTCAGGGAGGTGTGAAATCTCATTTGAACTTTGGCATAAATCACACATGGATTTCTTTCACTTTAGGGATGCATAATTTCCACAAATACATTGCAATGGTACCCCGTATCCATTTTGTAAAGGGATGCAGTAACGTAAACATTTGGTGAGCCAATAAGATATTCACAGCACTGGATTTAGTCTCACTCTGGTTCGTACCTGACATGGATTAGTGTCCAAGATGCTAAATCTTTCCCAACAGTCGCCACATTTATGATCATTGCCGTATTTACTGCCAATATTGCAGGATTTTCTATTTACAGAGGGAAAACAATCAGACTGGAGTGAACCAAGAGACAAAGTGGCAGCTTCTTGTGATATGAGCGAATGTTGTAAACTGCATGACATGGTTCAGACAATTTGATTTTTCAAGCGTGCCATGTGAAAATGAACCAAAACTTTAAAAAAAGCATAAAAGATTTTCTGCATATCCCATTCAGTCCAACTCTATCTTGCTTTAAAGGAGTGGTCTTCAACTCCACTCCTCCAGGGCAGGTGTCCTGCAACTTTTAGATGTGCGTCTGCTTCAACACACCTGAGCCAACTAATGAGGTCATTGGCAGGACTTTGGGAAACTTGACTGCACACTGAGGAGATGATTGAACCCTCAAGGCCTGGATTTGAATAGCCCTGCTTTAAAATGTCAACAACTTTGGCCTTGGACTCGGGTCTCATGAAGAATGTTTCTCATATTTATTGAGTTGGACTGTATGCAAGACCTGTACATAATTCTGAAAGAGGATTCTATAATCTGTGAAAGATTGAGTTTGATTTATTTACGAGGGACATTTATTAGAAGCTTGCAAATATTAATGGCTCTCAACAACTTGTTCTTGTCCACTGCAGCTTCACAATATTGGCTGAAAATATTTGCCGCCTTAATGAATGACTTCAAGTTATTTCAGAATAAAAATATAGCTGGCGTGACTCTCACTTGCAGCTTTTCAAAATTGAAACATGCACTTTCTGAACATGAAATTCTGCATTCTCTCATTCATTCAGTACACTACACTGCCTTCATTTTGGAGTATATCACATATCTTGGCACATGCTTACAGTTTGCACTTAAACATTTAAAATGTACATTTAGAACATTGTTTTTCAAAATGATTAAGATTTTTACAAATCCATCCATTCAGTAGACACTTTAAGCCTCTAACGTCAGTGTGGTGCACTGCATAGTGAATGAGCAGATAATTCAAACGCGTTTGAATTATTTTGCTGTTTTTTGAAAAAAAAGTTGCCTTTTACTCTATCTCCTTTAGAGATGAGAAGTGTTGAGATTGAACTCATTTCTGCGATTTTTCTTTGTACATAAATGCGTGGTTATATTTCTAATGAGGCAAGTATTAGACTTAATCAACTTTCAAAATTTGTTTTTGACTTTACAGAATGCAACTCTCTTCTGAAGTTTCTCATGTATTGTGCACTAATACCAGCATCAACTTGGTGTGTGGGGTTTTTCTTTAGTTGTAAAGGTGGGCAGTTTGTTTGTCTTGACTTTTTCTTGTTTATGCAGGTCATTTTATTGTCCTTTCATGTTGAAATTTCACTTTGAATGATGTGTGTTTCATATCATTAAAACAAAAGTATATTCCAAACTTTCCTTTTCTGAGTCAGAGCTTGCAAGTCTTTTTAAACAGTGTGTTCTTCTAAAACGACCAACGATGAGTGGTGCTCTTAAGCACAATACTGTCTGCATTTTTTATCTCTGCGCTGCAAGGACAAAATGACATCATGTTGTTCTTGACACTCATTATGTGCAGAACTTTTTTTTTTTCTTGTGTGATTACCAATAAATACTGCATGACTGGTCGGAAATTTGAAGTGGTTGTGGTTACTAAACCGAAAAATCCTAAAGTGGGTGGGACCTATGAGGACTTCCCAAAAGCTCTGCACTTGTGAAATCTGAAATTGCTTCAGACAGAAATGAATTTTCGTTCTTTTTCTCTTTGAATAAAGAAAACCATCTTTCTAGTGCACTATGCGTCGGCCCTTCATTTCGAGACCGACGCATTTGGGTTTTTTGGGTGGGGGGGGGGGGGGGGTTTGTGAATGGAAATTTTTCCAAGCAGCTTAGGGTTTTTATTCGTTTTTGTAAATGCGAGAAAAAAGCTATTGGCTTTCTTTGAGCCAGCTTTCTGACGGTGTGCTGCAATCAAGCTTGGCTAGGACTACTTTGTGCTCAATACATCTGGAAAACTCCAGTCACCCAAGCACCCCAAAGTGTATGACACCCTGCAAATTCAAGTCGTTTTGAAACTGCAACATGTCAAAACTCTGGTTTAACTTGATGCCTACATAGACTCAGTTTGTATGACCACTTTTAAGTTTTTTTTTTTTTTTTTTATATATATATATGTGTGTGTATTGGTTTGACAAGTGCAAAATTACATTTCCTTACAAACGGGAATAAAATGCAAAGCATTTTCTGATTTCTTTTTTTTCCCTTTTGGGAAAGGATGATAATACTTTAATCAAATCCCCTGGCAGCCAGAAGAAGCAATATGGCTACCGGTTAGGAATATTTGTAGAAAAACAAATTGAGTTTCACTCTTTTAATACACCCTAAGGAGGAAGATGGTGCAATAAGAAAACCTCGGTGTTTACGTGGCATCATGTGGAAAGTTGTGTCCTTCTGCCTGAACTCAAGAAGTTAAGCTGCTGAGAAGTAGCACAGTCTACTCCACACGCAGGATTTATTTGCGTGATCAAAAACTGCACATCTGAAGAGAAATGGGCGTCGTTAGTGTTGTTGGTCTTATAAACCACCAGGGATTCGGTGTTATACATCTGAGTTTAGTTTTTTTAATGAGGACGTAGCACAGTAATCAACACATCTGCAACACATCTCAGTATATAACCATGAACTGGCACAATAGCTGATCTGTAATCTTTGTAATTTTTTCACTTATGAGCTGTGTAGGGTTGTCCATTTTTGGATTGGATTGTTCAGATCCAGTCTGTGAAAATATCCCGCACTAAGCACATTTCTGAATTCTTTAGTAGTGTTATTAACGTCGGATAAATCAGAATCGAATCCTTCGAGTAAGTGAACGTCACCATCTTGGTTACATGTTGTGAAGCTTATGAGCCAGCTGTCCCCAAAACTGTCGGCTTCTTCTCTCGCCTTATTTTGACACAAAGTCAGACAGACAGACGGACAGACCCGACCACCCTCTTAGATCGTCTCTCAGCTCCCTTTTGTCTGCCTGTCTCGCAGCATTACCCCTACAGTTGTGTTCTCCTAATTGCTGTGCACCCTGCAGAGAAGAGAGACTGTCTTCAGAGGCTGTGGGGGTGTTGGGGCATTAGTAATGATGAGGTGTGGGTTTTTTTTTTTTGTTTTGTTTTTTTGTTTGTTTGTTTGTTTTTTTTCCTCTGCACTTAACAAAAAATTGGTGCTCTACTTTAATATTGAGATATGAACTCAGTCTTTTTATTTGAGTGGGTAGTCCTTATATATTAAGCACAATACTGTCTGCATTATATCTGAGTACTGCTGGCTCATTCAGATTTGCCTCTGAGGGCAATGACAACATTTCTGGATTAGACTGTTCCTCCGGCTCATTGATCAGCATTGACATCGTTGGTATTGACATTTTATGGCTTCCTGTGGATGTTTTGAACATTGTGTTGTAGATATTGGCGCTTTATAAAAGCTAAAATGTGCTTTTTTTTTTTTTATTGCCACTTGTCATTTTCCACAGAAAATTCCTCAGCTGTTACCACAAAGTTGTTGACAGGATTTGGAGTTCTGATGCCAACAGTGACTCCCTTTTGGCAATTATCCTGCACTTATAAATGTACACGGTGTTCTCATTAGTGACTATAAATTGGATTTCTTTTTTTTTTCTTTCCCTCTCTCAGGCGCCTCTTCAGCCACCCCCGGGGTCTTCAGCCTCAGTGGTGGCGGCAGCGGCGGCGGCGGCAGCAGCAGCCTCAGGGACTCCCCAGTCACTGAAACTAACCTATCCAGAAACTCTGGACCGCATAAAGGAGGAGTTTCAGTTCCTGCAGACACAGTACCACAGGTGGGTGTGTAGCAAGCTGAAGGCTTTTTCCACTGTACTGTTCTGCTACTTTGACTTGGTGAAAGTAGTGTTTCCCCCTGAAAACTAGATATACCCGATACCGGAGGGCCGTCCGCCAATGACCTCCCATGTTTTTGTGTTTAAAAATGTTAAAAGTTGATAGAAAATTTGAAAATATGACTGGGTAATTGTACATTATTGGAAGCCTTTTTTGGCAATACATAGTCTATAACTACTCTTAAAAAAGACAAACTCAAAAAATATACACATGTATTTTTACACATCAGTTAAATACTAATTAAATAATCAGCCAAGGGATCTTAAATCAAGCTATTTAACGCTGGTCACATTTAATATAAAACAAATTTAAATGAATATGATCTAAAATGGACAATAATGATGTATGCTTGACTAAATATTTCATTATGGCTTTGGTACTGATCAGAGCATGTGAGATGTAAACACAAATTTGTTCACCAAGCAAAAGGGACGGCACAACTGGTGCAAGTTGAGTTCAGTGGGTCAGCTATAAACCAAACTCAATCAGTCTGTGATATCATCCTTTTTGTTTTTACCTCTTCATTGTAATTACAATTTAATATGTGACTTGTACAATGTCTAATGCATTTGTCATTTTTTGTAAACAGTCTGCATTTTTGAACAATCTTAAATGAACCTACCCAGCTGCACATTGCCTTGGATTAGAGTGGTTATTTTTAATAACTGCACAAAATTTATTTGAATTTTACCTTTACTGTACAGTAAGATTTAAATCTTTGTCAATGTAATCCATCATTAGACTCTGGTATTTCTACAAGGCTTGATCAGAAATCATTTGTTGCAAAAAAAAAAAAAGAAAAAAAAAAGAGCATCAATCATCAACAAATGGCCGGTGAGTCTTTTGCTATGAACTCCATTATTGCCAGACTTACTTTCTCATGCCATTTCAAATCATGTTCATAAGGAGGAGTATTTCCGAACTGTTCAGTCAGTGACCCGCGTCGCCTTGTACTTTGCTTACTTAAAGTGAAGCACTACTGTTCATAGTACAAAACTTTGTCAGTGATGTGCTTTTCCATTACATGACGACTCGATGTCAATATACCATTTTAAATGTTGGTCCAAGTTAAACTTTCTGGTTTTGCAACATACTTTTCAGTTTCACACCCAACCTTTACCACAACTTGTTGTGTTTTACAGTGTACTGACTGTATGGTTAACTTAATGTACAGGAATGTTCCCTGAAAACTTTTGAATGTGGGGATTTGGGTTGCTTATGTAGCATTCCCCCCACTCTGTTTTTTGGCAGACCTTCGCATGGTTTCCAGCCCCTGACTTCTCTCCTCTCGTCCTGCTTTGATTTTCAGTGACCAGAGTCTCTTTCTACACCACTTCAAGCTTCTTTTGTACACACACCCAACATCCAAAAAAAAACAAAAAAAACTCTGTACCCCATGGCTACTGTTGCCCTGTTCAAACAAATGTGTGTGTTTGTGTGTGCTCTTATTTCTCTCTCTTCTTTGCTCGCCACAAGCTGAAGTGTAAACTCAACAAAACTGAGACTAGGGCCTGGTCTTTCCTCTAGTAAAATATGCTGTGCCTGTTGGACCAGTTAGGCTTTTCCTGGCTAATATATTTCCAGTTTTAATATCTAAACTGCTGATTCCGATTATGATAAACATTCTAAAAAAACCTACTGAACAGGGTCAACAAAAAGGGACTGATGCGATAAGGATTTGGAAAAGATGTCACTGAAATTGCATCTTTTCCACCTCTTATTAATTCAGGATGTTTTAGCTGCTTCACTTTTCAAGAAAAGATCATTTGCAATGCAGTGGGTATCTAACTCCAAATGGGCCATACCCATTCTGGAATTGTATGGATTTTCATTTAAATATTTTCTAGTTTCCTGCCGGTTGCCAATCTAAAACCGGTTTCCACCTGTCCAAAAAGGTTTTGAGTGGACAAATGAGTGTTTGTCCACTCATTTATCCATCAGTCTGTCCAGCTGTTTGGCCCTTTACTCATAGCAGTTGTTTCAAATAGGATTTTACTCTGTCAATAAAACCAAAATAATTTGGTTAACATTTTAAATGATTTGTAGCGTCTTTATACTTGGACACTAAAAGTATAAGAATTGTATTCCATAAAGCGTAGGCGGTTACCTTAAGACTTAAGCTCAAACGATAAAACAGTGCAGCTTTGCTGTAAAGCGTTCGACCTTCCTGGTATCTGCTTAAGGGCTCTAAGATGCTTTTTCCTTTTGAAATCAGTGAATTGTCCTCTAGGGGTGTAGGCTATCTCTAGAACTTTTAATTTTAAATACCAGTTCTTTACTAAATTGATACTAAAATGGTTCCATTTGAAAGTGATGCTCTTACTTTGCCTTTAAGCGTCAAGTTAAAGATTTAGCTTCATTTCTGCCTATTGTGATGCTAAATCTGAACTTATATTGTATCTTTCTGTCTTAACATGTTCCCATTTTTGATCCTTAAGTGATTTTTAAGCTTTACTCCAAATATATGACAATTCATTAATTGACAGCAAGAATCCAGTATAGTTATATTGCATCACTTAATGCAGACTGAGGGCTTTTTATGTTTGCTCAATCACCAAGTAGCCCAGTCATGCATGTCAACATCTCAAGCCACATGCTGCTCAGAGGTCATAAAACATCCATTATGTTGTAAAAAGAAAAATCATCATTTCAACAAAACCCCTCGACTCTTCTCTTAGCGATGTAACTCTTGGATATAAGTTAACCAACGACGACTATATGGAGTTGAGTTTGGCTCCAGTTTTAGAAAAGACCAGCAGCAGTTGGCAGGATTAGCAGTGGCCTTGTATAATCCCAACAGGTTGTATCACAGAGCTGCATCTCTGATTGCAGACTGCACCTTCATGTAATCAGACCCACATGGACACAATTCACCCTGGAGGCACAACATGACCCCAATGCCCACACAAATAGACGCACTGATCTATTCATGTACACTTCAGGCTAATGCATGTACTCAGACTCCAATTATCTTCACACAAATAGATGCTGTCCTGAAACACCAGAGCTCTCTTGTGTTGTTTTGCTTCGAGGAAGATGTTTATATTCTGATGTTGGATTAGACAACAGAAGAGTCAGTGCAGGGATTAGGGTTGATGGATTGCAACTCAGTTTTTTGTCTAACTGGGTGTGTGGCAAAGGTTATGTCAGAGGGCAAATTTCTAAATTGATGTTTTGTTTCTCTGAGATGGGGAGAAAAATTACCAACTCTGCTAAAGACAGGGAAGAGTTAATTAATTAAAGGGTCATTGGTGGGCCAACTACTCCTGTATGTGGGAGTGTGTGTGTGGCTGTGTTTCAACTATCCAAACAGGCTGTAATCAGCAAACTGAAGGGAAGCGGGAGGAGCTGCTGACAGAGCTCTCATTACTGTAATTTTCAGTCTCTGCAAACACACAGGTTGTTCTTGGTGACTGCGAGCACTGTGCTGCGTGTGTGCGCCCTGTAGAGTCAGATAGGCTCTCCACTTACCTCTAATATGCTGCCACTCATCCCTAAAGAGCTCCTCCACTCTTCTCTGCTCAAATACTACAAGGCAGTTTGTAACCACCCATGCACTGACTGGGTCATTTTAAGATCATGTTGATTGATTAATCATTTATTCTTCATTTGTACAAATCAAAAGTGGTTGAAATTAACTAGTATCATGGTGTAAGCTTCATACTAGCTTGATACTCAGGTTTGTTTGTTTTTTTTCTTTTTGTATACTGATGTATTATCCAAAAGATTCCTTACACTCGTACCTTTTTCAACATGTAGCCACCTCTTTATCCCTTATAGTTTGTTGAAATCTAAATTTTGGAGACAAGCTTCCTTAAGTTTGAGGACTTAACTTGGCTCGTTTGTCTTGCTTTATCCCCGAAAAACTGGTTCTGGTAGCAGTAATTCCTAAGGTGTGTTTCCTCTATGCCATTTCAACATAACTTGATTACATGAGTGCTTATTGGAAATGGCAAAACAAAAACATTGCAGAGGTTCTTGCGTGTAGTTGTGCGAAAGTGATTTAGGCCCTATCTCCACAGGAGTGGCCTTAAGTGTTTTATTTCTTGTTGTTCTTGTTGTTTTTCTCAGTCAGCATTTGCTAGATTTGTCTCAATTTGCAGATCCTGCTTATTTCATCCAGTCTTTTTAAACCACCTCAGGTGTGGCCTAAGACAGGCCAACTCAGGTATTGCGGGCAAGCGATTGCATTCATTAATTGGGGAATGGATTTACGTTCCTGGACAAGCGACGATGGTGGTACTTGGAGAAAAGCGCATTCAGTGTCAACTGGATGGGGCAACCTGCCACAGACACGCATACCGAGAAATGTTTGGAGAAACTGGCCGCTGAAGGTAAATGTGGAAATGACCTCCACAGCGCTTGTAAAGTCACGTTCCCACATTCCCATCCATGTTCGTGGTAGTATTCACGCCCACATAATGAGGAACACACTGCCGATTGAGACACCCGACTTGGCTAGAACCGAACTAGACATTAACCAGCTAGCATGTCAGTGGAGAAAGGGCTCTTGATAACACGGCTCATTGAAAAATATTTTGTTTGGGACTGAAAATTGTGGCTTTAGGGCAACAAAACATTTCTCCAATGGTATCTCAGCAAATGTGATCTAAAACTTTAGTAAAGTCACTCAAATGTGTTAATCTGTCACTGCAAAATCTTAAGCAATGCGTGCTGATCCTGATGTGCTGTTTACCTACCTTAGTAAGTGGAAAAGAAGGTTAAAATATATCTACGCCAAGAAAGAGGAAAAAAAAAAGTAAATTTCCACCACCAAAGCAATAACAATTACGTCATCAACACATTGGATTAAGATCACAATCAGGTTTTTAACTTCTGATACTTTTCAAGTGATTATTACTCTTGCGAACAGAATTAAAGATCTCTAAACTCACTGATCCATATTTCCATTGAGTTGCACCTTTTATTTTCACCTTAGAACCTAAAGGCTGTAAAACATTTCAACAAACTATTTAAAAACCTTTTAAATTACTTGACTGAAGGATTTGTTCACTGTACCACAGACAACCAAAAGCAGAGATCTGTAATTTAAAGTCTATTACAGTTAAAGTTGACAGAAAAGCTGAATTGTGAAACTATTTTCTTTTGTAAAATATATGAATTATTAGACATTGGCATCAGCACTGCAAGTAAAATCTATCTGAACTCTCTCCATATCCTTCTTTTTAAAATGGCGATGGATGAACTCTGTGTTGCAATTCTGTTGGTAGATGAGCTTTAAATTTATGTTGTATGTCTCACCTTCTTACTCTTCTCTATGATTTTAGAGTCTTGTTTACACTTCAAGTCCAGCAACAGTCTGCTCATACAAACTATATTTTAGCTTAATTACGCCATTGACCCTGAAAGTTGGCTTGCCCATATAAGTAAACTAATTCACCAAAAAGGAGCCAGATTTCTGTCTGAGCATTTTGTGAAAGGAGTCATCCGTTTTAAAACTACAGTTGCTTGTAAGTGGTTTTTAATAAATCTATTTGATCCTATTATATTATTTAGTTTTAGAACCCATGATTTTTTTTTTATCCATGCCTAGTCTTAAATTAACCTTTTTTTTTTTTTTTTGCTTCAAACCTGCTGTAATGCCATCTTATTCTTGATACCAACTAGTTTGAGTATCTTTTACTCCTTCCAAAAAAGATAAATACAGCATGTTTTCGTCTTTCTTTGTTTAATTGGCTAGCCCTACATTTGTTGCCAGTTTTTAATACTTGACATTTGGGGAGTGTTGTTCAGCACTGGAGCTTCAGTTCGGTATGTACACACAAAGCACAAGTTGAACAGGCGCCGCAGAAATGTGCATGAGTTTTTAAGCAACTGATGGAACAAATTCTTCAAAATGCTTACATTGTGCCAAGTTTTAAGCTCAAAATCTGTCTGATTGTAGAGCTGACACTAAGCACCTTATCCATCTATTTTCTTTGCCATCTGCTTTGTCCTGTTCAGGGAGATGGGCAGGGCTGGAACTTGTCCCAGCAAACGGCTCACATGAGGCCATTGCCGCCAAGTGGACATGACTTGTTGATCAATGTCAATTTTGCCCAGCATGTATGTTTGTGACTGGAGAATCCCAAAGGGCGCACACAGAAAACCCGCACATATAATGGAGAATTAAAGACCTCCAGCATGCATCTGGAGGAACTGCTGAAAGTTCTGGTACCTTTAAAGAGCAAAACTACAGAAGAATCAGTATTTTGTCTATTGAATTTATAAGTTGATTCTATTTTTTTTCAACCAAAATGATCAAAACTAAGAACTGTTAAGGGTAAAATAATTGCAAGCTGTATTTAAATGGCAGTATGAATGATTGCTGCTCTCCTGCTTTTTAAACAAAAGGAATGAGATTTGTTTTTGATCATTTGGTTTACAGCAGTATGAATACTGTTATCATGAAAACGTAGCATTTTATTGGAGGTTAAACTGTAGGAAACTCAAACCAGCTCATGCAGACAGGCAGCCAGTCCATCACAGGACTGACGGATTTGACAAATGAGGCAAACAACTCTTCATACCAACCTTGCATATGGACAGTATTGAATAAAATTTGACCATTAATTTTTAAATTTCATTTATTTTAAATTTTTTTTCCAACATTGCCACCTAAATGCTTATTATTATTTGGTCAAAGTTGTTTAGTCTGTTTTTAGCTTATAGCATTTAGTTGAGATTTGTTTACATCGTCACAACAAAGTGAAATTAGTCTGGACCCCGGCTTACTAATGAGTTGAAATAGGCAGAGTTTCTTAAAAAAAATAAATATATCAACAAAAATATGTGATTTAAAGAAGTGTCTTGAAAATAATCTTATTGATTTGGTGAGCCACATTAAAGTCTTGATCTTATCTGGATGTTAACTTGATCTTGGCTTAGGTGGTTTTGACTGCAACACCACTTACAGGCTCCTGTTTTCCTTTATACTGTCCAACTATTTGTGCCAAATAAACGAGCTCATATAGAAAATTCCCTTTACGAAAATGAAATAAATGATTTTTCAAATCAACACGGGATCTCTTTCCAATTGTGAACGCACCATTTTAAAAGTTTACTAAAATTTTTCTAAAGGAATAGAATTAGCTGCTTCTGCCTGCAGGCTTTCATTAATGCATGTGGGTGTTCTCTGCTGTTTATTTAGCAGCTCTCTGTCTATTTGGCTCAATATATACTTGATGTATTTTAATTTTTGCACAGTTTCTATGTGCTTGTGTTTATATTCTGCATGATGCTTTTGTGCGACTATCCGCATGCATTTGTTGATGCTCCCATAGTGTGCAGGTGTGTGTGTGTGTGTGTGTGTGTATAGTTGCTGTGCGGTACTGACAGAGCTGTCTGGCTGCCTGCAGATTTGTAGCACATTCAGCTGATCATCTTATCTCCTGTCACCGCCAGTGAAAGATTGGAACGTCCAAGCTTACCACAGACGCACACACTCATGTCATATCTACTCTTGTCTTTGTCCTGCTCGCTCATTCAGTCTAGTTTCATCCCCTATTTGCTGTCTTTCTGTTCGTCCTCTGGAACTTCTCTCCCTCCTCTCAGTAAACGGTGCTCTGCCAAACACTAATTATTACAGCAATCACTACAACAAGAAATACCTACTTTCTACTTGCTTCTCTCCTCCTCTCTCTCCCTCATTTACTCCCTCCATCTAACTCTTTTGTGCTCCCACAGTCACATAATGGTTACACACTCGCACTGTAATTTCATTCCTTGAAGTCCATTTTGTGAGGAAAGGTTACTGCTTTCTTGGTGCAACCTGCAGGTCTTTTCCTAAGCAGAAGAGCTGTCGGTCTGTGGGTGGATGTCTATGCATTAGCAGTGCAGCTTTTTAAAGCTGGAGTCCAGTGCCAAAAGCAAATGTTTAAGTTGTAAGAGAGATTTTCTGTCTACGACTCGTGTTAAGATTTATAAGCCACAAACTAAATGTGCTGAGTCAAGTAGGTTTTGACATTGGACATTTTAAACGTGCATGCGTGTGTGTGTGCATGTTCTTGAGGATGCAGATACGTTCTGTATCAGAGATTTCCAAAAACATTCTGTCAGCATTTCCAAATGCAGCTTCTGCCATGCTAGACAAAACGATAAAACAGAGCAACTTTGTTGTACTATGGTTAGCCTAAGAATAATACAAAGTGTTGACAATCTGCCAAAGCATAAAGCTCAGGTCATTTATAAACACATTCTATTCATTTTAATTCTATGTTGCTGCTCAGACACTTTAGTTTGGGTTTTCTTCTTTTCATTCTCCTTCATAAACTCATTTAAAATGAGTTAAAATAATCTTGTAAATTATAATGGTAGTGAGAGAAACTAAAAAGTGGCCCTCTCTGGCAGTTAGCTTTCTGGTGACTAAGTTATTATTTAGTTGGATGTTTGCGCTGTGTAGAGTAACTAGTGCAGCAGCAGTTTCAGGTTTTACCTCTGTGTTTCATAACTGCTTAAAAATAAAATAATGGTGTTGAGTGAATGAGTATATCAGGAAACTGGACAAACCAGAAGGTTGAATAACACTCGTGTCTAATCAATAATTATCTGTCAAACACTTGGAATCAACAGTGGCGCAGTGGGTAGCGCTGTTGCCTTGCAGCAAGAAGGTCCTGGGTTCGATTCCCGGCCCGGGGTCTTTCTGCTCGGAGTTTGCATGTTCTCCCTGTGTGTGCGTGGGTTCTCTCCGGGTACTCCGGCTTCCTCCCACAGTCCAAAAACATGACTGTCAGGTTGAGTGGGTTTTCCAGACTCTCCTTAGGTGTGTGTGTGTGTGTATGTGTGTATGGTTGTTTGTCCTGTTTGTCTTTGTGTTGCCCTGCGACAGACTGGCGACCTGTCCAGGGTGTACCCCGCCTCTCGCCCGGAACGCAGCTGGAGATAGGCACCAGCACCTCCCGACCCCGTTAGTTGCTGGTGACCGGAAAATGATGGATGGACACTTTATATTGTGATACATGGGACAACGGTGGATACCGGTGGAGACAATCAGAGGGTTTCCGGTTTGATTTCATGTGTTGATTTGTCTCTAGACAAGACACTTCACCCGCCTTGGTGGTCAGAGGATCTGGTGGCATTGGGGCATTGCAGCCTCACCTCTGTCAATCTGCCCCGGCTGTGGCTACTATCCAGTAGCTTGCCACATGAATGTAGTGTAAAGCACTTTTGGCTCCAAAGAAGCACAAGCCATTTACCATTTACGTCTCTCAGTCATATCATCCAGTCCTAATCTCAGCATGGAGAAACACCTGGTTTCTCTGTGCATTTCTAAATATGAAGTTTTCTCCACCTTGGATCTAATTTGTGGAAAAATTAAGTGTACTAAAAAATTAAGTAACATCAGTAAGTTGTCGTCTTAAATATTTTTAACTTTTGCATTATTTAGATGGGGAACAGTGTGTGCTCAGTATGTGAAGTAGTCAAAGCGTTTCAAGTTTTTTAATGTTATAAAATGGGGGGGGGGAGAAGAAAGAAACTGGTAGCTCCACACAAACAGTTTCACCAGTTTTCAGCTCAGCTGTGAGAAAATCCTGCCGAGAGCCAATTCCAGTGTAATAAAATCTGGAGAGCGGGTGAGGGGTTTAATCCTCGCAATACTTCTTCCACCACCTCCTCCTTACTTGTCGTCCTGCTTCTCTCCCTCACCTCCCTTGTCTGCTCAACTGGCTGGCAATGATAAATGAGTCAATTATGAGCGTGTGCGCACGCGGCACTAGTGGAAGGGAGCGGACGGGGACGTTATTACCTGTTGCGGCTGGGGGTAATGTTGCGGTATTAATCATATTCTAATTTTCTCCCACCAAACGACCCTCTTTCCACCCACCTCCAGTGTCCCGCAACAACAACCAACCCCCCCACCCTCCTGTTACTTACCCCCACATAATCAATCAATCTGCTACCTGCAAACAAGTTGGTGTAAACTGCCAAGGGCCCAAATGTACTGGCTTGCTTGGGAGCCAGTACATTTTAGAGGTGGGGTGCAGCAGAGAATTATTTTTGAGGGAGAATGAGCGCGAAACGTCGAAGAGACGAAGTTATGGGTCTGGATCTGGAAACGCCTAACTGTGGGTCCAGTTTTTGCAGGACAGCAGCTTTGGATGGAAGAAAGAAAAACAAAGATTTTCTTCTCTGATTTTCTTATTTGCTCCACTTAACGCTGAAGTTACAACTTTAATTAAAAATTCAATGTGAATGAGGAGCAAATTGACACTTAAGACAGAAGGGTTTGTAGATAATTAGGAAAGCAGTCAAATGGGAAAGAAGGTCCATGGATGTACTGAAAGTTGTCCAGAGAGAGGGAGGAAGTGCGAGGAGCAAAGAGACACCTTGGATGTGAACTCCCTGCAGTCTTGGCTGTGTTTCAGGCTCCAAGCGTGACTTTGTCTATTTCTGCTCTGCTCTGAGGTGATAATGGGCTGTCAGCACTCCAGTCACCCTGCTCCCTCCTCCCCAGTGAGCGATGAAAGGACAGAAGTGGAAAGGGGAGGGGATGAGAATAGGGCTGGAGGAGTAATTTGTTATGTCGCTAATTGCATTGTGTATTTTTATTCGGAGGATGATACACCAAACAGTTTGTTTTCTGCTCTCCTCTGTTGCAGTTTGAAACTGGAGTGTGAGAAATTGGCCACGGAGAAGACTGAGATCCAAAGACACTACGTTATGGTGAGACGCCTCTTCCAAAAACAAACGCAGCGCCAAGTCACAGAAATCGCTTTCAACTGTTTGCCACATAGCCAAAGAAAAAAGAAAAAAAAGAGGGATTGAAATTTCAAACTGAAAAACGCATGCATGCAATTATTTTGTCTGCTTATCAGACAAAATCAAAGTTAGGATCCAACATTCAGAGCAGTTTTACTTTGTTTCAAAAGATTATTCCTAATAATATCAGAGCAGCAGTAGTAGTAGTTCTAACCAATTTTTAAAAATGTAATCATAATCCACAATGTTACTATGTGGCAAGAAAAATGTGAATCTTTTTTTATTGCATGTATGAAGGTTTATTTTCTAGAATTCATTTTTTATAGATGAACTAATGAATGATGTAGCAGCAGGATTTTAACATTTGATTGGTAATTTGTTGAACAAAGAAAGTTCCCTGAAGTTGGTCAGCACGCCGTCACTTAAAGGTGTGTGTGTGTGTGTGTGTGTGTGTGTGTGTGTGTGTGTGTGTGTGTGTGTGTGTGTGTGTGTGGGGGTGTGTGTGTGTGTGTGTTATAATAATCCCATCTAGAGCTGCGTTGAATCGCAGTAATCTTTACAATGGTGTCTGAAAAACTACAACATTAACAGTATGTGTGCGATACAAAAAGTGTCTCTTAAACTTTTTGGCTTCCAGTCAACTAAATAAGAGTTGAAGAAAACAGAGGCACCAGCTCTGAGTTTAAATTCTGACATCCATTGTTTTTCCTGGAAGGACTAAAACACTTATGAGAGAAGTACATAAGGCTTTGGTTTTTAGTACATGTTATGTGTTGCTTCTACTAAAATGAGTTGTTGTTCTTAGAATTGCACGCATGCATGGATTAGTTCCTCGAAATTTGTTGCCCTTGCTGCTGTCAGATAAAGAGATTGGGACCCACAGCACTGGAACAAGAGCTGCACTAAGTTCAAACAAGCCAGTTTCAATGTGTTCATGCTTAGTTCACATGGTTCACGTGTTTTTAAAAGCGATAAAGCAACAAGTCCTCATAAAATGAGAAGAAGTACAATAATACAAGGAATCGGCATCTCCTCAATATTTCCACATTCTGAATCATGTTGTTCTTCATTATTGATATCTAATTATTTTCCATGTATTACATTTCATAGATGAAAAGTTTTCACTCGGGTTATGGAGCTGAAGTTTTCCAGAACAATGTCATGAAATCGTAGGGAAAAAATGCGCAAAAGAATAAATATTCTGACATGTACTCCAACAGCAGATTATTTTTTCTGTATGAATAAGGGGCCAAAACCCTTGGTCCGTCTTTGATTTTTAAGTCTGCCATCCCCCCCCTCCCTGCCCTCGCCATGCCAAGTCTTGATTTACTTGTGATCAGAGCCAACAAGCGGCACAGCTGACAGAGTGTGAGCTGCCCAGAACCTGCTGTTCCAAAAAAACAGCTATGTGGCAATTCTGGCACAGAGTCTAAGCTTGTGAGGGGGAGGAGATGGTAGCTGGCATCGGCTCTTTTTTGCCGGCTGATGATTTGGAGTAGTTTGGATGTTGCTAAGCAACAGGCAAAACTTGGCAAAGAGCTGCTAGGTGGAGCTGCCAGGGAAGGCATCTTTTATGGAGGCTTAGAGGCAAACACACGCAGACAGAGGAGTGTGTGCTCACTCGCATGGCTCGATTTAAAACATACTCGCACCAAAGCATGCAAAGCACATAGGTGAACACGCCCACACAGTTGTAGACTTGTGCTTGAAACGCAAACACACACGCACACACCTGCGCTCACACACACGCATACGAATGCTGACTGCCAGGAGAAATATCTGGAGACAGGGGACCCCTGCCATCTCCTCTTCCAGCCTGCCAGCCTGTTTTGGCTGCTCCACTGCCAATCTCCTCTCCCCACTACCAGCCGCACTGAAAAGCAAATGTCAGCCTGTCACTTTTCAAAGCATCTGACTTTAAAATGTTCTCCTTTTTGTCCATCTCTGAGGGAAGAGGGGCATCCTCAGCCATCTCCGTGGCATTCATCTCCTCTGGCGTGTCTCGCATCTCCTCATGCTTTGAGATAAAAGGAGCGGTCCAGTGGCTCACATTAGACTTGATTATCGCTGTAGTTCGTCCAACCACAATTTCAATCAATTTGTATTTCTGGCTTAGATTGAAGTGACACTAGAGTTGCTTCAGTGCCTCTGACTTCAGCAGTGGAGGTTAAATTAGTGGCAATGTGCTTTTAGCGACATACGGCACCTCAGAGTGCACGTGTTTGCAGTCGGATGACTCTGGCAGCAAAAAGTTTCCGCTAGTTTGAATTGTTTCTCTGTAGTTTTATCTGGAGCGTTTTTGGATTTGATCATTAAAGACAGACTTATGCAAAGCACAAAATCTCTCCTTCCTTACTATGCTGTTGTTTTATGGGTAAGCCTAATACAGGTTTGTAGAAATGAGCGCTCACCTGATTTTCTTCATAGTGATTATTTTTTTTTGTTATTTTGGGATTGGAGACGCAAAGAGTTCTGTGACTGTGCTGGCGGTGAGGTTGTTAAAGTCTAATTTGTTTTCCTTTGCATCTGTCCTGTTCCTGTCTGCTGCACAATTATGCTCATAAAATGTTTGTATCTAATGCAACATCACAAAAATGCAGCTTGGTTATCACAGAAACATCAGCAGACTGTTTGCTCTTCAGCCTACTCCCCTCTGACTTGCATAGTTTATATTGTATGTAGACCCTTAACGCATATAGCCTACTAGATATTGCATCACAGCGGTCCTTTGTGATGCATATTGCAATTTTAGTGATGCTTGCAAATCGAGATATTGCGCAGCTATAACTAATGCACAAAACAACCATCATATTGGTAAAGATTAAATGGTATTTGAGCACATCTTTGGAGTAAAGCTCTGCTGGGAACATGTTTTACTGTGTCAGTTTAAAACTATGTTGAGGATTCGATGTTAATCTTGGGCTTTTTATCCAAGCTTTTGGTAATAAAAGAATATCTTTAACTCTGTTTTATTGCCATTTTATACTAGAAAGATGAAACTGTAGGCATCTTTGTTTTTTAGTAAATGAAGAATCACCACTTCATATCTAAAAGCCATTCAGCACAAAAAAAATATTTCAGTCCTATTCTTTATTTTGCAAAATTATGATCTTCTCCTAATCTTCGTTTTGTTTCAGTATTATGAAATGTCCTACGGCCTTAACATCGAAATGCACAAACAGGTGAGTCATCTCCTGGTCTGCTGCTTTGCTCCGTTTCTCCTAAAACTTTTTTTTTTTTCTGGTTTCTTTCATCCTTTGACTGACATCCTTCTCTGCGCTGACTAACTCTATTTTTTTTTATATAAAAAAAGTGTGTTTTTCTTTCTCTACTGCTAATCTCTGGTTTCTGATGGACTTCTAGAGCATGTTTGCACTGCGGAGGCGTTAATAAGATCCACAAACAGAATTCATTTCTCCACCACAGCCAGAGCGTTCTGCCCTTCCCTCTTGCCCATCATTAATCCCCGTTTGTTTCTCCTGTCATTCCTGCACTGCTCCTTTCCCCCGCCATCTTTCTGGCTCTTTTCTTAATGCTGTTATTTCTTGATCTCTCCTTTTTTTAATATTATCATTTACACTATCCATGTCTCCTCTCCTCTCCATTGCTTCATTGATTTCTCCGTCTCCTGTTTGTCTGCATCCCCTCCTCCACCTCGGCCTCCTTCGCAGACATTCAGTCCATGCTGAATTTCACTTTAAATCAGGTCACTGCCTTCCTGCTGTCTACTCTCTATCTTTCTCTGCTCCCTTTCTTCATTTCGCCATCTCAATCGCTTCTCTTTTGACGTGCCGCCACTGCTGCCTTTCTCCTCCTCCCGCCTCCACCCAGTCTGAATTCACCCCCCCACCACCTCCTCCGCCTTTCTTCTGTTTCTCTTTTCTCCATTTCTCCCCTTCATCCCACATCCGTCCTTCGACAGTCATTTCCTCAACCCACTGTGCCCCCATTCCTCCTCTTTTTCTCTCCTCCGCCCCCTCTTTTCATTTCCCCTCTCCCATTTCATCCTACCCTTCTATTCTCCTCCTGTAGATTGCTCATGTTCTCTCCGTTTTCTCCCCCTCTCCTGAAGATGTCATTTAGTAGCTGAAGTTCTCTAACAAGAAATCATTGCGTCTCCCTGGGGGTGGGAGGCTTTTGGGGGGGAAGAAGGGGGTGATGGATTCAGAGCGTGGAGGGAAGAAGGGCAGGGGTTGGGTCCAATGGGGAGAGATGAGGCTAGTCAGAGCAATGAGAGAGGAACGCAAGGGGAAAAAAAGAAGTGGGGGGGGAGGTGGAGGAGAGGGGAGGAGTTCAGTCCAGCATCAATAAATCACTTAAGAGAAGGGAGGCTGAGGGTGTGTGTTTGTGTGGAGGTGGAAATGTGCATGCATTCTCCCACACACAAACACACACTTCAAAGAGTAGCTGCTGTCAACAAGATAAACAGCCTGCAGCCATAATGATGCTGTCATGATCTCTGCATGCATATCATTACTGGCCCTAACGGCCTCGTTGGACCAGCCACCAAACACGCTGGTGTGTGTCAGAGCTACCACCACAGTGTACATCGCACTGATTACCGTCCGGCTGGTAAGGAAGAATGGATAAATGGAGGGATAATGGAGGAAAAGTTTGCTGCTGGCGATGGTTTAGAGTGTATCCTGGCAGACACGGCACAAAGAAGAGACCTTCAAACCCGAAAACCTTCCACCAAACGGGGAACACACACTCACAAAACTCTACATGCATAAATACAAACACACAGAGACAAAACAGATTTGCAGAGACGCACACACACACACAAGATGGGGTTTGTTGTGTCTTTTCTTCTTGTCTTTGTGCATACACGCACACGCACTCTCTCTCTGTGTGGGCTGGTTGTGGCCACAGCAGATGCTGTCCATGAATATTTTAGCCAAACTCTCTGGCAGAGTTTCCATTTGCATGGACCAGATGTAAGCAGCTGAAATATTTACCACTCCGGCCCTGGGAGAAGCAGGCCAAAAACTCTGTGTGTGCACGTAACCTTCACGTCTGCATGTGTGCGTGTGTGTTTCTTTGTGTACATTCTCGGGTCTTGGCGGTGTGATTGTTTGTGTGTTTATTCATCAAAGTGACAGTATCTTTTTGTTTTGTTTTTTTCTGCTCTTTCAGACAGAGATTGCCAAGCGGTTGAACGTGATATGTGCTCAGCTCATCCCCTTTCTGACGCAGGAGGTGGGACACATACACGCACACACGGACACGCAGACACTCTGCATTCAGTTCTCCACCTCTACTTTGTGACAGGAACCCACACAAAAGTGGCCCTGCCCACGTTTATCAATACCTGTCAGACACACACACACACACACGCACACATACACAGAGCTGCAGATGGACATGACAGACCGGTGTGCCTCCATTTAGACTAAAGAGCAATATTTGCTCTTTAGATAAGATGCTTCTCAAAGGGTTTCATTCTACACTAATTGTCCAAGTTGTCATGTGTTCATTGAGGCACATCTCAACAAATTTAAAGGTTCAGTAATTCAGATTAAAAAGCGAAACTTGGGTGTGTTCATTAAATGCAGCGCTTCAAGCATCTATCTCTGTTAATTTTAGAAATTACGGCTTAAAGCAAATTACAGGCACCTCGTTAAAACCAGCCGGCTGATGGAAGTGTGATATGCTCTAAAGTTTCCTGGTCGATGGTTGAGTTGACTTTGTGCTTGATAAAACAGAGTGGACTGACACCAGCAGATGAAATGATGTGGAAACGTCACACTGCACCTAAAGCAACGTGAATTCTATTCCTTTGCATTTTTCCTCCAGAAGAAATTAAATACAAGGTTTGCTTTTGTGTAAAATTAAGACTTTGAACCTCTTTTGAACCATCCACCGAATGGGGAACACGCACTCACATCTCCTTATCTTCTCTAAGAAGCGGAGCGCTGTTGTCCTAGTCCATGTCTTGGTTACGTCTGTGTTTGCTGAAGAACAAACTGGAACATTTTTCCATGTCTTGTGAATCTAACCTTAAGCTCTTAGATATGCTTTGCTTCATAATCCTTCAAACCGTGTTCATGTTGCCTAAAAATGTTTTTCTGTCATACTTTTTCCTTCCATTTAACTTTCCATGAATGGTCTTTGTGAACAGCCAGCTTGTTGTAATTAACTCTCTTTAAGAAGGATAAACCGTCTCCTGGATAGCTGAAGACATAATATGGGCTGACATTTTTGTGTTAAAAATATTTGACTTTTAATTCGTTAATGTTATTTCTATTCTTGGGTTTTAATTAGCTGAAAGCCATAAAAATCAAAAACAGAATGAGGACTGGAATTTTGCGCTGCTTGTTATGAGTTTATAAAGAAGCTTTACTTTTTAAATTGGACTTCTGAAATGAATGATCATTTTGACGATGTTTTAATTTATGTAAATGCTCCTGCTTTTACGTAAAGTTGAGGACTGTAAGTTGACTGGCTGATGTTCTGGTTTGATCCGCAGCACCAGCAGCAGGTGGTCCAGGCCATGGAGCGCGCCAAACAGGTGACCATGGGGGAGCTAAATGCTTCGATAGGGGTACGTGGGCTCCCCCCTCTGCCTCAGAGCGTGTGTACCTTATACTCCCATATTTTATTTTTCCTCCTTTTTTTTCTTTTCCGTTTTGTAGCACAAGCCAACCTGTTGGCATGTGGTGCATTTTAAAGTGCGCTGACTTCATCGGCTCATTATTCGTTTTCAAACTGTGTTTATCAAAAACGGAGATTTGATTTCAGACGGCACTCAAGCATCAGTTCAAGAGAGACATGAATGCTCCCAAAATAAGTCAATTTAAATGTTTGCTGGCATTTTCGCGAACATTGAAACATTTCTCCTTTTGATTTATTTCAAAACTTTAATCAGAATTTCCACCACAGGGCTGTTAATTGTGCCACTGCTTTGACCTTGGCATTTCTCCTTATGTGCACATCGCAGCAATTAGTTCCCTCCTCCTCCTTCCTCCTTTTCTTCTTCTTAATTACTTCCAGTGAAACCACTTCCTCCACTCCTTGTAAGTCACCCAAGTTTCTCTCGTCTTTTCTTTCTCTCTCGCTCTCTGGGTTTGTATTCATTTTCCCGTGTGCAGCAGCAGCTTCAGGCCCAGCACCTCTCCCAGCACGCCCAGGGTTTGCCAGTCGGCCCACACCCATCAGGACTGCCCCACCCCGGTCTGGCACTCGGCGGAGGGTCCGGCCTGCTGGCCCTTTCCGGGGCCTTGGGGGCCCAGCTTGCAGCCAAAGATGAGAGGGCACACCTGGAGGCAGCGGCGGCAGCCTCCGCCGCTGCAGCAGAGCACCACAGAGGTACGCTTTAAATGAGGCATGACATTCTTTTTGTGTTGCAGAGCTTAGAGGGTTGATGAGTCCAATGTTCAGGCAGGAGCCAGACAGCAAAAAAAGCCAACAAAAAAAAACCCCACAATGCTGATGTAGGAGGAGAGTAAGCATTAAATCTTGGCGTGGTTGGATTCTGATTGATTTTTCCGTTGGAGCGCTATCAGGGCATAGACATAGTTGCTGGTAATAATACTCCTTGGGGATACTTGTGCACATTGTATGAAGTTACGGTGAATAACTTTATGATTATGTGCATTTCTTTGTCCTTTTTCGCCCTTGCTGCATTGCTGCTCGCTTCCTGGATGTGTTGGACGATTTATTCCTCACCTGATCAGACCGGGAAGCCGGACCAGTGAGTGGAAATTACACCCCTGCCTCACTAATGAAACACTATCCTACCTTCCCACCATTTTGTTCCACTAGTGTTCATAGTGGGAATCCTGATTTAAATTAGGGAACTCTTTCCACAAATGCAGGAGTTAAAAAAGGGCTAAAATGTCACCCCTTTTTATGTCTATGAAATGTTAGACGAAAAGTTCATTTAAAAATTCATGACATTGCCTCAGAAACGTGTTCAAAATCCTTGAACCTTTCCATATTTCGTCACATTAAACTAAAAATTCAGTTTATGGGAATTTTATGTGATGGAACAGCTCAACGTTTAGTGAAATTGTTGCTTATATGGCTCATTTCCACACCAATAGTTTTTATTCACAAATTAACCATCATCTTAAGATAATTGGTGGTAGTGGAATGTTTAAATATTTAACAACGCAAAGCCATATATCACATTTCTGTCACATAGATGTTTATGGTTGTAGCATGACAAAGGATCAAAAAAATTTTTTAGGAAATAGAATATTTTTGTCCCCTTAAATAAGCTTTTATATTACACAATTTCAAAGTCAATTTTCTTCTTCTTTTCTCCATTTAGGCTTTAAATTTAATTCTCAAAATAGCATTTTTTTAATTTAATTTTTTTGCATTTCCATCTTTGCGTGTTTTCTATAGTTGATTCCCAACTATAGAAAACAACTTGATTTCTATAGTTGAGGAGTTGGATACTATAATTTGCGCAAAAATAATCTAACGAAGTGTGGAAAAATATATTCTAAAACTAGTCGAGTAAAGTTAAAAACACAAGCTCACATCTGTCTCTTTCACCGTGTTTTGAAACGTTCCTGTTTGGAGCGACGCTATTCCACAATACGCTCACATTTGTTTTCAGCGTTTTGACTTCAGCTCACTCCCTCTCCCATCTTTTGCTCTGCCGTTAAGAAAACTCTGCCTCCTGCTGCTTCCCTCAGTGGGCCGGCCAGTCGATGCAGCCTGATATTCTTTCACATTCATCTCTGCAGCTCATGAGCCTGACATGATTTATGCACTCCCCCTCACCTCATTATCACCCTCTTCCTCCCTTTCCACCCTCGCGCCCTTTCTCCTACTCCTCTGTCTCCCTTGCTTCGTCTCCTCCTCTATATAATTCCTCCTCTCCGTCCTCCATCCCCTCGTGTACAAACGCTCACGCTTTTTGCCCTTTTAACCCTTCCCTCTCTGCAGAGCTCCCTCTCCAATGGGGACAAGGGTCGCCCAACAGACTACCTCAGCAACGGCAAGAAGAGGAAAGCTGAAGAGAAGGAGTTTATGACAGACTATGTGAGGACACTCTCCTCTCATAACACTCTTAAATGTTTGAGTAACTGCAGGAAAGTTTCACCGAACTCCTCCAATTCGAGTCAGATAAAAGACACGGTGTCTTTGTGCAGTGGAAGACCAGCAGACTTTGGGGAACTGCCCTCTTTCTATCTAAAATATTTACAGTTCTGACTCTCTGTACCGTTTCCTTGGAGCAACTGTGTAAGATCACATAGTCGAGTGAGTTTTAGCCAATTACGTTGCTTGAAAGTAGAAAGTCATCGATTTGAGACTTATTTACCGCACACTGTTAAAATAGTATAAGGGTCGTTTACATTTGTCCTGCTTGTTGCTTATCTTTACTTCCTGTCAAGTTTGTTTGTCTATGCTCTCTGCATTCAGCAGGTAACCTAGGAGTGTATTTTTTATTTATTTATTTTTTTATTACCATGCCCTTTTCTCTCGCAGGGCAGCGATGCGGATAAGAGCGATGATAATTTGGTGGTGGATGAGGTTAGTAGGCGGCCACCGGCCTCTGTTTGCTTCACTTGACCGCTTTCATCAGCATGCAACGTGTAAACACAGCCAGCAGAATCACATGAATAGGAATAATGATGCCCGCCTCTGCTTCTGCCTGACCTCATTTAGATGCACACACATCCGCAACGCATACAGGTGCACAATCCGAGCTGCAGTTCAAGCAGCCTGCGTTGTTTTAAAAAAAATAATAATTAATTAATTAATTAAACATACATGTACAATCCTGAAAAATACAGTTTTCACGTTTGCACAAACGGAAAATAGAATTAAGGCAACATTTTACTCTGCTTTGAAATGTCTTGAAAAGAGGAATTTTTCTGATTAGCTTTTCAAAGTCTTGAAAATCAAGTAACAATGAATTTTGTGCTTTTTACTTTTATATGTATTTTTATTACATTTATCTCTGATTTGGCAAGACACACCTCTGTTCTAACTTCCAGTCTGTCTGAAATTAGGTTTTTAAATTACTGACTGAAGTTGATTTTCACTTCTTCTTGGACTCTTGACAACTTCAGATTCAGGTTGAATCGGAAGTCACTAAAACCGGCAATAAAAGTTCAGGTTTTAGTCATTTCTACAAATCAGACAAAAACTTGAATCAAAGAAATGTGATTTATGAAGGACAGTCAAATCTCGATTACTAACACAAGTTACAGGTTTGGAAAAGGACACTCTATGTTTTACCCAAATGTGAAAAATCAGTAAAAGCTTTTTTCTGTCCTTTTCTTTTCTCTTGTGGATCCTGTATTCAAGACTCCTATTTAAACTACAAAAAAAAAAAATTGTCAGCAGGATGTAGACAGATGTAGTGAAAGACATTGCATCTTCCTCTAATTTACCTGTGATATGTGTGTTAATGGACAGTCGAACATGTATGAGTCCAGGTTACTAAGAGCTGCTATATTTTTGAGGTAACTTTATGAAAGTTTTTTCTCAGGACTTCAAAATCTCCAGCTGCTTCAAAATGTTTTAGAAAATGTGTTAAATCCGAAACAAGCGGCTTCGGTGAAGTAAAGAATCTCATTCAGAGTTTGTTAGTTGGTTTTTCTTCAAAGAGAGCATTTTCTTTAAAGGTTATGATGAAATTCCTGAACTTTAAACCCGAGTCTTGTTTAAAGCAAAACAGAAACGTTAGCCGCACCGTTTAGTTTTTACTCTAAGCGCAGTGGATCGACCCCGACAAACAATAGAACAAAGCAAAACGATTTCAAAACCGGATAAATGTCAAATATATATTTAAAAAAAAAAAAAATGAAACAGAGCTACGTCTTTTCTTCTTTTTGTCATATTTAATACATTGTTGCATTTTGCATTCAGGACCCATCGTCCCCCCGCAGCGTGCAGTCGTACTCGTCAAGGGAGAACGGTTTAGACAAGATCCCCCCGTCCCGTAAGGAAGGGCCCCCGCAGGCCAGCCCCACCTCCCTGGCTTCATCGAGCAGCGCTCCGTCTCCCTCCCGAGGCAAAGATCCCCCACAGGTAGATGGAAATATGTGCTGTCCATCAAATCTCCGTGTTTCTCTGTAATACCACGTTCACATGTGCAGCTACACGTAAAGCGTTGCTTTCTGAGCACATCGCTTTTTCACGCTGTTATTTCGCCGTTTTGTTCAGGATCAGTAGTTTCTCACTTTTTGTGCTACAACTGTCCAGCCGTCCCTCAGCGATTGTGTTGCCACTTTATCATTGTGGGTTATATTTTGTAACTCATTTGCCTTCTCAGTCTTTTTACTGTTGAATGGATTATTTTGTGTTTTGCTTTTATACACAGATCCCTGTAAAATGCAGTTATTCTAAAAATAAAATACCCAGAAAACAAAAAAAACAAATATGTAGCTGAATAAAGCAATTTAAAAGAGAAAATGCACAAAGATTTGGATGGACATTTGTGCGTGAACACAACACAGGAGTTCAGTGCTTCTGCCTCTCTGAGACAGTTTCAACTTTCAGTACCTGATAATTATCCAGCCTTAATGTGTGTTTCTGACACTGAGAGGTTTTGAAAAGCAAAACTAAAACGTACGCCAAATCCAATCTGCACTGGCTGGACGATAATAGTGAGGTTCAATGAATTTTAAGGGGAATCAATAATTTAACCACTTGTGATTCTGTTAAGCAATAAACAGTTTGTTTTTTTTTATCATCCACTGAAAACATATATTAACATCACATTCTTAGAGAGACACTTTCTCTCTAAAAATGTCTGTGGGAGAACATGCTGCTGCACTGAAAGCATTTTTCTTTTATTCTGTCGTGTTTACGAAACATATTCTGAGCGTTGTTGAACGACTGAACATAATGAATGAATGTGCTGTAGTGAATTACCTGCCATCACATCTCTGCCTTTATCTCCTTTCCTGTCCTCCAGAGAGAGAAATCGAGCACCCCTGGCATGAAGCCGGGGACCCCTATGTCTCAGGAGTCCAACACCCCGGGGCCCAGTGGCCCCCCACAGTTCAGACCGGTGCCAGGAAAGCCCGGCGTCGACCCGCTTGGTACTCGTCTCTCTAAGTTTAACCATTCCTTAGCTTCAACGCTAACTGTGTAACTCCGTAATTAACAGTCTGCACTCAACAGATCAATTGGAATAGGATTTCACTTTTGCACTTCAGCCTGCAGTGACCCTTTTCCTTGCTGCGTCAGTCAAAAGCCGGGCTGCAGTAGTTGGTATGAGCGTCGGCTCGCTCCTCGCCGCCGACCGCCATCTGGACTTAATAAGCAGCTGTGGGCAGAAATATTCAGCGTGCTTCACTTTTTAAATGGAAGGATTAGGAGAGGTGATGGACTGTGACTGTGAGCCGCTTCATAATGAGCCTCCATCTAGATTCCACTGTTTCGTTTTCTTTTTTTTTCTTTTTTTTTCTTTTTTTTCACACATCGCTTGTTGGTGTCTGCTCCAGTTTTGCACACTCTATTATGAATGCGAGCGAGCATATATACACAATGCACCTACATGCGCCGACAGAGAACATAAAGGATGAGGATGCACACAGATGTACCACGTGCGGCCTCCCTGCAGGACGCCACGGTGGCCAGCAGGGGTCAGTAGTGGTCCAGCCCTGCAGCTTGTTCCCAGCTCGTCAGTCACAGCTGTCTGAAAGCCTCGTTTTAATAGATTTCGCATTTTATTCAAGGCGGTGACAAAATCAGACAGAAGGATCCTGAATGACTGACACACTGAATTGTTTCCTTCAATCACAAATATGTTCAGAGATGTTTTCCAGAGCGTTTTGAACACTCTCCTGTCTCCTCCTCTCCCAGCTCTCGGTCTAAGGAATCCCCTGGCGGTGCAGGGGGCCTACCCTCCGGGGGCTTTTGGCCTGCCCCCTCCGGGGGTGAACGGAGACCTGTCCGGAGCGGGCGGCTACGGCGCCGGCCTCCACCTGGTCTCCCCCCAGATGAATGGCGCTGCGGCGGCGGCAGCGGCTGCAGCTGCTGCGGGCTACGGCCGGTCCCCTGTGGTGAGGCCGGCGCGCTGCAGATAATTTGTCTTTGCAGTGTCACTGTCATATGTGGTGCCTCAGCATATAAAGCTGTCAGAAAGGGCAAAAATCTGGATATTTATGGAGAGGACATGAGTGTTTCAAAGGAAAAGCAGCTGCAGTGTGATTTATCTTTAAGAATCTGGCAGTCTGTGACCTTGCCTCTTAAAAACCTCTTTGCTCTTTTATTATCTTGTTTTATTCAGATCTTTTTATCCAGATACTGTCACTGTATTATCCATTTTAATGAGCGAGTGCTCTTCTTTATGAACCACTGTCTTTTTAGTCTCTCCTTAAGCCAGTTTTTTTTTTTTTTTTTATTCTAAAGCATCTTATCTGGTGCAGGTGGGCTATGAGTCGCCACACTCGCATATGAGGGTCCCTGGGCTTCCGGCCAGCCTGCAGTCGGCCTCAGGAAAACCGTGAGTTTCCTCTTCCTAATTATTAAAATCTTCTCTGGTTCAAAGGTGATCCCATCAGTTCAGCAGAAATTTCCAGCTCAGTGTTCAGGTCAATGGTTTGATTGTTTTTTTTCTTCTTCTTTTTAGTCTCAAATAAAAGCAGGAGAGACAGAATCCTTAAAATTATGTGATTGTATCTCATAGCACACATTCAAGATGATGATGAGATTTAACCAAAGACCAAATGTGGTGATTTGCTTGAACTTTTTCGCATTTTCTCCCTTGACAACCACAACTTTCAGCATATTTTGAATATTGAAGGAGGCTGGCTTAATACAAAAGCATGCTACACTTTTCAGAGTCAGTATTTTTCAAACCGCATAATATTATTAGCTTTCTGCTTCGTCCATAAGCACAGTTAAACACCAGTCCAACTAAACATCACTCGTGTTTCAATCATAAATGCATCTTTCAATCGGTTCTTTCCTCCCTCCTTCCCAGCGCCTACTCGTTCCACGTGAGCGCCGACGGCCAGATGCAGCCGGTGCCGTTCCCGCCCGACGCCCTGCTGGGCCCGGGCATCCCGCGTCACGCCCGTCAGATCCACACGCTGAGCCACGGGGAGGTGGTGTGCGCCGTCACAATCAGCACCTCCACGCGCCACGTCTACACCGGGGGCAAGGGCTGCGTCAAGGTGTGGGACATCAGCCAGCCGGGAAGCAAGAGCCCCATGGCCCAGCTGGACTGTCTGGTGAGACATGATGGGAGAGTGGAAGCCAAATGCAGCAGCAGCAGCAACACATTTTATTGCATGATGCATAAACTTAACGCGCTGCACGCCCTCCGTGCCCAATCAGAATCGGGATAACTACATCCGCTCCTGCAAGCTGTTGTCCGACGGTCGGACCCTGATCGTTGGAGGCGAGGCCAGCACGCTGTCCATCTGGGATCTGGCCACGCCGACTCCCCGCATCAAGGCGGAGCTGACGTCTCCGCCCCGGCCTGCTACGCCCTGGCCATCTCCCCCGACAACAAGGTCTGCTTCTCCTGCTGCAGCGACGGCAACATCGTCGTCTGGGACCTGCACAACCAGACGCTGGTCAGGTAGGAGCAGAAACGTCAAGATCAGTCTGAAATGGTCGGAGGAGGAGAGCAGATGGAAACTAAGGAAATGCTCAGATTAGTTTTCCAGTAAGTTGGCGCTGGTCAGCAGTTCTGGCAAAATCAACTGTTAAAAACAGTAGATTCCTAGTTTTCAGCTGAGCTTGTGTTTCGCTCTATAAAGTGCAATTTGGAAAGTTGCTGGCAGGTTATTGATGGTTTTGCCATTAGAACAGGGGTAAATACTCCCGAAGAACCATTTTCTTTCACCACATTAGCGTTGCAGTCTTAAATCTTCTATCACCGAATTTCCAGAGAAGACGAGCCATAAAATCATCGGCAGGAGACATTTCTGCTACTGCATGTTCAGCTGTTTATCTACATGCAGTGCAGCAGCTATTAGCATCTGTTGCTCATAAAACAGACAGGAAACTACCAGGACAAGCTCCCAGAGGACCCATCCTTTACTTTATAAACTGACAAGCTTCAGGGAAAGATGGCCTGATATTATCTCCTCATGCATCTAAAATGCTGACAGCCCAAAATGTAACCTGATCTCATATGTGGAAGGCATAATAGGCTAGCTATCCCACACAGTTATACAGATATTCATGACCGTTTGTTTCTCTGTAACTTGAATAGAAAATGTAGGAAACGTCTCACCTTTTTCCGTTTCTGTCACTTTGTCAGTAATGCATCACAAAGTAACGCGTTACTCTAATCCGACCACTTTTTTCAGTAACGAGTAATCCAACATGTTACTGTCTCAAACACAGTAATCAAATTTAAGTCACTTCTCCAAATCACTGTGCGCTGCTGGTAGTTTTACAGACAATAGTGGAACACGCAAAAATGACTAAAGTTTATTTTGTGGACTGTTGTAACCCTTAAGCAATCTCCATTGTTTGATTAAAATAAGTTTCAACTTAGTATTGGCAACAATCAACGTAATTTTTATATTGACCAGGTTATTGTTAGCAGGTGCTGAAAGTAACTAATAAAGTAATTTGTAATCTAACTTAGTTACTTTCCAAATCAAGTCGTCAGTAAAGTCAATAAATGACTCTTTTAAGGAATAATCAGTGATCTAATAAAGTTACTTTTTAAAAGTGACTATGCCATTACTGACCAAAAGAGCATCAAATGTATGAAAGTCTCAGTGAATTCAACCAGACTTTTCATACGGTCTCACTGCATGTAGATGAATCGTCTCCCTGCACTGCAGAGAGTTTACAACAGAGGGAGGATCACACATTTACTGAAAGAAATGTCTTTTTGTGCAGGCAGTTCCAGGGCCACACGGACGGAGCGAGCTGCATCGACATCTCCAATGACGGCACCAAGCTCTGGACAGGAGGGCTGGACAACACGGTCCGCTGCTGGGACCTGAGAGAGGGCCGGCAGCTGCAGCAGCACGACTTCACCTCACAGGTACGCAGTCAGGACTCTGAAACCTGAAGTTAGCGTCCCATAAATAACACACAAAAAAATAACAATAATCACCCTCCCTGTGTGTCCCAGATCTTCTCCCTGGGTTACTGTCCCACAGGCGAGTGGCTGGCTGTGGGGATGGAGAGCAGCAACGTGGAAGTGCTGCACGTCTCCAAACCCGACAAGTACCAGCTGCACCTCCACGAGAGCTGCGTCCTCTCCCTCAAGTTCGCATACTGCGGTACGCGCACACACACACACACACACACACACCGCACACTGAAAACCTGCATTGACTACGTAACACTACTTTAGGGTATTTAATCACCGGGAGGTAAAACCCATTGTACTGCCGGTCAGAACCATCCGTAGCTCACCCCAAGCCCCACGAGGCTTTATCTGCTGACAGCAGGGTGTGTTTTGTCCTGTAGGTAAATGGTTCGTGAGCACGGGGAAGGATAACCTCCTGAACGCGTGGCGGACGCCCTACGGATCCAGCATATTCCAGGTACAATCTGCTTTATTTTCGCACGGGACACAATAAATTTGACTCAGCAAACCTGAGAGCTTCAGTTCCTCTTTAAACCGTGCAGTTTGTAAAACTTCCTCCCTGTTTGTCTCTCCACACACAGTCAAAGGAGTCTTCGTCAGTCCTCAGCTGTGACATCTCACCTGATGACCAGTTCATTGTCACCGGCTCTGGAGACAAGAAGGCCACAGTCTATGAAGTCATTTACTGATCTCTGATTGTCTCCTCACTGAAAGCTAACGATCCCCCCCGGGGGCCGAGCCGAGGGCCCCCCCCTTCCCGCTCCAGTGACTGTACAGGGTGTCGGCGGTGTGTGAAGAGCAAGAGACACTCAACTCGTACTTCGTCGTTTTGTTCGCATTTGTGAGAAATGAGCGAGAGAGAAGCAAGGAGAAAATAAACATTTTCTGGAAAATAAACATTGGTGTTTAATGCTCTGAGAAAGCTGATTAGTCTATAGCTACGCTAATGTGGGATTCCTCCAAAGAACTTTTCTTTTTTTTTTCTTTTTTTTTTAAACAAAATAAAACCTCTGTAGTGCAAAAGAAATTAGAAGAAAACATTTCTTTTTCTCCATTCTTTTTACCTTTTGGATTAATTGCAAACAGTTGAACTGATCTGAATGGAGGAGGTTTAATTAGAGCTGTCCTGACGGGGGTCCAAGCCGGAGTCATCCCGCCTCTGCGTGGGGACGCTCTTCTGACGTTCCAGACACTTTTTGCTTTTTCCTTTTTTTTATTTTTTTTTTATTTCAGCATCATGATTGTACCATTTTTTTTTCTTCATGTATACGTGACAGAACAGGGCTCAGTTGGTTTCCTCTGAAGTATCCAGAGAATCAGACTCTTTTCATTCATTTAAAATTGGGGGAAACGATCTCGAATACAAGACTTGGAAGTCGGTTCAAACAACACGTTCTCTTGTGTTTTCAGGGTAAGCGCGTCTTTCATTCAGTATTTCATGTTCTTTCGTTGTATCCGTTAGGGCACATACAGATGGACTGGCCTGTATTTTCATAGCTACCATTCTGATCCATGAACATGAACATGTAAATAAAGGTCTCTAAAGGCAAAGGAGATTGTCCTCTATGTTGCTTTTAGAACATCCATTTGAGCATCTGCTTTTGAAAATCCAACAACAATGTCCTGCTTTTTTTTTTTTGTCTTCTTGACCCTTTACCTGTGTGTGTGTGATGGAAGAAATTAAAACAATCGCTCACCGGTGCAAGTTTTCCAAGTCAGGCTTTTGGCAGATTTAATCTGGATGTTTCAAACTGTGTAGAGAAGGGAAGGAGGGAAGGAGGGGAGGGGGAATTGTAGCGTTTGTTGCCTATTTGTTCAAACCCTACCAGCCAGAACAGCGTGTTCTCACAGCATGGTGTCAGAAAGCATCTTAGAAATATTTAGATGAGAAATGAAGGCTGCTGAAGGTGAACGCGCGCCGCCTCCTCTCGCCTGTGTTTGTCTGCGTTTCGCTCATTCAGAGGGATCTCCAAGTTCCTCGACTGTCTGGGGGGGATCAGAGGTGAGGCGGAGTGGGGGGGGGGGGGGGGAGGAGGAGGAGGAATTGTCTTGGGATTTGAACGCGCAGCATGAACCGTCGTTCTTGGCGCTGCTGCTGCTGTAAGATCTCAGGTTTTCACGGTGGGGCTTGTGTTTAAGAGTGTGTGTTGTCGAGACGGAGGGGATCTGAACTCTCCAGAGGAGAACGTTCCACCGAGACGCTTTGAAGGTTCTCGACGTCAGGGCCCGAAACAATCAGATTGATTGTGATGAATCGATTATTGTAATGACTGTCAACCAATTTAGGAATTGATTAATCATTAGCTGGAGCATGCAGACCGTAAACCATGCCATTTGCTGCAGGAACGCCACGCTCAGCAGTATTATGGCACAGAGAATATGTACATTTGTATCTAAGATGAAAAGCATTTGAACTATGTAGGTTTAGCTCAACCTGGTTCACATTCTGCACTAAATGGAAAAATAACCCAAATCTCAGCAGTGATGCTAGATGTATAAAGCAAATACTTTCCTCTTTTTTGTCAGCAGTAATTACATATTTATAAGAAGTGCTCAATAGGAAACTTTTCACTAACATGTTAGCCTGCTAATGTTACAGCACAAAGATTCCGGCGCGGCACAAAGTGTAAACATTCTGTTTATCATTGAATGAAAATGAAAGATTGTGACACCTGAAATGATGAGCACAAGTTTGGTTTATTCTTCACAGATAGCATTTGTTGTACAGCACAAGGAAAAAAAAAAAAAAACGCTTCAGGAAGGGAAGACACAGTGCATTATAAAAAAAAAAAAGAAAGAAGAAAGAAAAGAAAAAAAAGTTCCTTGGCTTTCAAAAACAGAAGAGTTAATATAAGCCGTAAAAGAAAAACAAAGGGTTTTTTTTGTTTGTTTTGTTTTGTTTTTACACTGTTGAAACAGAAGCACAGGTCGGGCAGGGAAACGTTGATTAATTCAAACAAAGTATCAAATACAATGTCCCAAATACTGACGCTAGACCACCATATGCATAGCCATTATACAGCATCGTTTTGAGTAGCATACAAGCTTGTGTACGTGAGAATCATTTATGGCTACCTAGGGCTTTTGGACAGAGAGGGGAAAAAAAAATAAACAAAACAAAAAAACAAGAAGAGGCAGGAAGCTGTACAGAACATCTCTGACTGCAGACTCATGATTCTTATGTTCGGCTTCAGCGCTGCAGCTAAACAAAAAAAAAAACAGGTAAACTTTTCTAACAACGGATCCAGGTAAACAAAATTGCATACCGCCTTTATTATTTTTCTGAGAAGAGGATCGTCACTGTATAAAATATGATTTTTTTTTTTCTTCTTCTTCTTCTTCCTTCGAGCAGCTCAGCTTTAGTGCAGCTCAGCTTTAGTGCAACAAGCATGCAGTGAAAGTGGAGCCTTCTTCATAGCAAATCTTTAGTGCCCCCGCTCAATGCAGGCAAGAATCAACAACAAAAAAAAAAAGTAGGAGCTGAAAACAACATAATAAGGGCTAGGAAACAGACTCAAGTACACTTACTACCACTTTTGGAAAGGAGGAGGATAAAGAATAAACAACAAACAGTGGAGCTCTTGGTGGGTTTTCAATACATCCCACCTGTGTTCCCTTTATCGACCTCCATATGTACGCATCCCCCCTCTGAGCCCAAAACAAGCCACAGGCAGCCCGAGTACATAAACATATTATACAGGACAAGCAATCACTAGTCATTAAAAAAAACAAACAAACAAAAAAAAAATGAAACGATGCAGTGAATTAATAGAAGAAATTGAAATGTGCCTTTTATTTCTAAACACGGGCTCTACAGAAACGCAGAGCCCTGACGGGCTTCCTCTCATTTTGGAACATGTGAAGTGATGTGGAAAGTAGACAAGTCCAAATGAATATATCTATCAATGCTCACTGCCACGTATGTCTGCAGGCTAACTGTGGTTAGCTTTTAGCACGTACTGAAAACAGATCAAACTCGTCCACGTTCAAAAACGTTTTCAAGTCGCAGACTTCGCGAACTCAAAAGGAAAAACTCGAGCCGTTCAACATTTTGCTGGAGTCACTGAAAGGAGTGCAACTTCACAGCTGTGTTCACCACTCAGTTCTGTTCCGTTTGTTCTCCCATTCTGGGGCTGCAGTGAAAAGTAACGCACAGCTGAGGCCTTTGCTGCAAAACGGACTGCGATGGACTGAGCTGATGAAGCAGGCCGATGCCAACATGCTTCATCAGCCCAGGCTGCTGACTATTGGGAAGCGATTAAGAGTCCAACGCAGTAAAACCTCCAAACGGTTAACTTGTGAACCCAAGGGATTTCAGAGATTATGTAGAAGGCATGGCGTATTTAGTCTGAGTGCAAACTGACACGGATCAGCAGATCTTGAGAAATATTTGCAGATGTGTAATAGCCCCTAAAACAGTTGATATATATATATATATATATATATATATATATATATATATATATATATATACATTATAAATTACCTGGATAATTATGCCAACATCACCCTCCAAAGTTATTGACACTCATAGAAATGAGTAAAAAAAAAAAATATCTTGGAGTAAATGAATGTTTTACTGCAGTGGCATCAGTTTGCATGAACTATTTTCAGCATCTCTCTAGCAGTGAGCATGATTTACCCCTCAGCATTTCCCACACTGCCTGTGGGCAAAATAATCACGGCTCTGTTGTCCCAGTTCCACTTGCTTTAAGCTCTTTAAGTATTACGCTGACTGTAAATATTGACAAGTTGAGATTAACAGCAATTTTTTGAAGCCATTTTCTTTTATGACTCAATCGGCTTCAAATGATCAGAGACGGGAGCATTAAAGTGAGACGTGTGCTAAATCTGAAGAGAACAGGACATTTGTGCCCCATCATATCAATAACCCAAGGAAATATCATTTGTATTAGTTCAAATTTAAAAAAAAATTAATTAAAAAGCATATTTTACGGATACTGAAGGGTTGGCGAGCACATTTTGATATTTTATTCCTGATTTAAAAAAAAAAGTTTTTCAACATTTTTCAATATACTACTACAATAAAAGGCACATTTTTAAATGTTTTTTTTTTATTTTTATGCACTTTTACCAGGAGAGCCAATAAACATGGAGGGTGCTGTTGGTCCTCGTTTCCAGTGTCTGTGATACGAAGACAGGTTATGTTGATTACAATGCATTTTCCACTGAAAACGTCAAAAACACACTTCCCATTACCTGAGATTTAGGCGCGGGCGTCTATGTATGCAAAACGTAAATGTGAATATGATGCACATATTAAATATAACAAGAGTTTGATCAGCTTTGCGCGTACAGAACAAAAAAGCTTCAGTCTTAAAAAAAAAAGTGAATATGCGACAGATGACGAGCGACAAAGCAGAAAGTTTCACGCGCAGCTTCACTGCTCAGCAGCAGCTCAGATCAGTTTAAAAAGCAACGCATGGAGAGCCTATTGGTGGAAAGCTTTTTGGCTCGACTTCCTGCGATGCCACCTGTTGTCCCGGCAACCGCTTGAGGACAAAAAAAAAGAAAAAAGAAAAAAGTGGCAATTTATTTTCACACTGTGGCATTTCCAAGGATCAAACAAACAAGATGGGGCGTTTTAATTGGTGATCTGAGCTGGACGCGGTGTGCTGTGTGCAGATAACATGCAGCTGCGCAGACCCCTCTGTTTTCAGTCAGTGGACGTGGCCAACTTCACACTTAGTTCACAGACAAAAGAGTGGCGCGTTCATTTGGATTTATGTTCAAAACGTTCACCTTCTAAATTCAATGATAGCCAGTGGCTTTACATAACAAGGTCTAATAATCAGAGCAGGTAAGCAGGGATGGAGATGAGAAACAGCAACTAGTTGCATACAATTGGAAAGGAATTGGATTAGTCGCTGCTTAGTTAGCTGCTGCTGATGATGACGGGTGGGGATCGCGTGGCGTTCGTCTGCCCTCCAGCTGTGCCTCACAGTGAGCTGGGTTGTGCTGCTACTTCATCTGGGCTTATAAATGAGAGTGAGCGGCGGCGGCGGCGGCGCATGGATGTCAGGAGAACAATCCGGAGGAATTAGAGGCAACGGATCGGCTGATGTTCTCTGTTTGCGTCTGCGGGGCCGCTGGGAGAATCCCATCGACTCCCCTGCTCATTAGGCTGCTGCCTTTGTCAGACCAAAATAAAATAGATATTAGGCAGGAAGACAAAGGTGGGGGGGGCGCCGGGATGGGTGTTTAATTGGGTGCTCGGCGTGTTGTGTGTTTTTCCTCCCCCGTCTCACATTTACCTCAATCGGTGGTGGGAGTTGGGAGTTGGGGAGGGAGTGTTGGTACTCTCGGCTCTGCGCCTCTTCAGACGGATTCTCGTGTGTCGGTTTTGTGTGGAAATCCGAAGCATCTCGCCGCATCATCGTTCCCCGGCTCCTGACACCTCTCGCTGGGGGGATGGAGCTGCAGCGTCAGCCTCATTAAGGCCTCCACTGTCTCGCTAATGAATCGATTGTGTGCTATCAGTGCTCCTGGCTGGCGCTCCCACCGTGCCGCTCCACGCCTCCTCTGGGGGGGCCTCCCTTCCACTGAGCTCTTAATCAGGAAACAGGCCTAATTACCCCCCTCCTTCCTTCTGCGCTTCTCTCGTTTCCCGCCCCCCCCCCCCTCTCTCCCCTTCTCCTCACAACTTTATCTTTACCCTCCACCGCCCTCTCCCCTTTGTCTTCCTTATCTTGCCGTTTCTCATCCTGTCTCTCTCTCTCTCCGCCATCATGCCTCATTCGACGAGCTTAGACCAGGTGGAGGAAGGGGGGACGTTTGGGAACAACTGCAGCAGCTTATATTACAGCAGAGCAGGCGGAGAGGGCAGCGGGGAAGTGTTTTTTTTTGTTTTGTTTGTTTTGTTTTTTTTTAGGGCTGATGGTTCGAGAGGGTGAAGACGGCGTTTTTTGGCGGCGTTGAGAATCAAGTGGAGTCGATGCGTAACAAAGAACAACAACTAAAAATAGAAAGAAAGGAAGAAAGAAAAAGCCTCTGTCCGTCCTGTCGTCTCCCGTTGTCCTCTTATTCTTTAATACACCACTTCGTACACAGTGGCCTTCTTGTCCCCGGAGCCCGTCACGATGTACTTGTCATCTGGGGAGACGTCGCAGCTCAGCACAGACGAGGACTCCTTGGACTGTTTGAGAAGAACAGATGGGGAGAAACCCAGAAAAGAGAGAGAGAGAGAGAGAGAGAGAGAGAGAGGAAACGAGGAAAGAATTAAAAAATATGACTCAACGGTTAATCCTCCACCGCGCGAGACATATTTGCATTTCAAAACAGCCGGCAATTATCTTCCAAACAGACAAACGGCGCAGAGCCCGGATGTCTGCTCCTCTCCGGAGAAACGCCGCCGTCTCTGAGGGCGGGTTAAAGACGCGCCGCTTCCCCGGTGGCCAGAAAGGAACGACCTGTGCACCTGGCCTCGGATGATCTAAAACTGCTCCATCATCATTCATTCTCCCTCCATTCATCACAGGTTCTCCTCCTCGTCCTCTCTCTCTCTCTCTCTGTCTCTCTTTCTCTCTCCTGTTGACTCTCTACACTCCTCCGCCCTCTTCCCGCTACACGCGCAGCGGGCCTGTCAGTCATGGGCGCGCAGGAGAGAGAGAGAGAGACCGTCTTACACAGGTTCCCTCATTTTAGACCGAGCCGCAGGAAGTGGAAATAAAACAAGAAGAGAAAGTCCAGAAGGAAGAAATGCACTGACAGTTAAGAGGAAACCAAAGCAAAAAACAAAAATGAGGGAAAACAAACAAATAAACAAACGTTTCACCTAGATTGTCAAAATTTCTTATCAAAGTTGCTAAAAAAAAAAGAGAGAAAATACTAAAACATTTATTTTTAAAAAACAATGAATGAATAACAGAGCTGTTTTCCATTAAATCAAAGACATTTTAGTAAACAGACAAAAATGACAGGATTAAATTATTTACAAGGTGAAACAGAAGTCGTCTAAGCTCAAAGCCAAGTAATGAGTAAACACTCATAAGGGGAAAAGAAAAAAACAAGAGCAAATCACACAAACCTGATGACCAAAGGAAAGTTTGGCTCATTTGTATTCAGCTTTGTAAAACCAAAAAAAAAACCCACCACCTGCTAATGCAGGCTGACATTTCTGACCAGTTCTCTCATAGGTTTGCTTGGCGTTTAGCTCCATTCATCTTCCCATCAATAGCAACCAACCAGCCTGGAGAAAAACCGAAACCATGGCACGATGCACCATCACCGAAGAGATGCTGAATTCAGTGGCTGTGCACAAAGCTTTGCACCAGACAGCCTCCTGCATGCAGGCTAACAAGCTTAAAATTTGTAAAAAGAAAAAAAAAAAAATCTGTCCTGCCTCTGGATAATTGTTCATAATGTTTGAGGAGTCTGCTGCAGAATGAGAATCTGCAGCCGCGTCGTGCTCCAACGTTGACTGCGATCATTTACTCGTCAGTGTTTGGAAAGCAGAGTTGCTGAAACTGAATGTCTTACTGCATAACTTGCAGCACGTCCTGCATGGGAACAGAAGTCTCTCCTCCCCCTGCTGGCGAACATAATAAGTGCAGCTTTCTGGTTCCTCAAATGCACTTTTCAAACTCGACGGCTGCTTCCATCTTTTATGCATGTCGACGATCAATTCCTGAATCAGCATGTTCAGTACAGGACATGCGTTAGATAGCAGGGTTTTCGTTTGTTTGTTTGTTTTTCAACTGTGTGTAAAATGCTATCAGTTAATATTTATCACCCAGTATGTCACCGATTTGATAAAATGTCTTTAAACAGCAGACGAAACATAAACTGAAAGGTTCATGTTGTTCGCTGGCTTTTTTAATGAATGTCTGTCTGACATTCATTAAAAAAAGCAGGAAAATAATTTAACTTATCCTAAAAAAAAACAGTAATTTAGTGGTTATATAACATATCCTGTCTCCTTTTCCTGAAACGATTCAACATTATAAATGCCGAAAACAACACAAACAAAAATAAAGCCCAATCAAAGACAAGTACGTCACTTAATAGGCGCATATTGTTGCAACTTCTTACACAACACTGCTGCAGGCTCTAAATTGCGGAGAAAAGCGTAGCTTTGCAGCACAACCGTGATATTAGCAGGATTGACAAAGATGTCCTCTTTGCGAATAACGTTGTGTTGCCAAGACGGAGCAAGAAATAAAAGCGGATGAAAGAAGAAATTTTGCACTAATTTAAAACTAAAGGCAGGATACGTACAAGAAAGTTCCAACAAGGGCAGAGCGGAGAAAAAAATTAAGACATGGTTTTCAAATAAATCTGCGGAAGATTAAAAAAATAAATAAATAAATCCAAGGAAAGAAAAAAAGAGGGGAAAAAAGGAGTAAAAACATGCAATCAGGAGATGAGTGTGGCTTTAAAGAGACGCAAGGAGACAGAAACAGAAAAAGACAGCATTAAGCAGGAAGGAGGAGGGGAAGAGAGAGCAGCTCTGTGTAACATGCTGAAAGGAGGGAGCTGCTTGGCAGGAGCAACGTTTGGCATTTGGATAACAAAGCAAGATAGCCTGCCTTCTCCTCTCGGTCCATAGAGAGAGACAGGAGCCGCCAACCCTGCTGCCCACAGAAGATTACACAAATATGACAGCCACACTGCTAAACACACACACACACGCACACACACACACACACACACGCGTGTCGCACGCACAGAATACTCGGCTTAAATGGATCTTCATCTCCCTTCTCTCATTTCATTCACACACAGATGTACTGGCTCAGCTAAAAATACTGCATCTCTGCATATGCGTGATTCACCATTAGCCTGGAATGGAACACCTGGACTAGGTGGAATTATGACATAGGGGTGCTGCGTGCGTGTGTGTGTGTGTGTGTTGAGGTTTCGCATCCTGCACCCTCTGATAAACCTGTAAAAAGTCACCGTAGGTCAGCAGCTTTCTTTTCGATTTAAAATGTTTCTCCATCTCTCTTTCGCTGGGAGGCTGAATATAAATGTGTCACCAACAATCTAAACGCGCGAGCCAGTCCCGAATCTAAAGTCAAAACATGAACATGTGGATTTGGATGTGCCGCGCATTGTTTTGTATCCAACTTGTGTAGAGGAGAAGCAGCCACGGAGTTCAGCTCTCACCTGGAAAATGCTCGCTCCATATGGTGTCCTCCATGCGTTCAACAGATTGTCTTTTCCTGTGCTGACAAACCACTTTCCTGAAATAACAGGAACACACAGCGCAGCATGTTACCAGGAGTCCAGGGAGGACTGGTCTCCAAGTTGCTCTTGGAGGATCCAAATAAATAAATAAATGAAAAATGCTTGTGCGCGTACCGCAGTATGCGAACTTGAGGGAGAGGACGCAGCTCTCGTGGAGGTGCAGCTGGTACTTGTCGGGTTTGGAGACGTGCAGCACTTCCACGTTGCTGCTCTCCATCCCCACAGCCAGCCACTCGCCTGTGGGACAGTAACCCAGGGAGAAGATCTGGGGAACAGGAGATGGAGGTGGAAGGATTAGAGAAGGAGAAGATAAAAGTTCAAAGGTTATTTGAATAGTGTGCGAGGAGGAAAAATAAAAAAATAAAAAAAAAACAGGTCATTGATACAGATGGAGGAAGAAAAAAAAAGAAATAATCACTGTGCAATTTATTTTAGTTTAAAGAAATTCACCGAGATATTGATTGGTGGTCATAATGGAGGGATTTCCAAATCAGTCACACATTTCGGATGCGTTTTCTTCCAGGCAGTGCAACACACGGTACGACCTACCCAGTTCTTTAAATTACTCTGTCTCATAGGCTACAGACTGCTACACAAATCCCACTCAGTTCCATCCTTAAAAATTGGAAAAGGGTTGGTGTTAAATAAACATTTTACCGGTTAGACTCAGGTCCCTAAACAACAAGTTATTAAATAATTTGTTGTTCGTCGGAAAACTTCTGGCAATCAAGTAACTTTGACTTTTGTTTTTTCTAGTGCATTAATATATGTTTGTGTTTTAGTTGCTTTGTTTTTTCTTACCTGTGAGGTGAAGTCGTGCTGCTGCAGCTGCCGGCCCTCTCTCAGGTCCCAGCAGCGGACCGTGTTGTCCAGCCCTCCTGTCCAGAGCTTGGTGCCATCATTGGAGATGTCGATGCAGCTCGCTCCGTCCGTGTGGCCCTGGAACTGCCTGCCAAGGACACACACACACACACACACACACACACACACACACACACACACACACACACACACACACAGAGCTTCAGAGAAGAGAAACACACACACACCTGCAAATACACAAATCCTGCAGACTTTGCTTTCTGTGCGTGTCTTCGCTTCTTTTCTGCTAGAGGTGTCAGAATGAATATATTTTATTCCCTCTTTCCCTGCAGCACTTACTGCCCTGAGCCCACCCACACATGATCCTGTTTTTTTTTTTTTTCTGCCAGTCCTCGTGAGCCTTACCTCAGCACCTTCCCTCCCCCTTCTTCCTGTGTTTCTTTCTCTCCTGTCATGCCAAAGCTGGCTGTTTTAATCTCTTTATACCCCCTGTAGCAAGTTTATCCTTCATCTCTTTCCTTCCCCTGTTACATTCTTTAAAGGTCATCTTCTTTTCCTTCGTGCTTTTCTTACGTTTCTCCCTCTTCCATGCATTTCCAACGGCAGATCAAACTGAAACACTTTTGACCATTTTCAAACCCACCTGACCAGCGTCTGGTTGTGCAGGTCCCAGACGACGATGTTGCCGTCGCTGCAGCAGGAGAAGCAGACCTTGTTGTCGGGGGAGATGGCCAGGGCGTAGCAGGCCGGGGCGGACGACGTCAGCTCCGCCTTGATGCGGGGAGTCGGCGTGGCCAGATCCCAGATGGACAGCGTGCTGGCCTCGCCTCCAACGATCAGGGTCCGACCGTCGGGGAGGATTTTACAGGAACGGATGTAGTTGTCTCTGTTCTGATTTGAAAAGATAAGGAGCAAGGTCACCACAAAGAGCACAGAAAGGAAAATAGCTAAGTAACTCTTAGATGCCCTTGTAAAGATGTTTTACAAAATAACAAATTTGCAGCTGGTTAATGAAAAATATTTTTGCGTCAAGGATTTTGTTTTTTTTCTATCCAGCAAAATCCGAAAAATAATCCCAGATTTTGAATTTTAAGAAATCATAACTTGTTTTTCTTTCAGCTGGCATGTGATTCCTAATGTCAAATTAACATTTGAAGTGGCAATTAATATTGCTGTGTCAGTAATTTCACTATCAGAAACAGCTACTAACAAAGAAACACAAAAAAAACTCTGATCACTGTGGTTCCTGTGCAGCATGAACTGAGTTTGACCTGATTTTAAACTTCCAGTGAAAGTAGGAGTTTTGCTTGACCTGGTTCTATTAAATTTAATCATTTTTGGTCTCTTGTCCAATAAGTGACTGAGATCTGATATATAACATTTTTTGCTTTTCCCGAAGCAAAACGTTTTCCCAAAATGGTCGGGATAATTTAAGAATAATTTTGTGAAAGAGGTTTCCCCTCTTTACTCCTCTCCCATCATGTCTCACCAGACAGTCCAGCTGGGCCATGGGGCTCTTGCTTCCCGGCTGGCTGATGTCCCACACCTTGACGCAGCCCTTGCCCCCGGTGTAGACGTGGCGCGTGGAGGTGCTGATTGTGACGGCGCACACCACCTCCCCGTGGCTCAGCGTGTGGATCTGACGGGCGTGACGCGGGATGCCCGGGCCCAGCAGGGCGTCGGGCGGGAACGGCACCGGCTGCATCTGGCCGTCGGCGCTCACGTGGAACGAGTAGGCGCTGGGAAGGAGGGAGGAAAATAAAAAAACTGAAAAACAGATTTTTTTATTTTTATTTTAGAATTTAAGATGCAAAGGAGAATAAAAAATAAAACATACTAAGGAACTAGATGGAGTCAATCAATGAGAGCACAAAAGCAGAGCAGCAATTAAATACACAAAATTCAATAAGAGGCACAGAAAGCTCACACGTTGGTGTGAATGTGAAAGTTGCAAACTGTGTTTGTTCAAATTTTGGGCAAATTATTGAGCTCCGAGCAGCTGTGGGCGCAAATGCATGATGGCAGATTGTATTACAGGCAGAGGCTGTGTGGCACCGCTAATGGCCAATCCATAGAGCAGCGGCTGGAAGCCAGACCTGTTTTATGATTTCAAATTAGCAGCACAAGAATGAATTGCTGCTGTGTAAGACAAGAACAAAGTCACAATGGCTGGATCTGCCAAACAACATAAAAAGTGTAAATGTGTGTGAGTGCTGCAGATGTTTCTGTCTGTGGCTGGACTTTAGGTTACACAATTACAAAACGTTCAAAACGCTTATGGGCAACACTTACTGATTTCCTTAAGGATTCCTAGAATTTTGACTCATTTTATTTCATTTTTGTGCAAATTTGGACAAATTTGAATCTAACAAAGGAAAAATTTGTTTCACCATGTTATTTGCATCAGGGAGCTCTCACAATGTTTTTTCATAAAACACTTAAAAACTGTTGAATATTTCGCAGAGCACAACCAAAGATGTGACAGTCACCTGAAAACCCAAAAAAGCTGGTTTTTAATAATGAAACATCCAGCACCTGAAGGCAGTGGTGAACAAAGAAAAATGGATATCAAAGCTCCTTTATACATCATAAATCCATCGTTCTTAGAAACAAAATGAAATCAACGGTCGAATCCCTTTCCAGCAATGAGATGCGATACATTAACCCATGTAGGCACGATCCACATAACAGGCAAAAGCTCCTCTAAATTATGAAAACAATATTTTCTACATCGATAGCATCCATCTTCAACACTATGCAGCGAAAGGAGAAAAATATGTATAAATAGGTGCTGAAGACGCATGTCAGGTAAAGCACAAAGCAACGACAGGCTAACGCGGTGCCATCTTTGTGTTGTGGGAAAAAAAGACTATTTTACCAAGCACTGTCAGGTGAAATCACTCAATCAGGTTTATTCGTGTATCATGCACAATACAGAGAGCTTGTAGGTCAGATTCAATAATGACGCGGTTCTGGGCGAAAGCTCTGTGAGGCAGAGACAACACATAGGTTTTATACCAAGGTAAGGAATCCAAAACATGGGAAAGACAGTCTGGTTCCCTTGCAGCTGCAGCCAAACAACTTCCAACCTTTGTGTGTGTGTGTGTGTGTGTGCAGCCCAAACAGGTTCTTTTGATGAGAGTTCACAAGCATTTAATGTAACATGATCAGCAGATGTTAGCTGATAGTCATTTTCCATCACGCTACACAAACTACATGTCAGAGCATCAAAACCCAAAGCTCTGCTCTTTCGATCGACACCAGAATCACCAAACTATCTGCGGAAACCTCTGGGACGGGAAAAACACGGCTCCTTTCACGAAGCCGAAAACATGAGAATTCAATCCCACTTCTGCCGTTTCATGGTCATGATCCATGTTAGAGTAACTATTTCCACTCGGCTCCTGCAATTAATTGTCCTTGCGTCACACTGATGTGATTCCTCACTATTGTCTAAGCCACGAAAACTTAACCTTACACTTCCTTTTATGCATGTTAGAATGTAATCCTCTTTCATCCAGATGACTGACAGTGTGCAGCAAAACGTGGAGGAAAGAGGCAACATTTTACATTCGCACCGCATGCGGCTGGATAAAAACCCTGAACGGTCCATGGATTCGTCACCTCATTAAATACATAAAGATCTGAAACGAATAAAGAGAAGAGAAAGTCCTCAAGTGTTTTAAGGAGTTAAATAAAAGTTGTTCTCAGCAATGGAAATCTAAAATACGCTGAACCGTGAGTTTATGATCTGGGTCCGGGAGGAGTTTGTTTATGCTGCGTGCAAACTGGGGGGAATATCACCTCTAGGCTTGTAAATTATGTAAGTGTGTACTTACGGTTTTCCGCCAGAGGAACCAGGGAGAGAGGAGGACAGGCCGGGAGCTCTTAGGTGAGACCGAGAGTCATACGCCACCTGGTTGGAAGAAATGCAAGAACAAAATGCGCCTTGACGTGGATTTAAAGAACCGATTTACATATCGGTTTCACAACAACGACGGCGCAAATGTGAATTGGTCCAATTCATTTCACCTGAGCTCCTATGTGCTCGGGCGCACGAAGCAGCAGACAAGACATGATACAGATTACATGTAGGAATGTGAAAAGGCAAAACCTCCTGTCAGAGGCAACCGACCCGAAACTTTGTCTTCCCTACAGACGTTTCTCTCTATGAAACTTGATTAAACATTGTAAACATGACAACTCTGAGAGCATAACGAATGCACTGCACTGATACGGACAATGCAGAGCCAATTCATCAAATGTTTCAACAGTACCGGGACAGTCGGGAGGGCTGGATCTGAATCATAAATCAAAGCTTGACAGAGAGGAATAATTTGGCCTTGTTGCTCACCATGGGGCTGCGGGAGTAGGCGCTGGCTGCGGCGCTGATCTGTGGAGAGAGAGTCAGAGCTCCTCCGAATCCCCCGGGGCTGGCCAGCTCCCCGTTCAGCCCTGCGTGGGACACCACGCCAAAATGAGCCGGGTATGAACCGGGGGGCACAGACATGGGGCTGCGGAGAGCTGGGGAGGCAGGGAAAGAGGAGGGAGCGGTTGAAGGATGGGGGGGGAAAACCATGTGCAGCACACAAACACACGAGTCACAGAGGGGCTGAGATAAATGGGTTGCTTCCTCTTCATACTGGCCTGGCAAAAGACCTCAGCTTTCATGTACTAGACCCAACATTCCCAAAACTTTAAAGCTAAATGTTTTTAGTTGATTCAGTTAGAATGGCATAAAGTGAATACTAAAAACTGGGGATAGCGATGCCACAATCATGAAAATCAATAAAAAGCTGAGGGGAAAGAGGGAAATGGGGGACAGAGACAGACCGGGTCCAAATCTAACCAAGGTCACAACAGCTGAATCAAATGCTCCATTAGGTTAAGTTTCAATTATAGTAAGTTTATTAACTTGTTTAGGTAGATTTGTGTGAAAGATAACTGTTACATGCCAGGTTTCCTTTCTAACTGATGAGATGAATAAAATATTAGGTTTGAACTACACACCTGGTTCTTTTCCCTTAGTTTTGTGTGCAGTTACAGCATGAAGGCAGAACGTTTTGTATTTTTTATTTAACTTGCGTAATTCTCACCGAGTGGGTCTGCACTTGTTGCAGCTTTGCTGACCAGACGAAGGCAGGAGGTGCTGGGGCCTGGCGCTCCAGGCGCTCCTGTTGATCCCGGGGTCAGAGCCTCACGATGGGACGGGGACGGAGTGCCAGACTTGGACAGTGGAGACTGGGACTTGTCCATCTGTGGAGACATCAAAATAACCAAAAATGTCTCTGTCTAGCACTGAAGCTGACTTATCAACACTTTAAAAATGTACTCTTTAGATTTTTTTAGATTCGGTCATATAGCTACTGGAAGTTTTGTAGCTGTAGTTAATTAAATTGTCTTTTATTAACACAATTATCAATCAGACATTTATATTAAATAATAATAATAATGATGAAGAACCAATGCAGACTAATTGAATACTTTTTTTTTAATCGTTAAAGTATTTAAAAGAAAACAGTTGATATAGCGTTTTAGTAACATGCTTATATAAACAAGCTGCAGTGCGTGCAGGAACCTTTTTGCGTCACATTTTACCTGTGCAGGGTCCTTGGCCTTCCCTGGGGTGGGGCTGCGGGGGTTTGGTGTGGAAGGCGCCTCTCCTGCACTCGATGAACCGGGCAGCTCTTTCCTCAGAGTCGGCGCCCGGTCCAGTCCGTTCCCATGGGGGGAGTGAGGCGGGCTGCCGGTGGGAGAGTTGGGCTCCTAAATGAATAAAGCAAGGTTGCAAAAACATTTAACGTGTTCAAAATTCTCTTGTTATTTTTTTTTAAATCAATGCTGACATACTAGTTTTATGTACTAGATATACAATCTTTACAGAATGATTTTCTGTAACAAAAATGTTTTTTTTTTGTTTGTTTTTTCCACTATTGCTCTTGCTGCTGACAGCAAAAATGGGTGTGGTTCCACATAGCTAATTTACTCTCCCCAATTTGACCCCAGCAGTTTAACTGCACAACATAAGCAACGCAAAGTGGTTCAACATGTCGAGTGAAAAAAATTCATTTAGTCCCAGTCATTTTACCAGTCCATGCAAGACCAGTCACATTTAAAAGCTGTGCAACCAGGACATTATAAAGTGCGAAATTTGTTGACTAAAAGTCAATTTAAACGTCCAAAAGCTGAAAATGAAGCAAAATCTTACGCTACAGATATATCCACAAGAAATTATTGCAAGTTCATCAACGCACTTTGCCTCACTTTAAAGATGAATCCATGTGAATGTTAACTGTTAAAGCAGGCAGCATTAGCCGCCGTTTCCTTCTTTGGTGATTTTTCAACCTCTCTGCAGCCAACAGCAGGTCTGCTGTCACGCTGACTGTACTGACTCTTCCTTCTAGTTGGACCTTTAAATAGAGTGAGAGCTCAGGGGACATGACATGAGAGAAGAGACTGTCGCTGGCGCGGTTGCAGCAGGATGTGGACCTGGAGACAACGTTGCATGTTACAGATGCTTTCATCACCGGAGCCACTGTTGAGCCAGCGCTGCCTCCTCCAGAACGGAGCAGGCTCATCTCTCACACTGGGTCACAGTGATCAGCAGTCATTTTGTGCCACGCACATTGGCATGCATGAACACTCTGAACTACACTTTTAACCCACGCACAGGCACATTTATGTAAATGCACGTGGAATCTCTACATTGCAAAGAAGTCCTTGCGAAAACAAGTATTTCTTTTTTTGGTTCCATAATCCACATTTGTCACTTTTTCCTGTCGGCTTTTGTAGCAGTTTCTAAGTCACACAAGAGACCCGTTCTGCTTTTGTTAGCAAAATCAAGATACACAAGGCTTAGAGGAGAAATATTTTGGTACACAGCGTGAGGTATTAAAAGAACTACAGTCTTCCAGGGGCATAAATGGCTTTGCATATATTAAACTAACCAGACCGTAGTCATCTAATGAGAGGAGGAGGAGAAGGGGAGAAAAAGAAGAGAGCAGAGAGACGGGAAGAACAGAAGCCTCGAGAGTGCAGACGGAGGACCAAAAACACTCCGAGGAGAAAGATTTGAGGCGATGTGGAAAGTGTCTGTGAATGTATGTGTTGTGTCGGTGTGTCGGCATGTGTGCGTGAACATGTTTCACAAGCGGGGAGCACAAACAGTGGCAGCTGATAATGAGCTTACACAAGAGTTCTCCCTATGTACAAAGAAACTGCAGCGGCCAGCTGAGCAAGTAACGTACCTGCTGACTCCTTTCACGTTCCCCAGACAAGCACACGGAGAACAAGAAGCAGGAAACCTGGCCAAACAAAAACTGCACATTTGAACTACTATGCGCAGAAAGGATGAAATTATCTGGTTGGCTTCTCTGCAACTGGCCTATTCTCAGTGTTTACCCTAAGCAAGGAAAAATATTGTCATCTACTTCCCTTTATGAAAGTTTACCTGTTTTTTTTTTTCCTTTTTGTTAAAACCTAAACAAACAATTTCGAACATTTTTATTTGATGTTAAAAACCAACATCAATGACAAAAAATATTGCATCTTGCTTGTCAAAGTTCAAGTGATCTCTGTGTGTAAAAGAAAACAGATAAAAGTATCCACTTCTGATCTGAAAATAGCAAGCACATGCCCTTTAAGACTACGTTAACATCTAATTAATTTTGGGTTATTTGCATTTAAGCAAATCTTAGAGGTTGGAAAGATAACCTACATCTTTAGTAATATTTGCCCTGAATCAGAAAAGCTAAAAAAAACCCTGTGAATGATGCATTTTTTGAGTTATGATGATTTTTTGCTATTTTTTTTTTAATGTTCAAACCATTTTGAGATATTTCTAACTCTTTACCTGATATGGTTAAATTGTTTCAATCTCAATTAGTGGAAGAAACAATGAAAAAACAGGCTTCTAAATGCTCAGTTTCCCTCACTGACTGAATATGTGGCAAGCAGTGTTGCTTGGGGTAAAGTGCAAGAAATCTATTAAAGTTTTTGCACATGAAACAACCATCTGCTGCAGCCAAAAATTGGTTTATGAGAGCGAACGCGAGTGGAAAGGAAAAAGAAAAAAAGAAATCAATAAACTGGAAATTTTTTTGCAAGTATTAAAAGAGCTGACGGGGAGAGTGAGCTGATCATGCTGAGCGGAGACACTGCGAGCACGAGGTGGTCAATTTTAGTGCAGCAACTTGCCTCGTTGGAGACGTCCACCACGAGATTGTCTTCGCTTTTGTCTCCATCGCTGTCCTGCAGATAGAAAGACAGCGCGGGAACGTCATTATTTCTTCGACACCCATAGAACTGTAAACCGTACTTATAAATAAAGAGCTTTAATAAAGAAAGACATGCACAGCTGCTCAAGTGCATACACAGATCAATAAATCGATATTCCCGGCTGCTTTTTGCTTCCTCTCACTGTCTGTCCTCCATGCAACATTAAACACAGAGATACTGTACCTTGTGATCTCACCAAGCATCGCTCCTACACAAACTCTGCTTTTTAATCTCTTACAATCTGCAGACACACACTCTTTCAGCTCTGCACCATCCATGGCGCATCTTTAGCTTTTCGTCCGGCCGTCTCTCTCTCTCTCTCTTTATCTCTTTTTTTCCTGAAGTCAGAACGACGGCACTTAGTCACCATGGCAACAACGCTTTGATGCGATCGGTGCGCTGATATTTCTATTGACATCAGTACCTAAATATGCAGAGCCCAAACAGGACAAATCATTTAGTCTGTTCCTGGAAGAAAAAACAAGCCGCCGGACGGACATACGGCCAAGGTGAAGCGGTTTTTAAAAAGACGGAGAAAAATCCGGAGGTCCAACAGGCAAACCAAGAGAAATAAGTGGCAAAATGCGTCTCGACAGACAGAACGAGAGAAAAGACGTTTGGAGAGCTGGAACTATCCCTGCTTGTTTCACGCTAATGGGAAAGATTTAGGTTGCTGTTGTTGATGCCGAACTGATTTTTCCTGGAGGCAGTCTTCTCCAGACAAACTCCTTGTGTCAATCAATCTCACCGACTGCAAACACACAACCATCTAATTCATTACAGCTATCTGCCTTGGCGGTCTCTCCTCTGGCATTACATCCCCTCTGGCTGCTTGCTCTGCCCCAGCAGACCCATCCAAACCAAACACGGCTCTAAATGACGATGGGCTCTCGACTCCCTTGAGGCCTCTAGTGTCACGGGCAATCTGTCGCATACACCATCTCACACACACACATTAGAGAGTGTGTATTGACACAGTGCTTTCTTTGAACAAATAGCTGAAAATAACAATTTGGCGTAGACAAGATAAACTGATTTTATCTCAATAAATTTCCGCCTATTTAACTTACTTTGTATTATTGAGGGACATCAATCAAGCAGGAACTTGGATTTAAATGGGTGGCTATTTCTGATAAGAAAGTATTTTATATGTTATATTGTGCAGTATATTAATACTATTAATATTATAGCACTGATTACACACTAATGCTCTGTCTGTACTGATGAAGATTCACTCACCTCAGGATGCCAGATACTTGAAGTTACTCCACCTGTTAGCAGAATGACTTACTTTGTTTTGTTTTGTTTTTTCCATCTCGTAATTTGTTCTCCACTCGGTGGGAATCATTAACTGCGTTTTTAGGTTTTAAATGACATGAAACAATCATTAGGTGCGGATAATAATAAAATGAGACTGCAGTGAAGTCTGGTTGCAGTAGAACACTGTAAATTTTGCACCCGTCATCCAAATACACACCCACTATGCAACTTGTGGAGCATCCTAAGTGACACTTGATGCTTTTCGTGTGCTTAAGTTAGATACATGACGTAAAAATACAACTTAAGTACAAATCTATCACAGCAATCGGCAGAAAGACATACATAGGAGTGTGGAGGGAGGGGCTCTTTATCATCACAGCGCCTCCTCTTGGCCTCAGCCCCTCCCTGCAAGGCAGAGTATCCTCCTGAGGGTCCTTGGCGCTCCTCGGTGGGCTGGCTGTCTGTTGACGACACCGACTTACTCTGAAGACAGACGGAGGCACAAAGAAAAGTAGAAATATTATGATCCGCTATTGAAATAGAAACAGGTGATGAAACTATGCATAGGCAAAGGAAGAACATCAAAGGACATAATCAATCATGTTTTAAAAACCGAGTGTAAATACACACACACCCCACCTCAGTTATTCAGGTAATGGTGTGTAGAAACACTTGCAGAGGCATGCACACACACACACACACACACACACACACACACACACACACACATACACACACGCACGCAGCAAGAAATGCAGACACAAGCACAGGTTAAGCCGTAGCCATAGCAGCACACAGGATAGCCTATAAAGCTAATTAGTGCTCTGCCCTCGACACACCAGTCCTCGTGTAAAATATGACTCTCATTATCGGGTAATAAAGCTGTTCAGCCATATTTACAATGCAGCCTGTGTTGCTGCTCAGTGCTGAAGAAATTCGATCGAAGCTTTGTGTTGTGTTTGTACACGTGGGAAAGGACAAGAGGTTCAGTGAAGGCCACTTGTCATTCTCGGCCCCTCGTGTGGGGGAGCAGAGGAACAGGGAGGGTCTAGAGGTTTCCACAGGACGGAAACCAAAGCAAAGCAGCGGCGGACAAAAGAGATTGCGCAGTAAATCTCAGCAATGCTTCACAAACTTAAATTCATTTCATATTGTAGCATATTTTACTACTGTGCAGCTTTATAAGCCAATTGATATGCATTTCTCTTGAGCTTTTTTTTTTTTTTTCCCTCCCCACCCATCGTTCACAATGCTTGAGTAATTTCAACTCACACTAATGAGAATCATATTTTCCCTGTGCTTTACAATCAATATTGCGTTTAGAAATTTAATTATGCAGGAGGTTTTGTTCTGTGATGAGAGTAGAGAGAGAAAGTGGAAACAGCTGTTCTTTTAAATATATTTTTTTTATTTCACAGTAAAACCCAGAGCAAGGATTTGCTGGCTTTAATTTTCCAACTTTTTGTCCATTCTTTAGAGCAGTTTGAATGATTTATCGCCAACAAAAGTTTTACAAAACACTCATCTTGGGCATGAATGTCTTCTTTTGGGATGAAATTAAACTTTTATTTTCTCAGATTAGGACGACCAATTCTGAAGCTGGTGAGCTGACGTTAAACAATTTGAAGGTATTTTATTTGTAACCATCCTAACCAGTTTTCCTTCATTTGAAGGAGGCATTTAGGATTAGGGGGTAAAAACCTGAAGACAACTAGGTAATCCAACAGATTCAAGGTCCCAAAACACATCAACACAGTTAGTGGAATTAATAAAGCAGGCTCCCACTATGTTTATGAAATCCCCCAGTCTCAACCCTATTGAAAAGGTGGAGGCTGTGGGTTGAGTGTGCGTGGAAAAAAAACACTTGTGGAGAGCTATGAATGTGAGGTTTTTCCTGAACTTGTTAGAGAACATTTAGCAAAATATAAGTGTAAGTTTGTACACTGCAGCTTGGATGCAAAATTTTAACTCCACAATAAAGTGAAATTTCCACACTTAGATCTTGGTTTTGAAATTTGCTGCAGTTGTTTTATGATCATTCAAACTTTCACGTTGTCATCGCATAGTGCTTGTTTGTTCCATTGACCCACAAACAGAGCGAGTTTAAACTAGGAAAGCTTCAAAAACACAGAGTATGGAAGTTGGAAAAATATTGAAGATATCAGTGCAGTCATTCATAGAAAATCTTTTTTTGTTGTTGTTTTCTGGTGCACCGCTGTCTTTTCACTGCGGTATGACACCTGAGTAACGCTACTCCTAATATGAACTAACGATACTGCAGACTGAGTTGCGTTAGGAAACATCTAGTGAAAAAGCCGTCACCAGGTTGTTAAATCTCACAGCGATCAGTTCTACAGACAGCTAGTTAATTGTCTAAATCTCAACTGGAGCATTTGTAGCCTCAGTGGAAAAAAAAAAAAAAAAAAAAAAAAATAGCTCTCTATTCATCCATTCGGTAGTTTAGGTCCTTTCAGAGAAATGTGAAGTGCTACAGTGTTAGTCTAATGTAGAAAACCTTGAGAAGCTCAAGGCTGACGGTGATGAGCTGCTATTGTGCTGCTGTTGGGTTGTGATACTCCTGAAACAAATCCAGTCATACCCTGCCTTTTTTTTTTTTTTTTTTTTTTGCGAGGCCACTTTACGGTGTGTCTCAATTTCCTTCAGTTCATCACTGTCACACAAGCACGCACAGAGGGAAATGTGGGCGTACAAAACACTTCCATCAATATGCGCGCACACACGCACACATGCAAGCAAAAGTACTCACCCTGCTGGGGGCTCCCTCTGGGTCGTGGCGGAGGGGGGGGGGAGAGGCGCAGAGAGCAATGCAGAGATAATAAGATTTATAGAGAAAAGAGAGAAGGTTTGACGTCAGTGCTAATAATAATAACAACAAGCCAGAGTCAGCCAAGGTAAGGATGAACCACGACTTCAACCCTATTAAAGACACAAGCAAACTATATATATAAAGATATATATATACAAAATAACATGTTGCTGTTATATAACATGTATATAATAAAATGTTATATATACACACATATATATGTATAGAATAACATGTTATGTTATCAATATGGCAACATGTCTAAACACTTGCATCTTCTTATTTCCGATTCTTACTTTTAATTCATTTCTGCTTTTTTCCCCAACTAGGACTCCTTTAACTCATGCGTAAGCCTCTTGGCTCGGTGCCTGAGACCGCAGCACGGAGATAAGATATTCTACCGGGGTGAATCAGAGTTCAGTGGGAAAAGGCATTTCTTTCTCATCCACACAAGCTCCATGGATGCATCAGTCCAGTTTATGACACAAAACTAAACAGGAAATATTACACTCCATCCAAAAGGTGAGCAAAAAAAAAAAATGCTGCAAGTCAAAAATGCTATTTTGCATTTTATCTTGTCTGAAAACATAGAAGTGATGTACATTTTATGCTGTGGCTGCCTAAATGTCTCCCTTCATTTTATGTCTGAAGGAAATGTAATTTAACCAACACAAAAAATTCAACATAAATACAGAAAAACACTCAGTCACGGTATTGTGTGCAACCATTTGCGAAACACTGAGCTTCTTTTGTCCAAAAAGTAGAAGATACTTTTATTTATTTACGTATTTGTTTCCTACAGCACACTTGTGAGTTGTGACTTGTAGACAGGGACATGTTTGCTGCTCTGTTGCATCATTGCAGACAACACTGGAAGCCTTCGGAAACAGATGGAAATCGATTGGTGTAGTTTTAAAAGCAATGTTTTGAGATCCCTGCGTGATTTCAGCTGTCGTTTTTTTTATACAACAGTGAACTTGATATTTTTAGGGGTTTATTTGGACTTCTAATGCCATTGAAAAGCATACAATGACAAATAAAATATACCTCATTTCCAAATTAGTTTCTATTCTAAAAATACTGAATTTCAAGTTGTTTTTTTAAAAAGAAAAACTGTTTTTATGGCTCATATCACTTATTCTTCTCTTACAGCATGTTTTTAGAAAAATCAAGTAAATTGTATTGAATAAATTTGGATTTGAAATGGCCACAAAGGAAGGTTAACTTAGCATCTAGGAAACAAGTTCTGTGTTAATTTGACTTGTTGTGAATAATTTTCTGTAGTTAGTTACCAAAAAACTCAAACTTGCTTTTATCTGACCTAATAAGTTTAAGAAGTTTCGATTTGTTGTGACTGGACGGCATCTTTTAACTGGTTTCAGATTTACAGAAATAAAACGTGTTTTTAATCAATCATTAAAATTTACAGTTTGTCTTGCTTGGCAAAGAATCCACAGATTCTTACCTCTAAGGTGTTCTGGATCGAGATGGTTTCGCTCGTCTTTGGAGGCGAGGTGGGCGGAGACCCCCAGAGCGCCGGTCAAAGCCAAAAGGCCAGAGCTCCCCGCACCAAGGGACAAGCCTGATGGGTGCGGTGTGAGAGGGATGCCGGGGGCGTGGTGAGACAGGTGCTGGAGCTGCTGCTGCTGTGGCCACAGGGAAAGAAGAGAAAGGGAAGGGAAACGACAAAAAAAAAAAAAAATAGGAGGTTAGAAAAGTCCGATTTAAAAAGAGAAAAGGAGCTAAAAACACAACAGGTGGTGGGATGCAGCAAATGAAACAGGAGAAATTAGAAGGTGAATGTGATTAAATTACAACGTCAGAGGAAATTAGAATGATGGCAGACAGGATGCGGAAGACGTTAGGCATTAAGACTGGAATACGACAACAAGGAGCAAAAACAGAAAAAGGAGAAGCAAGTTCAACATCAGGGACATAAAAGGAAAGAAAAAATTGTGAACATAAAAACCAAAATGTGATAAAAGAAAATGAAAAACAGAAAAGAAAGAGTTGGTAAGAGGTGTAAAATATTGAGGCGATGGGATTTATTACAAAAGAAAAGCCAGGAAAGGGAATAGGGGAAGGAAAGGGCCAGGGGAAAACAGAACGGGTTAGAAAGAGAGGAAAATACTTGAGTTTCAGAGCAAACAAGGCAAAACAAAGTGAAATCATAAAGGCAGTGAAGAGCGAAGATGGAAAAAAGGAGAGTTAAATGAGTTCAGAAAAAAAAGAAGGAAAAGTGTAGCTCACAAAGAGCAAAAAAAAAAAAACAGATGGGAGAGGAGAAAGGAGGCCACGGTCAAAAATAAGATGAAGAAAATGATCAAAGATTACGTGGAGGGCTGGATGGGAAAAATACAGACAGAAAATGAACACAGATGGAAAAAAATAGAGGAGAAGAGAGTGGAGAGCAAAGGAGCATCTACCGATAAAGCAGGGCTATTATCCTGAGGGGGGCATTAGAACGCGTTTTCATGTGTTGTTTTCTCAATCCAGCACATTAGATGTACACACACACACCAGAGCACACACACCTCAGAGACAGCAGTGTTTGTAGAGCTGCGAGGAACAAAGGGGCTTTAAGTAGACAGTAATGTGATCAGAGCTCTGACAAGCTGCAGAAAAGCCCCATCGACTGCAGCACTCAGGACCATCACTGCATTTATGTGGAAACAAACATACACCCTGCAGAGCTGGCACCACCGCAACAGGACAGAGGACTTTCTCCAGGGATCTACAACAAATTCTGTTGTTCTTGAGTACATTTCTTTGCAATAAATGTGAAGCAGAACTGAAGAAAAAAACATATCGGTGAATTGTTATTAAGGTTGTAAATACTCTTACTCTACTGAAAGTCGATTAGTAAGATATTATTGTTCTTTCTATAAGACTTAATGTCATTCTAGCTAACAAAAAAAGACACTTTTTTTTCTATTTAACTGATCCACAAATTGTCTACCAGTGCTCTTAATTACCAGCATGCTATCAAAGGTTTGCAGAATTCAGCAGCACAATAATCGCTGTCCAGCTTTTTAGTTTACACATTCAGCATCGCCTTCCTGACAAGTTTGCTTTACAGGCCGCTAAATACTTTCAGGTTTTCTTTAATTGGCTTGCATGAAGACAAAAGAATGCCCAAATCAGGAATGACTAAATTAATATTATGTCAACAGCAGTCATTTCCAACTGTTTGAATCTGTAAATAGCTTTTAAAGTCTGAACATCGGCATCTGCAGACGACACACATAGTCGCATTAAGTCATAGTTTAGAGGAGGACTTTTCCATTTGCCTCAGTCCTACCCAGATCAGGGTGATGCATGTTGTCCACTAATGCCTGTCCATGCATGTTCAACACCCACAGAGAATCCTCTTAGAAGCCCTTTTCTCCCATCTAGCGTTCAGAGTTTTCACAATTTATAAAAATGCACTATAGTTCATGTCTGGTTACCTGAAGAGTATTTAGGTGTGTTTACGCTGATGAATGTCTGCGACTCACCCCAATAATGGCGTTTAGTTCAGCCATGGTGACCTGCTTCGCCCTCTCCACTGCTTGGACCACCTGCTGCTGGTGCTAAACACAAATATAAGCAAACAGCATAACTCAAGCAGAACATGTGAGCATCGAGACAAGCTCCACGCATGGGTGTACAGTAATTTATATTATACCGCATGTTGGAATAGCATTCATAGTATTTTACAACATACTAGGATTGTATGTAATAGAACTTAATTGCTGACATGAAGGGTAATAACACATGGCATCCAATTTTTTACAGATGAAAATCTGAAAACTACACACAGCATTTTCCGTGCTGAAGTTGATCAGTTGACATGTTAAAGTTGTTTTCTGTCTCTACTTGGCCTGCATCAAAATGAAAGCAGGACTTCTTATTGCTTTCTTTCAACGGTGGCTACATTCTTGCAATTCTCAAATAAAGGGTTTTCCTGTCAGCAGATTGTTTTCACCTGAGCGGTGGAAACAATCTGCTGCTCCTTCAGCATTACCTTGGACCTCTTGATTGCTTCCCTTATTAATGTTCATCAGTTTAAGTGGGAGTCTGTGGTTTTCCACTTCTTTCTCATTTTTGGATGATTGATTAAACAGATAGATGTTGGATCAGATTAGATTATAATCTAATCCTGCTCTAAACGTCTCAACAACTTTTGCTCTGAAATATCTTGTGTTCCCCAAACTTGATTATATTAGTTCACTAATGTCCTTAACAAAACTTCTGAAATCTTTAAAAACAACTTAGTTTATATTGGTATGAATACATTTTTTAAATCTAATAATCCAGGAGACAACTGGTTGCACAACAAGGATAACAGAGTCTGTATAGAAGAACTGAATACTAATGCATGTGACAATTATTAGATTTTTATTTGTGTCTATTGGAAAAAAATACAATGACATACAGTGGATTTTCTGATTGTGACAAAACTAAAACGTGAAAGTAAACACTTCTCCAAGAAACTAAATATGCTGTAAGTATATTAAGGGTGTCAAATTGCATTTCTTACTCAGATTGGTCAAATCAATGTGTTGAATAAACAGCCACAGTTCCTCAAAAAAAAAAAAAAGAATGCAATTCACACAAAACCAACATAAACATGTGCAACCTCTGCAGGCTGATCTCTGCACACACCAAAATCCACACCAACTAAAACCTCACGAATGTTTATTCATCATCTCTATGTAATGAACTACACAAATGCAAACATACGCGCGTGTGTGATGAAGCTTGCACATACACACCCGAAGACACACGGTGTTAATATTGATCAAACTGACAGAGCTTTGACCTTGCCGTCTCCAGGTAGCACATTCATCAGAGCTCCCTCGCATTCGGAGACAAACAGAGGAGCCTGCAGGGTTTCATGTTCGTGCTCACACAATCAAGGCACATAGATGCGCCGCAGAGTGATGAATGGGATCAAAACACACACGAAGGAGCGAATAATAAGACAAGTGAAAGGAGTCTTTAGGAAATGACTGTATTCAGTTTGCAGATTACACGATGTAAATGTTCTGAAAACAACACATTAATCCAAATGTCAGCATGTCTGCCGCAAAAATAGCTGCCTCTGGATTTCCCTTAGATGTAACATTTAATCAGCGGGCCACATATGAAGCATCAGTGATGGTGGTTTTTCAACTCAAAGAGCTGCCTTTGATCATAAAACAGCACTGGATGAGACCTCCAGTGCCATAGTGGCAAACTACAATGGAAAGAAAAACTCGATGCTTTCCAGACGTTTTCACACCTACTGAGTTTTTTTTGTCATCGGTTTACAATCATAATGTAAATGTGGTAGAAGAAAGTGGTGGGTTAAACTTTAAAGAAAACAACACACACTTCAAAGTCTGTTCTGCATGTGTCACAAGCCGTAGGGAACAGATCAGCTATGTGGAAGAAGGTTCTCTGGACTGACCAGATCAAAACTGATCTTCTGGCACCACAAAGTTTCACTGGTGGCAGCAACGTTTGGTGGCAACATCATGCTAAAGAGATGCATTTCTCATGAAGTGACAGCTAAACTGGAAAGGTAATAAAGATAAATACAGGCCAATGCTGGAGGAAAAACTGAATCTCTTAACCATTCTACTGCAGAATGGTTTAGAGATCAAAGTATTTCCATGTATCACAATGACCTAATCAAAGTCTAGATCTAAATCGGTGGCAAGATCAGACATTTCATGTTTGCAGTTCAAATCTAAGAGTCTGAGCTCATTTGCAGAGGAAAATGGGCAAAAATGTTTGACTGCAGATGTCCAAGCCTGGTGGAGACATGCTCTAACAAACTTCCAGCTGCAACTGCAGCAAAAAGTGGCTCTACAAAGTATGGATTCAATGAAGCATAACACAACATACACGTTGTGATTTTTCTCTGTGAGATATTTATAAAAGCATGCATCATTTTCCTTCCACTTTATATTTATATAAAGTCTGGTCTGCTAACATCAAAAATCCCATTGAAATATACAGAGAAGCAATTTCTTTTCGGTATAAAGTAAGCATATATTTCTGACAAACCAACATTTTTAAAAAATGACATGTTATGCAAGCTCAAAAGATAAGAAAAAAGTGACGTAGGGTTAATTATATCTCATTTTCAACATCAAACCCATGCACAATACAGAATTAATGAGTTTGCACATTTTAAAATGGCAATTTGTTGTTCTTACCAGATACTTTAACAAATGCTCATAATTGCTGAGCTGCTTTTTATTGTCTTTGAATCACAAACACCAGGAGTGACTGTGAAATCCACAGCAGATCCAATTTACGAGACAAAAGTAATGAGCTGTGTTTTTATCATTATGCATGCCTGCATATGTCTTAATGAGTATATCATGTATATCAATTAACACCTGAATTAGAATTTGTGTTCAATCACTTCACCTTTTAACTTGCTCTACTAGGAACTAGTCATTAATTTTTTTTTGCCACTGATAAACCTAATGTGTAAACAGCCGAGATTTTGTTGTTTTTTTTTGGTGGCCATATTTTGTGTGCCCGTGTGTAAGTGAGTCTGGCAGCACTTACCTCCTGAGAGAGGAAAGGGATGATCTGAGCACAGATGGCACTGAGACGCTTGACGATTTCTGCCTGCGATGGAGGAATAGAGAGACAGACAGAGAGAGAAAAACCGCGTCACATATTGTAAAGGTGGAAAGTACACAGTAAACGTTGTAGCAAACCGTGTACCTCAACAGCACATTAAGGCTTTTGTTTGCATTCAAACACTTTCTTAATGAGGTATCTGAGCTGGGAACCTCTGTGAAAAGACACAGAAGGAGGTGTTGCAGTGAAGAACCAGGATAGAGACCACATTAAAGCACCTGTCAGCGTCGGGTCTTTTAGCGCCTTCACACTCTCATTATGCTCACTAATGCAGTCCTATCTACTTCAGCTTTCCTTCATTCCTTTTACCACTTCCCTCTCGGCACATGGTTCAAAAAAGAAATGTAGCATTTACTGTGTTTTATTGGCCAAGTGCCTTTTTAAAGTGCTGTTCTGTCTTGGTTGGAAAATATTGAGGAATTGTTTTAGCCCTTTTCTCTTTCAGGCAGGTGAGGCTAAATTAAACATATCTGATTGTGAAAGATTATAAAGTTTTATGACCTACAAAAGCAGAGATAAGATAATGTTTTCTTTATTTTTCCTGTCATACTTTAGCTTCATAAGCTAGCCAATATGTATCCTCGCTACGGCAAAATTTTGGAAATTAAAAAGAAATTAGCAACATAGCCGTAATGAATTAAAACTCAGAGGTTTGATTGTCGATCAAATGCAGCTTCACTTCACTGCAGAGGGAAACGGAGGGAAGTGAAGATGGAATGTTTCAACCAACAGATGAATTTTGTACTTTACAAATGCAAAATAAATCTTTTCTGAATATAAGTGTCTATGATACACAGAGTTAGGCACAGCTCACAAAATGGAGGAGAACATTTTGAAATTTTGTATGTCATCACATTATTCATTAATTTTATGTGTTTGTGCATCCTGTATGCATCTAAAAAGCAAAGTGACGCTGCAACATTGGCGCATGGTCCAAGTTTGATCCCAGGTGAAAAGCTTTTTTTTGTTCTCGTTAGTTTTTTTTTCTCCACCAGGTTTTTCCTCATTCCTCATTTCTCATGTTTGTAATTTTTATTTCTAATATCCATGTTCTGCAGTATGTTTACATGAACCATCTCGATTCATTTAGAATGACTGACAGCAAAATCATAAATAAGTGACCAAGATCAATAAATGATACCTGTGAGATCAATAAATGGTACCTGCATTGCATTACTCAACTTGAATAACGCAATGCAGTGCAAAGATTTCCATTGTGTTGTTTTTGAGTTAAGCAATTATAATCAGTGACTTAAAATATTGATTTTTAAATTTGATAATTAAGAAGTCTAATGAGAACCAAGAAATAATGTATAAATGTGTCTGAATGGGTTAAAAAGTGGATGATCAAAGTATAGGTTTGCTCTCCGACTTTAAAAATGCATTACAATGTGTTCAACGCTGTCACTACTTACTACTACTAATAATGATAATAATAAATCACTTTGTCATATTACCCTGTCCTTCCACCCATCCATTCACACACATGGTAAAAGCACTGCACTCCTACAAATCCAGCTGCCTACACTCATTTTATTACAGCACACAGTAACACATAAATACAAACACACTCTCCCCGGTTGTGTCTCACACACACACACTGAACCTCTGCGGTGTGTCTAATTCTATCTGTCTGAGTGCCCTCAGCCTCATTTTGTTCTCTTCTTCACTCAGCCGTTCTCTCTTTCTCCACAGCAGCTCTCACACTGAGCCATTATTACCCTATTCATCCTCTTCCTCCCATCTTTCTCCCCGATTTCTCTCTCTCTCCCCACCACTTGCAACCTCCGTCTTCTATTCTCCCCGTCTTTTTACTTTTCTGTATCATTTTCTGTTCCTACGGTATAATTTTTCCATCCTTTTCGTCCCTTTAACGCGCCCTTTTCCCCAGCTGCCCATGCTGCGTTTTTCCCCTCCTCTGTTCCCCTTTCCTCCACCATCTCCCAACTACTTGAGGATGTTGGATACAGAAAGCGGTGGAGGAAGCATCTGAGAGCAACGGAAAGTGTGACGGGGTCAGATAGGGAGTCGCAAAAAAGACTGAAGCGCGCAGACAATCAGCCAACCTGTCAGCGGCGGCTCCTCTGATCACGACATCAGAAAGGAGCCGTCACCAGAAACACAACTCTGTTCCATCACATCTGACATGTGTCACCGTGAGCACGTGGAGGTAGGCGACCGGCCCTCAGCTCTTCTGCGTATTTGTTCAAACAGCAAGCATAAAGCACGTCTGACCACAAAGATGGAAGCGAAAGTGAGAAAGAGGAACCTCGCAGGCAATGAATTACATTTTACAACATGGAATAGATTACTGTGGCCGCTGCCGATGTGGGAGATCGGCTCTACTCTTAAGTCAAAGCAATCATCTTCATGCATTCAAGTGCTAGCTGCTTGACAATGCGGTATCCTGCTTTACTCCAGTCTCTTTTATAAGCCTGTAGCAGCAAATAATACAAGTAGACAATAGGCATGGGTGTGAGATTCTCGTCGTATTGTCCTGGAAAACCCAGGGCTTCGCAGCATCCTCTGAGAAATGCATCACAAAACAAACATTTCCTTCATTGGAAACAGAAAACCAACAATTATCGCTAGCAACACTAAAATATTGTAGCATACTGATTATGACATGCATACATTCATTTACTGTTATTTTGTTTTTGAAATAATGAATAAAAATAAATAAATATATTCGGGAGCTCTGGAAAAAAAAATTAAGAGGCCACTGCACTGAACCCTGTTGAAAACCTCAAGGTTTTGCCACCAAGTATTGATTTCTGAACGCTCCCTGAATGAAAACTTTTTTCTTGTTTTGCATTATTTGAAATCTGAAAACAGTGGATCTTTTTTTGTTACTTTATCATTTTCTGCAAATAAATACATTTTTTTCTTGGAATTTCAGAGACATATTGACCATAGACCATAGAATAACACATCAATGTTCATTTCACTCAAACATACAACTATTAAAAGTAAAACCAGATAAACTGATCATTTTAAGTGCTCTCTTAATTTTTTTCCAGATATTTATGTATATTTATTTCAGTCAAGGATGAAATGACCTAAAATGCAATTTCTAAAGAAATCATTTAAAAAGACCACAGAGTAATAAATATGAGTGATTTTTATGCGTGAGCGGCTTTTCGAAGCAACGGTCCACAGTAACTGTGCAGCTACACGTGTGTAACATGTAAAGTAAAAAGCCCAGTTACATGAACTGTGTTCTTGACCTGCTGCTTCTGCTTAGGGACCGATGGCAGAGTAAGAATAAAGCATTTTTCAGCCTCGTCTTGTATTTCACTCTGCTGCCCCTCTGGGTGGAAGTAGATTTACTTTTTACTCGTAGCTAGCCGACTCCTTGAAGATGGAGGCTGCTCCCCTGTGGACTTTGCGTTTTCAGATGATCTGCAGCGGCACAGTGGAGTCTTGGTGATCTTTCAGTCATCTCTACCACCCTCAGCAGGCGTCTGCCATCCCACATTTGTACACAGTCGGTGCTCTCCACAATGTATTGAGATGAATATTATAGCCTTTGCACTTCTGCTCATTACAAAGTAACAGTAGGAGCGAAAGAAGGACTTAATTACTCAGGTTATCTGATTAGGTTGAGCTAGTTAACGGCTAGTTAACAAACATGTTGCTTGTAGCTGCACTTTCAAATGATTATTATTTCATTAGGAATTATGCCCGGCACTCTTTTTATTTCTCTACGACCAACTGCAGTTTTCATGAATAAAATTATCTGAAAACAACCCAGTCTGTCTTTTTTATTTTTGGCTGAGAGTAAAAGTGTGGTAGCCTTCTTTTAGCCAACTGATCAAAAGTGTGCAACAGGTGAGGAGAGTTACAATGGAAAACCTTCATTGCTCTTATTGACTCGACAACTGCTTCGTTTAGCATTTCCTAAAATCTATCGCCATTTGGTTTTCTCTTTTTAAATGCACCAGATTTTCTCCTATTAAACAACAAGCTGTCCTCGGACCACAGACGGCTTCCTCGAATGACATCAGTCAGCTGTGACCAGGAAAAAACAGAAAAAAGCTCAGGGCAGGACTGATGCTGGACAGTGTGTGCAAAGCAATCAGAGCTGGCAGCTGGAGCCATTTACATCACTGGTTTTGACTTTGAAAGCTACTCTAATAAAGTTCGCCGACTAGAAACAAGAGACAAGCTGCAGGAATTTGAAATGCTCCAAATGATGAGCCGTATTCCTCTCTGTCGCCACTTCCTCTGTGATGCTTCGCTGTGAGAGGAGTCACCAAAGCAACACCAAGCAACTCCCACTTTGGATTCCTGTTTATTTTTTCCCTTTATTCTCCTTTTCTTTCAAAAGTGTAGAAACATTGTGGATGAAAAAAAAGTTTATAGTTGTTTATAAAAAAAAAAAAAGATCCAACAATAAAAAATATGATTATGCTGTTTAATTTTATTGTTTCATTTTTTTAATCTTCATGGAATCAAAATGAAATGATTTCAGAGGAAGGCAAATATAGTTTGCCATTTTCCTGCTCGTTCAGTTTTACTGTTGCTGCGAACCAAAAGTATAAAAACAGCCAAAAATAACAAAAACAAAAATGAAAGCATTCTGTGCCGGGGTGAGTCAGTCTGAGCTGAAGCAGGTGTCAGAAACAACACATCACGGTCTCATACTACAGCCGGCCAAAGCACTGCCACCAGGGAGCACTGGCAGAGATTGGCCGGATGGAGGGATGCCTGAATGGGTAGGTACAAAGAAGGAGAGAGAAACTCGTCAATAAAACACCTGAGGGCAGATATATGCTGCCAGCTGGCCTGGAAACAGATAGTGACAGAGTGAGAGAGCGGCTCAACATGAAACAGATCAAATATAGGTGAGAGCGAGGCACAGAGAGCGAGAGAGCTTTTCAACAAGAAGGAAAAAATTGGAAAGATTTTTGAGAATTCAGACAAATAAACGGGAAGAGAGGTGAAAGGGGGAAAGCAAACATGAGAAAGAGGAAGCTGAGAAATGAAATTAGGACCTTTTCTCGATTCTGTGGTGAATATTTGGCCCTAATAACCTCAACAAAGAGGCTCCAATGTAAGACGGTGTCAGCGTGCTAAGGCTTGCCAACTCATCAGATCCCTGACAGGATGATAATCAGAAGGGAGGAAAACATTAAAGTGATCACACAGCCTTGTTGCTGCATAATAATGCAACCAGACATAAACAGATTAAATACCTAAACTACTTTCAGCAATTGTGTTCTCAGGATTAATGAGGTGATTCATGCGCCTTCTTCAGAAGCTCTGGTTTCGTTTCACAGTTCAGATTCCTGGCGCTCCTCCTGGAGTCTGTTGTGTCTTTTGCCGTTGCTGGCAAAAGACACGGCCTGAAGAGGATGTTGCAAGAATAGAAGACTACTTCTAAACTACATTTAAGAGAGAAAAACAATCATATGAACTCTGGAATAAGGAAAACAGTTGCAATCTCAGCAATTAAGCAGATAAAATGGTGAATGTATGATGAACTGCGCAACACACAGCGGGTTGAAATGCGTTTTCCGAGATTGGCAACGTCATTCTCAAAGTCTAAAAACCTCACAGAAATTAGCTTTATTTGAACCAAGCAACAGAAGAAGCAGAAGCGGCGTGCTTTCTGTCCCTCTCACCAGACGCATCCAATCTACCGCCAGAAATAAACAGTTTCAAAGTGATTAAAACTGAGCACACTTCATCTTTCATAACTTTTTCATTCCATTCCCACTGATTCTACATTACCTCCTCAAAGATTCCCCCGCGAGTCGATGCTGACGGGCGACATGAAGCAACGTGTCCACAGGAGACGTTTGAGCGTGAACGTGTGGAGTGTATGTTTGTGTTTGGGGTTGGATCGTTCCTGTGTGAGCATGCTGTTTGTGTTCCCGCATACAGGATTCACTGGATGTGAGAACACCGCGTAATATTAAAACAAATACAGGAGATTAGGACTCGCAGAGAACAAGATGGAGTAAATCACTTTTCCCTAATCACATGGCGGTATGTGCTTTATGAGCGGCAATGCCCTTTTTTCTTTTTTTTTTTGCAGCCAAATGATTGCTAGCTCTGACAAAGAAAATTAATTCAGACATTAAGACTAAAGGTCAGTGATGTCAAGACAAAGAAAATCACTCCTTAGCTTAATATTTAGAAAAGGAAAATAATAACCTCATTTGAAATCTTACATGCAAGTGTAACCCAAAACCTCATTTATTGAGTTCGCCAAGATAGTTAAGAGCCACTCTAACTAAAATAAAGCAAAATAAAGTGAAATAAACCGCTATTCTGCTTATCATTTTTTAATCCTGTAAAATTATGAACAGGACTGATCAAACACCGACTTTATATCAGTATGTTGAACACAACTTTTAAACAGTCACGTTTAAAATAAAACTAAGCAAATTGTTTGCTTCATATAGTTTAAATTTCCCCCCGGTGTACACACTGAAGGTCAGCCGTCTGAAGGAAGTCCACCACAATTTTCTTGCATAGAAGGAGAAAGTGGATCAAATTTATTTCAATAATGACCTCAGCTCCAATCGGTTACATAAGCAAGGTAAAGATAAAGACACCCTGAGGTGATGAGACGCTTTAACTAGCATCTTTATGAAACCTGAAATCCTGACGTAGATGGTATCAGTTTGTACATGAAAAAAGTCCGGTGTAAAACGACCAAAACTCTGGAGGGACCAAATTAACAACCTAATAGAAGCAGAAGTGTTTAGTGAGGAAAAAAATTTTAATAAAAGTAAATCATATCATTTCCGTTGTGTGTCACAGAGAGGTGGAAGACTGTTACGTGTTGTCTGGACGACTTGGCAACATGACAAATCAATTCAACCACAAAGTGATCTATAAGCAGCCGACACAAAAAGCCGACTGCATGGAGTCGTATTTTGCCACCATTTGAATAAATGTACAGGATGTTTGAATAGCTGCACTTTGTTTTTAATGTTCATTGTGTTGATTTGGACATGACAATTTTCTAAGTATCTGGTTAGTGTTTTTCATAGATATATATACATTTAAGGATCAACATACTACCTGGGATGCAAAGTTTAATGCTATGAAAGCGTGAATTACTAAATAATTTTTAGGGAGAAACTGGGTCATGCTTCAGCCTGGCCAGCAGTGATTTAAATAAGTCTTTTCCACTGTAGACAGAACATCTGCAGATCATGGCACGCGATTAATTAATGCTACCATTGAATGGCACTTGGTACATCTATGGCTTCTCAGAGCTGTGATGCTCAGGCGTTGAATTTGTTAATAAGTCTGCAAAATGAATGTTAGTTTGGCTGCAGACTTCGCATGCAGGATAAGTATCTCCTCAGAGCTGCTTCCAGCAGCACGAAAACAAAGCAGATACCCAACATTGTCATAGGGGCAAGGGGATCATAAAGACACAAACACAACGCAGGGCTACGTTTTTCACTCCCGATATTAAAGCGAGCTCCAGTTTGAACGACAGGAAAGCCTCTCCTCTGTTAAAGTGCAGCATTGTACTTGGTACCAGAGTGTGACGGCGAGCAACAGTGGCCGCGTTCATCCTGCCAATGTAGCTCGGCAAATCTAAATGTGATGAGCGTGGGCCGAGATTGGCACGGCAGGAGGAAGATGGTGCCCAGTGTGCTCAGGCACTGCCAGCTGTGCCAGCCTCAGAGTCCTATTATAGCCGAGGGAGCCAGCTTTATCTGTGTATGTGGATGTCAGAGACACCCGTCTACTCGCACTGTTTTGTTTGCAACGGAAATCTCTGCCATCACTTTTAGCTCACATTAAGGCCGAATTCCCAGCACCTATCGTTTGAAGTTGCTGGTCTGGATCCTTGTGTGGAAGCTGGCAGTCAGACCGAACAATGGCTGTGGACAACAATTTGAATGTGCAAATGCAGAAAAACCTAGCTGCAACGGAGAAACCCAGAGGAAAACATTTCAAAATCAGAAAATGACTTTTTTTAAAAAGCAAAGCATTGAAAACAAAATCAATTTTACCTTGGCATCACTATGCAAAATAAATTTTGTAGTAATAATGGGGCTGATTGTAACCTTAGCAGCTACTTTACATGACTTGTCAGTAATTGGTGAACGCATTATTATGTTTAGTTTTCCTCCCGTCTCTTTCATTGTGCTATTTTTTTTAATAGAAGCAAGGCGTGCTCCATAAATTCTCTTATTTTGCCTTATTTTCCTTTTCTACCTCACATTTAAATAAGGTCTCTTAGTTGCAGATTTGTTGCACCTCAAACAAAGAATGACCAGATGCTTGAAATCCACCTTTTATTCTAACAATAAGAGCAAATTAGGGCTTTTCAAAAAAGAGGGTGGGGGGCAAAAAGCAACAGAAAATAAAACGGTGCATTTCAGACAGAAAGTGATGAGGAGCTCTTCATCAATGCATGATTTACGAAAGGGAGTTACTTATTTGAACATGAGAAAATATGAACTATTAATACTTAGACTATTCAAGGCATATTTCAAACTCAAAACGCTTCAAATTAAATTATTGGAGAATCCTCAGATCCCTTTTTGTGCTTTTAGCTACAGCTATATAAAAAGTCAGCAGCTGTGTCAATCTGCTTGATAATAGCAGGCACATGAGTCTAATGAGGCACATGAGAATGGCATTCAGTACAAATGTCATTCAAGAAAATCAGTAAGAACTTGTATAACATCATCAGATTATTAATTTTTTTTTTTTTTTTTAGTATTTTTTATTAATTCTGTCTACACATGGTATTTTATGATTTTGCAAAAGAGGAAGTCAATACTTAAAAGCCTTAAAAGTGTATTACTCCTGTTGACCAGAAGGGGGCAACTGTTCTAGTTAAGAAAAGTAAAAAAAATCATTTTCTATCCAGTCTTTTTCTAGCCGTGTTACCACAGAACTGATTGCTTCTACAACCTACACTAATATAGCAGAAGCCATAGGTGTTTTTTGGTGGCTGCTTTAACACATTTTCTTAATTTGTGTCTGTTTCTGTTAGCAAAGATTCAAACAATTGTGTACATGAAGCTCTGGTCCCAGTTGAGCTGTTTGCAGCTGAACCTATAGATGAAGCTCAGCTCATCGCTTCAGCTGAACACACACAGGATGAAACAGGCTGTTCAAATTTTCTTAGCTACCAAAAGAAATGAATCATGACAATTATTACTGAATTATAACTCAAGCTGCGTTGCTGCAACCCACGTCCTGCAACACATCAGCAGCCAGCAGTCTGGACGTCCAGACACAAAAAACTAAACATTAAAATATTGCCCAGTGTCCTTCAAGACAATGTGACAAATTTTTGTTGACCATCCTCAGAGGCTTTACTTCTATGTAGCAATGGAGTTAAAGCAGCTAAAATGGTTATTTAGATAACCAAACCATTTTTTTCAAATTTTTTATATTTTTGAAAATGAAGGGATTGTTATGATTATACTGTTCTGTTTGAAGAGTAAAAGCTGATGTTCCCACATGGTCTTTAAATCATATTTGCACTGCAAAAAGCTATTGTAAGAATACAGTTATGCTTCAATTATCAAAAGTAACGTCCATAAAACACCCAAAATGTTTGTGTTTGTTATGGATATTTTCTTTGTGCATCTTTGTTGTTACAAAAAAAAAAAAAAAAGCCATTTAATTCAAATTTTTGAAAAACATATTAAGGGTTTCTTTATTTGCAAATTTTTTAAATTCCTCTTTGGTAGATGTATCTTATAAACACCGAAATAAATACATCTTTATTGGAAAAAAAAAATTACACTTTAGATATTTTTTTAATTCACCGCTTAGGATGGATTTTGGTCATCGTCATTCTCGATCTTGTGATGCATCATGGTCTTTATTCCTTGTGCACCCTTCACATTAGCCACTCCAGTGCTAATTAGAGCGCTGTCCCCTTTGTGAAGAGTCTCAGGTAAATATTTGTACCCAGTGATGTACTAATCATCCTCTGATCTGGGGTGCAGACACAGAGCTGTTCAATGGAAATAACCCTCCCCGTTTCCTCTCTTTCAGGACCTCACCCCCCCCGCCAGGATCCAACTTCCTCCTTTTTCTCCACGCCATCAGCCCTCCTGCTTTTTCCATTCTGTTGGCTCATTTTCCTCCTCCACAGTATCTCTGTCTTCCTTACTCTGTGTCCTCTCGCTCTGTTTTCCCTTGATGCACTTGGCCTTGCTCTTTTGCTCTTGCTCTCTCTCTCTGCCCTCCTTCTTATTCTCTCTCATTTCTCTCTGCTTCGTACTGCATCTATCTGCCCTGCCTCTCCCTAATAGTCTCCCTCTACCTCTTTTTTCTTCTTTTGCTCGCTCTTGCTGTTTTTTTTTTCTTCTCAGCTCCCTCGCTCTCTCTCTCTCTCTTCTCTCTGGGCAGCGTGCCAGCTCCTCTTCCCTGGCGTTGAACCAACTTCCCTCCTCCACTCCTATTCCACGCCTCCTCCTCCCACCGCCCTCCCTTCCTCTATCCCCCTTGCCTCTGATTGATGGCCCCTCTATTCGTAAAGGAGAGGAAGGGAAAGAGAGGAAAAGAAAGAGAGATGGAAAAAGAGCTACAAAGCACAAAGACGTATACAGAAGCACACAAAGTCACACATCCATACATACCCAGTCTTGTGCTAACCAAATGCTCTTCTCTGTGCACATGGAAGCGACCGCAAACAGTTGTGCACACAGCTCTCTTGGAGAAAGGGCACACAGAAAAATCCACCCAAACAGAGCAGGGATGACAACACACACAGCGCAAGCACCCTCCCAGCATGAAACCGACGGCCGCATGAACACTTCCTCTGACACATGAACACACAAAGACGCCAGTTCAACTTCCTCCAGTGCATAAGCAACACATCAGAGATAAAATGCAGCTCACTTTTAGTTTTGAAATACAAACTCATTCATGCATTTACAGAGACAAATGTGAGGATTCAAGGACACAGATGCATGATCCACACATAGGTGTCTGTAGCACACAGGTGCATATTAAACACATTCAGACATCACTGAATGTAAAAGGATGTTAATATACGTTACTAAATCTGTGGCTCACCTTCTGCTCTAGTTTCATTGCTTATAGCTCTTCTATGATAATTTTATCAACAAAAAAAAACAAAACAACAACTAACGCATCACTTAGATTTCCTTTCCCAACTACTCAGCTGGTATTGACCAACACTATTCATCCTCAAACTTATTGTTCTACAAATGTAAACAGATAATGAGTAGCAACCTTGTTGAAGTGGCTGCACAGCGTGTTAGAGTATGAAAGCATTCCAACATCATGTAAAAGGATACAATCAATGTGATACTATGCTGTTCATGCCGCCACCAGAGCTGAAGGTAAATTGATGTTTGCGCACAATATGGGGCATTTCAGCACCATTAATTATTGCTGCTTTAATGCTGCAGGCCAAGGACGCCCAAGATGAGTCCTTAAGAGCTACTGTCATTCACCGTAGCTGCAGGCAGATTGGTTTTTTTAGAACATTTTTTTTGGAAGACTGAATGCTTCAAGTCATTTAGCAGGATAATTTAGATGAAAAAAGCCAAAGAAATATAGTGCAGAGGATTCATAAACTAAACACAAAGGTGAGCTTTGCTGTGGCTAACCTCTGTAGCAAAAGTAGAGGCTTTGTCCAGTATTTATTCTCATTTCATTTAGCAGAGAGGTATATCAAAAAGTCTTTCATGAGTAAGGAGCAGATATGAAAAAGCTTTGCTAGTCAAGGTAAGAACGCACAGTGACTAGACATATTAGGAGGTTTTACTAACATACAAGCTGTCATTTTACAGAAGTCAGATGTAGCACCCACTAACACCCCATAGTTACTGTGTCTGATTTACTTCCAATCATATCACATAATATTATGATATAATATTCTTACCACGAAACTAAAAAAAGGAAAAAAGTGGAATATGGGAAAAATGCAACTTATTAAGAATAAAAATAAATACTAAACTGTTCAATACAATGTGAGAATCCAATGATCATGCTTTATCAGAGTACAGTAAAAGAAAATGTAATTGGTGGTTAACAAATAAGATTTGGTCTCAAAAATGCGTATTGGATGGCTATTAATTCATTTCGCAACAAATGTATTCTGCAAATAAAATAGTTAATTTTTCCAAACACGTTAAGCACACAAATGCATGCAAAACAGATAAAACTGAAGCTCCTCTGTCACAGTTAAGAGCTATTAAACTAAAACATTCCCCGAGAATTTAATTATTTTTTCCTTTCTCGTCTCATCTTTGCCTTTCTTCTTCCATGGTTTATATTTCCGAACTTATTTCCTCAAATTCTGAGATTTTATCCAGCTCTGTTCAGACTCTCTCTATCTCTATATGGCCCATTATTCACGACTGAGCTCTGTTGTATACAACTGAGCTCCAAAGAGTTTGAACAGGGGGAGAGACATCAAAGCCACACACACACACACACACACACACACACACACACACACACACACACACACACACACACACACACACACACACACACACACACACACGCAGACCCAGCACAGATGCTACAACATGTGCAGAGAGAGACTGCATACACCACTGATCAGAGAGAGTGCAAACACACACAAGCAAACATATTTAACGTGCTGTGACCCCTCCAAAGCCTGCTCCAGTTGACCCACATGTGCACTACGCTCTTAATCCGTCCCTTTAAATAAAATTAGTTAAAATAAAGCATCCAATCAAAACCACAGGATGATGGACAGAGTGGCTTCTGAGAATGGTAGAAAGAAAAAGCTGGTGGAAAAAAAGAGAAGAGTGTGACCAGAGGACAGAGAGAGAGAGAGCAAGAGAGAGAACAAGAGAGAGAGAGAGGAGCCAAATCCCTTTATGAAGCAAAGCAGTGAGTTGAAAATGAAGGCATGTTACTTGCATGTGCCAGGGATTCAGGTCACAACTTCACCCAAACATACCCATGCTTCCAAGCACACTCACACCTGTGTACAAAAACACATGCATAAAAAGGCCAGACAGCTCTGGCTAATTAGGCAGGCAGTTGGATAAGCACCTGCACACACAAGATTTATTTATTTTTTTTCTCTGCAATCCAACTAGATAAACAACTTCTCATGTGATCATCTTCGTCTGCTTGTACTCTCTCTTCATCGTGCCCAGTCTCTTCTCTTTGTTTTATAACCATTTGTTCACTGCTCTGTTTACTATCTCCCTTATATTCTTTAAATTTAAAGTGTTAATCACAGCTTTTTCCTGCCCAACAGAAGCACACATGCATGAACACACGCGCGCACACACACACACACGCACACACGCACAAAACCATCCTCATATGTGTGGTTGGTGAAATGAAAGGAGGGAACAGGAAGGAAGGACAGCCAGCTGCTTCATCTGTCCTCAGGAGTCCACAGGGGAAACAATCTGGCTGCAGAGCATCCTGACTGTCAAACACAGCCTCCTTTAATATCTTGCCTACACTCCATGAACTGCACCAAATATATTTTAACATATACATTTCTGCATGTGTTTATGTAAATTTAGATAAATGGAAATAATATCTTGTCTACGACCATTTCTTAAACTAAGCGTTATGCCGCTTCCAAGGCTTTTATCTAAATGGTTTAAAATTAGTAGAAATCAACTTAACCCAGGGGCAAACTGACTCATTTCATTTATGGGATACACTCTTTCACAGGACTCCCACCTTTAACATGTTTGCAAAGTTTTATCCAGGGAACTTAAAAGGCACATCCGACCTCACAAGCACATTTGACCGATTTGTAGAGACAAGTGACGTCATCAACAAATACCGAAGATCGCATTTATAGGCTAAGCTAATTTATTACATCTGTCGCAGAATGGACTTATGCTTAGATAAAAAGGAAAGTAATCACTATGTGGTGTAATACAGGATTGCAAAGGCAGTGAGATGTAATGATAATATATCAAGCAAATACTCCCAGTGCAGTTTCTGCACTGTTTCAGTGCAGAAACAGACTGAGCTGAGAGATACATTGACCTGATGCATTTAAATCATTGAATGCATTTAGACAGCCAACATGAGGACAGACAGAGACACACCACAGTCAGACTAAAGGGAAATCCCTGCCATAATTTAACCACAGCGTTCAGGTGAATGATGCAAGCTGTAAGCCACTTCAGTTCAATTTAAATAGTTTGAGAGCTCTTATTTCAGTCAGTTGAATCACATATGCAGCAGCAGAGATGCATTGGAAGCATGCAGGAAAGTAGGGTCTGAAGACCGAATGTTGAGTTAATTTGATGTATTTTTACCACAGGAAACTAATAAAATTATGGTTATTGCTAAGTATATTCTCATCCAGGAGTAGTGAATCTGCCTGGGTTTTGAGAGTTGATTAATAAGCAGATCTTGCTGCACCGACTGATTACAAGAATATATTAGAATGCATGTGTGATTTGACTTGAAATAACTTTTTTAGTAAAGCACCTCAAAACAAAATTTGTTGTGAATAGGTGTTATAGTGGAAGGCTAAACTGATTTAAATTATTGTAGTATTTTTGCGTACTTACCAAAGACCCATATTATTTGGGATTTTAGCATATTTGTTCTTTCTCATACCCTACCTGCTAATTAAGCAACAATGTTTTTGTCATTTTCAATTTTTAAAATAAAACAAAGATCTTTAAGAAGTGTGCATCTTCAGCCATCTGCCTGGGGAAAAAAAGACATCCTAAAAATCAGATGTTTGTTCTTGTTTTCTACCTCTTTTTTATTTTAACATGTTTAGCTGACAGGCAAAACAATAGCAAATAAAAAAAAACATGCCCTATTCTTTCAAATTTGTCAACTTGCTTGAACCCAGCTTTTAACCACACCAACCCAGCATTATATTCTAACTTAAAAAATTCCTCCCACAAAACTGAAATTACTGTCAAAGCTCAGTACTACACCACATTCAAAGAATGTGTCAAAAAGTCAATCATGTAAGCTTAATTACCACTTTTAAGTTTGAGATGTTGATTTCAAAACAAGCCACGTATACATCTGAACACACATAACATAGTAATTATTATGACTTAGTAATACAAAGCCCACATGATGAAGTACAGGACAAAAAGTTGGTTGGGTTTATCAGGGAGATGATGGACTGATAAGTGAAAGAAAAGCTATGCAATGCTAAATTTATCCAAAATTAGCCATTTTGGTTCAACAAATAATGTTAAATGCAGTTCAGCTTCTCACTTCTGCAGAAGTTATAAGCTTGCCAATGACCCAAAAACATCTCTCAACCTGGCATTTGGTTCAAAAGCCCAGTTATTCTTCTTAGGCTTCTCCATTCTCCAGCCATTTTTTGTGGTTTCTAAAATGTTTCAATAATTTGCTCCGACATTGAACCTAACCTTAGCCTAAACACCGACTCCAATCCCTTTCTGTAAACTGCATTTGTAATTTGTCGAACACAATTCTGTCTATTTGCAGTGAAGTCTTGCACCAGAACAGAAACGTTTTTGTCAGCATATCCAATATTCAGAAGGAAGAGGGCTTAAGACGATGGGGAACCTGCATTTGCATATTGTTTAGAACAAAAGTTTGTCTTTTGCAGAAAAAAACATCCCTTTGTTGATTTTAGTTGTTCGAGAAGAAGAGTTGAGACTAGGCTCGTTAGTCCAATTACCACATCATTTCTTATGAACATTAGGTTTTGAAGCACATCTAATGCATAACTTTAATTGAGAAGCTATTTTGTGAAATACTGGATCCTGTTATACCTCTGAATTATGTGTCATGTTTGATGCAGTCCCACTGGGAAAAAAAGCAATTTGATCAATGGCTTTCAAATTTACAGTGCCCTGCTGTGTTATGACCGGGTATGTTACTTTCCCATGATGAAGTTGGGGTGCAAATGGTGTGAGAGAGCTGTGGTGCAGCGATTGCATGATGCCATAGCATAAATATTCACTGAAAAGTGTTTACAACCCTTTAGAGAATTAATGACACAAAGAATCAAACCATGTCAGAAGGTAAAATGTATTTAAACAAGTTGAAGTTGAGTAGGTTAGCTAGAAAATGGTAGCACATAATATAACGAGTATTGGCTAATGTAATCCCTATCTTTCACATCATCTGCTGTTTTCACATAAAAATGTTGGCATGACGATGTGAAAAAAAACAGGACTCTAAGGAAGGAAAGAAAATAAGCATAGATAATGAATAGAAAGGGTTAATCTGCCCAAATCAGGGGTTTATATTCCTTTAACTGGTGGCGTTTTAGCCTTCCTATCTTCTCTATGTTCAGGTTTTCCCAGACCGCATTCATTTGTTGATAGCTGTCAGAGGACACGTGCCTCCCCTCCTGCCATTATCCTATCATCCTGCTGCATTAATTATCTGGCAACACAAAAGCTTCAATCTAATCAGCACACACCTCACAGCAACAACACATCATCACATCTGTAAACTCTCCTGCTCCAGCAGCTGCGTGCCACACTGCATGGCTGAATTATAAAGTCAATGAATGTACATGTGGCGCATATGCACATCGCTGGGGATGCAGTGAAAAAACCCACCACAGCCCCAGAATTGCTATATCAATGAATATAGAATAATGACAGAAAGCAGAGAAAAGTCCATGAAGTCTCCCTCGCTGCTTGGGGGGACTCGGCAAGGATATATGAATTTATGATATGATAATGAAAGTGAACCAAGTGAGATAATGCGATGTGTGTCTGCAGGTCACTGTATCCACAAAGCTTAGAAACGAATGGAGGAGATGCTATCTTTCTTGAGCCTTTGTGCTGTTTGGATACAATCATCACAAACAGACGGGGGACAAAGAGAGGAGAAAAGTGAAATAGAGAAAGGAGGGCTGGAGATAAAGAGCATACGTGGAAATTTAAAGAGCGAAATGGAGACGGAGAGAGAAAATAATCAAAAGTAGCTCAAAGGAAGGGTAGGAAGGCGAGAGACGACCGCTACAGCTCAATTAATGCCGAGACATGAGATGGCCCTGCCACTGATAATGACAGAGCGAGTGTTGGAGAAAAGGAGGGAGAGGGCAGGGGGAGGCTACCGGCAGTGATCTCAACAGGATGTTGGGAGTAAGTTGGAGGAGGTGGGGGGAGAGGAGGGGGAAGCAAAGGAGGTGGAGAGGAAATAAGAGCAGATACTGTTAAATCTATTCATGATTCATTATTTCTTGCAGCAGCTCAAAGCTCCCCCTTGATGTCTTTCTCTGTACGTCTTCCTATCTTTCAGCTTCTTTCCTTTTTCCTCTCTATTACTTTTCTTTTCTTGCCTCTCATTTTCATCTCCAGCTCTTTTTTCCCCCGCTTCATCTGTTCCATAAGGTCTTTTTCTGTCACTTCTAAAGCGCCATCCTTCCTGTTTACCCTCTCCTCTTTCATCCGTTCAATTAATCTCTTTCTCCTATTTCCCTTCTCATCCCTGCTGTCTTTTATCAGTTCCTCTTCCACGGTTAACTGTATTTTTCTCTACCTGCTCTTTCTTCCCCCTCTTCCTCTTATCAAGAGTCTTTTTAAAATCACACTAACCTTCTTTTGTACACTTATTGTACTGGCCTCGCAGAAAACTCCATTCAGCTATCCAGCAAGCTAAACACCTCCGCACAATAAATCCAGGACATCCAGTCGAACCTGAGAGTTTATCGTGTGATAGGTGTGAAACTGACGGACAGACACACAAAATCATAAATAAAGTAAATCATAAATAAATCTGGCCCGCCGTAGCTTTGTATTTGTCCCTTAAGAGTCCAAATGACATCAATAAGGCCCTCCATTTTTTCACAAGTCTGCAAAATTCAAACAACAACAGATCCCCATATGTTTTTATATGACCCAAAATGAGACCGAGTTTGAGATCCCTGCACTAACAGGACGCCTTATTATTACACACATGAACCACTCAAACTGCAATAGTAACAAAAATACACTTCTAGTGAAATATCCCGCTCACAGGGATTGCCTTTAGAACAGCAGGATTGCATGAGATGGTGAACTCATTACATAAAATGTACAAGGAGAGGAAATAAAAGGATGGAGGAAGGGACAAAGGAAGAAAAAACAAAAGCAAGGAAGAACAGGAAGAAAGGAAGGAATATGAAATAAAGCCAAGGAATACAACAATGCCAATTATTACTATCTTTCTATCATATATATATATATATATGTATATATATATATATATCCAGGACATCCAGTCGAACCAGGTTTTAAATCACACATTGACTACATATTGTCTCCTGTCTCCTGTCTTACTCATAGTATTTTTCAGGATACTCCACTATATTCTGGCGTAACTCTTCTACCTTTCCTTTCGATCTCATATTTCCCCTGGTGACTCTTCTTCCTCTCCTTCCTCACTAACCACTGACGTCAATGTACTCTGGAGATTACTCCTCTCCCTCTTTTGAACTCTCATTTGCCTGAATACAACTCTTTGGTCTGCTGTCATTCTCACTATCTTCATTTTTCCTCCTTCTGTTCCCTCCATTTTCCACACTCACCCCTTACTTGGCCTTCTTACCTCTGTCATCCTCCCCACTCTCCCTCTCTAAGAGGTGAAGCCAGCACCGCTGTACATTTCCTTTTTTTTGGCGACAAGAGCTGACAGGCCAGCTCTCCCTGGCTGTTTTGCCAACCATCCGACTTCCTCCCTCTGTGTCTTTTAATCCCTTCCCTTCCTGCAGAGTCAGTTTCTCTTCTGACTAAAGTACAACCCTGACATTATGTTTGGCAACAAAGCAGCCATTCAAACATGGAGTCAAGGCTTCACACAGTCCATCCTTGGATTTGGGGCTGAATTTTATATTCTAAAGAAGAGACATTTGATTGTATTTCAGGTTTTAAATCACAGTAAATATCAATATAGTATATTCTTCAAAGAAGATGGATTATTCCTTTTTATCACTGGCTGAAAATACGTTTTCATATGTTCTTCTGTTAATTTTTAAACATCATATAGACATTTAATTAGAACAACACATTTCCTCAGCTAGAAATGAAAGGGTCATAATCATTCTTAAGAGTTTGTGTTGCTGTTGTAGACGATGCTGATGGATAAATAAGGATTCCTTACGTTCAGCAGGGAGTACTGTCCTGCTGTTTCCTGTCTCAGAATGCATATTGGTATATTAACCCATTTCGTAGGTCTAAATATGAAAATAATTATGTGGAATATCAAGTCCTGTCATGTCTATTAAGTACGTGTATTACATTGCACATCTTTATTTCCTGTCTGCAGCTTTAAACAAACACCTGAATTATAAATGTTCAAATAAAAAAGGGTCCTAAGAAGTAACCCAACCTGCAAACATGCTCTCAAAACAAATGAAGAAATAGTTTTAGTAATAAATGTGCTGTAATGGCCCCTCTTGCAGACGTTGCCAGACAAGGACACCGAGTCAAAAAAAACACATTTGTATGCATTTTAGATCCACACACACACACACAAAAAGCATAGTCTATGGGCACCCTACATATAGCAAAGCTTAATACAGAAAGTCTTCTGCAAATGTTGCAGCTCATTGTCAACCAAAACGTACTACACAGCTTGCATCTCAAGTGTTTATCACTCTTTCAAAGCATAAGCATGGAGTTATTGTTAAAAATGTATTCTGAACTGATTAAATTCCCACCAGATAAGTTTTGCTTTAGATGTTTTCCCCATCATCTGTCCCAGAAATAATGAATTTGAACAAAACCTGGAGATGCATCTTTCAATCTTTCCAGCACAACTTATTTAAAGGTTTACCAGGCAAAACTTAGAAAACAAGCTGTAACGGCAAATTTCCTACGTGTGTAGGAGTCGATGACAGGTCTCAGTTTTTTAAGCGATTGATTAGTTTTCGACAGATGCCTCACCTCAAACTCAAAGCACAAGGCAACTTAAACCAGCGGAGCAACACAAAACTCCATGCGCCCGGCTTGAACTCTGTGTTTGTAAATCCGATGTTTGATATCTCTTTGCTATAATTACCTCGATGGCTAAATGACGTGATAATTATGAGGTGAAAGTGCAGAGCACAGAGCCTTTTATTGGAAGGCGTCTCAGAGACGGTTTCAAACAATGAGCTGCTTTCTGAAGGTGCACGCCAAAAGCTCATTGTAAAAGTGAAAAATAAACCCCTTCTTGTCTTGTCCTCCGTGACAGTGCCTGGCTCCGCCACGGAGAGCCAGTTAGCATGACAGATAGATAGATATAGAGAGGGAGGGAGGAAGACGCAGGCAGTCACCTCAAAGGAAATGCCATTCAACTGGATAATGATTCTGTCTATCTGCAGGAAGGTCTATCAACTAGAACAGGTTTCGCGTCTGCCTTTTTGTCCTTCTACGTCGACATTTATCTGACTGTGTGCCTGTCGCTCTCTGTATGCAATTTGACTGTCTACTTCTCCTGTAGCGTGACCCAGACAGCAATTAGTATGGGGATTGACAAGCAGCTGCAGGCACCTGAGAGCACACACTGCTCATGAGACAAATGTCTTCATTCAAGACTACCAGATCTCAGCAAGGACAAGTGGAAATGTTACACAATTCACAATGACCTTCCCTCACAGGCTTCAGCTGCACGTCTAGTCTTTGCATGAATCTAGGAGTATTATTAACGGCGTTATCCTGTAGATCAGAGGTTCTTAAGACATTTTAGATAAAATGCCAACTCACTAAAACAAGCATCTTAAAATATCCTTTAAGAAATGGCTACTTTATTGTATCTGATCAATTTAAACTTAAGGAAAGTAGGTTCAAAAGTGTAAACCATTTTGGTAAATTGCATCTTGTATTCCGAGTCGCTGTAATGTATCAAAACAGCGGTCAAGGAAACACGACCAACGATGCAAAGGGGTTATCTTTAGTGTTTCTCAATAGCAAGTGTGATTTAAAGGCATTGATTAGCCTGGGACATTCATGTCAGCCATTGATGTTCTAAAATAATGACCACACAGTTAACACTCAAATATGTTTATTCTCAAATATTTCTCAATTAACCCTGTTGTATTTAGAACTGCATTAAAATTAAGTTGATGTTTATCATGTATATGTATATATCTGCCATAGATATATTTATATCAATGGCAGATATGTATATATTTTCCTTATTTTCCATAAGGTAAATAATCACAATATCACTACATTATCATGTAATTATTGCTTTGCTACTATCAAAGCTTCTTAGCCCATTACAATGAGCATTTCATGTTCGGACTTATAGTTGGGCTTACAATTCAGATTCACTTATTTTTAACACAAATGTTAAAGCATGAAAGCTCACATGCACAAATGTCTCTCATGAGCAATGGCTGAGGTATTGTACCTCTTCTCTGGTTCAATGAAAGCTGCGTCTACAAAAAAGCCAGAGTTGTACTAACAACCCCTAAACACATACCCTGCAAATATTCCAGCAAAAACCTTTCAACACAAACATATCAAAACATGGTAAACACAATTTTTCCTACCTGTTTGTGCATCTCAATGTTGAGACCGTAGGACATTTCGTAGTACTGCAGAGATTATAAAAAAAAAAAGACAAACGACAGAGGATTTAGTTCATGACACATTTTGACATTCAATTCTGCAAAATGTCTCCAGTTGAGCATCTGTTGCTTAACATAGCTACATATGCTGCTATTTATCTCTGCGGTTTCCATGCAAGCAAAAATAATCAAATGAAAAAGGTTTCAGTTGCACAGACATAGTGTGTGTTGAGGACAACAAGTGTGTGTAACATAGTAATGAGGCATTTACGTCCAGGATAAGTAATGCAGCATCACTGTCTCTGCGTGTGTGAATATGTCGGGTAATTTGATCATTTCACCAGGTCTATGCACAACTGCCAAATGAGCATGACTGTGTGTATATTTGCTATATGCTCCTTTTCCTGCATGGATGTAGGTGTGCCAATGAATAATGATGCATGGTGTCAGAATAATGAGACTCTGTGGATGCTTGCAGCAGCATGATGTCCCAGTATCTATGTGTGTACAAAACACCAGAACTTATTTCACACCAACAACAGTCAGAGCGCAGATGTGCATGGCACTGCAAAGGGAATCTGAAAGGAATAATATTACGCAGGTCAAAGAACAACAGGAAGCTTGTACTATAATTAGAGTGAAGTCCACAGAGCACACATGCTTGAAAAGAAATATTTTTTTTGAGAAATCTGGCACCTTTCTATTTTTCTTGGTTTGTTTTTTTTAATTCAGTTTCAGTTTTTGGTTTTTTTTTTTTTTTTGCTAAATTGACTGAGAAATAAATAAAGCTCCAAACTTTAAAACTGAAAATACTCTGAAAATTGAGATTAAACCCAGATATCATGACATTCTAACTCACACACAAAAAAAATCTAATTCTCAATGTCTGTCTGTGTGCTTCTTGACACCAGCAGTTTCCGGATTTGCCTCTCCTGAATATGTGTCTCTCTCCTCACTGCGTGCGTTTCTTTGTGTACATCAGTAATATTCTTGGAGGTAAGCAGAGTACGGACAGCGGGAATCCGTCGTGGTGACAACAGCATCCTCTGCCACAGGATGGCCAACGCTCTGACTGATGAGCGTGAGACAGGGCACTTCCTCCCTCTCTGTATTCTCCTGCTCATTTTCACTCGAGCCCTCTCTTCTCTCCATTTATTTCTCGCCCGATTCAGTCCCTCCCTCACACTCCAATCTTTATCTTTCAGGAGCTGACAGGCCGCCTGTCCCCCTTCCTCCCCTTTGTTTTATTTTTTTTCCCCATTCCTTCTTCGTTTTAGCCATCAGGTTTGTCTTTCACTCTCAGGTTCAGGATAGTTTTTTTCTGTCTGGTTTCACTTACTTGCGATCATTCTGTATCTCAACTGCTTCATAAGTACAGCCAAGGACACATTCAGACTATATACTGAATAAGATCTATATTAAATACAATAAATTGCTTCTGCACACTACACATTCCACAATTAGTCTACATATAAAGTACAGAAAAGGATGAATACAGGTCAGAATTCAGGGCAGATTTTGAAGAGACTCAATACATTTTCATGTGTTGTATCTCCGGTTTTCTCCTCAGGCTGTGACATGCTCCAACATATTTTACTGCTTCACTGCCAAAGTCAGTTTTCCCTCAAGTATATATTAAAATTGAGTAAGGGTGTGTGTGGAATGCCTGGTATTTTACTGCTGACTGTAAAATACAAAAAAAAAAGAAAAAAAAAAAACAAATAAAATACAGAAAGCAACACCAGGATCTAATTAAGTTAATTAGAAAACATTGCTTTGATTGAATTGGTTCAGCTGGCACCAGGTTAGTAAACCCTGACTGATGCAGTGAATATAGTCCAGTACTATAAACACATCCTGTATTTTTATTTACTTATTTATTTTTTGCTTCAATTATCAATAAATAATAAACACACAAACTGATGAAGGAAATAAGGTTTAGATGTTATCTCCACATTATTAAAACCAGGAAGAACAGTGGTGAACCATCTCGTCTACAGAAGAAATGTAGTTGTCTTCAGTCCAACTGTAATCATATATTTATTTAGTTTGGTTTATTTTTACTTCTCTATGCGCTTTTTTTCCATAGGTCTTCAAAACGTTGCATATTTCCCTGGAAGTATAGTTGAAGCAAAATTAATAAAATAGGGATTTTTAATAATAGTTCCAGTCACCTAATACCACAACAAATGAAACTACGCAACATATTGTACTCCTAATACACAAGTCAATATTTGGATAAAGTTGCTGTTTAATTATTTACTAAAGGGATATTTATTTATTTATTGCATCGTAAATGCACAAATGCATTCCTTCCAAAAAATGGCTTTTAATTCCTTTGTGACCGTTTACACAGAGATCTTCCTATACTTTACCAGCTTTGATATTTAGTTCTAATTCCAATTTTGTCTTTAAATATCTTTCATTTGCCTTTTGGGACGTTGGAAATATGGCCACTGGATACAAAGTCTTGATACTAATAAATAATCTTTAAATACACTGAACTATTCACCAACCCTCTTTTCTTATTTATGCCACTTAGAAATGAGTATTTTTGAGTGGCAGAAGTATTTTATAGTTGAAGAACCATCTGAGTTTGTTTTGTTTTGGTGAGTCCAAAATGAAAATGTCAGAATTTTCCAAAAAAAAAAAAAAGTAGTGGATCAGGAAGAGCTGGAGCTCACATTCACATATAAATTGACCATTAGTTAATCCACATTTTAATCTTACTGTGACAATACATTGCAGGTTCTATCAAACAGCATTAACAAAAAGTATTGAACAGATTCTCGTATTTCCATAGTAAGACGTGGAAGCGGAGGATAGATATTTTTTTTTTTATGATTGTAACCGATTATACATGAGGCCACAGCAAATCTGAGGACTTTGACTGTCTAAACCTCTTTGAGGGACAGAAGAAAAAAAAATAAAAATAAATCACTCAAAGGACATTTTTAAACAATTATCCCAACAACTTAGGAAGAGTTGACAGTTTATGCAATTTAAAAAACAAACTGGATTTGATACAGATGCTATAGGATTGTTGGAAGTTTGGAAATCACATTTCATTGGTTAACATATCAAATAGGAAAGATGAAACGCTGTGCAGTTTTAACCAGCAAAGAAAACACAGCTGTATGACTGGATCAATTAGAAAAGAAAAAGTCTGGACTGAAAACTGCTTCTGACTGGGAAGGAAAAACCACTTCGCAGGTTCTTTTAATCTGCGATCCTGACCTTCACCATGTTGTCTTTGTGCTTCATTGTGACCAAATGCCCATCGTTCCAAGCATGCCGTCACATTTTCCGTTCCATTCTCATCCACAGATTCCCCATTTTTCCAGCCAATTATCAGATTTTCAATGTTTTCTGTCCCCTCTCTTGATTCCATGTCTGATTAATCACCTTCTTGTTTTTTATCATTCCTGCATCACTCTCGTCTCTTTCACTGCATTATTGTCATTTCCATCAATCATTTTATTACTTTAAGTTCTCTTTTAGCTGTTCGTTTTCTACCAGATCCCAACTGAACGAGTTCCCTACCAGATCCCTCCTTCAGCACCTTATCTACATGTCCTCCTTTCTTTCCAGTTCTTCTGAGAAAGACCAGAAAAAATGTGTTCATGCTGACAGACATTTGAGAAATATCATCCATTGAAACATTAATTCATGCTTTACGTACAACCAAATGCACACATAGTACACATACCGGAGAAGCCATCCCTCACTGACTTCTCATCTCTCCATCAATATACTTTTCTACTCTTCCTCTCATTTTAGATTAGTTTCTGTGTCTCTGCTTATTAATTATCCGCAGTTCCTGCCATTAGCCTTATTCATCATTCAGGAAGACTCTTTCATTAAAACAGTGGGACGAAGTGCAAAAAATGTAGCACCAGTATTTGAATACAACCATGCACTGCTAAGTTGAGCAGCTGTCCTCTTTAATGCAACAGTCAGGATGTGCAGCAACAATTAAGTAGTTCATGGGACATTTTGGATTTTTGAAGTTAAAAAGGGTAATAGTTCCCTTACCTGTATTAGCAAAATGTTTTATTGTAGTGAGTCTTTGCTGCATATTTGCAAATATCAACTACCTCCATTTTCACAGAGATCACCGAGTTAAACTTTTCAGTTTTATATGCGACTCTTGAAGGATAAAAAGTGGACTGATGAGTTGCAGTAGACGGGGCAGTTCGACAGGCAGGAGTTTTAAGCAATGAGCATTACGGTGGAAATACTTTCACTGTAAAAACGGTGTTAAATTCCACAGTTTTGTGCAAGTGCACACTTTAAATATACACTGATGTACTGTTGTATTCCATGAAGACCAACATGTTCTCTTTAAAATGCTAAATCCATGTGACGGCCACAATGCTGGAGCAACAAGAAAGTCCTGGGTTCAAATCCTGGCCTGGAGTCTTTCTGCATATTTGCATTTGCATGGTCTCTCATGCATGCATGGGAGAAAACACTTCCTCCCATGGTCAAAGACATGACTGCTAGGTTAACTTATCACTCTAAATTGGCCGTAAGTGTGAGTACATGGCTGTTTGTTCTTTGTCTTTGTGTTTCGCTGTGGTGGACTGGCATCTTTCTACTCCAGCTCAGGGAACTATGACTAATACCTTCACAGAAGTTCACGCAACAAAAAGTTTAAACCATTCCTTTAAGGAGAAGCAGAAGGAGCAAGAAGGTTTTGTCAACATAGGAACTACGTTGTATCTTTTAGGATAAACAATAACACACGTAATCAGGATAAAACAGATTCATTCACTAACAAAGTTTTATGGAAACATAGACATGGAAAAAAGTAGATAACTTGCTGAGTGTTTCAGATTTTCTACTTTGAGGCATGTGGAGGTGCAGAGAATCAAAGCCCAGGCACAATGAAGAATGGTCCAGCAGCTCATTGTGGCAATAATGATCCTAACGAAGCAAAGTATTCTTCAAAAATCAATGAACTACTTCAAGAATCACAAGCTGCAGCTTTTGAGTGGTCTCCCAGAGTCATGAGTATTTTCACCTAAGAAAAATCCAATTAAAAAAAATACTTTGCCAAAGCAACTATTTAAGTTACACTCAAGCAGCAACAACATTATGACACAGAATGTAGCAGAAGTATGAAAATCTGCTCTGCAACCTCGGAGACAAAGTCAGAGAGTCGCAGCTCAGGAGTCTTAACACCTCTGTGCTTTTTGATGACAAGCATACCAGTTTCTTTTGAAGATTGAAAACTGATTGATTAAAATACCCTACATCTTTAGATGTTCCAGTTATTTTTATTTGTGTGACTCGAATGGAAAAAAGATGAAAAATATCTTTAACCAGCAAGCAGAACCCAAACAAAACCTGCTTTACTTGATCTCTTTTTCATTACTGCTCTCTATTCCCTCCTTTTCAAAGGAAAGGGTCACTACTACCAGAATGAAAATAATAAACATTTAATGCGTTTATGTTTATAACAACAAATGAAATATTATTAGGTGCTTAGACTGTACTCCCAGTGACCACAGAGTGCAGATTTATATCATGAGATTAATTGAAATTGCTCCATGAACTGCATACTTTGGTTGGATCTGAGAGTCAGTGTGTTATTTTGGATATGAGAGTACAAGAATAACACTGTGAAGTTTTCTTTCTTGGCTTTAGAGTTTGTTTTTTTTAAATTAGTTCTGTCAAACACCAAATCTCTGGTGCCAGGACACTGCAGATAAACAAATATAAAATGTATTTGATCCTCATGTAGCAGCGGTTTTTTTCTTAGCTGCCAAAGCTCGATTAAAACTGTACGTCCTCTACTTCGACTTTTGGACACAGAAATGCACAAAACCTCATTTGTGTTTTCCTATTGAATTCTTCCAGGACATTTACAACTGAACAAAGAGAAAAATACTTGAGTTTGAAACTGAAAGTTAGTCACAGGTGCAATGCAGGACTCTGACTCAAGCCTAGTTAGCAGTTTTTATTTCATGTAATCAGATGAAATCAGGGTTAGAAATAAGTCATGGCCTCCTGCTCAAACTTTATTCTTCTCTGAGAAAATGTTTGATGTTGGCAATGGGGGCGCTTCGGGTTATTAATGACTAACAGCTATGTGCTCATGTCAGCTGCAGCTTCACATTAATGGCCACTCCAATGTCTCTTGAACTAAATACGAAACTATGCAATAAATCACTTCTTGTTGGTGAAGTATCAGGACAAAATTAACTGACTCGTTATCCTCATTTTCTTATGGTTTTTAGGGGGGGGATAGTTTCTCATACCACAGCACTTTGAAGTTGTTCCTTTGTAACTAATTTCAACAAAGCAAAAGGTAGCAAAAGGAATAAGCAGTGGAGCTAATGAAGTCAGAGTGATTAGCATGAGTACATTGATGAAATTACAAATGTTGAATCAAATGACTTCCCGTATCGAAAGGCCCTGTCCTTTCAAATTTTATTTGGACATGAACAAACCCTTCACTCAAATCTATATCAGTCTGCTTTGTTTAAACCAGTCAACACTGGGAGATTAATTCCACCACACATCAGACCCATAATGGGCCACAGTCAAAAATGAGAACATCTCAGAGAGGCAGCCACATTTATGTTTAAAGGTTTTCATGCCTGAATTAACAAATTTAAGAGCAACGAAGAACGTTTTTGGTAAACAATTCCAAGCTCTACTAAGGTTAGAGCTTTTTTTTTTAACATACAAGTATTTTTCTCTGAATATAAACACATTGATATTTCTAATGAGCAAAATATTTGATCTTGTTAAGATTTGAAATATAGAGTTTTTGCAATGTTATGCATGCCTCACAGGAGAGACTTTCTTAGTCTATATAAACAGGTTATTCCATTAGTCTCCCATAGGAGAAATTTATCTTGAAAGCAGGGGCAAAACTGAAATACAACAATAAAAGCTCAAGCAAAAGGACAGTAACCATGAATAAATACATAAAAACAGAAAAATACGTAAAAGTAAAATGTCAGATCAGCAGTACATCCCCATTCACACACAATGCATCCTCTACATGCGACTCTTGGTCATCGTCTGGACCTCCTGTTACTCTGTCCAGACCCCGCAGGTTAAAGGAGACAGGTACAAATGAATGTTTCAGAGCTTATATTTGCTCAGGGGAACCCTGAACCTTCTCCCAGAGTTCATAAGAACATATTCTGATGCGAGCACATGTGACCCATCAGACAAGATGTTCTGGGCTTGCCTGATGGTAGCCTGCTCAAACAGGTGCCGTGGAGAAGATGGATCCAGAGTGTTGGATAATTTCACTTGCCATCTTCACCAGACTTTGAATTTGAATTTTTAATTCAACAGTAAGATTTCCAAACCAACCAGTAATGCCATATCTAAGAACAGACTCTACGGTTGCCCTATAAAAGATCAACATTATCATTTTAGAAACGTCGCACAATCGAAGTCGTCTAGGAAAATAGAGAACCTTTGCACACACCTTTGCCACACGTGTGCACCGCCTCAGATGTGACCTGTTTGATGGAGCAGCCATGTATGGCTATGGGACTCCAGTCACTTATTGATTTAGGATCCAGAAATAACTCAACAGCTTTAGAGGTGTTTATCTGTAGCTTATGAGAGTCGCACCATAAAACAAACTTATCTACAGCAGCTTTATGACTGTTGGGATTGCCTGTTAAGAGACTCAGAATAACAGTATCATCTGAAAATTTTATTCGGTACTGATTGGGTTGAGAACTAACACGTTCATTTGTGTACAAAATAGAAAGGTAAGGTGAGCTGACACAACCTTTGGGGGCTCCTGTGCTATTTAAACAGCTGTAATAACATTAAAATCTTTCTTTTCTGTGTAGAAAAAGAGGAATTCCTTTGAATGAACAGTGGGAGCAAAGCAGGCAAGTGAAATGTAGTAACAGTTGTCCTGTGGGTGTGTGCCAGACATCACTACGCCGACTACTGTAGTATTGTGCTCCATCAATACAGCAACCCAGCAGCAACACTCTGTGGTAAGCTGTTAAAACGCACACAGTTAAAAAACCATTTTATAAAATAATTTGTATTTCAACACTGTGCTGTGCAGAGCAGGCTAACACAAATATTTTTGCTCTCAGATGTATTGCCACGTAGCCTACATAACCCAGAAGAAAACATATCACTTCACAGTAGGATATTGTTCGAATAGTAACAGGTGCACTACATAAATTATATCATCATACATTAACAGCTGCAGGACTTTGCGCTATGACTAATAACAGCTCTGTCTGCACAGCTAAAACCGCCGCACTACAGTGTGTTTAGTCGTTTTCAGCCACCTTTTAATGCATTCATACTCTCTTGCTTCCCCAATGTTTAATTATACCTCCAAGGCCTGCGTTTTCCTGCTCTTATATAATGTCTCTGTTGTGTCAGTGATCTCATTCAGGATTCGGCGAAAAATCTATGCTGTATTTGACGCTTTTTTATGCGTGTGCTGCAGATATCCTGTGTGTTTGGTGTGTGTGTCGAGGCCAGACAGAGGGATATTGAGCCAAATGGCTGATGTCACTATCTATGGACAATGAGCAATATGAGTGTACTGCCTACCGACACCAATAAACCTTTAAATCATAGGTCCACATTCAAATAAAAATCGATTACTAAATTGTTGAAGGACACAGGACAACTTTCATCTTAGACTAATATTATAACAGCAGTTCAAAAACTCTTATATTGCCATATGTACTTTTTTAATATGGATAATGCATCACTCCTGTTGTATATACATACATACAACATGTATGTAGGCTATATCTTGTATGTATATATACATACATGTACATTGTATGTCTATTGCCACATATAATGTGCATGTTATGTTCCACATGTGCTTTTTGAATGTGGAAAATGCAAAAACATCGGCATAAATGCATAGCAAACACATGGTAATATAGCAAGCATGCTCATTTTAAAACATCTCCATAGGAAGCTTTTCCCTACATAAAGGAAAAAAGTTAAAAGAAGAAAAGCTCGAAACATTCGGCATGCTAAATTGAGCAACTCGTCATCAGTGCAGAAGAATGTCTGCATGGCATAGCAAGAGACTGGATGACATCATCACTGACAATACAGTTGATGTTTACAGATGTTTACCAATGCTATCTAAGACAAAATGTTTTCAGAACAATGCTTAATTTATATAAATATGAGATTGATTTTAGGCATTCAAGAATTGTCTTCAAATTCTTACAAAGACCAACTCTTCCACTCATAACCCTAATAATGTTCCCGCCACACTGTCGTCATCAGGGCACAACTAAGAAGATTCCTAAAACTCTCTCAACAAGCTATCCTTTCTCTCTTCCATCTTCCTGTTTCTACCTTCCTACTTTCCACTCTTGCATACTTCAGGGAGTATTTGCTCCTTCTTTCTTCCCTCCCAGCTCCACCTTCATGGTGTTGAGAGAGGGAACACACTGGTGCCAGGCTTTTTTCTCTCCCTTTTCGCTGTCTTCTTTCTCCACCCCTTCTGTGCGCTCTGCAAAGACTTTAAAATGAGCTTTAGGAAGCTGGTCTAATCCAAGGTGATTTATCTAAATGGGACGTGTGTGCGTACCTACACGGGTGTTTTTATTCATACAGTGTGTGTTTGTGTGTACACAGGCATGTGGGTGGGAGTCTGTGGGTGGGTGTGGATGTGTGTTCAAGCCTTAACAAAAGCATTGTTCATAGATGTCTCTTGGGTGAAGTTGTCTCTTTCATCTGCCCACCCACACACACTCAGACACATACTGTACCACCAATGTTAAATGGGGTGTATTATGTTCATTTCTGGCTCCATATTCTGATTCCTGTATTGAATCAGCTGGAGGGGCTGCTGTGAATTATTTTTACATTACAGACCGTGTGAGACGCCAAACAAATTAGAGTACTTTTCGAACCAAGAGTTACTTATTCTGTAAAACTTTTACAATAATAAATGTGAATCGATTTGAAATGATCAAAAATTGTTCTTGATAATTACTAGGGTAATAACATTGTAATTATTAGAGATTAGCTGAAAAATGTAAGCATTCTTTTATGTTCTTTACACCGTAATGAATGAATGAATATCCCAGAGGGAAAATCACAATGTCCTTTTAAGCGTCTTGGTAAAATCTCCACACACACTGAGCAAGTCAACAGCATGTTGGATGAATTGCATCTTGAACCAATTATCACATAAAAGCATCTGAAGCACCAGGCTCATTGAAATTAAGCTTTTCATTACTATTTCAAAATATGATAATGTTTTGACAAAGACATCATTCATCATAACAATACATAACAAACAAAAAGAAAGAAAACAGGAGAAATGGGTCCTTAAAAAAGCAATGGTGGGTTTGTAGCCAACATTGTAGTCTGCAGTGGCAGTCTAACGTCTTCAGAGGGTGATGATTAAATCCACTGACATTTAGCGTTTGTAGCCCCTTCACTTCGATCGTAGGGCAGAATAACCGCAAAGTGCCCAACCTGAGTCTGAGACTGCCTGCATTCGTAGCGCGTTCCCTGCAGGAGACCCTACAGCAGTCTTTATGAACACTTTGTTTTTGGTCACTCAGACAGTTCAGACAGGTTTAAGAGTCTTAAAACCAGCTCAACCCTCCCCTACATCTGGCCATACTTTAATCCCCAGGACCATCACCCACTGGTGGATGCCAGAGCAACATTTACCTCAGCAAAAGCAATCCTTGTTCAGTTTCTGACCTCTTCCTTCCAGCTCTCTTACATCACTTTGACTTGTTCCTCTATCTCTTAAGCTTTATTTGTACTGGAACAAAAAATGTGCCCTTTTTGTCTTTTCTGTCGTGTTTTCCTTTTCTCTCTCCTCTCTTTGTAAATGTCCTCATTTTTTTTTTCTGTCCTCATAATTTTTCTCCCGTCTGCGTCAGTGCCATTGTGCCCCCTTTTCTCATATGTCTTTCATCTGTTTTTTTTTTTCCTTCTTCTTCTTCTCTCCAACCACCACCCCTCCCAGCTGCACCCCGTCTTATGCTCCCCCTTTCCTAAGCAGTCTGTGACTGTAATGTTGCAGAGGAGAACACGGTGTGTCAGCTTGAATCAGACAGATGAGCTGGGAGAGGAGTAAGAGGCTGAGAGCACTGCATTAATCTACACACATAGGCACAGAGACGCACGCACACTCACCCTTCATCCTGCCTGAGGGGCTGGACATAGAGAAAGCATAAACACACACAAGGTCCCACTGTTTCAATAAATGACCAGTGTGACTCAGTGATAAAATCCTGATACACACAATCACACTCACTGTGAAAACTACAGTCTTACTTTATTTAGAAAGAAATGGTCTGAAAATTCAATAAACAAAAAAAAAAAAAAACATTTTACTGAAAAATAGAAGACAAGTGGTTGTAATTTTCCTGCTATTAAAAGATTTAGTCAATCTTATTGTGACTTACCAAGTGCAGATTTTAATTACGTGGCTTTTATCTTTAAAACCTTTAAAACTGTGATCAATTTTGGGAAATTACTGCTGATAAACCACATATTTACATTTCAGATTTTACCTGCATTATGGATATGGATGTCATTATTTTAATGCTGCATTAGAACTGTTCTTTTTCTCAAAAACATCAAAATAAAGAACTGGGTGGACAAGTTTGAATACATTTTTGACATGTTCAAAATGATGTAAACAGGCGTATATGTGTGAAAATAAGACCACTAATAATAAAAATAAGATGCAAAATGTCTCTTAATGTACTGGACGGAAACCACACACTTCTTGTAACCAGCAACAAGTTTATTTTGTTTTGTTTTTTGTTTTACATATGATATTGGATTTATATTAGACCAGTGATCTTGCAAAAACTGGGCAAGGTTGTTCAAGTGTGTTGGTTTCCCTGCACAGACTGCTCTTAAACACAAAATTTGTCCTGCAGGAACAAATAATTAATTATAATAATAAAGAATTCTGTCAAGATATTACCTATTTGAGCCAAATTAATTGATTAAAACCCCAAGCTAATCTGACATTTAGTTGTATGATATTACAGCAATCAGGTATTAAAACAGAGAAATATCTAAAACAACTCAGAGACCCCTACATCATTAAAGGGGATCCCTGTTCTAATCCATAAATATGTCTCAAAGTTCCACAAATTCCTCTTTAAAATGCTTGATAAGAATCTCCTATTTCTCTTAATTGATTGCTATGAGTTTGTATTTGACTGAAATGGCCCTCATGTCCATTCACTGGCTATTAAATGGTACGACTGGACCAGAACGAGCAAAACGGTGACAAAACTAATGCTGGCTTTGGTTTTGTTAGCTTTTCAGAATCAGTTTCATCAAGAGCTGGAAGCTCATACACAAATTGGAAATTGCAAAAGGTGTAAATTTATCCCAAAGCTCAACATAAAAAAAGTTCTGTACCTCAATTTTTGTGACATTCTAACTAAATAAAGGAGTCAAAATGAAAAAACAAAAACTATGAATAATGCTGTCAACCTTTTTTTGATCAAACACCTTTAAATTATGTTTCTAAGGCCGAAAGACACAGTTCTAAGGTAAATACTCTAATACACCATGTCTCACCTCTCATTTTCTTATTGTAAAATAAGATGCAACAATATTATGCCTCATGCCAGCAACTTGGTCTTTCATTAACACTTGGACCCCTGTAGCTTCCCTGCAGTGCACTTAAATGCACACACACGCACACACACCCCAACACAGTGATGGAAAGCCCACCTAATGTGACACCCCACTGTGAACTGTCACCCTCCAGTGGATATGTCTTTTTTATGGTCTGCAATAAAAGGGCCAGCCAGTCTTCACTGTCCTCAGAGTTTAGTCTCGTGTTTGACGGTCGGCGTCAGAGGAGAGCTGCACAAGAGTTCAGAATTCCTTAAGATCATAACGAAGAACTGATAGATATCAGAGACCAAATAACACTTTTTGATAGGCTGAAGAAGAAACAAAAAAAAGGAACAGTTATTAAACTAGCAGAATTCTAAGAAAAAGCTTAACTGCCTCCTTATTTGTCCTTTCTAAAAATCAACGTCTCATAAACAGAACAGAGCTCTCCAGGCTAATGTTTTGCACTTTGTATAGGCATGTGACCGACACATCTACGCCCCACCCTCATTAGCCAAGGCTATAATGCAGCCTTATTTAAAAATACACAGTGGGATTCCAGGAGAGCAGTGAAATCTGAGAGCCATGAATTATAAATACAACAGCCAGAGTGGAAAAGCAGACATCCACAATGTGCATAACTTGATGTATGTGTTTATTTGTTCCACCCACCCTCCCATATGTGATTCACCAGTGACAGAAACTATATAAAACATAACTACTCTTCAAAAAAAAAAAAAAAAAAAAGCAGAGAGAGAAGGTCTATGAATTACAAAACATGTAAACCTGGCTGGAATGTAGCACTGCTACAAAGCACATAGAAACAACCTGAACAATGTCATTTTAAGTGTGAAAGCTCTAAAATAATAAGAAGTATAGCAAAAGATGTTAACTTGAAAAAAATACATCTCACAGACAGATATCTAACACTATCTAAATATTATATAAATATTTAAAACTGCATGCCATACACAGATCGCCAGTCCACACATTGGTGTTATACTGTATCCTGTCTGCACTCAAACAACACAATATTTATATTCAGTTACTTCAAGTCTTTAATTTATACAACTACCATCTCATCTACACAAATGTGATAAAATGATTCTCTGTATTCCTAAAACATTTCTCAACAAATGGCAAAAAAGCACCTGATAAACAAATAACCAGTCATGTGTCATACAATTTTTTTTTTACAAACCAATAGCAGCACTACATCAGAGCAAAGGTTCACTTATAGCATTTTCCTGTTATTATTACAAAAGCATCACCCCTGGCATAAGTAAAAAACTGCAGAAGTCCCAGCTTAGATATAATAAAAATATATATTTTCAGGGGCTCATGGAGAAGACCAAGCAAGTGGATGTTTTAAGTTGTTTAAAAAGCCTGAAAAGGAACAATATACTCAGTAAGCTTCCAGCAATGTTAAAATAAAATCACAAACCTAAGGACAGAAGATTGTTATCGTCTCAGTTTTGTTCACATTTTCATTGGCTGTCATACAGTGAATGTAGGTCGACACATCACTCACATCAGCTGATTTGAGCTGGATTTATAAGTGCTGACAGATTCATCTAAAAGCACCAACAGGACTGTCCCTAACAGGTGTTTATAAATTCAGCTTGAAATATGCAACTCCTGTTGTTTACAATCATTGGTCAGCAGTCAGAAATGTTACTCTGGTAGGAAACACCAACATCATAAAGCTTTATATACTAGGCTGCAGATATAAAGACAACAATATCCAGGAATAATGAAACAAAATTTCTCCAAGCACTGCAGTCGTCTACAGGAAGTCAGGAAACTGTGGGAATGTCAAATATTTATGGAAAGAGATGTTTTTGTGTTGCAATTATGTGCCATCAATGTTGCTCTTTGGAAAACAAAAACGGTAATTAAACTTTCCCTAACAGAACCAAATTTGAATAGAGCATAGCACCATCGCTGGTTTGGTAAAGCAAGAGGGTGCAGCGGTCACGTCGGCACACGTTTGAGTCCTTGAGGGAACTTCTTGTGTACATGTTACGGCAAACGAGTTCAAAACACTGTTTTGTTTGCGATGAGTACAGTTATTTTTTACATTTCCAGAGGAAAGGAAGAGGAATTGCTGGCTATCAGGTGAAAATATGCAAACATGAGCCGATCTTTTCAACCGGAAACGACCACGATTAGAGCAGAAAAGAAACGACACCAACTGCAGGTGGAAACAAACAAAAAAAATCAACCAGATCTTCAAACTCTTCTGTGAACAAACACCTCATTATAGTCAACCACTTTACATGCAAAATGTATTTTTATTATTTATTTATCATCCTAGGAGCTAGCTGGTTAGGCTTACATAAAAACATTCATATGGATCAGCTGCACATAACCGTACGAAATCATGTCTCCGCGACCCAGCACCGTATATTTAGGAGCTTAGCGGTGATGAATAGTAAAAGCAGAAGCAGTGCAGCGTGGTGAGCAGACCCCCAGCCTGTGGAAACAGGCCTCAGTGGATGACAGGCCTAACGAGCTAAATATAGCCTTCTGGGTTATCTCCTCTGTGGGCGCAGCGAGTCCGTTGTTGCTTCACATTATTTACGTGTCTGTGCATGCGCCATCTCTTTTTCTCTCTTTTGGTTCACGCACCCCCACACTCACACACAGCTATCTCTTTCTCTTGCTCTCTGTGTTGAATTCTCTCCATTTCATCCATCTGCAGAATATTTTATTCCTCCCTCCATCCTTTCTCTCAGTCCCCTGGTATCTCTTTCTTATACTTCCTCTCTCGTTCTTTCTCTGCATTTTTCACTCTCACTCCTTCCTTGCGTATATCTTAGTCATCTCAGTCAGTTTCCTCTATTCCTTTTTATCTCTTCTTTTCTTTGTACCCTTCTCTCTGTCCCTCAGAAGCTCCCTTTTTTTTCTGTCTGACACCCTCTGTCGTTTTTTGTTTTTTCTCTGCAGCTATCTTTCCCTTTGAGCTCCTCTCTTCTCTCTCATTTTCTTTCCCTCCCTCTCATTTTGAAGCCATGCCTATGAAGTAGCAGAGCAGTGTGTTAACCATCCAGTGCGCCACAGTGCGCCCTTGTTCAAGTAATACAGCCTGGGGTTCTAAACGTCTGCCATGCTAACCTACATGAATATGTCATCAGCATCTGCAGCTCCATGACCTCTTGCCACGAGGAGCCATTACAGCCCTCCAATGAACCTAAAGATGCAGCATTTACCAGCAGAGCACTGGTCACAGTGGCCGAGACCTTTAATATATTATCATAAACAGCTTGACCCGATGACAGCGGGCAACCATTACAACGTGAAAACAGAGAAATGGGATTTTTCTTCATCGCATAATTACGGATGCAGAAGATTTATAGTGCAGAAGGTGGATGTTTGTCTAGACCACTTGTTCCACATAGTAATTCGGCAAAACCCTGCGCTAAAATAGAGAGCAGCGGAGACACAGGGATGTCTTCCTGTGCTTCAGAAAATCAGTTCTGAACTGTTATTCCCTGCTTTTTTAACTAAGGATCTGGTAAGTAACAACAGAAAATAATGAAAAAAAAATTAGATGGGAATGTACTGACAAGTTGACACTTAAGCAGATGGGCACTGAATTTAATTTCAATGTATTCAATTTTAATTATTTCAACCAATTTAACTAGTGTAACATTTAAATGAGTAAACCTGGAATATAGTTAGACCAAAAAGTGTGTATAGTTCAGTGTAAAATTGTCATTAAACCTATAAGTTTAGCTCTCACAGGAAATGAGACCAGCATTTCTGAAAAGGATGATAACTAATGAGTATTCATTTTCTAACAAAATATATCTGTTTTTATTTAAACAAATATAAACATTCTCATCCTCTGTAATACATGGGGAAAAAACATTTTTCTTATAAAAACACACTTTGTATAATTGCTGAACAACAATTTGCAAAGCTGGTCAACGTCTAAAATCGTATTCATAATGAAAGAGACACTCAGATACAATAAAGTGAAATATAACGTGGATTAAATATCCATGCAGTTCTTGTTGTGCAACATCTTTGCCTCAGAAAGTCTTACAAAATGATCATTTGAGCCTGCACAGGATGCACAGATGCTTTCTTTACATCTCACTTTCCTATCTGAACATGTGAAGCTACACCAACGAATTTAATATAAATCACCGGACCGCAAAGAAAACCAATTGTATTGTTTTTTGCAATCCTGTAGGGGTTTTTTGAGTGCTCAGTTAACACTGATTGTAATCATTGTGCTATTGTAATATGTTTACGTCACTCAAAGGATTTTGGCACAATTGCAACACATTATGAACAAAATCTGTTTATGTAATCAAGTTTTGCAGAGCAAAGCTGATGCTTCAACACCAGGAAGTCACACAGTGGCGACACGGTGAAAGTATTTGTCTGAGAAAACAAGGTAGAAAAGAGCATCAAAGTTATTAATTATATCCCGTGTACAGGATAGAGTACAGCGACCTGAAGTGTGTTGGCATAGTGACAGACGAAGGCTTAGTCTAAATTCAGTCTAAAAAAAATCTTCATCCTGAAAGAGAATGAACATATACAGGAGCTGGTTTCTAAAATATATAAAGTACAGAACTACAGAGTGTTGATTAAATTTAAGAGTATGCTGACAGGGTTAAGTAGCAACATGGCAGAAGCCAATTTGTTGAAAATAATGTAACTTCTGTTTCATGTTTGACCTAATAGAGAAATAAAGCACTAAGTAACGTTCATTTATTTATACTTGTCTGTCAAATTTCCCATTGTTAAAGGCCTTATAAGGATTAAAACAATGATCTATTTAGATGTATACAAATGAGTATGATTTTCTGTCCATGTGAGTAATATGTCATTTGATCTCCTGCTTCTCAGCAGGACTCTCCATCATTTTGTCTTACTGTCGTTTTTCTTGTCCGCTTCCTTTCTTCCACACGCTCTCCTATCTATGTGCCTGTATGCATTTCCCTCGTTCTGTCTATCCATCTGTGTGTCTATCTAGCTTACAGCCCTGATCCTGCCTGCTCTCCCAGGTTTATGAAATGCGAGCAGCTTAGCAGATGGTGCATATCGTATTCTGGTTGGCTCGGTGTGGGTTTTGTACCACAGACGAAGGCTTATGACGGAAGTGAGCCCTTAGTCGCTCAGACGATCCGACTCGGAGAGCTCAGGTTGTTAGCGCAGGAGAAGAGAACAAGAGCCTTAGATACACACTGAAATATGTGTGTGGAAGGTTTGAAGGGGAAATGAGTGAGAAATGAAAATGAAACCAATGTGAGTAGAAGAAATGAAAACTTTCATTTCTACAACTTTTGGAAGTTGTTTGCCATCTAAAATATTGGCGGATGTTCTGTTTAAACAAAACATTTAAAATCACAAATAAATGTATGTTTCGTGTCAGAAACTAAAAAAACAAAAACAACATTAATAAAATTGCTACAATTTAGTGAACCTTTCTCAAGCGCAAATTTTGTAATTTGTCATTATTGTTATTGTTTCTACCCGATTTTCTGATCATCTTCACTTTTTTGTGGCCACATCAAGTTGATTTGCCTTCCTTTAAGACGCATCGTGTTGCTTTTTGCACAAAGCAAATTGTTATACAGTAAATTACAAAAACCACTCTTGAAAAAATGGAATAGCAGAAGCATTAAAAAATGTTCCAATTTTCCGTTATCAACCAGTATTCACTCAATCTAGTTCTAGACCTAGATTGATTACTGGATCTCCCCTAGTTCAGTCTTCCCCCGTAAACCTTTTACAAAACACTGGTTATGCTAGCTATTTAGAATTTAGTCTGTATTTCTGTCAGAGGACTTGAGATTTTTCTCAAACAAACACATCCTAAAGAACTCCACCAGAAGTGAGGCAGGACTCACCATGATGTAGTGCCTCTGCATCTCCGTCTTCTCACTGGCCAGCTTCTCACATTCCAGCTTCAGGCTGCACAAACAGCAAAATTTTATTATTTTATTTCCATCTTACAAAATAGATTATGAATTCAACAGAAGATATTACAGGAGTCTCTCCTATTCAACATTTTCTTTTTAAGTTATCAAATAATGACTTCTGGTTACCACAGTTAGTGTTGTGGGGATTAAATCAACTTCATTGATGAAATCCTCATCAGAGGTCCGTGTGTGATGATCTATGTAACCACCCAATTGGGTCCAGAAAAACTACCTGCTTTACATTCAAATGTTTCGAATTCACTGCATGTTGACAATTAATTAAAGTAAGAAGAACAAGTTCTTCTAATTTGTCTTTGTGTAAATAGTTGTTTGTCCCGTATGTTTCTGCGTTGCCCTGTGATGGAGCAGTCCGGGTCTTTCACCCAATTACCTCCGACGTCTATTTCTATGCATGTTTGAATTTGTGGTGCGTGTGTAGCTGTACCTGTGATACTGAGCCTGGAGGAACTGGAATTCCTCCTTGATTCTGTCCAGAGTTTCCAGGACTGTGAACTTGAAAGACTGGCCAGGCTGCAAGGGGACCTGCACAGGTGAAAGACAAAAAAAAAAAAAAAGAATGGATAACGAACACATACACATCTCTCTTTGTGTGTGTGTGTGTGTGTGTGTGTGTGTGAAAGGCTGCTCGTAAGGAGACTGTAACACCCACTTCATGCTGTGTTGGTGAGGAAAGCTGTGTGTGTGTGTGTGTGTGTGTGTGTGTGTGTGTGTGTGTGTGTGTGTGTGTGTGTGTGTGTGCGCATCTGTGTGGCAAGAGGAGAAAAGAGCCAAGATGAAAGTGAGAGGGAAGGTCACTTCCTCTTCCCACACATCATAAAGCCTTGTCCTCTGCCTCTCTCCTCCTCCTCCTCCTCCCCTAATGACTGACTCCTTCCCTCCACTCGCTCCATCCTTTCTTCTTCCTCTCCTCTTCCCTCTCTCACTTCTTCATTAGCATGCCCTCTACTCTGCCGTGCTGCTAATGTATTCAAGCCAACAAGAAGCTGAGAAGGGAAGAAACATCAAATGAATAACTGAAGACAATCACGGCACCATCTCTCACCTGCTAAAAGCTAAAGAAGGCCCAACAAAACAAGCAACTCCCAGGAGGTCCAGCACCACCCGCCATCCATGTCTGTCTAAAGCGCTGCTGACAGCGGCCCGCCTCCTCCATAGTCTCCATGACGGTGGAGAAACACGGGCGCTGTTGATGCTTTTGATGCTGCAGTTGTTTTCTTTGGAGCTGGAGCATGCAGAATAGGTTGTTCTCAGAGGACGTGTTCCTATGTTGTCAATTTTTTTTTTCTCTTGCTTTCTTTTCAGTTCGGTTAATTTTGCTGCCTCGTGAGATTTAGAAAATTAACTTTCATGTTGTCCCTACAAATTTTGTGCATGCAGTCTGCATCACTGTCATACCTTACCAAGGCTGGTTTGATGTGTCGTTTTGAAAGGATCCAACAAATGTTTTATTTCGAACTGACCACAGTCATATAAATAATAACACCATAGTGACCGTATATTCCTGCTACATTTCATAGCTCCATTATTCATTAAATGGATAAGACCTGGTCGTTATTCACGTCATCAGTTCCTCGTCTTCCTTAGGAGGTAGTATGAATTAATTTTCTCGATATCAAAACATAAAACTAAGCTGTCTTATAGTACCTCTGTTCATAACAAACACTGCATAACAAGGGTGGATTATGTAAATGACCAAAGCCGGCTGAGCAATATCCAAGACAGACAAAGCAATATATTGGAGGCTGTTTGCTGCCACCTACTGGACAAAGTTAAGCCAACTCATGCCCAATTGTGCTACTTTGGCAACTACCTATTGTCTGAATATGCATATTTTATTATTAACAAGTCTTCTTGTCATTGGTTAAAAACAGGAAAGTTTTTAAATTGTTAGCACTGTGTCTCAGTTTACCCTAAATGGGTCCTAAAGACTGATACAGAATGCGGAGTTAATACACAAACTCATGAGTCAGGGTTGCAGTAAAGTTTCGGTGTACTTATCCATTAAAGGCTGTGAAGAACCCAGTTCTTGCACTTGCATGCCGATAAGATATTTGAGCAGATAGAGACTACCGGCACTCGATGATCACATATGACAAAGAAGAAATTGTCAGAAATACTAAAGGTCACAGAGAGCGCTAGTCCCATTTCATAATATGTTGCAGCACCTACCTATTACTGAAGTCGAAGATAAACGGGCTTTCTTACACAAGTGCTTGTCTCTTTTGCAGCCCAATTAATAATTAATGTCACCAAACTCAACATACAGGAGGACAGTCTAAGTGCTGTCAGTCACCCTCATTTATACACTGCTCAATATGCTAATGGTGGAGAATCAACTTACTATTAAAGAAAGATTGTTTGTCTGCCATCGTCAATGGCTACGTTATCTAGTCTGCATATTTACAGTGGTGACCCACACAGAGGTTGTGGGTCACCAGTTGTAGCGTATCAGACAGCGCTGGGGAAGTGAGATTGATTGACAGCGCTAAGATCCTCCTCCTGGCTCTGATTGGCTGTTTCTGAGTTAGTAGTGCATTTCTCCAGATAGCAACCACAAGGAGGAGGAGGGAGAGGTGTTCACCTTCTTCATAGAGAATCGGTTTCATAGAATAATACCAGGACATAGTGACAGTTTTAAAAAATATGAAAAAAAAAAAAAACATTTTTTATAAAGGTTACATACTGCAGCTTTAAGTCAGCAGAGTCATCTAGTGGATAAAATGTAAAGCTACCCACAGAGTAACCATGAGGCCACATAAGACAAGGAAAGGTTTTCTGATAATGCAACATTATGACAGGAAAGTATCTGGTAAAACTCACAGCATCACAACACTGACCCAAACACCATTTAATTTCCCTCAGCTTACAAATATATCCACCGAGCTAACAAAACTGAAGACATTAAGCCCGGTTAGTGAGGTTTCATTTACTGATAAACCCAAATGTAGTTAACTTCCAATATGATTTCATATATTAGCTGAGAGGGACAATGCCGTCAGTGCGCCCCAGCTGGGTGGTTATCGGTTCGCAGCTAAGGCTAAAAGACTGGCGCTTTCAGTGGCGGGGTTTCATTAGTTGAGACAAGCACAATTCAATTAGATTTCAATTAGTCCAATGGCGGAGGTCAGAGACGCCATGGGTTCCCGAGTAATTAATCCGCAGAGCCGAGCTGAGCCCAAGCTAAACCGAGCTGAGGCAGGCAAAGCAGGGATGTCTAGATGGCTGGATGGACACCATGCACACAAACCCTCCGCATGTGTGTGTATGGGAAGGAGGGGTAATGTGGGGGGCGGGCGGTGGGATGGAGGGTTGGCGTCTGCCAGTAGATCCCCACTGACCTTGATTCACACCACACACACACCCATTCAAGCAAGAAGGGGTGGAGGGAGGGATGAGGGGATAGATACTGATCTAGCACACATAAACACACACACACGGCCATAAGAACATTGAAAAACACGTCAACAAACAAACACGCACCACTGCACATGCACATTCACACTTTAAGCACATGGAAAGCACACAAAACCTCAGAGGGGTGGGGGGTACACGGATGGATTGGAAAGGGAGGAAAAGTCAGAGAAGAGATGGATACCCATCTGACAGATGGACAGATGGATGTAGGGAGTGATGGACCCAAAAGTCAGAGGAGAAAGGTGGCTGCTGACTGAGAAAGATAGCCAGCCATTCATTCAGCTGACACAGAAGGAAGAGGGCGAGGGGATGGACAGAGCGGGAGGGAAACAGACAGAGAGTGTCTTTGCTGTAGTCAACACAGCCTGCTCACCCTGTGCACTGTCCATCGGCCTGTGGTAATACCGCTCCCACCATCTGCCGCCACGCACTTACCAACGGCAACCACGCGAATGCACACGAACAGAGCGCTGCTGGCGGGTTACATCAGCAGCACTAAGTCGTATAACAAAGCCCATAGTCACAGATCCTGATTATACAAGAGATTTGTGATTTGCAACCATTGGTGTCAACACGGCAGATTGCGTGGTGCTCTGACGAGAGAGATTTTAATTCCTTTCATCTGCTGGACACAAAAAATGTATCACTTTCAATTTGCAAGTTGTAGCTTTCTGAACGAGTTTCATTGACCCCCAGGCAATAAGGCAGTGGAAGTGCAAAAAGGAAATGAAAAAACCCATAAAAAGGAAGAAAAAAAAACTTGGAGAGTTTTCAGGCAGAAAGAAATGCATTTCCCATTCACTCTGAGCCTCATCTTCCAGGATAAAAGACTTGTATCCAGAGTTGGTATTAAATTGGGCCATTTGAAATAATCAAGGGCACCTTCTCATGAATTCAAAACCAATCTATGAGATACATGAGCTATGTGTCCATAGATATGAAGATGTGCAGTGTTTACAAAGACTGAAGTATTAGTACGTAATGCCATTTCTATGTCATAAACATTTGCTGTTTGTTTGTGTTTCCTCTCTCCTGTTTTGGGAGAATCAGTCAAAGCGGCAGTAAAGATGTCACAAAGGTCCGAGACAGATCACTCTTCTGCCGAGTGTTTCAGATGTTCAATGTAAACAATGGTGAGTTAGTACTAGGAGGACAATTGTCTTCCAAGAAAACAAGCCAGCTCACCAATACACTACCACCACCAGCCTGAACACAGCAAACACGACAGGTTGGATCATCTTATTCACTCCTTATTTTTATCCTAACAGAATATCAGCACAGAAATCAAGATTTTCCAGTCTGCTATTGTCCAACTCTGTTAACCTTGTGTGAATTACACCCTCGGTTGTTCTGGTGTCGTCTTCTCCTGCTGTCTCAAGGTTTGACAAGTTGTGTTTCTGTGATGATATTTAGTAATCTTTGATTTTAATGTTTGGTTAATTGGACTACTGTTATTTTTCTACCTTCTTGAACCAAGCCACCCATTCTTCTTTGACATCACCAAAGATCTGTCTGCGTAAATACCGCCAGCCGTTCATTTTTCCTATTTTTTTAGTTCATTCCAAGTGAAGCCAAGAGATGGTTGTGTGTGAAAATCCCAGCAGATCAGCAGTTTCTAAAATATTTACCTTGTCTGAGTATTTTGGTCTAGCATCAGCAACTATCCGACATTCAAAGTCGCTTAAAATCCACTTCTTCCCCACATTCTGATGGTCGGCTTTAAATTCAGGAAGTTGTCTTCACTTTGTCTAGAACCATAAACAAAATGAGTTGCCGCTGCGTTACTGGCTGCCTCACTGTTCACGTAGCCAGTCGATATGAAGGAACGTATTGAATGAAATAACTTGGGAGCAACACTGCGTGTGTATCTGTGCGAGAACCAGGATTTCCAGCAGCTAGTTATAGGCAGTGGAATAACATAACTCAAATACAAAATAAGAGTTAAAATTACAGCGCAAGATGTCATAAAATTTAAGAAAATCAGACAATGTCAGATTTCCAAGAGCAAGTGAATGCAAGCCCCATTCAACAGGTGTCATGACGTAATGATAATGGGTAAATGAACAAATAGAGTTGGATATTCAGCATGGATATTCAGTACATCGTTCTAGATGTGGCGGAGGAATACAATGACAGGTTACTCATGAATGAAGGTCTACATATTTGACTGAAGTATTTGATTGTGGTATATGTCTGCAACATATTGCGCAGAAGACAAAATGATTCCTAGCTCTATGGTATTCTTTTGATTGTACTAGCAAATTTCTTCTTTCTTGCATTATATTGTTGTTGAGGAGCGCTCCAACCAGAGGTCTGGTTTGAATCTGCTAGCTTGGATAAACTGTGGAAGAAGCTAAAGATTAGGGTGATGGCATGAAAGTCTTCTGACATCAAAGACTTGGCTATCATCACCAAAAGTAAATAATAAAAATACAGTGGGAAAAAAAATTTAATTTAAAAAACAGATCACTCCGCTTTAGTCCAGTGTGGCAGCAGTCTTCGCTGATTGCCTCAATTATCTCCAGTCATGCTTCAGGCTCTTGTTCCTATCTATACTTGTGTCTTGCATGTAAATGGAAGGACTTCTCCTTTAGCTGCAGACAGTCGTTCCACGACTGACGGTGGCTTCAGAAATGAGGCTGCAACTGTGAAACAGATGCGCGTCTGGGAGTTATTGGAAAAGACACAATTCTATCTGTCGGTTTGTCATCTCTGTCAATCTGGTTAGCCCCTGGCACGCTTTCTACCAACACATCAGCATTCGCAAGGTATAAGATGACATGTCTGAGCAGGGATGTATTCACTCAAGTAAAAACACCCACAATCTCCGCCCCCCACACCCCCTTTCTCATGCCCTCTCTATTGCAGCTCTACCTTGTTTTCTTTTCCTTTCACACTTCTTCCTCTTACTCTCTTTCCTCTCCTTGTATCGCTCTGAAACAAGCCAAGACGCATTTGGATTCTGTGTATTAAATAATAATTGCAGGGTGAAATATTTAGGGGGGGGAAAAAAAAGACATGAAAAAATGCCAAGTGAAGAAGAAGAGTGTCAGTACCCCTTGAGCACATGTCTCTAAGTGTGTGCGTGCGTGTGTGTCTGCTGATGTGTGCAGCAACGAACATAAGCAGCAGCTCATTGATTTAGACTCTGACAGACAGAAGAAAGGCAGAAGAGGCGAATGGGATTCCAAGTTATCAGCCAACATTTTTTTTGAAGCCAAAATACTGTGAGCACGCTTTCCCCACAATTTCACAAACTATTCAGTGGGCTGGATAAGAAAAAATTGGGTTTTGTCACAATTTAAGAAAGAAAGCCCTATTTACAGTTTGCGGCTCTCACATTGTGCTTTCAGAGGGCAAATACTCGCCAACACTCAGTCATCCAACGTGCTAACAACTTCCCAGTAATCCAACAGTCCAGCAAGGCAGCCATTAGTTAATGTCGCCAATCTAAAGTTACCTAGTTGGCTACCAGTCAGAAAGCCAGTTACATTGCAGCTCAGGGCGCAAGCAAAAGGCGGCGAACATATTGGAATGAGAGTCTGGACTGCCTCCAAGCCCTGCTCTGATCATTTCTTTTCACGACAAAGAAAGGACGACAGCAAACAGGATTTGAGGATAAAAAAATAAAAAAAATGGCCTGTTTTTAATCAGAGAGAGGGCTTACACCAAGCAGCCACTGATATCTGATCAGAACTTCTTGGTTGTGTGTGTGACTTCTGGCCCGTTCTGCAGGCGCTCTCACAGCGGCTGCATTGTTGTTCCTTGGCTTTTTGCCTCTCTAAAAGGGCTGCCTTTGAAATGCACCGTGAAATTAAATGTAAACAAGACAAGGACAACGGAAAGGAGGGGAGAATGTCATCTCTGGGAGGTGACAGCAAGGCGCTGCGCTATTTACCGCACATGGCTTTCATTACAATCTTAAATGTTGGCGGAAAAAGAAACTGCTCGACGCAGCTTTAGAAAGAAAGAGACAAGTACGGTGCGTGTGGAAAAAAGGAACTTTTAATTGACTTGTCACAGAAACGCAACACTTTTGTGGTTAAAATATTAACTTAACTAACTCAGTAAGAAATGGTTAAATACTGTTTCTGCAACAGCCAGTCACAAGTTTGGAACAATAAACATGTCAAAGTCAAACTTTTATGACCGCTTATGGCGCTTTGCTACAGTACAAAATGTTTTCCAACCTTTTTGTAAATTTTAACCCATACATGGTGATCTTCTTTTGACTTTTTTCCTCTTTATACCAAATTATTTTGCTTTCTTTAGATCAAAAGCAATCAAAAGTGAAAATCAAAGTACATTTGGGAAAGCAAACATTTTATTTTTCTATTTTCTGGTGCAAAGCATAAGCAATTACTATGCTCATCATTTGAAATGCATGGGGGAGTCGGTATTTCACTGCCTTTCACTGCCTTTCACTGCAGTGCTTCATAAAAATATTTATGAACAAGCATCAAGAAGAAATCCATTGTCAAAAGAAAAAACTGCTTGCCGATTGCAAATTGCTCTCAGATAAGACCTGAATTGATCTTTGAGGTGCTGTCTTATAAAATTAACATTATGTGTCAAAAGACAGCACTCCCCTGTTAAAACAAGATGATGGAAGCATCATACTGTGGGCTTACTTTTTTGAAAAGATAAAGAAAAGTTGGTCAGTTTTGGTTGCAAAGTGCACAAAGCTACTAAAAGAAAACCTAAAAGAAAAACCATTGTAAGTTACTTAAAGGTAATGTGTAGATTCACCTTTCATCAGATTGATGGTAAATATAAAGTGAGTGGGGAATCCTCAGAATGGTTTAGATCAAAGCATATTCTTCTGATGGAACGGTCAAGTCAAAGCCCAGATCAAAATCCAATTGACAGTCTGCAGCAACACCTGAAAGTTGCTTTTGATGTGTGATCTCCATCTAATCTGTTGTTTTAGAGTAAAATGTTTCAGTTTCAAATCCCACAGTGTTACTTGGAGAACAATAAGAAAACCATCTACTGACATAACATCCCAATAACAAACATTAAGCTTGTAATATGGCAAAACGTGAAAACACTAAACTGAAAGTCACTTCCCCATAAACTAATTTCATCTTCACATGACAAACTTTTCTGAACACATAAAAACCTGCAGACCTTCAACCAAATGTCTTAGACTTGTCAAATAAAGTCTCGTATTTTCTTTCTAACAAAAAAAAAAAAAAATCACTTTAGGCAAAAAAATTAGATCATTGTTTTAGGAAGGTGATGATATCATGCTTTTGAATGATAACTTCTTACTTGTAGAGGTGTTTATAATTTATTGATTCATAAACATACACTGTCAACAGGCCTGTGGGTCTGAATTCATCCACAACACACTCATCGACACACACGCAGCTCTCGCAGGGCGTGGCAGACGACCGAGGCTTGTACATTCGCGCCAACAGTTGTGGTCAAAGCAGGACGTTATTTATTGTTGTTGTTGGCACAAAGAGCACATGGCCACACAAATCATTGCCGATTTCCGTTCACCTTCCACTCCCGATTACATGCACACAAACTTTAACGGCTGCATGCACACACATGCTCCTCCAAAAAAATATATATGTGCGTACTAAAAGGTTTGCACAATAATAAGGACCTGCAACAAGCGGTAGTCATGCAACAGATGCTGGTTCAAAAGAACAAAGAGCCTTAAAAATCCTTTTAGAACAATTAGAGAGTCTAATACTGTATGCAAGTAAGATCAAATGTTGTCATCCTTTCCTGTTTTTAACCATTTTCATGAAGACAAATCAATTTATTAAAGACTTTTTTTTTAAAACCAGCATTTCCAGTAATGAAAGATGCAGCACTATTGTGATAACATAATGAGAGCTGCATAGTAACACACTGACTGCATCACGTAACACTTCATGGGGCATGTGCACACATAAAACCCAAGTGAACTTTGCAATGAATATTTACCCACATCTAAGCTAATTCAAATATTTATATGCTCACAAAGCACCAAGGGGGCAGAGACATAAAAAAAAAAAAAAAATTACAGAAAACTTAAACAAGAACACACCTCACACAAATCCTCCCTCAAACACGCACACACTCAATGTTCTGATAACGCTCTCCACAAAAAATCCAGGGAACCAATTACGGCTCCACGCTCCTCACAGCCCAGCTCTCAGTTTTAACTCCTTGCCACCAGAGAGTGAAGACGGACTAGCTTCTCTTTCAAGTAAAAGTCAACCTTAGGTTGCTCAAGTCAGTGATTCTGAGCAACATCTGCAGTTCTGAAAGCACACCTGAAAACATGCTTTGGACCTACCAGAACCAGATCACTTTCAGATTTTGGCAGAGTAACTGGCTTGTCAGATCAGTTATACTTATATTTAAGACAGCTAAAGAAATAGAAGATTCACAATGTATTGCGGCACCTTACAAGTAATTGCAATGTTATTGTTGAATATCGCCATGACAATAACAATTAAGACCAACTTGAATTTTCCTGACTCTGTCATCATTAAAACTTCCCCATCATATCTACGAGCTTTACAATTTCAGCCACTATAAATGTACATATGTTGTTTATCAAGGGCAACTACAGACCGTCCAACTGGTCAAACATATTCCTGGCATGCAGAGTGTGAATGCATCACACTTGAAATATGATAGCCAACCGAATACTGTATCAAAGCAGTCAGACACTGTTAAGAGTTTGAAAGGTTTTAACTGAATATATTGTGCAGCTGTGCCTCTTGCCTACTCCACTGCCAACATGTGATGATCTGGACTCAGTGCTCCCATGTGGTGTGCATGTAGTTCTGTCACAGAATGAGGCTTGTAAAGATGCATTCAGATTTCAAGATGAGAAGACCACGACAAGAGGCTAAAAGAAAAGATTTTTTTTTATTATTTTTTAGACAATTAAGAAACCTTTGGGTTGTTTTGTTTTGATTTTTACAGATGAAGACATAATACATTTTAAACTGCGTTTAGATCTTGTACAAAACATAGCACAACCCGGGCCTCCACCTGCTCAAACATAGCGTCCAGGTGTGATTAAATCATTAACCATCATATTGTCGCCTCTAAATAATAACTTATTTAGACACGATAAGTTATTTACCAAAGTCACAAGTTAATAATTGTCAGAGGCTGTTGACAAGTAGCAATAATCTAATATTTTCAACATTAGAGCTTAGATTTGTTCAGGAATAATGTTATTTTATAGAAGTTATTTACTCCATAATGTAAACTTATTTAACATACCAAAAAGTCTCCTAATTCAGTAAGTACCATTAAGTGCTGTGAGCTCTAATGTGCCAATATGTGAACACAGTGGTATTATGAGGACTTAAATCATTTTAGTGAGTTGTGGAGTTGCTCTTTTGGTTTTTGGGTGACTTAAGGAATGAAAAACATCATTAGAGGCAAGCTGTAAAAAAAAACACAAAGAGTTATAAAATGTGCTCCTTAATGGAATCCTGGGAGGTCAAGTTCAGTGTTTGCATGTAACCATCTAATTGTCCAAGACCATAATTGGACAGAGACAGAACAAAATAACAGAGAGCCCAGAAAATTAGAAGGCAACAGAAACATCAGTACCATAATTTTAAAGTGACTTAAATTGATAATTTACTGCATTTATACTTGTGTATAGCAATTTGTATGAAAAAAAAATGAACCAACACAAAATGTTCTATACCTCTTTACATCCATCTGCAGGTTATAATTCATGGAAACACAAGGAAAAAAAGGGCATACTGGCCAAGGACAACTGCAGAAAAAGTTGGGAGAGAAAACCCAATGAAGAAATACAAAATAGGGACAGAAAGAGAGAGACGGGGGTCTATTGATCTGTTGGAGTTGGCTCAGTCTGAGGCTGAACTTTATCACAAACGCAGAGCATCTCAGCAGGAAGCTCTCTGATACCCCTCTAAAGGGGAGAACAGAGCGATGTTCACACACGTTTCTTCATTCATTTTCATTTCACTTTCCACCTCCAGCAGTGCTTTCTGAAGGAACCCTTTCCATCTTTTTTTTTTTTGTTTTTTGGTTTTGTTTTAGCCCTTTTCTTGGCTCTTGTGCGTTTTGCTTTCTTGCTTTGTTTTCCACCTCTCCTAGTTTTCCTGCAACTTTTCCAGCAGCTGGCTTATTAGCATTCTCTCTGTACATATAATTGATTCCTCATGCCGTCCTCTTGTGAAAATGTCATTCATAATTCTATGTGATAGCTGGCTGGCTGGCTTATTGGTTTGCTGTTTGGCTGGCTGGCTGTGAGGCAAAGTGGCCAGTGACCCATTTGTAGCAGATACAAAGAGACTGACAACCAAATCTGATTATAGCAGCAAGATCAAGGCCTTTGTAAATCAACTGGCCTACGCTAGACTCATTCTAAGCCGTAACTCATCTTCTGGGACTTTTTGACTTTCTAACCTACATTTTTCCATAGCATTAAGGTCTTTATGTTGTTTGAGGGCCAAGATGAAGAAGAGAACAGTCGTTACAGATGCAGCCCCGTTGGAAGTATGTACGCCGTATCCTGAAAAATGTGCTGCCCCTTTCTCTGACACCAATAAACAGAGTCCGATGCAACAAACAGCATTAGGAACGCAGCAGGTATCTACAGTAAAACACAACAGAAGCGCAGGAACGCTCTTCTTAAGGGGCAGTCCTAATGGAGGCTGCAAAAGACCCAAAACAGAGGAGGTGGAGGTTCACCTTCCAGCGAGATCATATTCCCAAACTTACAGCCGGAGCTGCAGTGGGATGGTTCAGATGAAATCATGGGCAAGCATTAGAGCAGCCCAGTCCAAGTCTACACCTCAAGTCAACAGAATATGTGGCAAGACATAAAAACTGATATTCAGATTTGCCCCGCCAATCTAACTGGGTTTGATTTTGAGCAATTCCAGCCTGTAGACGTGAAGTACAGACATACCTCAAGAAACTTTTGTTTTTAATCGCAGAGAAAGGTGGTCCTACAAAGTGCTAACCCAAAGAGTTGAATACAAATGCATGCAAGATTTCTCTGAATTTTATCAGTGAAAAAAATGTAAAACCATAAATCATTTACATTCCACTACATAATTAAATGCTAGAAGTTCAAGAGGGAACAGCACTTTTGCAAACCCTGCATATTCAAAATCATCTAAAAATAACTACATCGGTACAATTTTAGGAAAATATCCAAAGCACGATTGGGATAATGATATCAATTGAAAGGAAATAAAACTGCCCTCAATTTAATAATGTTTCCCCTCATTCTCACCCCTTTCCCACTGTTTTCCATCAGATTAACCAATTTGGCCTCTGAAAACTATATCGGGGTTTGCGCGTCAAGGGCAGTGAAAGTCCATCCAATGGAACAAATGTAACATTGGCTCGTAGAGCATTCGTGCATGTCACTGGAAATGTAATAGCCTCCCAAATATCCAATTGTGGTATTGCACACATTGCTATTAGGACGACTGCAGATCAGAAATGTTTTGCAACTCAAAAGACAATGAAAGTCAACTGATGAAACGCTGCTGGTCGGTTCCTGCACACATGCACATATGCATTACTGCAGCCAGATGTGCTGTGACACACATCTTCACGAACACACACTTCCAGGCCGAAACACACGCAGAGATGAATAAACAATAATTAGTGCATGGATTAAAAAACACGCAACCCGAGAAGAGCAGGTTTAGTTGTGTACCACCTTCGCAGCCAATCAACAACAGGATCCCAGAGAGACCTGGCTGTAACTGACAGAGAGGGAGGCGTCATGAGTGTGTGGGTGGGTGGGTGTGTGCGTGCGTGAGTGTGTGTGTGTGTGTGCATATCGGGGAAACTCTCAGCCCAAACACCCGATGTCTCTCTCCTCATGTTACAGTGCAGTCAATTTAACTACACAAGCGAGTCAGGCTGAAACAAACAGAAGGACTGAGAGATGCAGACATGGTGAGGTCAATAATCCGAAAGCAGGAGGAAAAACCCAGCAAGGAAGTTTGAACCAGAAGGTGATTTTAGCGTGGAAGCATGAAAATCCAAGAGGGACAATGGTGATGAAGCGAATGTGACAAATTAAAAGCCACAGACAGATTGGAGCTGAGAAAGACACTCACAAAAAGTGGAGCAGACAGGAAATAGAGACATGAGGGTGAACTTACCGGATGCCTGCCCTGAGGGTACATGATCCCAGGAGAGGAGAGGCTTCCAGTCCGTTTGATGGCCAGGTTACTCCCCTGGCCCTCCAGTCCTCTGCCCTCCACCTGGTTACACCAAACCCACTCACAGTCACACACAAACCCAGACTCTCAAACACTCAGGGAGAACTGCCTCTGCTCCTTCGCTGGGTTCTCTCGTCCTTGTTGCTCTCTGTCCTTATCTTCTAACGCAAATTCCCACTGACACTCAGCAGAAGAACCCTCGCTCCGGCGGCTCGTTCATCCAACAGGGTCATGATAAAACGGAGCACCAGACTTTGCCTCCTTCTTCCTCCTTCGCCTTTCCCTCGTGAAACCCAAGTCACAGTTTCTCCTCCTCTTTCTCTCCTCCTCGTCTGCCTTACAGTGTCTGTCCCCCTTCTCGCTCAGCTTGTGATCGGTCCAGGTCCACACGCACTGACATGAGAGAGAGAATTCAGTCTATGCAAGCTCTTCTCTTATACTTCTCCTCCTCTCCCCACTCTTCTTGTGGCTTGTCCTTGCGCCCTTTCACCCAGCAGTCCAATGGCAAAACATACAAACATAAACACTCAGCTGAACCAAATAGTCCCCTTCTCTTATTTTTCCCTCCTCTTCACCCTCTCTCTCTGACACACTAAAGCCTTGACTGCTGCAGCAGAAATAAGGAGAGGAAGAAGGAGGAGGAAGAGGAGGAGGAGGAGGTTTGGGGTAGGGAGGAGAGAGTGAGAGCTTTGTTTTTAATCTAAATGTGGAAAAAAAAAATGCAAGAGGAAAGCAGGAAAGAACAGCAGGTCAGTGGAGGATCCAGCGGGCTTTTCAGCAGCAAGCCCTAGACTGTAATATATTGTGCCTGTTGGCTTCAACACAAACAGGACAGGCTGCTAAAGCTTCTCTTAAGGTGGAACTGAGTAGATAGAGACACACAGTCACACACACACACACACACAGAGAGAGAGAGAGAGAGAGAGAGAGAGAGAGGAGGAGGCGAGAGATGGATTCATTTTCAATTGTGGTCAGATACACAAAGCAATCAGTCAAGCACAAAGACTCGGGCTCAAACAGATATGGATCGAGATGCAAACACACAAATGCTCAGACGTGCATATGCAAATTCATGACAGCAAAGGAAGCGCACACAAACAGACACACACAAACAGACAAACATATACAACAGCCAGTCAGAGTGAGAAGTTTATTAGTCAGTTCACACCTTGCAAGAACATTTGTGCGAGGTGATCGGATAGTAATCCAGTCATGCTTAATTGCACAGTAATCCAGCCAAAACCCGTTCAGGTTGCACCAAAGACTTGCTGGTGAAATGATCTCTCAAATCTGATCTCCATCGGATTACACAGATCTTTTAAACTTTTTCGCATTGAGTCGCATCAGACTTTAACTGGGATTTTGTGAACAGCGCCAGCAAAGACGGCCACGCAACTGACAAGTTTCAGAAAATTAAAAAGCGGCTTTTAGTGTTTTGTTTACGAATACGAATATGTAAGCTGAGGTGTGTACTTGTGTCCTGCCCCTGAGTTACCCATTTATTAAAAACTGAAATATTAAGCTCACAAGCCAGACAAGGAGAGCAAAATAAACCAGAGAAGAAGCCAATGTGGACACTGAAGGAGCAGCAGATAATTCAGAGGTCAGATAATCTGCTGACACAACAACCAGTGATCCACCTGTACAATAAATCATACAGGAGACGCAGCAATCGTGTAGATGAAATTCCAATCATCATTTAGAGTAAAATGTAATTTTCTGGCTTGTGGTCAAAACTACATATGTGGCAGAAAAATAGCTCCTTGAAACACCAACCCTACATGGAAACAGAGGTAGCATCATGATGGGGAATATTTTCTTCAGGATTAATATTCAGTTATTTAATTTATTTCTTCTGGCTTTCACCCTCTATTAATAGAAACAGAGAAGATGAGGGCACCAGTATTCATACCAGCGGAAGTGGGAAAAGCTAATATTGTTCACCAACTAAGACTTGTCCAAGCCTCAAACTGACAGCAACAACTCAAACAAAAAGAATTGTCAATTTTATCTATTTTTATGACAGCTGGCATAAATCTGCTAAATCTGGTGCTACTGCCAGCCAGAAAAAACTCAGTTGTCGTGTTTTAGCATGGATACCATCATTCCCTCGTATAATTTTTATGATATTACGGTCACCTCTTAATTAAGCATGCATCATGTGCACAGCTTGCTTCAACACATCCAAATCAAGCAGCACAAAGAAACATACTTCAAAAACATTCCATGTTTCAAATATTAATGGTTTCAAATCTACTTTGTAAATACTTCCAGGGAAAAAAAAAAAAAGAAGTTAATTTTCAGTTAAACAAAACCTTTCAAACCAGAATAAATTCACTGAAAAAAAATACCTTTTCAAGCTGTACTATAATTAAAAAAAGCTGTCAAACTAATTTTAACGTCCATCAGATTAATGTGCCACCAACAGTCACTTTAACAAAGGAATGCTATAAAAAAATGTGGATAGAGATACGACTTTTAGGTCCAAGCATTGTGAGGGGATATTTGTCATCGCTGTAAGTGCTGCAATGGAGGAATGCCTGTTTACTGCCAGGGATGTAATCAGAATCAGTAGGTCGAGTATCTCAAGGATTACTGCTGTAACACTCCAGAAATATCTCCGCCACAGCGGGATAAAAATGTCTGCCTGCCTGCTTCTGAGTGCTGGATCTGAAGCAAATGTTATTTACAGGAGCTCCCAGAATGGACCTGAACCTACTTAGACCTGATATTTAAAGACTTTCCTCGTACACAACACCGGGCTGTCCCAGACATCTTTTGGCACTGGTTATAATCAGTTTATCCAGGGCAGCGCTGCCTTTGAACTTGATCAGACAGCCATTAATCCGACACCGTAGACTCAGGCGCAGTCGGTCCTGGCATCCGTGGAGGATTTCCAGTAAGACAGAAACTGCATTTGATAACTAGAGGGTGAGGCAAAGGACAGGTCCAAAGCCTCAATTAGGGACACATACAGACATCCTATTATACCCAACACAACAGTTCCTTTTGGGAGAGCCTAATGCCTTTCTTTTTTTTTTTTTTTTTTTTATCCATATCCCCCCTTGAAAGTCACTGTCAAATTTGCTCTGTTATTTCTGATATTAGGCTTATGTGTGTAAAAAATGTTTGTGTTCTGCACATATTTTGAGTAAGATGGTAATTATTGCAATACATTGCTTTGATATTCAAAATCAAACTTTAAAAGCAGCTTGTTTATGGGGTGTTTTGAGAAAAAGAAATGCTTTTTTTTTTTTTTTTTACTGAAATTAGTTCCCATGCTATTTCTTTATGCTGGTTTGAAATAATTTGAAATTTCACTTTCAGAAAGAAAACTCTTTTAAAACAAGAAATGTATTTGGAAATGGAAACAAACCTAACAAAGAAAGCTGTGGTGTGTAGAAAATATTGGGAAGGCATTCAGAGAAATGTTTTGAACGGCTGACATCAATAACGTCTCTTGGTTATGTTTTGCGTGACGAAGGTGTTTTCTCACCTTCTTAACAAAACCAAAATTTAGATGAACTCCAGTTTTATTTAACTTTTGTTTGGAAAATTGTCCCAAAATTGCTTCAAACTTAATGCAGCGAAAAAGTCTGTCCATGGATATATGACACATGCCCAGGATTGTAATGGACGTACCTTTCTCTAGTGGTCAAAGTGTGAATTACACATGTTTTTGCTTTTCCAGAAATAAACTGCATCTGAAATTGTATTCAAAACATGTATCTGAATGCGTCATTTAGAAACATCAGCGCCAATAAAAGAATCCACTCCTGACTGGACAATATGTTCAATTTTGCCCAAATGTCATTCATTTATAATCACACCTACATTGATTGTAAAGCTATTGAATGAGCTTCAGTTAAATTAAAACATATTCTACCTCACTCAGCGTCTGCTCAACAGCCAAAACAAAATAAATTTGGGGAATAAGGGGCCAATCAGCAGTGAAGTAAACGAACGGTGAATTTTGGGATCCAGCATGTACAAAGCAAACTTGAATAAGCAAGACTGCTTTGCGTATGCCATTATCAACCATCAACACACCTAAAATCCATTTGAAGCCGTTATTATGGGACACTAAAGGCATAACAGCTTATTATAGATTTAGCAGGAAGCTCACAGGTTGAAACTAGCAACACAGATCGTGGTCTCAAGAATCTTAAGAATCCACTTCCCAAAGCTGCTCTATTTGAAAAAGGAACAATCTGACTCTAAATTTCACCTTGTTATGACAAATCACAGTTGTGTATCTTAACACTTGTTTTCTGCTGCATGACGGAAGAAGATTACCAGCCGCTAAAGATATTCTAATTGTCAAAAACGGGGAAATATAATTGTGCTTTAATGTTAATTCTATACTAATTTTATACCAAGATATTTCAAATCAAAATAAACTTCTATCCCTGTGTAGAATATTGTAAGCTTTGCACAATATTTGCTTTGCAAAATAAGACATAGAGGTTGTAGTTTAGAAGTAGGTGTTTGGTTTTATAATAAATTGGACTAGTTGGACTAATGAAACGTGCTGATAAGACTGGCTGACAAAATTTTGCCAAACAAGCATTGAAGAACCAATTAAAAGGAATCGTCTGGTAGCATTTTGGGTAACTTGTAACTTCTTGCTTTAACCGAATCAAAATTTTGAATCATTCGAATCAGATTTATGACAAATGTTGTACGTTCTCTGTGCAAGGATAAATTTTAAAAAGTTGTGTTCCAAAATGCAGTGACAGGATTTCACTGGAAATGAAACAGCAGCCAAGGTAAAAATCATGCAGTAAACATCAACCCTCCCTCCAAAATCTACATGCGTAAAGACCCTTCCATCCTGATTACTCACACACTAAACAAGCATCCTCTTTTACAATTCCTGCACTGCTGGAGGTCAGACATTGAAAAGACTCAGAAGATTGAACTTCAAAAAGAAATTCAAAACCGGCCAGCATTCAAACCAAGAAACGTCGTGCTGGGAGGCAACAGTGAATGCAAAAGAAACATTACAAACCACTTGGCAGATTGCCACTAAATGTAGTGAGGAAATTTTCTACCTCCCCGATGATGAATTACAGCCATCCCTTTTTTTTTTTTTTATACTTTCTCCTTTATCTTCCCTTTGAGTGTGTCCAAGATATTTAAAATAAAGACAGCCATTCAACGAGGCTCCAAAACCAGAAACACCACAACCATTCCCCATGTAGCTCTTTGCACTAATCAGTATTATCTAATTGTCTAGAATGGATTATGCAGGTAATCATTCCCCCGACTCTTTACACCGGGTTTCAGAGAGGCAGATGGGCAGGCATACAAACTCATGCTGATCCATCAGCACAGTTGTGATAAGACCCAGGTTCAAAGCCAGGATTTAGATTTCCTAAAAAAAAAAAAAACATCACCAATAATGCTGCACCACTCTTTAACGTGAATCCATGGCAACATCGATTGGATCATTGAACTACGGTTGATAATATGAACATGCAAGCAGAGACAAGGTGGAAGGTAACACTGCCAGATCTATTGAGCTAAAAAAAAAAAAAAGAAAAAAAAAAGCATAATTTCATATATAAATAGGGATATAGACGCTATATTAGCTAAGCTATTCCTGAACACATTACAAGAGATCGTCCACTGGACCTTTTTAGTTTGACCAGACATCAATTGGCACTTCGGGATCCTTTATAACAACTTTGCAGAAAGACAATATAAGGTCATTGTTGATAGTACAATCGTAGTTCACTGTAAGGACAAGGTCATTCCAAAGACCAATATCTACCAGCAGGAGGTTTTTCTGGTTTGAGCAAAGTTGTCTGACCCAAACGGAGTTCAGAAAAGCAATCAATAGACACAGGATTAAATCCAAAATCGTCAGAAAATAATAGACAACAGGAGACAAACTCACATGAAATAACATTTAACGGTAATTTTAAGCTTCGTGTCTCTTTAGCAGCAGAGGATAGGCACTTTCTGACTAATTAGCCTTCTGGTATCTGCTTGATATTTTACTCAAAACAACAAATGGCATTTCAATCATATTCAATGGGAAAAGACCTTAAAAACCTGAAAAGTTGTGACATTTTCACTCTATAATACAAATCCTCCTTGTTGCTAAGTCATAGACTTGATGCAACTGAATCAAAACTTTCTACCACTGGGAATAATAGACTGAATTTGACGTCATCATTTATAGCTATGGTTGAAGTGCAATGCGTGTAATTGTCTCTGTCTACAGGACTGAACTGTTAGTTCAGAATATAAAATGTATCTATTTCTCTTGTAAATTGCCATTTGCTCTGAGTGGATAGTACAAATAAATTTGAGCTGAATTGAATTACGTCTCTGAATCAAAATTTTAATAATAAGAAAATGTCATAGATTGCATTATGACACATATTCCATATTCCTACTTTTAGTAGAGATAATGATTGGGGTTTTTTTCCACTCAATCTTCTAAATTATGTCAAACTATTTATAATTATGTATTTTTACCCAGCGTTCTTACACTGAGAGAATAAAACTGAGAGAAAAACAGTAAAACAAAATGTTCCACAATTACTTCGTTGATTGGATTCTCAACTGTGAAAATACCTTAAAATTATAATTCCTTATCATCTATAATAAAGCCACAAGTAACCTTAATAAAAATGTTTGGTTTTTTTTTTTTTTTTTACATATTTGTTGAAACTGTCACAATCTCATAACAGCACAGCATGAGAAAGATCTGTGAAGACAATCGCTCTCTGCCTGTGGTCCGACTGACATCTACATGCACCGCTCCCATCATAAACAACCAATCAGAGCCAGGAGAAATGCCTCAGTGCTGTCAATCCCTGTGTTCGGTGTAAGCAACACACAAACTCAAGATGTCTGGTACAGCTGTGCTAATGGCGAAGTGATTAACACCGTTATAGGAAAAACTGATTCTCCATCATTATCGGTGGACATGGTAACTAGCCAGAGCCTTCGCACCAGGCTCCCCAGTAGGCCAGAAGCTGTAGCATAGCAGCGAGCAAAGGGAAGGGTATGAACGGCCAATCACAACTGGCTCTGATTAGCTGTTTCTGACTGGGAGCGATGGCAGTAAGACCACGGGGAGAATTGAGGAGCTGGATTTTTGTTTTTTTTTTTTTAAGATTATATGTCTAATTTGGCAACATGGGGGCAGTTTTAACCAATATCTAGAAACAATTTTTATAAAAACCTGCATAGTCAGAAAACGGATGGCAATATAATTGCTGTATTTCCATTATACAATGGAAAATAAAGCTGGCCCAGAAGTAGAAGTACATTATGTTAAACTGTGTCAACTAACCAACCATGAGACTCACCTGTGGCATGTTGAAGCGTTGAGGTTCATTTGGGACCAATAAGAGTAAGAGCGTTCAAGATGATTTAAGCTACAGAGAACTATTATACAAGACTGTGGTTTCAACACGAATATTTGGTCAAAATGAAGAATTAGAAGAAAGAAACATAACCAACAGCAGATGTTTTTGTTTGCTGTTACACCAGGAAAGGTTGCCAAAACAGAAAAACTTTCTTCACAAGGTAGCAAACAACACGTGTCCTGCGCTTTCTAATATTCACAACATGCAACAACAGTGAGAGGAAATCAAACTGAACACTTAACGTCTCAATTTAGACCGTACGGAAACACGTCAACAACTCTTTGGTTCCACCTTAAACGCTCCCGTCTCACCGAGAGGCTCGCTGCGCGTCCTGATTGGAGAAAGCCAGTCCTCGTCCTGGCCAATCGCCTTGAGGAAACCCCACGTTGGGTCCTGACGTCACGTGAAGCGCAAGGCCAATCGGGAAGCGAGCTGACTTGTTAAATGGGTGTGTGCGAGGAGCGGCGGAGGAGAGCTGAGGAGTCTGTGGGGGATTGTGGGGATTGAAGTTCCAATTATTCAGTCCGCGTGCGCGTGCGCGCGCGCGTAACACCGTCAGTCACGCTACATAAATGCTCAGTAAATTCTGCCGTTAATTTCAGTCCTGCTATTTCTACTACACACACACACACACACACACACACACACACGCAGAGAGAGAGAGAGAGAGAGAGAGAGAGAGAGAGAGAGAGAGAGGACACACACACACACACACACACACGCAGAGAGAGAGAGAGAGAGTGACACACACACACACACACACAGTGGGTAAACAGTTCTCTTCTGAGAAAAGGGAGGATTTTTTTTTTTTTTTTTTTTTTTTTCCCCAACTAATTTTCTTTATTTCACTTCAAACAGGGACAAATCAAAAGAAGTAAATGGGTAGCTTGTACATGCCAAAATGAAAATAGCACACCTGGAACAGCGAATGGCAGAACCTACAGGGAGGTCAGCTTGCACACAATCATTCCGTTTCAATATAAGATATTTCATTAATCTGATAGTATCTTAAACCAAACTGATCTAATTCCGAATACATAAGCAGCAGCAGACATGCTTCCTCTGTCATGTAACCTATATGTATATATATATATATATATATATATATATATATATATATATATATATATATATATATATATATATATATATATATATATATATATATATGTTCTCCTCTGAGCTCTTTGCTTGTTGTGTGCTCCTCATTTAAGGGTTGACGCTGTCATATGTGGCATGTCTCACAAAGAAAAAGTCTTCACAGCCTGAATCCACTTACAGACCACGTTTTATACCTCTGCTGCTGCAGAGTAAAAATAAAAAAGCTGCTGACTCCCATTTTACTCACCGTGTCTGTCTTTACACGTGTGGAAGGCTGACATAAAGCTTTAGGGAGAGGGTACATGCGTTTTTCCCTCTCAAAGAGGCGCTGTCATATTTCTAAATGTATGGCGATGGAATGTAGTATGCATGAATAGTAAAAAAAAAAAAAAAAAGACTTACACAAGTAAACATGCCTGCTGCCAAACAGCTCGATCACCTATTATTAGTTGCAGATATGCTTTTTCTGATACACAGCAACAAAAAGGGCTTATGGGGCTGCAACAATTGCATGGTAGACTGAAAATAAAGAAACCAGCCCCATTTTCCTCTCCTGAATCAAGTTAAGTTCTTTGAAAATTGGCTGAATGACTACATTTGACATTTATTATTGTTGTTCTGGCTTATTGGGACTGAGGTGCATACTGTATCAACTTCTTTGTAGCTGCATGACATCAAAGTCTCTGCGCTGCGTTGTTTGAAATGTTCAATTTGATTTGTTTTTGGCTGTCAATGAAAAATTTCCCTTTGTTAGATCATCAGACTGAGGCACCATGTTCATACCCCACATAATTATAACTTCTGGAAATCAAAGACAAAGTGAAATTTAATATATTTTTTTTTCCACTGTTGTGGTTGGAACATATTTGTTGCTTTAGTTGTTTTTTTTTTGTTGTTATTTTAAACAGAAGTCTGATTAAAGGATTGAGTTTATTCTGAAACTTTTAGCCTTTAGTTTCACTGTCTGATTTTACTCCCAAATATTTGTAATGTTGAGGCGAGACCTTAGACATTATGTCAAAGTTGTTGAAGGTATAAAATGGTCAGAGTGCTACAGTTTTTGTTGTAGCATCACCTTCTCCTTTTCCTGTGGTTACATGGAGCCTCTTGGGTTCATGGACGGACGGACGGACAGGCAGGCGGACGGACGGATCACCCATCGTGTACTTACTGTTCATTTTGATCTTCTTTTTAACTTGAAGGTTTTTGTTGTTGTTGTTGTTGTTTCTAACTTGAACCTTAATTTATTGGCGTTGCTTTTCTGACCCTTCATCTTAGGTTTTGGGTTCCGGTGCTTCATCCAGTGCAGAGAAGAAGAGTTTTCCCAGAAGTGAGTGGATTTCATAACAGATGAAAAAAGCAGCAACTCAAAGTTCACCACAGATACTCGTATGATCCCCTCCTCTCTGTTTTTTTTTTTTTAAGATGTGACTTTAAAGAACTGGACCGATATCTATCTCCAAGTGATCTCTCTCTCTCTGTCTCTCTCTCTCTCACACACACACACACACCCCCACACACACACACACACACACACACACAAACAAACCGAGGTGTCAGTCGGTGAGATGATCCACAGATCCATACTGACAAATCCACCTGGTAGCGGGACGCCGCACCGGGACAAACACGACGCCTGTGATGTTGGAGTCTGGATAAACTCCAGCCTGGTTGGCGCTAGCTAAACGAATGCCTATTCACGCTTCAACACACAGTGAAGAAAGCATCAAACACACACACACACACACACACACATACGCACGCACACATGGAATGTATAAAACTACCATGGGTGTACCTGTTGTGTGTTGAGGGTTCCTAAGTGCTTGCAAACACATGTGGTCTCCTGAACTTGTAGCGTAAACATTTGGCTATTCTTTGTGTGGAGGCTCGTGCGCCTAATGTTCGTGTCTGGGCGTGATTGTTTATATTTTCGTGAGATCACTTTGACTTCCTCGCTGGTTGCTGCCATAATTAGCTTCATCTAGCGTATTTCCTGCTGCTGGCTGCAGCAGAGAACATGTGTGAGCATGTGGTCAGTGACATACTGTTAGCTCAACATTCAGGCACATTAGATCTTAAATAAAACCACAACAGATAGGTATTTAAGAGCTGCTTTACGGTTTTGCAGGTTTACAACAGGGTAACTCCCTCATATAAACTCGGCAGACCAAACAGACCTTTCAGATGTGTGTTCTTGAGTTACCGCTCATTGTTTTTGATTCATTTCGGCCTCTCAGAAGACTTCAAGTTCTCTCCTGCGTGCCTGAAGAAACACACTCATAGTCAGATAAAGAAAAATACAGCTAACATGTTGCAACACCTGAAGATATAATTGTTGGGAAACGAGGATCCAACAGAGCACGATTATTTCTTCATCCTGCAGCTGTCACAAAAAGATGAATAAGTCTATGACGCGCAGGTTATTCTTTCTATTCCTTATGTCTGCTTGACACTGGAATTTCTTTAGGACACAAACGTTTCTGCATATGAAGTCACAGCCTCCATTCATTCAAGCATCTGACATTAATAAATAAATTATCAAATGAACAGAAAATAACCAAACGCATTTTCTACAGGAAAGGAGCTAATGAACTGCACTTTGTTCTGAAGTCGCAGGAAGATAGATTAAGGTTTTTTTTGTTGTTGTTGTTGTTGTTTTTCACCTGAGATCAAGACAGTCATATTGCGACTGATTCAAGCTGACGATGCCGCCTGAGAGGCCGGTCAGCAAACAGAGATACCCATGCATTACATTAACTACTGTTGGTTAAAGATGGTGAGAAAACACAACAAGCCACGATATAATTCACGACTTTTGCATCACAAATATTACCTGCAGGGACGGCTGTTATCAACTCTTGCAGGGACGAACGTATTCACACTCCTCAAAGCAGGGAAGGGGTTACTACGTAGTTCTGATTACAGTAATAAAACTGTCAGATCCCTGTTATGCGATTTCAGCTACTTTGTGGTGGGAACGCCGACAGGAAAAGAGTCTTGAGCTCTTTATGAGCACCTCAGACCCCAGCTGCCCTGAGGGAACTCCCTGTGCTGGCAGATTTTAAAGCCACACTCAGTATTAACCTCTCACTGTATCTGTGAAGCATTACGACTGTTATTAGTGGCTTTGGCGTTCTGATTTTCTGTCCAAATCAGTTTCGGGATTGAAATGCAGCTTCACAAAGTAGCTTTCACAATAAGCATAATAATAACAAAAGAAACAAACACGAATTCCCTCAAATAACTCTGATTCTCGTTTTAATTAAGTGAAAACATTTTTTTTTAGTGAATCGTGTCGAAAAGTCTCCCCAGTGAGTGGAGTCATCCGCTAGAACAAGCGGTGGTGTGTGTTTTAAACAAAGCAGAACGAGTCTCACTGGCAGTTTGCATATTTCTATTCTTGATTACTTCCACTGACACCAGAAAAAAAAAACACAATCAGAGTGAATCATTCATCCAACAGTTGCAGAGCAACACATGATTTTCATTCTCCATGTTGCTTGATACGCTTGTTTATCTTTCTTTAAATTGCCTATCTCCCAGTTCTTGTGCAACTTTCAGCCCTGTTTGAAATTCTGCATGCTTCATCAGAGCAGGAAAAAAAAAAAAGAAAAAAGTTTGACGCTTTACCAGTAACTACATAAATATGAGCGCATTCTAGCCTGCTCCTCTTCTCTTTTCCCATATATCCCTCCAGACCATGCCAGCTCGCTCCCATCCTAAACATTTTGACAGTAGAATGCATTATGTAAGTGTAAAGTCCGCTGGCATGGGTCCCTCTCTCTCCCCCCGCCTCCACACCCTGCCAGATGCAGGGAGTTCACAAACGCACAAGGAGGTGAGCTGGCCTGAGACAGAGCAGATGCATGTGCGTGTGTGAGGAGTGTTTGTGTGTTGGCCAAAGGTGCAGATGCTGGATGTCAGATCTGAAAAATTCATGATGCCATGTTTGGAGAATCCTTGGGGGTATCTTGTTGTTCAGCTGGGGTTACAGAGTCTGCGTGCCCTGAATGAATAAACACACGCACGAAGCGCACAGGCCCCGTTTTGTCCTGTGAGTGTGTAGCTGCTAAAAAAGACACAGGATCAAGGTGTTTAGACGTTGGGAAACTATTTTTGAAATCCTACTGATGCACACGGACAAACTAAAAAAGTGTCACCAAATTCAGCTGGGGTTGACTAAAATTAGCATTCATTGTATTCAGTAAATATTCGGCAAATTCAAAACACGTTAATGGCTGCTACATAGAAATGAGTGACCCATCATTTTCCAAAATCACTACTTCAATCAGGTTGCTGTGGCAACAGTGGGACACTCAGAGGCACTGAATCCCCCCCCCCCTTCACATCAACTTTCCATAGGTCGTCTTACCAGATAAGGAAAGCTACATTTTCATACTTGAGGTGTTAGAAAATATTGTATTAAAACCTACAAATAACAACTTTATCACAAACCTTCATCCACAGTGTAGGATACTACTGACGTGAGGAAAAATAGACTGTAGAGGCCGTGTTACCTCTCAGCAGATAGTCACGCAGTGAGGTGTTTCTGTCCACTTATAAAGTTTCTCACATGAAAGTTCAGAATTTTGCAGTCACACTGTTTCTTATTTTGCCACGAACGGTGGAAAGGCTTTCTCCTTACAGCAAGGAAGGAGCGTATGGTGAAATATTTAGTTTTGTCACCATTTTAACTGTAAAGTCTCTGACGTTGCCTCTGCATAACTCAAAATAGCTCAACAGAGGGTTTTGGTAGTTAGTATTTTACCCGCCGCACAGTGTGACGGTAACCTTGATCTGGAGAATCAAGGGGGAAGAAAATCTTGTGACAGGGTCCAAACAGCTTGTATTCAGGAAAAATAAATATAAAGACTCTGAAACAGTTAAGATGTTGCAACTTAATATATACAATTATGTGGCTATTAAGAAATATCCATGCTGAAGCTTTACAAAGCACCCTGGAGTCGATACACCATTTCTTATGGTCCTCACTGTGTAAAGTAAAAACAAAAGGATAGCATCGCTCATATGAGATATCTGAAAGGGGTTAAGATATTGACTGCCCATAAAGATACCATAAAACCAGCCGTTAAAAAAGAAAAACTCTGTGCATCTTGCATTTTAGGAGCTTCTTTCAAACACCTGACTTTTGCTTTTGTTGTGTCGGTTCTGACCTGGAAGTCATGAGTCCAAAACATATTAGCAAAGGAAGGCGTCTGCGAACAGAGCAGCAAGGCTCTCTGTTGAATTTGCAACCAAATAGCAAAGCAACAAAAACAAAAACACCACTTATCGCATCTCAGAATTTAAAAAAAAAAATCAAATAAAAACTCTGAGTAGTTTTCTCGTGACGTTTTGTTGTTTTCCATCAAGTCCATGTGAGATAAAGAAACAGAACCAGCGAGCCAGGGAACGAACAAAGTGATCCTAAATCTCATTACAGCCGTTACTCTGCTGCTGCTCCCCTGACACAGTGTTTGTTGAGTGAGGCGTTCTAGACATTAGCGTGCCAAGATCATTTGAGCAAGCAGCACACTCCAAGCCCAAGTGGAGCGGGTTTGGACTCTGCACTAGGTAATGGAAACTGGCAGCGACCGGCGTGACAAACCCGCAGCCTCACAGAGAGCTGAATATGAGCCAAAGCTCTCATTACTGCCCCATTTTCTACTTTATTTCCACTTTTTTTTGGTCAGCCACCACTGCTTTGTGCGCTTAGGAAGAGGTGCTCCACACAAGACGGCTCAATTATGCTTCAGACGAATCAGTACAAAGCTTGTGTTTTTTCTGGGCATTGCGGCCTGTGCAAACAAGCGATTTCCTAGTCACGATTCATGAAGGGAAAAAACAAAAATCCTATCTATCCATCTATCCATCTATCTATCTATCTATCTATCTATCTATCTATCTATCTATCTATCTATCTAGCTGTGTTAAACTGACTTTTCTTATTTCCTGTTGAAGCTAACTGTACCGTAGCTCTAACAAAATAGTCTGCATCCAGATTTAAAAAGCATCATTTTAAATAGTTAAATGCTTTCATCTTTTTTGTAGGCATGTATATGAATGTTCTTCAGTTATAGATTCTCCTCTACATAAGTTAAACGCATAGAAATGATTGCATTGCATTTCTCTGCACACACAAGCGATGTGTCTTTCTGTCTTCTCAGGGACTTTGCATTGAAATTCTATTCATTCTCCATTCATTTCCATAGCCTGAGCCTGACCTTTAACCTAAACCTAAGCATTACCAGTTCATGTCTAACCCTGAACTTAACCGAAACGCAATTCAAACCTTAGGCCTAAACCCAAAAGGTAATCGAAGCACTGCTCCTTATGGGGCCAGGCTTTGGGCCCCATAAAGAGGAGTCGGTCCCCACAATGTAGCATTTGTTAGGAAAATAGTCCTCACACTCTATCAAATACAAAGCCATACACACACACTCACGCACGCGCACCCCACGTACGCACACGCACAAGCATAAATTCTTTCCTTGTTTCACTGCAGGCAAATGTGCAGACATAATAAAACATCTACACACAAACAGACACATGCACACCCTCAAACAGAGCTTGGCACTCAGCCTGGGCCTTGTCATGCCAATTAAGTTCAGCCTCTAAAAGCGTTCCACAAGGGATTTCCACCCCAATCCACAAAGTTAACCCTATCCTTGACTGAGACCCAAAAGCCCACTCTCACATGCCCTCACACACAGGTCGACCTGCTAAATTCACCTCAGTCAAGGTAGCCTGCTTAGAAAAGACCGCAGTGAACCTCTCAGTGTCCACCCTACGATCTCCTTACGTCTTCCCTCAGTAGCCCTGCCTGTTACGACTTGCAGCAAACTTAGGAAGCAACATCGTCAGAAGGTTGGCAGATATGACCTGAACAAAGATGGAGGAAGAGCATTATCTGAGGTGAGAGGGAGGGAAAGGATGCTGCAAGGAAACGAGGGAGGGAGAAATGAAGGAGTTCAAGTGTTTAAGAGAGCGGAGAGGAAACAGTGGGTTTTACATTCAGCCTTCAGGTCTTAATAAACCAAATTTACATTTTCCAGCTGGAGGCTGAGAGCGAAGTTTGCTGGAAATGTGCAATTAGTTCAGTTTTGCAGTGTAGGTTTTTCAAGATTTGTGGGGAATCTTGAAAAAGATTTACGTCGATGCCTGTCGTCTTTGCTGAAGAGAAAAAAGTATTTTCCACGCACAATTTTTGTGTTCGTGTTTTTTTTTTTCACATTTTTGAATATCAAACAAATAGAACCTGATTCAACGTGAATAGCACTCCCAACGGTTGCTGATTTTGTTGACCAACTGGAATTGTTTTCATTCAGACACACTGGATGGTTTTCCAGCACTAACAGTTGTTTAGAAGCTGATTTAGCAAGATCACTCCAAAACCTTCACCCTTTGCTTTTCAACCATTCAGGGGTGGATTTGTAGCTTTGCTTTGGATCGCTGACCTGATGACTGGACCTTCTCCTCTAGTTTTTGCCAGAAAACATCATTTGTGGTTTTAACTCGATCAGGTTCTAAGGAAGCAATGAAGTTCCAGATCGTCACAACAGGGCCACCATGTTTGATTGTCGATATAAAATTCTCATTATTGCTGTATTAGTTTATCAAGTCGTTGTTTATTAGTTTTGTTGAAACTGTGAAGCAGTATTTATTCGGTCAGCAGCGGTTTCAGGCTTGCAGCTTTCCGACGGACTTCACATTTTCCAGTTAATTTCTTATTTATAAATCATGAACTCATGTTCTTTGTTTTTATGCGACCTCCTTGGTGAATCTTGGATGTGCTCTTGGCGTCATTTTGGTTGACTGTTCATTCCCGGGAAGGCTCACCGCTGTTCTGTGGTTTCTCTATTTGTGCAGACTGGCTCTCACTGTGGTTCACTGGTGTCCCAAAGCCCAAGAAACGGCTTTTCAGACTGACAGATTTAAATGACTATGTCACTCATTTGTTTTTGAATTTTGTTTTGTGTTGACATTTAAGACTTGTCAAAAAAAAAGAAAAAAAACACGATTAATTCCTGAAATAGAAATCCTCTTCCAGTATCGCTGTGAAATATTTGCCTTCTTTTCATGACACATCTTCCTCTGTGACAGCAGCGTTTGCTGGGAGAGAAAATGTCAAAGTGACATTGAGCGAGCATCCAGCCAGTCTGTCCTGTGACTGAGTGAACGTCCCCCCCGGGACTGGAGCTGGCTGGCCCACTGTTCCCTAGCTGTCAACAGACATTGAGTCAGAACGCTAGACACTCACCGTGGACACGGCGACTCCATCACTCCATCGCTTCAAAACCACAAAGAAAAGCTTGGAGTGCTGCACAGAGATCATTAAAGTTGAATGTTGAAGCGGACAGTGTCACTGATTGCGCGTGTTCATAGACATTTTTGCAAAAATAAAAATATTTTTCTGTTGAACTCCAGTAATTTCACAGCATAAGCATAAGTAAGTTACGATCAACAGACAGATCCTGTGTCTTAGTGGAAGCGTCACTGTTTAAGCGCATTTTGGCTTCTTTTAAAGGTTTATTGGGCTTAAACTTTGATGACTTTGTCCATTAACCTCTAAAAGGAAAATTTGTCTAAACCTTATCTTAAGAGATGCGATGGATCCTCTTCCTGGCTACATCAAGCTCACTTCCTGACCACTCCAGATATCATGAAGGCAGAGATAATGGATAGCTATTTTCAAAGCCTTTTTGCTTAAAACTGGCAGCTTGAGAAACTGTCACAAGCAGTTTCGTTGATGGATAGGGTCAGAGACAGTGAAAAAAAACATAACATACTTCAGACACAGAGCTTGTCAGATAATCTATAGGCAGGGCGATGTACATCCATTGTGCTGCAGACGGTTGTGAAGGTTTTATGTTGGTCATGATATCAGTGGATGCAAATCGACGGTTTGGCTGACACGCGAGACTTATTCTTTCACAACAACGGCTGTGCAGCATTCCTGCTGAAGCCCCTGCGTGTTTTATTGTCTCATATTGTTGACAAGCTGAATCAATGAATCTCATATTTCAGTATTAATGTATATGCTTCAGGGCACTTGAATCAAAAACAGAGATTTTCGTAAACTGTATGAACTTGTTTTTTTGTTTTTTTTTGTTTTGTTTTGTTGTTTTTTTTTCCAGCTTTTACTGACTGGCATTAAACCAGACCAAACGTTTCATGTGTTAGCTCTGTTGGGATTTCCAAAATTGTAAGCGTCAGAGTTTGGATTCATTAAAATGAAAGGCGTCGTGTTTCAAAGGGTATTTCTGGAGTGAAATACCCTTTGAAAGCAATTGTGCTGTCAAGTTGCACCTCAATCAACTAGATATGATATTTGTTTTTGTCTCGATTTCACCAGAAACACTTTAATAATCTGTGTAGAAACACATGAACATGTTTTTATTTATATCACTCTGTGTGCTAAAGTCAGTCTGCTGTTGCTATGCCAAACCGTGTTGAGCATCGAGCACCAGACCAAACAAAGGATTTGAGGATTAATTTAGTATTAGCAGCAATAAATAAACCATATAAATAACAAACTGGGATTATCTCGCACTAAACTTGGCGTGTTTTAGTAAAAGTGTGTTTTGCAGCCTAATCCCAGGTCTCTTGTTCTCCATAGAGCTCTTGTTGGAGCTCGACAGACAGCACTGCACAAATATAGCTGAGTAACCAGGCCCAACGCAAACAGAACAGAACTGAATTTAATCAAATCAGCGCAGCTCGCTGCCTTGTTCCTGCATCCACCCTCAGGAAGCCCCCCCCGTTGAACTCCTTCCTCCTCTCCCTTGTCGGGGTCTCAGTTTCTCTCCGCCGACTCCTCAAATACAGGAAGGCCTTTCAGCGAAATGCTCCTTATTTGTTCAAACTTCCCGTTTGTTACCCAACACCTGTTCACTTTCTTTGGTTTTTTTTTATTTTTATTTCTGTTGATCGGTGGCCAACTGGGGGCTCTGGGATCATTCCCTGTGTGACGCGAAACAGCTGGAACAATGTTTCATTGAAGAGAAAAAAAAAATAAAAAAATCAGTCCCCCCCCCCTTTTCTCATCTCACCATCTGTTTTCATCTACATAATGGAGCCAGGAGTCATGTGATATGCCATCATAAAGGCTATTAAGTTTTACTTTAGCCAACTGTGAGAAAGTCAGTGAAAAAAGAAAGTGTGAATTTTCATTGTCGTGCTCTAAAAACAGCAAGTTATTCCCGTCGCCGCGAAGTTGGGTTTTTTTTATTATTCGGACAGAAGTTCTGGTAGTTTTAAGGAAGCATTAGGTTAGAAATTGTGATTCAGTTTGTTGGGTTGGATGAGGACTCTAGACCAGACATGTCAAGTTCAAGTGCCGCAGCTGCAGATGGTTTTATCCGAATTTTAATCTGGGCCAGATGACCCATCATGCATTTACACATTCCTGGCAACCTGCAGCAAGGGCTCGTCTGACTACAGAACGGGTTGGATGAGGGTAGGCATGCAAGAAGCTTATTTCATGAAAACAAAAAAAACAAAACAACCCGTGAACGCTGATGACGCGATGCCATATCTTGGAGTAACTGAAGTCTGAAAACTCCTTGTTGCCACAGCAACTTTCTGCTCAGCAGTGATAAGTGGGTGCTCAAATGCTGGTGAAATTACAGCATCATAGTGAGCCCTTTAATCACCGTCTGCACTCCTGATCAAAATCTCGGAAGTGTCACAAGAATTCACGTTTTGCCGTGCAAGGTCAGAACCAGGTTGTGTATCGACCTTCACAATGGAAACGCAGCAAAACAAATAAAGGAGGAAAATTATCGAATTTAAGCTCAAGCAAGATATGGTCCAACTACCAAAAGAATGGTTTTCTCCCAGTAGAAATCCATTGTCCCGTTTAATAATCCAGTCATCCCCACACAGATTACCATTCCATTCTAAAGGAATGGTTACTGCAGCATCTCCATATATCCAGGTGAAACTTTCTGTTGCTTTTTAAAGTGTGGGGCTCAGGAGATGTGGCCTTCAAAGGTTTTTTTTTTTTTTTTTAAGCCCTTCTCTTTGTGTTGTTGGGCTGCAGCCAGCATCAATAACTGTCTTCAAGGGCAGACACATCGGTTGTTAAAAAAAATGCTATGTGTACATATCAAATATGACTTAAAAAGAAATGTTACTTTGCAATGTAATGCCTAGAAATTGGGCCTCTGTTTCTTTAAAATCTCCTGTTCCATCTGTAACACTGCCTTTGGGAAATCATCAAAACATCGCCTCTCTATTTACCCTTTGGCAATATTTTTTACAGCGTTTCACTGAGGAGGAACTGGTTTCATGAGCTCAGCAAATATACAGTTCAACCGGCTGTTTGCTAATTGCTGCTGGCTAGTCTGAAGAAGCCGAGTGGGGGAAGGGCGGCTCTGGGAGGCAGAAGCTCGAAAACCTGAAAACGCCAGCTCTGGAGGAAGGGCTGTGTCTTAAAGGTTTAGCCGGGTCCACCTAGCTAAACCAGCTGAACGGTTGCCATGGGAAATGAAAGGATTTCTCAAACATCCAGGAAAGAATCAAAGCATCACTCCAAGCATGTTTTTGATGAGGGAATAACATTATGACGTGATGTAAAGCTCAAAAAAAGTCCATTTTAGATTACACAGCACCTTTGACATGAGATAAGGATCAAACTAGTTCTCTATGGACAGCCAATTGGATCCTCCTGCTCAACATAGGTGAAATGATTTAACCAATGGGACTAGTTGTCTACAAATAGGAGTTCAGGAGTCGCAAGAGGCTTTATTTGTTTCACTCAATGTCTCATTCAACATTACTCCCATACAAAAGGCCTTTTTGCATTTGACATCAAGCACCGTAAACTGCTGAAAGGATTATTTTGTCGACCAATATGGTGACATGAGCGAAGCAGGTTGACCACGTCCCGAGCTTTCAGAGCAACACGAGAACGCAGCTCGCTTCTGGATCTTCGGCCTGGAAACCAGCAAATCGGGTCTTTGCTCGAGCCGGCCGTAAACCGGCCCCAGTGCCAACCATGAAATCATAGGAAATGAAGGAATAATCTCAAGCACTTTTCATCTAATTCTGCCAAAACCGGCTGATTCCACTTAGTTTAAATCAGGTGTGCGGAAGCACGGAAACGTTTAGACCTTGGCTAGCACCGCGCCTGAGGGTAACCATGGATCTAAACATATAGATACCAGAACACAACATGGCATGAAGTCAGAACATGAACTGGTTGACGTTTACACTATAAATTTCTAAACGGTCTACGGCACCATTTTAGTTGGATCGCTGGACAAAAGGGAGCATTAAGCTCAATGCGGGACAGATTCGGTATCAACGTGGGACAGATTACTGACTTCTGTCTCCGGGGAGAGACTAATAATTTATGTTTGACTTGCGGCTTGGTGAGTTTATTCAAGTGCCCCAATTTTGCAGCAGTCAGTCATCAAACCATCTGACGGACCATTGAGGCAGCCAGCCGGGTCCAGACGGGGTTAAGTAGCAGGCTGGTAAGCAGAGAGAACCACTGTGGCAGCGCAAACAGACCGCAGTCCCACCACATCACAATCAAACAGCGTGCTGCCATTTACAGAGCCGCATATGGCTGTCAGCGAGGAGGGAGAGGAGGCGAGAAGAAGAAAAGCAGGAGAAATAAATAAATAAAGGAGGGAGGAGAGCAGGCAAGGCAGGTGGGGCGACAGAGAGAAGCAAAGTGTGAGCAAAGGAGCAGAAACAAGAGTAAAAAGAGACGTTTTACAAAGAGCCAAATTTAGGCAGTTTTACTGGGGGGAATGTTTTCTTTAACAGCCACATGCATCCACAGCCAAGGAGCGCCAATTTATCAGCAGCATTAACGTCTGGTAAATAAAGAATAAAAGTTCCCCTGCATTTAAAAATAGTGTTGGAGCGGCTACATATTTAGCTGTGCTGTCTCTTGTGCATTTGCGACTATATAAAGGCTCATGTACAGATGAGGACTTTAAATCAAAATGATGCTGTCAAATGCAATAATGCAACCTGCAAAACGAAACGCTCGGTAGCAAGTTTTACTTTCGGTATTTAGACAGAAGATATTCAAAAAGCAGTTCAGCATTCTCATTTACCTATTATCTCATACAGTTATGTAACAGATTGCGTGTGTTTTTTAGCTGGACATGTGGATATTATCCATCAGTTTGAACTGATACATATATTTAAAAAAAATCAAGTCACAAGAAAAGAAAACTAAAGGAAATAGCTTGGAAAATATTCAGTAAAATTCTTTTTGAAATCAACAACATAGTTGGATCCAAAGATCTGTCTGAGGTGTTCAGAAAAAGCATCCTTGTAGCCCATAAGAGACCGGACAAGTTTGACTTCCACTGAAGGTGCGTTGGAGTGAGAGGACAACACGACAGAGAGACAGAAATTTGAAAGAGAGACCAAATAAAGACAAGGATTACTCAAAAAATGAATCCTTAAATGTTTAGGGTGAGTTTTGTTAAGAAGCATCAAGGTTTCTCTAACCTTTTTTAAGTTCCAGAGTGTGTAGGACACTGTCCTGATGAAATGTTTGTTACCTTGTAGGTACAGTATGTCTTTTGTGGCGGCCATCTTGGATCCCTGCTAAAAAGGAGACCCCGCCTCAAACCCAGGTCTTTTATGGGAAGTGCAGTCACACACACTGGAGTTTGATTGGCTGAAAATAATTAAAGGAATAAAATAACTTGTAAATTGTGCGTTTGCACACTTAAGCTGTTTTCCTGACACTTTATTCTCAAATAATTGTAAGTTTTAACGATACGCTTGTGAACGTCAACCTTGTTTTTGAGGTGATTGGTCGATTTGAACTGAGAAGGCAGGGTTTGATCGGTGGAGGCGAACTGCTGGATGTAGCAGGAAGACTGATGGGAGGGCTGCCATTTTGAAATCTGCTGTTTTGCCTGAGAATCAATAAACCAGCTTTGTTTGCTGTACAGACAAGACTGACTGATGATTCTCTTTCCACACCACGCCTGTAACGAAGTTGAATTGAATAATCAGAGAAATCTAATTATTGATGCTAAATATAATGTTGTTTTTTTTTTACAAATATCCCTTTGTTATATAATTTTTAAAAAAAAACCTCGATTGACAACAACAGATTGATGTTGGATTGAAAAGAAAAGCACACAATTTAATTCTGTCAAAAAGGAAAGCATGTCTTCCGCAGGATGAGCAGCAATTGTTTACAACCTGGATCTCGGTTCAGCATCCAGGCAGGAGGCTCGTATAAATTTATGCAAACAAATAAGAAACAGAAAACCATCAGAATTTGAATTCGGCAGTAAGTGTCGGCAGGAACATGTTTGCGAGGCAACGGGGACCAGCGGAGGGGGATCTAACATTAGCATCACTGTGTTTAAAAGGAGAACCACACAGAGGCCATTATCTTGTCACTTGCACTCCCTCTAATGCTTGCTTTTTGAGACTATCTTGGATAGACGTAGGTAAAACAGAAAAACCAGCAAAAGACAGAAAGCAAACAAAGGAATTTAAGAAGTTTTTTTTGTTTTGTTTTGGGGTTTTTTTGGGGTTTCTTTTTTTTTTCCAGGTATATGAATAAAAAAACTAAGAGAAGCCAAGGAGGTGTCATGGGGAGAAAAGGAAACCAGACCAGCGTTGCAGAGAGTTAGCCTGAGGTGTTTTCATACTTGATCTAGCGCTGATGGATGGAGGTTGTAAGCGGATGAATTAGTGATGAGGATCAGGATGAAAGTGCTTTCCAGAAACAACAGAGGCGAGCAGGCAGAGGAGGGCCGCGTGGGACGGGTGAGACGCGTCTGCGAGGCTGGAGTGATGGACGAGACGGGACGGGCTGGTCGTGAACCCGCGAACCGTCTACACTCAATCACAGCAACGGCACCTCAGTGGAAGAATCCTCCTCAACCCAGAGATAATCCAGACGCCTGCTGTTCTCAGGGTTTCTCTTCTCTAATTGGGAAGATTTTTTTTATTATTATTATTGTTGTTATTATTTTTGCTCGGTTTCACTGAATTGTTGTTGTCATTGATTTTATTTATTGCATTTTTCTATTCAAATTTGCTGTACGCAAATGTTACAGGAAGATCAAAGAGAATTTTATTTGCTTATTTGTTTTGTTTTTAAAATACCCTACGGTAATTTACTTACTAAAAAAGCGCCAAACTTCAAAGAACAAAAAAAAAAAAAAAAGCATAAAATTATTTGTCACTCTGTGAGTCTGTTAATTAGGACTTGAACAAAAAAAAAACTGAATAAGGAAAGAGGTTGCACATAATGAAAAATGCTTCGTTGTTGATGCGGCGCCGTCTCTGAGTCGGCAAAGGCAGACGTGACATGACCTGCACACTTCATGCAGGAAGAACCCAGACCGGGATTCAAAGTTCTCCACCATCCCGGGTAGCTTCTATTTTTTTTTCTTCAGTTACCCAAGTTTATGATCTCTAATTGACTGAGGTTTTAGGTTTATGGTAATATTTCTGGTGCTGAATCCTCACCTTTATCACCTTAGAGTCTTCAGGTTGACAGAGTCTCTGGGGGGCCTGGAGAGATATTCACAGACACTTTTAAAAGGTCCTGCAAGATATTCAACCTTGTGGACTCGAAATTGAAATGTTTTAATCCATTATTACGTTTTAAAACATACAATATTTAAACTTTTATTATGCTGTTGGCTTTACTGCTTTAAAGATGGCCCAGAATAGGACATTTTTGACTAGTACATCCTTCCTGGATATGATTACAGGACCAGTACAAACCTGCATAATCTGTATAGGTTACAATAATATGAGAACAACTTTATTTATCTTTTGTACATTTTCATTTGTGTCTGTTTCAGCTGAAAGAGTCAGTTATGTGTAAGGCTTAAAAGACACGCTGGCAGACGAAAGCATCTTTATATATTGGATGATGTCTATTTCGAAAAAAAAAAATGAATTCGACTGCGATAGTCTGGACTATTTATATGTTAATAGGCTGCAAATAAACATTACAGTCCACCATCTTAATCGTATTTGGATTTGCTAAATCGGTTCGGTTAGAAAGTAAAGATAAAGCTGCCGGCAAACTAAAGAGGATCTTTAGATTCAGCTGACATTCTGCTGTTTAGACAACCAGAAGGGAATATTACTGCATATAACGATGCATTATGAATGGGTTTACATGCAGGAGATGTTATGGTGCCCCAGCTATTGACTTAAGTCTATTCTTGTAAAATGTTAGAAAAAGCCGTGCAAGAAAAACTGCTTAAATACAGAGAAAAATAATGAGGAGAGGGGAGACAGACAGAATAGAGGAAAACCTTGTTTCTCCCCTATGCTGCTCAGAGGAGGAGGAAGAGGAGGGTGAGGAGAGAGATGGGGAAGAGGAGGAGAAAAAGGATGTGGAGGAGGAGGAAGATTATGGAAGGTTGCAGATGAAGGGAGATGCTAAAGAGAGGGGAGGCTCATGCTAAATGAATGTGGCTTTTAGCATTAGGGAGTTGATTCCTCTGCTGTGCCAGTATTTTGTGTGTGTGTGTGTGTGTGTGTGAAATAACTGACTGAACACACATGAAAAAACACACGACAGTCAGGCATATGTTGAAGTGTAAAAACCATCAGTTGATGTATTTATGCTGGACTTGGGATCTAAAATCTCTTGGACGACAGTGTGCCGGAAAAAAGATGAGGTGTTTTTTTTTTTCTTTTTTTTTTTTTCTTTAGGGGTACCGTCACCGGGATTGGAAGTGACAGGCAGGAAATATCAGAGGCAGCTGGGTAACAGCCCACTAACCACATAGGGGAGGGCTCGACACTGAACAACATTACCTGTGGGGGTAGAGACACTGCAGAGAAAAACAGAGGGGAGAGAGACGCGCACAAGAAATCAAAGAAGAAGAAAGGCATGGCGGTATTTTTTCCTATCATCTAAATCTAAATCATCTAAATGCTGAACGTCCAAAAGTATGCAAGTACTCTCCTCCAGTATTGAAATACCTTAAATCCCTTTTTTTTTGTCTCATTGCAACTTTATCATTTGCAATATTGCACAGCTCACATAACCGAATGGAGACAAGGGCCTCCATTCATATTCCTACCTACCCCTAATTCATAGTCCTACCTATTTGTGCTCACAAAAACCCCCGGGGAAATTTAGAGAGACCTGCCTACCAGTCATGTTTCTGGGAAGTGGGAGGAAAGCAGAGTACCAGGAGAGAATCCACACATGAACGAGGAGAAAAGCTAATTCCCTGAAGAGAAAGAGGGTTGAAAGCCAGAACCTTTTAGCTCCAACTCAACAGTGTTATCAACATAGCACTCTGCTATGTTTTAGCATAGCCTCAAAATATATTGTTTTGTTGCAGAAAACATACCTTAAAAAAAAAGAGATAAGCAAAAAAAAAAAAAAAAAAAAATCAAATCTTTTTGGTAAATTTTTCATACACAAAAAAAAACATTGAAAAAATATTTAGTAAAGTTTCTATATTTCTTGGCTTCCACAAAAAAATTGCATAAAATAAACATTAAACTTTTGTTTTTAATACAGAAAGACTTGATAAGGAACTTTTAATTAGGAATTCATGACTTTTTTTTATATCAAAACGTGTGGTCAATGAATGACGCTACATTTCAACACTTTCAGTTAAGATTTTAATTCACAATTGAGACTCTAAAAGTAAAGAATTGATATCATCCTTAATTTGCAATAATTGGCTTCAAGTAAATGATCCACAAGCTGCACTTTGAACACCAATGATGTAGAGAGAGAGATTGTTCAAAGAGAAACGATGAAAAAAACAAAACTCCTTCTCTCATGTCCGACCAGCCGAATGAGGCTTTGTAAAGAATTACCAGCAGGTGTGGAAAAGTATAGAGGGTGAAACCTAAACATGAAGACTGATTCTCAGCTACAGTTTCACATCCAAAGCTAAACTCATGCGTGACGTCAGTCTCTCCATGGTGTACCGTAAGAATGGAAAGACCTTTGACAACTTAGCTGGGAGGTTGTTTTTTTTTGTTGTTGTTGTTTTGTTTTTTTTTAATGTTTTTTGTCTTATTTATCAAACCATTGTGAGAGTCGGAAAAGGACCGGTTGGGCTGAAGAGACATTCAGCAGAGTCGTGGGGAGACAAAGATAGATGATGAGTAACGGAGATTCGGGACGAGCGGTTATGAGTCAAACACGAAGACGGGGATGGGAGATGAAAGACCTAAAAAGTGGGAAAGAAAAGAAAAGAAATTGGGTGAGCAGATGAAGGGAATGGAAAATGAAAAAGGAGTCGAAGGTTAGAAGTGTTTTTTTTTTCTTCTCTTTTTTTTTAAAGATGGAAATATCAGAAGACGGAGAAGGATGACGTGTGGAAGGTCAGAAAGAAGAGAAATGTTGTATTTCATATGAATGTGTTAAAAGTCTTTCCCTGCGGCGCACGGAGCGATCACACACCAAACATCAGCCATATCCAATCCTTCACCAGGATTTTCATACAATGGACCAGCACAAAGCAGCAGAAGTGGAACGAAGAGGTGTTCAAAGTCCTTTACGAACAAAACTCTCAAAAGTGGGCCGTTAATTTCTTTTCATCAAAATCTGAGTCAGTGATATGGAACAGCGTACAGCGTCGCACATCGAGAAAATACTTTGGATGTTTGCTTCCATTCTTCACACTGAATGAATCTTCTTCCAGGATTTTCTTCATGTGGGCGAGGTGGGCGACCTCCCAGGGCGGCATTTTCTGGGGGGGGGTGGCTTGCCCCGTTCCCAATCCATCTTGTTGCTGAAACTGCCATGTATCTCCCTGAACAGTATGAAGTTTCCCCTCCACATTTTGAATGTAGACTGAAACGTTTATTTTGGTCTTTGTCAAACTTTAAACAAAACTTCTTTGGGCTTTCACCACATCACTCTGTCACACAAAGCTATAAATAACAGATATATATATATAAATACACCAATGTATCCTTCAACTTCTCAAAAATGATGATATAGTGTGAAAAAGTTCAAGAGGTGTGAGTACGTTTTCAAGACACACTGCTTGAGACAAAAGATAAAATCACTCCAGTTCACATAAACTCGGACACTCTCATTTTTTTTTTTGGGACTCTCTGTCTGTTTCAGTGTCAGAGCGTTGGATGGACGACTTCCCAAGGTGCATCAGCATGTCAACATGGACGGCTCCAGCGGCTCCAGCGGAGATGGACGGACACGTCTCCAAAAGACACAACGGCGACAGATCATTGGGAACGCAGCGGGGGGGAGGGAGGGGGGAAATGAAGATTAAGAAAGGAAGGAAATGAATGTGAAGTGAGAATGAAAAAAGGGGAGCAAATGAGACAGGGAGGAGAGGAAAGAGAGAGGAAGGAGGAGAGTGATGGTGATGGATGAAGGTAGGGTAGGATGGATGGATGGATGGATGGATGGATGGATGGATGGATGGACGGACGGACGGACGGACGGACGGACGGACGGATGGATGGATGGATGAGGAGATGCGCGAGATGGAGATTGACATTTCCGGGGGAACGGGGAATAAACGGCGCAGAGGGTGGGAGGTCGGGGGAGGGGGGGGGAGGCTGTCAGATGGAGAGAAAAGGAGAAAAGATGGAGAAATAGAGTGAGAGACGGAGGAGAGGAGGTAATGAGAGATAGACTGCGTCTCGGTAATCAAGCCATAAAGGAGAGCCGGAGCGAGGGAGCGAGAGGGAAAAGACGAGTGGGCTCTGAATGAGTCAATCATGATTAATCAAGACGCTTCTTGCTCTCCGTCTCTGTCTCTCTCTCTCTCTCTCTGTCTTTTTGCTCAGACTCATCATCGTTACAAACACGCAGACGTGCCATCACCACTGCACACCCTGGCAGTTCGCCAGCGACTTCAATAAGGTGCTTTTCAGACCTGTTGCCTCCTATTCTTCTGCATCCACCTCCTCAAATGAAATGACGGAGCACGAGGTCCAAATAAAAAACGAAGAGCCAGGGGGGGAAGTCGAGCAGAGAGGGGAAGGGGGGGAAAGCAACACAAACTTCTTCACAAATTTCTATAAAAACAGCAGCGGCGGTGCAGGCGGCTGAACTCGGAAGGCCGGGCCCCATTGATATGAGGAAAACTACCTCCAATAAAGCCGAAGCCCTGAGAGATGATTGCGTTCGCCTCATTAATTCCTGGTCTCTCTGCTTTGGCTGCTCTCAAATGTCTCGTCCTGCAGAAAGGAAGCCAAGACGCGTCCGATCCGCCGCTTGAATATTGCGTTTGGCAAATTCAGACGTCAACATCGGCAACAAATCAGCCAAAGGTTTTCATTAAGGCAGGAAGGAGGGAATCAGATAAATCACCTTCTAATTCACACTGAACAGGAACTGAACCATTGTGACTAATTGGTGATGTTTATGATGAGACACTTGGATTTAAAAAAGTAAATAAATAAATCCAATAATGAAGCATTTATCCACAGGGTTATATTTCTCCTGCCTCTACAACTTGCCACATCATCCAGGTCACTTTTTATTTTTATTTTGGCTGAAATATGACCAAATAAACTCTCACACTTGCCCTAAGAGAGGCTAAATCATCATTAGCTCTTCTGCTATGTTGAACATAAACGCAGCCGTTTTGTAGGTAGCTGATAGATCAGAGTCTCAACTCGGACCTAGATGTGCTTTGTGAAAATCAATATTTAATTGCCCACACATGTGGAGAGTGGTTGGCTTTCACACAACAAAACAAACATCACCGTTGTTTCAGTGAAATGAAAATAGCGTTAGAAATGTCTCGGATAATGGATACGACACACAAATGATTAAAAAAAAACGCCATACTGTGCATGAATTATTTATCAGAATTTATTTAAGTAAATTAGAGATAGAGAGAGAGAAGGGGGGAATATACAAAAAAAATCACCATGTATTTTTAGCTCACCTGCTCCTACAGAAGAGTTTTCCCACAGCCTCTTTTTATAAATGATTACAAAAACATCGAAAAGTCCCGCCGACTCATGAACCTGATTTTGGTGGCGATAAGAGCTCAGCTTGGCTTTCCTGCAGCAGAAGACGACGTTTTCTCCTCTGCACTTCTCTTATTTAGTGAGAGAGAGAAAACACACACACACACACACACACACACACACATATATCTGCCTGAGTGCTGAAGCAATAGACGCTGTAAAAACAACCGGCGCCTACATGTAACACATATTGAGCAAAGTAGGTGCGACTCTGGTGGAGAGTTACAGCAGATTACAGGCAGTTGTTGTCTGAAGGACGGAGGAAATGCAAGAAGGCCTGGCTGTCTGCTATGTAGATGAAAACTAATTGTAACAAATGCTTAGTTCATCATTTTAATACATAAGAGTTATAATATGTATGTTTTATGTCATAGTAATACAATATTAATAAAACATGAATGGTTTCGGTTATAAATGCCCTGGGATACCAACACCAAAGAGTCTAAACTACACGTTCATCATTAACCAGATACATTTTTTGTGTTTTGTTTGATTTTTTAAAATAAATTTCATTTATTCTACTGACAAACGTACTTTGGGCTTGTTTTACATCTTAATTGTCTGAGAGAGCTGAAAATGAAGGTCTTACAACGAATGACCTGCAGGTCTCGCCTCACAGAATAGCAGCAATTTGCCAAAACCTGAATAATGGGTGCACCTGTTTGAAATCAGCAGGCACAGAACGAAACATGCCTGGGATGCGAGTAAGTTCAGCACCAGGGGCAGCGTAGAGGAAGGATGAAGTGTTGGTCAGGAAGAGGTTCTTCAGGGAGAAAGCGGCACATGTGTGAACCACAACATGGGGAAGATTGAGCTGACTGAGCTCAATCTCAATCTTCAGTCTGGCAATCCAGCTTGAATTACGTCACTTGGTCTTTTTGTTTAATAAACTGAGTATCTTCCAGGTGATTGGGAGGGAAATTAATTCTCTGTGGTGTCTTCGTGTTTTCAAACTCTATCCGTTATTTTTATTTGATCATTTTTATTTGCCTCCGGATGTTATCGGTCTGGTTTGTCCTGGAGCGTATATGTGGCACTGAAGACTCCAAACCGAACCAGTTACAGGCAATGAATCATTATTACCCTTCATTGTGTCTAATAATAATGTGGCTGTAAGAGTTAATTAGCAGCTATGTCAAACATTACTGTGGTTACGGCACTAATAAGTCGTGATACCCGAGGAAACATTTTTATTTTCGAGTGGATTTGGAAGTGCAGGTTCTTTAGTGTGATCAATCTCAGCTTGTGGAGACTCGAAAGATGTATTTTGTTGCCCTGAGAAAAAATATGGGTTAGGGGTAAAAGTGAGGGCATAATTTTGGTGCTCAACACTGTTCTTCATAAAGAAGGATAGAATAAGAAAGGGGGAAAATAATTATTAGCTTTAATTCACTGTAGGTTTTGTGGCCTTTATTCAAGTCTCTAATTTGCTTTGTGAAGCGAAGACAGTTGAGAGAAACCTTCCCTCCTCTTCCTCTGCTGCTGCTGCTGCTGCTGCTCGTCAGGAGTGGTGTGTGAATCCTCAGACAGAAAGAGGAAAAATAGGGCACTTTCATATTTATTTAAGTGTCAGATCCAGAGCTGTCTGTGGGGAGAGAGAAACAGAGAGGAAGGGAGGAAGAGAGAGGAGGAAGGGCTGCAACCACAGGAACTCAGAAGGCTCACAAGCCTTCCTCTGTTTTCTCAATCTCACACACACACACTCTCACACACACACACATCTGGTTGTATGGACTCGCAGAGAAAAGGCAAACAGTGAGGGGAGGAAACGCGTGTGTTTACGTGTGTGAATGAAGCAAACCCAGCCTCAAGGCCGATGGCAGAGCGGTCTAAGTGGCGATTATGTGCAGGTGCTGATTGGGTCGTGATCCATTGTCCCACAGACGTCACATCAGTCCTGGGTACGAGCAGCACAGAATAGATAAACCCTCATCAGTGCAGTTTAAAGAGCAGGAAGCCCCCTTTTTTGGTGTGACACACACGCACCTCTGTAATTACCTGCTGCCTTCAGGTCATGGCAAACGTAAAGCAACACTTCCTCCTGGTGGTCGGGCTGTGAACTGCAGCCACCCTCGTTAGGCTCAAGTCCCGAGTCCCCATCGTTCATGTCTGTTCATAGAGGAAGTGCACGGTGTTCATATCAGGTGAACTCAGAGACACAAGGCTGGTTATTTGGTGTCGATAAGCTCAACAGAGACTAGAAATGCAGACCAGATGCTTTCCAAATGTGCAGATTCTGATTGTCAACAAACCTGTAAAAAATTTTGAAAAAATAAAAATAAAAATGTTTCCAAATATTAGAAAATAAATAAATATTGTGCCACTCTAGATGTTTTGCTGGTGCGGTCCAGCCACCCCTCTGAATATATTCTTGTGGCCACTGAGTCCAAGGTCTTTGGCTGCACGATACTGGATTTTTGGTCAATATCCCATATGCTGAAATACTTTAAATCATTTGGCAAAATGCTAAAAATTAGGTCAAAAATGATGAAACACTTTCAACTTGCATTATGTTTAAAGTTGAATTTATTCATGGCATTTGATCTAAGACAATGATAACACTGAAACAATGCAAATTTGACATGGTACTGTCACTGATGATGCCCAAGTGTCATATAAAAACCAACACCATTTATAACGGTGAGTTATTTTGACGGAAAGGCCGATGTCCGGTATTCAATTTTACAGCTCATATTAGTCGATATCTTGCATCCTTAATTAGGACATACATATTCCTGAATAAAAGATGTCATCTGATATCAATGAACTGAAAAAAATTAAAGAAATAACTCCATGCATAGGAGGATTTCAGTCTTAAATAAAACCACTGACACTTTATTATGATTGGATTGACTTTATTTGTAAGGCACCAGAAGTCCTTCCTTACTGCAGAACATCTCATTATTTATAGTAAATTTTGTTGCACTTTTTTTTTTTTTTCCTTTTTTTTTGGCTTAAATGAAGCTATGGTTTCAGACACACACGTTTTTTTTTTTTCTGTCAAAGTACACACTTTTTTGTTTTACATTATACACAAAATAAGTATTTAAAAAAGAAAAAGAAAAAAGAAAGACCTTCACAAAGCTCAAAATGCTTACAATGTTTCACTCTATGAGGGCAAGAAAGTCAGGGAGGAAAAAAGGGGAAAAGGGGAGACTGAGGATGAAAAAAAAGAAGATGGAGGTTGGGGGGTCAAAGGGTTAAAAAGGTAAATGTACTGCAATTTTTTTTTCCCCCCCTTCAGGTGTCACATCGGTTTTTGTAACAACACCACAAGAATCATCCAGGACAGACGAGAGAAGATGCAGCCATATACACATAAAGCTTTCTATGCATAACTGTATAGAGAGGCAAGCCCCTCTGACTACTTGAACATATACATAGAATTTCATTTAATTATAACACAGGCTTTGAAGTTTTCCTTCTAGGTTATATTGAGTACAGTTTGAAATAAATGGGGGGGAAAAAAATCAAGTGCATTGATCACAAAATTTCTTTCAAAAAAAAAAAAAAAAAAGTCTCTCCACGAGAACAAAATCAATCTGTTCCCTGCAGACATGCATTGATGTGTTTCGCTTTCTGTCTACACATCTGGGCATCACTATGACGAGTGAAGGATGTAGCAAGATACAAGCAACATGTGGGAACTTGCTGCAAGCTTATTTCACAAGCATGTGACGAAGTTTCGAGTGGTTTATCACTGACTACTAGATCTGTACACCTGTTTATACACAATGTGCTATGTATATACATAGATATACAACTGCAGGCTTAATTAAAGAAAAGGTTTACCTTCGGAGACATTCAGACTTTGTTGGACTTGTTTTAAAAATCCAATGTGATTTTCAAATTAGTCAATTTTCACCCTTTCTACCGGATGAAATGTCCAAATGAGGCCTCATTTTGGTGGAAAATGCGTTCCGTAATCTTACCAGACACCATACTGTGGCTTCTGCGAAGACAGTGATTGGTCGAGCCGTTCAGCTACTAGAACAAAGGGAAGTGTGTGTGTGTGTGTGTGTGTGTGTGTGTGTGTGTGTGTGTTTCTGCAACGTTCAACTACATTTTCAGTTGTTACAACTGAGGTCCTTATTTCTGGGGTCCAGCTACCACTGAGCTAAACCTTTCTGAAAATTCAGAAGTGGATGAAGTGTTTTGAGTTTAACTCTTTAAACCTCCTGGGAAAGCCGATATTTATAGCAGTGGCCTGGGCTTAAGTGCAAAAACCCTACACAGCAACAATTTATGCACACACTATTGTTTTCTGATTAGATTTTTCTCAAGCGACTGAATTCACCCGGCATATATACTTGGGTTGCGACACCGACACTGCATTCAAATGACTCTATACAAAAGAGGTTTTAAAAAAAGGACGAGTATACGGCAAATATCAAAAGTCCACGCTTCTCCAAAAATCCGTTTTTTTGGGATGTAAAACAATATGACAGCAGAAATCACTGACAATTTTTTTTAATGCAACATATATCATGTCCAATTCAACCGAAAAATGCTTTATTCCGGGATAAAACTCAGACTAAAAAATACACTGCTTGTCCAGGTGCGCAGACCCTTAAACCAAAACACAGCCACCGTAAATTACACCCGATTTGTTTACACCAAAAAAGGTTTCACTGGAAAATTCTGCTAGTGTGAATCCTCAAGCTAAAGCTGTTATTTTCAGCACAGATACAGAGAATCAAAAATGTGCAATTCCATAAAGGTACCAGTCAGGACAAGAATGCGAAAAAAGAAAAACCCAAAAAGAATGACAAATGCACTAGGTCTGATGAAGACTTTAGAAAATATGCTGCTTGCATTTCTCCAAAGTTAGTTGTGTGTTTTGAAACTGGCCAGGGACCGGGTCAGCAACACCAGTCACGCTACAGGAACTTTTAGTAAATATCTGTTGTGCTTTAGGGAACTAAGAAGATGGGTTGCAAGCCAGAACAGAGAAAAACATCCAAGTCTGGATGAAATCTCCCAAAATCTACTGGGATTTTGTCTGCCAGACCGACTGAGTCTTGTAAAACATTTCTGGGCCACAACTCCATTTTGGCAAAATACCCCAAATCTGTACAAGACCAAAACATCACTGTGCCAACAGTGAACCATGGTGCCTCAGACTCTGGTTCACCTTCCTTCTGACTGGATTTGTCAAGGCATAAGAAATGTTGAACAGTTAAAAATACCACTCAGCCTTGAGCCAAAGCCTTCCAACATCTGCCTGAAGATAAAATATCACTGATCTAAATGACCAAAACAATGACTTCACCACAAGAAAACATGTTTTTGAATAACCTAGACAGCATCGAAACTAAATCAGACAAAAAAAAAATAAAATAAAAAATCTTAAGGGGAACCTGAGGAGGGCTGTGGAAAAGAACTTCTCAAAGAATCTTATGGAAGAGTTTTGCAAGGTGGAGGCAACTCTTGCTAAGTTAAAATGTGACCTGTTGAAAGACTCCTACCAAAGACGCATTGCTAAGCTGGGTCCAACTGATACGTCTGCAAAGGGCGCACACTTACTCAACCGTGCTTTCGCATCTTGGAGAACGCACCTGCGATTTAAAACATATGGGTTTGCTTTTACGTTGAACGGTACAAGACGTTTCTCACAACGGCAGTAAAACGTTCTGAAATAATTTATTATGGCCTATACATTTTTTTTCAGTCTGGCTATTACTTCACTGTTTCTTGTGCTAAGGGTATTAAGGTGACCAGTAAATTACAACAGAATATCGTTTCACTATGCGACACTTTGTACTGAACAATGCCAAGTTGCCACTCAGTAGCATTAAGTGGCAGGCAGTGAACATACCAGCTTTTTTGTTGGACGTTCATGAACATCCTTTCAGCTTGAGGTTTAATCTGAGAAAAACAGATTATTTACAACTCTGTTTTCATAATTGAATCATTTAGAGAGCAACATAAACTGAAGGACCGCATGTAGAGGTAAATATCCACAGTCCAGTTCATGTACAATAAGTTGGTACGCTCAGAGCTAATAAATAAACTATTCCCCGTCAGACATGGTCTGTACGCTGCCGCTGTCTTGTCCTTGGTCCTAGTAGAGGTAAAAACCTTAGGAGGATTGTTCAAAGGCGTGCGCTGCCCTCTGCTGTCAAACACTCACCACACTCCCTCCCCTTAATGCCTGCTCCAATATAAGTGCACATTAAATATGAAAAAAAGCTGACAGAGGAGCAGAGAATTGAGGTGGTTTCAGTTGTTTGGGTTGCAGTTCAAGTTACCGCAGCTCTGATTGATGATGCCTCTTGGTTAAGGTACTGGGTGGGTAACCTTAATAGAGCCCTGCCAAGGTATCAATACCCCTTAAAATGTTTTTTATAGCCAAAACAAATCAGTCAATCTCTATGTGCAAGAAAAAGGATGGATAGTTTATTTTTTTACATATCCTAAATTGTGAGTTGTGCATTTGTGTTCAATCACCTTGAATTACTACTTCATAGAAACAGATTTTACTGCCGTTACGTCTGCAAGTCTTTCGGGATTCAACTCTACCAGCTTTGCACATGTGGAGAGAATTACCATGCCTGTTTTTCTTTGCAAAACAGCTCGACATTAATCATGTCACCGAAGAAACACAAAATCTCACCAAGTGTTTTTGTCTAGGTCCTCGTAGAAATATTTTTGTACGCTTGAAATAAAACAAACTTCTACATCTTGCTAAACAGTTAGTTTTGTCTCAAGTAAAGTAGTTGTGTTTTTTCCCCCCCTTATAACGAGCCATTTTCCCATAAGTGAAAAAACAGTTTTTATAATTTAACCTTGCTCAGGTGATCAGGTGATTTCTGAAGGTACAAATAGTTACATTACATTATGTGTAGAGGTATTAGAGACAAGGGGTCTGAATACAAATGCACACTATGCTTTTCAGATTAAAAAAAATAAGAAGAAGAAGAAAAAAAAAGCCGTGTGTCATTTTATTTCCACTTCACGATTATGGACTAATTTTGAGGCATTGATGCCTGGGGTTGTAACATGAGAAAATGTAAAAAAAAGTTTAAGAGATTTCAATATTTTTGCAAAGCACTACCCCTCATAATGTCAGGAAACAACCAAGTTAATTGAAATAAGGGGCTTGACCCCCCAACATCAGATGAATGGTACATTTTGCAAAAGACTTAAAATTTTCAGCTAGTGACTTCTTGCATGGGAGGAGAATTTAAAATCAAAGTATTTTCGATGAAGGCTGCGGCAGGAGAAGAGCTTAAGCATTTCTTTCATCTGTGACAGCCCACTAAACTCACACCCCACATAAAACTCAAGACAAATTCATGGAATTTTAAAAAGTTCAGTATATTGATGACGACCTTATTTTAAGAGACTGGATTTTGGAAGAAACCTGTGTTGATGTTTGTCATGGATCTCTTTGTTAAACAGCTTGCTTGTTTCAACACCAGCTGAGAGACTTATGCGGCCAAACTAGAGGAAGAGCAGAGTGGGAGGAAAAGAACCTGGACTAAAGAACAATGCAGAAACTAAAATATAAAGATGGTGAATCAGAAAGAAAAAAACCTATCCCTAAAGTGAACAGTAAAAAGTACATCTTAAACCAAAACAGAAAAAAAAAAAAAAAATCTACTATTATTTTAATTTAGTTACTGTAATATGAGTGCCAAAGCTTTTCCCAGAAGGGGATAAGTTAGGGGTCTAAAGCTGAAGCTGCGTTCAAGAAAGAAACCCCATGTTGAGTAATGTCAAAAAGGGGACAACCACGGGCGAGGCTGCAGGGACAGATCTGGGAATTCATGTCTCTATGATAAAAGAGCCGCATGGAGACGAGACCTAATCAGACTTGTCTCCGTCCTCCTCACGGTGGCTGTCCACGCCGTCGCGAGAAGCCTTCTCCTCCTTGGCCAGCTGGGCCTGGGAGGCCAGCAGAGAAGACAGCGAGAAGAGACCGGAGGAAGTGGTGACGGCTGGCAGCGTTGGCTGGCTCAGGCCCAGAGGCAGCGGGGTCATGGGCAAGGCCAGGCCCTGGAGCTGGGACAGCTGGTGAGCCTGGAGCTGCTGCTACAAGGAACACAAGCAGGTGGGTGAGAGCCAACACAAATAAACAGAAACAAGCAGGTTATGAAAAACAAATGATGCAGAAGCTCAATGAAGGCCCTGCTACGTGTCTCAAGGTAAAAGTGCTCATATTTTAGGATTCAGCTGCATAACCTGTGGATAACCGAGGCAGCTTTTAATAAAGTCAAACGGAATCACGGCTAAAAACACAGAACAAGTGCAGCAGAACACAAAGGAACGGCACAATTAACATAGTTTTATTTATAGAAATACTTCCAAGCCTGTGTATTTCCATTAGTCTGCAGAGACAGGCACCGTGAGACACATTCAGTGTGCTCATTCTCATGAGTCGCCTTTAAACTTCACACACCACGCTGCACTTTCAGCTACTGATGGTGAGAACTACATTCAAAAAGGACAAAATGAAATATTTCAATCACAGACAGGCCTGAGCACAGGTTAATCTTAACCAGAGGAATTAAAGATTATAATAAAATAAGGTAGCTTCCATTTAGTGGCATACGACTGCTGTGTACAGTGATGCATCAGTAAATCCATCCTGTGACATAAGAAAGTAGCATGGATGCATATTAGGAACAAATGTGATATTCTGAGAATTAGAATAAAAAAAATATATATATATATATATATATATATATATATATATATATATATATATATATATATTATAAAACTGATGCTATCCCTTGATCTCATCTACCTCCACAAAGATGTGAAAATCAGCCACTGTCCTCCTACTTCCCCCTTTTGCAATCAGTGATGGGCAGAAAACTGCAGTTTGTGCAAGATTTTCTGCTCTGTGTTTATCATTTCCATCACAACAACGTTTGATTGAAAAAGTTGCTTGCGGACGATATCTGTGGTTTTGGGATTGAAACAACTTAATTGCAGTTTCTTAATGACCTGACTACCACTACTCTCTCTGTACCTTATAAAACTGTTTATGCTGCGTTAATCAACTGCCTACAGATTCATTACAGGCATAAAGAGTCTCAATCATAATTATCTAGCATTTAATGCAGAACAGTGAGGCTTTTCACCTCATCCATATTATGTTACTGTGATAATCTGTGATAACCCTATTATGCACAAGTCTTATGCTGACATGCAGAATATGGTCCACAAATTTCAACATTCTTGCTAGACAGATCCCAGGTCAGAGCTTTGTTGTTATCCAACATCTGCATTTGAAGCATGACGCACTAAAACAAAAAAATTGATCTCCACCAAGAATGTTCAATCTCTACCTGCAAGCAGTGGTGATTTTGACAGAACATTTTTATTTAGTGCTCGACATCGTCTTCTTCAAAAGGTGATTTCATTTCCCTCAAAAAAATGTCATTATAGGTGAGCCAACAATCTTATTTTTCTGGAGAATTTAGATGTAAAATTGTTTTCAATCAACCAAGTAGTTGTTTCTGATAGGAAAGCAGACATCTTTCAAAAATATTTCAATTTTGAAAAATAAGAAAACCTTTTTTTTTAAATAAACTTTTCGATGTTTTCATGTTTTCACTGGTATTTTGATCATTTATCTTTAGCAATGAGCTTTAGTAATATAAGGTCTCCTTGCCATTACCCTCATATTTAGCTCCCTGACAGTAAAGTCAAGGTTCTGTCTGGGCCACTACAAAAGGTTAATATCAATTTTATTTTTAAATCAAAAGATGACTTTAAATTGAAATCTGCCAGGGTTGTGGATAACTTGGAATTAAATGCATTCTTATTCTTAGCGAGTTTTTACTTGGTTTTTGTTTGGTTCTCCCAAGGAGAAAAAAAAAAAAAAATCCATGAAGAAAATTTTACAAAAACAACCTTATGGCAGCCGACCAACACTTGAGTCTCAGTTCCCTTTTGAGAATGCAACCACTATCCATGAAGTATAAAAGGCTCAGGAGCGCGAGCATTTATCATCAGGCTGCTGTGATGAGAGGAGCATAAGTGCTTTTTAAGTGTGTAAAAAAAAAAAAAAATAGAAGTACAACAATATGATAATCAAGGACATCAAACAATAGAACTGATCGTCCAGATTATTGTTTGCATTTTTTCTAACCAATATCACACTCCTGGGTGGGGCTGAGCGAAGTCCTGGAGTATCTTACCCTGATGATGGAGTTCATCTCTGGAGGGGTGACCTGCTTGGCCCGCTCTATGGCTGCCAGGACCTGCTGCTGGTGCTGCAGACGGAGTTTGTGTTGATGCGGTGTGGAGGAGGCGTGGAGGAGCGGAGCAGAGAAAGTGAGACGGACAATAACAGATAGAGAGAAACAAGGGGAGGCCAGTTTAGGGGGAGAGAAAGGTTAAGAGGTTAGATCAATATCAACAGTCCCAACAGACTCCCCGACAATCCTCCCCGGTGATGCACCTCCCCCTCTGGACATTTAGCTATTCATTCAATCATATATACACACACATTCACAAAAAGCCTAGTGTGACACTGGTGAATGAATGGCTGACTGGTGTGCTATAATAGGTGGAGGTCAACCCCCAGATAAGAGCATGGCTTATCTGAATCACACAGCCATTTATTACACTGACACACACACATGCACACACACACACACACACACACACACACACACACACACAAAAGGAAGAGTGGGAAGAAAAGGGGGAGAAAGGGGTAGACTACGGAAGAATTGAGGGAAGCCAAGAATTGAAAGAGGAGGTCAAAAATAAAGTGGGGGGAGGAGAGAAGTGGGAGGCAGGTTACAGATTAAAAATGGCAGAGGAGAGCTGAGGTGAGGAGGCTGGGGCGGGGTAAGGGAGAGTGAGTTGGAAGTGAACACGGGAAGCCAAAGATGATGAATGACAGGAGGAGAGGAGTGGGATGCCGAGTGAAGGGTCATGGAGGTGGGGAGGTAATGAGGTGGGAATGAGGGTGATCTCATTCCAGGATGTAAGGAATATTGCTGCGGGTCAGGGGGTTGGTGATGACTTTGTATCCGTGTGTCGGTGTGTGTGTATGTGTGAGATGCGCCGCTTACCTCCTGAGACAGGTAGGGGAGGACTTGTGCGCAGATCCCGTTCAGTCTCTTCACTATTTCAGCCTGTTGGTTAAAAGGACAACGGTCCAATTATTCTGTTAATCAGTTATTCTGTCTGCTAAATATTTAAATAAGTTGTCATTTATTTACAGAAGCAATAAAATTCAAAAAAACAATGACATGCACGTTCACCAAAAGATCATAATGCATCATATAATGTTCCAATACTGGAAACTGTCGACACAATCAGACTGAAATCTCATTAAGGAGACGGATACTGAAAAGGTTCAAATAATCTCGCTAAACAAGAGGATTGTGGAGGTCTTCAAAAATCTAAATTAATATAAAACTTTAAACAAATCGATATATGGTGGGATCTAGAAGCTTATAAAAAGTTCAACCCAGTAAATTTGTCTTATGGTTTCCCCCTCATTGCTGAGTGCAGGGTAAATGTGCGAGTCCTCTGTGCATCTATTCATGCAGGTGCGACCAATTAGAGTGTCTAATTATGACTATTATTAAAGACTGTGTGGGTGAATGCAAGCTGAGGTTGAAGGATAGCTTACCAACTGTCCTATTAGAAAGGCTGCTTTGGTCTGTTACCAGAGTTTACATAAACGGGATTGTGACATCATGGTAGAGGCGCACACGTAAATAACCCTGAAACATGATTTGACCTTTGGACAGTCTCTGGTTCAGTTTCTGTTGGTTGTTCATGCTTGTTTTCCAGCATCGTCATGACAGAAGGCAGGTTTTTGGTTCCTTACAGGAAGTAGCTCTACTTTGGTTAGAAGTAAAATGTAAATCAATGTAAAAATCCAAACTAAAGGCTGATCAGCTGAAGAAAAGCAGGCAAAACTAGAAAAAGAACCAAAATAATAGAGAACATTAGGTTCAAAGGAAAAACAACTAAGCAGACTGGTTGCAAGTACCAATGGCATTGTTACAAACCTCCAAGTAACAATGCCATTGGATTTTGAGTTTTAATTTTTAATCAATAAAGACCTCTTACTTTCTAAACACATTTAGTATTTGTCACAGTAGAGTCTGCTGGATTAAGATTTGTCTTGAATTACAATTACATTCTTTCCTGTCAGTGATATTATTTATGATCAGCTGGAAATCTCAGACTGAAATCTCAATGTTCTGTACAGTTTATGAATACCTCCAACTCGTCAGGCAATTAGCTGAATTAATTCAGTTTCCGCGCCATGCCTAAGTCTTCATTAGTAAAGACAAAGCATTTACATAGCATTAAGTTAAATAGATCATCATAGGCTCATTGAGAATTTTACACGTCCAATGTAAGTCCAAAGAATCTGCAGTACCCAAGCTGCAGTATCAGATGTATAGGCGACAACTGAATGACATTTACATAATTATATATATGCTTTACAATGCAAATACTCAAAAGTGTGATGCAATAATAAAAAGATAAATGTAACACAAAGGATTGGTCGACTACTGAAGGAACAAAGAGGAGAGTGGCAGTAATTCTACTTTAGCTCAGCCAAATCCTTTAACATCTAGCCAAAGCAAAAACATTCTAGCACTATTAGAAGTTGTATCAGTTATTAAGTCGATATTAGATAACTGATTCCTTCAAAACAGAGGAATGGCAAATACACATTTACTAAAGAGAACAAATGTTAAAGTATAAACTAATATATGGTGTCGATTATTAATAATTTTAATAAAAATGGACATTTCTAATGAACCTACAAAACTGCTAGTATGAATAAAGTCCTTAAACATGCTAAACAAGAAAGTATAGGAATGCAAAAGAAGATTAAGTGAATTGTTCTTTGCTTCCCGATTAAACACCTTATGTCAAAACAATAAGCAAACCCTAAAAAAAAACAAAAAAAACCTGAACATAAAACAACAATCCAAATGTGAAACTTTTCTGAAATATTGACCAAATAACCGATTACTTGGTTGTAGATCAACTTCGGATTTGTTTGGGTCACTCTGTGTGTTTGGTCGAAAAGTAAAACACAAAATACAAGCAGCGCAATGACTTGATCTCCTGATTAAATGTAAACTGCCTTTTGAGAAAAAAAAACAAAACACACTCACACACTCATTAGTATGGGAAACATCTGATATGACCTTCCCAAACATGGAAAAATATCTCCAGTATCTCATATCTATTAATACAGCAGACATTTCACTCCCTCCCCCATTCACCTCATTAATTATATCACATGTGCTCAACATTCCTCGCCCAGGAATTGTGGATATGTGGGCAATTAAGACACGTGAACGCAAAACAACAGTCACAGATGCGGGCGCACAGATTTTTTTTTTTTTTTACCATGTGCACATTCCCCTTCTTTCTTACATGCAGGTCTGTTATCACATTTAGTTGGTAATCACCCAATCCGTCTGAGATATGCAAAGCAGCAGTAATTGTGTTAGAGTTTAATTCATAGAGCGATGAGGAGAGAGAGGGGGCCTCCTAACAATCATTAGGCATGCAGAGCGCAGCTCCCCATCAAGCGCTCGATTCCTATCCTGCTCGTCATTACACGTACAATCTCCCTGACATCTCTAAAATGTCTCTGCGGGACTCGCTCTGTGCCATCTATGGAGCTTCCTCTTTTCTGTGCCCTTTGTGCTATCTTGGTTTTATTTTCCTGCCAACCTTCTGTTTTTCTTTGATCCAACTTGCTATCATCTCTATTCCCAGTGGGTCTCTCCTTCAGATATTTCTTTATAAATGCTACTTTTTATTGAATTGTGTCTTTCTTGCTTTCCCTAGGCACTATTGGAGGACTTAATTACTAAAAAACACAAAAACAAACTATGCGCCTTACTCAAAAAAACTGAATATACAAAGCATGAAAGATTTGCTGTGCATAGTTGAAAGTGGTTGGATCTGCTTCTGCTGATCGCTGTGCTTTTAGTCATCCTGATTGATTTCATCTTTTGTGATATTGAACTTGAAGAAGAGTGAAAAATATGCTCGAGTTGATTTAAAATGTGTTTCAAGGAAGTGTGGAAGACAACCCGGACAACTGTAACACTACACAGACTTCCTCTGCGTTCTGGTTTTGTCTTCGGACGACCTTCAGTATTTGAACCATGTGGGACTATTTCCTGCCAGATGGAAGCGTATTCATGACTCATTATAAATTTTTTTTTTTAGAAAAATTCTCAGCTATTATAAATACCATAGCTAAATTTAAAACAGATGCATGTCAAATAGTTTACATAAAGATTTTAAAATTTACTGCATTTCATGAGGCATTACTAGACTTTTCTGATCTGAATATTGTAAAGACACTTTCCTTTCTCAACATGCTTTGATATTTACAATCATACAATGCCTTCCAGAAGGATCCAACTAAATCTTTTAATTTACATTTTCTAACCAACCTTTCAAAGACTAAGTTGGGGGTTTTAAACATGTATAATACACTCAATTTAATAAAAATTGTTTTATCATTTTAGTTCAGTTTGTAAAGTATTTTAAGAGGAGAAGCCGAAAAACTGATTTCTCCTTTCCCCAGTTCAGTCCACACTTTGGAGCAATCAAATACAACTAAAGACATATCTGTCTCGGACGTTTGATGCACGGAATAAAGTAGTCAATCAAATGAGTATCAGAAAAAAATAGCTATATCTTTATTTATTTCTACCAAAGTCTCGGTTTCATTTCTAATTCAGTCTAGCTTTTTCTCTCTCAGAGAAAATGAAAATGTTCAGAGAGACGAGAGCGAAAAAAAAGCAAAAAGAGTGGAGAGGCATATTCTGAATTGAGAAGTGATCGAGAGGGCGCAACTGCGGGCAACTCACAATGTGTGAGAAAGAAAGAAAAAGAGGGAAATAGAGATGGCGGTGGAGAGAGGAAAACGAGGAGGAGATGGAGAGGGGAGACTGGCTCTGCACAATAGGCCCAGACATGAATGCTCCTCGACACTCGTTTCCACACATCCCCTTCAATTTCAACGCTCTAATGGAACTAGCCATTCGCTGCACCCACTCACACTGGGCACAAAGGAGCTATGCACACACACAGACGCGCACACACACACAGGGGCACAGGACCACAATAGCACGCAGTTATTCCTGAACACGTGCCAGAAATACACACATAAATTGAGGCACCGATGAAAGAGGGCACACTTTCTCACACACACACGCACACACACATCAACTTGTACTTGCAGTCTCAACCCACACACTGACTTTTACTATTTTTTTTTATTTTGGATAGCTAATACAAAAGTACAAGAACAAATATACAATGCCACATGCACAAAAAAACTGATGGGAGCATGCACAAACACACAAGAAACGCTCCACCCATCTTGTGTTAGTGAATTTTAACCAAGTACACGCATACACACAGTTTTGAGTGCGTGCGTGCGTGTTTGTGCATGTGACCAGCATGCATCACAGTGGCCGTCTTGGGCTTCCAGCATCTGAGAGTGTGTGGGTGCATAAATGTGAAGCTCTTTAAATCATGGAAGCTGCTACTTTCTCTGTGTGTGCGAGTCCATTTGTCAAAGCGTGCTGGCTTCTGCCAATAAGCTTGTCAGTGTGCACCATCAGTCATAGGGATTGAGTGTGTTTGTGTGTGTGAAAGCTGGAGACGAGGTCACCGATAAGGCCTAGCCCTTCTGAGGCCAATCGCTCTCTCCCACCTACAGGCTGAGCATAAATTACTCCTCCAGTTTGAGCCAAATAAACCGATGCGTAAACATAATCCTCTCCTCCCTTTCAGCCTAAATCAAGCACCAACTACAGTTCTAAAGGCGTCCACCAAGCTAATATTTCTGCAGAAAATGATTTTGATAGTGGAGAAATGCCATGACTCCCAGCTTACTGATTTCTATTGATGCTTGTTGTTCCAATTAGTTTGCTTCAGGTGTTTTAAAGGAAAAAAACAAAACATGTAAATAGTAACTCCAGCATTTTTTGCAGTAAATTAAATGGATTTGGAAAAATGGAGGCATCCTGGTACAAAACATATACATAACGTATCTCATGCAGGTAACATATTTCACAAAGTAACGGCAACATCTATAATGCAAAAGCCGATATAGATTTTGAATAACCATACCTGTTTGTGCATCTCGATATTCAGCCCGTAGGACATCTCGTAGTACTACAGAGAAAGCAAAAAATAAAGACAGCTTTAAAAATAAACAGGCACTTAAAGAAAATCAGGTAATCTTTGCACATGAAATCAAACTTCAGTGACTGCTTGTTGCAGATCAAGTTGTTGTAAGTTTGGATTCCAAATGTACAATACATTTGTTAAAGTCTACTGTTCTAAGTTCTCTGAAAGCTATGCTTTTAAATTCCTGCAGTTCAATAATTACGATCCTATTATTTACAATAACTGCTCAGACAAGTTGGAATGGTTGGAAGAACACTTGAATAGAAAGAAAAAGGATTATAGTCCAGAACAATTTTGAAATTGCACATGCATGTAACTGTTAAGAAACTTTCAGGAAGGCTATTCAAAACAATTGATTAATCATAAGAAATTGTAGCAGCTAGTAGTAACTTCAGTGAGACTATTATTATAGCAATTTAGTAGCCAGCGACATTATTCTGAAGTAAGTTTGTCCCACTCCTCACTGTCCTCCATGTACAGCCGTTTCAAACCACTTCATAGCATCTCAAGAGGATAAAGAGCTACACTTTAATTCAGCCAAGAGCTGAATCATTTCTTAATTCTTAGCCAGTCTGTGGATTTCCTGGTATGTTCTTACTTTTCTTTCAGGTTGCAGGTTCTGGTTCTATTCAGATTTTTCTGAATGCACACTGACACACAATTGTGATGGATTTTAGGATGTTGAGCTGGGTTGCTACAACTTCAGCAAAGCAGCTTCATCCGGGACTCTTTCAGCACTTTTGCTTCACAATTGGTAGAAGGTAATTTTCTTTGAATAATTTACTAAAATGTTGTCTGTTCTGATGTTCAAATAATTACATTTTAGTGCAACTTATCCCACATGTCCTGCTCTTTGTCCCTATTCTAACAAGATTCAATTGGGCCTTCATGTTTTCCTTAAAGAGCAAAGATCTTCTCTTGCACACCTCAAAAACAGTAGAGAGTCTTTTCACATCATCTGTAGCAAGAGCCTGACTGGAGGCATTTCTTAGCATCTTGCAGTCTGCTTTCAGGGTCAACTTGCCTAAATGGCCAGACGAACTTGTTTGTAGTTTCTTAGACTGTCCTCCATTTGGAGACAGTTTTCCACACAGAGGCATGACTAACTTTAAATTGTATTGTAACCTTTTTAAATTTCTTGCCGGACTCAAACCATCACAACATTCTTGCTGGAGGCAGACAACTCTTTTGATCTCACCATGATGTTCACACTTACTTCAAATCTCATTCACAATAATGTGCAACAATGTTCTTATCTTTGACAATTGGTGTGATGCACCTGTGGGCAATTAGGCATTTACATGGTAATAAATGTAGGGGTGTCATAATTTATCTCTTGGCAGAAGGGTCTTTTCATCAATTTTATTGTGTTTATTCTGTCCAAATATGTTAAAACACACCAATTTTCATAAAGTTTCATTGCTTTTTGAGGATGTACTGGACAAGACCTTGGAATCAGTCAATGCCCGTTCCGAAATGGCTGGTTGATAGATGGGACAAAAAGTAGACGGAGGCATCATTAGTTTAAAGCGAATATATAATTTTAGAGTCAATATCTGACCAAGGGCTGTTTCACCACAAAGAATGCTGAACTCAAGACATGTTTGAAATGTTAATGTTCCATATCAAAGAATTGGATGCTACAAACATATTTAAACAAGAGAAATAAAGGAACAAAGAAAGAAAAGGAGACGGCAGAAAAAGAGCCTCCTTTGTGTGAACGTGTGTATGTGCGTTCCCTGTTAATGAGAGGGCCACCTTCCAGGCGTCAACCCTGTTAATCACCCACTCTGTCTGCAGGGGTCTGCTTCTGTCACTGGAAAACAAACAACACACTTCCCTGACTCACGCAGACACACCCATTCACACACACACACACACACTGATGTACCTGAATTGCTCTTTCACACATGCACCAATGTTTTCAGTGCAATCTCATGCTGACAGGGTCTTGTGCACGAATGCAAGAGTGCACACACACAAACACACACACACACACACACACACACACACACACACACACACACACACACACACACACACTAATCCTTATAAACAGAAACACGCACACACACTGTATTCTGCGTAGCTGCCCACGCGGAAGCTCCCTAAAGTAATTACAGCACTGGGGAAATGGAGGTGCTGCCACTGGCCGGGGGAGTGGGGCAACCTGATATGCTATTAGAGCAGAAGAGGGGAGGTGGTTGTGGGGATACAAGAACGGGCCTGCCACTGATGGATTGGAAGTGTGTTTGTGTGCGTGTGCGTGCATGTGTGGGGTTCTGAAATACTCCATTTACAGTTTAATTTTACAGAAACATTTTGAGCAACAAATAAGAGCGTTGGCCATAACTCGAGATACATACAACCATACACAGTCCTGCAAAGGTTGTTCATTTGTGCCATAAATACATTTTTTCTTCAGACTGCAAAGCTGCTGATGGGCGTTAGAACCTGTGGAAACACTGCATACCACTGGATGGCTTTTTGTGCCATAGAATATAATTGTGAGATAATTAGAGCTCAGCTTTTCATTGTTCATAATCACCCCATTGTTTTCTCTGCCATTAATCATTCATTCTAAAAGTTGATAGATTACCACACTGCAGCTAGAAGTACCCCACCAAGCTAAACTTGTGTTCAAATATGTCGCTGTAATATATTTATTATGAGCTTGTTTTTATTCCAAGGGACCTGGATCCACTTTTGCCAAGCTGTTACATGGTACTATTCAAACTAAAAAAAAATAATAACTGCAAAAATTCAGTCATCTTCTTTGATCTGCTTACACAAATAAATTGTTAACATGTTTGTGCAGAATCCCCTCTGATTCATAACAAGAGGCAGCTGCAAGTTTTATTTCATCCCACAGAGCACCACAAACATATAAGTGCAAAAACCGAACATTGATGAAAAAAAACTATTTTTCCTCCAATTACAACACTGGGTGTGTGCAATGTCTGATGATATCTACACAGCCTTGTGTAGATATCATCAGCCTGAAGGCCAGGAAGCATTCAGCAGAACATTTTCCTGACCATTAAAATAGAAAGTTGGGTAATTGGGTAAAGCCCTCTAAATGCTTGAAATATTTAACCATGATAAATTACCTAAAGTTATGAATCATACAAAGTGCAACAGAAAATGCCATTTAAAAACACTACAAATATATCTTCCATACCTTTATTTTTGAATTTAAGAATTATTGCTAATTTTCAAAGCTACATGTTCTGTTCAAAAGGTCAATGATGAGTGTGTGTAATGAACTATGTGCCTGAAAGAGGCGCACAGCAATTGCGTCTGCATTTTGTGTCTCTCTGTTGGCCTGCTGATGATGGAGAGAGCAGCGCGGCAGCACAGATTAGATGAGATTAAAGGTAGTCAGAGGATCAATTAGAGGCAAAACATCAGACGGCAACACAGCTATGGCTAGCAACAATGAGATTAGCCCCAACGTGGAGCAGAGAGCAAGCAAGCACATCTTTGCGTGCAAACGTGTGCGCAGAAAGACGAAGGCAGGAGACGGACTCAGTGGAAATGAAAGGAGTTGGAAACAACTTGCCCAGAAATACAAACACATTTTAATCTGAACCTTAAACAGTTGATTATTTCACAACAATCCCATCTGCTAGGGACTGTGTTTTTCACCATAAGGACTGACATAGGTAGAGCTAAAAAATAAAAAAAAAATGGGTGTGAAAAGTAAATTTTAAAACAAAATATAAGCTGTGACTGCAAAAATGTGGGTAAAGGTTTTGTACTTAAATGGTCAAAAGCCATCAGACGTTGCCAAAGCAGGAAGACTAAGTGAACCAGACTGACCAATTGACAAAACTCAATAATCAAAGTCTACTTGGACTTCTACCAGGATGTTTGTAACGCAATTTCACTGAGAAATGTTGACTGTTACGGCTCCAAATGAATTGGGGAAGAAAGCTTGCATTCACTCTGCTCCTTCTTTATGGTACTTGTTTGACTGAACTCATCTAGTTTAATGTTTTTGAATCCAACCTAAAAGTTTTTGAGCCCGATTCCACATCCTGTACCTGTTTTCTATAGCTTGACGTTTTCTTTTACCGTTTATTTTTCTGCATTATTTGTTGCTGCTTCTTAGCTAGGATTCACTTGAGTTTTTTTTTTTGTTGTTGTTTTTTTTTATCCTGGAGGGCTAAATGTTTTTTTTACCCTGATAAATCAAAGGTTAAATAAAAATTAAATAAAAAATACTTATGCTTAGGTTAACTTACCATAATATAATGGCGCTGCATCTCTGACTTCTCACTCGCTAACTTGTCACATTCAAGCTTCAAACTGGGAAAAGAGAGGGGGAGAGAGAGGGGAACAAAGTCAGCTTGTTATTCAGCTCGACAGTCGTTCTTCTGAAGTGCTGACACCAGGTGACTTTTCAAACCCCCTTCATCATCATTACCTATTTCACTTTCTTTCACCACTCTCATTACTTCCATCATCACTAAAACCTCCTCCTTCATTTTCATCATTACCACGCATTTTCATCATCTCCTTCACCCAAATAATCTGGATCATCTTTGCCACTCTCATCATCATCATCCTCCCCTTCAGAAGTCAGTGGCAGCATTTCACTATGGATGACAGGTGCTGATTGGCAGGAAGGGGTTGAACTAGTTCTGATTTTCTGAGATAAACCCGTCTTCAACTCCAGGATCTAGCTCGGATAAAATACGTTTCCTTCTGCAGGGAAGAGGCAATGAAGTACGACGCCTCAGAGTGGTGTTATAGCATTCCCTGTAACCCGGACCCAGTGACAGCCATTAACTGCAATCATGTCAACGCTGTTGTCATATGAGGCGGCGTGACAAAGGGGAACACGTCAACAAGTCAGCCTCATTGTCAAATAAAAATGACAAAAACAGTCCCTACATGGTGTCTGACTGAAGCATCCAGTTAAAACCTGCCAGTCTCAGAGGGCATCATTTATTCCAAGTTATTGGTAAGGCTTAACCAAATATGCAGAGACATGGTGGAAAGGTTTAGATTCGAGATAAGTCTGCAGCGAGCTTGATGGTGTGTATATTTATGCTGGGATGTTCTTCTCAGCTGTCTACACGAATGACAGCTCGATTACAGAGAGCGCTGGCTGAGTCTGCATCATAAATAGTCTTAACTGGCAGACTGAACATCGTGTTGCACTCAGCCAATGATGTGCGATCATTCATGCACACGGCGCTGTGCTGCTCCTATAATAATCACACCAGCCTCTGTTATTCCAAATTTAGTCAACTGCACGGTCTTTTCTCAAAATCTGAATTTGTAATTAGGGATAGAAAATATTTAGAAGCAAACATGTTTGCCTAGCAATGTTGAAGTTCCAGCTCAACATTGTGCCTGAGCTTACTGTGCATTCATTTCTAAGAATTATTTTCCTTAGATTTTCTTTCTGAAAAAAAAAACAAAAAAACAACACAGACACCCTACCACTGTATAGTGGCATACATCAGGACACCACATTAAACCAGTTATGATGTACATGTCAGACGTAAAATCAGGAAAGGATGATCATTTAAAGTCAGAACACAGCTAACTGCACTGAATTACTGCAGTGTCATGAATTGTTTTATTTTATTACATATGTGGTTTGGCAGTTTAGTTAATTTCATTATTTAATCCTAATGATGTATAATAGCACTGTCTAATTCTTAAAATGTATTTTGTTAGATTTTCTTTTCTTTTGAATTACAAGGTTTGGGAAGTTGCCCGCTTTCTTTTTGGGCTAAAAGACAAGTATCTAATAAATATGATGGTAATTTCCCACATGAAGGTTTGCGATTGTATGTGCTATTAGGCACAGCTGAACCCAAAGCAGCTGAACCTAGAGGCTGCAGAGAACTGGTACCCATTGACAGCAGAGGAATTCAAATCTGCTTTGGTAAAGTGTGTTTACAAGCTCACTGCTTTTTAAGAGTTTAATCATTTGAAACGAAGCAAGAGAATAAAGTCATCACTGATAATCTTAGAATGATGGCAATTTTTACAACCCAAAAATTTGAAGGCCACATCTGATAAATAAAATGCTACAAAACTCCAGACTACCAAAACAATTCAAGGGTAGTTGAGGCATTTACTGGTGAATGTGAATAAAAAGTTGGCTCACGTCATAAATTAATGCTCATGTCATGGCAGACAATGTTAAGCCTAATAACACTGAAACGGGGTTTGGATCCACTCCTGCATTTAGTGTGAGTGATAATGATGTTCTTTTGCCTTTTGAAGTGTGCGAACAAGCAGTGTCCACTTTCCCAAAATGCTCCCTCTGACACCTACATAAAAATCTTTCTGCTATCCCCACTTATGCGCGCAGGCCGTATAACAAGTTGTCATGACAACTGGCGTCCTCTCTGCCAGCCTGCCATGGATTGGCTCTGTGCCTCCTCTGATTGCTGCTCAGCAGCCCCAGGGTCTGCACCGGCGTTGTCAAACGACACTTTGATGGAGTTTTATTGCCGCTTCTTCCGTCTCTAAATCGCTCCTGCTGTCATCTTTATTTTGATTTATGTATTCCCTGATCTATTTATGCACGTGAAATTGGGGAGGGGAGAGGCAGCAGGGGGGCAGGAAGAGTCGAAGGGGGTGGGGGGAGAGGAAAGAGAAAGACAACGACAGCTACAATGCTTCGTACTATACCCAAGGGAACGCCTGCGGTACATTTGCCTTTTAGTCTTCAGCAACAGACAAGCAAAGCGCAGCAGCGGAGCGCTACAAAGCTTCGTTTGTGGCTCCCAAGACCCCCCACCCCATCCCATCCCTGCTCCTGAGTCAATAGGCACTGTATGCATGTTCTGTATGCTGAGACAAAAGAGGCATTCTTTTAACTGCACCCTCACTCTCTGAAGAGGGTTAAACGGTGCTGCTCGCTGTTATGGGAATAACAAAAGCAAAGGCAAGGAAGAAGATACGAAGGGCGTTACTGCAGCTTCAGAATCCTTCTGCATAACAGGAGCGATCAGACCACAGCAGGGATTTTACACACAATACACTGGGCTTTCATGTGCCTTTTGAGTGTCTGTACCTGGGAGAGCCAAGTCTGTGGAAGGTTCTGGGAGGAGATGTACACAGGAACAAACCAACCTGCTCCGGAAGGAAGATGGGCTTCAAAGTCTCCTTTCCTTACAGAAAGTTGATTTTGATTTATTTTTTTTTCGTCTAACTGAGATGCAGACCCTGTGGCACAATCCTCTAAAGAACAGCTATCAAACGGATGGATGAAGGTCAGGACTTTGGAGGCATCTCATACCTCTGGAAATGTAGAAGTATTTCCAGAGCTATACTTCAGTAGCAAGGGGAAAACGGGTCTGATTGAGGTGCGAGTCAGAGAATAATGTTTAAGCAATTTAAGCTGCTTCTGGGTTTCCTACACTGTTATTAGACTTCTTGGCATAAAACTACATCTTAAACTACCACACAGGCAAGTTGAATTATATATATTAAGGGGACCAAACGTCCTCTTTCCCCTAAACATGTTTACTTTCCGCGTTCTGTCTGAAGCATCAGGAGTGCTTTCTTTGATTCATGAAAATGTCCCGGTTCATGGAATATGACAGCATTTACATGCAGTTGCCAAGTGGGTGTTTTTTAGTCATTCATTGACATAACGGACAGAGCAAGCTTTAATTTAGAACCTGTTTGAAAGCAAAGAGACACAATTTGTATTTTTATGTAATTTTGAATAAACTCAAGCATTAAGGAGTTAAGCATTTGCAAGAAAAAATGTAATCTCTAAGCATGGTGCTACTATCACCATGTTTTTTGAAGAATAGCTTTTTTATTACTCTGAGTCTGATCTGAAGACATTTGAAGATGGAGAAAGTCATGAGAAAATGAATGCGTGTATTACAATCACTTCTGCATCTTTCCACCTACAACACTGCAACACCCATGTAGATTAGCTCGATTTGGAGTCAGGTAAAGCTCAACACAATCACTTCACAAAATGAAAAAAAAATTTAAAAATTCTCTAATAAATCTAACCTCTGGCCAAGATGAGGTCATTACAGCAACAGGTCAACTGTAACATCGGTTTTAGTTTCATGTAGAAAAAAATACATTTGTAAGGCCAACATATCTGTTTTTGTGACTGAATGTATGTCAATGTGTTCACCTGTGATACTGTGCTTGAAGAAACTGGAACTCATCCTTGATCCTGTCACAGGAGTCAGAGGTCGTAAATTTCAGCTGCTGCGATGAGGCCTATCAAGACAGACAAACAAGAAAAATGTGAGATCAAAATGCAGGAAGCTGCTGCATGTCCTATGATGCACACGAGTCTAATCCACATACAGCCATGAACAGTGAAAGACGGATTTTAATGCACACCTATGTTGACATTTTTAATGATAAAGTTATTAGTTAATGGTTTGATGACAATGGCACTTTTCTGGTGCTATGACAAAAAGTCACCTCGATCATGTGAGGATTTGCAGCAGCTTATTGATTGACACTAAGAGTTAATCAAGCCCATAATTTAAGTCCTTTTGAGACAACAACAAGTAAACCTAAAGCAACTCATTCGGTTTTCACACTTTGTGATTTTAAAACAGTATGACAGCCTAAATATATTGCAGCTTATTTTTGGTCAATAAATACAAATAAACATTAAAATCTCACATAGTGAGTTACATCACCAGTCAATTACTCAATCTGGATGCAGGTTCTAACCCTTATTGTAATTCTGTTTTCACTACAACTCCCAGGAAGCAGTGCACATAGAGCACAGTCAGCATAGTGAAACAAAATCTCATTATTTGTCAATGAATTAGCATTATGGGACAAAAGTTCGGTGATAACATTTAACTGGCTGGTGTTTTATTTTGGGAGGTTAAAAGTTTTGAATAAGTTCAGAATAATTTCCACAGGTTTATTAGATAACCAGATAGGACAAAGCTTTCTTGTTGTTAAAATGAAAATATACTTGAGACTTTAATCAAATAATGAAGCCACTAAAACACAGTGACAACCGTAATCTGACCTTAACAAGCTAACCGGACACATCAAAACTTCCATTCCACGCAAAGCAAACTGTTGCCTTTTCACAATGTTTTCTGTGGTAAAGCAGGAAAACCTGTTCCATTATCTCTGAAGCCAATAATGCAGGGACTAAATTCAACAAACAGCTCGGCTATACGGGTCTGTCACGCAGGACCTGCGTCAACAAAAGACACTTGGCAACGGAAAGCTGCACCACACACACACTGTGCTGAATTAGTGCTCGTTTCAGGTGTGTGTGTCCAGCATTGCCATTTTCCCAGAGAGATGTACTGATGTGCAAGATATGACTTACCCCCTATGAGGGCTATTATATGAACATTTAAAATACCAAAGTCTTAATCTTTGAGTCTTGGTCCTAAGGTAACTGGGTCAAGTAGGTGGATGAAAACTGATAAGAGGAGAACAATAAAACAGCAGACAAATATTAAAGGATCAATACACATTACATTTGCAAACTGACAAATACAGACACATAGCCACACATAACCTAATGTTTGATGCTTTGGTGTAGATTGGATGTATGAATATTAATAGAGACAAATATGTGGAACTTTGTGTATGTATGCCCACTTACTACATTCTTGGTAAGGAATTTGACGCCCGTCTAATCTTTTTAAGAAACTGCTCAAGACACAACCTGACTTTCCAGGTGTGGTAACATTTGTCCTAAAAATATCACTAGCACTTTTTACAGTTTGGGTTGTCAAAATAACAAGAAAAAATAATATTTTGACAAAAGATGTACCAAACGATTGACAGTAGGGGTTGAAAACCAGCCACCAAGTCTGTCTTACCAAAGCAGAATTAAAAAAAAAAAAAAAAAGTCTGCAGACCACAGCTTCTCCGTCCAACTCTGAAACCAAATCTGATATCATCTGTAAAAGGTTACTTTGGGTTAAGCTTATGAAGGATGGTCCTTTCCACTTCAGAGGCAACCTGATGCGTATCACGTTTCATCTACCCTGTCAACACCTTTCCTTTACACTTTCAGTTTGGTACTTCTGATCGACTACATCCCTTTCCCTTAAGGGCAACAAGAGCAAAGGATATTTCTCCCCATTTGGGAATAGTGGTTTCCAGAAAGTGTAACCAGATCAAAGAAAGTTGTTGGCAATGGACAACATCTGGCAGCCTGGGGTAACGAGATAAATGTTCAACCTTCCACCTTAAAAAAAAAAAAAATACATTAAAAGTCTGCATCAAAAGAGTAACATTTTTATATATAAATTAAAAATGATAAACAACCTCAAAGACATCCGAATTTGGTAGGGAGCAAATTTATGTGCAAGACTAAGGAAGTACAGTTGATAGACCATCTTCCAACGGGATTATGCGCTCCATTTTTGTCCCTCCACATGGCAGAAGACGGCAAACTGAGTGAGCCTCTGTGTTCCACGAATGGAGCTCACCAAACAGGACAACCAGTTCGTCTTACCAGGCACAAGCAGAGTTAAATAAAACCCAGCATGAAGGTTAATTGCCTCCTTGCTTCCCTCCTAGATGAAGCCGCTAAACAAGCCATTGCTGCTATTAATTCTGTATTTTTTTCTTTAACGTAGAAAGTAGTGCTGGATCAGTGGTTCTGTGTTTCTCTCCTCAACTCATCTCTGAGTTCTCAAAACCCAGTTGGTCGTGGTAGATGACTGCACACCATCAGCAGGATATTGCTGGATGTACATAAATCTATGCTTGAGATTAGATTTGCTGTGAATTAAGTGGACAACAAAAGTCTTCAGACTGGTGCCCGAGTCTCATCTGGCCCAGTCTATGAAGAGCAATTTTGTAATGGATACAACACATGTCCATTATTTGTTGTATTATTTGTATTTTGGATTTTTTAAATATCTTCCAGTTCCAATATTAAATGTTTGTTAGAAATGTATGCTTAGTTATCTTTCAGAGGGCGTACTTCCATTTTTTTTCCATTAATTAGACAATATTACTTAAAAATAGTCCCAAAACAATATCATTTATCGCAATAACATTTGGCACAATTTATTATCCAGCAAAATGTATCATTATGACAGGCTTAATGACAAGCAGATTGGTGATTGGAAAGAAATGTAATCTCATAAACTACATATTGTTTATTATTCCATTTTGTGAGCCAGACGCACCACTACAAAACATATTTACTTAAAGTTGCTCAAATCTCTGGCTCCTAAATAGCACATCAAGAAGAAACGTGGTGAACAATGACTAAGAGCACTGGCTTTTACCTACATATGTCCAACTAATATTTTTTGTATACCAAGCTTACTTTGCCTTTTGCCACACAATGCTAACAATGTTTATTTTCTTCTCTTCTTCAGTGACGAAAACAAGGTGCTCCACAGGGGCCTGAGAGGGCACAACAGATGGATGCCCATAATGTTAATGAAATACTGCCGTAATATTGAGACACATGCCATCTGCTATGTCAGGAAAAAAAAAACAGGCTGCATGCTGCGTTAGTGAATATGCATCTGTGTAAAAAAAAAAAAGATAATTATGTGTGCAAAAGCTTTCTTTAGTGTTCCAAGGGGGAAAAAAAGCAGAAAGAAAAGAAAAAAACAATGTTGAAGTCATTGATGAGGTGTTTTCCAGGGACACATTTATGTGAGTTAACATCTGTTTGCATGCGTTTTAAGTTGCATGAATGGACGCAAGAGCAACAAATATTCAGTGCTATGAATCATACAGAAGGATATGAGATTTCCACCCCCCTCCCCCCCCACACACACACACATTCACACACTCCCTCATATGTAAAATCTGCAGGGCTCACACGCACATAAGAAAAGGCACACGCCTGGCACCTAAATGTAGGACGATCTCTAATTTGATTCCACCCTGCTCCTTTGAGACGTAATTAAAGCATTAAAAAGCTTTGTGGGCTGCTGAGGCAATTGAGACAGTCTTCGGCGAATAAATGGGATTCATCGTTTCAGGAAATTGCTGCTCCACCCCCCATCCCCCACCCCACCAACCCCTAAGCCCCACTCACCCCCACACACAGACATGCACACAGAGCCTTCCTGGCCTCATCATCTGGTTCAATCCATGTGAAATCTTCTGTGAACCATTATGTCTATTTTAAATAAGAATCAGACTAAGGCTGTTTCTGCTCTTAGATCAATCGGGAGTAAAAAGACTGGAAGGGATGGAGATTACAGGGGAGGGGGTCGGGTGGGGGGCTTTACGCACACACATACAGATCACACTACAATGATGAGACACATGAACAATAAATGAATACAGCAGGGCATTTAGACACACAAGCTGAGCACATACACAAATAAAAAGCGTAGACAGCCACACGGAATAACAGCAGGATCCATTGGAAAACATCTTCCTCAGTATAAATCCTGCCTGAGGGGTAGCTGCAGTGTGGGGATTGTATTTCCTGGAGCACTGCCTGACTGTTTACATCTCAGTCGATGTGTGTTTGTGTGTGGCACATGCGTGAATGTTTGTGCGCTTGGAGGGAGGGATGGAGCCTTGGCATTGTAATCGCTCACTAATGACTGGATGTTATCTCACTCCCACTCTTAAACGAATGCAGAATATCCGTAATGGCAAACAGTTCCTCCATGTTTCACTGCCAGGTTGTCTCTCTGTTCCATAGCAACAGTCTGGAGGATGCCATGTAAGCTTTCCGCCTCTTCTGTCTGTCACAGTTTCAAGAGAAATGAGTAAGAAAGAAAGTAAGTATAATGATTCTGGTAGAGCATTCCTTAGCAGTTTAGATTAAGACAGAGGACCTCAATTATTTCCTCACTTAAAAACAGGATTTTTAAATCTTGCATACACAAGCAAGGTCTTTGCAATATTCTTGAACTACGCTTTAAGTAGATTTAATTACATTCAACAAAAAATTAAAAAAAACACAGATCTACAAGTACTGATCGTTGAATAGGTGTGGGGTCCATTGTAGGATTTAAGAGTTTTGACAAGAATGGAACATAAACAATAAAAGCCAGTTTTTAAAAAGACTTTGGTAAAAATATTTATAATACTTGATATGTTTCTTACACTGACTGTATACAGATGTGGCAAGCATTTTTCTGAAAGGTGGCAAAAGGACAGCTGATGATTTCAGAGATAAAATTACATCTTAAAAAGATCGCCAAGAAAATACTTTACCAGAGTTAACTTATAAATGGAGATATGTAATGGTAAAAGGGGAAAATTTGGGGGTCCCAAAAGGAATAAAAGCAGTCACGAGTCTCTTTCACAGTGAGTCGAAAGCAAAACAATTGGTGGAAGTGCTTTGTAAAATACCCAGAAAGCACTCCTTCCCCAATGAGTGGTTAATGTTGTGTTGTTTTGCAGCTAAAACTGGTTAGCTGCTTCAGAGACCTCTCCAATACATTACGATACAGTATACAAACAAAGCACTATAATGCAATAAGTAGCCAATTTCTCATCAATACAGATTTCAAATGGAAATGTGACCGTGTGACACTCGTACATGCATGAATGAAACTCACAGAATGTGCTTTAACATTTCAGAAAAAGTCCACTGTTACAAGATTCACCAAGCCAGACGTTGAAATGATTAAGTCTTTTGCTATTACAGCAGCGCCAAACAAGATTGAATCCTCCGTCCAAGAATAGTTCCTACCAAACAATTCCATCTAAATATCCCGGATTAGTGTTTGGACTACAGCATATGAGCCCAGCGATCTGAGAGAGGGACAGAACTAACTGGCCCGTATCCAAGCTCATCCGGGCCAACTCCGTCTGAACCAACGGAGAGAGCCCAGCCACGCTAGCTGCTCAGGGTTTGCAAGAGAGGCTGAGGAATAGGATTGTGTCTTCAGCAGCTCTGGACAGGGGCTTTAGAGCACGGCGAGAGCGCCTAATCCTGTTTCGGCCAGGAATTTGATTTTGATTATTATCTCTCACAAACCAAGCAAAGGCTTACCCCCATTTCTGCAGCGTTATCCCAACAACACACATGCACGCACGCAAACACGCAGAAGCCTCCCTCCCCCTTGCAGTCTAGCAGATTTGACCTCGTTAAGACGCTTTAAAGGGGATTATTCTACTTTTATCACTTCAAGTGAAGTGCCCTTGCAAACACAGGATTGGCATGGCTAGCCTTCCCTCCCCTCCCGGCACAACTATCTTGACCCATGCACAAGGCCAGCCAAGCACTCAGCACAACACACACAAACATAGTATTTAAAAACGGTATGTTTTGCAAATACAGATGCACCTATGCACAAAAAAACATAAGAAAAAAAAAAAACACACACAAGGTGAGGGAGGGATGCTCATAAACACATACACGCCACAGGAACGAAGCGCAGAGATTTCAAAGCCAAGGGAAATAGGCAATTTGTCAAGAGTGGGGAAAGTGGTGAGGCTGACAGTACTGTGGTTTTGGGGACCATAGCTGAGATTAAAGGCAGGCTCACAGAGGGAGGGCTTTAAGATTACACCCACAACGCTTGTGCAGATGATTGATGCCCATTTGTGAAAAACCAAGGTTATTACTGAGAACAGGCAGCAAAAGAGCAAAGACAGGCAGGAAAAGATTAGTCCCAAAGTTAGCAACAAGCAAATAAACAACCAAAGCTGCGCCTGCATATGTTGGACAGCAGGGAGCTGCTGTTTCATCTTGCGACGCATCAGCACTACTGTTCTTCCTCTTACAATTAGTAAAGCTCCAAATTTTAGGCTCCAGTTTTAAGCACGACTGACTTAATAGTTTTCAAATAGCGGTACCAATTGATCATCCTTCAAAATGGGTATGACAGTGTGCTTAAACATAATCGAGTATACCAACCGGTTGTTTAAACCGTGTACTATTTAAAGTGTGGACATTCTTTTTGAAAACAGCATCATGAAATAACATTGCATCCTGATTGTAGGTGGTGTTTCAGTTGGGTTAATATAATATTCTTTTATACATGACCTCATTCCTTACAGGCACCAGAAGAAGCAGCTACCTCTCAGCTTGCAAGGTCTCGCGGTCTAGCAGGTCTTTTTGGCTTTGGAACGACGCAGCCAATCAAGCCACCTCCCGTCGAGCTGCTTTGTTACAGCCCATCACACCGGTCTCCACGGGAGAGGGGTTAACCCGTCCTCCCAGCAGCCTCTTTTCTTCCTACCTCCCACATTCCCCTTCAAGGAATCTTTTCCTGAATACTGATTCAGTTCCTCCGAGTTTCCTCCCACACAAAACACACAATCTGGTGGACTCCTAATTGCACAACATACATGCAAATGCATATCAATTCAATCAGTCAGCACCCCCCACCCCCCAAACAGTTTTAACCTAAGCATGGAAAGGCACTCTAGCTAAATGTGGATAGAAAATGAGGACACACAAAGATGCCAGGATGTCCGAAACCGTTCCCATTTTAAATGAATGAAAAAAAGAAAAATGATTAAAGTCCACTATGACACAGATCTAGACAGTCTTCATGAGAGAGACAGTAAGAGCTCAGTCTCCTTAATGCACCTATAGACTTAAAAGATGATAAACATGATACCAATCAGTGGAAATATGTTGGGGGTTTTTTTTTACATGTTTCTGTAGGAAAAATAAAATTAGGTTTTGTAGCAATTTGGCCTAAGATGTCAACTGTGTAAATTCAGTTCTACCATATGAAAAAAAAACAATCTTACTGCACATTTTGTACAGTAAAAACCAGCCTTTTCTACCTGTCAAATGTCAAAAATGTTTTAGTTAAGATTGAATCTTGAATTAAAAGCACTTTGGAAAAGCTGTGAGTATTAAAGGCCTTTAGGCTTGTGCCCTGAGGTGACGATACAAATCAAGTGAATTCACCCATTTTCAGTGGTGCACTTGAGGATGCAAGACAGGGCGCAGTCCCCCCAACAGAGGCGCATGTTTGCTAGCTACAAGGTCCCACAAACTAAAACTGACAACCGGTTGTTTGTCAGCAAAAAAAGAAATTTAATGTAATTAGCGTTTGTAAAGTTGCTGATGAAGTTAAATGTCCAACGTGAATTGTCCTCCAATTAGCTCAGAAAAACGTGTTTATCAAGTACTGTGATGTAACACAGCATGTACAGACCAGACCTACTCTGCTACAGCTTAAAATCTTTGTTGTTTGTGCCCCTTAGGGCATTGAAGATAGATGCTAAGTAGTGATGGGAAATCGTTTTATGGACCCGTGTGAGCAGCTGTAAATGGACGTGCAGCTGTGCCTCACAACCACTGATGATGTTCTTTAAACGTCAACAAAAAAAAAAAAGTATCACTTTCAAATCAAATAAGATATTTTTTCTTTAATAACAGAACATAAAAATAGTTAAACAGACCTCTTTCTATTTAAATTGTACATCTTCATCCACCAAATGAGCTCATTTTAGCTCTGCTAGCCATTTCATGTGCTAGTAAGCATCAGATTCTCATTTTAAACCAGGGAACTCAGTCCTTGCTGTTCTTTTTGCACATTAAATACAGCTTAGAACATTTTTTGTTTTTTTATTAAATGTGTCATACCATGACCCCAGTTTTTACCAGTTATAGGCATGTTATGTTGAATATGTACACATCATATACATAGGAACACAAACAACCTGAAAAAAGAGCTAAATGAAATGGCACAAATACTAGTTCTTTTAACTTTGACACGATACGCATGTTCAACTTGAAAGCAATTGCTGAAGGTAATTCTGAAAGCAGAAAATACCTGGGCTCAGGTATGCTTTTGTGAATACCTGAGTCCAAATCGCCATGTGCTTGACAAGAGAAGGATTGCACCAGCCTCCACCCTTCGCTAAACCCAACCCAACCTAAAGTCTTCTGACAATCACGTGCTGTGGCCCTTCACAAAAATCAACATCACCTGTGACCTGTGGCCTCGACTGGGCCACTCACTCTTGAAGCACGGCCCCCCGCAGGTTGGTTGTGTAGTGGGGTAAGGTGTCGGAGGGGGGGAGGGGAGGGGGCTGCAAGGCTGCGTTTGTCATGCTAATCAGCTGGCCTAACCTCAACAACCCAGACATCTGCTGGCCCGCGTGTGTCAAGACCCACATTCAATTTGTTCCCCCAGATACAAAAAGCAGATAAGACCCTTGAGGCTGGTGAGAATGTGTGTGCCGAAAAAAAAACAACCTTTTTTTTTTTTTTTTCTAAGCATGTATGAGAGCAATAATTATATGCAGAAAGGAGAGCTACAGTTAATATTTGGGCGCTCTTGCGTTCTCTCATTATCCCGTGTATGGGTGTGCACGCAAATGTCCAGCTCTCCTAATAAGCCAGACACACACAGCATGGCTTATTATTCACGCAGAAGCACACAAAAGTGTGTGTGTCTGCATGTCTGCGTGTGTGCGCGCGCTGCAGAATGATGGGAAAGGGGCGGGGGAGTTTGTTTAATGGACGAGACAGGGGACCATGGAGATTAAGCTCCCCCCAGCTGGAGGCTTTAGAGGAAAGGCTGGGGGCTGTTCTGTTAATTCAAGTGGGCTTAATAATGCCTGTGCACCCTCTGCCCCTGTCCCTCCCACCACTACAGAAGATCTGGGAGGAAACGCGTGATAAAGGAGACAAGGAGGAGGAAGAAAAGGAGGGGGTGGTCTATGTGTGTGTGTACAACCTGTGGCCATCTCCGCAGTCGAGTACGAGCTCAGGGGACCCGAGAGATTTTCCCTCCGTATTACTTGTGCTGCTCTCCCGCTCTGGCACTGAGCTTTTATGTTGTTCCACTTTCACACCACAGTCCGGCTTTGTTGAAGCTGCATTAGGATTAATCAACACCAAAACAATATGCCAAACATTGTCAACTGGGTCAGGCAATGTGCCACAATCAAGTGATGCCCCCCCTTCCACCCTCCCCGCCCCCATCTCTTAAATCAATGAACTGTGGCCATGGCGAGGGATTAAAGTGTGCACATAAAGGGCGAATGGAAACCTGAGTCCCTGCAAAAAGCTGCAAAGCAAGTATGCTTTCTCTTTCTGAATTCACCTGTATGTATTTTATTTTAGATTTTGCATAAGAAAATAAATGCTGGTAAATAACCTATATCCAACTAGCTCCCAAGTATTAAAAAAAAGTAAGTAGAATGAAGTGTGGGACAATGTGTGCGAATACTCCAGAATGCATTGAGAGTAAGTATGTTTCTGCTTTATTGTCTTTTCTTCATGCATCGACTAATCAATATTTCACAACCATCCAAACAGCTCAGCATCCCGACCAACACGGCAAATAAACCAAGGTGAGTTAATACGCTCGCGTCGTTTACAGTGACATTTTCGTTTAAATCCAGGCGTGCCTTTCCACGTCTCCGGTGATCAAAGTCTCCGAGACCCGGTTTCACAAAGCGTTTGTGTCGGAGTGAAACTTTTCCGAAGCAAGTCCCATGGAGGTGTGAAGTAGTTTGCAGGTGTGAAAACGCACATGTGCAGGATACATGGCTGTGGGGTTTGTTAAGTGAAACTATTTTTTTGTGGAAAGTTTCCAAGCGGTTGCACCTCTCCACACACGAGAGAAAGTAGCAGCACGGGAGGAAAGTCAAGCACAGACGTGGTTTAGTTTGTAGTACCGGGTTGCTTTCACAAGTACCTGATGATGGACGCGACTAAAGTCTATAGTTTAGAAGTACTGTAACCTAAAGAATATAATATAGAGTTGATTTGATGGAGAATGAGGCTTTAGATTAGTCCGTCTGTCATCAAATTCCTTCTCTTAATTTTCATTTTTTTGCACACACATATCTCCGAATGCGTCATAATTTTTCCCCATCTTTAGACCACAGCAGTCAGGTAAAGGCAATATGTCATGACAAAAGACACAAGTACTGTGTGCACTGCATATTTAAGTGTGAAGCCACAGCGGAAGTTGACAAGCCATATTTTGGAGTAAAAATGAGGCAGCTGTAACTCCGGAGAAAAGGCCCGCTGAATTCCCAAACCTCACATTTAATCCTGGGTCCTGGGGTCCTAATGCTCAAATCAAGCAGCACCACAGCACTCAATTGGATTATGAAAAATGAAATTCAAGCAGGAGTGGAGTAAGCCAGCTGTTTCACCTCAGAAAAGTTGACTGAGGTTTTAGCCCAATTGGGGAGGGACTCAACCAGTTTCAACCAAAAATAAAAAACTATAAAAACTTGAATGGTTGGAAAACAGAACAGAAAATATATCCCACTAAAGCAAAAAAGATCTTATACATTCTGGTCACACTTATGCCTGTTATTCAACTTTGTTTGTTTTTTTTTTAAACAATTTAAATCGTCATGAAAGTGGACATAATCCACTTGAAAGACATGTAAACCAAGTGGTCTTCACCATTATTTGATGTTGACAATAGAGAAATGTAAATGTCAAAAAAAAAATAATAGTCCCAGGCTGCAGACCAAATGTAATTGCTAGTGGTTACAGAAATCCATCTGGAACACTTCATGCATTGAGATTGCCTCCAATTATGGGGATGGAAAACTGATAACTGTAACATTATTGCTGTCAATTGCAACATTGATTTCAGTTGTGATCAATCCTAATTTTCCTCACGCATCGCTTTCTTTAAAACCCGTCAGGATGTCCTTATTACTCTCTGTGGCCTTCTGCATTTCAGTTGCTAGAATCTGAATCAAGTGTGTGCATCAAGCAATGACAGTCGCCCTCAATCGTTCTGAAATCTGACAGCAAAAAGCCTCTTTTCCATGAAAAATACAAGGAGTCAGCTTGTAGATTTGCCAGTTTACAGCAGGTCTCAGCACAATCTAGTCACAGAGTCAGCTATAAATTGTATACCAGAGTATTCTGGAGTACAATGCTATGGATTTTGCTAACAGAACAACAGTAGCAAATCCGCAACGGAATGACAGAAACAGAGAAAACAAAATGCTGTAATGGTGAACGTAAAAGTCGCGGCATCAATCCGATTGAAATGCTGTGGCACAAAGTGGTTTTCAGGTTTTCATGGGTTGAGAGATTGCTCCAGACTAAGTCTACACTTGCTCTTCACAATGTACCACACAGCAGGGTATTCGTCAGTCGGCGATGAGCTTTCGCAGCTGGAAATCCGAAGGATAGGGGAGTGTGGGGGTGTGAGTGAGTAGCTGACTGGAGTTCACAGGAGGCAGTACATCATGCACAGAGTACAACATAAAAGATAGCGGTACGTTCTCTGCGTCGCTTTGAGGTCAATCTGTGAGGTTTTCTCACACATCCACGGTGCGTCTTTATTAACACAGAATTGCAGGGAGTGTAAAACAACATGGGGGTCAGCAGAAAACACTACAGCACAAATTCCTGTGAGTATGCATGCATAACCGTGGCAAAGGCCACAAGAATTGTGCTTGCAAATTTTCTCACTCACTGATTTGTGGGGTAGTTTGCCTGTGGGGCAGATGGAAAGGTCTGCAAGAAGTCTGGAACAAATGCTGTGGACATTTGCTTCGGTGCATGTTGTCCCCCTCAGGCAATTTCTACAACATTTTCAGACTGCAAAGAAACCGCTCCAAAGGTAAAAAAGAAGCAGAGCGAAAAAGAGACGATGTAAAAAAGGCTTGAGCCGTTGCAATGCACAAGGCAGAAGCAACTCCTGCATCTATGTCCGCAAGCTCTTATGTCAACAATGGCGGCGTGGTTTTCTAGAAAATCCATGTTGGGTTTTCATTATTATTCCTCGATGTGCATCGTCTTCACATGAAAGAGGGTGCACATACCTTCTGGCCACAGCTGTACAAGTATTTCATTAAATCTGATGAACCAAACAACAATCCTAAAATCCTGCAACCAACTCTTGACATTTCCCAGGAAGACCGTCCCTACTGCGCAGCGAATGATTATTCATGCCACGAGACTTTTAGGTTTGAGTGTCTTAAACAACATTTGCCTCATCAGTTGCGAAGAACTAATGAAAGACAGCAAAAAGCCAGAATAGTTCTCTGTTGCGTTGGTACCAGAAAACGGCAGACTGTGACAGAAAGATGACCCGAACGACACTGGTTACTATTACAACTAAAACCATTTCCAGTACTGATAAAAATCACAACATGTGCAGTAAGCACAGTTGGGCTTGACTGACGATGTGTTGAACTGCAATTGTCATCCCACCGTTTGTGATAACGCAACCGACTGCTTGGTTTCATACATCATTTCATTGAATTCACTGCTTCCCATTGAAATACTTTGATGGTCTGCAACTAGCCTTGAAGTATCATTATATTTCATTCCACAGAATGTTCTTTTTTTTATCTTTTGGAGCTTCTTAGAAAAATATAACTAGTTATTAGCCACTTATTTGAGTTATTTGGTCAGGGAGCCTGCAACTGCATTATAACTGCAAACTGCAGCTTGCAAACTGCAGTTTTAAATCAATAGCGACTTAAAAAGATAAAAAATAAAAATGTGTTGTTGGAGTCCGTTCTTTGTGAGCGGGAATGCCAAACTTCTCTTGGTTTTAGGTGATGTGTCTGAGCTCTCTTTCAGCCAGCTGACCATCAGCAAAGAGTGGGGAAAGGGCAGCCAGTGATTGGCTGCAACTGTAACTCTTTAAAACCTTGGTACAGGTCGATACTGGTTACCATTACAAGCCCATCGTGGACTTGTTTTCTTTTTCCACCAATATCTAGACGCAGCTCCAAACACTAGTGTTTGACCATTGGGCTGATAGCCCACACCACTGCCCGAAACTGAATTACTGTTACCAAGGAAACCTGAGATTTAGGGGAACAGAAACGTGCGCTTTTTTTTTCCGCTCATCCGCAGACGAACCCAACTATGACACTCCATCATTCGTGTTCGGCACTAGTTTGCTATTTTTAATAAAAAAAAAAAAAAAAAAAAAAAAAAACCCGCCTTACCGGGTTTATGTTTCACGCTGAAGTTAGAACAAATGTCATGTGAAATCTTAACAACAATGCAGCGTTTGACACATTCACCATGACGTCAAACCTCCGAAAAAAAAAATAATAATAAAAAATGTTCTGCAGAACTTAAAAAGAACTTCCCAGCGAACAGACCTATCACAATTAATTAAATCACAGGAAGTTTCACGCGTCATTCGCCTTAACCAGAGGACTATCGAGCACGCTTTAAAATCCGAGCAACTTACTGAGTGTCTTGATTGTGGAAACATCATGTCAGGTCCTTGTTTGTCGCTCCAGAACACGACTCGTGAGCCCGGTGTTTGTAAATCTCCCCGCTGCGTTGCTCCTTTGTCCAAAAGCTAGCTCAGCCTTCCTCGGGAGCTGTCCAGGGTTAGCAGAGCGACTTAGCTAACGGCGGCTAGCGGTCCCCCTTTGCAACCAAAACAAGCTTCAAGCCAAACGGCGAGTGTGGCACTTTGCAGCCTTTAGGGAGGGGAGGGGAAAACAAAAAAAACAAAACAAAAAAAAGACAGAGGAGTCGGTAGTGTTATCAGCTGTAGCTGTGCCTGCTCCCCGAACCTGCTATTTTACTGCGTATGTGAGCAGAAAACCACCATCGGTTTTCCAGTTCGTGTCTCCGGCTAAGCTGGCTAATTCTTCAAAAGCTGTCAGTTGAAATGATTCATCGCCGCTGCGAGCTTTCCGCGGCGGCAGCGTCAGTTCGGCGTCTGTAAATTAATAACGTTATATACACAGAAAGAGAGGGAGGCGTCTGGATAAAAAAAAAAAGAAAAGAAAAAAAAATATCTCCTTTCTCGTCTTGTGTTGCCCCTTCAAAAGCTACGACTCGACCACTGTTGGTAAATAGGTGATTTCTAAAAAAAATAATAATAAATAAAAACAATGCCACAGTTTAATTGCAGCAACAACAAGAAAAAAAGCGCCATTCTGCCTTTGGGATTGGTGATCTTGTCCGAGTGAAGTCTCACCCAAGGTCAGATGCTTTAGCTAATTTTACAGCTAAATTAGCACCGTTGTTCAAAGGCCCCTTCCGTGTCAGTCAGAAACTCAGCGATGTGAACTACAGGCTGGTTGATGTTGAAACTGGAGCCGATGCTGGAGTTTTTCATGTTGTGAACATTGTAACAGTCATTGTATTGCTTGGTTCCTGGGGATTGATGGGTATCGCCACAAGGGGGCGCCTACTCCTTTTTGTGTGTTCTGTTGTTGTAGAGAGGAAGAACTTCTCCCCCATGTTGTAGAGAAGATCGGTGATGGCGAGATGCGATGCGGCTGCCTGTCGTTATTTTATCTCATGTATGAGATTTTAATGTCAGCATGTGGAGAAATAAATTGAAAGGTGTGGAATACTTCAACGTTGTGCCTTTCTATTCCGGGTTGGCGTGACTAACCTCCACCGCTAACTCCTCCAACCTCGCACCACACCGTCACACGCTGAAGCGGCGTTTCCACTCAGAATAGTGACGTTCACGGGCTGGAGTTGAAACTCACTGTTTCTCCCCGTCGAACCGAGCTGCGCTCTCGATAATAACCCGAGTGGATTCGGCCAGCGGAGGTGAAGCCACAGGGTAAAAAAAAAAAAATAGTGAGTCCGGCGGTCGCTGCAGTAGCTGGATAATGTAGGCAGACCAGAAACGCTGCTGAGAACAGAACAGCCCCGCACAGAAATAAGAGCTGCTAGATGAGCGCCGAGCAGATCTACACAGCGGGGATCTATCCGCCTCATGCTCGGCCGATGTCTGAGCGAGCAGCGCCCCTAGTGGACAAGACGGCGTATCAACGCCGTCAGCAGTGGAATAGCAGGAAACGTACAGTGTCACTAAATAAGTGGCAGAAATAGAACAATCAGAAGTAATTGCTCCATTATACATCCAAGTAAACATTTTTGTTCACATTTTAAATCGTCAATTTACTGATGTATTTTTAAAACCTTTTAATTACTTTCCCTTTTAGATTTTCATTCAGTACTTTTTTTTTTAAAATACCTTTCTTGCCCTTGAATGGCCTTTATTGACAGCCACCAGGCAGGAACAAGAACTAGGAAAGACACGCGCTAAAGGTCACAAGGTCGGGAATTGAATCCTGGACAGCTAAGTTGAGGATTGAGGACCACAGGCTCTGTATTTTGGGGCACCCACTCCATCACTGCACCAGGTATTGGGGGCGGGGGGATATATATATACACTGCTCAAAAAAATAAAGGGAACACTCAAATAACACATCCTAGATCTGAATGAATGAAATATTCTCATTGAATACTTTGTCCTGTATGTGCTGACAACAAAATCATTGTTGATTGTCAATCAGTGTTGCTTCCTAAGTGGACAGTTTGATTTCATAGAAGTTTGATGTACTTGGAGTTATATTGTGTTTTTTGAGTGTTCCCTTTATTTTTTTGATCAGTATATCAGTATATATATATATATATATATATATATATATATATATATATATATATATATATATATACATCCAAAAATTTAGCTCCAACATTTATTTGAGTCTTCATTTGCCCTGCCATCATATTGCAGTAACAAAGTCCAATGCATTTTGTGTGATAGAGAAACACCAAAGAGCAGACATCTTTCATATTTGAACCCCTTTACTCTGATGCCACAAAAAACAAATTAGTCAGTTGCCTTCAGGGATCAGATAGGTAGGTGGACATTTGAAACCTTGCAGCAGGCGTATTCAACTGCAGACATCAAAAGCCGAAGTCCTGCTGCTGTAAAAGATTCAAGACTTGGGGAAACTTACGAACCCCAGCAGGACAAGGGCCCAATAAAATGCTGTATATAATGAATTAGAATGACCCTCATCCAACAGAGAATGTGACTTAAAAACCAATCAATCAATCATTCAATCTAATGGAGCGACCGCTATTTTACACAGAAGTATGTGCAAAATGTCTCTCGATGTGTAAAGCTGTTGAGGCACAGAGACAAAGACTTGCAGCTGTGCCTACAGCAAAAATGAAACTACAAAAATATTTACTCAAGAGGGCTTGGGGGAAAAAGAAAAAAAAGAAAAAAAAAGTGCCATACTTTCCAACATTACAAACATGCAGCACATTTAAATTTTATGCCATTCTCAGTTGTATTTTCTTTGAAAACGAGTGATACTTTTCCGATAAATCTGCCGTTACTGTAAATCTCATTGATGTTATATTTTACCTTGTGTTACTTCGCCGAGGAAGAGTAAAATATATTTCTATTATACTCCAGTTTGTGTTGGTCAATCAGGCAATTTCAATCACGTACATTGAATTTGTACGGTGACAGAAGACACACAGGGGGTTTTCAATACGTCCACACTTCTTTAAGAGGAAGGAAGTGATATACATATAAATCTGATTTTCTTAAAGTCCCAAATGTCAGAAGACTCAAATCTCCAAAGTATTATAAAGTACAATAAGTATATGCAGTAAATATAAAGAAACCTCTTCATCTTGTATATTAGGAATAAAGACATCAAATGGGCTGTGTGGTGCTGTTGTTCTTTGCTCTGTTGCCTCAATGCATGACCATCAACATTCTTTTAAACAAGAAGGAGTGTGGAAGTAGATGTTGGAAGGCTCCGAAATTTCCAGCTCAAACGAGTTGATCGTTCTTATTGAACCCTCAACAGGTTTTGTAGAGCTGGACCACATCTCATTTCAACAAGACAAAACATCACAACACAGTGCTGGATGTTAGATCAGACAGTCTGCACAGTCTGCACACCTGTCATTCATTGCAAAAACATAAAACGCATCCCCGTTTCCTCTCCAATTAATTCTTATTCCATAGCTGCAGATTCTTAAAATATGAAAAATAGAAAAATCTGCAGGGTTACTTTTGCACCATATCTTAAAAGTAAACTGGCATTTGCATACTTCAAGTAATACCCCAGCTTAGATGACTTGCAAACATAATTTATGCTGTTGCTTGGAAACTCTTGATTTTTTTCCCCCTACATTTAAAGGGCAGTCTTGTGCTTCAAGATAATAAACCCAAACTAAAAGATTTGTAGGAAAAATGGAGGGGCAAACAAAAAAACAAAAAAAGAAAAACAACAGGCAACTGCTTTAAAGATCTGACATGTCTACAGAAAGTAAAATATGTAAATGTACCAGTAAACGTACAAAGATGCAAGAGGAGAGTATAGGAACATCGTTTATTCCAATTGAAAACATTTAAAAGGAGAAGGCTATGTAAAAATCATCATTTTTCATGTTTGTCATGTTTGAATGAGGTTCAGGCAACAATGGCTGAAATGAAACATACAAAAAGAGAAATATGGCTAAAATACTGTAAATTAATAACCATTTCCACCCTTCTCTTAAGGGTGACGCAAGAACAGTTTGTCACCCGCCCAAATCCTCCCCCAACCTGACACAACACATGCAAATCAATTGACACTTAATCTTAAAAACAGCAGTTCATCATTAATCTTAAATATATAATAGTGTAATTTTTTTCTTGTTAATTAATCATATACTTAGTGTTTGCTTTAAAAAGTGGGCCGTGGAACTATACAGGCCCTCTGATTTTTCACAACATCGGCACTTGATAAGTCTGGCTTTACAAAGAAAGGGGATTGGCACACATTGTACAGAATTTACATTTGGTATACTTAAGAAAAAAAAAAAAAAAGAAAAAAAAAGCATTACTTTCAATTTGTACACCACTACACAAACTTAACTGTTGATTTAACAACAAAGAAAAAGTAATTTAAAGTGGTCCACGTGTTAAGGTGAGTAAACCTCATGAAAGAAAACTGAACAAGAAGCAAACATAGCTTTTAATAATAATCACTGTACGTCCAAACCTCTTAACCAGGATGGAGCTCAAGCTTAAACAATTGTGTATACACACACACACGCGCGCGCACACACACACCTCAAAGTACCAACAATGCTTGAATGGACATCTACGTTAACAAATGCAAGCCCACTGCAGTGTTGTAGCTTCAATGTGGCAGGACAGTCCACACAGTCCAATCAACTAAAAAAAAAAGGAGGGTGGGAAAACGGTGAATGTAAACACTCAGCAGAATCATCCTCCTCTTCATTCACTGCTCTGACCAATATTGGACCTGTTCAGTACCTTTACGTGGTAAGCACTTTAATAAATAGACTAATACTGAGGCTTCTTCTGGGGGGGGGGAAACAAAACGTAATCTTTCAAGAAACGCATCAATAAAATGTACCAAAGTGTTGGGTCGGATTCAAAACCATTTTTGATGTGTCTGTTTTTGGCACCGTCTTTGTACTGGATCGTGAACTAAACCACTTCTGAAAATGTTTCACATGTAGAACAAAGCAAAGTAGCAATCTGTGCGAAAGGATTCAAAAGGAGTAACCCAGCTGTTCTGGTAACTGTGTCACTGCCACGTTACTTTCACTGCTGGCCCCTTTTGAAGTCCAGTTGGAAATCTGACAGCCTACAATTTGATCTTTACAGTGTGCGTGACGACAACTGATCAAATGGAGGAAAGGCTGCACACACCGTTTTAAGGTGGTAAGCTGAAATTTGGGAGATCGGCATGCATCCTGAAAGCTATGGACGACAATCTCCAAAATCATCATCACCCAGAGTGACACATGCTGTTTTTTCCAAACAACGCAAAAGTCTGCTGTGTGGTTGTTAGTCATTCACCAAATTAACTTGCGACTTTGAAACAAACAAACAAAACATGATTAATTAGCTGTTTTTTTATTTTTTTGTGTGTGTTTTTTTTTTTTTAAGCATCAAGCATGGAAATATCTAGAGCTAAAGAAATACTTTTAGCTCTGAAACAATCTTTTTAAAAAAGCGAGGGAGAGGGATGTGGCACTCGGGGGTTTTTCATGAACAATTTCCAAACTACTCTGAAATTCCTTATATTTTTCCAGCAGCTTTGATGACATTCCCGACATCTGAAGTGCACAGCATTTACTGTACGTTGTTTAAGGTTGTTTTAACTTGACTCTAGAGCCAGAGTAACTAATCTTAAAGTCATTTTAAAAATGTGCTACGTAGACCTTAAATCTGACATTAAACAGCCCTTAATTTGTCAGATATTCAGAGCAGTTTTCCTTTTGATGTCACAGAATGAGAAAGCATTGAAATGTACATCAACTTTATTCTACAGTCTTTCTGGGGTTTTTTTTTTTTATTTTTTTTAATTTTATTTAACCGCTTTCCAAACTTGTAGAATGATTAAATCAAATCTCTCTCTCTTCAAGACTGTGTAGAAATCTAGAAAATTTGCCAAAATGTTAATCCCTTGAGTATTTCACAACATAAATTAGTTGGAAAAAAAACTAAAAAAAAACAAAAAAGCAAAGCACAGAACACTTCACTTCATGACGGTTCCAACTTCTCAACAATAAAAGATGAGATAATCTGAACTGTTCTTTCGTGAGACCCTCCCAGTTCTTTGTGTTTCTAAACAGTGTGAGGATCAAATTATCTTAGCCCTTCAGACAAGGGGTCAAAGTTAAAAGTCATACATGGAAATACTGCAGATGTAAAGGCAAATGCAAGTTATGGAAAACAATTAAGGTCAAAAAACCCTTTGTGGAATCCTATCAGAATTACTGGACGGTGCAGTCCAACAGGTAGGACACCAATTGGACTTTGAGGATACTCCTCTTTTCTTTTCATCTAAAATCAAAAACGAAACAAGTGGCCAGACTTCCTACAGGAGAGTCACCATTCCTCCTCCCTGAACTCGCATCCAACTCGGTTCAGCTGGCCAAAACCACAACCCACCCCGGTCATCAATTGCACCTTTGGCTCTTTTTGTCTTCTATAGTCATTTATAGCTCAATCAGATCTGCTAGGAGTAGCCCTTATGATGAAAAAAGTTATGAAAACTCACCTGAATTACTTTGTGAAGACAAAAATAGCAATCACAAATCTTAGAGAAGTATTTCAACAGCTACCCGGAAAAACACATGATATGGGATTTGTACCAATAGCCAACGGACTTCCTTACAAATTTTCCCAAAAATCCGCAAGACTCTTTAAAACAGCAAATATTTAACCATAAAGTTTTCTTTTTTTTTTTGTCTGTTTTGATTTGCATGAAGCACAAACCTGACATGGAAACACTATTTTCCCCAATCAGCAATTACGTCAAAACAGACCCGCAAAAACTAAACATGATGCATCATCAGAAAGATAGAACACTTGTCCATAAAATAGTTTGGATATTTTACAGCAGTATAAAATTTTTTCCCATTAACAAAGCTGGAAAAAAATGATCTGAAATAAGATTTGGAATACTGAATCAACAGAGCTGTGATAAATAATTTAAAAATACCCTATTTGATCACTGTGTGTTTATTTTGGCAAAAAAAAAAAAAAAAAAGCCCCATGTATGTTCAGGACTAACGGAAGCTTAAATCAGCAACCGAAAAGCTGTAGTTTCTCAATATCTTACCATGGTAGTGATCAGGAATAACCAATTGCATTTAAAATGGAAAAAAAGAAAACAATTTCAATTACATGAGCAATTCAAACTTTTGACATTTAAAAAAAAATCCCACTGAGAAACATGGAAATCTGAGCCAATTGATTCTAACTTCAGATCCTTAATCTCTTTTCTCAATATGTAACATTTAAAGAATGGACATTGTCCTGGTGACAAAGTAATATATATATATATTTTTAAATGATCAACTCCAGCTAGTTTGAATTTGGCAAAGTGAAAACTCCAACAACAGTAATAAATACCACTCGTGTTATCATTGACCATTTGCAGAATTGATAGTTAAATTGCAACTTTTTCTTATGTACTCCTTTGAGTAGTCATCTTCAACATAATTAACAGACAATAGCAGAAATAATAGGCTCAAGAAGTTAACATTGCTGAATATATCTTAAGTGAAGAGAGAACATTTTATCATCTTTGTAACAGCCCTCACTCTGCGTGGCCAGCATCAAAACCTTATTTACATTCAATAGAGCGTATCTGCTCTGCTGGAAAATCAGGGTGGTTAAAAAAGAAAGAAAGGAAAAAAAAACAAAAAAAACAATTGGGAGTTCCAGGGAACTAAGTACCTGACTGCACCTCAGCATTGCCTAAATTAGTCATCCTTCGCAGGTAAGCAGAGTCCAGTAATCTGCAGCCTGGTGTCACAAACCCATGCTGTAGTGTATATCATGCATGAGAGAGCCCTTTGTCCACAAAGGCTTGTTCTACCCAGAGATGCCCCCTCCCACTCCTGTCTAACTCCAACACTAAAAAATAAATGATAATGTAGTGTAGAAAAAAAGTGAGCCAAACAGAGAGCCAAGAGGCGTGCCGGAGGCATCCAAATACAGGACAAAAGTGTTTCTATTTAAATTTGTGACTGTGCAAGACCAGCAGTTAGTAAAAACCACAAAACAGAAAAATCATATCTTTAAACTGTCAACAAACCAAACAGCCGCATGAAGAGAAGGAGCAAAAAGGGATAAGCGTTGGTCTGGTAAAGAATGAAGCATTGCTCGTCTCTTTGTGCAGCAGTGTGTTTCATGCAGGTGTCCGTCTCTGGAGGGTAATTCCTGCACCGAGTGTGTCTTGAGAGGCCGGCGTCTCACTCGCGGATCCTCCCTCCCTTCACACCAAGTTGTACTCTTTGAGATTGAGTTGCAAGATGGTGTCTTTGACAGCTGCGAAGACGAAGCGGATGTTCTCTGTGTCGGTGGCACACGTGAAGTGAGAGTAGATTATCTTGTCACTGTCTGGGTTCAAATCCACAAACATCTTCAGGATGAACTCCCGACCTGCCTGAGCGTCCTGCTGAGCACCTGGGAAAAAAAAGACAAACGATCATCTCATGGTTACGCTCAATATGAATGTTTTTTGTTTTCATAGTCGCCAGACAATTTTGTCTTTTTGTCCATTTTTTGCAAAATAATCAACACGGGAATCAATTTGAAAGCCTTAAAAGGAATAGAGAACAAAAGTAAAAACTTTAGATAAATGTGTATATAGTGAAAATTTACAGCAGTGAGTCTGTGAAAGAATGTATATATACATTTAAAAACTTATTTTGTCTTGTAGCGCACATAATAACCACAAGGTGTCACTCAAAAGTAAGAAAAAAAAACCCCAAAAAAAGATACACCAGCAGTTGAAAGGTGACAAAGAGCACATCACTTGAGCATTTCATTTAGCAACACTAAATCTGTGCCAATGTAAAACAGTGAAATGTAAAGTAATAAGATTACCATCAAACTCTGGAAAATAGTCGACCAGGTGAGAGAACATGATTTTCTCCTCCAGCAGGTCTTTCTTGTTGAGGAACAGAATTACAGAGGAGTTCTGGAACCAGGGATATGTGATGATGGTCCTGAACAGGGCTTTGCTCTCCTCCATACGGTTCTAACAGGAAGCAGAGTTACAAATTCATCTACTGGGTGACCGCCATTTGTTCCCTCTTTTATGAATTAAACATCTGTGTCTTTTAAGGTATAAGCAATTATAGTCGACTTTGCTAAGGCTACTAAAAACAGTCGGGAAAATCTGAATTTATTCATTCATTTTCAGCAGCTCCTCTTCCACGATTGCCCTAGATGTAGCTTAATCTGGGGAATATAAATTTAGAATCTCATCACAATATTTTTTTGATATTTATTATGATAAAAAAAAAAAAAAATGACTTAAAAAAAAGGAAGCATTTGCAATTTCTTACACTGGAATAAACATCCTTTCAACTCTCAGTCTGACTTTCCTAATGTGTTTCTTGGTCTTCGTCATGCCATTTTCTCCTAAACAAACCCCTCAAGTTTTCAAAAAAACATCTCCTTTTAGACATTAGATCAAGTTAGACATAGTTAAATTTTGTTTAATGGTACCACTTTTGATTGTCTTTAATTTAAAAAAAATTTACTGCCAGAAAAAAAAAAAAAAAAAAATCTAAATATCCAGAGCAGCTGTGAAAAAAGGAGCATTAATGTTTTACCTCATTGTCAGACTCCACCAGAACCTGGTCATACTCGCTGAGCGCCACCAGAAACATGATAGAGGTGACGTTCTCAAAGCAATGGATCCACTTCCTCCTCTCTGACCTCTGACCCCCAACATCCACCATCCTGATAGAACAGGATGGGGTAGATCAAATGGAAACACATGACACAGAATTTCCATCAATGCTATGTCTAGATGTCATTAATAAGACTCAAATAGTAAAATAATGGATAATATTTAGGTTTAATAAATTGAAACATTTGAAATGCAGAATGCACATGTCTCTTATTCAACAGTTTAATATAATAATGTTCAGAGGTTAAAGGAATGATTGGAAAGTGTTATAAGAGAGCACCCAATGAAATTTTGTAAAAATCATGGTTAAAACAGAATATAGGGGTTGGATTTTGGAAGAAAACTGAGTTAAGTTACATTTTTTTTTAACGCATTAGTAGACAGGGTCACCAGATTATGAGAGCATCACTACAAATCCCTGATTTCAAAACCCTGCAAACCAAAAATCCTGTTTTAACAATGAAGATAAACAAAAATAATGACCAGAAAGTCTGAAATAAAATGGTGTGGACAGAGCAAATCCTCCCTTGGATTAAGAAAAACTAGCGACACAAACGTAAAAAATGTATATACATGCCACGGAAAGCTCATGCAGCAAGCAACACTTGTAGATTTTAAAACATGTTTAAATTTTGATTATAATGCAGCACTCCTCGACTCTGGTTACTTTGTAGTAGCATTTGTTTTAGACATTGCTTTAATGGATCTTTTAAAATGAAACCAAGTGAAAGGACTTTAAACATGAACTACTGGTTTTAAAGTAGCAAAAATCTATCTTTTTCCTTTAAAGGGAATTATTATGCATTTTCCATGTACATATCTATATAAAACATGACTTCAAAAAAAAATTGATATCAGGCTAAAAAAAAAATTTTAATTTTACATAAAAACTCTCCTTTCATTATGGGGTAATAAGCTAAAACACCATCAAGCTGTAAAAGGTGAAGTGACCAGAAAAAGCAACACTGAAGATAAAATCAAGTTCCTCCAAAAATCAGCCCAAAAATAAAACCACCTCTCGAAATGACAAGTGACCTACTTGACTCCATGAGCTCCACCACGGTAGCCAAACCACATGTTCTGTTACGTTTAACGCTAATTAAGAATGAAGGCAGCCGTCCTAACGGAGATTCTTGTCAAAACGATTGTAACCATCTCAGTCAATTGCAAGCACAGGCAGTTTAGACCCACAAGGAGTGTTATTCTTCTAGCTATGCATCAGCTAAAGAACACCTCATCATGCATTAAACCAGCCATGTTATTAACAGCAAGAAAGCGACAACACATCATTAATAAACTGCTAAAGTTAAATCTAAATCAACCACTTTCTCCCATTAAAATACACCTCAAGCTAAACCCTCAAAGCCCACAGCACAAAACTGATGTCATTGAGCGTATTCAGTGATTCACCGCCAACGGCAGCACGGTCGAGCAGAGGAAAGCCAATCAGCAAAGCTGCAGCAAGGTTGCTGGAAACCTCTTGAACGCAGCCTTATCGCGAGCAGAGTTATTTCTAGCTGTGCCGAACGTGGGAGGGGTCTGACACGATTGCTTCCTATCGATTTGCAATCGCTCTTCCTCCCTTCCTCATTTAAAAAACAACAGAAAAGGAAGCGACTCCCAAGAGAAACATAAAAATTGTGAGCCATATTAGCTCCTATGATGCACCTTAAACTTCAAAACATTTCTTATCATTGAGAATTTCACTTCCCTATGCCGACTTGATTATTTGATCAATTTAGCAATTAAAGTTATATATATTCGGCAGCAAAAAAAAAAAAAAAAAAGACAGCCAAGTGATTAGGATGCATAAAACAAACACAGTCCACATTTTGGCTCTATTCTAGTCAGGCCTCCTGCATCCCAACTATTTTTCTGCCTTCTCTGACATTCCTCATCTTCACTGCATTAATTAGAGACAAACCTTCAAAGATCAGCATCAGAATTCACTATTCCACCAACAAGAAGCTCTTGGTCAATGAAATTACAATATCCAAAAATAAATGATCAGATTAACCAAACTGTAAATTCAATTAAAATATTTTTTATTATTCTCAAAGGGAGAATAAATTATGCTGTAACTCATTAATATAAGGTTCTTCAAAAAGCTGATTTAGACCCTGATGGCAGTGGGCAGGAAGGATTTTCTGTTGCAGTCAGTATTGCAGCGGCTCTCAAAAAGCCCGGCAACATAAAAACCGAGTCAGTAGAAATGCTGCATTTGTAACTACCATATTTAACAAAAGTGTTGCTAAATGAACCAGAAAGGATTTTTTTAATCAGATCTTTCTTCCAAAGTGGGTTAGTCATAGGTGTCTTATCTACAATAGTTAAAAGTTTATTGGTTTATAATAAGTGTATCATTATTCCTTGAAAAAAACTTAAAAATGTTATTCCAATTTACCAAAAGTTCTATTGGTTAAAATTCTATTAAATCTTCACTGTCTCATCTACACAATATCATCCATAGCTGTGGAGACACTATAGTTTTCTGTTATTAAATGTGATGTAATTTTAATGTTAAATTTTATGCAATTTAATTTTTAGATAATTGTAGATTTGTATATCTGTTTAGTTGTCATTTTGTTAATTTTTTAAGTTGGATCTTCAGTGTAAAATATTAATCTAACTAGCCATAAGCCTTCTTCAAATATGACCATCAAAGTTAGCTATGATTTCTATCTACGCCACATCTACTGTAAGTAGTACCTGCAAATAATCACTTAACAGAATCCCACTTCACACAATCTGAAATTAATTATAAATCAATAATGAAGTCAATAATAAATAATTCATTTTTAATTGTTATCCACAAACTGCAAAGGTAATTACCAACTGGAGAGATGTTGAATTAGACTTTGAGATTTGAACCAAATAAATCCTCATATTTGTTTAAATACTTTCAAACATTTAAAGATATTTCAAAGCAGCTCAATAAGGATAGAAGCAGAAATAAGGTACAGACGCAGGACTGGATAAAGCAGTGAACGTCGTCTTCTACCTGAAAATGATGCTTTGCAAGTCGAAAGGGTATTCTATAATCCCAGTGGTTGGGACTCGAACCCTAAGTACATCCTGTTGGGTTGGTAGATAGGACGCGTCGGAGATACGACCCAGATCACTTAGATAGCTAAAGGAAAAAGAAAGTGGAAATAAAAACAAGAGAGAGAAAAGAAAAAGTAAAGCATCACAGCAGATTAAACACCTTAAAATGCGATTTCAGATATACCGACAGAGGACCATTTTCAAGAGGATAAGTGTTAGAGTCCCACTTCCTTAGAAATATAAGCTTCATCTTTGATGGCAGCTCCCAAAGACCAACCAATTAATTGACACTGGCTGCTAATTTGTACAGTCAGTCTTTCGGAGCCACCGTTAGGAATTTGTTAGTGCCGAGCTTGTCCCTGCAGCGGAGGGTAGATGGGAAGGTAGTAAAGTTTCCCATTGGCTCACTAGCAGTTTTAAAGTTTGTCAGCCTTTACTGGGACCAGTACCTGAATATAATATTCTGTAGGTCAAATGTGTACTCGTGGATACCAGTGGTGGGCACTCGAACCCGCAGCACATCCTGCTGGTCGGGCACATACCCTCGTACTGCTATTGCTCCTAATCTCTCAAGGTAACTGCGAGAATGCAGGGAACATATGATATGACAAAAGCGCACATGTGGACAAACTAATCCGTGTCAACATTACAGGCCGATTCCAGTCGACTTCAACAATAACTGCTGTCATTCAGAACAGATACATAAGAATCACTTAGATTATTTCACTTGAATAGATATTACAATCCAACTATGAATTAGATGAGTATTATTTTCAAACTTTGATCTTTCTAACTGAGCCAAATGAGGCTATTTTACATTTGATTCAAATAAATGGCATTCTAATCAATGTTTTCCCTCCTTCCAGACCGGTCCGAAAAAGTGGAATTAATTACAGTGCATAGCAAACAGACATACTATCTGGTTGAATCGGAGAGCTGGTACTCTCTCCTACGATCGTAAGCCTCCTTGATCCCGGGATCCTTCCAAAGCATCGTTATTGCAGTGATGTACGGCTCTTCAAACGTCGACACCTTTTCCACGTCCACATCTCGCACCAGAAACGCGTTATGCTAAAAATAAATAAATAAAATCAGCAACTAATTATGGTATATAGGATTTTACATTTTGTTGTCTTCATAACGATTTCCTAGATTCATAGATGCCAAGAATTTTAAGTTGTAGCTATCACAACATTTTGGCATAGAATAAGGTACAACTGATTCTGTGTGAGACCATTTCAGGACAAAAATAAAAACATAAAAATTACGAACAAAGTGGCAGATGTTTTGTAAATGATTTGTAAGCAGGTGTAGGAAAATATTGTCAAACACCTACATTAAATATGGAGCCGCAGATTTAAAGGTAAAGGGCTATTTCACTGTTTTCAAGAGATCGGGAAACTATCACATGATCTGACCACGCAGATTGATTTGTAAAGACAATATATCCCTTACAACTCTATGAAACTGTCTTGAAAGTAAATTCATTTGAATCTGAATGAAGCAGATTTACAGAAAAAGTCTAATTATGATAGTCAATCAGGGACCACAAGTCACATCTGTGCAGTTTTGGCACAGATCTACCGATTGTGGTTCCAAAAAAAAAAAGAATCGACATGCATCCCATTTGTACGGCTGACCTTGTTCTCTTCATTCTCCAAGGGGATCTTGAGGGTCTCAGTGGCACGGATCATGGCCTGCATGGAGGTGAAGATGTTCTGATAGACCAGTTTGGTATAGCTCTTTTTGTCTTCATCTGAGTAGCCTGCCCCGTGGATTATCCTCATCTGCTTGATGAAAGTGCTCTTGCCACTTTCACCTGTCCCTAAAAAACAAGACAATACAAAAAAGAATTAAAAAAAAATTAAAAAATCACAAAAACTGGAAAACACCATAAATTTGACTTCATAGATTTTTGATGACCATGGACCAAAATAATGTAATGGTGGCTAAAAGTGCCAGGCTAAGACTGGGAATGTTTAAAAAGAATGTGGTTCTAGTTTTTCTGCAAACATGAGAGAGGAATTACTGTGTACAATGAAATCCATAAAAAGAAAAATGCAAATAAAAAGAACATTTATTACTCCATCTATTTAATAGTTACTTAAAATACTACTTATTGACAAGACCTTTGTTTGAAATGTATAAAAGACATCAAAGCTGATGTTTCTTTTACATTGGTATCTGTTGCTTGTTAATAATCATTTCCAAAGTATTTTATAAACCCAACTCTGATTATAAATAGGTCCCGTTTGTTTGCAACAAACTGGTGTCCACTCACACTTCAGTGCTGATGACGGGTAAGAAAGCTACACTAGTATGTGCTGGGCTTTAATCCAAACAGCAGTGAATCTCTTTCTGGTGATCAAAAAAAAAAAAAAAAAAACAGGGACTCACCCACTTCACTTAATATACAAAAAGAATAAAACAAAACAAAAAAAGGCCTGTCACGTTAAAAAAGAAAAATTGCTCAAAGATCAATGAACTTTACTTTCTAATAAACATTTAACACTGGAGCTGGAAGATATTTTAAGTATCCAAAATAAACAGCAGAAATGACTAAATAAATGAAGTCTCTGTAAACATAATAGTTCTTTAAAAAAAAAAAAAAAGAGCTGTTTGAGACCAAAGCACCAGACTGAAGATCTTTTTAATTCAATTTTTGGTAGAAGGAAAAAACAGAAAAAAATAAAATAAAATCCTGCACATGGAAATTTTTGGAGTCGTTTTAATTTCTAATGCGATTATTGCAACAGGCCTCCGGAATTCATGTGGATTTAACATAAAACTCAATATTTAATGGATCGATACTCACGGATGAAAAATCAAAGAATATCAATAAATATCGTAGAATCAATAAAATTACACAGCCCTAGGAAAAGAGTAGCATATGAGTCCATGTGTGGTTGTGTATATGAGAATACACAACAACACAAAGAATGAAGAATACAATAATTTTATATGACCAAACATGGTCCGTTTCATCAAAGCAGAATTGTTTGCTGCAGCTAAGATATTGAGTGGTCATATAAAAAGGTTTTTCAAAAGGTTTTAGTAAGAATGTGGTCAAGATTTCTATCAGTTTCCTATTTAGAAAGTCAGTATTTCAGAAATTGTGTGAACTGTATTGAGTCCATCTTTTTATAACAATTTACACTCGTTGGAGCAAGTTTTCTGCAGAAAAACAGCAGCGGCTGTTAAGATAACAGAATGTGTGCTGTCCTGCACCAGGCGCCCTAAGACGAAAAGGTTAAAATGTCTTCCAAGGATATGAAGACAGGAGTGTACAATGAGGGAGTGCTGTGTGCCTTGCGACGGTTCTAACCAGACAGGATCTTTAACTGAGTAAAGCAGGTCAGACAACATTGGAGTTTCCTTTCCAGATTGAAGTTCTTAACCCTGGATCAACTGAGCCAAGACACTATTAGATATCCCACTTCCTAGTTTATTAAAGGGCTCAATCAAAGAAATAGAAGAGGGAATTGCCACTGGTTTTTAAGGACGCAAGAGTCAGGAAAACACTGCATCTATATTTTCCTTACTCAATATTAGACAAGAAAACAGGGCAATGGGAAACATGCATTATCCCAGATTAATTTCTAAATTCACTAGAGCTCAAGAGTGAAAGAAATTCATTGAACACTGTCACTTTATAGCAAACTAAACATCCCCATACATCTGCAGTCTGGTAATATATCTTGAGCATTTCTCTACCATCAGCATTTAGAGAAGGATGGTTCATTTTACACTCTGCATAGACAAACTAAAGAGTGTTTACCTTGCAGTGGATTTGAGTTTTGCATGTTTGATCAGTTTGACTCAACGTAACTGTTGCCAGCCTGATATAGCAAGCAGAAGCTTTTTTAATGGACAAGCAACTATAAACTCATTGGAGCGACTCCTGAGGGGTAATGCTAGTTCCCATAGCAACTCCATCACTGTACTTCTAAAAATGTGGCAGAAAACACCAGCTGATCAGCCTCAGCTTGTATCCAGGAAGCTCAGCTTTGAGTTTTTTCCATATTTTAACCAAAAAAAACATCCTCAACAAGCGCTTCCGTCAGTCAAAAGAAATTTATGGCGTTTGGGGGAAACTAAGCTTCCTGCCACACAGAGAAAGTTTTAGCCGTTTCACCAACCAACATCCACATGGGTCCGGTGTTTTGGAAAAACACAAACCAGAATTTTTTACAAACCCAGAGTGAAAAAAAATTCAAAATGGCGGTTTCAGTGTATTCATGCGAGCTACATCTTTTTTTGACTTTGCAGCTCCATTGCTTTTTCCATAACCTGAATGTACCTCACTCTCACAAAGACAACTTGCCATTTTTTGGTTTGTTAAAATCAAAAAATGTGATGCTTTATTAAAGTGGTTTTATTATGATTCAAAGTTTACTTTACAGGAATTGTGTTTGCAAGCGCAAAACCACAGCAACTTTGAGTTGCACCTTATAGACAGCAACTGCTTGGTGAATTCCCACCAGTATTTACTGGAGTTAAAGAAAACCATTTGTGATAATTTGTCTCTTGTTTTTCAATTTGACTTGTTTGTTGTCTACGAGACATAAATCAGCTCGTTGTTAATCACCAGCTGGATATAAACTGATAAAATGGTCGCACCCATAAATAGACAAGATATGCTTAGGAGGAACAACAGAAAAGTATCCATCCCATCATGCTGAGATGCCTTTCTGATATATTCAAATTGGAGCTTTAACTTCGGTAGCTTTAACTTCAGTACTAATCCACAAAACAGCAAAATTACCCCAACATGACTATGGTATGGCAGCTATCCTCCAGAGAAAATAGCTACATTTACTAAGAACTGATCAACTTGGATCAAACAGAAGCAAGATAAAAATCAACCTAGTCAAAGCAAAAGTAAAAGATTATAGGGTCTTATAGGCAAATGGGATCATTTTGACTTAAAACAACACAATCTTTTTATTTTCACATGAGCCAACGACCTACATCATGCAGCTAATTTATAATAACTCATCTTTAAAGCAAAAAACCTGAGCATCATTACTCTTTCAGCAAAATAAACTCCTAAAGTTCAGCATCAACACAGAGAAAAAAAATTGCAAAATAGACAAGAGGGACAAAACGGAGGCACAAAGGGTGAAAAAAGGAAGCAAACAGCACTTTGAGTAAATGATTCCTGAGAAGCCTATCCAAGCACATCAAACAGGAAGTGATGTCCAAAGAGTTTTAATTACTGCAATAATTAAACAGCCCAGAGTTGGGTCAGATGGCACAGCTGGAGGCCCGACTCCATGTAGAAAAACTTAATTATTGCTGAGTGTCCATTTGTGGGAACTATTCCCAAGATTATATTAGGAATTTAAACTTTATTTGCCACAAAGGAGCCTTGATGAGGAACTATAAAGGGTCATGTAGGACTCTACAGTTTCTGCTGTGCAGGAGCCCTGCTTAACAGTAGCTACACATAACATGAAATATGGAAGGTCATAGGGGAAAAAAACTGCTAAAAATGCTAAAGTGCATTCACAGCCTTATTGAATGAATGTCAAGCACGTTTCCTCGGACAGTGCAGTTTCGGGAGGTGTCGATGTGGAGTCGATCTTTATTGTGAAAGCCGTCCCTCTAAAAACATAAGCATTGGCCCGCTTCAAGTGAACAACACCACAGGATGAAACCAAAACAAATCTGCATGTAGCAAGACAGTCAGAAACAGTCAACCATGTTGAGAGAGGATAAATTGAAAACACTGGTAGAAATATTTTCAAGTACGAAAGTATATAAAGCTATTGGAAAAGAAAAAATATATGTTTTCTGAGCAATTAAGAGTAAAAATGGTTTTGCCATTCATCTGTACAATAGAGCAGTGGTGAAAAAATATTCCAGACAACATATAAGGCACATATGTTGTGCAATGAATGTGTTTCACAATTTTTTTGTGGTACTGTTATAATAATGCCAAGCGTGGCGAAAACAACCATTTATTCCTCCTTTCTGAGGCACTGATAAAGTCATTACCACATGATTCAGCAGCCATAGACTCTAGAGCTCTTTAAAATCACTTATTTGTATTACTATTCTTTCAGGACACCTAAAAGAATAGTTTTAGGTGTCTATTGTGGGCAGTTGATTGAAGCATCAATGAGATAATGTGAGATCAAACTACTTCTTCGTTGCAATAGAATCTCAATTTTCATAACATATGAACATTTTTGGCAACTATTCTTTTTTTTTCCTCTCGTATTTCCACTCTAGTTTCCTCCCACTCAGTGCCAAAAGAACATTTTTTACTGTAACAAGAGGGCTTATTTTAACATACTCAACCAAACTGTAAGCATGTGTATTATTATAGAACTTGAAAGTTGTTGGCTCACTCATTGGAGTAACTGCGAATATCTAATAGTTTATTTCTATAGAATTATATTTTTATATTGTAATAAAACTCAAAATTACTTACACCACTAACAGGTTTAGATTGAAAATTATTTTTCATTCAACCAACAACGTTGTTTCTGATAGATGACTACTATCAGTTTTGGAAAAAGTACATTTCAAAGTAAAACCAATGTGAAAATGTTTTTTGGGGCATTTCAACAGACAAATAGTTTATCTGTATCACAATAGTCTTTCGCTCTGGGTCAATTCAACACGGCAAAATTCCTTCCCGACATAATAAACATCTTGGTAAAATGAAAAGATTAAATTAACCTAATTCTGCCAGAAGTATTGAATTTCACAAGTCAAAAACTACAGAAGACAGGTTACCGGACTACCGGAACAATAGACCACAGATTAGGAGAGCGAAGGACTGTGTGTCAGGAGCACCACAGGGGACTGTACTCTCACCATTTACTTTCACTCTGTGCACGTTTGACTTCCTGTACAAAACACACTCCTGTCGTCTGCATTAATACTTAACTGACTGCAGTCGTATGAGAGAGGACAAGAAGCAGAGAGAGCTGGTTGACTGCCTAGTGCCAATCACATCTTCAAAGTGAACAAAAAGTAGGTCATTGCAGATTTTAAGAAAAATAGGGTTAAATGTCAAACCCCTTTTCTTTCCTTGAAGAATAAGTGGAGGTGGCTGAGGAGCATAAGTTTGAGGTTTCTCATGCAAGAATCTGTTGATTGAGAATCTCACAAAATTAAGGAAATCTGTGTCGATTTAATACTGCCCCCAATATAAATATTTCTGTGGTCACCAGGACGTTGGTCAGGTCAGCAGTCTTCTCCATTAATGTGTCGGCTATAATATAGCCAGTTGGTGTTTGGTTGTATTCCAATTTTCAAAGGCACAGAGTTTCATATTTCTAATATTTGTAAACCATAATCATCAAAAAGCACAAGAATTAAAGACTTGAAATATTTAACTCCCTGTTTGATAAATCTATGTATAAGTTTTTCTTTTTGAAATGAGTGATAAAAAACAAAAATGCTTTATATTTTAGATAAATCATGTTCTACTGAGTAGACGGTCCTTTTCAGACTAAGGCCCAGTTTATCCTGTGGTTTCAGTGCCAGGTGCTGTTCAACACAGATGACTACTCATGCAAGGCCACAACTTGTTTCCTGACCTTCAAAGTTTTCATAATTTAGTAGCTCCAACAGTCAGTTTGCAATCTGCTAAGCATGCACATTAATAGCCGCTCTGCTGCAAGACTGCATGACGACAGATACACATGATGGCTGCACATCTCAAATCGTCAACATCCTGAATTCGTATAAAAGTTTCAGAATGATTTCAGGTGAAAGGCATTGTGATGAGCTAATCTGGATCAATATCTGATCAAACTGGTATACCGAAAACTTCCTGCCGCTAAAATGAGAAAAGAAAATAAGTACAAATATAAATAAAATTGTGTAGGGGTATTTTTTAAGCACTTAAAATAATTTTCACATGGATTTTTAATTGTCTAAACTTGCGGGCACAGCATTGTAAAAGAATGAATCATAGTATTAAACGTGCTGCAGGAAAAAAAAATGCAAATCCAAACTAAAAATTTGTCTCACTGCTTTCTCACTGTGCAGAGTGAGTAAGCCATTCAATTATTAACACAAGACACTTATACTTGATATCAAATTGAATTCCACATCTAAAGTTTCAAAATTATTGCTTGGATCCATATCTTAAGTATGGATCTCAAGTGTTAAATAAACTTTTGTGCTCACATGACTCTCCATATTTACCATCACAGGCAACTCATCTGTCTAGGAGCCAGTATGTATTGCTAATTAAACCACTAATGTCATGACGGACACCCAAACTCTGAGGTGGATTCTTCTTTAATAACTTATGTTCTTAATGACACCATATGTGTCAGTGATGAACCAGGCAGGCTCTGACATGAAAGGGACCATGCTGTTCTTCACAGACCTGACTGCTATGGATCTGCCGAAACTCTGGGTGTGTCGACCTCGGTTTGCTCAACCAACACAGTGACGTGAGAAAGAATGAAACACCTGCCTGACTTGCTTTTCATAGGAAGCTTTTATAGCTTCCTATGAAACTCGAGTTTTCATCTTCCAAATAAATGCATGCATGCCACTCTATATTTAACGAGGCATGCCTCAACAACAACAAAAACATAAAACATTGATGTTGGATTTCAAAAGGATTGTGGATTCTTTAGAAAGGGTGTCAAAATAATCAATATCACAATATAAATCATTAGTTAAAGATGCTCTTATGTGCCAAAATCAAACTAAACTGTCCCAGGAACGGCTGCTCACACTGCTGAGTTTCCTTACGGCAGAATACACTCTGCACCCCCAAAGCTCCCTGCAGCTGCTGGAAGTTTTAAACTCCAACATGGAAAGTACAGACAGAAAACAAGCAGCATGTGCAGCACTCTTTATCCAACAAGGCAAACAAAGTGTTGTTCAGAGCTACTTTCCCTTTGAGGCAGAAAGCAAATGCTAGCTTTGCTAAGGCTAACAATTCACTGATGTCAAAGCAACTTAAAAAGGCCAGTAAATCTCTTGTATTTGCAGCAGTGAAGTCAAACCTTCTGGATGACATAGGCTAATGCTATCTGCTTGAAAATCATCTTCACAAACACCAACAGTCCCGACGACGGTGCTCTAATCAGGACGCACTTCCCAGTTGCGGAGCTCCACACCACACAACAGTCTGCTCTAATGGTTTACGGTCCAGTGAACTACTAAACAGTTAAGTAATGAAACAAACTAGTGCAAGAACCTCTGCTATAATTGATGATGAGGAAAAATATTATGAAAAATTACCAGAAAGACAGGAATTGCACAGGGTTTCTGTTTGAATTAACCAAATTATTGTTCGCGCTACAAAAATATTGTTTTTATTTGCCCTGTTTGTTTTAAAATACAATTCATTTTAGCATAGAATTGGAATGATTCTTTATTTGTCCTCCAGTAAAATTTTATTTGTAGCAACAACAAATTGGCAAGCAACTGAAATCACAGTGGCTAAAGACAAGCAGTATTAAAAATAACAATTGCAGAACTGTTTTAAAGATATATGCTTGCATAAAGGATATTAACAATATCTATTTTGCTAAATGAAATTGCCAAAAATACATAAACTGTGGTACTGAAAGCAGGGCACTATTTTATTAATATATGCATTTACAGTAGTTTGACATTTTGGTATTATCCTACCCTTTAGATAATCTATGCTATGTATTCTCTGTAAGCTTGTGCATTTTTTGTGAATTGGATAAAACGATAAAGTAGTTAGTGCCATCTATTGAAAGTGTTGCGCAAGTATCAAGCCCATTTTTTAACCAACATCATTACAATCTGCGGTCTTGACTCAGTGAAACAACACTTGAAAAACGGCAGGCTTTAAATTTAAATTCTTCTATGTCTACAATCTGCTAAAAAACAAAAAATAAAATGTTGTTACAAAAAGAAAAAAAGACTCTCCAAAGTATAACAGATCATGTTCCCAATTCAACCTGAAGTGTTTATTTTGGGGGTAATTGAAACGTAGGTATCAGGTAGCCTCAAATTTGACCCTAGAACACATTAGCATTCGGGGGAGTTCCTGAATAATTCAATAAGTGCAGTTTGCAGGTTCTGTGGCTTTAGTCAGTTCAGATCCCGCTTAGACATTTAAGCCTCTAATGACATTACAAAGAAAATCATGACAATGAGGATTAGACTCTTATAAAACCTATCACAAACCTGCAACGGTGAGCCGATTCCAAGCCGCCTCTGGCCATTCACAAATCACAGATAAATAAAGCAATGTCCACCATCAACATCGGTACTGAACATAAAATCCCTCTGAAGTCTTCCCATCCTATTATTTTAAAATAATGGTGGAATGGCAGAACAAATCCTTAAAATTTTTATTTTATGTTCGATCTTCTCATCAGAATTTATTCAAGCCTTGCAATTCTGGACCTTACTGGTCAAATAAACCACACATTATCTACATCACTCACTCAATTCGCAAAGCTGGCTTGTGCCTACTCAAGTCAGACAATGCAGGTTTTACAACTACGTCGCTAACAGAGAAGGCAACAGTCAGGCTCACCTCAACCCCTCTGTCACTTCTGGCCTTTTACAGAACCCATGAAGGTGGCAAAACATGAATCCAAGCTTGAAGTGTGTGGTAAAAGGGAATAAGGACATGCCTCCATTAAAACGGACCATACAAAACCCGACTTGTTTATTATGGTCCACTGGTACTTTAAGCAGCTAAATTGAGTGGCATGCTGACTGACAGCTCCACCAGTACAATGGTTGCTATGTACACACCAACTAATTGGAAAAGTTATAATAAAGATGTGCATTTTACAAAGGATACGCAAGAATTGGAGACTTTAATAACTGATTTTGACTGTCGGATGTAGTAAAACCGGTGCACCATTCATCTTATGGGGCTTGAAAAGACAGATACATTAGATGCAAAATGAAAATTACTTAGGAAAGGACAGATTAAATTTAGCCACAGCAACAATCAGTCGTACCAATGCATAATTATACATGTGAGGCCTTCCTAAAGTATCCTCTACCTCTGCCTTCAGCAAGTCTAAATACCTTTGAGGAGAGCTGAGATACGAGGAGGAATCCCTGTGATGTCCAAAAATACTGCTGTACAAACAAACTCTCCAGAGTTTCTTTTGGGTCATTTTTATCTTTTCAGTGTGGACTGTTCAGCTCCACTGTCTGCAGTTTTGTTATTTCAACAAAAGCCAACCGTGTTTGCCGTTGCCTTGGAAGCAGCCAACATGGAGGCAAACAAATATGGCCAACTTGAGGCTTATCTGCTTATTTCACTGTAAGATTTGCTAAGAGAAACCATAATGGGCGTAGGCAGCTCCATGCATGAGACAACTTTGGGTGTTGCCAAAAGACAAATACTTATTAACCCAGATAACGCTAACCCTTTTAGGCAACGCAAGATCAAATGCATGCTTGTTTTGCATGTCTTAATTCAAAATCTTAATATTTTAATTGTCGGTCCTGTCTCTGCCTGTCATTTGCATGGACTGATTGCAGCCCAGATGTTGTGAATTGAAGAGCTGTGTAGATGAGATTTAACGTCTTAACTTGATTAAATTCGACCATTATCCTTAAAATCCCAACTTTTGTCGAACAATCTTCTAAAGTCTTGACTTAAACCCATTTTAAAATTGGATGTTGATCTTTGTTTTCAAGTCTCTTAATCCTTAACCAAATCTAACCATACAATTAAATAAAGTATGGGTAAGTATTGTATCTTTCAAAGATTTTAAACTTGGAAAATTAATTTCAAGTTATATTTTTAAAGACAAATGTGATGACCAAATAAAAAGCTAACTCCAGCATGACTAAGGATATTCTCACATCTGATCCTGCACCATCATTTGTGCTTGTGATACCAAGTACATATTTGAAATAGATTCTTAGGTCACATTGCATGTTGTGCAAATACAAGTTACATGATATACCTGCATGCGTTCTCACGACCCACATGTCCTGTCTCTACCCAACCTTGCTGGCAATGGTTGGGAAGAGAAAGTGGAAGAGGTGAGTTGTGCTGCCAAGAAGAGCCAGCAGATAATCTGTTCCTCTTTTAAAACAATGAAATAAACGAAAAGAAAACGGATATGAATCACCAGCAGACACGCATTGACCAGAACTTTGTGGCCCATTGCCAACTTGTTTTTTGGGTAACACTTTATTTGACGGGGTGTGCATAAAACTGACATGGCATCGTCATAAACATGCTATAACACCTGTCGTGAACATGAAGGAGTCTTTATGAATGTCTATGAAGTATCATTTGGTAAATGACACTTAATCAAAGTTGCTCTAAAGGTTGAAATTTAAAGTCCATTAAAAGGATCAACTTTGCACTAAAGTGAAAATGTTTGCAAAATTATGCAAAGTTGGAATTTTTAATCCAACTTTTAAATCAACCTTTCATTAGAATTGTCATTATTTACCAACTGACACTTTATAACAAGATTTATAACATTCATAAAGACTCCTTCATGTTTATGACAGTGTCATGTCAGTCTTATGCACAAGCCGTTTTTTTATTAGACCTTACGATTTCTAACTCACAAAGAGATTATGAACAGTATTTAAAATATCTTCCTAGACTTTATTCTTTAGTAGTAGTACATAAAAAAAGAGCTGCTCCTCCTCTTCACCAGTACTAACAAGAATCAACCAATCAGAACCAGGAGGAGGATCTTAGTACTGTCATCTTATGGCTGCCTCCTGGTTCTGATTGGTTGGTTTCTGAACGGGCAGAGTGAATTTCTTCAGACGGCAATAGTACCAGAGAGGTAGTGAAGTAGCTTTGATCTGTCTGATACAGATTCGCAGGTGTTGCGTTCCAAAAAGAACCAGTAATGGGCGAAATCCATGAAGTAGTAACCTTTATTATTTTTTTTTTTTACAATTATCATACAATGAAATACTCCATAATACATTGAAACCAAAGAACCAAACATTTTTACAGGCCCAAGCACTTGTTTAACAAATAAAAGCACTGTATAAGCAGGGGTTTTTTGTTTAGTTTAGTTTGTTTTGTTTTTTTATTTACAAATAACTACTGTACTGTAAAATAGTAATTTTAATCATCAATACGAACTGAAGGCTTCAAATTGTGGAGATCAGCATCGCCCCACCGGGACCCAAGTAATTGGATTAGAACAGGAGAAAATGAAAAATGATTATGAAAAAAATACAAAGTACAGCAGGACAAATAGTGACTCACGTATATTTCACTGCTGCATCCTGACTCCGCTCTGTAGCGTTTTTTTTTTTCTTCTTTTAAAGCCCACGGTGCAGGTGCGGTTTTTTTTTTATGAGAGATGTCCATAGTTTATAGGAAGTTGTCATCGTTCTTTTTCTTCTGGGCAAAAAGATTCTTATAAACCGACATGCCACCATCGATTATGTGTGAGTACCATGTACAGAAGTTTAATTTTTCTCCGATCGTTAGCATCTTTCTCTGCTTTTTGGGCTCGACCACAAGTGCCTTTGTCGGTGCAGAACGTTTTGTCGACATTATGGGTTTCAGAGAAACTTGAGATTGCAAGAGAATTTGCCAACTTAAATTTGGCAAGCTGTTTTATGTATGTGTACATATTAAACTGCAACATTATTGACACACAGGTAGAGAAGAAGCGGAGAGACTGTTTAGCCAATCAGAATGCAGAATACAATGCACTGCGAAAGAAAAAAAAAAACTCCCCAAAAAACAACAATAGGTCTAATAAAAAAGGATTGGTGTTCAATTGATTAAAACTAACTTGTTCAAGTTAGTTTGAGCACACATTTATGAGCAGGGTAGACACATACTGGAGGCAGGGACACACATTTACCAGATAAGAAATATTAACTTTTAAACTTGGTCCGACAGAAGATCAACATTTTATTTGGATGTAAAGAAGTAAATATCAAAACTGAAGTCACAGCTTAATGAAATCTGTGCACATTTTAGTAATGGAGTACAGAGCAGAAGACTGCCCTTCCGACTGCTCCACTCTTCACCACACCAAAGGGGAATGACGGCATGTTGCCGGAATAACAGCTGGAATAATTGCCTTCCCCTAAAACTTCAAACAAAACCACCAGTGTTTCTTACAGGTAGCAGATGAACGTCTCACTCTGCTGCATCGAACCAGAACTAGAGAGCTCTAACCACAACGCCACATAAACAGCTTCCAGTTTAACTCGGAACAAAGCAACAAACGCAATAGAGCAATGTCAGAGTTGCAAACGTTTTGCTGAAAAAGCACATACTAGTACATTCTATAAATGTAGAGTATTGTGTAAACGTGCAATAATTGATTTCTTGCCAGTCATTTTAAAAAGTGAAAGTCGTCGTTCAGGGCAGCGCTTCCCAAACCTGCTCCTCTAGTCGCACTGCCCTGCATGTTTTAGACGTTTCCCTGCTTAAACACGCCTGATTCATCTGATTGCATCTCGGCAAACAAAATAAAATCATCTGAGCTGAAGCAAAGAAACACCTAACATGTCAAACCCCCCCGGGTCAAATCCGGCCCACCATAGCTTTTTATTACCGTTTACTGCCAAATTATATCAGTCGCTCCAGTTTCTTGAGAATTATTGTTGAAATTCATGCGAAATCAACAAATACCCACACTTTATTGCACTAATAATCGGAAGTTTATTGCGTATTTTTCTCAAAAATTGTCAAAAACGTTCTTACTTGCAAGTAATAAAAAGTCGCATTTACTGTTATAAATAAGTGGGAATACTTCCAAACTGCTACCACAAACACTATGCTTTTTATTGTAAAAATCAAAAACAGCATCACAAACAGTACCACAGCTCACTAACACTATGAGAAGCAGGAAAAAAAAAAAAAAACAAGCTTCCTACAATTGAGATTTTTATGGTGACCAAAAGGATAAAGAATACCGACTTCCAAATAATTTGCTCAAGAGCTCACCATTCCAGTACATTAGAAACAGGAAAAACTAGAAATGTGAACTCTGCTTGGAAACACTTTTCAATTGAATGTTTGAAGATGTAGCTTAAACAAAATATAAAATGTTTTATGTTGCTAATCAAAAGCACAGACTAAAACAAAGCTGGAAATAAATAAACATATATTTCTTAAGGTTAAATGATTGTGACATGATTTATTTGTGAAAGGTGCATCTCAAACGTTACATGTCAAACGTATTCAAGTGAAAATTAAGCAAGTGCATAAATGTGGGTATTTTCCCCCCCCATTTAAAATGCATTATTGCTATAACAACTTTATGTAATTTTGTAATTTAAGGGTGTTACATTCTGTATCACTGGTCATCTACATTAACACAAAAACACAGCTTTGCAATTACCAATAGAGGTCAGATAATTACCGCAGCTTGATGGCATATTGACACTTTACCAAAATCTAGTGATCTCCTTGGCACTCCCCATGCTCCCTATGGCAAATTAAAATTCATTAAGTTAACTTATGCATTTGTTTTCAGTAGAGCGGCGCTTTGAAGAAAATGTTTTGTTCATTTTTATATTTTCAAGTTCCACAATCTCTAGAAAATCTAAAATTTGGATTTTAAAAGTCAAAAATACATCTATTTAAGCTGACAAACATTAGGCAAGTAACAAGTGCAGCTTTCCCAACATACCAACATCTGACTTCTAGCAAACGCTGCTGCTACTTGTAGTTGCACAAAGTGACATGCACATGCAAGTAGTTACTTTATTTTTTACAACCATCATTGCTATACTATTTAAGACTGCAAACTGCATCCCTTATTCTTCTTAGTTCGTAATAAACCATGTTTCATTTCAGTTTAAACCACTCCTCAAGTTTCGTTTTGAACTAGCAATGTATTCGTTGGTTAGCTTGTGGCTAATCAACTTTGTCTGTCGCCCATTTAATCAACTGACAATTACCCAGAGGGGCTGATCATTTTTGAGTCTGAGACAGAACCCGGCAATAACTTGCAGTCCACTTATCTAAAAGCAAACATAAATGAGCTCTGAACTTCTTGATGTGGCGTTCCATTTTCTTGGGAATCAAGACAACAAGAAGATCGACAAACAGTAAATGGAAGTCTATGGAGCATCGAGAACATAGGTGTCAAACTCCAGTCCTCAAGGCCTGGTGTCCTGCAGTTTTTAGATGTGCCACAGGTACTAAACACTGGAATGAAATACCTTAATTACCTCCTCCTTACGTGTATATCAGTTCTCCAGAGCCTTGCTAATAACCTAATTATTCTATTTAGTGCAGCAGAGGCACATCTAAAAGTTGCAGGACACCAGCCCTTGAGGACTGGGATGACACCCCAGATCTAGACCAACAAAAAAAAATAATAATAGCTAGAGACAAGTCAGGTGAAAATATTAACTGTCTGCCAACTTTATAAGGTGACTCATTCACATTTTTGGAATAGCAGTCTTGCAGTTTGAAGGATGTCAGTTCAATTCAGGCCTCCCCCGCATGCTGATCCACCCCTGGGCAGCAATTCTACCATCAGTTTAGTATCGAGTCATAAATTTATCAGCACCGAGTGTGTGTCAATGTGGTTCTCAGGTAAAATGCCTCGAGTATCCAGTATGACAAGCGCTACCAGTCTGAGTCCAGGCTGGTAAATTACACCCTCTTAAGAGAGATGCTTACAGAAAATGTGCATCAGAAGAAACGCTGGATGGGTACACATATATGGGCCTGTGACAATGAATGTTGCTGGATGATAAATTGTCCTAGAAGTTATTGTAAGGTTTCCCTAAGAAAACATGTTAGCACCGTTTACCCAGTGGTTTGGTGCTAGGGCAGGCATTAATCCAGCGACAGGAAATTTGAAAATATCATTTATAATCATCTGTTATTTAAAGATTACCTGACCACCAACTTGAAATTTTTAAAAATGCAAACATTTTAAAAAGACTTAAATAAATAAGTATTGCTTAACCTGGTGGCCAGCCAGGCTTATAATACACTGGAAGAAACCGTGTATTGTGATAAATGATAAAAAATATTGTTTTGAGACCACTTTCAAGTTATGTCACGGTAATGACATAATAATGCAAGAAAAAATTCTCAAATATGAATAAGCTTTAAATACTGATGATTATTTAACTCTACAACTGGACGAAACTTTAAATATTGTGTTAAGCCTTCACATTTGCAATTTGAAAACTTTGTTTAAATATTGCTTAGAGAAAAAAAAAATCTATCTACTTTAATTTTCCTTTGGTGGCAGGGAGAAGGAAAAAAAAAAGTAGCGTTGCTTTAACCATAATGATGAATTACTGGCCACGCTGTTTCACGTAACTTTGACATACTTGTCGGGAAATATCAAGATTCAGCATTATTATTTTGGAAACACTGAGGTTCTTAATTAATTTAATAACTGGGTAAACGGTTCAACTTAGTGCACAAATATGTACTTCTACCAAGGACGTCAAAGAAGGAAACATTTATCAATACAAGTTGCTATGCTTGCTTGTGTTGACTGGTAAAGCGAACATCCTTAGAAGCAGGAAGTGTGTATTCAGTCATTTGTGACAACAAACTAGAGATAGGTAACCTTTAACATGATCCTGAGACTTTGCCAGTTTTTCAGAGAAGCAGACCTGAACCCTGGGCCAAGCAACTTTTATCAGCGCAATTACATCAGTGCACAAAAGCTTTTATTACTCCAGTTTCATTAAGAAATCAGCCAACTCTAGGGCAGCAGTCATTTCCCAAAGCAGACCACCTGAATGAATGCCGTTGCAAGGCCAGACATCCAGAGAGAGCTGCCTCCTTTGTAGCAGACTTAATTAAAAGCCAACTTTTACACTCTTGTTTTACACACATATAAATCTATGGTAATGCTAAAGTAGGCTAATAAAACACAGAATGGAATATGTTGTTAATTTTACTTTTCATTTGTCAAGATTTATACGGTCCAAATGTGTAGTGTATATTTTACAAAAGAGGAAAGTGAGAGTTACTGTACTCTATCATTCTGCTGCTGTTTATAGGTTCATCACAATAGTAAGAATTTGTTTAGAAACTTAACGGAAAAGAAAACCAAAACCTGAAGCGTTTTATTACAGCTTCATGGAGACAGTCTCAGGTAAGACAAAGTAGTTAGGGAGAAAAATGTAAATAAACCATTTGTTTCTTTTGTCATTACTTAAACACAGAGCTCTCAACAATTACTGGTAATTGGTAATAATTTTAAAAGATATTTGGATTTCATGAAGCTACTCTTTGCTGCAGATCTCCAGAAGGGATGTGTGTAGACATTTACCTCCCTTACCATCCTCACTATGAGAAAACCAGATGAACACGGGTCAATTCTCCCTTTTTTTCCCCACAGTTCCAGATTATATTATTCTGACTTAAGATACAAAAAAAAAAAATTAGGCGAGTTATGCTTGCCTTGTAGCCACATCTGCCTTAGACAGCACGTTCACCCATCTTTCCGTTCTTAAAGAGAGGCTTAAATGTTGTCAGTGTTATCTCTCTGGGAAACAGAAAGTTCTGAATAACAAATGTAGATTTGGAAAAATCTGGAAAAACTTGGAATTTTTTTTTTTTTTTTACCAATTCAGATTTAAAGAATACCATGAGAAGCGTCAGTCTACTTAATTAAAAAGCTCCTAGAAACTCCAGTCAACTTAAAGTAAGCAAAACACTTTAAAAAAATAACTCCTTTTATGTATATTTTATAGAAATCTGCATGGTTAGCAACATATGTTGCTCTGGTGATTCCATCTTACTGTTAATGTTCTTTTTTTTTTTTTTTTGCTACAAAGCTGCAGTGAAACCAAAAAGGTTGGATTTTCTATGTTTTCAGTGTGAGGTTTTGCCACCGCAATGAAGGTTTATGTCTATTTTCAGACTTTTTATACGGGTCTTTCTCATCACTGAGGCTGATCCTGTGTATCCGAGCCTGCTGCTCTGAGCTCAGTTCTTGTTTTCACTCATTGTCCTGCAGGAACCACTCTCCCAACCGCGTGTGATTTTTAGATTTTTGCATATCACATCCCAAACAAATCCTGCGGCGGCCTGAGTAATGTGGCTTGAGCAATTGTGGTTTCAGTGTTTTTGCATGTGCGCCCTGCACCGTGCAATTACGTCCAGCAGTTTTGGGCTTCGAGTGCACCGGGGTCAAATTGAGCAATCTTTACAACAATTTAAAAAAAAAAAAAAAACAATCACTTGTGTGATCATGCAGACCTACCTAAGAGCAGCAGCTTCAGCTCCCTTCGTGCGTCTCTCTTATCTCGCCGGAGTTGCTTCTCGATCTCAGCGTTGATCCGCTTGGACTCCTTCGCCTCCTCGCTCAGGCAACAAGCCATCATGGGCTCCAAAGTCATCACCGCATGAGCTGGGGCGGAGGGGGGTGTGGGAAGGAAAGTCCGTCTGACCAGGAGCGCCGGGCTGCACCACCGCCGAGAGTATCAGAGTGCAGGAGTTGGTGACGGTCTTGCAGCTTTGTGCAGAATCTGGCCTCCTTCGCCGTCAAAGGCTCAATCTTTGACAGCTTTGTCTCGGTTTAAAAAAAACAACAACAAACAAACTACGAGGACAATGAGAGGTTTACAGAAAATCTGCAGTGCAACATGCCCACATTAGATGGCTCCAGACGTGCAATTAGCACATTTTAATTTGATGCACTCCCCAAATTGCGCTGGTTTTAGTTTGGATGCGTGAACTTCTTCTCAGAAGCTAGGCTGGAAAACTAGCTAGATGCTGGCGCGCTAAAACCACCAAATAAACTCGCAAATGTTAGCTGTTTTATAGACACTTTTAACAATTTTCCTTGATGAAAAACATATGTATATATTTAAAAAAAAAAAAAAAACTAACAAAAAAAAACTACCAACTTCAGGCCCAGAGACGGTGGGACACAACAGGCTGCCACGGCCACATCTGTACAATCCCTTCTCCTGGTCGCCTGGCCGAGTGCGAGCCTAGCCGCCCAGAAAAACCTACCCTGGAAGAAACGCCCAAGCCGTGACAATTAATCGCCGTCAAACTGTCCATCCAGACAGCTTGGCTCACTGTCTCATGGTCCTCGGAGAACAACGAGCCCGGGAGTAATCCAAATGAGAGCAGGAGTGCAGAGCTGTTGCTGCTATCTCTTCCACACTGGAACCCAGTGAGGCTAACTGTTAGCTGGGCAGGCTAGCCGAGGAAGCCATCCCTAAAAACCACACAGCCTGGAATGACAGACAGCCGTCATGGCCTCGACCTGAAGCTCTCTCCGGGGATCTCGGAGACGGAAGAGCCTTGAGATGTGAAAACAGACGACTGACAATTACTGCCCGTGCATTTTGTCGCTCCTTTTAATTTTTTCCTGGTGGTTCTGGTCGCTCCTCGTCACCCACTCCACAGCCCCGGTGTGGCGCTGCTGCTGCTGACGTCACATGGGATGCAGCTGGCTGACAAGCGACTCAGCCAATCAAAACAGAGGATGTGACAGCGCCACGGTTGAGACCCGCCCTAATGGAGAATTTCCCAAGTTTGCTTGAGAGGAAGTAGTGCTTTTATTCTGGAGGCGTGACAGGGAAAGAGATCGGTGTTTGATTTGACAGGCAACGCCCATCTTCTGTCAAACAGCAGGAGGTCGATCCATAGGGATGTTTGCTTCCCACACGTTTCCTTCCTTCAGTGGAGTAAGACAAGAGGTCAACAACATGAACAGCAGTCTTTATTTAACCACATGACCACTTAGGGTGGCTTTTAATAATTAAATTAACTTAATTATAAGGTTACTTTAATTATTAAAAACACAGATGATCAGAGTAAACCAGTCACATGTGGAGTACCCCAAGGATCAATCTTAGGGCCTCTCTTATTTTATATATATGCTCCCACTTGCTGAGGTGATTACAGGAAATTATTATAGCCAACATAACTACGTAGATGACACGCAGCTCTACATTACGATGTCACCAAGTGACTCCAAACCAAGCACTGAATAGGTGTTGAGAACAGGTACATTTTTGGATGTGCCGTAACTTTCTCCAGCAGAACAAAAACACAACTGAAGTTATTATCTTTGGACTTAAGCGTTCTAGAGTCAGCATACAACTTTGGTTATTACAGCTAGAAACTAGAGATGTGGCTCGAAATCTGGGTGTAGTAATGGTCTCTGACCTGGACCATCGGAGTCACATAAAGACGTTTATAAAGTCAGCCTTCTCTCACCTGAAGAACATTAACTGAATTAAAGAACTAATGTCCCAGCAAGATCTAGGATTTCCACTTGTTTATTTTTATCTTTACAGTTCTGCCTAAAAAAATAAATCAATCAGACAATTGCAGCTGATCCAGAAAGCTGCTACCTGGATTCTGACTAAAATCAGGAAGAAAGAGCACACCAGCCCAATTTTAAAGTCCTTGCACTCTCTCCCTGTAGTTCAGAGAATAGATTTTAAAATACATTATTTTGGTTTATAAATCACCGAACGCCAAAAAAAAAAAAAATCTTCCAGCTGTGCAGCATAACCAAATGAATACAAAGTTTTGAATAACTATCCATCTCATTCTTGGCAGTCCAGATATAGAATCGGTTGTGTTTTCTGCATCAGGTCTCCAGAGGGCGTCGTTAAGCCGCAGAACTGAAACACTGCTGGTCACATTTTAAGAGCTGTTATGAGAAAATGTGAACAAAATAGAAGATGAAGTATTTCTGCTTGACAATTTACCTACCACTGGCCTAAGAAGTGTGTGTAAATGCAGAATGTTGCATATTCAAATCACTGTTTCCTAAAAACTGGGCACATTTTTTTTAACTGTTACCACCTATCATTTGGCTCGTCAGTATTTGGATTCATCTTCTGATGTTCGAGGTCAGTAATGTATTTTATACCGCCAAATTTCCCAAATCACTGCCTGAAGATTTAACTGTCAAAATGTGCCACCATTTTTATTTCACTCCCTCTGGAGTCACAGAATCTGAGATTCAAATGATCTGGTGTAGCAGCAAAAGTACAAGTTACAGTAAAGCGGTGTCTTTTGGTCACTCATTTAAACCCGATATTTTAATTTCATGGTCTCTACGGCAGCAACATTGTGTTGCCTTAACATGGACACTTTTAAGGAAAACACTGAAGTTAGCACTTTTGTAACAAAATGCAAAAACATCAAAGAAAGACTTCAGCAAGGCACTGTAAAGCCAATAATCTAATAGGATCACTAAAAACTTTCAGTTGTGGCTATTACTAGAAATTTAACAAAGAAAATATCAAATACTCAATTTCATCATCATGACTGTTCATCCCTCAGACTCTTGCTTCACCTCAGCCTGTAATCTGCAAGATTTCACTAATCATATGTTGAAGTATCCTTATTAGATTTTCAAAAGGTAAAACAAATCAGAGCCACAGAAGGATGCGTTCTCTATCTCTGCATTTATTACAGTCTGGTATGTGTTTGACGTAGAAATGAGCAACTGCCTGAAGGTGACATTTTTTATGGTGCTACTGGTAATGTTTTGGCTCCACATTTGGAAAAGGTCTATTTTATTATCTATGTTACACACATAGTGTAATTTGACATCTGGCAGCAAAACTTGAAAAACAAAAAAGTGAACATTGCACTGATTAAAATGCAGCTAAAAACATTTGTTTAACTTGCGTACTTCTAATTTTATTTGTTTTGTCATATGTATCATTATTTATTAATCACCTTTTTCATTTAATTATGAGGCACTGCTGACCTTTCATACAGATGAGATCAAAAACAAAATATTAGCAAAGCTTCTCCTGTCCAAATGCTAAAATCCTTAAAATCCGTTTTAAGAGGATCTGGTGTACTTGGCCTGTTTCACATTTTCTTGTTTTACAAGAAACAAATACATTTTTAGGAGTTTAAGTTTTTTCTTAAAATCACAATGACACCACAAACCCTGCCTTCTTCTTCCCATAGGTATTTAAATGATGTGTATTAATCCAAATTTAAATTGAAGTTGAAGGTCTGGTTTACTTTATTTTGCAAAAATAAAAATCCCCTCCTTTATTTCCAGAAAAATAAATGATGATCAGTCTCTCATTGTTTTCAGATTGTGTTTCCCACGGCTCAAATGGCACCAAGCCAGACAAATTGAGACATGACAGATGTTCACAAGGATATGGTATGTTTGGAATGATTGGGAAGATCTTCAGGTGTGAATCATAACAATGTAGTCCTGAATGCCTTTGTCTTGCTTGAGCTACAACTTATGCCAAAAGCTCTACGTAATGAAATATTAGACAGAAACTTCACTTAAGTTTTAAACAGCACTATGTATTAAATCATGCATCTACTTCCATGATTATGCACATTTGCTATTGTTTTGTTTTTATGTTCCAATTAAATGTTAGTGTATTTTTATATATTTTCCCCACATAAAGTACTCCCATAAGGAAGTGTGAAATCACAAGTGTTTTTCACTTCTGCAAAAATGAGAATTTCCTCAAATTTGGACTCCATAACCTCATAAGAAACCATCAACATCATTGAATAACAGATGTATTTTAATGTTGAGGTGAAAAACATTAAACATTAGCTTGAGAACTTGTAGCTCTCAAGCTACAAACTTGAGAGCTACAAGTTTGTAGCTCTCAAAGTACAAACTTGTACTTTGAGAGCTACAAACTTGTAACAAACTTGTACTTTGAGAGCTGAAAAGTACTGTGTCTGATTGACTGTACTGTTAGAAATTATGCTGACACAAAAAATGCCCACAGCGCCCTATCTTGGGTTTGCCGGGTTTGTCACGCTGTCTGAGAGCTGACGCTGGTGAAGTAATCGCTGATCATCTTCCGATTTGCACCTCATATGGTGACAGAGACAGTGTGTCTCCTGCTGCATATTCATGACAAGAATGAGGAGCGGAATTTGTGTTATATCACTAGCAGGCCGGGAAACTTCGCAGAAGGCTGACAGTGATGCCAAACCTTTGTTTTACTGACGCAAGAAGAAAGAGACGGGTACTTTTCAGGTACACATACATCGTCCAGGATTTTCCCTGCACTCATGTCACCTTTCTTCTACCCTTTTTTTTTCCTCTAATCAGTTGTTTTCTTGTATTTAATTCTATTGCTAACACATATTTAGGAAGTTTTTGGATGTATTCTGAATAGAAACTGATTAAAATATATATATATTATGACAAGTTACATTCAAAAAACATCTGTGCTTTTTTTTTCTTGTCAAAAAGAAAGTTTGTTCTAGGTTCACTCTTGCAGGAAAGCATTAGGGAGGTCAAACACTGATGCTGGACGAGGTGGCATGGTTTTCAAACTCTGCTCCAATCTATGCCAAAGAAACTTCATTACTTTAAGAGTCAGAGTCATGACCATTGGCACCTAACTTGATCATTCGTGCCGTTATGAATCTTTCGTTGTCTACTGGTGCTCAGTCATGTTGGAACTGGAAAAGGAAGTAGTACAACATGTGTTTTATGCTGCAGCATGAGGAGTTCTTTCACTGGAACTAGAGCTGCACAGTATAATTAATTGCACTCATCCTTGCCATCCTTTCAGAGTGTCTTAAATGACTTCTTGGATGCAATATTTGGGGTATTAAGTTGCAGCTGCCAAACTCTCCTAACCAGTGATATATTTGGCCTCTTGGATAGACATCCCTTGTCTTTTATGCTCAAATCTTAGAGTCCAAGATGCTAAAGCTCAAGAATGGGAACATTAAAGAGGCTGGAAAGGAAAGAAAGGGGCAAGGTAATTGCTATTTGCAATTACCTTTTGCATCACAGTTTGTGTAAGAACTGGATCCAGACAGTCGCTCTTGGCTGTGAAAGCCTATTTCACAAAGCTTCCCTCTCCCTGATCTTCAACTAGTCTGAAGGCTGCTTAAAGTTTTGAGTTACTGCTGACTCTACATGCTGTTGTCAGTCAGACTTGACGCCTCCATATTAGCTCTCCAAACAGCTCCCTCTCCTATCCGGCGTATGATATCCAGTTTCTTTTAGAAATTTCAGAAACCGTTTTATTGCGTCACTCCATTTCCCTGAGCTTCTCAGAGGGACCCATTCTTTCACAGACTCTTGGGAAAAGCAGTCTGCTTGCCTACAGGTGCTTAACTTTATACACCTGTTGTCACTGGAACACCTACGTCTGAAGATTTTGAGCAATGGTTTGCATATGTTTGTCAAAATAACATGCATCAGTTACCATTTTTCTACTCTGTTTCAACACAAACGTGAGCAACCCGAGACACAAAACACATCGCTCCTGTGAACCTTTGTTAAAGTTAAGCCTCGTTTTACGTCCTTATATCGGTGAATGCCAACAGCAACCCGCTCGTGCTCTTTTCTCTTGGTTTCTTGCCTCACCCTTTTCTCACAGGAGTGGAGGGCTCAGATGATCTCAATATCTGAAACCATGAAAGCCTGAATAACCGGTTCTGCACACGCAAACAAAGGACTGACATTTAAATAACATCCGAGGAGACAATGTGTTTAAAATTTTGTATGCTTAAAAATAGAATTAAAAAACAAAGAAATGTAACTGTATAAATAAAAAGTAGAAAATCTTAGCTTTGAAGTTCTGCTGCATGGTGTCTCATAAGCCTTTGCTATGGTGATATATTTTGCTCAGTGTGAGGCATTTCAACATTTGGCATGTCGTGGGTGCTTAATATGGTTTGTAATATTGTTAGAATTTCTCATGCTCTTGTGGTTTGCATAATGGATGTTTCTTTCCAAGAATAAAGGGCAAGCGAACCAATGAACTCCTCAAATTCACAGGAAAACAATCAGACGCCGACATTCAGCAGCGCAGGCCTGATGTCCAGCTATGTTAGAAATTAAAAGTAAAACAAAATGTTTTGCGGTCCGTGGTTTCTCTGGGACTGAGCTGAAACGTGAAGCAGTGAGCTCCTGCAGCGCCCGAAACTTTATCCGCAGTCTCTGCACCCTCAGTCACAACAGCGTGAAGCCCAGGGAATTCAAAGAGAGTCTACTTCTGGGTCGGTGCTTTCAAAATAAAGCTTCGTTAATCAGTTTGTTTTTGTTTGTTTCCTTTTGGGGTTTGGGGGGAATTGCACCGAAAGGACCGTGGACCTGAGGAAGGTTCGACCACCTGGAAACAAAGAAACAAAAAACAAAAACAAAAACAAACAAACAAAAAAAATAAAACTGAAACATGAAGGAAACAGTCAGGGGCCATTTATGTTTCACCAGCTGTCACAGTTCAGAGTCCCCTATTTACTTTGGAACAATAAACCCAGGGTGTGACCATTATCAAGACAAGAACCACAAACAAAGCTATTCTGCCTCATCTTTAATCACCACATACTCTTCAATTTGTTGAACTTTCAGTCACAGTACAACTGGAAATATTCCTTTTGGGTTTTTTTTTTTTTTTTTTTTTTAACAAATTCAATTGGCAGCATTTGTTGAAATTGAATAACAAAGTAATAAGTAAACAAACTCATCTATGAATAATAAGCAATCACAATCTTCATCACTTTATTGTAAAAGCAATAAAAAAATAAAAAAAACCTCAGGAACTGGGTTCCTGGTAGATTCAATGGATTTACTATTTATGAACTCCTCAGCTCAGCATTTGAAAAGCTTGGATACTGTACATCATTGTGACCTGTTTTTTTTTTTTTTTATGACTGACTGTCATAAAAAAAAAAAAAACAACAGTCAGTTATTATCGCTGCACTTTCTATGCTACAGCAAATTGTTCCTTTTTTTTCCAGACTTTCCCACTTGCTGGTTTTTATTTTATAAATGAAACCCTGGACATCTACATATTTTTTGCCTAGAAGTTTCAGCCATTACAGCCTCTTAGAAAAGATTTTTTTTTTTTTTAACTCAATGAGTTTGTTTTTTTTCCCCTCCTGGTTAAGTAAAGGACACACACCATGGCTTGCTGGAGGCGCAGAGTGGAAGCAGCACGCTCTTATTGAGGAGGCGGGTTTTGCGTGTTTTCCGCTGAAACCCGCCGCGCTTCACGCCGCGCGCATTCCAGTTTCGCAGAGCGCTCAGCGGATCAGGGAGACGGCGCATTCCTGTGTAGGCGCGGCAGACCGTCCGGAGCGGATTGACCCGGGAGAAAGGCGCTGGGAAACCCGGCATCAGCTGGAGGGAATGACGGCCGGCGTTCGCGGGTAGCCGGCAGGAGGAGAGAGGAGAGGTTCAGGGAGAGTACTGGGAGGGAAATGGATTGCGTAAAGCAGTCGGAGCCTGCACCTGCACCATCTCCAGGAAGTTTGAAGCTCTGATTGGAGGTAAGGAGATACTCTTAGGTAGCTGAAGTCCACCTCAGCCTTAAAAAGAAACAGGTTAGCTCTGGTTATTTGTCTAAAATAAAGGCTGGAAAAAGCTTCAAAGTGAAACACAGAACACCACTGTAAAGTTTTTTCTTTTTTTCTTTTTAAGGTTTAAAGTTCACTGAGCACTATAGAGAGTTTTAATTAAATCTTCTCAATGTGTGATGGAATAAATCATGGCAAGTTGAGTCAAAATCAAAGCGATGCCCAAGTTTATTATAACATGTCTGTTATCAGTTCTGCTTTGCACCATGTGATTACTCTGTCAACAGGTGGATTTTCTAAGTTTTGTCCATGGCGGGGTGCTGTGACTGGATCTACCGCACCTGCTGCGTGTGCTGTCTGTCTGAGGATGAGAAGATCGCCATCTACGTGGACAAAGAGATCAAGAGGATCCTCAGGCAGCAGAAGAAGAAGGAGAGACGAGAGATTAAAGTCCTGCTGCTGGGTGAGTACAGCAACGCTGCACCTGAGCTCAAACACACGATGGCACGAAATCAAAGCAAGGGCACGAACAAGAAAGTTCTGGGCAATTCCTAAACGCAATCAAAGGATGTGGGATGACGCCCTGAACCATCCTGTGTTCAGCCCCAAACCGCTCGGCCTGTTTAGCAGCTGCGCCAGAGGAGGCAGAACTATGTAAGGCATGTGTCACTTTGAGAGTGAAGAATGAACATAGATTAGGCCTGGCTACACACCTGAATACAGTGCTTGGACACACCTCGCTGAAATCTGTGAGGCTGTGTTCAGGGTTGATTAAAGAACTTGGGGTCCTGCTGACAGGGGCAGTGCTTCACCCTGACGATTTAATTTAGATAGAAAACAAATAAAAAATATTGAATGGGAAAAAACTGTTCAAAATAATAAGAGCTGAAATTGCATGTGTGTGGGTCTGTGCTGCAAATTGATAATCTGATACAAAGTTATGGCAATTTTGAAGCTTTTGTCCTCGGCCAGCCGACATTTCCTGATGCGATCATTCGTCCTACTTGTAAACTGGAAAAGCTCAGGGTGAATATTTTGGAAAATTTTGTGAAGTAAGAAAATTTCCTATTTGACTAGAATTTAGTTTGACTTTAAATACAGCTAAAAACTTATTTACACAGACAGACTTTTAATCAATTTGATGGTATTTTGACGTGTTTTTGTGATTTTATCTGTGAAAGGTGCAATGCAAGTAAAATTTTAGTTACTTGCTTTAAACACTTTCCATGTCTGGATAACTTAAAACATAAAATTAAAAATATGAAAAAGCAAACATTTCCACACTTGATGCTCTGTCTCTTTTTGTCTAAATGTTCTGCCCAAGTTCTCTTGCTCTTCTCTCTGTCCATCACTCCATTCATTTATATTTATACGTTCGACTCTGTGGATTTTTCCTTCGACCGACGTATAATTTTCTCTCCATCTGTGTGTCGATTTCCCCATCCTTGTTCTCTCCATCCATCCATTCATATGTCTTTCCATCCTTACCATCTGTCTCTCCATCCATCCCTAGAAAGAAATAAGAAATGTGTAGGACCCCCTGGTTGTGGTGTTCAGCAAAGATTCCCAAAATAAAGTCTTTGTTGATGCAATTATGATTGAAATGTGCCGATCACAGCTTCACTATTGAAGGCTACTTCTTTGTACGAAATCAATATTAATGACTGATGTCAACTCCTGCTTCATTTAGCGTTTTTGTTTGTCTTTATTATGAATGTGAGACAAATGACTGAGAAACTTGAATACATTATTTTGACCCACTGAAAGTGGCTTAACTCCAATGTTAATTGACCCACCAGGGATATATTTTAGTCCAATATTAGCAAGCTAAACAGATAACAGGAATGAACCAGGATTAGGGGAAATCCTGACACAGTGTGGAGATGCTGTGAACAATAACATAAAATTATTTCCCAGTCTTATTGCCTGAGTGTCTGTGTGAGGAGACAGACAACAAATGTTTGTACATGCCTGTAAAATCCCGATAGCGTTTCACACAACTTCCTGCTGTTCGGTGAATCATGCTGTATTCTTGGAGAGTGTCGTTTGGGAGCTACAGCAAAAATCAACAAGTTCGGAGATCGTCTCCAGCTTTAAGAGGTCGGTTTGATGAGACGCTGTAGATCCTGTCGATAAACAGTGTTGGTGTTGTATTACAGCTCCCATCATTCCTCTGAACTAAAACCATCATCCATAGCAATTGATTGATTTTTCACGTGCTGTTTCTCAGCTTGCTTGGAGGAACTCGCTGAATAATTGGTTTTCTTCAGAGCTTTAATGAGGCTTTTCAATGGACTGGTTATCAGCTGATATAAACAGCACTTGGTGTGTAGGGACATGCAGCAAGCAAAAATAATGAGGCTTGAAATGTGAAATGCAACATTGTCTTTAAGATCTGTTGTTTTTTATAACATTTTTAAAACACCCTATATAATTGTGACGTGTAGTTCTACAAACTGAAGCTGAAGTTTTTAGATGGTGGAAGTGAATCAGAAGGTGGTTTGACAAAGGGTGTGGCCACTCGTGCATTTATGTTATTTCCCTTCTACTTTTTTATATTTTACACGTTAAAGCATACACTTTGCCTAAAACGAAACAAACCTTTTTATCACGCTTTTATTTTTCCTGCATTGCAAAAACCTACGTTTTTCGGGAATGTGTGGACCTTTATGTACACTGCATTAGTCTCAAGTTTACAACATATTTGTAAAGCTTTTTACTGCATACCTGCTTATTGTATTCATCAGAGTGTGAACGGTTGTAAATGGGTGAATGTGGTGTATCATGCTTTATCTGGACGTCATAAAGCATGATACAAGTACAAACAATTTACTATTTATACCCAAAATCTGTCTGAGGAGTGAATCATTTTGGGTTCAATTGTACTAAATTTATTGGCTTATGATTTATTGGTAATTATCTGGAAACAGTTCTGCTTTCCAATTATTTAGTTTCTGATCCTCATTTATGTCAAATTGCTATTAAAAATCAAGCCAAATTAACTTGTGATTTTCTGCTGGTAGACATTTCTTAGAGCGGTAAAGCCACATCAGACAATCAAAACCACGAATGTACCGACTGGCAATGGAGTAAGAAAATGTCTGAAGGATAAAGAATGTAGCAGTTTGTCTTCACTTTGACCTCCTGTTACACTTCAAAGTCTCCACAGAAATATTCAAAGTAATTTACTGCTGGAATACAAACCAGTGGTTAAAAGGAGGCCGAACACAGAGAAACTACAGAAAAATAGACAGAAAAGATGACTGGGATTATAAAATGAGGAGGAATAGGAGCTGTTTTCCTGGGGAAAGGCATGTAGTGGAGGACAATGCTGATTTCCTCTTAGAATATTGCATTTTATACCGGAAATGCAACATTAACAGAAAGAAACTCACAGAATACCAAGCCTTAGCACGAGCTTCCATCTGGGGGACGAGAGGACAGGAAAGAGACTCGGGTGGCCAAGTGTCCCACTTTGTTTAGGTCTTTACGACATTTTAACCCCACTCTCTCTGTTCCTGTTTTGAGTAAAGGTGTGTGAACTTTTACATCACAGACAGTTTAGACAGAAGCATTAGCCTTGCACAAAAAAAGTCCAGATGTGCATAAGGTGAGAGAAGATTTGTTTGACAAGTATTATGAGAAACTGCAGAGTATTTGTGCCTGCTGAAGTCAGGTTATTGCTGCTGTGAACAGGGCCATGTCAGGAATTAGGTTTGGCCATTGGAAGAAAGCAAAAGTGCCGTTAATCAGTTTGTGATGTAAAAGGCTGAAGTTGCTTTGTTATTGTTCTGCTTCGCCGCCTCTTGATTAGGGTGATGGGAAGGCCTTCCAACCTGACGCGTTAAGAGCTCCTCACCATAAATATATTGCTCAAGTTCCAAAACATTCAAAAAGCTAATCTTTTTTAAATGATCATCAATCAATACCTGATTGCTGTAGAACCAGCAAAGACTTTTCAGCAAAATATCTTTTTATCCAAATTCGTTGTGCATTGTCTTTAAAGGATGCTTGTCTCAGAAACAAAATTCCCTGTTGACTGAAAGTATCTTGAACGTATTTTCAATCTAAATCTATCTATGTGAATAGTTTTCAGTCAAACTCAAAGTGAAATAATAGAAAAACACTTCAAATTCAGCTTCTAAATCTCCTCTGCTTTTGAGTGGTTCAGTCAGACCCACACCAGGCGCCACAGTCAGCTTTGGAAATCAAAGTCTTTTCCTTACAGCGTAAACATCTCCGGCCAGACGGCCATGGCAGACACGATAAGAGATAGAGACTTGACTTTATTGACCCCACAGCAGGGAAATTCAATTGCTAAAGCAGCTTGCAAAGACAGAAAAAGGTGCAGGGCTCTTGTTTAGTCTCCTCTCCTGGTCGGAGCTGCCTGCTCCCCGGCAAACAACAACAAAGCGAATTGGTGATGCAACAACAGGCTTACAAAAAGTCATCATTAGAGGTGCGCTCGCTCCAAAGACCCTTCTCGCATATGGGATCTTGAAACGTTTGCTTGATGTCACCTAAGAGGAGGCTGCTCAGATCTCATTAACCTGCAGCAGCGCTAATCATAGCGGTAGCGTGGGTAATGATATTTTCATGTCTTTTCTATCTTTCTGACTTTGCTCCCTCTTAAAGTCCATAATGAAAGGATTGCGTGAAGAAAACGGTGCTCAGGTCTCCGTTGGAGAAAAATGGTTCATTAGAGCGGAAGCTTTTAGGTCTTATCTTATAAGTAAGAGTTCCTACCTTCCATACTGAAACTGAAACCAGCTCAATGTATACACACACCAGGTCTCTGGGGATTAAACATTTGTATTTGAAGAAGAAATTCAAAATACTTTTTTTACATGCTCTGCACAATTCAAGTGCAAAACAAAAAAACAATCAAACGTATTAGAGGAAAGCAAATATAAATAAAAAGCTTCTGTGATCTGGTTGCTCATGTTTGCAGGCCCTTGGACCTGAATTTTTTGTTTTACTTTAATTAATTTTAAATAAAATTCAGCTGACATAATAAGATATTCAGTCTGTAGGACAGCTTACAAAGAATCAAAAGGGTTTCATTTTATAAAGATATCAGTCAGGAGAAGGGCGCAAAAACATTTATGGCTACCTTTACCGTTTCACGGTGAAGGTAGTTATCAGTAGTTACATAAAATAGGTGACAAGAGAAATGTAACAAATTTTACATTTCTCAAAACTTGATGAGATCAGAGTGAAACTAGTGAGGGAGGATTTTCTTTGTTCTCCTTAAATCTGAACCAGCCTTTATAAATCAAAGAGCCTTATGTACCCTGGTTCCTGCTAAGAAAAGCATTTCTACAACTACAAAGCTTACATGTTCTTCAGAAATGAAGAATCTGTCAAGAATGAAACATAAATGCTTGTTTAAATAACAAACCACAAATTATCTTCTATTTTTAGGTTTTTCGGGTAAAGAAAACTGTAAAATATGTACAAAAAGGGAGGAAAATTGGTAGAACCAGGCTAATTGTGTACACTGTACATAAAAGCACATTATTTTATACTCATATATCAAAAGCAGCAGAAAGTAATTCTATGTAGGTTTATGTAGGGTAAGAGCTCTGCCTGGTCAGACTGAACTGTCAGAATCAGTTCTCATTAACTCAGAAGAGGAGCGGAAACCCATCTTGGCCGCATCCCTTCTCGCCACAGCCCCTCTTGGGGAACGTTTCATGTGTGAAAGTATTGTGGGATTGATCAGAGTTTCACGGCTGTGTTTTTTTTACGAGGAAATTAGCAACAGCTTCTCAATTTGAGGAGGCTGGTTTTTCAGACAGAGAGCAGGATGGATACTTTTCAGCAGCTATTGTGAGGACGTACGCATTTGGTCTGTCCTGGTCTGACTCACCGAACGAACATCCCACTTATACCTTTCTTTGAGCTCTGCAAATGCCGTTGATTGATTCAATTACTGAGCAGAAATTAGAACATCTTTCTTTTTAGTTTATATGTCTCAAATGGCAACAAAGACATTCCTTTTGGTTTTTGGTAGAATAAATTTTGACCAATCAGAACTGATTGAGAGAAAAATGTTAAATTTCAAAATCTGGCCTATTTTTTGTTTGTCTGTTTGTCTAGAGCGTGAAAACCAAACAATGAATTGTGTAAAAGAGAAGACATTACTTCAGACATGGCTGACATTAATAATGGTGAATAACATACAGCTCACTTAATAATCCTAGTTGCTATTGCTTCTTCAGGAACTGGAGAAAGTGGGAAAACCACCTTCCTCCGACAGATGAAGATCATCCACGGTCGAGGCTTCTCAGAAGAGGAGCGAAAAGCCTTCGCTAAGTGTATCTACCAGAACATCTTCACTGCCATCAAAGCCATGACTGGAGCCATGACCACACTCAGAATCCCTTACTCCAGCCCGGAGAACGAGGTAGAGCCCCACGCATAAACCTCAGCCAGCATAAATACACACGGTTGCACTTGGTTACACTAGAATGCTCACATATAAACACAGATATGAAGGCATCAGGTAAAAAAAAACACTTTTTAGGCTGATTGGATTGTGCATGCAATGAGAAAAAGGCATTTATGACTCAAACAAAAACATGTGCATCCTGTTGTGGTTGGAAAACAGCCTGCAGCATCTGCATGAAGACAGAGAGGCTACACGCTCGAGCTAAAGGTTTTCTATTAGTGTCCTAATAGGAAAAGAGAGATGAGAAAGTGTTGATCTCTCTTTCAGTTTAAAGGAGTTGTCACAAGACTATTTCAAACTCAGTAAGGATACGACAAAAAATATTCGATACCGTTGTCAATACCGTGGCAACATTTTTTTGAATAAAGGCTTCTTCCCGGTGGAGAGTAAAACTATGATTAACAACAATATGAGTAAACATTTGATTTACATAGTTATAGGGCACAAGCAATAAGAATTGAACAGTTAAGCTGAATTTAAAAAATACATCTATATATATTTTACGTAGGACGTCACTGTTTGGTAAAAGTAGACAAGATAGCATTTAGCATCAACGTTATTATCTTTTATGGAAGTGTGAGCTTTTGATTCAGTTCTGCAATTTTTAAAATGTTATTATAAATACTTATCTTTAGTTTTTGACTGTATGCTTCCATTTGACTGTCAATTTGTTCTAAACGACATATTATTTTTGCAGTATAACCAAGAATCTGCTACATGCAAATGTATTTAGCAGCACCCTTGCACAATTTCTGTCTTTCTGATAATTTGTCAGAACAGCAGCAAGGTAGTTTGCGTCTTTAGCAGACGGTCGTCCACTGATTAACGCCTTGCTGCATTGATTCGTATTGCAGACAAGCGGTGCCTACACGTATATCTCAGCCAGCATAAATACGCACGGTTGCACTTGGTTACACTAGAATGCTCGCATATAAGCACAGGTGTGAAGGCATCAGGTAAAAAAACACTTTACAGACTGATTGGATTGTGCATGCAATGAGAAAAAGGCATTTATGACTCAAACAAAAACACGTGCGTCCTGTTGTGCTCAGAAAACAGCCTGCAGCATCTACATGAAGACAGAGAGGCTACACACTCGAAGAGCTGCATTAATTCGTACCGCAGACGAGCGGTACGAATTAATGCACCGCTGTTTTTGTGTCCTTGGGTTTTTTGTGTCCATGAAGTTAATATTTAAGAAGATATTGTTGGCTTTTGTTGTGCAGGAGGTCTATTGCGTCACTGCTGCAGATGCAGGAGTTCCACTGAACGTTTCAAGTTGCTCTCAGTGTTGCAACGTCAGCATGTGGGATCCTCAGCCTCATGGAGAAATAATCTCCAAACAATCGGATAAAGAGCGTCGCTCGGGTTTCCCTGGATGTACATGCAATGTTAGCAGAGTTTAAAACCTAGAGCAGTTCTTTGGGAAATTAGTATCTGTGGATCATTTATTTTTCTAGTATCGATCATGTCGAGAGATCGATTATTGCTGTCGTATGTTCTTGCACACGTCTGAAACACTTTTCTCACCATCCGATGTTTGCTCTCCAGAGGTTCGCCACATGGCTGCAGGATATGAACACGATGCACATCCCCCACCTGGATAGGAGATACGTGGATGCCATCCGCCGCCTCTGGTCAGACCAAGGAATACGGATCTGTTACAGCCGCCGCTGCGAGTATCAGCTCCTGGACTCCACCGAGTAGTGAGTAAAACTGAGGCATACTTATTCTGGAGGAGAAGAATGAGACGCGCCCTCTGACTGGACTGGGAATCAGATGTAGTCGCGTGATTGAAGTGTCTCTGCAATGGCAGAAATGTGAAGAGTCTTCCCAGAAGTCTGCGTCTCAAAGTATGAATGCCACACTAAGAAATAGTTGTTTCAGTAAGTTTGCTGGTGTCACAACTTTTTCTCACTGGAGTAATAAAAAGTGAAAGGGTTTTGTTATTATTACTGTCTCTGATAAGTGTGGGATCAGTGATGCTGTGGGCATGTTTTGGGCACCAATAACAACTTTTAGATAAAGCACGACAAATTTATACTAGAAGATTTGTTCTCATTCAATGTGTATGACCAAATCAAACCTAAAATGTTTCACCGGACACAAAATGAACCTTGTTCCATATCCACTATGTTTCCAGACTTTAACCTATAGAAATATAGAAATAAAGCATGAATTCTCTCCGTGTGCTACGACTTCTCTAATGTTGTAGGAGAAGACAAAGTCCTATTGGAAAAAGAGGTTTACATAAAATATGAACAACAAGAAGATACATATCAATGGCAGGTTGAGTGAAAGGAGAAGTTCAAATTTGATGGTTTTTTAGAAAACAGGAAGGAAAGGAAGGAATTACGAGTTCCTCCTTCTGTATCAGAGCTCATGTGCCTAATCTGGATTAGATTTTTATTAATCTCAAAAACAGTGATTCAAAATGCTGGATGTTCATGGATTGAAAATGATGGGATCTTTCAGTTTTGATTGATTGATCTATTAAACATATTAATTGTTAGAAAACAAAACACAAATTCACAATCATGCCCACTTGGAAACTGATTACCAAGTTGAATGTTAACAAATAGAAACACGTTTAATTTATATGTTTGAATAAATTTGATTCAAATGCGATATTGGGGGGGTCTTCGATTTCTTCTTTTCCTTCACAGTTTCACCTCTAAAAGCAAACCTGTCTCAGATTGGCTGTGTATTTCAGCACTAGAGGGCGTCTTCCTCACCAACAAACTCTGCGTTTTTGTGGAATCACGCAGCTTTCAATGTCAGAGTGCAGAGTTTACGGCTGTTTCTCGTCACGGTGTAACGCATGGCAGTAGGTGTGATCCTGAGGCTCAGAGTGACTCAGAATCAGAACAAAGCCCGGCTCCGGCCGGTTCTCTTCAGTCCCTCTTTTCTATTGCTGCGCCGTCCTGTTTGCCCAGCAGCTCTGTCATCATGATGTGTACTCGATAAGGGACAGTCGGTCAACACTGGCTAATGACAGCTTGTTTCAACACCGGCCATAAAGACGCTGTTTGCACACAGGTCAATGTGGGCTCTCCCCACCCCTCCGGCCGCCTCTCGTGTTTTTTAATCACACTTTTTCTTCCCTCACTAATTCATCACTTGTCTCTCCTGTCACTTTCAGTTTGTCTCACAAAGCTTCATGTAAAGCAAACAGCGGCAGAGTTTTCACTCAGTCTCTCTGTCTTTCAGCTACCTGAGCAACTTGGAGCGGATCTCGGCCCAAGATTACATCCCCACGGAGCAGGACGTGCTGCGTGTTCGGTTTCCCACTACGGGCATCCACGACTACTCCTTCACCATCAAGAACATCACGCTAAGGTGGCTGGGCCTCACATTACCGCCCTCTCACAGGGACAAATCCAATACCGGCACTATTCACGGCGCCGTGAATAAAATACTGTTGAGGCTTTGTCTGCTCGCGTCTGCTTGGACACAGTAGGATCATGTTTCTAATTGCCTCTCTGCAGAGTTCGTGCTGAGAGGTGAAGTGTCCATTTTGTGTTTGATTTTGATCCAAATCCCACATATGTGGGTTTGTACCGTTAAAGATTTAAACCTTCACGGGCGACACAAACACCCAGCAGCTTTAGAAGGAATAAGTAGCCCGACCTGGACATATTTTTAAACATAAACCTTACTTTTTTTTGCTTTTAGCCAGCTTTTTTTCTGTTTTTGTATTAGATTTTTTTTTTGAAAACTGGAGGAGGTGTTTGCTTCCTTTCTGACACAGCGACCGGTTGGAGGCGTCACATATCGTCAGTGTGAAGAACGTCCTAAATTTGCTGCCCGGTTTTTTGGTTTGCAGCTTCGTCAGAGTTTGTAGGCGTGAGAATGATCTGTGAGAACTGGGACAGTTCCACACAAGTCATTGTTTTTCTGCCCCAATAATTAATGGCACGATTCTTAAACACAACTTGACCGGTTTAAACAGCGACAACAACAACTAAAAAAAAAAAAAGTGTCAAGAAGCAACGTTTGTTCTCACTACTGCACATCACGTTTCTGGTTTTCAGTCGGCAGCAGGGTTAGTTTCCTTCCACACTGGCTGAACATTAAAACACCATAATCCATAATCCATCCAAAAGCAAAACGTGAGATGCATTGGTGAAAAGAATCTAAGTTCCCTTTGATCGAACACTTTGCTGACAATGTTTGTAAATCCTTTTCAGACACTTTTCTCTAATCGATGCCATTTCAATCGATGAAGACTTTTTGTTTAACTCTCCCTCTTTCTTTTTTCTCTGCTGTGATTATGTAAACCCTAAGCTTTCCACTATCCTTCCTCCTTTTCTTTGTTTTATTCTTTCTCCTTCATTCTTCTTCCTTTCTTTTCTAGTTTTCTCTTCATGCAACATCCCCCCCTTCTGTTTTCTTTCTCTTCCCTTTTTCCTTAATTTTGCCATCCTTTGTTATGTCCTTACTTCCCTCTTTCGTCTCTGCATGCCTACCACCCTTTCTTCCTTTGTTTATTAGTAACTGTACCTTTCGTACTTAGTTTTTGTTTCTTTATTGGTTCATTTATTTTTTTATTTCACTCCTACCTTTTTTGTTTCTAAAACTTTGTCCTTTCCCTCTTCTGCGTCTTTTCCCACAACCTCCTTACTTGAATTTGCCACTGCTGCTGTAAAAGTAGTTTTGATTTCTGACCAGATGTTCATCTGTAGGTTTTTTTTAAACTCCGTCAGTTTGACGAGTTTAACCACCGATCAACTATCCATGAGAGCGTCATCATGTCCTTTGAAACCCTCAGACTTTGAGTTTCTTTTTCAGTCCTCGATAAGTCCTTCACATTGATGCAGACGGGCTTTCTTCGTCTCCCCTCCCTCAGGATTGTGGATGTTGGCGGCCAGAAGTCGGAGCGTCGGAAGTGGATCCATTGCTTTGAAAACGTGACGTCGCTCATCTTCCTGGCCTCCCTCAGCGAGTACGACCAGGTCCTGGAGGAGAGAGAGACCATCGTAAGAGGAGTTTGCTCCCTTTTCCCTTCACTCTGTCAGCTCAAGCAGGAAGTGGATCAAATAATAAGAGCTTTTTTACGAATCCATTTCTTCTCTTGAATCATATTTATATCGTACTTCCAATGCATATCTGCTGCATTTTCTTAATTATGGAGACTCGATGATCGTTTCGGCTTTAAAATTAGATTAGAGCAGTGTTGAAATTCTTGATTATTTGACCTATTTGTGACAGGTGAAGCAGAAAACTAACACAGTGGCGGCAGCGTCATGATGTGGGACATGTGCAGGAATAGGGAAACTGGTCAGAGTTAATGAATGAAGCGAGTCATAAACACAGCCAGCCGTAACACATTTTCCAGGTTTTAAGTATTAAATTAGAACTTTACAATTCATAATTTTCTCCTGCATTCATCTATTGGGTCAATTCTCAGTACAAGTATCTTGAAGTTTGTGGTTTTTACATGAAAAAAATGTGAAAAAGATCAAAACATGTTTTGTTTTTTTGTGCTGGGTACTTTAACTTAATGTCTTTGTTCTGGTTTTACTTCCAATTTCATAATGTTTCATCAGTTAAAGCCTAAAAAATAAGTTTTGTAGAAAACCTGAACACAGGTCTCAGAAACCAAACTTATTACCAAGAGTTTATTGTTTTGAGATCACCCAGACAAAAAGAGCCAGTAATCATGCTCCGACATGATTTCTTCTTGTTGACAAGCAGACAAACGCCTCAGCACTCGACCCTCCTGAAAATCTTACCCAACCAGTCCAACAGTGACCTCACAGACTGACGGACAAGACAGACAGGATGAGGCGTCACCTCTTGTAGCTCTGTTGTCTCCTCTGCCCCCAGAATCATTAGTGCATCTATCTTATGTAAAACGTTTTACTGTGTTATGTTTTTATTTGATACATTTAGTTTAAGTCTGTAGTAGTAGTAGTAGTTCTTTGTTTTTGTAATTTCATCCTTTCTCCTGCAGGTGGCACTATCGTACAACACACGTCGTCTCTCCTGCTCTCCTCTCAGCCCCCCTGGTGCTCTCTTCTTCCCTCCCATGCTATGACTAAACCTGTTATCTCTCCCAGACTCTTTTTGGTCTCCCACAGCATTCATTAACCTCCATGTTGGGCTGTTGCTCATTTTCTTCCCTTGCTCTTTGTTTAAATTATTCCTTCCTCCGGTTTCGCCTCCAGCTCCCCAAAAGCCCCCTGCAAACTGCTGCAGCTCATGTTTTCTCTCCTTGTGAAAATTTCGTGATTAAAGGATAAAAGAGACAGAGAGAGAGAAAAAAGAAAACACATGTATGTTTTCTGCAGAATCGAAACATGTTAAACTGACTGTGTGTTCCTCAGAACCGCATGCAGGAGAGTCTGGCTCTCTTCTACACCACCATCCATTCCGCCTGGTTCCACAACACCTCCATCATCCTCTTCCTCAACAAGACTGACATCCTGGAAGACAAGATCCGGACGTCAGATCTGGGGAAATACTTTGACAGTTTCACAGGTTCGTTGTTCTAAGACGTGCTTTTGGTTTTCATGTACCGCTATAAATACAACGTTGAGTTTACAGAAGGAGGCGGAGACTTTACTGGATGAAATTAGGTGTGTGTAAAACCAAAAAGAGATTAAGAAGTTTATTTAATCGTCTTATTTTGTTTGTGTGTGTGTGTGTGTGCTTGAGTTTGACTGCAATCTGCTATTACTAAACGACTGCATTTTTTTTTTTTTTAAAGCTTGCTGCAAAATGTTCAAACATCCAGAGCAGAAATTGCACCAGTGTTGAGGCAGAGTCAGGTTATCAGTCAATTTCAGTGCCATCAGCGCGCTCAGTGGCAGCTGTTTATTCTCATCAGGACCACGGCAGGGACATGAGGGCTGTGATGCCGCTTGTCCTCCGGTCAATTTGCCTTTGACTTATAACCGTCTCATAATGTTCTGCAGAAATAATGAATTATTCAAAAATACTGACAAAGTGATTTCAGCCCCACTGCGATTCGACTCTTCCTCCCCCTTCCTTTGCTATTGTCATAATCATCTTTCCTCCGTTTCTCTTTTTCCTTTTTACTCCTTTCATCTTTCTCCTTTCGTCACACTTTTCAGTCTTTATCTTTCACTTCTGTTCATCTTTTTCCGTCCTTCTCAAATTTCCAATTCTCCTTCCTTCCTTCTCTTTTCCCTCCCTACTTTTTCATCCATAGTCCTTCCTCTTTCTTTCCTGCCATCCATTTCCCTTCCTTCATTATGCCCTTCTTCGTACGCTTGTTTCTCCTTACATTCTTCATTTTTCTTTCTGACTTTCTGCTCTGCTTCTATTTTGCTTTCTGTTCATAATTTCCCTTGTTTTCTTCCTTCCTATGCTCATTCCTCCTGTCTCCCCTTTATATTTCCTTTCCTCCCCTCTCTTTTTCTGTTTCATCCCTTCCTTCCTGCTTCCTTCATGACTTGTTTTCTTCCGTTTTCTCCCTTCTGCCTTAAATATTGTATTCCATCTTTACTTATTTTCTTACATTCTTCCTTTTTTATTTCCTTCTTCCATCATTCATGCTTTTGCTTTTCTCCTCCCCGTTCTACTTTTTTATACTTTCTTTTGCTCTTTCCTTTCTTGTTTCTGCAATCTCTTCTTCTCGCCTTCAGTTCTTCCTGTATATCCCCCCTCACTTTTTTGCTTCTCTCCTGTTCATTTTTACTCCTTTGTTTTCTTGTTCCTTTTCTCATCCCTTCATCCTTGCTGCTTTCCATTCCGGCATTTTTCTCTCCTTCCTTCTTCCGCCCTTTCCTCCCCTCTTTCCTGATCTTCTGCCTTTCTTTTCCCCTTTATTCGTTCTTTCTGTTCTTTCCTTCCGTCTCTTGTCTCCTTCTGTCTCCTTCTGTCTCCTTCTTCCCTCGTAATAAATGATGCCTTCAGGTGCTCTTGATCAGCTTACCTTCGGTTCTGCTGGTGTAAAGAGGCTCTATGGCGTCTCATCGCTCCCCCCTCAACTCCATCACCTCCACCCTCTCTCCCTCTGTTTCCCTTGGCAACTACAGGCAGGTACTTTGTTCCCTGCCAGCCCTGCGCCACCACCTGAACTCCCCACACCCCCCTTCAGGTGTACTATATGTACTAGCCGTGTGTTTGTGTGTCCGGTGGCTTAGGGTTAGACTTAGTGACTGTGAGCGAACACTTGCGTGCATCTGCAGCGCGCCCGCTGTGTTTTACCGGCAGCATTAGCACGGTAAAATAATGACTCATACAAGGTCAAGCTTCTTGATGTCAATTTAACCTTAATGACAACTCCGAGCAGCTCCTACCGCTGGCTGCTGTTTGCTGCTAATGATGTTGTGTTCCTGTGTGGGGACTGTGTGGCCCTTATTACTGCGGCTGTAACTGCATTTGAAAGCACTGCTGCTAAGTAGCTCCGCATCCTGACGCTGTCCTCTGACACTGAGAAACTGGATTTCATTTGCTCTTTAGCAATTAAAAACAACAACGTAATAATAGATCTTTTCATACTTTAATTCAGCCTCCAGTTGCGGCGTTTTAGCCTCTTCGCATCTTTCTTGTTTGGACTCACTAACTTGTCGGCTGCGGCGCAGCGTCTGTTTGAACATAACCCACTGAAACATTTTACGACGAAATCCACACACAGATAGATTTAAAGCAAACAAAAAGGTATTTTATTTTATTCATTATCTTTCCAGTCCTTGACCTGGAGCATGGCAGAAAATTGTGCAGCAGTTGCAGAGGAGATCTCAAAAGTTAACAAGTTGAGGACAAAATAAGAACGGGGGGGGAAAAAAAACAAACAAAAAAAAAAACGCTGAAAAGCAACCAACATCGAACGAAGAATGTCTGAAATTCATGAGATGGGAGTTCATCCAGTCAAATAGGTGAATGACTGAATGTTTGTTACATTCGGACTCAGGGTCTGAATGGCTGAGGTCAGTCAAAGGAATCAACTCGGTTCAGTCCAGTCAAGTTTTCATTGAACTCAACTTAAATTGTATTTGAGGAATGTTTCAATTGATTTTGGAACCAAATGGCAGCACTGTTTGCCAAAGTGACACTATACACATTTCCCTCTTATCCTACACAAAGTCTAAACAATAAGGAATGAAAATATTTACCTTCTGGTTTATTTTTAAATATTCGGTTTAACAATCAGTAGAAATATGTAATTAGAGTAAAACAATAATGAAAATAATTCCAGGATAAGGTTTTATCTTTGATTTTTAACTAAATAGCTGCAGAATATGAAAATTATGAGGATGTTTTAAGGAATAGTTGTTCCAGCGCCGCTACTTGTGGGATAACTTTGGCTCATTTTCAAAATGTTGTGCCTCCCTAAAGATGTTTTATCCAATTTAACGCCCCTATAAAAAAAAAACATAAATGGTTTTCTGCATGTATTTTGGCTTTTTAAAAACTCCTACTGGCACTCAGCTCAGATTGTTGTCTTTCCCTCCACCGTCTCCCATCATCTTGCAGGTGAAAAGCAGAATGCTGAGCTGGCAAAGCAGTACATCCTCAAAATGTACGAGCAGCGTTCCATGAACCAAGAGACTCGGGAGTGGAAGACCATGTACCCGCACTTCACTTGTGCCACAGACACCAACAACATCCGCAAGGTGTTCACCGACATCAGGGACACGGTCCTGCTCAAGTCGCTCAGGGACTACGGAGTCCTCTGAGCTTTTCCTCAGTGGCGTGAGGCGGAAGGAAACGCAACGCTTCCCCACATTCATCATGCTGACAGGACTAAAAGCAGCGACTGAGCACTTTTTCACAGGAAGGACGTTTTTCCGTACGAAATCCTCTCCGACTGTCATGTTTCACTGGTTTTTCAGATCTGTAATAAAAGCTGGAATTAATTTAAATCACACCTGTGTTTATCGGCAGGATTGCTTTACAAAAGAAGCGTTTGGGGTCGTGCGTTACGTTGCTCTGTAAGTGACGCCGAAGGAGAGATGCTGTGAAGTACAGCATGGCCATTAGATGGGGTCGTGCACTCCACTGCTGCAGTGCACACACAAACATCTGCAGGAGCATCCACCAGTTACAGACAGATAAAGTAGAAGCCTATAAAAGTTCACATTTTTCAGCAAAATGTGAGCTGTTAGGACAGATATTTATCCAAATAAGCTGCTTTTTTCTAATCATCTGTTATTAATCTTGGAAATATGATGTGTCTCTACAACAAAGACTGAAAAGCATGTCAATTTCTTGAAACTGAATTTCAATTCAAGCTGCTGCACTACACTGAATTTGGCTGATGAGTTTACTGGTTAATGTGTTAAAAGCTCCACTATCAAGCTGCTCAGATGAATGTTTTTCCAAGCCTGTTTTGAGTTTTTATAAAGGCACTTACTGAGTTTTTCTGCTTCTGGTTTCCGGTTTTACTTTGAGGTCTGACTTGCCAATTCAAGTCTGAATCCATTCTTTAATATCTTCTTTGCACTTAGAAGAAAAATGAAGACACGGCTAATATGAACATAATGGGATGTTATGTTTTAGAAGCATTTAATGAATAGCAGGAGATAAAGACTGATTTTTCAGTATTTGTTGTATCAGGGGGAAATCAGCTGAATTCAACTTTGGGCGATTGATTGGTGCATTTGTGGTTTTTAGTGCTTTTCTGATGGAGGAGAAACGCTATGTGGACACAGCTTTTCAGGAGGGATGTATAGTTGACTTGTGCAAAAATCTACAGACTTATCTATAAACCTGCAAGGGACGTGTTCAAACCCTTAAATTATACGCATATTTAAGAAAATATCTAAGAAAATGTTCATCCTGCAACTGACAACGTCTGTTTTTTGTTGTTTTTGGTGACAAACACTCCCAGTGGAGTCAATTTACGGAGAAGAATCTCAACCCCACTGTCGAGCATGGTGGATAATCTGTCATGCTGTGGGCTCAGAAGAGGCTTGATGTCTGAAAATCTGGTGGACTTTGCCTGAAATCTGAATACTTTTCATCATTTGCTGGGAACACTCAATGTTATCTAGTGTGCTTATGCTTTTTCATTTTATGGGCAGGTATGTTTTATCTCAGTTTTGCCAATTTTTATTGCTGCCTGGAGGTGCAAAGAAACCCTCCAATCTGATAATCCAAGCTTTCAAATATCTTTCTGGGTATTTTCTATGTATATAACTGAGAGAAAGAGAAATGTAAAAGTCTGTCAGTGGCTGAAATATGAAGTGGTGTCCTACTTGAAACGGTCAGATAAATGTGCTGCCACACTTTAATAACATTAAAGGCTAAATAAAACAAAGGTTGATTAAAGTGTAATAATAACTCAGCCTCATATCGACTTAAATTGTGACTTCTTCATTTGTCTTGTATCAATTTCATGAGTCCTTACGGCGTAAAAAAAAAAAAGTATTTAAAATTATAAAACTAACTGAGCTGAATGTAAAACTCATTGGAGCGGAGCATTCATTTCCATGTTTCTGATTATTCACGATGCATTTGACACAAATATGGACGCCCTCTGTACATGACTACTGCTCTTGATTCATATGTAAGTCTTCAATTTGTAATAATTGTTTACCTGCTGGACATAGACTGTGACCAGAGACTGCCCCCCTTCGGAGGCAGTGAAACGTTTGTGTAGAGTCTGGTGGAGGAAGAATAAAAACATGTTTTTATAGTTAATATTAAAGAGAACATCTTAACACACACACTCTCACCTGCTTGCTTTTGTTTGTCTCCATGCCTCTCTGCCCGGTGTCAGAAACTCGCTGATGCCGGGCCTTTGCAAACAGGAACTCTGCTGGATTTGCATCGGACTGACACATGCACACAGCAGTCACTTCCATATGTTGCGTATGTTTGTCTGTGGTGCAGACTGGGAAAACAACGTAGAAGAGAGGCCGTCCACTGCAGTGTCAGCCGTGTGAAACCCAAGCGCCGCGTCTTCTGCTGGCAGGAGAAAAGCGGTTCCTCATTAGTGAGGGACAGATCGCTTCTGCAAACAAAAGTCTGTCACAATTCCCCTTCCAACTAAAAAAAAAAAAAACACAACTACAAAACACACATAGAAATAATCCCCAAAAGGCAATCTTAGACAGATTGCCTGTCTCTGACTGGATGCCACAGAAAGCATGAGAAAGTCGCCACGGTGACCGTCATCTCCATGACTTGATATTCTCAAATGTTGGACCGAATTGTCTGTCTCTGGGTAGATGTCTGTTTTATACATGTGTTCATGCAAAATAATTTATCAAGTCTGCAGCCTTCTGTTTGAGCCTGTGTGTGTGTGTGTGTGTGTGTGTGTGTGCGTGTGTGTGTGTGTGTGTGTGTGTGTGTGTGTGTGTGTGTGTGTGTGTGCGTGTGTGCGTGCGTGTGTGTGTGCGTGAAAATATAGAGAAAACAAAGAAAGATTACTAAGTATTTTTTAAGGCTTCCTCCCCCAATGACATGCAAAACCGTTAACCGTTTGATCAGAATGAGTTTCGTGCTGAGTTTTCCCATCAGGGCTCATAATTTCAAAGTTGTGGTATTCACTAGAAAATGACACAGACTCACAGACTCGTGCATCTTCAAATGACCAAGCATTCATTACTGATGACAGCAAAACAAAGCTCATGAAAGTCACTTGAAAATCACCATTTATTGCGAGAATAAAGCTGAGTTCTCCCACCACTGAAAACAGACATGAAGGTCTGTTGTTTTCCAGACTATGAACTGTTTGTACACAAAACTTAATCATATTAATAACCTACAGCTGCCTTGTGTTCTTCACACAGGCGCTGATGGGAGTCGCTGTCAAAGAGTTTTATTATCCAGATAAATAGAAGCTGAAAAAATTCTGATGGGAATTTTCAGGAATTGCGTATCAGATGATGACATGAATTATTCATCTGCTTTCCCTATTCATTATTTGCAAAAATGAAACATTTCCATGTTGGCTCTGGCGAAGAACAACGAGTGTACGGTCTTCATTTGTTTCGTTCTTCTTTTTGTTGAGCATCCTTAAGCTCAGTTTTTGTAAAAAAGCAAAGATCAAGGTTCCAGTTTTTAAACAATATTCTACCACTGGCATCCAGTTTTATTTATTCTTATTTGTCTTCTGTGTGACTCAAAGATGAACTTCTCTGACTCAGAGCGTCTTAATGATCAGGAGGAAAAGACAACGTTGCTTTGGACTAAATCTCAACTAATACATTCATGTTAGTCTCTCACCTTTCCATCAGTGCAGAGGCTTAAACTGGAACGGACACCCACGCACGAAGTGGGTGGCTTATAATTTTATTTTTGCAGCCGGTCTTCTTGTTGTGGACTGCTGCATACTGATAAGAAGTTGCTCCATTTCCTCTGCAGCCCCTCAAAGCAAAGTGAACGTCTGCTTTGCTTTCATCATACACACACGCGAGCAAGTGAGGATTCTCCAACTGAAGCTTCATCCCGTCTGGATTCACCGGTAACTCCGAAACACCTGATAATGTCCACCAATGTGCAGACTGACAGTATGCTGACTGATTAAGGTTCTGTGATGCTGACCTGTGTTTCGGTGCTGCGTTTGTAAGATACTGCTGTCGTCGTGTTTCCCAACCTGCTTCTGTTCTCTGTGACAACAGACGTGTTGTTCAGGGGCCCCTTTCAAAGCCCGCTGCAGCATGAGAGGACAAAGAGAGAAGCTGCTTATCAGCACAAGAAATGAATCAATTTTCCAGCATGAATCACCTCTCGGCTTCCCAGAACAGCTCCAGCGCTCACAGCAACAGCTGGCCCTTTGTAGCCAACGTCTCCCTCACCGTGCTCTGGCCTCACACACACACACACACACACACACACACACACACACACACACACACACACACACACACACACACACACACACACACACACACCAACAGGAAGTTGCAGGAAGCTGGAGCACCCAGAGAAGAACAAATACATGCAAAAGGAGCCCAGGTTGGGATTCAAACGTGGAACCTTTTTGCTTCAAGGCATCAGTACATCACCATGCTGAAGAGTCTTTAGCATTGAGATTTTTTTGGATTGTTTTTCTTGTATCTGGATCTGTCATTGCCTTTCCGATGGGTTTGGCTAAAGGCCTTTTTTTCTATGTTCAAGGGACTTTCAGACATGTAATTGATGGGCCATCATCAGCCTTAGCTCAAAAACAACCTGTTTACTCTTCTAATTTTGATCATTTCACAAAATGTCGTCTAAACCCAACAGCAAACCAAGACTGACTGAAACGGCTGAGTGACTACTGGTAGAATATTGTCTACATAGAAATCTGACATCAATTTACACATTTATCAGATAATATCAGTAAGTTGGTTGTAAGGATGTTTGTCAGTAGCAGGAATAATTTGCTGAAGCCCTGACTCATCGGTGTGGGAACGATGCTTTCTCTATAGTTTCAACTTAATTAGGTTTGGAGCTTTGGTCTTAAAATAACCGTGTTTTTAACAGAAGTAAATGAGGCAGAAACCACCCAGACGACGGCTAATTGGCACTGGATTTACTCCATTAACAGAAGGAAAACTCCATCCTTACATGGTTTCAGCTACTCTTAGAAAAACATGTGCTGGAAACTTCAAAGAAGACTAATTTCACCTTCCAGACAACATTATTTATTGAGGCCCTGCTAGTTTGTGCCAACCTTGAATGCTTGAGTTTCTCAAACTCTTGGGTTACTCTTAATAAGTCTTTACATGATATAATTTATATATAATTTCAAAATCAGACACTCCTCATGGCTTTGTCCATCAGTCATGGACTTGGTGGCATAAATCCTTCACATTCTTTTGGGAGTCTAGTTATGCATACCTAAAGCAGTGAATCGGCTCCATAAAAAGTGTCTGAGACTGTAACGCCATGGTCCTAAACCACCTTAAACCTTTTTGGCACACCAGTCCATATCTTACAGAGCTTTACTGATTCACAACACTTTTAATTTCATGCCAATTGCTGCTCCGTCAACTTTACTTTTTGTTTCAAATGTCTTTTTAAACCACTCTCTGTTCCCTGAAGTGACATTGATGCTCTCAGTGGTTTCATCATGTTACTTTTATTCATTTTATTTAAATTTTATGTGAATGATTCTGGTTTTATTGATCTCTGCTCGTACTTTTTAGTGTACGTGCATGTGTGTGTGAACATGTGTGCGTGTGTGTGTGTGCTCTCAACTGAGCACTGGTTGGCCCTGGGAAAAAAAAAAAATCTTCCTTAAACAGAAACATGTCCTCCAGCTTGAGCACTCAGAGCCATGCTGGATCAGTCAAGAGACCTTGCTGCTGCTGAAGTGGAGCTCTTTCATTCGTAACTGTAAATGTTCATTTCTTTACTCTGAGGTTGTTATTCTTACTCATGAGAAATCTCTTTGGATTGCAGATCACAGTGTCTTCACGTCATAGCTCGGCCTCCCACTGCAATCGAGCCGAGACCCTCACAGCTAAGCATAAAGAAAACATCCGCACATGAAAGTTCGCTTACAAGACAGTGTGTGTCCTGCAGCAAGGCTGAATGTAACCAGCTCTCGTGTGTAATGGGACTTTTGTTTACGGTTTAAAGGTCATTACACGTGTTTTTCTTTCACCCAGGTGGGGCACGCCAAAGGCTAAATCTTATTGGTCAGTTTGATTTTGGTTTATTTCACGGCTTGGTGTTTTTCTGTAAGGGTGGCACAAAACTATCACTGCACCTGACCTGCAAGAGCACAACCACCTCTCCAACGCGTAGGAAGGAGTTTTAGACATAAAGCAATTTATTTTAAACGTTTTCATCATTTCCTTTTTTTAAAAAGCTCTAAATATGAACAAATGTTATTAAGTCAATGTAAAAACATAAAAATAAACATTTGTTTAGGCAGTGCTCCCTAATGACAATGACTATTTTTAGAAGTTGCTCCGCGGGCCGCTGGGTGCCCAGGGGCCCCGTGTTGGTGACGCCTGATTTAGCCGCTTCCATCAGGCAGGAGCCTGAGGAGCCTGAGGAGCCTGAGGAGCCTGAAGAGCATGAAGTGCATGAAGTGCATGAAGAGCATGAAGAGCATGAAGAGCATGAAGAGCGAGACCAACAGGCTGAGAAACAGTTTCTAGCAGTATGATTTTGAAGAATTTCCACGAATTTCAATGGGTCTGAAATTTGCAATTATAATGAAATATGTACAACAGTAAAAAATGATGGTGATGACAAGGCAGTGCACAAGGCAGTGCACTAACCTGAGATAAGAAAGATAATAAAGGTGAATATTTTTGCTTTGTAAGGCATTTCAATGCTTCTCCTATGAAGTGCTGTGGCAGGCCCCAGTAATATCTTTTCTTCTACTCATTCATATCAATAGAGTGTAGGTCATGAGAGGGTAGCTTTTTATTTTGGAAAAAATCAAACGAGTTGATCTCGTTATTAGTCCACCCTATATTCACAACAAACTCACATCGATCTTGTGTTGATCTGCCAGAGGGAAACTCAAAGTGGAAGCCTGTCGGGCCCTCATTTGCCAACACATTCAGCTGATTCAACCTCCAAAATCTTTGGCTGACATGAAAAGTTTCATGATTTGATATTGTTAAAATGTCAGATTCACAACTCCTTATCCTCTCTGGATCCTCACCGACTCCAATTCATCACCTTCGAAGCGGATGCACATGCAAACACACTATTAGGTTTCCTTTGCCAGCTGCACAGGAGATGCTGCCGCTGCACTTGGCGGGGGGAAGAAAATGTTTTCCAATATCCTCCATCTGCCACTGTTGATTTCCATCCGACGCTGAACGTCTCTCACAGCTTGCAAATTGATTTATGCTGCTGTCTTCCTCCGAGTCAGGGAAAGACGGCGGAAACACGAGAGCGACCGAGGGCGAAGGGAGCCGATTCTGGACGCGGCGCAGCATCCTCGAAGAGAGCCGATACTCTGCGGGGCAAATTTGATTGGGGCAATTTCCATCCACGGCTTTCCTGACTTAAGAGGGGGAAGGTGTAGGGCTGTTATTGGCTTTCGGGTTACTATGGCAACCACATAAAGGAGTGCTCTCAGAGTGAAGGAATGAGACAAAAGAGGGTGCGCGTGTGTCTTGTGGAGGAGTTGATAGCAGCGTTGTTAAAATTGCCATTTAGTCCAATGGCCGCCTGCTGTGTTTATACCTTAACAGCAATTTTCTGACAACTTTAAGTGGCGTTCCTCAGAGTCAGTGTTATTCCTTTTTAAAAATATGAAGGAAAAGGCAGCGGGGAAAACTGTTTGTACAGCACAAGTCAACAAGTCTTTACTTCAGAGCTTCAAATCGTAGGAAACTGAGATTTAACTCATATTATCCACTCAATGTTTCTAGTGACTGGCTTCTGGAAAAACAGAGTTTTTTCCATATTCATTGTCTCTCCTGGTGACAATAGACGTGTAAGATGCCTTAAGATTAAAGTGGCTTACATTACAAGCGGGAAATAATCCCTCACCAATCGGACACAACGGCTTTGATCTTCAGCAGTTTTATTTTCTGCCGTCTCACTAACATCTAAGTGCTCAAAGGAAGCTCTAAGTAGCGCGCCGCTGTTTGAGTCAAGCTACTAAATTATACTGTGAATCACAAGCACAGTGATTGTTGTATTGATTATCATGAAAGTCCAACTTGATTGGCCTGTTAGCAGGTGACAGGCACAAAGCCCACGGTACAGCTGGCTGATTGTCTGTTATTACAAGCTTTTGCTTTCCTTAAAGTGTCTCCTTAGTGTTGAAATACTAAAGTCCACACTGTGTACATATAAATAGAGTGTGGAAAGCTTTGTGAAACGGGTCTCCATGACCGTTCTCCATCTAAACCAACTGCAATGCATGTAAGAGATTATTAGACTCCAGAACAGACAATGTGTGTTATCAACGGTGACAAAATATGCTTTTCTGTCCGTCACTCTGCATTTGGTTGTTGCCAAGAGGAAAGCATTAGAATTAGGCTAAAGACTGTGAGCCACGCCCTCTCATCCAGCACCAGTGTCTGACCTCACAAATGCACTAATGGGATTAGGGTTAAAAAAAAAAAAAAATCTCATCCTTGAAGTCCTTGAAAATCCAAAACAGCTGAAGTTGTTATCGATTAAAAATGGGGGTTCAACATTATAGTAAACTTTACGGATTAAAAATGGGATATCACTAAAATTCATAAACTTTTTTGCAAAATAATGTAGCTGGTCTTTAAAGTTTATAAGGCAGCAAAATATATTTTTGTAATCTATAGGGTTGGATGTTAAATAAGGGACTGTCTTCTTGAGCAGTGAAACATCTGCACCGCAAGACTACTGTTTACCGATTCTTCAGATACCTTTGATTTAGAGTGCATAAAAACAAAACTGAACATCATTCAGAAGCAAAATCAATAAATTATGTTTTGCAACATATGTATTTCCATCAAGTTGCAGAGCAAGATAATTATTGTTGTATTATGGTCTCTTTCAAAATCTCTGAAAAACACATTTTAACAATAAAGGACTCTCATGTTGCTTATAAAGGATGCTATAAAGCATGTTGCTTCTTTTATCAACCAAAACAACCTTACAGTTTTTGAAAAGATTCATCAGTGAAGTTCATGAAGTGGTCATTAAAAATAAAGTACAGGAAATGCCACTTTTGACGGCTGCAAGTGTTGATTTTGATCACTGAATCCAAAATGATCATAGCTTACTATTTCGTTTCATGAAAAAAAAAAAAAATCCTAAACTTTATGCCAGGAAATGAAAGCAGCTACATTAAACAGCACATTAGACCCTGCAGACGATGAGAGAGCTATTTTTCTCCTCAGCCTCTCGTCACTCTGCGATAATCTTGAGAGAAGCGCTGTACTGTTTGTTCTCTCTCCGAGCAACAAATTATTCATCTCTTTCATCAAAGTGACAAGATCCTGACATGGTGTCCTCATCAATAAACACAGCTGACACAGTTTCGACTCTGTAACTCCTGCTTCATCTCCTGCCTCTTTCAGCGTGTCGCTCTTTAAAGATGCGTCTCCCACCTGTCACACCAGCACTGGTAAAACAAGCGTCACGCGCGGCTCTTTGATTGACACTGAAAACGTCCACAGAGCCCCACGGGCTGAGATAGGAGCGTTGATTCTGAGTCCCTGTAATTCAACCACACCACTGGTGACAATAGATGTGAAATTAAACGTGCTGTGCCGGTGTGTAATGCTCAGACATCCATCCGTACAACTTCAGAAGAATGACTTTTGGAGAAAAGTCCACAAATGGAGAACATTTAAGCCGATGGCCAAAATGTCCAGGTCTAATTGCCTGAACAATCTTAGCCTGACTGCAAGATGTGAAATGGCCGGGCAAGTTTACATGTATAAACGACCATTCACGCATAAGATATTGCAAAGTGTTTATAGGGCGTCAGAGACAGAAAGAAATGAACCAAGCCCAGCATCAACCATAATAGAAATCTTCAAAAATGCTGAAAAGTCACAAGGGAACCTAAAGCAGTCTGTGGTTGCAGACAGTGAGAGAGAGGCTGTGCAAGCTTATTGTTCATGAGCCGTGAGCAAAAGAAGGGATTTTTTTGGACACTGTGGCTGTTACTGGATTTTAGCCATGGTCAGTTTCTACAGTAACAGCAATGGCTGGAAACACAACCAAACCAAGGAGGAGGACAATGGTTGGTCTGTTGTGTGGATTGTGATAATTTAATGTATAACACAGGAGTTTATTCTCTTTAATTGGCGATGTTCACCACATATTTTATATAGTGTGTTTCTATATTTGAACCCCACACCCTTTGTGTTTTACACGACACGTTCAGCTCCATTGGTGATCAATGACTCATTATTTGAGTGCACCAGTTTCGGTAAAACAACAACAAACACAAACACATTAGTCAACATGAAAAGTTACGCTTGCATTATTTTTATGTCCTTTGTAATCCAGAGAAACAGAATGAAGTGAGAGAGGATCATCTGCAGACTCAGCGTGGACGTTTCTAAAACGCCGGCGCTTCTGCAATTCAAACCCCGATTGGCTACTTCTACTTCCTGTGCTTTTCTTTCTGCTCATTGCTAAAATGCAGAGGAACTTTAAATGATGGAAGTGCAATCTTCAGTCCTCAACCTGATTATCAGAATTATATTTTTTACGGGTGTTAATTTGTATCGTGTAGCCTGCATGATACAAATTCATTTTTTTTTCATAAGAGCGAGTCAAAGGAAAAGAAGAGAAACCAGAGTATTTGTGTTTTAAAAATCTTCTCTGTGACGCTGAATGAGTTGAGTTGTAGGAAAATAAAAAACAAAATGGTGATTTAAAAAAATTACATTTTAGAAATCAACAATTTAGATTTTTTTTATGATTTTGTAGAGGGACACTATTGGCGTTTCACGATAGCAAAACACTTAATGTTTCAACAATGGAGCAAAGATTGTGGTGAAATAAGGACACTTACTACAAAATCAACACTTAATCGTTTTTTTTTTTTTTAAGAAAGCCAGTCGTGATGTTTGTTGTGTTGACTGAAAGTTCATTTCTAAAACATAGATACCACAGTGGTCAGTGGTTTTCAGAGTTTATGCAGCATGAAAGTCACTGAGTATTAGCCAGTGGGCCAAAACTCTGTTTTTCTCACTACGCCTTTCTTTATTGTCGGGAAATTTGAAACATTCCTTATGGACAAATGAGACAACACTGAATTTTCAGGCAATTTACACAAGCAAAATTAAGGTTTCTGAAAAAGAGAGAGTTACATTTGCTGCTAAACATGAGGAGACTCTCGTTTGTTCTCGGGTTGCTTCAGGCACAGGTTGGCTTGAGTCTGCGCTGGGTTCAATGACATATCAAGGCACATAAAGTGAATCCTGCCCCCGTTTGTCAAAAAGCCTGGTCTCAATCAAAGGTCAGGGGCACTCCAACGAGATAATGACCCAAAACAAATGCTAAAAATGTAACTTGCTCTTCAAAAGTGGGTTTCTATGAGATCTGATCCATGAAAGGAGCAGAAATGTGGAGTGGAAAGAAGTGACCTTTAAAACCTGAGACAGCTTGAGAAGTTAACTTACTGTAAGGCAAAAAAATACCTGCTGCAGAAACTAATGGAAATCACTCATCTGCCGAAACGGCTTTGAAAAAAGTTGAACAAGAAAACAAGTTCAGGATGACATCCTTTATCTGAAGGCCAGGTTAGATCGAATCGTTTTTGAATGACAATTTTACTGTTATTTCTTTATTTTCTTTTAATTACTTATTTTCAGTTTCACCTTATTTCACTAACCAAATGCAATGTTTCTCTTTTACATAAAAAAAAAAGTATGTAAATAGCTGATTCCTTAAACTTTTAAGTCATGGTTATCAAATACATAACAACTGGTTGCAGATGTGATGTTTGCTCTAGTTTCCAGCAAAGAATTAATCTTTTCATGTATAAATAAACATCAGATGTAAATCTAAGACATCCTCTCTTCTTTGCTTGCAATAATAATTGTCGAAAATGCAAATGACTGCTTCAGATGTTGTGGGGACGAGTCATGAGACTGAATTGATTTCCGATCAACGATGAGTCTTTGCTCCTCTGTGAGCCATAACATCTCGCTGTTGGTCGAGACAATAACGTCGTAAAGACACATCTGCAAACACACAGGGGGAAAAAAAAAAAAAAAAACTGCTGCAGTAAATTAATGTCAAAAGTTTGGTGTGTGACTCAGTGAACCGTGTGCAATATGCTGCGGTTTGCTCGGGGCCATAAAGCTTGGATGGGTGGGAAAACACAAGCAAACAAAGAAAGAAAACGGAGCAGGCTTTAGTGCTTAATCATGACCATCCCTCCAAAGGTCTGTTTACAAACAACAGAGCAGTTTAAGGTTTGACTTTTACCAGAGCAACTCAATTTCCTGTTGGGGTGAGATCAGCGGCAGGTTGCCCACGCCGCAGAGAGCAGTGCTTGTTGTCCGGATTAATCAACTCTGATAAGAGAGAGAGCTGGAATAAAAATGCGTGCGCCGTGGATTCGATGGCATACCTTGAGGTTGTCATGGTGACAGGCCAGGCAGCGGACACCTGTGAATTACCATTAGTGCTGCAGAGCCAGGATCTTAATTAGAAACGCAAAGGAAAGAGCAGGACAGCCAAGCAAATCAGCGTGTTATCCCGGCCTTTTATCAACGCGCTGCCTCCATAAAATCGGAGGAAATTCACCTTCAAATGAACAGGTGTCCGATCCGGAGACGACAAGATGCACGATCAGTTTATCACCACACAAACCCTGAGGGAAGGGGGGGGAGGGAAATCCTGCTGAATAATAAAAATAAAATAAAGTAAATCACAAATTGATCATTCAGTTTTACTCTTTGCTCGTTTGCGATCAAACTTATCAACCTCTCTGATCGGAAAAGATTATTCCAGCCAATGGACTTCCATTTCCCACTCATGCAATGTGCTGCTGCTCCCTTCTGAAGACATCTCTGGACTCAAATGTCCTGAATCAATACCTCGTAGGGACAAGTTGAGTGAAATGGATTCCTCTTTCCATTGTTCCAGGCACACAACAAGCTACCTGCGTCGTAATAAAAAAGGTCGACCGTTACCATGCCTCTCAGCAAGCATCTAGCTGTGAGGCTAATGTGCAGAGAGTGCCAGGAGCCTCTGCTATCTGTCATGTTGGCTAACGCAGAGGATGGCTTATTCAGTCCTGTAACCTGCACTAAAGGAGTGGAATTAAAGACGATGCAATTTTCTGCATTTGTCTTTATGACCATATACGGGGGGGAACTGAATTTGCAGATTTGACGTTATCAGACGGGTAGAGAGGTGCGCCCTGGCTTTGGCACTGCTTTCAAATGAGCGAAGTCAGATAGCGGGCTTTAATTATACCACACAAATATGTCTGGACAGTTTTAATATAAGAAAATTTGAGGTTTACAAGTAATAAAAAAAAGAAAATTGCAGACGAGCCCAGAGTCTGACCCAGAGGCTCAAAGCCTCCGCTTGAATAAATTTAACTTCCATCTCTTAATGTGCTGTTTATGATCTACTGGGCTAAATGCACATTACGTCAGATTGTACTGAACCACCAAAACATAGATAGAGCCAGAGAAGCAAAGTTGACCACAAAGTGTCACCAAACCAATTCGACTGGTGTAAAATCAGAAGAATTGTTATTTTGTCGTAAACTTTCTGCTGATGGTTCCATCTGCCGAATGTCACAACAAGGAGTCTGCGCTGACCCTTTAACTCCAACAGCTGTTGTATCGAATGTTCCTGCAGAACATAACATGCTGTCCTTTAAGACCACAACGCCTTTTGTCTGGATAATCAGTCCTCACACCCTAAACTAAAAGTCTCTGATGCTCAGAGCTTGATACAGGCCCACTAACTGGAACACCTTGCTTACCCAGATACAGAAATTACACACTTGCTTTATCCGTACCATTGATGTCAAGGTGAGGTCTTTCACAACTCCTTTTTTTTTTTTTGTTCTTCAATTTAACTTCCATTTCCAACATTTATGTTGATCGACTAACTAGTCTTGAAGAAAGCTTCTCTCTCCCCCTGTGCAGAAATGATTCCATCTCAGACATTTTAAATAATCTGTCGTTTCTTTTAATTGGACTCCTGAGTCACTCAGTCGGTTCCTGAAGCTAAAGCTGGCTGCCTCCTATTCATCTTACTCAGGATGAAACAACATTTTTTTTCCCCGCTGAGGAGTTATTGTCTATTTTCCAGATTCCCTCTCTCATCATTTCTGTTTCACCATCTCAGATAAGACGGTGATTAATTCCTACATTTCATTGTCCTGCCATCACATATGCCTGTCCTATGGTGTTACCAATTTTGGCAACACTTTATTTGAAGCGGCGTGCGTAAGACTGACGTGTCATAAATGTGACATAACCACATGAAGGAGTCTTTAGGAATGTCTATGACTGTCGTCATTCAGTAAATAATGACACTTTTCATGCAAAGTTGCACAAAGGCTTTGCGTTAAAAGTTCAGTTTCGTTACTATGACACTTCATGACAACAGTCATAGACAATCATAAACTCTCCTTGGTGTTCATAGCTGTCAATGTTAATGACAGGGTTATATCAGTCTTATGTTCAAATAAAGTGATTTCCATCGTTCATCACTTTTTGAAAAGCAATCGATGACTGAAAGTATGAAGAGATGAATGATTAAGAATATAAATACTTATAAATAGATCAGTATTTTTCTTCTACTAATAAATCATGCACTATAATCATTGTTAACTATGTCATTTCAATCAGCGTAGGCTTTCAAGAACCTTCTCAAATTCATTGTTTTCTGTAGTGATGTCCAAAGCAACAGAAGGTGAGTTGGTGTTTGTAGTCAGCATTTAAAATCATTCCAGCTTTCCTACTGTGTTTATAAAAATAAAAAAAAAATCACTACACAAGCAGAAGGACATGAGAATCAAAGATCTTGAGAGTTTTCTGGTTTGATATTTTCTCATTATTACCTCATTAATTACTTTGTGTTGCAGGAAATGTCAGATCGGCGCTGCTTACTCTGCCTGCTCCCTCTTCTAATGAGCAAGTAAAGGAGGGTTTTCAAATTGACACGAAAGCTCCTGCAGAGAGGGTGTTCATGGAAACTCTAGAAGGTGAATATTAAGACAGTCTGTGCTCCCGACTGAGCGGATCGCCGTGTTTTTCATCCTGCCTGAAGATGCAAAGAACAGTTCAATCTTAAAAGCAGGTCCAGTTAAAGGGGGTCTTGTAAAAGCAAAAATAAATCTTGCAGGATAATTATAGTCATGTTGGGAATTTGCTGCCCAGATACAGTATTGTGACTGAATCATGCGTTTGTTTTGCATTTTAAGGCGACCTATGAGATACACCAGGTGGACATTGTCTTTGGAAACACTGCTAAAGTTCCACATAATGTGGAAATGTTTTGTTTCCACATTATGGTGGAAGTAGAAAAGGATTTCTTCATTTTTTTCCTCCATGGTGATACAACTGCTTTGTTTGAAATAACGCCTTTGTTTTGAATTGTTTAAATTCCACACACAACCAGGCTTCACAAGCTTCAACTACACATTTCCTTAACATCATTTGAATGAACATATTACATTTTGTCTTACGATTTTACATCAAGAGAGAAGACTGATTATTAAATGCAAGTTAAACCTTAAATCGAACAATAACGTGCTTAAATGTGAAAAGTTTAGCTGCAGTGTTGAAACATTGTCACTGTTGCTGGATGCAGAAAAGATACAAACTTGAGCAAAACCAAGTTTCCCGATCCAAATGTGGTGACAGCATGCAGTAGAAGGTATTTATTTAAAGTCCAATATTTGCTGTTACTGGTCTGTCTGGTTTGGCGGGGCGGTGGAAGTCAGTGATGCCCCACATCACTGGCAACACATCCTGGTGTGTGCTGTGTTCACACCGGGATCGAAACCGGACAAAGCTGCAATATTTGATCACAGAAACAAGAGACACAAACATGAATCATTCTCCAAACACTCGGACGTCACTAACTAAATATGCACCATCAAAACACACACTCGGATCATTAGTTTAATGATTTCATGCTGCCGGAACTAAAATAACAGCGGAGTTCACCGGGGTTCTCACCGGGAAACGCAAAACTAATATTCTGCTGGTGATGATCTTCTTGAATCTAAGCTGAATTATTTCTTTCTTATTAGATCCCATTTAGCTTTGGTTTCTCTTTTCCTTTTTGTTTGTGAAGAATCCTGCAATTGACAGATGGCGTACTTTTTATTTAACACAACAGCTCCGTAGCAGCATGCTGCCTTCAGATGTGACACTTTTAACAAATATTTTCCACCCAAAACAATTCAGCTTCCCTAATTCCAGCTTGCAGTGAGTGTTTTATTAGCAGAGTGATGCCCTGAGTGAGCCAGAGAATCTGTCACGTTGTAATCTAGAGCCTTTAAATCCTTTATAGAAATATTCTGTCGCTCTGCTTGTTACTCGTGATTGTGTCATAGTTTTAAGGAATGAGTTTGAAAATTGACGATCATTTAAACAGGACCCTATAGACTGCTGTAAACTAGACCAAAGATTAGGAAACACTGAAGCTTTCAGACCCCGACAAGCTACCTCCCTACCGAAAATATCCTGTTTCTATAAGTAAAGACAAACTTTAGCTTTGTTAAAATTGGGGATATAAAAAAAGATTCATAAACATTCTGTGTGCCATAATTAATAGCTTTTGAATAGAGAAAATAACATCTACACTGCTCTCCACAGACTTTTTTAGCAAAAAAAAAAAAAATCTGTGCTTTTAAGACAAATTTAATGACATCATCATCTGCGTTGCTGTTATTTTCTTGTTTTTTTATAAGCAACTGGCATTTGCTCCTCATTACATCTTAAACTCCACTCAGAAATGTTTATTTCTTTTTTTTTTAAACGGTCTACCGCGCACAAAGGCTGCTTGATTCAGTGTTGCATCTTGCCATCATTACCATTACGGCGAGCTGCATATCAATCCCTGCAGGGGTTGATGTGCAGCTTTCTTTCTTTGAACCTTGCTGAAGGCAACTAAGAGAAGATGATTATATGTTGATAATATTGAACTAAAGACTCTAATGGAGGAAGCGCTGGTGTATGTCCAGTGTTCCCCTGTCATTGCTATTCGTGCACGTAACATGCTCATGACACTGATCTGTATAAAAAGAAAAAGAAAATCTGTTTTTGTTCTGAAATCAAGTGTGAGCTGACGCTAAACACTCAAAAGAACAAAAATAAAGTCTCACGTGTTGATAATTGTTTGCATTTGTTTATATCACCCGGCAAGACAAAGAAACAAAGGCTGAATGAAGCGGCTAAAACCCTCACCAGCCATTTTGTTTTACCGCCTGCATGTTTTTATTCAAGTTGTTGTATAGTGAAAGACATGGCAGGGGAGAGGTTGACGTCACTGTGGCAAAACAAACTTAATTGTTGACATGTTGTCGGTTTTCATAGTTTGAATAATCCACTCCTGCTGCTTTTCTTTGCTGAAGCAGAGTTTCCCATGGCTGCCTTTTATGAATTTGTGGGTATAAATAGGAGATTGATCAATACTTAATGTTGCTCTGATCGTCTAATCTGAGGATTAAAGTCCAATGCTTTACACAGACGATGTGGGAGTCTTAGATGTTTGAAATTTGATTTATGCCTCGTGTGATGGTGCTGCTGGATTTACAGTTTCTTTGCTTCTCCAAACAGTGCAAAAACTCAAAAATATCGTTCCAGCATCTATGCACCATAGTTGCATGCCAGTCAGTGTCTCGTTCTTTGCTCTCTTTGCTACGAAACCCACTACTGCAGGTTTCTACTAAAGTTTTTTGGGGTTTTTTTTCTTACCACACAGTGGGCATCCGTCAAAAGGCTGGAAGAAAATTCCCTCCCTTGTGTTATTTGCAGCTCCAGACATTATAGGAGTAAATTATGGTCTCTGCTTTGTGAATGTTCTTTAAGTGTATGTGTCAGGGTAACTTCACAGGACGTAGACGGAGCACTTTCTCTTTAATGCTCTGCATCTTGAGCCTTTTGCAGAGGATAATAATCGCTGAGTGAGGAGAGATCACAAGGGAGAAGAGCTTTATCGATCCAATGCACATGGCAGAGGACGCTTGTTCCCTCTGTACTTACGCCATGTACTTCTGTTTCTGTTGAAAAATAAAAACGTTTAAACAAATTTGATTGTGATAGAGCAAAACATTAAAATACTCACTCGATCCACAATGTTTTTGTACGACATTTAAGAGTGCAGAGCTGGATTCGTGGAAATCTCCACCTTGTTGACGTCAAGCTGTTTTGAGGCTTTCGGCAGGAAAATGAGCAGATCTCTTGGTATGAGGGCGTTCACAGATTCCAACCGGGCTGAGAGCAAAGCAGCTTAAACCTATTGATTGGTCACAGAGCTGTGAGAGGCGCAGATAAGAGTCCGACCTCCAGCTGCACTTGGGGATTGAACATGATTGAGACGATAGCGACGGTCTGAGCTCGCTGTGTCTAATTTCTTTTTTCATTTTATTGTTTTATTACCCTCGGCGGCCTTGGCGTTGCCTCTCGCGCGTTTCGATACACATTTATTTTTCAGACGCACAGGTGAAAGATTCAGGGAATTGCTTTGCGAAATTAATCAATGACTCTGACTCAAATGCGTCTGCATGTTTGTTCCAGCCGGGCTTCAGTGGTTTGTTGTTTACTGCTCTATTTTATTTCTTTATTTTTTTTTTTTTCTGCAGTTCTACAGTTGAGTTTCCTCATCAGACTGATGAAGACCAAACGGACGGAAAGCCATCAGAGAAAGACAAATACAAGAAAACCTAATTAATCCAGCAACAGCCTGTGAATCACACAGTTTGGGCCAAACAAGAACGTCTTCAGAAAAACTGGCAAGCATTAAAAAGTGAATGTGTGTACTGCTAAATTATTTACTTTTTCAGATGACGCCGGATCAAGGAAGTTTTATTCTTCTCTAGTACACAAATAGTCATGCAAACAAGTTTGGATCATGTTCTGCAGAACGTTTTGCAATCCAAACAAATTCTTCCGTGATATTTTGACGTAAATCTTATGAAACGCCTAAATGAATATCTAATAAAGCTAGCACACTCTCAGAAGCTGTTACATATTTTGACTGTTTCGTACTGTTAAATTGGTTTATTTGAGCAAATGACAGGCGACGTTTGTGACATTTTTTTTTAGTTAAGAATAATTTGGAGTATTTTGGGCTAATTGTGCATTTAATCAATCAGGTATTGTTTGCTATTGTAGCAGCAGCTTTTTAATTGCACATGATGTGCTTCAGTTCCTCACAATCCTCTTGGAAAGAAGTTTTGGCATCATTTCACAATTCACCCCGGATCCCCGAATCACTTGATAAAGAAAGTTTGCGGCCGTCTCTGGCAGAAACAGCAGGATTATGGCCTTTGTGCTTTTAACACTTTGCTCCCTCCATGTAAACACTTTTCTGAACCACTTAGTCAAACCGTTCACTTCTCCTCTCTGGCCTCATCTTGTCATTTGGGACAAATTGAGGAGAACGATGAGAGGATTGGCTTTAGATCCGATTGTGTTTCTCACCTTAAGGCAAGGGACCAAAAGCTCCTATAAAGCAGACAGAAAATGGGGGAAATGGTTTCTTTTGAAAGCTTCGCTGATAGGTCTTGTTTAGGGGAGACATTTCATTACAGCGCTGCAGTTTTGTTTGTTTTGTTTTTTTCCATCTATTTAAATGTGATGCATAATACGCAGCACCTTCCATAATCAGAAGCCATATTAATAAAGATGAGTCAAAACAAGGCTGCAGCAGCTGGGCAGCACAACTAATGAGCTGCGATTCCTTTTTGATTTTTCGTTTTTAATAATAAAAAATATATATTTATATGGAAATATTTTTTATGCTGTCCAATAAGCACGTTTAAAAGGTCGCACTGCAGAAGCTTCGCACGACTAAATCAAGTCTGAAATTTAGATGAAGGTTGTATTTGTTGTCTCTATCAGTTCAAACTTGATGATCACAGATGGTTTTATCCTCTCCTGCTGTGTTTTTTACTTTAATAGTAGCTGGGAAAATGGAAGATTAAAGGTTGCATAAATGAGGCAGTGAATGAATACAAAGCTTTGTTTTCTCTTCTACCTGCTTTGCAGCACATATAAATATATTTTTCGGATGTTTTCCGTTGCTCTTTCCTCTCTCTCTGTTGAAACCCTCGGGTTCCACTGGGTGCAGCTCTCTAAATTCACACCTGGCCGTGGCTTTGTTCTGTCCCCTGCATGATTTTACACCATGCAGCGAAAAACAAATTTTCAGGACATTCACACGTCACAGTGAGCTTGGTTGTTGTGGAGCAAGAGATTTAGTGTATTTTTCCTAGAAGAAGGAAAAACAGAATCTCACACTTTGTTTAAAACATGTAAATATTCAGAACTGCCTAAAATTTATTTAAAGAGCAAAAATGTTGACATTTTTATCCAGTAATTTTCCCTAAAAAGTCTTTTTTCTTTAATATGTTGCAAGACTCTCCCTTAAAGCCTGCAGTCTTTATTTTCAAATTGATACTTTAAAGTCAGAATAACGGCAGCTGTGACTATCGCACACATGCACTTGCATGCATCCTGATCCCAAACGCTGCCAGTAATACAGCTCAGGTTCTGGAGAAAAGAAAAAAAAAAAACCCACCAATGCCTGGAAACATAAATCACAGTGAAGGAGTTTGTGAAAACCAGATTATCTCTACACCCAATGATTAATTATTCCCAGAGACACATTTAAAGAACTTTAACCCTCCAGTCAAGAGAGAAAAGGAAAAAAAAAATAACGAGTTGCAAGGCTGATAAATATGAAATATCTGTGTAACAATGACAAATGTCATCGCTGCCACACTTGGAAGCATCGTCTTCATTCTTTGTTTTGCCGTCTGTCAGAAGCACCGTGGTGTCTGCTGGATAATGAAGGTCTGATTCAATATATTTGTGACCTCCACGGCGTGTGATGTTCAGTCTGCAGATAGAACAGCGCAGCAGAAACCTCTCTGGAGAGAAGAGAAGCAATAGACCTGCGTGAGAGCACTTACGGCAGATTGGAGGAATCAAAGAACGCAAGACAGCTTGAAATAATTGTGCTTTAAAGTAAAAATTACATACAAAGAAATAACACAGAGGCCTCTCTGCGGTACTCAGAGCTTTATTCACTATAAGAGGAGCATAGATTTGATTATGAGATTCTATTTTTACTGGTGAGACTTTGCAATTTTCATTAAATAACTCAAACATGGTCAAAATGCGTTTCTAAGCAAGAAGATTTGTGTGACGACAAATGACAAAATCTGTTTTTTTTTTACATAAGTTTTTCTATGATCTAGTGAACTGAGGATGCAGCATCGCCTCTGACCCAATGACTGATGGGAAAGACTCCAGGCTTTCTCGGCCCCTGAACACACAGAGAGAGAAGAGACGAGAGAGTGAGGGGATCGTGATGATTTATTTCTAAAGATTATTGTCTTTTCTCCAGTAAGTGTTGTTGACTGTTAAAGTCAGCAGAAACAACGAGGAAACAGGATTAGTTTCAAGCTTAAAGGCAATAAGGAGTAAATACTCTGTCAAAAACAAGTCACACGTCCACCTGGTGGATCATCCACCTGTCCAGAGCAGAAAGATGGTAAACTATGACCATCATGGGGGAATAAAATGCTTCGGTGTTGTGATTCTAACTCTGCTAATTGCAGCAAAAATGGAGCGCACCTCGTATTTCTTGTACCTGGTCTTTTATTGTGCCTTGTTTATTAACCCTAACCCTATTCTATTATCTAGTATAAATGGACCGTGGCTTTTGAATTTTTGTATTCAGTCCTAATGTTATTGTTTCCTCAGTGTGTTCCTAACACATTGAATACTTCAGGGTGTTTATGACCTTAACGTTTGCCTAACTTTAACCCTCTAGCACACCAAGCTTTCAAGAGACCGATCATAATTTCAGAACTTGCAAACGGGCTTTAAGTCAGTTTCAGCTCCTGAGTTGGTCATGAAATAATATGACTGCAGATACGATGAATACCACCAGGCAGCTTTTTCATTAGAATCTAATGCCATCCCTCACCAGGTCCTAACTGAGCCCATCGATTTTCTCCCACAGAGAGCTTTATCACTCTGGTTTCTCAACCTTATCCTCCTTTTTCTGTAATATCTCTTCTTCCAATCCCCTCTGAAACTCAGCCTCCAGTCTGCTGATGCACACGCTTTCTTGTTGTTACGCCACAGTGAGGACCACAGAGAAAAATAATCCAAATTATGCCCGATTTATGTTAACAATGTTACATTGGTTTGGTTTAACCTATATGCTCTCTTTGTGAAAGACAAATTAGCATTTTTCCAACATTTGAAACTGATTTTTTTATATATATCACTTATGTGGATCTAAACCTTTGTACTGATTTTGAAGAAAAGAAACGGGTATAAGAATATTACTGCATTAGTTGGATCTGAATTAAAATACAAAGAACTAACAGAGCCTTAAAAATGAAAGAAATTAGGTCATTCCACTGAGAGTGCTCACTCATGCTTGGCCTTCGCACCGTTTTTATTTTTTTTTAACATGAATCCCAATTAGTGTGATTACCTGAAATTAAGTCCAATAATGACAGAGTTAGTCACAATGTGTTCCAAGAGGTAAAACCTCAGTTTGAGACGCCTCTACCAAAGGGCCACATCACATCAGTGATGCGGATTATTAATGAGCGAACAAAAGCTTGCGGCACAACGGCCCCCGAAAATGAACATACTCGTTTTTATAAGTGCTGCACAATTTTGCTGTTACTGACGAGTGGGTGTCCTCTGTCTCTGCTCTGACCTTGATTTACAGTCACACTCAAACAGTATGACCACGTATGCTCTGGTGAGGCTTGTTTGTCAGATTGAAAGCGCCCTTTAAAAAAAAATCCTTTTTCATGAAACGCACATTTCTGTATAAAGTATTTTTTAAAAACTAAGAATAAAACAAAACTAAACTTAATTTCTTCTATTATCAGCTTTAAATTAAAATTTTAAAGGCTTGAAGACATCACCAAGTTTCTAAATAACCTCTAATGTGTCTCACTTAGTGAATGTAATTACTGGAGTAAAGGGACATTTCACTAATATTCTCCAAGCACCGCGTCCATCATCTTTAAATGGACGCGGTGCTTCATGGTTTCTTTAGAGGGTTTTTTTTCTACTAAATCGGGTTCGGCGCTAAATTGGGACCAGCGGTTGCTTAGCGCCAATGTTTTCTGTTTTCACTGAAAAAGAAAACGCTATCTCTGCTATACCAGAGCAAAGTGCCACTTTAGTCAGGGGCTGCAGGTGGGTTAATGAAGACAAACATCCAATTAAGATGTCATGAACCTCATGTTTAGATCTCCTAAGATTGGTTCTGCTTTATGCTGCATAATTCAGGACACAGAAAGGTTAAAAACTCGGGTTGGCTGCTGCCTCGTCTGTTTTAAGTATTCATTTTCTCTCTGGTTTTTCTCCGGTTACTGCGGATTCCTCCCCGAGGTGACAAACACTCTAAATAGTCTAATTTGTAATCATGTTATGTGTGTGTGTGTGTGTGTGTGTGTGTGTGTGTGTGTGTTTGTGTGTGACTGCCTGCATCTGTGCTGTCCTGGCGGATCGTCCACCTGTCCACAGCGCACCATCCTCTCACACTCTGAGCTCTGGAGACGGCAACCACTGGACTGGCTTTTCACACCTTTTCACAACTGGTTTTGGTTCCAGTGCTGAACAGAGGAAGGAAGATTCAGCATCTCGCTTGACTGCGTCACACTGGGAAACCTGCATAAATTATTTTGATCATTCTGAGGCTTTCCTTCTTAGAAAAGAAAAGAGAGTAGAACCTGATGATCATTTGTTTCTTCCATTTCCCTTTGATTCGGCTGTAACACAACAAATAACCCATTAAAAAAAACAATCCTATAGAAAATATTGAAATAAAACTAAGTTTTTAAGTGCTGATTTAATGAAACCTTTCCTCGTCATTAGAAATCAAAACGTGATTAACTCCTTGCATGGGGGATATTGATTGCTCTTTGTGTCTTCTGTTATCTCAAGACCAACAAAAACTCTTTGTAAATTAGATCAACTTTAAATAAAGCATATTTTTCTTATTATTTATAGACATACATTAAATATACTGCACATGCAGCGCTACTGTAAATATCTGCTTAAGTCAGTGTTTAGGAACTGATTCATAATGTTCAATTTATTAGAAAAACTAAAGTGCCAATGTTGAAAGCAGAGATGGGTGTTTCATCTTTTAACATGAGGTGGACATAGACTTTTCCTAACTTTTTAGTTTTTTCAAGAGTTTTTAGAAGTAGCTATTGTTGAGATTTCTCATTTTCAAAGAACCATCATTTTCTTTCAGTTTTTTTATTTTGAAATAAAGAATCCCAAAACTTTAAGAAGTGGTGTTCATGGCAAAGGCGCAGCACCGTTCCTATTGTTGGTGTCCGTGCTAAAGATATGTAAAAGTTGCTAAAAACGAAATTTATGCTCCACTGTAGGGGGTAAAAAAGAAAAACCAAAAACAATCTTGTGTAAAAAAAAAAAAAATTGTGTTTGCAAAATACAGCACCGGTAAAAACCTGCAGCCCCCCTCTGCTAATGTTTCAGACTGCTGTAGGGCGCAGTGCCACTGCTCCAAACATGGTGCCAACCTGCTGATTTAAACGGAGACTAAGATCTGGTCCCTGCAGGACAGACTGTCTCACCGGTGAGACGTGGACGGCCGGGGTCCCAACAGCAGCAGAAAATAAACAAGTAGACATAAACAGACGATGCGCAGAGACGCCTTATCTTTTGTCTGGTTCATGGCTGGAGGGATCTCTGCATTGGGTAATGATATCATACTCTCATTCGCTCACCGAGTGTTGCCATGGTAACAGCACAAGCTAAACGTGCAACAGCCATTTTCTAAAAGTGAGCCTGTTTCTTAAAACATGAATTTCCAACTGAAATTATTTGCAGAAGGTGAGAGTGAGGGAGGAACGGTGGATGAGGCGATTTTTTTGTGTCTGTGGTTGTGTGATTAGACAAACCCAAATGTTTAACTCCTGTTTTTGTGCTTCTATCTTCTTCACAACAGGCTGATGGAACTACAGAAGACATTCTCACACACAATAATCCAATTTTTATCCATTTGTACCTTAGGATGTATTTTGAAAACATCGCATGTATACATTTTAGTCAAAAATGTTCGTAACGTTTTATGATACACCGCACATTCGGGCAACGGCTTAAAACTCAATTTCTGAGGGATTGTACTTGTGTTGCATTCAGGGGTACTTAGATGACATTTTGATTGTTTTTCAGGTAAACTGACCTGTTAACCTGAAATCCTTACAACCACAAATGTGTTTTCTTCAAGTAAAACGGACAAAGAAAACGAGTGAAGGTGACGCGGCAACAATTACAGGCAGCCGCTTAGACGTAAAACCACGTTGCAGTTTCAGGTTTTGCCAATTGATATGCTGAGTTAGTGTGCTAACTGCGATGCTAACACCAATGCAGGCTAATACGCCACATCAACACTCAACATTGTTTTTGAGTTAAGTTGCACTAAATATCACTGGGTTTTAAATATCTCCCAGCGAGGTGACACTTATGAGAGGTGGTGATCATTTTCTCAAGTTTTACAAAACATGGTACTTTTTTTTCCATCAATGAAAAGCCTCAGCCTCTCTTTGGCTTGCAAGCTTCAAAGCCCTGCATGGACCCACCTGAAATGTTGAACCCTGAAATAAAATAAATAAAATGATTCTTTTTTTTTTTTTCCTTTAGTTTCTATTAATTGTAAACCATCACTAGAAACACCTGAAAGAGACTTCTAATGTGTAAGTAATTGAGACTACAACTTTCAGTCTTGGCGAAAAGCACATTTTTTGAGCCTTTAATTTTATTTAAAAAAAAACATCTTCATCAACCTGCAGAGAAGAGTTGTTTCTAGTTTCCTTAATATCCCTTTAAGTGCTTTAAAATGATTTTGAATCACTTTTATAATTATGAAGCTTACAAATAAAATAAAAGCTTGCAAATGCGTTTTTTTTTTAATACTGATGCATTTCGACGTTGTCTAATGTTGCTAGATCTCTGTATACTGGAGCCAAATAAACGACATAAGTAAGACAGAGGGTCTGCATTAAAAATAAAAGTTGCTTATTATTTGAGCATCGGGGTTTTTCATATCGTTGTAGTTTGTGTGTTCTCGTGGCTCTCTGGGTTATTAACTCTTCGGCTCATTTGCAATCAAAATTTAATTCCTTTTGAATGTCTTTCTTCAACTTTAACAAGTTTAAGTCTCACTGTCGCCATGCTCATCAGATGCATGATGTTAATCCCTGATCCATCAGCCAAACCATTTACTCTTTCTTTGGTTTTCCAGCCTTAGAAATGAGGTTTTAGCTTTAGGAGAGAACTGAGCTGAGCTGCTTTACCCCCCTGCAGCATTCCCAGCGCTGTCCAAGCTTACACAGTAAGTCAAAAACATTCTTCTTTATTACAGTCTGAAGCTCTTAAGACTCAGCTGGAGCTCGGTAGTCTCTAAAGACTCAGGTACCTGCATTTTTACGGCCTCCTGCTGTTGCCTTTACTGCCGACATCGTCCCCGTTCCTCACTGCTGACGCCATCGGATGAGAAAACAGATCAGCTGACGGGGGAATAGAGCGGAAAAGCAGAGGCTGAAAAGAGAAAGAGGGAGAGAGGCCGAGGGAGAAAATTAGGGGAAAAATGAAAAAGGAATTACAATGGATGGGAAAGCAGACAGTCCCTGCCGCTTTGCGAGAGAGAAAAGGAGTGGGCGGACGGGTTTAGAAGGTGATGGGCTGAGGCTGGAGGAGAGAGGGCAAAGTCTCATCATGCCCTCATTCCCAATTTTATTACCCATTTTATTCATCTGAGCTGACTCATAACTCCCCCCCCCGCCCTCTTCAAATTAGGAGCCGCGTCTCCTCATCCATATTCACCATCTCCACCAAGTGTTCACTCTGATACTTAAAAAGTTAAAAAGGTATGACACTTGTCAGAATCGGAGTAATCAAGGGGCCAGTATTTACATTGTTATGGCTCTTTCCATTAAGAAGGATGGGGATGGAGTTTCTCTATACTCTCCATTACCTTTCTAATTATAGCTCCTGATGATACCAGATGATGGAGGAGAGCAGGGGGGTTTTGTGGGAACCTTGCTATCTATAAAAGCCTAATGCTGAAAAAGTTTGGAGCAGCAGCCGCCAAACGTGAAGATGAGAGCAAAAAAAAGTGCAGATCTTTTGTGAACGTATTTAGCAAATTAGGTTTAAAAAGTGCTGCATGTAACTAGAAGCATTTATAAAAATCTAAATCAGAAGTGTTTACGTAGCTCTATGTTTCAGTTTATGCTCAGATTTTTAGGACTGTCACCTATAGCTGAGAAACTATAAATGTTAATCTCTAGAAATAAAAAATGTAATTGGAATAAGCTTCTTTTTGTTTTTTATCACAAAAATGTGATAATGTACATTTTATTTTAACCATAAAATGTACATTAGGAACAAGCTAAGTGCCATAAATCTAGATTTGACCATTTAATAGAAGCTTAAATAAACAACGAGGGGGAAAAACACAAATTTAAAAAAGTAGAACGCGTTACCATGGCAAACATTCACCATCCTAATAGTCGACGTTTGCATCCAAACAACCCTTTTATTTATCGTTTGGTATCAGTCGCAATGACAACATCAGTATTTTCCTCATGATGTCATTTAATTTGTGAAGTACATGTACCCTGTGGAAAAATAACCCAACCAACCAAACAAACAAAAATAAAAACATATCATAACTCTGTCCTTCCGCTCTTACTTCAGGATGGTGTTCTCAATCTTGTACGCTTCTGCCCGTTTTCCCTCAAATGTCGCAGTAGCATTTATAACCACAAGCTCCAATTTAGTTTCATCAAACTACAGGACATGTCTCCACAACATAAGGTCCCTGAGAGCATTTGAAAAAAAAATGTGTTTTGAGTAATGGCTTCCTCCTCTATGAATAGCCAGGCAGTTCATGTCGGTAGAAGGACTCTCTCTATCCAGCCAACATCTTAACAAGCTCTGTTGCTTCTGTTCTGGGGTCAAAACGCCCGCTCCTCACCAAAACACGTCCACAGAACTTATCATTTCCCTGATGGCTGGAGATTTCACTGATGTTTACGCTTGAGTTTTTGATGTTTGAACAGTTGAATGGCAGAATCAAGCATTTTTCACACACAAACTATCATCTTATAGCACGATAAAGAAACCATGTTGTCTCCTTTCGTTTGAAAAACGCCGTATATATAAAAGCATGACTTAAAATACATTTGGCTTCATAATTAAACGCGTTGAATTCGGGCCTGTGTCGCTTTAAAAACTCCTGGCAACTCAGAACATGTCTCCTCTATCAAAACCCTTCAACGTGTTTTAACATTGTTAAATGAAGTAGTTCAGATAATTAATTCAGTTGCTGCAATTCCTCTGACGAAACTGCAGCTCTTAGTAGGCGTTTGGTTGATGAAGGCGCCGCTCGGTCCCACCAAGAGTTTTGAACAGCTGAATGGTTGCCATGGGAGATTAAAGTATTTCCCAAACACGCATAAAAGAATCAAAGCAACACTTCATGTATTTTTTTTTAATGAAGAAATAGCATAATAACATGAAATAAAGCTGAAAAAGTCAATTTTACATAATACTGCACCCAGAAAATTACGCCCAGGGGTTAACCATGAATAGTAATGTTTGTGTGTTCAACCTTAAGTTGATAACATGAAATTTCTTAAGATATACTCTTGTGTATTTTTAGACAGTTTACATAAATATCTGGTTTTAACTGCAATGTGCTCATTAAAGGCCGGTTTCTACTAAATCATACTTCCATGTTCCCTCTTATTTAAACACATTTTAATTAACTGCACATGACCCTGGCCTCTGGTTGGCAAATTGTGACACCCCGGATCCTTTTTATTTAATGAAATGTTGGGTAATGAGGCTCACGTCATGCTTGTGCATGCTTGTGCTTGTGCCTCATGCCTAAATAGCCTGTTTAGTGTTTCAGGGGCTACAGTTGTCAGACTTCCTGAGACGCTGATTCTCTGTGCGGCGTCAGTGAAAATCCCAGGCCCAAGCCCTGCACCACGGTGAGACAAAAAGACTGAAGGCTCCATCAGAGAGACACTGTTCGGTGAAATCTAATCCCTGAAATCCAGGGGAAAACCAGAGCGGTGGAAGATCTGAGTCTGCATGTGACTGAGGGTTACTGAGTTTGGCTGGCGGCAGCAGCATCCGGCGGGCTCCTCTGTTTCACGTCTTGCTTCATATTCATAAGGAACCTCCGTGGACCAATTAAGTAGATATCATGACTGTGACTGGATCACTGGCTTTTAACGTGACAACATATCAGAACCCATCCCTGTGTGAAATAAATTTCTCTGGATGAAATTAAAGTTGCATTGGCGCATATTTACCTGGAGCTCGCATCAGGTTTCTGTTTGATTGAAACCGTAAAAACAATTACCTCTGCGAGGCGTCGAGAAGTGCCTTCTTTTTCCAGCTCTAACGAGGCTTCTGCTGCAAACCCGGCGAGCTTTAGTGATGTCAGCACCCTGCAATCACCGAAGTGGTCGGGAGTCGGAAAAGTCGTGGATGAAGGGCCTCGGCGGGGGATAAACTCTTCTCTACAGGGATCCTTTCACCGTTTAGCAGAACGATGCTGGCGTAGATGTGAGCCATCATTCTCACACACAGATGCTGGAGGAAAGAGTTGGTGGTGAGGGAGAACCGTTCAGATGCCACGGGTTAACGCCGTTCATCAGGATATTTCACAAATTCACCCAAGAACAATAACCAGGCAATATTCATTTGCTCGAGATTTCCTCTATGCGTAAACAGCTTCGGATTTACCACACAACGTCATTGTTTGCAAAACTAAGTGAGCATGCAAGAGGCGTCAAGACAAAAATAGTGATTAAGGATTTTGCGTTTGCTCACACAGTCCTCTTTTTCCACAACCGCAGCTCCTCTGATGCTTTGAGCTCTCTCTGCATTCAGAAATGCAATTAGCGTAAAGTGAAAGAAGGTATTTAAAACAGAACGTGCATCACTTTTTCTAATCATTAAGTTCCTTGATTGAACTGTTTATTCAGCAAATGCCGCGTTACTGGATGTTTTTTTTCTGCTCTCTTTTATTTGTACCAAAGCTCAAAACTTTCTTCTCATCTCTTTTCCACAACTCTTTTCTCACCTCTGCTCATTAAATAAAATGATTACTGAAGTCCCCTGGATAGCCACTAATTTGTCACTCCATCTGAACGCCTAAACATGAAAAAAATGCCCGCCGCATTTTGTTTCTCTGCCGCAAATTTACATCCATTTGTGGTACTCCATGTCCTTTGCATGCACTCTCGTGCGTCATACTCTGTCTGAAAATTCACTTAAGCTCCGGGATCAACACAATATATCTCATTTGTTTTGCTATTAGGCGAACACAGACAAATGAGACGTTGCGGTCTTGAAAGGTGGTAAACAACAGTGAGTGCCTCAAAGATTTAAGGCAGTCCTGAAGTGAGCGATCTTACACACCTTCAACTTTTAAACACCCTGTTATGTTTCCGTTATTACAGTCAACCACATTATGTCTGACTCTACTGATCTTAATGATAATGCTGTATGTATTCGCTGACTAGGACTGATCACTAATGATCTTCACAATGTCGCCAATTATGCAGATGACGCTCTGCTTTGCTGCTTCTTCAAAGATTCGGAGATCTTCAAACTCTGAATCGCTTCAGTGGCGAAAAGAAATTACAAATCGGTTTAGAAACAACTAAATCAAACAAGGTCTCTGATAAAAACTTTACAGTTTTACTAATGTTTTCATTTCATACACACGCTCATTAATTCAGAGCTTCATATTGCACAAACCAACCCTTTTTCCTCTTGGAAATGGACGACTTTCATCATATCTACCTGCATTGAAAGAACAGACTCATTTGTTGACCTGTTGCTCTCTGTAACTATGGAAACTACCTCCTGCCATGTTGGTTTGGTATGAGACCCTCAAAAAGGCAGTGAATACTGACACCACAGAGAAGTTTGGAACAAATTGATGGATTCAGATTATTGAATGGTTCTTGCAGGACAGGTGATCAGGTTTTATTGGAAGTTGGATGTTGTTAGGGTGAATTTGAAATCGGGGATGTTTGAACAGGCGGGTGAGGGGCTACGGATGGTTGTGGTGAGATTCTCTCGACATGAACCAGAGGAGCAGTAAGGAGATTCACGCAGAGAGACCTGAGGCAACGCAGTGAACTCTTCAGGAGAACAACAGAAAGGTAAGAACAAAAAAGGGGTGAGAAACTCAGAAGAGAGCGTCGTGAGGAGGAGGATGATACCTACTTCAAATCAGACAGAAATGGTGTCAATCAACTCAACTATGTTTGTGCAGCAAAACGTTTTGTTTGTGCTGCTTTGAAGATATTAATGAAAGTTTGAAGGTCAACCAGGCCCTCCCCGCTTTTACAAGATCAAAATGACCTTTAAAATTTCAAATCAAAACAAAAATGGTGTCAAAGTTGATTGATAACTCAACTGTTTGATTTGAAAGGGGGCCGGTTGACCTTTCATGACCTCTGTAAACATTTCTGATGATGACGGCACAAATGAAAATTTTTTTGCTGCACAAAACGTTTGACACCATTTTTGTTGTGATCGGAGGCGGCGTGGCCAACTTCACAAAAAGAAACGATAAAACAACCAAACCCATTTGCTTATTACTTCCTTTCTTCTGAGTGATGAGTTTAGATTCAGTCATATTTTTATAACATGTTACAGTAGATTTTGTCCAATCAAACCTGCTAAAAGCAGCAGGTTTTTCGCAGCACTAGGATCATAAAACGGTGATTTTCTGAAGTCTGAGCGTCACCAGCCCTGACAATACGAGTCACTATTATAACACATCCATCTTGCAGTAAAAATATCATTACCTTATGCTGAATGTCAAAAATTATTGTAAATTATGTATCTGCGCACCTGTTTATCTGAGTACTTGCAGGTCAAGGTCTCTCGTCTATAAAATCTCGGCCTTATCACAGTTCTCATTCAAGCGAAGAGGAAAGGTCAGGATCATCTTCCTCATTTAATCAAACAGCCATTAGCGAGCGTTATGTAAATTGGGAATCCAGCTCTGTGTGAACACTGATACATATAGTCTGCAGGCCCTCTGTTAGAGTGCTTTAAAATTCAGGCACATGTGCGGCGGTCGTTCGTCTCTGTGGGGCTCAGTTGCGGTGAACTTTCTCCAGAAGTAATTACACCCTTATATTCATCTATCTCTGTAATTATACCCTTAGCAGCCATCCTGCTCTGTACCACTGAGCAGAGAAGCAATAAATTAGCGAATCAAATGTTTTCAGTTCCCCGGTGAAGCAGGGATCATTAATTTCATTTCATTTTTTTTTTTTTCAGGAACTACAGATGAAAACAATGCGGGTTTATAGGCAGCTGTGAGCTCACAACAGATTTCACTGATGGCACATGCAGCAGTCTTTGTTTCCAAGGATCAGATGAACTTCTGGAGGGGCCTAAATTCTTGTTGCACTTTGCTTATATTGCCAAACACACACACAAAACACATTTTTTTAAATCATAATTTTCTATTCATCGATGAGAAAATCTTCCTTATTGTGTCTTCTACAAAACATTCAGAACCACTTCCAGTTCTGATCCGGAAAATATAATTTTACAAAGTCAGAGTTCATATATTACATTTATTACTTCTGTGAACTTTACCTCTGCTGTACGCTCAACAGCTACAGTGTCTGACATTCACGTCCTTTGATTTAAAAAATAAAATTTTTTTTGTTATGATCGCTGCAGAACAAGTCTCAGTGTATTTCGCTGGGACTTTGTATCATAGAGCAACACTAGGTATCACATAATTGGGACGTTAACTTGCCTTAAGGCACATAGCGTTACATAACTCTGAAAGCACCAAGACGCAATCATCCTGACTAACAGGCCAAGCAAGAAGAAGAGCATCAATCAGAGAAGAAGCCATGGCAACGCCAGAGGAGCTGCAGAAAGCCGTAGCAGAACCTGCTGCTGACAGGACAGTTATGAATCTAACATCTCCTTGAACTGTCAAAGAGAAAAATGATATGTAATTTTCATTTATTAAGATAAACAACAGTCATTGTCACTGAGCCAACAAAAGCCTGGAAACAGTTTAATCTCTCTGGGAGGAACAGAATGGAGCAAAGTCACCATGTTGTCTAAAATGACATCTGTGTGCTGTTTACAACATGCTTCTGCAAAGTTTAAACACCATTTTTATGTTCTTCTCACTGCAATTGTAAAACTTGCGCTGTCTCAAAGTTACTTTCCCTCCAGCTTTTGTGACAGAAAAAGCAAAATAAGCAACATATAATTATATAAGTAAACTAAACAACGATTCATATCGACGGAATGCAAAACATGGCTAAAAGAGTACAAACCAACATGTCGTTTTATGTGTCTGAACATATTTCATAATATGCTTCAAAACTGCTGGACAATATGTTTACAATAATTGCAGCTTTCAGAATTGCATGTGTTGAGTCACAGAGCCATGAAATTGGTTTAAATTAAAAACCATGGTGATAAATTGCCAATTAATTCAATTAACTAATAACTCAGAATTTGATTAAAAACGGCCATAAATATTTACTTCATCATTTGTTTCCATTTGTCTAATTTATCATTTGTGGCACAAAGTTCAAAAGTTGCTAAACATGTCAAGAGCCGACAAATAAGTGTAATTTATTACCGTAAATTGCGTTATACTTTAGTTTTTATCAAAGTCTTGTGCTAAATAAAAGTTTTTATGGAAGTAAATATTTGCCAGCAAGGCTTTCAGCAAAGGGAATGGAAACTGCACTAAATACAAAACATTTGACAACAGAAAGGACAAACAGTGAAGGATTAAATAAAATCCCCTCTAATGTATTTTTTCTGCATATTCCACAATAAATGTTATATAAATGCACTTAGTCAAATACAACATCTCCTTAAGAGCTACGTCGCTATGCAGGTATTTGATTCAGACAACAACAGTTTGCAGAGTAATTCCACTTTTTTCTAAATTTTATGATCTGAAAAAAATTTGTCATTTGTTGAAAAATCTAGCATAAATTAGTTATCAGTTTAAAAACACTTTTTTTATTGATATATTAAGTGTTTTTGTGTCATTTCGTTTCAAAAATCAAAATCTACTGTTCCAAAGCTTTATTTTATCAGAACACATCACGATAGATAACTTAACAACATGAATACGTTGTTAATTATCTTGCTAATTATCCGTTTCCTAAGCTACCTTTCTTAGCAGACAGCCCACACAGATTCTGTGATCATTTGAGTCTTCTGCGCATAGAAACAGGTTCATTGTTCTTTTTTTCTTAATCAAATCTCGACGCAGAGAATGGTTATGAAGACAGACGGGGGGCTGGAGGGGGTGACATAACGGGTGGAAACATAATCAGGTAAAAAATGGGGGGGTTGGGAAACTAAAGGGAGGGCTGGAAGGACAGAGAGTGCCAGAAAAAGAAATGATTGGCATAAAATTCAGCTGCCGCGCCGCCTGGGCCCAATTAGGACGCCATTATGGAATCACTATAATAACGCATCATTTAGCACGCTGTATTTCTGCTCCATCTAGTGAAGTCTCACCGTCGCAGAGCGCCATTATTTTAACTTCCTCCTTCGGCGGTGGACCTAGACAAAGAGCGGGAGAACAAAAGCTGTGTGTGGGTGATACTGATTATGCTACAGGCTGACCTGAAGCGAAGACTGGCTGCTTTACCTCCTGCATGGAGAGAAAGTTCACTTCTTTCCCCTTTGCTTATCTGCACCCCTGTTAGTCCTTATAGAATATGTCACAAAGCTATAGGGCAAAGCAGAGGTTTGACATTTGAGAAATAAGACCATCAGATGCACCCAATGGTAAAAAAATAAATAAAATTCTTTATTTGACTGTATTTCAGAGATAATTACGCTACACTTCCATAATCAACAAGTGGAGTTTTTGTTTTGTTGTTGTTTCTTTTTTAATTTGGGGCTTTTTTTTCCCACTTATCTATTTGGAAGACGCCACTTGATCACATTTTTACTCTAAAAGTAACTTCAGCAAAAGAGAATTGAACAGCTGCTAAAACATTTGCTTGCCTGTAGCGTCTGTTTCTCTCAGTGTCGTAATGTTTCGATCACTTTTGGTTTACTTTAATAAACCAGAAGTGATCTTTACTTTACTCATGATTCTCTTAGTTGTTGTTTTTTTGTCTCTGTTGCTCTTTATTTCTGTTTGTTCCAAAGTTTATTTAGGTATTAATTTCTCCAAAAAAAAGAATTGAAAATAAAAAAAGTCATAGACCAGCTTTGTTCTCAGGAGCTAATAGGAGTGAAAACAATTTAGCATTTCAAGGAAAAAAGGAAGCAAAGAGGATTTTAAAATCTGTAATTCAGCCCACCACCAGAACAGCTGGTTCTCATTAAAAATTAAAGCCCTCGGCTCTGGCTGCACACAACGATCACGGCGTGCATTTAGGAGGCTTGAATCATCTCCTTTAATTTCTGCTGCGTGTGGACTTACAGCCTTGTCTCAGCACAATAATGTGATGCTCAGGCAGATTGTTGCCCTGGGATGTGAAGTTTGTGCTGCTGGGGCAATCTTCGCCTCCCAGGCGGCACAATATGCTGGCAGAAACATCAGCCACCGCGCAGAGACGCCATCTGTCTCTGCACTCATTACTCCCCTCAGAAAGGAAGCGCAGGCCTCCTGCAAACTCCCAGCAGTTTAGCTGATAAATAAGCGGTCACAAAACTTGGAAGGGTTGCACAAGTAACACAAAGCGGACAAGAAACTGACTCACAGGCTGATTCATGGAGCTTTTACCACTTCAATTCGTTCTAATTTTGGTAGCCTGGACGCTGCTCACAGTGGCCAACCTCTGAGTCAAATCATTTGTTATTTCTGGAAGTCTTGTCGTGATCAAGCTAGGGCTCTTAGCATATGGTAGGTAAAACACGCCAAAACAATTACACTTTGTTAGTATGTCGCTCAAAAGTAGTTTCCTGACTAATATAAAGATTACAAATGTTCAATTTGTTTGTGCAGTTTCTTCTTTTGTGATGCAGTGTCATTAACCGCAACTCTACGAGTCTCGTACTCAGTGAGAGAAAGTTTCAAGCCAAACAGTTTATTAAATCGCCTGAGCTCCAACCGACAGACACGTTTTGTTTCTCAATTTAATATGGAAATTACAAATGATCCTCGAGATTCTTCCCAAATTGAACTAAAGCTAAACACTTAATGGTGATAATGAGTGAAATTTCAGGCGATAAGCATCTACAGTAAATCAATTCTGTCTGGAAAGCAAGCCCAGAGAAGGTCGTGTCCATCTCTGTTATCCCTGCGATGCAAGCTAGGCTTTTTTTCTGATGCTTCCTGCTGCCGAGTTTGACATTTTCACCAAGAATTTGGTACAAATCTTTAGCAGAGAAAATTGTGAAATGATGGGAAATCTATATTTAAGTACATTTGAAGTGCATCCAGCTCTTGCGCAATCTGGAGGTGGGTGTGCTTCTAAACCTAGGCGTCCCCAATTAGTAATTAAGTGATCGCAGTAAATGCAAACTTCTAAATTTAAATAAAGAAATATATATTTTTAAAAATCGCTCTTTCAGTCCGTCCTATTGTTCCAACGACATTAAACAGGATTTGGTTTTTCTGACTGGAAGTCAGAAAGTGAGGGAAAAAGTTTGTTACAGAACAAAGGAGCAACATTAGAGAGAAAAGGGCTTCTTTGAACTGATGGCATATGCTCACTAATCTGCTACGAGCACGAGCGACGCACCAACTCCAACATGCAGCATGTTGAAGGGAAAACAAACACGCGTTGCCAGTGGCAGAGGAAAACTCTCGCTGCTTGCGAGGAGCTGCATGACCACCGAATCCAACTCCCTCTGCGCCAGCGATACGAAACGACTGAACTGAGTGCTTCGGAGGCTGGTAATAAAAGAATTTAAGCTCAATCAGCTACTAGAAAAGAACATCAACTAAAAGCCCCACGGCAGAAGCCTAATTGCGCTAATCGCTGCAAATGAGCATAAAGCAACATATCTAGAAAGAGGATGCAAACCGTCTGTGTGAGTGCAAAGTTATGAGTAATTGCAGAGGCAATTAGGTTATATTTATACTGAATATAAAATGTGTATCTATCGACTTTTTTGCTGTTGTTGTTGTTCCTTTTTATGCAAAGAAAGAACTGCACACAGAGGTGCCGTCGTTGGTGTGTGAAGAGCCAAGCCTCAGCCTTCCCTGCATTAAGAGTGTTCTCTCAAAAGGTGTTACTCTCTCCTCAGGCTGTAATTGTCCAGGACAGATGGGCGAAATCACAGCTGAAGGAGTTCTCTCTGAGAGCAGGTGTTATCTGCATTTTCTCCATGCACCGCTGAATGCCGTAATTACTCCTATTGCATTTCGGGGAGCCTGCTCAGGACTCACACAGAGGAGAGCTGCCACTTCCCCCCCCACTCAACAGCTTCCCCTCCTGATCTCTCACAGAGTGCATCAAGCAGGCAAATTGCATGGGTTTTTTTTTTATTATTATTTCACATGTGCTTAAAAGAAATTATTTTAAAAAAAATCTAAGCATGTGTTTTATGAATCTTTCTGTCACCTGTGCACAGCCAATGAACTCAGCACCGCAGCTCACGTCTCTAGGCAGGCTGGCATTCACAGCCTCCCTCTCACCATCACATGGTATGATAATTAATCAGTGGGGACTGCTTGAGAGGGCCAATTTGTATCCATGAGAAGCCGAAAACTCAAGCTTTGGATTTCAAGTGTCGTGCAATAAACGGATTAAGCCCTATTTTTTTTTTTTTTACTGGAGTAATAAGCTGCAATAATTTAATAGCTCCTGGAAGATTAAACACATTTTACAAAAGGAATGCATGAGTAATAACCCAGAGGATGCACAAGATATTTTCATTTTAGGGACACAAAGTAGTGACAATAGTTGGAAACCAGGCCAAAGCTAGAGTTTCCAAAATGCAAATGAGGATTAAAAAAAAGCTCAGAATATGCATGTGTAGCAATAATGGGGGGAAAAAAGAGATTTTGTTTACAGAGTTTTATCTTTTAATGGGTTATTGTGGAAACCAGAGTTCTGTTTAAAATACTTGGACAGCGGACGTCTTAATAAAGCTGGTCATTTAATCGTTTGTTGCTTATTGAAAAGATCTCCTGCAATGAAATATGTCTTGAAATGATAAATGCAGTGTAATATTTGACAGCGTACGTTTCTTCCGTTTTGTCACACTGACATGTTTTAGACCATCACATGCATTTAGATAGCGTGAGTCAGTGCAAAAAGAAAACGCTAACTAAACAGCCAGTTTGATATCCAAATACCTTCGTTAAGACTGCATTCTTCCTCATTCTGAAATCCCTAATTAAGGATGATTGACTTTATCTTTTGGAAAGTCAGGCTGAGTTCAACTGGATTTAATTTCCCTTGCGACATGCTGGCCTGATTGCGGCCCGTACCGCGAAAACAAACACATTTTGCTTAATTAGAACTTGACGCACAGCATGAAGCAGGCTAAAAGACCCCAAGAAGAAACAAAACATCATAACGCAATCCAACACGAATAGAAGAAGATATGAAGAGCAAGTTATTGGCGTCTGTCATCTTAGAAAAGATCACAAAGCCACTTCTGGGGTGTTGGGATTCCAGCTGGAAGAATATAGAATGTTTCAGGTCGTTTATGGATGATATGCAATATCTGTCTGATATATTAGAAATAAATTGGAAGCATGGCTGGTGGTAATGGACCATGTTAAACACCGGGGAGGTGGCTCGCTGCCTCGCTGCCTCGCTGCTTCTGACTTGGTTTCCATTAGTTGAAGTGATCAGAGGGCGACTCGCAGAGAGACAAAGAAGAAGACACGAGAAAGACGCTTTATGGCCATCACAGCAGTGAGTGGTTAGTTGTTGCTAAAGTTGTGTTTTCCTCTTGGTTTCTGGTGCTTTTTGTCTTTTATGCACATTTTTCCCCTCCCCAACGCTGAATATTTTGCCTTTCGTCAAATTAAGTGTTCGATAATGCACTTCAAACATCCTTGTTCAAACCCAGAAATACATGGATTCAACTTTCATCTAAGCATTTCTGTATCTTTTCAACGTCACATCTCACTGATGATGCCTTTGTTTACACAACTGACATGCAGCTTCTCTTTAACTCTAAACTCAAGCTGAAATATTTTCATCCAACATTTGGTTCCCTTTGAAGATTTAATAAGGTTTTTGTTGTAAATATCCTTTTTCAGTTTTTTGCCTTAATTTTTTTCTATAAGAATAAGTTGGGGTTTATTTTTTGTTTGAATTCAAGTAGATTTTTTTTTTTTTTTTTTTCCCCAAAGCAATTAAATTATTTACTGTTCAATAATACTAATAATGGGTTCAAATATTAAAGTCTTGAAACAACCATAACCTTATCTGGACCAGAACAGGACCGTCTCAAGCTTATTGTAGTTTCTCATGTTGGGAAGCTTTAAAGCTCAGTTTTAGGAGGAAAATACAAGGAAAGGTTTTCCTTTGACATTGCAAGAAACGTTCAATATTTGCTTTTAATGCTGTTTCATTTCGAAGCATCTCGTCACCACTGTAAAGTTGCCAGACACAGTTTGGCTTCATAGAAATCAGGCAAAAAGCTTTTTTAGTGTTTTTGGTTCCAGCTGTCAAACTGACCTGTTATTGACAGTTATCTATAGTTCATTGAAAACTTTATAGGGCTGTAAATACAATATATAACCTCGGTGGAGTGTCATTAACTGAGCGCTGTTCTGCTCCCTGATTTTGAGACGACAGACAAATCCAGTCCAAATGAAACGACGTCAAAACAAAACGACGGGGAGCAGAACAGGACAGATGCTGACATCATTAGGTCTGTTTGCGCTCATTGCTTCTTGTTTTGCCTCGACTTCCACACAATGTGTCTCAAACACGGACAGGTTTAAGACTAATTCCTCCCTGAGGCAAAAAACCCCCAAAAAACATATACTGTGCGCTGCTTTTTCCTGCCAATTACTGATCGTATGGCGGTGATAAGATATTTTCATGTTCCCGTTTGTGTGCGCACCTCTGATGCTAGTGTAGATAAGGCCCAGCAACTTACTCAACAGGTAATTGGAAAGAGCAACTTTCTATTTATCATGCCAATAAATACAGTGAAATGTTTCAAAGGGAGAAAATATGAAAAAGTTTGAGTGGAATAAACGTTTTACACACACACAAAAAAAAACCCCAGCAATGTGTCCAACTTTAGAGCTGGTCTTCAAACACAATGAGTGTTTCTCTCTTTCAAAATCAGGAAAATTCCGTTTTTTCTCCCAACGATGTTGCCAGTGATTGCAGCGATGTTTTATTGAAAGTATCTCCAACCCATTAACACACACACACAGAGAGAGAACAGCTGTCAGTTGTCATAACATCACAGTGTGAACATAATTAACCACACAGATCAGAAACACATTAACTACTACACAACTGGTCTACGTTTAAAGAAAAGTTAACGATCAAGAGTCAAGTATCGGATTGGCACTTTTTCAGCTTCATCTGTCAGAGCAAACGACTCGAGACAGGAGGGGAAAAAAAAGAATCACCACATTTACATTTTCATCGAAAACAAAATGTCAGCAAGCCAAAAGGAAGCAAAGCCACCGCCAGTATAACACACACACACGGATATTGACGGGCTTCTTATTTAAATTGCCATCAGCAGAGCCTCTTTGCCCTTTATCTAAATTAGAAATCTGTCGAATGGACGGATTTGAACCACAGCAGCAGGGTGGCCATTAAGGAAAGTTAATGCTGAAAACTCCTCTGTAGATTCGGGTTTGAGTTTAAAGCAGATAAAATGTTGTCCAGTTTCCTTAACACAAAATTCTTTGGTGCTTAAAATAAGCAGAATATGCAAACCAAACAACACCAAATAATTAAAAAAAGGGAATAAAGTTGAAGAAGGGGCCTCAGACAGGAGAGCTGTGAACTCTGCAGAGTGAGCGGGAACTGAGTGGAGAACTAACATGTGGTTCTTCGGGTTTATTTCAACACCACCCTTCCACAACTTTATCACTGACTCCTGACTCAAGACCTCCGTGTTGTACAGTAGTGCTGTACAGTAGTCTTCAGGTACAATGGGCCACTAGCACTGGTTCAGAAAACAGGGACTAAAAAGTGGCAGAGCACTAAAAGAAACACTCCATCAAACAGTCAGCAAATCACAGCTATCATGTGCATCACTATAGGAATCACTCTTTGTGACTGAAGCAAAGTTTTACCTCGATATACAAAAGCACGATTTCATTTTATTTTATTTTATTTTTTTTATTTATTTATTTATTTTTTTTTTGAAAAAGTGCTAAAATTGAGCCACATCTGAGGAAGTTTCAGCCATGCCAGAAGAAACCTCAGAGACACGGTTTGGGTTTTTACCGGGAGCTTGAATCCAAAGTAACAAGCAAGACCACGACGCAGCTCGACGGCAAGAAGGCAGCAGAGATTACAGCACGTCACCAAATCCAGACCACGAGAGGACGAGAGGACAGCGAGGCGACACGGAGCACAGCAACGGGGGAGCCGCAGGTGGGGAAAGCGTCACTCGTTTTCTCTCTCTCTCTCCTCTTTCTCGGAGCGTCACGGGGAAACGGAGCGCAGAGTCTCGGTGTTTTCCGGTGTTTTCCGTGACGTTTTCTCTCGTTAAAGCTGAGACTCGTCGGCGCGCGCTCGCCGGCGCATCGTCGAGTCGCTCGACAAAAACGTAACTCCTGTTTACGAGGAGATAAACACAGAGCGAATCCAACGTACGGCAAGTTTCAAAGGCATTTTACCAAAAAAAAAAAGAAAAATAAATACAAATATAAAATATCCCACTTTATACAGAGAAAGTCAACAACTCTGGTAAAATCACGCGGCTCGTTCATTCTCACCGTCTTTCACACACAGTAAGGCTTTAGGGTTTCAGAAAACTTTGAACATGTCATGCAAACACCGGTGACGTGTTGACGCCATGCTGCTGGTACGCGCTGACGCTCTAATCTCACATATTTAAAAAAGTAACACATTTACATGCACACCGCTGATACAGAGGCACTACGGCTAAAGACCGGTGCATACGTGACGACTGACTTTTTCCTAAAAAATAAAACTCAAGAATTTACAGGGTTTAATGAGTTTAATGAGCTTGTCCTTTGTCCTCCTGCCACCAACGTCACTCAAAATGGGCTTAAAGTTTCACCAGACGTGTGTTCATTTAATAAGCTTGATTAAAGTGGAGAGAAATTGAGCATTTAAGGGCGTTTAAGCTGATGTAAGAGCCCAGTGAGGTATCAGACTGATGATGATCATGTACCAATTTAGTGAGTGCCTGTTGCTTGGTTGCACAAGAGTTAATCATGTTGCCCACACTGAGCAGCTGCAGCTGGAAAATCAATCACGAAGTCAAACAAGCTTCATCAAACAGGTAGATATGTTACAATTATTACTGCAAACACTAATATAAAATCCGTCCAACCGTTCTGTTTTGTTTTGTTTTTTCCTTGGGAGATTTCCAGAAGCTGTTTGAATCTGAATAAAGTCTGTTTCCAACTCTAATGCCGGATTTGAGTAGACCATTGGAGTTGCAGGACGGAGTTTAACTCAAGTGAAATCCTCCAAAGCAGCAAGGCCGTGGCGCGTCTTGCTTGCTGACCCTGTTGCATCAGTTTGACATTTTTTCCCCTCTTCCTTTAAACTTTAAACTGAGTGATATCAGCGCTGACTTTACCTGAGCGGTTTTGTTTACCTTTTAAATAAGAATAAATGTTTTGGGGTCAAAGTGTGTCACCTGTCCTTAATACAAGATTGCAATATTTCAAACAATGGGACACATTTGTTCAGGGATGTTATTGAGCATAAATTCTCTCCTTAGTGTCACTCAGAGCATTTTTACTTTTACAGGCAACTTCAGTAAAACGGAGACAGTTTTTTTGTATTGCCAACCCTTAATCTCAAAAATGTCTCCTGACCACGAGAAATGTGTGGTTGGGTATTTTATTCTTGTTGTTGCTGTTTTTTTGCACAGACATGCACCCCTTGCTTTCTTAGGGTTAATGTGCATTCACGTAGAGAACTATTGTTTAAAATGGTTCTGTAATTACAATATTTAACTGTAGAAAAAAATTAAGACAGTTTATTCACAATGTTGAAAATCAGATAAATAAGATAAATGCACACTTATGAAATAATCTTGCATTGACTGATTTAGAATTACGGGTGCCAGCATTTTACTTCATATCTTTTGATGTAGTGAATTTTCAGTTTGTCAAAATATAGTCTAATAAAACCTCCAAAGCAAGAACTATTTAGTGATTTTGAACAGGCATCTCTATACTAGCATAATCAGTTTTGGAGAGAAAACTAATTATTCTGAAACCAGGGTTTTAAAGAAGACAGCTTAAAATTTTCCTCCTAAAGTATGTTCTCCACTGTTCTTGGAAATGGACCATTTCCAATAAGCACATTTAAAAATATTCACAAAAGGTAAAACTACAGCAGATGTGGTGAAAGGTTACAGGAAGCTCTAATTTAGTCATACATTGATCCTGGACAAAGTGGGTATGTAGAGGTGATGGATTTTAATATTTCTGAGTGAGATTTGTACTCTGTTTGAAGCAGAAACCGAGCGCAGTAACAGGATGCTACATAAACTACCGCATAAATGCAACGTGTTTGAAAACAGGTCTGATTCTGATGCTTTAACTTTGGGTGGATCTGGTCCGTGAAAGCAAAACTGAGACGGGTGCGGTACTGGTGAGGAAGCAGGTATTGGTTGTTGTGTAACATTTCTCATTTTGAGCGTTTTAATCAAGTTTAATCAGGTCATTGCAGTCCTTCGCTTAATCAATCATATTGTAATTCCATTTTTGATGTGCATGTAAATGTGGGCGCTCTCTTCGCTCCTTGCCTTCCCCCGTGCAGATCAAAGGATCATTTGCACATCAGGATCCGGGGCCACTTCAAAGCGCGCGCTCGTTCACAAAAGCGTCTCTGTGCTGGCAGATGGCGGAGGCGACGTAAAAAAATCCTGCGCTGCCGCGGATTTCAGTCACATTACAATAATAAAACCGCAGCGAGAACGTCGGCGCGGGAGGACAGGAGACAGCCCGACGCACAGGTGCCATCCAACCTTTGAGCCAGCAGGGCCTGGCTCGGGTGATTCGGCCGGGAGACGTGCTCAGAACGGAGAGCTTTCATCTGCCACATTCGTCTGGTGCTGTTGGGTTCAGTTCGGTTCGATGAGAATCCATTTCTTATGTTTCACACAGGAAGATGATTGCAGATGCGCTGCCTCCACTTCCTGTGTAAAACGTAAGTAATCACAGATGACTCTAATTAAAGTCAAGTTTTCATAAACCAGTGTTGTTTTGGGGGATCTGAGTTGTTTCAAGACTGTAGAAATCCACGTTGGTCGCTAATTTCAGACTAGCAAAGGCTTCAGCCACGACGACTGACTGATCTGGATCTAAACTAAAGTAAGATGCCTAAAGGGTCATCTACAGTCGGTCAGAGGCTTGCTTGTAAACTTTTATCAGAACTGCTTTTTGAAAATCCCAAGTTATCAATTTAAGCTCCATCTGCTGGGGCTTTAGAGTCCTGAGAGCAACTTTGCTAGCGGTACCTCCCTCTCTCCCAGCAGCGTGTCCCTCTTCAGGCTGGTGCCCTTGTTCACCACCTTGAACTTCACAGAAAGGTTCTTCACCTGAACGGAGCTGATGGAGTCAAAGAAGAAGTCCTCATTGAAGACGGGGTTGCGGCTGTTCTTGATGATGTTGCTCCTCTGCTTCTGCAGCTTGCCTGGGTTCAGGTACACGGACACGCAGCAGTTGATGCTTTTGATGTCGACGTGCTTGTCGTACAGACTCTCGGCCACCAGGACCCGGATGAGCAGGCGCGACGTGCCGGAGTCGTAGTTGGCGCTGATCCTCACCGTGCCGCCCTTGTGCAGGTTGATGGTGTGCTCCCGCTGGAGGCCGTGGTCGGACGCTCCTCCGGCGCCGTGAAGGGACGGGACGCGGAGCCGCCGCTGGACGTTGGGGCTGGGCTCGGCCGAGCTGCACTCGTCCGTTGACAGGGAGCTGTGGCGAGCCAGCGTCCGCTTGGCTTTCACCACTTTGGCCTGCGTCTCGTGCGTGAAGATCTTGAGGAGGGATGCGGAGCGGGACAGCAACGGAGAGCTGAAGGGAGAGGACTCAGCGGAAGAGCAGGTGTCACTTTCTCCACCGCTGAAGTACCGGTAGGGGTTCATGTGGGAGGTGTTGCAGTCAGCGGGGGTCAGATGGTTCCCTGTCTCACTGCCCTTCCCTGGAGTCCTCCTCTGGGTGTTTGGAGAAGTGATGGGACTGGTGAGCTCGCAGTGGAACAGGGACTCTTTGCGTCGAGTGTGGGGGCTCTCCTTCAGGGTGGCGAAGCCATAAGATGTCTGAGTCTTGGGAACGTATGGCAGAGACATCGCGGTCTGCGACTGGGGGTCTGCGTTGGTGTCCCCAGCCACGACGTCATCCGCACTCTCGATCTGGATGATGTGGCGGTTCGCTGCTCTCAGCAGGTTCTTTGTATCTCCTGCGATCTTGGCCACCAGGCGAGGGCTCCTCGGACTGCTGATCTTCCTGTTGCCGCTGATGGTTTGCTCCGAAGTGGACGGCTGCAGCCCCTCTTTGGGCTTGATGCTCGGCGCCTCGGGCTCTGGAGGGCAGCTGACCAGCTTCGGGGGGATGAAGAAGTCTGGGATCTTGTCGGGGGTGAGCACGTTGCTGTACGGCGCAGCGGCAGCCTTTCTGTCGCCGTTGTCTCCTTGTCTCAGCACACTGGTCTCCACCGAGCCACGGATCTTATCCAGAACCCACATTTTCCCACCAGGCAGTGGCAGAAGCAGGGGAGCAGGTTTCACTCAGGAGCCTCTGTAATTAATAACACACATCGGATGGAGAGAAGTGTAAATGAGCACTCCAACAGAGAGAGGGCATAAAAACACCTGAATGCCGAAGAGCTGAAATTAAACTCCCATGTATTTGCTGAAACATTATGGGTATGAGTTATGAAAAGCCCAAATTTAATTTCTCTTCAATTTTGAATATTAGATATGGCCAATAGAAAATCTATTTTTAAGCAGAAACTGTTAAGTTATAGTTACATAATGGCACAATAATGGACAAGATTATTGAGTTGTCCAGCAGACAGTCACTGAATTCCTTCAAAAAAGACATAAGAAATACAAAAGGTAATTGACAAAAGAGTTGTTTAAAGAATAGTAATGGAAAACTAAAGCAGGTTTGCCATTTGAAAAAAAAAAAAAAACCAATTTAGGACAACTCAGCATGTTTCCACATGTACCACTAACCCTGAATCAGTGCTGTTTATTGCTCTGCAGGACTGTGTGAGCCAAAGCCCGACGTAAATCTATGTGGCATTGTCAGAAATAACACGGGAGACACTAAACCCAACAATGCAGACATGATGAAGGTCTCCGTTAAAGCAAACTGGGCTTATCTAATGCCAGCCTCCACTCCACATCAAACTGTTGCATTCGGCAGCAATGTGCAAAGAATCAGCAAAAAAGAAAAAAATAGGAGACCCTTTTTTAAAATCCATAATCAAACAAACCAATCTGCAGAGCAGAAGTTTAAACATTCTGGTGAAATATTATGAAAAAGCAATTCTAAATCAGCACTTTCCAATCTCTTCCTTGTTGAAATGGCTAAATCTGAGTGAAGCGGATCACATCAGGTCCACATGATGAGAAACTCGTTGCTCCTCATCACTAAAGAGGGCTCCAAGCTAAACCTGACATTTAGCTTAGAGGGCTTTGACTATTAGACCATGGTGAAGCTAAAAGGGCTCACAAAGGCCCTCAGAAAGAAGGCTGCAGCACCTTCACCAAAACACACCAGTAAAACGTTCAATGAGGTCCCCAATCATCTTGGAATCAGCTTTATTATCCAGTATGCAAGCGGCCCAACGCAGAAGCATGTTCAAAACAACATGCTAGTAAAGGCACCCAACCCAGAGCATACAGTTTGCCCCAACAGCAAACTGCAAGGTGTTAAAAGAAGTCTCCAAAAAATACCTGAAATGTTTCCCCCTGTAACATTACAGAGAGTTTATACAGAAGTCCATGTGCCTTTACAATCAGAAGCAGATTGAACAGGTTTGACTTGCTTTTGAGGCCTGCAAGGATGAACAGTCGCTTCATAAGAAAAACGTAAAAGGCCGCCAACTGATCCTGCAACACGACAAAAGACCTAAAACATTCCCACTGAGGACGGGAAAAAGAACTGAGCAAAGGAAAGTCCTGCATGGGTCAAATCAAAGTCCACACATTGATCTCAATGAGAGGCTGTGGGGACTTACGTGTAACAAAACACTGAAACACGAGGCAAACCTTCCTCAGACCGATGTCAGAGCCTGAAGAGGCGAGTAGGAGCTAAAACGCATCTAACAAGTTATTTGAGCCCAAATTCAGGAAAAGGCTGCAGAGGTTTCAAAGGAGAAGAGTATCCAAACGTTTTCCTAAACTTAACAATACAGTTTTGTTTATATGAACTGTTTGATGTGAATGACACGTGATTTCTACATGCATGAAACTAAATGCATTTTGCACTTATACATGAAAGAACAAATGGACATTTCTCTCATTTAGTTTTTCACGCGAGTGGGTCACATTTAAAAACTGACATTCTGTTTAAATCCATATTGAGAACAAACAGCCAGATATTGCAAATATGATCAGTTTAATGTGGTTCTTGAACAGCAAGCAGCTGCAATGAGGAATGTGAATTAAAATGCACTTTACAGAACATCTGGATGAAATTCATGCGCATCGACTTCAAAGATGAAACCCTGCGCATGTGAAATGATTTCAAACGATTTAATCTGTGTCAATAAGATAATCACTCCGGTTATTCTGAAAGATCAGGTCAGCTGCATTAACTTCGGGGATGAATAACATCCTGAGAGAAAGGCAAAGTAAGGAGGAAAAAAAAAAAGTCTTTTCATTTTATTTTTATTTAAGTGACTTCACACAACAGAACAAAATGCATTTAATTCTGATAAACTAGTCTGAGTAAATGCGTGTTTTATTCACGGGGATTGTTAAATAAACTAATTGTTTTTCTTTATCTATAAAGTCTTTCATTTAAAAAAAAAAAAAAAAAAGTTACAAACGACAACGCGGCTCAACAGGTGCGCAAATGGTTCCTCTCTCCATCCCCGCTGCTCCCCAAACCGCATGCATTTCAAGTTAAATCAACTCATATTTCATAGGGATGTACTCACAAGCTTGTCTCAGAGCGTGGCGTCCTTGTTTATTATTAGTATTATTATTGCGCTCCTCTGCGCGTCGTCCCGCGGTGACAGGTGTTTCCTCTGGACACACGGCCGCGGTGAGAGCTCCGTGGCGCGGCTGCTCTGCGCCCTTACGCTCGGTCTCCTGCTCCGGAGCTCCTGCGGTGCGTTTTTATGGACAGCACAGAAGCTTCGGCTGACCAATAAGATCCACCTGTGGCACTCCGCGTTCTCCCAGCAGAACCAGTGAGAGGGAGCACTGGTTGCGTCTGAAGTTACACAAGTGTGATGGAGCTTGTTTTGTGCAGCCCAAACTCTACTTCATCTTTGTTTGTTTGTGTTTTGTTGTTTTTTTTGTTGTTTTTCTGGGAAATGTTTCTGTTTTTTTTTTTTTTTTTTTGTGATTCTCAAGGCAAGACAGGATATGTGAGCGCGTCCCCAAATAAACAAAACAAAATAAAACAAAACTAAACAACTGAACTCTGCAGGCTGCAAATGGCTTCAGCTTTTTGTGCGTCGACACACAGATTAAGAACAGGTTGGTATTGGGAGGATATAAATACACCCGCAGCGCAGCAGGAAATAAGTGCTGCGTGTTTCGTCTCGTTCTTTGTCTCTCCATCTTTGGGTTTAAACCAGCTGATCGGTTTCCCAGGTAACTCTGCTATGGCAACAAACCTACATTTGTTTCTAAAACAGGACGGGGCCCCATGACTTCATTGATCTGAGGAATAAAAAATAAAAATAAAAAAACCCCCAGCACTTTATTTGTCCAGATTGCCTGGTTTGGAGCTCAAGTGTCGTGGATCATGAGAGTGGCGCGTTTGCTTTGAACTTCGTGAAAGTGGAAAATCAACACGTTTTCAACTCGTGCTGCCGCGTTTTATTACATTGATAAGTTTATGTTGGAAAAGAAACTGACTAAAGATGCATTGATGTTTCGCCAAGCAACAGGTAACTTCTTGCTTGGCTTTGCTTAATTGTGCTGACAGGAAAAGGAAAGGTATGAAAGTCGGCCCACTTCTGCTGGACGTTTTTATGGGCCAAATGTCTTCAGGACAATGAAGTTGTAGTGCTTTTTGCTAAAGAGGTCATGTGCTCATTCAAATCAGATGGAGGGTCTCTGTGAACAGCAGTGTTTCTAACGCTAACCGGCTGTATAAAGCATCCCCTCAGCATGAAGCTGCCACCACCATGCGTCTCCAGGAGATCTGGTCTTTGGGGAACGGCTGAATGTGTGGTGAAGTTAAATGACACACAACTGACTCACTTTCAGTTTACTAACTAGTTTATTTCTGAGGATGGTTGGCATCAGATTTTATATACTTATCTTGGAATAAACCGTCAATCACCCAGAATGCTGTTGCTTGCCTTGACATCACTCCTGTACTTCCTTCACTGGCTTCCAGTTTGTCTTAGAGTTGATTTCTAACTTTTAATGTTAGTTAAAGCTTTTCAGGGAATTGTACCTTCTTATTTATTTAATCTTTTACAAGAACATCGCCCGGCCGGAGCTCTTTGGTCCTCTGACCAATCCAAACGTTTGATGGTCCAGAACTATAGAAAAATGCCTGTTTTTCCATGGTTAGAACTGCTTTCAGCACATTGCACTTTAATGTGTCCCTTTGTTCGTCTTGTTTCTATTCTGTTCTCTATTTTCATTACTGCACTAATGGAAGCACTTTGGTTCCTGCGTTAAAATGCTGTACAAATAAAATCTGATTGGTTGAAGCCAAACGCTCACCAAACCTTTCAGATTTTATGCTGTGTGCCATTTTTACAACCCAATCCGTTCAGCAAACAATACATGCAAATTAACCTAACTATAATGTGAAAAAGAAGAGATGCATGACACAGCATACATGCATGTATACACAAAAAATAATTTTAAAGAAATTCAAATGATCTGGTGTATGATCTATGACGGGGCTGCAGGCTTTCAGTGACACATCACTTCCTGAACCCGGTGCACATTATGCATCTCACTTTCAGATGTTTCTGCCTGATGCGATCAACCTGTGGAGAAATCTATTCATTATATGGATTACTGAAGAACATCTGAACCCACTGCTGTTTGTCCTGAAGAGAGAGGACAGAAATCGACTTGCTACAGTTTTAGAACAGGAGCCGGACTTAAAGGGGCAGTACCGTGGATTTTGCAGGCACATGGTGCCATTTTATAGCACAACTGTGTTACCAGCTGTTATAAAAAAAGGCTGCACATATAAAACATGACTTAAGAGAAATTTGACTTTACAATTTAATGACTTGGAATTGGCCTCTGTCTCTTTAACGTGCAGCGACTGTGACATTCCACCTTCAGCGGGTTATCACGTTTCTCCATTAAGCCTTTAATCACCACTCTTAGGTGTGTTGGCCTGAGAGGAAGTTCCTATGTTGAGCTCAGCAGATGCAGAGTTTCATCAGGTGTTTGCTAATTGCTGCTGCTGCTAGTCTGAAGGAGTGAGCAGTGGAAAAGGCAAAGGTTTTCTTTGAAAGATTTCTCAAGAATAAAAATAGTACATCACATCACATAGGCTTTTGTTGAGGGAATAGCATAACATTATGTAAAGCTTGAAAAAAAAAAAAAGTAAGCTTTTACATAAACTTAACACTAGACATGGCCTGGGTCAAGTTATTACTTAGAATGTAATATGTTTGCTTGATAGAATTTTAACAACAATTTTAAATGTTTTATTTAATTTTCTAAAAGAGCGGCGAACAGAACATCTCTGTGCAGAACTGTGGAATTAAACGGTTTTAAAACAATGAGATCGATACAGAACCTTCAGTGGGCCTTCAGAGAAAAGGTTAATGCGTCTGTTCTGCTCCCATTAACGCAGGCCGTGCCCCGCAACTCCGTCTGTCACAGTGGAGGAGGAACGCGTGAGCTATTAGAGAGACCAAGGTGAAGAAGTACGCTTCCTCTCCGACCAACGCAGACCCGAATCGATGCAGGCAGAGACCAGGACAATGACACGTTTAAAAAGCGAGGAAGGAAAATCACTTGGAGGACGAAAGTCAGAATGTGCATGGCTGTGAATCGTTACTCCTGCTGACGTCTCATCGGGTCCCTGGACAGACGGGGAAGAAGTGGTCGGGACCCGGATTCAGAAAGGAGGCTGAACGAAAAAAGGCCTCGCAAGAAATCCTGTGAGTGTTCCAAGTTTCAACACGTGTTACTGTAGAGCTGCATGTTCACGCGCTCTATCAGATGATTACGCAGGTTTAAAAAGACAAACTCTCAGTTTTTGGCTTTTATTAAGACTCAACTTTTTTAGTTCAAGGTCTGTTAGAGTGACATACTTTTTGTGTTTGCTAAATGGTTATTTTTTTTTAAATTCTGCGTCATACAGTTTGTTAGATTTCCTCAATTTTGGTAAAACTGTCTTTTAAACAGAATGCGCCCATTCTTCCTGACAGAACTGCTTTATCTGACGTCCGTGTGTCACAGTTGCGACAGCGTTCTCCACCTTTTTCCTCTAAATACAAAACGGGTCATTTGAGCCTAATGCTTCTTTTTTGTTGTCGTTTCATCAGCCCTCAGAACGTGCCTGTAGAAATAAATCCCCTTTTTGTGCAGTTCCAAAGCGCCTCCAACTCTTTGTGCTGTTTTTTCAAGTGATGGCTTCCTTCTCACTGAGTGGCCTTTCAGTCCACAACTCACTGACACTCAGCTTTATCAAGTCTGTTGCTTTCGCTGTCACCCATTATGATCAAATAACAAGGAAAACAGAAGTGAAACACATACTTTTGTTTACTCCCCTCCCCTTATTGCTGCCATCCATCTTTCTCCCTGCCATCCCACCCGTTCCCACCTTCATCACAGCTTCTGTTGCCTTGGAGACATCTCATAGTCTGACATATGGATTAACCCCTCCCCCTTCCGTCTCAATTCACTTCTCTTCATCTCTCTAGTTTGTTGCAGGTCCCTCGTTCTCCCTGCAGCTCACCGACGGCTCGGACTCGGCTGCCTTCCAGACGCTGGCGGTCCGGAGATTTCCTGCCAATCTGCCAGCGAACACAGGACATAGTAACAAAAGTGACAAAATAAATTGCTATTTGTATATGTATACATAAAAAAAACAAAAACAAAAAAAAAACCGTGCAGTTTGAACAAAAATGACGAAAGAGGCAGGGAGGGACGCAGTCTGGCAAATGCCAGGACTGTTTTGAGAGTCTTGCGTTCTCTGCTTCACTGAACTGGCATTTGGAACGGACACACGCAGGGCAAAGGTCAGAACTGTTGCAACAGGAAGCAAATTTGACGGACTCCACGGAAATAAGGTGCATTCCTGCGACGGGGAGACGGGAGGAGTAAGTGAGAAGAGGAGTGGAAAGAGGATGGGAGGGAAATACAATAACAGCCCAAGAATGGACAGCACACTGCTGTGAGCACTTATGATCTGCCTGAAGCCCTAAAATATGGATTACTGGTGTGTGTTATTGCCAGATACAACCTCCTTTTTTTTTTTTTTTTTTTTTTTAAAGCATTTCACAGATTAATGGGTTTCATTTTCAGGTGGTAAATTACAGGCCAATACGAGAGGCAGAAAGAGGAGTAACTGGATCATGCGTCTTAGTTTTAGAAGTGATACAAGGACACATTCTGCAAGATAAGTTTGCTTTCAGACTCTGGCACATCAGGCAGCATTGAGGAGGTTCTTCATAAAGCTGTTTGCTCTCTATCCTCCAGCGGAGAGCAGACCCTCCAGCTAAAGCAGGTTGGTGGATTATGAGCTAAGAAAACGAGAGAAAGAAAACCGAGTGTTACTTTCTAGAAGATCAAACTAAATCACCATATTCATACTCACTGAGGCGTGTAGATTTGTTGTCTCCTCCCTGTGCAGAGATGAGGGACAGAGTGCTGGGTGTAACCAGGCACAACCTTTTGCTGCCCCCTAGAGGCGTTAAACTGAAACAAAGGAGAAGGTAACGCTTGAGGAAAAGCAAAAAAACTTCCGTATTTATAATACAAAAAAACAAACCTCAAAAACCCAGTGACCAAAATGTTTACAGCACTCAAAATTTAAATGGGACAAGAAGGAACATCTGCTAATTCTCACGATTCCCTGAAATAAAACAAACGACGAAAAAAAGAAAATACACACACACAATGCAAGCCTCAGGTAATCAGAAACACAAGTAGTAACGTCTGCAGACGTCTCAACATCTACTCATACCTTAGTTTATTTCAAATTCAAAAATACTTTATTAATCCGGAAGGAAAATTAAATGTAGAAACTTTGACCTTTAGAAAACTGTCGAGCCTTCTCTGTTCTCCACATCTACTGGCAGTAACAATGAAGACGTGCGACTCGCCTAAATTTAAATAGAAATCAAAAGTTGGATTGTGTAAAATGTTTCAGTGGGAGATTAAGCTGCTGCAACTAAATGTGAATTATAGAGTATTTACATAAATATCCTTAAGTGGGGGAGGAAGCTATGTGCTTGGCACTACAAATGCACCCTTTATGTGTTTTGCTGAGAACTTGCGACTCAAAGCCTGGTAAATGTCTGCATGTACCTCATCATGCTGAACAAAACAATAACCAAGAGCTATGCTGGTGATCTGAAAAACATCACATTCTAATTTTACTGTTCAGAAGGTTTACTCTGTGAGAAGCAAATTGGATCCTTTTACCTAAGTGTTACTTTTAGTAGCCATTATTTTGTGTTTATACTCGCCGATTTCCCAGACTTTTAAGAATATGGATCAAGATTAAAAAGTGCCATCACAGCATAAAGGTTATATGAAGACTGCACACATAGGCACTGTTGCCAATTCAGTTTATTTATAAACAGAATTAAATCGATACAATTATTATTTTTTCAATCTGAGACTGAAAATTTTCAATGAAAATACAAGTTTAACCACTAGTTGGCAGCAAAGCTTCTGGCACGGTCTAGACTTGCGCGATGCAACCTGGCACATTTCCTTGCAAATAACATTTATAAACACAATAATATGTATAAACCATCACAAACATTTCAGTCCTCCTCCATAAAATGCGTCCTTCAAAGTAAAGCAAGGAGCTAGAATGAGAAAAATGACATTTATATGCAACTTTTCCTACAGAAACCTCTTGGATGGAGATTTGTGTGTTTTCTTGAGGGACTCTGAGCCTTAAAGCTTCACAAATCTTACCTTTGCTTTCTCAGAGAGTAAAACTTCCTAGAGTGGGAAAAGAACAAGATAATAATAATAATAATAATAATAACTTTAATAGTTTGAAGCACTGGGTGCACAGGTTTGAATTTGAGCTCAAATCCACAGAGACAAAAGTATGCATAAAAAAATCAAACGCATATAGACACACCATGTGAAACCTTAAGACACCTGTTAAATATTCTGCCCTTTATTAAGTCAAGGTTTAGTTATTGGTGTAGTTTTTTTTTTTTACTTTCAGCAACAAGTAAATGTAAACTTCTGACACAAATTGAAAATCCCCCCCAAAAAAGGAACAAAAGATCCAATTCTTACATGTCAGAGATTACTCTGGGTTTCACGTATTCATCCTCTTCAGCACCTGCAAAGGAGCACAGAAAATGAAAAGAAGTGAGTTTGAAAAAAACAAACAAACAAAAAAGACTACAAAAAAAACAAAACATGAGCTGTATTGAAAATAAACTAAATCATCAATATCTAATAAAGAGCTTTATTTCAGAATTTAAATAGATTTACAAACCATAAGAAAAGAAAATATAAACAAGAAAACAAAACATCAAATGATCGTCAAACTATCCACAAGTGCATATCAAGGTAGAGATTGTAAACAGTCCTCTGAAGCCAAAAAAGTAAGTACTCCTCCCGTCCCCGCCTCATCGTCAGGTTCACTCAATTGGAATACAATTTGTTGGTGGTCGTTTTTCCTGAGGTTCTTCGTTTTTGTTTTTCATTTTTATTAATCAAATGCTGGGTTTTCTGTCATTGGTGTTTCAACCGAGAGATCATAAAACTCAGGGGGGGGGGGGGGAGTGGGAAGGAAAGATGAAGAGAAGAAGAAAAAGAAACAAACAAACAAAAAAAAAACCAGTAGTCTTACAAACAACAAATGAATTCCATTCTCCAAAAACGTAATATAGGGTTGGAGACCATTAAAGGTCATAAAATGGGAATCGGTTAGTGATCCAGTATTAGTAACTCATTGTGGAGGAAAAGGTTCTTAAAATATTGTGTGCTTTTGTCCGTTTGGATTGATACAACGTTTTGGTTGATTCCGCTTCAACATTTTACTTCTCCACACTTCCATGAACAAACTTGAGTAAAACAAAAGAAAAGCGATCAAGACAATAATCAAAAATACTTATGAAATCTTTGCAACTCATATCAAAATCTGAGGAGACTTAAAAAACAAAAAGTAAAACTAAAACAGAAGTGAACCCTCAGGCCATTCACAATGCGACAGTTTCAGATAAAAATCAATTTCAAGGACCTTTTTTACCTTGCACACATTCCCAACCATTAAATCATACCTAAAACCACAAACACCTACCAGCATGCTAGTGAAGAACCAGTGTCCTGCTCATGCTCCGACAAAGACCCATCCTGAACTTCCTCTTCACATTTTTCAGCACATCTTTGAAACGATCCGCGGCTATTCACACAACGTTAACGGTTACAGTAAAGTTCAGCTTTTCGCTGGAAATACTGCTGGTTGTTAGTGGCGTACAATCCCCAGGCCTCTGCTGGCGCGAAGGAGGCTGAAAAAAGAACCAACAAGACCAGAAATTCAACCGGCCGTCAGTCATTCTTCTGCCCGATCTCAGCTCAGACGACTGGGTTCAGTGATTCAGGTGAGTCAAGATGGCTGCAGCCCAGTCCAAGCAGTTCAGGGGTAAGCAAAGAACAACAATCCTGCTTGTGCACGCAGTCGCCAGTAGGGGGCAAGCTCGGCGAAACATTGCAAGGCAACTCCTCTCCTGTGGACGTCTGTGCTACTCTGAGTGGGAATGACGAGCCGACACCGAACACAAAGACGGATCCAGCTGCAAGCGCCACTTCAAAAAAATAAATAAATACATTTTTAAAACAAAAACCCTCAGATCCTTTCCGACTGGAGTTTGGTCTAACTGCTGCAAGGCTCTGCTTTACTGCCACACTTAAAGCACTGCATGTAACACCAACTCAAGCTCTGACTGCATAGATTTGTTTTCATTTTTAAACAGCACACTGGCAGCATGATCTACATTTGACTCGTGAGTTCAGCTTACACCCCGGATAAATCGAACAGGTGCCTCTATAAATAAGCAGCGAGGTTATCCGACAGAAGTTTGAACCCTTAAGTCAGAGCTTGAATATCACTCTTCTGGTCGGGGCTTGCTCGGACTGGTCACCTAGATCTAGGATAAAGGAAGGCACAAGGAAGTGTGAGTAGCTTGCTGAAATGGATAACTTCCCCGTTCGGAGCAGGCCCAAGCCCCGCGGCTTTAAAAGTCAAAGGTGAAAGCGTGTCAGGGCTTTGAACCTCGTGCTAACCGGAGGTCGCGCATAATATGGCTCAAGCAGAACGGTTTGCCTTGATTAGCTTCCTTTGTAGACACGTTCCTGTTTTACAGTGATCTGATCTGTTGCAAAAGAGAGAAACTTGACATCTGTGGAGGAAATAAGTCCCGGTGCGTTAAGAGACTTTTCTGGACATTTTAACAGCTAACAGTGCAGAAGTATGCCTTTACATTTGTCCTGCTGTTTGCGTGTATCATGTGTAACCTCTATTCAGATAACATAATGAAAATGAAAAAGAACATGAAAGGACCCAAAATAACTCCGCTGCTGTGTCATTAATGACCCAGGCTTCAGGGTGCGTTCTGTGATTGCACGCAGCAGACGCTGGACAAGCAGCCTCGTGCCAAGTGTGTCCATTAGCAGGAGGAAAGGGGTCAAAGTTCGGTCCGTGACACGAGAGGGAGGCTTGAGTGTGTGTGGGTACGATCGAGACGTGGTCAGGGAAGGGAGTGGGTGAGGTCACAACGAGGCATGGTCAGGAGTCCTCTGTGCCAGAGTCATCCTCGTCATAGCAACAGTCCTCATTGTCTTCCTCCTCATCTTCGTCCAGCTCCTCGTCGTCGTAGTAATCGTCGTATAAGAGGTTGGAGCCGTCGTCTGTGGGTGGGACTTGGGTGCGGACGCAGTATTCGTCCAAGGTGGTGGGAACTTTGACGCCGTCCCGCTCTGCGTCCGCTTTGGTCGACAGCACCTGTTTCCTTTGAAACGGGGGAGGGAGGGAGGAGCAAAAGCTTTTGAGTCGGCACTGGGCAGCAGGTTTAAGTGACGCTGCGCGTTCTCCCCTCCCGATACCTTATGATCTCGATGTATTCTCTGTCTTTCCCCTTGCTGTCCCTCCATTTGCGGTACATCACAGAGGCGTCCACGTTGGCTGGGGAAAACGTGTTGGGTTCGTTCAGCAGCGAGATGACGCTGAGCAGGATGGTCCTGGGGAACGGGCAGAGGAGGAGGATTAGCGTGGAGAAAAGTAATGCGGAACGAGTAGAACCCTGAGACGGAGAGGTCAGAGGGGTAAGCGCGCAACAGGACTAAACAAATAAACGACAACAGATAACGAGCAGGAGATTGTAGCTCCTACAGCCTCTCATTAGAGATGGTAATCGGTCATCAGCAGCCTGCACAGCAGAGGGCCAGAAATAGGTAAAACACTGAATTTGGCTTTTAATCTGCAACAAATTGATTAGAAGGAGACTAAAATTTTAATTGATAGTGTTACCTTCTATAAATGTCTCTTTGGCCAACTGTAAGTCAGATGATGTGACATGTTGATTTTAAAAGAACCCCGACTTCTCCAGACACCACAGTCAGCCAGGAACCCAGAAACTGTATTTTTCATCTTCTCACAACATTTCAATTTTTATAGATTATAAACTGAGTTTTAAAGACTCTCTGGTTAGTGAAGATGTTGAGTCGGGTTTTGTGTGTAGCTTAGATTTCTGAAGAAACTGAATCAGTCTTTCAGTTTTCAGTCAAATCAGAGACTGTCCAATTCTAATTCGACCGTTGAGTCTAAATGTTAAAATATTCATTTGGGTTTTCACAGATGAATGAAGCTTTAAACCACAAACTGTTTTAAAGAACCCTTCAGCAGCGGAAAATAATTCTGTTCAGGTTAGATAACCATTTCAGACAGAACCATGAATTGGAATCCCAAACTCTCGGTTTGTCTGTAACTCTTTATTTTCTACAAGTTAGCCAACATTTCCAATCAATTAAAAAAAAAAAAAGCTTAATCAAAACCAGTTTGTCAAAGTCATGATGACGCCAATTGGAACAATTCTTTAGACAAACTATATGCATCACGTGGTTTAACACCTCTTGTTGGTAATGAGCTGGTATTCAACAATTCCTCACAAGTATATTAAAGTAAAAACATGTCGGTAAGGTTTTATTTTTGCCCTTCTGTAGCTGTGTGAACCACAGAAGCTGCCACCAGCACAAAATCTCATCTTACGTGGAAGAGATCAGCAGCAGGTCCTTTATTTTAAACCAACTAATTTAAGTTACTCATCATCATTCATGGGTAACTCATTCTTTTGATATATAACCCGTTAGTCATATGACAGGAAAGTTAACCATTTATTTTCGCCAAATAGCCAGTTTCGGGTTTAAATATTTAACTAACAAAAATACGTTCTGTTGAAAACTATTTGATGAGTTTATTTCTTGCGTCTCAGGATTACCTGACATTCTGCGTGGGGTTCCACCTCTCTGAAGGGAGTTCTCCGCTCTGAGGATCGTCCACTGGTGGATGTAGGATGGAGATGCACACGTCTCCATTCTGCAAAGAAAACAGCAAGCGGCTTGCTTACACAAGTAATTCAACGATTCAGAGAATGTAATTGAAGAAAATATATTTTTTTTTTCTTAGCTTGTTCATTTCTAAAGACCTTGAGCTAATCTCTCTGTAGAGACGCAGCCTTACAGTGGCGATTCTCTTGACTTATTGTGCAATATGAGGGGCTGCAGCCTTAGAGCACAGGGGGTGTAGACATGAGTCAATACATTTGAAGCACTGAAGACCAAGCTGTGATAATGCATAGAATATCAGTCAGCAAATAGAGCATCTGTTTATATCTGTCAGAAACAATTTACGCTGTATTTCCAAGCTTTTTGTCGCTAGTCCTAGTTACACTATGCTATCCTGGTTAACATGAAAACTTTAAACCCTTCTGTCAATCCCCAATGTGGCTTCTCAGTGCTGCAGAAACACATCATTTCAATCAGATTTAAGAAAAACCCTGACTTCACTATTACTGAGTAATAAAGAAGATAGAGAGCATAATTCAAGGTGGAGTTCACAAACTGTAAAAACTAAATACATGTAATGTTCATTACCTCATAGATGTTGGGATGCCACATTTTGGTGAGGAAGCGAAAGGCAGGTGGAGAGTACGGATAGTCAACAGGAAACTTGATCCGAGCCTGAGGACGAGAGAAGAAACATCGGTGATGTGACAGGAAGTTCAGTTGTCCTTCTTTGACTGACTTCAAGTAAATCGCAAGAAGTACTTCCGCAATCCAGAGAGAAGCATTTTGGGAAACTTTTCCAACCAGCTGAGGTGGGATGAGCTGTATGAAACTGCAGTCTACATAAAATGTTTATTTTTTTTTTAAGTTTACTACATCTCAATCAAAATGAACTGATTGGAGGCTTTATTTGGCAGATTGCTCTAAAGCATCTGCAATCTGCATAATAATATCTTTAGTCATTTAGGTAGAGCCTACCATGCTAAAGTTCACAAAGAGTGCTTAGGACATTGTAACTAAGGTAAAAATCTGTTGCCAGTCACCTCCAACAACAATTTAGAGAAAAAAAACGAAACTAGTAACTGTGGAGTCACTGTAAGCCACTCCAGGGTGGCTGCACACGGAGGAGCTAATGACGGGAATGGAGTACGGTGTGGAGGAAGGGAGAGACGGAGGCTCGCCAGCGTGTGGAGCTCAGGGAAACAGCGGACTGGGGGGAGGGGAGCTTGGTCCACAGAAAGACGGCTCCAAACAATCCACTGCTCACATTCACGTTCTGCTATTATATGTTGCAACAGTGAAGCACTGCCGCATGAACATGTAATGTGGAGAACCAGTGTGCAGAGAGCCCCCCGCCCCCTCAGCCTTTCCTCTGCACAAATAGTGTCAGGAGAGACGGGCACAGCAGGGGATCATGCACCAATTGGACCGATTACACGTATGCACAGAGCACAGCAGGAACCGTCTGCTGATATCCATGTCACATTCACACGCGCACGGCTTCCTACATTTGTTGATTTAGCATGGTCAGATGGCGTGCGTGCATGTCGGGGGGTGAAAAAAAGTGACTTGAGGGGGTTGGGTTTACATTTATATGTAAAAAGGTTTTAGCCTTCTTTGACTGTGTTGCATAACCTAAGCCAAATTAAGGCAAAAATCTAATGTAGCAGCTCTACAAGGGTGACTAAAAGCTCTGTGTGTATGCGTGTGCCGGTCCATGCGGCGTACAGTAAAATATAAACATTTGGCATACATTACATAAAGGGGAATCAACAATCAGGAGAAATGATCTGCTCTACCTCATGAAACGGCAGGAGAGAGAAAATGCTGACATGATCACAAATAGGGAAAACATTAAATCCCTGGCTCCGACTGGTCTTGGCAGAAAGCTGGCTGACAGGCAGAGGCCAGGGTTCAAGGCAACACTGTACACATTACAGGCTGGCAGCAATGCAGCAAAAGAGGGGAGAGCTTGCAGGGGAGGCGGGCAACAACTGTACAGCAGCAGGGACTGATGCTGGACGGTGGTCTTCGAAAACAAAAAACAGTCCAAGAATTAATCGTTTGTCTCGACATTAGCAAGCACACGTAAAAAAATTTGTTTATTAAATTTAACCACCTAACTTTCTGTTCTGAATGTTTTAATACAAAAGGCTGAGGTGAATTTATATTCAACGTTTTACACATTTCCCCTTTCTTTTTGGTCAATCAAATCAAGCCCCAAGCCAGAAGCCCCACACAACTGTCAACTGAAGGGCAAAGTGAGCTTTTCTGTATTTATTTGTGCATCAGTGAGTACGCTTATTTTTGTAGATACCTGCTCATAGAAGAGTCAATATCTCACTCTTTTGGCTTATTTCTGGAAGGGCCTGTGTAAATGACACACATTTACACAGTGTGTCTCGTGAAAAAGGCCTCATTCATCACAACCTCGCCAGACTAAACGCAAGCAAACACTGTGTGAAGTGGAGAAATGCAGTGGTGCAAAAATGATTCCTTTAAGTACTAAAGTTTTCTCTCCCTCATATCCTACAAAACACAAATTTCTATTTCATTGTAGGTTTTAATAACCCTCGTGCCCAGCAGAAACTAAGACTGATTGAATAAGATGGCGTAAAGAAGCCAAGAGCGCAACAGGCAGCCGACTTTGCTCATGTGTTTTACACAACACTATGGAATCTGTTTTTGCTTCCTCTGTACTTGGCAAACAGGATAGAAAACAAAATAATAATAAAAAAAAATACAGTTTTAGATGTTAAACAAGGGCTTCTGCATGTTTGTCGCACATGCATAAGCCTGCATACGTATTTTTCTAATAGGCAACCAACACCTTCATTCAGAAATCCTCTTGATTGAGCTGTCGCCTTGCCCTCCTTAAAGGTACTCAAATGAATCTATTCCCATTAAAGAAACATGCAGACGCAATTCAACACTGCTTTGCAAATTTTCACTAGAAATTGTTTGTTTGTTTTTTTTTTGTCACAGATTTGAGAACAGTCCACTTTTAAACCACTGTTACAGTAAATATTAACAAGTTAAAATTAAGTCGGTGAAGCTCTGCATTGGTTGCTAGGTGAGGGGCAGTGCTCGCCAATTGTTATGCTAGGTGGTGCTTTATTTTTAGGCCTGTTTTTTTTTAGGACTGTTTCTAGAAGCAGTAGAGACCCAAATGGAGGAACAAAAATGGGTAAAACGTGAATTTTGCTGAACAGCTCCGATAAGTCAATGCTAACAGAACCAACGTGAACTTGTTCAGAAGCTCAACCCTATCTGTTGGACTGAGCCACAGGCCTTGAATCTTGAACCCTAAGACCATGTTTCTGGTCCACCACTGTTCCTGCTTTACTCTGGATCAAGACCACTACAGACAAGGAACCAGTCATTACAATTCAATCTTCCCACATTGCTCAAGTCATCTTTGTCCACTTTTGCTTCTTGCTCAATATGGCCAACCCACTAACAGGTGCTATCATAAAAAGGACTACTAAAGGTTTCCCCCACCTTTCACCCAATGACTGCTGAAGATAGAAAGGATATAGACAATAGCTTGATAATGAGTATTATCAGCTTTTGATCTCTGTGGTGATAATGTCACCACCTGATCAATATATACGGCCACATATTGATCAGTTGTTTAGCGTTATATTCCCTTTATGCTGCAAGGTGTGCAGCTGGAATGGTCAAACAAAGATTGTGAAATCAATAGACAGAGAGGCAGACCCAATGAACCTGGAGGCAAGGATCACAGCTAGATACACAAACGGCGTACAGTGAGGAGGCATGAAGGAAGACATGAGTTTGGAAAGATACATGTACCCAGACATACACACAAAGCCCCGACCCCAAACACTAAATATAAATATTGTTTTCATTCCAAAATTTGTCAGCTTACCTAAAGCTTTAAAAATGTTACAACTGCTAAACTGTGAAATACTAATGCTCTTATGTTGCACAAAAAGAAATCCAAACATAATGCTAATAATTATTCTTAATGTTGTACAAGTTCCATAAAAAAAAAAAAAACACCTTAATTGTTGACCTACTTAAGGAAGAGTGCAACCAGGGTTCAACCACTTATGCATCTTAGGGTTAAAAATCTGAGCAGCACACACGAGAGAAGTCAATCTGCTGATAAACATGCAAAAACAAGAGTGAGGAAAGATTTTTCCTACTAATGCTACTAGGAACACAGAATGTGAGCCTAGTTGGATCATTCTATGAAAATCTTTCCTGGACTGTGACCTAAAAAAAAAAACTGCCTCGAGTACAAAACAAGAGTGAGACAGCGAACGCGCCCACCCTCTGAAAAATGACAGCAAGGAAGAGTAAAGCAGGTCAATGAAGAGACCCTGAGAGGAACAAATCATTCTGTTCTCCTTCTGCACCTCTTCAAGGTCTCTGCAGACCTTAACCACACACACACACACACACACACACACACACACACACACACACACACACACACACACACACACACACACACACACACACACACAGGGATGATCATCCTTAATGACAGAGGAAAACGGACCTTGAGGAGAGAAAGGAGCTAATGTCAAGCACACATGTTCCAGAGTTTACAGTATAGCTAATCAAACAGGCTTCCAACTCGTTATCTAAATTCTAAATACAAAGAAGTAAAAAAAAATAATAATAATAATGAAGTTGAACGGACTATCAGCAGGATTTTTATGACATTGAGCTGCACAAACAGCCATGTTTCAGAGATACGATTATCAGGCAGCTAGCCTAAACAGGAAAGAAACAAAAACACTGCCAGTGCTTCAGGGGACAATTATAACTAGTCGGGGCCTCACACTCACCCCTGCCTGCACCGAGCTCTGCTTTCTAATGGGAGGGGGCCGCACTGCGAGGAAGGGATCTGTCTGCTCTTGAGTGAGCCGTTTCAGGATTCCTTTCCTTTTTCCTCGGCCCTGCTCTTGTTTCGCCGTAACACAGCCAGCGGGGGGGGAAACATGACTCTGGAAACTCTGCCCAGCCGATCCTCGTGCAGCTGGGCAGGGTCGTCTTGCCTGTACCCGTCCCTCGACTGCTGCCGAAGAAGAAAGCAAGCTAAGGCGAAACAAAGACAACTGTTCGACAGGAAAGGGTGGCTGTTGGGTAATTATCAGAGCACGCCATCGGCCAAGCCAAATACTCTCCTCTTATGTTGTTAACACATGTATATAGAGTGGGGGAAAAAAAAGAAAACATCATTGTGATAAAAGATTTTCCGTATACAGTGCGAGATGTTGAGACCTCACAATGCTCGGAAAAGAACACGCACTTTTCTGAACTTCACTCTACAATAGACATGGAGCTCTCAGCCATGTCCTGGACGGCTGATCAACGAGAGAAACTGAACATGAACATGCAAAAACTGTAAACCTCATCACTAAAATAAATACATAAATGCTTTGTTTCATAATATATGTTTATATTTATTGGGAGGAGACAGCTGTCATTTCCTTTTTTTTTGGTAGCCACATTAGCTCCTCGAGTGCCGTTATGTTTTGTTATGACTCGTGTACCATTTTCTGTACTTTACAGCCGTTTTTTGTGCGTATAACGTTCTTCGGTAAAATAGGGGCTTCAATAAAGAGCTGGGGCACTTCTTTTTTTTTTTTTTCTTCTCCATTTGAATCGTATTAGACGGAGAGACAGAAAAGAACGTTTTCTGGAGCACAAAACAACAAATGGAAGAGTGAAGGGAATGAAGATGTAGAGATTTTCAAAGTGTTCAATAAACAAGAGTCAAGTTATGCCAGTGTCTGAAGAAGAGGCGAGGAAATATTCAGGTCAGCTGAAACTAAAGTAAAGTGAATGTCTTTACAATATAACAGGTGAGAAGGAAAGAAAGAAACTTGTTTGTGGTCATTTTGTTGTTCACACAGTAGCTAATCGTGTTTAACTAAATGGTTAATCATGAAACAGACAATGAACTTGGCAGTGACACACTTGAGTTTAAATATCTGTGCACCACAGAAATGTTGAGGTTTATATGATAAGTCTGATCAGACGCAGTTCCCAGTGACTGTTAACCAACAAGCATATCATTTAAAACAAAATGTTAATACTTTTTCATGTGGTTTGACTTCTTTTTTTTAAACGTACTTAACACAAAGTTTGTCATTCAGTTGTGAGGTTGGAGGAGGGAAGCGAGAAAGACGTGGCAAGGCAACAAACAGGTTTGTCTAATATTAGCCGGAAGTGCAAGAACAGCCGCTTAATCCCAGGTGATTCATTTTAAAATGGGTATTTAAAAAGAGTTCAGTAGCACTGTTTGTCAGTTGACTGAAACGATTAAAGCTTGAACCAGTTAGCAGACGTCTCTCCTGGAAACGGCGTTGCACAATTCTTCCTTCATTTGATGCTATTCTTGACACGTGAGATTGTTAAATTGTTACATGTTGAGCAGAGGCAATGTCAGGCTTTTCCAATATGGTGCAGCCCTCATGAGAATGATTTGTTGCTTTCAGAGATGCACAAATCAGTGGGCAGGAGATCAGAAAGTCACTTTTTTTTCTTGATCAGTATCTAGTTTAAAAGCTGGAGCAGTTTTTCCACTCACCAGAACTCTTCTTATTTTTACCTACAGAGTGTATTGTGATTCACTCCATTTCTTCAAGAACCTTGACACGTTCAAATCAATCACCACCTGGGGCAGCATGCTTGTACTACAAGAGTAGCCAAGTCAGCCGGTGTGCCTTGTCCATGTCCCAGGATCACTGCCAGCGATGAAACAAAATGGTCCTCTGCCTGTAATCAGACACTCAAGAGCAAGGGGTGGACGATTGGGGATACCTCATGTGACAAGGCAGAAGACGGACAGGAACTTGAGATGTGAACGTTTAGAGGAGCACCTGAAACCTGCAGGCCAACGGCCAGTTTATAACCCTAATGCCCCAGTCACTGTGCACACAGCCCAGTTACTTAATCACGATTGAATTATATTATAATATGTCTCAATCCACTGTGCGGCCTATAAAGACGGTGTGGTTGAAAGCAACGCCCGCTGAGAAAAAAAAAAAAAAAAAAGGACAAACGCTGACTCAGCCGGGTTTCATTAGTATCTGCCCCGTTTCAGTTGAGAAAGGTAACCGGGCCAAAAACATTTTCTCTCCTCCTGCCTGTTAAGAGTAGGGCAAACTGGTTGGATGGAAACCCAGACAAGAACAATGAGTCATAACCATGCGGTGGATTTCACAGTCGGGATGTGCATTCCTGTCCCGACAAAGGAATCCTGCAGCACCCACACCGACACACAGAAACGCCGTCCCCAGAGGCACTGGGGGCCCTCTGCTTGTGTTCACAGGCTCCACAAAAAAAAACAAAAAAACAACAACAACAGAGGCGGACTGAGCGTACTTCTCAAGTACTGGAATTACTCAATCCCAAACAGCTGAAGGGGTGTTTTCGCAAAAACAGATCCATCAATCAAGGTTGGTCATTGCAAACACATCCGTTACAGCAGTAGCTTAAATGAAAATCTTCTGCTGATTCACTCGTGAAATAAAGCGTTCAAACTTGGGACTTGTTTCACCAGATTAATAAAGGGCCATCGTGTTTTATTTGGCGTCATGTTATTTATTAAGTTTGAGATAAATTGACAGAAAGCTGTTTGTTATGGCAACACCTTTTACAAAAGTAGGTGTGTAGCTTTCAGTGGGATTTAAAGTGAGTCAGCTATTGTAATTGGCTTCAACTGTTGGGTTCCAAAGTACGTAAACAGGCTGTCGAGTTTGAATACTCAGAAATATAGAGCATCTTTCAAGAAACCTACTTGATAACGTTGATCACTATCGAAAACACGAGCAGACAAAGAACATCTGTTAAAGATCTTTACTCTTGAAGGAGGAAGTATGTCAGCAACAATGTTATTTGTCACACAGAAGGGGGGAAATCTGCATGGATCGTGTATGCAGAAAACTGGGGCCATTTGGCAGGAATTGAATCTGTATCAAAAAAAAAAAAACGAGCAGCCTTTCCTTCTCAAGGCTTCGGTTCAAATGAACGCCAAGAAAGTGATTGAATCAGTTAGTGAGCCGACAAGTTTATCTACCGGGTACAGAATGAAGAACCGTAGAGGACAGATAACGCAATCCGCTGAGAAAACAAGTATGATTAGGTCTGATTGCACATGAAATCGATCCGGATGGGCTTGCAGGGTTACACTTTTAAAGGACGAGCCAACGCCAGACACCGGTGATGTTTTGAGAGAGATTCATTTTCACCAGACCAAATAGAAACGTTTACGAAGAAGAGAAAATTCTTTGAAAGTGCATGTGTTGACATTTGTTCAAACAGGTGTAAATACTGTATTACCTATGAGTAGAACTAAACTGAGTAATAGCTGTGTTACGATGGAAGACCTTCAGAGATTTAGGTCTTTCAAAGGATTTTTTGGGAACAACCCAATAGTTCGTGTTTTCAGGTAAACGCATAGAGAGGTCAGCTGTAGCTGATGATCAGCAGGTCAGAGGCTAAATTATACATATATTGTTTTCTATTCAATAAAAGAACTGCCTCTTTGTTTGGACTATAAATCCATAACTAACAAAATCTACTTGAATGAACTTTCAGTTTGGTAAATGATTAGAGTTTGATTAAAAAAAAACAAAAAATAGAAAAAGAAACATAGAAATGGGTCAAAATGAACCTTCCAAGAAAACCAGAAAGTGATACCAGTAAGGACAAAAATCCAGGCACAACAAACCACAGTTTTGGCCTCTGCAAAACTGAATGTGCGCTTCATTAATTAACAAATATTCTCTTTAATATTCAAATGAAATAATCTGTTTTGCGATAAAGCAATTGGAAATGTTTGCCGGCATGCCTGATGTAAATGTCTGGATGCTTTGCTTTGACGAGGAATACTGATTTTGTTCCTGCGCATGTCTAATTTGTGGCATTGTTTTTTTGTTTTTTTTTCCCCATTTACAAACTGCAAATGCTGACTACGAAAAAACTGAAATGCCTTTAAAGCCCTTTCAGATACTAAAATGAAAAATAGACCTTTGCTGAACTTATTGTTGTGTAGTTAAAAGCCATTTTGAGGAACAGGGAACAATGTTTCACAAGTTAAATGCAATATTGATGCTAAAGCAATCCTGACTACATCAGTATCGGTGTGACAAAACTGATGAGGCTATAATAATATTGCCAGGTAAACTGGCTACATTTCAAAGTAAAGCTACCAGGGTTGTGCTGAGCACAAAGGAGATGATTGAATTAGTTAGGAGCGTCCCACTGAGGCGGGTGTACATCCCAGCCTTTTGTTCCACAGTAAAGGTATCAATCATATCCCGACTGTAACTGTAAGGGTCGACAAACACGAATTTTCTGAGAGAAATCAGCCACAAGAAGGAGCTTCTTTGGAAGGAAGCGCTCACCATCAGACCTGAAGACATCTGACTGAGCAGAGTTGGTTTAAAGTTGAACAAAGAGCTGTGGTTGTATCACAGCAACGACGAAACAGGAAGCGACTATTAGTTAAACAATGAGTTCACAGGAATAACTTTTAACATGCTTATGTTGGGAACTGGCACATAAAAAAAAAAAAAAAAGGTGACGCCAGCAGGAGCTGCTGCTCCTTGTGTGGGAAAGGTAGGAGAGATCAAATTCGCTGAAGAACAATGGATGTGAAGCTAGCTAACGTTAGCCGCTCACCTTAAAATAACCACCCTCGTAGTGCGTGTTTGGGGGTCCGAATATCGCCACTTCCCAGTTGTACATGTCCGACTCGTCCACCAAAGTTATCTTGAATCCCTCCACCGGCTCATCCTGGAGGCTCTTCATCTCCAGCATCAGTGCTTTTTGTGAACTGGCTACATGGTGCCCATGCTGAGCCATATTCCACAACGAATAATATTAATATATTTCGGCGACCCACTGCCAACTATGCGTGCGAAGGACGAAGCTAGGTCGGTGCGAACAACGGCTACCAACTGAACAACGAGGCCCCCCGAGCGTGTTAGTGAACGTTGGTTTCCGTTGGTTGTTCGGGGAAAGAAAGGGATAATAATAATAAAACAGGCTCTAAAAAACCGCGACGAGTGGGCTTTATTTGGCCACAGCTGGAGCGCCTTCTTCCTCTCTTGTTGTGAAGGATCCCGGGGAGCTCAGCACATTCTAAATAAACCTGCTCCAATGAAGTCAGACACCAAGTTTACCTCATTTCCGGTCACGATATTTTCAAAATAAAGCTTAAACATTTGCTCTGCTGGAGTTTCCCAAGTTCTGAAGTAACAAAGCAGGTCCAGACCGTCACGCTAGGACCTCTGTTGTCAGTTTAACAATGTATTTAGTAATGTTTTTTATAAATGTATTAGCTTTACACCAAATGTGATGGAACGCATGCGTTCATATCGGTTCCACATGTCTCTCGAAACATTCCAAAGTCTTCGGGGTCATCAATGTGTCTGGATTTGTTGTCTTTTCTGGTTTTCACCATGGATTTAACCATTTTCTTGCAAAATCACATGCACCGATTTGTTCACTGCAGCGGGTGATGGATCCTTTAGATGTTATGGGTTATTATGTAATAAGTTTTGGCTTTTTTGTTCTGATCTGAAATAGTTTGGTGACAAAAACAAAAAAGAAAGAAAAAGAAATTGAAAGGCCAACACTTTTTCAGAACACAAACTGACAATTTGGTAAAAGCGGTAGAAAGTTTGTGTAACTATGTATCACACTTACTTTAAAGAAGAAAAAAAAAACAAAACCCACCAGCAGTAACCCCAAATGCAAGCAAGTTTGGAGTAATGCTTGGGAACAGACAGGATTCAGACAAAGCCAAAAGACCAAGAAGAAAGAAAGAAAGCCATTTGGTATATGCAAGTTTTTATTGATTTATTTTTTTGTAACACAAAAAAAAAAAAAAAGATTACAGAAGCTTCTCCCAGAATTTATTTCTAGTTTTGATGGACTTTCTTTAAAGGGAGAGTTTATAATTTTTGTTGTCCTCTTGACATCATGACCATTTACAATGTATGTTTGATAGCTGAGCATGGAGAATTAAAAGGAAAACAAAAATAACTGTTGAAAATCTTTCATTTGAGCGTACATTTCATTGCAACGAGCCAAACGTGGAAGAAGACACTCGCAATGAACTAACCAAAGAGAGTTGAGACGGCGGTTTGCTTCTCCTACACTGCTTCAGGTGAACTTTTAAACTGGTTTTTCTGAGCCCCGTGCCCTCTGTGTTCATGACACCAAAACCCTTCCTTCCCTTGTGTTTAATAATTTAAAACATTCAGTGATATCACGTCTTAACAGGTAAAAACACAATGCCATCGAAAATAGAGCATGATCAAGTAAACAAAAACATATTCAGGGGAAAGAAAAAAAAAAGAAAAAAAAGGACAGTATGGAATGACTGTTTAAGCATGTCCTGTGATGGAACAATAACAGAAAAAAAAATACATTCCTAATCATGCAATATACACATTTTAATCTAATATTATGCACACAATGATCATAATAATGAATGAAGAGACGATTTCTCTTGGATTCAGCGAGGTTGTTTTCAGGAACGAGGAATACATACATGATCGTTTTCTTTTGACATTCCTGAAAAACAACAGATCACCTCTGTATTCAGACTCTACAACTAGACTGAATATCAAGTGGAATGGCTGACCCGATGGTCGAAGACATCAAAATTATCTACAACAGCAGACTGATGCAAAGAAGGGCCTTAACAGTATATATGAACTAGTTTTTATCTTGCTAAACAGGGTAAGAAGTCAAAAATGAACAACTCAATTCAAAAAAAAAAAAAAAAAAAAAAGGTTTTGTGAGAGAGGAGGCAAATTCTTCCTTGGGGCAGAAAAAAACCCAAAATGACAACAGAGCATGAAAAGAGGCAAGGCGGTTTTCCGAAGGGCAGGGAAACATCAGGGATGTCACCTGGGTGCCGGCTGACATGGGTGGAACAATCGTGCTGCAAACACTCGAGTGGCCCAGGTGGAAATATTTCACAAGAACACAAGAAGACGAAGCAGGTGCTTCCTCCCGGTGGAATTTCACCAATACTGGACGATAGAGAGCCTGAACGGCGTCTGCTAGCACAGAATACGCCTTCCTGGTGGCTAGTTTTACTATCATCAGCGATTTAAATCCATTTTATTCATGGAAGGAACGATATGTCAATTCTTCAGAAGAGCTTGAGTAGACTGTAGGAGAAAAGGCACCGAGCAAAAAAAGAAAAAAAAAAGAAAAAAGAACCATTGACCCACTAAGTTTCTTTTGTTTCTGAAAACACCACATCTGCTCGGAGCATGACCAATGAGAAATTAGGGACAAAGCTTTCTATTAAACCTTTAAACCTCCCTGCCTTTTAGTGTATTTAGCTTTGGTTTTCTCTCTGCTCGATCAGCAATGCAGCTGCCCAAATGTTTAGTCTTCATACACCAGGTGAGGTGACCAAGTTAGAGTACAAAATTTTTTCCAGCTAGGACCCAGATGACAAAAAACAAAAAAACAAACAAACAGGAAAAAAAAAAAAAAAAGTCAGTCACATTGTTTTTCCAGGCCCACAGAGCAGAGCTGCAATGATGTTCAGTAAGCGGGAGGCAGGGAGTCGAGACGAAGGCGAAGACAGGCTTCAAACAAAGGAGGAGGAGAGGAGACCCATACGTCAAACAAAACCAAACTGCAGACGAAAACATAAAACCTCAAACAGTAAAAATACAATTCAACCATCAACAGCAAACATCCAGTTGTTACATTACACGACTGTTAAAGAATGAACTGCCAGCAGGGCGGGAGGACAGAGGGATAAGGCCTGGGACAGTAGAGGAACGTGAGGCAATCCAGAGCAAGGAGGAGCTGGAAAACGCAAGTAAAAATCATGGTACACAACAGAGTAGACGATGCATGTAGACAGTGAGTCTGTAGAACAACAGCGAAGCTGAGCGACCACATAGAATGCAGAGGAAAAAAAATTACAAAAAGGAAAAAAAAGTGTCGAAGAATCAGAGGGATGTGAGGAGAAAGAAATCTTGAAAATTTGAGGACTAATAAATAGGATGAAGCTGGAGGTGCCAGCCGCAGTGTTTCGTAATGTGATTGTGTTGCTATAATGAGGGGGTGGGTGGCAAGGAGAGCCCGGGTGCACCCTGGGGCCTTCAGAAACAATCAGCACTGAGAGAAGGTCTGCTTGATCTCATCCAGCACATTCCCAAGCAGCGTCGGCTCGTCACATTTTGCGTCGATGGACACCGTCTGAGCAGACTGGGAGAGAACAAGCAACAAATGTAACATTTTATGACGAGGTCTAACAGTTTAAAACAAAGATTTGAGGCTCAAGTTACAAGAAAAGCAAATCGGCATGAAACTCCATGCTGGTTTTAATTAAACCAAAGTGGTTGCTCAAACAAATACATCTGTTTTGAATCATCTTTTTTCTTTTGCTGTACATGTTTTGCACATAAATTAACTGTGGTAATGAAGGCCCAGCTAACAAGCAAAGAGTCACTTACAGTTTTGACCAGCAGACAGACGTGGTGACCCTGGATGGACCTGCTGTACATGGAGGCACAGGAGTCGATCCTCTCCACAACTAGTCGAGGAATCACAAGAGGAATAAACTGAGCAGCAGTATTCGGGTTGTTTCCCCATTAAAGAGGTATCTGTGCTGGACCCATGACTGCTCCTGACTGGTTTTACAAGTCAGATTTTAATTGGGTTTTCTGACAGAAGCCTTGTTATGTCACTGAGAGCGTCTCTCCCTGAAAAAGCCTGATGCTGAAATACTGCCGACAAGACAGGAAAAGGTTCGACTTCGTGTGGCGAGTTGCATAAACCTCAAATTATCATTTCTTAATTAATAACGATAAAAGCCTACTTACAAAGTTTAGTATACATGAAACAATAGGGCTGATAAAAACCAACACCTAGTAAAGACAAGTAAAACTTGTGCCAAGATTCTTAGCTCAGAAAAAAAATAAATAAAAAAAACTTTCTGAAGTCACTTCTTGGCATGGTCCCTCTTTAGCATCGACTTTATTTTTCTTTACCTTTGGACCGTTAAATTGAAAAATGTTTACTGTACAACTCTCATGTTTTTTCTTTCAGTGGTAGAAACTCTGGTAGAGATAAAGTTTTCCAGCACAGCGAAGGCAAGTGCCCAGAGCTAACAGGACCTAACTGGCTGGCGGGGGTTGGGACGACTTTCAAAACAACCTAAAGTTTAACTTTATGTTATCCCTGCAAACAGACGTCTCAAGATCTTACGTCTCACTTATAAGCGAGTTGAAAAAGTTTTATATGGGGCTTCTCGAAGAGGAGACGCATAAAAGCGCTGTGCAGGTTAAAATACAGACACATATAGACTACAAGCATAAAATTGGTCCTGCAAACAAAGACAATTCAAAGAATGTGAAAAGCAATGACTTGGGATTTATTTATAAATGCTTGAGAAAAAAAAAATCCTAAGTCGTTTCTAAAAATGACTGTCGTTGAATTTCGCTACACACAGTGGAAGCATATTCCACTATCTCAGTGCCGCAGACCTCAAAGGCTCTGTCCTCTTTAGCTTTAAATCTGATATGAGAGAGAACCAGAAAACCCTGATCAGCTGACCTCAGGGACCTACTTGGAGCATGCAAGTGAAGCAAGTCAGACAGATATAAAGGTTTTGAACCATTGAGAGCTCTATAATAATGGTCATTTTTTTTCAAAGGACCCTGAAACTGATCATTTCCAGCTTTCGCAATATTTCTACGATGGAAGAAACAAGCGCATGTTCCTTTCTAATAACATGCATCTCAGAGTTCATATCTATAACCAGTACGATGACATCAGGGGCCAGAATAAAACATTTTTTCTTTCCATAGTTCTACTAAAGAATGCTCAATGAGTTTATAGAGTTGATTTAAACAACAATCTATATTCATGCATTGTTACTTCTGAACTGATAAATAGCACTGAGGAACTGGAGCTTTATGTCATTTTAGGTGGGATTTATAAAGACCACCCTGTGACATAAAACAAGCTCAGTATTTATCTTTATAAACTCAGTTTAAAAAAAACCCATCAGGGGTAAATGTAGATAAAAATAAAGAGCTGATTGTGGATTAACAATGCGAGTTATTATTCTGGTATAATTATTATTGTTGTTGAAGCTCAGATGTCTTATTATTCTCCTGTTAAATAAAAACTAAAACTACTTTGAGATTTAAATTTTCACCTCAGAATATTTTAACTAGTTTTCAGGAACTTGCTTCAAGCCTTGAACAACTGCACGTTTTTGTTTTTCTCAGGCCCGACTGGAGTTATTGCAGCACTGAAAGCGTCAGAACTGCAGCTAATGCTGATGGCAGTAGAAAGTGAAGGCGCTTGTGCTAAGCAGGCACCTGGCCACTTAAAGACTACAACAGAGTTGGTGGAATAACTCAAGAGTGGGTGCTTTTACGGTCTCGCATTAATGGAAAAATGTGATTTAAACTTTTAAAAACCAAAGCAGAAAGACTACCTGAGAAGTGGTGGTGGAAGCAGATCCTGGCCAGCAGATGGTGGAAGGGCATGTTGACTCCCTCCAGCCGGATTGAGCTGCTCTTCAGGTCTCCCGACTCCAACAGTTTTGCAAAAGCGTCGCTGAAAAGAACAAACCAGATTAGAAGACATACCTGCGACAGCAGACAAAATGTTCAGCAGTTATCGGGAAGCACATTCCAAAAGTGTAAGTGCCAAAGCAAAGATAGACAACTAAACTTACAAAAAGTCCCTAAAGCACGAAGGACACTGTTGAGGTTACAAAACATTTAGGCCGTGTACATGACTGTGTGAAAGCACCAATGACCCACAAGCACACAGAGTTCACGACCCTGAAAATTGTTCAAGGTGAGGAGAGTTTATTTTCCAGCGTTAGCTGAACACATGGACATTAGATTGTGTTGCCATTAAAGTGCTCCGAAGGCCCAAATAAATCAGGAATTTTGTTATTGAACTATTTTTAAATTCAGAAAAGACATCAATCATTTTTAAACATTTGTACATGTGTGCGTTTAAATCATCCACCTGTAGCAAGGAGTAGTGATTAAGTAGGAGGTGCAGGTAAAGTGCAGTTTGAAGTCCACTTTCTCATGAGTTGAGTCGTCTTCATTCTGCAAAAATAAAAACAACACACAAATACATTTTTGTCGTTTTGGTAAAATTACTAAATGTCATCCTCTATGGTATTTAACAAAAAAAAAAATCCCCAAATGGATAAGAACTAAGTTCTAAACATTTACTGAGACGTCCGTGGACTGACTTAGAAATATGTGTAAATAAATGTAGAAACAACCCAAAAAAAAATCATCTATAGACCATAAATGGCTCTGAAAAATGAAAAAGAAGGAAAGTAAAGACAACAAATAAAAAGAAAGAAAAGACCTTTTTACAAAAGTAAGTTAAGCACCGTCAGTAGAAATGTTCTTGCGGTTCTTCTGTAATGCTTCTGTTTTATTTATAGATGCAGCGCTGTTCGTGTGAATATTAATACTGACCTTAACAATGAAGGTTAGAGTTCCCTTCAGTTTCTGTGGCATTACGATGCTTTGCACAGTGAAGACAAACCGTGCCTCATTGGACACTCCTTCACCAACAGAGAAAAAGAAATTGTTAGAAAGCCCAACTCGACTGTCACAGGAGGCATTCTGCAGATCCCTTCTGACCCGGAGGAAGCTGGAAGGGGACGACGAGGCCATCGTGAGGACCCGAGCCTTCTGGCCTCTGTAGTTTGGAGTTCAGAGAGTCCAAGACGTTGAACTCCATGGATTTGAGGAAGCTGTTGCACTTGTTTTCAAATATAACAGACACAACCACCTGGCTGCCATCCTGCAGGTTCCCCTGGATGTCATACACCTTGAGAATACAAAGGACAGGTGACCAAACAGGTTTTTACGTCACAGTCACAACACCCAATTCATTCGAGAAGCAGTTCAAGAACTTGGAGGAAGAAAAAAAAAAAAAATGGGATGAAGAAAAAAAAAAGACTTCCAAAAAACACAGGAAATTAGATTAATTAGTTTGGAATGAGAGGACGCAGGGCTTTGTAGAACCAGTCTGAACACCACAAGATAAACACAGGGACAAACGTCAGCCTTAGAAAGTGAAGCAACACTCCACACAGGCTTTCATGTACTCTGACCCAGAGGGCAAGTCTGTGAGAAACAGCAAGGACAGAGAACAGCACATCTAAGAAGGAGTTTAGAAGATATTCTGTCACCGACAGAACGGTGAGCAATACCTCGTCAGCATCTTCCATCATCTTTAAAAAGAGCGAGAGACCAGAAAGTAATTTAGGCTTTTTTTCCCCTCCTCTTATTTTATAATAGTTGGGGTTTTTTAGGTCATAATTAAAAATTCCACACAAATACCATTGGTAACATTTTCACATGAAAAAAAAAAGCTCATTTACTCAGTGCACGAGTGTGTTGGAAAAGTTTTGTATTTCTCACAAATGCTTATTATTTTTAATCTAATGTGGAATTTAGAGCCTCGGGGGGGAAAAAACACATCAATATTTCCTAAACGTCAATGCATTGTATTGGGATTGGACAGACTAACACAAGATGTCATACAGTTGGGAAGTGGAATGAAAAGTTGTGGAAAACAATGTCTCCTTTTCATTCCGCTTTGCACAGTTACCACTTTGTGTAGCTCTATCACATGAAATACCAGCTGCAGAAACTTGAGTAATCTTAGCTAATGACACACAAAAAAAACAAAAAACTAAGATGAACAACAATCAGCAACAAAGACGCATGTACTGACTGTTTCTTAATGTCAGACTGAAGGCCAAACATAATCCAACTTCTGAGAATCATTCATGTTCATTAGAAATCAAACTGGGGAGTTAAATAACATATCGATGCCAAATTTAAAAAGAAAACGTCCCAGACACTCACCATCTTGATGTAGGAGTTCTCGGCCAGCAGGCAGTAATTGGACATTGGCTGAAAGGAGAGAAAAGCTGAGGTCATATCAGCCATTCTGTGTCCCTGATGTTTAATATGCAAAAGTGTGATTGTAGCAGAAAGTGACTTTGAACAGAGCTAGCAAAGCAATGACGATAAATTATTCTCCTTGAGCTCTTCTGGCTTTGGGATCAGAGACGCTAATAGAGAAAAATGTTATAATAATTAACTTAGGAGATAAAATACATGGGCTGTATTTAAAAAAAACAAAAAAAAAACAAGCTCATTGGCACATAAACAACCTTACACTTGCTGCTTTAACACTGACCGGGAGAGGCTCTTCCTCCTCAACAGTGCCGTTCTGAACAGACTCCTCTCCAGCACCGTCACTATGGTGATGATGGTGGTGATGCTTCTTCTTCTTTTTCTTCTCCTTCTCCTCCTTCTCCTTTTTCTGCTTCTTCTTCTTGTGTTTTGAGGACTTCTAATTATTAAAACAGAACACAGCCATGAATTACTGTTACACCAGACAAATAAGTATATACATATATAAAAGCCACAGTGAAAGTGGCTGAAGCAGAGGAATACGACAGATGCCATCAGGTTTATGACACATCGTTTGCCCCAGCTTGTTGGAAGGAGAGCTGCGAATGCGACAAACCCTTCCAGGGTGTGAATCTTGAGGGCCGCAGCCAAACGTTTAACTTTGATCACATTATCAGCGTGACTCACCGTCTCCTCCATTTCTGCGTCTTTGGGTTCATCTGGCTCGGAGTCTGGTGCTGTGACAGAGGGCTCTGGGGCTGCTGCTGCTGCTACTGTTGCTGCTTCCTGCTCAGACACACACCCAAACATAAAGCATCCGATTACTGCATCAGCAGGAGCGACCACAAACACATACGGCCAGAGTTTGCCACATCTGTGTTGGAAGAGGCAAGTGAATTAGGGAGGACGATAAACATGCCTCGCTGCCTTATATGCTGCGTAAAACTACTGTATTAACCAGCGACACAAACTACGGTGAAAACACTTAAAACTTTCTACCAGGTGGAATCTAACCGACATATTTAATATATACAGATACAATCTCTTTTGCTGGAGAGACAGTCAGTGCAGAAACAAAAACACGTTAAGGCCCATTTCCAGATTGTTTTTTTTTTTTTTTCCTTCAGGGCTGATGAGCTCCAGGATAAAGATCCAGACACCTCACAGCACTGGTTCTACTTAGCAAGTCCTCACAAATCAGTCGACTAAAGATGTAAAAGTAAGTTTTAGTGAACATCAAATGGCAACTTCCATTTAATAGTGTAGCACGTTTGTGTTTTTCTGCCGCTTACAGACGAGATGACGTAAGAAAAGGAAGAGGTTTATGCGTGTTTGGTGGAGGCCCGGTTAGCAGAACAGACAAAGATTTTAAAAAGCTATGGCTTCAAAACTGCAAAGATTTTCTGTCATATCGCTCACTCCTATGCTTTAAAGTCATTTTAGTGAGACCTTAGGAAAAAAATGCCAGGAGTGACCAGGATGTCGTCACAGTTACTAGCAGCACCTGATCCTGACTGAACAAGTTAATGTTACTTTGTCAAATAGGAATAACAAGCTGTGCAAAAGGCACACTTACCTGAAAATGTCGCCGTACATTTTTGCTCAACTCTATGTACTACATTTTCTTTAAAGAAACAATTATTCATACTTTGCCAAGAATAAGAATTTTAAAAGTTATAGTAATGGTCCTGCAAAATGCTGTAAAGGTTTTTTTTTAAGAAAACATGCCTATTATAAGGCTGAATATACACAAAATCCAGAGTAACCTGAAGGTAAGTCCTTGATTAGGTGCATCAGAAAATCTCTAATGAGACGCATTTTTAACCACAAAATTAGTCTCACAAATAGGGATTTCCTCTCACTAGGTGATACTCACAGGACTGATATTAAAACATACAACAGATCAAAAAGAAAAAAACAAAACAAACAAAAATCCACATGACTGCTAAGGAAGATTCAAGAGACGCATAATGATGCAGCATCGACGCCAACAAAACAAATTCCCACTTTGACCTCAATTATAGAAGGACACCCGTTGGGCAAAACAGGAACTAACGCGAACCACTTGTACACACAGACGGTACACAGACATACATGCTAGAAAAAAAGATGTGCGCTTAAAAATGGGAGTGGATAGACTTTTATGTGACCTGTGGGTAGGAAAAGGGGGGGACGGGGGAGACAAAAAGGGAAGAAGCCACTGAAACGGTGTATGGTCCAACACGTGAGGAAGGTCCATGAGACACAGGATTATGAAACAGGGATGTGCAAACTGAGAACAGAAGGGTAGGATGTGGAGAGAGGGAGGGTGGGAATGACTCAACCTGGGTGTTAGAGGGCACTGGAGCGTTTGAGAGCCAGAAATCCAGATCCGATACCTAGAAGAGGGAGGGAGGGAAAAGGGGGGCAGGAGGTGAGGGCCACACAGTTTCTGTATTTTACTACTATTCATGAAAACAGACAAGAGACTACATTGCACCATTTCATGAATAAATCAAGCATTTGGCAAGAGATTGCTGTCGGTTATGAGGAAGCTGATACTAGACCAGAGGAGCTGGTTGAAAGTAGGCTAGGAAGAAGCAACCGAAGTGCTGCGTCAGGGAAATGATCAAACATCTGCTTACATGCAGACTTCTTCGCAGCAACTGTAATACGCATGTTATAGTGTTTCTGATTAAATAAGTTGCTTAGAGCACCTTGCAAAACTATTCATACATCTTAAACTTCTTCATATTTAGTGACGTTAGAGAAGTTTAATGTCTGACAGGACAGCAAAGTAGCGCATAATATTGAAATGGAAGGAAAACGGAGTCCACCGGTGTGTTAATGTAATCAAATTGGGGTTGTCAAAATAAGAGCTATTTTAATATAATAGAGATTAAAAAAAAAAAAAAAACAATCTTCTACAAAATTCATTTGTGTCAAAATTGATAGAAAACAAGTCATTATCAGGCAGCAGTGCTACAGAAACTCTTAGGTCCTTCTGAGGAACACCAGAGCAATCTGGTCAAAAGAATCTAAACATTGAGCTGCTGCTGCTGGAAGTTTAAAACTTCAGTAACAACCTGGTCAGAGGTCGTTATTTAAGAGTCTTCACAGTCCTCTTTGGCTGACAAAACAAATGCAGAAGCGTTGCTCATTTTGCCTATAAGGCATTCAAACAGCAAAACACAAAAAGCCGAGGGGCAGCGCTACAACTAACACTGCAATAATAAAGTTGTAAAGAACCTGCACATAGTGATATATCTGCAGGTATGAGTTAACAGGGTTATGTGCCTCAGCAGAGACTCCGTTTTTTACTAAGTAGTTAAGTGACGAAATGATCATTAATCCACTTTTCAGTGACAAATGAATTGGAAGCCAATGTGGCCGATAATAAAACAACTTAGTTTTAACACAGTGGTTCCAGACTGAAGTCGACAATTGGAGCAGAAACTCGTCAAACCGGGTCGTCTACCGCTTTGAAAAAAGGCGACTTTTAAGTTGATGCTTTTCTAAAGTCAGAGCTGATTTGATTTATACTTTGTGGTTTTCCCCCCAATCATAGCAATGAAATCATTGCAATTTTCTATATTTGGTAATATTTTCTGTTCTTTAATAAAAAATAAAAAAACCCTGAATTTAAAGAAGAAAGAAAAATAGTTGCAGTGATATAGTCTTGCGTATTTTTCTCAGTATTGGTATCAAGTTTGACATTTTTTGTATTGCGTCAATCCTAAACCAGGCTGAGTGAGGGGTTCAAAAACTTTTGCACGCCACCATAATTTATCATTTCTTTTAGATGCTAGCCATTTTTGGCTTAGACTTGTTTTGAAAGTACCTCAGCAGTGGTAGAGGAGGAAGTGGGCGGTTCTGCCACTTGATTCGTTTCTTCTGATTGGAGCACAGGTTCGTCAGGCTGATCCACGAGAAGATCCTCCTCCTTTTCTTCATGTTTGTGTTTTTTCTTCTTTTTCTCTTCTTTGCTCTTCTGCGAAAGCAAAATAAAAAAAATTTCATGTTTCAGTCAGGCTAAAGAACAAAGTCAAAGCAGCTGACAGCTTAATGATGTCCTTTTATAAATCTGATGAACAATTTTAAATATTCAGTCTGTCTTATGATAATAGATAGCCTGAATAATATTGGTCTTTGTGATCAAAACGACTCCTTCACCTTCCGATCTCTCTCTTTGTCTTTCTTCTTCTCTCGCTTTTCTTTGCTGCTCTTCTTCTTGGGTTCCTGCAAAGTCGCATTTTCAGTTTCTCCATCTGTTGGGCTTTTCTGGGCCTCGGCAGCACGATGTGATCTGACCGGCAGCTTCTCGCTGTCTGCAAGCGGCCTGGACAAAAAGCAAAACGTACAGAAACCCATCACTTAACTCACAAGACTTCGTTACACAACTGACCCACCTGGATTTGATGCTAAGACCTGGAAAACTATGAATATTAGTTTGTTTTGCAAAATACAAGGCATACTAAGATGGAACAGAAAGCAATTCTCAGGCACATTCCGGTTTTCCAAAATGCAGATTAGACATCGGAACATTTCTCCACACAAGTCTTCATGTCTCTTCACCCTCAAAGCTAGACGAGCATGCAGTGTGTCCCCCTGCTGGTGAAGATCTACGGACAGACAACGCTTTCTGTCTGATGTCAGACACCATTTTGTAATTTTTGGGTAAAAAAAAAAAAAAAAATTCAAAAGCCAGAAAACATACTGCTCTAGCTTGAAACACATTTTATTTGTAAGCCTCCCATCCATCCGTAAACAACTGTCCAACAAGATGCTCTCTTCCTTTCAAAGTACATTCTACTCCTAAAACTATATAATTCAACCTCTCCCAGGATAACTTACAGATAGGGTTTAATAGAAACATTTTATGATGTTTCTTGATGTTATGCTTTTCAAACCTACAGACTAGCACTGATTAAAGGGCACATCAAAGGACCAGCTATCAGGTATGACTTGGGAACTGTGGATAGAAGCATTAAAGCATGTATCCCATGTGGTAAGGTCTCTAAAAGCATGCACCATATCATTATTTGAAGGAAACAAAAGAAAAAAAAAAAACACGTTTTAGACTGGTAGCCTATACCAGCCTATATCGGGTAGTCTACCGTAATCAGCAGGACAGATTATTATTAAAAATTAAGACCTGAAAATATCAGCACCACCATGCCAATGAATATGTTTGTATGCTTATCTTTACTGGTAGTCTTAGTTTAAAGAGCAGAAAAAGAAAACAAGACATTTGTTTGAATTAAAAGATGCTGATATTGCCAGCATCTTTTGCAAAGGTGCAGGAAAGAAGAGGCACAGGGTAAGAGAACAGGGACTTGGATAATTGTCCAGAGCTGCTAGCTACAGAAAACACAAGGCAGGGAAAGAAAAGAAAGGAAGCAGGTAGGGCAAGCTCCAACTAGAAAAGGATGAGGCAGCTGCATTGTAAGTATAAAGGCATCTATTAGCGGAACGACAAAGCCGATAAGCCCGTCTGTGTGCAGTCAAGAGCCCACTTCCTGTGGCTGGGGGTTCTACTCACCTGCGCCCAGCCGACTCCATCAAACTGCCCGCACCGAGAGACAGTGATGGTTGTGTGCAAGCACAGAAAAGAAGAAGCAGAAAGTAATGAGGGTGTGAGGAAGGACAGGACCAAGTGGCATCGATTTTGATGCTTTGGTCAGAAATCTCAGGTGCAGGGTCGAACTTTTCAGGCTACTTCTACTTCTCTAAAGACATTTTAGCTCGTCTGTTTAAATATGTACGGCTTCGGCTCAGTCGAACAGCTCTGAGCTTAAATAGACTCAGTGGTTCTCACATCAGCTTTTGTATTGCAGGAAAATATTCGCTTTGAGGTTTTCAAATCTGTTCCAGACTGTCGAGCCGTAATGTTGACATCTCTGTGCCTTTTAATTGTGTCCATTAGATTCCAAGTGGCACAGGTGAGCCATCCAGGAATACTGAAAGAAGTCCAACAGTATTTAAGAAAAAAAATAATAAAAAAAAATCAGGTATTTTATTGCTAAAATCCTTAGTATGTTGGGAAACGGGAGTTAAAGTGGGAAGATAATGAAAAGAAACAACACAAAAAATGTAGGAATTTGATAAATGTAATTAGTCCTGTACTAAAAAACAAAGAACTTCAAAATAAAAAATTAAGATAAAAATTATTACCAAAAAAGGGAAAAAAATAAAAAAATCATACACAGTTCCTGGCAAGTTGCTACCCAGCCCTCAAAAAAATCAAACACAAAAACCAAGCAGGTTGATTATTTTCTAGATGTAGTTGAAGTTTGAAATGAAGAGTTAAACTAGTGAGAACATAAATTGAAGCAGATCAGAGGCATGTGGACTCACTTGTCCAGGTCGATGTCCAGAGCTTTGTGGGGGTCAGTGGGGTCTCTTTCATCATCATCACTGGGTAAGGCATTCTGCAGGCAGCAAGAGGATACAGCAATTAGCACAAGACTTAGTACCATGGCAAAATATCAATTTTAACAAATTTGATAGAAATCTTGATTTCTGTTACCTCAAATGTAGCAGTAATTATCAACTGAAGAAAACTAATGCAACTTATTCACCAGAGTATTTTCTTTTATGTAAAACATGCCTAAAATGTCAACAACGAAAGCATTTTTGATTTAAAACGGAGTTTAAACAGAGTTTTCCCCAATATCTCAGACATCTACGTAGATTTTTTTCTCTAATCAGAGAGGGACTATGCAACACAAGTTATTCAGAGTAACATCAATACAGATTTAAAAAAGCCATTTGTGTACTGGTTAGTCAAGATAATTTAGCTGCACTGATGTGGTTTAAAAATAAAAAAATAAACTCTGATTCTTATGTTCCAGTTTTTTAGGGCACCGTCAGCTCCGTACTGCAAGCACTGCTTCGTATCTTAGTGAATTTTCTGCTCTGCTTCAGCTTGATGCATCAGTTTTGTTTTCCTAATTTACCAGTGGCTTCATGCATTAACTCAAATAGCAGCAAAGAGTTTAAATAAAAAGCTAAACAGCAGTAGTAACTGATGTCTGGGTCGATACTTAACTCATGGCGTTTCTAACTGATCATTGCGATCGCCCAGCATGCCTACCTCTGGCATCTCCTCTGTAACAATGTCCACCATGTGAGCTGGAGTGATGTCCTCTTCGCTCTCCGGAGCCGAATCGTGTTTCTTCCCTCGTCCGCTGCGCTTTTCTTTCCTCTTCTTCTTCTCCTTCTTCTTCTTCTCTGCTCTCTCTTTCTGACGGCGCTCCTCCTCCATTTTTACATACTGGTCAGACATAGGCAGACCTGAACAACAGGGGCGTTGTTTGTCAGACAAATTAAAGAAGGCAAGAAGAAAGAGAACGGCAAAAAACACCGGAACAGCCATTTTAAATATGATTTTGGTGACTAATTTAACTAAACTATTAAGATGTTTTTGATGTTTCTTTGATTAATGTTGTGATATTTGACCCCACCTGGGACTTTGAGAGGCACATTGAGGTCAATCTGCACTACTGGGATGTGCTCCACGCCAGGAGCTTCTTGATACACCTACACAGATTTAAAAAAAAAAAAAAACGTCATTACAGTGGAGTTAAAATCTGTTAATTTGATGGACGATGTGCAAATGGATGAGCAGAACATTGGATATATTCCATTGATGACTAAAGACGTAATAAAATCTGGGCATACAAATATTTATTTTTCATACGTTACATTCTTCTAAAATCATTCTTAACAAAAGAACAATGATAAAAAAATATATCATTAAGTTTCTAATCTGCCTATTAACTCAGTGTTTCATTTAAAGAGTGTAAAACAAAGCACTATTATTGATAAAAGATGAGTGAAAAGTGATCAACATACCTTCTGAGAGGACGGGGAAGCCTTGATGTAGAACGGATTGTTGGCTTGCTCCTGCTTTCTGGCTTCCCTCCTCTGGGAAAGAAATAAAATCCGCATCATGAATTAATCCATGAATAACCTCTTTACTCCCGTTTTAGAACACACAGGGATCCACAGGCGAAGGCAGATAAATAATGCTTAAACCCTGAGCTAAAGATCAATACTTTTTTTTACTAAACAATCACTGCCCGGGAATTTATTCACGCTATGTCTTTGAGAATTGAGAATGTCAAATAAGCATGTCAAAAGAAGGTGAAAAGAAGAGGACTTGTATTAACCATTCCCTTATGCTAAATAATGGAATGCAGATAACAGGAGTAAAAATCTTCTGCACCAAAATGAAGCCAGTAAAGTGTGCAGCTGTTCCTCCATGCGTACCCGCGCTAGCTCTTTCTCGTCCACCTCTGTGTGACGGGGTCTGGAGTGTTTCGTCTCCTCCTTCGCAAAAATCGCCTTCGGCTGCTCATCCTCAGACTCACTTTCAGAAGGCGGTTCGTTGATCCAGGCGTCCAGGTCCAGGCTTCACAGACATACAAAGATTTTAACACTTCAGTGGTCAAAATACTTATGAATGCTCTGAAATTTTAGAAGTAATTAAACATTAAAAAAAAAAACACTGACCCTTCAGGAACAGGAACTTTCTTCTGCGCTTTCGGGGCTACGGGGTTGAGTTCTCCTGCAAACAGCGCGTTGACTTCCTCTGCCACTTCCACGTCCTTCTGCTGAAGTTTCTGGATGTACTTGACCAGCTGCAGGATGCAGGACGCCTGAGGACAGAAGGTGAGCCAGTCAGCATGAATCGTACTTGGCCAGAGTAGTTTGTCTGGGCGTGACCTGTTCAGCTCCCCGTCTGTCTCACCCTCTCCTGGACTTCGAGGTTGGCGCTCTGCACAAACAGCGGCAGCCTGTCTATCATTAGCTGGCTGGCTTCCTGCGCAGCTGTGCTGTCTGTGTTCCCCTCCTCGCCCTTCAGCACCGTTGCAAACAGCTTGGCTGCGTTCTGAACGTACACGGCCTGGATGTGGCCCGGCAGCGTGGCCACCTTGGGCCGCAGCATGGCCTCCAGCGTCTGCATCGGGTTCTCCAGGTGTCTACCAAAACAATACGATTTATACATCTGCATGCTTTCGGAGTCGTCCTCCGCTCGGCACATCGTGTGTGAAAATGTGAACTCACTCGGAGAACTCGCCGCAGATCCAGGCCGCGGCGTACAGAACCTCGCAGATGCCGTTCCGCTGCGTGTTGCCCGTCAGCAGGTGGGCGTTGTCCAGCAAAGTGGCCATCTGCGCGACGGCGAACGCGCGGATGGCCTTCACCCGAATGGCGACGTCCAACATCTGAGAGGCGATGAGGTGGCCGTGTCGTGTGCCCTCTAGTCGGGTCAGTTCCACCAGGATGCTGATGTACCTGTCAATCACGCACAGGGCAGCAAGTGGCGTTCAATCCAACCAAGTTAAACTCTGAGCGAGGCAGAAAAGAGCGCAGGCAAACGGCAAAACAAACCATTCAAAGTTGGTGATGTACTGGTAGTTGCTCTGGCTGCAGATATCGATGATCTTGGTGAGAAGTTCATCCCTGTAAGTGGTTCCTTCAGCTTTGTCCACATGCAGCATAAGCTTCTTTACAATCTCCATCAAGTTCTTCTTAGAAACCTGGAAAATGCAGGAATGCAATCTGTAATGATGAATTAAGGTTTGAGTAATGTCGCTTACCTTAATAAAAAGACAATAAAAACATATTGCTGAGGCTAACAATGCACATTTTTCTTCATGCTTGAGCTCAATGAGATTCCCGTTTATTCATCCTGAACAAGCGACATAATGCAGGAAACTAAATTAACTGAAGATGCACTTGGTTTTGTTGCCAGCTTCCAATTTTTGTAAAACTCTGAGCTGACTCTACAGATTGAATCTTATTCTGGATAGGATGAGCACCAAGTTCCTCGATCCATCCTGCTGTGTCATCAACTTTCATTGATATTAAAATCAGCTTCCACGTTTTTGTGCTCCCTCCTGTTCCATTTTACACATCTCACCGAGGCGAAAATAGCTTTTACATGCATGTTTACATATAGCAAACATGGGTCAAACAGGGTGGAGGGCTGTTTCAGCTCCGTACCATGCCGTAGAGAAGGTCCAATGCTCTGAGACGAATGGACTCATCTTTGTCATCAAGACACTGCAGGATGAGGTCCTTATGAGACTGGACAGACTTGGGGTGCGTCTTCAGGATCTTGGACATGGCGAGCAAGCCCAAGTATTTCACTGCACAAAGATGAAAAGGCACAACCTCATACAATGAACTTGATAGTTTACAGCTCCTAATGTTTTACTGGTTCTTATGTCTGCTGATACGCAATTTGTTTAGACAGCCAATTATTAATTTATGTGGATATTAATATTTTCAATCATTTATCTCAGTAATTTTAAGCTACATTGCAGTCCTGAACTAGACCAGGTAAAATTAGCTTTTTGAAGTCTAAATGCTTCAGCAATTCCATTGAAGGAATGAAACTCATCTTGATGAGAATAATTAGACAAAGACTGATATAATTAAAAAAAATTCAGTTAATTTTAATGAGTATAGCCAACAACTAAGGAAAACGTTAAAATGACTTTTCTCAGAAAATGTGAATGTTGAATAAGAGCAATTGAAGAGTTTTTATACAGGAATGTCGCACTCATGTGCACTGTGAAAGAGGCATGACTTTGCAGTCACCCACACTCTCTTGTAGAAAAGCACATTACTGGAAAGATTAGTGGATGGAAAAAGTGTGGTAGAACACTATGCATAAGTAACAGCATAATGGCAGCCTCAAGAAGACTGAAGGAAAGTCTCTTCAAGAAGTTTCCGTTTTCATTGGCTGTAAGCCATAATCATCACACTAAGGAGAAATAAACACTGAAATCACTCTGTCATGAACAGTTATTGAAATAAATTAACTTTATGATTTTCTAATTCACTGAGATCATCCTGTACATAACCCAAGTCCTACAACAAGCTACAGATTCAAAAAGGAAAAACAAAAACAAAAAAAGGAAAACAGTAAGACAAAACACAGAGGACAATGGAAAGGACAAACACACATACACACAGGAGACTAGTTTTGTTTTGATTTATCCTTTAAGTCCCTGACAGATGTTCCTCACACACCAAAAGGATTTTCTAAAATAGGCATTCTGTCAGTCATCGTATTGGGCAGAGAATAACAAAGCCTCTCAGCTTTCTCAATCAATAAACGTGAAGCAGTGACCTTAGGGTGAGGAGACGCTAGGTGCAGTGAATACCATCGCACAAACGGCCAGCTACTGACCTTGCTACCTCACAAAAAACAGCAGGTAATTAATACCATCTTTCACAAGTTATATCATGCAACGGTATCTATTTTTGCACAATGCATTTTCTTTCACTATGGGCAACAAAATAAATAAATCATTTAGTCAGTTTTCCACATTGTCATTTCTTACTCCTGATCATTGAAATACTGCAGACACAACCTCGGTTTCTAAAGCTAAAAGGTTCACAAAGTGTAGATCAAAACAATCAGACAAAAAAAACGCAGCTTAAATATGCATTAGTGTTTACCCTGTCATTGTCCATTTATATTTAAGACACAAGTTTGCCAGCCTGCTGGTTGTACACTTGTTAGTGTGCCAGTTTGTTCTGTCAACATTAAAACCACTTTCCCAAAGGGGAACTAATAATTTTAGAATGCCGCATTAGCTCCACATTTGAGCCGTTAAGATTGCTTTATTTGGCATCAAAAAACTGGTTATGAGCTCTGCCAGTCTTCAAGGGCTTTCAACCCGATATTTAAATGAGGATTTTTAAGATTGTCCTCATTTATGAATAAAAAGCTCATTTATCTAACTTTTATCCGACATTTATGAACAACTGCAGCTAAGCGGTTGGGTGATGAGTTTATTGATGAGAATCTGAGAATCTGTGGGATTTTAATTTTAGTACATCAGAAAACATAATTGGTCACTATTTGACCTGCTGGTCACCAAACTGAGGAAAAAGAATGAAACTTGTCCATATTGATAGCTTTAGAGCAATCAGTATCCATTCTGCTGTAAAATTTCTCAAAGATTATCTGATAAAAGCAAGATGCAAGACTAAAACAGAGCCCAACTCTAAAGAGCAGGGAGGGGGAACTAAAGGTCATGATGTTCACGCATGCTTTCCATTTTTTCCATTTTTGGTTGACAGGCGGTGCTTTCTCAGTCAGTATCTTTATTCTGATCTCCAAAGCTCCGATACCAAGCAGGTTCAGTCTCCAGCGAGGTTTACCACCTCTAGTTACCACAATAAGGCATTCGTTTTGCGTCACAGTAAAGGCCGCTGTTTAGACGTGGCAGACATCTGATTCCGAGGACCAACAACGGTGCTCTAAAACCAAGCCACATTTCAGAAAAAAAAAACATCTTCAATATGTTTTCGGCGGAAGATAAAAGGATAAACAAAATGTTAAACCTCAAATTCTAATATACTACCACCAAAAATCCAACTCTCTACACCACATACACACAACTAGCTAGAAATGGATGTCCGGATAACTCGAATGGCTGACTACAACGATATAAAAACCAAAACTGTTGTTATTAAACAACTCCAGCTTAAAGCCTTTTTTTGCCCCCCCTCAAACTGGATGGTTATTGAGCTACGAACTGAAGCAGTCTGAGAACGAACACTGCAAGCTTCTTCGCAGTCGTACTCGGCAATTTGCAGATGCTGCTTAGGAACAATGGTATTCCAAGCAGGCCTCCTAATTTAGTAAAAGTGCAATAAAGTTCGAGTTATCCAGAGTCAGGAGGTCTACGGTGCAGTCGTCTACGAGGGCCGACTGTTCCACAGTCAGAAACACACAGACAATGAGAAAATGACACACTGCAGGCATTGACAGAGGGCTCACAGTTCTGGTCCGAGTCTTCTATCAGGATTCGCAGTTTCTGCACACAGAGCTGTGGGAGAGAGAAAGAAAGAACGAAAGAGAGGAACAGGAGAAAAACAAAGGGAGCAAAGGAATTAATGATTTTCTAGACCTTTCCACACCAGATCTGACTCCCAATAGGAAATATCATGCAAAAAAAATCTAAAGTAGCTAACTTCCTGGATCACTGAGAAATGGACTGAATGTCTTTTGGCCTTCCAATCAGACAGACCATTTGCTCATCACGCATTATGATTCAGCTGGAGTGGAAAGGATTGGATTGAGCATAATTTCCATGCAAACTTCAATAGATGGGATGGAAAGCTGGCACTCCCTACCTGGATGCTAGCGCTGTGGTTGGGCATCCCAGAGGACAGAGAAATCAACACTGCAATGAAGGACAGCAAGGCGATTAGCTCAGGTCTGGAATCTTTACGGAAGTTTGACTTACACATTTGGATGAACGGGATAAAAGGCAAAATGCATTTCTAACTTTCAGGGCTTACAAGCTCAACAGTCGGAGTTGTGGTTTAAATCTAGGATTCTAATCTCTTAGAAACTCGGCAACAATTTGTCGAATGCATTCCCCACAGATTCCCAGTACTGACCTGCAATTACAGTGTTGACACATTCATACAGCAAAGACATGGCAGAGGTGCTGTGGGAGAGAAAGACGAGTTAAAGAGCAAAAACAGATTCATTTGCCTCAAATTGGAATACTTTAGCATCCATAGGGGAAATAGAAGCAGGACTTTGATCTCACCTGTGGATTAAGTTTGTCAGGGGCTCAATAAGCTTCTTCCCCAATCTTGGCTCCAGAGGTGTGAGCGCACCAAACTGTTAGGAGAGGAAAAGGGTGACAATTTAAGTATTGGAGTTGCAGTGTGAGAATTTGGCAGTTTTTTTATGTGGAAGCTTCAGCACAGATCAAACCTGACTGTAAAGCTACAAACGACAAAACTCTGTTAAAAATCCTTTATCTGTTGTGTCCAAAGTGTCATGTGATCTTGTGGGAAGAAGAGGCAGCTTTTCCTCTTTCAGTGTACATGTGTTCTTTAAAATAGTAAAATTCTTAGAAAGCACAACACACCACACACACAAAAAAAAACATACACCAGAACTAAAAGCACTGGAGTGGATTATTTATTTGCTCCAGACCTACTGGTGTTGACAATTCTCATGTTTCTAGTTTTTTTTTTTGTTTGTTTGCTGCAGCTGCTCCAGTCGTCCCGTTCACTTACCAGTTTGATGATCTTAATGAGAACCCAGTTATTGGTGGAGGAGGTCATAAGCTTGAAGAAAAGGGGGGCGAGAGACAGGTAGTTCTTTGGGTTTCTCCTCGCCAGCTCACAAATCACATTGACGGCCGCTGACTGCACACCTGAGAGAGAGCAGAAAATAATTAAACAGAGGGGGGGGGGGAAAAAGCCAATGTGATTGCAATGTCACATTGGCTTTTCTAATTGACTATTTCAAAGGTGTATATTATGGATAATGGGGGGGGGGTGGGGGGGACCCCAATGAGAACACAAGAACAAGAAAAAACGTTTTACAACAGTTATGTTTCATGTGTGGCAGGTAAAGCCGTTAAATCGTGTAAAAAATGATGTTAAAGAATACAACAGAATGCACATTTTAATCTCCGTTCCATTAACGGATGGGTAGAAGTATATAACCGTTTAGCATTACAGCTCATGTTTGACTTTTAAAATACTCAGCAGCAGGACTGAAACCTGGGATATTGTTTGCAAGTATTTTTAATGCGTTATATTGTGAGGCTGCAGCCCTCAGATGGTGCTGGGATGAGATTTAGCACTTGAAAATGTCACGCCCCAGTTTATGTTAACACTACAGCAGCACCACGTAACCTTAATTTCCCTCCATTCACTATATAATAGTCCTGGTAAGACACACCAGGCTCCCATCATATTCGTCTGTGATTCGAAAAAATGTTTTAGATGGCAACATATCATTGTGCCATCACATATGCCTCTAACAAGCACCACAAACTGATGGAAAATGCCTTTCTGTACAATAGATTAAATACGCGTCTTGGCAATTACCTGGATCTGGGTCCTCCAGTTTCTCCTTGAGTCTTGGGAAAGCGGGGCGCAGAGATTCTGGGTACTTTAAAAATACCTTATACATGATCAGCACAGCTTTTTTCCTGATGTAAGGTTTGGTGTGGGACATCTGAGTAAAAAACAGCAAAGGTAAAGAGAAATGTAATAGTTTTATTCTAATTTTAAAAATAATATACATTTCTTATCTATTCTGGAAAAAAAAAAAGGCCTCAAGGGAAAACCAGACATCCAGGGCAGGAGAAAAAAAAAAAAAAACAAAAAAAAACAGGACACTGGAGGATGAACCATGCAGATAAACTTGACATTTTCTGTGACTCACCAGAGTCATAATGTCGTTAGCGAGATCCCGTGCCAGATCAGGGGTAACGAAACAAGACAGGCCTGTTAGGGCAACACCTGTGTCATACTGGTTGGGACTACTGAGATCCTGCAGGGGGAAAATGGCCAAAAAACAGAAAGAAAAATTGTTGATTAAATGAAAACCAGTCAGCTCACAATGAAGCACAAAACAGGTGCGTCGCTGACCTTTCGGATCTGATTGGTCGTCAGCATGATGACATCTGTGCTCTCGTGAAAGCACTGCGAGGCTGCCAAGTAACCAATCCTCTGCGAAAAGAAAGGCAAACGCATTCATCAGCAAGCCGACAGACATGTACCTGGACAGCGCATGTCCTAGAGAGGATTCGTGCTACCGCTTTCAGAGAAGCCTTCTGTCGTTGGATGAGTTCTGCAACAACAAAACCGAAGTCCTACCTTGTATGTGAACTTGGAGGAACTCATGACTTCAACGATGTTGAAAGCAGCCCAGCTGACATCGTAGCCCAGCATCTGAAGCTGTAACACAGACGGGACGGACACGGTGGGCATAAGAGGAGAAGAGGGCGGCTTCAAGCTGCGTCTGTGACAAATGCAGAAACTAAAGCTCCGAGTGTGAGCAAAGGGGCAAATAATGGAGGTTTAAACCCTGACGCGTTTGCAATCTACAAATAAAAAAACCGATTACACTTTAATTGGAAATTGTCCTGCCAGCCGTGGCGAAATTCACAGCTGATACACATTACAAGCAGCTGCAGGGTTAGAGTTCACCTGATTTACAAGTTTTACGAGAAGCTATGAGAAATATTTCACTATCGTTTCGTTTTGCACATCAAGGTGAATCTTTATGCATCATTCCTCCCAGTGACAAATAGCGCCATATATTCACAATCACGTATTCTATCGCTTTTTTCCTCTCTTAAAAAAAACTGCTAACTGATTAAAAGTATAGTGCACAATGTCTGACAAGTAAAAAAAAAAACAAAAAAAACTGTGCTTCCCTCACTTGTCTTGCAGCGGAATGCACATCAATACTTAATCCTGCAAACTGCATGGAGTAATGCTTTCATTTTTAGCAGGCGCTTAGAAACGAGGACATGGTCTTCCACCAGAAGAAGCAGGGAGGGAATGGATTAAACCGCCGGCGCTACACAGAGTTTCATCTGTGTGTGCATGAGTGTGTATGTGCGGAGCAGAAGTGACAGGCGGCGGCGGTGGCGGCGGGGTGTGCAGGCAGAGGGGATCTTACGTAGGTGAGCTTGCACACAGCATTGGCCTTGACAGCGATGTTGTCTTGCTTGAGCTCCTGTTTGATCTCGTCGATGCATGTGGAGATGTATTTGGCCTGCGGACAGACAAAAGGAGCGGGGCAAGGGGATAAAAAGACAAAAGCAGACACCAGATCAGATTAGGCGGAGCAATATCCGGGAGCGGCGCGTTGCGACCGAGCAACAGAAAGCCAGCTGCAACGATCCTGGTTGCAGCTGGCTTTCCAGTAGAAGGGGGAACTAAACAAATAGTTTGCACAAGTCCTGCCTTTTATGTTGCTCTCCATCCAAGATTGCATCTATTGACGAGCCTACTGTTGGCTCAGGGAGGCAGCCGAGTCATACGTCAAGCAGTAATCAAATACAATTGTCTAGAAAGACTTTCAATGAAAAAAAGCTGTAAAAAATAAAGCAGAAAACATGGAAAAGGACATTCATTGATCTGTGTCTGGTTTATTACTTTAAAAATTCAACTTATTACTGCTGTTAGTGTCAAATGTTAACTTTCTTTTTTTTCTTTTTTTTTTCAAAAAGCACATTGACATACAGCTTATTACTAAACGGGCCAAATGAGTAAATTCAGCCTGAATTTAAAAAGACATTATCCAGGAGAATGTCCTGACTCCTGGATGCCAGAGCATCTTTTCCTTCCACTTAACTTTCCTTTCATATACTTGTTCAAAGCACTGAAAAGTCAATTAAAGCTTTTGTGGCTTATATTTCTTATGACGGGCCGATAAGGACTCTGCTGGACAACGGTCAATTCAACAAGTTGCACTTTTTAACCTCCTGAAATAATGACCATTTCTGTGATGCTCTGAATCACTCAAGATGCGACTGCAAAAAGCTCGAACCAACCAAGAAATAAAAACAACTAGGATCCTGAAACGATCATCTGCAAATGAATAGCGTACATTTTCTCAATAAGTATTTATACAACCATCCGTTTAATTCAGCAGTGTGGAGTCGACGGCTTTCCGTGCAGGAAGCCCAAGTCGGTCATTGTTGAGAGGGGCAACCCCACAAAACAAACACATATAGCTATGTGGAGTGTGCTGGTCATGTGTATGCAGTCATGAGACAGCACAGTGACAGGAGGAGGAGGAGGAGGAAGGGTGCGGGGGGGTGGGTGGGGGGGGCAAGGGTTGCTGAGCTCTGCTGCTGACGATCCATGAGACGCTGTGTTTTGCAGAAGAGACGGTCTTACTCAATGATGCTCAGAACTGATCGAAATAACTCAAACAACTGGGGCAAGGCCAACGGTGGCTTCTACCGAAACAGGGCTGGAACTATACTGGAGCGTGCGAGTTCTCCAAGTCGTCCCGTCCCCTTTCTTTAAACCGAAGAAACCAACCAACGGCTCAAAATCGTTTCCTCTCCGAGTTCTTTAAACCGCTCAGCAGCGTCCTCACGCATTTCTTCAACAATCTGCTCCCTGTGCTGCAGCACCAATGGGAGAACGAATGGATGAACCGTGTGAAAGATGTCGCTCGCATGCGAAAAGCAAACGGAGGGCATGAGAAAACGCAGGCTGCCCACGGTCAGCACACGCTCACAGGAACACGGAGACGAAGTATTAATATTTTAGCAAACTGTCCACTGTCGGCTGGGCAACCGGCAACTTATCTGGGCGACCCGGGTTCGGTTACAGCCGACGGCGAGTACAAAACCACGATCCGAGTCAAGAGATCAAACCCAAACGGGCTTGAAGGACACAGCAGGTCCCAGAGTTTTATTTAGAACATTTGATTTCTTTTTTTTTTTTTAATAGAATCTACTGGTTTAGTTGCTGCAAAAAAAAATATATATATATATATGCCTGTCAGATGAGTTAGACAGAAATCCAACACCAATTGGTCTTAAGAGTGCATATACCAATTATACTAACTAGTACTCACTGAGCATTTCAACATCAACAACCAGGCAAAGCATCACCAGCACAAGGTGATTTAAAACAATCGGTTTGAGCTCCCTTTGCCTTTTGCTGCACCATGGATGATCTCATCAAACACAGAGTCGGCCTGATTGCTGGGTCATTCTGTGCATGTTAAAGCCCCTGCTTCAAAAAGATGCACATCATCCGTTTCGAGAACAAGTTGGATGAAGAAGACGGGCGATGAATCACGGTTGATCAGGAGATGACTGGTGAACTGCTGAAACCTTTTTAGGACTTTTTGCCTTCCGAGTTTGTTGCAGAGGCAGATTATGGTTACGAAGAAAAAAAAAAAAGGTTAAATTGTTGTGATTTTGTTCTGTTTCAGCAGAATGGGGATGTTTTTCTTCCTGGGTTAAAGCTTATATAAGAACGTACAATAATGTAGCTACAGGAGAGTCAAAATGGGAAAGCTGTCACAAAGCACCCTCAGCTTTGGCTCCAAGGTACAGCACAACACTAAGGAAGCACGTTTTCTTCACATTTTTGCTATTTAGAACCATCTGCGTTATTAATAAGGTTTTTTTTTCTCCCCAATCATACGTGTAAACAGCATTGAAGCCAGTGGGAAGCCTGTTCTGCTCTGCTCTGCCCCCCCCAGTCTGTTGGTCTGCAGGCCAGTTCAGTTCAGTAATCCTTCGGTGTGTTTTGATCTAAACTATGCTGAGCAGTAATTTCCTGGTAAACTGTGATTCATTGCCATCTTCTTCCTCCATCTGTTAGCCAACTGTCAACATCAACCCTGCAATAAGCCACCTCGTCAAAGCACCTGACACGGTTCTGAAAACTACCGGGTTTCATTCTGAAAAGGAAAAACGAAAAAAAATGTAATGAAAGCAAAGCTAACTCCGCTGCCTAACCCCGGCGGGTTACCTGCTAACCGCTGGCTCTAACGTCTGGCTAACTTACCCACTGTTAGCCGTGGACGTTGGTTAGCTAGTGGCGGTATAACGGTGATGCTAAAATGAGTTGAATAACAAAAAACATTGCTAAATGTTCGCTTTTAGGTGTTCCTGGTGGCCGAGTGTGCTCGTTTTACCTCATCTTCCTTGTGATTCCGGATGCCACGTACTAAATCCTGGAGATTTTTATCGAACATCCGATCGATGCTCCCTTTGACAATCTTCAAAGCCATGACTGCCTGTGACTTGTGCCGCTTCGCTCCGTCCCTCGGGGGCTGAAAGCGCCTTGCAGAGACGGTCCCCCTCCTGAGTGCAGACCGAACCGACGGACCCGCTGGGCTAGTCTCTCATCCACCCGGGTACAGTGGCGTTGGCGGTCCGCTACAGTCTGCCGAGCCCGGGTGGGTAGGTGAAGCTGCCGAGGCCGGATGGGGCGTCCTGAGCTGTGCAGAGACGCTGGCAATGGATCAGCGTAGGAAATGGCTGACAAAATGGCGTCTAAAGTCAGCTGACCGGAGCGTTGACGATTCTCATGTGGGAATCGGAGGAATTAAAGGTCCAGAGCCCCGAAAAGTCAGTCTGCCTGTTTTTGACGGTGGATTATTGTTAACTTTGGTGTTTCGATTTAATAAACAAGAGGATTTGTGATTTAATTTCAAAGGGAAATTAACTTTTTGAACAATTAACTTTTTTTCCTTTGTCAATACATAAATCCATGCATATACTAGTGGAATTGTTCTGTATTTATTCTCCTTATTTTAACTCTGAAGTTATTGCTTTATGTTCTTGTGGAAAATTTAGAGCAAGGAACTATATGAAAAGTGAAGAATTTGTATTCTAATATATTAAAAAAAAACACCCATCAAATTGAAAAAGTTCAAGAAAGTGTCATATCTCAAAATTAATCTTGAGATATTTCAAAAATAACAGCCACATTTTTCATACAGTGAGATTATATGTATGTTTTCACTAGAGCACACATCTGCATTTTAAATGACTTGGGTTTTTTTGTGGTTTTTTTTAGTTTTGTCATAAATGTTTATGCTCCGTTAAAATCAACGCCAAAAATTCCCATCTGTGGAAATATAATCTCCACATAATGGCACAACAATATTTTAATAGAAACAGAAAGAAACATAAAACTAATAATACTAGATTATTCATTAAAATGACATTTTCAAAAATGCACGCCTTAAAACAAAACCAATATTTTATACCACATATTTCATATATTCTTATTAAAGGTATTCATGCAATAGAAACACCATCAAAAGTATTGAACTATGTCCTAGAAGGCCAGATTTTCTGATACAGTAAAATATTTCTTTGGAATTTTTCCGCAGTCCTCAGTAACTCCTCAGTTTGCACAATTGTTTCCGTCAGTTATCAGAACCTCGATGTAACGTGTGAGCAGAGAAGAAGCAAAGTGAGCAAAACCATGCTGAGATTTTTATTCAAGTCTCAACTACGTTATAGAAATGCTTTACCAATTTACATAGCACTAAAAACACATGATGTATGCACATAAAAAAGTCAAAATAGGCTGCAGCTACATGAGATCTCAATAGCTTCTGAGGGCAGTTTTCAGTTTTTTTTTTTTCCTCCCCCAATCATGATCCATTGAAAGCAGACACTAAAGAGGAGAGTGTATGGTGCTTTACTGCACAGCAATTATTTTTAGAGACAAAACTGTGATCCTATGAAAACAAAGGCAATTAAAAAGGAGGTGGACCTCAGTTAAAAAAAACAGCTTTTTAGTGACTCTTTACATTTCAGACTGTATCAACTGGATTTAGGCCAGATACTTAAATAGTTAACACAGAAGACTCATAAACAGGACTGTACCACTCTGGCAATGCCACACACAGAAAAGAGGCCTTGGTGATGTTTGGCAGGTTTTATAAAAGGAAGTAAACAGATGTAAAGGTTTACACAAAAAGTCCTTAAAAAAAAAAAAAAAGAGGAGAAAAAAAAAATTCTCTCCAAGTCGTCCCGGTCTCTGTTTAAAATAAGTTTTGTTCCATTTCATTCTGGTTGCGAGAGCTTAAAAAAAAAAACAAAGAAAAGGAAAAAAAAGCGATTTTTTTTTTTTTTTTATGTGGTCAGTTTGAAAGTGGTGGAGGACGAGGCAGGAGCTGGAGTTTTAAGTTGACCGTCGAACAAAATGAGAAGGAAATTCATAAACAATAAAAAGAAAAATTTCATTTAACGGTGAGAAACAATGGACCAACAGACTGAGTGGATGGCTTTCTGACTCGATACCAGTAAACCACAAAAAAAAGTCCAAAGCATCATCTATTTTTGTAACAGGTGCTGCAGGAAATGCTGGGTGCGTGTGGCGATGCTGCTGAGCCGAGAGCGGCGTCTGATCGTCAAGCAGAGGCCACCATCTTTTAGCACTTGGTCCGCTGCCAGTGGTTGCAGAGAGTCTTTTAGGTTTCTACGGCGGCCGGTTCTGGCTCTGCTGAGACGGTACCGTCTGCTTCCTCATATGTGGGTGTCTGTTGTGTAGCTGGGCTGTCTGAACTGGGCCTAGAGAGAAAATAACATTTCAGCAGCAGCAGCAGCAACAAGTGCACTAAAAATGAAGCCATGCGCCTGTTCCAATGTTCCAATAGGGCATCAATGAATAAGAGCGATCTGATACATGTTGACCCAGACCTGTTTGGACTTGAACCTTGGCCGTCATTGTTCTCCTCTTTCAGAGGCGATTTGGGCTTTTCGTCTTCCTCTGCGTTCTCTTTTTTCTCCTCCGATTCCCCATTCACGGGCGTGGATTCTACAAAGGACATTCAGACTTACAAACGGCTGCAGAGAGAGTAAAACTCGATCTGAAACGTTTCTCGTACCAGTGTTTTGTGACTCCTTTTCATCGTTCTCTGTTTCTTTGTTCTCTATTTTAGGCTTAGCTGCCAGCTCTGGTTTTCCCACAAACCGAAGTTTTAGCTTGTTGTAGACGTCGCTGGCCTTCTCCATGACTGCAGCGCTGGCTTTATACCGCCGAATCTGATAAGTGATTTTTTTTTTATTTAAGATGTTGAGAGAGAAATGGATTACTATGAAAGAATCAGTCAAACTGCACAAGATGAAAATATACAGCATAAAACAACAGATATCCAGCTGAAACTAGATATTTACATGCATTTTGTGAGGGCTTCTTCCTCTCTGATCAGCCTTTTAGCCCATGTCATTACAGGCTGGTTTAAATGTGTTTAATGTGCGTTATTGTTCTGGTGTGAAAGCACACGCTTCACACCAAAACACATTCATCTGGGACACATGACCCATTCCCTTTGTAAAGAAAACACTGGCTGTTATACTTGTTTGTAAGTTCAATGTAAAATCTTCAGACTTCTAGAACGATCTATCCAAAATGCCCATGTATCCCGACAGATATCTTTTTAATTTTACCACACAAGGAAGCAGTACGTTTGAGGTTTTGTTTCAAAAATGCCTTCACTGAGGTCTCCTTGTTTAACTGAAATATTCTGAGTTTAAAAAAAACAACCAAAAACATATATATGTATAAAACACTTAGACAAAAAGGCTCTTTACATTTTTTTTTTCTGTGTATGTAAATATCTAGTTTCAACTGGAGGCCACTGTGGGTTTTTTTTTGTTGGTTTTTTTTATGAATGTAGAATGAAATATGGCACAGAAAATGCACAGCAAAGCAGCACCTTTTTTAGTGTGGCAATAACTTCAGCATTTTTATGGAGAATCTGGCTGGTGACAGGTACAGCTTCGAGCTCTTCGAGTGCTTTTAGACAACGCTCAATGTCCTGGAATGCAACAAAAAACACCCGTCCATCCATTAATGTTTCATGGCAACACAAAGATATGAAGGAAGCTGCATTTTGTGCCACTTACTGGGTTGTCCACTTTAAGTGCAAATTTAATGTCTGTGTGGAGTTTCTGTAGCCTTTCCTCTGGTGATGGCTCTAGATATTGATGAAGAAAAACAATAGTTATCTCTTCAACTTTTCCTATAATGTTTTTTCAATTTAAAGCGAAATAATCCATACCCATTGGACTTCTCACATTTTGTCAGTGTATTTCTTATTTGTATTTCTTATCCTGGACAAACACAAATTAGTGTATATTTGTGAAAAGAATGACAAAGCAGTCATGACGAATGAATCCGTTTGATCTGAACCATCCCAGTGGAGTTCTGTGTTTAGGATTCCTCCTGATTGTCTGCTGTGTTCCTTGGTCTTCATGATGCTGTTTATTCTCTTTAATAAATATGCAACTTTTGAAGATAATTACATCTTACATGCACTAGATTTGATTGAGAAGCATCAGAATAAAGGGGAGGAGACGTTTACAGATACAACGTGACTAAATGAAAAGAGCTCCAGTGGGTATGAATATTTGAAGAGGGATTTTAATAAGAAGAATTTGCAGTCTTCTTAGCCTAATAAATTTGCTGATAGTGAGTAGTAACCAGATGCAGAGCAGATGAAACTATGACTGCTTCTGACCTTTTTTCTTTTCCACTTTCTTCTCGGGTGGCCTCTCTGGTCGGCGTTTGGGCTTTTCAGGCTTGGACCTAAGTCAGACACAACTGCGTGATCAGTGTCCTTTAATATTTAATGAAGTTCTTCTAATGACATTTGCATCCTGTGGCCTGTTCCCTTTCTGGCCGCTCACCTCGCTCTGGACTTCTCCTCCACCCGTCTGGCTTTCTTCTCTTTCAGCTCCTTCTCCTTTCTTTCTTTCCTTTCCTTCTCCTTCTTTATTCTTGCCTTCTGTTTGTCCGCTTTCTTTGGTGTTTTTTTCACCTTTTTGAAACAGAAAGAAAATGTTTTATCTCAACTATTATGCATTGAAAATAGTAACAATTCATGGTAATTCAGAAAGGAAGCTTACCTCTGCTGGAGGTGGAGAATCAGAGTCGGAGGGTGCGGGAATCGGGGGCGGAGGCGGCTTCTTGGACTTCTTCAGCGGATGATCGTCTATCCCTTCATCCGAGCTGCTACTGCTGTCACTGTCACTCTCTTTTTTGCTCTTTTCTTTGTCTTTCTTCTTTTTCTCCTCCTCCTCCTTCTCTCGCTCACGTAGCCGGCGGAGCTCCTCGGCCTCCTCCTTTTTCCGCCGCTCCTCGAGCTCTCGCCTGCGCTCCTCGTCTCGTTTCTTCCATTCGCTGATGCGGTCCGGTTCGCTGTCACTGTATGCGGCGGGGGGAAAACCGGTTCAGCTGCTTAAGTTGATATTCATATTCAAATAATCAGCAATTTAACGTAATCATTTATTTAAAAAAAACCCAAAAAGAGTAGCCTGACCTGTCACTGTCGGAGGATGATGACGGTGCTCGTTTAGCTGGGGCGGGTTTGGGTTTTCTTGCTCGAGGCTTTGGAGCAGCTTTCTCTGTGAATCCAGGAAGTCAAGCACTTAGTATAAATGGATCGAATTCACAAGTAAGGAAAGCTTAGAATCTTCTACCAAAGTATTTCGGATGAAATGGATTCAGAGCTCGTACCTTTCTTCCGAGGCTGCGGGCCCTTGCGGGGAGGCGGATCAGACTCTGACTCCGACTTTGAGCCGGACTGGGACTCGGAGCCGGACAGAGCCGGCCGTGGCTTCTCGTCCTCAGAGTCGCTGTCTGCGGCTTTCTTCTCTGACCCTGATCCCGACTCTGAATCCGAGTCGGAAGAACCTTTCTGTAGAACCCGAGATAATACGGTGGAGAGTAAGTCGAATGTTTCTTGATAATAAACACAAAATAAAAATCACGAGTAAGACGGGATTTATGCTTCACCTTCTTCTTCCCTCGGCCTCCAGCTTTCTTTCCTCCTCGTCCACCGGATTTCTGCTCTGGAGTAAAATCCTAGATAATGAAAAATAAAACCTAAATTCGTGTTGCAAACTGCTCTTTGCCTCCACAGTTAGCATTCATAGCGACAAATTACCTTGTCGCTGTTTTTGCCAGAGTCAGATTCTGAAGCCGTCGGTTCTGATTCAGACGGAGACCCGCTCTCCTCTTCGTCTCTGTCGCTGGAGGAGCCTCGCGCTTTTTTCGGAGGAGGAGGCCGCTTAAAATGAATATTAAGAAAGAGTTGTTTTTTAATTAACGTGCTTTTTTTTAATGGTGTGTATATTCTCCTTTAAGCAAATAAAGGTGGGAAAAAAAAAATCTTATTTGAAATTAGTGCACTTATTGTACCCCCAGCCTCTTTTTATAAAATCATACACATTATTAGAACATTATTAGAAAAATATATTAGAAAAATATTTCCATTCTAAATTTTCAAGCATTTCGTTTACCTTGGGCGCTTGTGGCTTTCGCTTTATCCCACCTCCCCTCCCTCTGTCGTCACTCCCAGAGTCCGACTCGTCCTCGCTGCCGGAGTCGGCTTTTTGAGGAACTGGAGCGTCTTCGTCATCGTCCTCTTCGTCACTTCCCCGTCCTTCTTCTCCTGCTGCTTCATTGCCCTCACTATCAGATGAGCTAGCCTGCTGCAGAAATATACCGGTCATGACATTAACTGACATGTATGTCCTAAAACGACCCAACATAACTTCAGAGAATATTCAAAACTAACAAAAACTGTTTTGGTCTTATGGAAAGTCAGCATTGCGCTTGGCATGTTTGCCAGCTACGGGAGGTACTACAGTTTTAAAAGTTAGGATTTTAAACCTTTAAAATTTTCCATTATTCAGGTTCTATGGCTTAAAGTGTGGCAGACAACCTAATAGTAAATCTAATGATCACTTCAATATTTTAAAGATCCAGCAGACTTACTGCAGGTGGAGCGCTGTAGGAGGCATGTGGATTGTTCTGGATCTCCCATAAACCTTCATTGAATCCCTTCCTTTTGTTGGGCTTGCCGTAGCGCTCTCTGTACTTTTCATATGGGAAAAGGTCTTTTGCTGCAAGGAATGCTCTGTGCCACAGACAAAAAAAAAAAAAAAAAAGAGTTTAAAATGAAATGGCTGAAAAGAACGCTAGCAGTTCAGGTGACAGAATGGCTCAACTTGCATACAGAAAGGTTGATACAGATGAGTCTTTAAAGCGAGGTATTCTGTCCCCTGCTGGTGACTTTATGCATTGCCTGTGCCATCTTGTCAAATAATGTGTCAAAACATCTCTTTTGTTTCACCATTAAAACTCCACTTGAGCATCTAATACGACGCATCACAATTTAATCAAATCTAATTTGCACCTTTCAGACTTAGACTTAAAATAATTAAACACATTTTTAATAAATTTATTTTTAATAAAAGGCATAAATGATTAACGCTACTTGAACCATCTTATAAATGTACCATATTTAGCCATGCAAATTTAAATTTTAGAGATGCACTAATCAATAAAGCAGAAATTGGATTTGACCAATTTGTTTTACACTATATATACACATTCATTAGAAATATCAAAACTAATCATTCCCTCCATTCTTGATGTGCAAACACACCACCGATGGTTGTGTATTTTGATACGCTTTTTAAAAATGGGATATAGAAGTTTCAATGAATAAGTAGCTGTAATCTAGTAATTTCTTCATTTTATTTTTTGATTCAAAATTACCCTTGTCAAAGAACATGTTTTCTCCATTTATGTTAGTTCTCAGGGGAAAAATCTGACTAAGTCCAAAGTAAACGCATAAAAACACAGAACAGCATAAATGGCCAGAAAAAGTTTTGTCAGTGCATCACAGCTGTTTTGTTTCACCAATGAAATGAAAGACGTAAATGGAAACTTTAAAAAACAATGACAATTTTAGTCAATATTATGCCAAAAGGTAATACATATATAACCCCGCTGAACAATGCACTTACGTTTCATGAGTGCCAAAGAAGAAAATAGGGATTTTATTAGGTGGTGGTTTCACAGCTCCATCAGCCACATCTTCAATCTGTAACCAAGCACAATATCCAAGCAACAACTCAAACATTACTCTGCCATCATGTCCGAATCCCCATCGATAAAAGAAAAAGTGTTGTTGGAGAAGAGCTCAGCCATACGCGCCTGGACGCCGTAGATTGGGGATTTATGATCCAGGAAACAAGCCACAGTTATCTCAAACGTCATGTCCAAATTAACAACGTTAGCTCCGCTTGTATATTTTTCACTGGCAGATCAGGCCAGCATCACATGCAAATTTCACCGCCCTAACTCTAACTATAGGCTTTTATGAATAATAATAATAATAAAAAAGCATTTGTCAGCTCTCACGAGTCCAGTGACGTATGTGTTTATTTGCGTATTTTAGATATTGAAGAGATACAGAAAGAGAGGCTTCCACAGCGTCCCATGCAGAACAGCCCACCCCTCCTCCTCCGGCTGCTTACTTACCCTAGCTGGCCAGTGGGGGTATCCCTTCATTTTAGCGAAGACCAGGTCTCCGGCCTGGAAGTTGTGTGGCATTGTCCCACCTCTCCGTGCAGCCTGGGTTTCAAAAGCGTTCGGCTGTCAATTTGCTGTTTGTGTCTCTCTTGGTCTAATGTTTTCAGGTTGACATGAAACCTGGAAACGATGGAGTCAGCTAACGAGCTAGCTGCATTCTAACCGAGCTCGGCGTTAACGCGAGAAGAGACTGCGAGAACAGTGGAGAAGGAGTGTAGTGGGTACTTCCGCTCAGGGAACATAAATTGCCTTCAAAATAAAAGGCTTTTGAGAAGTTCGTGGAAAGCAGATTTTACTTTGGTTTAATTGCAATATTTCAGTTTTAAAACTCATTATTAGACTGTCAAAATTTAATTAGCAATAGGTCTATGCCCTTAAGATTTTTTTTTATCATTGTTTATATACACTGCCATATATACACTTTTTCTTAAATTTATAAAACCAATTGTCTACTTTACACATACATGTTCCAGAAACATTAGATTTTTTTTCCACTTTGAAAACAAATGGAATAGGAATGTTTTTTTTAAACATGAACCTGCCAAGTCAGTGAAGAAATGTGTTAATTAGTAACTGCTATAGTCTAGTAGTTCAATAACATGTATCTAATGTAAACAAACTGTCTCAATAAAATAGTTAATAAATCACACTACTTGCCCTAAAGAATTAAAAAACATCTGCTCTTGTAAAACCTGGCGGTCCTGTCTAAAGGTCATAACTTTTGGAATTTTGCAAGGGAATTGCACACACTGTAAAAACGACAAAATTGATGAGTATACTCTTTAAAAACAAACAAAACCCAGAAAGACATTTAATGCTGTTCGAATATCTTGTAATTTCTTAACTTGAGAGTCTGATTGACAGGAAAATTATTTCAAAGAAACGCATGGCTCCTAAGTTTAAACTAGTGTCACAATGAAACTTGGCATAATTGTACTTCACTTCATTATTGCTAGTTGCTGATTCATTCATTCAAAATAAAGTAAAACTGTAAATTGTGTATCATAATTTTAGCCAATTATGATATACATTTAGTTCACTTCTGAGCTACAATTGCCCCTAGAAACTAGGCTAAAAATCATAAAGAACCAACTGTTTTTTAAATACACGTGTACAAACAAATGGATGATTTATTTTTTTATTGAAATAATTGCATTGTATTTCTACGAAAGAAATAGAAGTAAATGTATCCATCTTCTACACAAACGTTTTGCGTTTGTTTGTTTTACTTAAAAATAGAAATAAAGTTCTGGTACTTTTAAAGTCACATATATTTATGAAAAGTTTTAAACCTCCTCTTTAAAAGGCTTTTAAAAATGTGCAACTCTAAAATATTATTTAGAAGGACAGGAGGCAGCAAATGTTCTTTTGTTTGGAAAAGCGGCAGATTTTCACAGTCAGTAAAAAAATCGGATTTATTTCCCAGTCGAACAGTCCCTTCACTACAGGAAGTACAGATGTGAGATATTTTGAAGAGCTTCACACATCCGAATGAAACGGACGGAAGTCCCGCCTCTCCTGCGCCACGATTGGTTGGACTCCCCTTCTTGGCTTCTTGTCGCCCAATGACAGGTTACAATGTGGAAAGCTGCGTTGACCTCCCCCCAAATTCACCTCTAATGAGAAGCCATGTTTCGCTCGTTAAGAGGCATCCGGCAGTTTAACTGCAACCTCCTGACTCTTCAGAGACTCCACGCCAGCTCAAAACTCTTCATTTGTACCTCCAAGATGGCCGGCTCGGAGTTCCGGATCGAGCGGGACACGTTTGGCGAGCTCAAGGTCCCCGCTGACAAGTACTACGGCGCTCAGACTGTCAGATCCACCATGAACTTCAAGATCGGGGGACCCAGCGAGAGAATGCCAATCCAAGTGATCAAGGCCTTTGGGATCCTGAAGAGAGCAGCTGCTGAGGTAAACAAAGACTACGGCCTGGACCCGAAGCTGGCAGATGCCATCGTGAAAGCCGCCGATGAGGTTTCAGCAGGTAAACTGGACGACCATTTCCCTCTGGTGGTGTGGCAGACCGGATCGGGAACTCAGACTAACATGAACGTAAATGAGGTGATCAGCAACAGGGCGATCGAGATACTGGGAGGAAAACTGGGCTCTAAGGATCCAGTTCACCCAAATGATCACGTCAATAAGAGTCAGAGCTCCAATGACACCTTCCCCACTGCCATGCACATAGCTGTAGCTACAGAGGTCCACCAAGTCCTACTGCCCGGCCTGCAGACCCTGCACGATGCCCTGGCTGCCAAGGCTGAAGAGTTCAAAGACATCATCAAGATCGGACGCACCCACACCCAGGACGCCGTCCCGCTGTCGCTCGGACAGGAGTTCAGCGCGTACGTCCAGCAGGTGAAGTACAGCATCGAGAGGGTGAAGGCCGCCATGCCCAGGGTGTACGAGCTGGCAGCAGGGGGCACGGCGGTCGGGACGGGACTCAACACCCGCATCGGCTTTGCGGAGAAGGTCGCCGCCACAGTGGCCTCCCTCACCGGCCTCCCATTCATCACCGCCCCCAACAAGTTCGAAGCCCTGGCGGCTCACGACGCGCTGGTGGAGCTCAGCGGAGCTCTGAACACGGTGGCCGTCAGCATGATGAAGGTCGCCAACGACATCCGATTCCTGGGGTCGGGGCCCCGCTCCGGCCTGGGGGAGCTCGTCTTACCGGAGAACGAGCCCGGGAGCAGCATCATGCCGGGCAAAGTGAACCCCACCCAGTGTGAGGCCATGACCATGGTGGCCGCCCAGGTGATGGGGAACCACGTGGCCGTGACAGTGGGGGGCAGCAACGGACACTTTGAGCTCAACGTCTTCAAGCCCATGATGGTGAAGAACGTCCTGAACTCGGCCCGACTGCTCGGCGACGCTTCCGTCTCCTTCACCAACAACTGCGTGGTGGGCATCCAGGCCAACACGGAGAGGATCAACAAGCTCATGAGCGAGTCCCTCATGCTGGTCACGGCCCTCAACCCGCACATCGGCTACGACAAGGCCGCCACCATCGCCAAGACGGCTCACAAGAAGGGCTCCACGCTGAAGGCCGTGGCCGTGGAGCTGGGCTACCTGACCGAGGAGCAGTTTGATCAGTGGGTGAAGCCCAGTGAAATGCTTGGGCCAAAGTGAACTGCGCAAACAAACACTACCACAACCTTGGAAAATGTTGAACTCGATGAAAATAAGTTTCTAAATCCTTACCTCTCTCAATAAAAACAGCCACAGTTCTGTTTTTTTTTTGTTTTGTTTTCCGTTTTGCATACTTTGAGACTTAAACTGTATTATTGATTTGAAGACCTCAGCATCCAGAATGTGGTGTCTGTAAATCCGTTAATGTACACAAAGTTGTATTCTGTACATTTTAATTTGCATTTTTTTTCTCTTTTAAATATGAATTGCTGTAAAGTTTTTCATGTTTAAAGAATATGCAGATGTGCCATATTAGCAATGTCCCATTGAAAGATTAAAAAAAAAAAAAGTATCTTTACCCCGATCACATTTGTTTTCTTTAAGATGTTAAACCATTGAAGTATGAAAAGGTAAACAATAGAGCATATTAAAGAGAATATTAAATACTTTATTGTGCACAGTAACAACCAAGGAATAAATGCCACTTTAAGCCCAACAATGGCATTTTATAAACATGCAAAATAATAATAAAAAAGAAAAGAACAAGAATTGAGAAAAAAAAACAAACAGCTTGTTTTTTACTTGGTCCAGCTGACTTTTGGAATATCGTAATGCTCCGTAAGATTGTCCAGGTGGCGATTGAAATCCTGCGCAGAAATAAAGCAGCAGCTTTAAAGACATACACTAAACATTTGCACATAATTTCAATCGAAGCAATTTTATAGCTCCATATGACAAAGCTAAAAAAAAAAAAAATACTGGCAACAAAATCTACACGTGATGAATAGTTCTCTACATAAAAACAACCTGACTGAGGTCCATTTTAGATGCCTGGGAAGCAGGATAGGGCTGAGCAGCACCACACCTAAGACGACTCACCTCAACTCTGTGCTTGTGTGTCTTTGATGCCTTCTTCAAAATTCGCTCCATTTGCTGCAAGAAAAGAGAGACGGCAAAATTAGCTTTAAAACAAAAGACCAATTCAGCCCCAATGTGATACTTTCTACACACTCATCAAGCTTATTACGAAGCAACCTGAAACAATAGATTGCCGAAATGTTTTATTAAAAATGATGACGCAGTTTTATAATCTCATCACTATGAGACAATTTTAAAGGTACAGTTGTGTGTGTGTGTGGGTAAACTAATGCATCAGTATTTGTTTCAGAACTTAAGTTATATTTGTGTATGTGCAGGTACTTCAAGTTAAATAAAACTGATCATGGTTTCTACCCTTAGTTCTGTAAAATATATCAATAGATTGCAAAACGACAAAGTTCCTAACTATTGCGCCAGTCAAAGGGTTTGTTTGGTTTTGGGAGGGCAAAAGGGTTTGTTTGACTAACGTTGACAATATCCAATAGCATACTGACACACTTTGCAGTAAATAAGTATTTTCTACTTAGCTTTTGCTTTCTTGTCAGATTTCAGATGAAAAATGTTAGTATCAGACAAAAATAACCTGAGAATTTTTTAAAAATTTTTTTTAAATCTTTTTTAATGCAGTTTATACATTATTATTTAGCTCAGATGCATTTGGGTTATGCGCATGGGAACGATTCAAAACAATCAAGCCAGTCCCCCATTAACTTACCCTCTTTTCTTGCATCTTGTCAAAAGCGATTTGTGCTGGTGTCCTTTTGTCGATGTACGCCTTCTTCGTTTTCACCTCCTCGTCGTCACTTTGGCTCGTCACAACCTGCTCCAGGCGATGCTTGCTCTCTTTACTCTTCTTCTTTCCTTCCAAAATAAACATAAAATAAAAAAAAATTTGAAAACTCTTTAGTTATCTGAACCACATAGCAGATAACTTATATGGTCTTTTGGCAAAAGAGGTGTTTTTCTTGCTTTTTTATTGTCTCTTAACTTCTTACAACAAAAAAATCTAAAAACTTTGTTGAGGAAACTAAAACACATGTGTTGTTAATGCAAAATAGTACACACGTTTCACGCAGCATGCTGCTTCAGCCAAAATTCACTCTATATTTAGCACAAACCCTACAGGCTGGGGCCAAATTTATTTATTTAGTTGATTCAGATTCTGTAAAATAGTTTCCCTTTTTTTAAAATAAAAAAAATATTTTATGTAATTTATTGATACATTTTAAGAGATCTATATTGAAAATATGTTCTTTCTTGTTCATGGCTTTTAGTAAACCAAACTGGACAAACATCTGCTTTTTAAAGTAGATAATAAAAGCAATGGTATTAGGCTTGATTTCTAGAAGTTATTGAGCAGGTGACCAGTTTCGTTTTTAAAATTGTGTAATCAAATCAAATGTTTCACACATTACATGCTGGTTTTAAATTATTCTGATAATTGTGTAGAATGTCCTCGTCCAGGTGTGGAGAGTTTACATGTTATAGATTTTTAAACAACAGCCGATCAAAAACAATCAAGGTAGTGAAAAACTAGGTGGAGTTGATGAATCGGAAGCTTCGTGTGATTTTTAAAACAATGCGAAACGTTCGAGGCCTAGCTTCTGCTAAAGCATTAAAATGTCATTCGGAAATTTTAAGCAAAAAATATTAAGAGTTTCACTAATCAAACTTGTGTTCGTTTTAAGGAAAACTCAAGTGTATTGTTTGTATTTCGAAACTTGTCTTGTGCTGCGTGGTCGAAACTACGACTTCTGCTACACGAGTGTCTGTTGGTGCTAAAGCTACAAATCCAACATTTTAAGCTTTTCATAAAAGCAATTCATAATATTGTCATAGAGAGACATATTAACACGATATGTTCTTGGTTTAAATGCCGTTTCATGCCTACAAAAACAATAATCACAAACGTCAACAAAAATACTCTGTGGTACTAGCTTACTAGCTAACTAGCTGACTGGCTTCAGAGGCTAAAGTGTTGACCCCAGCTGTTTTTGAGTCAGCGTCCAGCTGTTGAGTTGTGAAAATGCTTCATTAGCTCTAGAACACCTACTTCTTTCCTGCTGATAGCTCTCCGACTCCCTTTAGTTTTAGGGAGCTCTTCTGGATCTGATCGTACTCAGACATGTTCGAGAACTTGTCCTCCGGTCTTCTTCTCCTTTGTTATGAAGCCAGTCAGCTGAGCGCATCACTGCTGCCACCTAGTGACTCGAAAACGGGAACAGCACGCTTAAGAATCCGAGTAGTTTTTCCTGCAGGGTTTCATCCCATCCAGAGGGGGGCAGTCTACTGTCCCCACAGAGCCAAAGAAAGAAGGCAGTAAACGGAAGTTGAATACGGTTATGAATGTCAAATAGCAGCACGGTGTGCTATGTCTTTAGGTAACCCTGAATAAAAATGTTTGCCTACTGTTTGTTTCGGATAGCACCGTCCACTCAGTGTATAAAAAGCAGTGCTTATTCTGCGTTTCTGAGCAGAATAAGCACTGTAAACAGGATACAGACATGTGGATATGCTAAGAAAGTTGGTGAGTAAATGCAACATCTCTTCTATATGCTAGTTATTAACTATCCTGTTAAAAGTAAACACTCTACACCTAACGTAATGCAGTGATCTTGTGTTGCGTGCTATTAGACGGCAATATTACATAGTCAAATGTTTACTACTTTTTTTTCTCCTGCGATCTTAATTAAGTAACTACTTGTAATCAAATATCAGACTTAATCAGATCTTGTTCACCGTCTTTCAGTTTCCAAAGGAAAAGGTAAAGGCATGGTGAAAGAAGAACTGAAAGGTCCAGAGGTGTGTAAAGACCCAGTCAGACTTACATCATATGCAGTCGGAGTTAACATCTACAAACAAGGGGAGGACCCTAAAATAAAGCCCCCAGAGGAATATCCCGAGTGGTGAGTATACATGTCACTGTCTTCCGCAGTTTAGATATGATTTTGATCAGTGTTGTTACTACTAGGTAGTACTTAAAAATGTTTGGCATTTTGCATTATTGGTCTTTCTCCTCATAAAACTCTGTCCTGTTATCGGAGAGAGCCGTGTAGAATACTGACAAACATTGTTAAACAATGTAGGATATCTTTTAAAACCTCTCAAGCTAACTTCTCCGCAGATCCCACACATCCTTAACACAAAATGTTGTCACCTTCAAGTCAGCGCTACAGACTGCTGTGTAATGTCTATCTGCTGTATTGTTCACAGCAGATAGACATTCCTGGACATCGTTTGGTCACCTGTTGACTTCTTCCTCTTTCTCTTCTCACTTGTGCAGGTTGTTCCAGTTGAACTTGGGAAACGCCAAAAAGCTGCACGAGTTGGAACCTGACACCTGGCAGTACTGGAAGCGTCTGAGGAAGGAGAACATGTGGCGCAACAACAAACTGCTCAAAGGGAAGAAGATGTAAAACATGGACTCTACTGACCTGCAGCTTGTCTGTGTTTCAGGGACCTGCTTCACACTCTGGTGTGAATAAAAGTGATATGACTCGTGTTCACAACTCATTTCTGTAACGATAAGGACTAATTGTCACATGCCATTTACTCACCAGGTCACCTGAAATCATGCGACATGGAAATTGTAGTGAAAAGCTGAACAAATAAGTGGATTTCTTTTCAGGTTGCTGATGTTGAGGAAAGGCTCTACCCAAAGTGACAATGGAGTCCAGTTCAATTAAAGATGTTCAGTACAAAATGGTGAAAGGTTCTGTTGGATAACAAAACTTCAGATTTACTGCTATGATAAAATATGAGACGTGAAAAAGTATGTTTTCATTTCTGTACTTGTGCTTTGGTTTTCTTTTATAAATCATATTGACTGAACCATTCTTCCTGCGTCTCACTAATTTGGCACAGAACTTTGCAAATATCCCAGATTGTGGTAAATTAGCTAAATGTTGCTGTATGGTGTCTGTTAGTCCTCGTAGCAATACGAAAATAAACTCCAATTCAAATACATTCACACCCCTAGATTTATTTACCAACTTGCTTGTTTGCTCCGAGAAACGTCAGTGCATTTTGGGGACTAATCGATCAACACAAGGTGGTGCATGTGAAGAAAAAGAACAAACGCACACACGTCTTTAACTTTTTTACAAAATCTAAAATGTTTTAGATCATCTGCTGTATTTGTTTTGTTTTGTTTTTTTTACTCAGCAGGGGCTAGTGAAACTGGTCACAGCTGAGTGCATCCTGGACTGTGCATAATTACACAAAGCCCTGTAAAAACATAAATATGGGTCCCTATTACAAACGCTGTTCTGACGCCGCTTTTGCGAAGACCTTTTATTCTGAGACCACTCACTCGGTCGGCTTTTTGTCTGCGGTCTGACATCTGGCGCTATTCGTTTTGAATGCGTGGGGATGTTTTCGTCAAACATACACCGTAAAAAAAAATAAAATAAAAAAATAAATAAATAAACGCTTTTATTAAACAGGACAATTTTGAGTACTCTTTTTTTTTTCTTTTAAGTTGAACCATCAGAATGGCGTAACCATGGAAACGCCTCATGCAAATAACCCGTAATACGTGCCAGGGATGGCAGGAAGAGGAACCGAAATGAGAAGCAAACTATCTGGTGAAGCAAATGGGGTTAGATTAAGAGAACGACAGGGTGTTGAAAAAAATAATAAATTGCGGGGAATTATCAGTGTGACTCAAAGGCCACCTGCTCCTCGGTCACTCGCTCCGAGATTTACCTCCAAGCTCGGACTTTTCTGGTGAAGTTCAAACTCGGTTCTCGTTGCTTTCAGCGCGGCTCATGGCGGAAGCGGCGGCTCAGCTGTGAATCCGGACCGCAGCGTCTTTTGTTCGTTTTTAAGTGAACGCCTGTTGTCTCGTGAGTTTTTGTTTCCCCTGACTTCTGTGCTCTACGGGCGGGTTTTCGTGAACTCTTCACGCCGCTAGTTTTTCCGGCTCCGTGTATTTGCGGCTCTCTTATGCGCCGCCAGGTCCGGTGAACTCGACGCATGCAGTTTTAATCTGTGCCTGCGTCTGGATTTTTGTCGCGAAGGGTAAAACAAAAAAATAAAAAATAAAAAACAACGGGATTAGAAGATTGGAAAAACAAAATGAACATCAGCAGTCTCGGCGAAGAAGGCTTGAACAAGCTGTCAAGGTTGCTGGACAACTCCAGTTGTGGATGGAGGCAGCTGGCCAGCGCGGCGAGTGAGCACCCGCAATTCCGCTGCAGGTGAGAGACCCTGAAGGCACCTCTTGTGATCAATACATTTCACCCCCACAAAAAAAAAACAAAAAAAAAACCGTCTTTATTCCATCTTCTTCGGAAGCGTTGCGGCTCCCGGTCTGCTGACCCTGATCGTCTTTCTACTATGTTCTGCCTCCGCAGTGAAAAGGAGCTGACCACCTGCTCCATTCAGGTGCTGGACGCTGCAGGCAGCCCTGCCCGCGCGCTCCTGGCGTGGTTAGCGGATCGCGGCTGCACGGTTGACTTCCTCCAGCACTACCTGAGGAGGATGGACCACCAGCAAGCCCTGCAGTTCCTCACCACTGCAGGTAAAACGGGAAGAAGGCTTGAACAAGCCTTCAGTTTCAAACCCAAAGACTTTTGCCTTTGTTTTATTTTTAGAGCAAACATCCTTAAATATACACACTAATCATATTGAGTTATAATTTACTTCCAGAGTGAAACAACAGAAAGAGAAAATGTTTTAGATCCTGTGCTCCTTTATAGTTTGTGAAATTTGACGTTTAGATGTGCTTCATCATACCACTTACAAGTTACTACATGCTATGCGTGATGGTGTGTTTAACTATCTTATGCTGGAACATGTCTTAATAGAAACGGTGTGTTCCTTCATGTAATCCTCGCTGTTCATGTTGTGTGCTTTTGTTTAGTATTGGAGCAGATTAAGATCACAGTCCAGCCACAGTCTCAACAGGCTCCTCTGGGGAGCAAGGTGGTTCTGACATGCAGGGCCTCTGGACCTTCTGGACTCAGCTACCAGTGGTTCAAAGGCAAAGAGGAGGTCAGAGCAATGGCTTATAAATCCTCTTTAAAACTCCTTTTTTTCTTGTTTTCATCTAAGTCTACGCGGATTATTTTCTTGCTTTAGATTGTGCACGAGGCAGGAAGTTTGCCGGAGCTGGTCCTGTGCCCTTTGGGTCCAGCCCACCAGGGTCACTACATCTGCAGGATCAACCATGGAGAAAAATGCATCTTCTCCACGTGGGCTCATATTCGACTGCTTCACTCTGCAGGTTCCACCCCAGGTATGCCTTTCTTTTCTTTTACTTCCTGCTTTTCCCGTCTTTACTGCATGTGGTGACGGAAAACAACTGTCATGGCAGGCTGCAGCAGCATGTTTCCAGTAAGTGGACTGCGAGTCAGTCAGCAGCCCAGCTCCCAAGCAGCATCCGAAGGGGATGTTTTGGTCCTGAAGTGCAGAGCAGAGGCTAACCCCCCTCCCCAGTATGAGTGGTATCACAACGAAATGCCCATGCCTCAACAAAAAGCGTGCTCCCTCAGGGTAAGTTCATTTAGAAAACCTACAGTGAGATGAAGTTTAATTATTGTGCATGAATGCCTTTTATTGCTAGTCAAATCTTCTCAGCTGGACAACAAAGAGCAGGTTTTTAGAACTATAGTGCCTCGCAAAAGTATTAATACTCGTTGAGCTGTTATGTTACAAATGAATGTTGAAAGTTGGGACACTTTGTTATTGGAAGTTTTACTTGTAGAGGCCGAGTTTTCCATGCTTTGACACGTTTTCTTTGTGAGATATGATTTAAATGACTGAAGAACAGTTATTTTCAGTCTATGAAGAAAAATGTTTTTATTGATTGAATTAAGATCAATTATACCAATACAAACCCAGGTTAACTTTTTTGTAATAATTAACGATCCTGGATATGTTTCATAACTGGACCGAATTGGAATTATGTTGTAATAATATAAAAAAAAAAAGGTTTAACTGCTTTAAAATTCTTGTTTTTAAAATAAGGAACGTTTAGTCACTGTAAATTACAAATTGGTTTGTATTAATTAAGAAACAAAAGCTACCCTAAAAGCACTGAGAATAACCATTATCTGAAGGAGATAATTTTCAATGTTCAGCAAATGTTTTTCAATTTAAAAAAAGTCAAGGAATATTTTAAAGCATAATTCTGCTTTTGTGTATAAATTCACAGCTTTAGTGGTGTTCTGACCATAGAGCAACAATGTAGGGCAAAATTCTCATGCTGAGTCTGAGCTTTACGTTTGCTACCGATCTTGTTTTAGGCAGCAAACTGACTACATTTTGAACTAGTGGCAATATTGGTGCGTAAAAAGTTTAGCTTAGTTGTTAGAAACTTTGTTTCTGTTATTTGAAATTCGTTTGGAAAAACCTAAATATTTTCCAAGTTTTGTAACTCTAATACTAACTTTTGGGAAAGATGTGATAGTTGGTAATGGATTTTTCTCAAATTTTCTCGAGGCTTTCAAATGGTTTCTTTTTACCTGTTTAGTTATGTTATTTGTCCAAAGTGGTTTTGGTTTTGGACTGATTGTCTGGGGCAATAGCAAAAACTTTCCAGACTAAAGTCATGCAATGGTTTTGTTTCTGTATGAGCTTGGTTCTGCAAGTTGTTACTGTTTCCTAGATCCCAGGTGTGACCACAGAGCACAGAGGGGAGTACAGATGCAAGGTGTTCAATTTGTATCATGAGGCCTGGAGCGACACGGCAACAGTGACAATTGGTGAGGCAATAGACACCGTTTTCTCCCATCTATCACTTATATTAAAAAATCTCCAATGATTATTATGCTTGAGTGATTTCAACAACATACTGTTGTCGTCAAGTAGTGCAATGAATATCTGACACTACACATGTTCAGTTTCACACTGAATTTCAACCATTTTGTAACAGCTAACTCTTCCTGTTTTGCCACACAGGCCCGAGTTCAGTCACAGACGCCTCATGGGTAGAAGTTGATCGGGGGTTAGGTACGTTGTACTTTCTGCTAGAATATTCACGGGGAAATATAGGAACTACATCAGTACTATACTTCCTCTACCCTTCATTGTACCGTTATTCCTGTTTCTCATGTTCTGTTTGTCAAAGCTGTAACACAGACATTGGTATGCATCTTTCCTTTTTTTTTTTTTTTTTTTTTATGTCGCCAGAGTCTCAGGAAGTCCTGAGACTTCCTGAGACTCCTGATCTGACGACCAGATCAGGAGTAAATCCAGTGCAGCAGATGGCCTGTCCTCCCCCAGCAGCCAAGAATTTCTATGGTTAGTTTTGCGCAAACTACACGGAGTATCTCCACATTAAAAGTCGTGGGTTTCATGGTTCAACAATCCTATTCTGCTCAGCTACAGACAAAGTTGCTCTCCTGATTGGCAACATGCACTACCACTACCACCAGCAGCTGAGTGCTCCCATTTCTGACGTCCACGAGTTGACCAACCTGCTCAGGCAGATGGACTTTAAAGTGGTCTCCCTGCTGGACCTCAACTGCCAGGAGATGAAGAGCGCCGTTAGTGAGTTCCTGCTGCTGCTCGACAAGGGCGTTTACGGTCAGTCCACTTATTTCTCTTCATGCTTTGAAAGTCTGATGAGTGACTCAATCCTACCCTAACCCATAAATAAGCTAAAGGCTAAAATCACTGTGACATCCACACCTACAATAATTTTGATATTGCTCTTTACTTCTGCAGGGCTGCTGTATTTTGCCGGTCATGGCTATGAGAACTATGGCAACAGTTTCATGGTTCCTATTGATGCTCCGGCTTCCTACACGTCGAAACACTGCTTGTGTGTGCAGAACATACTGACCAGGATGCAAGAGAAAAAGACTGGACTCAATGTCTTCCTGTTGGACATGTGTCGTAAAAGGTATGCCTTAGGTTAGTCATTAAAGAGTGTGTGTCTGACACGCAGCTTACTTTTGAAATCCCATCTTTTCCTAGAAACCCAAACGATGGATTGATCGTACAACCGGGAACACTAAAAGTCACAGCCAACATAGTGTTTGGTTATGCCACGTAAGTTGCTGGTTTTGATCTCTTGTTGTGATCCAAAATTGTTGTCTGTTTTTTAGCGCGTTTTTCTTATCACTTGTGTGTAATTTACCATGTGTAGATGTGTTGATGCTGAAGCGTATGAGGTAAAGAGAGAAGATGTGTCAAATGGCATCTTTATCAGCTTTCTCAAACGGCACGTGTGTGAGGATGAGAAGGTCACCGTGATGCTGGACAAAGTTGCTGAAGGTAGAGGTCTCTCAGTCAGCGTTGCTTGCACTTTGCACATCTTCTGCTACAAAATAGTAATAATAGTGTAATATGTAGTGTTATTGCAAACGCATCATACTTAGACCAAGACAGTTCCTCATGGCATTACATTGATCTGATATTGATTTGTATCCTGCAGGTATTGATCCTTAAGAGGTTCAACCACAGCTAAAGACATGTTTTATGACTATAAAGCAGTAATAACAAACTTTATTTTGTTATTGGTGTGTCTTTTGGTCAATGCATACCAATGTAGGCAAATTAAGTTATTATCCTTTGTCAGCTAGTTGAAAAAGTCAAGAAGCTTTTCAAATGAATGCATTAGGTCTTCCTGTTGCATGTTGGTGACATGCAAATCCTCTAATTCATTTTTGATCTTTGTGATAATAATGTTCCTCTAATGTGTCCATAGTCAGTGCATCATGTTATCACAATGGGTGGACTTCTGTGTGCTAGTTAGTGCTGAGTCATAGGAGGCAGAAATCAGACAGAATTATGGTGCAGTGGGCATTTGGAAGATGTCGCCTTTAGTAATGCATCGAGAACTAAGCAAGCGTTAACCCTGTTCGATAAAAAACGTGAGGCTAGATGTTGTTTTAAAATTCACTGTAGATTTCTGGGTTTTCCTTAGAGTTCCAACCTACTATAGTTTAGTCTTCATGGACCTCATAGAGACATAATGTAACTTAATTTCCAAAAGATTTTAGCCAAAATGGTGCTGCATTCAAAAAGCCGTCCATAAAAATCTGAAAGGAGAACCTTAAAGTCGGGTCGAACAGATAATGCATCTAAATTTCCCCTTTGCTCTTGAGCTTGATGTTTAGAACCACAAGCCCAGGTACCCGGGACTTGGCTCAGAGCCAGGCTGGGCGTGAGGTGAGCAATTTACATAAGGCTGTTTCTGCCAGTTCTTTCCTCTCCAAACACTCCTTAGAGTTGAGACAAGTATTTAAAAACTTGTGCAAAAGTTTTGTGTTAAACATTCAACAAACCTCATTGTTAAAGCGAGACCTTCAATCAGTTAATGATAATTTGTTCTTGGTTATTTACTCTATTAAGCATTAAGAGTTTTAAATTGAAGTATCATTCTGAGAAAAAATAATTATAAAACATATTACAATTGTTTCTCAACCTAATAGTACATTTTATTATTTAGACTAACATGCACATACTTAGTTAAGATTCTTATCAATTATAAATACACTCTTTTTGTGAGGCTCTTTCCAGTTTGTAATAATAATACAAATAATGATGATATATTCAATATGTTAATCATTTATTGTGAATTCAAAACTTTTAGCAAGGCTTGTAGGATCTTTGTCTCACTCAGGTTAATCTGGATTTAAATTCTAGTCTACCTGTCTCCTGCTATTGGTGATGAGATTTAGATTTTCGTTTTATTCAAAGTTGCTGTTTCTTTCCAGACATGGGTCGCTGTGCGATTACAAGAGGAAGGCAGGCCCTGGAGCTGCGCAGCAACCTGTCTGAGCGGCGTTCCCTCACCGACCGCATACTGCCAATGGACAGTTCTGCCTCTGACTCGGCTCGGAATCTGCAGTGGGCCATCGCTCATGGTGAAAAATTGAGAAACTCATCTGATTAAATGCTACTAAAGTTACTCATTCTACTTTTAGATCACCTAATTTAAGGATGCTTTTGTTTTGCCAGTTCTGCCTGAGAGTCGCTCCCTCAGTTTTGACTGCGGAGTGAAGGTCCAGCTTGGGTTTGCGGCAGAATTCTCCAACATCATGGTCATCTACACTCGGATACTTGAGAAACCTGCAGAAATAGATTCCTGCAGCGCTCAGCTTACAGACTTCCCACAGGTGTGCGACTCCTGCGGCGACTTATTTTGAACCAGGATTTTTTAATGCACTTTAAAATGAAGCTAATTTAACACCAAGCTAAATCTTATGTGCATCGAGTTTCAGTGATATGATAAAAAGCATCAAAAGCAGTGGGCATTTGGAAGATGTCGCCTTTAGTAATGTAATGTCCTCCATTTCTATTTTAATGGAAGTTTACTGTTTTTCTTCCCAATTTGATGCTTAAATCCGTTTCTTTATTTTTATGAGCATCTTTTTTGTCTCTCTTGTACGGTAGTCACCGTAAAGTGAATCATTTTATGAACTTTCTTGATGCGCTTAAACAGCAGTTCTTGTTACTTTGTGTTGGATCCCCCCCCAGGTTTTTTTTTTTAAGCCTCAATTTTGTAAAGTTAATAACCAGAGTAGCATAGAGTAAGCTCCAATAGCTTACTGTATCTTAATTAACTGTTACTAAACACAGTAACACAGACATACTGCTCACTCAAAGTAATTCATAGCAAAGAAGATGTTAGCACTCTTTTCAGTCCAAAGCCATTTTGTTTTTGCTTCTATCAAATAAAATTTTATCTCGGGCCACAAACCCCTAAATGACCTTTATAAAGGAATTCACTCATCATGGTAAACAAATAATCATAAAGTTTTTATTCTTGAATTAAAGAAACAGTTTTATTTCTGCTGTTGGTTTTTACGACCAAGATAAGAATTTTGATAGAACAAACAAAATTATACACATTGGTTCCGTCGGATTTAAGGTGGGATTTTATTTAACATTTCTTGCTTATATGTTAAGCGTCCCAGAAAAACAACTTTAAACTGTTTTTATATGACAGAAGAATGTCTCTGTGAATAATGTGTATAGACAGAGTTTTGTAACATTATTCTTCTTAAACTCAGTAAAACCAAAACCAAAAATCATTTGGTTACTATTAGATCTTTAAAGACTCGATGAGCATCTTTAAGATGTGCTAAAACTGGGCTAGGAGTTTCACAATGTTTTTCATTTTCCTTTCACAGGAAGTGGACATTGACCTGAAGAAGAGTAACCAGGAGTCTCTGTTTGAAGCCGGCTGTTTGCTGCTGATTAAGGAGGAACTCCCCTCAACGGAGGAGCACAGTCTCTACACACGCATCCGCACTCTGCAGAGACTCAAGGTCAGACACCTGTTTGTGTTTATATATCTTGCTGAAAACATTAAAATGTCTACTTTGAAAATAATCTGCAGCAGTTTTTTTCAGCCTTGAATTTAGTTCTACATTACTTTCAAGGACCCGGATGTTCTCGTAATCTTTAAATATTGACTTAATCAAGTCGTTATCCAGGCTTTCCTTGGGCAATGGCTATGTTTGATTCATTTAAACAAAGAAAAACCTGATCTTTTCGACATATGGGTTGTGGTAAAGGGCCTTAAGATCTAATTTAAATTTGGATCTTTGGTAAATTATTTGTTAAAACCTCAACCAGGGACTGGAGATGCAAATTAGCAAACTATTGTACACTCCTTGTGCAGAACAATTAGTTGGACTCTATGTCCTTTAAGTTTATTTGTATTGTCTCTGTTAAATAAAATACTTTAAAAATGTATTGTGCTTAAAAATCGCAATATTCTTGCGATTTTTAAGCACAATAATAATCATAAATGTATTAAATATTGGATGACTCAAGACTTTTGCACAACATTGTGACATTTTAAAATTTACATTCATTGTGTAAAGTGAAAAATCAATGATTTAATATAGGCACACAATAGATACATAGAAGATGTAATGTTGCCGCAAAATTAGAAGTGCCTTTTCCAGAGTGATTATTTTCAGAAAGACAGACAAACCGTTAAAAGATTTTTGTTTGCATAATTTCACAAAGTTATTAAATTTCTTTTGCCTCTTACCTAAAGAAGACATTTTTGCTTTTTCATTGAACTCACAGACGGACCTCGCCTTCACCGTCTGCCTCCACTACACGTATTCCAACATGGATGAAGAGGTAGTGGAGCGGCTGCCAGTCACAGTGGGCAAACCTTTGGTCTCCAAACTGAATCTCCACGAATCTCGAACGTCTAGCAGCTGCTCTGCCACGCTGGGCTCCAGCCTCGACTCCTTCAGCTGGCCGGAGAGCTCCTCCTTCGCCTCCATCGATTCTCCCTCAAACACGTGGCCACACTATGGAGACACTGGCAGCGCAGTTTCTCTATCTGACTCTCTGACTTTTTCCAGGGGTGCCAACCTACCAGAGGAGAGTGACAGTCCCGGAGACTTGGATTCACATCAACCTCTGACTTCCAGCAAAAGCTTGCCCCAGAGCCAACTCAATGAAATTAACTACAAATTTAGTGACATGTACAACCTCCATTCTTTATAAGCATCTTACTTTAGGGGATTATTTCCATGTTTTTCTATGCAAATTAACATTTCAAACTATTTAAGACTGAGGGTTTTTTTTTTTACATCTAAATATAAAAAATACAAAATGTATGAAACAGACTGTGAATAAAAGATAAATATCTTTGTGAATGGTGTTAATCTACACATATATATTTTTGTAATTTAGTTAATGTATTTAGCTGATATTTTGTGCTAACAGAAATGTACTTCCCCTCTTTTGTTATAAGTCTGTTCTTATTTGTATGACACTGCACATGTCAATAACTGATTTAAAGATCAAATTTAACAATTAAAATGTAGCATGACTTCATCTGCTTTGTTTCGTTTTTATCATTTTACAAGCTTCTTATGCATTTTGATTGGACGTGGCGTGTGATGTTTTTGCATACCCTTTTTGATCCAATGACAAAACCAGGATCATAACGCACCCCTGGCTTAAGGAGACCATGGGTCCGCAACGGAACCTGCAGGGGTTTTTTTTTGACCTTCTCTTAATGACTGGTTAAAAATTATAAAGAAAAAAATATTAAAACAAATAGAAAACAAATGTATTTTAATTAAGTAATTGCATGATTTTTAAACAATACAAAAAGTGCCACAAATATATATTTTAGACCTGTTTATCTTAGGCTGAGAACTATATTTCTTTACAAAAATTTTCCACAAATGTCAACAGGAGAAAAAAAAATATTTGTCCACTTTTTGCAAAAGTGTATTTTTTAAATGAAATGGGAGTCATTTGCATCTCTCGATGAGTTTCATTTATAGTAGAAGAAGAATGTCTCGACGTCATTGCGCATGCGCATTGACGTCATCTCGGCTTCAGTCGTTCGCCATTTTGCTGTGGGTTTTTGCAAGTCCGCAGCTCCCGTTTGTGAGGCGGCGCTAAACCCAAAACAAAACACACACACATTTCTTTCAAGGACTGTTTAAAGGGTTTGCAAATATTTTCGGGCAGAACTATGGCAAACCCGTCTGGTGACGTGGATATGCCGGAGGGCGCAGAGGTCCGCAAGCTGTCTGAGCTGCGAGTCATCGACCTAAAGGCCGAGCTCAAGAAACGAAACCTCGACACAACTGGCGTGAAGAGCGTGCTGTCGGAGCGCCTCAAAAGGGTACGCTCCTGTCCCGTTCAGCGAAACCAGCGCCGTGTTACGAAGGCAGCGTTATACAAAACGCGCTCGTATTTCTGTTAAGTTTTTCAAGCGCATTTTTCGAAACTCAAGTCTTAACGGAAAGCTATCACCGCTAGCTTGCCGGGCTAACTGAGCTCGACAGTCTGCAAATGTGTTCTCACCATTAATCTGTTTTCACTTTCTCATTCACAAACAGGCAATTGAGGAAGAAGGCGGGGATCCAGATCAGATTGCCATCGTTCCGGACTCGAACCCTAAAAAGTCCATACCCAAACGAACCGCCAAAGGTAAGACAGCTGCTAGAAGCGCAGCTAGCCAACGTCTACCTCATTCAAATGGTTGCATCAATCAGGCCTGCAGCTGCTGATTCACTGAGGGAATATTAGCAGTCAACCACCCTACACACTTGGTATTTTGTCTGATAGATATGAAGAGTGCTAAAAATTGTTCCAAAATCTCTGATTGTTACCTTGTTCTAAAATACAATGTAGTCTTAGAATTTGCAGATAGTGTTCTGTTTTATTTTGTTTTGTTGTACTGTACCACCTTCTCATGTCTGCATGAAAAAACACATTTCTTCCCCAGATTCCCGGCAAGACGAAGAAGCAGAAGAAGTTCCTTTGGAGGAGGATTCACGTGATGGACAAGTAAGTTTATTTTTGAAAAGTAATTGTTTTTTTGTTTTTTTTTACCGGAGTGAAAATGCTGCTCCAATTGCAGAAATGGTGTGATTGATTTTTATATATGTCCTTTTCAGGAAGACTTTCTGGACCACGAGAACAGGCAGGACGACCACGAGAACAGGCAGGACGACCACGAGAACATGCAGGACGACCACGAGAACATGCAGGACGACCACGAGAACATGCAGGACGACCACGAGAACATGCAGGACATGGACATCCTTGACATGAACGTTCTGGACGAGACCGAGAATGAAAGCGGGATGCCAGCCGGGGACCCTATGGACGATGAAGGAAATTATGACAGAGACGACGACGCGTTGCTGGAGGACGAAAACGACTTCGCCGAGCTCGGGTCAGGGCAAGAGTCTCAAGGTCCAGAGGTAACATGATACGATTATCAGCTTAATTTACAAAGGCTTTTAATCGGAATTGCTCAGATTTTGCTTCTCATTTATCAGTTTGGCCGGGGCGACATGTTTAAAGGGGATGAAGATCTAATAAATTAAGTTAGTAGCATGAGATCTGCCACTGTAGAACTGCAACTGTGTGGATAATTGTGCAGGAAAGAGAACTGAATGTTTGTTTTCACGCTGTTCTTTATTCAATTTCTTTTTCGATGGAAATCAAAATGTCTTGAAAGCAAGAAGAGTTTTACTGTTAATTATATTCACACGGCTTCCTCTGGTTTTCATTGACCACATCAGAAGTAATAAAACTTTGTCCAGTGTAGATGGTAAAGAACGCAAGGAAACATTTTCTTTGTGTGTGTACTGAAAAACATTTCCAGAGTATCACACCAACCTCTGGAAAAATGTAATGCGTTTAATATAGGAAAGGATTGAAAATGTCGAAGAACCTGGTTTAAAGTCCATCTGACAGTTCCGAAAAGATGTTCAAGTGATCGCCGCCTCATCAGTCTGTTTTGTTTTCTTTCAGAATCCAGATGACGGCGCTGAAGAAGGACTGACAGGTACTGTAGCAGAAGGTCTACCAAGGGATCTTTTCAGTGTCAAGTTTGGATTTGCAAACAGTTTAGTTACAACCAGAAGGAGAGACTGGAAGCCCAAAGGAAATTGCTGATTTTGTGCCGGAGGTTTGTTGACCCATTGAAATAAAAATCAACCCTGCTTGAAAAGGACAGATCATTTGGTTTGATTTGTTCAAACAGTTGTGCTTAACAATCTTATGCACTTGGTCAGCAATTGCATTTTCCTTATGGTCAGGGCCGACTGAGCCATTGCAGCTGCTTGTAGTGTTTATAGGTTTGCCACATGAAGACTAAGATGAAGAAGACCCCATAAGATTTGTGTGATTCATAAATGATCTGGACGAAACGCCTCAAGTTGAGCTGACGTTCTGTCGGGAAAAAAACGTGGATCCCTGGATGCGCCTTGCTGGAAGAAGATGGATCTGCAGCGAGCTTTGGCTGCTGCTGCACAGCTGGTTTTGTGGCTCTTATCTGCGCTGAAAGCGATCTGTGTGTTTTGGATCAGGTGACTAGTGCTAGGTGGTTCTCCTGGAGAGGCGAACCAAGGTGCTTGCCGCACCTTCGTTGATTGGTTGTTCTGCAGCCTTTGGGGTCTCTTCCAGTCTCTTCCAGTTAGGGTCTTCTTCTTTCGTTTTAATACTTCATTTTAAGAGCACAGCCAGGTGGCCATGAGTTTCGTAATCCAGGCCTTGCCAGTTCCTCGTTAAGCATTGATGTGTTTCAGAAGTGATTAAACTCTGTGCCATTCTATTCCTGTTAAATCCGTAGAAAATAACAAAGTAGCCGGGTCTTGTTTATCAGAGCCTCTAAAAGAAGACCAGGACCAGAGCCCCGAAGAAGAGCAAGCTGCCGGAGGGGAAGACGGCGTGTCCAACGCTGGTGCCAAGTCCAGCAGCGCTGCATCTGGAGATGGGGAAGACGCCAAAGAGGCCGGGGATGTGAATACTGTCCCAGAAGAGACACTTGACTCTGAAAACAAAAGCTCACAGGCCGTTAGTGTAAGCGAACAGGGCGGCTCGGGTGAATCTGTTGATTCAGAAAAGGGGTCTAAGAAGGGTGAGGAGGACGAGAAGACTGTGGATAAGGCTGCCGCGGATTCAACCTCAGCACTGAAAGAGTCCTCTTCAGTAGAGGGCGATGATCAGAACAAGAGGTTTGTTGCTTTCTGTCTACTAGAAACCAAAATGGCTATCTCTGTTGCATTGGCCCTTTTGTGATTTCAAAAATTTGGATGCTCTTTGGAGGTAAAAAAAAACAAAATTCCTGCGGAGTTGAGATGATTTTGTCATTCCCTGCACTCACCTGTCCCGCTTTACTATTTTATGAGTAATGAATGTGAGAGTGGATTGCCATTTATTCACCGTTAAATCACTTTACTGAAACATGAACGCTTAATAACAAAAGTGTAAATATGTCAGGAGTTCCGGTATGCTCTGTTGTTTTTGTTTGTTCACATTTTTTTTCCTTTCTTTCCAGTTCTGAAGAAAAAGACGCCAAGACGGAGACAAAGGATGAAAAAGGTAAAGGATTTTTTTTCCCCCTCTCTCTGTCATCCAAGTCTTTAGTGTATAGAAGCTCACTTATCTTTTATCCGTTGTTGCAGCGAGCAGTAGCAGAAATCTGTGGGTCAGTGGTCTGTCTTCCACCAGCAGAGCGACTGATCTGAAGGCCCTGTTCAGCAAACATGGCAAGGTGAGTGTAGCAATGCAAAGACATGCTAAATTATTCCGGGGCCAAAAATTAGGGAAAAATATTGATAAAAAGTCAATCTCAATGGATGAATTCACTTCCTTTCCTTTGAGCAATGTGTTACACATTGAATGAAGATTCTGCATATTTTTAGACTTCATTTATAATTGGTAATTCGGTTAAAAGGGAAGTGTCGTTGAGAAGTTATCCATACAATAATCAATCATTAGATTTAATTATCAAGCACTAATTAATTTGACAAATCTAAAGATGAGCAATGCAGATTAATTTGTGAACCTCCACGAGTTGAAAATGTAAACTGAAATGAATGTTTCAATTCTTTTTATCTAAACTGTTCCAAACCTAAAGGACTTAGTTCTTATTCCTCCCTTTCTCCCTTTTAAATTAAAAAGAGAGAAAGGTGAAAAATAGATTAATCCTTGAAACCAACTTTAAACCATCAGCTTTCAGCAACAGAACCGACACAATTGAACAGGAAAAAATGTCGTACTTAACCAGATTTTAGCACTCACAGAGTCAGCTCTTGTCTTTCCTGTTATGGTCACCACCAACTTTTAGTATTTTATTTTTGTGCTCCAACAGGGGTTTGGTCTGCGTAAGGCAGGGTGCTCACGAGGCTACAAGGTTAATTATCTCTCCTGATACAGGATATAGGATGTCTATTGGGGGCCTCGCTTGGGATCAAGTGACTAAAAATAGAAAATCTTTCCTTAATAGGTTTATTTGTTTAGGCTACTAAAGCTTCAGTGTGTGTGAAGAAAAACTAAAGCGAAATCTTGCAATGGATTCTGAAATGACTCTTCAGTCTGCCTGAGGCAGTCAGGTGAGTGTTGTTCTGCTTGAGGCTCAGAACGTAACTCTTTGGAAAAAAATGTGCTTCTGGGAGAGGAGTCATCCCTGCAGACTGTTCGACCAATCAGAACTAGACCGGGGTGTAAAGTGAGAGCTGTCATACTAAACAATGAAAGATGAAAGTATTTCCCTATTTCTCAGAGTCTCAGACTTCTTTGTTCTGAAATGTTTAGTTCAATCACTTCAGCCAATGATACCCGTCTCATGAAAGATGGGTATAATTTTTAAACGTGTTCCCATTCTGTCTAACGGGTACAAATTTAATGTTTTACACATTAAACAGATGTTGGAAATTATGAATTATTTTATAGCTCTCTGGATTTCTGAATCAATATTACTGTGTAAACATGAAAGTCCATCAACAACCATTGAAACAAAACATTTTAAGGATAACAACCAGTAAAGTTTATGCTACGCTTGAATTTTGTGTTTTCTTCATTAGTTGAAATGTAACTGAACTAAAACGTGTAATTATTTGTTGTTGGCCTTATTAACTTCCCTGCAGGTTGTTGGCGTAAAGGTGGTGACCAACGCAAAGAGCCCGGGCGCTCGGTGCTTTGGCTTTGTCACCATGTCTAGCTCAGAGGAGGCCACCATCTGCATCAGTCACCTTCACAGGACCGAGCTGCATGGCAAGATGATCTTTGTGGAGCGGGTAAGAAAACGAATGTCACGTTTATCATTCACGGAAATGGTAGCGGAGACAGCTGCACATTTCAGTACGGGTTTGAATTTGTACAACAGAAACAAATTTGACACTCTTAACTCTCTGTTAGATGTTGTATTGTGCATGCTCATTATCCCCAAGGGAGTTTCCCTCTTCTCATATGTTGCTGAGAACTACATGAATATTCACTATTGGACTCTGTGTTTTAATCAGAGTATTTCTGCTTTTAGGTCAAATCAGTAGAAAGTATTTTCAAGCAAACAAAAAGACTTCTTTAAGAACTTATATTTTCCCATTTTAGGCTAAAAATGAGCCTGCCGGAAAAAAGCCGGCTGACAAGACTGCCAGCGAAAGGAGACCCTCGACTGACTCCAAGTAAGAATACAAAATTCATTTGGTGTGCTAACTTCGTCTTGGATGTTTGTTTAAAGCATGCTTTACCAATCATTTATCTTGTAAAAAAAATTAAGAATGAGTTACAGAAAGCTGAAGTCAAGCATGAGGTTGATGCTGACAATGATTTTATTCATTTGTCTAGGTCTGAGAAGGATGATAAAACGGAAGGAGAAGGCAAAGATGATAAAGGTGATTTTGTTTTTTTTTAAACTTCGATACAAATGAATCAAATTTATATAAAGTTGCTTAGCAACTAAAGTTTTGTGTTTTTATTTACAGATCAAAATGAGAGGACTGTAGTAATGGACAAGTCTAAGGGAGAACCTGTTGTCAGTGTCAAGACTAAAAGCAAAAGCAGGGAGAGGGTAAGAAAACGATCCCTCAGCTGCTTCACTTTGAAAGATATTTAAACTGCATCTTTTTCTCCTCTGCCATTTTGAAAACATCTATTATTATTATATTTTTTTTTTTTAGAGCTCCAAGAGTCGGAGTCGTGCCTCTTCCAGCAAAGAGAGAAGAGACATCCTGACGTTTGCCCAGATCAAGGCGCAGAGAAAGAGGGAGAAACAGAGGCAGCGAGAGAGAGAGATGAGGGAGGCTGAACGGTTCAGATTCAAGTAAGGATACGTTAAAAAAAAAAAAAATCAAATCAAATAAGAGCTTTATTTAGCTTGAACATCTTTGATACAAGGTTAAATTTATTTCCATTTCATCTCCAGTGATCGCAATCGTGACAACCCGTCAGAGCGTGAGCGAATCCGGATGTTCAGAGAAAGAGAGGAAAGGATGATGAATAACCGGCGCTGGCTGGAGGTCCGATAAGAGTAGCAGTTTTGCAAAATGTCCTTACATCTTAGTCGTGCTTCACCTCATGATGAAATCCTAAAAACCCGTTTGTTGATGGGGGATGTTTGTGCCGTCAGGTGGAGAAGCAGCGGCTGGAGGCAGACCGGATGGAGCGCCAGTTCCTGGAGCGGGAAAGAATGCGGATCGAGTACGAGCGGCGGCGCGAGCAGGAGAGGATAATGAGGGAGCGCGAGGAGCTGAGGAGGCAGCAGGAGCAGCTGCGCTTTGAGCAGGACAGGCGGCCTGTGAAGAGGCCGTATGACGTGGACAGGTAGGCGGCACAGTGACCATCCAGAGCTGGATTTGTGTTTATATGCTGAGATGCATCTCACAGCAGTTGCTGCTTTTTTCCAGAAAAGACGACTGGCCTGACAAGCGCATGGCTATGGATGACCGTTTCGGCCGCTCAGACTTCGGTCGCCAAGATCGCTATCAGGACTTCGACCACAGAGACCGGGGCCGTTTCCAAGACGACGGACAGGTGAGATGACTCAGATTCTCATTTGAAGTTTGACTCTTTTGAAAACAGGAGGAAACGAGGCTCAGAGTCTGATCACTGATCTGACTCTGAGCTCACAGCAGTGCTGTGAACACTTAACTAGAAAACAAACAGCTTTTTTTTTTTTTAAACCGTTTGGTTTGAAGAAACACAAAGGGAGCATCAAGGCAATAACTTGTGTGTCTTGTACAGCACTTTTCAGAGAGACACGGCAGAGATTCGTGGGGCGGAGGCTACGACAAACGCATAAACCCAAGGTGAGCAGCACTCAGAGCTGGCCCCAGCTTCTGGTTAAGCTCTGATCTGATGCTCACCGTGTCAATTCTGTCTTTCTTTCAGGGATGGTGGCCGCGACTGGGACTCGGGCCGGAAGATGGATGGAGACAGACCGTGGCAAGGTAGCAGCTGGTGAACTTGTATATCTTGCATTCCCTGAAACTGAACATGATGTAAAATAAGTGGCAGCATTTTCAATAATTTGTAAACTTAAAACGACAACAACAAAAAAGAAACAACCCGTTTCATCCATGTTGATTCAGTTGCAGCTCTTCGTTGTTGCAGTTAAGCTACAACTGGTCGTTCTAGCACATGAAGACACACATTGTGGCTTTGACTGTATATTTAGTCATTGTCCTGCTGGAAATGAAAAAAAACTTGAATCTCTTGCAGCCTCTCTTAGATTCTCCTTATGTATTTAGCTCAATCCATTGGTCTCTGACCAGCGCCTAGGTTTGTGCAAAGGAAAAGCAAATCCCACTGCATGATTTTGTCAATTAAATATTAATGCTATTTTTTTTTTTTTCTGCATCCAGCAGGCTTTTGACTTTTCTGCAGTTTAATTTGTCAGTATATAAGTGGCTATGTAGTTAATATGTTTGTAACTGTAGCTAAATTAACTATGTATGTTACACAGGCTTTTTAATCTATTTACCTACAGCAGTGCTTCTCAATTATTTTCCGTTACGCCCCCCCTAGCAAGAAGAAAACTATTCGCGCCCCCCACTCCCCACCGTGACTATCCATCTCTGCATAACATTTTTTCCTTATTAACATTAAAGAAAAAAAGAAAGACATATGGTCAAACTTACAAAGAATAACTTTATTAAATGTGTTTTAAGTCTGCAACAGAAAAGATTTTAAGTGCATCAATGCCTGAAATTAAAAATAAATAAATCCTTGTTTAAACTGTAAACATGTTTGACCAACTAATTGCACCATTGCAAAATTAAATCAATAAATAATATAATATAAACACTTGAACCTACAAAACAAAAATGAATTAAACAATTTGTGCTGATTTTTTCTGTCTTTTCTTGATCAAAATGAGGAGGAAGTCAGCGGCTTATCGGCGTGATTGGGATGTAACGTATTTAAGTGACGCGCTAATTTATTTGGCTTCATGCTGTCCGCTGCGAGCATTTTTAGACACAGCAAACACACCGGTCTTTCCTCTTCTCCAACTGTAGTCACAGTGAAGCCAAGCGCTAAATACGCTTCGTCGTATTTCCTCTTCTTAGCTTTCGGTTGACTTTCTGTTGTCTCATTATCTTTGTCTCTCTCCGCTTTTCTTTTCATCCCTGTTAAAAACTTTTTCATGTTGGGGGTTGTTGAATAACGGAGGCCATAGACAGAACGCAGTCGGAGCTTTTTGTTGACTTAACACTGCTAACCAAGGCAAACCTGTTGTCTTGTAAGTCGTAAAATGTTGCACTGTCGCAAACGTGACAGAAGTAACAATGAGAGCGCCACTGCCGCCTACTGTGCGCAATTACACTTTATACTAGTACGGCCAAAAAAAAGCCTGTTCCCCAGGATCACACGCGCCCCCCAAAGGGGGTGCGCCCCACTATTTGAGAAGCACTGACCTACAGGCAGTCTAGTAATGTAACAAAAGTATGTTAGTTTCTGTTGTTGCTAAGTGAAAAATGGTTCCACTGGTTATGGTAGTTTTACCATGTTGGACCAACACGTCTGATGGATGTTTACTCTCCTGAATTCAGGTAGAGATGGTGGCATTCCAGGCCAGAGCCATATGCCACGTGGAGGAATGGCAGGGTGAGCAGATCATGAGCTTTTACTCCATATATTAAACTTTGTCTGCAGCCCAGAGGCTTTAAAGCTGCCAGCACATAGTCATGTGTGTGTGTCTCGTGTGTTGCAGTCGTGGAGGCTACATGAACACAGGAACATCTCAGTCTCTATCGGGAGCTCTGAACAGACAGAACCAGATGATGCAGGGCGGCGGCATCCAGGGAGGAGCTTTCGGTCGACGCTACTGAGTCCCATGATGTTGTACAGTTTTTGAATGGTCACAACATTGTTTTTGTATTTTTATTTTTTATTTTTTTGCCATAAACCTTAATGATTTTTTTCTGGTAGGTTTGCCTTGTTTTAATTGTTAGTGATCTTCTTCTCTGTACTTGCCAGTTGTACAAATTGACCATTTTCATTGTGCATCCACCCCGACTGTAATAAATTCAGATGTTTATAACACCTGGGTTCCTGGACCTAACCTCAGCCCCTGTGTCCTCCCTGTTTTTGTGTGTTCAAAGTTTTTTTATTTTTATTCAATAGAAGTTTCTCTTTATGAAAGAGGAGCTTTTTATTTTGCATCTAGAAAATGCAGGTTTTTATGAGGAGTTTTAAGTGTCACAATTCATTATACTGTATTTGTTAGCTTTTTCCACCGTTTGCAAGTGGAATTTATGCTGAATTATGAGTCAAAATGTTCAATCAAGATTGTCTTGACTTTGTAATGCTTGGGTATTACTGTTTCTCATTGACGATTGTTTTAATATTGAATCGGCTCAGAAAAGCTGATGTCTTAATGTTAAAATTACAGGGTGAGAAAATAAAAACATTTTCATCATTTTAGTAGTGCTTGTCTTGAAAATGAAGCTCTCCCAGGTTTGTTGAGACAACAGTGATGTTTCTCATCTGCTCGGTGGCTCAGATGGTGGAGCTTGGTTGTAGGCTGTAGTCCTCGATGTCCTGGGTTCGATTCTCGTCCCCAGACATTTCCAGCGACTGGCCTGACACCATCCATTCTTCTATGGATGGTGTGATTTTTGTCTCCAACTCTCGGCCTGCTCTCTGCTTACATGTTGCTCTTGGTGCTCATGCAAGAAAATGTTTTTTAATTTTAATTTTTTAGTTTTTTTATTTGAATATTTAAAAAATATATATATTTCCAGGGGTTTTTTTTTCTTACATATTTAAACAAGTAGGACTCGGGCTTAGGTTTTATTTTATTGAAGCAAAGATGAATTTGCTAGATTCAGTATCTGGCCTTTTGAGTTACTGAAGCGCATCAGACTGAAGCGCATGTGTTATTACTATAATGGCTGTTGTTTTTATTACAGCTCTGCCACGGCAACACATTATTTATATCCCAAGTAGAAATACATTTTGTACCAGAAGCCGGGATTGATCCGGGTCAATGCTGAACTGTAGAGCTATTGTGGTCATTAGAGTTGTTTTAAATTTGACTTGAGCAGATTGACCAATCAGAATGTTTGTATGAAACACAACAGTGACAAACTAAATTATTTCATGGTTCAGTGCAGCACAGAAAATATTAATTTGACACTAAAATAATCCTTCATGATTTTAGAGAATCTTTATGTCATAATGTAACTATGACTGAATTGTAATGTTTGTCGCTGAGCTTTAATCAGTCAATATGACCGGATTCATCCAATAATACAATTCAATATATAATTTAAATCCTCATCAAGGGCCTTCAGATGACGTTTGTTGAATTGGGGCTATCGAAATAAACTTACTTAAGTGAACTGAAATGATTCAATACTTATCTGTCGAATCAAAACAATTAAATCAGGCAAGGATTCATTTATGTATTCACCGAATAAGTAAAGCAAATGTTTTTCTTTTTATTTTATATTTATTTTCCATAAAATTTCCTGTTTGACTTCCTAAGTCCGCCACTAGAGAGCAGTGTATGACCATAAATACATGTGCAACCAAGCATATATTTGTAGGAATCACCTGATGTAAATATATTGGATGAGCTAAACTGTAGATTTATGCTGTTTATGCCTAAACCAGCATTAACTCGTGGCATCCGACTCTAAAACGCCAGTCTGGCTGCAACTGCTCTGCAGAAAAGAAGGAGGTTCGAGTCTGGGGGCTCACTGGTCATGTTCTGAAGACGACAAAGTGTTAGTTTTTAGAAGCAGGGCTTTGACTGACCACTCCTCGACTACAAATAATCCACCAGATGTGGGAGGGTCAACATGACAAGCACCGCTGGGAGAAGAAAAAACACCGGCTCGATCCTCAGAATGGCTGCAGATTCCTCCGAGGTGCAAGACGGAAAACTTGCGTCCGTCCATCGAGCCAAGATGAGGTCAGAGCAAAGAAGAGGCCCCACTGATCATCGGTGTCGGCCCCTCGCTGTGAAACTTCATTTTCTCAGATTCCTGCTGTCTCGAACATGATTGTGTTTATTTTTCTCTGATGTGTCTTCTGATTTGAGGGGAAGAGCTCATTTTCTGCAGCTGCAAAAATACAGCTTGTCTGGTTTCTAATGAATGAATTAATTAAGAATAATCAGCTGTGGTGACTCATGTGTCATAGTTTATTTTTGTTTTGTGTTGTCATTGGTCTGGTTAAATTGTTCTGGGCTATCAATGCACACATGGATTTAATAACAACGTTTGTGTTTCATTAAACCCAAACTGGTACGGGATAGTTAATCATTGATTCCCGTCAAGAGACAAACCAGAAACATAAAGCCTGATTTGGTCATGACTTCCTGCTACTCACTTCTAATTACACCTCTTCAACTCTGTTAATCTGTAACAACAGTGGGAAGCTGATATGAGTTATCCAAGAAGCTAAATATTTATTGCAACATGTTTGTTTTTGTTCACTATTAGAAAAAGTTCATATTTGATGCTGGCATGCCCAATCTGAAATCTTCAGCAGGTTTCCAGAGCTGCATGCGAGGATTGATATCACCATGTCAATCAAATTTTCTGAAACTATTTGGGTGGATCTCGGCCGTTTCCCCAGTGCACGTGTGAACTGTGCGGCAGAATCTGCTGAAATGTGATCTGACGCCCCAAATGTTACTCCAGCGTGATCCACCACAGGAGGATCCACCCGGCGCTTCTTCACCAGCAGAACCAAAACAAAGCTGAGACAACATCCTTCCAACACAGGCGGAGATCAGAGGAGCAGCGGCGCTGCAAAGACTTTGGTCCTCCGGCTCCTAACTGTACACGAAGAAGGTGAAAACACGCTTGCCTAAAATGCAGGGCTGTCTTTGACTCACCCAGTCAGAGATGCACTTTTGGTCATGACAGCATCAGCTGCATGTGGTCTCCGTGGGATCGAGTAAAATCTGAGCTCACTTCTTCACTCTACGCCACATGGAAATGATTTCGAAACAAATTTACATTTATTTATTTATTTTTTTAAAATTTTTTTTAAGTTTTCTTCATTTGCAGCGGTGACGCGTATTTTCCCCATTAAAGAATAAATAAAGTTGAGCTGTGAGTTTTTATTTGACACTCACTGATCTGGATTTTGATTTCAAATCTAAAATCTTAAATAAACCTACCGATAAGCAGATTCTGATTTCAGTTTTGCTTGGTTTGTGTCGTTAGTGAGGAAGGCTTCATTAACTTTTAAAAACAAAGGCAAAAAGCCAAAGGGTTGATGTTTGTGAAATGTGTTTAGCATCTCATATTAAACTATTATGGTAAGCGTCACAAAGAGTTTTGATTGTTATCCTAACCCTAAGATTTCCAAATCAAGCCTGTTCCATGAGATCCAGAGGTGAAAATGAACAGCCTGCAGGCCTACGCAGAAATTTGTTTCTTTTCTCACAAATGTAATGTTTTCTGGGAGTTTATAAGTTAAATATCTCAGTGAAGCTGAAATTAGAAACATCATACTGAAAAATGTTGTCGGATTTATGAGTTTGAGAACTTTAGATTGTTTGAATCCTTAAAATGAGAAATTCGTCAGAGTTGTTAGATGGGCACTAGCACACTGCAATTTTTTTTTTTTTTTACAAGCAAATAGTTTCTTTTTGGTGGCAAAGTGCTTCTTGTGGGAGCCCTGTGGCAGACTGCTGCAGTGGCACAAGAAGGAATGTGAGCCAAACCTCCTGCTGTGAGAATAAGACAGCGAACTTCAGACTAACTGGCTCATTCGATTCTTTTGAGATTGAAACCTTCTGTTTCCACAGCTGAGGAAGATCATTTCTGGAAGAGCTGCTGGCATGCCCGAAATCAGAAAAGCACTGCAAAGGATTTATAAGTTAACAAATCACTTTAAAATCACTCATCTTCAATAAATCAGATTTTCTCGAGACAATTGCTCACAGACTTTGCAGTCGTCTCTTCCGATCTGCGGGCGTGAACAGAGATCCGGATCTGCCAGCTGATCACTGCCCGATGGTGAGTTGGCTCTGATGATGGAGGAGGACGCCGGTCGGACCTGGCAGGCCTGATCGCCGGCTTCAACTGGAACAGTTCACAGTTGAATGCGAAGCAGCCGCAATGACCATCTCTAGAAAATGCCCTGGGGAAGAGTTCCCCGGTCATCCCTGCCGAACAAAATAAACACAAAATTTTGTTTTGACTTTCCTAACTAATTGTAGGAATTTTTTTTTTTCCCCCATCCTCCTCCTAACTGGTACCTTTATTTTCAGGAGATCTCAAGCTAGAGTACGGCTGTAAAACTTCACTCTCCTTAAAGGAACTGGCTCACCCGTTTTCATGCTGAACTAAAGACTCTCCACTGTTGAGAATTGTCGAAACAAACTGCAACTGGTTGCAGTAAAATAAAGAAAATAAGAAGATTATTTATAATCTCTTGACATGTTATGACTGACTCTGGCTAAAAGATGCAGTTGCACGCCTTTTATTTATTTATTTATTTTTGTATCTAAGATGTTGTTTTCTATTTGAATTGTTCAAAGTATTTGTCAAAATACATGAGTAAAGCAGGGGTTTTTTTTGCCCCATTTTGTTACTGGCTTGTCTGGTTTTGATTCTCAAAGCTGCATCCTTTTAAACCTTTGCAGCGTATTTGGTTAATTTCGAGAGGTGACTGTGTAAATTGTTGTTGATCCAAAATGTAAAAATTGTTTTGCATCATTTGCCTTGTTAAATGAAATGCATCCCAATAATTTAAACACAACAAAAACTGAGAACTGTCTCACCAGTAAGAGCAGGATTTGCACCCATTCTTTGGATCACGCTTGATGGATTTCGTCAAGTTTAATAAGATAATTAAACTGGGACCCTGGGACACAAAATCAGTCCCACGGTCACACATGGATTACCCTGAACTTTAAGAACATGTCACTCTTGACTGAATAAAAATGAGGCGCTCCTGGAAAAAGTTTTTAACTCAGATAAGATGAGTTTCCACATGGCTGATCAGGCCTGTCAGGGGTCCCTGTGTGTAATCTCAGCCCACCGCCGCCTCCCAGACGCTGGCATCCTCTGGAGCAAATGAAACCAAAGTGTTTACGAAATCTCCTCTTGTCCTCCAGTTGTGACATCAGAAAGCAGCTTGAGAAACTCCGCATTCTCCGGGCTGCATGCATGCATGCACATCTGCGAGCATTGATGAAATATGGGCAGTGGTCAGGCCGCACATCCAGATGTTCTGCCCACACAAGTGCTAAACTGCTTGTACAATCGATATGTGTGCAAGAGTGTGTTAAAGGTATTTGTGAACTGGTCACAGTGGGTAAAGGACAGAGGGAACTCTATGTGTCCTGAGAGACATATTGCCAACAGATGTTTGAACAACACACGCCGTGTAAAACTGACATTTTTTTCTTCGTCTCTTGTCTGACATTAAATCAGCCTGACTCTTCTCTGTTGTGGGTAAGTCAAGATTACTAAAGGAGTTTTATTTTGCTTGAAGCCTGATGGGATTGAAATGACTCTACTCATTTCACTTGGTTCATATTCAGAAGTCTACATGATGTCACTGCGCCTTTAGGTCAAATGTGCCAAATTATAAGCCTGCAGCTCATCTCTGGGCCGCTCTGTCAAATCAAATCTGTTTTTATCACTTCAAATTACTGCAATTTTGAATATTATTTCAGTTTTAGAAGTACTCATTGAATGGAGAGGAAGCAATAATATTTCAGCAGTTCGGTAAAAGGCGGTTTCATTGAACATTTTTGCCATATCACTGGGACGCTTCGAGGACATTCGCAATGTTTTTGTGGCCCGAAACGAAAATGAGTTTGACACCACGGCTTTAGGTGAATCAGAAAACCCAGATCATGATGATGAGGATGACGATATCCCGGCTTTGTTGTGACGATTCACAACATTTTGGTGATCTGGAGGTAGACCGGTGGATGTGTTTCAAGGCCAAACCTCAAACACATTGCTTCTTTTTGAGACATCATGAGAAAATAAGAAGAAATCACAAAAAAAAAAAGCTCCTGAAAACTAAAGGAACCAAAGCTTTCTCTGCTTTTCCGCTATATAAATAGTTTTGCTAATTTGCTCTACTTTGTTTTAAATCCCAATAAAATACATGAAAGTTGTAGCTATATCATAACATGCTTCAAGGATAGCTGTGTGTGTGTGTGTTTTTTCTTTGCTTGGTTTGGACGTTTAATAAGCAGTTTTTCTGTGTGTTTGTGTCTGAGCTGCTTTCCCGTGTCCTGTGAGTCATTTTTCCACCTGAAAAGCTGGTTTGTTTACTGCAAAGTGTTGACAAGTGAGATCCCAAAAAAAAAAAAAAAAAAAGAAAAGAAAATTGACTCTGGAGCACTCAATCAACCCGTGCACTCCAACACAGTAAACTTCGTGCAACAAATAGCTCGGCTGTTAAACTGCCAGCACAAGTGTCTCCTAAACCGTCTTCACACGAGCCAGGAATAAAAGACTGAAACACGGGTATGTTGTCTCGTAGCCTTTGCTCAATTTATTTTGCAGTCTCATTGAGTCTTTAGTGAGGGTCTCGTAAACTCCTGCTGTGCAGACGCTCTTTCTTTCTCTCTCTCTCTGAATGAGCCATCTGAAAGAAGGACCATGTTTGCTGCTAATTGGAGCAAACACTGGAAATGCGACCTCAACACCTCCTCTCTTGAAGGTCTTTTTCGTTTTCTGTTGTGTCCTGGAAGATATGCAGAGAGAAATGAAGGTGGAGACGCACAGATAAAGAAGAACGCGGTGTCAAAGAGTCCCAGCAGGAGAATTAAAAACAGAGGATGGCCTTGCACAGTGTTTTACGTCAAGCAACGCAAGTTAAATATCAAATATTTTATGTGTGAATTCACCCCGCTGCAATACGGACATGTGCTGACAGATAGAGAGTAAATAAAGGCGAAAGTTAATCTTTTGCTTTGCTTTGCCATTCAGAAGAAAGCTGGATGGATGGAGTAGCATTTAAAACGCAGAGACACACTCCATGTGTCCAAACACACAAGAAGAAGGAAAAAAAAAAGAAAAGAAAGTCAACCCGCATCGTTGTGAGAAACCCTCATTTAGTTTCTCCCAGCATCCTCTCTTCAAAATAGATGTTTGCTCCAAGCTGCTGTGTTGGCAGCAGGTTCGTCAACACCGGTTCTTGAGGTTTACGTCTCGCATTACAAACGTGTAGCTTAACTTAACGATGTTGTCGCAAAGACTTCAGCCGCACCTGCAGCTTCACCTCCAGAGCTCGAGTGTCTCCTGGGAGCCTTTTAACATCCTGTAAACACATGGAAACCCTGCAGGCACAAGAGAGGCAACAAAGAGACACATGCAAAATATTTATTGGTAATTTAAATATTTGCAGCAAGATCTGAAACTCTCGCCGCACATAGCATTTTATACCGATGGATGAGCGGCTCAGATCCGGTAAGCAGCTTCAGACGGTCGGATTGAGGATAAATGTGAAACAAATGTGCTCCCTTTGGGTTTGCGAGCGTCTCGTGATAAAAGCAGCGACAGGAAACGGAGGCAATCTTGTGTTTTTTCCCGTGAAGATCCCTTTGATTTCCTTCAAGGAAGAGCAAAACCGAGCGATTTGGGAGCTTTAAAAGCGAAGCTGTCTTCGCTGGCCTCTGAGGCCCTCGCTATCTCTGACCCACCCGCTCTCCTCGTGTTTATCTGACACGATTTCTTCTGAGCCACAACAACCTCCCAGCAGCTGAGAAAGGTCTGGGTAAAGCAGCTAAAAAAAAAAAAAACCCCACACACATCTACGAAGTTCTACATGACTTAAGAGGCTGGGTGTGTATCGCAGGATTTCTGCCGAGCCGGTTATCACTGCTGGCCTTTCCCGCGGTCATGTAGAGACCAAACCTGGAATCACAAACTAAGGAATGGGCGTTTCTCTTCTGTCTAATCGCTGGGTTGGACCCTCTGCTCGGCCCATAAGCATTACCTTCTCCACAGACGCAGACAGACATGCTGCAGTCATTTACAGTAGATGCAGAGAACAGCTAAACGTTGTGACCCCTGACTCCTCCAAAGCAGCTCTGAGCTCTGAGGTCACATGACTCCGGGTGACTCACATCAACCTGTGTGAGCTGCTCATTCGACCTCTGATGTGTGTCAATAGAAAACAAGCCCACAGTGACCCCATGACCTGACTGGTCAGAGATGTTTTGCCAACAGAACTGACTCACCTGCTACTAGGCAGGAAATCTTAGGTGGACCTTGCTACCTAAGATTAACCTAAACACAAATAGCAATTTAGCCAATTAGATTGCAGGATTTAGACATCTCGACGAGGAGAAACTTGCTGAAACTCAAATTGGGCAAAACCGCCCTGTTGATGTCAGAGGTCGGAGCAGAATGGATGCCGTCTCTGAATGAAGGACACGTCGAACCGCGCAGCCGATGGGCTGCAGCAGCTGTAGAGCCGCTGCTGGCAGACAACCAGAAACTGATGCTGCTGCAATTCACAAAGATTCACAAAGATTCACAAAGATTCACAAAGATTCACCAGGAATAATGCCTGGAGCGGATAACCTCATTTTCAGCTGCATCTTTTGGATGGTGGAGTCCGTGTTTGGGATAAAACAACAGGGAAGGATGAATCTATCCTGATTTGTAAAACAGTTCAGGCGGCTGTGGTAGAGTCATCATGTGGGGGAAATGTTCTTGAGTTACTTAAGTTCCTTTGTACCAAGTTTAGTTTGTCACCTCAAGTAAGTTCCCAATCAAGGTTCTGTGAGTCGCAGATCCATTCTACGCCAGGATTTGTCACACGTCTGTGTTTCTGCACAACACATTTTACACGTTTCACTTTATTGCCCCAGCTAAGAAACGTGGCATCTTTCTGTGCAATATCATGAAAGTGCTTCATCTCCTTTATATTCTCCGTCAGTCTCTGCTTTTTGCTTTCAGGGAGATGCAATGACATAACAGTCCATTTTAAACTCAAAATCTCGTAGCCCACACTCACGTTTCGCTCTGAAGCTGCCTCTGTGAACTGACGGGGCAAAATGCTTGAAGCTCAAGGCATGGAGTGCGTGTCTGACTCCACATCTTGTTTTTATTTCCCGTGACCCGACATGAGGAGAGAATGTCCTTCTCAAGAGGCATGAGGGATTCTTCTGGAAAACCTTTTCAGTCTTGGTCAGCCAATGAGAAAGTGGAACCGTGTACCACACCCACTCATGCATGTGAGAGATCCTGAATGTATGGACGGATTATCAGACAGTGGGCCCCAGTCTGAAAGCACACCACCAACAATGCCCCATCCTCTTTACAAAGGGAAAGACAAACAGTTTTTTTTTTTAAATCTTGTTTTTTTTGTTGTTGCTCTCGGCTTTGTCTTCTCTGTAATTTCTGCTTTTGGTAAAAGTCATAAATCGTGTGTTTCAGGTGACACAGTCCTCCCAACATGACGAACCTTTGCCTCTTGTCAATGTACACAGGAAACATCTGTCTTCCTTCTCCAGTGGGTAACAATGCAACCACCAGCGGCGTTTGCCATACAACATGATGCTCACACTAACAGAGCAGCTGCTTGGGGCCCCCACACTTATAGTGAGGCCCCACAAGGCAGTGGAGCTTTGCCAGTTGGAACATGAATGTTTTCCTCAGAATGAGAAGACTGCTTCTGATTATAGTGTCCACACTCGAGATTTACACGGCTGTCAAACTCCAGTCCTCAAGGGCCACTGTCCTGCAGTGTTTACATTTACATTTACATTTACAAAACACTGGAGTCAAATGGCTTAATCACCTCCTTCTTGTGTAGATAAGATCTCCAGAGCTTTGCTAATGACCTAATTATTCTCGTCAGGTGTGGTGCAGCAGAGGCACATCTAAACGTTGCAGGACGGGTTCATGTCGCATGTCTCCTCATCATGGCTCACGGCTTAAAGCTGATCTGACCGAGCGGACTCCCAAAACTCCCGACTCATGAAGGATACACGAAAGAGCCGAAGGAAGTGGAGCAGCTTTCTGCCAAAAATGTCCATCGCTTGTTCTGCTTGGGTTTGGGGACCTTAGAGCTACTGCAGAGCAATGAGTTTTACAATTCAGATGAACAGTAACAGCACACGTCATGAGGGAAATATGTGTTGCTGATGTGGCTGGTGGGTGACGGGTTGGGTCCAGGGCTGGTGGTGTGCTTTGGGTCAGAAGAAACAAATTACTGCGGATGTTCAGAGTTTGGATTTTTCAACCAAACAGAAAACTGGAATAGTTCTGAACAAATAGAGAAAAAAACTTGTCCTATGCCATAATCGCTCAATTATAAATTAAATTATTGACACTTTTCCACATTTTGACATGTTGCAAAAAATAAATAAATAAACAAATAAAAAATCACAACATTTTATTTGGGTTTTTGTGTGATATACAAAGTAGTGTGCAGTATGGAGATGATCATACTGTGTGTGTTTTTTTAAAAACCAAATAAAAACCTATGCTGCAATTATAGCTGCAGGTCTCTTGGGTGCATCTCTTCCATCGTTGTCACATTTGTCAGCATTAGATATTTATATTCATATTTATAAAATGAAAGAATTGAGCACAAATACATCCACTGTCTGAACCTGCCACGTATCTCTGCACGGTTTCAGCTGGGCTTCACCCTGGACAGGTCACAAGTCCATCACAGGGCAGGCAAATATACACTGAACAAACAACCAAACCACGCACATTCACACTCATACCAAGGACCAACTCAAGAGGTCATTTAACCTAACAGTCATGTTTTTGGACTGCAGGAGGAAACTGGAGTACCTGGGGAAAACCAGCCTGCTGCAGAAAATGTCTTGGCCAGGATTCCATCCTGTTTTGCTGCAGTCAGTGCAGCAGCGCTAACAACCCCCTAAAAATAAAACGTCTCCGACAAACACAAGGAATGAGGTTTTCTTTCTCTAACTTGTTTAAACGGCGCTTTTTAAATTAGTTGGAAACCTTTGACTATCCCAGTGCATAAAAAAAACCCCACCTATTACCACATCATTTTGGCAGCAGATCAAAGGAAAGTGTGTGTGATCACTAAAAGCAGACACGCGGACAGTTGGGAGCTGACATTAATGGCGCTCTGTAAATGAAACCTTCTGCTTGGCTGCCAGGGGCCCCGCTTTTCTCACAGCAGGATGACCAACCTCCTTACTTTTTAGAGCCGGGACAGCGTTTAGTCTCCGCCCCCCAAAAACCCTCCAGCCAATCAGACTCGAGTATTCAAATAAGCCACCCATTAAGATGACCTGCAGCAGCAACTGTTGCAGACCATAAGCAACTTCGCCCTTAAACCGCAAACAGCAAACCACTTTGTCATCGGTGCTTCGGGTTTAAGTGGATCCACAACCAAAAAAAAAAAAAACAACCAAAAAAAAAAACATCATAACAATAATAACTTTGAAAATCAAAAAGAATAACTCAGTAACAACATGGGAAAAGAGATTATATGCTTTGTGGCTATTTGGATGACTTTGGGAAACATCCACGCAACTTTTTCTTCGGATGTTGAACCCGCCGCCAACTCCACCGCTTTTGGTAAGACCCACGTTTGTTCATGCTGCTTGAAAACGAGGAAACAGGTGAAGGGGGTAAATATGCGCAGAGCAGGTTTACCGCCGCGAGCGGCTCCGCTTTTTGACCGGTAATAACCCGCCTTTGAAAAGAGCGCAGGTCTGCGTGCAGCGTGCGTAAAGAAAAGCGCCAGACAGGAGCTTTTTTTTTTTTTTTTGGTTTGAGGATAGATAAGAAGAGGGAGGAAACGTCGGTTGAAGTTGATTTAGAAAATAATTTCTTCACGCCATAAGGTTTATTCGTCTTTGAATTATAAAGCACAGCTGTTTTGCTCACTTTACTCACACGCATTCAGTAATTTGGTTTGATTTAAAATGTAGAAATGCTGTCGTGTGTCAAGAAATGAAATTTTCCCGGCAAAGTTTCAGAAAAGGGACAAAAGGGGGCGACACTGTCACGCGTCATCCAGTCGCTTTTGCGCAAAACAAACAAACAAAAAAAAAGTTCACAATTAACTTAACGCACATTTACTTTATTAACAATCAGCGTTTGAAACGCTTCTCTGTGAACAAATCCTAATTGTCCGACCCGACAGAACAGATTAACCCCACTGATCCGCTGCGCTCTGTTTCCTTTTGCAACAGCGAACGGCACAGTCACCGACGCGCCTGTGCCAACCACCACTGAATGGATGACGGATTTCACCGACATCGTGTCCAAGTTCTCCCTGCGCACCGCCGAGCTGCCGGATGATGACATGTGCTACCTGGTGGCCGGCAGACCAGAGACCATCACCGAGTGCGCATTCAACCCAGAAACCCAGACTTTCATTGTGATACATGGCTGGACGGTGAGTGACACTGGAACTACATTTGTATGCAAAGCTTCTGCGCAGAAAAAAAAAAAAATATAATATATATATATATATATATATATATATAGAAAAAAAAAAAAATATATATATATATATATATATATATAAATCCTTTAGCATATGATGGCAAAAAACACAAGCTGCGGAGGGGGGAAAGCACACAGTCCATGCATGCATCTTCTGCTGTAATTGGATTTAAAGCCAGTCATGCTGCACAATTTGAACCTGATGAGACCTTGGCCAGTGTCCAACAAAACACAGAGGCAGTGCTGGATAAATCACGCCATATGGCAGCTGACCTCAGACACTGACCTGACCATGTGTGCATTGTCACCCACATGTTTGCTGCAGCACAAGCTAAACTACTATGGAAGTAAAAAAACAACAAAAAAACTGGTTACTGTATAGAAAACACTTTATTGTTACATACACGTGAATGAAAACGTGATCTCGCTCAGTGTTAATAAGAAATATTGATAGTAAACGCAAGAGAAGTTGAGTCTTCTCCAGCTGTATGAGATTCAGAAAACACAGCTCTGCTTACAAGAAAGACAAATTTGAAATATTTCGAAAATAGTTAAAATCTCAGGAAAACACGGGCAGTTTATGATGTGGAAAATGAAGAAGTCCCACACTGCTATGATCAGCGCGTCTGTTCACCAGCTGACTTCAGGCTGGCTATCAGAGCAGATAGCCTGACTAATTAACCAGCTCACTTCATGTGCGGGGCATTTAAAATGCGGACCGGCAAACCAAAAGGGATAAAATACTGTCCAATAACCTCTTAGAAAGTAGTGCGCAGTCAATATTTATGATGCAGAATACAAAAGTTGTCATGGCAATACTCAAACTATTACATGCTCTATAATCTTAGCAGCAGTTTGAGTGATTTTGCTTCCCTTTTAAAAGCACCTACCACGTTGATGTTCAGGAGTATTACTCATATTTAGAATTGTGAAGATTCTCATACCAGTCGATTCCTTGTTACTTGGTTACATTGACACAATCTTGTGTTTCACAGTTCTTTGAAACATAAGGCATCAACAGCACAAACCATGACGATCAGCATTTATCTGCAAACCTTTGCAAAATGCCCTGAGGAGACATTTATTTATTTATTTTTATTTTTGTTCATATGCGGGTCACAAGTTTCACCTGCTGCTTTTATGTTTTTGCCCTGCAGGTAACAGGGATGTTTGAGAGCTGGGTGCCCAAGCTGGTGTCCGCCCTGTACGAGCGCGTGCCAACTGCAAACGTGATCGTGGTGGACTGGCTGACCCGCGCCAACCAGCACTACCCCACCTCCGCAGCCTACACCAAGCTGGTCGGCCGAGATGTGGCCAAGTTCGTGACATGGCTGCAGGTGAGCTGTTGGATCACCTTCTCTGCATGCTGTAAATGCATGTTGAGTTCAGATCAGCGACTAAAATCTGCTCCTTAAGGCTCTCTCTTTCCAGCGAGGCCATGTGGGTGTGCTTGTCTACGCTAAGAGATTTTAAATGGCTATAAACACGTTTTATAGTCATGTCTGCGGCCATGGTTGCAAGGCTTAGAGTTAGCGAGGGCACGGCTTTTGCAACGGCCTACAGCTTTCCCTTTACTTACGCAACTTCAAATGATTAAACGCAGTCTAGAATTTGGCACAGCATGAAATTGCACCAAATTCTTTATCTGGATCATTTCCCACGTTCTTCCTGGGGCAGAATGCTTCAGAGCCTTGCCAAGTACAGCATGCATTTCTGCAGGGTTTCCCTTTCGATTGTGTTAAGGCGCTCCTTGCACACGTCTCACCCGTTTTGTTGCTTTGCAGAATGAGCTGCAGATGCCCTGGGAGAGGATTCATCTTTTGGGATACAGTCTGGGAGCACATGTGGCCGGCATTGCTGGAGATCTCACTGACCATAAGATCAGCAGGATCACAGGTGACTTCAATGACTACCAGGATCCCTGTGCAGTTTGAAAAAGTCAGCAGTTTGATTTAAGGGTTTTGCAGTTTTGATTTAGTATCAATCCATCAGCTAATGACATAACTTCACATAAAATATTAGATTTATGCTATTTATATGCTAAAAATGGTTAAAGGAGGCTGAGAACTTTGAAAAATTGACAGGCAAATAATAAAATTTTGACATGTTAGGAACGTTGGATCATAATCTACATTTATAAAAGGCCTCAATAAAGTTGTGAAAATGTTGTAACTCAAAATCTTTTTAACAGGCTGTTTGGTTATTTTAGTATTAAATTGAGTTCTTAAGGTTGTTGATGCATACCTTCATGTATATATCTCTGAATCGGTCACCTTCTACATTCCAGGCCTCCATTGTGTGTGTGCATGCAGCCGATTTGTGTCAGATTTAGAGCTCCAATTTGCTTCTATGAAGTTGATCCAGCTTTAAAATCCCTCTGACCTCCTTCAAATAATGGTGTATTTACTAGATCTGAGAGCAGTGGGCCATTAAGCACCATCAGACTTGTTTTTTTTTTCTGCACAAATCAGAAGGAGCTCAGACTGAGTACAGACTTTCAGGCCTTTAATGCTTTGAAGCATATATAATCCAAATGGTAGCATTTTACCTCCAATCACGTTTATCTCCGCAGCTAATCGATTGTTTCGTTCTCGTGCCCAGGTCTGGATCCCGCCGGCCCCACCTTCGAGCACGCAGACGAGCAGAGCACTCTGTCCCGAGGCGATGCCCAGTTTGTGGACGTCCTGCACACCAACACCAGAGGCTCTCCAGACCGCAGCATTGGCATCCAGAGACCAGTGGGCCACATTGACATTTACCCCAATGGAGGAACCTTCCAGCCGGGTTGTGACATCCAGAATACCTTGCTGGGGATTGCATCGGAAGGGATCAAGGGCCTCCAAAGTATGTAACTCAAAACCTTCCAGGCTTCTGGCGATGATGAGATATGCATTTAATTACCTTTTTTTTTTTTAAAGTATACCACTCTTAGAAATACTATATTGTTAAGAAATTTCAGTCAGAAGTCAGTCAGGTACTTGCTAAAACAAATGGTTGCAGGTTAAAGTGTTTTTGCCTCCATTCATAACATTCCAAGCTAAAAACACAAAGTGAGCAAAACGTCAAGTGTATTTCCTCGATATTTTGTTGCTTCATGCTTTTAGAAACCAGAGCTTAGCCTTGGATGCCTCCTGCATCCTCTTTTCTGACTGTCTATGAATGAAAAAAGGAGAACAAACCCAAGGAAGTAATTTTCTGCCTTCACCAGCATTTATCTGCAAAAAAAACAACAACCAAAGAGCCTTCTTGCCTTCTTGTTTGCAGACATGGATCAGCTTGTCAAATGCTCCCATGAGCGCTCCATCCACTTGTTCATTGACTCGCTGCTGAACACCCAGCAGCAGAGCATGGCCTACCGCTGCAACTCCAAGGACGCCTTCAACAAGGGAATGTGCCTGAGCTGCAGGAAGAACCGATGCAACAAGCTCGGCTACAACGTCAACAAGGTCCGGACGGCCCGCAGCGCCAGGATGTTCCTCAAGACCCGGGATATGATGCCTTACAAAGGTAAATCTCAACAGAAACGGTGTGACGCTGAAGTAAACTCGACTTTTTCACGGAGAGGAAAATTTGCTCTTGAATGTTGACAGCAAGTAAAGAAAGGAAATTTATTTGACATCTAAGAAAAGTAGGAAAGTCTTCCTGGATTTACATGCTTTAGTCTGCATTACTGGGAGTTAAACTGTGCACATGCCTTCATTAAAAATTAATCCTCAGAATATTAGCTGCAGCGGCTCGATACGTTGAGTAAATGCGTCTCTCGGACCCGACAATGATTGTGGAAACTTAATACAGCTTCACAAGGACAGCAAACTCCCTGCATTTATGAGGTCATGGGTATTTTAGGTGCTAAAGTATGTTGAAGTAAAGTGATACCTATGCATGTCTTTGGCAGCGGAAAAGTTTAGTTTTTTTAGAAATCACAAATCAGCAAATGTGTTAACATTTACTCGATAAGAAGCAAGCTGTTTCAAGAGCTTTTACGGCTCTGCACATGCATGCGAGAAGACAAACAAGAATATGCTGATCTGCCTTTGAAGCTCTAATCAAAGGTGAAATAAAGCCTAAATAGAAATATATAATTTCTCTTCTTTCCATCTGGCAGTTTTCCATTACCAAGTGAAGGCGCACTTCTTCAGCAAGGAGAAGCAGAGCTTCAGTGAGCAGCCGATCAAGATTTCGCTGTATGGAACCCACGGGGAGAAGGAGGACATCCCGCTTGTCCTGTACGTACACGAAGCTGAGCGTGCAGCAACCTAGCAGCACCGTTGCTCATCAGCATGTGTTGGTGGAAATGAGGAAACCGATTTCAGGTTTCAGGTTTTGTCCCACTTCTGATTTTAGATCATTTTTAAAGAACTATTTGCAGCTTTTTTTTTTTTTTTTTTTTACCAAGAAAACTAAACTGAATGTTCAACTGTCCTAATAATGAAACGCTCAGACTAAAATAAACAAAATTCTCACTTGCATCATTGAAAATCCACAAGCAGATTATGGACATATATTTGTGGACCAGGGTATCAATAAATAAAATCAGAGCAAAAATAATACAAAATAGTGTATTTGATTTGCTCCTTTTCATGCTAATAATTTTTGTATACTTCAAAATACAGAAGTGGACTGTAACAAAATATATTCCTTTCTTCCCTTTGTATTCATTTAAACAAACAATTGCAGTTTTAATATTAAAAACAACGTAATATTTGAGAGGAAAGAGAATTGATCTTACACCTATGTTATAGTAAAACTGCTCATTTAGCAGCGTTTCTACGGTCGATTACTAATAATGTACAGCAGGACATGAAGGAGATGTGACATTGTGTGTGTTAGAGAATGTGCTTCACAGTTAAACAGGATTTCATTAATATTATCAAACTAAGACAAAAGGATTGCAGAAAGGGATAATCTAAATGGTTTACAGCATCCAACTGCTTATTTGTTTTCCCTGTAGAAAAGGTACTTTATCTAAGCTTCTTGAAGCGTTTAGGCTTTTTATGACTCCAACAACTCAGTGGGATTAAAAATATCATTTTCTATCTCCTTCCTTCAGTCACGACTTCTACTGTGAAGAGAATTCTGGTCAGCAGCCAGTTTCTCTGTGAATCTTTACATGTAATAAAACTAATCAAATATGCCGATCTCTGAACATATAACACTTTATCCTATCAGGCCCACCCTTGACGGCAACAGCACCTCGTCCTTCCTGATCACCACCGACGTGGACATCGGTGACCTGATGATCGTCAAGATTCGCTGGGAGAAGGACGCACTTTTCAGCTGGTCCGACCTTTGGGGCAGCAGCAACTTTCACCTCCGAAAGCTCCGCATCAAATGTGGCGAGACTCAGTCCAAGTGAGTTCTTTGTCTTTATACTAACATTTATTCTCTCAAGAATTAAATGTTTCTTGTTGACTGAGCATATATTATCTGTGCGATTGCAGGGTGATCTTTAACGCAAAAGAAGGAGAGTTTGCGCACCTTGTTAGGGGAGGGGAAAATGCAATCTTTGTCAAGTCAAAAGAAGACACACTGAGCCGTAAAGAAAGACAGTAAGTAAAGACAGACAGTAATCTCCCAGCAGACTCAACCCTGATGAACCGAACTTGATGTTTTCATCTTTTCTTCCCGCCAGGATGCACAGGCTCAAGACGCAGGGGAGTCTCTTTGGTCAGAACGAGGCTTGAAGAAAACTTGAAATTGCTCACCGGACTCCTCATCCATCTCTAGTTGCGCAACCAAAGATGGACAGCACACAGAAACACTGGGGAACCATTTGTGGACACCTGGACACTTAGTGAATGATCCTGTCTTCCTACTTCTGCCCTGAAACCAACCCAACCTCATTCGCAGTTTATGATGAAATCAATCTTCTTCTGACTTCCTGTGTCTCTCTTCAAATTCTGCACTTGCAAAAAAAAAAGTTACCGGTTTCAGTTTTGAGGATGTGCTTGTTATTTTTTTTTTTTTTAAAACAACTGTCCATTTTAAGTAGCTATTGCTGCTTTGTAATCATTGTTTTTGCTTGTGTATCGTGTATGAACTGTTTTTATTGACTTTGATGTAATTTCAGAACCCTGAAATGTTGTGTTTCCTTTGCCTATGTGAACTGGGATTATTGATAACCTGTAAATGATTCTTAGTGATAGGCATAATCATGGCACATTTCTGTGTTTGTTTTCTAATCAACTATTTTGTGACCACAGTTACTTCTTTTTTTTTAAACCACTAATTACCAACAATCGACAGGGACCAAAGAAACTTTCGCTATCTACTGAAGTCGATCATAGTGTTCCTTGTAAGTACTGTAATCAGCGTCAGCGATCTTTTCTTTTTGAACATGAGCCACATGCTAACACCTAATCTCTTGAAGTGTTGTTTGTTCTTTGATTTTGCTGCGTTTTGTGTCATTGGTCAGCATTTGAGATGTCAAGAATGGTCAAACTGCCCCATATTAGCGATTTGCATTCTTTCATTTGAGTATTTTTTTTAAGTATAACAAGTCGCAGCGATTCGTTTAATCATCCAGAAACAGAGTTCCAACTCATAATTTACACAGAGCCACAAATTGAGCCTTAAAGAAGAAAAACAAAAAAATCACCAAGCAAGCCTTAATGCTCACCGAACATCTCAAGAAGAAGACTTCGCACTGTATTTATTGATTGTACATTTATATATTTGTATATGAAGCTGTAATATGTGTTGGCAGGCTTTGCATTGCCGCTTGTATTTCTATAAATGAAGCATTTTAAAGTGTTTTCCATGGAAAAAGCTTCGGGAGCGTTGGTTAGACTGAGCCAGCATTGACTTTTTTTTAATGAACCGGAATCCGGTACACTGTTTCACAGAAAGAGTCCAGGAGTGGTATAATAAAGAGCTACACCCCAGATCAAGATATTTTCTCCTGCTCTAGTTGCTTTTGAAAAATGACTGAATTTATAAACGCGTTGGACTGCAGGCCTGCACAGGCGTTTGCCCAGGGCCTGTGTAAGTGGTGTTTTCATCATATTGGACCCTGATTTTCCTCCATGTTGGAAAAAACAGGCTCTAAATCGAAACAAAAGATGAGTTTACATGCCTTTTCAACTCACCTCGCAATAACTTGACAGCATCTGCAAATCTGAGCAAGATAATGAGGGTCAGAGCTCTTATCCAGTGTCAGAATGTTCTTGAAGACAATTTCATGTCATTTGTAAAATAGCTGACGGTGTGTAGCTATTGACCTTCAAACACCGACAATTCACCAAGGCTTGGTTCATGAAGGACACTAATGTGGCCATCGGTCTCTTCCGGAGATTTCAAAGGTGGTTGCAGTATGCACACAAACTCATAAATATCCGAGAACCAGATGCTTTTTTTCCCATTTCCAGCAGGCCAATATTCTGAAACGAATCCAAAACGGGTGTCTGGCTAAAAATCGCGGGTCAAGACAGATCAGATTTACTACAGGAAGTACTAAAGATTGCTATGTGCAATATGGGTGCACATTTCTGAGAGCCTGGTTCCAATCAGAAACAGATATTAATTTCTATGTGCAAATGGTATGATTTTGGCATTTTGCTATTTGGTGGAGAGATTCAGCTGCTCAACGAAATCCTTTTTTCTCGCGGTCAGGACAGTCAGTGCCATGTGTCGTTGTACGTCACTGGTGCCAAGTAAATAATGGGTTAAAGTTCGACTGGTTCACAGTTATGTTAAAAATACGAAAACATCCTTGTTAAGCAATCGTCGTTTCATAAGAATTAAGATCTGGGGTTATTTCATTCCAGCTTTCCACTCAAAGATAGTCTGAACTTAAAAAAAATAAATAAATCTCCCTCCTCCGTCACGTGATGCATGGGTTATGTGAGGTTATTTTATGGTTTGGTCAGTGCGCAGCTTCCTCTTGACAAGGGTTTGCACTTGATATACGCAAACCATCAATCCATTGTCCATACCCGCTTCTCCATGTAAGGTCACAACGGGCCTGGTGCCCTTTCTCCCGGTGCCTGGAGAAGTCATCAGTCCATCACAAAGAAACATAAACACACTCACAAGGAAACAACGCAGAGAGACAAGGTAACCTAAGATGTGAGAGAAAGTCTGAGTACCCAGAAAAAAACTACAAACCCAGCCGAGGGTTCGAACCCAGAGCCTTCTCGATGCCAAGCAGCTGTTTTAAGAAGTGCGCCACCAGTCAGGGTTAATTTTAAACATTGTGACATTAATTGTAAACATTGCTAAATAGATTTATATATCTGTTTGATATACAAAACTATATATCAAACAATGTGAATAAAACCGACTATTAATAGACAAAGTTACTTGCAAATAGGACAAACTGTGAACGATATAAGACGAATGACAAACTTTGTATGCACAGAGAAGACTCCAGCTCTACCGTGCGGCTCCCAAATAAACCAGGAAAAAAGGAAAGCTGGAAAACGAAAGAAAACAAGAACATGAAACAAAAGCACTAAGCAGAAATTATGATGAGCTGCACAAAAAAATATGCAAAATCATGAAAAAGGAACCAAATCACAGGAACCATGAAAAAAAATCCATTAAGACCATAACAGTCTCAATAAACCAAACCTGTGTGTAGCGAGTGTCACCGAACTCAATTAATATGGTCAATTACAACTTATTTATGATTTACCAAGAGTGGTGACTGCATTTTCACATGGGACCAATTTGAAGCTTAAATAGCTTAATTCCTTTCTGAAATGAAATGATGATTTGAGAACATTTAGTATTTATTTGGGGTATATTTGTCTGATAAGTTTTTGACGATCATTTAAATGTGACAAAGGCGACAATGGGAAGGAAAAACAGAGAAAACCTGTAAGCTGACAGATCCATGGCAGCTCTATTTATTAAGAGATGTTTTTTTGTGCACCGAAAGCAGCATAAAAAACATGAGCGCTTACGTTTTTAGCTCTTGCTTGGTACATGAAGCTCAAGATGCTGAAAAAAGGCTGCTTTTCCAAAGGCCTGTTGACGGAAAGACAATCCCATGTCCAACGTTTCATCGCTGTAGTCCGGAAAACCAATTCTATCTAAAAGTAATGAAACTGTTCCAACTGTACCAAATATGAGTGGGGGGAAGAAAAATAAATCCTGACACATAATAATGCATCTTACTCATTTGGTCAGTAAGGAATAATTAATTAATAATTGTGGGTGTCATCAGCGCAGCAGCAAAAAGAAACATTCTGCAAACTTCAACCAAGCACAAAACAGGAGTTGAGGCATTGCAGGGACAACAATAAACTTAACAATACCTCTAAAAGTTCTAAACACAATGTGGCATTCATTAAAAGAATAAAATAAATGAAAAACAATCAATGAACATCACAACTCACACAAATAAATCAGGGACACAATGTTAATAGCCGTCCAAATATCACTTAAAGTTCTCATTTCAAGTGTTGCGTTTCTCCAGCTGTGGGCTGGGAAAGATTATTTTTTATGTTCCCCTGAACAACATTTGATTGGAAAACGTTTACGAAATAAGTGGTGTTAAGTGCAGAGTCGTTTAACAACTTTTAGTCACATGAGGAGATAATAGGGCTTCGGTGATTCTCAGAGGTGTTGTCATGATCCTGAAAACATCTGGGATTCATCCGGGCCCACAAATGGTTGAATCTGTTTCAACAAAATAGTTTGAAAGGATTTTATATTTTAAAAATGTTGCACCGGTTCTCTGCCTGCAGGGGAGAGTTTTTAATGAATGTGAAATTTGCTCCATTTATTTTCCTGTTTTTTTATTGTTAGCAGCCTATTTCCAACAATTTGTGAGACATAGAAAAATTGTTAAAAAAAAAAAAAGAAATAATAATAATAATAATACAAAAAATGCATTTTTGTCTGTCAAAGGCTGCTGCTCTTATCACAGAAAATTTAATCACTTAATTTCTGATAAATGTTTTCCTCTTCTCTCTCTACCAGATACTTCAGGTTTATTCGTGATGAAATACAAAACTTTAAAGAGAGTTCAAAGCATCCAGTACAAATATAAAGTAGAGAGCTGTATTTAATGCAAAAAAGGCCATATGTTACCCCAGCACTGCTGTCGAAGAGATTTCCAATGACTTGTGAAAAAAGCTGGAAAGTTCCCAAGCCATGCTTGGGAACTGGATGAAGTTAATGAACTGAAATCAGATGAAAGAGTCTTTAAAAACGTATTTACGTTGGCTAAATGTGGTGGTCAGGAAGCTCAAGTTCACCTTCAGCTGACAGATGCTTTGGAGCTGATCAGATCCTCAAGTGATTATATCATCCAGACAAAAACAAGTTTTCCAAGCCTGAATACTTAGGAAAGTAAATCCAAAAAGATAAAAGACATCTGGCCATGTCATATTATCAGCACTGAGAGATTTACCGTTGAGTGATGGGCTTCTTTCACTCTTTATAAAACGGGATTTCATCATTTTATAACATTTCACAAAACTTTGCCGGGCAATAAACACCATATAAGAGCCTTATGTGTTCATTAAAATCTCTACAAGTGACAAGAAAGTGCTAAATTCACAAAGAAAACATCCACAGTTTCAGAGGAAGGAAGCTGAAGTCAGTCGAAGAGAAAGCTGGCCAGAAGAAGGTGTAAGCCAAGCGTATTTTCAGGCTGATTAAACTCATAAAAATACTCGAGTTTTTCTTCTTTTGCACTCTAGTTGACTCGCATGTGTCTCCTCCAGCAACAGGGATTCCCATCTGTCTCTATGGATGTCTGCTTCCAAAAGGCAGTGGGAATAAAACCTTACTGGGCCAAATGGTTTCATCTCCTTGTTCCAAAAGGTTTGCATAGACCAACCGCAAACAACAACTACCCCGCATAAAGAAAAAACTCCTGGAGATCCAGTTATTGGCCCGATTTGATGAGCCACACCAAAGCTTTATAAATCTACCTCAAGTTGCGTGCAGGCCATCTGTTGCCATCTCCAGTGAATGTGACGCGTCCTTGTTAATCCTGCATAACAAAGAGTCAGACGACAAAGCGTCCATCATTTTAAACCACCATAACGGGATTCAACAACGGAGGATTTTTTATTTTGCTCTTTCTTCACTCTGGAGTCAGAGACGGTGCAAAACCTGAACCAGTCATCAGTCTATTGCAGAAGCTGAACATAGACAAACGTTCACAGATGCTCGTGTTCTCCACCAAACTACCACAACAAGACCGGAATGAAAAATCACTACGTGTACAGAAAAGTTCAAGCTGTCTGGACTGACCACATCAACCAACAAAGCTGGTGACCTGTTTGCAAGCCTCAGACAAAAAGTTGATACTGTTACTGAAATATGTCAAACAAATTTAATTACAAGAGGAATAAGTCTTCTGAGCAAAAATGTCAATGAGTAAGGAGTGAAACTGAAGTAAAAGTATCTCTAATGCACATCAGCAGTGCAGAGGGGTCTGAATAATTCTGGGCTCAACTGCATCTGATTAAGAAAAACACATGAACTAAACTCACAGCTGTGTACATGTGAGAAGTGCTTGAACTTGTTTCTTTCTATGAAGTGTTTGTGTGAAGTAGCAGGATGAAACCTGCAGGGAGAAGTGAGTGCTGTTTACTTCTCTCGGCTCTCACTGTATCTGATTTGTGCAAAACAACAAGCCATTCCTAGAAATAAGATTTGGAAATAAGTCCTGGAAGATCATAAAAATCGAGAGGGATTTTTCTGCAAACTTATGAGAGTCTCTTCAGGAGCCTGTAAATCTCCGCCGCGGAGCTCTGGCGTCGCACTCGCTCTCCTCCTCGGCTCCCTCTCCTCCTCAAGTCAGAGTCTCTCCCCCGCAAAGCCCAGACCAATCGGATCTGAACTGCGGCACCAGGGGTGGAAAAACAAATGCTGTCACTGCTTTTCGAAGAAAGTGTTGACATGTTCGAAGAAGGATAACGGCTCTTCAGCCAGCTGGCATTCTCAAAAGTATACTCACTTACTTTAATGTAAGAAGACTGCCCTGCACTTCTTCAGATGTAAGTAAAATTGTGAAGGGCTCTCGGATGAAAGAAAACTTTCTTTCCATTAACCAAACTAAACCAAGCTCACGTTGATTTCTGTGTTGGCAGCATGGTGATTATTTCAGACTATGACAGGCAAAGTTCCAAAGTTTACTTTAACATCTCTACAAACTCTCACACATATTTTTATATGCAGAGCAAAATGCTCCATGTTGTCGTGTTGTAGGTCCTCAAACCGGACATTGTCTTCATATCCGGTCCATGAAGTCCTCTGTCAGCCATGACAGAGTCCAGCTCACATGCCTGAATGAAATGGATCCTGGATATAAATCGCTGAAATGAACTCCTTTCATGGGGTGACTGGCCTTATCAGTGGAGATGGGGTAATCCACTGGGAGTTTGCATCACATGAAGACACATCTCTCTGGAGGCTTTCAGGGAACCCCTCAGTTCTGGACCTGAACCAGAACTTTCTGAAGAGAATATTAATCTCCACCTTAGGATTCTCCAGGCTAAGTTCAGGGCGAATGTCCTCACCGGACATGAGAACTTCTTTTGAGTTTTCCGTTTGGGGTTTGGTATTTTGCCGTTTTTCTTGTGCATGTGTGTTTTAGATTTATTTACATAACTCTTTCAGTGTGCAAGTCTTTTTCTGCTCCCACTTTTCTTATGATATTTAAATTGTTAGTCATCTTTCATTGGTTTGTCTCAGTGTCTCAACTCTTTTCTCTCTTCACATCTTTTCTGCATTAGTGCATCGATCACTTATTCATTATTCTAATCATCACTTACACATTTATATATTTCTATTTATATAGATTTTTTTTGCCATTTTAGTCAGATCTTCCTGTAACTCTCCCAGTGGTCTTGCTGGTTTGTCTCCTACGTTTCCTCTGCGGTTCTTTCAGTTTGTAACATTTAAGTTCTTTTTCTTGAGCTCACTAAAAATCTCTTCACTGTCTTAACAATTTGTTGGTGTGAAAACCCTATAAATAAAGACTGATGTGTCTTATCAAGCACACTAACTGGCAAAACATTACTTCCTATTCACTCAATCATCGTCCAAACCTGTTTACCCTTGCATCAGTGCGGGAAGCCCGGTTTCTATTTCCAGCGGCCATTGGAGATGAGGAGTTCACCCTGGTCGGGTTGCAAGTCCATCGCAGAATATTACTATAATGTCCTTAAATAAAACATAGCAATGGTTATATAAAATCAAAATGTTGTGGTTAAAACTATATATATTCATTAAAAACTACAATTCAGTGTAAACATGTACAGTTTTGAGAAATGTGAAATCCTTTTAAACAAGTGGCTTAAAACCTTCATATTGACTAAAACTACTTTTTAAACTGCACATTAAAATATAATTGTTTTTGTTGTTGCTGTAATTTTAACTTGTTTATTCTGTTTCAGTATAATCCTCCTCCGGTAACCTGCCTGTCACATGAAGGCTGTTTCCAGCATGTAGTCATGAGAACTTTTATGTTCAGCTGACCTTCGCAGCAATAATGGTGGGACCTCAACCATCACCTCGTTGGCCTCCTGCCCGGCTTGTCTTGCATCCAGTGCCAGAACTCCGGGAAACGAAATTAGCAGCAGTGAATTAAAGTGCATTCACTCATCTGTGAGCATGTTGTCTTTCAACAGCATGCAACTGCATTTAGCCTTGAGGAAATTTCTTTATTTATTTTTTTGTCTGAAGTAGATCAAAGGTCTCAGGTTGTAAGTCGATGCAAACGCGGAGCTACGGCTGTTTTTGAATCTTACTCACGTCAATCAATGAAATAAAAATCTGTATCTGTAATGTGGATGAGCTGGGATCTTTATCTAGTGCTGCTCAAAGCTATTCATACACTGAGGTGAATTATTTCAGAACGAAACATTCAGAAAGTAGAAACAATAATCAGCTTGCTGCTTTGGAGCAAAATGCGTCATAAAAACAACTTTTTGCACTGGCAGTTTGTTGCTGTTGTGATTTTGGCCTCATTTTCTCTCAACGAATGTGTGTGGAGGAAAAGCTGAATGAAAACCTTCAAACTGTCTATTGTGCAAACAAACTGAGCTTTAAACTGGAAAATATGAAAAAAAGTTTAATTCCTACATCTTAAGTTTGTTTGATCAACGGCAGATAACAGCAAGGAAATGAGAGAATGTGTTTGATTTATCAAAGCTAATATTCGGGTTTACGATTTGAGGACCCTGGGAGACACGCGGGGACCGTGGGTGACCTCTCATATCTCATGTTGACCCCTGCCAGATGCCGCCCTGGGCGGCTGCGGAATCGTCACAGTCAGGAAGTGACAGATAAAAGCAAATGAGGGGGATCTGATTGGATGCCAGGATTTTTCTGCTGTCCAGCAGCAAACCGTACAGAGTGCCAGTGCTTCACACTGAGAAATCAGACCGATGACATGCATTTGCTATTTGTATTGAGTCATGCGGATTATGTAACACAGAGTCCCTAGAACGGATGCTTCAGAGAGCTTTGTTTGTCCAAACGGAAGAAGACATTCAGTCTGGGAGAGGGACACCATGTTGACCCCAACATGCAGGGAGCCTGCTTCTCTCTAGAAAATGTGCGTTTGTGATTGTTGCCATCATTTTTAGGCGACACTTTATAAAAGAGTGGACATTTCACACTACAAAATATACAAGCAATTTACAGAAGTAAACATAGTCTGAAAGGTTTTAGAATTGAAACTGTTTTAACTCCATTGTACTCCTGAAACATGACCCAATATATTTTAAGCTTCATATATATATATATATATATGAGATCAAACTTTAATTTAAGTTAATCCTACAAAAGTAAAGTTGTCGTTTCTGCGGATGAATTTTGTAGTTTCTGTGTGAAGTACACGGCTCAGTGTTTTTATCTGATTTACATGCGAAACTGTTAAATGATCAAAGTTAGTCAACAATCCCCCGCCGGGCCCGTTTTGTTGCTGAATGTAACCTAAAACCTGGACCAGCAGCTTTGCTCAGCTGTTTCTCATGAAGCTGCTCCTGCTAACTCTTCCCATGACGCAGCCCAATCATTTACCTTCCGCCCGGAGCTCCGCAGCCAATGACGAGGCAGAAGTTCGCAGGCGCTATTTAAGACGCATTCGGGCCGATGCGGCCCAGACGACAGCGCTGAACGCCCACCAAGACGGGAACTGTAGTCCGTCCATCCAGCCGCGCCGTGGGACTCGCGTCAATTAGAGCAGCTCTGTCAGAGGATCTGCGGCCGGAAGAGATGAGAGCCTGGCAGCTTTGGCTTCTGTGCTTCGTGGTGTTGAATGCGGATGCGCAAAAAGTGACTTCCCAGGGAGAAGATCCCGCTGATTCTGCATTTGGTGAGTTCACGTTTACCCTGGTGCATATTAACAAGCCTGCAGAGCAATAAAGCATGCAGCCCAACAATCATTCACTCATTAAGTAATGATTAAATGTTTGTGGGTTTGCGTGTTGCTTTTGTGGTGCAGAAAAGCTTTTTGTGCCTAAGGAAATCATGATCTCCATCCTGATCACTTCAGAGTGGAGGGCCTCGCAAAGCATACTTTGTAGCAGACTGCAACAAAGTACATCATTTTGAATAATTCCAAACAATCTGAAATGTGGGATGTGCTTAGATCGGGTCCCTTTACACCAGTAATCCTGAAAAATAACATCCAGTAAAGGCAAATGAACTAAAATAACCTAATTGATTAACTTTGTAATATTGCTCCAAGATGAGGTAAGATAAAAAAATAATTTCTTGCTCTGCTGACATGCAAGAAGCTGTGCTGGACCAAGTCACTCTGTGGACACCGTCCCCACTCTGAAACATGGTGGTGGCAGCGTCATGCTGTGGGAATTCTTAAGAAGGACCAACTTCTGGTCAGAGTTGATTATGGATTAGGATAAACACAGGAAAATCCTAGGAAAAAATAAAACTGCAAACAGACTTGAGACCGGGTCTGAGGTTTAATACCCATAAGGAGCAGCAACCAAAGGCCTTCAGATTAATGCACGCTAATCTGCAAGAACGGCAATTTTTTTTGTCTTCTCAATTGACCATTAGGTATTTTGCCCCAAAAACAGGGAAAATTTGAATCTCTAGATGTTCACAGTTGGTTGAAGCAGACCAGAAGAGACGTGCATCTGTTGCCACGGCAACAGTTATTTCTATCAGGTACCGACTCCGTGTGTCTGAAAGACAAATTGCGCGACGCAGTCGGGCCTCTACTGACAAACAAACAGGGAAACCGCAGTTTGATTTCACTTCACAATTATGTAATCCGTTTTGTTAGTCTATTACATAAATCCTAATACAATACAGAGATCTCTGAGGCCGAAAGCTGGAGAATGCTTCAAGAAGGTCAATAATGTTGGAAAGCACTGATCAAGTTACTGAAGTCAAGACTTTACCTACAAGTGTCTGAAGTTGCTGCTGTGAAAATCAGCTCAATCTGAGCTGAGTTGGGTGAAATGAGCATAGAAGTATCTCTGGGACCCAAAAAAACCCCCAAAAAACTAATTATAGCCTGAGACGGCAGGAACAAAGGTGGTGGGGAGAAAAAAATGAAGAGAATGTGGAAGTCTGTCCAGGCCCGGAGAAACGCTCTGGGATTTTTTTTGTAGTTAGTCATTCTTTCTGCCATTTGTTGAAAGTAAATCCTTTTAACCTTTTTTTTAAATTTTATTTTATTGAGGCAACTTCCTTGACCCCCTGGAAGACTTGTTTCACGAGGATGAACGTCGCTCGGCTATCGCAAAATTCTCCCTGCGAAACCCATCCCATCCCGACGACGACCTCTGCTACATTGTTCCCGGGAAACCAGAGACCCTGGCGGCCTGCGCCTTCAACAGCACAGCCAAAACCTTCCTGGTGATCCACGGCTGGACGGTGAGCACAGCTAACTTTCAAAGCACCTGCTAGAAATCACTTAAAAGTTATGACTTTGAGTCCATTTAGACTCGTTTTAAATGGGGGGAAAAAAAAAAACCCAACATTTGAACTGTTCTGCTAACAGCTGAGCGGTATGTTTGAAAGCTGGATGCCGAAGTTGGTGTCTGCGCTGTACGAGAGGGAGCGGACGGCCAACGTTGTCGTGGTGGACTGGCTGAGCTCGGCTCAGAACCACTACGTGGTCGCAGTTCAGAAAACCAAAGCAGTGGGAAGAGAGATTGCACGCTTCATTGACTGGATCGAGGTGAGTGGTCCTCTCTTTCATTTACACGCTGTTTTTCTTTTAAATGATTTTGCTTTGTGAATAATTCATCTGAAAACGACCTATTATTTCAGTAGAAAGATGATGAATAAGTAAGTACTTTAATAATCTTGATGTTACGGCTCACGGTTTAAAAATGTTCAGTGTTTGGCAAATGTATTTTCCCGTTTTCTTCTTTTGTTTTTTGTTAGACTGGAATGTTTCAAACGATTAAATAGTTTTTGCTATCAAATAAAAACCACCAACATGCAGCCATTAAATAATGATTTGACTGATTGAATGGAAAAAACCTAAACCTAAAAACTAATGGCTGATGAATTTTAGGTCACATCGGAGGGATTTGAAGTGTGAACAGTCTCGTCAGGTTTATGCTAAGATTTAAGTCTGAACTTGAAATAGGCCACTCTGAAACCCTGTGTTTTTTTTTAACCATTCAGAGGTGGAGTTGCTGGTGTTTATCTTACATTTTTCGAGCTTTAAGTAATCAGTTTGATATCCAGACATTAAACCCTTTTTGCTGCCAGAGAACAGAATTTGTGGTCCAAGTCCGTCATAAAACAATATTCTTTAGCTGATGATGATGTTTATTTAATAAACCTATTTGTTTTGCGCCCAATGTAATGAGACGCCCATATACAAAAAATGTTCCTTTGTGTCTTTTCAGCCTACAAATAAATATTTTCCCAAAGTGTTTGGCAATCTTTAAGGTCTTTTTTGGTTTCTCCTTGATGAGACCATCTTTCTGTTGAATCACAAACACTGACCTGAACTGAGTCAAGGGTCGCCTGCAACACTTTAGACATTGTTTTGTGCTTTTTTTTTTTTTTTTGCAATGCTTTTGTGACTCATTCCAGACTGATGGGTTTTTATTAAGTATTTCTATTTTGAAAGGAAACCACCAACCTACCTCTTGACAAGCTGCACCTGATCGGCTACAGCCTGGGCGCTCATGTGGCTGGATTTGCTGGCAGCCACGCCAGCAACAAAGTTGGACGGATTACCGGTAAACGACTAAATTACCAAAAAAAAAAAAAGGCGAGCAAATTGACAACGTGAAATCTCACTAATCCCACTCGTTGCATTGCTTTTCTCTTTCTGAAGGGCTGGATCCAGCGGGGCCCGACTTTGAGGGCGAACACGCCCACAGGCGCCTCTCTCCAGATGACGCCCACTTCGTGGACGTCCTCCACACCTTCACTCGGGGCTCGCTGGGCCTCAGCATCGGGATACAGCAACCCATCGGCCACGTGGACATCTACCCCAACGGGGGCAGCTTCCAGCCGGGCTGCAACATGAGGGGCGCCTTGGAGAAAATCGCTAACTTTGGGATATTTGGTAAAGATTCTGTTTACGCTTTGATACCGGGGGGCTTTTAAAAACTCTTTTGTCTTCAAAACAATTTTGCTCTCAGTAAAACAAGTTGACACTGTGCGTCTTGGACAGGAAATACAACATCAAACTATTTCAACCAGAGAAATTTTACGAGATGGACCAACTCAAACTTTTACAAATATACATATGAAAGATGTGGCGTGCGTGTCTATTCAGCCCCTTTATTCTGATGCCCCAAAATAAAATCCAGTGCTACCGTTTGATTTTTAGAAGAGGAAGTCATCGTGTTCAATTTGGTCTTGATATATTTACAGTTCTGCTGTGAAAGCCTCACAAGTTTGTTGGTGAACAAACGGCATAATGAAGACCAAAGAACGAAGTAGACGGGTCGGAGAAATAAGTTTTATGCAGCGGCGTTCATGCGTAAGGTCATTCGAAAATCTTTACAGGACAGAAAAGAAAAATTTAAATATTAGCAAAAAGAGTCAAAAAAGAAAGAGATGTTAAACACACAGACATGAAAGATATAAAAGAAACAAATGTTTTAAAAAAGTTAATTAGACGGACAGGGGAGAGTTTATGTCTGTTTTTTTTTTTCCCCAGCATGGACGGAGGAGACGGTAAGAATTTTGAGAAATGAATTTGAGCTAAATGTGTTGTTTTTAGGGCTGTTGTAAACAAATCGAGTGTTCTTGACAATTGGGGTGGAGATTTACCTTCCAGTGGAGCATTTAGGTCAAAACACAAGCCTGTGTACTTCAGATGATTATTTTTTTTTCTTGCTTTCTTTACCTTCCATGGTCTGTCAGTGAAGCAAACCGTCTTTATTTTATCGTTTTATCTCCATCTGTTAAGACGTGTTCCTTCATTCATTCTCATTTTGCTCCTCAGCCATCAATGACGCGGTGAAGTGCGAACACGAGCGCTCCGTCCATCTCTTCATCGACTCCCTGCTGAACGAGCAGGAACCTGCCAAGGCCTACCAGTGCGGCAGCAACGACATGTTCGACCGCGGCATGTGTCTGAGCTGTCGCAAGGGCCGCTGCAACACCGTCGGCTACAGCACAAGCCAAATCCGCAGGCCGCACAGCGTTCAGATGTACACCAAGACACGAGCTTCCATGCCTTTCAGAGGTCAGTAAAACCGGCCAACAACAGGCGCGCGAGTGTTAACTGGGTTAAATGTGCTGCTGATTTTACACAAACAAGGCAAGACATGTTTGTTTGGAAAAGAGATTAGTTCTTGTTGAGATTTCGGTTGCAAAACTCTTGATTATTTGAAGCTTAATTTAATCCTCTGCACATTTTAAGCCTTCTAAATGTCACCTTCTCTCGATGTCCTGATAGTTTACCATTACCAGCTGAAGATCCACTTCTCCAGTAAGGTGAACGCGTCAGAGATGGAGCCGTCTCTCACCGTCTCTCTGTATGGAACCAAAGGAGAGGCAGAAAACCTGGAGCTTAAGCTGTGAGTCAGCAACTTTAAATGCTTTATCTAAGTTTTGTAACGCCTAAACAGTAGCTTCAGACACATTAACCTAACTTCATTTGGTTTTCCTTAATCAGCACTATCATGCTTTTACGATGCCTGTTTCTCAAGCCGGAGATAAAAGGAAACATTTTATTAGCAGTGACATTCCTTTTGTGTTTTTTTAGGAAGGAAAGACTGGAGACAAACAGGACACATTCGTTTCTTCTGGTCACTGAAACGGATATCGGCGACCTGCTAATGTTGAAGTTCAAGTGGATGGAGACGAACAGCTGGTCGGTGTCCAACCTGCTGAAGATGGTTTCCTCTTGGTGGTCTGGGAACGCCGACGGTGTGGAGGTTCACAAAATCCGTATCAAGAGCGGCGAGACGCAACAAAAGTAAGTTGAGATTGGTGAAGCCTCTTTCCATTGGTGCAAAGACGAAATGTTCTTTTCCTAAAATATTGTTGAAATCTACATGAAGCTGATTTTTCTGTCTACAAAATTGTGCAATTAATTTGTAGCATCATTTTGCAGATTGATACATTAGTTTTCTTCTTGTTTTTTTTTTTTTTTTTTTAAGAAGATTCAGTTTGGCAATAGGAGTGGTTTGTGTTTGGTTCCACATCTGTCATTGGTCTAAAGTGAGAGGATGTCATGTTGGCGTTTGTGTTGAATTCAGAAATATCAACGTCTGAACAGAAATGGATCCCGATATCCAAGCAGCTTTGTCATGAAGTCGGTGTTGATTGATAAAGAGTCGCATCAAATCAATAACTTTCTTTTTCAGGATGGTTTTCTGTTTGAAAGACCCCGATGCCCACAGCTCACACTTGGTCACATTTGTTAAATGTAAAAACGAATGGAGAATGAAACGTAAACCAATTTCAAAGAGGTGAGTTTAGTCTTTGTTTTTTCTATCACTATATTTCTGTAAAGCTGAACACTGACCATGAACTCGTTTATCTTGCAGAGTAAATCTGAAGAATGACTGACGATAAGGAAAATATGTTGATAAATGTTTAAAATTTGACCAATTAGGACATAATTTATACACTATTTGTATCTTTGACATAAAAAACCCTTGTACATATCTGCAGATGTTGAGTAATTCATGTAAATGCTGTAAAATATCTTGCAAAAAGCTTCTTTTTTTTAATGATGCGTAACTATTGTCATTGAAATAAAGTAAGTAAGTATTTATAAAATAAGTAAGTTATTTATGGTACTCTTACACCTTGATGCACAGCAGTGGTATAAATTTAATTAGAACATTTCTTTATTGTTTCAGCCTGACTATTCGTCCTAAAACTGGTATCTTTGTTTTAGAAAACAATTGGCAAAGACTCGTAGTGGCTGATAAAACCTAATCAGAGTGATGCTTATATTTCCAAGGACTTGGGAGGTTATTTTTATGGGTCATAGACGAATGGAAAAACATGGTTGTTTGGTGTAAAGAGGGTAAAGGTTGTCCGTTTTCAAATGGAAACTTACTAGCTTGGATGTACTTTAAAGGATCGCTCAAGTTGAAGCTGTCTGGCTGGATTTACCAGGTTGGATCTGCAGGTAGTAAAGTCATAAAATATATATTTAACCATAAAAAAAACATTAAAAAAAAGCACACTGGCAGCAGACTCCTGTCTCTAAAGGAAGATGGAAATACAATCATGTTATTCATTTTTTCCTGCAGGGTCTTTATAAAAATACATTCTTTTTCCTGCATTTGTTTTGCCCAGTCGGTCAAACTGATCATTCGCCACTGCTTAGTGCAAACACTCACCACATATTCTCTCTATGGTTTTCTCAGTTTTTCACCTCGGTGTGCAATGAAGTCGTCATTTTTGAATCATGACTTTTACTGAAGGAACCGAAGCAGCCAAAGCTGCTTTGTGTCGTAGTTTGTGCTGCTACTGTAAAGCTCTGTTGTGACACAAAGATGTGGCAAACTGATAATGTATATTTCATAAGCATGTGATGCTAGTTTTGAGTATTTTCTGTGTCCTTTGGTTCGTTTTCATTCATTCAACTAAATGTTATCCTCAGCTCTCCAGAGGTCGGTACTGTTATCATTGTGACTTTATGCTACATCTTACACATTTGCACAAACAGAGAATATTTTCCATGTACTGTAAATCTATCTAAATACCGTTACAATGTTTTTATTAAGAACCACTGTCTTATATTTTTGTCTATAGATGAATGTTTTTCTATAATTTTTGTACATATTTGTAAAGGAGTCAAACACTGTACTGTATAAATTCTTTAATAAACAATATTTGCCAAAGTTGAGCTGTCTACTGCAGTTTGAAAGTGTGATGGAGAATTTATTTTATTTTTTGCCAACACTTTATTACCAAAATCAAATTTGTTTTTGATTCAGGAAGAACAGGTTAAACTCTCACATGGCCATTTCTGATTTAAAAGAACAACAAAGCCTGAGATGACCCAAACTGGGATGCGTTATTTCTTCACGTTCTTACTGTTGTGACGCACACGTTTCTTTGTTTTTCTCCCTGCTGTCTCAAGGAGACACAGAGAGGAGTCAAACTAAGACACTTGGAAACTTTTTGGTTTTTTTTCAGTAGTAGTAGTCATAATGACCTAAAATTGTTTTTATTCTAAATTATTCCCTGGTTCTTTTCTCATATTTGTTATATTACAGATATTATACAATGCCTTGAGAAATACATCAATTTTGTTCCCTTAGACCACATATTAGTGCATTTTCTTGTGAATTTATGACATATTAAGAATAGAAAGTTATGCAACATTGCGTGAAAGGGAAAAATACAACTTGGATTTTTTTTTTTTTGCTAATAAAAGTCTGAAAGGTCAAACTCGAGGTCCGCAGGCCAAATCCAGTCTGTCATAACGTTTTGTGGCCCAAAAGGACATATGCGTAGAAGCTTGAAAATAACTGTTGCGTGTTTAAATAATATTTTGTCAAATTAAAGCAGTTTCCATGCGAAGAAAATTAGGACCACAGAAAAAGAAAATCAGAATTTTCTTACAATTTTGACTTTTTTTTTTTTTTACCCTGAATTTATCAGCATTATTCTAAATTTAATCTAATTCTGAGAAGTAAAAATTTTGACATATCTCTTTGAATTTTAAACTTTTCATCTCAGAAGATTGAAGCCAGAATTCAGTTAGAATTCATTTTATTTTGGGAAATCAGGACAGGCACAAGCACTCCTCCCGACCCCACAAGGGGCATGAGTGATAGAAAATGGATGGATGGATATCAGAGTGAAGTGGGTTCAAGACAAATGCAGCAATTTAGAGAGAATGCTCAGAACTGCATCATTATTTGCTTGGAGTTCACAAATCCAAAGCGTAGGTGCGCTCGCTCCGCTGAAGTGTTTAGGTGCCTTTACATTGCGACTTCAGAGTCACAGCGTGCGGCAGGCTTTGAGGAAACCTGCACATGCTCAGGGTTGCTGGAAACATTTTCCACAGCACATGTATCCCTGGAGCCTTACTGAGAATCAACCCCTCCAGGGAGAAGCAAAGCTAAAAACATTGTGACGTTCAGAGGTATCTGGTGACAAACCGGCATGAGGGGAGCTGAGCAGGTGTTTCGCCCCCACAGAGGTCATTTGCAGATCTCCGATTGCAACACAACACAAGGCTGTCTAAATGCATCATTCAAGTGCGGCTCAGATACTTTAATTTCCCCCCTCATCATCGCACAAGAGTAATAAATATATTTTTATGTTATAATTCAATTGTATTTCTTGAAGTGGGAGTAGTTGTGGGTGTGTCCAGGTCACGAGTGTTCAAGGGACTGCCACACAGGCAGACGGCGCAGCCCATCACTCCGGACAGAACCAGGATAGCGATCAGGATGGCCCACCAATGAGCCTGCAGAGAGGGAAAAAAAACAAAACACATTTGTTCAGATTTAAGTATAAGAAGCACATTTTATTAACTCCAAACAACTTGTGTTTACAGAAGAGGATGACTCGCTATTAAAATCTTAAAAACAGGCCAGTTATTCTTTCATGCCATGCATATAATTTCACCCATTTTCACCTTTTATGTCTTGCCTATACTGTATGTCTGCACTTTGCCCAGGTTTTCACTCTGCAGGTGGAAAAGAAGCGCATTGCTAAAATGTGGCAGTGCATGTTTATGGGATGACGCATCTGCCAAATGTACCTTTTCTGTCATATAAACTATTGGTCTAAACAACAATAGGCAGGACGTAACAACCGTTTGTTTTTGTTTTTTTAACACTTGAGTTATTTACCAGTTGGAATTATATGTCAATTAAAAGCTTGCACTAAGACTGGTGGTGTTTTGGTAATAATTTTACCAACAGTCTTGGTAAAACACCACCAAGAGTTGATAACGACGGGCCCTGTCTCCAGGGAAACGGGTTACAGAAACCCTGCCAGGGCCTCTAAGCCTAAATGAGCATTCCTGATTCTCAACACTGTAGCGTAAAACGAAACCTTAACGACAGCTGCAACAGAACCGACACAAATAAACAGTCTCAGGACGCAACAATAAACAAACGTTTGCTCATTTTCTTCTAAATCTGACCCAGCAAAACTTGTCAACAAAAGCTGACAATCTGTTCCTTAAAGGTAATGTAGGAAAACTAGAGCGAAGATATTCAGCTACACCAAATTATTAAAAGTGGTAAACCAGTCCCTGCGAATAATTGTGCGTTTACTTCGGTCGTCCTGTCTGTGATGTCCATCATAAATCTGGGAGTGTCTGTACTGTGGGCAAGAACAACAAAAAGAGTCTTGCTCAGTAAAATCTTGCTTCACTCCTCAATTTTTTTTATTGAAACAGTCAAAAATGTGACCTCAACAGTTACATTATGTTGCTCAATAAAAAAAAAACAACCCCCCAAAAAAACGTGATGGTATATCGCTCATGAAAAACAGACTCTATCTAGAAGGTTAATAATTGCTAATTATTGAATATTGATTAAAAGTACAGGCAGATTTTATCCATTAGTGAAAACATCTGCCAGTGGAACAACTATGTTTTAAAATATGTGCGCTAGAAACTGTACAAACATACTTGGTTAGATTTAGTTTTTCACTGAAACCTCTCTACAGCATTCAGTCATTATACTGACGTCTAGTCAGTTTTCAACCTCTTTTGCTTATTGTTTAGATGCTTGGTGTCTGGAAAAAAAACAGGAAAAGATAAATAAGAGATCACCTTCATCCACTCCCCCATATCATCAAAATCGTCCAAATGAAGGAAAGAGTTCTTGAGTCTGGCGATCGGGCCGTCCGCATCCAGGAGGCGACACACGTGGAATCTGTCGCAGTATCCTTGGTTTCCTGAGCACGGCGCGCCGCCGACCAGGGGCAACAACTTCGTCTGGAAGTGACGGGACAGCACAGAGGAGGAGGTGCTGGCGCACGTCATCGGCTTACCTGAAACATACACAGGTCAGTCCTGATGTGGATTAAATGCTGTAGCGTTCGGAGTTAAGATCTAGATTCAGTCCGTATCGTTTCAAATCTCCGAACAGAAACAGCTCCATTAGGAACACAACTTGATTTATTGCCCAGAAAACATCAGGTCAGACGGAGGTAACATCTGGATGAACTGATACGGTCCGGGCTGTTGGGACACAGAGCTGTAAACATGTTGCTCGGCGGTGGAGGACACAAGGTTCTGTGTTTACCGGGCTGCTGGCAGCACATGTGGCATTTCTCCTTCATGCTGACTCCGGGACAGTCACACTGCTGCAGACCGTGCTTCACACACACAGACTCAGCGCACACCTGCGGAGAGAAACACACACTCAGACCTCATCCGCACAGGTGGCGGAAGGCAAGGACGGTAAACGATCGATCTGGTTTTTCTATTCAATTAACGCATCAATGCATTCACGCCGATTGAAGTAGGTCAGAAACTCAAGCTCAGGTTTCACCATCATGCATTGAACAGATTGCAGAAAATGTTCAATATTTATTGACATTTTCAAAGAATCTGGTTAGTTTAACCAGATATCAGTTCATCCCTCCACCATGTCGTTGTTTTGCTGTTTTTGTCTTATGTTTTGTGCTGATCGTACATCAAATACACAGAGGCGGAGCCGGCTGGAAGTAGTCGCAAAATGTCGGATGCAAAAGAGATCATGAAAAAAAAAAAAATCAAAACAGAAAAATTTAAAAATGCTGAAGAATGGGCGCGACGGTGGCGCAGGGGTAAAGCACAACCCATGGATGGAGGCTTCAATGACCTTCGATGACCTTTGCCACAGGTCTTCACCCTCTCTAACCCACAACGGCTAAATAAAGGCCACTAGCACCAACCAAACCTTTCAAAATAAAAGCTGAAGACGTCCCAAAATGGCTCAAAATAATCCAATCAGACCCACATACAGCATAATGGCTATAGAAAACACAAACTAAATGAACCAAAATAATTAAAAACGTGAATATTCAGTGGAATATCATACCTGCATGACTAAAGAGAAACTACTCTGCAGTGGTTTGATACATCGGGGTAGAAATGTTTCTTTATTTGACCGAAATGGGAAGAGGGAGAGAGGAAATGGCACCGTATGGGATCAAATAGCGGAATTCAAAGTGTTTTATTTATGTCTTTGTCTTTGCTGATGATTGTTTTTTTATGAGTATAAATTAATCATCTGCTTTTGTTTGGATCGTCTCCGTTTCGTTTTTTGCTTTGGTTTCATCTTCCATGTTGATGTTTTTCCACAATCTGTTCCCTGGTTTGTTTCTTTCAGCTTTGGTTTCTAATCTGGTTCTAATTAGCTGATAAACCAAAATGTATCGCATCTAGATGAACATCGCAAACGCAATCTTTATTAAAAAACATAAAAGAACACCCGAAAATTAATGTTTCCCCCCCTTTATTTCTATATAAATTATGTTTCCCTGAAGCATTTTTTTTTTTATGATTCAGGTCATGATAAATCAGAACAATTTGAAGAGGGATGGCGCAACAATCACAGCTGGAGCAAATTCCCCAAGAAAGAAAAGTGCACTGAATGCTGGAGAAACGTTTGAGGAATTGGAGGTGTGGTGAGATGGATTCAGTAATTTCCCAGTAATTTCCTGCTTAAAGAGGCTGTTGTTTGGAAATAAAGCTGCTTTGTTTCATCTAATTACTACCAAATGTCTGAAGTAACACAAGCTGAAACCAAAACATAACCAAATCAGAATAAGTTCAAATTAAAGTCTAACATACATGGGGCAACCTTCAAGAGCCTGGAAGCATCAACATGTGCTCATTTTTCGCCCCCCCATTGCAGTTCCAAAGGTTAAGCGTTTGCCTTGGCGGACCAGCATTGCAGGATTGCTGCACACTTCCAAATGCTGCCTGATTTGTTGAGTAATAGAAAACGTGTGTGGCGTCACAGTTCGAAGTGTGGCTGAGCCTCACCCCGTTCAGACAGACGCGCGTGCCCTCGCTGCAGACGGTCAGGTTTTCCTTGGGGTCTGGTTTGGGGCAGAGCGGAGAGAGGCCGGAGCACGCGCTCTCCTTGACGCAGTCCGTCTCCTCGCCGCACATCTGGCCCAAAGGCTTAAACTCACAGTTCTGACCGCAGCACAGGCCCTGACTCGGACTGGAGGAGGGAAATGAAATATTTTCACACACGTTTACACAACACAGCTGTCTGAACACAAGTATTATGTGTGTATTAGTTGCCTTTTTTACATATATTTATATGTATACATAATTTTATCAAAATGTTTCAGGCAAAGCACACTTCTTCTATGCGGTGAAGCATGGTAGAGGCAGTATCATGCTGTCTGAAGGGGTATTGGGATGACAAAATATGAAAAAGATCATAAAATTAAGTAGCTTTAAAGATTAATAGATGTGTAAATAATACTTAAAGAGGATGATGGAGAATTTGACCCGGCAGATAAGCAGCAAGTACCTGCAGATTTTACCAGGCTTGAGTCGACACTGGACTCCTACGGCCTCTTTAGCACTGTAGCAGCAGAGGTCTGCGTCATTGTGACCGACATCACACTCCTCCTCTTTCTCCAGGATGTGGTTGCCACAGATGGGCTCGTCGCTGACTGAGGGAAAGAAATGACCTTGAAATTAAATCTGGGGCCTGTATGGTGACCATGCCTAAACACGGCATCAGTGTCTCACCCACGAAGCAGTCGTCTTTCTTCAGGTGCAGGATCTTGCTGATATGTTTCACGCTGCAGGTTGAGAACTTGTCGTTGTTTTCTCGCACCTCGTCCGTGGCGTGTGGAAACATCAGGTACCGGCCTTTCCCCCCGGAGGAGCCGAGGTTGCCGCAGTTCGAACCCTCGTCATGCTGAAACACAAACAAAATGACAGACCCTGTTTTCTGTCTTGTTGTAAATCTCTCTTTAATCAGCTCATGTCAGAAACAGCAGGCGAAAACAAATCATCTAACCGAAGCTGGAACTAAGCAGCTCCACATTTTTATTACACATGGGGAAATTAAGTCCCTGTGTTGTTGACCTCAAAATTGTTGCAAGGTCAGAAAAAATACTTGCAGCTGCGTGCGGCGAGAGCTGGACTACTTGCTTGGTTATCAGAAATTCGAAGCATTTTCTGAGCATTTAGCAGTCACATTAAAATATGACTTTTCTGACTTTTCTGAACAGAAAACAGAAGGGAATGCAATGTTCCTCATACAGAACAACAAGCACAGAACAGAAGATTCCTGTTTCTTTTCTAGAAACATTTGGAAAAATCCCATCCTCTCTTGCGCATCAAATCTAGGCGGGTTCGTAAGGACATCCAAGTATTTAAAATAAACACGGACACATGCTGAGAGAACAAGAATTGATGTGGATTTTGTTGAATCTGCTTCTGATTACTGTGATGGATGTTATAAATGGCACTTTAATGACCTCCTCTGCGACTGTCAGAGTCTAAATCTCTGGGTAATAAGAGGGTGGTGCGGCACTAAAGATGTTTGTGCTTTTGCCTTAAAATAGTTCCTTTGTTTTGTTTCTTACTGTTTCTAGATTATTTCCCGTTATATGGTTCAAGAATACCACCTAAATCACAATTTTACTGCACAGTGCGGTTCTATTTCATATTTTCACAGAACTTCAGCTCAATGTGAAACATAATTGAAAACAACATTTTTATGGACTTGGGAAAATTCTGTTAAGCTGTTAGAAATACCACATTCTAATAAAAATGTCTAATCAATGTTATTAGCTTTCTTCCACAGTACGTCTGGCTTTACACATCTTTACGGCCTCTATACGTCTTTTTCCACAAATGTTTAACATCGAAACGGTTGTTAGTGAAAAACACAGATAACATTTATGTAATTCAGGGTTTTCTACATGTTTGTAACTCTCAGACTCTCTGATGTTAAAGGTATTAGTTGTAAAACAAACATCTAATATACATAGATCTATGTCTGTACTAGACATACATCTAATATAGACATACTCTATATGTTAGTATGTCCCTAAAGAGTTCATGGTCAAATCTTTGGACATTAACTATTATTTTAACGTATTAAATGTAATTTTTACGTTAAATGTAGAAAAATGTAGAAAGTTTTCAGTATGTCTTTTTTCTCATTTGGGTGGTTTCAGATTTTACTCTGTGATTCTGTGTTTTATTTATCACAATAAAACAAATCTGTGCCAAAATGTTGCCTAATGACCGTTGAATCAGTGGGTGTTCCCCGACCCAACCATTACATTCGTTATTGAATAATAGGGCTTTAAAGAATAAAAATAGTCAACTGAAGTAGAAATTAGATTTTTTTTAAAAATCCACTAGACCTATAAAAATACATTTATGAATCATAACGAGCATACTGTGCCCTCCACAAATAGCAGGAACGATTTGCAAAATGTCTCAGGATGAACTTGTTCTTTATTATAGCAGTAAAGCATGACAGTTTATTTACTCAGAATGGAAAAAAAAATCATTGCAGGGAAATAAGTATTTTAAAAATATATAATATTTTACCTTTATTTCACTTTGAGTTAATACAGATTGATTTGAAATTTTAATTTACAAGTCATCGCTTCCCGTTTCTCTGGGTCTGAGAACAGTTAAAACCAGAGGTCCACCAAAAAAATACATAAATAAAAATTATAGTAGTAGTGGTATATATTTAAAATATAGATATTTAAAATGTTTAAAATATCAGGATCCTGGTGATTCCCTCCTGGCAAAACGGTTTTAAATCTCCTGAATGCTATTTTTATCTGTGTTTGATAAGCAGATGGAAAGATTACAGGTTTTAATTTGCTGTGTTGATGGTGTGTGAAGGTTTTCTACATGTTTGTAACTCTCACCATAATCATGGTGTCATTTTCACCATGGTTATTAAACGGATTTAATAATCAGTGTATGTACGCGACATCAAAGCTCATGTGGTGTCCCTTTCAGACAATCCAATCAATAAAGGCCAAAGTCTCTGAAGTCTATTCTGGTAAACAGGTTGAGTACAATTTGTTCAAGTGCGCCGCAAATACGAACGAGTGTTTAATGAAAACATTTACTTTGAGTGTAATCAGAAGGATGACTAGTGTTGATGACACAACCCACAGCTTCAGGTAGAGCTTCGTGTCGGATTTTCACTCCCATTCACCACAGACCCATTCAGGCATGTTTGGTAGTGAAAGTTAAGGAAAAGGGACGGATAATAAATATTGGTTTTCTTTTCACCCGCAGATTTTCTACAGATTGAAGATCTAAAGCATACTTCTCCCATGGGAGACATATAATTACATCTTATCTAATATTAAATGAGCATCGTTGCCACATTAATAATGCAAAATGTGGGCTGACAGGAAGGAAAGCTCTAGGAAGAAAAACAGGCGGCACATAAAGTGTGGGGATGAAAAATAAACCTATCAAATTTACGAATAATGAACCATGAAAGTAGTTAAGTAGAATTAAAGGAAAACACTAAATTAAGGCAATTTAAAAGCTTTTTAAGATAAGTTTTTTGATGCTATCCATAAGAAAAGATTAAGAACATATAATAAACTGACTATTTTTGCAAAAAATATTTGCAAATTCAGAAAAGTCAATCATGAAGGTGACAATATTTAAAAAATAAATTTCATATCTGTATCAAAAGTCTAGGATAACGTTTAAAATAGGTAAGTCGATTTTGTATTTTAAAGTGTTTCAGGTATAAACCTAAAGTGCTGATAAACTAATCAGGCTTTTAAAAATGAAGCCACTTCATTTACTTAGATACAACCTGCTGATTCAAAAGATAAGTTCTACAGCAGAACATAAACCCAGGCTGCACCAAACACTGCACGTATATCGATCATCATTGCGATATTATATGTGCAATATTCACGTTAGTGGCATTATTTCTGGCTAAGATATTTCAGGCATCATCAACTTGTGCTTTACATGGTTGGATAAAACAGCAGCAAATGCTCACAAAGGTCACAGATGACATTGCTCAAAATATGAAAGGTGAGTGTAGGAAACTAAGATGAGAATGAGCGGAAAGAAGAACATAACCTTGATTTTATCATCACAATATTTACCAGCAGCAGCACAATTACAAGATTATAAAATAGCATCAGTGTACACACCTGATGCTAAACCTGGCTAACAAGTCAGTAAGTTGCAAGACAGGTGGAGTCAAGCACTGAGTGTAGTATTGGTATAATTTATGTTGGTAAATTCTCAATGAACAAATATCAGAGCATTGGGCTGGTTTAGATGATGGATGTAACAGGAGATGGGAGGACTGACCGGAGATCCCAGGCTGTGACCCAGTTCATGTGCAAAGGTGAGCTGGACCTGTCGAGAAGGCAGGAACTGTCCGTAGTTCTGAATCGTGACCAGTCCCGTGTTCAGGGTGGCCTTACCGCCGTTACGCAGGGCAGTATACTTGGAGCATATTCCTCCCCAGTTACCTAATGTAGAAAAAGGAGAACCAGAGACATAATGTGCATTTATAATGAGGGCCTCTAGTAAAACATTGGTCCAGATTTACTTCTAGGTTGAAGGAAATACAGAATATAATAATTAATGTTAAAAAAAACAACAACCCAGGTCTATTTATAGTTTTTTTAAAGCAGATAAAGGTACAATTAAGAGGTGCATCTTGTATTTTTCAGGTTTTGAGCAGACCTATAAGCAGAGTCATACATACACAGATAATACAAACTCTAAGGCAGAACTAAAATTCAGAAAAGCACAGTAAATAATCGCTTTAGGGTGCAAAGTTGTTGGATAAGTGTTTATTTCTTTGCTACTGGAAATACCCTAATCCAACAAGACTCGTGCTAAAATCCTTCCAGCCCCCATGTTCGGGCTACTACTCAGTACATTAAAACATGCAGACCCATTTTGCCCCCACTCATCTTCTTTCTATTTGAGTTACGCAACGGCTTCGAAAACCCTCCCTACAATTACAAACATCTGGATAAATTCACATGGAATGGCACGTGACATTATTGTCAAAAGGCCAGCTATTAGATGCACAGCAGCAGACCCCCTCAGTCAGGCAATCAATCAATCTCTATCTGACCAGCTCACTGTCAGATTGGATGCGTCTAAGACCCACAAAATACATCAAATTGTGGGATTTTACTCCTGTGGCTTGATGGAAATCCAAAGAAATGTGTCTTTTATTATGAGACGACCATTTATTTTAGCTCCTGTGTGGGCTTGAGGTCAGAGGTCACAGCAGGAGTCACATGAGCTTTACATAAGACCTCTTACGTAATGCGGTTTACAGTCCATATGATGATGAGGAGTGTGTTTAGGTATTTAAAGGAAACTGAGTTCACCAGGTGTTGCTGTGTGGGAACCAGCTGCAGGTATATGGATTATTTTATTTTACCAGCATGTTTTTTAGTTGCATAGTGTAAAGAAGAATGACCTTCAGGAAGAGACAGAAAAACAATTAGAGGTTGAAAAACGTTAACCTGCTCAATTTATCACGCGTCGTATAAATACGATTACCATTTATGATGTGGTCGACAACAAAAACTTCTTTTGGCGTAAAGTCGTGCTGAAACAGTTGAGCTTTGGGAGCGTAACAGAACAAGACAAGCTTTATTACTTTCCCGTCAAGAGCCAAGCGTCCATGAGAGACTCCTTTGGTCACATTTAGAGAGAAATCTCTGTGTGTTTCACTTAAATCCCACTTTTGACCTTAAAACAACCCCCAGATGGACCGTTCGAAGAACTGGGATTCCTAGAAAGAGGCTTCTGGATGCAGATACTGTGGGTTTTGGCAGCTCTGGCAGAGAGGGGCTGCAGTATTTTTTCATCCTCTTCTCCGTCTTTGTCACAGAAAAGAGCCAAGACCTCAGCTCCCTATTATCAGCTCTGATGGTAAACAGTCAGTCAGCTGCATCACTTGGACTTTCTGCTCACTTATCAGTTGAGAACATGCATTACAAGACTTTAGCAGAGGTGGTTCAACATAAAACAGTTTACACTCAAATGGTTTTTAGTATGTGCAAACAATGGCAGTGCTTCCTCAGACACATGTGGAGGAAGTTGGAGTCCATAAATAAAACGGTTGACAATAAAACAGACAAAGCAAAACGTCTTTCTGATAACGTAACGTATTTTGAAAACCTCAGCTCTGCTCTGGAAGTCACTGTAAATAATGTAACTGCACTGGTGGCTTCCCATCACAGCCCTCCTTTGTTTCTGCAGTCCGTTGACCTTTCCACGGCAAAATAATTAAAAAGGATTTAAATTGCCCTCTTGTTAAGCTAATTTGACCTTTCCAGTGTTTAAAGCAAAATGCCTAATCCGTCTGGAATGCATCACAGGTCTTGCTCAACTTGAAACTTTTCTCTTTGTGTGTTTGAATGTTGCAATAACTGAACCACAAACAAACCATGATTTCATTTCGTAATAAGCCACAAAAGGTAGGTTAGTTCAGGCTGGACTCTCCACCAGTGCATTAGCAGAAGGCATCTGAACCTTTTCTCGTGTTTCTTGGAACATTTAACCTCTCGTCCGAAAGGCTTCTGTAGTTGTTGGAAAAAACAAACTTATAAATTGAAGCCAGAACAATCCTGTTAATGAGGGACCATTGGGACAAGTGAATCAGTGGCCTTGCCTTCTATTAGGTCCAACATTTGGCTCACCGATGATCCCTAATGATGCCAGGAAGGAGGTTTTGGTGAGATGTCCCAAAGTGACCGGGGAAATGAAATTAGGCTAAGCTGTTGATGTTAGACAGAGGAAACTTGACACTAACTACTCTGGCTCTACATTTGGGTACTAAAAGATGCTGTTAAGGGTTACTAAACCAGATCAAGAAATGTTTCAAATCGTAACCACGTAGCTTGGATTGCTAAACTAATTGAAAGTTGGAAACATAAGCATCGGAAATTCACTAAGGAACAGAGGACTATTGTTGCCGCGTGTGCAGGGTCGGACAAAGTGTGCTGAAAACAAACACTTGACCAGCTATTTTCAGAGACGCCCGCCATTCTCTACGGGCCGTAAACAAATGTATGCGAATCCACCGCACAGATTTTACGTCATATCTTACTTCCTGTACATTATGGAGTTCTTTAGGTCGTTAAATGCACAAGGGAAAAACTCCTGCTGTGCAGTACATGTGTGAACAGGAAACTGAATACAAAGCTTCTCACTCACTCTGTAAACACTCAAAAATAGTATCAAGGTTAAACATGCATTGGTCCCAAATTACAAAGATATTTGTGTATGAATAAATTTTATGGGTGTTTTATGAATTCCTCTCACACATATGAACTTTATGTAGCGTTAATGCTGTGGTACTGTTTTTTCTGATAGTCATCAGACACGTCAAAAAACTGTGTCTCTTCTCAAATTGCTACAGAATTGGTGAAACTGCGACTCAAAAACGACAGCTATCACTCAATAATAACATGACTTAATGTTGCATTATACTGCTATTCTATCACCTGAGCATACTCAATGTATATCAATAAAAACAATACTGATGGCTGGAACTATTTTGTGATCAATTTGATCAATACTTTGGAGCACTCAGACATTGGAATTGACTAACCATTTGATTTGTTGATACATAAATCAATAAGTAAATAAAATAAGACAGGAACATAAGGGAGCTCTGTAAATTGATAATCCACTCTTCAGAGATGCATTGCTACAGAATGAGTGAAAGGAAAAAATGTTCACAAAGTTAATTTATTTCTAAACCCCAGGTAACATGACATTACGACAGAGCGCTCAGAAAGTTACTTCATAATATCATGATGCCATCTATGCAGGTAGAGCATGTGCATGATGCTATAAAATGAATATAAGCAATGGTTGCATTTACTTAAATACAGAAATTCCTCCACAAGAGTTTGACGTCTCAAAGTCTGTGTCAGTGTTTCTTAGCTGGGGATCACATTACATATGGTACAGCATCAGATACATAGAAAGACTGAAGGTAAAGCAGCAGCCTCAGTGCTGAATCATGAATTCAGAATGTGATTTTTCCTTATATTTATCTGACATGCATGCTACAGTGTCAGCGCAGTCAAGCTGCATTTCTGCTGTACTGGTTTGGACAGATTTTTTCCAATTCAACCTGGTCTTCTTCTCTTGTAAAAACAATGAATTTATGTATGCTTCCCAAAGATTATTTTTATATAGTTGTGTTAAAAATGCCTTCAGTGAGAGCAAAGTGGAACCAAAGTGAAATTCCTTGTTTGTGTGCTCAACCTGTCCAAATGGGCTTTGAGTTTTCTGTTTTTGCATATATTTTTTTCTATCTTTGCAGTGCACTAAATGACTTACAGTAACCAGGATCTCAAGGTTAAGCACATTTGGTGGAAAACTTCTGTGGACTTCGGGATCTTTGGGTTTATGGTCCTGTGGTTTGACCTTTAATTTTTATTGCAGACTTTAATGAACCAGACTGTGGGCGTATTGGTTTCCGCAGGTCAGACATAATCCACTCATGTGAGGTTGACAAGTCACAACACTTCAAGTAACACATTCACTGTGTGTAGGTGTAGGTGTGCGCGTGTGTGTGTGTGTGTGTGCGTGCGGCCACCATGTGAGACATCTCCATGGCAACTCCACTGTGGAATGCAGCCATCAATCCTCAGTAAGAGGCCTAGAAGCTCCATATGACGATCGTGTGTGTGTGTGTGTGTGTGTGTGTGTGTGTGTGTGTGTGTGTGTGTGTGTGTGTGTGTGTAACAGAGGTTTGCTGATCCATGGTCACATGTCCCTGTGGGGGTCTGCTGCTTTCACGCCCCCCAGTTTGACCAATGGAAAGCTGCATGTGAGATAAAGACAGTGAAAGACAAGGAAGTAGGAGCTCCAACCAAAACAACTTCCTTCTGCACTGAAATAATACTACACACACACACACACACACACACACACACACACACACACACACACACACACACACACACACACACACACACACCACACACAGAGAGTCCCCTCTGCAGAGCTGGCTGATGTTACTGGGATTGCTTCATACTTGTTTTTGTTCACTTTACGTGTTTGGGTTCCTGAACTCTTTGAGCTCTTTGCAGGTACATTTGGAGAACTGGGAGTTCATTTAACATGATGTCAACGCTGCACTGGAAAACTGTTTGCCTTATTTTAGCTGACCTTTACTGACTCTGGTTTTAACTCTAAGAAAACAAAAATCTAACTTGAACAAATAACTGAAAGTCATTGAGAAATTTCTGCGGAAGGAAACAGAAACGGCTAAATGGTTTTCATGCAAGTCACAGCAGGAGTGCTAATTGTCAGCTCCCCTCGCGTTGTGTCTGGTGGTTTTTGAGTGAAAACCTCTCCACTAGCAGGATTAAAATGCGACATGTGTTTTGCCAAAGAGAAACAAATATGCAGTAGTTTCCTGGCCTTGTTAACTTCACATTGGAACTTTTCCAAATGAAGTAAAAGATTTGTTTCAGACATAAGTGCATTGATGATTTCTGTTTCAAGTAAGTGATTAAAACGACAAATGTTAGAAGAAAAACCCACGACTATTTTCTGAGGTAAGCCTGTAAGTAAAAGACGATGATGTTATTTTAGAGAGCTGCACAGACTCACACTGACATTCCCACAGAGAAGCACAACAGAAAAATATGATACACTTTATTCAGCTTAAAATTGAGTGTCTCATTTTTGTCTCGCATTTCTGTTTGCTCTGGCTCGAGGTCTTGCCACAGTTTTTATGTTATCAAAACACAATGTGTTTTTGATAAAAGTGATATATATATAATCCATCCTTTTTTTTCTATGGCTGCTTCAGAGCTGAACACCTGCAGAAAAAGCTAAAGGAATTTGTCATTAACAACTTTTCCTAAACAAACTTGTTAATGAACTTGGATAAGTGGGTGTCGGTTTTGTCCTCCAGACTGAACGGAGCACACGTTTCCACGCAAAGCTTATTTTTAAGTGCATAAATCTCCAGAACATTGTGTTCGGGAACTAAAGTCATGTAAGTGCATCTGTGGTTTTGTGTGTCTCTTCTCAAACCCATAATAAACCAAGATTAAACTTCTTCAAATCAAATTATAAATGCTTTTATGCTGAGTCGTTGCCCTGGACTGAGAGCGGTTTAGGTGTTGTCTTTTTAATTTTAATATAACGTTGTGTCATAAGGGAGGATCCTGTGTCATTGTCTGAGGCATCACGTTGTAAAATATTACGTATTTGAACTACAAACAGTTTCTCAAAAATACAAAAATTTGGCAACAAGTTAATGTTTTATTTAGACAGTTGGTCAGGAAACATCCTTCTTGAAATAGTTTGATCAATATTGTCACTGGGATGAAAACAACCCTTAATATAAACAACAGTAACAGCAATTAATCATTGCTCATAACTAAAAGAGCAGAGGAAGTGTCCTCCACATAATACAACCAAAACATAAATGTTATCTTTAGTGTTTCAGTGTGACAGCTTCAGGCAGCTTCTGACTCCTTGTGCTACTTTTGCAGCTTACCGGTCTTGCCCTCCCAGGCGAGCCCCAGCACTCCGCTGTAGTCTCGGTTAGTGAGCATGTAGGCCAGGCAGAAGTTTCCCCAGTTTTTCTCGGAGAAAAGACTCAACAGTTTCTCCGGTCCTATAAACAGAGGATGCAGAGGATCCGTCTTATTCGTCGTCATCATCACCTGCAGAGGCAAAGACGGTGAAATTCATAGTACAGGGAAGGACAAGGAACTACCAATCACTGAAAACACTTCTGAGAGAATGTCCCTCAAAATGACTCTCGTGCTGTAATTAAATTTAAATGTGCATCATAAATAACTTTAACATGTTAGAATTAGAAACGTATGTGTCAGTAAATCATGTTAAAGTAGTTCTTTGGCGTTCTAATCCTGCAAAATTGCAGACCATTCTCCAACTTACGCTGAGGGATTTGACTTTAAAGTTGATCAGCTTGATTCCATCAAAGTCAACCTTGTCGTAGATGTCGTTCACGGCCCACATATAAGAGGCAACCTGCAGAAAACAAGTCAACCAATCAACAATAAGCGCCCCTCTTGATTTTAGATCCAAAACTGAATGAAAAGTGGTTTATTACACCTTTAAATTTGAATAATTAGGTATTGACTGATACCAAAACTACCACAACAATATTCCAGTTGTAAATAGGAAAACTTTAATGACACGCTAATAGTAATATGCTAACTGCTACTAGTTAAACTCATTAATGATAGATTATAGTACTTCATGCACATGAAGTATTTAGGGAATTATAGAATTATTCAATTCTCTAATATTGCATGATAATATGTGCACAGAAAGATTTAAGCCACTCACTGATCTACAGTGACTTCAAGATCCATTTTTTACTTTTTTGGTTTATATTGAATGATGTGCAGACAGTTTCTTGTTCAGAAGTACCACTTTGCTTTTATTTATTTATTTGCATTTCTTATTTTCCCACTTTTAACAACTACTTAAATCTTCAAAAAATGTTTTAAATGTCAAAAATGTTTCCATTACTGCTCCAGATGTTTACACAGATTGACAGAAGCAGCAGGTTGGATCGTTCCAAGAGCAAAGATGGAGGACATGAGGCTTTTTATGCTTCCTAAAAGATATTTTGCTTATCTTATGGGCCTCTTCATTAGTGGTTTAAAACAGGATAATCACTCTGGGGTCATAAAACAGATATCTTAATGCAAGTCCTAAAGAAAGTTAATATCTGAGCATTTTCAGTCTGGCTGATGCACTTCATCCACTAGATGCACGTGCAAACATGTCATAAGCAAAGGTTTGTCTTTTTGCAGCAGGATATGTGAGAATAGGAGAGTCTGCTCGGAAATTTCCACAACTTTATAGATCGCCACCTGTAACCAGGTCAGTAGAGACTGTAAACTGCAGCTTGTTTATTTATACTCTGCTCTTCAGTCCTGCCCAACAGGAGTCTGACTCTGAACCAACAACAACAAGAGTGAAGTGGAAAGAATATGACGAATATAAATAATGAGCTGATTAAAGGACAGGCGTCAGGAGGAAGCCGTCAGTCTAACCACAGAAAACAGCTGACTCACTCACTGACTGCTTTCACTGCAACGCACTGTATCAAAAATGATGTATTTGACAAACTGTTTGGGTATCAAGAGAATGACCCTGATTCAGATTCAAATTTGAATAGGAATGCGTGTCTGCAATTATCATTTTGCGCAAATATGTAAACGGTGAGACTCTTTACTGGTTCCATAAAACATTTTAAGCAAAACACAATTTTGTTCAGACAGAAAACTTAATGTGAAGTAACTCCAACTGGACTGTTGTGGTTCAGATTATCAGTAAAAAACTTAATATCCCTCATTCTCGGCTTAAAGGTGCAAAAACATTCACTTTAACATTGGTGTGGTGAAAATTTCCCCCGAAACATATAAGGGTTGCGCTGACCCCGCAGTGCTCAGTGCTTACACCTACGTGAACACAGATGCAAATAGATGTGCATCTTTGAAAAGCAGAAGTGGAGCCTTCTGCATACCAAACAAGAATGCAGCAAGTGATTGGAAGTCAAGAACAAAACACCTGTCTTTTCCAGAAGCCATAAATGAGCTGGAGCTTTGTTTGGGTTGCTGATTTGTCACGTTATACTTCGCAAAAATCTACTTATTGCCAAAAAATGGCTGAGAGGTTTTTACATCCTCTGACTGTTTGAAGAAGCAGAAGATACCTAAATGGAAGTGCAAAAATATGCATTGTTTTTCCATTTTATAATAAGTTTTCTTTCAAATATATAAGAAGAATTTAAAAAATCCTTTATCTGGTATCAGATTTTTCAATTGGCTTAACTAAAAAACCAAATGTTCAAGAGATTGTAGCATTAGGGAACAGATCATGTGAATTTTATTGGAGCAATCCAAGGTTGCAAATTTATAGACTTCAAATAGGAGCACCAAACTGCACTCCTTTTTGAAGTCCTATTATTGTGAATCCTACAATATCTCCTCTCACAAAACAATAAAAACATCCAGTTTCATTTTGTGAGCTCTATTTAATTCTACAAAAACATGGGAAATCTTTTCACGTTGTGATCTTTTGACCACATGTTGAACCGCTGCATATCTAAAAATGGAGCACTGCCTTTCAAAGCGTGATATTAAGAAATTTGACCTGAGCCACAACAGCTTCAACAGACTTGAACTTCTTGTAGTAGAAGTGATCGGCGTGGAGGTGGAGCAGGCAGCTGGTCTTCAGGTTGTCAGCCTTTCTCCTCGAACGGCTCAGTGGTGCCTCGTGTGGGGGGAAAAAAAAAGGAAGAACATAAAGAACCACAAAGCATTTGTTTGGCTCTAGATTTAGACATTGTAAGATGATGCAGTTTTGGTTTCTGTTTAGACTCAAGTAATAGAAACACTTTTTCTGAAGCAAAAACCCCAGACTACTCTTCAGATCAAAACAAATCAAAAACCTCAGCCTGTTCTAAGATAAATACTGACAGCGTCAGTATGTGCAGCAGGAACACCTCTTGGAGTGTAATCAAGAAAAAAAAAACATCTGCTCAGGGCATTTCATAATCAAACAGGGGAAATGATCTTCCTCAGCAGGCATGTAGTTAAAAATGGATCCACAGCAAAGTCTCAACATCCACTTTTCACAATGGACGTCGAGGCCCCCCCTCCCATGTTGGTCAAAGGTTAATGATTAGGAGTGAACCCAAGGGGAATATTTGCCTAATACATGTGGCAGATGTTTTTGGAGTTGTTTTTATTGTCTTGCAACATAGTCAAGGATGCCTGCAAGGAGCCAGGTTTCTGTTTTGCGTCTCACACGCTATTGTGATTCTGACACAACATCCTGCTGCAGCTACTACCCACATTTTGTTCTCGATGACTCAACGAGAGTAATAAATGTGACCGAATGAATGGATGTGCGCATAAATCGAGTGCAAACGGTGAATCTGACACGCAAGTGAATTTCCTCCATTATTCATCAATGAGTTGATCTTTTTTTTTTTTTGTTTATTAATAGCATTGAAGAAGGAACTCTCGTCAGTGATGAAACAGAGATCCACTTTGTACCTGGTTGACGTTTCCAGCGAGGGCGTTAAGATGATCTGAACTACAGAAACCATCGGAGCGGGACATCGCATGTGGAAGAACTGGACGAAACAAAACACAGATGTTTCAAGTTGCACACAAAATCGCACACGTTTGGAAATATTTCCTCTCCTCATTCTTCTCACAAATATTCCAGAACGGTAAACAGCCTGGAGTAAAACCCTGAATTTGAGTTAGAGTTCACAAACCATGACAAAAACATGGGCAGAGAACCAGCAAGACATAAGTTCAGCTAAAACTGTTAATTTTGTGGAGAAAAAAAACAACTAAGAAATAAATAAGACCTTAGATAGACAATGTGATAATGTCTTTCACAGCTACAAGCTTATTTGTATTAAAATATGCTGTAAATATTTTCAATTCCTGTCAGCTTTTCAGTTTAGCATCATGTAAACATGGTTTATCTTCAAGTTTATATCAGACCATTTATTCACAACACAAAGACAAGTTTATGTACAGTGGGTTGAAATATTTAAAGGAACCAATTGAAACAATCATGTTTTTAGCCTGTGGGAGTAATCAGAGAGAAAATACAAAGTCTGAGCAGAAAAACCCAGGATTAAAACTCAGGATCATCTTGCTGCAAGGCAGCAGTGTTACATACTAAACCACCAGAAATACAGAAAAGGAGATTTTCAGTAAATACTTACAGAAACAATGTCATTAAAGAAACTGAATGTTTTTTTCTAAAACTAACCAAAAAGCATGATGGAAACTGGTCAATGAAGCTGCCAAGAGAACAAAAACAAAACTGACGCAACTGCAGGAAATACCGACTGTGTTTTACTTATTAAAAGTAACAAGAAGCAGGATTTTAAAACAAAAGCCTTTTCTTCCAAAGAATGTCTCCAAGCCTGGCTAAAATATCCAAACTCCTTGCGGAAGGATGAATCGCCGTCTAATGAAACACCATAAAGTGTGGCGGTGACAGTATCATAGTCTGGGGTTATTGTTTCTTTAGATAATCCCTGAAGTTCTAGTCATCCAAGATCATAAAAGTTCTAAATACAACTACACTTTGACAGGAAGTTACATTTTGTGCAAAGGAAACTGAAGATCTAATAAGTTTTAATTCTAATCATCACAACGAGTTAAAACCAAAGCTTTGGACTGACGGAGCCAAACTACAACTACGTTCAACACAAACTCTGTGGGGTCACTTGAGGAGAACAGCGAAGAAAAATGTCCTTCCAATCTGATAGATTAGGAGAACCTTTGCAAATTTCACCAAGGCAATAAGGAGGATGCTGTGAGACTCAAAGCACAAACTTAATGCTAAAACTAATTAAAAATGGGCTTTAATGAGTACTTTAAAGACGTGAACGCTTGATTATTGCCTCTTCTTTCAATACGCATTTATTTTCTCCTGTAACAGATTTATATTTCAGTTGAATACTATGGAATATGTGCCTCACTAAAGGTCGAAACTGCTTCGAGAGAACATTAAAAACTTTTTTTTTACCCTCAGTGTCCAAAAGAATGAAATTTCAAGCTTATTGAGCCAGAAAGCAGATAGCAGGGTCACATGAGGTGCAGCTCTGGAAAAGAAAAACTTTGCTTGTATTTGCAGCTAGTAGGTGACCTTCAAAAATGCTTCGCTGGAGTGATCGCCCTTTTCGTTCAGGCTCAGAATCACTTGAGATTCCACAGAAGCAACTAAGAGTTTTATTAGGAAAAAAAAATTTTATACTTTCCAATACTTGCTCTCTTGGCTTAACAAAAGCAGAGGATGAATGGTATTTTATCTACAACCAGCTTCTTCTTTTTTACAGTCTGTGTGCATGAAAGGCTAACTGAATAGCCTCAACACAGTCCAAAACGTCCACAGAGCCGTAGCCAAGACAGATTTCTTTTCACTCTGAGTGGTTGTAAATCTTAGGTCCTCAAGCAGACAGTTATCTATTTTCCTGCTACCTAATGCCACATTTAAATTCCCTCCCTCATCCTTATAAAAGCAAAGTTAAATTAAAAGAGATGCAGAGTTATAAGCGACGTGCTTGTTTTATTGACAGTGAAGCTGGAGTTTTACTGAACTTTTTAAATTTCTCTTTCACATGTCTGCCTTTAAGATGCCTGGCAGTGAACAAACTGTAGATGTTATTGGCTTTGTTTGCCAAGCCAGCAAATAAAACACTGAGCCAGAATCCAAGATCACCAACATCCTTTTGGTTTCATTTTTCTTTGACCAGAAGTCACAAAGTATCTTCTTTGATAAACCCAGACCTACTGCTTTGATGTCATCTGCCAGGCCGGCTGCTACCTTTTTGTAATATCGATTACATGGATATATGAATTATGTTGACCAGTTTACTTCTCAAGCCAACAGATTACTTTTGAGATTTAGCATCATGGATAACTAGCCAATAAATCCACACTACATGTTAGAACAGAGGATGTGTAAAGTGCGATGTGCACTTAAAAAAGTCAAAGGTTAATGTACAGAACTGACACAATAAGGGCAATTAAAGGTGAGACCCTTTGAGAGACGATACCTTGACCCCCACATTCTCAGACATTCAAAAACTGAACTCCAGCATTATGAAATCATCACGGCAGACCAAAGCGGCAGCTCTGAGAGAGCTCGCTGTGGAGATGCACTACTCCTTGTATTTTATTAACAAACTGTTGTCTGCCATTTGCAATACCGTAGGGACTTGTGTTTCATTTAAAACTGATGCAACCGTGATAAGACTGGAGTCTGAAGAGACATGTCCCAGGGAAAGATTTCACAAAAGTGCAAGAAGTCAAATGATTTTGTAACAGAGTTCATCAGGGTTACGTTGAAGGTCTGAGAGGAATCTGCGCGTGCAGCAAGTTAGAGGATATTTATAATTTAAGTGTAACTGTATTAAATGCATTCAAGCTAGAACAAATCAGACTTGAAGAAGCTTTAATGCAAAGAGTTTGTAGAGTCAGTTCAGTCTTCCCGGCCCGTTTCATTCAGCGTAAGACAAGGCAACACATGACTGAATCACGCCATCCTCCTGAAGTCCCTCAGCCAATCACAAACCTCCCCATGAGGTCTATGTATGGCCTGAGTGGGGGAGGGGGCTGGATGTGGAGGCCCTAAACGCTGGGTGTTGACACAGAATTGCTTCCAGATCTTTCCTCATGTCCACTTTCATATTCTCTTTTTGTCAGCATGCCCCCCTTTTCCATGCATCAGGAATTCAATCTTTCTGTCTTGTGAAGCCAAATACTTTCAAATAAATCAGGTATATCACCTCTGAAAAGCAGGAAAACTTGTCCAAACCTGGCCGGGCCGACCGCAGATGCTAATCTGAGATTAATTAAGGAGTCCATTTATTTCTCTGAAATACAAAAGAGAAAAGGATTTCTGTGGTTAATTGATTAGCCACATCTGAGCCTCGGGAGTTGTGTTTGCAACAGCTGCTGAGCAGCGTGGTGCAGAAAGCTGATGCCAAAGCTTCGAGTCTCAAGACAACTTTGGTTGTGGCATCTGAAGAATGCCTCACCAAGGCATTTAGCAAAAAACAAAAAACAAAAAAAACAGGAATTAACACTATTATGCAATATTTAAGGGTTATTCAATACTGACAAAAGAAAAAAGCAAAAAACTTTTCCTTGTTGGAGAAAGAGGTTTATTTAATAAGTCTGGATAACCGTTTAAATGGCCTGTCATTTGATCCACCTATACTTCATTACTAGCAGCATAAGCACCTTGAATTGTAGGAAAACAAGTTTCTGTCTAAGACGCTGTTTTCTGTCTGAAAACGTTTTTTTTCTGACAGCTCAAAAGTAATGCCTTCCAGTTTGTTCAATAGCAGGCCTGCATGTCCTTCAACTCTCAAGAGAGTGTGATTCCCCCCGTCTTGCCGATGTCTGGCAGCGTGTCGGGAAAAACTCCAGAAACACTGATAAGATCCTTACAACACAGAAAGAGCAGCGAAGTCTGAACCATTTCTCAAGCACAGTCAGTAGCAAATGGTGTTGAGGAATATGACTGTGAAAAGTCTTGGCACAGCTGTTAAAATAAAGAACTGACAGGTTATTGTTGAGTTGGATAAAATCACTTGCTTTATTTGTTTATTTATAAGCTATTTAAAAAAAAATCTGTTTTATTTCGAAGTGTGAAAGCAGCAGCTTAATGATGACGGATTCACCATGTCCCATTTCATTTTGTGTTTTAATAAATTATTTAAGCCACTTTTTAGATTAATTGATTATGAAGGATAAAATGAATTGTTTTCCTTACAAACCTGGTGCATAAATATGGATTTGCTGTGAACAGGGCACAATCTTCTGGCACATTTGACCTCTTATCTCACTTGAAACTATAGCACTTATTTTAACAAGTTAAATTTATGGCATGTAGCTCGTTTTTAAAGCTGTTCTGTACATTTTTCAAATAGTTATGGTTTGAAACAGAAACTGAACAGCAATGTTTTTTGGGATCATTTCCCTGTTTGATCACACATTGAGTTAAAGTTTCAACTACGTATGCACAGATTCAAAATAAAGCTGAAGAATTTGGAAACCCTCTTTGTTTTTCCACCTCAGCCGGATTTTTGCAATAGAGCAGAACCACCATCAGCAAAATGATTCCCTCAGTATGCTGCTGACTCCACCGTGCTCAACTTTGAGATTTTAAGTGCTGAGGAAGTGTGGAGCCTCTGTATATACAGAGCCTATGTTCAACAGAAAAAACTGCAAGGAATTAAAAATTCACTGATCAAACACAAATCTTTGATTCTTTTTGTGTAACATCACCATAAGCATCGAAAGAAAAAGGCTCATTAATGCCTGTGGTCAAACTGCAATGGTGTCGTCTCCTTCATATTGTCACAAAAACACTGATAATATTTGATTAATCAGAGGTTTTGTATCTTTGACTTCTAGTCTCATTTGTTTTAGATTCACTACTTTCAACACAATTAATCTCAAGACATTATATCAGAGGATTCTTAACAGAGTTGATAACAGGACTCTTTGTGGTCATAATAAGTGTCTAAAATATCTAAAAAAAAGACTGCTTTGCCACACTAAAACAATCTGTCCAGGTATCAGGATATTTTTCCAGCAGCCATTTAGTGAACCACATGACATCCAGCCTCCCTCTGGAGAACAAACGTTCATCAATCAGAACCGTGGGCTCCAGACAACAACCGCAGGAAGGAAAAATACACACATTATGTCACAACCTAAAGTCCTAATCAAGCATTCTCTGTGGAGGCCTTGATTGTCTCCTGTAGTATCACATGGTCAATCTTTCCCAGTTTCCTGCAGATATGCAGGCCTGGGTCTGAGGGAAGGGGATGCCGCCGACGAACCAAAGCTAGGTTTCACTACACCTGGCGTGAAGAAGTCGTGGTACGGGCAGAGAGGAAGGCGGACGCAGAGTAGATTGAGGAACAAACGTGGGAATTGGGGGGAAGGGAGGGAGAGTTCTGGCATAGTCCGCACTGCGTTTCCAGTAAAATGCTTTCATAGAGCTCAGGTTATGCTTAACACAAACATGCAGCCAAAGAATCGCACGCACATTCAAGCAGACAGGCACTTTTACATTTCTGTGACTCCTAATTCTTTTCATACGGATAAATCACGAGAACGATTGGAAGTTGGTTTTCATTTCAGTTTGTTTTGGGAACCATCTCTAAGGTTGTTGAAAAGCTGAAGAAGCACTACTTGTGTCATTTTTCTCATGCTGGTTTTATCAACTCACTTTATATATGTTTTTCCTTCTTTCTCTTTATAACTACTTCTGAAATCTCATAGCCTCCACCTCAATCAATAATCCCACCATCCACAGCTTATCTTTTCTTTGGCCAGCATCCAAGTGGAGAGAACCTCAAAGCCCATTCAGAGCCCTCTGCAGGCACTATTGACACTTTGTAGCTCCTCGTACTTCTCAGTTCATTGACCTCTAGTAACGCAAGTTGAACTGGAGTTAGAGGATGCAAGCTCTAAACCAAGAGCTAAACCAATATTCACCATTTTACACATTTTGTCCAATACGTTTCTGAGAAAACAAGATGAAGATCTCACAAAAGGCCACAATATCACACGATCTCGCGTAGCGTGGGGAAATGGGTTTTGAACTGCTTGTGTCTTTTTCAACGAGACAGTAAAGAATGCAGCAGATCATAAATTACATTTAATGCAGCAAAGAGTTCCTCTTTGCACACTTTCCCATCATCTGCAAAGTGTCTGGACACATTCTCCCTCCAGACACACATCGATCAGTCCTGGATGCTGAGTGACAGACGCTGCAGAGCCATTTGGAACCAGAAGCATCTGTAAACGATTTCTCCTTGAATAAAATCAGCCTTACCTAAATCCTCCTCATGGTAGATTATGGAGTGGTGATCTGTCAGGCTGTCATATCTGTGCAGAGGCTCTATGTGGTAAGTGCCACCCTGTGTGTGGATGGTTCCCTCAAACTGACCCTGTAATACAGAGCCGTGGCAGGATGACCCATCCTCGCCTGTAAGACAGAGTAAAGGGCGATAACAAGGTAACGAGCTGATTTAATGAGTTTAATTTCACAAAGCAAATAGTTGAGATAGGACTTTGTATGTATTGCATACTTTATGTTAGTGAGTAATTTTTAACTTCTCCAACCAGATCTAAGCAATAAAAGAAGTTCAGGTTCAGTGGAGGAGGACTGCAGTGTTAAAGTCCAAAAACGCCACAGACTTTAATGTCTCTCTCTAGTCTGATCACAGGACCAAGAACATTTGTGACTTAAATATTTCTCCTGCTACTTTCTTTTGTTCCACTCCACATATGTACATCTGTGAGAAAACGAATTGAGTCATTCACGTGAACTATCCTGTATTTGGGGTCAGGTAAACATTTTGCAGGCTTCATATCAGACTAACCTTCAACTGTTCCTGAGTATAAGTGGGACAGATCGACTGATGTCGGGCCCTTTCCATCGACCAGCGTGAATTCGTTGGAAAACCCAGCAGAATCCTGTTTCAGAAGCAGGCGGAACGTTCTGATAACAATAAAAACACAAAAGGTTCGCAGATGTGGTCAAAGCCTTGCAGCGACGCCAAGCATGCAAATCAGTTAGCAGCTGGGGAAAAACGGATAATAATAACACTTTCATCTGTTGATGTAAAAAAAAATGTAGACTGTTTACTTTAAGGCTTCTTTTTCAGAGCAAGATCCTGCAGAGCTGCTTTCCTGGATGTTAGTTGTCATTTTAGTCGTTCAAAAATCTCGGTTCATCGAACAAAATCCAAAAACTTCAGATAGAGCGGGGAGGTTTCCTTGTGCACCTCACATCTGGAATGTGTCGCAACAACGCTTTGAACTTTGTTTCACTGTCAGATTCAGTTTTCAGCCACTAATCTTAATCACTGTTTTTGACTTGATTTTCAATTGGGAAGTCTTTCTGTATTCTGTTGTATAGGACGTGCCTTGATGCCATTGAAAACTAAAGTTCTCCCTCTGTCTCCATCCACAAGGTCTCCGGGTTGAGACTCACAGGACACACCACCATGCACACGCAGGTGGTGTGTACAGAACGGAGAGACACATTTACCCAACAGTAATGTTTTTGGATTACCCGGAGAGGAGACGCATTGCATGGGGAGCTGATGGAAACTCCATGCAGAGGGACCTCCTGTCTGCAAAGCAAAAGTGATGCCGACCGCACCAACGTGCAGCCCAGATGAAACAACAAGTAAAGTCAAATTGAATGGAGATTTACCGATTAAAAGCGGTAAAATCCAAATCCAGGGTGGACCCCTGAGGCCCTGTGGCTCTCCTGGCTCTTAAGTGCTTCCTGTGGAGATCCCCTCTGTCATACGATAAGACTTCGTAATGCTTTATAAAAGGACTGATGCTTGTCCCAACACCTGGAGGGGGAAAAAAAAAAAAAAATCTGAATTTGCATGCATCATCAAGCTGGAAACTTCTTCGGTAAACAACATTGATGTCAGTCTTGAAACTGCCAAGAAAGGTTTGATTTGAGTCATCTTCAAAACAGTTTAAGCGTTGTTATGATGATGGCTTATTGGAGGCATTCTTACAATAAGTTAGGACACGCCATGGATCCCAGCTAAGCTGCACAGTCTGCTCTGTTGACAGGTTTTGCATGTGTGTCCCCCCCCACCCCACACCCCACCCTCTTACCCTCCTGCATTCCTGCAAGGACACGTTGCGACACGTCCAGGGCCAGAAGAGGCCAGTCAGCAAGAGTTCCCGCAAAAACCAGTCATTTCATGGACGCTTTCACAACGGACGCAAACGGAGGCAGACGGACGCGAGCAACAACTTCACTCATTCGAGACGAAGTGTGGGGTAAAAAAAAAACAAAACAAAACAACAACACTCACCTGCCGTCCAGTCATGGCAGCTGACCAGCAGCAGCATCAGCCAGTGGCGTTGGGCCGCCATGTTGCCCTCAAGAAAGTGCCTTCGCCTTCTTTCTTTTTTACATCGTTTTCTCTCGTCCTCTTCAGCTGCTCCCTGGCTTTCTTTCTCATCCCTTGACTCCTGTCTTCTCTTGTTCGACAGCCTCGTACCTGCGGTCTCACTCCGCCGGAATGTGTCCGGACCAGGAGGTTCAAGCCGCAGCCGCGCTCGGCGCAGTGAGCAGTCACGCTGAGGACGGGCGTACTAGGACTTGTTTTTATTTACGAGGTCGTAGGAATCTTTTTTTTTTTTTCGTCAATGAACTTGGGAGGAACGCCTTCAGAGAAACGGAAGAATTAGTAGAAGAAAAATAAGCGACTAAGAGACGTAATTGTCGTTGAATTACGTTTGAACGACGTAATTCAACGTGGTTGCCTTTTATTCTGGAAAATCTCAAAATGCTTTTATGAGAGTCAAATAATAAAGGCATAACTTGCAAAAAAGAACATTTCTATGTGCCCAATATCGTGTTTGTCTTATTTCTGTTATCACCTGACTTAACTATTTCGATGCACTACAGTCAGTCTGTGAGTGCCACCAAGTGGTCAGATATGTATTCACTGTCCTGCTGAGTGAACCACTGTTAAGCAAACAGCATGCTGAGGTGAGATCACGTTTTACTAACGCAGGCAGAGTGCCGGACGTAGCATGAGATTAGAAAAAAGTTGTTATCGGATTATTTCTACATTTGAAAATCATCTATGTACATTTATTAGTGGTGTTTCCTATGTGTGGAGAACATGGAACATTTTGTTTCTGGTGTGTTCAAATAGTTCTCCGGCAGACTGAGTTGATGCTCGGATTGCATATGCTTCATCAGAAGTCTTGTTTACTTAAAGCCTTGTTTCATCGTTCAAGTGCCAGCAAATACACAGGAGAAATAGAGATAAAATATACATTTTGGATTCAAAGTTTTATACTTTGACTTGTTCAGAAGCTGTCATCCAGTCATCACCATTCAGAAACTATATTCCACAATATCAGGCCCTATTTTTCATGTTTGTTGTCCTTAAACATCTTACAATTGACTGACTTCTGTTGTCATGAGAAACTTCACTGGGACACATCTATGACTTCATAGCAAGTACAAACATGCCTATGTTTTAAATCCAATAAAGAAAGTGGTGGTTACATTAGAAATGTCAAAAGTTAAATATTGTGAGTTATTTTTTCCCACATAAAGTAAAAATGTCTCCCACTTGTCTGATTAATAACTGAGGGATTATGCAAAAAGTGCTTGTAACTGTAATAAGGAAGTACTATTTTAGAATAGAATAGAATAGAATAGAATTCAACTTTATTGTCATTGCACTGTCACATGTACAAGCAACGAAATGTAGTTTGCATCTATCCAGAAGTGCTATACATGATATAAATATTTATAAACAGGTGTATGAAGATATAAACAGAATAATATTGATGTGCTATAAATAAAATGTTTTGTACAATATAAATATAGATGAGAGCTTATGTACATACTATACCAATTACACAGATTATACAGAATATACAGGAATATGAAGAATGGATTGTATATATATTGTTTTATAATACAGAATAAATAATGGGAAATTAGATTTAAAGATTATATAAAGATTGTATGTGTATGTGTGTGAGGGGAACAGTCCAGGGATAGGGGGTACAGTCCTTATAGTTTGTGTCAGGAGGCGTTCAGGAGCGTGACAGCTGTGGGGAAGAAGCTGTTTCGGTGTTATTTTGTGTTATTCACACTATGTGAAAGGTATTGCCTTATTTTAAACTGAGCATGACTGTTTTGGATAAAAATAATATCCTAAAAGGAGGAACTTTGACATCAGTTGACGGAAGAAGGAAGTCAAGGAAAAAGTAAGACAAAGGTTTTTGACCTCGAATAAATGAAACGGCTTTTCATTCTGCCAGAAAACACAACAGAGGTTTTACGGCTAGGGGAAAAGCATTAATTTATTGCATTCAATAAAATAAAATTTATGTTTATTCTGCTCTGGGACTTATGTAGCCATACATAGGAGTAAGTAAGATCTCCACATTTATAGCAGGCGAATGTCAATATTGTCAAATATTTCTTCTGTCTCGCTTTTCGGTCTCGGTGTTGCAGACTTTTGTCTCACAGATCATGTGAAAATACTCATGCTAAGTATTTTTGATGTTTCTAAAACGATGCTTCGTGTGACATGGGCTCCTTTCTGATGTGTTTATGTGCTGGTGGAAATGTGTCACAAACTCATCACTCGTTTTCCCACATTAAATGAATTCTTCACTGAAAGGCACTACATTGCAGCGGCTTGCAGCGTAAAATCATCAACACCACAGGCAGCTGAGCTGGATGGTCTTCAAAAACACAACTCCTGTGTCAAAACAAAATGCAAAAAAAAAAAAGATGAGAGCTTCAAAGACTAAGAAAGTCTGATGTTGATGATGATGATGTTTATCACACAATGTGCAATAAAACTTCCTTGGATATTACATGTTTTCTTGAGAACTGAACAAAGCCAGCTTTGGATGAAGGGTTGTTGATGTCTCTCTGCCAAAATAGCCTGGAAATAAACAGACAAGTTAGGATTTTGGTCTCAGTTTATAGTTTCACGTTTTGAAATCGAGATGATCGAAGGATGGTCACCCCTTCGCAGCTTCCACTTCTATATACGCGCTAAAAAGCGCTTGAAGTGCCTTGACATTAAGCTTTTTCAAAGTCCGCACGCTGTCCTCTAGAGAATGGTGCTCTAAGCAGAGAGTCGCATCAAAACAAAACCACCATTGCTCTTGTTGAATACAATACTATATAATTGAAGCAATGTGGGGCTCTAGCAAGAAATGGACTTTCTCCCACCAAACAATTTGCAGGATTTTCTATTCCCTCAGAGATTTACTTGTAATTAATAATTATGTGATCAAATGAGGAACATGTACCAGGTTAGTATTTATAAACTTGCAAAAAATTTTATTACACTGTTTACCTTAAAGATCACAAGTCGGCCTGGACAGACAATTTGTCAAGCACCCTAAAATTAACCAGAAAAGTTTCAAAGATCAAGGTCAAAGTTTGTAAAAAAAAAAGTTCTAAATCTTTGGAACAAAATTGTAGCTCTGTTCATAATTTCAATTTGTGATGAAATCTTGTTTTCCATTTTCACACGATAGAAATTTTTGATAACCAGTTGAGTGGACTTGGCATGTTTTGGATCATAAATAAAGTTATGTGACATCCACATCTACAACGCTACTATTATCGTACTGTATCAACAAAGGCTGGTTTCCAACCTTGGCATATCAACATCATGACAGATTTAAAACTTGAGACAAGATGTTGGCAGCTGAGAACTTCTACATGCATCATCATACACCTCTCCCTTTATAGGCTCAGTGTTTTACAGCCTGGTTTAGAGTTTAACTTCCCCCAGCCTTTAATCATTTACTGACAAACCCCCACCCCAAAAAAAGCACCCTCCTGCTTCAATCTGATTGGCCAAGAAGGAATCACCCGGATCCAGCCATGACATCACATCCACAGCCACACATTTACCCAGCTGCAAACCCCCCACACATATAATCGCAATGATGTAAAAACGGGATTCTATATTTTAGCACTAAGTGGTTTCACATGGCCTTTAGGAAAAAGGAAATGCAGCTCATCATTCATGTTTTTTTTCTTGCTCCACTGATGAACAATTACAAGTTTGTTTTCAGTTATCTATCTCAAAACTACATACATTTAGATTTCTCAGTTGCACAATGAATACCTGCAAAATATCATTAAAACTTTACCTTAATAGCTGTATTTTCAAGTGTTATGGGATTTCAGGAGGACATTGACTTCAGACAGAAGAGTGATTGGAGCTCAAGATTTCTCTTTTTAGGAGATGTGTTTTTGTCTCAGGCTCAAAAAAATACTGCACTCTTTGAACATTGTAGATTTTTACAAAAGTTACAACATAAAATCCTCGATACATCTGAAACATTTTCATGTGGAATTTATCACTGCAAATTTTTCATACATGCCTTGGCGTCGGCTCATGTTACTTTTTTCAAATACATATTTGCCAGCAAAGAAAAACATCTCTGTAATTGATCCTGTCAGCTCTGGGAACCAGTCCATGTATATATTTTCTGCTCAAAAAAAACATGCTGATGTCTCCTCCTCTCATTCTGCGGGTGGTAAAAATTCTCTTGAGGTTTTCGCATCTACTTGCTGATATTTTTCTGTGTTTTTTGGTTTCTTTTGAGGCTAATTCAAGCCAGCACCACTCATGTCATCCAATCTGACTCTCCAAATGTCTGGTATTTGGAGCCACACAAAGATCATGGGATAATTAGTGCGACCTATGATAGTTTTTTTTTCTCCTACTTCTCTGGGAGTTCACAGGTTATGGGAATTATCAAATGAAATCGTTCTGCTGACACAGCCAAGTGTTAACCCCTTCACAGACCTGACCTACTTTACACAAGGTTAAGCCTTTTCCTTCTTTTGTATGTGGGCACAGCACAATACGCACCCGGTGGCATGGTCATAATGAGCACATTATAGGCGAGGCTCTGACATAGATCTGCCATCCGTCTCTGCCTGCACATCATCTGATTTCTTTGCATGGACTCCGACAGTGAGGAGCGTGACAGCCATAATGTGGTATTTTACGTAACTGTCAGATACTAATATAACATGGTAAGGTATTTCAAAGTTACAACTCAATGTTGACCTTACAAAACTGGAAAATCTTAGAAAAAAAAAACTCTTTAATGTCTTATAAATCTTTAGGTTTGGAAAATCTAAAAGTGAAATATTTTCACAACCTGATTTTTTTATTTTTTTTATTTTTTTGGAACACAGCAAGTTTGGAAATGAGATTATGAAGCAATGCTGCCCCCTAGAGGAAGAGGAGGCAAAGAACGCATCAACAACAAAACAAAACACTTGATTCAGGTTGAGTATTTATCTCTGAAGTTTTAGTTGCTGAGGTCAGCAATGATAACTTTTTATTAGCTATGTTTAAATGCTACTATTTAAAATAATTAATTTTAAATATAATTTTTCACATACAGATTTTTTTTTTTTTGAAGTAAGTAATTATTTAATCAAACTTCCATTCAATCAAACCTTTGGTGATGTTACAATTATAAAACCTTTTTGGATTTATTTCATGAAATACAAAATTTTTACAACTTTAGAGAAGATTGCAGTCGTAAAAGCATCTGATGCATACTCCAATCTGGAAGATGGCGGTAGTGCACCAAAAAGTTGTTTGCTAGCCACCATAAAAAAACAAACAGAAGAAGAAGACGGCGAGGCAGACGACAACTACGAGTCCTTCTGTGAGAAATGACCCGGCGGGGAGAAACACAGGAGGCAGATTTCAACCCCAAAGTTCCTCCGTACAGATTAGGTTTGTACGTTTTTATCTCAGCGACAGCTTTCTGGGGATACGAGATAGACGACCCCATTAGAGGGAATGTTATGGATTCCGTGTCTTTCCTTTAACTCTTTTATCTGCTGCTGCTTACATAACCATAATCACACAAGGCTGGCGCCAGTCAGATATAAACAAACTGGAACTGATTACTCCAAGCCTTTAGCGAGGGTCCAGAATGAGGAGATAAATAAAAGCTAAACTGGAGCTTCACCTGGTGTCTCAGAACGAGCAACGCCAGACAAGATTGTGACTGACAGCCCTAAGCCCCGCCTCCTGGCTCTGATTGGCCTTTAAATCTCCCACAGAAATGCACTATATTAAGACAAGAATGGGACTGAATGTTGATCTGCATTGTTTTGCATTGTTTGTGATTCTTCCATTCTACTTAAATGTCAACGTGTAAGAGCCACCTTCTTAGGAGCCAACATCAAAGTTCAGGCTGAAGTCAAACATTTTGGTTTTAGAGCCGCTAACACAGCACAGGTATCGTCGATATGAATATGAAGTTGCAGTGGTTTATGATGAACGTAATGATTTTCAATGGTCCTGCAGATGTTCAGCAGACGTTGGTGGTGAAAGAAGAGGCTCCTGAAGAACACAGCCTGAGTTTTGACCCGGAGGGTCCAAAGCCTCTCATGCCAGCTCTAAGTGAAGAAGATGAAGAGTCTTTTCTTTTTTCACCTCGTCATCGACACCAAACGAAAGGTGGAGAATTTCCAGAAGACCACTGTGGAGCTGCAGAATCCACTGGAAATCAAGGTCGTGCAGATTACTCCAACTCCTCAGAGACTGAAGTCACTGACAACCAGGGTGGTGACGGTGATGATGATGGTGTAAACCATCAAAGCTTTGAAGAACTGAAGCACTTGCCAGATTCTAGGCCACAAGCTAAAGACAGAAGAAATGACTGGGAGGGTAGCCCTTCAAGCAGAGGTTCTTCAGTCTCTGCGGATAAAACGAAATGTTTGAAAGCAAATAAAAACACAGACTCAATGAGGAAAGGTCAGGTAGAAATGACGTCTAGATCTGGTCACAATAGTAAAGCATGCAATAGAAACCTGAACTCAAAAAGACACAAGCGAACCAACTCAGAACCAAAACAGTTCTGTTGTAAGTTATGTGGACACACGTTTGGCTACAAAAGAAATTTACACTCGCACATGAGGATCCACACTGGAGAGAAACCTTTCAGCTGCGACGTTTGCTCAAAAATGTTCAGTAAGAAGAATACTTTGACCTCACACATGAGAATCCACAATGGGGAGAAACCTTTTAGCTGTGATGTTTGTTCGAAAATGTTTAGTAGGAAAAATACTTTGACCTCTCACATGAGAATCCACACTGGAGAGAAACCTGTAAATGTTTCGTCGCAAACATAATTTGAACTCACATGGCCATCTACTCTGGAAAGAAACATTTCAGTTGTCATGTTTGTTTGAAAATGTTCAGAAAAAAAAGACACTGGGTGGAAACTGAATCAAAACTCTGTTTTAGAGTTGGTTGCCAGATATTTTTATGGTGTTAAAATATAATCTTTAATTATTTGTTCATTTCTCTTCCACTTAGGGTTTCATTGATGTTTAGTGACTTTGTCTCGCCATGATATACATGTCCTTGCAGGACACTGACCCTAGATGACCTATAGTTATAGGATACTTTATTGTATAGCTGAAGCTTTTTTAGTTTCTGAATAAATTTTTAGAATTTGGATGTTTAGATAATCTTTTTTGTTTTCTTTTGCCGGATTTATTGAATATACTGAATTTTCTTAATTGTTGAAAAGGGATACAATATCGGATATAAACTTCGATAAGATGGCGAGCCTGCCTGCTGTGGATGTTTTTTGTTCAATAAAGTAAAATGTCTATGTGCTGTATTTTTATTTTCATGGCTTTAATATGCATCAGAGTAAATGTTTATTCTATACAAGGAAACAATTGGTGTAAAATCAGTGTAATATCCTGGTTATCCAGAAGAGGGAGCTGCTCACACATAGTCACTGTACTTGGCATCCAAGCAGCACAATGTTAAAGTGACACCCCCACAAGTAGAAAGCAAAATTATTTCCTACCAGGGACGCAGGGGGAATGGGTGTGGAATGCCAAAAGTGAAATGTTGCAGTGCAAGTCATTCTGCTGCAGCAAAAGAGTGGAGGAATTGGGTTATGGTTAAAATCCGAAGAAATCTGAACAAATTTGAAAAGTTGCCCAAGAAACAAATAAATAGATGTACGTTCTTCTTTGTTTGCATGGAAGAATGACTCTTGTATTAGTATCTAAATGAAACCATATGTTAAAAAGTGCATGAGTGTGGAAGTAGACACACAGCTACACTTCCTGATCAAGAGGGCAGAAAAGCAAACTGGAGATAGATTTTCACACTAACTATGGATTGCAAAACAGTGACAATATAAATGTTGTGGGAACAAATCTACTGAACAGGAGCAGAACAATCATTAAGTCATTTAATAAGCTGTTATTCTGTCCAGATGCCATTGGGAAGTTCACGCCCTCTCTGGGTAAGCAGCTGGGAGGACTTTCTGAGGCCTGGCTGGGTGGATTAAAGCCCAGGTTGAAACAAAGTGGGAGGACCGCACTGCCAGCAGATGCAAACTCGGCCCTCGCAGTGGCTGGAGGGGAAGGGTGGTCATCTTCTTCATCCTGAAGATTAGCAGCCTGGGGAGATTAAACAAGAGGGGGCTGGGAAGAGAGAATTTAGAGAATTTAGAAAAGTGACTCAGTGAGCTGCTGAATCGTACAGCAAAGACTTCTGTGTGGATCAAAAAATTTTGCCTCAAGAAGTCAATCTTTAACAGCTGCTCAGTGTCATTTGGCTGCAGGGGATTTTCTCATACGCCACCTTTTCTATAATTTGGCTTTCATTTCTAATCCAGGAAGGGAGTCGATCTATGGTAGTACGACCTTTGACCCCCCCCACATGATTTGATGGCAGTGGCAGCACTTCATGATTCACTTCACAGGGCAAGTTGCTGGCAGTTATCAGCAGCGTATCAGCAGAATGATACTGCCGCTGCTGGGCTCACGTCATGCATTCTTGCTGCTCAGGATCTTGAAGGCTGGCCCTGAGATAACCTCTCTAATACAGCTTTGTTTAAATGGGAACAGCTTCGACTTTGAGTACTTCCAAGAGGTCAAGCCTAATATCACTTACAAACACACAAGAAAAGAAGGCAACAAACTGTTTTAGATCTCTTAATGACAGACAGGAGCTGTCAAAGCAGAAGAGATTAATTATATACAAACTCTGTGGCTTTCCTCAGCGCTATAGAGCTTTATAGCTCATTATAGCTAATTGTTTTGGTTTTACAGCCCACATCGTTACAGTTTCTTCTGCTCTCTTTCACCACTCTCTTCAGCCTCTTTTCCAGCAGACTCAGTAATTCAGCACCGAGTTGGCAGCCGACTAAGAATCTGGAGTATTCTGATGCTAAACAGCTAAATATTTCCCCCAGGAGAAGACTGACGGCGGTAAAGTAGTCTGCCTTTCAGTTCAGGTGCCAGTTTGAATTGTTTGCAAGAATTTACAGTTAGTTCGAAAGTGCAAGAATTTACGATAAGAAAAAAAACCCCTGTGTGTGTATATCTCGAACAAATTAATGTACAGCCGTGACGAGGACACAAATTTCTTTTACAGCAAAACTAAAAAAAAAAGACATATTTTAGCTTTACATTATGCTTTAATGCTTTATCCCTCAAAAAAAACATACCTAGAGTGTTGTTTTGATTCTTTTATTTGAGAAATCATTTGATCTCCCGTGGCAACCATTCAGCTGTGCAAAAGTCCTGGGTGGACCGAGCGCCGCCTTCGAGACGTAGATGTCACATTTCACAACTGTATTTGCAGCCAACGGTATTCTTTATACATTTCTTCCATTTCACAACTTTCTTGCATAAAGTTCCAAAAAACAAAATGCAAGTTTGTGATTTCAATCAGGGGATTATAATGGTTTTGCAAGGTGCAGGACGAGTAACTATTAATTGCTTAACCTTATGATTTGAAGAAGTTATCAGAACCACATTCGATCAATCTTATAAGGCCAAACTCTGTCTGCGTTTTTTTAGTCCGGACAGAAAACCTCAGGTCTTCGTTCCTCCCTCACTGTCAGCCCATCTTTCTGAGAGGGAGCCTAATGAGGAGATAAAGTCTGACTGTGAAAAGACAGCTGTTCATCTGCAGGTCATTATTTACAGAACCACCGTAAACAATGCCATCAGGCAAATGCAGGGTGAAGATAACGGCAGGCGTGTTGAGACAGCTCCAAGGTGGGCACACGTGCACATCCCCGGTGATTTTGATGACAAAGATAATGATTTAGAACAACAGACGGGCTGCGCCGTATTACCACAACACTGAGAGCTACGTCTGATGATTTTTCTCATTTCGACGTAGAGCAGCAGAAATCTTTTGGACGTGACAAACTTTAAATGCTCACAGATTCCACACATCATGATAACCCACTCAGACGGCTGCTTCCTCAACCGGCAGCACAATAAAGACTGCCTCACTCACTGCAAAGGATTCTGTTTCCTCAACAGTGTTTTTTTTTTCTTGAGAAAACAGACAAAGAATCCCCAGAACGCGGCATGGTCAAAAAATGTCAGCAGGATGCAGCAGAACATGGATGATTCAAAGAGGCCTTACCTCCATAACCCACATCCACAGTGTTAAGTTGGTTGCGTTAATGCTTTTTGGTTTATGTCCCATTACATTTGATATCATATGCAGGTGCAGATAATTTCCAATATACACACATTTTTACCAGATGGAGAAGCACATCTAGAGATACAGCTGTTTTAAATGTTAGATAAAACAGGTCATATGGGTCATCCAAACACTTTCCAGCCAACGACACGTATGAAACAAAATACAACCAAACCTTCTTCTGATGGGCCTTTCACACAACATATTCAGTCCAGTTGGGAGAATCGTGTGTGCTGCATGTTGGAGCAGCTAAAAGTACATTTTGTGTGGGTCCAAATGCAAAAAAAACTACATTTAGAAAAATATTACGTTCTGTCATGTATTTTAAAGTATGCATGCTGTTTGCTCACTTTCTTATATGTGACTTTTTGCCGTGATATACATGTCCCATGCTTTTCATTTTCCACACTTCATGATTACATGACTATCTTGGGCTTAAAGTTTCACTTTATGGGCTCCCCAAGTGGTTGCATAACAATTTGTTTAATTAATCTGAAAGTAGATCCTGCTCTCATTCTCGATCAGGAACTTTAAGGGTTCAGCATGCCAAGGTGAGTGAATTTCCATTTGAGCAGAGAACTATATCAAGGCCCAAAGCATCAGTTTCCCTGAAAGCTGTTATTATTTGAGTTTAGACTCAAGAGCAGACTTACACCGTGTTGTTCCTGCCTTTAAGCATAAACGCAACATCATAAATATCAAGAAACCTGGAATGTATGTGAACGTGTAATTTCCCAAACAGCACACTTAACTAAGCGGTGCAGTTTGCGGATGCCCTCCTCTGTTCACAGAGCATTCCAGTTGCAGATGATTCTCCCATGTGGTAAAGACCAATGATGCCTGTTTCCCACACTCCTCATAATGTGACTCAGACAGTGGATGAGTGCCTCATCAGCGTAAGCAGCAGCAGTCCAAATGACTCTGCCATAAAGATACAGTCAGAGCCAGAAGTGATGTTTAATTTCAATCATAAATGCTGAGATAGTGAAATGCTATGCAAATGTGTTTTAACTACCCACACAGCTCTGAAAAAGAGCCAAACTGCTGGGTTAATCAGAAACGGGACAAGTTCCTCTGTCCAAGTTTAGTCTCCGATAATGAATATGTGAAATTATTTGCCAACTTCTCATAAAATCTTTTGAAACTGCACGGTTTCCTCCCCTGTTCTTGCTGCAGCTTTAAACGTGACTATATATTCCCCAGAGAGAAAAGTTTTGGGGAGTTTTTTACCTTAAAAGGCCATGCGGAGTGGAGCGCTGGTTTCCTGTGGGAGGGTTTTCCTCTTTCTTACTCTGGAGCTGGAAGTCCAGCCCATCCTCATCCTCACTCACCCTGCCTGTTAAAGTCACCCTCCCTCCACCCCCCCCACCCTCACACACACACACACACACACACACACACACACACACACACACACACACACACACACACACACACACACACACACCCCTACCCTCCTCTCCATAAACACATTCACATACACATACGTTTTCGACACTGTGACCGAAGTGGCGAAATCCAGCTACAGCCAGATGTATGAGCATGACTCTTTATGTGAGCACACACAGTTAACAGGAGGTGAGAACACGGTCAAACAGGAAAACTCTGTAATATGAGACCTGAAGTAAAGGCAGCGGGCGAGAGGAGGAAGCAGGAAAGAAAGGAAAAACATTGCTGAGGACTGAAGCATGGGAGGAGACAGGAACTAAATTAGAGCCGTCGTGAATAGGGAAGAAGTGCAGAGCGGCGATAATAACTGCAGCTCCACCAAAGCGGCGGATGATTTGTGTTGACTGAACGTCTCATCTGCCCGACATCCTCTCTGTGAGCAGTCAGCATGTCAGTCAGTCTGTCTGATAGCGACTCCAAGGAATAATCTCCTTATAAGGTCTGCAGAGGACAGAGTTCCTGAAGCTGAGTGTGTGTCATCAGCATGTCACGAATTTACTTTTATCACACACTTTAACCATGTGATTGTGTCTCCTTTGACCTGTATTTGTAGCTACAGCAAGCTACCAGGTGTTAAGGAGGTTTTATTATATTGCACTTCTGTGTACTTAGCACTTTCTTTTTGTTTTAGTCAGTTTACTATTGAAAGCTATGAGACTTTTAAAAACTTTTTTATGGTATTCTGGAGCAAATTTGGTAATAATACACTCCACTAACCATGCAATGCTTTTAAACTGACGCCTTCCTGAATGAGAGCGCTGGCAGCATCAAATAACAGATGTTTTCTGATCTAGTGAAAAGTTATAGATTTACAGAGAAGGTAAGGAAGAATCCATTCTCCAAAAGCTAAAATAGAGGCCCCTGCTTGCCACTCAGCTGATACTCTGCCTGATTTTATCTTTCTTCCTCGAAGAGGCTTTCTAGTTTTTAGACCCGAGTCAGGCCAAATTCCAGGAAATTATGGTGAACCTCCAGGTTCCCTCTGGCAAAGTCCCTACTATCTCTGGCTCCAGGGCTGGTTAATCTCTCTAAGGTTTACCAACCACATCAGTGAGATCATCCAAAGGGCAACGCTGTGGACAGAAAAGCCTCCAGCATCGCTGATCAAACTCCTGAACCACATTAAGGTGGTCGTTCCACAGAAGGACAGGAAGGATACTGAAGCGGTCATGTGATCACCTTCATTCATGACGAGACCAAAGGCCACACCCAAAACCCTTTGGCCAGGTCAGAGCATAACTTGGGATCGCTTTCTTAACGGGTTGGAGAGAGTCGGTGTGGAAAGAAGTCTTTAGATTTGACACGGCATTAAGCCTCCCTACAGCCCCTCTTCCTGTCAGATTACTGTCAGTATCTTGACACAATGCGTTGTGAATCAAAACTGCGTATAAAAGCCTAATCTCATTATATTAAGAAGGTTTTATCTTACCTTTATTTTCTTGCATCTCATAGTGAACTGAGTTGTAAATTTATCATGAAACACTGATCGTGAATCTTAAACTTTTAAGCTCATTTTTGAACGACTGCCATTTTAAGTCTGTAGAAGAAAAAAAAAGAAAGAGCAAAAAAAAAAAAAAAACATTCCTAAAGAATAAAGTCAGTCGTCTAGACAGACAGCAGACAGTCCTCACTGGTCTTTTCCCTGCAAGCTTTGGACGTCTCCTTGACTCAACACACCTGAATAAATCATGTGTTAATTTAATGACTTACGTAGGAAACAATTTATCCACTTGAATCAGTTTTGTAAAAGCAGCAACACGCCTAAAACACGTGAGTCCTTGAGGACCGAGGTTGGACGCCGCTGAATAAAGGAGTTCAGTTGTGAACTCAAATATGACAAATCTTACAATCTATTTGCGGTTTCAATGTTTAATGTTCAAGCTGAAGTGCTAAATACGGAAGTTGCAGGATTCTCCTGACCCTGATTTCAGCATCCAGTATGGCTGCATTACTGACATCGATTGACGCGAGGAAACAAATATGTTTTATGCTTCTATTCTTATTGAGTCTGAATAGCTTCCTCCAATTTTAAAGTTCATTTTCCAAGGAAATACATTGATGCTATTAGCTATTAATTGTCAGTGCATCTCTAAGCTCAACAATTAGCTAATCCCACGTGGGTAGCTAATGAAGCTAATTCCACCTCGTTTTAAAACTTGGATCTAGAAAATGACGACGTCTGATTTTTGCCTGAGTTTTAACTTAAAATGTAAATTGAACTCAAGAAAATTAGCCAGCAACTCTTGTTCCTCTTACATTTGAATACTAACAGTTATTATGTTCATGTTAGTTTGAAAAGGATTAATAACACAATTAGCATTTAAAGCATCTTCTCATGTTTAAATATTATTAGTAAAGTCATTCTTTCTTCTTTCTTTTTTTAATGCCATATTTGGAAGCTGGTTGCCTCTGACATTACTTTAAGGCTTACACATTTCAGGAATGTCCTCACTTTTTACTCATAGGAAGCTAATCCACACTGGGACGATCACTGATGGTGAGTGAATACGGTTGTGAAGTAAACAAAGTAAACTTGAGCCCGTGTCCAGCAGCAGATTCATTATAACATCTTAACAATGTTTCGTTGTTGGGATGAATGTCAACAGAAGTTGTAACCTCCTCTTGGCCATAAACAATACTTTTATATATTCGAATCTACAAGTAATTTTAAGTTGGAAGAAATGAGTAAGATTAATTAAGCAAAAGAGAAAAACATGTTGAACGTTCTGCACTTTCTGTACTGGAGTCATTTGACTCAAGCCGTCTGTTACAACATATTAATTAAGTACATCTGGGATGACATCTGAAGTTGTGAAACAGTAACCATGCAGCAGATTGTGTCACAGTGATGTGTTTTAAAAAGATGTTCAAACATGCAGACCTCAGCCTCACAGCCGAGCCTCAGCCCGATCAGTGAGGCCTGAGGGGAAGGGGTGAAAGGGGAAGTGGGGCCGCTTGTGGAGGGCACGACGTCATTACAGGCAGTACAGAAGCTTTACGTCACACTGAAAATATGTGCTTCTGTCTACAAGGGTGCAAAAAAGGTGCAGAAGAGGAGTGCTTCACAGCCGACCTGAGTCATGCTTCATGTTTCCACCCTAAAGGTGCAAGAGTTCACTGATGAATCCTTAGTAAGAGGATTTGCTGGTTTGGTTCTGGGAAGAGACTGCAAAGTTTGTTCAGCTCGGCAGTCTTTTTCCTCTGTGGTTGCATCTTTTTCCCCCAACATGATCTGTTATTCATCATACATAATAAATAACAATAAAAAAAAAGAGAACAATTTCCCTTTGATCGGATGCTATTCTTCTTCGGTCCGGTTCCATCCGCTGCATTCCTGTGGCTGGAAAGGAGCTGAAGGAAGCACGCTTGCAACAAAGAGGCAAAATACTCAAGAAATCACTCATGTTCGCTGAGTCAAACTCTGTGACATTCATGCAGCAGACACAGGAGACAAACAACACCTGCTTAAAAAAGCAGAGCAAAGCAATGTGTTAAGTCACACAGGAATCCCAACATGTTTTTACCTTCTCACATTAAGAACTTCACATAATTTCTTCAATATTTGGCAGAAATTAATTTAAGCCGCCTGGCTTGAGCCAAACATTGTTGGATTATCTTCCACAAGCTTTTCTCTATCGTTTCCTGGTATTTTGGTTCATTCCTCTCGGCAGAGTGTCAGAGGACAATAATGGCCACTTTAGTTAACAAAGCCATCACAATGCTTCACTGCAGCCAGCGTGCTCTTTACAGCTCCATCCTTCCTCTATAAACATACCTCTGAACCATAAACCTATAAATTTATACTATCGATTCTTCACTCCACAGAACATATTCTCTAAACATCATTTGCTTATTTACATAGATTTGAACAAATTGGAGCTGGTTTTCCTTGTAGTGGTGTCCACCTTGTAGTTCAGGTTTGGCACCATTTAGAGAGAAAACTGGAACCTCACTGGCTGCAACTCTTGTGTAGTTATTCAACATAATATATGTTACATTAATATACATTATGGCTATATAGAATGTTTCTTTTCTAGATTTTATGTGAGACAACACTGTTAAATTTATGAAATATATTCCAGCACAAACATTATTTGGAGTTTTTAATCACTTAGTCGGTTTTTATGAAATGGTTTAAGTCCATTATCAAGTCTGCCTGATGCACAAATGCAGATAACAAGTTGGTCAAAAATAAATCAACACTTTAGTATCATTTTTTACAGTTACACAATACACTTCCATGCTGATGTATTTTTGCTTACTGATGTGTTCTTTTGGTTTTTCCTGCATATTTTCTCTCTCTTTACAAGCTGACTGTGTAAACTGTTCCCATATTTCCTCTCTCTGGTTTCATCGCTCACTCGTCAAACTCTAATACAAGGTGCACAGAGGACTTTATCAGTTGTGATGACATGCTGAAGGCAGAGTCTCAGAAAGAACAGGCGTTTCTTAAAGAGACAGAGACCCGAGATCAATGATACAAAAATTTCTTTTGAGTCACGTTTGACGCATTCAACACTTTTATAACAACTGAAGGTAAAATACTCAATAGATTGTCCTTTCGAATGCTCTCCACACCACATAGTTTTGTGTACTTGCTTCAAGGCCACACTCATAGAGTGACGTCCGAAGTTAAGAATATGAGCGCAACTCATCTTTCTCTTCATGTTTACATGTTATTTGAACAAGCACACGTTTGTCACGTAAGGGTCAGATATGTGCGCCGATGGAAAACTTGCAGGAGGTTATATGTGGAAGCCAGACCTGTTGGTATGTGAAAACCCAGCAGCCCAAATAAGGAGATCAGGCAGAGTAAAGGGTAAGTGGAGTGGAGCAGCCTGGCCGTTCCTCACAGAGAGGGCTCAGTTTGATAGGGGGGGAGAGACTTGCTGAGAGGCTGATAGTCAGAGAGTCAGGATGGAGTGAAAGCGGAGTGCTGATTGGAGGGAATGAAAAGAGGGGAGAAAGGATGGAGAGGAAGGTTGGATAGAAGGAGGGAGTACTCAACCATGGGAGGAGATGAAGGAGGAGGAGAGGGTGATTGGAGACAGGAGGCAGGTTCTGCTGCAGCCCAAATAACTACCCATATAGGGCTGGGCTCTCCATCTCTTTCCACATCTTTCTCTGTCTCCTTCCTTCTGTCCTCTCCCTTTCTGTCTCTTTCCCTTTTATTGTTCCTCAGCAGCGCTCCACTGGAAGGCTAACATATTCCCCTCATCAAAAGGCAACAGGAGGCATTAAAAACACTTTTTAAGGCGCTTTCCCCCCCACATCTGAGAAAAAAGGAACTCAGTCGACACCATGGAGGCCATCAAGAAGAAGATGCAGATGCTGAAACTGGACAAGGAGAACGCCATCGACCGGGCAGAGCAGGCGGAAACGGACAAGAAGGCGGCCGAGGACAAATGCAAACAGGTGGGAAAAATGCAGCATTGGGAAAACATGCTAATAACAGCACATGGCCTGGTCTTTAGTTTTTTTTATTAATCCGAAATATTTATTTCAAAAGTAAAGTATCTTCGGTTTTAGAGCTGCAATCTGAAACATTATTTTTTTATTGACTTCCTGAGCTCAGATTAGCTTCAATACCAAATCATTCCCTGAATCAGCCTAAAAACTTTTGCAGACTGTGAAGCATTTCCTTAACGCTCTTATCTTGATGCCATTAAACCTTTATGTAGGCATCATTGCTTTCGTTTACAAAGTCGTTTTCTTCTGTTCTTCTGAGTCGATGGTTTTTAACAGTTCAGGTCATTTTCTGCATTGAACAAGCTCGTGATCAAATGTGAAAAAATGAATAAATAAATGAATAAATAAATAAGGGAAAGATTACCAAAATGAAAAACTGAACTTTGCATCAACAAATCTCGCACACAAACACTGAATCGTGTGTCTATTGGAACTTTCAAGGTCAGCAATAAGAAACTAACGATCATTACATTTTGAAAAAGCTTGTCTTAAACCTCTGATTCGAGCCGCTGAGAGAAGAAGGGTTATCAGTAGAGACCACCCAGGAACTGGCTCGAGCATCCCACCTCTCCCAGCTCCGAAATGTGTTTTTAATTGGATAGATATCGCAAAATGTTTGCAAAGGTGCTTTTAGCATAAACACAAACATTCTCAGAAACACACAGTAGCCCTGTCGCTCCAGATATCTGTTCTCGCCGATAACGGCTGTATTTTTGGCATCAGGAGCGAACGTCCGAGTGGAATATAGCTGGATTATCAGACACACTTCACAGGCTCTCAGGGTGACGCTGATTAGGATGAACAACTGAGTCTCTGTCTCTGTGTGAGCAGAGAAACGGAGGTATCAGCTGCACACTGGTGCTCTTGTCAGGAGAGACTGATAGCTACCATGGCCATTTAAATGTTGCTTTACATCATAAACACAATTAGACTCTCAAATCAGCCCACGCTTTGCTGTCAGTAATGCTTCACTGATGTCCCGAACTCAATTACAACTGCCGATGAGATCTGAGACATTTTGCTTAAAATTATGAGGTATAATTTGAATCTATTTTAAAGTTAAATAGGGAGAGGCACCCGTTTGATGCATTAACACGACTAGTAAACAACTTTAGGAAGTGATGAATAAATGTATCTTTCACTGCAGTAACATGAAGTCATACTAAATCAGACATATAAAAATAAAAATAGAAAAATTCAGTCATTACTTTAAGTATAATTGTTCGGTGGACAAAAAAGAAGGCGAAAAAATAACTAGAGCTACACATTATACTGAAAGTTACACAGACTTTATATTTTTGTGTTTGTGATGGTAGGACAGGTAAGGCTTTCTTGCTGACTGTGTGGTGGCAAGACAAATATAGATCTTCATTCAGCTTGACGGCTAAAAAATGTTATAAAAATGTGTGATATTTAAAGAAAGCAGGAAGTCCTTGATTACTAACTGGAAACTCCTACATAGTGAGAACTACTTGAAAAATGCTATGCTGAATCATAAAAATGTTTTGTGGTGTTGATATTTAAGAGATTCTTGAGGAGTCATGCTGCTGAAAGGTCATGCTGCTGCAAGATTTGTTTATATTTTTGGGTGTTTTGAAAATATTCACTAGGTGCTCCAGCATATACAACTGATTCAAGGTAGCATGGAAACAGGTGAGACTGCTGGAACAGGGTAACGCTTTATCTGACAGGGTGTGCATAAGACTGACATGACACTGTAATAAACATAACAGGACATCTGTCAAGAAGATGGAAGATGTTATGTCACATAGGAGTCTTTATCAATGCTATGTCATGAAACGACATTCGGTAAATAATGACACTTCTAATGAGAAAATGCTCTAAAAATGCTCTAAAAGTCCATTAAAAGTCCAACTTTACATCAATTTGTAAATAATGAAAGTTCTAATGCAGAAGTGACCTCTGGTCCTGTTGCAGCTGGAGGATGAGCTCCTGGACCTCCAGAAGAAGCTGAAGCAGACGGAGGATGAATTGGACAAATTCTCTGAGGGCCTCAAAGATGCTCAGGAAAAACTGGAACTGTCTGAGAAGAAAGCTGCAGATGTGAGTAAAAACAGCCCCACACACACTCTTACCCCCCCATGCCCCCGCGTCCCATCCCACACACACTCACAACACAGACCTGGCATCACAAGCTAAACTGAACCTCCAGCCAAAGTTTGAAAACAGACATGAGGCTTCTGCTTCTATCATCAGCCACTTGTCCTGTTAACAAACAGACCACACACTTACACACATATTGCCATGGCAACAGTTGAAAGTAGAGGCTCATTACTCCACAGCTGGTCCGTCAGCAGCTGTAGGTTTACTTTGATCCATGGCTTGGCGCTCTCTGGAAACTGTAACATTCCTGTGCAGCACTCTGAAAAGATAAACGAGTGGTTAACCTGCAATCCGTGTCGTCAAACACACACATGCACCCAGATCTTAAAAAAAAAATTTGCAAAATACAACACAGATCAACATTATTAAACAGAACTTTTTTTTTTCTTTTTTTTATTTCGGCATTCAGTGAGACATTCATAAGGTGCTTATTTTTTAATTTTTAATTTTAAAGTTTCTTCCAGAATATACATGCTTTCATGTATCCAACACTTTCCTTCATAGACAAAACGACAAATATGTTGCTACAGAAAACATTTAGATGGAAAATTAAAGAAAACAATACCTGAAAAAACTTTAAACGGAGCAACTGTACATCAGTTTGTACATCACAATCTGGCACATTTTAAGCTATAAAACTATATACATGATATATTGGGATCAGATTTAACTCCACCAAACAACCAGCAACCAAATGCCCCATTCAAAAATAAAAAGTTATTTTTAAAATGACAGAATATATATTAAAGTTAAGAGACGTCTTGTTAGCTTGCTAGCTTTTTAGATGAACCTTTTGTCTGAACAATGCAGTTGTTTTCTTTAGCTCTGTGTTCGAACTTCATGCTGCAAAACAAAAAGTTTTTGGTTAGGGAAAGGTTTGTTACAACAGAATAGACAAGTCAAAAGTGACTTGGTATTGCCTAATGCTAAACCTTGCTGTAAGTGATTCGAATACAGATCAGAGATAAATTACTCTTAGTACTTGCAGCTACTCTGGTTCCGTTATATGCATATGTAAAGTGACCACAGATTGTAAAATAGCTTAAATTTACTGAGATTCTTTTCACATCTCCTTATTTGTGGCATTAGTTTTAGCACTCAGAGGCAAAATGCTAAATATTTGACATACTGAAGAATGGGAGCATAAATAGATCTGATGTAGTGCTTCCTTTATTTCTTTCCTTCAGTTTTTTTATTTTTTTTTATTAATTTGCATTTGCAGTTCTCAGAGTAAATCAGTGCTGACCTACACAGACTTAAGGTGCCTGTCCAAAAAATCCTTTTTATAAGATATAACTTGGGGTAGAAGTAAGCTATGCAGCTCTGTACTTAATCAGTACAATCTGGGTGGAAAGGCCATATTTTAGATTGTTAGCATCACCACAAACCACAAGACTGTATTTCTGTCAGTGCTGGTTCCTCTGGCATTGGGGAGAGAGCATGCTTGTGCACAAGAGTGTGTTTTGTTGCCTGAGTCTGTAATTATGTGTGTGTGTGTGTGTGTGTGTGTGTGTGTGTGTGTGTGTGTGTGTGTGTGTGTGTGTGTGTGTGTGTGTGTGTGTGTAAAGCAAAGAAAAGAGGCTAAGTCACGGGCAATGAATCGTTAACATCCACACCAAAGACGGGACAGTTTGTTGGTGAAACGGCATATTAACAAAAACAAATTAGAATCCAATAATTTAAATTTAAAGAAAAGAAAAAAAACAAAGCAAGCTGAGCAGAGAGAGTTTGGTCAAAGACAAAGCTCCTCTAACCTCCTTCGAGATGTGCCATTGTTAGAGCCCTAATGTGGAGGAAATCCCAGGGAAATGCAGCTTTGTTCTATGCACACAAAGACAAGGGAGGGCCTGGCCGCATGGACTCACAGCTGGAGTCCGGGGCCGTGCAGGATTGTCCTCTGAGGACGACTCCGAGAAGCCTCGCAGGAAAAAAATGATAAACTGGACTCCTGAAGGGCAGTTTACAAAGCTGCAGACTGAACATCAACACGGATCGGGTGCCAACACTTCATGTGAGCACAGACATCACATCAGTTTTGGGATGTTTTTTTCTGAGATGGAAAAATATACAACATGAGAAAAAACTGTTTTGTTTCCATGCATTTTATTTTGCGGTGTACTGTCTTTGATCCACGCAGAGTTAAGATTAAGCATACAGGTTGAAGTTTTACCACACAGCGCTAATATGATTCTAAATATTTTAGGATGTTGCAGTTCATCCATACTTGTGCAGCCATGATCAGGCTTCTGGGATAATCTGGCTGGATATTTGACAACTTTTGGTAGAATTTCTGGTGTTCATGTGAAATTAGTTTATGTCTTTAAGCAGAATCCACAAAGTTTTATTTTTTTTGACTTGAGGGCTTTCCAAATGTCTCAGTTCAACCTTGTGTTGATTTGAGATTCTGTTCACATTTTTTCATGAAAATGTGTCGCTTGTGGTGCAAGAACCACAGCAGAAAGCTACCATCTTCGTTTCTAGTCTTCTTTGGTTTGAGATTCAGTCCTCTGAACATATCTGATGTCATTGTACTCCGTTTTTCTCCAGAAGACATTTGGCTTGTCCATGCTCATGACAGTAGATTATATTTCAGCTTTAGTGGTTTCAGAGCAGAAGCTCCATTTCTGGTCAGCTTGCATCAAATGGCTGAAACTTGCACACGAATGGGTATTCCAACAGGAACATGAACTGGAGCCGGCTTTACAATGGAAACATTTTGATTCTTTTCTGTCCTTCCCAAAAGCCCTGACATTGCCCGCCCTTAAAAGCCAAGTCTATACAAAACGAATTAAATTTAAGTAAATTCACTCGATCGATTCGGTCTTGAAGAGCGGACAAACATTTTTGCCAGAACTGTTCCACAACCTTCTTAATTGTTAAAAACAAGAGACGTCCCGAAGGACATTTATCCAAATAGAACCCAGAAGAATCTGCAGATTGGATGAATAATCTTTATTATGTCTGGATTAGAAAGAATCAGCGATTCAAACATTGCTTTTGCATGCTATGTAGTAATTTCCCTCCCTAAAAGAAGAGATAAACAATAAAAATCTGTGGATTCAAACTTCTAACATGAACTGTCTGGAGTTAAAACTCTTTAAGTAGAAAGACAGACGTCTCCTTTGAATGTATGACATTTCCCAGTGAAGCCAGTGTCAAGAAAATAACAAGTAAAGATGTTCTGCCCCACTTGCGCAAATTCTCCTCGGCATGTCACTCATTAGAGGCAGCAGTCAAGTCATTACATTACACATGTGAATTCAGAGAACTGTCCAGAAAACCAGGAAGCCGCTCTAAAGCAAAAAAAAAAAAAAGTTGTGTTTTCTAAAAGGGAACCAGAGCAGAGGTGCCAATATTTAGGTCAACACTGTTTATTGTTAGCTCAGGCTACCAGACGGAGTCCGTACTTCTGAGCTCAACATCCCTTCCTTTGTGCAGCCTGTGGAGGTAAAGATGGCACCATTCAGTCATTGTTGTGTGGATTTATAACTCACAGCAGCAACAGTTACAGTCTGAGTGGTAAAGCCAGTCTGCTGTGGCAGCGGAGAAAGCAGAGAGAGAGAGAGAGAAGACGGGGGGTGAGGGTTGGAGAGGAGTTGAGGTATGTGAAGAATGCAGCTAAGGCAAACAGAAAGTCCCGCACTCCTGTGTCTAATAAATATCAGGGCTTCCAGCTTTTCCGGTGCAAGGGGCAAATCAGAGAGCGGCGTCTCGATCAACACATGAGACTGATTTGAGAGGATTTTCTTCTTTCTGCAAACATGTTCGACTCTGAGCTGGGCTCTGCTGCCTCCCTGTCCGGTTCACGCAGCACTGTTTGTTCCCAGGCCGGTCATGTGAATAGGAGACGATGAGGGTAAACACACAGGCGGGTCTGCGAGGGACACATAAAGGGGGGGGGAGGAAGGGCATCAATCGGATTTACACCCACTCAAGGGCCATCATTTTGTGTTGGCAGGTGGGGGGACTCGTGGATGTTTGCTCTCTCCTTTATGACAAACACTCCGCATCGGTTCCTCAAAAGCACAACCACTTACACTGTGGTTGTGCAGTGTAAGTATGTGGGCAAGAAAGATCTTCTGTAGCGGTCTGTGGTGCAACGACTTTGAAGAAGCCTCTGACTGAAGAAGTGGGAAGGTGGAAAGAAAAAAAAAGGTGGACAAGCAACTATGATAACCATAGCCCACTCAAGAGTTTGGAGGGATTCACAAGGTAGAGGCAGAGCTTCTTGAGCCTCCTATTGGATCCAAAAAATGGGCTCCAAATGTCACATATCCTTGTGTTAAGTGACTCCTCCTGAACCAGGAGCAACGTCAGAAGTCATTAACCTGGACGAAGAGGTAATTACCTGGGTAGGTGAATGCAGTAATTAATGCAAAAAGGCCCACCATCAAGGGTGCTGTTACTGTATGTGCATATCTTCACTGGTCTTAAATGAAATTCACTTTTTCAGAGGAGCTGATGGGATGCGTGTGCAATCATCAAAATTCAGTAAACACTTGAAATTAACAACTCTGTGTGTAATATTTACTTTTTTAAAACTGAAATGTCAAGATGAACTGCCTTTCGGATGACATTCTGATTTACTGTGAAGCAACTGGATATTTAGCTTCACTCTCATGTTGAAGGTTGTCTCCACATTCACTGGAGAGAAAATCAGACTGTGGAGCCTTGAGTGTGACAAAACTATTGACAGTTTCGTCAATAGTTTACACTTAGTATGTCTATTATTGACAGATTAGTCCTGTTTTGTTTTTTTACTTCACATCAGACCTACTTAAACACACACACACACGCGCGCACACACGCTCATTAAAACGTCCCGCCCCTCTCTGACCTCACCAATCATCTCTCTCCCTCCTGCTCACTCCGGCTCTGTCTGCTCTCCTCTCGGCACACCGTCCGTGATCCTCCTCAAACCCGGGACCAAAAACCTGCTGCGCTCATTCCTGAGGACTGTCTGGTCTGCCCATGAGCCGTTCATTCCCACAGACCAGGAGCCATCTTTGGAGATCACCTGGACATTCACACTTTTCACTTATTTAACTTTTTTTTTTTTTTTTTCCCCTACTGGACTTGAACGACTCATTTTTTAACCAATCAGGGACTGACATCTAGTTTTTTTTTCTTTCTTCTCTTTGTAAACAAGCGATCAAAGCAATTACTATTTTTTAACTAATGTTTTAAATTATTCGACCGGGTCGACTAAGTAAGTTGGAAGCTGTAGCACACGCCTTCATTTTGCACAACCCAGTTCTCTTTTTTTTCTTTTTTTTTTTCTTTCCCCTCTCCGTTCAAGTCTTAAGTAACACAAAAACAGGGAACAATGGCAGGCTTGAACTCTCTGGAAGCCGTGAAGAGGAAGATTCAGAGTTTGCAGCAGCAGGCCGACGACGCGGAGGACCGGGCTCAGGTCCTACAGAGAGAGCTGGACGGTGAACGGGAGCTCCGAGAAAAAGTGAGGCCCGTCTCCTCCTCCATCTCCTTCTCTTCCTCGCGCTGCTTCTTTCCCCCTCGCTTTCAACCCCACCGCAGCGCGCGCGCGCTCTTGGTTTGGCTGAAGTGGTCTCGGCAGGCTTCGCGTCACGCAGCTCCACGGGTGTAAAAGCGTCTCACTAGATCATGTCATTGATTCACTCGCGGGCGTGATTCTTCCACAATGCAAGGCGTTGGTCTGCAATGAAGGGAAAAAAAAAAAGTTTGGATTCCTTCTTGCGCATGCGCAGTGTTGTCTGACTAGCAGAACTGAACCACGTAGACATCCACATGCAGAAGTTTAATCTATATGTAGACCTTCTTATGGTGGCGAGTTTCACAAGTTTTCACTACGTTTATATTTATTTTTATTATTATTTTTTTTAACTTTATTGGTCTGGCAGTAGCACAGCAGCTGTTTGGACTCTTTCTCTCTGCAGCAGAGTATAGAAAATACCAAACGCATCGCTGGGAAAGATCTTCCCCCGATACACAGTTTTCCATCAGGCGTTGCAAGAGAACAGCTCGTTGAACAAGACCGCTATTATCTGATCATGCTGACTTTTGAATGTGTTGTGTCGATGGGCTGGTGTATGTGACCAGTAGCTTTATTAGCATAATTTAAAAACAAGGTTTTTATGCCAGAGAAGGTGTGGGCCAGTGTGAGATTCTTGAGTAAAAAGTTCCACAGTTTCCCATTGTTTTGACATAAATTGAATTTTACAGAATGATCCAATAAGTGTTTTTTTAAATAAGTACTTTATAATTACATCCATGGTGTCTCTGGTTTTCATTCATTGTTGTTTGCAAATTTAAGCAAACGTGAATATTTGCTAAGTTCAGCTGTGTTTTCCAAGTCGATATGATTTTTTTTTTGCCTTTCTGTCCCATAGAGTAATACCAGGTGGTATTAGCTGGTTAGTTAGTTGCACAGTTGGCTAGCCTGCATTCTGCTGCTTACCAGTCATGATGTTTGTAGCTTCCACACTGTAGTTTCTAATCACATCATGCTTATTAATAAGAGTGATGGCTGACCAGATTGGTGCGATTTGTCGGCCAAGAACAAGTTTGGATTTCAGCTGACTAGCACTGCTCAGCGACATTGGCTACATAAAGAGTGATGATCTTTTAGTTTCCATCTTCTTTTTTTTCTTTTTTTTTTTTTTTTCCAGATAACTACATTAGTCTTTTTTGTAATCATGGTAAAAGTGAGGTAGCCCTATCTCTACCAGCTGACCAGCAATGTGCGGGAACCGCTAGAGGGGAGGGTTATTCTGCTTAAACAAATTGTCTGAAAAGTCTGGTGAAAAATGTCATTAATTCAGATACTGTAACTTTTCAGAAGTGCTGCATACTTTGGTAACTGTAACTAGTTCCTGCCTTGGTACAACTAGTACAAATCAAAAGAACTTGAACTAAACTGTCAAATAATAGGAAGATCACATACACCTGGGTTAACAATGTATATTTTCAGCATTTTTAAATTATATTCACTTTTTTTTTTCTTACTTATGCATGCCTGAAAACATGAACTGACAAACTGTTTGGTTGTCAGTTCATGACAACCAAAATCCTTTAGTTGATCAAAAGTCCAACCTTAGCATCAAACCCACCTTCATCTGACCCAGCTGTGAACTGGCAAAAGAAATGATAGCAACAACTTCAGCTTGCTGGTGTTTACATTTCAACACTCTGCAGTTATGTAACCTGGTCTGAAATTGGCAAACGTCATGGCTGAAGCTCCACAAAATGTGCCTGTTTGGACAAGTCAGAAATATTCACACCCACACTGCCTCTTTGACTCGGGCTACATCTTGAGTTTTATGACTTAAAGCAGCAAAAGTAAAAGTGGTACAAGGGGAAAAACTGCTCAGCAGCACAGTTGGGTATGGTTTTATAGTGCCAGACCTTCTGGTTTGCGGGTCCGGGGGGAAGATTCAAGGAAGAGTGAGAGGAGGGGAAGGTGTGGCTCTAAAGATATGGCTCCTGAGCTGATGAAAGGAGCAGACCCGTCAGAGGACTTACCTTCTTTTGTTAGGCTGCCTATTAGGTAACAGGGCACCGTTTTTTTTCTCTTGACAATTGGGCGTTTGCCTGGCTTGTGGTGCAGACATAAACATTGACATCACAAAGAATCATATCCCGTCTGACTTTATAGTTCTCAGAATGTTGCTAAATTAATTGAATTTTATTCTTGCTTAATAGAAATCTTGGTGTCTTTAAGACTTGACTGCAATAAAAACAAGTTAGAAATATTAACAAAGGAGTTATTCTTTTCAGAAAGTCCCAAATCAAAGTTCACAGATGCATCGGCTCCGTCTTACTGTTGATGATTTCCCGACTGTGTTTGCTGATTTTTTTTTATTTTTATTTTTTTGCAGAGGCAGCTTCAGTTGTTGCACATTTCCCCTCCGTTTGTGTCAAGAGTCAGCCATTCCGGTGCACAAGCGCTTGTGTGGCCAGGTCGGTGTGGTCCCATGTGCGAGTAATTAGGACAACCTGGAGTCACTTCTTTTTGCACAAAAACATCCTTTCATCCCAACTCGGGGAGATCAAAAACAGGACCCTTGCTGAGTACAATGAACGTGAAAATGTGGAGCCATCAGGCCACCCTTTACCACATCTGTCACCCTCTCCCACCCCGAAAAAGAAAAAAAGTCAAGTAATAGCTTGTTGTTGTATCTCATGTGGATTTGATGCTCGGGTGAAACTTTAAAGCTACTTTAAGAGAGGTGATCTGGTCATGATTCGTCCATTCGACTTGTTTATTCCCAGCCATCATTTTCAACGAGCTGTTCAGTTTTCTCTGTGGTTCCTCCGGGGCAGGCTTTAGATAATCATTTACGCTCTGTGAGAGCTGCTTGGGACGCCCGGTTGGACCAGATTAGCTGCTTCCAGCAGCACGAAACTTTGTTGTGATGCTTTTAAGCAGCTCAATAATGAAGAGGGCGAGCGGTATTAAACCGGCAATTCCTCTTTTGAAGTTAAAAAAGTTCTTCTGCTTGTTCAGTGCGGTCATGTTGGGAAGCGGGAACACAGTTCGCCATGGCAACGGTTTGTTTTTATCTTCTCAGATCTATTTCTAAAATCTCATTTAAAAAAAAAAAAAAGAGGAAGTGAGACTCCAAACCTCACTGATGTATTCCCCCGCCCTCACTGCCCCTCCCAGGATGTCGTCTGGCGACTCTGGTCCAGCACTTCCTGTACTTCTACTCCTGATGCTTCCTGTCCCTGAGCTCCTGCCCAGATCAACAGGAAGATTAGTGTTTGAGGTGGAGCTGGATCTCAGATAGTTGTGTACGACTTTCGTATTCTCTCCTATATCTTTCAGGTGTCACGATTTAGCAAAACAGGGAAGTTGTGAATTTTCTAATTGCTATAATATGTCTGTCAGATGTCTGTGAGATTTATTTCAATATGTACAGCAAGGAAGGCTGTGCGCGCAGTCCTTTTATTTGAAGCTGGGAAAAGATCCTGAATCATTTCTGTGTGTAACACAAGTCCTTTTCGTCTTACATGGATTATGTATCAAAGCGCTAATCAATGAGAAGTCGTCACACTATCCTCTTTGGCTGTAGACAGAATGTGAATCTTCAGTATGATAACCATGAGTAAAAACACTGCGGATTCCAAGCAACACAGTTTTGAAAAAAAAAATTTTCTTTCTGACTTGTCAGAGTTCTCAAATGCTTATTCCACAGAAATTAGAAATGTTTTTATTCTAATATTTATTGAGACTGGAAGTATAAGTTAGTCAGGCTATCTGCTCGGCTGGACTGCAACCAGCCATTTAACATCAAGCCTCAAGACATTGATAATAAGAGCTCCTTTAGTTTCCACGCCGTGCCAGTTTGTTTTGCTCATCGTAAATATTTCCAAACAATCTTGTTTTTGCTGCAAGCATGGGAAAAGTGTACTGTTTTCTTTTGACAGCTTGGAGCAGCAGGTGCACTACAGTTCTGTAAATTCTCGTCACTCTGGCATTTGGCAACATTTTAAACAAATTACAGGAACAAAATTATGTTTTTATAATTTTGCAATACCTGAATATTGAAGTGGGTAACTGGCTAATGCCTAGTCACCAAGAATCATCCACAGAACTAGGGAGGCACTAGTTCCTTAAAACAACTGCGTTTCATTTTTTCTTACAGAAAAATGAAACGTCCCCTAATGTAAGACATACAGAACGCCAAGATACCTGAACTGCTTACAGATACGTTCAATCTCTGATAAACTGCAGTATGGAGTCGATAGCCATCATATCATAACTTTCCATCAGGTTATCTTTAATTCCAGTTTTGAATAAAACATGGTTAATTTTGATTTCATGATTTGTTCTGAAAGGCTATCGAACACACCTTCTGCTTTTTTTTACCCTGTGATCTGTTTGCATGCATTACTCAGATCTAATTTCTGCAGTGGAAGGTCATTCTAGCCGCTTTCTCACTGAACCAGGTTACCTTCATTGCAACCTTCTCAAAGATAAAAGCTTGTCTGGATAATTTTTGCGTTTAAAAGCCCTTTTGTTCAGGTAAAATTCTAGTGTGGCACTTGGCTAAATGTGATATTTCTTTGCAATTAAGTGCTGCTTTGCTGCAGTTTTTCAGCTGGCCCTCTTACACTCTTGCAGATTCTCTGGAAAAGGCTATTTCCTGATTCCAATGTTTTCTTTGGACCTACTCCCTGGGAATAGCTCAACTTTCCAAATATAAACGCCACATGTTGATACTTTCTGGCGGTCCGTGGCATTTGGAGGAACACCCCCATGTTAGTGGCTTCGCTGATTATGCAGGCCAAGGCTGCGGGTTCTCCCTCGAGTGAAAAGCAGAATATATTTGTGCATTTAGGGCAAGCAAGGCTAAATTTGTCTCGGTGTCACTAAATAGTATTTAGAAAATGTGAGTAATGGTTTGGCACCTGGCAGACAAGGAGCACAGGAAATGATGAGGAATTTGGAGTCCTGCAGGACATTTGCTTCGTTCTTTTATCTTGAAAGAACGGCAGAAAGTTCAGCCGTTTGTGCAACTTGTGAGAGCTTTCTGTTAGTTCAGAGAAAAGCAGCGGCCTCTGCTCAGCATCAAAAACTAAAGGAAGAACCTCTTGAAAGTGCGATAAGGCGCTGAGCAGGGGTGGCAGATTACATTCAGCTCAGAGAGAACGCTCCTTTGGTGAGCTTGTCTTGGATGTTTAATGACTTTCTTTTACATATCGTGCTTCCTAACAGAGCAGCTTTTACTCAATGCAGCTGCGTTTGCATGCCAGGTCTTTACAGACGGAGATTGTCTCTCCTACCGTCACATATTCGCACTGAGCACAGCCGCCATCTGTGTCAGGAATAACTTGCCCAGAACCCCAGCAGCACCGTGCAGCTCATTAACCCACTGCCCTGAAATCGCTCGCTAATTGGATTCCTCTTTCATTCGTCCTTGATCTGGACTGCAGCGCATGAAATGCACCCAGGTATTAAGAAAGGCACTCTGAGCTGAACTGTGCGGTGGCTCCATGCGGTGAGGTTTCAGCACTGCTCGTCTCGCAAAAGAAAATGCGAGATGAGCAGTGCCAAAGAGTGAAATCGGGACAATACCTGCTGGTATCATTGTTTATATGTTCTGCATATGCCATTACCTAAAGCTATTACTCATCCGTCGTGCATCAAGCTCAGCAACAATACAGTGACGCAAAACACTCCCTCAATATTGTATTGGCAAGTGCAAGTCGTCTCCATGAATGCAATATTTGGTTAGAGATCATATTTCAAGTGAAATGGACTCACTCCGCCTGACAGTAATACATTTACCTATTTATGTAGTTTCTAATTGAACTCCATGCATATGGGTAGACTCTACGGCTCACAGAAACTCGTGGATAAATACTATTGATAGAGAAACGTGGGCCAGTTTTGGTAAATATGGTCATAACATTCAGCTGTGATACAGCAAGTTTATATTTAACCTGGTACCTTGAAGTGAATATGGGAAGAAAAAGAGCTTGTATTGTTTGCATTGCTACTCATTCATGTTTCAGCTGAAAAAGTAGGTGGAGAAAGTGCTGGGATTGCTTTAAAATCACAGTTTTTGCTGTAAATAGATGTTTGTTCGTCTTGTGTCCCAGTATTTTCTATGTGATTATCATGAAAGCTGTCTGAATTTAATGTTTAGGGGTAAACGAACGCTGCAGCAGTTGCATTATGTGCATGTTTCTTAGTGAGAAGATAAATCAAAGAATCCAGATTTAATCGAGTGTTCAGAACCAACTTAGTAACACACAGTCTGCTACAGTGTGGCATGTCTTTCAGGCTTGTTTTTGAACTGTATCTGAACTAGTGTACATGAAGATGAACAGATGCACCTTTACACTCTTTCTGCTAATCCTTTTATTAGAGATGCCACTGATCAGGCTTCTCCAGGTCAAAGTCGACGTTTCCTGTAAAGCTTTACTCGCTTATGTTGACTTTGATCTATTCTGATGAGGCCACAGCCTTATAAAATAATAATAAAAAAACAACTAAATTGAGTTCAAAGTAACTGCCCTGGGTTTATACATTTGTAGACTAAGAATGGTGGAAAATGTTGCACGTGGTGCATTTATTGAACAGGTAATAAAGACTACACAACATGATGGTTACTCTTTGGTGTGATATCTGACTAGCAAAGCTCATCCAGAAGCAGTTTTTCTGGCCAAGAGCAGATCATTCACACGGTAGCGCGAAGAAACATTTCAGGATTCATTGTGAACATTGAACTATCTCTGAGCCTGAATAAGGAGTGGTTCTGACCTTTGATTGGACTATAGGTTGAGGTATTTTCCTGTGCCAAGGTTTATAAATTTTCTTCAGGTTACTGTTTCACTTTGCTAACACTTTTCCACCATAATGTTAACTTGTAACATAAGGTGCTGCCGTTTTCTCCGGCTTTGTGAAGCACAGAGTAACGCAAGCTCCCCCATGTGTTGCTTCTCACTGGCTGAAAGACTCTAATCCCATAAATTGTAGCCCTGCACCATATTTTTCTAACTGGTTAAAGTGTCCCAGTGTTTTGTGGAATAGCAACGGAGCTTCGGGGAATATTTGCACTTGGCATATTTTTAAGAGCAAAAAGACCCGCTGCGACATGAACGGTGCTCTGTTATATCTTTTATCGACGTAACGATAAACATGACACATTTAAACAATCATTAAAATGTAGTAGTTTAATGTATGCCTCAATTGTCCTTGAGTAGTATTTCTTAAAAGAAAGGGTGGAAGGGTGTTGGAAGAACCTTAGGAAATGGTTTTTCAGCCTTAATGTCCTTTGTGTGTGTGTGTGTGTGTGTGTGTGTGTGTGTGTGTGTGTGTGTGTGTGTGTGTGTGTGTGTGTGTGTGTGTGTGTGTGTGTGTGTGTGTGTGTGTGTGTGTGTGTGTGTGGACATTTTTGCTCGTCACAATCCTACTGTACCACAAGCATTCTCCAGAGTTTGTTTACCTTATAAGGCAGAGTGACTCCGTTGCTGTTGGAGAATGCAAAGTGGGTGCTAAGGGAAGAGGCGTGGTCAGATCGCTGAAGGAGAGAACAATCAAAGGGAGGAAATGAAAGAATGGTGGGCTGCCAACTTCCTGTCACCTTTTAATAGATCCTCATGTTGAAGCAATGACAGCAGTGAGGCTGGTCATTCCAATTAGCTCTTGTTATTGGTAAATCACTTTGCAAAGACTCAGGAAAGCAGCTTCTTAAGGTGCAGCTGCACCCTGAGGGCTTTCAGGCTTCCCCCTGTATTGTCATGCATCACAGAGTTGGAGGCATGAGAATATGCTCAGTACACGCATAAACTCTTGATTTTCACACAAAGCTGTCAGTGTGCATGAGGGAACCCCTCCCCCCCCTCCACTTTCATGTTTGTGAAAGCCTGATGACGGATAAGCCAGCAGGTTACACCTATTTGACTGTAAGGACATGTTTTCACTGTCCTTCGTAGTGTGAACTGGTTTGTGTGGTTCTTTTTTTTACTCTTGGTGACAGACAGGAACAGGCTGGCGATTACATCTTTTCTGTGGCGGCACGGCTGACCTGAAGCTAATGAGTGACGTTTTTTTTGTTTCTGTCGATGTCGTCCTTCTCGCCTCATTCAGGACGTCGGGAAATGACGGGATCTGTTGTTTCAGGCTGCAGTTTAATCCTGCGCAACGTTTCTCACCCCCCAGACGGCGTGGCGATGGACGCTGATGAGAATTCAAGATGCTTTGAGAGATTTATTCCTCGCTCATTCATTCTACAGTGGGTTGTCTTTCCTCTCCCGTGTGCTGAGAAATACTAACGACGCTCTGACAGGCATTTCCTGTCTGGTATCAGCGGCCCTCCCTTGGCACAATATGCAGAGGAGATGGTTTAAATATTAGTGGGGACGATTTGGTTTGAGTCAGAATAAGGGGGGTGGGAAGCTGAAAGCGACACTTTCATTTCCTGACATGAATATGAATGAAAGCATAGCCTTGAACACAAACACGCAGAATGCTGCTTCTTCTTCTTTTCTGCTTCTTCACTGAGGTCTTAGCCATTTCTTGCGGCTCCTCCTTTCCCTCCTCATTGAGTCTTTACTCCTCAGTTTCAGCCATTGCCTTGCAGAATGACTCACCAACCTGCAAACTGAGTGACAAAACCCCTTTGACTGTTGAACTGGCTTCTGGACTCAGGATTAGCTAATGAGTCACTGACCTACTAACTGCTGCGCTGCACCTTCAGCTGCTTTTTCTGGACGTAATTGTGACGTTTATGAATGGCTGTGACCATTCAAAGGTCCGCGCTCTGTAGTGGACTCTAGAGACCAGTCTGAAACAGATAACTAGGAGATGATAGTTTTTTTTTTCCTGTAGGGGAGATTCTTGTTTAGTTGAACCTTTGCCTCCACTTTTCTCCTCTGTTTACGGAGAGCAGATGAGGGGGAAAAACTAATTTGCTCTCCCTGCTCGGCTGATTTCTGCATCCTCTAACCCCGGAAATTGAGTTTTACTAGGCATTTCATTCAGATACCGCAAAAGATTTACGTTACAGGTCACACTTGGCTCAGTAGACAGCAATGCTGTTCCAGCTGTTATTTATCAACTCATTGATTGGCATAACAAGAGCAGCTCACTAACATACGGTGTTTTTGTAGTCCACCTATAGCTGAGCATTGCCTTTGTTTGGATTTAGACAGTTGGTGTTGAATTATTAAAATGCTTAAATGATAAAGCTGAATATTTTCCTGCCGTGGCGCCATGGTCATGCTCTTGTGGTCATATTTGAATATCTTTTAACTGATGTTTTGTGAGGAAGAGCAGTTGGCGCGATTGTCCTCAGCATTTTTTTTTTTTTTTTTCAGGTTTTGTATGGCCGTAGTGGCCTTTATTCAACCGTAACATTACAGACAGACAGAAGAGCAGAGAGACGAGGGGAAGACATGAAGCATATGTGGCAGGGATTTGAGCCAGGGACAACTACGTTGAGGACCCGTATCCTTAGTTTAGGACATGCCTGCTCTAATACTGAGCCATGCAGTGCTCTATCTTTGCCTTTTTTACGTCAAATAAAGCATAACATAGGTAAACTCTTTGCCTATTTTTTTTTTTTTTTATGAAATAACAGAAGTGGTTTGATGGAAACTTGTCCTAGTCATGAGGAACTTGGTCAGTGGTGACTGCTGCTCTCCTTTTAGATGCTTATTAATCCTCCCTAATGCTCATGTTTGGTCATAGATTTAGATTTTCCATAAATATGGAGAAAGAAAACAAATTATTGAAAGATATTTATGTTTCCAGACTCTTCCCTCTCTCAAATTCTAAAGAATCCATCCATTCATATGCCCATCTGTCCAGCCATTCTTCCTCTCCTTTACAACTCTTTGCAGGTTCCATATTGAAAGCTTTGTCATTGTAGAAATATCTGACATAAAGTCTTTGGAAAATTTTGCCTTCAAATGCTTTAATTTGAACTTGGAAACGTATGGAGTTTTGACATGAAGCATGTGTTGAAACAAAACATTTATTTCTTGAGCAAAATGTCACAATAGATATTCTCAAAGCAAAATAAAACAAACTAATGACCAGAAATAAGACTTCAAAGATATGGAGTCGTTCAAATCATCGTCGTGTTTTTGTTTAAATTTTCTCCTTTGCTCTCTTCCTGTCATTTTATTCTGGTTTGATAGGAGACTGGTGGATGTTTTCTTATAGAAATGTCTGACTAAAGTTCTCCTCTTCCTCCCCATCTTGTCCTGCAGGCAGAAGGGATGTCGCAGCTCTTAACCGTAGGATCCAGCTGGTGGAGGAGGAATTGGACCGAGCCCAGGAGAGGTTGGCCACAGCGCTGCAGAAGCTGGAAGAGGCAGAGAAGGCCGCTGATGAGAGCGAGAGGTCAGATTTGTTTCCTTTAACGCCTGGCTTTCACGTTACAAATAATCGACATAGGAGTTGTTTTGAAAAATGCATCTGTTGTATTTTTTTTCCATATCAGAGGGATGAAGGTGATCGAGAACAGAGCGATGAAGGATGAGGAGAAGATGGAGATCCAGGAGATGCAGCTGAAGGAGGCCAAACACATCGCAGAGGAAGCTGACCGTAAATACGAGGAGGTAAAGCTGCTTCCTGTTCCTTTGGTTCTGCTGCACCTAGGAAGTAGCCAGGCTGGATCAGGGTGCATAGTCTTTGGAGAATTGCACACACCTCCAAATTGCGCCTAATCTCGGCAGATCTGATTGTGATTGTTTGGTGACCAACTAAAGTAGTGAGGTTTTCACACTGCAGGTGAAATGCAACTTGAAAGTGTCAGTCTGTTAAAAAAACAACAACAATAAAATCTAGCACCACATTCACTGATGATGATGTGGAGGAAGTGTGAGAATCAGCTAAAAGAATATGACTGAAATTGACCAAGAAAGCAATTTGACAACCTGTTGGTATATATTATGGTGCTTTAAGCAGCAGTCTTATAACCTTTTCCAGAATTATTATTCCTTAATGTGGGCAAAGTTTTGAAGTCCATCCCAAATGTAAGCAGCATAATGAAATCTGTCCTTCCTCTCCATAATGTAATAAAACGTACCCCGTTTGTGTCAGGTGGCTCGTAAGCTGGTGATCTTGGAGGGGGATCTGGAGAGAGCCGAGGAGAGGGCTGAGCTCGCTGAATGGTAAGATGAAGATGCACAGTAACACATATTTACTTATGTTTTGTTGTCTATCATAGCTAAATGTGCTTCTTTTTTTTTCTTTTTTTTTGTGCAGTAAAGCCAGTGACCTGGAGGAGGAGTTGAAAAATGTGACCAACAACCTGAAGTCCTTAGAAGCCCAAGCGGAGAAGGTGAGAGTCGACAACAGGAACACCAGACACACATGTTTTAGTGATAAGTCTTAACTTTTTACACGCTACAGTTGACATGTTAAATCGGATTAGTTTTATCTGGAGTCCCGCAGAGCTGGCGTGAAACATCGCAGCACAAAACATATGTTTAAAAAGTCTGAATACATGAAAGAATCATTGTAATAAACAAAAGGTCTGACAGAGAACATGGATCCTGTCATTTGGGTCACTCTTGGCTCAGTAGATGGTAATTCAGGCAAACTGCATTACATCACTGCCGTGTTGTTTAATACCAGTGCTGTTGTTGCTTAGTATAACTACGTCCTCCTTTTTGTACAACCATGTGTTTTCCTGTTTCCTGTGGAGATAAAACCCATAAAAGCAGTGATTTATACACAATTAGTCAACGAGACATTTTTCTTCGTGCTGTCAGTGCCCAGATGGAGGGCCATGTAAAGGTATTCCCACTGCATTGAACGTCATTGTGATTCAAAGCAGATTAAAGTGAATACTTTTTAGGGCTTATTGGCGAATAGGGATGCAACTAATAATTATTTCACCAATCCATTATCTTGTCAACTATTCTGATGCTTAATCGGATACAATTTTAATTGTTTAATAAAATTGCATTCTGTAATCTTTCCACAAATACCCGTACATGAAATATAAACCTGCATAAACAGAATCCACCCAGGTTTTATTTGCTCTTTTTATACATGCAGCTAATCTGTGAAACCTCAAAGATTTATTTGAACATTAGAGAACAAACAGCAGCATGAAGACCAAGGAAAGGCAGCAGTTAGATCTGTTCATCTTAGAATGGATAAACCAAGGCACAGCTTTCTAAACTAGTCGGATATCCAAGATGACAAGGAAGAGGAAAAAATGGCTTTAGTCCAAGAAGTGTCTAGTCGATTGTCTCTCTGGAGGAGCTCCGGAGATTCAGAGCTCAGGTGGGAGAATCTGTAGACATTACGACAAATAGTTGTGCAATCTTCAAATCTGGGCTTTATTTACGAGCCACAATCCAAAAGTCAAAAGCTATAAGAAGTGAAAGCCATATACGGGGCAGAGAGGAAGGCTACTCTGGTTGGATGAAACCAGAAATAAACTTGGTGGCCTAAAAATGAAACAAAATAGTGGCAGATTAATGCTGTGAGGAGACAGCAGAACTGATCGACAACATGCACAGTTCAAAATCATGCCTATCGCACAAAATCCTAATGAAATGCATCGATGTGTGTGATTATAACGTGACAAAGATCGAAGGTAAAGACACTGCAGGGCGTTTCTGCGAATGCCAGCTACCTTTTTGTTTTCGCTTTCCTCCCAAGGTCAGGCATGCAGTATGACAGCATGCCAGGTTAACCGCATGCCTACTTCCCCTTTGCGTCGCAGCATACGTTATCCTTTTATTCAGTCCGGCCCATCATGGTTGACGGCACAGTTGATTGTTCCCAGAACACACCAACGCATTTGCCTCTGAGGAACTTAACCTTTCTCCTGTCTAATGAGCTGAAGAAGGAGGAATTAAAGTTCACACTCAGTTAATCTGCAGGTGAAAGCAAGTGGAGACATGTTTAGATTTCTGCCACTGAGTTTTCTGTTTTTCTGCCTCAACAGTACTCAGAAAAAGAGGACAAGTATGAGGAGGAGATCAAAGTTCTGACTGACAAACTGAAGGAGGTGAGATCCAGATGTTCCTCTCTGATTATACTGTCATCTCAAAGCAGGACCATATTTCCTCACCTCTTCACATCCCTTAAGAATTAAACAATACAAATGTGTGTTTATTTTAATGGCAGTAAGGAGATCATTTATATTTTTTTTGTCTGAGTTATGCAACGGAGACATTTTCTAACTGCAAAACACCCAGAAAAGAATGTGTAAAACTTTTCCAGTGGTGCATGCTGGATTACTTTGTCAAGGCTCGCTGACTTTATGTGTGTGTGTGTGTGTGTGTGTGTGTGTGTGTGTGTGTGTGTGTGTGTGTGTGTGTGTGTGTGTGTGTGTGTGTGTGTGTGTACACACTCCATCCAGGCTGAAACCCGAGCAGAGTTTGCAGAGAGAACAGTGGCCAAACTGGAAAAGTCCATCGACGACCTGGAAGGTATGCAAGCATTATCAGTTTGCTTAACTTGTCGACGCACTATGTTCTGCGCTGCTCAGGTTGATGCATTTTTAATACAAGCAGTTAGAGTTTTGGGACAAATCTTGAAGGAGTGGAAACATCCTTTTGAGGGGGAAAAAAAACAATATGTCCAAAAGCTATTAAAACTGGCCACAAAATCTGAAGAGATCCTCTTTTCCGAGGCTGCAAAGAGGACAGTAAGTGCTTTCATGTTTTGTAGGTCAGCATTATTTAGTTGATGAACCACAGGGAGCTCACTTTATAGAGTTATTGGAGCAGCTTTATAAGACACTGAGAGCAAGCTTGAACGCTCATAGCTCACCCGGCAAAAAGGGCTGCTAGCCTAATTAGACGTGCATCATTCTTTCAGTCCAAGCATTCTACCTCTTTTGTAAAAGCCTGACCTAATTCTCCTTGTCTTCTCCATATTTTCTCTGCTCCTTCCTGCCTCCACCTGTCTCTCATGCTGCTTTTGGCTTGTCTGTGTTGCTGCTCTCCTTGCCACCCGCCTGTACTCGGCTGTGGACCTCTGTGACCTCCAGACGAGCTGTATGCTCAGAAGCTGAAGTACAAGGCCATTAGCGAGGAGCTGGACCATGCCCTCAATGACATGACGTCTCTTTAGGCGTCTTCTGCTCGCTCCGATCCTCCTCTGTCGCACTCTGCGTAGCTTTTTCCCTGCAGATCACATGTGCCTTTTGCTCATCTTGCTTTGCTAAACTGTTTCATTAAAGTCTCTATTTCCTACTTTGCGGCATTTGTCTCTGTTCTTTGTTACGACTGTAAAATAAACCTTTTCCTCCTTTCTTTTCTCGCAGTAAAAGCTCAAACTTTTTCCGTTGGGATTTCAGTGAATGGACCAATACAAAGTAGTGCACAATGGTGACGTGGAAACAAAATCATACATGGTTCGAGCATTTTTTTTGAATGAAAAATATGGTGCCCATTTTGCATTCAGCTCCCTTTACTGTGACACCTATAATTCATATAAAGAGTCCTCCTGTGTGTCATTTAATCTCAGTATCTGTGAAGAGCTCAGAAACATTGGTAAACAAAAAGCATCATGAAGACGAAGAGGGGGTCTTGGTTCTGCTTTTTCTCTTCCGATCTTACAGCGTTTAGCATTGGCCAATACCGATACTAACTCGATACAATATCAGCACAGACCACACATTCACACTTGATCAAGTGATATCACTCAGAGACAAATAGTCAATGACAGCTATGAGAACAACTGACCCATTTATTATTAGCAACTGGGTCTTCATGCACTGCTGCAATGGAGTGCTTCTATTGGCACACGCATATCGGCGGTCTTAGACACAGACCTATAGGAACAAATTCTGTTTTTTTGTTTTTGGTTGATAAATTCAGATAAGTTCAACACAAAAGACAAAGAAACAACCTATAGCTTTGGCAGAGAATTATGGTGAAGTTTGAAGCAGATCAGGTTATTAAAAAAAATATCCCAATCCATCATCCAAAAAATGATGTAGCACAGCTACAGACCTCACTGCCCTCCTAAGCTGACTGGCTGGGCAAGAAGAGCATTAATCAGACAACCTGGTACCTTTGGATCTGCAGAAATCACCAGGGGGGAGAATATATTGTCGCGTTACCTAAATTTGGATGCTATGGCAGTATTATTGGAATACAAGCTGACGTTTGTAGCCATGAGTGGGAAGATGCTCTGGTTTGATGACACCAAAGTTTACAGTAACATTTTGACTTGCATACAAAACACTTGTTCGGTGGAAACTTAACACCACATGTTGCCTTGAACATAACACCCCTACAGTGGCAGCATTATGCTGGTTTTCTAACAATCCTTGTTGCAAAACACTGAACACCGGGGCCAGGTTCGTAATCCAGCACAATAAACGACATTCAGCCAGAGCTGCAGTGGAAACCATTTGTATGTAATTGATTGTGTCAATCAAAAGCACTCTGTGAAAACTTCACAATTATGCACTACTTTACTCATTTGAAACCTGTAACCAGAAAATACAAAAGCATTTAAGTGGTGTGGATACTTTTGGAACACACTGTTAAAAAAGTTTTGCTGATTTTATTATAACAAGGAATTTGGTTTCTGTTGTGTTTAGCACATATGAGAGTCATGTGCACAGGTGAGGCTTTCTGTTATATTTACTGTAATTTTAGTTTGAATTCATACAAATTGCAGCCCCCTGTACACCTTTAGGAAGCTTGGTTTACGTAAAACACCTTTGCAGTCCTCTAACATAGCCATAATATGTCTTAACAGTTAATCAGCCACTTTATGCATGACAGGCACCGTGTTGTGGTTAAATTTTTGCATGTGACTCAGCTTGACCGGAGTACTTATTCAAAACATCAACCCAGGAAAACAGTCCTCTGTGCAGACTGAGCTGCATCAGCTTTTTAGGAGCTCACCATGTCACTTTTGTTCTCTTTCCAGAGAAATTATCACATGCCAAAGAGGAGAACCTGGGCATGCACCAAGTCCTGGACCAGACCCTGCAGGAGCTGAACAGCTTATAAACCCCTGGAGAGGAAGATGGAGAGGATGAGATCGTCATTAACATTCCATTAAAACGTTCGACTCCATTCCACATTTCGAGCTGTAAAATCGTCTCTCCCCACATAAAACGGGGAGGATTAACTTAATGCTTGTCCCTTGGTGTTATGTTATTTTACCCCTCCTCTTTCTTATTGCTTGATTTTTATTCCCACTTGAAATTGCAGGAATTTATTTCGAAAAAGTTTTTTTTTGACCACTTATTTAGAAAGAGCCGTGATAAATTCACCCAGAGAAGTGGGTTTTGATGGAAGTCCTACAGGTTGAATTGCTCAGGCAATTTGTTGCTGACATAAAAGTCGTTTGTTTTTAGCAGGATGCAATTTAAGACATTTTACTAATCTGTGCCTGTCTGATCCGCATCCTCCAAAATCTGCTTGGGTTTTAATCTGCGTGGTCGCCTGGCTGATGGAAAGGTTTTCAGTAATAAACACACTATTAAGGCACAAGCTGCTCCTTCACTTTAATCTTATTTGCAATTAATCAAGAGTCCTGAACTTCAGAGCAGCTCTGACCGACTTGAGGACATTTTGGATATTTACAGTGTGTCAAACTTTTGATAATTTGGGTATCATGAGCGTCTGAGCAGGCTGCACTACCTTTCCTACCGTATCAGAACACTTGAGCGAGCTAAATCCCAAATCAGGATCTCAGTCACGTCTCATCAACCATTGATAACTATTGTATATAGTAGGAGAATGTTAGGTATGCGATAAGTTGAAATGCTCTGAATATTTTTTTTTGTTTGCTTTTATGCCACTTCTTTATTTTCCAAGGGAAATGCAAAGACCAAAGAACACATGACACAGACAATTAATTCTTTAAATGTTTTATTTCATTTTGTTGTGATGGTCTCAGCTTGTGTCCAAGCCTAGGAGGGGGGCCTAAAAATTTGATTGAGGCCCTTTTCTTTTCGTTTCATTTACCACACCCTCCATGTTCAGCCCTCAATAAATGTTTTACAGAAGTTCTGATTCATTCGACTCCTTTTGCATTTTGAGGTTTTCTATGCTATGTAATTGTCTTCATACATTTTACATTGAGCATAACGGAGTGTACAAGCATGGTCCTCTATTCGTGTTGTCATTAAAACCCACAAGATATATCCCGAAATTACAAGTTACAGATAGTATAGAGGTGACGTTTCTACTAAAGCCACACGGAGTGGCTCAGATCAGTTTTTTTCTTTCATGGTTCCTCGTGCTGCCTCCTAGTGGATGTCTTGACAAATTGCACCTCAGGAACATTTCTTCCTGAAGGCACAACCTAAAGGGAGAACAAAATAATGTTGGCAACCCCTAGACATTTAAAAATTGAAATGATGTACCTCATTGCAAGGACAAGAAGGAGTTTGTGGCACCGCACCTACCTGCTGTCAGTCTGCATTTCCCCCCTCGCGGCCTGCAGAGGATCACAGAGCAGCCGGGGCACGCCACCACTGTGTGGGCATGGCTGAAGATGGTGGAGATCCTGTAGCAGCCTGATAGCGTTGAAGAAGGACATTACTAATCTGTGAGATTTGTTGTGTGTTGGTGTGCTCTGGGGAGGTGGTTACCTATGCATTTGACATCCATGAAGTAGGAGTTGGGCTTCTGCACCAGCCTCTTCTTCTTGTGTTTTCTCCTCTCGTCCGCAAGACTGGGGTACAACAAGTCCTTTGCCAGCTGCAAGGTACAGCAGAAACATTCCCAAATGATGGTCTTTACAACTGATTTAATGTTCTGAGGCGAGATTTGTGGTAACTGAACAGGATCCCTAGATATTTGAAGTTTACTGCCCTCTGCAGTCTGATGAACGAATTACGAGCTGAAGCAAAAAAAACATGTCCAGACAAGTTCCTAAACAATTTGTAGCAGGCATAGGAGCAACACATATGATATAATTACATATCTTTGAAAAATAACCTACTACTACTCAAGCAAAACTCTTTAATCTATACTGTCCCTTTACATCTGCCTGTTATCAAAATATTTTCATATACATTAACATTTATGCAGTGATATTCTGTCAGTGACAGACAACTAAACCGTGAGATATATTCACACTAGTACAAAAATAGATAAAACTGGACACATATTTACTTACAGACATGATTGTTGAAATCAGCCCAGGTGTTTTGTCCAATACAACAGAGAAGAGTTGAAGTGAAACTAATCTGCTGCCAGATTCACCTGCTCCTTTCACAACTGAAGGAGCTGAAGGAGGCTGAGCAGAGGCAGATCTGTCTGTGCAGGGGAGGGGCGAGAATGAACTACAAACGGGCTTGGTTAAAAACAAAACGAAAAGTGGAGATGTCAAGAGAATATAGGGGAACACCATGTCATAATAGATCTAAAGCAAGATCTGGTGTGATGCATTTTTAGTACATGACCCAGTATCCTTTGGAACCTCCGTCTTTCTCTTTGTACTTCAACGTCATTGCTGTTCAGGGTTCATTTTTTGGATGTTATTGGTTTTGGTGTATCTAATATTTACCATATCCTATTATAGATTTTTACCATATTGTTTAGTTCAAGAAAAGCAATGTGGCTTAGTCTAGGCACTGGAGCATCTTCTTTGTTCTTGTAGAACTGCTGAGGGACTAATGGGAGTTAGATTGCCCAGTCCATATGCGAGTTGGGGATCTTAAGCAGACCTTGGTTGTATTTGCAGGAATGCTACAGGAATCTGGGATATCAGGGAGGCTTTTGAAGTCTACAGTCCCTGTATAACAAACTAGTAGCTTCTTTGTTGAGCTTTTTACAGTAGAGACTGGTCTCTATCAAAGCTGCCACTTGCTTCTGTGATGTTTATGGACAGGTTGTCAAGGTAACATTGTAAAGAGATGTCTAATTGCAATGCCTACATTTATAGACTTTTACAGAGGATGTGGTTATGGTGGCTTCAAGTGATGACCTTCAGTATGCACAGTATGCTCACTTTTTTCAACCAGAAAAAAAAAATGCTGCCACTGGATCAGGGGTCTGTCTTTGCCTCAAGCAAGGGGGTTTAAGTAATATTTGTCCTGTTATTTGTTTTGTCTTGTTCTAGAATGATGGCAGAATGGGGGAGTGAGATGAAAGACACATGAAAAGTAAATTTAGAGCCATTCATGTTGGAGAGAGATATCTGGGGTTTTCTCCAGGTCCCATTTATCTCAGATGAGGTAGAAGAAAGATGAACGGCTTGCAAACACTTCTCATGGACAGAAATATTATCAAGTTGTGTGTGTGTGTCTAATTGTCTAATGTGTATAGCTTTATGGTATCATAAAATAAATTAATTCTAAATTCTGGGATTATTATCGGAAGTATTTGACAATTAACTTCAATGACTTTTAAAAGCAAGAACTAGATTAACAAGTATGAAATTATTGTTGATTTTCTTGAACCCATAAAAAGTGAAAATCATGCATGCATTCTCAAATACTTTGCAACTGAGCCAGATATTATCAAAACACCATGTAGGCATATTTAGATTTAAGGTTATCTTTTTAAATGCATTTTTCCTAAAATGTATTTTATTTTTCCTAAGTGGAAGAAAATTTTTTAAAAACATCCCAAGCCAGATATCTGATCATATATTACTTGGAGCTCATCACCAAACATAAACCATCATAATGGAATCAACTGTAGTTAATCTTTTCTTCAGAAAGCCTCGATTGTTTGGTATTTCTGTTATCACCAGTGAAGTTGTTGCTTCCTTTCTCTTTGAAGGAGAAACTAATTTTAGCCCGCCGCCTCTGACTAGTTGTCACCGATCGTGTTGGATTGTCTCGTTTCCGTCGCAACGTCAGTCAACGCCATTTTTCACATCCTGCTGAGGAGAACGAGTTCTTAGCTAAACATATCGAATTTACCGTAGTTGATCCGGGTGGCAACAGTCTCCAAAACGAGCACACCCCACCCGGGCGGCAGCAGGCTTCCTGAGCCACGACGACATCGCAGAGTGACAGTTGATTTGACCAACAGGACGCCCCGCAGCAGCAGCAGCGACCTCTCCGTCTGCACAACGGGCGGGATATCCGCAGTAGTAAGCTAGCTAATAACATGGCGAAGACTTACGATTACTTGTTTAAACTACTTTTAATCGGTGATTCGGGAGTCGGGAAAACCTGCGTGCTTTTCAGATTTTCAGAAGATGCCTTCAACTCAACGTTTATCTCAACTATAGGTGAGTGGAGCTCGCATCCGTAACGCCTCAGCTGACCGAAAAGCGGCACCGGAGCTGCCCATCCCGTCATGCTAAGTTGGTGCTAACTTTTCTGGCTAGCATTCAGCGACTCAGGAAATGCCCAACCGGCTTGAGAGAGGGGTCTTTAGGAGACCTTCGCTGATTATTAACGTGACTTGAATGCTTCGTAAGCTCGGATATCACTGACTTGTGTTCGTTTCGAGCCCGTTGTGATTATTTTATAGGCCACACAGACGTTGACAGCTGCGGTAACGTGCTAAAAGGCTAAAGCAAGTTGGCAGTGTCATTTCCCTTATGACCAGCTGGCCTGTACTTCGATCTGTTGTTGACAACGCAATAAAAAAAAAAGGTCTCCATTAATCTGAACAATCACGAATATTCATCCAAAGTTCGTCCATAAAGGCCATTCAGTTTGGCTTATTTGATCCTGTTTAATGGACAATATGGATTATTATTACACCAATAAAGATCAGCGCAACTTGTAAAAATAACACAACCACCGGTTTCTATCTGTAATCCAGGTTAGCCACGCAGTTTGTGCAAACAAACTAAAAGACTCGCAGCTGTAGGACGATATTTATTTATATTTAAATCAGCTGAAGTATTGTCATTTTACTTGAGTAAACTCTTTGGGTATTTCACCCAAGATCAGTAAAAGAAAGTACAGTATCGCACTGATCAGGCTTTTTCTGGCCACCTATTTTTATTGTTTCAATCAGCTTTCGTTTTAAATCCTTCATGAAATAAAGGAATTATAATGAAATACAAATTTATAGACCAATATATCCCTAACTAGTAAATAATTAAACCATAAATAGAACATATTGTGATTGATATAAAAGGCATGTATTGCTATTATAATGTAAAATACACTTCTGAATTCAGTTGCAAGATGTCCTGACATTTAACATCTTCACCCATTGGCGTAGTTTGTTCTTATGTTGGACAAAGGATGCCATCTACAGATGTGACTGTGGCACCTCTTAGTTAGATCTATTGGTGGATTTTTTTATTTTTGCCATGTCAGTACAATTAAAAGCCATATGTTTGCTGGAGTAGGTCGGGCATGTCAACGTAAAACCTTCCTAACAAAGAAACACATTCAAAATTGTTGTTCAACTAATTGTTGTTTAAGTGTGATGCCCCAAAATAATACTTCAGTATTTCCTAAACAACATACAGAGTTTTGTTGCTTTGTGAAAATACTCAGGTTTTGTTTGTTTTTCTTTGTTTTTTTTCCCCAGGTATTGACTTCAAAATCAGAACAATAGAATTAGATGGAAAGAAGATCAAACTACAGATATGGTGAGACGAACAAATGCTGAATATTTAATACTAGTTCTGATAGTTCTTAGTATGTATTATCACCATAAGCTTATTTCTTAAATTTTTTTATCGACAAAGTGGCTACTTGCAGCAGCAGCTCTAATAAGTGTATAAACGACTGTCAGTGAGAACTGTCTAATCCGATCTAATTTTGTAAGCCGCAGCAGTAAAAAAGGAAACTTTACCGAAATCTATTTTTCATGCGTGTAGGGACACAGCGGGACAAGAGAGATTCAGGACCATCACAACAGCCTACTACAGAGGAGCCATGGTAAGATGTATTGTCATCTTTACTGATGATACGTTGAAACCGCACAGGTGCAGTGACATTCATTTGGCTACGCATGGTTAATCCTTTTCAGAAGCACGCCTCATATTGGTGTTCTTGTTTATGCTTTACCCACCTGAAAATCAGGAATGTTTTGTTCACCTCTTGTTTAGTTCAGGCTTAGCTGCATGCCTCTGGCTTAATTAATGAAACTATACAGATGAGTCAAATAAAAGCATGCATTACAGAAAATGATATTGGATCTAGCAATCAGATAAGTAGGAAATGGAATCAGTTTTTAGATTATTTCTTTTTTTTCTTAAATGTTTTTTTTTTCTGTCTTCTCCAGGGCATCATGTTAGTGTATGACATTACCAACGAGAAGTCCTTTGACAACATCAAGAACTGGATAAGGAATATAGAAGAGGTAAGCATTTAGATTTTTGGTGCCAATATTCTGCAAAGATTACAGTAGTGAAAGTATTTCACTACTGTAAACACCTGTTTCCTGCAGCATGCCTCTGCAGACGTAGAGAGGATGGTCCTGGGGAATAAATGTGATGTCAATGACAAGCGACAAGTGTCCAAAGACAGAGGAGAGAAAGTAAGAATAGTTGGGATGTCATGGTGTCTTTTTTTTTTTTTTTGTCCTTGCATTGTTTCTGACTTCTTTTTCTCTGAACCTGTTCAGCTGGCATTGGAGTACGGCATCAAGTTCATGGAAACGAGTGCAAAAGCGAACATCAATGTGGAGAATGTGAGTCCCTTCCTTTTCTTTCTGTACTTTTATTACTCAGAAAATCAGTGAGAATAGCCCACATGTCACAGGATGGTGCACAAGTGCTTCAATCTTTTGGGGCTACTTAGCTTTATTGAAAAGCAACAATTGGCTGCGTTACCAGACTCTGCTTCTACTTTACCACCTGTAGAAATAAGATAGCGTGAGCTTAATCAGTAGAGTGGCGTTTCTTTAATTTCCATACTATTTGTGTTTGGGTGGACAATAAATCAATAAAAATATATATCACAATCGCCCCATGATCAATTTTGATAGATAATAGGTCCGATAGTTTTCAGTAAATTCGCTGAACTCTGATCTAGAACCGCACAGCACTCTGGGGGATGTAGTCAGAGGAAATACTTTATCGGGAACGTTAGAGGCGTCAACTGACTCACTCTGGTTACCTAGCAACAACAACTTGCGCATCGGTAGTTTAAAGTTTCACTTTCATGCCTCATAACTACTTAAAAATAGAGCGCTGTGCAATGGTAGTGTGGATGAAGGTTGAAAGGTAACGCCACCAGTTTGGCAGTATTTCAGTTATTTAAAATAAAAAATCAGTAATTATCCATATTAACTTGTATAAATATCTTATATTGTGATGCGTTTTTCAGCCATACTGCCAGAAATATTTTAAAGCAGTTGAAAAAATGTGGGGAAAATGCTTCTTTCAGGCAGCTGACCTACAGCATGCAGCAAGTGGTGTCTGTTTTGGCTGCTAAAGAGCTCCGACTCTGACACTTTCTCTTGATTACAATTTGGAGAACTTGAGATCCTAAACATGGTGACAAAAACCTCATTAAAAAGGTTTACATACTCTGACACTCTTCAGAGTATGTATCTGAGGTGTTGCATATTTAATGAGCATAATAAATGGAGATGTCACAGGGATGAGCTTATTCGTTGATGTAATAGTGTCGGATTGTCACGGCAAAATGACTACATGTTTAATTCACGTCTGTGGTGCATCTGGTTTCATGTGGGGGAAAGATAACAGACTATTTGCTTTTCTTTTCTGTTTTTTTTTTCCCATGAGGTTGTCTGCTCACACATCCACACACTACCACCTCTCCTGAAGCATTCATCTGACACACAACTAATGTGCATGCGTGTTTTTTTTGTCTGCAGGCCTTCCTAACCCTCGCCAGAGACATTAAGGCAAAGATGGACAAGAAACTGGTAAGAGTGAAAACACTGTGTGACGTGGTTTACTGGGGGAATGGTTTTTGCCGTTTTATCAAAACTGGAAACTCTTCGTCTGTCTATTTCAGGAGGGCAACAACCCTCAGAGCAGCAATGCGGGAGTCAAGATTTCAGAGCAGCCCAAGAAGAGCAGCTTCTTCCGCTGCACGCTTCTGTGAGAAAGACGGAAGCGCCGACATCCACCATCGCCTTAACTGCGTCCCCCACTGGACAGAACTGGACAGAGCACACTCTGATGCCCGTTTTATTCTTCCTCCCTCGTCTTCCTGCTTCTCATTTATCCTGTGATTAATTAGATTAAAAAAAAGAGAAATCCCTCCTCGTCTTCCTACCTGTGGATTTAGCAGCTGCGGCCTCGGTTACACACTGACAGCTTCGACTTGAATCCAGAAGTTTTACTCACTTTCAAAGGCTGTCTCCTGGTGAGACGTTGAAGACGATCAAACCTTTTCTGCCCGCTTTTCCTGCCGTCTGTCATTACAAAGTCTATTTATTTCATTCTGCTAGACAACAGGACCCCAGATTCTGCCACATGTTTGCACTGACAGCCTGGTCGAAATTTTCTTTTGTTTTTACATCTACGACATGTAAAATGCAGCATGTAAATATCTGTGTGTACCACTGATTATGAAAACGGACCTTTTACTCATCACACCTCCTTGTGGGATTTACATTTTCTGTACATCTTTATCGTTCTCCAAACATTCCACGCTTCTCGTTAACACTTTTGATGTGCAATGTGACGTATGTCGGGCCTCTGGTTTGCGCTTATTAAGTACGCAGGCGGTTGCCTTGTAGTCGGTGCAGTCTAAGTTAAAGTAAGACGGAACGGCCGCACTCGCACCCAAACACTTGGAGGATAGTGCAGGAGTAATCGCAGCGACGATGAAATCATTGTTTTACGCTTTTGTTTTGTCTTTGTTTTTTTTTTTCGACTTGATCCACTTGTCCGTTCCAATGGGGGAACACGTACTCGAAAGTTTCCTGGGCCTTGGATTGGGGCTGTGCTGTAGCAGTATTTATGGAGTGAAACAAGACATAGCACCAAAATGACAAAGTGCCCTTTTTATGTTCTTATTGAGTATGCACTTTTTTCCTTTTCGTTCTTCCTGTTTATACTGAAAAAAAAAAAAGTTCTTAACATTTATTGACTGTTGCAAGTCTTAACTGAAAGAAACAAAAGATATTAATGCACAAGAGATTTATTTACCCTCTTTGGTCCTCCTGAAAAACACCTGAGCTGTGACGCCTCAGTCGTCTCAGCCATCGAGTCCCTTTAGTCTTTTACCAAAGCATTCCCACTTGCTGGTCGGATGTTCCTGCAGATCGCACTTAAAAGACGGTCGGCGTCGTAGCGAAGCCGCTGTCGCAGCATTCTGTCTGCGCATGGTGAAACATAAAAAAAAAAAAACGAACAACGGTTTTGCACATGTGATTCAACATGCTTTATTTGAAATTAGGAACGCACCGATCTCCAGAATTGTGTTCACAGGGTTGAAAATAGGAAATTATTAGAAATCTGAGTTCATATCAGAGTCTCTTAATTACTCGTGGTGCTATAAAAGTTACTGAATCACACCTGTAACTTCATGTTTAGGCTGTGGTTAATTTTTGAGCTGTTGGTTTGCTTTCAGCAGCTCTCTGAAGACCCATTTGATTAAAGCACCATATGATTAGTGAATTGATTCCGTCTTTCTGAATCGAACAGTGTTCACATATCTTCAACATTCCTAAAGTCAGGTTGGGATTTCCTCAAGAGATTATCGATGGACTCGGTGTGGCATACATGAAAATAAATACTTCAGCAATTGTAAATAAGATCTTCAATGATTGTACTGTAGTTTCATAAATCCTACTGATCTACACTTTTTGTAGATATATGTACCATTGATTTATTAAAAATATTCTTTGACATGTTTTGGTGTTCTCTGTTGCGTATCTGGAGCTGGGCTTTTCTTCATGAGTGCAGTTTTCAATCAGATCACATGAGAGGTTCTGGTTTAGGTGAGTTAATGTAAGGTTTTCCCGTTTGCAATTTGGCATTTGTTTTATTTGTAAGGTCTGTTCCATTTAAGGAAGTAAGGAACATGTGATCGGTTGGATACACGTCAATCTCCGCAATCACAATGATTCACGACAATCAAGATTGAAAAAAGTGCTTTACTAGGATTGGGTTACGCAACTTGCTTGTGTTTTTACCTTGAATCTCATTACATTTTATTGCATTTTACCTGGAGATGCTTTTCATTTTTTTTTCAAGGACAACATACACAAAATCAGTTAGGATACAGTAAATCCGTTCAAAGTTTTGTCACATAAATGTATTTTTATTAGATTTGAATCAATTACCAAGCACAACATTCATGCTTGTTTTTGCTGAAGAAAACAGATGCTGGCTTTCAAACATCAAGTTTGATTCAAATTTGAATGCAAACTGCATAAATATCACAACCACTTTTTGCTGCGTTTCCATTTTCTATCAACAGATTATAAAATGGATTTAGTGCTGAGTTCTGATGGGACTAATCTAACACATGAATATTGTTAGAGTTAAACCATTGCACCTCTGGCTGTGTGTTTTCATCTTGTTCTGGTGAAAAGTAAGTTCTTGCCTCAGTCTCGAGTCTTTTGGCGCCTCCTGGATTGTTCTGTGTAAAGCTCCGTTGGTGGAGATGCTCAGGGTGATCTGCAATGTTAGTTTTCGCATTTTGCATGTCGACAAAAAGATCTAATTTTGGTCTCTTCTGACCTGATGATCGTCTTACTTAAATGTCTTCGAGCAAACAGGAAACAGGATTTTCTATTGCTTCTATTTCCATGATATCTTTCTGCGCCTTTTCCATTGAGGTCATATTTGTGGAGACCACCGTATTTGGTAGAGTTACTCTGAGCTGCCTGTAAGTTTTGGTGGACAATAAAGTCATGGTAAACTTGAGATCTTGCTTTGTTACTTAACTGGGTTTTAAACGTTATCCCTACGTCCCTCGATCATTGTGATGCTATTTTCTTTGTTATTTTTCTCCAGTAAATCTGTGAGGCCTCTAAACAACCTTTATACTGATATTAAATTTTATTTTTTTTCAGGGATACCAGAGTTAGATAGGCTGAATGTAAATGTCAACGCCATTTTTTTGAAGATCTGTAAATGCTTGTTAAAAAAAGAAGGAAAACCAGGCAACATTTTCCTTACGCTTCACTTTTATGTAACACTTTGGGTTTACTATATACAATTTTGTGAGAAGCTTGTAGTTGTAACAGGCAGAGTGAGAAACAGACTATTTAATGGTTCACTTTTCATTTGGGTTCACATTTGAAAGTGCGTGTGCCGGTTCCTCCAGGTACTCACACTTCCTCCAACAGATGAAAAACATGCATGCCAGGTTAATTTACTACTCTGAACTGCCTCTAGATAAAAGTGTGTTTGTTCATAGTTGATTTTCTGTGTGATGACAGCCAGGCAACCTTTCTAAGGTGAGCCGAACCTCTGACCTCCTGACCGCTTGTGAAGCAGAACCTCATAACCTTATAAGGGCTCAACAACTGAGGAATGTGTAGAGTTTGAATTTTGTTTATCCTTCTGCACTGGTAATTTCTTAGTTTTGTGCAAATATTAAAGATTTTAAACACTATTTTGTCAGTTTATAAAGTTTTTAGTTTTCAAGAGGGAAAATGTGGGTCATTTAAATATCTCACACAGTTGTTCTCACTTTAATCTCATACTATATTTTCCACAGTGAATAAGACTACGCTGATGGACTATTAAAGACAACATAATAAGAATTTGTTCTAATACATATTCTGCACAAAGCATGTGCAATTAATAAAAATCTACATCTTACACTAGTTCAAACTACTTTGAAAGATTTTTTTTTTTCAAATGGTAAATACTTCTGTGTGCAAATTTTGATTCCATTTGTTCTACTTGTTTTTATATTATCCATTCTCAAGGCGCCTATGGTGCCTTGATTTGTCATGGGAGGCGCTTTAGTGTTTTGCTGTGTATACTGTGTGTGAATGAACAGAATTGGATTCCCAGTTAAGCATGAAAGCATACCTTTTAACAAAGCTTTGTCATTTCAAATTCTGCAGTAAAGCGTTTGACCACTTTTGGAGCAAATCCTAACTGCTCTCACAGCATGAGTTTGGTAAAAATGTGATGTTTCGCAACACGTAACTTTCACTTTTGTATTGCAAACTTTCTGCGTTACTGCTGACAGCCACACTTTCATTTCTGTGCTGTGCTATGAAAATAGTTAATATTATATCTGGCAGGTGGTGGCAAGTTGTCTGAATAAACAAGCTGTTTGAAAGGAGACCTTCACACACAAAATGACCTCTTGTGCACATCCATAACTAATCTAACAAAAAAAAACTGGCCAGTCATACACTTCCTCTTCCTGCAAGTAGGTCATGTGTGTGTATTATAAGTTGCAGCCTGCAATTGTTTTGTTTAAAATATATTAACTACTTGTGCAGGACAGTGATGTGAAGGGAGACCACAAAGTGACAAATACCAGGTTACAACAACGCTTTTACTTGCTTTCCGCCTACATTCATGCAAAAAACACAGCTCAGTCTAACAAATAAAATGGCTCCCTTTCTTTTGTGGAAACACATGTGTGAATGCTTGCAAAGAGTGCATTTGCATGCAAATGGAGAAGAGTCCTCGAAAAAATACTTCCGTGGCATCCATCGCTTCTGTTTTACAGTCACAGAGGGAAATCAGTGTGCTTTATCCTTTATTCAGCCATCGCATGAGTCACTTGTCATGTTGGAGGGCCGTTCTCAAACACCTTTGTGGAAGTTCAGTGAATCAGATCGTAAAGCTGTTAATTTGTCACCAAAAGCAACAAACAGCAGACCAATTCGTTTGTTGACTGGGATTTTATCATCTTCCACAAAAGCCTCTCCTGGCAGTGCTTGTAGGGATGGTTCATTTCCTTTTGTATTAAATCGAAGAAGTTTCAAACTGAAAATAGCAAAAGGTGGAGTTCTGTGTGTCGTCTGTCAGAGCTGAGCTTTAAGATTTGTACAAAAAACAGCTTGTTCTGATATCACAAGCCAGATCAATAAATGAAGACTGATACAACTCAGTGTGTGATGGATCTTTGCTTTATTGCAGTTTCAGGGTCATGGTCCAAGTTTCGATTCAGAAAAAAAAGTGACTGAAGATTTCCTGAAATATTAAATTAACAACACTCACATAACCTCTTATCTTTGTATTGAATAGCTGTAGGTTATTCAATACTGACAGGAGTGAAAGTCAAGTCATGAGCCACTTAATTATTGTTTTTCCCTTCATAATCTTAAACACATGAGAACATCTGCTTCCACAGAAATAGAAATCCCATTCAGAGGTGATTTAACTCTCTGATAGACCAAAGCATCAGATATCTGGATACAAAAGGTGCACTGTGAAAGTATTTACACCCACTTTGAACTTTTTCAAACCAATGTGTGGCATTACAGCATCAGTGGACGCTCTAGAGATGTGTGAGTAGTTCATAATTGAAGAGTAGTTGCAGAGTAGTTCATAATTGAAGAGCTGAATGAAAATTATACCAATTTGGATTTTTACATTTTATGAGTAAAATTCTCAAAGTTGTGTAAATATAGTCAGCCCCTTTGCTCTGATGCCCATAAATACATTTCACTACAATCAGCTGCCTTATGGCATCAATAAATTGTTGGAAAGAGTCAACCTGAGTGTAAGTCAAACTCAATAATAATAATACAGTTGTGCAGTGAAAGGATTGGGGGTTGGAGGACATTACACTCAGAAAACAAGACATCATTTATACTAAGGAACCCAGCAGATGGGTCAGGGTTAAAGTTGTTTAACAGCTGGTGTGAAGTCATGCAACAGTGTTTTAAACATTGAACATCTCACAAAGTACTATTAAATCTATTATCCTGAAACTGAAAAAGGATGGCACATCTGCAAGCCCTCTTAAACTGAGACGCGATGCAAGGAGAGCATTAATCAGAAAAGCAGCCAAGAGGCTTGTGGCACCTTGGGAGGGCCTGCAATGATCTATGGCTCTGGAGGGGAAATTTGATGAGGGGGCAGCAAGTTATGCGCCTCACAAATCTGGCCTTCAGGGAAGAACAACAAGAAGAAAACTGTTGCGGAAGAAAGACAAATGAAATCCCATTTGCGATACGATATAAGCCGCATATGGAACGGAGCAGCATCTAGTGCGAGGTGCTCTGGTAAGATGAGCCCAAACTTGAACTTTTGCCCAACAAACAAAATGGTGTGTGGAAAACTGATATCAAATATCAGCCTCAAAAACTGTGAAGCAAAGTGGTGCAAGTATCCATCCTGCGGTCGGGTTGCTTTTCTGCAGCAGAGACGGGGAGGCTGGTCAAAGGTCATAGGAGAGATGGATGGAAGAAGAAAACCTGTTGGAAGCTGCAAAACCCTTGAGATTTTGACGGAGATTCGTCTTCCAGCAGGACAACGGTAAGATTTCATAAATTGATGCTCACAGACGCTCTTCCTGTGAAAAAGACTGAACTTCAGCTTTCTTTCAAAGCATCACACTGTTTATGTGAGAAAACTGATACAAACACGACTCCTCTCAAATTATGTGTAGCAAATCATAATTCTAAAAGTATTGACTCAGCAGAGAAAACTATACATCGACTCAACACATTTTTGATTTTTCTTCTTCATAAATAAATGAATAAATAACTGAAAACATTTTGAATTTTTCCTCTACTTCCATATCATCCAGAACATTAGTCGGTCTGTTGTACCACGACAAAAATGTGAAAAAAAAAAAAAAAGGAAAAAAGAAAGGATACATTTGCAAATATCTTGCAAATGTATTTTTCCAAATATGTTTGAGTGAATGTGCTGCCGTCACGGGAAGACTTTGCCTCCGCCCCCACGCAGGTGTTGACAGGTGACCGAGTTCTGCAGCGTCATTTCACCCTGAAGCTATCAGAGAAGGTGAGTCACATTTGTGTTGCTCTGAGCTCAGATTTACGCAGCAAAAAGAACTGCCGTGAATCTTCATTGTCGTCAACTGTATTCTGTTTTACTCTTTAAAAGCAGCTTGTTTTCTTTGGTTTGAATGGAAAATAGTTAGAAGATAAAGTTTGCTTTTGTGAAAATTCTTATAGAGGAAAAAAGTTCTCAGTGCATTACATGAAAACACTTCCTAAAAAAGGAACAACGAATACAGAGAAGGGTAATGAGTGGTTTAATGAACACTGTGAACAAATATGTAATGTAAGGAGACTGTGAAATAAGTAAACTAGATGATGTGTTTATTCTGTCAGGACGATGGAGTGGAGTCAGCCGACTCAAGGTCAAAAGGATCCTTTTACCTGGTTCACGGAGTCCCAGCTGCGGTCTGTGTTCGGGAACGGCTCGGTTCCAGATTGGTTTCATGGGACCATTATGAGGAAGTAAGTTTTCAAGGTCTATCACCATCTGTCATCTGCCATCTGCCACTGCGGCAGCAGGAATGCACAGGAGAGAGCTGGGCTTTTTACAAATCAGACACAGGAATGATGTCAGTGTCACAAGATGCAGTGATTGTTTTAGCCAGCTGAAAGTAGCTTACTAACGCAACCTATTTTAAGGTTGCTTTAATGAGTTACTTGAAAACAGTCAAATACAAAGCATACAGTTTTTAAAGAAAGCTAAAAAAACAAAAGATGCAAAAAGACCAATTAATAAAACATTTGCTTAAAACTTCAAACTTTGAATCGTCACCAATTACTGAGGAGGAAATAAATGGTGAGCGCGGCCCTCTATTGATACTAATATTTTTTCACATAGTACCACTTTAAAACTACCATATGATCCTCACCGTGAAACATGGTGGTGGTAGCATTATGGTAGGGGGTGGTTTTCTTCAGCAGGAAAAAGGAAGTTAATCAAACTTGGAGACAAGGTGAATGGAGTTAAATACAGAACAACCCTTTAGAGGAACAAAAGATAAGAAAACAACATATAAAACTGCATTAAAATGCATTGAAGTTGTTGGATGTGACGTGACAAAACATTTTCACCAGCAGACGTTTCCTCCTGCTGCAACTGTGCAAGTAATCACCAGCTGAAAAACAAGTTGATTTTTTACTAGAAAGTCATAATGTGCATCTGGTTTTCAGTCAGTACGTTGTGTACATGTACTTCTTCCTGTAACTGCATCTGCAGACATGACTCCCACTGGTATTGGTATTTATAGTTTCAAACAAAGCAGAAATCAACAGAATGAGCAAGAGAAAGATGCAGAACTGCACAGCAACATTTCTGTCATTCGTTCTATTTCTCAGCAGTTCCTTTCATTGTTCTGCGGCCCCTATAGTGCGTGCGGCATAAAAGTGAACTGTGATTGTTTGCAAATTGAAAGAAGAACATTTGTTGCTTGACCTATAAAAAAAACAATAGTTCTCTTTGCTACAGCTTTGCTGCAATCTTTACTCAGTCCTGACCTTTACTTGTGCTACAAATGATTAATCTTTCACACTCAACAGATTTGCCCACATCCAATTTAAACAATAGACAATGAGTAATGAGTATTGGATGCGTCTGAGTTTACTGTATTGACAACAACTTTGGGATACGTACGATTTTAAAAGAAATCTTTTCTCGAAGCAAAACAAAACAAATACAGTCTTTCTGTATTTAGTTGTTATTCTGGACAATTTATTTCCCATAATTTGTGAACGAGAGAATATGTCATTGTGTAAAATATTTTTTTCTGTGGCTACTAAAGAATTGAAAATACGATAGTGGCAGAGCGCAAAATACATTTCCAGCTGAAAGTGCATGTGTGAAAGAGGCCTTTATCTCTACTGATTTGTCTAGGACAGCTGAAGAACGGCTCACATCGAAGCCGCCTGGCTACTTCCTCATCAGAGTCAGCGAGAGCAGAGTTGGCTACGCCCTCTCATTTCGGTGAGTGTTCACAGCTTTGTTGTGCCGTTTGACTAAGAGGTCGAAATCATCACTCTGTTGTGTGGGCCTACCTCAGTGAAGACGAACACTGCAGACATTTCATGATTGATGTCCTGGAGGACGGCCAGTACATCATAGTCGGGGAGAACAGGACTCACAGGAGTCTGCAGGACCTGGTGGACTTTCATCGCCGGAATCCCATCCTGCCTTTCAATCAGGTGCTGACAGTTGCTTGTGAACAGGTAAGAATATAAATGTCTCTTCTTCTTGATACGGATTTGCATCCTCAAAATTGATACGGTTTTGATGAACCTTAATAAAAAAAAATTGCAAACAATTGTGTGCAAGTTGAATTAAGTCCAGAAGCGAATCACTGCCTGATGTGTCTCATCTCATTTCAGTCATCAGCTAACTGTATGGACTATGCAGAACTACTGTTCTCCCAAAGACCCCGAAGTTACACCACCAGTGTGCTACCAAGTAACCTCCGACAGCCCAACCCGAGTCAACCACAACAAGAGGATGAGCTCCCACCCGCCCTTCCTTATCGTCCCAACAACCTGAGGAACTCTGCAATCTTTCTCCCAAACAGCCAACCAAACAGACTCTACCCTAGTTTGGAGGATGATTTCCAACACTTCACCTCTCCTCTTCCTGCTTCGGTAATGTGACACTGTTCTGTGGTCAAACTGCCTGGATGGGAAACAGTTTTGTCGCTTCAAGAAGAACGTTCTTGTTTTTGATTTACATTTGGTGTAAATGATAATTCTTACTTTTTAATATCTATTTTTTTTTTCTTTCTTACTTTGCTGAGGATGTGTCACATATTGTACAAGCCAGCACAGATTTAGCACAGTTGAAATTAGCCTGAAGAGTTTGTACTCCAGACAATGTAATGGACAGGTGTGTTCACAAATAACCCAGCATTTCAACAACCTTTTGCATTTTCACATTTAGTTACAAAGGCAGACATGTCTGCAGAGCAAAAAGCAGTTTTGAGCTGCAGGTTTGGAGAGATTATTGACACTACTGCCTCAACTTGGGTTTGACTTCCAGCTGGGGCTTTTCTTTGTGACGTTTTTATGTTCTCACCTTGGATGCAAGGACTCTGGCTTCATAAAACATGCATGCTAAGTTAGATGTAGGAGATTAATGCGCACCTTCACATTTCTGTTCCTCTCAAAAATTAAAACAACCAAACACCACAGTTCACTGATTATCCACTATTAGATTTTTCACAGATGCAATGAAGTGATCGAAGAGACTACAATTTCTTTGCCTGTTTGAATATTTTTCTACCTTGAACCTCAGATACTGATCTCCAACTTATTGCACTCCATGTTTAAGAGACATTGATGAGATTTATCAAATCTAAATCCATGTGTTCTGTGTTTTCTGACCTGCAGCCAGCACCAAATATGAGGAGAAGCTCTCCAGGGATCCAGCCTCCTGAAGTCCCTTTGAGGAATCATGTTGTCCAAAAGCAAAACCTTGTCTGCGGCACAACAACGGCCTCGGTGTCCAACAGCTCCTCTACTCCGACAGCCACCGAGAGAAAACTCTTCAACAACCACCCACTGAAGTCACAGAATCTGATGCCATTAGTCGCTGTGAACCTAAAGAACATCAAGAAGAAATTCCAGAAGAAGATGAGCAACCCACAGGAAAACGTCTATGCGGAGATTACTGACAGGCCAAATGACAGCGGCGAAGTCATGGAAAACGAATACCAGGAAATCACAGGAGAGCTCACATTTCGTGGTCCCCCTCAGAGCCACACAGATGTGAAACTAAACAATCAAATGCTACCTCAGGAGTACAGATCACCTCCACCTTTTGCTCCAGGCTACTGAGATACTGGCATTCATTTTAAAGCTCCCGCTATTGACTGTGTTGTGAATTACACTGCAAGCCCATCAGTAGATAGCAAGGAGAAATCACCGGATCGAGAAATCTTGACTGCAAATTTGAGATGTGTAGAAAGGGAATGAATAAAATGCGGGTTCAGTTGACAGGTCAGATAGGACCGGGGTTGTTGTACATTTCATGAGGACTTAAAACTGCTCAACGTATTCATCCTTTGAGCTCAAAGCAAGCTCATTTGTCTGGCATTGTGCTAAGTACATATATAACTTTTAGGTCAACTTTAAAAAAATAATAAATTAGCCTGTTTGTTCAGCTTGATCGAGATGTTAAACCTGCTTAATGCTTGCAGTTTTTAATTTGAAAAAATATGCAACAAAAAATGAGCAACTTCCCTGAGGCAAAGTAGAAACTGTGACATAGTTCCTGGAAAACATACGATCCAGATCTAATTTGGCTTTCAAAAAATTCTTTTTATCCCGTTCAGACAGAGTCAGATTCATTGTTACACTGTTTGAATTTTTTTTGTGACAACAAAGCAACACATGTAAATGCAGGTAGCCTGCTGCAGTTTTTATCCGTTAGGCATTAACTTTCCATAAATGTTTTACACTTCAATGAAGTAACAAATCCCTGTAAAGAAAACTTATGAAAAAAAATGTTGACAACATCTGTTTATCAAAAAGGTGAAACTGAAAGAGAGAAAATGAATACTGGTCATGTTGGTTTCACAGCTATAAAGTGAGTTAAAGCAGTTGTTGCAAACAGTTTTCATAAATATGTATAATGTATAATTGTACTTTGTAACTTTCTAAAGTTATTCAATGCAGACTTTGGTGGATGCAAAACATGTTATGTCACATTTATACTTTTGATAAGTGGATGTAATATCGTTAAATGACCCAAATAAAGCACTTTAAGAGATGCACACGTTGTAGTATTTGCAAATCCTGTGCAGTAGGTGATTAATTTTTAAACACAAAGAGCCTTTCAGTACACGCTCTGGTGTTTTGTCCCTGCCAGAGTTTCAGATCTTGTAGATTAAATTTTTCAAGACAGATCAGAGCACTGCATTCCTGTTTAATAGGAAGCACATGTTCTACATACATCATCAAGCTCGGAAGAACGGAACCAGCTAAATTTAAAGATTGGCTTTGCAAGAATAGAGGCTTATCATAGAACATGATTTTGGCAAAATTTCATTATACAATATTTTAATGGGCAGATTGACTAGTTTTAGAATTTGAGAATTTTACAAAAAGTGCAACTTCACAGTCGGCCTGGATATATAAAAGGCTTACTATGGGGAGGTGTTCAGCTCCCATGTGATTATGCACACAGTTTACCGTTAGGGTATGCTTTCTGTGCACTCTGAGATACAAACACAAATAGATGTGTGCGCATGAACACCATGTAAACATGGAAGCGAGTACAATAATGCAATACGATGAAGATGCAAGGGTTATGCAGCAACATCCAAGATCTTGGATGTTAGTCCCTTCCCGAATGTCATTGCTCGTCATAATAAAACATATCATATTTGATAATTGAAAACATACATAAACTGTTAATATTGGGAGGAGATATTGACAGCTGGAAGTCCAGCATAAACTCTTTGATCATCTCTGGGGAAGAGTTTTTTTTTTTTTTTTTTTTTTTTTTAAAGTAAGTAAAGTTATACAGTTATAAGTGTCTGTATGACGGGTACATGTGCTTATTAAAAGTTAAATTAAGACACAGATTATGTGATTATTAAACCAGTTTCATAGCATGTGATCCACAGGGAGTTATTCTGACTTTTTGATAGTTGATTGAGAAATAATAATTATTACATTAATAATAATAACACTATAACTGGGTTATAGGATTACTTCATATGATAGTCAAAAGCAGTGCTTTGACGACTGATTTTGTGTCTTATTGTGAGTATGGTTTCGTTTTTTACAGGCTCAGCCCTGCTGTCCGTTTAAGGACATTAATCATTCGTCTCTCTCTGACGCGGCAAGGAATGTCTGGAGGTAAAGGGCAGCGGCCAGCCGTTTAACACCGCCCCTCCCTGGCTGCCCGGGTGAATGAAACACGCACATCCGAGTTCGCTGGGAGGCGAGATTACGTCATCTGGGAAGACGCTGGGTTTCCAGGTCGGGATCAGCCCACCAGTAACTCGTGTGGAAGTTGTTTATCTGCTCAAAATACATTCTGAAAACTTTTACCAAAGCTTTTGTTAAACATTCCAAGCCGGCTCGTTTCTTTTTTATTTATTTATTTAATTTATTTTTTAATTTTTTTTTGTTGTTAAATCACAGCTGAACGATGTCGTTTGTTCCCGGTCAACCAGTGACTGCAGTCGTGGTAAGTTTAGGAGAGCGACTGTGTTTCATTGAACTGGTCGCTATTGTTCGTCTTTCTCGGCCAACACTGTCGATAACTCGGTATTAAACTCGGCGGATCTGTTTGAACATAAGCGCGAAGTGACCGTCTCGTTTACTGTGTTGGTGTTTTCTTTGTTTGGTGAAAATGGAGACATTTGTTTTCAGCTTAAATATTAGTTCACTCATTTACTTTCAGCCACATAATTCGAATTGTCTAAGATGTTAGTCGATTTTTAGTTGTATTTTTGTACAGTTGTTACTTTCGCACAGTGTGAAAATGTCCTGACAGGGGCGTCACCCGCTAGGTGTGCGAGTTCTTCCTGGTCCGTGAACGCAACAAAACTGTATTTTTTTTTTTTCATTTATTTTAAATCCGTTGTTTTTAAAATTTCTGGTTTTATTCTGACTGTATCGCAAACTTGGAAGATCAGCATGAACCATTCACTGCACTGGTTCTCTCTGTGGTTAATTAACGGACTTACTTTTATTTCTCCTTTTTTCCTAACGTTAATGTGATGAAATGACTCGAGAACTGGTAAAAAATAAAATAAAAAGAAAAGAAAATGTACAGTCTTTGTCATATTCTAACATGTATTTAGCTTTTTTCTTTGTAGAACAAAAAAAAGCCTTTAATTATCATGTGATATCCATGGATCCATTGTTTTTACCCGCTTTCCCTTGCAGGGTTTTGGGGGCTGGTGCCTTTTCCAGCAGTAATTGGGCAAGTTATTGGGGGAGAAGAACATGTGAGACTCGAACCAACAACCTATTGCTGCAAGACCACGAGGCAGTCCCAGCCTCTGATATTCATATGATAATAATATAGATTTTCTGGTTGTTTTGTCAGAGCCGATAGAGGTTTTTTTTATTATTATTATTATTATTTACTGAATTAATTTCTCTTCCCTTTCCAATTCCATTTTTTTTTTTTTTTTTATAGGTTGATGTTTTTGGTCCTTTTCTAGTCTGGTGCGAGAATTTATTACTCTGTTAATTGTTCCTGCTCAACAATCAAGCAGTAATCTGTTTTTTGTTAGTTTTCTGACAGGCTTGATCTGAGGTTCATCTGACCAGTTCCAGCTGGAGCCCCAGAAGAGTTTAGAAAACTCTAAATGTTTTAGTCTTGCTTGCTGAACAACCAACCAGCTCTCAAGAAGGTCACTTCTAATGATAGTTAGTTTTGAAGCTTTTCTTCCGTTACCATCCTGCACATAGTGCATGGTGGCATTATAAACTTACATTGTTGTCCAGCTTTTTTCCCCCCCCCCACAGTTCTAGCTGCTGTCTTCTGGTCACCATTTCCAATTTATAAGCTGCAACACACATCTGTCTTTCTTTCTGCAATTGCATGTTGTCTTCTATTTGCTGTTGTTGCCCGTGGTTGCAAGGCTCTAAAAAGGAGAAGCTTTTTATCTGAAAATCCTGACTCATTGCCTGATCGACAGGGTCAGTGAAGTCATCTCTAGACTTCATTGTATTTGAGAGACTCAGCGGTTATTCGTCACCCCACACACAGGCGGCCTTTGTGTCGGAGCCATCCATCCGTCTGCAGCTGATTGTCACTCCGCAGGGAACTTATTAATCCATCTTCCATCTTTTTTTGGCTTGAGTTGACAGAAAATGTCTCAAAATCAACTCTTATGTTGTGAGGATGCTCCCTGATGGTGTAGGAATATTGAATGATTTAATTAGCGTCAAGTTTTATTTTGCACAAACATTTCTTTGTAGTAGCAGAAAAAAAAAAAAAACTGGCGCAGCTGCAATTTGTGCTGATTTATGCTAGCCTCAATTGTGAAAAGCCCAGTAATGACACAGTTGGGCAACAATGCCAGATCACTCGTGAAGATTTCATATGTGGAGAACAGGTTCCAGCAAGTCAGTGGCTTATACTGAACGTTTTTGCTTAATTATCTGATTTTGTTTGGTTGTTTTCTAACAGCAAAGAATTGAAATCCAGAAGCTGCGTCAAGGAGAAAACCTGATTCTGGGCTTCAGCATCGGAGGCGGTATCGACCAGGACCCCGGGCAGAACCCCTTCTCTGAGGACAAGTCAGATAAGGTCAGAAAACAAACATCTAAGCACTCACATCTACTGTCTGCTTCTTCTAATGGCTCTCTCACTTTGAGTTAAACTAAGATGCATATTCTTTTATGCTACAGAGGAACAGGAAAGGCAATAAATTATTATTTAACTCTGCATATACCGGGGAGCTGTAAGAAAAGTACAGGCCTGAACACATTGTTCGTGGCCTCATGTGAGAACAAGCCAGACCCAAATATGTGAGTAATAGAAAGACATGGAGTAATAGTTTATGGAGACTTATGTACTTTCTGATTATTGCATAAACTCTGTGGAAGTGTTTGAGAACAAGTCATGTATTTCCACTTATCACATTACAGATGAGTGATAACTTTAACTCTCAATCGGCTGCGGCTCTTGGATGTTTCTGTCTGTATTTTAAGATAACGTATCTGTACCTCCAGTGCTTTCTAAACCAAAAAAAACAACAACAACAAAAAAAAAAAAACCAACCACCCTTGGAGCGATTACAGCTACGAGTCTTTTAGTTTTTATCATCTGCTCGCATCTGGAATCTGAAACATTTGTTCATTTTCTCATTGAATGTGTCACATTCATACACATAATGTTTCGAGTCTTGCCAGAGATTCTCAATTAGGGCCTAGGACTGGACTTTGATTAGACCATTTTAACACATGAATATATTTTAATTGAAATTGTGGGTCTGGTCGTATGTCTCTGACCAGCTTCCCTGTCCCTACTGAAACAACTCTCACATGATGAAAACACAAACAGGAGAACTGAGATGGAATTAGGATTTTCCAAAGATGTTTGCAGCACCATCATGTAAAAATAAAAAAAATTTCCTTGTCTTAACTTGAAACACATATTTTTTTTAATAATAATTAATCATTACATTCCACTGTATGGTAAATGTAGTAATTTCAATGCGTACATCAAACATGTATCTCTTGATCAATATGTTTTCACTCGAAACTGAAAAGATGTTTATTCCTTATTTTAGGAATATAAAATAGTGCTTCCCAGAATTAGTTTCCATGTTGAGTCAACAACAACAACAGATCCTTTTCTAGAACCCAACAAAATAACATGCATAATTATGGTAGAAGTATGTTTGTGCTACAAAGAGAAGAGATAAAAATGGTGCAAAAGATAAAATAAATGTATCGTATTTTTGGTTGTGTTTCTGTTATCATTGCACCTTTTTAACTGATTTTGACCGGAAGATTAAAAAGATTCCGATTTAGATGATGACATTTTTATTGTGATTAACAGGCAATAAAAAATTCAGACATTATTGACGGATAAATGTAGTAATTTCAGTGCATGCTCCATGTTTTTGTGCAACTGGAAATATTTCTTGATAATTAAATTTGTCTTTCAGCTAGCTGACCAGAAGGACACAGTGAAGTCAGACATTAATGCTATGTCAGAGAAAGCTTAATTATCTCAATAATCTCTCTATAATAATCTTTGTTATTTTAGAAGAGCGATTGCTTAATCTCAGATTGTGAACTGAAAGTAAAGCAAGAGTAAATATGACATGAGCTGCTCCAGTTACTTCACTATCTAAAATGCACTACAGCATTTGAGTAAATACTCAAAAACCCTAGTACACAAATAGAAGAGAAAATATTATCTGTATTTAGCAATGTGTGTAAAAGAAGTGTGTGGTCTGCAGGGAATCTATGTGACCAGGATAACTGCAGGAGGACCAGCAGAAGTCGCAGGGCTGCGGATAGGAGACAAAATCATGCAGGTGGGTAGTTACAACTCTCGACATTGGATGCGAAAGCCACAAGATGGCGCTGTTTGACACTTTAAAGTGTGAGTGGGGAGCTGTAAAAAAATTTAAAAAAGCTGCAAGTTTTATTGCTTATCCTGGAGTGAACCTTGAAAAGACTGTCCTCCTTCCTGCCAGGTGAACGGCTGGGATATGACCATGGTGACTCACGACCAGGCTCGTAAAAAACTGACCAAGAAGAGGGAAGACGTGGTGAGGATACTGATAACCAGAAAGTCCCTGGAAGAAGCGGTTAAACATTCAAAGGGGAGTCATCCCAGACAGTGATCTGCACAGCAAAGGACCGAGTAGTTTTATAAACGCGACAGACATCTCCAAACGCAGCTGCCCTGTGGCCTGTGAAGCTACATCAATGCAAAGAAAACAAACACATTAAAGTCCATCCATTTAACGTTATTATTGAGTTATCTGAGGCTCGAGTGTAATCACAATTGCCATAAACTTATCAACTTTCCCTTTAAGACCTGTTCCTTTAGATAGATAGAAACTTTATTCATCCCTTTGGGATCAGGGAAATTGTAGTTCAGTCTCCCACACAGCACCAATACATCAAATACTAATACAATTTTTTATGATTCTTATTTTTTTGTACTTATTGTAGCTCAGTAAGAAATGAAATCACCTGAACAGTGAAGTGAGTTAGAGCTTCACGCTGCAGCACACGAATGTAACACCAGGTTTACCTTTTGTAACTTTTCACCACTGGCAGAACAAATACAAAGGCTTGGAAAGCAGAAATGTTGATTGTGTTGGTGAGTGTTGAACAAAATGATTCCTTCATTCTGATTTAGCCGACATTTGTTAAATTAATCTTGTTAGCATTCAGATAACCGGGTACTGTAACTAAATCATGTTGATCACACTTAACGCGCAGCTTTCTTCTTATCTAAAGCAAAGAACCAATATTCTGCTGTCCAGAATAAACGCCAAAGTTCAAACCAAAATTTTTTTTTCCTTCCAACTGATGGAATATGCTGTGTCAGTATCATGGTTTATTATTATTTACTGGTCATTTTCTTGCTTTGAAATTTCTAGATCTGATTAAAGTGTCTGAAAATTTACACAAACAGCATTTTTTTTTTTTTTTTATGCATTTCACGTATATTTGGATGCTGCCAGTCATGGTTTTTCAATAATTTTTTTTGTATGCATTTTAGGCCCTGTTGGCATTTACCAGGTTAAGAATTGAGAATCATGTTGTCATATTTTGATTCATTAGAAGCTGGACAGGAAAAAGTGCAGAGAGAGAAGGAGAACACATGCAACGGGAATCAAACCGGGGACTGTAGTCCCTCTGCTCTAAGACTGAAATATGTGTTTTATTACAAATATTTTCCGCTAAAACTGGCTTTGTTCACATAAAATCAAAACAAGAAAGTTCAAATATATTAAATTAACACCTGAAACAATAAACCGTGTTTACAATTTTCTCTTTTGTTTGTGTTGTCTGGGTTGAACATTACTTATTTAGGGCCACAGCTGACAGGAAATAATGTTCGGATTTAATTCTTCTACTAATCAATATTTAGTTTTGCATTAAAACATAAATTATGGCTTATATTCACTAATCATTTATGCCTGAGTGACAATGTTTTTTTTAATTCTGATTTTGATAAAGAAAAAAAATAAAATAAAAAACAAGTATGCATGTCTTTTTCACTGGCATGTTTGATTTTATGCAATAAAAACTTATTTGAAATTATTACATTTGAGTACAAGTTTGAAGTCTTTAAAGTATCCACTCGAAACCTTCCAGTTTAAGACTGATTTGAATCCGATTCAAAATGTTTATTTTGTTTTACTTTTCTCACTTTACACACCAGTTTGCTGTATTGAGCTATTGCAGATGTTTATTTCTAATGTCTGTGAAGAAGAAAATAACTTTTTTTGAGGGATTAGCAAAGTAAATAAGACGACATTTCTCCTCAATGTTTTGTTTTTTCCCCTCCAGACCACCACTCATGGCATTGCACAATCCTGATGTATTTTTTCTATGTGTGAAATTCAGTTAATACATAAATGTAACATGATGAATATTTCCAAGTATTTTTATGGTCCCAGGTCTGAATAATCAGCTGACATTTCAAAGCAGAACGACCTATGCTCTGACCTTTCTGCTCATCCTGTGGCTTTTTGATGTACAGAGCTTTTTGCACTTTCATCTCCTAAATATTGGAAATCTATACCAAATGAAGCCATCATAAGATATCGTGAAACCCCAAGTAGGACTTAATCGAATGCCTGTTATTATGACTCGGGTTCAATCGGTAATTATTGAAAATCTGATCAGTGGTGTTTGTTTTCTGTGGACAGAATTAATTCTGCTACATAATGTTTATAGTCATAAGGTAACGCCTGCCAAATCTTGAGTCGGAGTTGGGGCGATGCTGAGCCTAAATCCTGTCTTTGAGAAATAATTGATGAGCGATCCATCATCGTGTGTGTGCGTGTGTGTGTGTGTGTGTGTGTGCGCGCGTGTGCTTCAGGGATGGGGAAGCATGCTTCATTCCACTTCTCTGCCCTTCATACTGTTTAGGGACAAGAACATTTGAGACAAAGCTCGGAATTGCAGCTTCATGATGCTGCGGCGTTAACGCGTGGCATGTTGCTGGGTAACTAATGGACAGTTTATAAGTGGAAGAAATGAGCATCTAAATTCATTACAAGACGCACTGTTTGAGGCAATTTAATTGACATGCATTACGTAAAATGATCATGTTTATTTTGTTCATTACTTTATCAATGTAGTAAATTAAAGCAAATTTCATATTGGCGTTCTATGAAAATCACTTGTAATTAACAGAGCGAGATAGAAAAAGGCAATTTACACTCGAAGAAAACACTGAGGAAAGTCTTTGTTCTGTGGGCGAGCGAGTAATTACGCCAAGCGTGGTTCATACATGATCCATGCCTCCTACATTATGGTGTGATAATTGTGTTTCCATGGCAATGGAGTCTGCCTCTACCACTTTTTCCTACACCAAACTGGAACAGGATCATCAGAAATATAAAAAAAAAAAAAAAAACAAACGGTGGAACAACTTCTTTGTTGATTTTTGAGCATTTCGTGGATATCTATGTTTTTGCCCTGATAATTAAGAGCAGATTAGAGTGATGACACTTTGTTTTATTGAGAGTAAGGGTGAGATTTACGGAAAGCCTCTTGCTGTGCTGTAGCTTCTGCTGTTTATATCTTTACAACGTAAGCATACGTAAAGTCGAGCCAAGACATGTTAAAGTCTTAAAAATACCCAAAAGTTAGGGTCTAAAAAAAGATGTGGAATAATTCCCATTTTTAAAAAAAAACCTCCACCCTTTAATGCTTTCATGGCTTTCACGTGATTTAAAAAATTTAACAGTTTGCAATATTTTAATTCAGAGTTGTATAAAAAATTTGGGGAAGAGAAACAGCTGCTGCATCACATTGTTGCTCATTTTGGCCTCGGTGCTTTTATGGAAGGAGGTGAAGATTTGATCCCGTCCTGCGTGGGAAGAGGTTTACCACCAGTTCTTTCTGGACTGGTTAAGGTTCATGAACTTCACAGTCTTCATCACTTTTGCTGAATCGTCGATGTGCACCACCGTTAGCGGCTCAGCTTCTTTCTGATGGTCTCATTTGATTTGTCAGAAGTTGAAACACTCTCTGTTTTAGCTTTTTCATCCATCTTTGGTTGACAGAACAGGATTCTGCTGCCACAGCAGGAACCGTGGTGGCCGGATTCAGGAGACCCTCCATAGTCATCAATCTGGGGCTGTGATCACGCTTTCATCCCCTCCTCAGGGATTTTCCCTCTTTTATTCCTTCTGAATGCACAGTTTTCCAGAACATCAAAGTCAACTGAACGGCGTTCTCCGTTGCCTCTCTGAAATCCCTTCACATCCCAGTTTTGCTTGCAATTTTGACCTGCTTGTTGCAGATCAACACATCTCATCCCAGAGAAGATAACTGGCTAGGTTTAATGCAAATGAGCCTTGACAATAGCCTTAAAAATAAAAACACTATGTTGGACGCTCGGTTGTAGGTGTAGAACAATTTGACATTTTGAAAAAAAAAAAAAAAGTAAAACGTAGCTATGTGTGTTCATGTAATAACAAACCTGGACCCTTTGAGAGCTTCAGAGGAGCCACTAATCGTGAGTTAGCTTACTGTACATCCCTCTGAAAAAAACAATAACACACAGTGTAGGAGCTTCTTTCTCCTCACACTTTACGTTCATGCATGTTAATGGAGTTTTGTGAAGGCGAGTGTGATGTGTGGGTGTGAGAGCAGAGAGCTGGGCAGCTGGATGCCAGCAGGGTAACAGATACAACCAGTTCCCTGGAGTTCAGTGCTGAGCACATGCTTGTTGTCATAGCAATAACCCCTGTGTGCCGTTTGCAAGCCCCAGGACCCAAATACGTTATGTGAACAGTCATTGTTTCTATGTCGTTTAAGTTCTACAAGAGTCATTTGATCAGATTTAGATTGATCCCAGGACAAAGAGGCTGATTCAAATCCAGGTTTTATTGATACAAACAAATGATCATTTTCACCCCTGAAGATTCCTCAGCCTCTCCTCCACCCACGCACACATCCCAGCCGCGCCTCCTCACAAAGCACGACGCTCTACATCGGTTTACGTTGTAAATCAGGAGTTTGCGGTGCGGATGATGCGGGGAGAGTGTGTGAGTGGGCATCACCGCTTCATTAGCAGCAGCAAGCAGCGTAGTGAAGATAGAGAGATCCACATGATGGAGAGAGCGTCGTCTCTGAGAAACAGGTGGGAGAGACTTGTTTCTAGTTAGCCTCTCATCTTTTTTACTTGACTGATAACAGAATATAGAGTCAAAAATGAGATTTGAGATGCATTCTTGTGTGCTGACTTTGAAAAGGTTCTGAAGATCCGCAAGGAGGAGAAGTTAAAACGAAAAGAATGGACAAGTCATGAAAGTCTGACATAAGGAAGGAGAGACTCACAGGGTAAATAAGTTTCTATCTATCTATCTATCTATCTATCTATCTATCTATCTATCTATCTATCTATCTATCTATCTATCTATCTATCTATCTATCTATCTATCTATCTATCTATTCCTAGGAGTAGAGCTGTACTAAACTTTCAAAAAGGTTTAGAACAGCAGTTTCATTTATTTTAAAATATATATTATTGTGTCAATGTCCAGGATTAGCATTTTTAAATAAGTGATGACGGAGGAACAGATTTCATGTGTCGTTCTCTAACTTCCTGTTCAGATATAGTAACCTCTGGAATGATGACAACGCAATTATAAACTCAAAAGTTTTGTAATTATAGTCCACAAACTGCAGCTGTCACACTGACTGTGTGCATGTTTTATATTTATACTCTTTCATTCTTTCGCTCTGAGTAAAAAAAGGTCTGAGTAAAAAGAATAAGGTTGGGATGACATCTATTTTGGCTAAAAGCTACACTTTTATACAGAATATATTTTCCTTATAGAAGAATGTATTATTTTCATATTTATTAAAACTCTCACCATGATGTGACAGTTTGCTATGAGAAAGATAATAGCTACTTTTTAAACCAGGCACCAGACAAAAATCAACCAATCAGAGCCAGGAGGAGGGTCTTAGTGCTGTCAAATGAATCCTGCCACATGTGCTCATGGTGAGGAATATCTTACCATTTTACCGTTTATCTTTGGCCTTGCTATCGAGCTTTAGCATTCAGGGCATACTCTGCAGAGAGAGCAGGTGGAAAAGAGGGGTGAGGAGCGCCACATGAAATTGTGATTGACAGTGTTAAGAACCGCCTCTTGGCTGTTATTGGTTGTTTCCAGTTATCACTGAGAACACTTTGAAAAGACAGAGGCACTCGATCCTTTCACAGATCATCTGTTTAATACCACGCTGTCACAAAATACTGACAGCTTCAGCAAATATGTATAAGAATATTTTCTTATATAAAAGGAAGTTAATGCACAGACTTTTCTCATCCTACCTTTGTTTTGACTTCTCTGTTTAAAACACCTCAGAAAAATTAAATTCTGCATAAAGAGTATTTAAAAATAATTAACATAAATATAAAGTCAGAAATAATGTCTTCCAAACTGCCATCTGTGTGTAATTAACATATATATGGGTTTCACTTAGTGATAAAGTTCCTGAAATAAATAGGCTTTTATTGAATGGGTTTGGGGAAAGATGGTCTGTCCTTTGTGTGTGTGTGTGTGTGTGTGTGTGTGTGTGTGTGTGTGTGCGCGCGCGTGTGCGTGCGTGTGTGTGTGTGCGCGCGTGTGCGTGTGCGTGTGCGTGTGAGTGTGTTTTCCAGGCTTATGTGTGGAAATGTGAGAAGGTCAGACCATAGGAGAGGCCTTTTCATGTCTGTGTGTATATGAGCGCAGAGCAGAACTGTAATCATTGTGCTGCTCTGCTCCGGACTCTCACACTATTACGGCTTAAGGTCATTGCAGTGTGTGCTGGTCGAGCTCTGATCATCACCTGATTTTAATTTAAACCCTCCCAAAGACTGTAACCATGAGTGGTGAGTAATCACTGGGGACCTGAATTACACCTGTCTCTATTGCAGAGGGATATTTATTATGAGCATTTGCTCAATGTTAGAAATGAATTACAGAAACTGTTGCGTATTTACTTGTACAGGCATGTGCTTGGTATTACATGGATAAAACTTAAATTTATATTATAGTTGTATGAAACAAGGCATAGGTGTGTGCGATTATGTTTTAGGCCATAACTTCAATGTTCAGTGTTAACGTTCTTTAGTGTTTCGTCTTGTCTGCAAGTTCAGATGTTTCTTGTGGCTTCTGGATTGATTCTCTTAAAATCTGCAACAGTTTACGCATCTTATGTTTTTGTGTAAACTGTTGCTTATAAAAAAAAATAACGACCATCTACACTAACACCAATTGTGTTTAAAACTGTTCTGTTAAATCACGATCCACAAAGTTGGACAAAGCAAACTTTTGTTGAAACAGGTCGGATTTCGAACGGTTGCACAGAACTGTCTGTAAATCACAGAATTTTCTTTGACGTTATGCAAAAGGGTTTTCCAAGATGGTGGTCCGATCTCTATGGTTGTACATTTTTTGTGGCTTTGAAGCCACAACATCTTGGATGTCATTCACATCCAAGATGTCTGGATGTTAATGACATCTTGTTTTTGCAGCTGAATGTGCTCTGTTACCGTTGTATTCGGTCCGTCTTCTCAACTGTGCAATCAGAGGGAACCGATTCACTTTCAGCTTTTTTAAATTCTGGAGCAACGTGTATTTTTTTATTTTGACATAAAAAGAATGCTTTTAAAATAGAGGACACCAACATATAAACTGGTTCTGGGTCATCGCTGTGATCTCATGTCCACCTGCTACTCTTTCATATACAAGAAATCCCTAAAATATTTTGTATACATGTACTTACGCATCACATATCAGTGGTTCAGTTAACTTGACTGTGTAATATTCTATCAAGATTTTATATTTTGGACAATTTTCATTGATTATTTTTCTGACCCGCATTTGTGCCAGTTAAGTTTTGTGAATTGTGTCACATTATGATCCCTGATCAAACCAAAATAACATTGAAGGGGAAGAAATTAGCCTATAACAAACTCTGGGTAAAGAATAATTACTTTAAATCGTCTCTGGTCAAAGCAGCTAGAAAACAAAGAAGGTCAAGAACCGAGAAACAGATTTTTACAAAAAACCCACCAGAAAGGAAATGTATATATATGGGGTGAGAATGATGCAGAAATGTGAAATTACTGCTGTGAGGCGTTTAGTGAAAGGGAGATCATGTCTGTGTGACTTGGCGGGGTGTAGATAAACACATGAATATGTCACTGAGTCAAAGCGCGGGAAGTCTAGTTTGTTTGCCAAGGGCGACGTTTTAGCAGGAAGCAGCCGGGGCAAATAGGAAGACGTAGAACTGTCAGCCACGTGTTACTACACGCACAAAGAAAAGAGAGAAACACGGTAAGATTTAAGAAGGTTCAGTAATTTAATACTGACAGCACTTTTCATTCAGGACATTTAAAAAGGACGCTTGCATTTTTTTTTAACATATCTAATTTCAAAACAAGAAGTTTGTCCTGCTTTAGACATAATTAGGAAACCGGACTGGAGTAAAAGTTGGCAAATTCAGAATCAGAGTGTACAATGTAGTGTTTTGTTCTTTTTTCCACTGCTAAAACAATGTTTAATTTTATGTGAGATGTACAACAAGTTCTGTAATGTCTAAAACTAAAGTTGTGTATTTTCAAAGTAAAGTAAGAGGTGAATGGTGAAATTGTAACAGGACACAACACTTCAGCTTAAGTGAGAAAAGACTTGTTACTTCTTCTTTTTCTTTTTCTTTGCTGCTTCATCAATCTTGAAGCAACATTTTTAGTTTATTACACAACAATAATGTGAAAACTCTCGCTTAAGAGCTAAATTTATAGTTATTTTAAATTCTATTTACATTTTGACTCAGAAATGATGCTATACTGTGGAGAAATCTGACCATGAAGCTAATTAACAAGAAAGCACAGGCCAATGGTATGAAAGCCTCCAAAGTTTCAGATGTTTTTGTGAGATTTTTGGTTTAATTGTGATTTGCAGCACTGGACAGGCGCTGAAATCTGTTGGTTTCTTCCTCTATTCAAGAGAAAACATGGAATAGCGACAGATATTGCTTCTTAATCCTGTTTCAGTTTCACACGAGACCTGCCTGCTGGACCAGGTGTTGGAGCTTTTTATGAATGAGAAGCCACACAACAGTGCAAGCCTTTTTCTGAACGAGGACACAGAGAAACCAACGTTGCCGGACAAAGTTGAGCTCAGGAGGCGTTTTCGCAGAGCCATGGAGAAGAGAGCAGGCAGCGTGAGGCAGAGGATCGGCTCCATCAGCAAGGAAAGCCTCAAAGGTTTCTTCAGGAGGAACCTGTTCGTTTTGTTCACAGTGGCCTCTGTGGCTCTTGGTGAGTGGGGAAAAAAGTCTTGTTGTGTTGGTGGCCTTATCAATCACTCGGGTTCACGTTACTTTATTTATTTGTTTGAATGTGTGGAATGTTTTCTGTTCAGGTGTAATCCTGGGCTTTGCTCTACGACCCCATAACCTGTCCATGAGGGAGATAAAATACTTTTCCTTTCCTGGGGAGCTGCTGATGAGGATGCTGAAGATGCTGGTGCTGCCGCTGATCGTCTCCAGTCTGGTCACAGGTTAGCTTCTGATGAGTAAAGTGTGCTTTAATCCCATCTCTTTATTTAGTGAAAATGTTTTACTCAGAAATCACAAAAATAAAGTAATGATGCCATTAGGGTTTCACAAAAATTTTTTTCCCCTGCCACAGGTATCTCCTCATTGGACAGGAGAGCATCGGGAAAGATGGGTGTGCGCGCGGTGGTCTACTACATGGTGACCACCCTGATCGCAGTGTTTATCGGCATCGTGATCGTCATGATCATCCGGCCGGGGAAAGGCACCAGGGACAGTCCTGCGGTGAAAACCGGAAACATTGAATCCATTCAGGCTACTGATGCTTTTCTGGACCTCGTCAGGTGAGGACCCACATGTTGAGTAAGATCAACATGTTTGGCTAAAATGCTACGTGGAAGGTTGCACGAAAAAAGAGAAAAAAAAAAAAACCTGGGAAGTTCCCACACACTTATTTAAAAAAAAAACATGTTTTCCAAAGTAAAAGTCATAGGACACACAGGCAACAATTGAAATATAAATTTTGCCTAGTCCCATTATTACATGTAAAAATGTTGGTTAAAGTTTTATTTATTATAGTTTAAAAGCAACTCTAAACAGGTGGCTTTTTAGCCGAGATTTAAAAGAACTTGTCGTTTTCTGGAAGCTTGTTCCAGATTTGTGGTGCGTAGAAGCTGAATTCTGACTGTTTACTTCTGGTTCTGGGGATGCAGAGCAGAACCAGAACCAGAAGACCTGAGAGGTCAGGAAGGTCGATACAACAGCATCTGGTCTTTCATGTATTTTGGTGCTAAGCTGTTCAGCGATTTATAAACTAACAACAGTATTTTAAAGTCTGTGAACACAACGTTTGGCATTTGGGTTTAAATCCAGGCCTCAAGGGCCGGTGTCCTAAAACTTTGAAATGTCTCCCAGGTTGAACACACTCAAATCAAATAACTGAATTAACTCCTCAGTATGCAGCCAAGTTCCCCAGAGTCCTGGTAATGACCTGTTATTTGACTCAGGTGTGATAAAGCAGGGGCACTAAAACCTAAAGGACACTGGGCCCGCAGGATCTGAGGATCCCTGCTGCAGGTCATTGCACAACTACAATATTCATCTGGTGAAGTCCCTCATTGGTTGATTTGACTCACAGAAAAAGTTTGCTGCCACCATTCTGCTTTATGTTTAGTGTTTGCTTGGGGATATGCTTGTTTATGTTTTGTGACAAGCATATCTTTTGCAATTATAGTCATAAGTTGAGGTTGGGCTTCATGCTGGATTTGGAAAAGTGTTTGCTTTGCAATCACACTCCTTAGTCCAAACATTTGGAAAACACAGGAGGAGATTACTCACTAAAATAGAACCAGATTTATTTATCATTGCAGTTCTTTCCATGTCAGTCTCTTGGGAGTTTCTTGTCCAGTTTCTGTCTTGCCTTCTTCTCAAATATCAAAAAAATGTCCAGAAATTGTCTTTTTCCCAAATTTTACTGTGCCATAGTGCAGGAACATGCTCTTCTCCTGTCTGGCACTTATTGTCCGATGAGGTCCAATTCAGCCTTTTGTAATCTCTCTGCAAACTATAAACATATAAATGCAAATAAAATCCTAATAGCACAGCTGAACGTAATTAAATACTCACTGGAATTATTGACAGGCGCGTGAAACCACAAAGACTGAATGCTGGAATTGAGTTAAGAGATCTTTTCTCCGACAAAGTATTAGTTAGTGGGCGTGCACAATTACGCAACTGAACAATGTTAGCATTTCATTTTTCTTAAATGTCAAACAAATTTGTTTGTTTTTCAGTTGAAATGTACAGGATATCCGTCACACTGAAGGCTGATTTTATTGTTACGTCAGAAAAAACAGCAGTTTCAACAAGTGGTCTGTGCACTATTTATCCCCTCAGTATTTCAGGACTATTTGTGATACTTCAGACAGTTCCAACAAACCGGTTTTGACTCATCTGGAGCTTTTATCTTTCCACTTAGGAACATGTTTCCCCCTAATCTGGTAGAAGCATGCTTCATTCAGGTAAATCTGTTTCACTTCTTTCCAGTTTCTTCCCTTTAATGTGCCATGCGGAAGTATTCACTTCCTTTCCATAACTTCACTTGTGGGTTTGTTTGCAGCATAAAACTGTGTACAAGAAGATTGTTTATACAAGAAACGTGACTCTGAACCTCACCGACTTGTTTAACATAACAGACTCTCCTCTGAATGAAAACCTCACTAGGGTGCAACGCACCATACAGGTGAATTTAAATCAAGACGTCATCTTGTGATTTACTAGAATAAAGCTCTAAATTATGAACTGCTGTTTCTGTTGTGATCTGCAGGAGACGGTGGAGGAAACGGTTCCTGTGTCTGGTTCCTCGGCCGGAGTGAACGCTCTGGGTCTGGTCGTCTTCTCCATTTGCTTTGGTCTGGTCATTGGTAACATGAAAGAACAGGGACACGCTCTTAAGGAGTTCTTTGACTGCTTAAACGAGGCCATAATGAGGCTGGTAGCCGTCATCATTTGGTAAATAACAGCAGAATTGCTGCTTTTTCTGCAAAATGGATTTTCTAACTTACTTGTAAAACTGTTATATAGATTACGAAGATTGCGCTTGCATGTTGTCGTGTTTGTCTTTGACAGTAAACATCTCCTTCTGCAGGTACGCTCCAGTCGGAATCTTGTTTCTGATTGCTGGGAAAATAGTGGAGATGAAGGATCTGGCAGAAGTGGGTGGTCAGTTGGGGATGTACACAGTATCTGTCATTGTGGGTCTTCTAATCCACGGACTCTTCGTCCTGCCGCTGCTCTACTTTCTGGTTACCAGAAGGAATCCCTACAGTTTCATTGGTGGCCTGCTGCAGGCCCTTATCACCGCTTTAGGGACATCGTCCAGGTGAGTTTCACCATGAAAATATTTCTCAGTGATCTCATTAAAGGGATCTCTCTTCCATCCCTTTCCCATCAGAGTTTGCATGTTCTCCCTGTGCATGCGTGGGTTCTCAGACTGGCGACCTGTCCAGGTTGTACCCTGCCTCCAGCTACGTCAGGAACGCAGCTGGAAGTAGACGCCAGCACCTATCTCACTGTCAGCTCAGATCGTAATCGATCTGACCATTAATCCAGTTTTGAAAGTCGTCGATGTAGCAGGTTGAAAATGTACCCGCTATATCTTCACAACCCAATCGCTGATCACAGATGCTACAATCTCTGCGACTTTTGCCTTGTTTCCACTCTCTTGCAGTTCTGCTACACTGCCCATCACTTTCCGATGTCTTGAGGAAAACAACCATGTTGATAAACGAGTGACTCGCTTTGTCCTTCCTGTGGGCGCCACCATCAACATGGATGGGACGGCGCTCTATGAGGCTGTGGCAGCCATCTTTATTGCTCAAGTCAATAACATGGACCTAAACTTTGGGCAGATTCTCACCATCAGGTTAGCAAGTTTTTATTAATCTCTCATAACTGAATTTAAAGCATGATGAATGCAAGAGTGGAATTAATATTTTACCTAAATGATTAACTTTTAGTAGAAGTTGTCTGATAATACTAAAGACATTTCAAGCCAAGTCACCAGACCTTTCAGTTTAAGGTCTGAAGTTTCTTCAAAAATAAATGTGAACACATCTTTTAAGCTCATATGACAAAAGAACAAATACATTGTATCTTTTTTTGATTTTTCTAGTTTGGATATCAGACGTAAAAAACACATTTTGTGATTAAAAAGCCACTATAACGTCATCATCAAATTATTGAAAATCCTTTGACTTTCTTATATAGAAGAACTGATTTGTGGCTCCAGTTTAAGATTTTCTGAAAACATATTGCATTAAGCACCGTCTTCCTATCAAATCACGTTAAATGAGGAGTGTAACACAGTTTGTGGTGTAGGCAGTGTAATAGTTCCTTGTTTGGCTTCATCACTCTGCTACTCCCACTATGAATGCACGTGCTGTTTGTTTGTTTCCCTTTATTAAATGTCTCCACTCTCCACTCCATCCCACCCACTCAGTATCACAGCAACGGCTGCCAGCATCGGAGCAGCAGGCATCCCTCAGGCTGGCCTGGTGACCATGGTGATCGTATTGACATCGGTGGGACTGCCCACAGAGGACATTACACTGATCATCGCCGTGGATTGGTTCTTGTGAGTTTCCACTAAATGTCAGCTTGACGGGGATTGGTCTGGGACTGAGCCAGCCTAAATGTCATTGTGAGCTTCAGAGAGCCTACAGGCTGCACGTCTACAAAGGTTATCGATACATAATGCAGAGCAACAGATTAGAGAGCCTGTGAGGATATTTGTAATTGATCTACGCCAGTGTTTCTGGTTGAAATGGTTCTTTGCATAATCAACCCCACAGGTGTGACCCAGTTTCTCCTCCTTCCACTTATCATCTAACATCTTCTGTCTCCGTCTCTGCTGCAGAGACCGTTTGCGCACCGTCACCAACGTGCTGGGCGACTCGCTCGGTGCCGGCATCGTGGAATATCTCTCCCGTGAAGAACTGCAGAATCAAGATGCTGACTTGCGAAACTCTGTGATTGAGGAGAATGAGAAGTCATACCAGCTCATCTGCCAGGACAACGACACACCGAACCACCTCAACAACGAGACCACAATGTGAGGACATTAGTTTTCCTCTGAAAGGACTTAACAAATCAATAACATTTCACCAAGAAAATGATGATCATTGATACAGAGGACTTTCTTAAACACCTTAAATTGAAATTGGTTAAATAAGCTCCATTTTCTGCAACAAATGAAGCATTCTTAAAGGGAGGGAGTATTATATAAAATCAACTTTTTAGAGGTTTATAGCATGTCATAATGTTATTCCCTCATCTAAAACATTTCTGAAGAGTTGCTTTGATTCTTTCAGGCATGTTTGAGGAATCATTCAATCTCCTGTGGCAGTCATTCGGGTTGCCTAAACTCTGGCTCTCACAATGCACCAACTATTTCCACAAAGCACCTCCCTGGAGCTGCAATCCCAAAGTCGAACTTCTGCCTTACAGAGAACTCCTCAGTCCCAACTCCGCCACTCAGCTCCTTCAGACTAGTGGCAGCGACAATTAGGAATTGCCGAGCTCTGCTGAGCTCATCAGATGAACAGCTTCCAAGCTCCAACGTTGCTAAAGGTATTATGGAGAAGCATTGTTTTTGACGACGTGCTGAGGGCGGAGTGTCAGAGAGAGCAGGAACTTCTTAAAGAGACAGAGACCCAGTTTCAAGGCATCAAATTATAAAGTCAAATTTCTTTTGTTATATTTTATAAATACAGCACTTTTATAACAACTAAAGCTAACAGTTTTTTCCCCCCTGTATCTTAGAACATTAATTTAAAAATAAATTTAGGCCACATAAAGTTCAGAACCCTTCACATTTCCAAAACTTTATTTATCCACCATGAAAATATTTTGCTACATTAAATGTTTTGTTTCTGTCCTCCAACTAGCATTACATACTAGCCTCCAGTGAGGCCATTTCTTTAACAGGACCAATATCTAAAACAAATATTATTTCTTTCGTGAACTCTCTCTTGTCATTTTCATCTTGACTACCTCTTTGGGAGTTTTACAAGGTTTCACGAACCACCAGAAAAGCACTTAAGTTCATCAGTCTGTAAATAGAAATTACTGAGTTTTTTTTTTCCTTATGGGAGTAAAAATGATGTGAGCTTTCGTACACAGTTTAATTAAGTCTTTGGATGTACTTCACTGCTTAGCAGGTGAAATCAGAAAAAAGGATTTAAGTGTAATGACTTGGGGTAAATGATTTTTCACACTGTGCTTTCTTAGAGGTACTTATTTGATAGCAGATATTTATTTGGTGCTACTACGACCCAGTGATTTCACAGAATTATCTACAACAATGCTAAATGCTATTATTTTTTATTTTTGTCTATTTTTGTCAGACTCTGTGACTAAGATTGTTCTCTTGTAATTTTTTTTTCAGAATTGCACCAAGTAAGACAGTAACTTAACATCGATACATAAAAACTGAAAAATCTGAATTGACTGTTCCTCTCAGTGGTTTGTGAACGGGTACTGTGAAGACATTTTGTGAGAGTTTAACTATAAATTAGCTTTTAAGTGTGGCATTACTAGTGATTGACAAGTGCTTTTATTGATCGATTACTTCAAGGCTTTTCTGACTTTGTGCAATGTTTGTTCAGAAATGTGGCTTAGTTCTGATGCTTGACATTACCAAACAACACATTGTTTTATATGGAAGAGCAGCAACCTTTCTGCGGAGGTTGTATGAAAAATGTGATGAATAAATGTCTCAGGAACTGAACTGTAACTCTCATTATTGTGATTATGGCTACCCCTTGTGGAGGATATTATCCTGAAGATACTATTTCCTCTTCCATGTTACTGTGAAACGTGGAACACTGAGATATAGCTCTACCTTTAATATTTTGTCACCTGGATCGGTTACATTTATTTAATTACAACACCCTAACTCACCAGCAACAACAACAACAAAAAAATAATTATGATTCCAAAACAAAAACAGATTGAGACAATTGTCATGTCTCAGAAACAAAAGTGGGCATATATAGTCAGAAACATAATTCACCATGGCAACAGGAGGAAATAAGAATACAAGAGTAAGTTGGCGACCTGGTTTTCTGAAACATGTTCTTTATTTCATGTTTCAAAGGATAAAATTCATCATTTCTGGATAACAAATGTTTTGTTTTTTCTTACTTTGGTTTAGATTCAGATTACTTCCTTAAATTACTATTCGTCACAAAGTTTTTATATGATTTGTCCAGGCCACCCAGTTTCAGAAATCGCACTGAATGACGTACAGTTTGTGAAACGTTTCTCACCTCCTTCATCCCAGATGTTTCCACCCAGTTAATTACTCTCACCTGTTCTGGTTTAAATAATCACCCACCAGACATATCAGTCTCCTGTGTCTCTACGTAAACATGAGATCCTTCTGCTTTCCATGATTGTTTTTGTACTTTTTTTTTTTTTTTTTTTACACTTTTATTCCCTTCTGTCAACATGCTTGCTTTCTTTCATTTAACCAGTTATTGCTTCACTCCCTGATTTTTAGATTGTGTTTTTTCTCCCTCGAGTTTCATTGCTATGAATTATATTTTTATTTTATGCCTGTTCTGCTTTTCTTGCCACCTCCACGACAAACCTGAACACTGTCTAATCTCTGCACAAGACCACCCAGCTCCAACAAAATGCACCAGACCAGTTGTCGTTAATGTTTCAGATTAATTTATAAAATAATTCACTTGAGATACAGTGCATTCCTCTACGTTACAATGCTCGTGTGCTTTACACACAGGACAGCCCTCTACGTTTTAACAGCCTTGTCATTTAATGAATTGACTCATGAGTGCTTTGGCATAGTTCAATGTCAAACTACTAATTAAAAAGACAAAAGAAACTTAGGTCAAGTTAAATCTGACGATTTGTTGATACCGGTGGGTCAAAATCCAAAAGATCTATTTATATTTTACAGTCAATATACAAAGTAGACAAAATGTGTTAAAAAGTATGTTAAAGCTCATGGAAATCATCACCTTGTGATTTTTTTCCCATGCTGGCCTCAACAACAGACCTGTAAACCTCAGTACAAATACTTCAAAAAAAAAAAAAAAGCCAAAGGAGAAAAGAGCAAAGTGCAACTTAATATTAAAAACATGTTTCTTCAAATTTCTGCACACTCAGCTGATTTTGACAAAACCCCAACTACATCATTACATTATTTACGCAGTACGAGTCACAAATAAGCACAGAGTATATTGCAGATATAATATATGAATGTCGATGCTGTTTCACTGATCTCACGTCAGCCACAAGTGTTTACACTATTTCAGAGGGCGGTACTTTCAGGCAGACTCCGGCAAATAACAGTATAAGCCATTAAATAAAAATCACTGCAACTTTATCTTACAATAATACTCTCCCTGTCACATACTGGGAATATTTTATTATACCATTTAAATAAGTATTGCTGCCCAGGTCTGGTCCCAAGGAGACGGATAGAGAGACACAAGATGACTGGAACGTCAGCGAGCGTCGCAGATTAAAGCCGGCGAGCTTCTGAATGATTACTTGGCCTGCAAAGTAAGAGGAGAATTTAAAAGATTTTGGATCAATATTAATATAATATGAGCTTCAAACTATATTCAGTAAAAATTTATTCTACTTAGAGAAGCCTTACGTATGACTACGACTAACTCCACTGTTGATGGTGCTTCATCACTCCACATTCAGAACTGCCCAGTTGTCTTTTTTGTCCTGATCACAATAGTGAAAACAATGTAACAGGTGATATTGGACAAAATATTTTCATTCGACCAAGAAAGATTTTTCACACTGGAAATCAGATAGATGTGCTCCAAAAAGCAAAAAAAAAAAAAAGCATTGTGTGAGTAGAAACACTGTTTTTATTTCAACAAAAATCAACAAGTCAAATTATTTATATCATTCTCCATAAATAATTAGAGCAATGAAGGGGTTTTTATACTTGCTGACTAACTTTTTGCATTGGCATTTGTGGCATTTAATCTTTCTTGCCATCACCCTAACCTTTAGATTCATTCATTCAAAAATACATTTACATATGTTGACTGGCAATTGAACTGGTTCTGCCTCTTTCTAAAACCTTAAGTAAAAAACAGAAATAAATAGGATTCAGCATTTTTATCACGATGCAACAATTTGTCCAACAAGTCTATAAAACAAGCTCAGTGCTTCTTGAACAACTCTACATCAGTGCAACAGTTTGCCCTAAAACAAAATAAAAATTGTTTTTACATCTAACAGACACTTAGCTCCTCACTGATAACTAGTCTCACTTTCCAGCCCTCCATTCAATATTTTCCAAACATGAGCCATGGCTCGCAAAACATTGAAACACAGACTGAGGCAAGAAATACAAAATGCTTTGTTTTTTTTTTCTCCTGTCATTTTTAGCCACAAACATTAATTAAAATATCTACTGTTGTGTGCTGCCTCTCTGCACCCTGATGTCCCTGCATGGCTTTCATATATGTACAGCAGACTGCATTAATGTACAGTATCAGAATGTGAACTAACTAGAGAGTATGTTTTTATCAGACAGAATGAGAATTTAAACAATTGATTTGCAGACGTATACATTATCATACATCTAATACGCTGCCAACTCTATTTACTTTATAATCTAACTCTTACCATGAAAATTTTCACTCATTTATTTTAAAACCTATAATCTTTATGTCCTCTCCTTTTCATGTCTCCTCTCTGCTGCTCCTAAACTTACAAAACACAAAATGGCTTCAGAGATGAACATGTAAAGTACATAAAAGCAGCATAAAAATGGTTCATTTTGGAGCCAAAGAGGAAAAACAAAATCCACTAACAGGTAAACTATAAAGAAGCTTTCCTCCCCACAAGTGCAGAACACCAGTAAGGTGTCAGTGATGTCTCCAAAGGTGATGTCAGTGTAGCAAATGCTCACACTGACATCACACTTCAAACAACAACAAAAAAAAGGCTCATTTTGTTTCTCATTTTGCTGCTAACTGTAAGACAAAGTCAGCAGTAAAATATTGGACCTGTGACTATTCCACAATTAAAACGACTTGACCAAAAAGCATTTGGTTCCTAAACTGAGAACAAGTTGTTATAAACAAGCCATAATCATAGGCAGCATTCCCCACAGACCGTGTGGAGGGGGGCAGGAGGCAGGAAGTGCTGCGTTGAGGGCGCTGAGTTGCGCCTTCATAATAAAAGCACGCGAGTGGAAGATTTCAAAATTCATAATTCTCGTTATTCCACCATTACTGGACGAGAGCGCAACCGAGATAAGGATTAGATGTTGTACCGTGTCACTATGTCAGAGAGACAGACTCAGATACTGTGTGATCATAATTTGGTCTAATCAAAGTTTATCTCGCTTTGGTTCTCTTGAAACTATGTCAGACTTTCAGAGTAAATGTATCCCAAACCAGCAGACACTTGGGGCTGAGATAGTCATTATCTTACAGCAGCACAATTAATTGTTGCTTTTCTGCTTCATGTTTTTCATTTTCTTTTAAATTTGCTTCTAAAAATGTGACATTTGAAACTGAAATTGTGGTATTTTTACTTCAGGTGAGAATAGGCATACACACATTCAACTGTAACTTACAGATCTATGTGCTTTTACAAACAGATTTTGCCTTAAAACATTAGGAGGCCTGCATTCAATGCAGCTGTATGCATAGGGAGGATAGTAAGGCTCTGGTGAAAGACGTGGGTAGAGAGTAAAAGCAGCTGCAAGGAGGTTCAAACCTAACCTCTGACATGGCGGGCAGGTTGTCGCGAGGAGGCAGCCACATTGTTCTGTGGTTCTTGAATCTCTGTCTCTGCAGAAGCTTCCTCAACAACCTCTTCACCTTACGATCTCTGGGGTCCGCACATTTCACTGCCTTCTTTGTGTAAAGTCTAGAGGGAGAAAGAGCAGAGTCTCTCGCTTGGATCGACATAACACTCAACAGATTTCAAACAAATTTGAAAGCTGCAAGATCAGAAATCCATTTGTCAAGGATGAGAGAACAAACATGATTGGACCTGGGAACAAAATGATGAAAGTCATGAGTTGGTAAATTAAAAAAATGTTCATATCATCAGAGTCTTTTTGTGTTTGATCACTTTAAAGCCACAGACGTCAAAGTGATTTATTGGCATTGTTGAGAAAGGCTAACACAGAGTACAGCGCAATTGTGAAAGAGATGATTTTATTTACAAATACAAATCAGAAAACTGTCGTCTTCCATTGATCACATCTTAATACTTTGTCAAATCACCTTTTGCCACACCTGTAGCTGCAAGTCAATTTGGTTCTATCTCTACCACTTTTTCACATCTAAAGACTTTGATTTCTGTTCATTTTTTGCGTGAAGCCCCCCTGTGAAAAGCAATTTTATTATCAGAGTGAGCCTACATCCGAACCTCAAGATTTTTGTAGGTAATAAGTTTTCTTGTATTCAACAACTCACCTACTGACCAGCTTCCCTGCAAAAGAGAAGTATCTCCGCAGCATGATGCAGCCACCGCCATGCGAAGGGTTTGTTCAGGATTTTTAGTTTTTTTTAACACATTCTGCATATTGGCCAAACAGTCTGATTTTGGTCTGATCTAAGCTGAGCACACTCTTCCATGTTGTGTCTTCCATATGGCTTTTTTGTGTTTGTCTTTCCACTCCTTAACTGGACAGACTTGAAGAGTGTTTGTGTTTGTCAGATTCTTCCACCTGAGCTGTGAGTCTCTGCAGCTCCCCAATAACCGCCACGGACATGTTGGGGAAGAAATACAACCCATCTTCTCAGTCACTCACTCCTTGAGTATTTGAACATCATTTAAAATCTCAATGAAGTACATTGAAAAAACCAAGGGGAATGAAAACTTTTCACAAGGTGCTGTAAAAATATTTTGTGTGTGAGAAGACTTCTGTGTTTGTGTTAACTGGATCGTGTGCAAAAGCAAACGCTCTGGCCACCTCGGATGTCTGTGAACTGCTGGCAGCGATCGGTATCACAGTGTCGTTTACTTAACTAAACCCTGCTGCTCTGACTGAGAGGCTAAATGCTGCGGGGCTCAGCTCGCCTGAAAGGTATTTTCAGACGGCTTGTTATTCCCACATATTTCCTCTTTTACTTCCCTGGCAATCACAGCAAGCAGCTCTGCCATAACAATTTGACCTGGAAAGAAGACAATGCCTCTCGGGCCATGCAGCCCTGCTCCTATGCTAATGAGAGGCATTTTTTTCCATGCCTCCAAATTGCTCTGTGCTCTTAAGCTCCAGGAGTGGATAGCTGAAATACTTGCATGATGGCTTGTATGTTGCAGTCGGGCCCCTCCGTCTGCACCTCAAACCGCAGCACATCTTTGGTACGCACCTTACCCTGGGAGTACAGCATGCAACACTGGACATCCCTCTGCATCTGCACGCCTTTACCTGGGAAACAGAAATCACACCTTACGCGCTGCATCACAGCATCAACACAAAAAAAATGCACAATTCAAAAAGTTTGGCAAGAACCAAGAACCATCTTACTGTCAGCGACAGAATAATCATGCAATGTTTCCACGTTCTGTGTCCTAAAAATAATCCTCACAGGAATGTCAGAGGAGATGCACTGGTTTACCCTGTTCAGTGTGAGGAATGAGTGGAAGTGAGATGAGGAGAGAGGGAGTGTGTGTTTGGCATCACGTCCCCTCGTTCAAAGCCAATGTGTAAACAAAACAAAGTGAGATCTGAAACACCAGGAGCAATGTGAGATTTAAAAAAATAAATAAATAAAATTATAGAAGGAAAGAGCTGTTTGCTATGCCATGGATGTTGCCGAATCAGAGCACTTCCTCAGCTGTGTTTTCATAGAAAAGGCTGGCATGTCGCTCTGCATGCGTGCAATTTTCAGATGCTCATCCTGCGTTCTGCCCCTCTGTTTACATCCATGCCTACATCCTCGCTTGCTGCCATGCCTCTTTCCCTCTTCTTTCCTTTTTTTTTTTTTTTCTTGTGTTCGCCATCGCTCCGTTTGCCACCCTGTCCACCTGCAGGGTGCATGCGATTCATGCAAGACGCAAAACACACAGTTATTCAAAGGATGGCTGTGTCCTACCTTCTACAGATGCCAGGAAGATGACAGTGAGCAAGAGAACAGTCAGCGTCTGCGGCATGAACATGGTGAGACTGGCAAGGAGGAGAGGATGATCTACTCTGTCACCTCTCCCTCTATGGCTGCCTCTTGTAGATAACTCCCTCCCTCTCTTTATACCTCCCTGCCCATCTCTCTCTCACTCACTTTCACCACCTCTCCTTTTTCTGTCTCTACCGTCCTTCCCTCCCACCCTCTGTTTATCCATCCTCACTCAGCCTCCCGCTCAACTCTCTTCCTCCCTCATATTCTCAGATTTTTTTTTTTCCCTCCCTGATCTGTTCATACCACCTCTCCCTGGTTTCTTCTCGCTCATGTTCTCGCTCAAGATGCCAAACCCAATTTGTTTGATTTGAGGCTTTAAATTCCTTTTTCCTCCTCTGCTGCATGTTTTGCCTTAAGGACTGAGTAGATTTCAAAAGAGTGATAAGAACAAATAACATTGCTCAAGCTAACACGTTAAATCACATTGCCTGTCAGGTTATTGAACAAGCAAATTGACAAAAACAGGTTTCTTTTTCCAGATTTTATATATATATATATATATATATATATATATATATATATATATATATATATATATATATATATATATATATATATATATATATATATATATATATATATATTTAGGTTCATTTGCACTTTTTATGGGCACTGATGTCATAATAATGTGTAATTATCCGTTTTAAATATTGTTTACCAAACAAACAACTTAAGTGAGCGTATCCTTTAAATCTGCACATTAGCAGTAAGCAGAATTTTACAGGCTCAAAAATGTGCATACGCCCCACCAGTATTTGATGAAATGCCCCTTAGCAGGTTGCACGTTAATCATGAGCTTATAACAGCTTCTGGACTAATTCTGGTTGCTTTGTTTGCCACTTAAATTGGTTGATATTTCAGTACTGAGACACGAGGGTTTCGGGTTTGAATCCCAGCTGGGAGTTTGCATGTTCAGGTTGCACGTTCTCCCTGTGCAAGCAGCTTTACGTTATCGTGGACTGAGGCAGTGGCGACCGAAAAAGAATTAGCCGCTCCAACAACCGACACCTTCAAGCTTGACAGACCTCTGCAGCTGCAGAAACGCACAAACTAAATACCATCAGAGAACAGTTATGATCGGGAGATAAAGACTGAGATCATTTAGAGCTTGAAGGATTCAGGTTTTAAAACAAAACACACCGTAAGGGTATTACAATATGTCCCACTAAAAGCCCAATATTCTTCCAGTATAGAAGATATAAATTGTCATAATTTGTCTTTTTATGTCAAACCCTTTGCCTCGTATGGATAAGGAAACTAAAGAAGGTGCTGATGTCTGCGTTTGTTCTCAGTTTTCATTGGTTCTGGCTCAGAGCTCATCTGTTTCAGGGCGAAACCATTTCAAAAGCAGCCGCTCCTTTCTTTCTTTTTTGCTCAATGTAGAAAGCACACCCAGACTCCCAGTCACTGTAAGCTGCCATTCAAATGGAGGTTTTTCTTCTATTTCAAAGTCAGAATACAATACGTTTGGCGTTTGAATTTAACTGCATTAAATTGACTTAAACTGAATTGAAATGACTGCATGTTGGCACCGTTGGTAGTTCTGTTGCCTGGGGTCTTTCTGCATACAGGATCCCCTTCCTGTGCATGTGAGCTTGCATAGCACAAAGTGGCTGGAATAATAAAGATTGAAGCTGAACATCCACCTATTCAGCTTGTTCCAACCCAACTATTAGCCAATGGAAACTGTGACACAACTGTGAATTCCAGTCAGAAAATTAACTCCCAGAACACGACCAAACCAGCTGATACTGGGGTTCTGGGTTCAACTCTACTGAAAATGGACAAACTCTGGTTAAAGTTTATGTTTGTGCGTGGAAGCTCTCCTGTTTCTGATAAATATTCAGCCAGATTTATGCCAGGACTCTGTTATTTTGTTTCAAAGAACATGCAGTTAAAACTCTAAAGGACCTTTATTACTAAATTAGTGAGCGTGTGTGTTTATATTTGAACTTATCTATTTTTTTTTACATCTGCCAGAGATGTAAACATCTGAGTGATGCTGCAGCTAACAGTGCAAACTCTGAAGTCCAACATCAGTGTGAAACTAATCTGAGAACATTGGCTTATTCAAATCTTGGCTCATTCTGCAATAAAGTCACCAAATAAATGGAAAGTATTTTTATGACAAATGATGCAGTGTTTGAATAACGGCTCAACGCCAGAGCTCTACATCTTCTCCATTACTGTGCATAAATCATAATAAAGTTGGAACTTTGCTTCTATAATCAAACAGCGCAAGTGTGACGCAGAGCTTCAACATGCCAGTAAAGTGTATTCATGTGTAGCGTGGCGGCTTCAATGGAAAACAGCAGCGCAGCCTGATTACATGATAAAAACCAGAGGAAATAAAGTGACCCTGCATCTGTTTCCGGTGAGAATTAATATGGTTAGTTTGTGCTGGGAAAAATGATAGAAACAGGTTCCGAAAACATAACACATCCAACAACAGCAGAGTGAAAAATGATCAATTGTAAAATCTGCCGAAGCGTCATGGATGAAGAAATGCTGCTGCTCTAATTAAGGTGTAATAAATCAAAGCTGGAGTTGTAATCTGTCACATTAACAGATTAGTTTAAAAAATACTCCAGTGGGAAGTGTTGTCCAATTTAAACAGGAATAAATCACACTTTTTCAAATCGACCCTTTGACAGGTTCAGAAATAGTTTTTAGTTATATTGGCTCAATCTGTTGCTATAGAGTAACGATATACTCCTTATCGTTTTATGGTTTTAAGTTATTCAAATAATAGCAAGAATTGGGTTTGTTCATTCTCTTGGTAATGTCTGTATCTTTGTGCTGTTGTAATGTAACTTTTCAATAAATACATCAAAAACTAAAAAATATTCCTGCAGGTTTGTTGCAATATCATACATGCTCAACACCAGGACTTTTTCCACATATATCATGCGTTCCTATGGTCCTAAAGGCATTGTTTTTGTCTAATTAAAGACAAATTTTAACATATTTCCTTTATTCCAGCGTCATTCAACATTTCTTCCTTTTATCCAACCATCCATTTCCATACCTACTCATACTTAGCTGACGTTTTGCTTCAATATTTCCACATAATGGTCTTTCCAGAGGATGGCTTCTATCTTGTGAAGTGCACCAGTCCCTCCTGCAGCAAAACATCCACACAACATATTACAGCACCTGTAATATGTTGTCTTCTGAAAATGTAACCCAAAAATTTAAAAGCAATCTGAATGTCACCTCAGTGATCATCAAAACATTTTATATTATTTTATTTTCTATTGTTTGGAAAAGGAAAGTTTCAACAGATGAATGCTGCAGTATGAGTGTGCTACCCTTTCATTTCTCCAAACACACATTCACAAGAAAAGCCTACTTTATAATAAGCCTTATAGTGAACTGAAGAAACTGAGAGACTCCCTTTTCTCTAAGTTTGTGTTTCACTCATGAGGTCTTAGCTGCACTCCAGTAATGTTATTTTGGGAACAGCCTCAGACGTCACTTCAAACTAATGCTACACGTTCTGTGGCTGCAAGGAAAATCACCTTTGGAGATAGCAATTTCTGATTTAACTTAATAAAGTGACATGTGGATGTTAGCAGGCAGCTTTGCTGGCAAAGGACACATAAAAACTAAAACCTCAGTGATACATTTTCTTATCAGAAAACATTTATGCTTCCCTGCAATCCACACCTGAGGAAAGAAAATGCCTCTCTAAGGTAGTGGCTGATGCCATGTCTTCTTGGTATTGTGTTAACACACTCCTGAATGAAAGTGTATAATGCCTTTGTGAAGCTGGAAGGGGAAAAACTGTCCAGACATGAAGGCAACAATATGTCCTTAAGGAATTCAAGGTATGAAAATATGCAGTCTGCGCTGAGGGGTGAGGCTGGCGTAAAAGCGTGCACTATGCATACATGTGGGTATATGTGAGCGTGTGTGCATGATGGGTGTGGGATAAAGAATTTGACCCAAGAAATCAGGCTGGAATCTGAACTGCACAAACATACCTTTCTCATGACTGCAGGCCTGCCTGTGAGCCAGATACATCTTTCTGTTTATCTTTGCCCTGATTAAAATATCCGTCGTGCTGAGCCGCAAATATGGTGAATCGCAAATACAAAACAACCCCAGGAGCGATGGGAAGGATATTTAATGCTTCCCTCACTCGGGGAAACATTATCCGGGGATGTAAGGAGGGATGTTGTGCCCTCCTGGAGTTGATGGAAAGCTTGGCCCGACGAGCTGGACGTGCAGCCTCACAGGCTCTTAATGTACCTGAAACGGATCCCTGACGGACAAAATGCAGGGGTGGGGGAATAGTTGACATAATCTTTAAAAAGACAAAAAGCTTCGTGGAATGCAGAAAACATGTTTTTAATTATTTTTGTGCTAAAGGAATTTATTTCATCTTTTTTTCTTCTTAATAATGGTTCAAATGCACTGATGTTAAGTTTGTGTATAAATTTGTGTATTGCAAAGTTGCAAGAGGCAAATCAGTAGGTTACGACACACTTCGCTATTGTTGTCAGTGGTAACATTTTTAATTAAAATCAATTCATTTGTTGTAACATAATCTAATGCGGAGCTTTTTGATGAAAAACTTACACAGGATTTTTGGAACCTCTAACAATTTTTAGTAAATAAATGTAAATTTTATAGGAACTTTAATGTATTATTGAAGGAAATAGTGATTTGGTAGAAAAAAAAGAAAAAAAAAAGATAAAAAAAAGACTATTTAAAGGTGTGAAATAATCAAACAATTATACATTTAAATTTGTTTCAGTGTGAGAATTTTAAGGCTTTTTAAACATTTCCATAAACCGAAGAGTTTGCTGTATATCCTGGTGGTTATATAAAGAATTTACAGTCAGAAAAACCTCAGAGCTGCTGGAAAAGCCATGACCTTTTAGTCCCATGACAGTTTCTGATTTGATTGCAACAAATTACAAATTTCTCTTTTTTTTTAAATGGAAAATTTTTTTTTAAAATATCTATCTTATAGGTCCAGATGACAGATGTTTTATTTTATTTACTTATTAAATAGATTTTTTCTTTTGTCTGCCAGTCATTTGAAAAATTTATCAACTGAATATGAATATTTCTACAAGCAAGGCCACATGTTCAGCACTAAATCTGTCATGACTTGGAGCCTTGAACGAAAGACTCGGTTACTTTATTTCAAAAGGGATGTTCAGTACTGAATTTTTCACATAATTTTTTTTCTTTTTTTACTGGGAAAATAAATCACTGCCCAGTCCTCCATCATGTGAGGATAAAGAGCAGTGTGCATTCCTCTGTAGGGAGTAGATTGTTGCTCTCCTGAAACCAAACAGCTGAGCTTCCCATCACTCCGCTTCACTGCCCCCCGAAACACTAGACTCTGAAAAATCACCTTAAACACGCCGAGGAATTTATTTTAGAAATCTCCACCACAAACACGTTTCAGGGTCTCAACTGAGCCTGGAGTCTGAAACTAGAGACTCTGGATGTGTTTTACAAGTGCTGCCTGGAAGAACAACACACGTCTCAGGTCTGGAGAGGCTCTCGTACATTCCTGGTGCGATGTGATTTTCTCTGTGTCACGGTGCAGAGAGAGAAATTCGAACCTCCGTATTTCTTCATGGTCTTGCTTTATGTGCAGCCAAGAAACAAAAGGAGAGGAGAACCAGCCAGCTCTCCTGACATGCCACATAGTCATGTAAAATAAAATATCCCTAATTTTGTCTCAATAAGTGATTAGACTTATTTTGTTCCTAATTCTTCTTTTTAATTGTCCCACTATCATTTTGTTTTCCTGCTCCAGTTCTCAGCTCACCAGAACTGTGATTGTTTTGAGGAAAGATACATTTTTAACACATGCAGTTTAAATCCGAGCCGGTCTGAAAAATGAGTCTTTAGCTGCTTTTTAAAAATAATCTGCAGAACGAAGACCGTCAAAAGATGGAGGCAATGCAATCTACAACTCCAAAGGATTTAATATCCCCTCTGGTCTTAATGAAAAGTATTTGTGAAACCACTAATTAAGCCGTTAAGCAGAGTTAAAGGTTTTGCTTGGCTAACTTGCACAGAGGCTGAGGATTGTAAATCTCTTTAGGTCCTGAATTATTATTTTTCACCTATTTTTCATAAAAGCATTTCTGCACAGCATAAAGTCTAAACAAACCTCATCAGAGGGTCTGAACGCCAGCTGATATGACATTTTGTATTAGATGCTGGTTTAGTAGCACACAGGAAAGAAGAAGAAAAAAAACAACAACTGCTGACCATCAGCTAATAATTAACATATCTTCAGACTGGGATCACCTAAAAAAGAAGAACTTGTTCCAGCTAATCAAAAACATCCGCTTTTTACCGATTTTAAATAAATACCTTCAGGTTGAAAGCATTTTCAAACCAGGCCTAATTAGTTTAACAGACATTAAAGCATTAGTGTTTAAATGGCTAAATTACTTCCTCAGTATGTCATCAAGTTCTGCAGGGGTCTGGTAATAAAGCATTATTTGACTCAGATGCAGGAGAAAATCAGAAACATGCAGGATAGTAGCTCAAGAAACCCTTTCATATTTGCTCCAATACAGCTTTGTTTGGCCGTTTTATGCAAACAAATAAACTTTAATATCTTCCTGGTCCTGAATAAGCAGGTAGCCAATGTTTCGGAGTGTTAGATTCAATAATAAGGGGAAAAGGATGTCTAAACTAGCCAGGCCCTATGAGGGAAAATAGTTGAGCCTCTTGTTAAATCATAAATAAAACACAAAAACAACCATGAGATCATTGCAATGGAACGTATTCAACAACATGCAGTAGGCTACAAGAGCTCAAGTCGACAGATCTTACTCGAGAGAAATGCAAAAAAAACAGAAAGTGACATATTAAGAGTTTGGAAAGGCCTAAAAAGCTTTTTTTCTAATGTTCCAGCGCATTGTGAGTATTTTCACAAATAAAGAAAATATGAAACAATGGGAAACTTTCCCCAGAGAGCTGGTTTCAAATCTTTTCAGTGATCTTAGCCAAGATGTTCAAACTTTAAATACCCCGAAATTTGGCTGAGGTTCAGATGAAAATTGTGGAAAGAAAAAATGGCCCTGATGATTTTTCAACAACAAAACTAGGCATTATGTTTAGAGGCGAGTGTGTCACTTATAGTCTGTGCTATTTGGATAACTTATTTCCCCTCAATTTCAAATATCGATTAAGCAAAAACAGGAATTAAAAGAAAACAATTTCACAGCACTATGCTTGCCAACTCAGCTCTGACACAGCAGCAGGTCAACTTCATGTTAAACTGTGATTTCAGCTCAACATTAAAGAAACAGGGGAGTTACAGAAGTCTGATGCATGCTGTTTGAAACATAAAATTTATTTCAATGTATGGTAGAATTACCCATATATTTACAGAAGAATATACACATTACAGTTAAAAGAAATCCAAAGAGATCAGCTATATATAAAAGCTGTCAATAAACACTGAATGTGTGAGCTTGAGTCAGAAATGTCCCAGAGAGATTCATCGACAGCTGCTTCTGCAAAGGAAGGTTCTTGTATGAAATGACTTCTGCTCACTGGACTCTTTAATCTAGCGTACCTGCAGAGAAAACAGGAGAGGGTATCTCTAATTTATGGAGTTGGGATCGTGCTCAAATTACTGATGAAAGGTGCATAACTAAAATCTGAGCGCTGTGCTGATTTGTGTGTCGTCTGAACAATGCTTACCTTCTAGGAAAGCAAACTCATCTATGGCCTCAATAGCATTGTCTGTGAACAAAAAAATACAGCCATGTTTTAACATTTTCATCACTGATCTCAGTCTACTGCATCCTTTAGTATTGATGATAAAAAAAAATAGAGCTGCTTAAAATGCATAAATATGTACCAATCATCTACAAGCTACTTTTAAAATATAAAATGAAAACTGCAGATGTGGAGAAATCAAATTATTTACTGCTGTCCTTTTTATTTATTTCATCCTATTTAACCAGAAAATAGAGACATTTTATCAGGTTCCATAATGTCATACAGTAGAATAATCTTCTGATTTTTCTCAATAGTTTTCTCATTAAATCCCAGAGTTCCCGTGACAACGAGCCTCCGTCTCCCACCGTTGTTGTTTTTGAGATTTTTCCTTTAATCATTAAAACTAGAAAGATATCAACTATGATAAATAAACAAAGCTAGAGATCTTTGAGACTGGAGTGAAAGAGTTTGCTTAAAGAGTAGATAATGGCATAACGCTACAAACATAAGAACCTTAATTGAAAAGCATAGAGGTGGTCGTATCAAGCTGCCTCTGACACAGACTCTATGAATTGCAAAAAGCATCTTTAAGAGTAAATGATCAATTATATGTAAAATCAACATACTTTGCCTCATAAATTTCAGTTTCACTGATGTGCTAAATATCTCATGCTACTGTAGTAGCGTATGTAACGTAACAAGACTTACCCAAGTCTTTTCTTTGTAACGTTTTCCTCTTTCCTTGCTGGGCGTACACAAGAGCATCTTTGGCAATCATCTCAACAAACAATTCCTATGAGATATGAAGAAAAAAAAAATAAAAAATTTCATATTATACATGAAATAAATATTTCATGCTTATCCATTAATTCATTTATTTAGAATTTATGTCTAACTATCCACCTTATTCAGACCAAACTCTTACTGTAGTATTGTTCTCCCTGTACTATTCCAAAAACAAATAATCAGATTGAGAAAAACTGAAAGAGTAGATGAGAAATTATATCAATAAACATAGGCTATTTTTACGGGTATATTTTACAGCTGCATGTGCTGCAGTTCCTTCCTTTTTGCATCTGTTTTAACCACACTTTTTTCTTCCACTCAACTTCCCATTACTATGGATACAAAACACTGGAGAAGCAGCTTCTTTAGTAGTGGGCTCCTCCTTGCAGGTGATGTCAATGTCTGAACAACATTCCATTTATTTGTTTTATCCACTGAGAAACTCTTCTGTATTAATATATTGTTTCTTAGCCTTATGTAACGGAGAATTGGACTGAATCGTGGGTTTTCATTAGATGGAAGCCACAATAGTCAAAATTAGCTCAATAAAATGCTTGAAATGCATGAGGTTGTGTGAAAGGCTGTAATAAAGTCAACAGCGGGGTTTCCATAATCCCTTGGTAATGACGAGACTGTACCGTGGCTTTAGCGATGATGAACACCGACTCTTGGCTGGCCAGGGACACGTCCGGGTCGGTCTTCATCAGAGCTTTGATGCGGGCCAGCGGGAGTTTGGACAGGCGGCTGTGAGGCACGGCGGGCCCGGTGGAGCCTGTCTGCTGCTGCTGCTGCTGCTGCTGCTGGCTCTTCTCCTCCACCTCCCCGCTGCGGTTCTCCTCTTCAGCCCCGCACCGCGCGGAGTCCTGCTCCGCTGGGACGGGCGCCTCCACAGTAGCTGCCATTATGTACAGGCGACCGCAACTTTATTTCTCTTAAACGCCACTCAGCTGTGAAAGTGTGCGTTCATGTCAAAATACAAACATCCCCCAGCAGCAGCGCGCCAGCATGTGCTTCCTGCTTGTTGGTGAGTTACGTGTGCTCATTGGCCCGTCAGCTCAGGCACCGCCAACAAATACTCGTTGCTGATTGGACAGCTGTGAGTTAGAGCAAGGCTATTGGCTGGAATGAAATGTCCTTCAAGCTGTGTTACCGCCACCCAAGATTCAGATGGACATGCTGCAATGTCGAGACTCAGACTTTGTTGTATGAATATGGCGATATATTTTAATTTTATAATGATAAGATTAAATGTTCATTGGCTGTAGAAATTTTGAAGAAAATTTGTCAAAGTCACTTCACGGTTTCGCCACTAGAGGGCAGTAAAAATCAGCGAAAGCTATAGTGTAGTACTTGTTTACGCCGCTGAAGTGAAGATGGCAGCAAACACACCAGACCACGTAAATAAGAAATACTGAGCAAGATGCAGTTTGGGATTTTATTCAAATAAATTATTAATTTGCTGCATTATATAGCAGCAACAATATAATTGTGACAAAGACAAACAATAAATTACCACAATTATTTCTCTGCTTATTTTATTTTGTTAGTTTGTTATGAAATAGCCTGTGCAGTTTCTTGTTAAAAGTATTTAGTGTAAAACTGATTTTCATTATGCCACGTGATGGACCGTAAGACAGTAGTGAACTAGAGAGAATCTTTTTATACATTGTTTTACCTTTTGCAAAGGAAAATAATGACAATTTTGCACACCCAGTCATATTTTCCATATTTCTTTGCAAATAACTCAAGCTCAGTTCACCACTTGTAAGGATCAGTTTTTAAACTTTATCATTTGGACTTAGGTCTGGGCTTGCTGCAATCTAAACAATTGTAGTTCTAGTTGTATGTTTAGGGCTGCTGTACTGCTGGAAGGTGAACCTTCACCACCCTCTCATCTTTTCCAGGTGCAACAGATTTTCTTTCAGGACTGTTCCAGATTTAGCTGCATCCTTTTTCCATTAATTCTTACACAAGCTTTACAAATCGTGCTTTGCATGTAGGCCGCACAGCTGGATTTATGCAGAGTTTAAATTACACAAAGGTTGACTCTGCTGTGTTCCCTAATTATTAGGAAGTCAACAACATTTTGCAGTCTGCCTTTTGTACACTTGTAAAACACTTTTTTAATTTAATTTGTGTTTAATTTAAACAACAAGGTTATTGTTGGAAAGGGAGCTAAAATAGAGTGAGGTAAAAAATAACTGAAATAAAATATATAATTCAGTTCACCATTAATACTTGGTGTGCTGCTTTTAGTCAGAATATTCAGTATTGTGTAATCAAAGTTAAGTGCATTCCCATTGCCTGCTGAGAAAATAGTTTAATTTGCTAGACATTGTGCTCAGGGATCCATAAGTTTACCAATATAAGACAATAACAACAAATATATATATTTATCTTTTTTCACAAACAGTGAAATATATTTACTACAAAATATTGCTCAGTGTTATTACTGGCAACTTTTAACACTTTTGTTTATGTGGTAGTAATATTGCAGTTTGAGATCTGGAGTTGTTGCAGTTGATTTTTCTGTCTTATTCAAAAATTAAACCTTCCTGATACAAGTGGAAGAGAAATTGTATCTCTTCCTGTCCACATGCGCCTCCCTTTTGCATTCTCGGCACTCACCATCTGTTGCAAAACACATTCACTTCATTGCTCCTTTGGATAATGCAAATAATTAGTTTTTATAGTTGAAAATGTATTTTAAAAAAAAGAGATGCATAATATTTAATATTTCTATTGGGTGGGAAAATGTACACAGTAATTTACCATATTGTGATTTTTTGTTTTTTTTAACACGAATCTTCAATACTTTTTAAAATTCTAAATGAAGTTTGGTTGAGTTGTTTAAAATGCAAACAGCTTAATTTATATTCTGATTCTAGCATCACATCTGCAAACGTCACTCTATAATATGGTGGCTCTAAATTCTGTTTTCAGCACTTTTATGAGGTCAGTTTGTGCCAGGGGAGATAATGAGCCGTCTACTAGTACATCGTATTAATAGGATTGTGAGGAGTGAATTAGTCCTCTGGAGCTCTATTCACATGTTTGGTCACAGTCAGGTGGTAAAGCCTCTGGGACAGACATGAAGGACCCACAACTCCCTGGTAAGATTTTCTACTTTATTAATTTATCTAAAATTCAACTTCATAACTGCTTTTTGTGATTTTAGTTGGACTAAGTTAACTAGTAGGTTAAAGATCATGAACTATGATATTTAAATCATCCCTTTATGGCATGCTGTGTGTAATCGAAGAACAGAAGTTTTGCTTATTGTTAACTTTACTTTAATTGTTTTTTTTTTTTTACTTTCATAGAAGCACATCTGGTACTTAGAGAAAATGTTCAGGTTTTATAACACTTTGTCATTTTATTCAGTGAAGCCCAACACTGTTATGCATAAACTGTCAGTGTGATTATTGTGTGATTACATACAGAGAGAAAATATGTCACAGAAATTAGGGTTTAAATTGATCATTTAGATCATATAAGCAACTTTATTCATTTGTATTTTTATTTAGTTAAGATAATATGTAAAATATGGTGAAATACATTGTCTAAAATGAAGGAAAACATTTTTTTATCGTCATGTTAATATTGTTCCTGGCAACAGGAATAACGTTATTCCTGTTAATATTATTCCAGTCAAGTGGGATTTATCCATCTTTTTTCCAAATAGATACCAGTGGTCAACACTGACCTCAATTTAGAAGCTCTTTAAAAAGTCATAGGGCTAGTAAGGTCTCTTAAAAATAACGTTCTACCTTTGGACGTAACCCATAAATACCATCTAAGAGAGGCAAGTAATCCTAATTATCCTGGGGAATTCGCCAAGCTTCGACTAAATTTAGCCATCAGTGACCAGGAGGTAAAGCAGTGTGATGAAAGAGCAGCTGACAGTGCAAAATGAAATATCTAAGAAATGAGTTTATATTTTAGGATCAGGAAGTCTATTATTTATCAGTGTGTTTTGGGAGGTTGAATGTGCTGACAAATGAACAGAACTCCTGACCCCGTTTTACCAGCTCCTTACATAACACTGAAGCTGTTGATTCCTGCTTCCTGTAAAAAGGAACATTGAGTCACTTTGGCGTGAAAGTAGAAAAATGTTCCTGTTTGACGAAAATGAAAGCCAAAGTTTTAAAAGATCAGCTTTTCTTGATGCACTGTATGAGAATTAGGATTCAGCATTTTGGACGGAGAACTGGGGTCGTTCTATAACAAGTTAAATTGAACTGCTTAAAATTTATTTAATTTGCTTCTAGATTCAGTGCTGAAGTTTAACCTTGAAATTAAGCACTGATGAAGCCTCCATTGTGAATGATGTAAAAGAGGGCAGACGTTTTATGTCACACAAGACAAAGTGACATGACAGGGAGGTTAATCCCATTACCAATGTTCTAGACATGGAACGGCTTTACTAGTTGTCTCCGTGTGGATTTCTCATAAGAGTCAAACACTGATGGCAGAGAAGCAAATATCTTTCTCATATAAATAAGTAAGTAAGTAAGTGCTGCTTGGAAAAAAAAAATTTTGCCTTTTATTTGTCAGTTTATTTTATAGTATTTTTTTAAGGTCCCTTTTGACATTTTAACATTTTTTTTACATGATAACAGTGGTGTTTAAGGTCAATCCTTAAGGGTTCCTGAATGTTTTAATTTTTGTAATTTCTTCAACACAGTTTAATCAAATAATGGGTCATTAGTGGGCATGTGAAGAACATTATGACATGAGTTAAAGCATTTCAATCAGCTGCGTTGGAGCAGAGACAAAGGTCAAGACACTGACCCTTGAGGACTGAAGGACTGGATTCCCTGGCATTACACCACTGTTAGAACGGCCCAGTCAATGTCCAGAAATTAATTCAGCTGAGAATCTGAAGCAGAACTTGAAAATGGATTATTATTATTATTATTTGTGATCTGTCTAATCCTGAGGCATCTAGGAACAAAGAATAAGCAAACATGTAAAAAAAACTGGCAGAATTTTATATCCCCCAAATATTTCACCCATTGTTGGAGCACAATCTGGTGCTGCAACAATCTGAAAATGAAAGGACACCACATTTTCACATGTGTGAAGCGTTTTGAAGACATTTAACCATTAGCCACTTTACATTTAACCATTGCTTTGTACTGATTTACCTCATAAAATCTCAATGAAATGCACAGAAGTTTTATTGGTAGCAAAAGGTCAACAGGTATGAAAACGCTGTAATGCAACTCTCTCTGCTGTCATCGTCTCATGGTTTTTTCTCCTTTTCTTAAATTTTTCAAGGCATCAAAACACGGCTATGGCCAAAGCCAAAAATGTGCAAAAATGCCAAAGACGACTCCACAAAAGTGGAAAAGTCAGTGTCCCCCCTGGCTTCTGCTGCCTCCAGTGTCATCCCACAGCTCACCGAGGCAGAAAGAGTCAAGCAGACTCCCATCGAAAAGGTCATCTATGACATGGCGCACAACGAGAGGATAGTCAGGGACCTGATGCTCGGTCGGCGGGTTGGGTTTTATGAGCTCCGTGGCGAGATCGGCCAGGGAAACTTCTCGACAGTGAAACTGGGCGTCCATGCCTTGACTAAAGGTCTGAATTCATACCTTTTTCTCAATAATTGTTTGTTTTTTAATTGCCCAAGTCGTAAAATGCTGGTAGCTTTTTGTAGTACAACTCAGCAGCTTCGAAGTGATTTTTAAGTGATTAGATAAAAACATAAAATCCTATAGTTTTAAACCCTCAGTGAAATTATATCCCAGAGTAAGTGTTTTGCTCTCAAGGGAACTCCTTCTGTCTTCACTCTAAGTTTTTACCTCAAATCCACTCCTGCCTTTCGTCTCCTGTTGCAGAGAGAGTTGCAGTTAAAATTGTTGACAAGTTGCGTCAAGACAAGAAGAGCCAGCCTTTGGCCTCCTGTGAGATCAGCTGCATGGAGAAGCTGAGCCACCCCAACGTAGTGCGCCTTTATGAGGTGATAGAGACCACCAGAAGGCTGTATCTGGTGATGGAGTACGGCAGCGGCGGGGACCTGTTCTCCAGAATCACCACCAGGGGGAAGCTGAACGACCAGGAAACAAAGCTGGTGTTTGCACAGATCATCTCCGCTGTGAAACACATGGTAAGCCTTAGTGTCACTGTTAACCATCATTTACTACCCGGCACGGCTCTGCGCCACACGTGGCATGGATTGTTGCTACCCATCACCCATTAACTAAGTTATGAGAAAAGATTTTGAATTTCTTTAAAGACTTGATTGTTGTTTTTCTTATTTTCACCTGCAGAGCAGGAGTTTTTAATTTTATTATTCTAATTTTAAGAAAGAAATATGTGGAGACAAAGGTAGTTGAAAATAGCAATAAAAGTTGCAAGCTGCAGTCATACCAACCCTAATGTGATGCAACCAGCTTGCCAAGATTAGTAGCTCTGGAAAATGTAATCTAAGAGTTTTGCTTAAACACTCTATCGACATTCTTAATCAAAACCACTAAAAAAGAGCTGCTCAATCTTTTTGACCTGGATGTAATTCAGTGATTTTTATTGCTTTAGCCTCAAACAACACAACTCTGCACTATGTTGAAATTGTACCGGCTGCATTGCCTGCAGAAAAATATAACAAGACGAAACACACACCACATTTTTTGGCATTCAATGAAATATAAAAGTGCCAGTTTGTTTTGTGGTTGATGTTTGACGTACTGAAGAGCTCTTGGTGTTCTACCAGCAGCATTCAGTGCAATCACATTTTGGAGAAATGGTAATGATTTATGACTTTTCACATCCTGAGATCGTCAAAGTTGGTACATGTTATGGCATGACCCAGTTATAGCCACCAAAACTGGTCCAAAGAGCTAATGAATTGAGCATAAATGATGTATCGTTCTGCAGATTATCTTCCTGACACTTTTGGGACTTTAAATTTTTTTTTTATGGTTATTGACAGTTTATTTAAATATGTGTCGAAAAGTTTCTGCTAGTTTAGGACTCAGTTAACTTTTGAAATGAATGGCCTATTTTTTCTATATGTCTCAACAGGAGAACTCAGCTCTAGTCAGGTATCTATTATACAGGGGTTTTGGTCTCTAAACATAAACAACAATAATAGTTTGAGGAAGTGGAAGCAAGTTTCTAAGTAGTAGTCATTAGTCTAAATTTAAAGCAACTTTTATTGCCTTTTGTACCCCAGTGTTGAAGACAAAACCGAGTTAATCAAACAATTGGCTGCTGTTTGTGATTTGCTATAAATTTTGAAGGAGCCGCTGAACATCCAATCCAGTGGCAGGTAAAAATAGCTGCTGCCTCCCTGGAGAGACAACCTCCAGGCCGGGTCAAACAGATGCGGTAGGATTAAAACACGTCTTGTCAGGTTTTTCTAAGGTTTCTGGCATTGAAACCTGCCATGCCTCAGATTCCTTCATCCATTTAAATTCTCATTTTTACTCTCCAAACATTTACTTGACGGTCTTTAGTTCTCACAATTGTGTACAAAAAGCTGATGATGCTTTTGATAAACAATAGATTTCAAGTATCTCTTATGTTACTTCAGCTATTAATATTTATCCTTTAGGTAAGTTCCATTGTAATCATTCAGTTTCTGATGATTGTGTGGTTTTAAGAAAACAATAACATTACTGTTTTATAAATCTCATTCTTTCTTTAAAATATGCAGTCAAGGTTTCTAAATAGGAAAAATCATTTTCCCTTCAAACTTATTTGAATATATTTTACACCACAAAGAGAAATTGTGTATGTCACATAAAATTTGTGTCATTTAATCCTTTTTTCTTTAAAACAACAGAATTAAAAAAAAAATTAGAGCAGCTAAAAGAACATCACAGTTCCATAGGGGATTTTACAACGCAGATGAATTTATATGTGAATCATGTTGCTGGATTATGCTTGGCTCTGACCCCCATTTGGACCAGTCAGCTCTGATGAAATACGATAGACATTGGCCTGTGATCAAAGCAAAATAACTGAGTGAACTCCTGCTGGTAGATATAATTTATTGAGGTCAAAAAGGCCTGAAATATCCCCCTAAGTATAGAAACCGATGACAAATGGGTCCAAAACTTCCTCCAGGGAGGCACTGGCTATTCCCCTCTTAGTATCAATATTCATTTTCTATAAATAAATAATATTTTTTCCATTCTTTAGAATGGAAAATTGTAGGCAAGCCTCAGCTAGATGAAGTCTGAAAATTTCCCACTATTTGTCTCTAAACAGATGCCTAATTGTACATGATTCTCTTCTAAAAATGTTGCATCTTAAGTAAATGTTCGTTAAGCACAAAAGACAGAATTAGGCACAATATGGATATTTACTGAACCAGGAACACGTTCAAAAAAATGATTTTAACCATCAGCTTAAAGTTACAATGGTGGTACTTCCAAGGAATATACGAATAAACCCACCAACCCATTCATCCATCCATTGTTTGAATACGTTGCTGAGGCGAGGTAAACCTTAATACCACGTACGCTAAAATAAACCCAAAGCAGCACAAGCTGAAGAAGACGTGTAAGTGAAATAACAGATGACTGCCAGCCAGTTGGAAAACTTCATAAATCATCCTACCATAGACATAATGGTGACATTTGTCACAATTATAAATCATGCATACAGGATGCTATAATCAGGTAGTTACAGCTTCCCCAGTTTAAAATGGTTATGAATGGAAAATCACATTTGTACATCACAAACAATGAAACTAAAGAGGAAACATTTACCAGCTTAGGGCAGCATTGCCTGCTCTTCTGTGCACTTTAGATTGTGTAAGTTTGTCCATAAAACCATGCTGTTGTGCAAGAAAAATCTCAGACATGTTTTGACAATAAGCTTCACTTATACAGTGTTGGGCAATTTTCCCTCTTTGAGACAAAATGTCCAAAATAACATCTTGTCACAGGTGGTCATATGTCAGTGCGACTTACCACATTTCACATGTTACGTTTAACAACATATGTGAAACACGTGTAACTTGAAGCCGGTTTGATGACGTGAAGCACATGTAAAATCCTCTGGGATTACATGCGATGCCCAGATGCAATTACATGTAAAGTGGTATATTTGCTGAGTCTATTAAGAACTACCTAAAGCACTTTCATCATTCGCCCAGCTGCACTCCCAACCACCAAACATTCATGGTTGTCAGCTGACGATTTAGTGCCTTGCCTGAGGATAGTTAGACATGCAGCGAAGAGGCTGGAATCAAACTCATATCCTGTTGTTTACTAGCTAAAGATTCCTCCTGCTGATCCACCATAAATATTTCTAGCAAGAGAAAAAGAAGCTGAGAATGCATTTCTTTTGTTATTTCAAACACTGTAGTAATCAGTTAACCAATGAAGATTATTGGGTGTGTGGTATATGTTAGTTAGAAATTGTCTGAAATGTAGAGAAGCATTTTTGTAGCAGCTGTTGGGTTTAGGAGAAACCAACTTTCCCAGGCTTCAAGCAACATTTTTGTTCATGTGCTTCAGAGAAGAAAGTGCCAATGACTCCAAAGTTTTCAGGTTTTTTGTTTTGTTTTGGTAACATAATATGGCAAGTAGAGGTTCTGTTGCACTACCATGTTAAGCTACAGTGTTGTATAAAGGTCTGAAACCTCTGCTTTAGCCTTTCAAGGCTCAGATAACTCTTAGATTTGCATCATTCTCTTTTTTTTATTAGCTGAGTCCAGTGAGATTTATTTCTTTGTACTTAAAATGCTTGTCTTTTGTGATTTTTTCAGCATGACAACAACATCGTGCACCGGGATCTTAAAGCCGAGAACGTCTTCTACACCACTAGCTATTGCATCAAGGTTGGGGACTTTGGTTTCAGTACAGAATGCGGCCCTAATGAGCTACTCACCAGTTTCTGTGGCTCCCCACCTTACGCTGCGCCTGAACTCTTCAGGCAGAAAGGCTACGTCGGACGCCATTCGGACATCTGGGCTCTAGGTATTCTCTTGTACTTCATGGTGACAGCAACTTTACCCTTCTATGGAGACAACCTTGGGAGGCTGAAGCGCTGCATCCTGCAAGGGTCTTACAGCATTCCTTCGTTTGTACCTGATCCGTGCCAGCTTCTCATTAAGGGCATGCTGCGAATTGTGCCTGCAGACCGCTCCTCCATCACACAGATTACAAGCAGCCCCTGGCTGAAGGGGATAGAGTATCCTCGCCCATATGTCTCTTTACCTACATCTCCAGCCCACTTTGCCCAGGCCAATCAGACTCTGAGTATGGAGGAGCAGGAAGTGAAGAATTTCCTCTCAGGTTTAGGCATTTCAAAGGTTCATCTGGAAAACAATCCATGTTTAGACTGTAGAAGCCCGCTGACGGGGACCTACAGGATCCTCCTGCATCGGGCTCAGAAGCGGAGGCTCGTTGAGGCCGTGGGATACTCGGCGCATCACCCTGATGAGTACGGGAGTCCTAGCAAATGGTCGGAAGCATCTGTTGGCAAACACCTTCCCTCTGCTGTCTGTGTGATATTATAAAATAAATTAACAGAATTGGACCTGGTTCAATTTTGTTCAGGTCTTGTCCATACTAACCTGGATTATCTGCAAGCCAGAGATTTTCTTTTCCTCTGTGTCTGAGATTTGTCTGATCTGTTTTCAAGATGGAGGTCAGATTTCAGTGGCGTAATAGAGACACACTTTGCACATGCCTATTCTGGCTTTCTGTGCTAGAAGCCACAACAATAGAGCGTTTTATATGTCTTTTTGTTCTGATTCTGTTTCCCTCAAACTGAATTGAAGAACTTATTGACTGAGAATAAAGGGCAAACAGTGTCAAAAAACATGAGCTGCAGTTGTTATTGGTGAATCTGCATTTCAGCACTGCTTTTCCATGCTTAGGCTCTTTTTTTAAATTTAAATGAATGTAGTTGATGTCATTATTCCAGGGACTGAAATGTTTTTAATGGGAAGTACAGTGGCCTAGTATTCATGGGAGTTAGGATCCACAGCTGCCTACAAATAGACAAAATCAGTGAATACTTGAGACTCCCTCTAAAGATTCTTAGAACTACCTATTTCAGGAGTTTACCCAATTCAAATACATCATAATGCACAGTGGAAACTTACTTAGCACTAAAGCAGCAACTAATATTTAATGTCTTTCTTATTCCCCCTCTGGTGGATATAGTCGATCTGTGCCAAGGAAAATAAATTATGCTTCTGGATGACAACCAATAATGCATCAAATATTTATTATATGCGTCATCTTCCAATGCTGCATTTTCTTTTGAATATTATTGATGTGCTCTACAAAATAAAAACGCCAAACAAGCTGTTTTTTCTGCAAATACTTTGCAGCTACGTTCCACAGAAAATCCACCAATTGGTGACTCCATGGATAGAAAGGGATCCACTGGGAAGGAACAATTGTTATTTCCCCCCACAAAAAAGTCCATATACACATATCAGAGTTTAGTTACATGTGGATCCAATTGACCAATGCATGGAGGATGAGGTCTCCCAAGTGATAAGCTGTAGCTTTCTGTTCTGATTACAACAAGCTTACTGACTCAGAACATTATCTCTGAATGGCTATCAGCATCTTCCAATCCCTCTTAGTCAGGACATAAACCCCCAGAGCAATGATAAAGTTGACAGGGGAGATACAGACAACATGTTTTTTTCCAATTAAGTGAAAGTTGGAAACGAGACAGATCATATGAGTCGATAATTCATGGATTCAGTTTAGTGCCTGTGGATGCATGGGAGTAAATCAGAACCTTCCTCACAGCTACAGACACATCTGAGACACATATGTTGCTCTGTGATTGATACATTCGTTTTTTGCCATTTGTTTTTTGTTTTAAGTAAAAATTGATGAATGTTTTTTGAAAACTGGATTGTATTCAATGCCACATGTCTCTATATAATTATAATCAGGACAGAAGTGAAGTGCATTCATGGTTCACTGTAGGAAGTAAAATGTTTCAATTTTTGCTTTAAGCCTGAAGGATCAATAAAACTTGATACTTGTGGAGAGACTTCTCGGAAATTTTGGACTGAATGCTGAAACAGGAAACATCCTTCGTCCTATTTTCTCACAAATTTTATCTCTAGATTTTAACCTTCGCTCTCCCGTACCTCACACTTGGGATTTGCCTTCAGGGATTTAACCCAAGCGTGTCTCCCTCCCATAATCATCAGCCCTCAATGAACTGCCAGTTCTGACAGGGTCTACAGGCACCTGTTCTGTCATAAAGCCAGTTGTAGCAACTTTGGGTTTCGCAATGCAGTGTTAATCCTTCATCCTGCTGCCTGTTCACACATGAACATGTAAACATCTCAATGGTAGGAGCCAATACTGAGATATTATCATAGTCTGATTAAGTGCCAAGGGGTTCTTGAATAGCTGTTTATTTAGAAAACGTCGCTCTTGCTCAATGTTGTTTCGACTTCAGAAAAATTTTATCTGCAGTACTGTCTGCACAGTCATTCTTAGTCAGGATGTTATGATTTAATTTAGTGTCACTGAAAAGCAAACTGAGATAGCAGCATCCATATTCAGTCTTTCTTTGCAAAAAAAAAAAATAAAAAAATGCACAGGACAAAGAAAGTAATGATTGCAGAGCTTTATATCTAGATAATTTAACTCGTACGAAAATTAGATCAGTTAGCTTGACTGCAAGTTTGAGGGATTTACTTGTATAAACTACCAACAAGGGAACGTAAATTTTTTTTGATCATGTTAACGAATGCATGACGGACAATAAAATGGGACGCTGAAAACCTAATTTCTGCTTTTCTTTCATAAACAACTCTTTGCCCTTTCTGTCCTTTCACTTTTTGAATTATAAAGTTGTGCCAGAATGTAAACTAAATAAGAAAGCTTGTTTTTGGCTGTGACTGCATTTGGCAGAAAGGGGACCATCCTTAAGTTTTTGATGACTGATTAATGTGCTTGGATCACAAAAAACAAGGCTGATGTGATTGCGAAATACTGTTCAGTTTCCCTTATATGGTCAAGTTGCTCAAAGGGCGAATCCAACGGGACTGTAAGCCTGTGGGAGACAAAATGGAGAGATGAACTTGCCAAACCCTCTAAAATCAGGTCAATCATGTCCTTGAGAACGAGATTACTTATAATGGTCTGCTGGGTATTAATGTCTTTATAAAATCCTAAGCTTAGCTACACACAATAAAAAAATAAAGCTTTCATATCTGATGTTTGAGGAGTGCTTGCTTTGCTTTTTTTCTTTTTCTTTTCCTCAATAGGCTACCTAAGTAGGCCAAAGTTATGATCGTACCAAAAGTGCAGAGCAGAAAAGATTTTCCCGCTTTCAGACGTTTTCTGTTCTTGGTTCCATTTACATGTTTTGCATCAAACAAATTTGTAAAAGAAATACTCTGAGGAAATGCAGCTTTTGAATGATTGCTTGATTTTCTTCAGGGAAAATAAAATGGCTTATTGTGAAAAAGTAATTTCCCTTTGAAACTTCCTTAATGGTTATGCCATCAAGTGTTCATGGCAATTGGCAATAAATCTTTAACATCACTGTTGAGAAATTTTTTCCCACGCCTCTTTGCAGAATTACTCACTTAATTTTGAGGCTTGTCTAAAATCATGCCACAACATCTTAATGAGATTTAAATCCAGACTTTGACTTGGCCACTCCAGAAACTTTCATTTAGTTTTTCTGAGACATTTTGCAAATGCTTTGCTTTTGGATTGTTGTCCTTAGTTGAGTCTGTTCATCTTAGGTTAAACCTTAAAAATGACTTCATAACTGTCTCCATTCTGATAATAGAAATAGGTGATTTTGTTTTTCACCCTTTCTTGAATTTCTTTAGCTGAGATATGATGTTTTTTTGTTTTTTAGATTTTCTTGCCTCCTTTATGTTGTAAGGCAAGTCTGATTTAGTTTTTTTTTTCTGGTGGTATGAATTGTGTAAGTATGGAAGGATATTAAAAGTCAACAATATAAGGAATCTGAAGGGGACCACATGCTTTACAGAGCACTTTACGAAGTGAAAATGTTGCACCTCTGGTTGTACGTTCTTCAGAGAAGGGAATGTGCAGGGGGTTTGATTCTCCTTCTACTGTAGCGACTCTTTCCCAGTCTCATGTCAGTCAGGAAGAAGCCGCAGAGATGTTGAGAAATCAGGAAGTACCAAAGTTGATTTATGTCAAAACAAAAATCCAGTAAGGAGAATTGATAAGGGAGCAGAGCTATGATCCTTACATTACTGATGCATTGTCTAGTGCTGATACTTTGAAACCCATGGCAAGAGAGTCACGAGGCTTTTATGTGGAATACAGTGTGTTGATGAGAGATCTGAGGAACCATCAATGTCCTGCTGCTGAAGAATGGAGAGTGTATCATCAGATTGCACTTCCCTTCTGAGATTATGAGATTAGCTCATGAAATTCCTACTTCAGGCCTCCTGGGCATTAATAAGATCAACGCCAGGATTAGGTGGCATTTCCGGTAGGACATTATGGCATTTTGTAAGAAGTGTCATGAATGTCAGATGGGTGGAAAGTCCAAACAAAGCATTCAACCTGCTCCTCTTATTACAATTTAAGAAGTTGGAGAACCATTCAGTCATGTGCTAATAGATTGTTTGCCCCTCTCACCAGAAACTAATCAATATCTGTTGACCACATTTCTGGCCCATTTGACTTTTAAGTGAGTAGTCCCTTAAAGTTGGTCAAAGGGAATTTTCTGCCAGAGGAAATGTGTTGGTTTACATCTTGGCTAAAAGCCAATCACAACAGGCCTGGAGAAGGACCATTCGAACAAAAAGCTGTTCCTAGAAAACTGAATCAATCGAAGATGGGGATAGAGTGTCGGGGCATTTGCCCACTGCAAGTGTGACAAGGTGTGTGTGGAGTGCAGGAGTGCCATTTGCATCAGTGGCACAGGGCTGAACCCATTAAACCAACTCTGCACTGGTCAGCTAAACAAGATCCAGATCAGTGTTTACATCAGTCGTCTCAAACTGGTTTCCTCAGAGACTGGTGTCATGGAACTTTCAGCTGCCACTCTGCTTTGGCGCACCTGGTTGCAATTTCAGCTCATCAGCAGAGCTCTGCAGAACTGGACTGCATGTGAAAGAGGCAGTTTCACCATTTCTTTCAAGTTCAGGCTGCTGGTGGAACCGTGAGGTGCCTGCGCTATTTTCAGCCAGAATTGCATCACTTTGTCAGGTAGATATCTGCCTTGCTGCTGTGAGTTTCGATTCTGTTGGTGACATCGATCCCGTTTAGAGACGTTTCTCTGACATCTGCCAAATTGCTCAAGGGCTCGATAGATTACGAGAGAGCCTGGCTCGTAGTTCAGATGGATGCCGTTTGCTTTCTGTCATTCATAATGTTGGGGGAGGCTGTAAGTTATCTTTCCTGTTCTCTGAAGGGCGTTGTCCAGTCTCAAGTTTCCTTCGATGGAAACCCGAACCCAGGAGCCCGCAAATCCAGGACTCAAGGGCCAGAGTCCCGCAACTTTCAGTGGCATTTTCCTCCCATGGTGAACAAAGACGCAGAATCAAGCAATACAAAAAATCTAAATGTAGCAATTAAAGTTAAGCAACTACATTTCTGCCAAATATTGATTGCATTCAGAAACAATTACATGTCAGTTTTTCAGCTCCCACCAACATATATGAATATTATTTCAAATGAGTCATCGACATTTTTACTATCAGAACCAGAACCTTTTGCCTCAGGCAAAAGCTGCTTCTTTTTACAATTTTAACATTTTTGGAAATTTTATTTATTTATTTTTTTCCACACTGATGATCTGAGCCAAAAAGACAATTTTGCTAAGTTCTTTATAATCTGTGGGATGACATCCTCTTCATGGACTGTTTCACTGTTCTTCATCAAAATCTGTTCTGACTTGAATTTGTTTGTCTTTTCATACTCATTAAGCTTTCACTAAAGTATGTAACCCTATCTGAACCCAGTGACTCACTAAGAGAGGAAGTGGTATAAACTAACTCTCATGGTCAACATACTATTTATTGGATTTTTAGCCTGACAAATACAAGTGATTTAAAACACACTGCACTAATGGTATTTGCTGAACTCTTTGTTTCTTCAAAGAATGGATGTTTTTCATGACTGATCATATACATTCATTCCTAGTTATATCACATTTCAAGAATTTTTCAAGAGCTCAGACTATACCTAACAGTTTGCACAAACTAAAAACACTGCACTAATTCTTTGTTCTTTTGTTGTCAGGTTTTCTCTGCGCCAAATAATTACCCTATAAATACTATAAAATGCATATAGCAACTGATTTTATGACGGAGTGTGTTGATTTTATTTTTTACTACTAATTCTTACATCTTGAGTTTCTATTTTTCTCCCTGCAAGATATTTGTCTTTTTGTTTAAAAACTAAAATAAACTGATCTAAAACCAAACCAAGATTCCCTGAACTACACCAATAAAGTTACATTCATCTAAATTAACCTAAACTAAACTTAGATAAATTAAACTGAAATAAACTAGAGTTGATAAAATTTAATTTAAACACACGAAACCAAGCAAAAGTAAAGCAAGCTGCCATCCTGATACTTGATGGTTGGGATGGTACAAACATCCTCTTTCTTCCTCCAAATGTAACGATGGTCGTTGTGACCCACTTTAGTTTCATCAGACAACAGGACATTTCTCCAAAAGTGAAGCTCTTTGTCCCAGTTGCCTTTGCAGTAAGCAGTCCAGATATTTATGTTACTTTTTGAATGATGGCTTCCTCCTCACTGAGTGGCCTCTCACTGTGGATAATGTCTTACCAGTATCTTCTGGGTGAGTCTGCACCTTTTGGACCCGAACCTATTCATTCAGAGATGAATGACGGTTGGACATTCCCATCATTGTTCATTTCTTCAATTTCATTGCATCATAAAATTGTTCCTAAGGATGAACCAGAATTTGTGCAGCTGCACAATTCTCTTCCTGACATCTTGGCTGATTTTTTTCATTTTACAATCATGTCAACAAAATAAGCAGTGTGTTTCAGGCGAAGTCTTGAAATACAATCACAGATATTCCTTCGATTAACTTGAAGGAACATCTCTGATACTGACTTTATAAAGTTAAAAAGATTACACAAAATGTTTTTAAAGTTTTCTAGAAATAATCTTGGTAATTATGGCTGACCTAAAACAAGAGAAGCATAATCTGATTTTACTTCAGGCACTGTATGTAAATATCTGGTTCCAACTGAAGGTCAGACAAACCTTTGCCTGACATCATGAAAAAAATTTGTATGACGAACTGAGATAAACTAAAGTGAGATAGGATCAACTTAAGTTAGTTAAGATCAGAAATTAAAATGAATTTTACTGAAACTAATCTCAGATGGGAAAAGTTAATCTAAATAAAAATGTTATTAAGTAAACTATAATGATTTAAGTCAGGAAAAGACTAATTACATTAAACTTATTATGTGAAGGAGTTGCTTACTTTTTCAGGAAAATCACTTAGCGATGACTCAGCCTTATCAATTTAAAAAGACAAAACAAAGAAATGGTCCACAGCATTTATGTAGAAAAGGGCGTTATTTTCACATTTCCTGCTGATAATGTTTTGATTAAATATTAGATAAGTCTAATTTGGCGTCACTTAAAAAGTAAACAAGATAAAAAAAAATTTCATGTTCGATTAGTTTTATTGAGCAATCCAGGCACCCAGAGTCCACAATGCATTTCAGCTTTTTGTTCAACAAAACCCAGGGGACAGCACCTGAAAAAACATTGCTTGTTTACACAGTACAAACCTCAGCCCATAATCTATGATGTTAATGGCGTCTGAAGGCAGCTCACAACATGTCCATCAGGAACTGCTAAATGACTGTCTTAATCGAGGCTTGAAACTTACTCCAAACTTTTCCCGAGGATCCTCACCGGACAAAAAACAAGATCTTGTGATATCTTAGATATTTTTTTTTAATCTAGTTTTTCTCTGTGAACTGATTCAAACACTAAGAGCTCTGTGGAAAACTCAGCAAATGTTTGGATTTGCAGGCATTTTGTTTAAAAGTAAAGAGGAGAAAGTGTTATCGAATGTAGATCCTGAGTAGGTGTCAAAAACCGTGCTTATCGTGAGATCTGTTTTGTGCCCTAGTTTTCCAGCTTCGCTAAAAGGATTTATTTAGAGCAAGAAGCTGGAATGTTTTCTCCAGCCGAGAGGGAACAGCTAATCCCGCGGAATATTACAAAATATCTGACTCAACATGTGGAAGAAGTTTTAATTTTCACCAGGCTAAAAGGGAATAAAAACATGCTTTTTACTTTGAACTGATTCCATTAGACAGAAGTGTTGACAGGAAACATGATAATATTTCACATGTGGTGAGGGGTGAATGTGATTTCTTAAATCAAATACTGCTGCCTGGACGACATTTATCTGTATTAATTTTTACGTTTTTAGGTTAACTTATCTCAACAACGTTCTTTTAATTTAGTGACTTTCCTTTCTTACACAAATGGAATATAGTAAAACATAGAGGGTAATATTTTACCAAATATTAATCAAAAATGTTATATAATAATATCTTAACCTAACCTGATAAGGACTATTTATTTGTTTAATCCTGTCTGATGTATAGAACACAAAGTAGAACTACTTTTAAAGAATCTTGAAAACATCCATGTGTTTGAAAGCATATATTGAATAATCTTAATGAATAATCAATGGATAGTTATTGTTAAACTGTGATTATTATGGTAAACTGTTAAACGTGAACCTGCATTTGGTCAAAAGAAATCTGGACCTTCAGTCATGTGAAAAAGTTTGACACCATTGAATGTACTTACATCTGTGGGTGTTTAATCCATATTTAGTAGCAATTTTAGCAGGATTGGGTCAAATCTGTTATTGCAATTAAACAAAACAACAAAAAAAATTATCACTTGAAAGTTTGCTTAAAATTGGTTTCACAAAAGCCATTTCTGGTGAGAAATAAATTATGGCACCCAAACACTTACCTAAAATGAATGAGGTGACACACTAGTTTTAAACCTCAGATGGACATTAAGAAACATTTTAAAGAGATTGTGCCTTGTTTACAAGTAAAAGACATTGAGAACAAATGTCAACATAACCTAAATGAAAGCAAATTATCTTAGAAAAAATATAAAAGATGTGTCCTAAAATCCTAAAATGTTTTCAAGGCACTTACTGTTTGTGCATCTGAAGATTTGAATGTACATGCTTGTCTTGCACATCCAGAAAAGGTCGCGCAAGTAAGTCTTTAGTTTCAGACTAAAGACTCTTTAGTTATCAGCCTGGAGGTGGACAGGTCACGGTCTGGAGATGATTTGTTCAAGCTTCATAGGCAGCTGAGTTCTGATGGTCAGAGTGAAACAGTGAGAATCAGCACAATCCTTAACTGTGTCCTGATCCAATCATCTAACCATCTGAGAAACACTCAAATGGTTATCCAATCGCTTGGATTCAGCCAGATTCAATAAAAATGTATGTTTTTGCTAAATATTTTTTCTATTCTCATATATTTTTTTGTGAAAAAAATCCCTTCAGAATTTTTTGTTTCATCTTCCTCCCTGCTTGGAATCTGTTCAGCTTCTCTCAGTGACATTCTTGAAATCTGTCACCCAAATCCGAGGGTTCAGTAACAGGCACAGCTATTAGCTGCAGTGCATGCAGCTATTGGAGGAAGCATGCAAAAAATAAACAGCCTGTCTGACCAGCGATGCACTCTCTCCATTTCTGTCCCTGGGGATTATGAAGGGAGAAGCTAACGGCTTAAAGGTCGTTATGAGGTGGTTTTAAATTCCTCTTTTTTCATTTTCTCCTCAAATAACCATTCTGAAATGAAACTCAACTTCAGTCAAGGAAATTCCTTTCTTTAAACTCGTGGGTGGTGGATAAACTTTTAATAAAAGTTAAACATTTAAATAACATTTTGATAATTCAATTAATTTTTTTAATAGCTTTATATCCTCTTTAGTAATAGTCTGTAGAGTGTTAGAAATAATTTTGAGGTATTCTTCTTACCTCTAAGTTTTGTTTTACAGTTTACTTTTGCATCATCAGGTTATTGCATGGAGCCTTTCATCTGACGAGTAAAGAAATTACTTCATGGCTGCATTAGTTATCTGCTCATGGTGGTTTATTCAATCAGTGAAAGACGATTAGTTTTTTAACAGTAGCGAGAAAAGAATCTTAATAAATCTCAGTCTAATACAGATTTACTGATTTCTTATTTTCAATTTTTCATAAAAATTTTCAATAAGAAGGGAAGTGTAGATCATTAAGACAGCTTTTTGAGAAATTATGAGACTGTTTATTTTTATTAATATAGTTTGCAAAAGAGAAAAAAAAGATCAAATCTATGACAACATTCATTCTGAGAAAATGTTGCTACATCAACTAATTTCAAATAGACATTAACAGCTATAGCACATTAAATAACTTTAATAATTGTGTATTTGCTGATCATAAATCAATATGTTAAATAATATGCTAATAGTGATGAATTAACCAAATATGTTAATAATATTTTATGACTAGTATTCACCTAAATCCTCATCCCTTTCATTGCTAAAAGATTTTTATGAGAAACCTTCACTTTCTTCAAACATCCAAGTCATGAAAAGTTTGGAAGTCATTCTTTAATCCATCCACATCACATTTAAGTACCTGTGTGTCAGAAAGCGGCTCGCCTTTCATCGTACCATCAAAACCAGGCTTTAGTTTTATTGAGCAGAGAGATCGTGCAATCATTTAATGCTGATGCCAAAGAACACAAACACATTCATTTCTTTCTTTCTCCCTTTTTTATTCCTTTCTCTCTCTCTCTCTCTCTTTCTTTCACTTCTATCAACTACTGGCTCAAAATCAGGTCAGGGCAGAACTGGTTTAAAATGTCTTGCTGCATGTTGCTCGCTTTTGATTCAATTGAAAACTAGTAGGAACACAGAGTTTTTGTTTTTCAACCACTTTTTTATTGTAGGAAATCAATGTACATTTAATGCGGATACAAAAATAGTTTGCTGTGTATATGCATATAAAAAAAAAAAGAAAAATCAGCTTATCACAAAGGTGTTACTTTTTTTTTTTTTTTTTTTTTTTAAACACAGATTTAATTACATTTTAAAGCTGCCGAAGAGTGGCTCATTCTTAGCAGGTTCTACCATCATAGTAATGGCTCATATAAATGAAATTGTTGATACTGGCTATAACGTTCATGATAAACTATGACAGTGGTATAAAGGACTGCTTACATGTTTTATATTCACTCTCAGCAACAGGAAATATAAAAATAAGGAAACACAATCCATGTGATTAAAGATGACAAGTGACGCCTGACAGGGAGGTGAAGTGACCCCTTTTCCTATCTCCTCTCCTTTAAGAACTCTGCAAAGACAAATGTTTTGCAAATGGTAAAATTGTCTGGTCGGCGTTGTTAGGACAGAACTGCAGGGCTGTGTCGTTTTTCTTACCTTTTTCAGGATTTTTTTATCCACAACACTCATCTGCGCCGTCACCCAGGACTCAGTAGGATTGCCACAAAGGGTTCTGTGTGAGCCACCGCGCCTCCTTTTCATCGTAAACCTGCACACAGCAGAAACGTTTTATAAACTACTTCTACCCTTACACTCTTTTTTTTTTTCTTTTCAGATTGCACTGCTTTGATCTGCCGCTGGACCCGTTCACCTGCTCATTAGACATGTTATTGCATTTTCCCCCCAGAAGCTGCCAGTTCTAACAATGCTACTAAGCCAAAGACCAACCAGGCAGTGGAGAGCAGGACACAACATTTGGTACTCACACAATCGCTCTGATGTTGCAATCGCCATCTGTTTCCTGTATCCTGTAGCTCTCGATGTTCTTCATTGCACGTTTTCCAATCTCTTTGACATAGCCGAGGCAGCAGTTTTCGTAGGAGCCTGGAAGAGGTGAACAATGAAGAAAGATGCAAAATGTTAAGCTTTTTTTTTTAAAGACATGCCCACTTTTTAGCAGCTGACTGGATCTTTACTTTTTCACTCCAAAGTTTCTCACTATGAACTCTTTCCTCTTTTTTTTTTTTGGCACAGAGTTGTGAAAACATTGGGGCTCTGAGCCAACATCATCCGGGAAAGCTCCTCCCCCGAGATCCTCATCATGAACTTAAGAAAGGGTAATCAATTAAAAAATAACATCAGAATATAAATGCATATTTAAACTTAGACTTTGAATCTTTTATTCTGCTTATTTCTACTGCCCTGCTCTGCTGTGCATCTATGTTCTGTGAGCATTAAGACTTTCAAATTCGTTGGTCAATGCTTCAAAAGTTGGAACCAAACATTGTTAGCACACTGCAGCTAATGTAACAACATTACTAATGTTTTTAGAATAAAATTTCTTTAAAAAACTAGTAGCTTTGTCATGTGTGCCTGCTACAGCTGAGAGGTGATAGTTGAAATATTTTAGGATGATCTGAAGTCTAATAATTGATTTAAATTAATCTCCATTGAACAAATTTAGTACCTCAAAGTGTTTTCTGACAAGTCCGAAAGGATTAAACAACAGGCTCGCTGCATCTCTCCTCATGAGAAAGTCGTTTTGAAAAGCAAGTGCTTCAGTTATTCAGAGCAAACAGTTTTTCTCTCGCATTAAGCACATCTGTCATCACCGCCAAGTGATCCATATTTGACAAGTCCTGACAGATGCAACCTTAACATGTTGCGGTTTAAGCCTTTAAGGAAAATGATGCCCTCGCTTTGAAAAACAATTGGGTTTTTTGAGCATTTTTTTTATCCTATGGTTTCTTCCTCAAATGCATGTGGTTTGAAAATCAGTTCGATAAGATTTCAACTTTTGTTTCGCCAAAACCTCTAATTTCTCCAAGTCTTTTTTTCCCCCCAAGTTCTGCAAACACAAACTCTATATAGTCTACATAAAACAAATCTGCCTAACGGTGACTCACTAAGACATTTAAAATCAAATTTCAAATTGAATTCAGAAGAACTTCATCCCACTTAAGGTTAATATTGTCCACTCACCTTGCGCCACACTCAGGTACATGCAGGTGAAAAGCAGAAGGATGGCAAGAACTTGAAACTTCATGGTTGCTGCGGTTCTTGCTGTTGCTGCTTGTTGTTTGCTGGACAAAGAAAGAATATCAACAAATCAAACAACTCCCCTTTCACACACAGACAAATTATTTCCATCACAAGCTCCCCACGTCTGTCCTCCAGCGCTAAACATGCTCTGACCTCTGATTAAGTATATTTAATTTGTCTGGGATCCAGCTGTGTCCAGCTGTTCCTTCTCCAGCACATTTAGTATTGGTACAGAAATCTAACAAGATCTGAAAAACCTACTCCTCCGACTCATTTGCACCTCTTATCTATGGCACAGAATTGAACTCAGTCTCTTTTAAAACATGCTTGCAAAACCAAGGATTGCAAAATCAAGAGAAGAAGAAGAGCTGAAACTCACGTGCTCACATTCAGGACTCCACACGATGTCTTGGAAAGAAAAAGGTTTGCTCTGACCCAGTTTGCTCTGGGTCCGTATTCTTATAGTCTGCCTTCCTCCTTGCTCAGGCTTTACCACACCTCCTCCGTAGATGCCATCAGTAGATCTGCAATTTGATCTTTGGGGAGTGTGAGCCTCCAAAATGAGTCATGTCATGAAAATGAAGCACATCACCACTCACACAGATACATATCAACATATCTCGTTGATTTCTTCTTCTTTTTCCAACATATATTAATTGGATATCTGCATTATGGAACTATGGAGTGCTAAATATCGATAATATCAAATTTTTAACAAAAAGTTTCCAAATGATAAATTGTCCTGACTCTGAAAAAAATAGTTGAAACATTGATATGCTGTAAATAATAACTTTTTTGGTTCAGTTTTGTTAGAAACCGACGTTAACTAAATGCTTCTGACAACAAGAAGCAGACTTAAAGATCTCATATTGAGAAACATCAGGCCCTGATCTACATAAGTTGAAGAACAGATCGTTGGGAAGTTATTGACATCTGGATAGGGGCACTGAGTTTGATGCTCCAGTGCACCACACTGACAGACACGATCAAATGAAGACAATGCAGAACAGAGGGGAACCTTCCTAAGTAGAAATTCACCTAATTAAATTTACTGTCTTTTAGTAAAATTACTAAAAGACACAAAGGCCTCTAATATTTATCATAAAACATGTAGTTTTAATCCCTTAAACTTTTAAGAAAATTTATGTGTGGAAAAAAGCCCAGCTGGGCTTTCCAAAATATGAGAAATAAATGACCTTGCCGAACTGATACTAAAAAAATCTTTTGTCTGAACGTCGACTAAAGCTCAACAAAGTCCTACCAGCACCGAAAATCTTATTTTGATGATTTAGAAATGTTGAAAATTGCAGTGCGAACACTGAAATACAACACTAATACTTTCTGTCACGACAAACCTTGAATGTGAAACTGTCTTTCATTAGATGAAACATTACATGCTTTAAAAATTAGAAACGTGAAAACAACAGCCATCTGCTTCTGGTTGGTCGATGGGATCCTTGTGATGTCCAGATGTGCAAAGAAAAATGTTAACTATTAAAGTCTAATTTTGCTCACGCATGCGATCCATTAAACACCGAAGATTTCTAATGATATATTCAGTTATTTGTTTATTGGAAAACTTTATTTTAAAACATATTCCTCAGTAAAAGATTTCTGTCTTTAGGTTGAACCGTTCAGATAAGATCAATTCTTGTAGGACTTTGATCATTTGTAACTGGGTGGTGTATTAGTTGTAAACAGTGTTTATTGGAAGTGGTTGTAAATTCCCACCTCTTTCGGGCCCTTGAGCAAATCTCTGCCCCGTTTCTCCACCTTCGCTTCCGTTTCACAGCACACACAGCATTTTACACAACCAGTTCATTTTTTTTATTTTTTATTTGATGAATTATCTGACTGGGCACAGCTTTATAGGACTGGGTTGACACAATGTGATATTTGCTTTTCTTTTGTTATTTATCATTATTGCGTGTCATTAATTTGCGTTGCTACAAATTTGGTCTCAGATTGCTCCTAGCGTTGTCCAGGGTTCCTGTGCTTTTTTGGGTTTTAAATTAGAATAATAAAGTCTATTTTTAATATTGTAAAAGTATATATTTATATATATTTAGTATAGTATTTCTGTTTCATCATTTTAAGCCAGACCTACCTGGGTACTTACAAATGGGAGACCCTAGGCCAATTTTCCTCTGTCACAATCCGGGTTCTTTCCCAGTGTTACGATTTTCAGCACTTTGATAATTGAACCACATTTACAGCAACAAGACTTTTATAACGGATACTGGATGATTCACGTCTGTTTTTCTTTTAAATCTCCAAGCTATTTTTTAAAGTGCATCATACTCCTAAATGTATCACATTGGTCATGGTCTGCTTTCTGACCACAGACAGCAAACACCCCATCTGTTCTCCTGTGTGTCTCTGTGGGAGACTGTGGGATGTTTTTGTTCATCTAAAACGAAATCCAAGCCTGAACAAGAATTCAACGTTTGCAGGAGCCATTTGTAAATGGAATCAATTAAACTTTTCTAAAACGGAGATTGTGTGCACATCTAATTGAAACTTTTATTTAGATGAGCATGTCAGGAGGCAACATTCAAAAGTAGAAATTGTTGAAAAATTGTTTTTTTTATATACAAATAAGAATTTTCATTTGAAACTAGCAAAATCTTCCAAAAAAAAAAATGTAAACAAAGAAACTTTGCATCACTTCATCCGTGACTGAGCTGCTGAGTACAACTGAGCTGCTGTAGTTCAGTGAACTGAATGTTTTTTTGCCTGATTGCTACGACGTACTCCCCTTCTCTTCAGTGATTACAGAGGAAGACACAAGTGTGTGCAGCTGCAGTTTGTTCAGCAATCAAGCCTCTTCAAATCGACTGCAGCAGAATGTCAAAATATTTTAAGCTCTTATTTTGTTTAGAATATGTTTTTGCAGTATTATGGAACTGTACGGCTTTTGTTCCTCATGCTTATTTTCCTTTAGCCGCTCACTTTCCTTTTCCACTTTTGGATTCTTGCCTGCCCTGGCTCCAGCGTTTTCCCCAAGCTCAATATTGTAATGAGTAGCGTTTTAAACTAAATGCATACTAAATCTGGACAGCACAGGCTGTTTTAGAGTCTGTTGTTCATCTCTACTGATGAACGTTTTAATAAATTCATGGAAGAATTAATGATTAGTGTTTAAATATGAGCTAAATCATCCTTAAAATATAAAGATGAATGAGGCTAAAATCCACAATTTCTTACACTTACAAGTTTAAAATTAACTTTCACATAACTTTTTACAGAGAAAACATTTTGTCTTAAAGTGGTAACATTGTTACTTGATTGTGTTATAAAATTGCACTATGTGCATTGAATTTATAAAACACCCTTTAACATCTATAAAACCTTGCCTCTTTGGAAGATTTTTAGTTTTTTGTCTTTTATTACTCTTTCCAAAGACATTTCTAGAATTTGAGGCTGGTAGAATCTTTCTTTAAAAAAGAAACTATAGTAATAAAGATGAGGTGTAAATTCGAACTGGGAGCCTCGCGTGCATCACCCAGTCGCTGCGTCATGCTTTTCTGCTGCAGCCCAACAGCATCCGCCTCGTCGTAATCAGTCATCAAGCAAAACTCCATCCAGTGTCCGAGCCCCGGGGGAACGGCGTCTCTAATCCTTGTCCTAAACTGTTCATCCAAGTTTATTGCAATTCAGACCACCCAGGTCTCCTGCCATGGTCCGAATGCCTATAACCTTACTTCAAACATGCCAAATAAAACTTTCCAATTGCATCTCTTCGTGTGAGTTTCTCGAGGTTGAATTTTTGTTTCGTTTTGTCTTTATTTTGAATAAAACTGTAGTAATTTTTTTTTTTTTTTAGATGAAGTTTTAATGTCTTTAGGGAGGGAGAAAATGCAGTGTGGGTTTTGGTGATTAAACTCTTAGTGGTTGGCTTTGGCGGACCCTTGAACAAGACATTTATGAGAATTTTTGGGGCGAAACACAAACAACAACAAAGAAACCTGAGAAACATTCTTAAAGCCCACATGAGATTTTTATAAAACATCTCCAGACCCAGCTCTTAAAATGTTTATTGGGCTGACAGCCTCTTCTTCATACTTTCTTTTGTTTTCCAGTTTGGCCTTTTTTCTTTGTTTTCTGGACGTTTGTCATTCGCCTTAGGGCTGACAAAAGAACAACAGTTTTGACTTTTCAAGTTGATTTCAGTCTGGCCTCAAATATTGCTAATTTGTTTTGTCATTTTCATACTTTAGCGGACACACAAAAAATATTTGACCTTTCACCTAAAATATCTCTAAGTAGATCAAGATGGGCTCAGCAGACTTTAGGTCTTGTAAAAGTAAATCCTTTTCCAATGCAGTTATCAGAATATATTGTAAAGTCTTATGCATATGTTTGTCAAAGTCCTTCTTAAAACAAATAAATTTTTTTTTAATCATAGTCATCCAAAATCAGTCCTGACTTTGAAAATGAATAGTTGATTTTGTTTCTTGAATGTAAATGTGTATTTCATTCAATTTGTTAATTAGTCAGAAAAATTGTAGTTTTGAAACTACCTTACTTTTGAGTTATGTTGAACAATTTGTTCAATAGAAATGTTTCTCTCAGTCTAAAAATTTCTTTAAAGAAATATGATATAATCTTATTTGGCTGTTTAATGAGACATGGCTGACATGTTGATACTGATTGGCTAACCAGCCCCTGATGATGTCTCTTCCCCAGCAAGCATCTGAGCTGAGCCAAGAATACAACAGAGACTTGAACAAACTAAAAGGCATTTCCTAAACAAGTCGGAGACAGGCTTGAACTTTTGAGATTGGTTTGGGGTGACGCTAATGCTGCATTTTATTACATTTTATCCAAGTTTTCCATCATTGGCATGAGACATGCCTCATAGGAGAGCACCAGAAGATGCAATTAGAAATCATGCTAATAGTCTGTGTCAATAAAGTGCATCACATCGTAATCCCACCACTCCTGGTTTAGATTACGCAGATTTTGGGATGTAAACTAAACACAAAAGTCGGACTGTGATTGCACCTGATTAGAAGTATTCAAGAAGTATTGAACTTCAGCAAAATAAAAAATAAAAAATCATAATGAAACATTGCAAACTCCCTGTTGACTTCCAGGCAAAGGTTGAGTTTGTTGAAAAACAGGTAGTTGAACAGAGCATGTTACTTGGTCATATGATCAAAATTAATGACATCCCCTCACATTTGATCATTTCTAAATACTTTTGCTCTTTTAACCTCTTCATGATGCATTTTTTTTTGTCTCATTCAACTTATATTCTGGAGCAATTTTTAGTCTGGAAAACATGATAGTTTGTGTTTTTCTACTTTAATTAATCATCACTGAATAGATTTTAAATGGATTTACAGTAAGTTTAGTTTATTACTGATTCTTTTTTATAGTCTTGAGCTGAGGTCCATATATTAGTATTGATTCTCATTAACTTGTTCTTATATATGTGAGGAAGATTGTTTACTGTAAAGGTAAATAAATCATAATTATATATAGTTTGATGTTCAGGATGAATTCCTTTTATATCAACTGGTTGATTCACAAAGTCAAACAGTAAAATTTGTTTCCATTTAGCCTGATTGCCCAAATGTGGAAAACAGAGTGAGGTTGTGAAAACATGCAATTTGTAGAGAGAAAACAAAGAATCTGACCTCAGAGTTTTCACCATGCGAATATGTTGTGAAACATGAGGCTAAACTTCAAGGCCTATTTCATTTCTTGGACTTATGGTTGTCTGTCATCACCTCCACACAACATTGTTCTTTGAAGCGATGTTGTCAGAAGCATAAAATTCTGTCAGCATGGTAAATCCGTTCAGCTCAGTATTTATAGAGAGGTGCATGTGCTGCAAGCCAAATCTGCTGAATATTTATGCAAAGATTTTGCCACATGGGGAGGATTTACAGCACCATGTGTAATGAATTACAAGCCTTAAAGCTTTGTAGCACAAACTGCACATTCACATGTGACTACGAAATATCTTCTCACAGATTGGAGCGAGAGCATCAGATTTCTATTTTTTAGTCAGGTCTGCGGGGATTTCCTGCAGTTGAACGGCCTTTACTGTGGGAGTGAAAAGGTTTTACTGGTAGCCAGAATTAGAAAAGTCAACGCTCAGAGAGAAGGGATCTGTTTTTATTCTTGCAAAAACTTTGACCCCCTTTGTCCAGTACTATGTTCAATTGCTCAACATGCTGTCATTTAGAAACGGGAAACAACTTTCACTCGCTTGTTAAAGGCTCCCCCCAACTTTATTTCAAGTGAGTTAGCCGTGCTTTCCAGGATTACAACATATTTGAGCATCTATTTGAATTAATGTGTAAATGTAAAAACCATACACATTTTAATAAAATCATGTGTCTGCATCCGCCATTTTTATTCCATAAAAACATTCAATTATTAAGTCTATTTTTCTTTTTTTTTTCCATGTCTATATGTTGATGATCAAACCTCCAGTAACTGTCACGGAAATGAAACTATACTCACAAAACTAAAGTGAAAACCTTTTCCAAGAAAGCTAATTAACAATTAACAAAGAGGATAGTAATCAGTCTTCATGAAACCGTCTTGCGAAGGCAGAGCATCTTCAGTCAGAGGCGTCTTCAGAGTCAGTGCAGTACAGACTGCTGCAGAAGATCTTTCCTGCAAACAGTCACCACCATCTTCAATAACTCATTGAAGAATTTAAATGAATGAGTTATAAAACATTTAATTTCGCTTTGGGATTAGTAAAGTATTTTTGAATTAAATCACAATTTAGTGTATGTTGAAGCAGGGACGCGTCTAAAACCTGCAGGACAATGTTCTTGAAGACATGAGTTGGAGACCCCTTCAAACAAACAATGAAATAAAAAATAAAGTCAGAGACTGCATATGAAGCCTGTTGTAATGCCTTGTACCCAAGCTGCATTATGGGTGAGTGGTCTGTTGACTTTCCTTAAGGCAGCATTAAGAAACGTTTTCACTGCAGAAACATATCGTAAGCGTCTTTGATGAGGATGACTTTTTACAGTTTTCCAAACGTTCCCATGTACTGATATGGTTTCATCTGAAGTTGGTTTGGTAACGACAACCTCTGATGGGCCCAGTGGTTACATAACACGCTGAAAAGGACATGTTGACTTTGCTGTTAAGGCAATTTCAGGACAGAACAGAGAGTGAAAGTAATTGTTCTGAATCTTACTCAACACCCCGTTTCTTTTTTTCTCCCTCTTCTGATACTGGATTGTTGCAACATGCCTTTTTATTGGAAGACACTCTGACATGTCTGTTGGATATCTCGGCTAGATTCCAGCGGCGTCAGATTTGGGGTTTCTGTATAGTAAAGAATCGCCGCTTTCTGAGCAGGTCACAGTAACCAGCGTCCGCTGATGAGCTGCCATGTATTAAATGATCTGGAGGCTTTTGAAAGCAACAGATTTAACATGATCGTGCACTGTGGTTTATAGTGGGGTAATTTAAATTTTGTTTGTCAATAAAACCTTTTTTGCAATAAAAAGCAGCGTTTATAGTGTTCTCTAGTCTTTTTTCCACTTACTTAATCTAACAGTACTTTTTAAACAGTGTGCTGCAGATATGAAGAAAAAAGAAAACCTGTTGTGCAACACATGTACAAAAACGTGACGGTTAAAAAAGCTTAATGGACAGTTATTGTTTTTGATCATACAGTTTTAATTCAGTTCTTTTGTTTCATTGTGTTTGTAAATATATTTTTAAAGCTCAAATAGGAAGCTGAAGTAGTTTCACTAAACTACTTTCAGGCCTGATTAGTGTCAGACTTTTATTTCTCTGCTCCATGAATGAAGGAATATGCCAAAATAGGTCAAAAAGCAGATTCAGGCCAGACTCAGAGGTCACCAAAAGGTCACAGAAGAACACCTAAAGCACTGCAGATCTCGTTTGCCTCCAAAATGGCGTCCATTTAAGAGTTTTAAGTTGTAAACCTCCTGCTGATTAATGACTACTTTCCTCACAGTTGCCAAACACATCATGATGAATATTTGAGATGCTGTGGAGTGACCTTGAGCAGCTCATTTAAATCCCTCCACTGGGGCTAAAAGTGGGGGTCGAATTTGCAAAGACGATTCGGCCAGGTCATGCTGCCTTGTCCGCTCTTATTCTTTAGCATTATCTTGAGCAATTTGAGAATTGAGAAACTGTCCAATGTTCTAACATCACTGAACCTAAGCAAGGGTCTTTTAAATGTATTCAGTACAATGAAAAACCTGTGGCTCTTTGTGCTTAGGGAAAGGATTTCCTCAACCTCGGCTTCTTGGGCCTTTGTTTGTTTTGACTGCTTGGGGAAAGAAGTTCAGCGTACAATAGTGGCCAAAAGTTTTGGCAGTTGCACAAATGTTGTGTTTGGCACACTTTGTAACTTCAGCTTTTGAAAATGACGGTCATTTTTAAATTTATTCAACAGATTGATCTGATGTATTAGAATAACTGCAAAGAGCTCCATTAGCTCAACAATTTTGCTTAGTAATATAACATTTTTCAAGATATTAAGGACCTGATGAAACACAGAAGACAGTTCATCCGTAAAACCCTTCACATTCTCTAGCACTATTATTTAAAGAGTTGTGTGTTTTACTACATCATCTTAGCTACAAGTTAAGAGGTTCCTTACAGAATGGTGCCGCCACTGCAGAGCTTACTAACCATCAGCAGCAGGGTGATGAGAAGTGAAATAATTTGGACAACAGCTTTGTGATGTTTACATTGTAACCCCAGGAAGACGTGTGTGCCACTGCCATGTGTGCCACAAAGAGTTTCCTACAATACCTTCTCTGAAGGAACACTTGAAATCTCACTTTCCCAGATAATTATGTGACATTAACATAAAAGAGAAAATAAATCTCTTTGTCTGGCCCTTTGTCTGGTTGTAGTCAGTCATTCAGTCTCTGAGTGAAACCGCCTTAGTCACGTTTCGACTCTGGACAACTGGTCCCCAGAGTTGTTTCCCCTGATAAACGAATGAATCCCCCTCACATTTGTTTTAGAACATCTGGAAAATCACTTATCTGGCAGAAAAGGTAAGTTTTACCATGACTCATGTCCTGCAAAAAGTGAGGCTTCTTGAATGCAAACCCATGTGTGTTTGTTTCTCATAAATTGGAACAGACCTACTCACAACTGGTGAGGATTAGGAGGTGTATGTAGAAATCCTCTGAGAGCAAATCCTTTCATCATTTATGTTGACACGATCTGCCTCCTTTCCATCCTAATCGCATGGGGAAAGTGATAAAGAAGTGGCTCACATTCATACCACTGGAATTTTTGACTACTGTCCAGGAATTTCCAGGAATCCTTGTAAATTTGGGGTATTTTTTTTTTTTAAAAAGCAGACACACAATGCTGACTTAGACCAGTCGGATTTAGTCGAAAGCTCATATTTACTCAGAGTCAGAAGAAAATCCAGAAGTTATGAAGAAAAGGAACCAACACTGTTCACACTGATGCTTCACATCTGGTCTTCAGGTGTTCAATGTACTGAGCTTGGATTTTATATGACAGGTCAGTATAAAGTGGTAGATGATATTAAAGAAGAAGAAAAATGAAGTTTTCCCATGTTTAAAAAATCAGTACAGTATGGTGGGCATCTTAAGTCTTTTTACTCTACCACTCTTAAATAAAATTCAGTGCAACCACGTGCCTTCATTAGTAACCTCAACAGTTCAGGAGCACTAAGCAATATCCACTGCAAGCGGCACAGCGCAGCTGCCCTCTCTTTCATGGTAATGTGTGGCCAGATTACAAGGTTTACAATAGCATTTCAACAAACAATTGAAGAATTTAAGGAGTATTTAAAACATGTAAAAGCCGCAAAGCAAGTAATCTAGTCAGCCATCTCCCGGTAACAAGCAGGGGTGCCAACTTGAAATTAAATTTATTTAAATAAAATAAAATAAAATAAAATAAAATAAAATTAAATTAAATTAAATTGATGTCTCAATATTACCAAAATGCAAATATGCAGGATTTAGCATAATAGCTTAATTTCATCATTTGTCTTTAGACATGTAAGCTTAAAACTTCACCGGTAGACACAGTTCTATTAAAAGAAGCAAAAAAAAAAAATGTCTTGACAACAATAGCCATAAAAAGGCAATTGTTTCGATCAAATTCAGCTTGGCTCCATTAGTATCGGTGGCGTTGTCAAGCAAACACAACAACCCCATCTAGTGGTTGAACAGCAGCAGCGCAGTCCTTGTCTGAGGAGTTTGACGGATTCCTCCATGTGGGCGTGACATAACACCGGCTAAGCTTCCATAACAGCCACTGATGTCGCTCTCCAGCAGCAGGTGGGTGGCTGATTGCAAGTCATCCTGAACACAGCAGTTTGGCAACAGCAGGACCTTTTGTCTTTACATCTGCTGAGAGTCGCAGTCAGTCATTCAGTCACTGAGTGAAGCCGCTTTTGACACGTTTCGACGCAGCATAAACACTGTTTAGCGACTCGTTAGCTTAGCGACCGAAAGCCACATGGCTCTTCAAAACACCAAGACTAACGATGAGGGGAAGGAGCTGCTGAACCACGGCAAGACCCTCCGACTCCACACCGGGAATTTAGTGAACCGGAGCCGGCTGAAGAAGAAGTGTCCCGGTTCTCCCAGCGAGGAGGTGAGGGAAGAACCGCAGAAAAAACCTGCTAAGTCATCACTTAGCCTGTTAGCTTAGCTTCCAAGTTAGGCTAGGCTACTAAATATTTAAACTGCTGTTTCAGACTGAATGAAGCCGGATTAATAGTACAAACAGGACTATTTATAGCTGTTTCAGTACAACTCCAGAGTTCCAGGTCATGAATGAAACATTTTATGAGAATGTTTATGGCTCAAGTTGAAGTGAATAGTTTACAGACTGCAGTGTCTGATCAATGATTGTTGTAGGCACACTTTGAATGTAGAGCTCCACAGTCCAAGCAGGTGACTTATTTCACCATTTGTAAATAAATGGTTATCTGTCAGCCAAGTAATGAGTTTCTAAATATTTTATCCATTGAAAGGTTCCCAGCATGTCGTCAGGAATTCCTCAAGGCTGTGTGCTGAGCACTGTCAGCTTTGCATTATTCAGAGAATAATTAAACTTCACTGTATAATTTGCTGACACATCAGTGGTAAGTCTGATCACACGTACCGAGGAAACCCACAGACACAAAGTGGAGCATGTTTGTTGACAGAGCGACGATTTCTAATTCTTGCAGGAAAAAACAACAACATGCAGTTCATAATAAACTTTATCTGATGAAGGCACAGCACTCACGCAAACTGATAGTCAACTTTTATAGGGTCACAGTGAAGAGCAATCTCAGCTGCTTTGTTTCTGCTGAGTGTGAGAACCTGCCCAGAACAACACGACTCCCTAAATCATCGCTACTTTGATTCTGTGCCTGTACACTCTTCATCCAGACTCTGAGACCTTGACTTGTGCTTTCAACGAAACACAAATGCCCTTTCATCTGAAGAGGGAAATCTGGACCACTGAGAAACCACGTTGTTATTTTTCCTCCTTCGCCTGGCTAACTTGGATAATGCATCTTCTCCTTCAGGAGTAGCTTAGCATCAGCAGGCAGTCAGTGGTGTGTGACGGCTTGCAATAGTGGATTCACTGGGAATTTCTCTCAGACCTCTTGAACGCACCAGGCTGTTGTCAGCTGACAAGTCAGCAGAGATTCTCTTTATTTTTTTTTTTAGTCCATAACATAACAGTTCTGTTTCAAAAACGTAGTTTTAATGGTTTTAATGTAATATTTAAATTTTCCGAGGAGCCACATTTTGAGCTAATGGTGGCTTTAAACAATAATAACAATAAAAATGTCCAGAGATAAACCCTTAAAATCCACGTTTTTGTCCAATGCATCAGTATGAGCCTCACTTTTTGAAGTAAATTACTGAAATAAGTGCACTTTTTTTGATGCTGCTCTTTTTTTTTTCTTAAAGGTTTCTTGAAATTTCATTTTACATTGTATGATAAGATAAGCTGAGACTAGTAGCTATATGTTCAATGTTTGCTGTGCCAGTGATCTTGTTATGATGTCACTCACAATTGCCTTATATTAATCAGGTAAAGCCATTGCTGACAGGTTTATTGAGGTTTTATGTGGTGCCTGTTTACAAAGAGGGCTTGGCTGAAGTTTCTCCAGCTCCCTTCATTGTCTTACTGTTGATTGAAGTTTATCCTCCAAAGCATGACACAGCAGGTACAGTCTCCGTCACACCTTAGGTATGAGTTCTTCTTATAATAACCATTATCAAGGACAAAGGTTGGAATGTACTCACTTGGCCGCAGTGCTCAAAACAATGAAACAGCACTTTTATTTTAATACCGGGTCACTAAAAGTCAAACTTAGTGAGACTACATTTGTTTACTTTATAATTATGTTGAAATTTTTATTAAATCAGGTTGATATTGTCAATATTTTGATCATTAAGAGCGACGTTGTTTTGTGTGCGACATCAGTGGCGTCTGATCCTACTCGTGTTTTCTCTTTGTAAACAGATTCGCATGTTTTTCTGAGTGCTACTTAAACTTCAACTCTGTGTTTTAATTTTATTTAGCTTCGAGACTGCATCCAAGCCACGCTGAGTGACTGGTTGTCGACGGCTAAACCCACAAACACGGTGAGGAGACGGCTTTTTCCGTCTTGTTTGTTTGTTTAGAAATAACTGTTTGCGACGATTTTGTTGTATTCATCACATGAACTGCACGTGAACGATGTGCTGCCTCGGCTATTTGGATTGCAGTGTTTGTTAAAGTAAAATAACAGCAGTCACGGCCGTCAAAGCGAGCCTGTGGGCTCTCTGAACAGAAGCTGTCACAGTGGATGTTCATGCCGCGCTGCCCGCCAAAGGTGCTTTTCCAAACATGCATCTGTCTGCTGGGCGAAAGGAAGAGCTGAGGGTGGAAATCTTTGATCACAGGAGGTTTGGAGGCTCTCGTCAAACGGTGCTACTTTTACTGTGTAGTGATTCTGTTTTGTTGATCAAATATATTCAGAGAAGAATCAAACCAGATACATTAGGCTGCAGAGTCTGAGCCCTGCTGAACTTGCTCCAGCTCTGCTTGTTTTGCTGATCTCAGCTAAGCTGCCTCAGCGTTTATCATCTCACCCAGCAGACTCAGCCAGAGATGGGGGAGGTCTGGACGGCGAGGTGAGGGGGTCTTACACCCCCGGAAAACTCGCGTGACTCTTTTCCTGTCGGGAAATGTTGACGATGGCACAACTGAGGGTTAGTCACGGGTTCAGGTTTCACTCGTCTGTCTATTCCTTGGTATTGAGGAACGTGTGCGTAAGACGTTGTAACACTTTAGCAGCTGCAGGAGATTCTCATTCACATTTATTTACAGTTTTCAATGCCACAATTCTTTTTCCTTGTGCTCTTTTTCTTTTAAACTTACGGCATCTGAATCAGTCAGAAAATTTTTTTCAATATTTTCTCTTTTGCTTTTACATTGTTACTCTTCATTATCTGAAAAACAGTAGTGGGTTGTAATACAGTATGAAGCAAGTTAAGCAGAATGGAGTATCCTGCAAGTATCCTGCCTTCTTCAGGTTGACCTCAGATGGCTGCAGGAAGTGTCTGCTTGTTTGTTTTCATTGTTAAAACATGTAATGTCTTTGTTACGTGATTGCAAATAAATCTCCTTCTTTCAGAGACAAATAAGATTCCACAAACAGATGTCAACATTTCTCAATAACTCAATATTGAATTTGATGTTCTAGCTTTTCGCTTCACTGTAGTGCAGAAAAAAAAAAAGTTTTTTGAATATTTTAAAAATTTAATATGCACTAACATTAATTACTGTAGTAGCCAGATGCTCTTGTTTGTGAATATAATTAAAGTTTTGGATTTTAATTTAGTTGGACAGTATGTTTTCCAGTCTAGAAGAAAGACAAAACCTATCTGTTTTCCCCATGTAGGAAGCCTTTGAATACTTTGTACGAATAACAAATGAAATGTTTTTACATGCAGTTTTTGATGAGGCATTTCTTGTTGAGCAGGTCTTTCCCGACACACTGGACTGCTCCATTCCTGAGGTGACGGATGCCATCACGCCTGAAGAAAGAGATGAAGTGAAAATTTCAGGTCAGTGCTGCTTTGCTGCATTCCACCTACTGTCGAACTCAGAAGTACTGGAGTAATCAGACTCTGATTTAGATTAGCATTTAAATGCAGGGCTTTTCCCCCTAAAGATGTTATTTTTTCACAATGCTAATAAATTATTGCTGGCAGTTTCATAAAGGCTCCATGCATGAAGCACAATTTTTAAATTCATGTATACATGTAAATGAAAACTACAAATATTTGAGCTCAGCAGATGAAACGGCTGCAGCTGATCGAGGACGACCAGCTGACTGATTGTTTGTTTTTGCAGCGAAGCTTTTCCTCTGTGAGTCGGGCCAGTCGGCTATCAGGGATGCCGTGGAGATGGGTGAGCTTCATAATCGCTTTAATAAGAGATTAATGATGCCACAGCCTTTTTTTAATCTGTTTTATTTTTCTCACCTACAGCTTGCCAGACGTTGGCAGTTTCCCAGCTCGACTCCGTCATCATAGCTCCACCTGGGCCTGTGGAGGGCGACAGCCAGAGTCTGGCTCAACTGCAGCCGGCGTGGGAGGAGCTGGAATCTCTGGTCAGGATGCAGAAGATCGCAGCCATCGGCACGTCTGACCTGGACAAAGAGCTGCTGGAGCAGCTCTACAACTGGGCCCAGGTAGCTGAGAATCTTTGAGCTGTGAAAATGGTAATAAGTGTGAAGGATACAGAAAGAAACCTCAGAAGCAGACAAGGATATCAGCATTTTTTTTTTTTTTTTGAAAACATAATTTAATTTTGATGTCAGTAGCAGCAGGAATAACTCTCCTACTGCAACAATACAAGTATGGAGAAAAAAAAAAAAAAAATTAATGGCAAGTGCTTCATGTCCTGCACCTGAAATGCAACAAAAACTCAGTCATCACCAAATAAAAGGTTTTGTTCTAGTTTGAACAAAATACTCCCCCTGGTTGGAACAAGACTGCACTTGCTGTAGAAGATCATGATAGCTTGACAGAGAAAGAAACGATGGAGCTGAAAAACGCATGTCCATCATCTACTACCACTTCATCCTGCAGAAGTTGTTTTCTTTAGCGCCATCTCCAGCTCACCTGTCCACCACAGGGCAACTCGGAGACATCCGGAATAAACAGTCGTGCACACAAACACTCTTTACATAAAGTGTTAAGCAAATACATGTAAACCAGTTCAGCACGTGCGATTCTACACAGTCAAATGTCATGTATTCTCGAGGCAAGAAGAGGAACTTGAGTTGAAGCCGCGTGAAAACAGAGTCGGCAACTATTTAGACTTTATGTGGAAAATCATCAATGTTATTATTCATGTACATTGTGCCATCGTTGAGTTTCCCAACATGGACGCCGGGCCCAATAAGAGCAGAAACATGTTTCTATGAGGCAGGGAATATTTCCACACGCAATAGTGACTCATCTGAACTTTTCATCTGGAAAAAGGCGTAACAATAGATTTTATGAGCACAGACTGTTTGCACATAAAAGATTAATATTATAAATCTTATGTTTGGAGTTAATGACTCTAAGCTATGAAAATAAAACGTTTCAATGTTTAGAGAGATTGTTCAAATGACTGAACAAGTAATGATAAATATAAATCATGTTATGTTTAAAGTATGAACTTGCTATTTCTTTTTCTTTTGGAAGTGTTACTTTGATCTTATTTATTTCTGTTTTATAGTCTGTAGTTTATCAAGATGTTTGTGGCTTGCTTATTTCAACCTTGATTATGTTAGAAGCTTCTGCTTGTCAAAATCAGATTTAAAAAATAAAATTGTGACATTTCTTAGCAAATTGAGTCTTGAAAATAAATTTGGTTCTGGAAAAACTCCTGTCCCCCCCCTTGTGCTGTATGAAATAAAACCATATGTCCTGTCCTGAACCAGGTGAAGCCCAGCAGTAATCAGGTGAACCTGGCCTCCTGCTGCGTGATGCCGCCCGATCTGACGGCCTTCGCCAAAGAGTTCGACATCCAGCTGCTCACACACACCGACCCCAAAGGTGAAGCCTGGTTTTGTTTTTTCCCTTCAGTCGGGGGTGGGGGGAAAACAAAGAAAATGATGTGACTTTCAGTGTCGCATAAAGAACAAAATAATGAGGTAGATCCTAAATTACAACAAACTATTAATCATATTTTTCCCAAAATTGCAAGACAAGTTGGGGAAAAGCAAGCTACACAAGTTAACCTTTCACTATGCAGGAGATCAAACACATATAGGTATTGATCTCAATAAATGCGTGTTTCTGATATCTGAAACTCATAAACTACATTTTTATTCACTTCATTCTTTCATTGACACCCATTAAACCCTTTGAAACAATCTGTTGCAAACATTCAGTCATTTTCACTTCCATGCAAGATAATCATTCCTTAGATGACTGTAATTGTCTTTCCTGTCCTGACCAATCATATTAAGCTTTCAAAATGTATCATTAAAATTCTTAATAATCAATTTTCCCCAACTACACCTGAAATTATAATTGGCTGTGTTCTTAAATTTGTGTGCTCATTCTTGTTTTATTATTATTATTATTTATTTCAACAATTTGTATCAACATTTTTCTTTAATAATTAGCTGCTGGCATTGTTTTGTTAAGTGACTGTTATTACATTGTCATAAAACCCAAACCACCTGACGCTGGAAGGCAACAGGCGTGTTTAAAAGGAATCTGTCCCCACAAGCCACATTGTTTCAACATTGCACTTTAGGTAATTGAATACATGTCCTTTACTGTTATGTTTTAGTCATGGGAAAGTGAATATTTAAAGATATTTTGCTTGAAAACAGATGTCAGTAGTTAGTTAAAACCCAACAACTGTTCTGAAAGTGTATGCATGTCAAAGCTCTCTTCGCACTTACCAGAGCTGAGGTTGACGTTCATCTAACAAGCTTACATAGAAGCAAGAATAATATAGTATTTTCTTTGATTCTTTATGATTTGCGATCAGCCTAATGTCATATTTTTCTCCTAGAGCTCATGTCAACAGCCACATTCCAGGAGGTGATGCAGGAAGGAGCGCCGGGTCTGAGCGCCACCGACTGGAAGCTGGAGTGGGTCCTCCGCTACTCTGTTATTGTCAAGAGCCGCGGCATTATCAAATCCAAGGGTTACCTGGTCAACGCAAGGAGGGCGAGCCCCTAGCATTCAAACACAGAGAGAGAGAGAGAGGAGAGGGGAAGGAAAACACATGGATGAAGCCATTTTCCTCAGCTGTCATTCTCACACAGAAAGTTCCAGCTCCAATTAGTTGGATGCTGCAAGTCATGAAGAAATTAAAGTCATTTATCTCCCTGACAAAGTCACATCTTCCTAGTTTCTAACTTTAACAGAAGCACTTGGTGGTTACTGGTATCCTAACGCTCTCGGTGAATCATCATCACCAGCAGCAGCAGCAGTGCACTGACTGCCGCTCAGAAACACAGTAAATGATGTTTTATTAATGGAAACTGTTGGCTGCTAAACCTCGGTTCAACATGGAGGTTGTTTAATTGTGTCTTGATGTAAAGTGCCTCTCTACTGCCCCCTTCTGTTCTCAGACTTACCTGCTTTCTACTTAATCTGTACTAATGCAGCTTTGAATATTGGGGAATACAAGTATTATTGGTACTGTTAAAAAAAAAAAAAGTCTACTTTTGAACATCTAATCCAGTTTAACAGATTTGGAAAACAATCATTTGGATTAGGCAATTATCATTCCACTATTTCAGAAACATGACACACAGATTAAAAACCCAAAATGCAGCAGTTGAGTTTATTTCATGGTTAGATTTTGGGTAAGTATGCAGCTATGTATGTAGAAATTTGTAATTTATGCTTTTGAGCAGTTTTTTTTTTTTTTTTTTTTTTAAGCTACAATGATGTGTTCAACCAGCTCATGAACAGAAAACTAATCTGAGGCAAAGTAAGGCACTATTATGAGATTAACTAGCAGGCTTGTGTCCTTTATATGTTGTGATTACAGCACTGGAGAGAATCTGTTTTTATTTTATTGAATACAACTGTTCTTAGACGAGGTCCAATGACTGAACATTCAGTTTTGTCAACATATTTAAAATGTTTTATCTGTATATTATGAATTGGCTTTATTAAAGTGATGAAAGTTTGTGGTTTTTGACTCATCGGTCTTAAAGCGAGAGATGTTTTCACTGTTAAATAAATCTGTCTGAAATGTAATCATGATAAAGTGATATATTTTAATTGATCCTAATCAGCTTGTTTAAGGACTTGTTTTACACTAACTTGGTTTCCAACAAGAAGTTGTATAATAAATTATTTAAACGTGTTAAAAGGTTAACACTACTCCCAGGCCTCCTACCCAGTGTGGTGGTGTGTCCTTCCTACTAACATCTTAATTTCCTTCATTCCTTTCATTCCTGGAGGCCTTCTTTGTCTCTTTGTTTTCCTTTGGTTTTTATGTTTACATATTGTGTCCAGTCTTTCTTCTCTCCATTTTTCCTGCTTCTGTGATTTTTTTGCCTTCTTTCCTCCTTTGTGTCCCTGTCATTTTGATTTACTACTTTTCTTTGTTTTAATGTTCCCTTGATTTTTTTTTAAGGCAATTGAATAAGTCCCTTTTTTTTCTTTTTCTTCGGGAGCTACATTTTCTCATTCTTTCCTTTTATTCTCTATCTTTACTAATTTATTATCCTCCTTGTTTTGTCCCATCTGTCCTAACATTTTCTATTATGTTCTTCACTTCTTTTCTGCCTGTTTTTCCATTCTCCCTTGTATGTTGTGTCCTAATTTTCTTGTCCTAGGTTCAGTATTTTGAGCGTCTTTGCTTTGAACACATCTCCACATAAATTTATTATTAGTACGTTTTAAGTTTTTAAAAGGCCTGAGAAATCCGAATAGAAGGTTTGTTTTTTCAGTATTCTTCTTTAAACTTGGCATTGTATTGACGACAGAAAAACACATTTTTTGTTCAACAGAACAATAAACAATTCACTATGATTATCATCAAGTGGATTTGCACATTATGAAGCCGGATTTTTTCCATAAGTAAATCGTCTCCCTCATGATGTGTCGGTCTCCTCGGGCTGCTGCTTTTCTCCGCGCATCGATTACTCAGGTCTGGCCCGGACCGGAAGTGAAAGCAGAACATCGCGTCCAAGATGGTGGCCACCAGAAGAGGAGCGTACGTGAACTCTCCCCCGAACAGAGCGGAGGAAAAGCAGCCAGTTGTCCGGGTACGTACGGCGGACGCGTGTTTGTGAAGCTGGGAACCGGCGGAGGCCCTGCGGACGTTTGATCGGTGGCGATTTAAAGCCGTCACGTGGCTGCCGGTGTCCTCGCGCGCGTGGCTCCGCAGAAGCTTCACGTGGACAGACAGATGGGTCTGAGTTTACAAACATTTTTAGAGCAGAAGCTGCTGGAAACAAAACACGCCGCGTGAACCAAAAGTCTAGAAAGCTTAACTTGGAAAAGTGCAATATGTACAAGAAAGAAGGGACAGAAACCTTGATTGAGCTCAAACCTCTAAATGTTGAATCCCCATAAGTCTCATTTGATAAGAAACTGCAGCTTGAGGTGAATTTTCTGTTAACAAAAGTCATTTAAATTGATGGAACTAATTCTTTCTTCGGAATTTGTCAGTGTGTAATGTAATGATTAACCGGATGAATTGTGACTAATTGATTATTGAAGTAATCATCAACTAAAGCAGTAATTTAATCAGTTAGTCTGTTAATGGAGTGTATACTTAAACAAAGACCATTTGCCCAAAAGGTCTTATTCGGAACAGTAATTGGGCCAAAACTGTAAGAAAAATTATCTACATTTTGCATTTATAATAATAACTTTTTTTTACACAAAACTCCTCCTTAAGTGGTGAAACTACAAATTTATTAAAGGAATCGTAGTTATGTCTATTTTCTTATTTGAAAAAGAATAAGTTGAATTGTTGGTTTTTCTGCGTCTGTTAATGTGTTTCTAATATTTTGTAAAGAAAGGTTTAAGCGGTCAAATCTGCAGAATGCGCCAATTGTTTTACCCAATTAATCAATTAATTGTCAAAATTTTGGGTTATAAAAGTAATCGCTTGTTCCAGTCCAATACAAGTATCACTCTGCGTTTTAAATGATAATTTATTGCAATGTAGCTGTAAACCATGTTTGCTATGAGCTGCTTTTCTGGTGCTCAACAGGCCACGCCCTCCACCGCCAGAAGAACCAGGCGGGCTCAGCAGGAGGAATGCCAGCAGAGCCTCACCGAGACGTCCAGCCAGCTGGAGAACAACAGAGGAGAATCCTTAGATACTCCTGCCACCTCCAACAAGAGGAGATCCACCAGAGCCTCCAGACTCCGCAGCCCGGAGAAGCCCTGCACTCCGGTGGGAGTGTCCTCCCACGAAGAGGACACGTCTGACGTGGACTCCCTCTGCTCTGCGGTGTCGGGTTCCGAGCCGCCAGTAACGCTGACCAGAGCGAGGACGAGAGCGCGCCGCGAGAAGGATCAGGACCATGAGACCTCCGAGGTGGAGTCGAGCTCGTCTGCTGTGTCTGCAGCCAGACCTGGACTTGGCAGCAGACGGAGCGCAAGGAGGAAGCCGGCTCAAACGTGCGGCTCGGCGAAAGCAGCTCGTGGCAAAGAGGAAACGGCACCGGAAGCCGAGTCCGAATCTCAGAGAGTTACAAGAAGTCAGAGGAAATCTGCTCACACCCGATCATCTGCAAGGCGGCACGTCGAAGACTCTGAGCTCTCAGAGGCAGAGAGCGGCACGTCCAGCATCTCGGGAAGAAGGCTCAGGAGGCAACTGCGTCCTATTCCCATCCACCTGGACGAGCTGTCCGAAAGCTCCCAGTCCCCCACCAGGACGACTCGTCGAAGAGGACCCACAAGAGGGAAAGCAGCTTTGACTGGGAACGAGGATAAGAAATCAGAGTGCGACTCTGACGGGTTTGAGTCTGGGCCCACTTACAGTCTGAGCACCAGAACCCAGTCTGCTGTGTCTAAATCCACCGTGGATTCAGAATCCGAGGAGGTGGAAGTAAATTCATCAGCGGGAAGCAGAGAGTCCAGCAGTCAGAGAGCTCCAACGTCCAGACGGTCCACAAAGGCCAGCAGTGTCGTTTTAGAAAAACGCGAAGAAGCAGCCGAAGAGGAGAGCTTGTTGAATGATTCTAAGTTAGAAAGCACCGTGATTGGAGAGGACGCAGACCGCACTCTGGTAGAGGAAGAAACGGCCCAAACATCTGGAGAAAAGGGAGCCGATGAGGAGAAAGCAGAAAAGGAGAAACGGACCCATCAGAAGATGCGGAGCTCCCAGCGTCAGTGTGTGACCAGAGCGAGCCTCCTGCAGTGATCGACAAAGACCTGCAGGAGGAGCTGTCCCATGAAAGCGAAGCCGGAGAGGCCTCAGAGATGGAGATGATACAGGAAACGGTACCACCATCAGAGCCAGAGCAGAGTCTTCAGTCTGCTCCAGTCATAAGAGAGATGGACTCTGACATGGCGGAGAGGGAGGAGGAGAAGCAGGAAGCTGCAGGGATCCATCCGCCCCAGCGACGAGCCTCTGGAGGAGGGAACCAGGCCCAGTGAGGAGGAAAAACTGGAAGTCCAGGTGACGGCGAGCCAGAAGGTAAAGGTCATGGTAGAGTCTGACTCGGAGCAGAAATCTAAGGACGTTGTTGTCCAGAAAAAGAAAACAATCAGCCTTTAGACAGCAGCGATGAGGAAGATGACGAAGACGAGGACCTGATGTCTGACGAAGACAATTCGGGGACCAGAGAGGAAAGACGAAGAGAGCCTTCCGACATGTCCAAGGCGGCCTCGACGTCCGCGGTGGAGGGTCTGTTTATGATCGACACTCGACCCGGACAAGATGCTGACCAGCAGTACTTCAGAGAGGAAGAGGAAGCTGTGGATAAAGCAGCTGAATCGGAAGATGAAGAGTTCGTCGACGAAGAGGGGGACGAGGATGAAGATGAGGACTCAAAAGTCTTGTTCTCCAGCAGAAGCTCTCAATTGTAAGTGAAACAGATTATTCCAGTTTGAAGGTAGAGGTGAAGAAAAAGATCACCTCCATCTTTTTTGATGTTTTCTGTGTTGCACAGCATCACACATGCAAAACCATCCCAAGACTCAATGAAGGAAGGGGGTGGGACTTCAGGCCATCATTATAGATTTTAATTTTACTCGCGTCCAGCTACAAAAAAATATATATAATTCTGTCTTCTGGAAACATGGCAAAATATAACTTAGAATTAACGGAATAGCTTTTGATTGGCTTTAGAAATTAAAAATGTACAAACTGTGGAGTCTTTAATGAGCAGAAGTGAAAAAAAAAGATCAGAATGCTTCTATGTCTTAGTTAAAGAAAAGCTTCGCTAAGCAGGGTGCAAATATACAGTAGGGTATTTGAATGTGTGCATGTTTGAGAATACGAATGGGTGAATGTGACTCGAGCTTAAAGCACTTTGAATGGTCAGGATGACTAAAACGTCCATTTACCCACTGAATTAGAGGAAACATTTTAAAGACTATTACTAGCAGTTTTTCTAATATATTAACTCGCATCTCATTTCTATCGCTTCTAAAATAATTTTCTACTTCAAGATAGTCAAATATGTTGTTTTGCAAGATGTCCCTGTTGTTTTAAAAGCTTCATACCTGGATACTGAGGTCTGTGTTTGTAGGTAATAGACCAGCAGCTACCCATAAAAGTGGAGGTCAGGGTTAATCATCCAAGCTTTAGGGAATGCTTTCCTAACTTTTTGGAGAGGACGCAAAAAGTCCTCTCCAAAAAGGAAGGACTCATCCTTGCAAGAGTGGTTTGTGCTATAGAGATTTCTACTGAATTGTCGCAACGCTTACCTGTCACTGTGACAGGTGCTTCATTGAGAGCAACCTGCTCACTTGATTATGTGTTTGGGGAGTTTATTATTTTCTTAAACGGATTGGTCATGTAAAGGACCGCAGAGCCTCTTGGTTACATCACAGCCGTGCGGCGGTGAGGAATGAGACGCGGTTGCACTTCCTGAGGAATTTTCTTTGTGCCCATCAATGTCAGGGCAGAGATGTCCACCCGTATTGACCCCGGCATCAGGGTGAAGGAGCTCGGGGGTTTATACATCAGTTTGGATGGCAGCAAATCAAAACCCGTCTCCAGCTTGCTGCAAAATCTGAAGGAAAAGAAGAGCTTGGGTGAGGTAAATTACTGATTGATTTTTCTCACTCTGTTTCTGACGGTGAGCTGAGGTGCAGAATGAATAATGAACGTCATATTTATTCAGATAATGTTTATAGTTTCTGTCCAAGTTTTTGGACTTTGACCCGTTTTATTCTGAGTGTTCAGGATGGCGGTTTTTGTGCTTCTCCATAGGTGATGAAGAAGAGTGTGATCGGCCCGGACTTTGAGAAGAAGGATGCAGTGCCTCCCTACAGTGAATCTAAACACGCCTTAAAGTTGAAAAACAGAGTAAGTTTTAAAAAGTCAGCCCTTAGTTTGAACAATTAAATCATTTTTGGAGTCTGGTAAGATCTCCGTCGGTGAAGCTTGTTTTGAAACGATCATTTCTATTCAGGCAGAGAGGGCAAAATCAACGGGAGACGGTTGGTTTGGTATGAAAGCTCCAGAGGTTACCCAGGAGTTGAAAGGGGACCTTAAGGTCCTGAAGATGAGAGGCTCCCTGGATCCCAAGAGGTTCTACAAGAAGAACGACAGAGATGGCTTCCCCAAGTATTTCCAGGTCATTGTTTACTGGCGTTTCAGATTCCTAACAAAAATGCAGATTTTCATTAACCTTTCAAATAGTTGTTCTACGATGTCGCAGTGTGTGGTGATAAGATTCTTTAATCTCATCCTACGTGTCTGACAGGTGGGCACGGTGGTGGACAGCCCAGTTGATTTCTATCATTCCCGTATTCCCAAGAAAGAGAGGAAGAGAACCATGGTGGAGGAGCTGCTGCATGATGCCGAGTTCAGGCAGTAAGTTAAACTCGTGATGAACAAACTTCAATGTTTCATTTGATTTCTTTTTTTCTTGTTTTGACAATGTACCCTGTGGAAAAATACCCTAATCTTTTATTGCGGAGGTAAAATCTCAAGAGTAAACTTTTGAAAACGTGCTGGGAAAAAAAACATCCCATGTTCAACCGAAATGCGCCGCTCCCGGTCAGAAACAACCAATCAGAGCCGGGCTCCAGATCAGTGTGGGGAACCAGCTGTAGCATACAGAGAGCAAGAGGGAGGACATGACCAGCGTGTACACAAGTGTGATTGACAGCGTTAGATCCTCCTCCTGCCTCTTATTGGTTGTTTCTGAACAAGTGGTGTATTTCCACAGATTGCAGCTGGACCACAGAGAGAAGACAAAGGATCACAACATTTTGTTCCCCCACAGATTATCTGTCTCATAACTAATTCGGAATGAATGACGTTCATTCCGAATTAGGGAATAATCCTAATTTGGTCATAATTTGACTGGAATGATGAATTTAAACTCCATACCCTCTTTCACACCCTCATACTCCTCACTCCTTCCGATTTTCTCCAAAAACATTCTGCTTACAGCGTTCACACGTCATCTTCACAAGAAATGCCCATTTTTTTTAGTTTTTAATGTTTCAGACTTTTAAAAACAGAGCCATGACATGCAGTTTTCTTTTCTCGATGCAGAAAGAATAAAAGGAAGTACCAGCAGATCATAGCAGAGAAAGCAGCACAGCGAGCTGGGAGGAAGAGCCAGAAGAAGAAATTTCGTAAGAAGTGAAGAAGTCGTGACCTCCGACCCCGAGGGGCTTTTCCATGAACACTGGTATCATCGAGGAGTGTGAGACGAGTGTATCGACAGCGAAACACTGATCCTCTTTCGTCCTGATCTGATGATTTCATTACTCTGTACAGTGAGCACCATAAGTGCTGCTTCTGTTTGCCACTCGTTGGATTTTTAATTAAATCAACCAGTTTTGGAGTGTCTACCTAAACATAAAATAATCTCATTGTAACTATCTTTGGTATGATTCTGAAGATTGCAGAGGTAAAGTTTAAAATGCAGACATTTTTAACTATGATAATACTGGCACTGCAGAATAAAAGTTACAATGATGTGACAAAGGAAGAATTCAGCTTGACCTTTTATGGAGATTGAGTGTTAGGCAGCATAATTTTGAACTTATGCAGACATGCAGAAACCTCCCAAATAGGTCAGATTTTCCATTATTAATTCTGTTGCTTTTCTATACAAAAACTTAAGAGCTTCTTGCATATCTCCTGTTGAAGTGACAAGAGTTCATAATAGAGCTATAATTTGATTCGCTGTGATAAATACCTTTACATATTATCCCATAGCAGAAGGATGTTCTGTAAAGCTTTGTCAAAGATGAACACATTTCCATGTAATATTACGAAGCTGCTATGTTTGCATTTCAGTCGCGTCTCGGTCTCTTTGTGTCCCCCGCTCTTTCATTCAGGATTACTTTTGTTCCTTTTCTCTCGCTCAAATCTCTCGTCTGTTTTAGTTTGGGGCTTGCAGCGGTGGCTCTTGGCTACCTTCATGCTTATCTTTTGTGCTATAAGAGCCGAGCCCTCGACAGCTGCAGCTTACATCCTCCGTGTCTCCTTCCCACACACGCAAAACGGGCCTTCTGTAAACCCGAGCCAGAGTTTAATAAACGGCTCTGTTTGGCTCAAACATTCAGAGGAGCCCAGAAGACGGGTAGGAGGTAAAAGAAATGGCTTTCCAGATGTTTGAAATGTTAAATATAATAAAGGAAATACTTTACGTGTGTGGGATGGTTTGACTCTTCACTTTTAGGTTTGATTTCTATCAAAATGGTCCAAGTATATATATATTTCTCATAGAATTTAGAGGAAAAACACTGGATGCATTAGAATGAACATCTAGGTTGTGCTGTTTATACAGCATAAACACTCATGCGGTGGATTAAAAGTTACAGCTTTATCTGTGCTCATAGGTGGCTCTGTGCGTCTGCAGAATCTTCTGGATCCGGTTGTGGATCTGTTCCCCGTAGGACGGACCAGTCTGAAGTCTGAGGAAGACAAAAAACCAAAACAAACGTTTAATCAATCTTTCATTGGACGAGATGCGCGGTATGCACACGTACCCTAGTGAGACGAATTAACTTGACAGTCAAGGTACAGCTGTCAGTCCCACCTTTTGACCTCCTCTCTCACAACCCACTGTCCTATCTACTCTCTGTCACATAAAGAGCCAAACACATCCTTTAAATTATATTTTTTTTAAAAAGCCCTCCTAGATGCTCTGGACACTCATTATTTAACGCTCATATTTTCTCCATTTCTGGTGACGACTCACTTTGTTATCCGCAGTCAAAGTGATCTTGGATTCCCGAAGCTGTAGAAATGGGTTAGTGACCCTTTCCAAACTGAGAAGATGTCAATAACCGTGTTTCTCATCTGATCTTGACATTTTTTTAGATCAGGACACAATGTTTTGAACTGGGGACTTTCTTTCTTTTTTTTAATTGATTGTAAACACCCACTTGTTTTATTTTTTGTTTTTTTTTCTTAGGTTATCTTTGTCTGACGGCAACATTTGTTTGGTTTTATTAAAACACTCAGGTGTGATAAAATAGACTCTCTACCCCAAAACAAAAAAATCAAGAAAGCTAAAAGGGGTTACTTTTTTTTTTTTTCCTTTTTGAATAGAATTTCAAAATATTTATTTTGGTAATGTAACTTGTGTCCACTAGTCTGTGCTCCAACCAAAGATAAGACGAGCGACGATGTTGAGATCACAGCCTGACACTTCAGTTCTTTACTAGCAATTAAACATTTCTCTAAACCACCATTATAATTGTTTCTTGTAAAATAACTCAGTTTTTTTTTGTTATTTTAACAATAATTATGAAATAATTATTTAAAGCAATAATTTATCTTTACCATTGCTTTTTAAAGAAACATTTTCTACAGTAAGTCAAGACACAAAAGATCGCGCTGATAAAAACAAATCCTTCTGTATTGCCTCTCATTCACGTCCATTTGTTGGTACTGGAGGGGTGATAAGTGACAGATTGACTCGGGTCTCGTCCTCGCTGGCAGTGTTTGAACGGGAGCTTTTCATCTGTAATCAGATAAACTCGGTACCTGCATCAAAAAGTCATCAAGGACAAATCATCCCGAGACATGAATAGACTGAGACTCAGAGGCTTAGGGGGCAGAAAGCTGCCACTGGCATCTGTCATTTCCTTTATAGATCATAGATTGGTGGAGAAGACGTGCCCCCTTCACTGTCAGAGGGAATCTACAAAGGCCAAGTCTAATCTCCCACCCAGCGAATCCTGCCGCGTTTCCAGATGAGAGAAAAGTATCCTTCATTTCCTGCAATTTACTTTGCAGTTTAAGATTGTCTATTGATTTTAATGTTTACTTATGGACTGAGCGAAGCGGAGCAAACAAACAGAACGGGACGTCGGTCGCATCGGCGCGCTCGGCTCACATCTCCTGTGATTGATGACAAGGTCTCTCCGAACGTAGTAAAGTGTGCATCGGGTCAAACGCATCAGTCTCAAGCAGAAACACAAATCAATACCATTTCCTCTTTGTTTTCCCTTCTTGCTGCCTCCTTCTTCAGTAATGACCAAACATGACAAGACATCAGCTTCGATAATTTAAAAGGTGGAGGAGAATTCAACCCTCCTGTCGAGTGTGATCAAAATTAAAGATTAGATATGTATGTGCACACACACGTGCACACGCACACAGCCGCAGATTTGCCCGGCAGCAGCGTATCCAGACACCTCCTGGGATTTCCATATATTTGCTGTACACGGTAATTGGGAACTCATACAGGTGCCTGTTTTGCTTTCGAGATCTTTTGGGCAAACACAAACGATGCGCACAGATGGAGCTCGACAAATTCAGGGTAAACATCAGGAAAAAATTAGGATTGTTGTCGCTCCAGCTTCAGTGTGACAATGAGGACGGTCTGCAGCAAACAGCGTCGGCGTAGATGTAAATATTTTCTTCCCTATTGAATTCGATTAGACTTTTTTCAATTTATTGTGGATTAAACTTAAATCTCCCAACATTTTCCAAACTCCCTAACAATGTTTATATCATTAGTAACGCAGACTAATCTCTGCCTCCTCGGCAGCTGCTTTTGGTCACTGCAATTGTTTTAAGACTGAACCAAAGACAGTTTCATCTTGAGACACTTTCCAGGTTTGAAAAGTTGTAATAAAAGGTGAAAACCCAGCGAGGGGAAGGGATTTACCGGTCTCTGAGGGAGCAGCTGCTGACATTCAGAAGCCTCCCTGATTCTGACACTGCCAGGCCGGACCAAGCTGAGACGGACCGGGTCCGCCGCATCTCGGACCAGCCTGGGCCTTTGATCTCGGGTTCATGTCGGGAACGTGTCTCCGGAGACGCTTGGAGCCTCGCTGAAGGCGATGCTATCTAGAAAAAGTAAGAAAATAAATAAAAAAATAAATAGTTACTTAAGTTGTGAGCCGCGTTCACCTTGAAACTTTCAAACAAACTAATGTAAGCAACTGAGGCATTTATGCACAGAGGATTTTATACATATTTTAGCTTTAGTCCTAAAGTGCACTTTAATACAAAGAACATATCTGTATTCCCAGGTTGTCATTACTGATAATAATGTATATAATGTTTGCGACAGGGCCTCTAAAATCTATTCACACATCTTGAACTGCATATTCTGTCAGGCTAAAAGCACAATCTATTATGTTAAGATTTTATGCAGTAGAGCATAATTCTGTTCATAATTGAGGTGTGAGGAATAGGGCTGCAGCGATACACTAATCTCATACAATACGATACACGATACAGTGTTTCATCTGTATCTCAACCATGATGGGACACATTCATTCATTCTTTAAACTTTGGCATGGCGTCCCAATTTCAAAGATAATAATCAGACTTACTTGCTCTGTCCTCTGTCTGTAGCTTCCATAGAGAGAAGTATCTGCAGGAAGACAAATAGAAGGATCCAATCACATCCATGTATTGTATAACTAACAGTAAATCAAAAAATGAGATAGTATTTTCATTTAATTTTCATTTAACAGAACATTATTAATATGTATGAAAGAGATAGAACATAAACTAATGCTATGGTGTAAAGTGCTGAGTCTGAGGAAAACAGCAGCCTGCTGGGAATCCTCAACCCTGATGAGAAATCACTAGTTAGTGTTTAACCCAAGATATTTGAGCTACATGTTGCTTTAAAGCCTCCTATATTCCTATTTCATAAATCAGAGGATCAATGTAAGAAGATTAAAACCTATTATAAATATCTGATGAGGGTGTCTAAATGGGGGGAATATAACATAACCTGAAAGGCTAAAATCAGAAAGTACACAATCTGAAAATATTCAGTTTGTTTTTCTATCAGACACCTGGAAACATAAATTTAAAATGTGTTATTAACCAAACTAATAAATGTGTAATAGTTTGCACAGAGAAGTTTTTGCAGTAACATGAGGCCTGCCTGTGTGATCAGCTGAGAAACTGTGTTGATCCACGCTGCGGCTCGGTGTTCCCACCCCAGTGGAATCACTGCGATGAGAGACCTGGAACATCACAGGATAAGAGGATAATTTATATTTAATATGAAACACTTCCACATGTTTTCTTTAATCTGTCTCGCAAAACTCTGAATGCTAAAAACATAAGCAAATGACTTCCTCCAGCTGCACTGTGGAAACACAACAGACAAATAAAGCAGATTAATCACATTTCCACATTGTTTCGAATGAAGCAAAACATTTTTTTAACCTCCTTTCCGCTTTTTTGAAGCAAATTGCATTCTGCGTTAACACTTTGACTTTCCTCGGCACACAGGAAGCATTTGAAGCTCTGAAACTCGCACTGATTATTCTCTTCTCACAAAGCTGAACTACTTCATGAGGTGTTCATTTGTTAATTGCGGCCTGACACTCAATTAATGGGGTTAATTATAGGAAGAGGATCACCCCCCAGGAAATGCAGAGGCAGGAAAGCATGCTCCTGCCTCTGATACAGAAACAACAGTAATCATCAAGTGAATTTCATTAATGAGTCTCACCAAAAACACAAACCGGGATCTAATAGTCTGATCTGTTAACAGTGTGCAAGATGCCGCCGACAGCCATACACAAACTCATCCCTTTGTGAAGAGTATTTTCTTGATACATCAAATTGTTGTTCTTTAGAAAAATCTGAATGTTATCTTTTAAATCATGTTCAGGTCCCTCAGTGTGGACATCTGAGTACAAATAGTCAAAATCCATTCATGATGTCAAAATCCATTAAAAGCTAAGATAAAAAGATTAACATAGCCTTATTACTACATCCTTAACTTAATCTGCTTGCATGATTAAGTGAAATTTGGGGAAGCTCCCACTGAGGTGTGACCTGCAGCAACTCAGGCTCTTATTAATCTTCTAAACCGTGTGCTTAGAACACGTCTACTGCTGGATTATTAAACACAGAGAACTGTGATCAAGTTATTAGCTGTCTTTAATTCTGAGATTTTTAAAAACCAAGATACATGAAGGAATGAAAGGTACTGAATTGGTTCCCATAAGATCTTGACTTCACAAGCTTGATGCTGCTTTTGTGGGCCGGGCTTATCGAGGCTTTACTGCGTGTTGTTTTTGTTTTAATGGTGGTTTCAGGAAAACTTAACTCTTTATATTTTATGTCCCTCATCATACAAATAGTTGTGCTGTATGTGATCGAGAAAAGAGAGGAGATCCCAGCATAGAGCCAGACTATCCTGGAGAGACTTTTCATCTTGTAATTCCAGCCTCGAAGAAAATGGAGGTAGGAAAAAAAAGATAAAAAGGGGAAGATGCAGTGGCATTTAGAATAAAAAGTACAAAAGAAAGACATGAAGAAACAAAGAAAAACAAGGAAAGATAAAAAAAAAGAGGCAAAAAAACGAGGGAAAGAAATAAGGGTGCAAAAAGTAAAGCAACCAGGAAGGTGAACGGTGGATTGAAGGAGGGTAAAGGCCAATATTTGTTCTCTCTCCCAGGGCTCTAAGAACAGGAAGATATCATTCTGTTCTTGCAGTTTGTTCTTGATACTTCAGCTGGGCAAAACTCTTCTTTTTACTCTTGTTTGGTGTTTGACAAATAAAATGTACAAAAGGTGCAGAGTGAGGGATCTATCAGGACTCATTATGCACCTTTGTGTGGGAGAAGTAGGAAATGTTTTGATTTTAACAAACTTTGTTCTTGTCCTTACCACCTCAGGCTTTTTAGTCCTATTTTTACTTTTACGGCTGTGTTTACTGTGCGTTATTTTTCTTTCGTTATTATCCATATTGTGCTTTAATTGGGTTTTGATATTTGTAATTGTCAATGTGCTGCTGCCAGCCGTGACCAGGTCTCTCTTGGAAAAAAAAAAAAAGTTTTATTTCAATCAGAATCTCTTAGTTAAATAAAGGTAGCATACATAGAAGCAGAAGAAGGATATGATAACACAAAGGAGGGAAGAGAATCAGGTCAGAAAGGATAAAAAGAGGAGATTTAGGACACAATGATGGAAAGACAGAGAGAAGCGAGGTAAAAAAAAAAAAAGGAAAGAATAATAGAGGAAAAGGAAAGAAAAAGGAAGGGAGAAAAGAAAATGGAAGATCAGAAGGAGCATAATAAGGGTGGAAGGAGGAACAAAATGCATACAAGGAATGAAAAAAGGACACAAGGCAGAGAGAATGGACAGAGGAAACAATACAAAGAAAAAAAAGAACATTTCATTCATTAATTCACACTTTATGTTTTTATTATTGTTAAGATTACTAGATTAGTTATGCTTTTCATTTATGTAATTATTAGAGACAGCCAGTGTTTTTAGTTTTACTTGTTGCATAAATAACTTTTTGGGCTTTTCTTATTCTGCAAACCAGAGCAGAAATAGAAAATGCCAGTTGAAAATATTAAGAATTGCAGACAGAAAAGCCATCCTAAGAATATGGGCCTAATATAAACTATAAACATAGAAGATTGGGATGAAATTGTTCGCGACAGTTTTGCTGTGGGAACAAAATAAAATCCACTTCTTACTGAGAAAATTTGAGGAAATCCAGAAGAGGCGGAAATTATATATTATGACAAAACTGCCTGTTTTTGCTCAAGTACTCCAATTTTTATATTTTCTGAGCACACGCTGGTCTGTTCAATTGTTTTGGTTCAACAGAATCACGCTGTGATTTTAACTGCCTGTTTGGTAAATAGTGCATCCATGTGATTTAAAAAAAAAAAAAAAAAACGGGAAAAAAAGGAAGAAGAAAACACACAAAACAAACACAAACCAAAAAGGGCGGCTGCTTCTCCTTTGACTTGCGAAAGACGTGAGGCCCCAGGCAGAGGTGGCTCATCCGCTGCCTGCTCTCCTCGGTCAGCTCACACATCCTGCGGTGCGTGTAAGGAGACAGAGTTCGTGACATGGAGGAAACTGTAGGCCGTCGGTACCCAGCGTCCACAGAAGCTCCCCGTTTCCTGTCCTTCTTGTTTGTTTGAGGACTATAGTCTGACGGGGAGGCAAAGGGAAAACATCTAGACGTTGATGTCAGAGGACAGTTGGTGACCACAGCCTTGACGCTCGGCTTTTTCTCACCGTCTCTGGCCACAACACTGTCTCGATCAACATCGTATGCTTTGCTTTGTGGCGAAAACTTCCCTGTTGATCTCTGCGGAGACGGGGTTGAACACGGCCTCAAAGGAGAAACGCGACAGGTCTGTTTTTGGTAACAGGGAGTGAGAGAGAAGGCTGTTAACTTTCTTTTGACATGCCGGCACACTCGTCTAAATGTTAATGTAACGCACAACATCTGATCAAGTTCAAAGTTCTCTGAAGGCCATAATTTATTCCTTTTTATGACAACATCCCCCACTTTAGCCATTAAGGCCGTTGCTCTCAGGCTTGACAGACTTGCTCTCGCTGGACAAAACCATTAAACCATTAGCTAAATGATTCCACTTAAGTGTTATAAGAAAACAGCTCTGGCGGTCCACACTGCCATGGAGACAACCTCTGCAGAATTACTCCAATAACTCTAATGGCCACTAACATCATTCTCTAAAGCAATATCTCACTTCCTGCAGGTAATGCCAACCAGGGATAAATAAGTTAAGATAAAATGTTAATTGCATTTGATGGCCATCTCTTAGACTAATATGATAAAGAGACATTGGCTGGCTGTAAAACAAAGATAATCTAAATGCTAATTAGAAAAATCACAGCACATTGGAACTATTTTTAAGAGAAACCAAACGATGAATAAATCATCATCAAAGCTGCCATTTGACTATAATCTGGTATAATGGAATTAGGACATATGCCCCCGTCCCTAAATCCCCCACATCTGTGACTCCTATCTGTTTTTCCGTTGCTGGACAGACACCGAAAGCGAGTTATTTTTCCAATCCCCAGCTCCGAACAGAAGGCTTGACTAATGTGATTAGCTGTGATTTTCACCACAGGTTTTTAGAGGATAAAGACATCATTCGACAGAGCTTGGCATGTTGATAAATAACAGGAAGGTTAACGTCTGCAGCTATCCTCGTAGCTCTGTGAAGCTGCTTCTGTCTCAGTGTTAATCCTTCTATCATGTTTAAGTCCCCACAATCACAGAGCAAACATGGAAGTGCAAAGTGGCGATCATTTTAAAATGACAATTTCTGGGAGAAAGGACAAAACCGAGCAGAACTGTGCCTGACTGAAAGGAGCTCATATTTAAAGGAAGTTGTGTATTACAAATTAAAAGTTCCAATACAAAGTAAAATATAAATGTAAAGTTATTCAGTAATACTTTAAGTTTTAGGAGGGACAATGACTGTGGTATCTGTCATTGTGACCAAAACAATTTTACAACTAGTCTGACTATTCTTGTTAATCGCACAACAACCGTGACCATATCTAAATTGACTTTTTATAAATCAATTCAAATTCAATAACTGAGGTCAATTTCCAGGCGGAAGGGACGATATTCCACACTAACAACTTTGGGGTCGTAGTTCAAGTATTATTTAGACTTTTGGGATGCTAGTCAGCGCCTCCTAGTGGTAAAACAATACTTGTTGCCACTGTTGCACATAAGGACTGTCTGCAAGTGAGAACTAAACTCCTTCCAGCTGCACAGGATCCCAGCCTGTGGGGCAAAGCATAAATAAATCAAGATCACTTTTGATGCAATAGGAGAAATCATGTCTATAAAGTGGAGCATTTTGCAACCCCTGCTTTTATAGTGTGTGCATTGATATTAAGGATATAAGATGTATAATGTGCTGTTGCACTAGGAAAGGCTGGTTTACTAACTCATTTTTCTTCTTCTTCCTCTACTTAAAGATCATCATATCATCTTGGACTGAAAGTTTAAAGCTCACTAAACAGTTTAAGAGCACCCCAAGAGGTTGAAAATGAGCTGAATTGACCAAACAACAGGTCAAAGTGGCCCTTGTGTTGGGGTCGTAGCAAGCATTTGACATTTTGACACGAGAGAAAATTCATCAGAATAAACAGAATCTCTACAAAGTATAGTAATAAATATTTTTTATTGTCATCACAAATTTCTTCCTCTCTGCAAATATTTATGCAAGGCATGTCTCTTAATGTCATTGTAATGCAAGGCGGATACATTTTCCCTACCAAATAATGTACTCAAAGGCATTTTTCTTTTACATTTCAGTGTAACAATATGCTGTTGCTATAAAAGGTACATTTATTTTAAAGTTAATTTCATGGAGGGAAGTAGATGCGGAAAATGCCTGAAAGGGACACACATGTCCGTGATGAATTTGTTATTCCACTGAAATCTGCTTAGTGGATTGCGATTTTATTGAGTTTATACTCAAATTACAAATGTGCACATTATGGTGGTTGAAACCTCTTTTGGGGGATTCTTTTTAAATAACATTTCGGGAAAAGTTCACCTACTTTATTTATTCATATATACTCAGCAACAATTTAACACAAAAATTTGATTCACATACAACTTGATTACAGCAAATTAGCGGTAATTCAGCTTCGGTGGAGGAAAAAAAAACAGACTATAAGCCATCCATAGAAAAGAATCACATCCAAAGACGGCACTGTTATTTTGAAGTTAAAACGTTGGCAACGATTGTGTTCATACTGATGGGTACCGAGGTTTTGCGGGAGACGCCTTCCTCCTGAAGCTGTGTTAGTAAACAACATGGCTTGTCAGCAGGGGAGACGTGTAGTCAGAAAAATGCCTATGCTGAGAAGCCATTAGGAGAGAAAATGGAGAAATCCTACTGTCTGACAGTCACAGCGGTGCTGTGATCCAGGCATCCCCCTGAGGGGCCGCCGCACAACACTGTGACAATCTGCTTCGCTGTCACTGACATCCCATTCAAACTAATAGCTTAGCTTAGGTGACTACACCTGGGAGATCCATGGGAGTCTGTTTGGCACAACATACCAACCACTGTGTGAAAGATCATATGCTCCAAAGAGATTGTGACAAATTTACATTCATGCTGATTTGAACTCTTCTCGGGTCCCTTTGAATGAGATCAATTGTGCTCAAACAGAACATGACTGATGTAAAACAAACTGTACAACAGATCATCATTAATATTCGTGACTTTATCAATTACTATTCTGATGGAGAGATTCTCTACTGGGTTTAGACAAATTTGCTTGCTAATCAAGCACCAAAAGTACCGACTGTTTGGAGAGGTGCCAAGATCTGTGAGAAAGTGGAGATATAATTTCTGTAAAAGGTTTTCAAGGGAGAAAAGTTTTAAAAGTGCTCTTAAATTTTCCCCCACCTCAACCTCTCTGAACAGCAGAAGAGCACACGGCTCCCTAAGTCGTCACAGACAAGAAATCTGAAAATAGGCCTCAACTTTGATTCTGTGAATTTTAGATATGCATAAATGACATAGACCCCTAAATTAGTCTTGTGCAATTTTAAAATAATCAGAGAAAAAAACATTTTAGCTGTAAACCATTACCAAAATGAACTGATAATCAAGCTATACTCTTACAGTTGAAGTTTTGAAGTTTATTTTATCGAGGTGCACCAGAAAAATGAAGGAGAGGGATACAAATCATAACAGAAAAAAATATGATAAAGGATAACATGATTATCTGGACATGAAGACCTCCGAAATGAAAATGGAAAGTGATATTGTGTGAAAACTTCGGAACATGAGAGAGAAGCCTCCGTATCAGCACCACTGATCTGCTTCCCCGTAATTACATTCACGAAGAGAGAACAAACACCCTCGAAATGCTGCTCGTATGGACAGTCGTCATAGCAACAACAGAGGCTGGGCATGTTTAGTAAAAACAGACAAATGTGATGGCGAGCGACACCACTCATTACGGTCTTCTATAGATCAATCTTTAGCGCTCAGGACATGTGGGATCATATATTTATGCCAAGAGCAAACAAACACACAAAGACGTGTCAAACAGAAACACTTACAGGTGAAGGAACCCAGCTGTCTCTCCAATCACTCTCGTCTATGACTGACGTTGTGGCAAACTCCACTTTCGGGGAGATTCCCTGGCCAAGAGACAGACAGCAGAGAAAACAACACCTTTAAGAGCGCGAGGAAGACAAAAGGACACATAAAAGCTCTGCAAGGGACACCAATTTACGAGCACAAATCTTCACTCTGTTCCTGAGTCAAGGAAAACAACAAACAGCAGAAGCACAGAAAGGCTCCAGTGATGTTTAAATAATATGCCACTTTTTGGAGAGACATCTAAATTGCTACGTAGGCCTCAAACACAAACACATAAAAGCACTGGCGAGGGGAACAGTGTTTAAAGACATTTAAATATGCCAGTTGGTGCCTTGGAGGACAAGGGGAATGATGGGAAAACAAACAGCAGTCACGGAAAGATGAAGGGATGAAAGCAGGAGGTGCAAGGAAGGGAAAAACATGAAATAAATGCACGTTTTCAACTTTTTTTTTGATAGAGTTAACTGCTTTTCAAGAAAACCTTATCTTTTCTAAATGAAACACTTTATCAAAGACAAAGCTTTTGATTTTAATGGCCTGTTCCAATCATAGCTGTACAGATGTCAGAGCCACTGAGAAAAGAAGTAACAAATATTCTTTCACGTATAAATGTCTGATGGTTGTAGATGTCATGGGGATTTAAATAAGGTGCAAATCAAATGAATTTTTCCTTGCTCGGCTGGTGTAAAGGTGTGCTGGTGTAAAAACAAAATCCTGCAGCCATGTAGTTAGATTTGCAAAAACGCATCTGAAATGTTTCACGTGACCCTGTTCTAAATACTTTTTATTGCAAACGAGAAGCAACAGGAAAAAGAAAAGAACAAATTTTGGTAACACTTTATTTGACGGGTCGTGAATAAGACTGTCATAAACATGACGTAACACCTGTCATGAACATGAGTAAGTCTTCATAAATATTTATGACTGTTGTCCTAAAGTGTCATTTGGTAAATCATGACACTTTTAATACAAAGTTGACATTATTCAGAATGTCTTCCTTATTTTTTACAATAGTATTCCTCAGAAAGATTTCAAGAAATAATTTTAAAGAAGTTTATATGCATATGCAGCTCTTACTCAATCCATCTGATCGCAAGAAAGAAGAAATGCAGTTCCTTGATAACGAAAGATACTGCTTCCAATACTATATAAAACATGTTTTATATAAACACAGAAATAAACTGCATTAAGTCTGACCTACCCGAACCCGTAAAAACATTACACAAATGAAAAAACATGACCAACTCACAGGAAACAAGGAGGTTCTTTTCATCATCATTTCTCGTTTCGGAGGTCCTTCACTGGGAAGTAGGCTGGGATCTGGATACAGGAAATCTCTGCTGCATTCTTCCATTGTGGCAAGAATATCCCCCTCTAAAAGCAATGCAGGGTGACAGAAACACATACTGTTACATTAAATTCACATTAAAAAGTCCTTTTTCACAGTGCAATGACTTGATAAAGTCGAGCTTAACGTGCCCATATGGCATCATCAGAAAGCATACCTGGAGGGACCAACTGAATCAGCTCAAAAAGTGTGGTGTCAGCTGAGGAGGGGGAAAGCATAAACAGTCTGTAATGATTGCTATCTCAGCTAATAGCAAAGTACAAAATCTAGGACTAGGAGATGAGCAAGCAGATCCCAGATGGGCATTTACCTTCGAGGAGGTCAGCTACATCAGCAGGGTCAAAAATGCCAGAGAAAGTCTGGTAAAACAGAGAGAGAGAGAGCAAACAAAACAAATCAATAATCAAAAGAAGATCAGGCTGACAGGCCAGAATTTACCTCTGCCACTCTCATCAGTGCAAACAGGCTAACTTATCAGGAGATATAATTTCAGTCAAACTGAAATGATCCTGGTCAAGAATCTATTCGAAAAAACTTTAACGTGACACCTGGAAACTACAATGTACATAATGGCAATTTTAAGTGACTGACCAAAATAAACCAGTTCATTATTTTGGAGGGGAAAGAAGGAGTATATAACATGTTTTATATAAACCCAGGGTGCATTTGTGCATTTCAGATTTTTATTTTTAAGAAAACAAAACAAAAATAAGTAAAAAAAACTTGAAAATCGTTCTGCTTCATAATTATGAACAACTTTGTCTTGGTCACATGAAATAACAATAATATACTTTGAAGTTTATGGTGATGTGCAAAATTGTGAAAAGTTTGAGAAGTATGAATAAAAGGCTGAGAAAGGCTTCAGAGAGAAAAACAAAGGTTTAAACGAGGGATGGACAGTTGTTCATAATGAGCCAATGCAGATAAAAGTCAATACACAACTTATGTTCTCCAGCAGTTTTAACATAAGCCACTCGTTCTAATAATAAACAGCTGCAGACAGACGGAAAGTGCAGCAAACAGTTTGCTGTTTTATTCTCACCTTGGCAAAAACCATCCTGTGATTGAACACTAGAGGGAAAACAGGAGGCAAACATGGAGTCTTCCTGTACTGGCCCATAATACGCACACTGATGTAGATGCCATACATTTTTTTAAGGAGGACTCCTGGGCATGAAACCTGCAAACAAACAGTATATTATGTCACTAATCCCACAGATTAGTTCAATATGGCAACAATTCATACATTTGCAGTCAGTTTTACATTTGGATTACCTCTGGCATTATTAGAAATATAATTGACAGTATAACAAATTGCTCATGTTTTTGATTTAACTTTCAAAATACCTTTTTTTAATTTGCAACTTAAGTGAACATCTATTGGCAGGTGGCAGGTATCTGATCCCAATTGGCATAAGTCAAAGACAAATATGTCCACAAAGGAAAGACATATTTGGCATTACTGAAGTAAATAACTTGTAAATCCAGTCGGCAATTTTTATTTGCTTTCCTACACATTCATTATTGCACTATTTAGTCTGCACTTGCAGTCAAAAGTTGTAAGTGTGTATGTAATAGTATAAACAAAACAATTCAATGCAGTTGTCGCAAATATTTTGACAGGATCCTGCAAAACATTAGGCTGCAAGGAGGACGGAGGAATAAAAAGGCAGAAGAATAAAATGGATCAAATTCTCAGACCAACACTGTAAAAACCACTTGGAATGGATAGCTGGGCTTGAAAAATTTATATAATATACAACAAGTGATCTAATTACAAAGCACCACTGTGGAAACATTAAACTGTTAAAAACAAAAACAAACAAAAAAAAAAATCACAGAAATCTCTCAAACTTTTATGAAGCATTCATTTCTGGGTTTTTATAAACTCTTCCATGTCATGTCTTAAAATATTTGCACTACACTGTTGAATTTTGTAAAACACGAACAGCACTGTGTGACCAAGGTAAACATAAAAGCTTCTGCTTAGCTCCATCAACGTTGCTGAGGAAAACAGGCTGTAAACTTGCTAGCTAGCTGACTTTCCTAAACCTCTAGCAACAGGTCCACTTCCGGGGTTTCGTGACGACGCGTAAAGGTCACACTTACCCTCTCAATGTCCAGATACACTGTACATCGGAGGGAATTGTTGTGTTTCTTGCGAGACTTGACCATCTTCTTCGTTGCTACCAGTCATCTGGCCCCTCCAAAGTTCGTTGTCATAACAGCAACAGCCGCGGAGCGGATGTGGGGTCACATGACCTCGAAGTAGCAAATCAGAACACTGTGTTGCTTTCTCAAACAATCACTGAACGTGTCTCCCGGTGGAACAGCTGGGATTGGCACCGAATATCCTAATAATCAGTCAGCTCTATGTGTCTTCACCAACAATAAGGTAAAACTCAATCTGATACCAGCTAGAAAAAAAAAAAAATAAATAAAAAAAAAAGAGGAGGAAGTGAAATGAGGACAAAAATGATCGTGAATCTGTTTTGGATATCCGCAAAAGTTTAATATTCTTTATTCATCTTTACGAGTCAAACAGATGCATATTCATATGTCTATTTAAACATCAGCGAACAGCTAAAGTGTTTATGTCCCTTGAACTTCACATTTTGTCAGTTAAATTTACAACCACAATATCAGCGATATATTTTTCTGGATTGGAAGTGAGACAAGGTAGTGCACATGGGAAAAAAATGTGCACTTATATATATATATATATATATATATATATATATATATATATATATATATATATATATATACTTTTCAAAGTATTGGCTCCCTTGCCCTAAATAAAGTAATGCAACCAACCTTTGTTTATTGTGATTTCATAAATCCAGCTGTTCTGTGGTTATCCAAGATGCATGTTTTAGAAAATTAGAGAACAAACACCATGAAGACTCAAACTAATACCAACTGTGGAGGTGCATTGTTAATAAATAATATTCCCAACTCACAATCAACAGTTCAGTTCAACAAAAAATGGAGAGTATGGCACAACTGCAAACCGTCTGACGTGTAGCAAAGCACTACATAAAATGAGAACATAGACAATCAGTGAAGTGGAAAATCATGTGACTCATCTTTGTGACAAATTCCTCAAATTTCTTCTTCATGGAAAAGTGGCAAGAAGAAAGTCATTGCTACAGGAAAACAAAACAAAACAGTGTCATTTGCAACACAAGCCTAGCAGAGAGCACAGCAAATGGCTGGACGATGGCGTTTTCGTCAGATGTGATTAAAACATGTTTTACACTTCACAATTGCGCACTTGTACTAGTGTTGTTCTTCCAACACAACCCTGGTTAAATACAGTGGAGTTTATGGTTGGAACAAGATGAGATGCAACAAAACCTGGAATGGTGTTAATATTTTTCATCATTAAGACATATATGGCTCTAAGTATTTTACAATGCATGCCCAAGGGTTTAGAATCATGAATATAGAGAACACATTCCTGTACATTGTTTCAGCCTACATTAATCATGGAACAACAGGCTTTGCAGTTCTGCTTCAAAACTACATCAAGCAGACCAGATGTATGAAGTGGTTAAATATTTAATGAATAATAATAGTAACAAATGACTTAACACTGTCTGGGGAATAAATTAAACAAGTGAATCGTAACATGAACACATATTTTCTCAACAACATAAAGCTGCCAGATGAAGGCCTTCAAATTAATTTAAATTAATAATCCTCCCCCCCAAACACCTACACACAGCTTTCATATCTGTGTGTTTTATAAGAGGCACACATATACGAAAAGATGGTTTGAATGTCAAGCATGTCACTGTTATAGACCTTTTTTATAGAAGTTGTTGGGATCAGGGAAACCAGAGCTATTGTGCATGAAGTTTACTTCTTGTATTCTGTTAATCTGTGTGTGTTTGTTTTTTCTCCAACAGTCAAAAAACAAAAACGTGCGCTACGCTAACTCGAAATTCATATGCTGACATGAAATGTGTGGGAAATTATTTTTGTGTTAGATTGGTTAACGGGTCCCAGTGTTCTGGAGACCCGAAAAAGTTTGGATCAACAGGATGGAGTCTGATCCTCCTGTCGCAATGCTTTATATGCAATATGTGCTTCACCCATGTCCACTAGTGTCCGAAAATTTGGGTCTTCTCCTTTTTGCTGTCACCTGAGTCTCTGACAGCACAAGTGCTGCTCAAAATCTTGCTTTTGTCCATCTGGGAAATCCCATCACCCCTGCAGACACAAACATATCAACAAGGTTGTGGTATTTAATTCAGAAAACAGCAAAACAACAACGAAAAATTCCAATAACGTTTTACCAGTGTATATTAGTGGATCTGTTGTCCTTGGTGAGGTTGTTAAGCTTGTAATAATCCAGGAAGGTTCGAGCCACATTCCTACCCAGCTTCATATCTAAGGGTAGGGAATTAAGGCTTATTCTGCTTCTGAAACTGAAGACAACACACATGATCAAATGGAAAATGTGGTGAAAACATATGGCAAAATAAAATAAATAAATGACTAAAATAAAATTTAGAAAATCAGTCAATAAGATCTAAAATATCATGCAAGGTAAAAAGAAAAAAAAAGTCTCTAGTTGTGAACCCTCAGAGAACCTTGTCTTGATTCATTCAGCTGGCATCCCCTATCAAACATAACCTTTTAGCATTTTGCAGTTGAGTGTTGCAATTTTTATCATTTGTAGCTCTCTCTTTGTCTTCCTCGCTGCTCTTGGCAGGAGGCAGCTGTTTTACTTAAAAAGCTTCACAGCAATACCTCCCGGAGACTTAACATCAGCTGGCAAACATTTCAAGGAAAAAAAAAAAACCTCTCTTATCCCCCAGAAAGAACAACATGGCTGGCTTTAAACTGTACTCCACATGTGCTTTATTTCAGAAGGACAGAATGCTCTGTCAGAGGGGCTCCAGGCCAATTCATCCCTATTTATTACTTATACGCGGCTCCCGTTTATTCGCTGACCATTTCTAAAACGATTTTGAACTCATGCACTAAACCATCAAGCCAGTTAAAAAGTTTTCAACTGTACATTCAAGACTTTTTGGCTGGTTGGTGTCAATCAATGCAAAGCTGGTCGTCTCATTAAGGCTGCAAGCAAAATGAAACTGGCTGCTGATTCACACAAAACGTCAGGAACTGACTCATACCACTTAAAATTCAAGGTATTATGTTATACTTTCAAAAAATTGTAAAATACACCTGTTTACTGCTGTGTGAAAGATGATGACTCCTGATTCAACCAAAATGACTAAGTGTAACTTTGCTGGTAGCTAATATTTATTATACTAATATAATCCTATTTTTTCATAGTAGAATATGAGTAGATCTTAGAAAATTTGAATTTGTACAGTACAAAATGTCCCTCTGGACATATAGTTTATATCAAACATCCCCAGAAAGAATTAAATGGCAAAGGAACAAAATGATCAGATCCTGTAAGGAAGGTCTAAAATGTACATATTTTTGACAAGGTGAAGAAAATGGGTGGTATGGGTCGATGTGTGATTTATTTATTTGTTTTTTTTTCACATCTCCTGAGAATCAGCAGATCAGGGCAGAACATTGTGAACCACAAGTACAAAAATAGCCCACTAAAACCCACAACCCCAATGTAAAAAAAAAAAAAACCTTCAAAAATGTATGAGTATTTAAGGCATTATATGTTTTGGTTTTTTTTTTAGATCAATGATGCATGCTTTGCAGGCATAAATCTTCAGACACGAGCAGCATGCATATGAAATAGTCTCAAAAACACGCCATTTGTCCTTGCCAACAAACCTGGGGATCAGTAATAAACAACTTTAGACAAGCACCTGGAGAAATGAGTAGTGCAAACGTTCGGGCTGCAACACACGGCTAAAGTAAGTTGGGCTAAAGTGACTGCATTTCACTCACATCAGACAAATGTATGATGCTGGTATGAATCAGACAAAGCAATTACTTACAAACTGAGGCCTAATTTAAATTCAGAGGTGAGTGCACACATCATCTCAGCTGTCCCTTACTACATTAGGGACCCCATCAATAACTTGAATGCTTTTATAAAATAGCCGAGTGTCTATGAGTGCTTTTGCCAAGCCTGGGATTATTAAGACAGCAAAGCAAGTAATGATGCCAGTCAGTTTCAGATAATGAAGAAACAGAAGAACACTGAATGCCAACAATGTTCCCAATCATCAAGAGTGAGGACACGGCGAATACGAATAAATAAGAACATTGACACTACAAGGAATAAATTTCATTGAGTTGCTGAAGTAAGTGCAGTAGGAAAAACACATTAGTACAAGCTGCCAGTCTGTCTCCATACATCTCGTCCACCCTTTTCAATCATCTTCAATCCATATGTAATGCTCAAATGGATCCAGACACAGGACAAACAGATCCATGAGGGGTTTTCCTAATCTTGTGCCATTGATGTTTGGCTGTTCCCATTCTTCATCCGTCTGGAGGATGATGAAGCAGCAGAGTGTAATAATCTTTCTTTCTCTTGGCCATCACCTTGTTGATACTCAGATCTGGTCTGTCATCTGCGGAAATGTCCATCTGTCTCAGCTAAAACAAAAGTAAAACCAGAAAAGATAGATTTTTTTTCCCCCCTTAAATCATCAACAAGTTATTTGGATTAAACTTGTGGTTCTAACAGGCAGTAAAAAGGAAAATGCTTTTCCTCAAGTATCCTCATAAAACACATACACACAGCCAACACTCTTGGTAAATTAGGACTGTGAATGAGCAAGCAATCCCCTCTGTGGTTAGTCTGTCACCTTTTGGCCTTTGTATGTTCACAAGTCAGCACTGGACATCATTCTTTACACCACAGGCTGATGGCATTACTCCCCACATGACTCCAGACTCCAGTTTATTCACCATCTGGCTGTCTGGGAGCATTTCATTAAGTGAGACCTGCACTGTTTGCGTGTGTGTATGGGTGTGTGCTGCGTGTGTGTTTGTTTATGGACCTCATACTCTGACTAGTCATTCACCGGCAGTAATACGTAACCATTTATTTTTTACCCTATTTTGGGATTCCAGCTCGACATATCATCACATTTCTATCACAGACCATTCTTCACATAACCAAATTATAGAACAAGTAAGAGATGCTGAAAATGGTGAGCGCAGCAGGACCAGCAAATCACCACCATTACCCCTACGCCCCAAAAGCCTGTGATCTAAAGGAATAATGACAAATAGAGCAGACACTGGTTGTTTTAAAGTGCTTTGAGAAACTCACAGCCCAGTATGTTAAAATCCATCTTCTATCCCCTGACTCCAGAGCCAACCAATCCACAGCAGACGCCATCACTTCTTCACTCTGCACTGGAGAAAGTCAGCACTTTAGGGAGGATGTTTTTGTATTGATTGTAGTCCTATTTATGACAACCAAAAGGAGAGTAGAAGGAAGGAAAGATGGACAGTCAAGATGGACTTCCAGACTGTGTAGGATCCCTAATGAATGGAAGATTTTCCCCAACTGCCCGAAACCAGCTCTTCCATCGTCACATTTAACAGTTCCTCCATGCAGGGCTGTGTGCTAAGTTCCCTCTCCTATCCTCCATATAGCCATAAATGCCTCCTAACCCATTCTGCATACACTATCAAATAGTCCACAGATGACACAACGCAACGGTGGTTGGTCTGACTTCAAGTTGACACAAGCGAGCACACAGAGAAGAAACTCTGTCTATATGCAGCAGAATCAACATCCTGGCCTTAACAATCAGAAAAACCCCAAGAAAATGTTGCTGGACCTCCAGGTAGTGGGGAGGTTCAACAAAAAAGAAAGAAACTTGAAACGTCAACAGCGTAAACAAGAACAGGCACAGTGTGTCACGATGTGGTATGCTAGCGAGAAGGCTTTCTAGGGGGCCACAAAGAGCAGAAACAATCACTGGCTGTCCCCTTTTTGTCTGCGATGGATACAGCAATGATAGCTCCAACTTGACAAAACCTCCACAAAAACAGAAGCATCATCATAGACAGTATACTACCGCCCTCTGGGAGGCACTCCAGGAGTTTGAGAAGCAGATTTTCATCACACCTTATGCTTTTTCTTTAAATGCATCCTGGCGTTTCAACCTGAATTTGTACTATTGGGCCATGTTTGTTTTTGATGTGGAGCAACCTGAGGGCTCAAGATCACTGGAATCATTCCCTTAATTGATTATTAGTTTTAGAACGAAGATTTTCCCTGGGTTCTCTAAATAATTTAGTAAGATTACACACCTTGGATGATGAAATGTTTGTAATTTCACACACAGATATGTTATTTTTAAAGTGTTCCACTTTTTAAAGACCATCTTTACATGAGCTCCAGATAAATTGAAGTCTGCGTGTTTGGAAAAAAATGAGCTTTCTTTTTGCTTTTTTTTTAAATAGTCCAACAGGAAAAACAGTGTCTAATTTGCCCTCTGACACTTAAGAATCTGCAAAAGAAAACCAGCTTTCATGCTAAAGCCTCCTTCCATCCTTGATGTCTCCACTGTGACCTCTGGAAAGTTTTTTGATGATTTCCACAGCTTTCTCTCTTCAGCAGAGTTTGCTGCCAGTCCCGGGTTCCTCAGCCAGGCACGCTCAGTGACAAAAATATCTCCCAGACCCCACCGCGCGCAGATGGCCTCTCAGCTTGTCGCGTCACGACTCACCGTCTATTACAGGAGGTTTTGTGATGGACGGTCAGCTTCTGAAGGAGAGCTTCTTCCGCTGGGTTTGAGGTCGGAGACACGGAGGATGCCCTGACTGCAGCTTGGCTTGGTGCCGAGGGAAACCGTGGGTTCTGGAACGAGGCCATCGATGCAGCAGGAAGTTATGTGTTTGGGAGCCAGGAAAGCTGTAGCTAGGATTACGATGCTGGGTGGCATGGAGATACTTAAAATAGCTACAGTGATTTGAAAGGGGAAAAAAAAAGTATTTGCACCCTTATAGATTTCAACTATTCTTTTTTAACCACAATATTTCAGATAAAAAATTCATAAAATCAGAGATAACACAAACAATAATTATTAGATTTATTAAGCGATAAAATCTATCCTAACCAACCTGACCCTCTGCAAATGTAATTGCCTCCTACACCTAATAACTGATCATAAAAAAAATCCTTATTTTAAAAATAGATATTTTTTATTTACTCAGGTTATCATTGTTTGACATAAAAATGTGTCTAATGAGCTGAAACATTTCAGTGTGATGTTGCTAGATATACACTTTGACATTTCCTAATAATATTGTTTGAATCGTGTAATAAACTGTTATTATCAGTATTATCATTAGTCACTGTTGAGGAGGGCGAAGGAGGGCGGCATGCAGTGCATCAGCATCTTTCCAGCCTTTCACTGAAATGTATTCTTTGTACACAATAATGGTCTTGTCTAATCAATCACAGGTCATTGTCATGGCTCAAGGGCGTGCCAGGTTAGACGCTGATGAGATTACGGGGCATGTGAGACAAAGGAGACGGGGTGGGACATGACTTGTTTACTGCAGCTGTTTGCTGTCAGCAACACATTTAGCTTCTTTCATTCCTCGCCGCCCGTCCTCCCAGACAGTGAGACAACGTGACGAAGAGACAACAAGTCCCCTAGTGGTGAAATTAACGGGTCACGTTGAAAAGGCTGTCTAGATTGGATGGGAGTTAACAAGGAGACAAGCAAGAGGACATTCGAGCTATCAATATGGGCGACTGGCAGGTCTTGTCAGTGCACTGACACGTAAAGAGCTAATTATCAATGCTAATTACAAGGATAGTCAACAACAGCAATACAGAAAGGGACATTTTTGTCCCCAATAGCAAATCAACAGAGTGAAAGACCTCACGTCCGGAGGCCCAAGAGGACAAAATAGAGCCGGTTTTAATCCCTGATAGAACGGACTGTCCCTGTTAGATATACAAGCTGTCTAACTTAAATAAGGAGTGAAGGAAAGGTGAGAAGGCCTTTTGCTCTTTTGAAAAATACATTAATAAGTAATGTGAAGATATGGGGATGTTCAAGTTAAGTGCACAACACTAAACACAGGAACATAAGAATAGTTAACTCAAAATCTAGCAGTAATCTCTCAGAAATAGTTTGTAATACTAGAGCTTTTTCAAATTGCTCTTCAGGAATGTCAGTACAGATTTTTTCAAGGTTGCTTCAGTTCATAAAGTTTTGCAAATATTTTGGTTTGCATGGCTCCTAAACGGTCAACCAGGCTGAGGTCTAGAGTTCATCTGGGCCACTGCAACACATTGATTCGTTTCTTTTTCAGCCATTTTGTTGTAGATTTGCTTCTGTTTTGAGGATTTATTGGCTTGAAACTCTGTAGTTTGTGTTTTCTGTAGATTTTCTTCTCATTTGAACATGCATGTTTAAAACAAAGAACAGAATAAAATTTGAGAATACAAAAGAAAGTTTTCTCTACATTTTGTCGTTGCTTTAGCAACAGTTTAATTGGTTGTAAAGGCATCACATAATCTATGTCACTTCTCTTAGATAATTGATTGACTATCAGTGAGCTAATTTATCTATTTTAAGTAACTATGTTCATTCCCAACATTGATCTATTCAAAGACAAGCCTTAACTAAACTTTTATGTAAATGCAAACATATTTCAATTCTGCTGTATAATATTCTTTTAGTAAATGTATTTTTCCTGTTACTGCCTTCTGCTTTAAATTATTTCTAGCAGCAAGCTTAATTTAACTTATTTCTGAAACTGTGGTTTTTCCTTCTCCAAAGATTTTTCTAAACTTTTTCGACTTCCCAAGAACGGCGGACTTTTCAGCACGTCCAGAAACAACATTCGTGGATTTGGACATGTCAGCTTTTGCATTTTTGGGACAACTCATGTGAGGACACCTGTTCATCTGAGCATGGCGACAATATTTCAATCAACTGTGTGCATAGATGTGTGTCTCTGTGTGCGTTTGCTTGCATATGTGAGCACCTATCCATTTGTGCATATCTGTGTGATGCGATGTGCATGATGGGTGGTAGTGAAGCATATTTGCCTCCCAGCTATATCATTTGCATACTTGTCACAGCCTGTGCGTTGGGTGTCAGGTTCAATGATGCATGCTGTTTTTCCACCGGTGGCTCTGGCATTCACGGAGTCCCACTGTTACGGCGACGCGCACGTCAAGTGTTTTCGCGACAGCCGACAGTCCGACATCACACACATGCGGGGGAGCTGACGCAGCCATCAATTTGTGACGTCACTCAGAGCTGGTGAGCTGCCCGACAATGCTCTGCTTGATTAGACTGCATGTGACCACCGCTGATGAAAATCTGGACGTTTGCTGAAGTGGAAAGGTAGAAAAGTGAGTTGTCCTTCACTGGTGAGAATTTGAACAAGGTGAACGTCCTCGAAATCTTTCAAAAATGCTTCAAAGTTTCTCTAAAGGAACTGAGAAAACAAAACATGAACGCAAGTAAGAGAAAAGTAGGCTTTGTAATCACACATAAAAACACATCTACTGTATCCTCACATGTAAATGCACACAGGCACAGAGAAGAAACCAAGCTGTGTTTTGAAAAAGAGCCCAGATTTCCTCAACCTTGATGTGCTCTACACTCATATTCAAACTTTGCAGTTTGGGCAGCAGAAACATGAGCTGCTGCACTATAAATAACTGACAGATATTCATGTCACAAACATTTTTACATTTTGTCACATTAGAAGTTAAAATCTTGTTCTGAGGTAGTCAACAACTGACTACGTAGTGATGTTGCAGTCAGTTGTTATTTCACCGTCATTTTATTTTGTTTGAAATAAAATGGCGGTGAAATAAATTGGATATATGTTTTTTGAAAACTTTCAAAAACTCTTGAGTCAGTTCTTTGTCAAATCACCATCCCTGCAACCACAGGTCTTTATATGCATCGCTCTATTAGCTCTACATCTAAAAGGTTGCATTCATTCCCATTTTTTGTGGGGACAGCCTCTGTCTGTGAAGAAATTTAAGGTCTTGCAACATATTCTTTGTTGGATTTAGGTCTGGACTTTGATCAGGCGATTCTACAAGGGAATAATCTTTGAGCTAAACAATTTCTTGGTAGCTCTGGCTCTGAACTCAAAGATTTCACATTATTTGAATGCAAACCTCCAAGTTCATTGTAAGTCCTGGCAGGTTTTCTTCTCCACATCATAGAGCATGTCAGAGCCATTATTACAGTGGTGATGTGTTTGGTTGGTACCGTCGTCGATGCTGATATATTGTGCATTCCTAGTAAAAATAGTTGAAATCCACATATAATTTTCTTTCCACATCATGATTTTGTGTTACATCGTGCAAAATCCTATTAAAACATTTATGTTTTTTGCTTGTAAAATGACAAAATGTGAGGGGTATAAATAGATGCGAAGCCCTCTTTAGGACTTATTGTCGGAGCGTACTGACAACCGGTTACAATGGGAAACAAACAAACATAGTTCTTAAATGATTAGAGGACGATAAAAAGTCATACACCCGCTGTTTTAGAGGAGCATTCTCAGCTTGACTAGATGATATAATGAGCCGTTATGTTGTGGCTGATGGGATGAGAGAGGACAGGACATCGTAGAGGAGAAAAGACCGCAGCAGAGGAGACATCAAAAACAAACTCTCACAGCCACTAAAAGTGTATCGCACGTTTTCTTGAGCAAATTCAAACTGTGACGAAAGTGTCAGCTGTTCGAAAGGTTAAGTTTTCAATTTCGGTGGATGCAAGTCACCGTGGTGAGGAAGGTTGGACAGGAAAGATGAAAAGGTGAGGAGAGACACTTGGAAGGTGGCTCCGGTCATGGGCCAGAGGTTTTTATTTGTCGTGAATTAGTTTGGAGGTGTGTGTTGGTGTGAGATGAGGAAAAGAGGAAAGAGAGGCAGGTAGAGGGTGGGGAGGATGCTAAAGGTCTCTGTTGATGATTTACATGCTCCATCAAGCAAACTACTGGGGCGTAAAAAGTGACATGGTCTGTTCCTTCAACCTGCCTGACCCCAATCTCCACTGCAGATCAGGTCCCCTGCTGCCTGCCCAGCCTCTGGAGCTCCTCCTCCTCGGAAACGTCGCCTCTCGCAGCTCAGCAAGCACAGACACACTCCCAGACATGTACGCCACCACGCAAAACTATTCTTAGCCCTTTTTGTGGTCACTTTACAACCACAAACATCAATGAACGTTAGGTGATTTTATGTGAAAGACCAACATAATTTAGGGTGAAACTGTGAAAAATTTAAGTTGGAAGAAAATAGTTCAGTTTCTGTCATATTTGAAAGATTTCCCGGGTCAAACTCATGAATGGCAGTAGGCGTTATACAACTAATAGTTTTGTTGATAGGTATGGATCTCTGGAGCTTTTCCTGAGCTACCATGGATAACTTGTTTGCGTCTAGGTTGAAAAGTGCTCCTTGAGATGATCAAAACTTCAGATATCGATTCATAACCTCACCCTGTTTTAAACTCCTCTATCCCAGGATTGTTTGTTGTGTTCCTTGATTGCCATGATGCTGCTTGTTCACTAATGATCAAACAAAAAGTTCATGTCGTCACACAGCAGCTAAGTTTAAACTAAGATGAAATTAATACACTGCAGGGCTTTCCTGTACTGTGTTTGCTCATTAAATGCCCACTGAAGGCAACTGCGTGGATTTTATTGAAGGATATGACATATAAGAGGACTGAATATACATTTCACACTTCAGGACTTTTTGTAAAGAAATTTAAAAACATCTAAAAGTTCCCTTTCACTTCAAAACTAAACAGCTATTGATTTATTATTAAAAATGTGAAGGAGTGTGCGCTGTAGGGCTTTCCTTTAATCTCCCCATCAAAGTTTTCATAGACCAGCAATCGGATGTTTCTGTAAAAGTGTTGGGAATACCATCCCACCACGGAGTAAAAAAACGTTACACCTGCAAGCGTATTCATTGTTGCCCTCTCTTCTAAACTTTCACTCAGACGTTAAGTCAGGTAGAAGTTTTACTGAAATCAAATCTTTAATCAGCTGATCACACGTTGAAACTGCATTAGTAATCAGATCCAAAAATAATCATTACATTTTTTGGAATGGATCTTTGTATTGTTCTCTACGTGTGTGCTAATTAATCGGATAATCTTCATCCTCACTGAAGAAGACCTCCAGTACTTGGCACTAGAGGGCACTAGGGCTGCGCTAATACTAAGCTGCCCCTCCACCTGCAATGCAAGTGCATGAGAGCACACACTCTTCATAAGTAGGACCCTTGTCGCTTTCAAAATCTCTTCCCCCTTCTTCTCGATCACTCTATCGGTAAGATCGCAGCGCTATCGGCCCGCTCTCAGGAGGTCCTCGCCTCTGAGAAGGTCAGATGAAGGAAAACTTCCTTCCTATCTGGCTCCATTAAGGCACCTGTGACCTTCGGCTCCAGCGCTGAAAATCCATGCGTGTTTGTGTGTGAGGGCTTGAAGCTGCTGGGAGTATTGTTTGTTCGACTGTTTATTCCAGTGACAGCTCCCGCCGTGCACACACGCAGCACTACACATGCCGACACGAGCTCTTCTCTTTTTTTGTCTTTTTCGTAAATGAAATCAATAGATGCAGATATCATCCGCGTTCTGTCACTGCACATCTGTCGCAACAAAAGGCAACAAAAGAGCAACTTGCTTCTCAAGCAAGTACAAACAACTTGTCATGCAGAGCCACAAATGCATGCTCCCACTCCCAATTAAAACATTAAAAATAATGATTCCAGCATCTTGATTATTGCCAGAGTGCGTGTCAGATGAGAAGAGAGAACAAATAACGTCAGACAGTTGTTGCTGTGCGCTGCATTTTGAGCCTCACGGATCACACATGAAGGATACAAATCTCCTCAGAGTACGGAACAGCGGAGGTGCCGCCAGACGTCATGTAGCCGTAGAAGGACACCTCCAGAGTGTAGCAGTAGGAAGTGTCATCAAGAAGACCACCGAGGAAGCGTCTACCGGTACCGGCCTTCACCTTGTCTCGGTTAAATGAAGTGTTTGACTGAAAAAACAAAGAATAAGAAATACAATGTAGGTGAGATAAATACAAAACCTCTTCTACAAGCGAACACTCACCTCAATTAAAGATCTGTGAAGTTAACTAATATTTATAGTTACAAAATCTAAAGTCTCCTCTTTAAAACATTTGGTGTGAGATATGAAAGACTGATACTTCACAGTCAAAAAAAGGCAAGAATCACCTATTGGATTAGTTTTTATTTTGGACGACTATGACAAAAAAATCATAAATTTTTCTAACAAAGTTTTAATATTAGTCCATCTTATCCAAATTACAGATGCTGAAGTGTCACCTATAGACGGGCATTTACCACAACCTCATTCACCTACTACCCTTCAAGTACAAGTGTAAAGCAATCTGATTTGCAATGTAAGGTGCACAAAGAATACACAATTACCATAAAATATCATTTACAGCCCTATAGCCATAAAATTGTGAGTCAGAAGAGTAATAGTGGATGCTAACTATATTGCAGCAGGCGTCACACAGACAAGTCGGTGAGACAGTTGCTATTTCTGTAAGAACTGCTAATTAAACACACATTTATTGGCACCTCTGGTAAAAATGTGTAAAAAGCCTTAAAATTAATGAATCTTTTCTTCCAAGAAGCATAACTTCACACTGAAATTTTTAGAAAATCCCCAGTTTAAATTGACAACATTTATCCTGCAAAGAAAAAAATGAATAAAAATAAATAAGTGTAAAAAGTAATTGTTCTAAGCAAATTCAACAGTGGCAAAGGTGAGATTTAAGTTAGAGTAAGTAGGAACTTTAATTTGTTTACCTGAGAAATGACGCAGAGTCACTGCAAGAGGACTAATATTTAGTTTGCCACCGCTCACATAGTGAAGAGGATTGTGAAGGAGATCTCCAAAGATTAAAGACGGTCGTAGTATTTCTATCTGTACTATGAACGCTGCATGGTGGAGGCTTTCTGTGCTGTGAAGCTGTTTTTCTACTGTAGTGCAAGAGGACCTTGTTTGATTGTTTGGGTTCCTGAATTGTTTGAGATATCAGGACATTTTACATAAGAATCCACTGAACTCTGCCAGAAACCCACAAATGAGTCATCACTTGGCTTTTCAGTCAGGTCGTAATTCAAAGCATATTGTCAAATCAACAAAGACCACACACAAAAGAAAGTTTTTAAGGTCATCGCAGTCTTCATAGCTGAATGATACAGAAAACCTTCAGAGTGTATTGAAGAGAAGAGAGCATTAGCATGAAATTTTATTCAAGATTACTTTATTAGGACATCAGTCTAGTGTAATTTATGGTTTTGCATTTTTCCTGACTACAATAAAACGTTTAGTCCATTTCTCTTCTGCAATATGCCAAACTACTGAGCTTCACAGTCTTTGTAAGCTTGGTGTTTTTACCCAGTGGTCTGTCACTTTGTTGTTGGTTTTCACTCTCGCCTCTTTCATCTGCATTGTTTTTCAGCAAACGGAGCTCTAAAAAGCAACCTAATGCCACCTGCCAGTCATCAAACAGCCAATTTAGCATGCAGTTTGCAAACACATGGGTACATTTAGCAGGTAATGAGCCATATATGCATATCTAAGGATTCAAGGAAGACCAAGAATGCTGCACAGAGTCTGCAGGATGTTTTATTAGATAAGTGTTTGCTAACAAGTTTGCAGGAATGTATTGAGTCATACACAACTGGTCAGAAAGGGAACGAAATATTTAAATTATAGACAGCAAAGTATCTGCAGAAGAGGGAAGTTGGGAAAGTTCAGATGGGTGTAATAAACCCACTGAATGCTTAGGAAGAAGTAATCTGAGTGATTACTGGATCAATGGACAATCATGCTCTATTTGCTCATATAATCGCAGATGACATGTCTATATAACAGACCTTTATAGGAAGAGCATTGTTATGAGCTCAATTTAATGCGCCAATTTTATGCATTGATGATACATAAAAGTGGATGGAGCTGCTGTTTTCAAAAAGTAAAGTCACTGGAAATGGCCATAAACCTGAATATTACAGACACAAAATCTCTTAATCTAATCAAATCTTATAAAATACTAATATTACCACTAAATTTGGATACTTGTTAGCTTCATTTCCTGTGATCAATCTGCTCTTCTCCTGAAAATGATCAAAGAGATTGTTCAATCAATTGTTTAAATAAACAGATTGCATAAACTCAGGGTGCTAAGTGATTTTTGGAATTGTTTATTATGTGGAAATAGTGGATAAATATCTGAAATCATCAGCCAGGAATTTAAAGCTCGGGCACAAATTGATCTCTCAAATGGACAATGACTAATCATTCCAGCTAATTCGTTGCAAAGTGGCTTACGGACAACAAAGTCAATGTTTCAGAGCGGCCGTCACAAAGCCGCTATCTCAGTTTGTTTGGAAGCAGAGCATTCCACGAAACAATATGCAATATTCCTACAGTATTTCAAACACAGAAAAACTATAGACACTGTCAAAATATTTATTTATGAGGCTGTATTGGCTCGACGCAAAGCAAAGAAATATAATAGCTATGATAAGTATTGACTGGCATGTCTCATTAGTAAAAATGTGTTTATGTCCTGGGATTTCTCTCTCAGAGCAACTTGCAAAAGGGAGTTCATTTCAGCAGATTTACACAATGTCATTACAAACCCGGGCTGTAAATGGGCAAAGTGTGGGAGAAAAATCTATTTCAGCTCTGAGCGTGTCAGCTATAACACACAATTTGACGCCGTCTGGGGAGGAGAGTGGAAAAACTTTCCATTCACTGTGAATTCACAGCAGCGAGAGCGGACTTGCTGAAATGCAGACTCGCCGGCCACCGGTGGGAGTTTGCCGTGATTGTGTTGTGCTGCTGCTGCGCTGGGCTGGGCTTTAAGGTAGTGCTGAATGGGCATAGGGACAATGGTGCAGGCAGGGAGATGACCCCTGGGCCAGCTGTCACACAAGGCATCCTGGGTACAGAAAGACCTTCTCTTGAAACGGAGCTTTGCTCGCTGTGCGTAACAAACCACCGTACAGACACGAATAATAAGTAAAGTTTTCTTTATTGTGTCGACAAACTGGGATGCCTAAATATCAGTTTGTATTATTTATTCAAGTCGCTCTGTGTCAACATCACTAAGCAAATAAAGTTCAGCAAGGAAGCAGGAGATGCATATTTCTTTAAAAAGGAGTCTGTATGGTGAAACTGAGATTCGTCCATATAAATCAAGATCCAGCAAGTGGACAGCGTAACCATCTTGGTCCACTTCTACAGTCAAACACTTGCAGTTTGACCTTCTTCTTTCCTGCACAGAAAACTGGGAGAGTGTTTAAGTCCTTTAGAGTTTTTGACATTCATAGATTTTTCTTTTTTTCTTATCTGCATACAGACCGTTCTTCGAAAGGACAAAATGACAAAGGTGTTGGAGTGTTTTGTTAATTAATTAAAAACCCAAGGAGTGAAGTATTCGATTAACATAAGTGTCCACAGTCTTTGTTATGACATTCGCAATTAGGTGGTGGAGCATCCCACAGCCAGAAGAGATCCTTGAGAGGCTTCTGGTCGTGATTGGAGTCTACCTGAACTTAACTGAATTAATTGGATGTAATCAGGAAAGGTCTGCAGAAGGTCTCACAGTTGATGGTGTTTGTCTTTATAAAATCCAAGTTATGAGGTCAGGAAAAGAAAAATCCACAAGCTTGTGAGTTGGGATTGTGTCAACGTGTGGATCTCGTAAACAACGTAAGAATGTTGATTTATATGGATGAAGAATTGTGAAAATCTCTCAGCTTCACTATACAGACTCCTATCCATCCATCTATCTGTCTGGGAAAAATTAAGAGACCACTGCAAACTGATCAGTTCTCTGATTTTACTCTTTATTGGCATGTGTTTGCGTAAAATGATCATTGCTCTTTTAGTCTATGAACTGCTGACAAAATGTCCCCGACATTCCAAGCAAAAGTTAAATCTTTATTTGCAGAAAATGAGAAATAGTCAAAAGAACAAAAAAAAGATGCACAGCTTTCAGACCTCAAATAATACAAATAAAACAAGTTCATATTAATTTAGAAACAGCAAAACTGTTTTAACTCAGGAATAGTTCAGATAGCTCAGTGGAATAACTGAGGTTCAGTGCGGCGGTCTCTTAATTGTTTCCAGAGCTGTAAGTATATATTTGCATTTATTGTTATTTTCACATTTTCACAACTCACTTCTGTTCTGGGATCCAAGAGAACATCTTTATGTATTCCCTTTTCATTTATCCTCTTCAGTAAACAAACTTCCCGTTTGGATGTCTGCAGGTTTCGGAAATGTCTCTATTGTCTGTATGGGGGAGTTTTCTAACACTCTTGAAGCATAATGTTTTCTTCTCATCAACACCTGCCTCGGATGCATGCAGCCACACTTCAAAGATAGGCAGTCCAAACTATGCTCCCAAGTGTCTGCCACTTAGAGTGCAGCAGTTCAGTTCCTCTCTGAACACCACTTCACCAGGACTTGCTGAGATAAGACTATTTCACGCTGTTAAGCAAAGTAGTAGAAATTCTGGGTTCTGAGTCCTCACTCTGGTGTCTGTGTGTCTCTGTGTTAGTCTGACTTACAAAGGAGAAGTCCGGCGCATTTTGGCACAGCAGTCGAGGGAAGACGGCCTGTCTCTGAACACGTTCCTCGTCCTCAAACACATTTCCATACATGAAGCCATTTAGCATGGTGGAGTGGGAATGGATGTCGATGTAGAACTCCAAGCTAACGCTCTAACGGAGAAAAGGTGGAAAGAGAAGCAGACAAAAGAGCAGAGGGTTAGTTGGAATAGTTTTCTATCAATGAGAAAAAGGCACACAACAGATTTTTTTCCCCTGGGAAAGACTTTGACCCATGGGAATGCAATGACCACTCTGGACACTGTGGACTGATATTAGAGCCCTACATGAAAGGAGCTAGCCACCCAGGCATAACTTCAATCATGCTGTCCTTCTGAAGGGCAAACCGTAAATAAGTACATGGCTCGGAGAGGTGAGAGCAATATGGTACAAACACAAACACACATCTGGACAGCCGAGATTCATTACATCCACCAAAGTCATTTATGAGTTGATTCTGAATTCATTTTCAATTGTAAACTCTGCACAGACGGATTTGTTGAGATCTGACAACCTTTTGGTAAAAAATTCAGACGCTAACTCTAAAGAGAACTTAAAAAAAACCCCAAATAAGCAACAAGTATCCAACTTACACTGATTTAAAAAAAAATTGTTTAGGTTTTTTTTTAGACCTAATTAAAAAAAGGCTCACATATGTTTTCTGTCAGCTGTTGAAATCAAACTAAAGATCCAGCATTAATGTTAACGTTAATGTCAGCGTTACACATGTTTCATTTGAGATTTCTGCATTACTTGTTGACGGTTGGAATCTTTGAGCCTTTTTTTTTTTTATTGTAGAAATTGCAGAAAGAGAAAGAACATGAATTATCAGCTTAAGTTTAATAGCCAGAGAAGAAATGTTCTAAATATTTGTGGGAGCAAAAAAGCACTCAGCATAAGGACAAAATGATCTCGCTATTGAGCTTCAGACAAACCAAACCTTAACTCTTCAGCTTAATTTAAATAAAAAAAAAACAGGCACATTGTGATGTTAAAATGGGGGATTTAGTCACTAAGCACAGCCCTGATTAAGGTACTGATTATATTACAATTTCTTATTGTAATAAATAAGAAATTTATTTTACACTCTTTTGTTTTGTTGAACATCTTATCATTTGTTTTAGTAACAATTTTAGTTGTAATAATTTGTGCTTCTGTGATAATCCATTGTATTTCACCTGAAATACAATGGATTATCACATTATCAGGTGACTACGCTTGAAACATAGTCAATGAAATTTCTTGTATCTGCAAAAAGCATTTGCCTCTTTAGAGACTTGTTGAATTTTTACTTTTTTGTTGCACTCAAATGTTACTGATCAACCAAAATATAAGCAAACAAACAAGAAAGACACAGTAAATGCAAAACAAGGCTTTCCAGAAAGGATTTTGTTAATTAATGGCTTCCTGTGTCAAGCAGCATTAGTAACACGTCATGCCTACATCATGTTGTAATGTTTGCAAACTATGGCTTTACCCAAAGGGCTGCTAAACTTTATTTAATATTAATCAGATTATCTATAGTTAGTTTTAAGTGGTTACCAAAGAAAAGAAAATAATAAAATGAATTCATAATGTGTTTCAAGTATCAATGTAAGAGTGTGCACACTTATACAACCAGGTTGTTGAAGGATTTCATTTAATTTATTTCCTTACAATGGGTATACTTGCCTTCTAGTTTAATATAAATGCCATCAAGTATGAAAAAAGGTTTTAAAAAAATGTATCATGATCTCATTTAATTAAATCACAACAAACTGGCATTTTAATAGGGGTGTGTAAACTTTCAAGAGTCTTTGTACGCCTCAAAATTAGATAAACCTCTTAAGTCAACATTTGCTTTTTATGTAAATAACTTCATAAAGTGCACTGTCTGAAACTACACCAGGATAGCAGAGGGTTAAAAACAGAGATAGCTAATTAAATAAAATGTCAGGTGAGATGGCGCTTTATTAATTCAGAGGAAATTATGGGTCTGTGGCTCACTCATAGATACATAACCATTCATAAAAGTACAAAAATATGTCTGCCTTAGAAACCCTGTGATCTAAAATCGAGAGTTAAGCATTAACCTTTCTCCATCTAAGGTTCGACTTGAACATACACTATAAATGAATGTTTACTCCTGGTCCAATATCCCTTAACCTCAATCACAAAATCAAATGAAGTAAGCAAGTCAAGGTTAGTACAATTGATGTGTTAAATTATTTTGAGACGACCTCACACACCAACACACCCCGCCACACCTTCTGACCCTCAGCAGCAGACTAACACCCACCAGCATCCATAGCCTTTGCCTGCTCTCTCTATCTTATCACTGTGTTGCCTCTCTCCCGGTTTTATCCCTTTGCTCTTCTTCCTTTCCCTCTTTTATCTTCTTCCCTCTCCGCTCATTAGAGATTCAGCTCCACACCTTGTTCCCTGCGGGTCATAAACAGGAGGAGAGGGAGAAATGTGAGGAGAGAAAAGGAGAGAAAAAGATAGTGGGATGGAAGCAGAGAGAGAAAAAGAGAGAAAAAAAATGGATAAAAGGGAAAACGATGCATATGCTTGTAGTTACGTGTGTTTGTGAAGTAACACAGGAGGGATTGAAGAGCTTACAGAAAAAGGAGGTGGGCGACAAAGAGAGGGAAAAAGGAGGCAATAAGTATATGAAGACAAACAGAGAGAAAGAAAGAGAGAGAGAGAAACAAAGATGTGTGCGCAGAGACTGGCAGGGGTGAGACAGAAAGAGGGAAGTGATGCTTGGGCGGCCCAGGCGACGCAGTGTGGCTGTGTTTGAAATTCTGCTCACAGCCAAAGCAATTTCCTGGCGGTGGCTGTGCTGTCAGCTGCTTGGCTGGCTGGCGGTGAAATATGGTGGCTGGGAGTCGGCCGCTAGCAGCCCCCGACAACCTGATGGATGGAGCCCCAGAGGAGAGGAACAGCAGCCGGAGAAGGTGGGGTTGGGTGAGGAGAGGGTTGAGAGGGTTGGGAGGTGGTTAGGTGAGGAGAAACAACCGAAAAACAAAAAGAGAAAAGAGAATGAACGCGAGAGAACCGGGAGGAGGGGAGAAAAGCTTAATGCAGCCAAGTGAGCAGCAGTTGGTGATGTGAGGTAGAGAGGAGAAAAATAACACGAGACAAAAAAGGTAAATTAATAAAAAAATGAATAAAACTGAAAGAGAAAAGACAAGATGTAGGAAGAAGGGAAAGACAGGCAGAGCAGTTCAGGTTCATTAGAGAAAGAAAAAAAGGGTGGAGAGCAATGGATCCAACCAGCAGGGTCTCAACAAGGCTAATAATCACTAAGGGCTCCCCCTCAGGTGGAGGTAAGGGAAAGTTAAAACGGAGGCGACAATAGAGGGCTGGGTTAAAGAAAGGTGGACAGGCACATGATCAAAGAACACACTAGGAGGAGTGACATTAGTATCCCACTGCACGGTAAAGGATGTGTTCAGAGGTTCAACACAATCTGTGGAAGAGTTTAAGCTGTTTTGGCTGCAAAGGATGGGCTGACAAACACTATGGATGAAACTGTGGCTAAAACCCATGACGCTTCACAACTTAAAAGAATCAAAATTTGTCCAAAGCTTCTTGTCCACCAGAATTTTCACCAACTTCAGCTGACAGTTTTAATTCTTGTGCCTCTGGTTGATGAGGCGCAATTCTTCTAGTCTTCTTGTCTTTCAAACTAGAAGACAGTTTTCTCCGCAGGTGTCTTCTTAAAAACTGTTTTGTGAAATTGCCCACTGGAGTACATACTCCAGTGGGGTTTGTTTTCATTCTCAGCTTACATTTTTGGATGTCAGATGGTGTCTTTAAACAAAACACTGAAAAATACAAGGTTAGGCACATGAGCCTTCACTTTCTGGTAAAGTAATCCTGATCCCAACCCTGCAAGCTTTCCCATGAAGCTGTGAAGGTCTCTTTGAAGGACATCAGAGGATCTGCAGCAACAGCCATGGAGCACCGACAATGTCATGTCCAAGTCTACTACATTGCTTAGTTAATGCTCTGTCAATCAAACCAAGACGGTTCTGAAGGCCCCACCACTGTGATTGATGCTTCAATTAACAACCTGCTCTGACCTCCAGAATTGTTCATTTGAAATTGTAATTAAGCAATTAGGGGCAATTAAGAAACAGAGACTACTGAATGAAAGTCAGAAGACAATTTAGAAGAGGGAGAGATAGAAGTGCAGAAAGTGCAAGTGTCCAAATTAAGCCTCTCGGAGAAAAATAAAAGCCCCGTCTTGCTGCAGAAACTCCAGAGAACTCTCAACTCGGGGTGAACTTGCAACGACGGCAATCAGTTTAGTGTAAAACCCAGAAGGTCAAACGAATGAATTTTGTCAGACAAGTACTTATCTGCTGCATATTAATTAGAGCCGGGTGCGGGAGTGCAGTGGGGGCCGTAAATGGCGGGCTTATCTGTACACGGAAAGGAAAAGTAGCTGATTGAAGCAGGATTACAGGCCCCTGAAAAAAGCTCTTTGCATCAGCAGCATACCTTTTGAAAAGAAGGAGGACTGCTGCTGGTTCAGGAAAAAAAAAAAAGAAAAAAAGTTGCCTCTGCTATTCATGCAATGTTAAACATACAATGTTAAACTAACAGGGTCTGGATACAACACTACGCTAAATGAAGATTTTAATAATTTATATTGAGTTGGTCCTACTTTGACTGCAATATCTGCTTAAATATGCAAATTAGAGGGTGAATTTGAGAAAAGATTGTTCTTGCTGTAGTCTGCAGAAACACACAAAAACTGACCTTGATCATACTTATTCTCGAATAGATGTCGACAGCTCACTAGACAGTTGGAAATGCTTTTCCAGGTTATATAACACATTTTTCTAGTCCAGACCAAGCTCATAAAACGGTTCAAAATGTCAGGGTTAAGACAACCAAAATGATCATTTACCAAGAATATTTTGGTAGCAGTGAATCTTGAGAGAACTGCTTCCAGCTTGTGAAATCTGCGAGATCCTACAAAACACAAATACTACTTGTTACATAAAGACTAATTTACAGAAGAAAGAACTTGTGCTCACATGATATAACAAAATGCTGGAATAACTTGGTATAAAGTCACTCATGTTTTTAGTCACTCCAGCATTTCAAAATCTTTCAGCCAATAGTTTTTAGATTTTAGATTCCGCTCTAAATTCCCAAAAGAGGAACGGCCGCCCATTCGACAGCCTTCCTGCCTCAGAGTAACCTCCCCAGACTGCTTTGACTCGAGGCTGATGATCCTTCCAGCTGAGAGAGACAAAGCTGACGGAGCCAAAAGGACCCGGAGCAGAAGCCAAGCTGGTTCAGAGAAAACAAACATGTGACCCCACCGGAGATACTCCCTAATCTGCCCTATAATAAGGCTGTCTACTGGCATCAGAACCTGACTAATCTGGAAAGATGTCCCTTCTTGCATTTCTTTCTTTTCCAAAGTATTCCTAGCGTTGTAAAGACAAGTATGTAAACAATCCTAATTATGTGGAGAGAATTGTGAGCTTACACTTTGAGAAAATAGAGTCCTAATATTTGGTAAAGTTAGATGTTATATCAGCTAAACAAAATGTGAACATTCATTCTCTAAGCCTTTGAAAGTTTCCCTTCGAGTTATTAAATGTCTTCTTTATGTTAATTTGGTTTTGTTTTTTTAATGAACTTTTTTAATATATTAGTGTATTGATAAATTAATTATTGTCTTTTAGTTTCTAAATTGCCAGGATCTCTATCTATCTATCTATCTATCTATCTATCTATCTATCTATCTATCTATCTATCTATCTATCTATCTATCTATCTATCTATCTATCTATCTATCTATCTATCTATCTATCTATCTATCTATCTATCTATCTATCTATCTATCTATCTATCTATTTATCTAGTTAATTTGTTAACTGGATTTGGCTTTAATTATTCCGGTTTTAATTAAATCAGTGTGGTGGGAATGCTGTATGTTTCTCTGTGCAAAATAAGTTGCAAAAATCAATAGTATGCTGACATCTTAAGACGCGTGAGATGATTTTGAGTGGATTGTGGGATATGTATGCTCAAAGCATGCAGAGAGGAAGAGGCTAAAGGAACTGTTTAGTTTGTGTTGTGAGACCGCACAGAATTGACTATTAATTACAGAGGTTGTGAGTTTCCAGGGTTTTACACTCTTTTACTCTGAGGCAGGAAGGTTGTTGGATGGTCGACCGTTCCTCTGTTGGGAATTTAGAGCTGACTGTGTGACTTTGTGGGAGTGTTTAGAAAAGTGCAAAGAGACTGCATGAAGCTTGAGCTGATCAGAGCAGAACTCAGAGTGCAGAGGGATATGATGTACTGTTCTCATTCCTGCAGCAAGCAATCACGCTCAGGTCTCAGAAGAACTGTCTCATCCGTCCTTGTTAAAAGTGTTTTTTTCCATTTCAATCAGCCATGTTTCTGTTTTACTTTAGATCCTTCTGTTCTTAGCTGTTTAGTTGGGGCCTGCCATGCAAAGAAGAGCAGTGCACTGTTTTGCCTCCTGTGGTTAACTTTAGCATTCTTGCTAATTTTCACCATCAGAATGTTGGGTTCCTATCAATACGCACTGCTTTGGTACGCATGCTGGCATGCCGATACGCATGCCGTTTAAATTTCAACAGAAATGCTCTACTTTAGATTTATTAGTAATTCATTGTGTTTAGTTATTCTTTACTCCATTAAAATGATAATTTACCTTTTTATTTAAATTGTTTGTTCCTGATTCCACGTTGTTAGAGCCCTACTTCATTTGTAAATTTTCAGATTTAATATTATAAAAACCCTTCTTATGCTAAACAAATATTTTAACTGTATCCAGTCTAATTGTTGCCCTGGAGAATCGACTCGGTGTTGGAAAAATGTCCAATAGTGTAAACAGCAGGACAGTGTTTTCCTGAACAATGCACTTACAGTAACAGTAAGTCTTTGTGACAAGAAGAATATAAAATCCCACTTCAGCACAACAATAAACTGAAAATCTTCAGGAATGGAGAGCAGAAGACTGGACAAAAGTTACTTTCTGTGATGTTTACTCCTGATTGAATTTGGAAATATTGAAAATATGTGTGGAGAAGAAAAAGCCCTACACTGTGCCACAAGTGAGGTTTCCAAATGTGGAGTTACCTTTTAAGCAAGGGAATGCACTTACTAACCATTCTGCCCAAAAAAAAAGAGGTCACGAACAAGAAGTGTGATCGCAATGTATTCCCCAAACCGTGAAACAGTCCTTGCCAAGTAGGGAGTATTCCACCATAAATAAAGAACTAAAGAAAAACTAAACTTAACCTCAATGAGAGGTCAATTGTCAAAAAATAGGTTCTTTGATAAAATATACAAACAGTAAAATGCTGTAGCTTCTCAACAGCATTTGTGTCTCAGCCAAACAAAGATTAATCCTGTTGTTTTATCTGTGATACGTCTTCTCCAGCATAATGTGGCAATAACATATTACTAAAGAATGAGGCTGCTGCATATCAGTAGAGCTGCACAATATTGTCTGGATGCCATATTTGGTAATCTATTATATTTCATCTGTCATGCAGTTACACCCTGGAAGGCAATAACATATTTGGCCAGATAAATGATTCTCACTTCTCTCGATGCACCTGTTATGAATTTTAGTGACAAAGATGAAGCTCACAGAAGATGATGGAAAAGCAAGAATAATTGTGAAAAATATTTTTGCTACAATCATTACTCCTGGAATTGTGCAGCATTACGCACATTGCATGGGTATTTACACCCCTTGCGCTTTTTCACAATGTTCCAATGCGACTTTTATTTGTAAAACTCGTTTTGCCATTATTTCATAATCCTGCTCTACTTTTCAATAACATATTGGAAATATGGACATCAATGAAAGTGCCGTTGACATTGTGGTTCCAATGTCACAATTTGGAAAAGTTCAAGGTGAACACAAACTTTTGCAAGGCATTAGAAACAAATTGTCCAAGAACTACCAGAATAAGCAAAGGATTTATTTTTCAGAATAAAATTTAAAATCCAAAAAGTAGTGCATTTACATTGTAAAAGTAACAAAGCATCAGTTGGAGAAGCCACAGGGGAAACATGACATTGACCTTGAAATGACGGACCAGTGACAGGACATGGCAGAGGGGATGACCTGCTTCATGGATGAGAGTAAATGACAAAACTCTCCTCTTTCTCTCTCTATCTCTTTCCCTAGCCTTCCCATTACATTTATCTGACTTTTTCCTGCCCTTTGCTCCCTCGTTCTGCACAGTGCACTGAACTTAATGGTGGTATTTGTCTGCTTATGGACAGAGAGGTGATTTGTAATCAGGCAGAACAGGCACAACCAGCTCTGTGTTTCAGGCCTGTTTGAGAAACATAAGCTGATACATCTATCTAGAAAAAAAAAGGGGGATGGGGGGAAGAGTAGGCACCAGAAAAGAAAAATGTCACAAGAAAGAGAGCAAGCATGAAATAATTTGAAATATTGTGTTGAATAATTGAGAACAATTAAAAGCCCTTTTGGAGATAAGCTGAGAAAGCTAGCATAAAGACTGGAAAAGTGGGACAGTTTCATCTGTATCTTCCTGTGATAAGCAGACAATTCAGGCTCCAGCAGAGGGAGAATAAAGAGCGCCGATGGAGGGATTGAAACGACGTGGGGAGACGGGGAGAAATTGGCCGTACATTTTAGAAATGGATCAGAAATGGTAGGATGACACCAGAGGACACTTAAACGCACATGGAGAGCGACGAGAGAATACAGATGACCCAGGGAGAAACAAATATTCATACAAAAACATGCACAGTCAGTCAGCTTTTCACACGAGGCAAATCCGACAAAAGGAGAAGAAAGAGAGAGAGAAAAGCGGCATAAGATTGTGAGGCAGCACTGCAGGAGACAGAAGAAGGACATTAGGAAGAATTTTGAGGGCACCAAATCCATCTAGGCGCTTGTGACAGGACCTAATATATTTGTTCCACATAGAAAATTAATTTTCTAATATTAAAAAGGTCAAAAATAAGCCAAGGAAACAATGACCTCTTTGTCATCCTTAACAAATTATCCAAAATGGCAGTGTCAGACTGCTGGGGATACATTTGCCCAGTGATGAATGCTTCTGGTAATCAGCCAATCAAAAAGAATTCTTCTTCTGCTTTTGATAAATGAGCTGGAAAAACACTGCTTTAGGAAGAAGATGGGTCCATTTGTTTCTGCAGTCTCCTTCCCTATTTTTTCTCCCTGTCCATTTCTCTCTTTTCAAAACAAACAACGGGGTGGCTTGGGAACAGATTATAGCTCTTTGCATCACTGACTCTTTCAGCCATTTTCCCTGCTGACCAATATTCAGCTACAGATGGCAAATGCTGGCATTTTTATGAAACCGTTTAAGCAAGTTTCTCTCCAGACGGATGGATAAAAAGTTTACAATCTGAGTTCTTCGTAGACAACATTTCCATAAAGAGCATGATAGCTCTACACAGGTAATGGTGCCATGCAATACACCAGCCAATGTAGTATTCAAAACACGGAGCAAACGGTAGCTTAAAGACATTAAGGCTGTTAGGTCTAGACAAAGTGCCAGAGGTGACTGAGATCAAGTATGTTTCTTGTTCCAGAACCACATTTTAAATGATTATTTTACTCTTCCAGTCAGTTGAGCTATATAACATAGATAAATAGGTTTAATGCCAAAAGAGCATTAAACCTATTTAACTGTGGAGTCAGCCGAACAAGAGTCTGACACACATCTGAACCGATACCTCGTCAACAGCTTCTGACTTGAATTAAATCCTCATTTTACAGCTTTACAGTCTAAGATGCATATATATCCAATGCAAATAGCTAAAATACTCTGGTCAAAACTATGCTGAGTCTTTGTTCGGTGGAAAGTTTATTTATTATCATTCAGAAAAGGGTTTCTCGGTTAGAAATACTTAAGTATTTAGTCTGAGTGTATCTAATCTCACCACATATATTTCTCTGATGATTTGACAATTGTTATAAATCACAAGACCAAACACTCAGCACATCTATTTTTAATAAAATATTCTGTAAAGTTGTATTAAAAATGTTCTTTCTGTTTTGGCATGACGCACCTTATTGGGGGATTGTTGGGTGTGTATGTTGGCATGTGTGTTTGTGTCTGTACTTTACTAGTAGCGTTTGATCAAATTTTCTGTTACTGTAATCTTTACTCCAAATCTATTTCACAGGCAACGTTTAAAACCTCTTTGTATCAAACGTTGATGACATATTTCCAGGTGAGTGGGAATGTCGGAATACATTTTGACAATTTAAACCATCGGTTCTTGTTTAGGTCAAACTTCTGCATTAAAACTAGTAAGTGGAAATATTGGAGCCACAATTTCACATCTATACAATTATTGGTGAAAAAAAAAAAAAGATCTTCTGACATTAATATAATGGAGAACAGATTGCTTCTGCTACAAGCTTTGATTCGAATGACACTTGTCAAAGAGCTCACAGCCAGTAATTGGAAGTTATTGCTTGAACAGGAGAAGAAAGCTCTTTTACCATCAGAAAAAGAAAGCTGCTGAATCCAGAGTGATGGGGATTCACTTCGGAGAGACTAAAGTGACTCTCACTCAAATGCGTGATGGGGTCTCAAAGTGAAAATGGCTCCTTTGTGGAACAGATGGCAACGTGACTCTGATTTATGATGCTTATGCGTAGACCTGCAGAACTTTAAAGATGTAAAAGGAAAAAAAAATTGGTAGATTGTCAAAGCCTTGGGGGCTGATTTATGTTCATGGCTCACTGCAACTTTATACTAAAACTTTTATCTAATTAATATAATGTATATTATGTATTCTAAAATTGCTCCCCTCCCCTAAAAAACATGTTGTGCCAAATAATAAATAAAAGAGATGGCAAGGCATTTTGACTGATATGTATTTTAGCTGGGACCTAAATCTTACTGAAAAATATGGAAGATGTGGCAGCACCTGTGGTGAATGAAAACTATCCTCTGATTATATTAGTAGGTATTTGTTTTTTTTCTGGCCTCTTTATTTAAAAAGGCAAAAGTGGGAGGAAAACATAAAATGGATTTAAGTGTTTTTCCAGAGCAATCGCTACAAACTGTAAGTTTTTGAATGTACATTTCAAGCAGCTTCACATATCAAAATATTCTGCAAAATAGCTAAAGCCAAGTCAGATTAGTTGGATGGGATCTCTGGAGATCTCAGATTCGGATTTTTACTCTGGGCTCTAGTCTTTTGCAGCTTCCTTCAAGTTTTCTTTCAGAATTTCTCCATGTTTAGTTTAGCTCTATCCATTTTTTATCATGAACTCTGATAAGTTGGTTGAAAGTTTAAAGCTATTGTTGGGACTTCTGCACCAGTCTCCAGTCTTCTGTAGGACTGCTCTGTTTTATCTCAATTCGTTTACCCACCAATTCTAACTCTGCTGCCACCTCTCTGCTTTGCTGAGAGAATGGCGTGCTTAGAGTGATGTGCAGTTTCTGACACACAGTGCTTTGTATGCAAGCCAACAAGTTGCACGAAAAATGTTCCATACTCATTCACGTTCCAGATGATGGATTAGGTAGCGCTACAAAGAGCGGGATGTTGTTTTATGACCTAATCATGCTTTAAACTTCTCTATACCTTTATCCCTGACCTGCCTGGGGTGTTCCTCGTCTTTCACTGTGCTTTTTGTTCACTAGTGTTCTCTTTAAAAATCTCAGAGAGAAATTGTTTAATTTATTCTGGGATTAATTTACACACAGGGTGAGATTTTTACTAATTATGTGTGTTCAAAAGGCAATTTGCTCCACTGAATTTTATGTTTGGATGTCAGAGTAAAGCGGCTAAATACTTTAAAAAAAAAAAATCTCTACAAAAGTATACACTACTCTGTTTTGGTCCGTCATACAAAAAACCCCAATAAAATGCACTGAAGATTCCTGATGTGTCACAACGAAATGTAAAAAAGGCTCAGGAGGTAGCAAAACTACTGCAAGGTGGTGCAAACAACTGCTACTTAACTTTTTCTCTGTGGCAGCAGAACCCTACAACCCTTGTCCACCTCATTAGGCTCAGTTCCCACTCCACTGTGTAATGATTATGAATGGGGAAGAAGGGGACACCAGCACAAGGACTCGTGGCGGCAGAATTGGCACGGAAACTGGCATCAGGGAGCCCCGGACATCAATAATGGGTCTGATGGGATTAACTGGCTGTGGTAGGAGTGAACCGGAAAAGGCAGAGGTTGCTTAAGCTAACAAATTAACTCTGCAAAATTAAAGGAAACCGTCAACAAGACGAGGGACTGCAGTAGGACAAACACTGGGGAGAGGGTATGATACTGTCATCTGTGGTTGAGGAGTTAAGAGAGTTCACACAAGGAGGGTGGCGTTGTCATTTTCCACTACCATAGACATTTCTATGTTTATGATCAATATGCTACAATACTGCTGTGACAAGGAGCTTAATTTATAAAGAGAGGAGATTAAAGTACACGGTGCTGTGACTTCTTTTTGTTATCGTGGGTTGTAATTTACCTAAATATAGATAAGTACGGGTGAGGATTCCCTTTACAGGATCCCCACTGCCTCGTTCAAATTTATTTGCTGGGCGAGGTAAATGTAGCAGCAGATCTACGTTTGTATATAGCTTTATAAATAATAGCAGAAGCAAACAGATTTGTGAGCATTTAGTAATCAATTGTAGACGTCTATCCCTCAATGTCTAGAAATGTACAGCATTTGCCCGATGTTTTCATAAAAACGTTTATAAAACAGCTAAACTTTGTCCCCAGATGATTTTTGTTGGCCTAACTTTGTTTAATAAAACTTATTTTTCTCTGAAGAGTCTTCCTGGGTCTCTGCTCATTGCCAATGGAGATTCAGTCCACAGCTTGATCTAGGACACTGCTCCAGAACAAGTTATAGACAAATCTAATTAAATTTCACGAGTAGACACAAAAAAAGAGAAAAAAAGCAAGGTAATTAAGTGACTTTGGACTATCAACTAGCTCTGCACTGTAGCTGTATTTGTTTGTGTGTCTTTTGTCTCATCTGCAGCACATGTGGTTCTGTGAGTAGGTTTGTGTGTGAATGACAGGCATGAGTGGATCACCCTGCCATGACAGAGTCTATCGATCAGTGTGTCGGCGCCTGGGGAAAAGGTTAATCTGCCCGATGCCAGCTCCTCGCCTCGCCACATCTCTGGCCTGCCCTGCATCCCGCCCCAGCCTGCTCCCTCTCTTATCAGGATTAGAGGAAAGTACAAAAGGGCAGAGCATTCCCAGGACACGCACTGACCTTCAGTAATCCCACCAACCTGACGCTCGGCTTATAATTAACATCAGGAACACACAGGGAAAAGCCCCCCTGGTCTGCCAGCATAGCATTGCTCTGACTCAAAGACTAAAACTAGAGGGAGAAAAGTTAAAGTGGAGTTTAAGACTCAAAGTGCAAAGTCCTGCTTCACTAATATGTTTTGAATGCCCCAGAGAGGGAGGCTGACATTCAGGAGGCGCTGACTGGCCTCCCCAACCTCTTTTTCCTCATAGGCCCAAAACAGATTTTAGAAACATGCTGAGCCAAGCAGAGAGACAGAAAACTGTTCCTGGGACCAACAGACACCGGTGGTGTAGTCAGGGAACATGAGGCGCAAAATAAGAGATGTGTGTGTTGGTGAAAACATGCTCACCGGATCTTGGTTCATCTGCACTATGAGCTGTTTAACCGCGTGCAGCGTGGGGTGCGCCCACGGAGAAGGTTCCTGCCAGTGGCGATTCAGGTCGAAGCCCATCAGAGAACACCTGTAAGAATACACACACAGATTTAGTGGAAATATCTCCTGGATTTTCTCCTTTGGATGTACTGACACAAACAATTATGTATAACCAATAAACTAGCTTTACATCTGCAGCAGGATTATAGATTGTGTTTAGAGCAAAGGTAGGTGTTTTTGCAATAATAAATTCCTGATAAGTTCTAAAGTCCAAAGAATAAGATCCCAAATGCAAGCAGGAAGAAGGCAGATTACATATCCTCAAATTATTAATTAAATGAGAAACAATAGGAAAGCAAAAAGCTCAGGATCAACACCAAGAGAACAGCAGGATCTGAAGATGGCCTGGAAAAAGCAGAGGATATAAGGACTGAAGGGGAGAACTCAGTACAGATAAGCCTCCTGTCTTTAGACAGGAGACAGGCATAGGCCTGAAAACTGGGCACCTAATCAAACTTGTATAAATGTAAAAAAAAAAAAAAAAAAGAAAAAAAAAGTTTTTGTTTCATCCATCCATCCATCCATTTTCCGTCACCCTTCTCCCTAACGGGGTCGGTAGTTGCCGGTGCCTATCTCCAGCTGCGTTCCGGGCGAGAGGCGGGGTACACCCTGAACAGGTCGCCAGTCTGTCGCAGGGCAACACAAAGACAAACAGGACAAACAACCACACACACACACACACTCACACCTAGGGAGAATTTGGGAAGGCCAATTAACCTGACAGTCATGTTTTTGGACTGTGGGAGGAAGCCGGAGTACCCGGAGAGAACCCACGCATGCACAAGGAGAACATGCAAACTCCGTGCAGAAAGACCCCGGGCCGGGAATCGAACCCAGGACCTTCTCGCTGCAAGGCAACAGCGCTACCCACTGCGCCACTGTGCAGCCCGTTTTTGTTTCATTTAAAAGAAAAAACAAAACATCCACAAAGTCTTGATATTCACAAAAAAAAAAAAAAGCTCTGTCAGGCCAATAATGTACCAGCATCAGGTTGCAACAAAATGACATTATAATTTAAAGTAAGATATGGGACATGAGTAATGAAATGAAGAGACATTTTACATATATAGTACTTTATTAAGACACTCACAGACATCTACATTAAGTGTCTTTTAAACTATGCCAAAATTTTTAAAGTGTGGGGAGAGTTAGAAAATCCAATAAAAAATGAGTTATTTTTTTCAAAATATAGATAATCGTTAAAAAATCCTTTTCACCAAACAAGCCGCATGCGATCTGTTTCACAAAATTCCTGTGTTATTACAGATAAAACCAAAAGCAAATGAGAAATGCCCTGAGAAACTGCAACTAAGTTGTTCCACTGCCCAAACAGGAGATATAGAGAGATGATTACCTGGTGGTTGAGGAGGATATGATGAATTTCATTTTTTTCCCCCATTAGTTGGATGTTTGTTTGCAATGAATCAAAAGCAAGAAGACTAAACCTGCTTACTGAGATGTCGATTTATTAGATTTCAATCAGCTATAATATACTACACATAGCAGGTAATAGTGAAGTTCACAACATCCTGTGTTTTAACATTGTCAACTGGTGTTTATAAATCCTGCTTAAAATGTGTGTTTGTCGTCTGTTTAGAGTTTTGCTTACAGATCAATTGTCAGAAATGTGGGTTAAAGTTGGTAAGTGCTTTCGCAAACACAATAAACCAATCCTCATATTTAAACCCAGGATTCAAGACTTTAGCAGAGACGAGGAGAAAACTGTCGTTCAAATTCTTCCGAGTGTCAAACATAGCAGTTGTAAGAGGTGTAAAAACGAGACTGAGTTTTCTCTGAGGATGTGGAAACCCAAACTGGTTCTTACACAACCAATCCAGACCTGGTTTTTGGACCAGCCTGGGTTTAACACTGGAACAACTTTTCAAGAAAAAAAAAACTTGCAAACCTTTTAAGCTACTCATTAATTATCTAGCGTATAATTAGAAAACAAGGGATTTTTCTTATGAATGGGATTCAGATTACCCCAAATTACCAGCCCTGCCTACCAATAATGGTCTACATCCTAAACAGCCAAATATGTAAAAAGTGACTTCACCTCAAATGGGACATTGCTTCAGGCAACAATCTGAAGGGACGAAACAGCAGGAGCATGAAGAGTCTAGAAAAGGTCTGAACAAACCTTCTATAACTTGTAATAGTCTGGCCTAGAGGTAGGCAGTGATGAGGTCAAACACACGCTGCCTACAGCCACCTTTAGCTTCCTTAATGGGATGCTGACATGGAGAGATGCACCCCGATCTGCCCGGCTCGTTGTCTTTTGGATCTTTGACATTTACCCAAGTTGCCAGTAATAACACAGGTGTTCCCGTTTCCCTGAAACAGCAGAGCAGCCAGCCATGAACAGGATACTCATCCCGGGGTAACTGCCATTGATTATTTGCTCTGCATGTTCCAGTCTGCTCTCTGCTGTTTCCTGCAGAGATGACTGCTTCGGATGCTATATTTCTCTGTGAGGGCAAGGAAGCATGCAATTGTCCATAAGTTGGCACGTGTGATTGGTGAGGAGGAGACTGTCACAATTTTACCTTCTGTCAATAAGAACCTTATCACCACTCAGAGTAAAAAGACGCTAATGTAAATTGTCTTTAAGCTGCGGCCAACCTGGCGCATGTATTTCTAAGGCAGTGGTGGCACATGACCACTAGATGGCATTCACAAACACAGTGGGAGAATGCTGCTGATGCCTATCTCGAAGAGCATTAGTATTCTGGGGGCTGAGCCTATTAAGTAAAAGGCAATTATGAGGACGGGAAAGAGAAGAGAGGAAAACCGAGGAGAGGAGGATACCCACAGAGCAGCAGCAACAGTGTTAAAGACAGGGAGACGGAGAGGACGGACAGAGAGCTGGCAGAAATAACAGCCCTGAAGCCAAATGCCTTCTCCAATCAAACACAATACTGTTGGCTATATGAATTCATTAGGCTTCTTAAAAAATATAGTGAAAGAGATCAAATGAAAATTAGACGATATAAACAAAAGAGTACATACAAAATTGCAAAATTTTCCATTCATTTGTACCTGTAGTTTCCCAGATAGACTCCATCAGGATTCAGCATGGGGACTATCTTGAAGATCACATGATCACGAAGGATCTGGGCAACTGGATGATGGCTCACCAGGAAGTCAATGACACCTATCGCACACGCATATAAATTCACACAGACACATCCGCAAACAGCAGGGGGAGGAAAAAAAAAAAAAAAGACTTGAAAAGAAAACCAGGGGCAAGCGTCGCAGTTAATTGAGTTTTGAGAAACAAAAGGAAAAAGAAAAGGACGGCGAGGGGGCATCAGCAGAATCACGGGAGGAATGGGAGACGTCAAGCCTAAATCGATGCAAATGGAATGGAGCTGACGACGGAGGAAAAACAGACAGCATGCAGCGGGCTTAAAGCCAAATCATGTAATTCATAATGAGCCACACACAAATAGATAGCGGGGAGCACAGAATGGATGAATGAAGTCTTTCTGGCTATTTAATAGTAGAAACTAAGAGGTTCAATGAGTTTACTGCACATATTTTGACAGTGGACAGTCTTTAATCTGAACCTGAAAAAATGGACAGGGATTGATGGATGGACAGAGGGAAGGACAGGTGACACAGATGGATGGAAAGAAGGAAGGAAGGATGAATGGCCAGAAGAGCATATCAGTTACTTTTTGTGTGACTTTGATATTCCTCATGGTTTATTAGAGTGACCGCCTTCAATTAGATATTAGTAATGAAACTTTCATTCATCTCAGGTGTTTAAACATCTTAAAATGATGTTGCGTTGTTACATCACTTTTAAAAGGAAATAACTTTTCTGTTTAGAAAAAAAAAAAACTTCATGTGTTAGAAAGAAAGCTCAAAATCTAATGAAATACTAATTAATTATGATGATACACTTTGAAATGTGCACACTTAAAGCATCAAAGCACAGTAACAAACCATGTGGTGAAGCACCGCTAAATTTGAACCAATCAAATAAAAGTGACAACAAAATGAAATGATTATTTTACCTTGACAGACAAAAGAGGCCGGAGACTCTCCGGGGTGAACACGAGCAGTGAGAAAAACCAGCTTCTTCTCCTTCTCTGACCTCACATTTTCTGGGGGGAAAAAAAAAACAGCAAAAAGTGAATTCAGACACAGCAGAAAGAGGTTTGCAGTACGGTAAAAGCAAAAAACAGCATTAAAAAAATGGAAAGCGATGGTTTTGTCAATGCATAAAGATGATGCAGCTCGGGGTAGGGTAATTTGTCATATTAATATGTCTACCATATTGTAGTTTAATTAAAGGGCTGGGTCAGAACCCTCAGACGCGGATGTCTGCTTTCACACTGGAGCGCATGAATCAAACATCAAACCAACACTCTGCACAGAATATTCAAAAGTCATGGTGAATTATACATCTAGAGGGGTCAGGATGAGGCAGCAACAGGTGTGAGCTTAAAGAGAGAAAAGGCTTCATGTCTGGCTAAGAATTTCTCTCTGGCCTTTGACTTCATAGAGAATGATGGACACATGCTTTCCCTGTTTCCTTCCCTTCTCGTCTCCTTTCTTGGTCCCTATTTGTTTTCCTTATTTAAAGGTAAATTCAAATGCTGTAAAGTTTAGGAAGGATCAAAAATGTGCACTGGCTCTGACTGGTGGTGCATTTCTGCAAATGGAAATCACAAGGAAGAGGCAGAGGAGCTCGATCATAGTGACAAAGTGACTTTTATTTTTATAAAAGTTATATACTGCGGCTTTAAGACCACAGTGCACCTATTCTCTCATGACTACTTCCAACATCATAATGCATCTTGTCACAAAGCTCAACTCATCTCAGACTGGCTCTGTTATTATGGAAGCGTCAATCCACAGTCACCACATGTCTTTAGCATGTGGAGGAAACAGAGATTCTCAATACAGCTACCTACAAATCTACAGCAAAAGTAATGCCACCATGTCATTTTTTAATCTACGCCACCAATGATGAAGGCAAAATTCGCACAAGAGTGTGTAACTTGTCTTTTTGTGTCTCTGTGTTGGCCCCTTGATGAACTGATGACCTTCTAGGTCAGGAAGAGTTTTAAGTTGAAACAGAGAAGTTCACAAGATTTTCTCTCTGAAGTTGGGATCAAAACCACACAATACATTGCAAATATTAAGCTACAGGATTAATCACTCATGGTTTAGTTTACAGTTTGAATTGAATTCCTAAAAACATATGAAAGCACCAATGCAGACAGGCTAAACAAGCTGCATCCATCCATTGCATCTCAAGTCCAGCTGAAATCCACAAAGGTCAAGGTTTTGTTGTCGTGTTTTTCTTTTGCCAGTGTTTCCCTTCTAATCTGCTGTTGCTAATAGATGAAAGTGATTGTGCACCTCATTGCTATACACAAACTTAATATCTTATCGATCCCTTCGCTCTCTTCTGCTGAGCAGAGAAAATGCTAATTAGCAACAGGCTATGCTCCTTTCCTTCTCCTTAATTCCAATTTAACCTCAGAGCAATGTGTGCATTTGAGTCTGTTTAAGTAGTTAGGAGTTGTAAAAAAAAAAATTGCTTTGCTCCATTAAAGTGCTCCGCCAAAGATTTTATTTTGCTTTTTCCTCTTTCTGCCCTTCACAGAGACAAATGGGTTTGCCATTCAGGAGTCTCTGTGGGGCGGAGCGGACCGGTTGTTGTAAATGTGAGCGATTGCATCTTGACCGGATGCAGGCAGCATGTTGGCTGTGAGATTTCATCCCGCAGAAATTCTGCCTTGGCCTTGAAGCGGAGGCTCCCACATATACCCGGAGAGCAAGCACATAGAAGTGACATACACAGCAAGCAGAGGAAAGCAGTAAACGGACAGACACAGACACACATATCCCTTCGTTAAACCAGGAAGCTGGAGCAGAGCAAGCTGCCAAGGTCCCGACTTCTTTGGGAATCCAGCCATCATCGCATGCTACATTTAGTCTCAGCGTTAGCGCGCCCTTGCTGCTTCATCAAAACTATCTCTTCCAGCAGGCTCTTGGAGTTTACAAAGGATGTACGCTTTATCCCACATCGCTCCGTGTGTCTGTGTGAGTATGTCTCCTCAGAGCGCTAACAAATGCTCCCCAAGCAGTTGTTGTGTTTATGTGCCTGTATCTCTGCTTTGCTGAGCAGCCAAGCATTGTAGCACAAAATTAAGTCCAACTATTCCATGCAGGCTCCCCACAACATCCTCAGGGAACCTGCAGAAAACAACAACTATAGATAGTTGAAGGTATGGAAAGAAAAAAAAAAATCTTTTTGACTCGGGTGACGGTGGCATTTCACAAGAAAAGGTTGGGGTCAAGTAACAGCTGAGATGCAGCGGCGTCTCCTGACCCCAAGGTGGCAGTGAAGATCAGGAGCTGGGGCATTAAGGAGAAAGAGACTGACAGAAAAAGAGCAGGTAAGAAAAAAAAAAGAAACAGACAAGGTAAGGAATGAGACTGAAGGAAATCTTTCAACACCAATCCTTAAAGTCTGTAGGCTTTTTCTTGACAGTTTTCAGAAATTGTAAGAGAACAGGAGCAGTAAACAACAACCCTTCAACAATAAATGCTTTCCAAGTGCACCAAGCTAAATGTCAAACCAGAATCACTGTCTTGTCAGCTAGATAAAACACACGTTTCGTCACCTAACAGATAAAAAAAAAAAAATCACATTATTTTTAAAATGATATAAACTCAAGGAAGACTGGAGAAAAACATATGAGAAACTCAAAAGAGCCCTCATAATCATAAAATCACTTAAATCAATTTATTTACTGTTTGTGAAAGAAATATAAGGGAAAAGAAAGAAGGAAGGGAAGAAAGAAACCTTTCTGTTGTTGCACAAAAAGGTAAAAAAAAAAATGAACAGACTTGGTGGTCTGTTGTGTCTTACAGATGAGTATATAAAGCTGAAAAAAGGATAGAAGACAGAAACAGCTCATGAAAACACTGTTTAAGGAGAAAAGCTGAAGTCGACCCAAACAGGAACATTACTTGATAAAAATAGCCTCAGGTAAGAATTTACCACTCGACTCACCAAAGCCGATATGTATAAAATATCCATTCGAAATGGCCCTCTGGGAAGAAGCAATTGCTCCACTTCTTAAGTCATGACTTAAACTACATTTGTTTACATTTTACAAGCTAAAACCAGACCTGATTATTACCCCACATGCAGATATAATAAATGATTTATTTAGGATCTTTGATGGCTGAAAGATATAAAATAAATAAATAAATAAATAAAGCGCAACACCTCTAAAAAAAATATAATTTAAAACAGAAAAACATTAGCATCTTTTAGTCTAGAGATGTTACAAAACCGTAAAACTTTGGGATGCAAGGGCACATAAGAGCCATAATCCAAAAAATATGTAGCAGTGGAGAAGCTCCCAGGAGAAATTACTGCAACAGAACATTGACTATCAAACCAAGAGGTCATACAAACAACCCAGGACGACATCTGCATCTCTCTGCCTTGGTTATGATTTAAACAATAGAAAAAAGATTGGGCAAAATGGGAGATATCCGATGCCAAAATCAATGGTGATCACTGCACGTCTAATTATCCATTACTGAGATTCCTTTTCTCTGTGATTCCATTGCATCAAAAAAGTTATTTATTCAATCTCAAACCTAAAGTTTGAAAATCCTCTTAATTAAATGCAACGGCACACCACAGGCTTTTCTATGGTACACCCTTCTTAGAGAGGCTTCACCTCCTGGGAACTTCCCTTATCATGAAGCAGATGTAGTAAATCAGAACTCTTTTGTAGGGTTTATCGAAACTCTTTCCAGTTGTTCTAAAACTCACCCCAATTAATCAGATGCCATAATCTAGCATAACTTAACTTACATTTTAGAGTTTTAATCATGGCTTTTCCTAACTTTGAAGACAAGGCACATAAAAAAAGCCAATACAGTTAATCCTCATACCACAGTGTGACTTCATGTCCAGGAGATGCTGTCATTTTCACCTGGAGTTTGTGTTACTCTCCTTCTGTTTCTTAATTTCACTAAGCGCATTGTGATGTGAATTCTTCACTGCCTCCTTGCTGATCAGGACATCTCACATCTTCTGAGTGCCATCAGAACAGCTCAAAACACTGTTAAGGGAAAATAAATATATGACTGTGCGCGCATGTAAAAATTGATGGAAGCTGGGGCGGGGAGCGGGAGGTGGAGGGTGACAATGAGTGAGTGAAAGCAGCAAGAGGCAAAATTTATGCCCACACCTCCAAATCAAAGTGCTCCCTCAGCATTTTCCTCACCTGCCAAAGTCATGTGCTGCGCCGTACGGCGCAGTGCAGCTCGTTCTCCTTGCGCTTGCCAGGAAGTGGGGGTAAGAAAAAAAAAAAATAAATAAATAAAGGATGTCAAACTCAGATCAGCTCAGATAAATATGTAAATTATGTCGGTGAAGGAAAATGCTGGTGAATAAAAAAAGGAAAATACAACATAAATCAAATGGACTCTGAAGGTCAGTCCTGATTGTGCTGATCAGCTCTTTCTGTGACAGCCCTCTCAGGAACTTTGGGCCCGCTCTCATAAGTTGTGACATGATGTAATTAACTGAGATCTTGGTCGTCATTTCTCTTAAGCCTGTACAAAGGAATCCCTGTCAGGAGTTCCTGAAGGCAAGGCATATATTTAAAAGAAACTACCCAGTTTATAAGAAAATTTGATCAAGAAGATGCTTTCAAATCTCACTTGTGCCTAAACTTTTTTGACATGGAAGACACTGAACCATACAAGTCTTTCGAAGCATTGATTTTTAAATTGAAGCAGATAAAAACAAAATCTAAAAATCTTTATGGCCCAGTATGCACGGTTGCCTTGTTCATCACAAATAAACACAATTTTTCACTGCAGGTCTCAAAAACCAAGGCCTCCCCCATATCTCTGTTCTGCGGATTTTACACTGTAATAAATTGGCTTCACTTTGGCGAAATGGCAACAAGCCACGCTCGACGCTCTGCTCGCGGCGTAGCATCGAGGATGGGCCTGAGCCGTAAATTGTCACTGACGTTGTATTTATACAGAGCCTTGAAACGAGAGGCAGTGCTTTGCCCTGACCAGCCGAGTGAGGCTCAATGGGCATCCAGCCGTTACACACACACACACACACACACACACACACACACCCACACACATATGCACGCCCAAACCCTCGCTCCACCCGCTGTAACACCAGCCCGCTCCCACCTCAAGGACGACCAGACACAGAGAGGCGGAAAAGGGGAAAAAAAAAAAAAGAGGCAGACAGAGAAGGATGGGGCTGTGCGCCAAAGTGAAGAGGGCTCTAAAGTGATAAGAGTTTTATGATTCTGTTTTCTTCCCCAGGAATTGACCAGGCCCCTGACTTCAATTTTTGTGTGCTGGCATGTGTGCAGGTGCTGGAGAGCCTGTGGTGTGGTTCAGATTTATTCAGCTCATCTTATTGTGGGGAAGCAAGGGTTCTGCCAAGGCCTCCACACACATTCATGAAGCGTCTCCTGTCACCGAACGCACCGCGAATTACACAGCCGACCCTTAGAAGAGAGGGGAGGCGGGAAGCTCTGCAGAAATCGGCAGAAATATAGCTAATTGTTATACAATAAAGCCTCCGTTTTCTCTGAGACAAACAAGAATGAACATTAATGTACATTAAATATACAGACATGGAAAAGTCTTTCCGCTACCCTCATTATGATGCATAAAAAAAAAACATTAAAATAAATAGATTTTCACTTGCAGTAGCAAAATGTCATCCTGAAAAATGATCCAATATTTAATTTGGGCACATTAAGCAGCAGGAGAAATAAAATGGATGTTAATAAATAATTAGTTCAAATAAAATCATGGGTAGCCCAATACTCTGAAACATTAATGTAACTTAAGTGCATTCATGAAGATTTTGACAGTAAGCTGCTGCAGTAAAGTTAGTTTTAAGAGTTTTTACACATCTTTACCATGGGCGCCAATGAATAAATTAATTTACGTTACTAGTGGAAGGGACACAAACAGCAAGAGCGCTTCCAATACCAAAGCACCAAAACGGATGTAATTGCAATTTAAAAATGCACTCAGTCAAATCCAGCATACTCGATTGTTGTGTGGTTTTACACCTGGGGAGGGAATCTGTTTTCAAGTGATGTTCTTTCTTATTGCAAATAAAAATTATCTGTTTTGCTTGCTGCAAATTATCCTGATGACAAATGGCTTGCCATCCTTGCCTAACTAGCTGGCATTTTAAGATGACTTATGACGTGACAGCAGATTGTCAGGCTGAAAAACAAAATTCATCAATCTTCACCCCATCCTGCACTGCACTGTAAACCTGTCCAGGGTGTACCATGCCTCTCGCCCGATAACCGCTGAACACTGGCACCCCCGTAACCCTGCAAGGATCGGATGGAAAGATGGACAAAAACGTAAATTTAAAGTCTGTTTCAGTGCCTCGATTGTCTGGACTTTGACTGCTATGATGTTTTCCAAATATCAGGTGGTTTTTCAAGATGGTGGTAATACATTGGTAGCCAGCAATGCAGACGACTGCTAGAGCTCATCTCAGTGGAATAGTTCTGCAGTTTCTTGAGTTTGACATCGTGCAGACAAAAGGATTAAAAACTAATCTGCTGGTGACAAAGTTGAAATGTTAATTGAATTGGATGAGCCACTGATTGATGTCGTGACCGATGCAAATTTGAATTATAAGGATAGAAAAGGCATTACTATATTTTCTTCTTTTACTTGTACAATTTATTAAGTGCTTGTGCAACCTCAGCCAAAAGCCAAACTCACCTAAGATTATTCTTCAACTCAAGTGCTGTGCAAAGTCTCGTGTCTCTACTGCGAAAAAGATACAAACCAGTGCCAAAAATAAAAGAGGACAAGCTGATGAGATTTTTTTTTTTTTTTCATGTGAAGTCACCCCTACATGCTCATTTCCTTTATCATGACTATCAGGGTTATGTGTGCAGCTGAAGAGCTCAATCAAAAGCCGAGATGCTTTGGTCAGCGGTCGGTAAGGAGACGATCACAATGCCCATGTTGAGACTTGGTGATTGGCATCACATTCAGACAGAAAGTGGAGGCACAGAAAGGGAGGGCGAAGAAAATTGGCTGGCAAAGTGATAAAAGCACCGACTTGAAGGGAGCAAGAGACGGGGAATAAAAAAGGAACCGATAGAAGGGCGAGAGCAGAGGAAACCCTTGAGAAGGAAGCATGTAAATACGCCAACAGTGTGCCTCTCAAGTGGAGATGAAGAGGCGACAGGACAAAAAAGCTCTGAGCACTGTGTGATTATGGATCAATTTGCTACAATCAAGCCCCTTATGGCTGGTCCCTGTGAAATGGAGAGATTTCTGTTCCTCAAGGGCAAACGTGATGACAGTGGAGGTCACAGACGATGGGAGTGACAGACTGAGACGCACAGACAAAGGGAGACGAGTGTTGGAGAGACGGGAAGGAGGGGAAACAAGGTGCTATCCCGCCATCAGTATTCAGGCCTGAGCTGAAGGGCTTTCTAATTATGTTAATGGGGGAGACGGTGGTGAAATGCAGGCCTTTGGCCATCATTGACCACACAGCAGAGAGCTATCACTGTGAGCTGTGGGACTATTTGGGTGACATAGATGAATACACTATGACCGTCATATTAAATCTCCTACCATGATATCAAAGAAGAGCTGGTCTCTTTGATTCACAGCTTCTAACCTTTTAAAACATGTATTCAGATGTGAGTTTTGCTGTAATGGTGATAACACCCCACAGTTAAACACCCTGGAGTGCTCTTGTACATCACTACAGCAAATAGCAGCTTCAGTCCACAGAGCAAAAAGCTGCCAAATTGATACCACTTTCAATTGATCCTTTTCCAGGACATGTGTTTAACTTCTGTTAATATGATTATATAGATTTTAATAGCATATTTACATAGAGTAAAAGATTTCACAGTGTAACTCCACTGGGGACGGAAATCAGCCAGGAATTCCAACTTTATGTATTAAAAAGCTTTAAGACTGAAAAATGATCAAAGAGTTCATTGGTTATTTTGACATAAGGGACATGACTTCATGAATATACACTCAACCATTGCGGAGTAGCTGGGGACATATCTAGCATAGAGTCCATCTGTGAAGGATTATGCATTCAAACATCATAGCATGAATATTAGAGATGCACAGAGAAACCAGATGGTGACCAGAACCGATGATTTTCAGCTCGATCGCTCCGAACTGATGAGCAGCCGGTCAGAAACTCAAGTCTTTTTTTTTTTTTTCCAATTAATGAAATAGTCATGCTGAGTGTTATGAAGTTAAGCTGACAACTCTCTTTAGTGTGGATTAGTGTATGTTACTGAATGAAAAATGGCATTCTTAACATTATTCTTCTATTGTCTGGCATTGTTGTTCTAAACAAAAAATCGGAATCAGATTAAAACTTTACCAGAACTTTACAATTTCTTGATTGGAAATTGGCTACAAATTGCTTAAGAAAAGAAAAGTCTTTGCACGTTACTGTATCAGAAGGATGCAGCGCGATCAGCACGGGTACATTTCCTTAGTTACGTCATATATTGTGCTCCTAACGCTCCTCCTACTGTGGGTTGTTGCACATGGCTCATTTATGTATTCAAGAGTGAGTATTCAAGCTACTCTGTACTGTGAGTATTCAAGAGTAGCTTGAATACTGTTGAATACTGTATGAAAATACCTTTTCAGTATTTTGAAAATACTGAAAATGTGAAATGGCCACCCTATTTTAATACAGATATTGTAGAGTCTAATTATATATCCTGCCTGAAACCATGTTAGCCTACTCTTAGAGGCTTTGAAATGATGGAAAATCAAACTGACTCTTTTTCAACATCTGCTAAAACTGAACCTGAAATGCGAGACAAGCCACTTTCCTGACAAATAAGAATCTAGGAGACCCTTTTTCTATGATTATAGCCTGTTGTCTGCATGGGCATCTTTATTCCTTCTCTACAGAGCCAGTAACAGCGTCAGGATTTTCTTCATACACTTTAGATGCCACCCATATTTCCTAAAGTCTCACGCTGTTCTCTAAAAGCCCTCTAAGTCTTCAGAATTACTGTGATAGACAGTCAGCATAAAGGGCATAACAGAGATCCACAAACACAGAGACAAAGCGGGAGCTCTGTCAAGTATCAAAAGCAATAGGCCCCTTTTAGCGATAGGATACGGACATCTGGAGCAAAGTCAGAGGCGGAGATTGCTTAGGGTTTCAAGGCATTGGTCACAGGCCTTTCGGAAACCCTGACTCCTCTCTTGGCTTCAGAAAATGATGACAGGAGGAGAGGCACATAAAAAGGAGGGATGGCTGGACTGTGCGCAGCATGATACAGAATCAGAGGCAGCCAGTAATAGCCTTTTTTGAAGAATGCACCACTGAACTTTAAGGGCCGTCTTGCTTGAAAGGACAAGTTACAAATAGGAAGAAAGGAGTGAGAGAAATGATTTCCCAGGGATATACCCCCCGCTGTGCTGGCCTATTGCCACACCAAACTGTAAGAGCGCATTTGTGCGCATGTGTGCATCGGAGCACGTTCGTGACCGTGTATTTGCAGGACGCAATCAACTACAAAAAAAAAAAAGGGCTACATGTGCACAAACTGACACAAAATACATGACCATGTCCCTCTGCGTCTGATAAAACGAGAGGTTGGAAGCCTGGTCCTGAATTTCAGTGAGATGGCAGAAAGAAGCTGTAACTAAAACTAATTTGACAGACTGTATAGACGGGGAGTCCAATGTACAGACACAACTGATGTGTAGTTCTTTATTACTTTGTGTCTTCATAGCCATCAATAATTTCTGAGACACAACAAAGCAGTTTGGCTGAAGTAAACAACCATAGAGCATCCCAGCTTTAATAACCACACTCGTGCCTCCTAGCTATGTCGTTGAGTCAGTTTTTCTTTTTCCACTTCTGGAAGGTCCTTCCTAAAGCTTTCTTCCTTGTCCACAGCTACACTGAGTTTGAAATCAGACTTCTTCTCCTTGGTTTTGCTCAAATTATTTGTAATTGTTTATTTATTGTTGACTGAATGCGGCATACGAGTGCGCGTTGCACGGCTCGCCTCGGCCGGGGCGGCAGCGGCAATGTCATTCAGCAGTTTAGTAACAGTCCATTACCTTGTTAATACCAGTCTAATGGGCAGTCTGCTATTTTAAAAACACAGCCATGTTTGTGCCATTAACAACCACTTAGTGCTCGACTCGAATCAACAGGCCGCTGGGACACACCAAAACAACATTAAAGCAACAAAAGACAACGTGATAATATGCACTCTTCATTAACAAAAAAAAAAAGCTGAGCACATTTCTTCCTTAATTTACACATGAAAGAGCTCCCAAATGTGGCAAATGTTAAAAGGAGTATTGTATGGTGAAGCAGTTTTATTTTCTTGGTATTATACCAGTCTACAATTTAGCAAAGTGGTCTAAAACATCTTAAGTAGGCCAATAGAAAGAAAGAGTTGCCTAGGTTCAACATATTCAGCTATTTTTAAACATAAATGGAAAGTTACAGAATGAAATTGCTTCATGGTAACATTTACACATCAACTCCCACCATTATGTCTATGGTGGGAGAAATACTTGGCTTCATGAAAACATCAATTCTGGGAACGGTACTTTGCTGTGTGCGCATGCGGTTCCCCTGCAGTTCGGGGTGCCAAAAGGCTCAGAGGTACAGCGGACGTTTCACATGCAGAGGTTACAGTCCTCAACTCAGTCATCCTCGGTTCTATTCCCAGCCCCAGACCTTTTGCTGCATGTCTTTCCTCTCCTCTCTCTCTGCCCAGATGTAATGAATAAAGTCCACTAGTGCCACATAAACCTTAGAAAACAACCCTTTAGTTCAAGAATGTGGTACCAGTGAAGTTCAAGTGTGTGTGAAAGTAGATGCAGTGATACTTTTGGCTATATAACACTGTGCATGTTTACATCAACTAAATACATTTCCAAGAGTCTCATCTATTCTGTACGATACACACAGGTTTGACCCCACACTAAATGTAAACACACACACACACCTTATGGCCGAGTCTTTAAATCAAAATATAATGAATTACATTACAGGGCCTTTGTCTACTCGAGGAAGTTGCCTCTCCTTGAATCGTAGGAAAAGATTGATGCCCTCACAACATGGTTAACACATAGACATAAATCAAAAGACACAGGATTTTGTTGCCTCTGCTTGCTCCCAACAGCAGTATTTTGCCACTGCTAGTGCAGTTTCTGACACTTTTATCCCTGACAATTGTGTGTTACATAGTGAGGGTTGCGCTCTGTGTTCTCACATGAGAAAGAACAGTGTGACATTCAGTCAGTGAAAATGGCTCCAACGGTGTGCTGTCGAAAAGAGTTGTGTTTTCCTACAGAAACTGTGAGCACTGGTCAAAATGCTTGAAGAAATAAAACCACTGATCCACACACACCCTGAATCCACATGTATAAAACATATTCAAGAAACAACCAGCATCCTGAAATCACGTTTCATGGTGACACACATATATTAGCATTATGCTAAAAGCATTTTTCATCCATAAAAGAATTTACGCTGCCTTGAATGTTTACATGTACAATTTGAATTTTGTCATGTTTATATTTTAAAACCAAAAATCTTATTTTATACAGATATTTTGTGATAAACTATAGATTGAAAGTGTCTATGAACATCCGTTTTGTATGCCACAGATACCACAAGATTTAGGTCTGGACTTTGACAGAGACGCTAAACACATTGTGATCCAAACCATTTAATTGCAGCTGTGGTTGCATGTTTACTGTCGATGTCCTGTTCCAAGCTGAACCTTTACCCTCTAAAAGGTTTCCTTCCTAAATTGCCCCACATTTTATTCCCTCCATCTTCCCATCAGCCCTGACAAGTTCCTGAAGAAAAGCCTACCTACAATACGATCCCACAACAAGTATGTCTCACTGAGAGGAGGGGGAGTTCAGGGTCGTGTGTCGTATTAATTTTACTCCACATGTGGCACTTTGCATGAAGACAAAAAGAAAATTAAGCCGTTCTGTTCTTGACCAGAGCATCTTCAGCTTTTGTGTGGTGGGCCTCAATGGATTGTGACAAATTGCAAAGAGAATGCTTAATGGCTTTGCTTCAAAAGTGGCTTTTTTTGTAGCTCATCTTCAATAAATGGCCACATTTATTGGCTATTACACTCGGTGATAGTTGTTGCCATGTCAACAACTATCACTTATGTGCAGTAAAACAAGTGGTAGTTGTGCTGTTTACAGATTGTCTCACTTAAACTGTTTCTCTGGAGCTACCATGAGCCTCTTGGCTGATTGTCTGAATAAAGCTCTCCTTCGCTTGACCTGTGAGTTTATTACCGATCTTTGTGCAGATGATAGATTGAACAGTTATCTATGACATGAGCTTAGGATATTGTTTTATGGGCTAGTTTTCCTTTCCACTGTAACCAGATGCACAGTCACCATCGGAGATCACTGTAAAGTTAAGGATTTGATGAAATTGAGCTTTAGTCGATGGAAACCCTTTTTTCAATTGGCATAATAAACTGAACTTAACCATATTGTTTTATAATTAGGATTGATCAGGACTGCCTATGAATGACACTGAATTTTCAATTAACTACAGTGTGGAGAGTGAATCTGTTCATTTTTTTTTTCTTCGCGACAAAAATAAACGTCAAAAATAAATAAATAAAAGAGGTGCGAATACTTTTGCAACACTACGTATTTCAGAATCAGTAGCTTATTTCCAAACTTTTAAATGAAGCATTGGGAAAAGAAGTCCTGGAACGTTCTCACAGTCAGATTGGTTGCATCAATCTTTTAAACAGACTTTGAACTTGGCTGTGGCTGTGTCCAGCTTTTTAGTGATTTCCAAAGCTTTCAGCTGCATATCAGTTCTGCTAATTGGGGTTTCTTCTGTCTTTTTTCTCTCCTTTAAACACAGACTCATTTCAGAAGCTCATGAAAGCAGTCTATTTTGGATGGCTTCTTATTCTTTACCATGTTTAAAATGGTTTGCACATTATGAGCAATCAGCCAGTTGTGTGGTGTCTGCTCCTTACTGATCTCTGTTATGTGGAACAGGATTCATAATTTCAGTGAGTCTCTAACTTAGATAGCAAAAAGAAAAAGAAAAAAAAAAATCTCTCCCTAAAAAAATGTTCAGTGAATTCCATTTTTCAGCAAATTGACAAATAAATTGAGCTTGTTAGTGCACAAAACAATTTATTTCTTCTTATCGAATTAATTTAGGAAAACATTTGAATTTTAATTTGCAGAAACAACAAAATATCTTCTCACACCGCCACTATCAGGCCAGCACAACTGTGGTACAGACGCATGAAAGTAATTAACTCTGCCACAGCGCCGTGAAAAATCCCGGGGATTCATAGCTGAAATTCATCTCACTGTGGGGAACAAAGTGGGGAAAATATTAAGAATTATTTCTATAAAGCAAAATTAAAAAAAAAAAAAAGTCAACAATCAAAAATCCACAAGAAAACAAAGCTTTGGAAAAGAAAGTTTTCATGATATATTGAACATTTTTAGCTAATACTTGGGAGAGTTTTTTTTTCTTCTTCTTTTCTAAAAGTCAAAGGGTATCGTCCGACTATTAAGCTGTTTTATTTATGATTTTCAACCTGGAATGGCCAAAGCATATGTCTGACCTTCCTCCGGTTTAGATTAATTTACTATATTGCAAACAAACAATGCTGATATTATAATTTTACGTTTTAGATTTCAGTTCCTTATACTGAGATTAACACCTATGAGGGGGGAGCGAGGGGAGTTATGTTTTGCTTTTGTTGTTAATCTGACCACGCTTTAGTCAATTTCAAGAAATGCAATAGATTTTAAACAGCATTATGTTTTGAAGAAAGACCAACAGTTGACATACTTTGCTGCAATCATTTTGGTCATGGTCTGACTAAGCAGAAGTCGCCAAATTTGTCTGTTTTGTAATCGAAAGCACCTGCAGTAGTCTGATTTCAGCCAGCTGATTGGCAGTGCACAGTGACAGGTGTGAGGACTTTTCAACTCCGTGCTCATAGAGCATGGAGAAAACGACGATTACGCAGAGACTTTAACTTGTATCTCATTAAAAGGACTTTGTGTAAGAACTAGTTTTAGGTTTGGAACCAAAGTTGTTTAAAACCTTAGTGTACCTTAATTTTAGCAACACCAAATACCTGAATGTGAATTAAGAATTTGTGGTTAATATTTAATTTATTACATTTTTCAGTTAACACTGGTCATCCATTATTTTTTAAACATTTATTTAAGCTTCCCTTTATAGTGCTGATCACACAGTTAGTCAGTTCTGAATTGTAAAAGAAAATGGAAAATATTCACTGGGGAAGCTGGGTAAAATGGGGCGTGACAGCCTCTGAATTAAAATGCAGCGAACGCCAAGTGAATACACACGTTCAGTTGATGCATAATTCAAGTGATGAAAATAAACTTTTAGATGTGAAATTAAACAAGAAGTGAAACAGTAATTCAGCTCATCGCATCCCTCCTCTTGATTGGCTTGCCTGATGCAACAACTACGTGATGGTTGGTTTAGGATTAACAGGGTTTCCATGACAACATGTTGAGTTGCGGTGGAACGTGTGTGTGTGTGTGGGGGGGTGTGTGTGTGTGTGTGTGCGCGTGTGTGTGTGTGTACTTGTTTGAAGTGGCGGGTTTTTTTAACAGCTTTGATCAGGGAAATGTTTGTAGTGGGGGGAAAACCTGGAGAACAAATACGACTTTAGAGAGATTAGCAATCTATGAACACACACACACACACACACACACACACACACACACACACACACACACACACACACACACACACACACACACACACACACACACACACTCTCTCTCTCTCTCACGCACACTCACACACGGCGGAAGGGCCGTGCAAATGTCAGCTTTCAAAATTAAATCAACAACACCCATACAGACAGCTCCTGAGCAGAAAATTACACTATTTCTATCCTTCTGGAAAATAAGAAGTAGCCATATCTGCTGACTGACATGTCGGCGTTCTTTGCCTCTCCTTCACACCCGGCATGCTCATCTGTTTCAAGAAACACACCGGAACAAGTGATCCACAGCACAGTCTGCATGTGTGTGTGTGTGTGTGTGTGTGTGTGTGTGTTTGCTTCACACCTGCAGGTCAAGTTAAATCAGTGCTGAGGAGATGCCAGGTGAGTGCTTTAGCAGCAAAGGTGTGACCACCTCCCCACGCTCCTCCATCAAGCTATACTAAGAAGCATTTGAGCCCGTGTGTCAGCAAACTGTATGAGCGCGCACGCATGAGAGGACAAGTCAAATGGGCGCACCAGGAGCTGTGATTCAGACAAATACATTCTCACCGCTCGAGCTGCTCCCAGCCCCAGCCCAGATGGACAGCACCATATCGCTTCTCAGAGCCACAAACACATTACTCAGTCCCAAGGTGGGAGGATAAGTCATCCGCTAAGGTCACAGGGAGGTGTTGTGTCTTTTACTGCAAGTAGTTCGGAGTTTGAAAAATGGAGCTACGAGCCTGTAACAGTAGCTGCACAATCAGAATGATAGAAGGTGCCAAGATGCTGAAGAAATCCATAAAGTAATCTCCCTCTGATGGGCCTGTCCTGGGCATCTTATGTTGAGAGAAGACGGATAGTTTGTTATATTTTATACTTAGAAATAACTTATCAGCTTTAACAACGCATATTGAAGAAGAAGAAAAAAAACTTTGTCTCCTCAGAGATAGCTGGATTTTCCAACGTGACCCGCACAACATGTGTGCTTGAAATATTTTATCAGGTGTGAGCAATAAAACGCATCAAAAGACCGACTTTGTGATCTCAGCAGATATTCTGAATAAGTCGCCGTAGTTTCTACTCAATTAGCAGGGAGATGTAACTTTTGGGCCTAGAGTAATATTTTCCAGTTAACCTCAAGCGAGTGATTTATTTAAATCAAAACTCTAAGCACAATGGAAGTTGTAAACAAATCAAGTGTCCCTGAGAAAAGCTAAAGAGCTTTTCATCTTAGGGAAACCAAGCCCGTTGTTTCAGAGAGGAACTTGGCTCCCTGTGCAGCTGAGAACAAGGTAACCAGGATTGGTGTCTCATAAGGACCACATTGTATATTATCTCGTCCATAGAGAATTTCTGGGATATTTAATTGGTTGTGGGCATGGCAACAGAAAGAGTGGCTCATCCAAAGCATCATTTATTAAAGAAACTATCACTACGCTTCATGCACAACACTGTCATTCTTTGTCAACTTTCAGGTAGTTTAGGGTTTTTGTGTTTGTTTTCTTTCACACTATTTTACAAATTTCTAAATTTTGATAACTGAAAATAAACATTTGTGATTTACAAAAGTAAATCTAACTAGAAAAGAAAGGTAAGCGTAATATTGTCGCTTTAAACGCATAACCTACTGACAAGAAAATCTAAACATTGTGCAGATAAGAACTACATAAATTAATGTTGTGCAAGAGTTCATCTCCCTCTCAGCCAAGTCAGTTTTTATTGAGCTGGCTTAATTTGTTTAATTTTAAATGCAAAAGATCACTAATTGCTCAATATCGCATTAAACGTGTGCAGTGCATTGTGTAATCTACTTTTCCCTGTTATTCCAAGGGGCTGAGTGAGGTCAAGAAACAAGGGGCTGTGGCGGCCCAATCAAACCCCGAGAAGGAAGTCCATGGGGAGCAGCCTGGAAAATGGTGATGCAATATTAATTGGTGAAGGTGCGTGCCACGGAGCACAGGGCTGTGCAGGGTTTGTCTCTCAAAGGAGAAGCTGTCAGGAGCGGCAGAAGACAGACAGGATGAGTCTCTGACCTTGTCTGTCAGCTGGTGGAGAAGAGGAATGCTGGGAAAGGAGACCTACTGACACACAGATCAACACTTTGCCAGTGTATGGCAAGCCTTCTGGGACAAAACAGAAAGAATGACAGACATAATCTGCATAAAATTTAACCTAAATTGTATAGACTACAAATTAATGATATATGGCTGCATGAAGGCATTTCTCATGCTTTACAAAACATAGTGTAGTTTAAAGATGTCATCATCAAAATGTCATAATTTAATTTCACCGCTTCCAGTATCAAGACACAGCCAAGGTTTTAAACGGTTATGATGTTAAACCTCCTGTTTGTCAATACTGAAAACAAGGAACTTGCTCTAATTCAGCTCTCTAATAGTTGAGCTTAAGTTATTACTAAACTTAGAACAAGCAGCTCATCTCAGACATGCCATTCCTCACAGTTGAGCTAAGACACTGCAACAAAAAACAGCCAGTACTTCCTGTTTTACTAAATAAAAGCACTTGTTTCAAAATAAAGTAATGTGGGTGCTCCATTGCATTCACTGTGTTTTACCAAGAAAACAAATTATTTTAAATAACAAATCCACCTTAAAAATAATCAAACTGAACATCTCATAATAACATCTCGTAATGTGCTTTGATTTGTCAGTACTAATAAAGCACTACATAAATTAATTCCAAATAAAAAATTCACAATGAAGAGAAAATGAGCCAAAAATAGAGATAATTTTGTTGCAAATATTTTTACTTCAACTAGTAGCAGGTGTTTATCCTAAGGTCTATTTATCCAAAGCAGATAAATATGTGGTAGAGAAAACATGAATACAAGTGTTTTATTAATAAAAGGTCACCCTAGGTCATTTGCAGCAAGTACGGTAAGTTTACTTCTTTCATTTCTGATAGAGCTAAATGAATAAGATTAAGAATAACTGTTTCTTTTCTTTTATAAACAATTTTTGTTAAAAATTTCGGAGCCACTGTATTTTTACTGAATCATAGTACACGTGATTCAGTGGTTTCCATTTATAAGCAAAAAGACAACACTTTTAAAAGGCTTTCATGAACTAACCAAGATAGCTCCCTCCCCAAACCATCTTCTAATAAAACCAAGAAGATAGAAAGAAAAAATACCCAATTCCATTTTATTCCTGATGGACCTTTGATGCTGTTGACCTGAAGAGTGAGTTGTGCAACACAAGCATATGGGAGAGAGGAACGTGTCACTTGAGGACGCAAAAACAATGGACACATGTCATCTCCAATTAACCCCCTCCCATCTGTCTGTCTCTGGTTCTCTTTTTGCAATTTAAACTGGGCCAGACAGCACTGTAAATATCGTCTCAAAAAGTAGCCTTCGTTCAAGACAAGGGACTGCTCCGCCTCCCATGTGCCTGATTAAATTCAACGTTTTTTTTTTAAATTAATATTTGATTTAATTATTCCCTGTCACATTAGATATGAAGCATTAAATTATTATTACCGGCGTGTTCAATAATTCAGGCTGCCAAGCCGTGTGTTTCGCTGACAGTGCCATGGAGTGCTCTGACCTGCTACTGAGCGTCCTCCAGAGACACTGGAGATCTGGCTCCTCCGCAGGCAGCAACAAACCCGCCTTTTAGCTAGGAGGTTGAAAACAACTAATGGATTCAAAAGAGACAAACTCATGAAGCTATGAGCACACTTCATGTGCACTGCAAACTTTTATTGTAACCTAATACTAATATCTTTTTATTTGAATTAACCCCGGGGCAAACTTGGTATCAGTGGAGGTTTCAGCCATGCAGAAACGGAGAGTTGTTAGTTCCTCTGCCAACACAGAGTGAAACATCATGCCATGATGGTATTGTTCTGACAAATGAGTCTCTGGCTGCACTCCGGTCTTGGCATTCACTTATGAAAGAATTCATCAGTCCAATTGGCTCTCCTGCCTCGCCTACTGCACAGCTGCACTCTTTCTCTAACTTGTGGCATGCATAAACTCAGCCACATCGAGGAGAGATACAGGTAAAACAAAAAAAACAAAAGGGATTACATGCCACATCTATGCTGCTTCTCAGGGTTCCCATCCTGTGTTTTTTTTTTATCCACAAGTCTTTTTTAATTCATCCTCAACACCTCGCTTTGGATCCTTTGCTGTGTTTCCTCCTGTCTCTCTTCCGTCCTCTCTTCGCCCCCCATCTGAGATCAACACCTTGCTGAGTGCAGGTGTAAGGCTGCCGGCAAACTGTCAGCTTGAGTCTCCTTTACTTAAACACACACGCACTCCCGCAGCTTGGCTGCAACACAGGCGATTCCCACTCTTTGAATTGGTCTCCACACAGCGAGCTAGATTACAGTGTCACTGTCAACACGTAAGGAAAGACTAGCAGTGAGTGCGCTAAAGGTTGGCAAACACTTGCTGGGCACACGGAAGGAAAATAGATTCTTTCAGGATAAAACAATGAAACGCCCGTGCTCTTACTGTAGCTAGAAAAAAAAAACAAAAACAAGAATATTTTCCAGCGCACCACTGCTGCATCTAATATAAAGGTTTCCGTATCTTTCAGCACTTGATAATTCCCCCATCACTAACTCCATCAGTCCATCATTAATGCCTAACGGTTAAAATTCAAAGTGATCGCTCATATTTCACCAAAGCGTTTCTTCTGACTAGAAGTAATATTACAGTTTTGGAAAAAGTCTACGAGACTTCTTTTACAAAGCTGACCACAAATGCTGAGCAACAGGTGGGGGAGAGGCAGCACTGCTATTGATGAAGAAATATAGGGTTTCCACAGATCCTTCAAGATGCTGAAGTTGTACATGTTTACCATCTGAAAGTTACATAACCAGTACAGTGACATTACTAGTCTACTTGTCAATAAGTTACATAAATGAATAATTTGTTATTCTTTTGAGAAATCAACATTTATTTATGTCTGTAAAGTTAAAATTACTCATTCTAATATTCTCATTATAAATATAAAACAAGATGTCAGAAGCATCGGTACGTTTTTTTCTGTCACACAAGTCATTATTTCCCTTCATCTCCAAAAGAACAACCTGACATAGAACAACCTCTGCAGTTGTAACAGCCTCAGAGATTTAATAAGAATTAAGATGAACAACCACAAAATGCTAATACTAAACAGTTCAAAAATATGCTATTTGTTCAGATTACATAAACATGTGACCTTCTGAAAAACAATTAAAATGTAAAAACCAAAACCTTCACACACATGCATGGCCTGAGTGGTGACCTCCATAGATGGTGCTGGTCTGCATCGCCCGGGGTCAACTGACAGCTCCAAACGAGACGCTCATTAACACCAGCCCATTAAAAGCACCTGCTGGCAGAGGCTGGTGTGTGCGACTGTGTATGCGTGTAGGCGTGTGTGCGTGAGTGTGTGCGTGCGTGTGTGTGTAAAACTCATAGCCATCGACAAGGGGGTGCACATTGACACAGAGCAGAGGAGACAGGTGTCAGTTTGGTCTTCAGCCACAAATCCCGTCAAAGCGATAAGTACACTTAGAAACAGAGTTGTGTAAGGATTTCAAGGTTGATGGAGCAGAGCAGACATTTTAAAGAAACATCAATATCAGTTTGGGCTGTTAAACACAGTAATTCTGTTTCTGGATTTAGCAAACAAAGACTAAGCAGCTTGGTTTTATACAACCCAAAACGTAACTCCAGCTGCACCAGCACAAACAGTCTAACATACTCAGATTCACATGTTGGGATATTGTATTATGCTAATATTGTTTACTTTGCTGTTGGAGCCTATTGTTAAAAGAATAAATAAATAATTGGTCCACTAAAAGTTAAACAACTTTTCTATGATCTAGTTTTGGTTTGATTGGTGGAAGATAGAAGCTCATGAATGCTTGGTTCACTTTAAACAGGATCAACTATTAGACAGGAGGAGCTGACTGTTTTAGCATTTTGAACACTACTTGAGTGGAGCGGACACCTGATGTTTATGCAATGAGTATTTCTAGTTACATATTGCATAAATAAACAGCAGGAGGGTAATACAAGAATACACTGGAAACATTGACGTTTCTAACTCTGATTGATTCGGTTTTTACATGTTTTGAATGTTTTAAGAGGCATCAAGTTTTATGACATTAATATGATTTTACTCAGTAGACTTCATCAGTGGATTTTATTAATCTACTCAAGTATTCAAATGTAAACAATTGGCATCATTTGAAAAGCTATTAAATGTCTCATAAGTATTTTGAGAAATGCATGTGTGAAAATAATGTGTGCAAATGCAAACGCTGACAGGTTCCTTACTTTGCCAGAATTTGTTATGTCTATTTAAATGTTTTTTTCTTTGTTCTAACTTTGGTCTTATGTTGTTTAGTTTTAATTCAAGTGCATTTTTTTGTCAACAGACACCGAGAGTTAGTTTTGTTTTTGTTTTTTTTGTTTATTTTGTTGACCAGCTGCAGAGTTCAGTGTTCTTCTGAAAATGAAGTGAATGTATTTTTGGCAGGATGTGCTTGCATTATTATGTCATTCCCATCTGTTTAAAATGGTCTTCAAACAATATTATTGTTTACCGCAATAGGTTTTGAAACAATTAATCACTCAGAAAAATTTGTTATTGTGACTGGCCATCAACAGCAGCATAAATAATCTGTGTTAAAACAGGGACAAAACATAACTATTCACTCCACAGATCTTATTCTCCAATAATCTCTCAGTACAATTTTAGCTCTGTGTTCAAACACATAAAAATAATCAGCCATCGACGTTATACATATTAATTTTGACGATTGCTCAGTCTCATTATCACCAGGTACGATTAAGCATACATGCCTGAGAACCTGCTTGTGTCTCTCCACACGTATTTGATACGGAAAAGGCATTTGAAAGTGTTCTGCCCGGGGTTTGCTAAGAATGGGGTAATCTCTCACACCTAAATATAACAGCCCAACGCTGGGAAGTCACCTTGTTGCTCAATCAGCTCCAAACCCTGCGTGGCTCTCCCCGACAGAGAGAAAAATTCAGATAAACTCCCAGAACGTCTCTGAAGTCGCCCCTCCTGCTCCGGCTGATTCGCCACGTCTGTTTAGTCAGCTTCACATTACCATTTAAATAAAGAGGCTTGCTAAATGACCACTGCGAGAACATAAAAGACAAATTAAATAGTTTTTCTTTCTCAGGGCACTTTCTGTCTTTCTCTTTCGAGCTTGAGCTCCTCATCCTTTTTAATTTGTTTGGTCTGAGGGGGGTTTGGTTGATAAAAATATGCAGAGAAGTCCAAATGCAAAAGGATCTATTCATCTTTGATTATGAGGGATTATGGAGGAAATCTAATCTGTTCAGAGAACAATAACTCACTCAGACAAACAGGTATGTTAATTTCTCAAAGAGAATTGATTATAAGCCAAGACGACAACAAACAAAGAAAATGGCAGGGATAACCACAAGGCATTAGGTTGGTTTCATATCAGACCTTATGATGAAAAGGAGCAACGTCCTAAAGTAGAACTGCGTCAAATCAATCACAACAAAAGCAAAGCTACGAGGCACAGCGTCTATAAACTCCATGTATTCTTTCAAGCTCAGTTCTTTATTTAAAAAAAAAAAGACAAATAAAAAACAATAAAACCAAATTACAGCTTATAGTTAATGGTATTTGGCAATTTTTAACATTTTTAGCTGAAGTGAATAAGTCCAAATTTATAAATAATATTCAAATTCTAGAGGAAAACTTGTAATTCAAACAATTAACACTCATTTTTAATAACGAGGATTAATGACATACACTGAATGCTATACTGAGTCCTTCACATTTTTGACACACCCTGTTTTGTAAGTATGTTTTTAATATCGGTTTATGGGACAAAACTAAACATGTCACACTTTTATGCAAGGTAAAACAGTCAGTGTAGAGCTTGAATCACTGTAAATGTCCTGTCCCCTCAAATTAACTCGCACACAAATTAATGTCTAAACAACTGGCAACAAAAGTGAATAAACTCTCATGTGACACTGTCCAAATTGTGCCTGATTAGTCATTTTCCCTGTCACATGTGCCTAGAAAAGGAAAAGCATTTGTCTTTATCAGCACAAATCACTTTGACTGTCTAAACTGCAGGCATAAAGGCTTTAAGCTCAAATATGTTACTGAGATCTTGGTATAATCTTTTTTTTTTTTTAATAACACTATTTTCAGTTTTCTGGCAGAACCTGCTGGTATTTCAAAGTGTTCACGATTCTACAAACTAAAACAAACTTCAAATGGACCTTTGGAAGAGAAACTGGCCCAAAGTATCACAGATGCTATGGGTCTGTCCTTTACAGCAGGTGTTAGATGCTTTTGCGCACACTAATCCTTTGCTTCATGCCAGACTCACCAGGAATGTGTTTTTTTTTGTTTGTTTGTTTTTCAGGGAAAGCTCAATCTTAGTCTCATCTCAGTGAAGCACACGGTTCCGGTAAAGCTCCCAGTCGTCAAGCCAACAGACTGTATTTTGCACTGACTGGGGGATTAATGTATATGCTGATGAAGTTCTTCCTCATATTTGTGGTGATTTTACACCCCTATACATGCTTACATGAACGTCGTTAGCTTGCATGAGTGAAAACACACTTGACATCATGGGCCCCATCATCAAGGAGGTGAGCAGATTGTATCGGACACAGATTGATTGCCCTTGAAATCCAACAAAATTGCTTAGCTTGTAACAAGCTTTATTTCCTACATTAAATTATCATTAAAATGCTATTAGCGCAATTAGTTGATTTCCATTTTAAACAACAGCTCTACAGTGAGAGGCATCGGGAGACAAAAGGCGCGCGGGGGAGACGGCGGGGGGGGGGGGGGGAGGACAGTCACAGCGAGAGGGAAGGAAAAGTTGCAAGACACAAAGGAGCGAGAAGGAGGAGGAAAAAAATGCATGAAGAGAGGAGAGGTGAGTCAGGAAGGATAGAGGCGACATGAGAGCAGTGGGAGCTGAATATTAAGCAGCTGTAGTGATTAGGGAGGTGCCGTGGAGTGGCACTGTGACAGTGACATTGGCTGCCATTGGCACTCCCTGCCACGGTGATTCACTGGAACCTGCTTCATTTGGGCCATAATTAGCTTAAATGTTCAGAGAATGAAAAATTCATCATCGCTTTGAATCCTGTTAATTGGGGGAGCCATCTGCATTAATAGAAGGCCATTTGGATGTTCTGTGTTTAAGTATGCATGCGGGTGAGCAGCTCTGCATACATGGGGCATGTACAAGTGTGTATCAGAGTGTGTATTTATGTTAAGAGAGGGTAGTTTTGTACTCACCCCCCAGAAGGGGTGATAAAGTCCAACATTTGTCAGTTTTTTTTTTTTATCATTGAAGCAGCAACTAAGCACCTATCAGTGATAAGGACTTCTGAAGATGGCTGAAGGCAGAGGGGAAATTAGCATGTTGAGCTAAGATGTGGTAGCACATCTTATCAGTTCGCTTACAATCTGTTATCAGGCAGGTGAAGAGAGGAAGAAAGCCAACTCATTAGTCGTGTGGAAAAACAGCAATCATCAGTGGTTCGCTGTCGTTTACAGAGAAGCTACATTTCTTGGTTAAAATTCGGAAAAGGGTTTAATTAATGCAGTCAAACAATATTTGAAATCTCCAGCTCTGCGCCGAGGCTTTAGGGCACCATCTTTGCTTCACATTTTCCTTGCGGGTAGCCAGAGTTTCTTCTAGTCATTGAACATGGCTTCGTTTGGTATTTGCTCACATATTTTGAAGGTGTCTAAAAATGTTTCCTTATAAATGTTCCCTTATTTTTTTTTGTGTACCTTGCTATTTTCGGAGAAGTGTTTTATTGGTTGTTAAACCACTCAACGTATGAATCAGTCGGAAAGAAAAGTCTCCTAAACTCCAGGGATGTTTCTGTGTGAGGTCGATCCATTTACTTGATTTTTCAGCACTGCATTTGCTAGAAGGATTCATAATATTTCCTGTTAGGATTTAGTGCTGCATAGAAAAACTGAATTAACTCAAGATGATTTTAAGAATGATATCTCTTTCAGTTGTCTGTGTTATTCTTAAAATATTTGAGATTAAGAAATTATTAATGTCCAGGACGTAGATTTTCAGGCCCAACAGTTTGTTTTTTATGTTTTACTTAGGGAAGATTTATATCTTATTCACGTCTCTCTTCTTGTTACATTTGTATATATTTGTATAAGCTCAAGATTACTTTCAATGCATGCAGCAGTGATCCCCAAAGTAAAAAAGAAAGAAAAAAGATAGGCTCATGAACAACACTAAATATTTATCATGCATTTAAATTAGACTTCTAAATATGCAATCATTTTAACGTTGTGAAATCTGCTTGAATGTCGTTGCTCTGATAGGGTAAATATGTGCTCTACCAGGGAGGGTCCACTTCTCTCTGCTGAGATCTGGAAGATTAAGAGCAGCAGTTGCAGTGGTCAGCTGCTGCAGGAAGCAGTAAGAAATTAAGACTAATGTAATTTATCTCATTGAAGTGAGGCTGTAGAAAGACCACAATTACACTGAACAACAACAAGCCTGTGTGGAGTTAATGAAAAGCTTGTGAGTTTTGCTAGTTGGGATGATTGAATGAACGTAGTTCAACGTCAGTGGCTGTTTTTTTAAAGTAAATTTTGTATTTCAAATGAAAAATGTGATTCTTCAAATTGTGTGTGTTTATCTTTTGACAAACTACGATCACATGGAGCGTACATCCTCTGTAACAAAAGCAATTCCATGTTCCTTTTCTAAACAGAAAACTTTGTCCACTAATATTCAACAAGACACAAAAGATGGACTAGATGACTCAGTGTTCCATGAAGCTCTAGAAAGCGATAAAAAAAAAAAAATTGCATGTGTGACATTAATGCAATCCATTTAACTGAATGCTGCAGTGTAGATGGTGTTTATGCGACAGAAAGGCAAGATGCAGAGGCTGCAGTCTGGACCAGCTCAGCCCAGCCCAGCCCAGCCTGACCCATCCGGCACTAATCCATCATCGCCACCACTGAATCATCGCGCTGTCAATAAAGGCGGGTGGTAATACATTACAGACATGTGGCAGCCTTTGACGATAATGACATTGAGAATTCTCCTTGGGCAGTCAGAAAAGCCTGGGCTCACGACACTCTTGCTTACAGAAGCAATAATATATGGAAATGCATCAGTGTGCAAGAAGAGGGAGTGGACTGGGACTGGAGGAGGGCGGGAGAGTTGAGTGACGCTTGGGCACTTTACAAGCAAAGAAGGAGGAAGTAGCCTTCAGTGGCTGCATCTTCATCCATTTCCAATGTGGACTCATCCAAATCTAGGAGTCAATGATGAGGCGCATGTTAAATTTAAGCCTCCACAAACCAGCCGTGTTACAACCGATCTGATACGCCAACACTCCATTTCTGCCTTATCTCGCTTTCATGCTGCTCAGCCGCTACTGCAATATGGTTTAGACATGTGATAGGCTAGATAAAGTGCAGAGAGGGAGGCCAGACTCATGACAGATACAAGAGCAAATTCAGCACAGTTAGCAGCAGGTCGACCATGCTGCTGTGAAGGCAGACATTAACGGTCCCGTTATTCTCCTCCACTTCATACAAACGTGTTTACGATCGCAGGAAGTGAAAGACAGGCAGTTTGGTCAGGCTTTGAATATGTATGTATATGTGGATGTAGCTACACATGGGTTAATGGAAAAAGATGGATGGGTAGGTTGATGGACAATCATAACAAACGGTAAAATGGATGGACGGAGGTAGGTTGACACGATGTACGGCTGGATAGAAAAAATAGATGATGGATAAGAAGATGGAAGGATGGATATTTGAAAGGAGAGCTGGACAGGTTTACGGATGGATGATTGTTGGATTGATGGATGCTGGACAAACCAATTGATGGTCAGAAGAATAGATAAATGATGGGTGCACAAAGATGTGGAAGGACATTTTGATATTTAGACAACAGGACAAGGAATACATTTCCAATATGTATATATTTTTTTCTCCATACACTTGTTATGCCATACCAGGGAAATAATTAAAAATGATACCTTTCTGGACTGATTAGGAACTCTGTGCATGTTACACATCTACTGTAAAAGATATGGCCTGAAAAAATACCGAGAGCTTTAATGGATATGCTCTTCTCCTGGGCAACACATTGGAAAAGTTAATCCAGGCACCCACCTGACGATCTGAAACCATAATTTCACTTTTGGGATTTAAATTAAAAGTTTACCGGGTTCCCAAAACTGAGAAGTCTGCATTAACTGAGGGGTCACCAAGGTTTTATGAAATCCTTTTAGCGCACAGAGCCACAATTTAAAAAATAATAAAACTCCTTCGACTTCAGTTAGGATGTATTCAGAAGTTAAAATAACACATTCAAGGTCTGAAATAGGTTTTCGCTTTAAGTTACTGACCAGGTTAAACTGATTAAAATACGGAGTGAGATGAAAATACCATCTGTGAAAATGAAGTTACTGCTTTCTTTGAAGACTTCAGACTAATGAAAATGTGTAAGAGAGCAACAGGCACGGCCTCCACGAACCGCCTTTGAAGCATCGGAGAATTTGAAATGAAAACTTTGCTGCTGTTATTTGACTGCCTCAAAGTTACGCCCAAAATGTAATTATACTTCTGATAGGCTTAGGTTTAAAGTAATCTTTTTATTTTACCAATAGCCTGACTTGAAGTGATATTAGCATTTCAGCATTGTAAAACTCTGAAATTAACTCTCAGTTTGACTTTGAGGATCTGTGGAGGGAACTAAAGATGAGGGTGATGGCAAGGAGGCCTTCCAGTTTCAGAGACCTGGCGTTTACAGAAGACAAATCATCAATGTACCAGTGAGAAAATGTGACCGGCAATTACAAGGAGGGCTTGTTTGCTTTTTTGCCCAAGCAGTGAGGGTGATGAAAACAAAACAGCTTCAAAATGTAAAAACTGCATTATTTTGTTTCTGATATATAGTTGTATTGGTTTGCATATTTACCTGTATTTATTCACATCATATTGGTCTGTCCCAACATTGCCCTGCCTAGATCAGGGTCTCTGGTTTGAAACCCAGCAATTTTTGGAGAAGTATTCAGAGCAATTTTTTTCTTTTCCACAATATGTCACAACCAGAAACTTCAATGTGTTTTACAAACACTTTAATGTTTAATCTATGAATTTCAGTGCATGCCTATTGTGCTTTTAAAACGTTGTGTTAAATGTTCTGTATTTCCTGATATATATCCAGTACTGAATAAACACTCACCTCATGACCTGAGCAATTGACTTTGAGCTTGGAAATTTCATTACCAGTCTGAAACATTATACTCTTCAAACTCTATACATTGAGAACCGTCAGACTTTATAGATATCAACACTTAACACTAGAGCTGCTACATTTTAACATCAGACGACTCAAATGAAAATGACATTAGAGGTCATCAAACATGAACCAAGGCTGTGCCTCGCAAACAAAGCTGGATCTATCACCAGAGCTGCAGTTGGATGATTTAAGATTGCAGTTTTCAACGTGGATGCATTTCATGAAAAACAGACGTTTAGGTGTTTCCACAACCCACTAATTTGTAAAGACACAACACACAAACAAATGCTATGAATAGCTGTAGCTGGTGGGAGTTATAATCACTGCTCGTGACGCCAGCGAACATTAAAAAATACCCGGTTTAAACCTTGGCTGAAAGATTATTTTATGTCTTATTTAACCAGTTGCCAATGCACATTTCATGACCCCAAGCAAACGCCACACGCTCTGATTGGGGGGCTGCTTCACTGAGCTGCTGAGGTGGGTAGACTGATGGCCACTATTGACTCCAGATCAGCATCAACTAATGTTCCACAATCGGCGCTTCTGATATCGTACTGAGCTTATTCATCATGTTAACGACAAAATTATACTAAATTACGTAAGCAAACAAATGAAAATATGCCTGTAGCAAAAAGCTGGCAGCACACAGCACCGTGATCTGAAGGTTCCCACAGTTTTACTCATCACTGAAATCTCTTTACTGAATTGATCTCTTTCAACAGAGATTTAGTGTTTTTTTCTTTTTAGAAAAAAAAAAAAAAAAAACTTCAGCATTTTGGCTTCTTACCTTCAGTCCTCAGATTTTCAGGACTGAGTGTTTTCAGTAACACCGAGTGTTACTGAGAGACACTGAGGAAGTGGAGCTCTCCACCTTTGTCCAAAATGACCCTGCATTTAGCGTCATTCATCTTGCTAACAATCCTTCTCAGAACCAGCTGAAGCATCCCCACATCATAACACTCCCGCATTTCACTGTCAGAATTCTGTATTCATTAATTTGCAAAGTCAGCTTTTCACCATACACATGGGATACAAGCTGACATTTAAATTTTGGACTCATTGCACCAGAGAACCTTTTTCTATTAGAATTGAATTGGTGTTCTCAGGATGGCTTGTGGCAAATTTCAAATGAAACATCCGATGGCTTTATTTCAAGAATTTTTTTTTTTTTCACTTTTGACTTGCCTATAAATACTGGAATTGTGCAGAAAGCGACTAGTTATTCTGCCCTTCCTGAGCTGTGGGTCTCTGCAGTTCCTTTGGACTTATCCTGGTGGTCTCTAAGACAAACTAAAAATGTATGGATAAATAGATAGATAATTCTCTATCCAATTTTAGATGGATAAAGAATTACTCTGTTAGACATATGTAGGTTGGGATGTAAGCTGCACGACATCTCTGACCGGTCTGCTGTAGTCCTTAAGGACTACTACAAAAAACAGTTTTATTCATAAAATTATTACTAAAAGGCAGGTTTTATTTACCAATTAAATTGCTTCTGAAAGCAGCTCTTAACACTGGATCTTTTTCAAGGGCATTAAAGTAAAACTGGTGAAACACAAATGCATGACACAATTTTTCGTCAGTGAAACCACATATTTCTCCTTCCACTTGACATTTATCTACAATTTTGTCTTGTATTGCACAACATCCCAATAAAATACTTTAGTTTATGGTTGTAATGTAAAAGATAAAAGAGTCTGAATACAATCGCAAGGTATCTAATCTCTGGCTCCTTCTACACAAAGTGAAAAACGATGCATGTGAGGTTACAAAACCTCAGAAGACAATGTTTTATGCGTTGGCCCTGTGATTAATTGTTGCCTCTATTGTGTTTGCAGTAGAACAGAGCAGGAATGAAAAGGAATAAAATTAACTTCAGAAACAAACCAACATTTTGAGCTAAATAATTGTACCATTTAAAAGAACAACAGCATCGCAAGCTTAAACTCTGCGGTAGGAAATGACACACAAAAAGCAAGACCAGAGGTTTGTGCTGATAGAATAAAAGTCTTGATTTATTTCTGTTTATCTATACATTTAAACGGGTGTTCCTGAATGCAGCAAAGAGAAAAAACACAGAACAGGATGCTAAGCGTCAAAGAGTTGCTCGCATAGCAGAGGTGTGGCCGGTTTAGCGAAGACATGTACACTCTATCGTTTATATTCATAAGATTTTCTGTAAATGTGGCTTGCCATTGGGAGGCTACAATAGGATAGAGGAAGTGTTTACTGTAAGAGTTTTGAGATTTCTTTTTCACATTATTATACCGACAATAAATACTCCATAAAGTAGAAACCCTGTCTTCCCCCAACTATAACTGCAATGCATTAAAATCTACAGATAGGTATACCAAGCAGCCCTGTATAGCTCAGTTTAATTCAAATTAAAGAGCTTAAACGTAATAATAGATCAGTACAGATTTGTCATATCGCCATTGTCCTATTTGACTCAATCTCAAGGCTGTGCAGACACATTCGGTTCTCTCCTGCTCTTTACCTCAGGGGGTTGGCCCTCCATCCCCAACAGTGACGTGGAGCCAGGTTAGTTATTCTACACCTGCATAGGAACTACAAAACACAACTCTCTGGGCTCAACTCTCCCCGCAGGCCGGAGGAAAGCTCACTGCTAACCGTCACGAAACAGTCCAAAGAATGGCTTAAAAGTGCTTCCTTGAAAACCAGCTGCTGTGTCTAAGAACACACGTTACTCACAGTAGAGAGGCGTCAGTATGACAAAGTTAAGTTGAAGAAGACAGAAACGAAACGTGTACTAACGTGTCTCAAAACACTTTGGCGCGGAAAACAAACACTGAAGCGCAGCGGGTCAGGGGACGGGATATAAGAGGATGTAAAGCACTTTCTGCGAAGAGGAAAATCCAGAGATATAAAACTGAAGGAAAGCATTTACAAAGATACACAGAGAAATACAGAGAAAGTGAAGGAAAAATCAACCGTTATGACTGACAAAAGTAAACAAAAAAAGTGTGATAAAGCCCCATTTATGTTTCTCTTTACAAATTCCTAGTTTCTGCTTATATGGGTGTGGTAAAAAACCTTGAATACAAATGGACCCTGATATACAACGCAAGGTTGACCCAAATGGAATATGGTTTTGCCGAGGGCCTTTGCTACTGTAACTCACACTGCTCCCTTAGCCATGTACCGTCTATGAAGATAACCTGATCTAACCAGTAAAAATGCATATTTCTGAAAAAAACACTGCAACAAAAGGAAATCAACAGAAGCAGATGCACCCACTTAAAATCAACAACTTCTGAGGTACTTCTGAAACTGAGAATATTACTACTATCTACAATATTTGGATGGATAGCATATATTTTTTGATACAGTAATAGCAGGGTTACCAGCCTTGCGAAAACGTTTTGGCTTTAGGATTTTGATTAGTTGAGGGGATAGCGGCGGTTTACACACCTGAATAACACAGAGCCGTATAACGATTAAAAACATAGAAAAACAGCACCATTTGAGGTCCGGTAGATCAGTTCTTGTTTTTCTCAAACTGTTTGCTGGTAGCACCGTCAACCAGTAAAAATCTCAGATTGCAGTACAGAGACAGAACACAACCATCGATCAACTGCACAACATAGCAAAGAGCGAAGATATATATCCATATATATATATATATATTCAGAGATAACCCCCTCACACAGAAACCCCCTTTACAGCAGCATCTTTAAGCAGATAAGAAAACAGATTTTGCTTAAGAATGATATTTGTGTATTGAGGCGTTTTATATGCTGTACATGTTGAGAGCAACCAGCTATACCTTTTCCTATAGATTTCTATTTTTTTTTTTAATAATATACACACATATAGTTTACATTTACTGACAAACACCAGAGTAACAATGAGGTAGGACGGTGAAATTGGATGAAGTAGAACCGGTTTGTGGATCGTATACAAAGTTACTGATACTTTTAAGAAAAATATATGCTTAACAATGTATATCTTTGTATTTTTTTTGTTTTTTTTTGTTTTATATTGTATCTGAGGCTCAAACAGTAATATGTCTGCTTAACAGTATGGCTCTGCAAATTGCAAGATATCCATCTTGCTCAACAGAGTGAAGCTTAAAAACTCGGATCACTCTTTCCTCAATCGAACTATGAAAAAGTACAACAGAGCTCCATCGTTTTGAGAAGCTTCTGACAGGTATTCACAGCGTAAGCCGTAAAGCAGGTGAGTAAGGAACAAGAAGTGGCACAAGAAGAGGATCAAATCCAGCAGGTTTCCTTCCTACAACTACTGCTATGGGTGGTGTGTTGTGTTACAGAGTCAAACTAGCCTAAAATATCCATGACTCTCTATTCCAGGTTATGTAATATGCACGGTACGTTACAAGTCAGCTGCCAAAACTTCTGGTACTCTATTGTCAGATTGGCCGTGTCATCGCAGATTAGGCTAAATCTGCGATGGTACAGCTTTCATCCACTGAAGATGGTTTTAGTTAAGGGATTATAGGTTTTAATCTCTCTCCAGGAAACCAGCCTTTCAAAACGATGATGTAATAGCTCTATAAATGCTCTCTTTAAGCATCATTACAACCACGCCCTCTTTTGGCATCAAACAACAAAGAAACACAAACACAGTACACAACAACGCATCTGAATTTCAGTAAGGTGGCTTTGCACAGCAGAAAGCTATTTTTTTTCCTTTTAAATTGCAAGTATTTTCAATACACACTCCAACATGTGAACCTTATCTTACTTTATACATTGAATAAACAAAACATAAAAAGGGGACTCTGGTTTACAAAAAAACCCGAAAACAAACAAACAACAAAAAAAAACAGACAATTGTCACCATTGCGTGACTTTGTTATTCACCAAGCCCCGATACCTTTGCATGGGCCATTTTTTTGTGCAAACCCAGCTGATTCCTCAGTCTGCATCCAACTTTTATCAGCTTCATCATTCAGTCCTCACAGTTACAACTCAATTGTAAAAAATACTCCATTGGAACTCTATATAAGTCATATTTGTACACGTGAAAAGCATGTAGATGTGTTAAGCTAAAGCACAATTTCCAGTCATCTTAAACATTTCAAAGGTAAAGTCTTTAAACTGGACATTGCCGTTTTAAACTAACTTATTTGTTGCTTGCCAGTCTGCCAAGGTCGCAGCTTAATATCCAGGAGGAAATAACGAAATAGCTGATTCCAGTTTCAACGTCAATTTGTTACAAAACTGCAGGTCTAATAAATCTCACAGCTAAATGCTGAACCTACCAAGCTTATTATGGGGCGTTAGCTTGCCAGAGTCATTCCAACAACTCGATTTTGTTTTAATGATAAGAAATAGAAACCAAAATGTCATAAGGTGCTTCATGAGAATAAAATGACAGTCAGGCCCAAACGTAAAACTATCATGACAAACAATTGTTTAAAATTGAAGAAATTGCAGTAAAATTTAAAGTGCATTCAATGTAAAAGATATGAGCTGATAATTACTGCATCTTGATATTTAAGAGCCCGACAGTTTAAGAATAGAGATTTTCACTGATTTAAAGTGAGGTTTACCAAATATCACAATGGTTCTCTACTCTGCAGGCTCTGACTTGGTAAATAAACCCGTTCTCTCTCTTGTTCCTATGGGATAACTTTGGCTATGAATGAGGTGGATTTGTTTTCTGTTGGTAGATTCAACTGATCAACATTTGGATACAACAACTAGCTTAAAGCCAATGATTCATATTTAAAAAAACAAAACAAAGTAAAAGAAAACAGGAAACGGCTGGATAAAAGACAATATGAAAAAAAAAAACTGCATTAAATATGATCAGAACCTTGAAACTGTAATACGACTAACCAAATTATGTCACCAACTTTGGTGTTAAACATATGCATCTGTTTCTATGCTATCTGGAACATAAAGTAGCTTAACGAAAGGCTGATACGAAGCTGTGATATGACACAAACCAAGACAAACAAACAAACAAAAAAATGAAGAGAAATAAACTGAGAGACATCCAGGAATTACGAGTGTGGCGGGGAGAAAGGTTTGATGGGCAGCTCTGCAGCAGATTCACAGTTAGCCACAGCTAGGTCACAGTTGAGATTTCAATCTGCAGCATTTAGTTCCAGCCTGCAGACAGCCACACACACCGTTTCAGATCAAAACAATATAACAGGAGAGAAAAATCCTATATATATATATATATATATATATATAAACATACACGATAAAAGAACATTTTAAAACTTTTGATGGCATAGCTCAGAGGAAATTGTCACTGGAGCAACCTTACTATTTTCCCCAGTGGTGTGACTAAAAAGAAGAGAACGTTAGGATGGGATTCAGCAGGGCCAGACAACCTTAAAAAAAAAAAGAAAAGAAAAGAAAAATAGTGCCGCAGACAGCTTTACCCACAGCTTTCACAACAAGATGACCTGGACTGCGCAGAGCTGTGCTCTGATTTTCACCTGGCCGCTAGTCCGGTTCACCTCAATCGAACGGTGCAAACCACACATAATAATAGTACCTGGCCAACTCTTACATTCTCACAGCAAAGTGCAGGTGAAGCTTCATCACTTCAGCTTACAAAACATTTACAATCACAGCTTACTTTTAAAATAAAAAAAATAAAATAAAATAAAAACCCAGAGACATAAATGTCCCTGGAGATTGCCGAATCCATTTAAGGCCTTTCAAGGCATCAACATGCCTGTACCGCAACAACTCTAGACTCAAGTTTATTCAAATGACTTAAGACTGATGCAGAAATGTTAGAGATGCAGCAATAGGTGAAGAATCAGAACTGACCACCTTTAATTTAATCCCACAGTTAACAGTAAAAATCGGATTTTTTACTTGTTCATTAAGTCCAAACTAAGAACTCTTCCTCCTATTTTCGACTATAAATGCATCAACCAAACGTCAGCTTCTTTGACTTAGTTTGAATTTATCTAAAATCATACAAAGTGTAAGGGAATATGCCTCTAAGCTTAAATGGGAAAAACCTTTCATTTTTAGTTGGATTCAAAACAATTATCTCTGTCAAAGAACCTGCAGCTTGATGTTTTCTCCACTATGTTTTGGAAAACAAGTAAACGAATTTTGGTATTGGCTGAGAAAACGTCAGATTGGTGAAGCTCTTAAATATATTTCAATCCTTTCATGTCCTCATGTGTTAATTGTTCGCGTTAACATGAAAGGTAAAAAAATTTTTAAAAATCAAACGTAGCTTTCCTGACTCACAAGTTGGAGTCATTCTTTCCAACAACCCTCTCTAAGCCCTCTTCTCGTGAGCAGATGTGTTAAAGGAGTTAAGAGACAGCACACATTCAAAGGTAATCTCTAGGAGCAAACCGTCATATGGCTGTTACTAATTAAGACTTGTGCATTCGAGACCCTGACGTCCCATTCTTTGCATTTAGTACCGACGCTCCAATCCCCCAACAGTATAAGACCCGGCGTTAGCTAGCAACGTCAATTGTACAGCATCAGAAGACTAATCTCTTACTTTTTAAAAGTTCCAGGACTCAAAATAATGTTCTGACACAGAACAATAAATTAACTATCACATCTAATCTCGCTCTCTCGACTCATATGCACACACCTCCTTACCAATGCATTGGTAAAGCTTATAAAAAAAAACACTCACTCCAGCTCACATCAAACCATATCATGTGCTGGTGGGTAAAGCTGCCTGGCAGCCAAAAAAAAAAAAAAGATAAACGTGACGCTCGACCTATAGGGAGGACCTGTGTGAAAGAAATATGAAAGCTTCTGGAACAGTGACAGCAGTGCCCTAAACATCCTGCGGGCCACACGGGGCAGAAGGCGCTGATGTGACAGTTGATCACTATATGCCATCGTAGGTGAAGTTCTCCATCTTGACTGTCTGTCTGATTAGCAGCTTGGACTCCCGTCGCTCCTCGTTCTTGATGGACTTGTTGATGTCCATTATCTTTTCACAGATATATTTGTTCACTTTGGACAATCTCTGCGTGATCTCAGCGCTGTCTGCCGTTTCTTGGGACACTCTGTCGTACAGACACTCTGGGGAAGGAGCAGACGCTCGTCTTATTTTTGATATCTGCTAAATACATACTTGTCTATTTACTTAAAAAATAAATAAATAAATTAAGACTTTAACTGAGCTTACCTCTGACTATTTTCAGCTTGCTGGGTGACAGTGGAGGTTTGGGCAGGGCGTCTTTCTTCTTTTTAGTGGCCACACCCGTGACACTACGGTTCTTAAGGGTTTCAGTGCCCCAAATCATCACAGCGAGGTTCTTTGTGAACTTTGAATCTCCCTGGGTCCTCTGAAGCTGGTGCCATTTCTCTTCCTCCACCCAGATCCCACCCCCAAGATGTACCTGCAGACAACACACGTAAAAAGCAGATTAAAGTAAACACTGATTAAATATTGTCATTGGCAATAGCATTTACAGTCAGGGTTTATTGGGTTTGTTTTTGGGTGAAGGGGAGAATTTAAAAAACAAACAATTGCACAATTATGATGCACTTTTTAAAGTTTCAAGCAAAGTATTCATACATTTTCACTGGAAAGAAAAGGATAAAAATGTTACAGATAAAAATCTAAAAAGTGTGAAGCGCATTAGTTTTCAGCCCCCATTACACCAATAACCCTAAATAAATTTGCAACAAGCAACTGACTTCAAAGAGGTCTGGGATAAACAGCATCATGACGACCAAGGAACACAGACGAGCCAGGTATAAATTTATGGAGGAATTTTAAACAGAGCTAAGTTGTAAAATCATATCACATCTTTGATTCTCATAAAACACGGTGGAGGCAGCATCTTGCTATGGGGGGTATTTTTCTTTAGCAGGGACATGAATGCTAGTCAGAGTTGATGGAAAAATGGATGATATTAAAAACAGAGCAATTATGGAAGAAAACCTGTTGGAGGCTGGAAAAGAATGGAGACTGGGGAAAACTACCACAAATATTGCACACCAAATCTACAAGAAGATGGTGTCAAGTACATGTCAGTGTCAAATCCAAACCTACACCAGTTTACAAATCTGTTGAAAAGACTCATGTTTGCAGCTCCATAAAATCTGATCCGTCTGAGCTTGAAATTTTCTGTAAAAAGTTGCACCAGCTTTTCTTCAACATAAAAACTTAGTTAAACAAAGTATTGATCCGGAGAGCCTGAATAATTTTTGTTTGCAAAATGTTTTGTAAACCTCGTATCAGTTTATCTTTACTTCATAACAACCTACTGTTTTGTTTTAATCTATCATAGAAATTTTAGTGCAGAGTTATGACATGAAGAAATGTCCAACAGTTTAAGTGGTTTGAATACTTGAAGCTGCTTTGTGCAAACAATCATTATGGCAGCACGTTATTATGCCTCTTTACAGCAGAAAGCTATGTGACCCCAAAATTACTGTTCCTATAAAAGATGTCACTTCATTTTTTCCCCTCACTTCAGTCTAGTAATGATTTTTACCTTTCTTTAAAATAAAAAGAAAATGCTGCAACGGCCATTGACAGATCCCAAATGGGTTTTTTTTCCAAGTGTTTCTTCATACTGAGAAACTTGAAGGCTGGATGTGTGACCAATTTAAAATCTTTGCGGGTTTGGTATCAGCTCAGGTTACAGCATTAAACAAGATGGACCAGTGAAGCAGCGATGATAAGTGTGTCGTCCTGTTGTTGGCCCAACACTCGTTTGTAATTCTTCGAGTGGCACTAATCCCACTGAGAGAAATCAGCCCTGAAGAATCCTGGAGAGCAGAGTCTGAGCTGACGTTGAAACGCCGGCCTCAAATAAATCCACTGTGATACAGTCGGACTTCCAGAGTATCAGCAACTTGATTTATTTTATGATATGCCTCTCGTGTCGATGGCTAGTTATGGTTTTAAAGAGTAATAGTTTGGTTAAAAGTCTGGGGGACTAGTAAACAATAAGTCCAACCTACAAATGAACACATTTAAAATGGTAAAACATGCACCTCATGTGTTATAAGTCGCCAAATTTAAAACCTAATTTTCTAAACGCTGAAGCAACTTTTTAAAAATTATTTAATTATATATATGTTTTGGGGTTTTATTTATTGCAGTCAGTCTCAAGAACATTTTCTTTTCATTACAAAGGTCACTTCAGACCTCAGCTCCAAAAAGGTCAGTCAGGCAGCCCATAGCAGCTTCTTACAGACTTTTGTTTTAAAGTGCTGAAGTTCCTGCGAGCTCTAAGTCCATTCACTAATTTTCCATTTTGTTTTCACATTTCTCAGAACCACCCTTCCCACTTCCATTCTAGTAGTCTTAAACAATTCAATTCCTTTTTTTAAATAGGAAAATAAACATTGCATTGCCTAAAATGCATTAACAGTATTCATGAACCTAGTGAAGCTAAAACTTTGAGGAGTTTTAGGTAAAACGTATTTACAGACAAAGATGTTTTTAAATTAAATGTATATATACTTTTGCCCTGATATGGTTTACTTAATGCTCTGAATGTTGTTTCAGAAACAAACTTTTAGCATTATTTCTTTGTCAAAATGACTTTAAATTTATTACCTCATTGTCATGTACATGTAATAATGTGTGGATTAAACCAAACAGTGAATCAAAGCTATTACAATTACACTATAAGTAATTTGAGCCCCACATAGAGCTTGAATTAGAAACAGTGAACTAAAAGTTTTAAGAGTTCTGCTACTTGATCTGTGCAGCAGCACTAAAGTTGCTGTAGGTAATGTATCCACAGACTGTTTTAAAGGGAGGCCAATTTCGTCTACTATAAAGTAAACAAACTCAGGTCGCAGCTTTGATTACCTACGATATCACTTAGCCTGTCGCGCTCCACACAATGTGAGTGAACATTGAATAAATCACTGCAAAACAATGAAGGCTGATTGCCAGGCCAGGGGGACTGACGTGGTCTTAAAGGTGAGCTAATGCAGCAGGGGGCAAATGTGTGTTTGTTTTCCTTCTCTATTCTCTTATCACTGTAAAGTCTTTAGGCCAGAGTCCAAAAAGCTTTTCCCTGTGAGGCTAATGTGCTTTAGGCTGCAAGCCAGCAGACCAGCTTTTTACTGGCCTTAAGTCAGACAAGCCTGTATTCATCCTCCCAGCCCTTTTGCTCTCGTTTATCGCTTTCTCACCATTTATCCCTCCTCCTTTCCTTTCCTAACCTCCCTTTGCACTCTCACTAGGCCTAACCTGTCAGTCACTTTAAAGTCTTCTCGTGCAAATAATTAATATGGGTTCCCTGATGTAGGAGCGTTCTAATTTGCAAGTGTTCTTCACGCTTGTAGTGGCCACGGACCCAAGAGCTTGTCGTGCCCCCCTCGTTCTTCCCCTCCCATCATCAGAGACAGGGCGGCTGGTTGAGTTACAGCAGTGGGGGAAGTAAAGAACCCCAACAGGCTAATAAACACTGATGATGCTGGCCGGGCTCGCAGGAACAATAATAATCTTCACAACCTTGTTTACCTGCTAGGACAGGGCAGCAAAGGGGAAAGGACTGATCAGCGACGACAGGATGCTGCACAGTTTGTGGTTGTTAACAGGGAATGCAGCGTTTCCTACAGAAATCAGCCCACTTTCTCCGGTCACGCACAAGCAAATGGGCAAGAATACCAAATCAAGAAGGGAAAGTTCTTAGGGGTAGTTAGAGTCATGTTCAACTTTTGCATCAAACAAATCACGGCTTCACTGAAGTCAGACTTTTAGCGTGCCAAACATGTAAACTAAAACAAACTAAATAAATCAACCTAAAATATAATTTATCCGCAATTAATAAAATATATACTAATGAGATCTTAGTCTAATTAAATTCAGAATAATCCTATTAATTCAGTATTTCTTAAGTAATCTTATTGATAATTTTCTGCAGAGTCCCACATAATTTGGTGTATAACGACTAAATGCACACCAGCAGAGTAAGTCCTCTTCACACCAAGTAGCTTCACTAGAGTCATATCAGCTTCAGCCTCTGGCTTTGATTGGTTAAATTCATGAATAACATGCTCACAAATTTGCATTATATCACAAATATGAAATATTCTATGGGTAGAATATTTCTAATACATATATGCTAAATGATAAATAAATTATTTATGCAAGTATATTCTTATTCAGATGGGTTTAATTATGTCACTGCTTCCACAACGTCTTCCTAGTTTCAAATTATGAATGTGGGAGATGATGAGCAGGCAAATTAAAACTTGACGTTTACACAGAATATTCCAATTCCTTGGACAAGATTTGTTTAATTTATGATGAGATGAAAATATAAATCTTTACAGGCGACACCAAGGTAACGATTAAAGTGCTGAAATAAACCTTTGGCCCAGTCGGACTCACCTTCCCATCGTTGCAGGTGTACACCGTTCTGGGTGACGGCGAATAGCTTGAACTTGTGTTAGCTTCTTCCCTGCACGTCTCCTGGGCCTCAACTATAGGTTCCACCACTTCAGCCTTGATTGTCTGAGTGCCATTGTCGTGCATAGGCTCTAGGAGACAGAGGTGACATTCAAGACCACAGAGACAATCACTGGATCTTCATTTCCAGCCGTCAGCCATTTCCTGATGGTTAGTAAATGTGAATATAGAAAGGAAGAAGTTTTGGTACAGCGCGAAGAGCGCTTTTGTTTGTTTCCTGTTTTTGTTCTGGGCTACTCCGTGGCCTGACAGTAGCTGAGCCGTGCTGATAGCTGGCCACACTAAGCTCCAGTCAGTGCAGCTGATGAGTTTTAAAATCAGTCAACGTTACACTTTATTCCCAGACTGACAGACTACCAGGGTGCTCTAATCTGTAGCCGAACCATTAAGATGGTCCAACCAGCTTCTGTTTGCATCTAATCTAAACACCAGCTTAGCTTTGCACACTGCTTTATGACACCACTAATATCTCTACTCCAAGTACATTTTAAAATCTTTTGGTGCAAGTCTTATCTTACTTAAATGTTTCACTTAAAACGTAAAGTGAAATATTTCACTAAAGAAGGGCACTGCACAGGCTTCTTTCTTTCTGGCTAGAGCAGACCTTTCAACAACTTGAAGTAGTTCCACGAAAAATACTTACAGCTAAAACTGATTTTTCAAACCTCGGCCAGATTTAGATTGTAACGTAACCTCAACTTGACCAACATGTTTTCTTTCTGACTGGAAATAATGTAGATGTTCGTTCAAATGTAATATTACAATATGCAGTAAATTACAGCAAGATTTAATTTATAAGTTTGACTTATATTTTTTGTAAAAAAAAAAAAAAAGAACAAAAAAAAGAGAGCATATCAGAAAGTGTTTATAATCACTGTACACTGTGAGTGTGTGTGAAAATGTTCTATGCAATAGTCTTTGTTGTTCTAAAGCTCAGTAATTACACGGCATTTTAAGAACAGCTGTTGTCTTCAAACAGCATTTCTCTGCAGCGGCTCAGTGAGGACCTGTAGCGGCTCACAACTCAAAGGACTGTGTATGTACAGTGGCCACAGTGTAAAAAAATACCATGCTGCATCACCATCACAGGCCTCCATAAGGATGTGGGTCAAAGCAATGGCAACATCTCAAAACAGACACCTAGCAGATACTGGATGCTGCTGGACTCCATAGCAACAGACCAAAGAGGATCCTGGTTCTCGGAGTGAGCAACACAAAACTCTGCTGGGCCTTTTTTTACAGTCAGCTGAAGCAAAAGTATCATTGTCTGTGCAAAATAATGTAGCCTTGACAAAGGACAAGCAATCACACCCAAGAAACAAGCTTGGGGATGGAAACACAAAACTTTGAGTGAGCTTTTCAGCAAATGGGAATCTAGCCAAAGTAAAACATCATAAAAAGGAAGACCACAACATCATCATCATCATCAAGTCTGCAAAGGAGCTTTGTCTTGGCGACCAGTGGATGTTTCATTATAACAGTGACCCAAAACACAAAGCTTAAGTGGTGAAGTAACTGTTAGCTGAGAAAAAAGTATTAATGATTCCAATAAGAAAAATGTGAAAGGTGCTAAAGATTAGAGACTTGGAGCTCATTGAAAAAGATTAATGGTCAAAGATAACAATGGAGATCTGCAAAAAGCTGGTCAGTAATTAGGGCATTTAGTTAATGTGATGGCTAATAAAGGCTTTTCCAGTGATTAATGCAAAGGGTATGAATATTTTTTACATGACATTTTTAGTTATAAAATAACTTATTCTTTCCACAATGATACCATAGGTACATCATCTTATTTTTCAGAGGTGTCCATCTTCTATCCAATTAGAAAATAACTTATTGCCAGACTAATAGTAAACAAATGTTTATCAAAATAGAATCCAAAACTCATTCATTTTTGGGATATAACAAACTTCTATTCCGACATGCAGAAAGCCTGAAAATTTCTTTTCCGGTACTTTTTCTTTTGGTTCCTCTATAAATAACTTGTTAATGTTCTTCTCTTTGTGCTATCGAATAAATTTATTTTAAATTTCCCAAAGCAAGCTGAAAACCTGTTATCAGAGTAGCAGACTGCCAGTACCTTCCTGCAGAACAAACCAAACTGCACATTCATCCAATCTGTCTTAAAAGTCAGAATTAGCTTCTCAACATGTTGTGGACGGCCGTGTGTCTGAGTGCATGCTCTTGTTTTCTCACCGCTGCCCAGTCTCATGAGGAGTACATCCTGCAGCCTCCTGTTGAAGTCCCTCAGTTCTTTGACTTCTGTCAGCAAGCTGCCGTATTCCTTCAGCTTCTTGGCCTGCTGCACCAGCTGCCTGCGGGTCCTCTCCAGCTCCTGCTGCAGTCTCCTCATCTCCTCCTCCTGCTGCCTGTAGCTGTGAACCAGCTCCTCGTACAGAACCCTCGGAACGACTGCCGCCACTACCTCCGACACACAATGCGTGTCCACCTCCAAATTTTGCCCCTGCTGGTGATGATGATGATGGTGGTGATGATGATGTTGCCGATGCTCTGCCTCCATTTCTTCCTCTTCGTCGTCTGCGTCCTCTCCCTCCTCGGCCAGCCGGTCCTCATCCAAGTCCTCTTCGCCTTCCATATAGGAGTTGGCAGCATTTCTTTCCAGGCGAGCCACTACTGCGGCGAGGCTCTTGGAGGAGTTAGAGAGGGGCTTTCCATGGTCTTGAGACAGGGCCTACATAAAATAGTAGGTTAGAAAAGGCATGGGACAGATGCAGGGCATTTCAACTGCGACCAAAAGCAAACTGAGCATGAGATATAAAATTGTAATGACACAAGTGCAATCCTAACATTCAAAGAGAGGTCAGGTCCGATACAAGAACCGGGTTATACTAGAGATGATTTTAGAAAATCCTGACCAATTTATTTGTTTTGTATTTTGCTTTGAGTATCCAGATTTTTCTCCCTCCTCTGTGTTTTCCATCACCATTTTGTCCCCAATGTTCTCCCTGTGTCCTAGTCACTCAGCCGCATACCAGGTGTTTATAGTCATAATTCAAAATACTTTATTGATGCCAAAGGGAAATTAAATGTCATTGTAACACAACATTTTTCTAAGAGTTATTGCAGATGATGTGATGGCTGTGGGCAGGAAAGACCTCCTGTAGCTGTTTGTACTGCAGTGAATTTGAAGAAGCCTCTGACTAAAGGCGCTCTGTTTCAGGGCTGTAACGATTTCTCGAATGACTCACGTACTTAGATTATTGAAAGTCCTCGAGGAAAGTGTATCTACCTCGAAGTTTTGTTAAATTAGGTTTTATTATTTAGCGCAGAGAGAGAGAGAGAGACAATTACTCGATTAATTGTAAAAATGATCTATAGAGAGGGAGGTCATTGTTGTCTATACTTTTCTTGATTTTATGTAAAATCCTTTGTTGCATCATCACCTCCAGAGGTTCCAGAGACACGCTCACAACAGAACCAGAACAGAACCAGCTTTCTTTATCGGATTGTTGAGCCTTTCAGGTCCCTGGCTCTGATGCTGCTGCCTCAACAGATGACGGCAGGAGAGATGATGCTCTCAACAACAGACTTGCAGAAGATATGCAGCATCTTGCTGCGAACCTTAAAGGGTCTTCGCTTCCTCAAGAAGTGCAGTAGGTAACATGAGAATTTTTTTTTCATAAAGTGCCTCAAGATGACATTTATTGTGAATTTCCACTTTTCCAAAATACCAGAATCAAAACATTCCTTACAAAAAATAAATCTTAGCCAATAAGAACTGTATACTCTATTTTCTGCTCTCAATATCCAATGTGGTCAGGCCTGGAAACATAAAGTACTTTTGTGAAATTAAGGTTTTAATGTAATTTACTACATAGGATGTATAGAAAAAATGACAACGCCACATCAGCCTAGACAGAGACATGGACGAGCCTACAATCTGTTTGTTTTGACTGCAGATCTCAGTAGGACCAGAGGAGAGGAGTCACCGAGTTCTGTGATGAGCCGCTCAGCGGATTTGCCGGTGAAAGGGCAGCTGTCCAGAGTGCTGAATTTGTGTTAATCCAGCATATGGTAAAAATAGCGTAGGGGATTTTGGATGTCAGCCAAGTTTATGGAAATGTAATATCAAACCATCAAAAGAAAAATGGAAGAAAGACAAGACAATTATACATGGCAATCTCAAATATGTAAACGTCCTCCAAGATTTAAAAACTGATTAGGTGAAGTAGAGAGCGATAATTAACTGTGACATGACTAAATAACAGTTCTCATTTTTTTATTATCTTAATGCTTTAAGACTTACAGGTTTATACTTGAAGTGCATAATAAGGACAAAACTACGTTCTTGTTTCTAGTAAATGACCTGGTATAAATACATGAATTATTCATCCAAACAGACATTTGATGCAATACAAATCAGCCAGTTCATACAGGTTTCACCTACCTTTTTATGCCTCAGGGATAATCTCTCTTCTCCGAAATTGTTCTCGATAGACTTTCCTGAATTCCTGATGGACATCTTGGGAATTTTCATCTTCTTTTGGATTATACTGTCTTCAAATTCTTCTACTGTATCTGCAAAGTCGTTTAGAAAAGTTGCATGTATTTGTAATGGAAGTTGACAGTAGCCTGTCAAAAAGAATAACCTTGTCCCCTTTACTTTGACCTCACAAAACTAACTTCAGCAGTTTGGAGGGGCAGCTTTTCAGTGGACTGCGGTATGAGCTTTGACATTGTTCTCTTCTTTCAGGATTAAGGACGCAGATAAACTAGCTAATGCAAAAGAAACACGACGGTGTGTAAATATTATTTTACTAGAGCAGGATAACGTTTCAATTGCGCTGCTCTCACGTTACCATTATATTTCCAAACTGGCAGGACTTTTGTCATGCTGACTGATGGACGGACGTGTCACACGGAAATGACTGCAGCGCCGCAAACTCTGTAGCAACAAAGCCACAGCAGCTAACAGGCTAACCGCATCACAAAAGCTTTCGGGCTGACACAAATCCACTCGGGACCTCTCAAAAAATGAAAGAATGAGGCTCACAATACGGTGATAATACCATGTCCACTTTCATTCAGCGTCTCGTAGTTAGCATGCTAACGTGAGCTAGCAGGGTTAGCTTCCTGGTGTAAACAATTGCTTTGGCTGGACGGCTTTGAATAATACCCACACGAACCACTAATTATCGTTTACAGAGGAAGAACAGATCATCAACAGGACGAGGGGCAGCGCGAATTAAAACCTGCAAAGCGCCGACAAGCTATGACAGTCTCCTGAAGTTAGCAAACATTACTAGCATGCCTTACTAGCTAGAGCGGAGGACGATGTTGTTGCTGTCAGATTCCAGCTGACCACGTCCTGACGGATCCACCGAAAACACTCGCTTTGACAGCCCTGCCGCCCGCACGCACCGGATCGCTAGTTGTTCCGTCGGCTAAAACGAGCACTAAGCCCGACCTCGTCCGGCTGTCAGGAGGAGTAACTTACCTGCAAGGGCAAGGATCTGTGCTTCGCACGGCTGGCCTGCGCAGCCATTCTCCTCAGTTCTGTGAACCAGATACACCTTCTGATTATCAAAATCTGTTCTGTGAAGAGGTCTGAAATCTTCGATGGTTGAAACGGGCAACGCGTAGCACATATCGTCTTCAAAGAACCTAACAAAAGCATACATTATTTAGTTCTCTTTGGTCCTACACTTTGGATATGGTTGACAGTTTTTCCTCACAAAGTATTAAAAAAAAAAATAGACTCATGGGGGGTTGGGGATGGTGTCGGCGCTCGGCTACTCATGCCTGGTCCACATCACCAGGGTAGATCAAGGCAAAAGTAATAGACAAAACTTTAATCTTAGGCATAAACCTTTATGTGTTTATGACTAAGACTAATTCTAGGATTCCTACAAATATTTATTTTAAAACGAAATAAATTTTCTCACCATATTTTAACAAGAAGTAAAAAAATGCCACGATTTTGATATTTACACCTTTTATTTCCAAACACCAAATTGTAATTTAATACAAGCCGTTTTCCTTTATCTTGTAAAAAATGGACACAATTTTAATTAATGACATTTTTACATTATGTTTCAAATTATTTGAAGATCACCACAAAACAAAAAGAAAAGTCCTCTCCAATTTATTACTTAATTACTTAATCACAAAACAAATAATGATGGGCAAAAAAGATTAAGTAAAACATACCCAATGAGTTTGGATGAGGATAATTATTTCACTTTTTATGTTTTTATTGAATGTTATCTGAGAAAAACACACACACACACACACTTGGTGGAGTGAAATAAAAAAAAAATAAAGCATATATTTTACTGACAGAATCTGTACTGTTCTAAGAAAAAACTTATTTTAATAGCTTTAATTTTTAAAGGCTATTAATTTTTCTTTTAAAAATAATTTCTAAAAGAAAATAAGACGTTGCTTTTTTTTGTTTTCATTCGTTCATGTAGTTTCTAATGAGAACATTCATTCCCCAAAAAATGTCCATGCTTTTACTTTTTTATCTTAAAACAGTAAAACACAAAAAATGACCCAACAGCTAAAAAATAAAAGCTAATCACTGAAATGTTTAAGTGATTATTCACCAGAATACTATGGATTTGTAATATAACAGGCAATTTGTAAGCCATTGAAATGTCTACCCAACAATAAATGGAGAAAAGACAGGAGTGAAACACTTCATGCAAAATCCAGCATTAGAAAATACTCTTCTTTGACAGAAAATGTTTGTTTCTGTTTTTGTTTAATTATCTTTTTAACACCCAGATAATGATGAAACTCCGGAGTCATGGGTATTCAGATTCCAAGTTGGCCTTTGATTTGGTCCTGTTTTACTTCTTCATTTTGCTTAGTCACATAATTATAAACCTTTTAAAGAAAAATTAGAACCAGACTTTGTTTTTGTTTTCCTTTTAATCAAATGCAGTTAGTAAAAACTCACAAAGGTTTTGATGTTTTGTTTCCCAACTAAAGTGGACCCAGTTTAAGAACCTCAGGTTTGTCCAATAAGCTGGAAGCAATAAAAACAGTAAAATGACTCTCTTTATTTTTATATAACCTGTTTTGTCTGCAGGTTTTTCGCACAATGATCAATAAACCTATGTGGGCTAGATTTATATAGAAATGCACTTTTGAATTTTTTAGATAATAGAATGAGCAATAATTTTTGGAAATACAAAACATTACCCTATAATTAACTTTTGCTAGTTTTAGTTATGGACGTAAAAGTGCTCAAATATATTTCCAAGCTTTTCCAAACAGCATAGAAACCCCGTGATTTATGACCAATTGTGGTGCGATGTACAAAACCAGCTGAAACTTTGATAAAATGTCCTCTCTAAACACATCAAATAATCTTAGTGATCGGAGAGGACATTTCAAACTCCGGAGTCATTAAACATAATCTATATGGACACCAATTACCTCTCAGTTTGACTTCTAAGGGAACCATGTGATGGAACTTCAGTGAGAAAAGTTCCCAGGATGATAACCTGCCCAGTTAGATGTGATCTGTCCCTGTGTTCATTCATGTGGTTCCTGCTCCTCCTCTGTCCCTCGTATCACACGCAAAACACTTAAAGACAGCTGTCAGAAATGAACTCTTTGTTATTGTAAGACAGCCAGGTGGTTTCTACAACAGGATGGATTTCTCTCAGTTGTTACTCTAATAGAGGGCACCACAGTCGATAAATGACACTAACAATTTCGTTCTGCTTCGGCTGCTGTAATTGAAAAGCAACTGATGCAGAACAATATAGAGGGTTTTTTTTTCTGCCTTTCCCTGATATGTGTTTTGTGGTTTCAGGCATTTATTTAGTTATGATTATTCCAGTTTCAAATGCCAACTTCCTCATGATGTTTGTTCACTGTGCTGTGTAACAGGTCCAAGAGTCAGATATGCAAGAGAGTTTCAAAAACAAAACTAAATGTTGATTTAATTACTCTAAATGTGTTATTTATTTATGCAATTTAAGTTGTTTTGAGCAGTGGTCATTTAGTTGAATAACTGAACACATTCAATTACAATCACAGAGTCTGTATATATATTTATTTTTTTGTATTTTTCATATTTATAAAGTTAACGAATTGAGATGTCCTCCTTCATATGACTCCAGGTTTATTGAATCACTTTTACCCAACATCAAGAACTGTAAGAAAATAACCTGAAGAAACATGAAATTATAAACTTCTCTTTGAGATGAATAACTTTTTGCAGAAATTAGAGAGCCTTGTTGTGTTTATGAGTACAAAATAATAAAAATGTCATTTGACAGAAGCAAAACTTCCTGCAAGCACCACAAAATTACAAAGGCCACATCAAATGGTAAATGGCTTGTACTTGTATAGCCCTTTATCAAGTCCAGTCCAGAACTTGATTAAAAATCATTTACACTGCATTCAATCATTCACACACATATTCACATGCTGAATCAAGGGTAGAAAGGATGAAACTCAACCCAGTCTAAACAGACCAAGTCATGTGAGTTATGCAACATATTCAATAATAAGATAGAAAGGTTTTGTTCAGTTTTAATGGATCAATTGCAATTTATAAATATATATCCATAGGTCCAAATATGCTATAACACACAAGCTGTCGTAGGGCGGCTTAATTTTTGAGCAATTAATACTTCCCGCATTTGGTTATTTAGACGATTTTCATCAAATGGAAATTCCATTCCCTGCCAAAATGAAAGACACTTTAAATGCTCTTTTTGTGTTGTGTGTTTGTTTTTCTCCATTACGTGAATTAAATTCACAGCTGCTATTCATTTACCAAACCCCGAATGCTCAGTTTTCAATAATTAGTCATGCACAAAAAAAAAGAAAAAAAAGAAAAAAATCCACTCTTATTTTGTTCTAAAATATTGACATGCTAATTAGTCGATGATAAAGCTATTCATTAAAACGTGAGCAGCAACTAAAGATAAAAACTGAGCAGCCTTATCTGCGTGAGGAAGTTGATCGGCTGAAAGCTCGAGTCAGGACAGAAGCCAGACATCATGTCCTGTCTATTAGCTCCACACTGCCAGGCTCATCTATCTTTATTGGTCATCCATTAGCCTGCATTAAAGGGAGACATGGGATAATAGCAGTAATGATGCTGATGATGAAATTAGACACACGTCATCATTGCAGCCTTGCGACTGGAATCATAAAGAGTTCCCGCAGACAGACGGACAGATGGAACCGCAGCTGAAGTTAACAACGCCTGCATGCGTCGCACGAGAGACAAAAAACAGACAAATGAAGTGTAAGATAAAATCTCAGATCTGTGTACAGTGCTTGAAAGTGAGCATGAAGTATACAATGTGAGAGAGCTGATGGAGAGAAAGCACCTGTTCCAGTCTGCAGAACGGACAGATGCTGGTACAGGTGGGTGCGTGAGGATTGTTGGCATGACAGGCACTCAGACAGGCAGGTTGCAAACAGACCCAGCAGTGAGACAAAACCCATCATTTAACGATGAGGAAGAAAAATCGTGCAGGGAGAACTTTCCCGACAGATCCTCTGAGTTTGCCGCAACATGAAGACGTGCTTGTCTGGTTTCAAGATGATGAGTTCACTTTCGGAATCCATCACTACTGTTTATGGTCCATTTTTCATTTTTATTCAAAGGCATCCTAGACTTTTGCTTATTATGCCTCTTAATTAGGTGTTCAAGATTTCCTAATCAGCCATGAAGAAAGCATTCACCAATTTAAAAAGTGATAGTCCATGAAATGAACACCACTGCCTCACACGAGCACACCGGGCACTGCAGCGGCAGGGCCCGAAAACAAACCTTTAACTGAAACACAGGCACAGACTCAGTGAATAAATCCTTCAATATGTATTTAGAAGAGCATCAGCACTGGCCCCTCTGCCATGCTGTGCATACTCAGTGATTCACCCCGGAGACATTGATCTTGTTCATAAGGGACATAATGACCACCAGAGAAATACTGATCATATTTCAGCACCAATCAATTCAGTTCATTAGGGCCGCTTTACCTCCTGCTACAGACCTGTATTGATCCCACCACTGTCACCAGACTGTTATTCTCTGCTAACTAGATAGAAAACTTGCAAAACTGTTATTTATGCAGTCAACAATCGACCACTGGGAACAGACAAGAATTAAACCTGTATTAAACAAAAAAACACTTCTTTGTGGTAAAAAACATCCATCTTTTTCCTTTCTATGTTGGCCACAAAAATGTCAAACAAATCATGAGAAGTTCGGAAAGTATCAAAGCTCCCACCAGGTTTTAGAGAGAAATTTGTAAGATGTTTCCCACCGTCTCTTCTCTAATCTTCACTTATCTGGAAGCCAGGTGAGCTGCAGCACATGTATGGTGGGCAGCTTTGGTGTGTTAGGATGCTGTTCATCTTAATAGCATTTTTTTTTTTTTTTTTTGCTACCTTTTCATTTTTTTTTCTTACTTCTTCCTCCAAGGAGGCTGTCAGACAGAGACGAAAGCAGCCAGAGACCTTCTCTTTTCTGCTGCCATTGCTGACAGCAGGGAGCCGCTGGGATTGGACTGGCGACCACAAAACGCGCGTCATCCAGAGGGGTAGCCAAGCTCAAAGGTGCGTAGCATCTGACAGATAATAGCGGATAAAATCGGGGGCCAACCAGCAGCTTGCTTCTCACTGGGGTGATTGGAGATCTGTGTGGGCTTGGCTGGGTGGGGGATTGGATGATAAGGGGCACACACTCAGAGGGGCAATACGATTTGACAACTAACGGCCTGTATTTGACCACCATGCAAGCAGGAACACACACACACACACACACAAACTGAAGCCAAGGACAGACAAGGTCTCTGATCTCAAATCCCTCCACAGAATCACTGCTTCACCTCACGGTAGACCTGGAGGAGGTGAAGATTGATTCACCTGTATGGATACAGAGTAAATCTGTTGCGACTTCTGTGTCTAAGAAAAGCAAATCCATAGCCAACATTTGTTTTAAAAGTTTATTTTCCAGCCAAAAATTTGGCTCCTTTCTTGAATATTTTTTTTTCTCAAATACAAAGTGTATCCATACCCATACAAACTTCAGTCTTGAACTCATCAGAACAGACCAATGTCTTGTTTAGGGCCCAGCATGGTTTGAGGGAAAGTACAAGTTTGTCTTTTCTTTTAGCTTTTTCCACAACAATTGCTTTCGTCTTGCAATTCTCTCATAAAACACAGTCGTGGATGACTAATAGTGCTCCTGTAAACATTTTTCTCACCTGAGCTGTGGATATCTGCAGAGTTACTGCAGGCATCTTGATTCTTTTCTGATTTCTGTTGATCTATCAGCTGAGGTGGACACTAGATTATTTCTTGGTAGGTTTACAGCTATTGCCATAATTGGTTCATTTTGAAATTATAAAATAAGCCGAGTTTAATGAGGTGCTCACTGGTTGGGATATTGTTAACCTAAAGGTGATTTAAACTTCTCAACATCTTTGTTTCTGATCTCTCTGCTCTCTATCATTTTCCCTCTAATTTTTTGAAAACAACTTCTTTATGTTAGTGACAATTTCTCTGAGACACACTTAAGTTTTCGACTTGAATGTGACACAATCTGCTGTAGTGTAAAGGATATGAATTGAGTGCATAGTGTGTCACAAGCCATGCATCTCCTTTGGTGTATTGTGCATCATTGTTATGTCAGCTGCAGCAGTTGTAAGGCCCGAGGCACAAAGCTTTACAACTGTGCCTCCTTTTCTCTGCTGCAGAAACATGTCCAGTAAAAAAATGTTTTCAAAAACAGCCAAAATTCAAACACAAGGAATGACTGGACAGTGAAAAAAAAACAAACATATACATCTGTATCATTCCTTTGTCTCCAACAGAGGTCAGTACAAAGTCATTCAGACACAAACAAGAGGACATGGTGTGCTGAAGAATTTCCAGGACTGAAGGGACTGAAACAGATGCTGCGGAGGTTGTTTTATTTCTGCTATTAATTTGTTGAAGATAAAGTCTGACCTGGCTGCCCACAGAAAGCCCGTCAGATTCGTTAATATCCTGATGATTATTAATTTTCTTTTGAATAGTTGAGGATCTAACAGTGATTGAGGAACATAGAATGAAAAACTTCAGATCAGGTTGATTCTGGGTTTATCTACAGATACTCAAATCTAATTATGAAGAGAGGAAAAGAAAACTCCCAGATCTGAAGCATTTCTTTTCTTTGGAAAATTGACACATTTTCCTTAAAGTTTTTACGAAGTTTTCCTTCACAGAAAAGTTTGTTAGCCAAGAGCCCAGATGTTGTGATAATTAGCATCCAAGGGGCTCCAGAGCTAAGATGATGCAAAAGACTGCAAATATTGATCCAGTAGCTGTTAGGACTGACATTGTACCTCTACACACACACATTCAAGAGTCCACAAAAACTCAATCCTTCAGCCGTAACACAGAGACCAAGTGGCATCAACCTCTATTATCTAGTCCCTATGCTGCTAACACAAAAGGCTCCCTGGAACAAAAATCCAATCAGTCCTCTCTTGGAGGATTTTCTCCACAGTAGTGCTTAGCAACACTGGTGGCTCTGCTGGTGACAAAGAAATAATCTCAGAGCCCACAGCCGGCACACAGACTGTTTACTGCCTCCATCACATCGTCCTTTTAGAAAGAGGACGAACAGTCTGCGCCTCTAAAGTATATTGTCATTTCAGTGTCCTCTCAGTTAAACGCTCTCTGCCTCTCTCTCTCCCTTTTATGCATGGAAAAGCATGAAACACATGGCCGGCTGTGTGTACAGTCCGTGAAATTACCACATTTGCAACACAGGGAATATTTACTTTAAGTATTATGAATATAGGCTTGACAGAAAAGAACCATCAGGCATATAGACGGGTGACAGGTGTTAAATAATTGTTTGAAAATAAATATTTTCAGCAGTCTGTTGCCTCTAACACCCCTACCCCGTCCTCCCCCTCTCCTCTCTGACTCCTATCTCTCACAGTCCTCCATTCTTTGGTAAATTATCACACTCGTTCTCCGTTCATTAGCATGCTGCTGCTTATTTAGCTACGCTATTGAGAAAGCTTCAGCAGAATCAACTGGAAAATACTCAATATGAGGCGGGCAGCGCGCACCCGTCTCCCATCCTCTGCCCCCACCCTCCCATCTATCCATCTTTTGTATTTTTTTAATGTTTTTTTTTTTACTACATCAAAATGGAAGCATGGTTCCCTATAATGAGGAGGAGGGAGATAAAACATGCAAATTTACCAAGAAAGGATATAATTAGGGCAAGTAATGGGAAGTGTTGTTTTCACAGCTGTTCATTTACACAAAAGGCTGATAGCTATTTTTCATAGAAATACTTTCATTCTTGCCTTAATAGCTATCCACATCTCTACATGTGTACAAAAGGGAAACAGCATCTATAAGGGCCACTCAGCTAAGTTCTGTAAAACAGCAGGTGGACAACATCAAAAAATCGGAATCAACTAAAATAATGTTTGGATTCAGTTTTTCATTTTGGAGGGTTTCTACAATTCGTGGTTGCAGTTCAGGGCACAGATTAGCCAGAGCTATTCTACCAAAGTTTTATTTATGGCCCAAAGAAATGTAAGAAGATTTTGGCTTTTGGGTTTGGGTCTTTGCTGTACTGGATGTGGTGCTGGTTCTCCCCCAGCCAGCTGTGGTGTTGGAGGGGAGGAGGAACCAACGTTTTGCTGTTTTATTCAGGATCTGATCAGGGTGTGGTGATTTTCCCCAACCTATTTTTTTGGACCCACCTAAGTCTTTTCTTTTTTTTCCTCTTTCACTTCCTACTTCTTCCAGTTGAAATTATAGTTAGCTTTGAGTGACTGTTTATGTTCAGCACAGGACAATGGAGTGACAAACACCTCAACAACACTTGGCATCTGCAGGAATATTTCTTTCAACGTTTATAGTGTGAATCGATTTTGTATCGATGAAAATACTCAAGACTTTGTGTATTTTCTTAAATACGCAATGTTTACACATCTCCTGTCTCCTGTTTTTTGTTAAAGATAAATCTTTGGGCGGTGGATGAAATGGAGATTTGTTTTTGTAAATTAATTTACATATTTATTTATGAAAATTTTACATTTTGAACAAACAACATTTTGAAGTTACCAATCACTCAAATCAACACAACAGTGTCCTGATAAATTATGGTTATAGAAATGTACCTGGAAATTGGCTAATGATCAAAATATGACAAATTGCAGGTTGATCATCTTCAGTTGGGGACAGCCTGATTAGAAGTTAAATATCTGATATTTTTCTAGTTAGTTGAAGACCATATGCAAGTTAATTAAATATTAAATAAAATAAACATATTTTATTTTAAGAAATATATTTAAATAAAATAGATTTTAAAATGTGAACCTCTTAACCGTTAAGTCATTGTTTTCCATTATAAGAGCATTTGTTTCACATTGACTGCTCTCTCACACAGTGTGACATCATATCTGCCCCAAACTTTAATAACTGCTCGGGGCAGGAAGGCAAGAAAAGAAACATTAAGAACGCTATTATTGAATTACAGGTCAGAAATAGAAATGCATTTGGAAGTAAAATTGTATATAGGAAAAGAGATTTCAAACTAGCCACAAAATAATGACCAGTATATATGTAAAAATCCACATTATACAACAATGGTGGGTAAAAAGTGCAACAAAACTGCAACTTCTCCATCAAGATCTTTGCTTTTCTTAACTTTAAAATGTGTTTTTACAAAAAGATGTGTAAATGAATAGGAAATGGAAGTTTAATGAATAAATGTATGTTTTTTCCCATTTTATCTAAACTCAAAGGGGAATTGGTCTGGCTGATAAAGATCAGCTGATTAAAGTCTAGACAACAACAACAAAAAAAGCCTCTAACACACAAGGGGGTTACTTTCCATCTATCAGCAGGAAGAAGAAACAAAGATTAATGCACTGACACAGACATCTTTTTCTATAAAAGTAAAGTTAATAATGACACCGACTTGGAAAGGTTTCAGAGGGTAATACAAGCACTCCTGCAGAAACAATGACACAAACCTCAGTGCAATTAGCACAGACAAAGAAATGTACATCCTATGAAAAGCAATGGTGCTACTACAACTAAGACAAACATAGATAACTTATAACCTTGTATGTTTTTGTTTGGCTGAGAATTTTATCTGAGAGTGATAGAAAGATGTTGGTGGAGAAATTGCACAAAACTATGCATTACCAATGTTTACATGTCAGGGTAATTTAGTGCAAAGTAACCAACAACTATGCTGTTTTCAAGCAGACATTGTGCAAAATGTAAAAGTAAAAGTGATGATGAGACATCAAAGAGAAATATGAAGTCAGGATAAAAGGAAATAAAATTATCTCTGCACATAAAACAAATGAAAATAAAAGAGGTGCTTTATTTTTTTACTATAGTGGCAAAAAAATGGGGCTAGATTTGTTTTTAGCTCCAGGGGGTTGATTTAGCTGACAATAATAAGGCAACTAAGCTGGGCCCCAACCATTTTTTACAGCTCCTTATATTCCTAATAGTATGCTTTTTATTAACTGTTGCCCCTCCTGGCAATCTGAGCAATTTTAAGAGCTAACCTGGTATGAAGCCCCCCATTGTATCTCATATTCCAGTGAAAGCACAACCCGGATCAGACTTTTATCCCTGTTTAATTTAATAGTTAGAGTGTATTTTGAGAATTTCAGGGCGACAAGTCTAGTTCTCAGCATGACAACACTGAGTGCACCCTGAGCAAAATCACTAAAATTAAATCACTTGCAATATTTGTTACAGAGAAATGTTCATTAATATCTTGGATGTTAAATGTTCGCACTCAGAGGTAGAAAAAAAATTGGTGGCTTAGCTAAGTGAGAGCTTTTATTTCTCCACTGTATTGCTGTCTTCAACAGCTTTGCCACAGTAAACTAACAGCAATTTTAACAAAATTGAATCAATTATAAAAATAAATCTGGGGCCACACTACACAATCTGTTACGTACATTTTTTTTTTGTTTTTGATAGGAAAATGAGTTCGTTGAAGCGTGACAAAACAGCTGTAACAGAAAAAGTTAAGGCAATATTTAGAGCAGTTCATTATTATATTACTGTACAGCACCTTACCTATATAGAAAACCAGAATTATTCAACATTGTCAAACATAAATAGCTGAACTGTTTAAAGATATATAGTTTTTGAGTTTTACTAAAGATGTGCCAGTCAAACATCTTTTTTTATTTTTACCAAGTGGCATGTTAAGTAAAAGAGGAACTTCATATTTAAGCTTTTGTGGTTTATCAGTAAGTGATTTGAAGGTTTTATCCATGTTTTGCTTCAGAGTCCATGAGTTGCAATATGCTGCTTCTAAATTTAAATAGATTTTAACAATCTCAAATTGGCTCAAAGATGCGTTGTGATGCTGTGGCAATCAAGTATGAAACTTTTGGACATTTACAGCATTCCTCCTTAGCCTTTTTCTGTCTTGAAGACAAGCAGGTGGTGTCTGAACATCCAGTAGGAAGACATGCTTTTCAACTAGCACATTAATGTACTGCAGCAGACGTAAGCCCTGATTGTGAGCGCTATAGTAGAATAATAAAGTTGTTTAACCTCAACTTAGAATGTTACTCCATTAAAATATATTTAGCCTATTTATCTCAAATTCAAATATAGGTCAGAATGTGATTTCTGACCTCAACGATGGGTTTTCTCTTGAGGAAAGCATGCATTAAACACAAAACACATCTTTAAAAGAGAAAAGCTTTAATGAAGAACATTTCTATTCTGATCTGATGGAATCAGCAGGGGAAAGGAGATACAAAGACTGAATGAAAGGCAGGGAAAACAAAACACTACAGGAGATCTGAGGACTGCCTATTATCTCCATGCTACCTTGTAACTTTAAACACATGCATTGCATGCTTCTGCGCCTATACCCAAAAGTAAGAAGGCTAGTGTGTAGACACACACACACACACACACACGCACTCAAGACACAACCATCCTCCCCAATCGGCGCAGATCTCATGAATATGATTGACCTTTTTTTTCTCCACTGTATGCTAAGCGTGCATAAAGGGGGGCAGAGAAACTAAACAGAGGCAAGCAGAGTTAATTTAGAACAACACATTATTGGGTGCTCACAGCAGATATGGAAAAGGACAATCTAATCGATAAACCGAAAGAATGACAATGACCTCTCAAATCAATGTCTGCACCCCATTTTCTCACTGTGAAAAGACAAAGGCTCCAGTGCAGATGCTGCTGTTGTTTTGCTTTGTGCAGTTTGCACCTGTGAGCGTGTGTTATTTGTACATGTATGGTGCTGCGGTGGAACAGTTGCCAGGACTAATCATTATTTAGCTGTGGCGAGGCTGGAAAGGTCAGCAGTCTGAAATGTCAGGCTGTGTTCAACAGGAGCCAGATGCAGTCGTGCGCTGCTCAAGTGTCCAATTAAAGAGGGCCGAGTGAGGTTTGAGTGGGTCTGCGTGTGGGAGTGTGTGTGCAACTTTGTGTGAAATGAGAAGGAGGGAGGGTAGGGATGCGGTGTGTGTGTGTGTGTGTTTTTTTGTTTGGCTTTTTATCAGCGTTTGCATGTGTTAGTCCTATGTCATGTGTGGAGAATATTAACACTTTACAGAGAGTTTTGATGCTCCAGTTGGCTTTTCAACCAATGAAACCAGCTATTAATTAAACACATCAACAGGATCTTGTCATTTGCTATCCATACATAAAAGGAAAGATGCAACATGCCACATTCAACTTTTAGCTATATTATGTCAAAGGGTGACCAACTAGGAACAACAGAAACTGCAGATGTTGAAGCACAGTGTGCAGGGATCCAACAACTACTCAACTGCTAGAGAAAATTGCTGCAGCAATTACTTGATAGATTTGTGTCAAATACTACATTCATTGGAGAGGTGATTACGTTGCCTTGCTGTGTTTCAGTTTTCATCCTTAGTTTGAGTGAAGGAAGGTCTGAATTTTTCAGCAAAGAAAGACATTCTGGAGAAGTTCTTGCTTCCAATTTATGGAGAGTTTATTAGGATTAACTCTCCATCTGGTTCCAAAATGAGTATGCAACAGTACAGAAAGAAAGGTCCAAAAATACATAGATAAGTGAAGACCTGTGTTGGATCTATTACCCAACACTTTCGCATTAATAAGGACACAGGGAGATGGTTACATTTTCTTACGCAAACTTCCAATTCAACGGAGAACTCTGCCCAGAGACATCCCGTCATCTCTGACTCCGGACCAGTTCTAACGTGCTCCTCTGTAACTGCATATTTTATTACATTGAGGCGCAGATTAATTACAAATCATTTGCATAGAAGGAGCGGCAAACAGAATACACATTCTCAAGGTACTGTCTTTGCATCTCCTGAGGTTACAGTTGTTTATTGTCTCTCTGGACCATAAAACTTCAGCTCTTGTGTCCTTCTGGGTCATCATAAAACTAGAGTTTCTCGAGACATCTAGTCTTTGATCCACTCTCCTGCTAGGTGTCAACTTTTTACCCCTGGCTGGCATCTGTGGTCCATTTGTCCTCCTGTCAGGGCAATTGTGCCTGCAGGCGTCCTGCTCCTCCAGAGACAAAAGAACATGCATCCCCAAGCAAACAAAGAACTCTCAGCCCTTAAAGTCTCCTAATCTTTAATATTATTTTATCTAAAAACCTAACAACCTGGAAGACCTGGACTGGGTGGTCCTGTTCAGCATAAACTAGAGCAGAGTCTTCCCATCTAAGATCAGTGTCTGATGAGGCTCTTAAATATAGTTAAAAGCTGCATAAAACCACACCTAAACCTCACAGAGGAATTGAAGCTGTTAAGGGTGAAAAGGAAGGGTTAATATTAGTTCATATGCTTGTCTAGATAGATGAGCTAATACAAGTCTGGCTCCTTTATCTCTCAAAACCAGTCTAGGATTTCTCCCACTGAGTTGAATTTCTCCAGCAGAATTTCAACTGGATCAGTCAGTGAGCAGAAGGAGGAGTTGTGAACGACGATGTCAATTTCCTGTGCTGTTAATGAACTGTAGTCTGCCTACATATGTATGTGGTTGTAGACAATGACAGTGGAGGAAGTGAACGAACCCATTCATTCCATATTGGCCACGTTTCCAAACGCTGAGCAATTTAAGTCGTAGCAAGAGGAATGGATAAGATTTTATTGCTGGCAAAGATGGCGTGGTTCAACTCCCCATCTAGTAGTTTATACTGCATGCTTTATGGAGCTGCTGCATTATATATATCACAGCCAAATGATTGCCACTGGGTAAAATCAGATCCAATCACTTAAAACTTCTGCAGAGTCCACGCCTCCAGCAATTAATTATTTCTTAAAAGCCGAGGATCCAGGCCTTTTGCGCAAAGTTTAGAATAAGGGGATTTTATCAGGCGAGAGGAAAATGCAAGCTTCAGAAATACTGAGACATACAACGAAAAGAAAAAAAGGGGTTAGTTGTAATTAAAGCCATTTCACCAAATTAGTTACAACGGATAAAAAAAGTCAAGTCAAAGTCAGTCAATACCTATAAAAAAAAACTCTGATCTTAATCTCGCTATCAAAAGAAATTTTGTGGGTAGAGATGGAAAGGTGAGAGAAAACAAGCTGCCTCTTAAATTTCACTATTAAAAAAAGAAAAATAATCCAGAGTTCAAACTATTGTGAAAAAAATCATGGTTAAAATTTTGATTTTAAAGGAAATAAGAAAACATCTGAAAATATCTTTCATACTCTTTATTCTGGCATTTTGGTAATCATAACAAATAAACAGGAAAAGTTAAGCAGATTTAGACAAAAAAAAAAAAAAAGAGGGTACTAATACTGTGTACATAAAATGCAGTTATTTTTTTCTGAACATATACATAAAGCAAAGCACCGAATGCTTTTCAGTGATTTCTTTCCTTCTGTAAGTTAGGTTTGCGTCAGTTTTCTCGGCTATATCCTGTGACTCATTCTGTAGAGTAGCTAATGAACACCATTAGAAACAGAGACCAACAGAACAGCAGGGGCAGAATCCTCATCAAATCAGATTTTCCCTCTCGGACACAGTGCGTTATAAAGCCACTAGAGCCTATTAGTTTGTTCACACCCTGTGATTCCAACCGCTGCCCATGCAGTGAAGAGAAGATGGTGAAAAGGTAACGATGGATCGAGTACAGAGGGGGAAAAAAATCCAGCGTCTTTCTGCTAACACACAACAGCAATGTGATTAAATAAGATCATTAATAAATAACGGCGGCTAACGAGAATGCTGCTGAGCCAATCAAGCACAACGGAGCATCTAACAGAGAGAGAAGGACAGGTGTGGGGATGATGAGAAGAAAGGAAGCGAAGGAGCGAGAACTCCTTTTAATCTGTAGGTAGAGAGAGAGGCTGTGCCGTCTGTGTCTCTCTATCACAGTCACTCTTAAGGCAATCACCTGGTTTTCATACAGGAACATAATAAGCTTCACTGTGTTCCCACTGTGTGCGCACGCATGTCCGTTCACCTGCAATGAATAGTAATAAAGCAGGTCAGGATGAAATATGTCTGCCAAGTTAAGGATATAATAGACCTCTCTTCAAGGCCGCACAACAACAGGCTGAAAAATGGCCCGCAATCATTTACGCAGCGCACACACCGAGCTCCACAGCAGCCAAAGAAAGGAGATTCTACCGAAGAAATATTCAGAAAGCTATTTCATCCTGTGTGGAGGGTGAAGACGGAGCCTTGAATGATGGCAGTGCTGCAATGCCAACATTTCAAAGCCTTTCAAACAAAGTAAAGCATTAAAGACAAAGGAAAGCAAATTCAGTGATTGCATGCAAACATGTTGGGCATTTGTCATTTAAAACTATCAAGGATGTGAGGGCAAGGTGTAACATTCATGGCTCCATTATATAGCAATCTGTTCCTTAAATTTGCAATATACCTGCATCAATGCAACGGTCTCATATTGTGACTCTTAAAAATGTACACAACCCTACTAAAGTACCAGAAAAAAATTGACCCAGATAAATAAATAATGACCATGTGACTTTGTCCCGTACAATTTAAATAAAGTACACAGTATATCTGTTTAAATAAATAAAAATAAGGTGCAAGAACCCTGTTCCATAAGTGTTTCTACCTTTAAGTTTTTTTTTTTTTTTTTAAATCAACAGGACATAAAATTCTTCTGCAGAAGTCTGTCAGCATCCCACATTTGGACCAGATATCATTTCCTCATGGTGAGGATTTTTCTTTTGCATAGTCTTCTTTAGAGCAGATTTTTCTTTAGCATTAGCGCATGGCTCAATCATTCAAAAACTCTTATTTATTTTCAGATTTCTTGCAGAAACTTGAAAGTTTGGATGAAAACCATCGAACTATTTATAATTTTATCCACCTGCGTTTCATCACCAGAAAAGCTCCAGCACCCTCTTTCACTGTGGATGTGGTGTTCCTTCTCTAGAGCTGTTTTGCTTTGGGTCAAATAAAGTATTTGAAAAAATAAAGTATTTGAAAATCTGGCCCAGGTGGTTTTGTCACAAACCATTCACGTTTCCTTTGAGCAAAACTTACTCTGTCTACAGACACTATAACTTACGGAGAACACAGGGTTTTGCCACATGAAAACACGTTGAACAAAATGTTTTGTTCCGTGTTTCCTTGAATTACTGGTGACTGCCTTCACTGTGTCATGGAGCATTTATGATCTAAAAACATGCCGAATACTTCTTCTATGTGACCCTTTGCAACCTCACTAAACATTTTATTTTACCTAAATAATATAATTGAGCTGGTTGTTCTACAGTTAATTGCTTTTCTTTGATGGTAGGTGTGAACTCATGAAGTGTGCTTTTCACAGATACAATGCTTCTTGACACATAATCAGCTGGAATCTGCAAACCAGCCAATCCAGGAGCACCATTTGTTTTCCTTGGCAGTGATTGGCTGTACCCACCCAAGACTGAAGATCCAGAACAGCTGGGACATTAGCTCCCATGCTAGTGTGACATCGCTCTCCACCATTAAGCTGAATTTGGAGTTCAAACTATTAAAATGAGCAGTTATATGTGTGTATAAAGGAAGTTTCAGAGGAGGTTCATTGTACACATCAGAAAAACTGCAACTTGTACCAATCTAAAACATGAATGTGTACACTCAGCATTTGTTTCATTCAAGTAAAAGTCCATTTTTCAGGAGTTATGACATTGCATATTTTCTTTCTATTATAAAACCAAGAGGCTCTCAATCAAAGTCACATTAAGGCTTGAATAACATTATCAGATAAATACAGTATAAAACACAAATAAGACAAAGATGTTGAGAAAAATTAAACTTAGACATTGTTATAAATTGTACAATTCAAACTTCCAGTTCCAATAAACGTTTCCAACATATGGACAGCTACAATTTTTCACACAGAAAGGTAGAAAGTGTTTCGTTGTGAGGTAGATCAGTGTGACTCACTTATTTCTGCAGGATCAGTGACTCATTTACAGACACATGAGAAACTGTGCCAGGACAAGTAAATCTCAGATATTGAAACTTTCTGAACTACCAAAACTCCAAAGGTTGGCCATCTGGCCGTACGCAGTATGGCGTGCCCTTTCAGAGGAGGTTATCAACTCCGTCGATCCATATAAAAAGATTCAGGTTCCTTTAAAGTGCGCAGCGGATTTAGACACGGCTTGGCTGGAAAAGGCTTTGATCAGAACCACTTCTGATATGACTCACAATCTTTCTGAGGTACGACAAGCTCGAAATAGTAAACATTGCACTTAAACTGAAAATGATTATTTTTCAAAGCTTTTTTGGGAGGATTTGAAATTATCTTTCAACAAAACAAGTTTGATTCTAATAAAAAATAAGAGGAATTTTGAACAAAATAAAAAAATTAAACCTTCATATAAAAGTACCAATTAGATTTTTTTTTTTAACGCGTTACAAAAATCCTATAAAAACATATTAATACTGAACAGATTGTTACATATTTATACTGGAGTTTTTAGGATTTATATAAGTGATAAGCTCAAAATGTTTAGGTTTAAAAGTGCCATCACCCTAATCTTTTGCTTCTTCCACAGATTCTCGATCAGAATCAAGACATAATTACTTTCAGTCACAAATAAAACATTGGGAAAGTTAAAGTATATTACTTTAAATCTAAATCTACCAGTGGTATGAATTATTTTGGTCTTAGTTATGCCTTAAAAATATTTGTAAGTATGTTTCTTTAGTTAAGATGAAAATGAAAACAAGATACAACAAAAGCAAGATACTTTAACCATTATCTAACTAAAGCTTGAAAAATAAGTGGCTGGAAAAGCAGAAAAGACCAATTCCTTTGTAAAATAGGGAAAAAAATCTGTTGAAAGGCACTTTGCCTGTTCACAGAAAGTTGCCTAATCAGACAACGTGTTTATTTAGCCATCTCATTAAGGGGATAACCACATTTTTCCTTCTCACTCCACAATTGGAGATGAAGTTGTTGTTGTTTTGGTTCTCTTACAAGCGTATATTTTCCCAAATTCCTTGTTGCCCTCTGTCAAACAGTCAAGGCCGCAGCTGAGTGTTGCCTCTGCCCCGGACCTGAGGAACAGCTGCAACGTAAACATGCTAAATTAACTGGGTCTCCATGAGCCTCACATACACATTATTCTAATCAAAGCATATTAGATCATCCAGATACTTTAGACATATGGGTCTCGGTATCTTCCTCGCCGTTGCCATCTGTTTCTCCCCACTTCTCCTCGCTCTCCATCTCAGTGGCTCCCTCTCTCACACAGCTGCCTCTCTAAGAGGCTGGCAATGATTTCTAACTGAGCAGCTACTTTGTGGCATGTTCCCACTTCCAGTCAAACTTAAAGCACCATATGCATGGCTGACTGCATGATGTGTTTCTGAGCTGCACATTGGCCACAGTTCAGACGACTTTGCACAAAACAAAAACAACAGGCTAACATATGAGGCTTGTGTGCTGAGTCATAACGAGATCTGTTAAAGTATAGGGAAAAATGTGATTATAATCACAACAGTTTTCTTCATGAAAATACTGTTTGAAGTTGTCATAGTAACGTGAATTGCTCATCATCACTCAAGATAAATAAATAGTGGAGCAGGAGTGATTTTTGTGAAAAGCAAACTGAGAAGAGGGCATGTTCAACAAATCACCAAAACCTCTGGACATGCCTTTTGTGAAGGCATGTCAAAGAATTTCAGAGTAATGGAAAGATGCACATCTGGACTTAGACGCATCTTTTATTCACAACTTAACATAATCTCTTGACATAAGTGAGTTCAGAAAGAAAAGTCGTACTTTTATTTTACTTGTACAGAACCTGGTTCCTTAACGGTGCGACACAAACTAAGCAGGTGTTTAAGGAGACATTTGAAGAGGCTGTGTGTCTGGTGCTTAAACATGGATACAAAGAAGGCAATACAAATACTTGGCTGAAATCAGATCACCATATTTGTACATAATGACTATGAAGATGATACCTTTTCTTAGCAAAGGTTAAGACAAAAAAATATATATTTCAACACAAGTATCAGTCCAGGCAAAGCCTGACAAATAAATATTTATCAAAAGTTTGTCTTCCTATAAGTTTCTAATAAAACTTTTGATATATTTGTTAGCTATTTTGTGGCAGAAATGGCCTGTATTGACTGTAGTGAGACAAGAAATGAGAGAGAAATGAGGAAGATGAGAAGCAAAGGTCCCAAGATCAAACTACGGACAGCTGCGTCAAGGACTGACAGCTTCTGTAGATTATGGCACCGGCTCTACTTCCACATCCTAACAGATCAATAAACTTTAAATTCTTTTGAAAATATAATACTGGAATTGGAAAACATTTTAAATGTCCTTAATAAATAAACAAAACAATTTAAAGAATAAATAAAACTAATTATAAAGTCTCTCTGAGCAAAATTGTCATTTTGCTAGTTGAGACCAAAACAGAGTGGAGACTTTTGTCTTCAGTCTTTTAAGAAAAGAGAAAAACATTAAATTATGCAAATGGAATTGATTAAGTTCATTTTAATTTATCATTATTGCTTATTGAGACAGGTCTCTGTGCCGCCCCATTCAAAACTTTTAAAATACAGAGTTTGACATTATTAAAGGGTCAACCAATCCTTTAAACCCTGTTTTTAGACATAAAGGTTCATGATAATGATTTGTTGTGCATTGAACAGTAGTCAGGCTTTAAATATGACACCCATAAAGAGCACGAAAACACAGACAGACAGAAGTGGAAAAATACTGCTGGATTTTTTTTTTTCAAAACACGTATGCAGTGCACATTACGACTTTAAAAATCTGCGGTCTTCTGACATTTACCACATCACAGCCACAGACAGCCCCCTTAAAACGGGCTCAAAAACCAGATCAGGAGGCATCAACTCAGCAGTGGTCCTGCTGCAAGGCTTTTGACAGCACAAGCAAAGCTGCCTCTGCTCTTACTCCTCTGTCCAACTGTGCAGATATGTGCAGACGGCACCCAGAAAACAGCATGTTCTTCCTTTTACCACCTCAAAGTGGGTCTCACAATTTTGCTAGCATGTTTCACATTTCAAATCAATATCAAACCAAGTTTTAGAACAGGAAAAAAAAACAAAAAAAACTTATGATTCTGAGTATTGGCTGATATTGAGCTTTTTGGGAGGGAGGGGGGTTCATAGTAAATTATGTTTATTTCTGCATCGAGGTGTTGCTCTGTTGGGTCGATTGCAGGTGACAATGAAGCCAGGGAAACAAAATCCCAGGGACTTACCAGAATTGGTGATGGTTAGCAGGTCCAGACGTCTTTGTTGCTAGAAGAAAAAAGAAAAGGCAAGATAAATGTCACAAAACGGTAATCAATACCTTCATCAATTCTAATATTTTAGTCTTGCAGAAGTATATTGACTTATTTCACATGTATGAAATTGATTTACACCTCTGAATAAAACTAGCATCTGCTTAATAGTAAGACTAAATGTGTACAAATTTATTCATAGAGGTCATTCCAGCAAACTTGTGGTCATTGAAAATTAATCTGAATATGAAAGAGAAGAAAAAACCTGTAGGAGAAACTCTCAAACTCTAAATACCTTCTTAAGAAAATGGTAGAACCATTAAGATAAGCCTTGGTTTGTAAGGACTCTTTGCCCATTACTGTGTTTGTGTGTTGAGCATCTGTACGTATGGTATTGTGTTTCACTAAAGTGTCCAATTTTACACTTGATCTCTCCTGCAGGTAAGGAGTCTGGAGGAAGTGTGAGGTTTTGGTTCCCCTTGTTAATCTGCTCCAAGCCCACATGGATATACAATAGCAGATTGTCGACAGATACTTGACTGCTGAGCACTGTAAATAATCAACACCTCAGAGTTCCTCATCTACCAGTCTCTGAGCCAAGAAGATCTTCACATCCAAGGAGAGGATGAAGGGTCTGTACTTATGTGTACAGAGTGTGGCAGTGTGTGTGTGTGTGTGTGTGTAACACAGTGCGGGTGGGTCAAAGTCAGCTGCAACATTTACAACAATGGACGTCATTAACATTCAGGCCCCATTCTGACCATTTTGGAGGAGAGAGCTAGAGATGTTTAGCAGCACACTTGGAGGCTTTTCTCCTTGAAGACAGCTCTGCATTGTAGCGAAAAATCCTCTCATAAAGCTGCTAGACACTTGTTTTAGTCAGCTATTAGTTAGTTAGCCTATAGCTAACACATAGTGTGACTTTGTTCAGCTGCCGTTTCTCTCGTAGCCTTAAAGAAAATACATTACATTCAAAGGTCACCTCATCAGTAAATGGATTCTGTTCATGATTTCATTTGAGGAGACACGGCGTCAGGGGTCTGTTGGAGTACATTACTGAACAAGCAGCAGCATCACGGAGACCAATCAGCAAAGCAGGCAGACAGGGATGAAGCTATGCAGCAGTTTAAAGGAGAGTGAGGTTATAAAATATCCCAAGCTTAAGACAGATCACAGACGACTGTCGGCCAAAAAAGAAAAAAGCATGGAACAACTCTCTAATCAGACAAGCAACCAAGAGGCCCAGGATAACTCTGGAGGAGCTGCACAGATTTCCAGTTTGTCAGTTTGTATTAGTTCCTGTTGAGTGGCAGGAAAAAGGCTATACTAAAATTAAGACTAGACTAAAAAACAAACGCTACAAAGAACTCTGAATCAGGGACAGACTAAACCGAGCCTCATTTTCTTTCCTCTTCAAAATGAGCTCACAAAAAGAACACAGAAAAAACAATCCTAAATAAACTGTAAAACCAAAAATATGAAGCCTTTATGTCCATATAAATCTGAATAGAAACAAAATTCCAAAAACATTCATCCTAAGTGGGCTATTCGGTATGTGGGAACAGAAACAGTGTCAGCTGCAGGTTATTAAAGGGGTAAGGATGCTGTGGTTGGTGACAACGTAGCAGCAGAGGTCACTGTGACAACACGAGACTCAAACAGGGATCATGCACTCTGCTCACACAGATTTATACCCACATATTTTTAACCCACCAACCTTCTACATAAATACAGAGCAGGTGTTGGTACTACAAAAAGAATCACCAGTAATTAATAACGTGTTTGTTCATAGCAGAAATGTGCTATATTTTCTCAGGAAAGCCCTTTTTAAATCTCCCTATGGGGCAAAGCAGATGGCCATTCTTCATGCTTCTTCTATTATTAAAAAAGTGTTTCTGTGTGCTGTGTGTGTATGACCACAGAACTAAGATAATGTAAAGATTGAGACAAATCTACTGACTTGATTAGTTAGGCAAAGGTTTACAAAAAACTAAACAGGATGACTAAGATAAAATAGTGAGGCAGGTTGTGTTTGGTGAAAGATTTCTTCATTAAAATTGTGGCACATTTGTAAATAAATAGTGATTTAACCACAATAAACAAATTCTTGGACTGTATTGAATCCCCACCATGAGAAATCCTCAACCATATCCAACAACCGTTCACTTAAACAGTGAAGCATGAATTTAATGCTGAATACTGAAAAATGCTTCAGTTACATGCAGTTTCAACTAATTGGAAAACAATAATTTTGGAAAAGCAAAAATATGTCCTGACTTGGAATACAGATTGTTTATAACCAACTTAATAAAATAACACAGTAAGGTTGGAGTTTTCTGAAGTTTTCAGTCTATATAACACAACTACAATAAAAAACAGTTACTGTTACTTTGTGTAATATAAATTGAGGGATATACAAAATTAAAATAATTTAATAACCTAAGTGTTCCTCTTTAAACATTTAAACATTTGTCATCTTAAGTTTAAATAATATAGTCATCAGTTAACATGCAATTACAAATAGCAAACTCATCTTTATGTGAGTTTGTAACATCACATAAAGATGAACTTTCCTCCAACACAAACTCAATCAAAAACTGTTTTAATAATGTAAATTAAGCCAAAGTTCAGTTTTTGTTTCAGCTAAGCAAAGAGTTTTGACGTAAACTAACGTAAATCTTATTAAATTAAATTAGTTTAATTAGACAATCACTCAGACTTTCCCATAGGTTCCTTTGGAGGATTTCACCAATGAAACCAACTTCTAATTTTTATCAGCACAGGTATGGTGTAACAGACAGTAAACATACTTGCACATAATAAAACTTAAAACATCCTCCAAGACGCTGCCTTCCTTTTTAACACTTCTTTTCTCGCAGACATGCCAACACACACAGAGACTTGAACAGTCGCACTGCGCTTAAAGCAGCAAATGAAAAGTGTGAACGGAGTTCATTCTGGGACCGCCTAAACACAGATAATGAATCTGTGATAGAGAATTACAGCACATTACCACCACTTTCTCTTCCTGCTGCTTTTGTTAGAGCCAAAATGGATAAGGTGCTTAGTGTTCCTATGGAAGAAGACACTCGCTCACACAGAGAGAGGAAAGAAGGAAGAATCTGACTCAGACAGAATAATATTAGGAAAAAAGCATTTCAGGGCAGAAAATAGGATTGAATTAATCTTTATCGAACATAGCTGAGAGCTGAGGAGTCCCATACTGGGTGAAGTCAGACCGGCTTCACTTCCCTGAACATACACAGCAGCAGATTACTGAAAATACAAAGAACCTCAGCTGCTATATGAATGACAACCCTGTAACCGTTTAAGCTCGACTGTCTTTCACTGCCTGGAGGCAAGTTTTCAGAAGAGAATAATTTGAGATGCATTTTTCTTTTGTAGAGAGAGCTTCACCGACTGTTGTAATGAAACTCCATCTACCCGGGTCAGAACTTTAACATTCAGGAATTGTTTTGCATGTCAGTCCAAATGGCCTCGTAGAACCGCAGATTAAGTCAAACCAGGATTGGGGCAAGAAAGCAGGAGGACTCTTAATTAGAAAATCTAATGTGCAACGTGTTTCTCTGGTTTGCTTGCATCAAAATAAAAAATATAACTGCTTAAATAAAATAAAAAAATTAGGAACCATTCCATAAAAACAAAACACAATGCAATTTAATGCAAAAAAAAAAAAAGAAATAAAAATGGAGATAACTGGTCTGTCTAAGTTTTACAGACAAAGAGTTTTCTATGTTGATCCCTCTGAGAAGGATGTTGAAATGATTCGAGTTGGACCTCAACCAGGGGACACACTGTGTATTTTACTGTCCCTGCTTTGTGATGCAGATATGATTCTGACAATTTAATTTCATCTGCCATTCTGACTTTCTTTCTTTTATTAAAGTTAGGCCTCATAATTTAGAATTAGGAGATATAACCTTTAACTTTTTTGCAAACTAGTAACTCCTCCTACTCCTAATTAGCTTAAATTCTATGTTAATGTTTATTATTTTTTTTAACATTTTTTTTAGTAAAGAATAGATTATTGTTTGAAAGTAAAAAAAACATTTACTTTAACCCACAACGCAGCTGATTGACTTGTTATTGAATTTAAACAAAACTTGAGTAGAATTGATTAGTCAACAATTGTTAATGAAAATTTAAATAATTTAATAATAAATATCCATCCAAAATCCACAGATACTTCCGAGAAGCGACTCCTGCCTGGCCCTGCCAGTTATCAGGTCAAAAAGCAGCACCACAGATGAGAGTCAAAGGTGAAAAGTGCCCAGCTGTCTCTCTTGTCTAGCCAGATATTACGCAGTCTGAGGACGCCCAGGAGAATGAAATCACAAATTAACCCACAATGCCTTCAAAGTTACGGCAGAGAAAATAGTTTTTTTTTCCTAGACACGAAATCTGAGCAGAAAGCTTGGATCATGCTTCTATTCTTGGATGTTTTATAACTGAAGGTCACAATAAAGTTCGATCTTTACCTCCACAACTCGAAAAAACTCAGCTTTACAGACTTCCAAACAATGAAAACTTGATATTTTTTCATTGACCACATGACAGGTCATTGTTTCTCTATTAATGTTTTTATCTGAATCTATAGTAAGTTTCTATTATTCTCTCTAGAATGTAAGCAAAATTCATTTTCGGTTTAACAAATTGTCTTCTAATATGAATCTGGCAACTGCCAGCCCTCTAAAGAAATCCATACTATTTTAATCAGTATAAATATGGTAATTAAAAGAACCAATCTGCAGACGAGACAGCAGACTGTCCTAACATCCTAATCTGAGAGAAAGCAAAGGAACAAGGAGAGATTGAAATGGAGTGTCAGAGGTGGATAAAACCATTAATGCACTAAATCCCTGCTTTATGACTAAATTAAATATTCATACACAATCTAGCCCAAACCCATTTGCCAACATTTCCTACAGAATTTACTTTTCATATTTGGTGATTTTTATCTGACACACATGAAAGAGACGGAGGGAGGAGAAGGACAGAGGAAGGAGAAGACTGTCTGGGGACAGAAATGATGAGCGACAAAAAAACCCAGCCAACATTGTAGCTCATTTAAAATTAATTCTGAGTCAATATGACTAAATTACTTTGCAGCACGAAGCATTGTGCAACTTTCTCACTTTATATAAGTAAATAAATCTCAGTTGTACATGTAAGGACAATCTTGTTAAATTTGGATTTTCATAAAGTAAAACCCTATTTGGAAAGGATATATTGTAATGTGAAAAAAAAGTAGCTTAGCTTTAACTTTGATTTTCATTAAGCAAAAAGTGCATCAGAGAATAGGCAGATGCAGAACCAAACCCCAAACAGTGATATAAATGGTACGCCATTATCCCTGCTGTGTCAACACACATTTGCATTGTTTACACCTAATCATTTGGCTTTGTTTATAGCTGTAAACTTTTTAAATGAGTGTGGTGTATTTAAGTCTGTAATGAATTCATTTTATCTTATTTCAAACCCTTGGTGTCAAGTGCTTGAGCTTGCACAAAAGTCTAAAAAAATACAAAGATGAGCAACATTAATTAGTAAAACACATTTGAGGACGTGAAAAAGACACTTTATTTTAAAACCAGCAATATTTATTTCATAACAGAACACTGACTAAAATTAAACGCTGCGATACTACACTTTAGGTCTAAATTTATTATAGTAATGTTTGAATATGATAAAAGGAGTTATCATAAAGAATATCAAAATTTCTTCATGTGGGTTACTTAATAGCAGCCCTGTTAATGAACGTGAACAAAACATTAGAAAGTGGTTAAAAGACTGAAGTAATGATATGATAGTTGTTGTATTTGTTCATTATTTTTGGTAATAATAGGTATAACTTTGGAATGAGTTTTATCCCTTCATAAACTGAGGATTAAATTAACTAGAAAAAATGTTGGGTGAATATAACTTGAAAAAAATATTTTTGCTGATTAAAGTATCTGCAACAAACAACCACACCAAGAAAACAGACAAATATTTGACATTAATTAGTGGTTTTACTCCCTCAATGCATAAATGCCTCAGTTAGAGTTTGTAATTCTGTTTAGACAGCTGGACATGTGCAATTCCTCCTTAAACACGACATAAAACAATTATTTTTTATGCAGTGACCACTTTTGTTGACGATGGCAGACGCCTTTCTTGCACCCCTATATTAGCGTAACTCAGGTTTAAGATACTCAAGGGTAACTGAGCTTTAATCAAGTCAGCTGCTTTGTAACTTGAAACCCAGAGTATCTTGGTTAAGCATAAAATAATGCAAAGTTTAGAGACAAAGTTTGGTGAATCAACTTTCTGGAATAGCCCACGGTTCAGATGAGGCTATAAGTAAGCTTTTCAGCTGACATGAAAAAACGTTTTGTGGAACAGAGAACTAAATCTGCACTTTAACATGAAAAAAAATTATCTTTATGAGGAACAAGGTGGGGATGTTTTTGCACAAATGAATGAAGCTGACTACTGGGCTTCAGTATTTAGCTTCAAACTGAGAGAGGCTGCAAAAGACCTGAGACTGGGGCAGAGGTTCACCTTCAAGCATGACAGAAAACCTAAACATAAAGGCAGAGGTACAATAGAATGGAGTAAAGCTCCATCAATAGGTCCTACCTGCCCACAGAGACACACTGCAGCGCCAAAATCACATGCAAGGATCTGCCTATCATCCAGACAGGGTTACAGGAGGGGTCACTGGTAGATGTCGTTCACAGTGAGAGCATCTTTGTCAACAGTGTGACTAAACCAGCTTCCTCCGGCATTTTCATCATGTATCAGCTCTGCATACTTTATTTAGACTGAGTCACTGTTTTCACTTTGGCATTTCATATGCTAAACCCACAACCACACACACACACCTGAAATGATGCACTTTAGCTTTAAAATCGGAAAAAAAAAATAAAAAAAATTACCGTCTGTGTGTTTAAAGACATTAAAGTCATTGTCCCTTGGTAACACAGAGCAGAGGTGAGGTAAGAATGAGCTAATGGGATGAGCTGTTCAGGTTATTTCTGGATGTAGCTGTCTGGCCTACTGAAATCCTATACATAATGAAGTCAGAGAAATACAGGCAGTAAAGACACCGGGGTTACAATAACTGTAAACTGTAGTGGAAATGGCTGCTTGCCAGTAGAAGAAGAGATCATCCCTCTCCTTACACAGGAGTGTCAAGTAATGTTAGCCGTGGCACAAAGACAAGCTGGGAGAAGATGGGAGCAGCGGGGATGGGATGTAAGGCGATGTTGCGTGACCGGGAGCTCTTAGTTAAAAATACAACAAATTATATAAAAAATTTATTCCTTCGGAGAGCAGAGATCAGCTTCTTCCCAGGGGAACGGAGAGGACGGCCACCTGCACAATGAGCACAGTTTTTCTTCTACCACTTTCACTCCATGACCTTGAATATCATCAACTGCTGTATTGTGACAATTTCCAAAACAACTGGAAGGTTTTTGACAGCACATTAAACCATCTTTGCTCACACAATGTAAAAAAAAAACAAAACAGAAAAATCTTGATCATTAAATATTTATTTAAAAAAAAAAATAAAGTGATTGAGATGTCCCCCTCTCCCAGGTTAGAAGTCCCTTCTGATTAAAAACCCCCTAACTCTGGACTCCACACAGCACGACCACCATGATCTCCTTATGTATTTTCAAAGTTATTAATGGTCAGTCAGTCTAAAGAAAACAACTTGATATGTCAGGGCAGTGTTACTTCCAACAACAAAAAAGGAACTACAAACTAAGATAGTGTCATTGCATTGCTGTATTCTTGCAACCCATAAAATAAGGCATTTGTTCTGTGCCTTTCCTGTCACACATTATTTAAAACCTGGATGATCCTCTCTGGATTAGTCTCTTGAAAGTGCTGTTAGGTATGAGAACATGTGTCATGTGTATCTCTATGTTACGCTGTTATGCAGTTCTGACCTTGGTCATCCATTGGAGGAATGGTTGACCAAAATGTTTGGAACTTTTATTTTATAATAAATAAATAAAAGTCTGTAATCACTATCACACTGTAGTTGTTTCTATTTTATTTATTTGAACTACATATGTTTTTTGAAGAAAGAAAAACTTAAATGAAATATGTCAGTTTCAAGGTGCATAAAACATCTTTTCTGGCTTGAGACTTTTTACTCGTCAGAACTCACTAAGCTACACCTGACTGAATACTTACCATTAATTCAGGAGCACAAAGACATTTAAACCTCACAAAAAGACACTAATGGCCTACTGCTGGCTCTCTGGGGTCTGTATCTAGCTGTTTGATGCAACCTCATGCTACTCAAAGATGCACCCACTTGGAGTTTGGTCAAATATACTCCAATATTTCTAAAAAAAAAAAAAAAAAGGTCAATACTGACCTAATTATCAGTTGGTTGCATCTTCCTCTGCTTGCTGTACAAATTCATATTTAAGTCTGTGCATGCCTGAGTGCATACCTGCCACTGCATACATGCATTTAGGATTCCATGGAGTGTGTAGATAAGTAACCTAAGAGCCTCTGCTGAGCTACGACTTTTCAGCTTGACCAGGCAAAGAATCAATGGAAGCATCTTGACACTGGGGACCAATCAATGACTTGAGAACACTGATAGCATACTTGATACTTCCACACACAAGCGGACTGAGGCAGACTCCGACACATACAGATGGGCTCTATCTATCATCATATCCCCACTGGGCTGTGACTGACCCCTGCCTGATGGAGTGATGGAGGAGTGACCTGATGTTTACCAGGAAACAGCGAATCAATGCTCGTCAAGTTGCAGACACACAATACCGCAGCACTATGACTTAGGAACAAGGACTGTCATTAATATTACTGACTCTAAATAGAGGGGAAAATATTAACAATAGGACTTGTATGAAAAACGTTACCGTTTTGTGCTGGAGGAATTAAAGTACCACCAGTGTAAAAGTTGTTCAGTTACTGCAGGATGTTTAGAATATGATGAGGATTAAACTGTAAACTGGTTTAAAGATTATCTATTACCATATAGCTAAACACACCTAGTATCTGAGAATAAGAAATGTTTTAATACACCTAAATACTGTGGTTTATTCATGAGTGAAGCTGGGTTAAAAGGATTAGAAGATTTTGTGAAAAACCTAAAGAACCTAGATTAAATATCTTGGTTCTTATTTGTGAAGAACCTTTTAAATAAGCTGCATAACATAACTAACTTGTATTCAGCTCTGTCCATACTTATATGTACCTCTGGAAAAGATGTTCCAAAAATGTTGAAATATTTTAAGTAGCATTGTCCTACAACTAAAAATTTTGAACAACCACACTTCAAATACGAGTACATTTATTCAGCTAAAAAAATTTCTTTCTAAAACAATAGAAGCACATGTATTACTATTTATCTGACAGAAAATGCAACCCAGGATTTTACAATGTATACTTTGAGTTTGCCTGAATGTCTATGTTTTATCAAGCCGGGATTATACTATTTAAATAAATTGTGGTGATGAGTTACAGGTGTGTTTGTGTCGTCACCAAACAACAACAATTAGCTCACAAGATCTTGACCTGTGGAAAAAATAAAAGAGAGAAATGCTTTACATCCTAGTCGAAGTATTAAGCTTTTAATCAGTTACAATTTCAACAGACATGACTGCACTAATGTGAAGAAAATACAGAACAATATGGTCAATTTTCATTGCATTAGAGCACCAAATGGATGGTTTTTACCTTATTTTCAAGCCCTGAGTACAGTCTTCCATCAGGACGTTTAAGAGAGTGACCTTTCCATTTTTATTATGGTGTGTTGTCTATTCAGGTGTGGGTTGAAAAGTTGTTATCTTTAAGAAACATGACAATACAAGCAGCATAGTGGAAAATCCACCTTGCTTTGGGGGTTTTATATTTCCATTATTTTCTATCAGGTGGGTTCAATCAAATGTGAGACAGAGAAAATGGAACTGAGTTGCCTCCATTGGGACTTGGAGCTCAAGCCTTCACAGATGTCAACAAACTTTTTATGTTTGCGTGACAGAAACTGCTGCTCCTGCTTCCAACAACAATGAACTTGTATGTTGACTTGCCACTTCCTCCATCTCTACAGCAACTGTATTGGCGTATCAATAGACAGGACTCAAGGTTGAAAAGTTCACCCGTATCTCCTCCAGGGCCTAATTGGAGCTGAAGGTCAGGAGACATGTATTTTTCTATTGGTTTATCGCCTTGATGGATCCAACAGCAGTAGTAAACGTGCAGGCGTTCAAGCTCTAAAACTGTTCCGCTCGCTTGTGTCTCTCTGCCTCCAGTTTTCGATTCAAAACCAGTTATTTTTATTTTATTTTCTGATAATGGCCTAAACTGATTTAAATGCCTGTTATCTTCAAATGAGCAGACAGTGAGAGACATATTAGAAAATAAATGAAACAAAATGTTGTGTGACTAAAGCCTTTTACTCCAGCACAACTTTTCCCATTTAGCGGAGTTCAATCAGGTACTGGAATGAAGGGCTGAGCAGTTCTTTAAAGCTGAAGCAGGCTGGGCCGCTGAGTTTACTGGTAATTAAGCAGGACAATAATTAGCTGCATGGAGAGAACAGAAAGGATGGAAGTGTGGGGAGGGAGGAACGGTGGGTAACTCAGAAAAATACACAATTAAATGGCAAGATGTGTACATCTGCGTGTGTGTGTGTCTTCTCTGTGTCAAAACAGTCAACACCCTCTGCAGATGTTGATGTGTGGACCAGATGGAGGCACTGTTTGGTGTCTGGAAACTTTTAATCACAGTTTTGAGTAAGAGTGGAGCTGAGAGAAATGTAGATGAAGCAGGAAGGTGAGCAAACACTGTTTGTTTGAAGAACACAAACTCATCAGCGTTCACAATAATTTCCTTTCTCAAAACACTTGAGGATGAGATTTTAAAAACCTCTGGTAATGTTTGTGGGATTTCTGAAAGATCAAGGTGACCAGGAGGGCATTGACGTCAACCCAGTGCTGCTGTAGTTTCAAATCAATATCTAATCTTTTTTTTTTTATATCTCTAGAAAGGAAGATGGTTTATTTAAAGATAAACCAAATTAACCTTGTTTTACTCATTAAACAAAATGTCAAAATATGTATTCTAATTTGGAAAATGTTAGGACACAGTACCTCCTAACAACTAGCCTCATCCTCACTGAAATAACGATATTTAGCTCCTTTAAAAATTTTAAATATACAAGTTATGATTTTCAAACTTTACATAATTACAACAAAAGAAATGTCTGATGGTGAAGACTGGAGGTAAAAAAATATAAAAGGGACTGGAATTAGTAGTTAATGTTGGTGCAAACCTACGTGTCTAACTCCAAATATTTTGTTGACTGTTTACAGTTTGGTTGTGCTTTGCGTTGATTGGCTCCGATAAAATAGTTTTTGTTAATTGGTAGTGGAACCTCTATGTGCAGCTAATGATGCACAGGCATAAATTTTACCTTAGCCTCATCCCCACCATAAAGGCTAAAAGCTTCTTTGCTCTCTTCTGGACTTTCAGATCCTATACTAGTAGTTCACTCAAGGTCTCCCCTTCTCTTAAGAGTCTCTTCACCCCTCCTGAGATAAAACAAACAAGAAAACTGTCGCCTCACGCATCTGTAATCACCTTAGCTGTATCCGCTGGTACTAAGGGCTTTTAATTTGCTGCGCTTTTAATTTGTTTTCACAGCAGTTTCAAGCAAATTGAATTTGTTAATTAAAGCGGCAAAATGAAATGCTGAGCATTATTGACGAGGTGCTAATTGGGTTAGTGTGAAAATTGGAGGTGGGGTGAAACAGGTTGGGTGGGGGCTAACGAGAGGGTAAGGGCAGAAGAACAGGGCATTTTGGGGTATTAACAGACAGGAAAAATCACATTACAGAGCAGTGCACCTGTGTTTGCTTTGTAGAGCAATATCTGTACATGGAAGAAAAATACAGAGCTCTCTGCTGTTACGGGCCCCTTAGGTGAAGATGTGGACGTAAATAGAGATAAAAATATATAAATGTGCTTGCTTCCTCAAATGTTTCACAAGTCTGGCACAATCATAAAAAAGATCGTTGGCTATCGATAGTTACATTTGTTTCGGATGCAGACTCTGCCGTGTTAAAGACGCCAGGCCGTTCTGAAGTTTTTAAACGTATCTGCTAGATAAGGAACAAACAAACCAACACTCAATCGCTGACTTTTATAAACTTAGAGGAAGCCACAAAGTGCAGCAACAGGACAATAAACCTGGAAATTGGAGGCATCTTTAAACTCTCACTGACCAACAGTCACAGTTTCCAGCCAGAAATATTTTATCAAACTTTTATCAAAGAATATTTCTTTCATGTTGGTCAGCGTTCGAAGAGGAAAGCTGAAAAACATACTTTGATTATACATCTTGAGTCAGTCACCTACTCCACCCATTTTGCATTATTTATACTCAGTGGGCTCCCTCATCTGGAGGATAAGTCATGCTGTGAGCATTCATGGCAGACACACTTTTCCCTCAGGGTAGACCTTCTTTATTTATTTCAAACTTGTACGGCACAGTAACTATATATATTTTTTTCTTTTAACTTAGTGAACTGCTTACTGGGCTGTGGCATCATTATAAATACGAAGCAGCATTCTGCATTCAACCTGGTCTTCAGTTTAAGTATTTTCTTTAAAAAAAAAAGGGAGCACATGAAGTTATAGTGAACATGGCTTTGTGCACAGAATTACTGAGGACTGTTGGAGATGTGTAGCCCTGCAGCAGCTCTGTGGAGTAAACTTAGAAAAACTAAAGCTATCCGTTTTCTTTTAGACCTCACGCGCTGTTTGTCTGAAAAAAGACAGCGCTATTAACATGATTTCTCTGTTTATAGAAATGATGCAAAAACAGTCAGTGAGGTCGTTAAATGTTTGAACTCTAATAAAAGGTATTATGAGTCTATACGGCTAAGTGTGTACATTCATGTATACATATTTTTATATTACATGCAACTTCTTAGCAGTAAGAGAAAAAGTAAATGCAATCCCATTTCCAAGAAATGAGATTTCATTTGGCACGATCACAGAGTTTCCTTCTGGGCATTTTGCACTTAAAATAAGAATCCATTCATTTGGCCTCATTCATATGGGTAAAGATGGTAAGTTGCTGCATTGAAAATCAGACCAAGTCTGAGATAAATGATAAATGCATAACAGATTGAGAGGGAATGGTATCCGAATAACAAAAATGTGAGGAAGAGCTAATTGCAGACTGAGCTACTTCATTGATAAGGTCCCCACCCAAAACTTGATATCAATTATTCCCTGACTCACTGTGATAATACAAATATTTAACTGCACTGATTATTCATGACTTTTCATATTTTGTTTACATTAGAGGAACTTACATCAATGTATTTATGGGACAATGAGCTGGGTCAGGGTCAGTAAAAATCTGACTCTGACCTGCCTCACAAACACAATGAACGTCTTGTACAGAGTTTTTTACAAGGTCTTTCTAACTAGTCCAACAAATTACACTACATTTGGAGAGCATGAATTTGAATGCTATTCGTTGCCAATAAAGCACTTTGAATTGCATGGTTGCTGAAAATGTGCTATATCAATACAATTGCCTTTCCTGGCCTATTAACAGTCCTATTAGAAGTCATTATCAACGAGTGCATCCAGTAATACAAATCCAACCAAAAAGCTCCTGAACTGCTGGGTGCTACTGTATTTTATGCTCCTCGTTAATTCATCTATCTTGTTCGTAACAATTTGCAGCTCTGTTTTATAATCATATAAAAAATAAGTTTGGGGGGAAGATAGCAGAGCCATTCTTTCAAGAGTGCTGATTACAGACAGCACCATCTGTGTAAAGCACACAGCTGCCTGCCTCATCAGAATACCTAATATTCCAGTGAAGGGGCTCTAAGTACCTGGCAAGCCCAAGTAGATGGATAACAAAGAGCCTATTAAATAATGGACCAAGTGGCCGGTAAAGGTAGGGGAGGGGTATACAGGAGCGTGTGGTGGGAATTAAGTCTTTTAGCTCCACACACTCTCTGAGATGAGATAGCCTCGAGTTCTAATTAAAATTCTCATTCCCATCTAAGGTGGTAATTTTGATCTAAAGAGTGGAAAGGTAGAAGTGTTGCAGACACCCTCCTGCACCAGCTCTTCTCATGGACTTTTCCAGAATCAGTGTTATCTGCCCAACGAGTACACCTCACCCTAATCGACCATCTGAGGCATCTATGTAATCAGCATTAACCATTTTAAAGCAAATGCATGGCCAGTTTTCCTGTGCTTATTCATATAGTATCAAAGTTGCTTACATGGCTTACTGACATCATTTCCTCCTACTAAAATGTAGGGAATTGCCTCAATGTTGTGTGCATTCAGTATCTGCATGGTGATTAATTTGTTACATATTTAGATCTTGCAGAGTCAAATTTGAAAAATGCTTGTTTCATGAACACTATTCATAACAAGACTCATAATTTACAATCCAAAGTTTCCATTTTGAAAGAAAACATCTTGTTGTTTGAACTATAAACTTTCCACACCTAAAAAAAACCGATTCATCAAATTTGAATTACAAAGCCTAATAGTAATTCAAGGCTTAGTAACTCTAAGCTTTGAATTACTAAACAAATCAATAATATTGATTTGTTTAGAAACACAAATCAATATTGCGTTTCTAAAAAAAAATAGGCAGTTTTCACAGAAATCAAATAATTTGAACTAAATGTTGTGTCTGGAAAAGGTGGGCAAAAGACATTGCCACCGAGAATGCAATGATGGCTAATTGCATTTCAACAATATAATTATTAGTCACTAATGTGCAAAACATTTTTTTTTTTTACTTCTTATTTTCACGCTACTTATGGAAGCTATTTCTGTCTATTACTCAATCCTCTTCCGCCCCACACCTTTCTTTTTTTCTTTTTTGAATAAAATACACTCCTACTAATCTGGTGCTTCTGTGTTTTTTCTGTGTCTGCTTTGTGTCCTCTCCTTCCCCAGTAGGATGTGTCACACTAAGAGTCAACTCTCCATAGGGAGAGTCAAATTCTCGACTGCTCCTCCTCAGCTCTGCAGAGAAGGCAGGACTTTGTTTGGCCGACATATCATGCAACCAATAAAGTGAAAAGAGATCTTTGAGGCTCTGTATTTAATTACTTGTTTAAAGGTTAGACTAAAATATTAGGCATTATTTACCTGCTTAATGGAGAAGAAGACTTTATACTTGTCAGATTAGTCTGAAGTGGAAACCTCAAAGTGATGCAATACAAAGCATAGAGGAGGAGTAAGGCCGAAAGAATCAAATCTTTAAAAGGAACTGAATTTATTGCTATTATATCCAACCCAGCCTTGTTCTATTAAAAGATTTTAACAGTAATGTCACCACAACCCACATTACGATTGATAATAAATGATCAAATGCATTGCATGATAATGAATGGATAGCTGTTGATTGGGCTATGTATCTACATCTTAAATTGAAATTAAATGGACATTTGCAAATTGAATTTTGACTCAATTGCATCTTATGTGCATATCAAGTGCCTTTGAAGATGTCTATTGTGGATTGACTCCATGTGCATAAACCAAATTAAATTGAATTCAGAATGTTACATAAAGGCTTACCTCAATGACCTAATCCTTTTTCCTTAAAATCTGTTAGTCACCAAGCTTCCTCCCTTGTGTTTCTCCTCTTCTCTGTCCTTTTTTTCCACCTCATTACTTCTAAACAATTATATTTTGGTAGAAAGCCTCTCAGTCGCAGGCTGCTGGTGGCCAAAACGAAACAGTCAGTGCGGAGGAAAGACGATGGATCACAATGTCAACACCAAAGTTATCATCACCTTGCTTGATTTATAATTCTTTGATGGTTTCAGTACACTTTACAAACACACGCACTCACACCTGTGCAGACTCAGACGTACACACATTAACACCGTCTCAGATGAGCAGGCTGCCCAGGGTGATGTTCGGGGACTAACTGAACTGCTGCCATTTTGAGAAAGAGAGCGAAAGCGCCCTCACTGAGGCTATAAAATTAAACAGCCAATTTCACCTGATAATTGGATAGTGAAAAATACGTGGTCAAGCTCTCTGCTGTAAGACACTGGCATAACGCAGAGAAGTGAGTAAAAACATGGCAAAGATGGTCAAATAATGTGAAATCGGTCAAGTTTTCATGACTCCGTGCTTGCTGGTTCCACCTGTAGATTGAACCATCTTCTCTTTATGCAACTGTGCTGTAGCATAAAAGCAGTATAGATATTACATTGAAAAAAGCTACTAATGGTTAGGACAGATGTTGTTGTTGGTATTCAAAGCAGCATTAGTTAAAATGTACATATCTCAGGGTCAGACATTAAGAATTCCTTTAGTTAATCTCATCCAAGCCGCAAAAGCAGAACATTTAATTGCCATAAATATACACTAATTAGGAAGCATGAGCTCTCATGATGTTTTCCCACTCAATACAAATATACAGCAAAAATAGCATTTACTCTACAGAGTAATTACCAGCGTCTGAAAGAGGGAATAAGGCTGGCAGATGGTAATTTCTTGGGGGTTAAGCTTCCTTTTCTCACCATACTGTGTTTGCCAGCATAAGCTACGTAGATGCCACCCTTGGGCGGTATGAACTTTTCGTCTAGGATTGAGTGCCTTTGCTGGGATCAAACACTTAAATGAGCCGTGATGATGAGTCTGGTGATACACGCTGCTGCCTCTCAGCCTCAGCCACAGAGGGCTTCTTATGCCGGTCCGTTCCTCCTCCTTCTCACATTCCTGGCCCTTAACCTCAGGCTCAAGTGTTTGAACTCAACTTCAGAGGACCTTTAAATTTTTTAATGAAAAATATTTCACTGGGCCACATGCTGCTGGTTAATTGGCTTTTTTCAACATTGACCAATAACGAGGGGCCTGTTGAAACATGCAGACGTTATTTTCAAGTGCCTGAGATGAGTTGAAAACACATCACATTTCTCAGTGTTTACAGTGGGACTAATTGTGACTTATCTCTGATAAAAGCAGTGAAAGTGCTGCCATTCGAGCTGTATGAACTTTTAGGGATTCATGTGCGGTGGGCTGGTTTGACACTGTGTGACTGATAGAAAACTGGGATTCTAGCCAGTTGAGTTTCTATCACATTTCATCAGCATGTACTGCTTTACATCACCAAGAAACATTTTACTAGGTCATCCTCACACACACTAAGGTAAGCAGTTATGTCACAACGTTATATTACTCACTTTCTACTTCCACAAGTCCTGCATATATAATCTTTCCTATTTTCTATGCTGCCTAGAAAGCACCCATGGTTTCCCTGACATCAATCTAAGTCACTTAAAGAGCAGCTAAACCCCAAATCAACTTTTTTTTGAAGAAAAACTGTGTAAATTGGTCCTTAAGTGTGTTATGTTCATGTTTTTATGCACATTGTGACATTTTCATGTAAATTTCTAAAATATCCCACCTAAACCCAAGCTCAATGTTCCTATTTGTTGTAGCGGTACAGCTTGTTTGATGTCTTCATCACTGCCTTGCGTGTGGGTATGAAACCATCGGAGACACTGAATCCAGTAGCTTTAAGTGCAGTGAAATAACACAGCCTTTCATCAGTAATACCCTCTCTAGAAGATGCAATTATGTACACTTTAACTCACCAATGATGCTTTGGGTACGTCATTTTCTACGACAGAGAATTCAGGCCAGATTAAGAAAAAAAAAATGACAAGAATAAAGTCATTATATTTGAAGAGTAAAGAACTCATGTGATATTAGAATAAATAAGAAAAATATATTCATTAAATATTTTTTCTTAGCCGAGCTAAAATAACTTGTCATAATTTTTACAGTAACTGATTTTGTCCCAGTCGGAGTTTCTACAAGACACCCTTAACCACTCATTGCCTGAAATCGTTTATAATTAAGTCATACGAATATGCATTGTCCTCCCAGTTTGTTTGACACAGTCTGACTTTGAACCAGACATCCAAGGACATCCAACACCAAAGATAGGGATGATTTCTTACAGAGGTTAACTATAAAATATCCATTTAGGATTTCTGCCTGTGGCTGACGGCACATTCATTACCACCAGTAAGACAGAAGCAGAACAATAAGATCCATAAAGTTTAGTCGGCTTAAAAAAAAAAAAAGCTAGAACATTTGAATGAATAGTCAAAATATTTATTTACAAACAGTATGTAAATAAGAATTACTGGGAGAACTTTAATGCAGAGGATGAAATATTTTCATGTGAATGTTGTGAAGGGGTTCAGTTATGGTTTTTGAAGGTTCATGTTTTTCTGTGTGTAGGCAATTTGGTTATTTTACTCATTTAATGTTCTAACTTCCAAATTGGTGCACTGTATTTCATGAACAGTTATTTTCTCAATATTTTAAAGCTTCTTGTTGGTTTAATAGTTAAGAGGATAAGTTGGAATTGTAGGGCTTGTTTTTCTAATTTAAATATGCATGCAGCAAACAATCACCACAAAGAGAAAAAAAAAAAAAAATTGCAGCCCATAACATTTCAGGCTGTTTAGCTTGCAAATCAACAGGCCTGTCAGCCAGCCAGCCAAGCAATCAGTGTCAGGGATGAGACAAGGCCATAATCCAATTCAGGTTTTTACACGGCATCATGCCTTTACCTTTGACAGTATGATTGATGTGTATGTAAATGTGTTTTGAGGAGGGCTGTGAGCAGCTAGTTAAAGCAGACATTTAAGGCTGCTCTGTCAAAGACAAATAGAGGGATGTAAAGAGACAGAAGAACAAGTCGGAGAAAGAATCAAAAATAAAGACAACTATTGATCCATAAATGAAAGAAGATGGACATTGGCAGAGACCCTGACAAGCTGTTATGTACCCCTCGAGTGTCTTCTCTGAATTCATAGACGCAGTTTGACAGCTGGCATCCTACAGCGAGACTTTATCCAACCCACAGCAATCAGGAAAAACTGGACTGTTGTTTAAGAGAGATTCCCTCTTGTCCTCTGACACCCTTGTTTTTGATGTTACTGTTGTTGTTTTTGCTGAAGAAAAGAGAAACTAAAGCTTGATCTTCAAGGCATTTTCTTAAAAAATTAGCACGAAAGTCAGTTCAGCTGCTTCCAAGTCTTCTTCAATACCACTAAACTACTAGCATTCACTTTCTGCCTCACATGATTGACAGAGAGCTGAAGAAAAAACTTTGAAAGTGAGACACTTGACAAAAAAAATTATTCCAACTGCTGAAGCAAGGAGGTGCAAACTTAGATGCTATTTTTATTAGATCACATCAGAGGAAAGCGATTTGATTTGGTGAAACTCAAACTGAGCCAGCAGGCGGCAACAGGATCCCACTACACAAAAGTGACATAACTAATCAGAGGTTTTAGAAACACGCGTTAAGTGACGAGATAATTACAATGCACCAGGTTTTCACTATGTTATGTTGTGTTACAGTACAGGCACAATATAGGTTGATTTGTAAGTAAAGCAAACTTACCATTTAATCAGAGGTTTTTTTAATTATTATTTAGATTAGCTGATTAGCTGCACATGCTGTGATGATTGCTAATTCCAGCAGTGAACTTCTATGACAAATTGAAATATATGTGATATTTTGAGTCCATCATAAACAGAATGTCGAGTTTTTCCATTGCTCCCTGCAAATGACACCGTTGGCATGTCAGTCTCAGCTCCTGTGTGCTCTCAACCTGTCCATGTCCCCACATTCCTGCCCATATTCACATCCCCAGTAGTAAGGATATTGGAGACACACCAGCTTGGCTAGAGCTAAACCAGACATTAACTGAATAAAGTGAGACTTGACAAAGGAGAAGAACCAAAAGGGAGCTAGCATTAACACTCAAGGAGCACAAATACACCAACACTCCCTTCATCTTTGTGCATTGGTTCATTCTAGCACTGTCTCACTTTCTAGATTGCAGACAGATGAGCTATTTGTCTTTTAAACCAGTTCAGTTAGGCAATGTGGTCTCTAGTGAAGAATATATGCTTCTACCATAAAACTGATAAAGCTGGAGCCGAAGTCAAATGATTGAATAGAAGGTATAAGAATCTCAAGAATTTAAAACCGTTTGTTGCTGTATCTTTAAAAATATGTAAGCAAAATAAATTGTGATGAATACAGTAAGGCAAGAAAAGCACATCTGGAAATACCTTTAAAAATTATGAGTTCTTTTGGGCCAGTTTAACAACACATTTGTGGTTTCAGTGGGATTTGTGTCATTAATTTTGAAATAATTAGCCCATCTTCATATTCAACAGTGTTTGTGTTAATGTACAGGAATCAGAATGGGTTTCTCAGAGTTCCTTTCACATCAAGGCACATTTTTTTTATATCTAGCTGCCATTTCACACTACATAACAAGCTGAAAGTATATGTGAGTGTTGCTTTCTCATTAAAGCAGACCTACACAGGAATTGTTCATTAAAGAGATGGTTCCTTTCAAGCTCAGTCTTCAACAAAAGAATCGAGGAGACAAACTTGAAAAGGAAGGGAATACACATGACATGTCTCAAAAGTATGAGGCAAAGAAATGGAAAATTAAGACATTTTTCTTTGAGACTAGTGTTGATTTTCTTTTTCCCTGGCTATCAATAGGAAACTCCAGCATAGAAATGGAGAAAAGGATTGATGGGAAACAGAATACTCATTTCCCGTGAAATGTTTCCACAGCCATCAGATGGCATCAAACAATGAAACAAAGAAATAGAAAAGGGAATGAAAGAAAGGGACTACAAGAGGCAGCAATTGTGAGGGAGAGTGCAAGAGAAAGAGAACCCACACATCTCCTCCATGTCCCTGAGCGCCCTGTGGGCTCTGCACTCTGCTCTGCTGTGACTCTGATAAAAAGGAGGCCCCCATTCCTTTCAATTTGGCCAGTGAGCCCCAGCCCTGTTAAAGGCAATCGACTGGCTGAACACAGGCACTATATCATAATATGCAGGTGCAGACGAGCCCAGACAGGAGAGAGAAGGGAGACATGGTACCCTCGAAGAAAGAGAGAGACTCTGGCATCCATCTTCCTCACACTTGCACTAAACTATTGGGGGAAAGATGCACATAGACACACTTGCTACTTACTACTACAGTGGCAAAGTAAGAGCATAAAACTTTAAGAGAAATTGTAAAGCTGATGGGGAAAAAAAATCGGATCACTTCAATCACTTTCCTCATTTTTTGTTTTCAATTAAAAAAACCAGACAAAGTAAAAACATATTTTGTAGAATAGGGAATTAAAAAAAAAAAAGACATGTTTTGAGAAAAAGCATGGTGGGTAAAAGTCCCTGTAAGCGTGGGAAGGCCAGTGAACTGGCTAGGGCTTGTTGCTATCTTGTGTGCTGAGCTGCTGGACTAAGTCAGAGGGGCCGTGCCTGGGGGAGGCTGGGGAGTCAAACATTTCCTAAAGGATGGGCGACAGGGCAGCAGACTGGAAAGAGCAGCAGAAGCTTGAGCAAATTACACAGGCAAGATCGTTTTAAATCTGCAAATACTCCTGGTCATTTCCTGCCTTAATAGCAATGAAATCAATTTATTTAGCAAGAATAGTCCAGTTTAGTGTAGTCCACCAACTCAGATGCATACATCATTGTTCTGAAAAGTACACACACTCAACAATTAAAAACTTTTTCTATCTTTGGTGTGAAATTCATCCTGTAGAATCTAAGAGGGAACATTTTAGAATAGGATTTGATTTAATAAGAGAACTTGGTTTCCTTCAGTAAACATCATGAATGTGACTTTCTAGAAATAGAGTTCAACTAGACTGCATGATATTAGGAAAATATGTAATTGCGACAATGATTACACTACTTTTTAACATTTTCTGCTATTTCCATGAGACAAACTGGTCAAAAAAAGTGTCCAGGAAAATAAAAAAAAAGCTGGAAGGATGACTCAGAAATGCAAACTAATGTTTGGAATAGTTTATGGGAGAACCGGTTGAGTCCTCGGGAGCTAATATCCTGCAGATATCGGATGCATCTCTTCTCTGAATCAAATAGACGGCTAGTTAGCAGGCCTCTATAGATCGGAATGACACACTGAAGAGGGAATCCAGCCACTTGATTCAGATGTTGTAGGAGAAAGGATGCATCCAAAGATTACAGAAAGATTACAGAAGATTACAGATTATTCTCTAGTCATCGAGAATAGCTCTCGATGACTAGAATTGGGGTCACCTGATCCAGCCAGAATCTGTGGGGTCTGGACAAGGGATCTCCTTGCAATATAGTATATTTGAAGAACTTTTCTAGAGTGATAAAATAATGCCAAGTCAAGATGCTGGATGCTGACAGTCTCCTACCAACAAAGACTAAATGCTGAAATTCAATTACACGTCTTGTTTTTTTGTTTTTATTCTCCACATAACTTTTTAGTTGTATTAAAAGTAGGAAAAACCCTTCATTTATTCTGGTATTGTTTTTAACATAAAAACAAGGACCCTTTAGGATCCAATGGATAACAGTATCACAGAGTATGTTGACAACACGAACGACAGGTAAACTCTTTGCTTGTGAGAATGTAAAGCATTCACAGCCTTTCGTCCAAGATGAAGTGGGAACGTTGAGAAAAGTGAAGTCGAGCGGCTCGGGTCAATAATTGGATCATATGTGACTCCTGATCTGCTTCACAGAGAATCTGTAGCGCACGCAGTTGTAGAGTAGTGAGGTCCATAGCTGCAGGCAAGGATAAAACTGCAGCAAGTCTGCAATCCTACAGTTTAACCCTGACCTGTCAGTCATGCTTGGCTTTCAGCTCAAGCTAATCACTAAATTTATTGGACTGAATCAATCCCCTGTATCTGGGATTCAGAAGAAAACTAACCCTGCAGAAATGCCCTATGTGTTCAGACCATGTTGACAGCACAAAATGCAAGCACAAAATTTCACAGGAGCCCTGAAGGTTGTTTGACTATGCAGAAGCAATAGGATTTAATTTCACAGTAAAGAACTGCCGTTATCTAAACAATGAGAATAACGTGTTTGTGTCAGATTTAGTCTCCACAAAACTGCCCACTGTTCTTTGCAGGATAATTTTAATTAAGCTACATTGAGCAGTGTGGTTTTTCACAATAGAATTTCAATTGGATTCAAATCCAGACTTTGGTCAACTCCAAAAATATTTTATGAGCTCTCCGAGGTCAATATGATTTGCTGTGTAACCCAAGAAGGTTGGAGCCAGAGGTGAAACTGACAACTTTTTCTTTAGTTGGACTATTTGAATGTGTTGTTCACACTCTTGAAGAAATGAGGAAAGCTTGTTACTGTGGGAACCTTCACAGTCTTTGCTGTTTGTGAATGATAGCCCTTTATTTAGTTCACTAAATTTCCAAAAACTTACAAATAACTATAACCACTTCAGGACCGTTAGTTGTCTATTGCTCTGCTTCTCATCTATTCTTAGCTTTATTGTTTATGTGCTTTAGCCTACCTCATGTTGCTAGACAGACTCTATAGTGATTTCTTTATTGCAGCTTGCAGGAAGTAATCAGGCTAAGTGAAATTTATCCAAAAGATGTGGCTAATCATAGTTAATTAGCCACATTAACTTTCCCTGAAAAATATAACCAGGGAAAGTTACATTTTTCCATAGGATCAAAATAGATTTAACAGTTTTTTTTCCTCTTACTAAATGAAATCAAATTCTGAAAACAGCTGAGTGGATAAATTCATATAAACATTGTCTACTATTAGAATTAGTTTGATGATCTGATTTGTTGTTGTTGCCAAATGTGTTTTTGTGACATCTTTCTGACAAGTATTCCTATAAAAACATTTCTCCTGCCAGCTTCCAACTACTGGCTGGATGTCCAACCAATAAAGTCAGCATTGTGTCAGAACAGTCTCAGCAAAAAAGCAAAGAAGAAATGTGAGGCATAAACAAAACTGTGTATTTGCACATAAACATCCACACAGATAAAAACCAAAACTGATGCACCAGTCAGAAGTGAACAGGCCTAAGTTTATTCCTCTCAAGTAACTTTTGACAAGTTCTCCTCCACATCCCTGAGTTGTATTCAGACGTGCTCGAAGTGAGTTCTGGAGAGCAGTCATGTAGAAAGAGAATGCTGTTACTGGAGTTATTAACAGGCTCCTGTGTCTCCCCCTGCTCAGCTGAGCTATTCAGAGCATAGCGTTCCTCATCTGCCACAAACACACGCCGACAGACAAACGCAGCAGACGGACACACCGTGCACCCCCTGCCACGCGTTTCGCAGTAATATGTTTTTTGCCCATTTACAACAAATTAAGTTTCCCTCAAAGTGAATTTCAAGCTTGGCTGCTTTTGGAGGGCAGGCAACTCTTTTTTCATTAATTTTCATTCTTTTCCCTCCAACAAATGATTTACTGTATAGCCCGCTCTACGTTACTCAGCACTCACGCTCTTGTTTTCTCCCCTCTTGCTGGCGTGCGGTTGAATTCAGGCCAGGCAATGGAAAGCAATTACACTGTCAGAAAGGTATATTCTGATTTATTAAACGACTTAAATGCTATCTGTTTTGCTCCTCATTGTGTCCCCTTTGGGAACTGAGTCCTGACACCCAACTGAGATGGAGCGAGTGCTGGTTTCTCAATGCTCCATCCACGGAGTCATCTCAGAAGCAAGGAGAGCAAATTTCCATTGGCAGTGGAGGACGGAAAGATGGTTGTAACACAGCTGCAAGGATGGGAATAGATTTTCCTCTGACGCTGAAAAAGGAGGGGAGACAACGAGAGACAGAAAGAAAGATGTCTGCTATCAGCCACAAAGGATCGGTTTGGGATAATGTTAATCTTTTTATTTAATTTTATGAAGCGGGTTCTGAACTATCAACCCACCAGAGAGCTCCACTTCAATGAACTGCATGCCCCGAGACAGCAGCCATTTCAGAGATCTTTTCATTAGCTTAATTCCTATTCATGCAAAAGCAGAAGAGGACAAAAGAAGCTGGGAGAGGGATAGAGCGGAGACAGACTGCGAAGCCATTAAGGTGTGAATACGTTCCATTTTCCTAAATAAATATTATCTCTGTCTGAGTAGCCCAAAATTTGTGTGCTTTAACGCCAGCATTATAATAAGGATCAATAAGGGGTCAAAACTGAGTGATCATCACCTAAAACAATTTCACCCTCACCTGTGGTACTTTGAATCTATTTATTGAGCATATTATTTTTAAGTGCACACACAGCTGAGCTGCGCTGTAAAGTTAAACATGTCAAAGAAAGACAAACTGCACCTCTTCCTTTTCACAGCGAGCTACACATCAGGAGGCTGAATAACGCACCCTCACGTCCCACCTCCTTCCAGCCCTCATGTCCTCTCCTTCATTACTGCGTTCTTCATCACCAGAGAGATGGGAGAGATGCAAGGCTGGAGATGCGTAACAAAGCAGCAAGTGTCCTGGGGGAACCATTAGCTGGAGATAAGATGCCATGCAGCACTATAACATAAGGACATAGATCATAAACCTGCTTATCTTCGGCTCCCCCTGGATCACCTTCTTACTCAGCTGACTGAGGCCAAAAGACAGGCGACTGCAGCTTCAACCTTTTCTCAGAGATTCCTGTGATAACCTAAAGATATTCACATGCATGTATCTGATGTATTAAGGGTCATTTGCTAATTAAGTTAAATAGGAAGGACAAAAAAATCAGTTGCCAAGAAACATGTACCAATACAGAGATGACCTTTTCCATGTACAAAGAATTTCTTCACAGTTCTGATGCCCAGCTGCTGTAGGCAGAGATTAACATATAACCAGATGATAAAGGGACTTTTTTCTTCCAGATGCAAACTAGCTTTGCACATGCAAAATGTTAGTATTCCTTAGGCAGAGAGAGGAAAATTGATGGCAAATATATGGTCTAAAAATGAAATGGCAAGGTTCAGTTAACATTAACAACACAAAGAAAACAAACTAAAAACATTAGTTATAAACCCTTGCTATTCATACGAGTGACACTTCTAATGTAGAGGTCAATTGGAAATTCGGGGTGATATTACAGATATTTTTACAAAATATTGTTTTCTTGTTTTTTTAATTTTTAAATTTCTATCTGTCTTAAGTTTTCAGACTAAGTCAATATGGTTGCCAAAAGAAGGATAATTTCAGGAAATTTTTCACCAGAAGGTAAACTTGAAAATTTTGCAAATATCCCAAGTTGAAAACTTTTTATGACTATCACCCACTTCACACATGAAGTCCATGCAATTCCACAGATACAAAATTGACAGAAGCTTTTTAGTCTCAACTTTTGATTCTGTGGCTGCCCCCAGGTTTTGCTGGCCTGGTCAGAGAGCCACATTGTAACGGTAACAGCCTAGAAATAAAGAGAAAAATAGTCTGCCACGTGGCTTCACTTTGCACTACCACCTCACCCACACAGTGGTGAGTGGATGACCATTCTGCAGCTGGTCTTTGAATAACACTCTGTAAATGGAGGGCTCTCTTTATTACAAGCCTATCACACAGCCATTCACAGAACTGTGTCTGTGTCAAGAACTCAAATACTGGAGTCAGTTAACAGAAAAGGCTGCCATTAAATAGTCCGGGTAATTAAAACTGGTACTTTGCTACAGCAGATGCTGGTCTGAGAGTCGATGACAATGCATGATGGGTGCAAAAGCCAATAGTACATTTGACTGTGAAAAGTCCAGGTGGAAAAAGGTCTCCCGTTAACACAATGGCAGTCCACAGAGCCCAGATTGAAGTATGTTGTTTTCTGTTTGCCTACCCAGGCTCCTCCAGTGTGGCTGCTGACCTTCTCTCTCCACGGCTGGAGTGGCTATTGATTGGATCTTGGCACACAGTGTACAAACACAGAGATAAGGAAAGAGAGGCAGGCAGGCAGATATAGGCGTAGTGTCCACTCTACTCCTCTCCTGTTCAAGACACAGCCCCAAAAAACAGAGGGTTCCTGAGGTCCGCTCTCTTACTGAGCAGACAGCCCAGACATGGTAAATGAACATTCATGTCACACGGGATTAAGTCTCGTGTTCAACCACGACAGCGTAAGCAAAGTTAAATCACTGCAGTCAACAGTTAATGCTGCTTTTCTTTAGCACAGTACAAGTGATCAATCACAATCTTGACCTGATCTGTGGGATTTCACCGGAACGACAGAGCTGAGAGCATGTTACACAACAGCTTTGCGATGTTCAGATCAACAGCTTTTACTTTTTGTGACTTAGCGAACCAAATTCCCGCTTGGTGGTGAGCAAGTGGCACGAAGGCTTATAGGTGGCACATTCTTTCTCCCACCATGAGGCAGCTATCTCATTTACACTTTCTTTCCATCTGGTTTACAGGCAGAGGCTGTGCTGTGTCAGAGGTGACTAATAGTGTCATAGCCCTTCCCTCCCCACAGGGCCAGCACAAGAAAAACCTCAAACTGCTGCCTCCGCAACTCCAGGGCAGAACCTGGCTGCTGGTGAGGGGGGGAAGAAAAATGCTTTGTCAACAGGCAGGCTGGGCAAATAAGGTGCTTTCAATTCTCGATGGCCAGGGGAAACTTGAGGAGCATAAAGAAATGAGGAAATAGCTTGAAAGATAGAGACAGTAGGGGTCATTTCAAAGAGCCTTGTTAGTATTGTAGCAGGTCGAAAGCCTGTTGTCTTTTTCTCTGAACCTCTGTGGACACGGATGCCTCGGGGGAAGAGAGAAAGCGGTTTTCTCAGATACTGTCAGGATGGTCCTCTAAAAGGAAATGTTCAGACAGACGGAGACCTGACAAGCAGACATAAGTCCATGAATCCAGCAGAGAAAGCACAGGAAGAATCAAAAACTTCTCCGTTGGGAAATAAGATGGATTTTTCAGGTATTTTTCTTTTAGTGTTTGTGTGTGATGTGCATCCGGGTGTCTGTGAGAGTATGTCTTTTAAAGTTCTCTGTGTTGGGACTGGAGTGCACTTAGAAACTGCAACAAAGCTTGAAGAAAATATTCACCTTTTACATTCCAGAAAAAAAAAAAAAAAGAAAATTGTAGATACATATTACAAATACGTGAATAAATATGCCACCCTGACAAAAGATCTCAAACGAATAAAGCCAAAAACCTCAAACTATCTTTTACTTCTCTGAGGTCCAGGAGGGAAACTCGAGCATTCCTCACTCCAGAAAAAAAACTCCCCTGCTCATTCTGTTGGATCCTATAGTCCTCACAGCATGTTCTCAATCTGATCCTAAAAAAACTTCAAAAAGAGATGCCAGAAGCCATCCTGATTAATCGCCTGAACCACCTAAATCAACCGCTTTCAATGAGGAAGAGCAGCAACTCCACTCAGAGCTCCCAGATGACAGAGCTCCTTACTCGAACCAACGCTTGAGCCAAAGCTTTTCAATGGAAAAACTGAAGATCAAAGTTTGTGAACCTTTAAAGATGAGCTTCTGAATGAATATAAATGAAGATATAAAATACTGCAAAAACAGATTCTTGGGAAAATAAATGTAAAACTTTTAGTGCAGAGCTGACCAAGAGATGCTATGGGCCTAGATTTAGAAAAAAAAAAAATCTCATGTGAACTCAGACTAATTGGGATTACATTTTTTTCATGCTAAGAAACTTTAAATGTGTGTGGGTTTTCTTGTTCGCTTTCTGGCATGTAACGTAGTTCAGCAGAACTTAGTAAGCAAATAATCATTTCAATCTAGCTCAGTTTCACTGACTGGAACACTATTTCACTTTTCATGATAAGAAGAAAATAAAATACATTTCAAAAGATCAACAGTGAGCAGAAAAATGGAAAAAGAAAAAGGATCAGGGTAGGAGGGAGTTTCCCTCTAGTGTTATTTATAGATACCAGTGCTGATTTATTGTAGGTGAATCCCTCTCCTTCCCTAATAAAGGCAGCAAAGGAACAAAACAGACATGAAGCAAATATAAAAACTGTCCAAAACTGCCTCTGATTAATTAATAAACATTTCATTAAAATTCCACATTAAACTGACATATCAGATTACCAGTTGAAGTCTTGATGTCACCACAATCCTCCCTTTTTTATAAAACTGACACAGAAGTAGGTGAACATACAAAGCGAGGTGAACAGAGGGACATATCCAAGTTGCCACATATAAGGGAATCCCAGGATCATCGTAGCGACTCAAAATCACTGCTTCAGTAATTTAGAATACTACAGAACTCGTAATAATGTTATATACATGACCCACGAGTGAGTGAAGTGGTAAACGCAAGAGCCACAATTATATAGGAAGATGGCGTAGATATGTTCTGCAGCAGGTGATGGAGCAAATAAAAATATGTTCTGCAGTAGCTTCAAGTATGTACGTACATCCAAACTAAAAGCTCTGAATGTGTTTTCTTCTTATTGTTCCTCTTCATTTATAGTTACTTTGTGTTCAATAAAACAGGTTCTTCTTTCTTTACGTGACCATTAAGTATTGCAGACCGGAATAAATATTTCAGAAACTAAAATTCTAAAATATCTCAACTTAAGTATGCTTGGTCTGTTATTTGTGGGAATACATTACAGAAAACAAATTAGGCAGCACAACAGAGGCATGCCAGTGCAAATGGCCCCAAATCTTATTTCCGTCCTTATGAGATAACTGTACCCATTAGAAGGTTAAAGCTATTCTGGTGTCCCAGGCGTGTTCTGTCGTAGCCAAAGACTCTGCCTCGGAAATTACAGCAATCTGTCTTTAAACTTTGATGCAGTCGAAAAGCTCCCTTTATCCATCCTCATCTCTCTCCTTCTGACCTGTGTGTGTGCGCGCGTGTGTGTGGAGATGCATATGTAAATACGCAGAAGAAGGAAGAAATGGCAACAACAAGCGAGAGAGAGAGAGAGAGAGAGAGAGAAAGAGGAAAAAAGAGCAGTCAGGGAAAGAGATATGAGAGGGTGGGGCTAAGCTGTCTGCGACCAAGGCCCAGAGAACATAAAAAGAAAAATACGGTCATAAAACCTCTCTATGACTATGAATACTAATACTGACTCTATGAGCCAAACCAACCAAGTCTGTCCTCTCTCTGTTCCCCTTTGTCTTGCGAAGAAAAATGATGCAGCTTAAAAATAAAGTGAAAAGAGTGTGCTGAACAGCCTGAATTGTATATCTTAGTTCCAGCAGCGTTACACACATAACAGTTGCACAGATTGAAGAAAAGAAGATTTGTTATCAGCACCAGAGAGATGCACGAAGCCTTCGTTTTTTTCAGCCGCTTAGGTCAACTTTATTTACAACGTAGCGAACGTCAGGGATTTTTACTATGTTCATAACATTGCAAAACTGTGAAAGTAAAATCACAAATACCTCTTCGTTTTGTCAAAGACCACAGTGAAATATTATAGTCAGTGGTCATGTCGTAGCCACAACGCAGAAGACTCATTATCAGATTTATGTCTCACCGTTCATTGCAACTGCCACAACAAAACAAGTAATTCATCTTTTTATTACTTAAAGGCAATCATGCTTTATGTTAACAGAACAAATGTACATTAAATCAGGCAAAAACAAACGCCGTTTCAGTTCAGGGCTTTTATCTGTGTCATTAATCGTCTAAACCGCAAAGGGATTTTATTTACATACAATAAATATTTGTGTCATCTCTATGCCAAAGTGAAATTTAAAGCCTTTTCCTCCAAAGTCTAGCTTTGCTACCGTCAGCTAAACTGTGTATTGATATTAGATTATAAAACAATAAATCAACTTTCACATATTTTTCAGGACATCAACAGAAAATGAAAAGAGTACGACACAAACAACACGTCTGTCATAAACTAACAAGCTGGACAATGAAAGTATTTAGCTCTGTTGACCACACAGGGTCTCTATGGAAGAGTACCATCAAGCCAGAGAAGACAAGGCAAATGTGTAAAAAAGTTTCTGGTCTGATTCAACCAAAACTGAATCTCTGAAGGCTCTGAAGCAAAATGCTGAAATCAAATATGGCTGCATATCACCAAAACACACAATTTCCACATGTAAACAGAGTAGTAACTCCCCACCATGCCGTGCAGATGCTTTTTAGCAGGAAGGGGAATCTGGATAATCCTGGAAGAAACCTTGTTAGAGGCTGCAAAAGATTTGAGCGTTGATCAAAGGTTCACCTTTCAGCAGGACGACACTAAGCGTACAGTCAGAGCCCAGTTTAAGTACAAATCTGAATCCAAATGAAAATATGCGGCAAAACTTGACAAGTGATGTTGGCAAAGGCTCTTTCTCAAGTGCGACTGAAAAATATTTTAAGCTATAAAGAAAAATGTTTTTGGTCTGTAACTATAAAACGCTGGTAGAAACAGACTTTGCAGTGAAAAGTAGTTTGATTCTCTTTTACACTCGGGGGGACTAAAATGCAAACCAAACTTTTCAAACTTTTATTTACTAAAAAAAAGGTTTAACACTTATTTTATTCAGTGTCTATGTATTTTTGAACAGTTCTTTTTTCCTTTCACTTCCCATGCTTTGTTGGTTTATTGCATGAAACGTGAAGTTTCAAGTTACTGTATTACTGTACAAGTTTTTTAGTTGAATGAATGTTTTTCAATATGTATGTATACCAATAAAATAATCAGAAATTTAGCTGTGGCTTGTTTCTGTGTGTGGACGGAAATGCTGTTAATCTTCAGCTGACAAAGTCTTCAGTCACAAAAACTAAAAAAAAAAAAAATCTATTCAAAATTTAAATGCTGAATTACTACACAAGAGTAAAGAAAATGAGTAATTGTAAATATTTTATATTTTCATTATTAGCACTAGACATTGCATCTTTAATTTATAAAGGTTTTACACCTTTAAGAATGTGCCATCAGCTGTTTCAAATTTCAAAGTAATCTCTGCATTTTATGGTCAAGTGCTTCTTACAAGTACCTGTACTCTCCTGGTATCTCCCTTGAAGCAATCTTTCCCTGACAAATGTTGGAGGACAGAAGAAAAAGTCATAATCTCTCAAGCATTTCTAATGAGTTTTTCTCATACAATTATTTGATAAGAGCGGACAAGACTGCAGGCTGCATGTATGATACACTGGCTTTCACTGCTGAGGTGAGAGCTCCGCTGATCACACGGACACACACACGCACTCACACACGCAGCTTGTAGCACACCGTCTCCCAGTGTAACAATACTAATAATAACATGAGGCCAAAGTTATGACCAGCAGGCACACCTCAGTTCCCACTCTGGGTCCCTTAAAGCTAAAAAAAGAAAAAAAAAGAAGACACACACCACGTCCCGTAATTCCTCGAATCCACGTCATCATTTAAACTTCCTGTCTCAAACCTAGACATTTTTATCCACTTCACATTTTCATTTGTCCACCTGCTTGTGTCATTTTTCATTCTGGGACTTACCACGCTGAGCCCAAGCTGCTCCCTCTGCAGGTAGGGGAGGTTCCTGCGCTCCAAGCTGGCAAGGTAATGCTGCAGTCTGGTGTAGGTGTAGGGGTAGCAGTATGCAAACTGGTAGACATCGTCTTCTCGGTCGAAGCAAAAGGCAAATGACATTACATAGTTGCGTCTGTGGTCAGGGCAGCGGTAGTAGTAGACGTTTTTCGGTGGAAGCCTCTGCCTGCAACACAAAACACATGGCGATGATGGGTTGAAGCCACTAATCCTGACAACAAATGTAAAGAAGTTAAAGAATTCATGCTATTAACTTTTTTATAGGTAATATTAACTATATTTGTCTTGAAATACGTCTAACTTGAAATATTTCACTTAGAAAAAGATTTCAAATACTTATTTGTTGTAATTTTAATTATTCTGGCTTACATATCATTAAAAAAAAGTTTGGGAATTGATTGACAAAAATATTAAACTTTTTCATCATATTGAATTAAAAAAGGTACTTGTAAAAACCAGGAATAAGTGCAGGTATTAGATTGAATGAGGGTGGAAAAGGAGAACATTGAACTGAAACACATAATTAAGAAAACACAAACACATTTATTGACACCCCTGGGAAAGATGTGTAAAAAGATTTCAAATTAATTAATCTTTTATTTGCTTATAACAGCCATTACACAATTGTTTGTACTATCAAGCTAGTTTGACAAAATATACAAATTATAACTTTAATTGAACTGGCATTTCTTTTAATCGCTGGCCACAGGGGTAATTTTAAGATCCATATTTTTTCCCTGCCACCACTGTGATGAGGAAGTTGGTTAATGTAAGTAGTGAAAAGTATTTCCAAGCTTCCTTAGAGCAAAGAGTGGACGTTCACATTTCCACAGTAAGCATTTCAGTATTTATGATTTGTAAGCAAATCTGTAAGCATTTGGTGTATGTAACAAGCTGATATAGTCATTTTAATGCATTCCATTAAGGAAACACTACTTTATGTTGTGTCCGGATCAAAAAGCCCTGGACCTCCAGTCAATATTGTCCAGGATCGAAGTACTTCAGTCCACTGAACCATTTTTATCTACTTTCACTGGTTTTAGTACAAATTTGTTCTTCATTGATTGTTGATTTATAAAACAGAGAGGAAACAGGAATTTGTTCAATTAACCTAATTTGTTCCCTTTTTTGAAATCATACTTTTTCGTCTTGGCCTTTCAAGCATTGACTTGCAGATGTACAAGTCTAAGCTCAGGAAACAACAGCACAAAAACTGATATCTTAAAACTTGCAGCATAAAAGCAGTGAACAGATGAAGATGATGAGGGATTGGTGTGTTTGGGACATCGGGATCTGGGAGAAAGGTGGAATAAGGAGATAAGGCAAAGATGAGAGAGCAGGGTGACGGCAGATCTGGAACTGATACACAGATATACGGGAACGGATGGTGGCTAGCAGTGCGGCCGCTTCTGTGGCGACTCTGGCAACAGATCAGATATGATGTTATCAGGACCAAGATAGAAACAAGACTTGATAACCAAACAGGATGGACCGCTCTTTTCCAGCTCAGATAGAGTCTACTTCTTTACATGATTCACCCACAAAGGCAAGAAGGAAGCAGGAGAGCCAGGCGTCTCTGTGCACAGACACCTTAATGCATCACGTTTTGCATAGATCTAGAACAGACATCTGTAGTGAACGCACAAACATTGTCAAGAACTTGAAAAAATATCTCCGTCGCTACCTAGCGAATCAAAAAAGCTAAATCACTCAGTCTCTTACAGAGAAAAAGGAGCAAACGCCAGGGCTGATTATTCCTTCAGAGGTAGAGAAAAGAAAACGTCTCTGCATGTAGCTATCTCAGCAGAATACTAATGCAGCTAGTGGCTAGCTATACCACACCCCGGCTGCCAACAACAGCCTGCGTACCGGGGCTATCCAACAGCCTGCAAAGAACAGAAGCTAAGAGGAAAATATAAATCCTGCAACAACAATGAATTCAATTATTCTTTTCTCCCTCTAAAACTCCACGACCACTTTAGTTTCAAGTGTACTTGGAAGGACAAACTAAACGTCCATGTGACACCAATGAGCTTCAACTCTTGGCTCGAAAAGCACACTGGTGCTTTTTTGTCGTACAAGCCCTCCAAGGTGTGGGTTAATTAAAATATGATGACACCTCACCTTTTTACATATTTCCCTGTTTGCCTGCGTCCATCCATGCAATCCCACTCCTCCCTGTTTTTCTTTCTCCCTGCTGGGAGATGTGTGACCTTGCCAGAGACTAGAACAGTCCTGGCTATTGATTTTAATTAAAGCTGCTTGTCCCATCACAGCATTATAGTTATAGACCAGAGAAAATAGCTCTGTGACTCTTACTATGGAAAAAAAAAAAAAAAAGGACAGAGTGGAAGGAGCTGGCTGAAGAAAGGGGCTTTGCATCATTTAGACACCAGAGATTCATGGAGGAAAAGAAAGCTACAGCATATGCACATCGGCGCTCACAGTCTCTCTGGTTGTTATCTGAGCAGTCAGCGCTCCTGCTCTGAAGCTGCCAATTTGTTTTATCTAAATGGTACCTCCCTGTGCCTCTTCCCCTGCCCATCTCTTGACGTGGCACAGAGGTGTCGTTGCCAAACAGAATTATCATTGCGTGAGATGGACGGGGCTGGGAAGTGAGGAGGGGGGGGGGTGAGAACCTCCACTAGCATGATAACACTCTCTCGCACACCCAGTTTTACAATTCAGTGATTACAGAAACAAACAAACACTGAGGCACACAGAGAAACAACAGCACAAACTCGAGCCATATGTGAGCTACATCAAGGTCACTCCTTTCGCAGGGAGCTGTGGGACAAGTTAACCTCCAGAGCTTCTCCTCACAGCCGTGCAGAATAAAGAGAGACGAGGAACAGACGAAAATACAGAGGCAAACACCAGGCAAATGCATAAAGAGGAAGACAAACAGAGAACGGGACAAGTAAGAAGACAAAGTCAAAGACAAAGAGACAAGAGGACAATACAAAGGGATTGAATCGCCGAGAGCGAGCAGGCCTTTAGTGATGTGTCAGCTTGTGTGACACGTCACTTTTCTACTTCAGAAATATTTGCTATTACAAACTCCTGCTCTGATTCTTATGGCACTGAGATGAAGGCTCTAAATTGATAGCTTTTATACAGGCGACACTTTTGTCTATATTTTCAAATCAGTCAAGCATATAGGACACGCCAATCACGGCTGATCGGAGTGCTCTCACTGACAGAGGAAGAAAGTTGCAGGACAAAACTCACAGCGCCTTAAAACAATACACACACACATACACACATTCAAAGAACCCTTTTTATTTTCCTGTATCACTGTTGTCACTTTAGGCCTGTCATCCCGTCAACTGTTAGGAAGGTTAAATGTCTCCCAGTTTGGCAAACATTTTGCACTGGATGACAGGTTTCTTCACCCTGTCTACATTACCGTACCAATAACTGAAGAGGCATTATTTCCCAGCATTATAAAATGATGCCAGATGTTAGATAGGTGCTTTGTTTTTAAAGCACAGCGTCGTGCCTTTGCTTGCATGCTAAGTCAAGCAGAAAACTGCTTCTGACTCTCATATGTAATAGAGGACATGTGTGTTTCTGTGCATGTGAGTGGAGACATGTTGGCATGCATATATATTCCTGGAGCCACCACTTTTTTTGGATGCAAATCAAGTTGCAACAAAGCTTTCAAGAGACACAGTTACTAGGCAACCTGTGCTGGCTTTGTAATTTGGTTGAGTCGCTGTATATTTCATGTGGCCGTACAATGTATTTATTTGACTGCGGCTTCATAAATGCGCCCTTTATAGTACCTTGCAAAAGTATTCACATGACTTACACATTTTCATCAATAACATCACAAACCCCAAACTCAGAGGTGTTTCATTTGAATTTTATGTATCAAAACAGAACATAATTGAAAAGTGAAATCATATTTTGTTTTCAAAGTTGGAAATATAAAAAACTGTAAATTGCATTTGTGTTAAGCCCCCTTTATACTCTAAATCAGAGATTTGCTGGTGAACAGTAGTAAACAAAGACCACTACAAAGACCAGATAACAGAGTAGACAGGTCAGGGTGTTAAGAACAGGGTTAGGTCACAAAACAATATCCAAAGCTTTGATCACCTCACTGAGCACTACTCTATTTATCATCCTAAAACAGAAAGCATATCGCACAAAAACCTGGTTGTCCATATAAACAGAGCAGACAGAGAATCACCTTCCAGCAGGAAAATGAACCTGAACATACGATCAGATTTCTAACAAAATGATTTATAACAAAGCATGTATACATGTTAGAATGAACAACATTTAAATACAACTAAGAAAATATAGCAAGGCTTCAAATCAGAATGTTCATTTTTGTTCCATTCACAAACATTATAAGTACATAATAAGTACATGCTCCAAAATCCTTATACATATCTGTGTAACAAAAGGTGGTTTTCTAACTAGTGTCTCAGAGGGCAAAATCAAGGAGCATGCCACACTTTCCAGATTTTATTTGCAAAAAACTTTGAAAACTATGGATCCTGTTCTTCCTTATTTGTGTCTGGCCTGTAAAATGAAATCGGTTTATTAAAATAGTCCAAATTCAAAAGAAATATCTCAAGGTATTTAGGTAATTTATATACATAAATATATAGTCAATTTAATCAAATTATACAGAGACTCAAATGTTACCCGGAAGTTTAGTGTCTTTGGGGTTTTTCACTTTGGGGATTTTCAGAGGAACATTTCAGTTTTAGTATGTGAGCACAAATGACAAGAGCATAAGACTAAGGTCTGATAGTGCAAAACACAAATAATGCCACGAGGGATTAATGCCAGTGGCTGAATCCTCTGGCTTGAAGCCATAAGGATTCGGAGGAAACAACAACACTTGTGAGTTATGGACTTCTCTGTAACAAGGGAGATGAATTTTGCCCACCTGTGGAGACACCACAGCGCCAGCAGCTTCCACAAATCAGAAACAGTCGTCTGATGAGACTGAAACTTGTGCACGTAAAAGACACTCACCTGATTTCAGCATCAAAACACCCAGAAGGTGTTCTTATATCAGGTGGCTGTGCCTATTGTTAGAGGCACAGCGGAGAGCTGTTATCTCCAACCTTCGGTGTTAGCGCTGATATTCATGTATTGCTTGGGGAATTTCATTAGCTGATCTGTCACAGGATTGGCAGCTTTAGACCTCAATGAATTTCAAGGTGAGTTAGCCGAATCAGCTCGGTCAATATCAGATCATACCCGCAGCGCTTCACTTGAGTTTATATTATGCAGGTGACATAAAGTGCAACATTATTTCCATAAAACAGTGAGAACAGTGAGAGGAAATTTTGGAGGTTCATCTACCAAGAAACAATGCAGCAATATCGCTATTAGTTTCTTCTGTTTATATATTTAATGCAGAGATAATTGCTTCAAGTAAGTATCTGTTTGGATTATACATTCTTGCTTTAATTTATTTGTGTGGTAAATATAGTTATTTACAAATAATCTCCAAAGACATCTCTCTCTCCCTGTCCATATATTCATGTCTTTCTGTCGTCACAAAGACTTCCCTGCATTTTTCATCTATTTCTATAGCCTAAAAGTTACCAACACTTCTTTTTATGGGGCCTTGGTATTTGAAAAATAGCTTTACAAGGTGAAAAAGGCTAAAACTCAAACTGTAGTCCACTTCATAACTTTCTTTTTGTCTTCTTTTAGCTGTTTCAATATTGTCTTGCTGATGTGCTCTCGACCATTATCCTGTTACATAACCCAAGTAAGCACTATAGGTCGAAGACTCTCTTTCTGGATTTCCTTGAAGCAAGCATAATTAATCTAGATCTGGAAGCAGCAAAGAAGGCCACAATGGTACAACCATCCTGTTTAAGACTATTGTAGTCTTAATAGTGAGTTTATGGTATTCTTATTTTATGCCAAATTTAATAGGACACAAAAAGATGGGCCTTGGCATTAATTTCTCCACTGTTGCTGAATTTCTTTAAGTAGATGTTTTGTTTGTTTTTTCCTTTCACTTTGTCGGCCTAAGTCATATTGTCAAACAGGTTCTATTCAAGTGTTTTCTTGATTCCCAAGGCTTCACAATACTCAGGACTGGAATAGTTAGTGAATTTGAACCTAAAATGTGGTTAATTATTTTATGTCTTTAAATTTATTATTGAGGACAGAAGCAAATCACTATCATATTTTCTTAGACTGCTACAAATTAATCAGTTGCCGTTAACAATAGTTAACAATATGCTAAATGAAGAATTTTAAACTCAAATAACATGTAATTTTCGACATGTATACTACATAGGATTAGGCAACAATTTTGGAAAAAGAAGAAAAGTTAAACGGCCCTCTTAGCACCTGGACAGGATATAAATCTGAGATGGTGATCGAGCTCAATGCCTCCAAACGAGAAGAATCGTTTCAAGTTATCTTGGAAATCTTTAAAATGGAAAAACTGATACATTTTTAAGAATCCAAAATGACAAATTCTATGTAATCAGGAGCAAATGGATCACATTCATATTTTCCACTCAAACAGACATATGATTCCTCCAGGCTTGTGCCTTTTCTTTCAATTTCAGATTCCTCATTTTTATGATCGATTTTGCTCTACTGTAAGTGCTGTGGCTCATGTGTAAAGTTTTTTTTTCCTGTTATTTTATTTTTATTAATATTGCAACAAAACCAAAAAAAAGGAGTAGAGAGTGTTACACACTATGTGATTGTAATGTCAATTTGCCGTTTTTGAACAAAAAGATCATTTAAGAAACTATGAAGGGTAGGCGATTTGTCCCCTTAAATAAAATCACAAGATTTATTTGTGTTACAGACCATCTTTGTTTGATTTTAAAAGTTGTTTGACCTAAAACATTTAAGGATGGGGGAAAAAAAAACAAAGGAACTCTAAACAAGAGCTAATATGTTTCTCTCAACTCTCAAATCTGTCTCTCAGAACAAAATGTTCCTAAATACCCCAGTCATAGCTATGATAAACAGATCTTCAGTCTAATTCACTTTGCTTGGTCATAATGTTGTGCCTGATCTATGAATGAAAAATGAAACAATCTCATGCTGCATTCACTTCTAAGAACAAGAATACAGACTCCCATTAAAACATGACTGAACACTAGCCTCTAACTCAAACCCCTAATCTTTTCCACACTGAATCTGATTGAAATTCCTGAGATGTACAGCATGCAAACATTCACATGGGATGCTTTTATCGCCTCCGAGGAGGCACACTGAGAGGAAATTGGAAGAGGATTTACAGCAGCAGCTCTAGCTGGTATTCTCAGAGATAGTGACAATGAGGAAAATATCCAGAGAATAAATAAATCTGACTTGCTTTTCTGAAATATCTCTTCACTAACTCTCTATTGTAGTTTCCATGCACAAATAAGAGTTTCCGAAGCTATTGTTTATGCATGAATACATGCATATACTTAAAGTCATATCTCAATATGAATATAAATTGTTTTAAATGTTGCGTGTCATTTAAACTGTGACAAGAGTGGCACTGCCTGAATGTGCCAGTAGAGGGCCACACAATTAAGTGAGCGGTGACCTTTGGGATTGAAGCAGAGTGAAATCTTCAGAGAAAAAGCACTATAACCTAAACTATGGCACAAAAATTAAATAAATAATACATTAGCTAAATTACTTTATAAAAAACACAATGTTTAGTGGTGCACAACATATTAAATGCTGAAAAATAGAGGAGGATGCTGTAGAAAACACTTGAAAGTACTTAAAGGTAACATCCTGTGATAAAGCAAGAGCCCAAACACTTCCCCACGGGGGGCTCACCTAGAGGAAACACGCTGAGCCCAATCCCCCATGTCCTGTGGGGCAGCAGGGCAATTAGCAGAGAGCAGATGATCATTGTGCCCTCACCACTTTGGCACCAAAGCTCCCCTATGGGGCAACCTGGCAGGTGCAAGTTTGTCTGGAACAAAGGAGGGGTACGGAGAAAGTACATACAAGAAACCATCAAAATAACACGGATGTGATGATCTCAGCGTTAAGCCCCCATGGGAGAGGAAGGGTACGCCGGGAGGAGATGAGCGAGCAGTGGGCCCTCTGCGTTAGCGTGTTTGAGCCAGTAGAAAGATGAGACCATCCACCTATAATTGTGTGATGCAGCATTTCCCAAAGTGCAACATTATACTCCCATTACATTATCGACAGCATGTGTGTGGACAAGAGTGTGGAATGGAACAGACAGACCGGCGCCAGACCAAGTCGTTATAATAACAGATAAGTGCACAGAGACAAAAGATGTATGCACAGACACATTAATACACTTACAGTTGGTTAGTAATCATGTGGTACACAACGGATCAGTGACCAAGTGGACCACTAATAATCTTTACAGTTCTGATTCTCTAAGTCCAGCCAGAGGGTGTAAAAATATGGCAACTGTTGCCTTTTTCACTTTTGCGACATTGTTTTGAGTTTGACTTGTTTTAGCAACAAAGGTAATTGATGCATACAGGATATGAGTAAAAGATGCAAGATGAGAACATCATCTGATCTCACAATGAGTCAACCTTGCTACACAGACAGCTGATCTCAGATCAAGCAACATCACAGACGCTTACTGTAGCGTGTGCTTAGAGAATAGGCCAATGGAGAGATGAGATCATTCAGTTTAGAGAATTTACTGAAGGGAAATGCAACTCATACGAAACGCTCTGAAATTCTTTATTAAATTCTACACAGCGATGAGGTCACCTTTTGGACCATCTCGCTGATCAGACTGACTCTCTTGGGGAAAAATAACCACAAAGTAACTAACATAACAGGTAACATCAGCGAATAAATTACTGGGGACACTGCCTTTGATTGAATTCAGCTGATATTGTAAGCCTTGTCAACACAAGTAAACACTACCAATAACTCAATATAAAAGTTTAAATATGTCTACTTCTAGTTATGATGCAATGTATACAGGCTGTAAAAAGTCTTTATGTTGAACTGAGGGTGTTCTTAATTTAAATTTGACAAAGAGTTATTGTATGGCTGTTGGCAGGAAAGACCTCCTGTAGCAGTCTGTATTGCAGCAAATTTGAAGAAGCCTCTGACTGAAGACAGTATGTTTTGCCAAGACAGTCTCGTGAAGAGGATGGTCAGAAGCGGTATGGATGAAAGAAAAAATAAAAAAAATAAAACACAAATGTGTTTGGCTGTAAAGATGGTTTGTAGTTGTGTTGCAACCTGAAGTGTGAAATAAACTTCAGTGGAGTTTGGAAACAAAATATGTGTATAGGTTTATGTCTGGTTGAATGATGTGTGTGCCCCAGTTGATTTTTTTTCTTTTTTGGGGGGGGGAGGTTTATTGTAAACCATAGGGAGGCCCAGAAAATCTTTGGGAACCACTGGCTTAAGTTATCAACAAGTCACATGAAAACAGCACATTAACATGTTGCTACATCATTAACGTTTTAGCTTACATCATCATGCACAGTAGCAATATTCATTTTCTTCCAGACTGTAGCGGTAGGGACATTGATGAGTTGAGTTAAATAAGATAACATACGTGCGGTGCTATTTTCTTGCAATTAATGAAGCTTATATGTTATCAGGCTGAATCCGTATTAACAAGCACCTGCTCTTGAATAAGAGGAAATGGTATGAGGGGAAAAAAGTAAAATTCACTAACACGTCTCTATTTAAAAATATATCTAATTTCCTAAATTTTAAAGATTAACATTAAAGCACATCACACATAATTTCACTCAAAAGCCAAATTGAAAGCTCTTCCAAATTTCATTGTGTGATAAGCATTAAAACAGCATGGTGTGCCTGACACTGATCTGTAAAACAATACTCATTCACAGTCCCATTCCCCTCCTTCCCCCCTCCTGTGTCCTCCTCTCCCTCTGATCCTCCCTGAGGGCCCTGCACAAAGATGCCAGCCTGTCTGCCCACATTTCCCTTGGCTCAGAGGGAGCAGCTGGGGGCCTGGTTGCTCTGTATGCTTCCATACTCCCCAGTATATCACGGATACACATGCACACACTTCACGTTCACAGCTTGCAGCAGGACCGGTGTCACCACATGAGTGCCAAGGGTAGCAGCACCCACTGGAGGGAAGGACGGAGGGAACGGAGGAGGGAGGGGCGGGAAAAGGAGAAGCACGGATGGGCACTCGGCCTCTCAGACAGCCAGATGTTGCCAATTAACTTCTCCGGCCGCCACGGGGGCTGTGGGGAAAGAAGTCTGGCACCTGTACCATCCAATCCCCCGCCCAAAGACACCATTTCTTGTGTCTGAAGGTAGTAGAATTTATGTGTGCAGCCTGCACAGAAGATGAGTTCAGGGCCACATCTCTCTTAAGAGCTTGATTTTCAAATACAAAGACACCTGGTCCATGGTACACTAACTGCTTAACTGTTTTGACCTTTGCCTAAATTATCCTCAATTCTTTCCCTTTCAGTCTCAGGAGAGACTGAACAATAAGTCAATCTAAAATGGAGGAAAGGTATGAGAATGTGGTACAATGGCACCTGTTTTCTCTTGTTAATCTATTTAAACTCCTTTAAAGTACCTTGCATAAGAATTCTTGTTCCACATCTCATTACATCACAACCACAAAATTCAACATATTTTGAGGGATAGACCAACACAAAGTGGTGTAATAATATGAGGTGAAAAGAAAGGATTAATACTTTATGAAACGTGAAAGTTCTGGAATCCATTTACATTATGCTTCCAAAGTAAATACTATGTAGATCTCACTTTTGCTGCAACAACAGCACTTTTTTTTAAAAGAAATTTGCACATCTAGAGACAGAAAACTGTGTCCATTCTTCTGTTCATACCATCTTTAGTTCAGTCAGACAGCATGATGAGTGTCCAAACACCCCTCTGAGCCCATAGAGTTAACACAGATAGTTAACACAAAGAGTTAAAACATAGAGTTAACACATGGCCACCTAAAGTTTTGGCTCTACGTTCCACATGATCGCTTTGTCCTCTACATGACTTATGAGAAACTAAACATTGTTTGGGATTTTAGAGTAAATGGTGGCTAAAAGAACTAATAGTCTCAATAAAGTTGCATGCATGTTGCACATGTAACAACATGTGTGTTCCACATAGTTTTACAAATGCCTTCTCAGCATCCTAATAAAAAGTTCCTGAACATTTCTAGGAACTCATGTCTCTACAACATAAATTTTACGCTAAAGCTTAGCGGCGGTTTCTATTGTTGCATTTATGTTCTATCAGAGGCGATTTGCACAACATCCAAGAATTTGTAAATATACAGTTGTAAATATATATTTACAAATATACATTTACAAATTCTTGGATGTGTTTGCTTGCTGTCAGGTTGTGTTTGTGATTATAATAGACAGGAGGAATTACAGGCTATTACAGAAGAGAGCCTGTGCCCGCAGCAGCCAGAGCTTTACTACCCTTAAAGGCTTATGGTTCTGGAAAAGGCAGCCTATTATTCCCGCCACAGCATACAGCTGCCTGCTGAATGTCAAAGATATAAATATATAACACAAGCATGAATCTACACTGAGATATAGTAGTCCTATTTTACAGTTTCATTTGAAAACAAAGTACTACCAGTTTGTGAAAGGGACAAAAAAAAAAGAACAAAAAAAAGGCTTGGCTTCAAGGTTGAGAAACTGTTTTCTCAAAGGACAAATGACTATTTTCTATTATGCTGAAGTCCCAGTCGGCATAAAACAAGACAAAAAAGCATGAACAATTTAAAGAGAAATATATTAAATTTAGTATGCTGACAATCTAGCACTGGCACATACAGAGAAGTGAAAAAGTACTTGCCGTCTTAAAAAAAAACATTTTTTTTTCTTTTTTCCCATTTGAACATTCAAATATTCACTCAATGCACAATAAATGCAGTTGTAACATATTACTGTGAGGAAAATATTTACATAATGCTTATGCCACACCTAGGGCAGGAACAAGTACAATAAAGTATTTGTGTTAAATGGAAATAAACATTTAATTTGCTGAAAAGTTGTTGTTTTCCCTCTATTCAATGTAAAACTGTTTTACATTTCCACATTGGAGAGGTTTTGTGCATTTATACTATATTTTGTGTTTTTATATATAGTGGAATAACAAAAGTGTTTTGCTAAACTCGTTTTCTTGCAAGGCCCCCAACCACTTCTGGGTGGTCCAGAATAATAATGGATCACATTCCTCTGGATTTGTGTGTTAAACTCCAAATCTGATCACTTCTTATAAACTATAGATGTTCTCTGATCTCAATGAGATTTTGTTTGACCCTTAGGAAACCGGGACTCTGTCCATGGTGCTTATTGTGACTTTTCAATTTGAGTATCTCCTCAATGTTTGCATGTCCTGTTCTTTTTATTTTAAAAAGTAAATAATTTGTTGTAGCTGTTATCAGAAGTTCAATGCAGATTCCAACTTTAGCCTTTTTTAGTGGTCAAGTCTTTGCGAGTCAAAGCAACAGATAATATTCAAAACTTGTCTGTTACATTTTCTGTTTTCTACCAAATACCTCAAATCATTTCAAAAATATTAAAACAGCACGTTTTGTAAATGTGTACTGTCAAATAGACTGATGGACTCTTAATCAACCTTCAACAAAAAAAGGGCAAGGTGTCAATGAGAATATTCAATTGTAAATATGTGTTTTTAATCTATGTCCAAGGTTTATCATTGCACATCATCAGTGTTTGAGAAACAGAACATTTGCTTTTATCTTACAACTCAATACCTTTCAAAGGCATTACTGCAGTTGGATTTCCAGCCTGAATAAAAAAAGAAAGCAAAATAAAACAAATAAACAGCACAAACACCCTCCCAAATATACAAATACAGAACCCTGTCCGACTGATGGGCTTGTTCTCTCACTATTCTGAGTAACAGATGACTTGTCACAGAGCTGAATGGGGAGAATATTTTAGTGCAGATTGAAAAAGACGAGAAAGGAGAGATGGAGAATTGAGAAAAAAGAGGTAGGAATTACTCTATTATACCTGAGAGGTAAATCATTTGATGTGCTGGAGATCAGAGTGGCATTTATATTCACACGCATTTTCATGTATGAGCAGGATTTACACAGTTTCTGTCTATGGCGGTAAACTTGATCTCTCTGTCTCACCCACACACGCACGCCCACGCACACACACCCGCACACGCCCATGGACACACACACACACACACACACACACACACACACACACACACACACACACACGCACACACACACACAGAGCATCAGAAGCCAGCTATGAGAAAGGCTGAAAGGCTGGATCAATGCTAGACTCCAGTGATTAGTCTTAATTGAGGAAAAAGAGCCATGGGAACAAAGAAACATTACGACCTTTTCCCTGACTGAATGCCCTGCCGGCTAATAAGACACATTCGCATAATATCATACTGACAATAATCATCTGAGCACATCAAAATAACCTTCTCGTAGGAACGGTATGCAAATGGATAGCACAGAAAGAAAAACAAACCCTGCAGATAATTGACTATCCTTGCCATGTTTTTGAGCGTGAATGGCAATTTTCCCTCTCCTGACGAGTGTGCGCTGATTATTCTATCAGACAAAAAGAGGTCCACATGTGATGAAAAGATTGGCAGTGAATCACATCCTGGTGCTCTGGAATGACTCGTCTCTCAGAATCTCTCTCTCTCCCTTTCAACATCCTCTCCGTTTGTCTGTCTGCCTCTCTCTGTGTGTGTCAGAGTCTGACGGAGTCAAATACCACTTGTCAGGAGTGTGCTGTTTGGACTGACATGAGATAAGAACAGACCAACTAGACAGTTAGATGCTGCTGTTGGACTGAGGAATAAGCCTGTGATTTCAAAAATACTGAGCAGACATAATACTGAGCTCCACATTGTAGAAACACGGAACGGGAAATTAAACTCTAGAATAGAATAAAAGCATCCTGTGTTGTTCGACGCTAGGGAAATTCAGGTATAGCACCCAAAAGATCATAAAGTGTTACAAATATTTAAAAACAACAATAATAATATACTGTACAAGATTATAACAGTGAAACACAGTAGATGCAGGCCATACAGGGTCACAGTCCATCTAAGGAAGTCAGGAGGCAGGGTTCACACTAGATAGGTCACCAGTCCACTGCATGGCAACACAAAGACACACGGGACAAACAACCATGCACTCTCATAGCTAAGGACAATTAAGAGGGACCGATTAACCTAACAGTGATGATTTTGTACAGTGGGAAGAAGCTGGAATACCTGAAAAAACCTACACATGCAGAGGGAGAACATGCAAACTACAAACAAAAAACTTTTAGCTCTAGACGTTCTTGCTGCAAGGCAACAGTGCTTCATACTGCACCACAGTACAGCCCATTTAGGAAACAATTGCAAGGTAAGTACCGTGTGGTTCAAGAAAAGAGATCCACTGCTATATTAAAGCATGTATAAAGGCATGAACCTTTTAGAAAATCTAAAAAGTAGAAATAGAAAGTTGAAATGTTAAAAAGTTTCTTTTCCTTGTTTATCCAAACAGCTCGCTCAGAGACAGTATAACCTCTGAACAAAATCCCAACTCACAATTTAAACCTTTAAATAAGGCCACGAGGTAAAGAAAAACCCAACAATTGTACTTACAGCAAGACAACAATCTGCAGTGCTTTATAGGATGGACCTGAATAATTCAACGGAAAATCAAAGCATGGTTGCTGACCCGCAGTGAGCAGCTATATCTAAACTTATTTCGTAAAACCTGAAGAGCTGACCAGGTAGACAGGTCTGAAAAGATAATCTCAATAAACTGAGACTGGTTAAATATGGTGGCGATATAAAGTGAGGGCAGCATAATTAGGATAATTAAAAACTAAATTGTATTCATTAAGTCATTGTGTTGATTTACTGCCGCAGTTACTGAAAATGTAATTATAAAAAGAACAATTCCCTTACAAGTGGGTACAACATCATTTATTTTAAAAAAAAAGTGCCTGGTGCAAAATGTAACTGTGACAGATTGGTGATATGACTGGAGGAGGATCACTAAAACTAAATAAGTTTAACACATCACCCCCCAGTCTCTGACTCTTTGTGGCTCAGAGAATAGACTTTAAAATACTTCTACCAGTTTCTAAAACCCTAAATTGTGTCACAGCAAAACACATTAAAAGCTGTTGTCTTTTTCAACATGGAAGAACAGTTTCTATGCTGGAATAAACTGTGAGAGAACTGTAAAAACTGCTGAAACACTGAGTTCCATTAAAAAAAAAAAAGGCAAAAAACAAACAAACATTTGTTTTGAGTTGATTTTTAATAACTTTAACACCGTTTTATTTTAGGCTTCATTAGGATATTTAATTTTGATTTTCAATGATTCTGATGATGACATTTAATGAAATGTAACGTTTCTTGTTTGTTGTTTTGTTTTTATCATTGTTGACATGGGCAATATAAATAAACTCGTCTTGACTGCATAAAAGATTGGACCTTAAATCTAAGCTGATACACCTACCAGTGGAGGAAAATGACAACTGCTGGCTCAAATAAATGCTTTGGTAAAAGAAAAAAAAAATCAATCGAACCCAAGTGCTTAACAAAATTAAAAACACAAGCTGAACCTTAAGGTTTCTACTTTGTCCTTGATTTATGAGCTACCATGTCTTTGAATTGACCACCAATCTATTATGCTTGTACAACACAAAACGTTTATAGCTGTACAACCCAAACCTCTTTTTAAAATGTGTCCACTATTGTATGGAAAGGTTTAAACATTTTTGTATTGCTCCTGAGCACACAGAGGCACAAAAAAGGAAACATAGCGATATAGAGACCAACAGAGGTCTACAACTGCTTTCATTGTTTTGCTGATGCACTCCTTTCAATACACAGCTGGTGTGTAGACAAAGAGCTGTGCAGTGCGCTGTACTCCCATGTAAGGGAACAAAAGCCTTAAAAAAGAGAAAATGTGGAGAAAGTAGATGTTGACCACCTACCCTTCATTTCCTCTCAAGGGCAACGAAGCAAACATCTTTGAAAACAACTTTTAAACATGATATTGTGCTTTCTTTCAAAAACATCCAAAGGTCATAACATATTACACAGTGTGACGAGTCTGTATGGGAAGTGATGAAAAACAAGAGAGGGCTGAAGTTCAGATTGTCTTGAAATGTTTCAGGAGTGAAAAAGAAAGATGTCAAGTAAAGTCTTGCATGATTATGCACAGCCTTTTAATTTTCTCATATTTTGTGACATTACAACCAGAAACATGTTGTTGAAAATGTGGGTGATAAACCAAAATTAGTGTATAAATGTGACCTCGATGTTAAATCATACATTGTTTTATTTATTTATTTTTGTTCTTGTTGCATAAAGAAGTCAAAAGTCCAACATAAATATCCGGCCCCTTGAATATTTTACAGAATCACGTGCTGTTTCTACCTACATTGGAGTTGGACTAATCTTTGAATTGGACCTCTGCTTGTATATTTAGATGTGTACCCCCCCCCAGTCTCAAATACATCTATTGCGGACTTTAATAGTTTTTTTTTTTTTTCCAGTGTTGTCCTGCATTCAGTTGCATCATCCCATCCACTCTGACTTGTTTCTCTATTCTTGCTTGCACCATTTCACTAAGGGTATGGTATGCCTAGAAAAATGTGCTTAGTTTTTTGATGTACAAAGACTTTTACACATAGGCCAAAAAAATTTAATTTCACCTCATCTGAAAGGAATACCTTCTTCTACATTGTTGCTGTGTCTCCCCTCTAGCTTGTGGCAACCATGACTTTCTCAGGCTTTCTTTCAATAGTGGTTTTCATGCCACTCCTCCGAGAAGGCTAGATTTGTGGAGTGCAAGAAAAATAGTTATCCTGTCAAGTTCTCATTTTCAAAACTGCAGCGATATCTCCATCACAATGAATGCTGGGAGATGCAGTCTGATCAGTTCATTTGTGTCAACCCCAACAGATGCATAGAAAGGAACATTAACAAATCCATCCTATAAGTTCATGTTTTGGGACAATTAATGCTGTTAGTTGGCTTTAGCAATTTTCGTAGGATGATGTTAAATTCCAACCTCAGTTTAGATAAGACAAATATGAGTTATTACTTCCATCAACTGTAGATTGTTTAATCTTCTGCAAAAAAAAAAACATTTTCAAACCCTCTTTCTGCTGCTGCTCTAAAATAAGCTAAGAAATCAGCAATAAATAGGTGTATCTGAAGCTTAGCTGATGTTTAAACACAACATTCGTCACACAGAAGCTATTGCAGGCCTGATGACGAATTGATACCTTATGAAGATGACATTCCCAAGAAATCAATTCCTGCTTTAATCAAATGGCAGTCTCTGAGAAATGAAAAGGGTTAATGTGATATCCACACACACACGCACATGCATCCAGGTACTGCCTGAGTTTGTCACGTATTCCCGTTTTCAATTTGCTCAGCCACTTACACACAGAAAATTCAAAAAAAGAGAAAAAAAAACAAAAAAAAAACAACATGCACTCACACATACACAAAGCGATTATCACCGAAGGTACGTACGGCTGCTTGTAGCTGTTCCCATAGGGAAATAAGCTGTACAGCTTCTCCACTCTCATTTTTCATTGTCTGCTTGTGATGCCCCATGTGTGCACACTGACTTTCATTTAACCCCTCACCACACACGCTCACACACATTTTCCTGCATATATCATGACAATCCATCCTCTGTCTGTTTTTCTTATGCAAAAACAGCTCTCAGTATTAATTTTAGGCTTTGCAAAGCAACATGGGAATAAAGGCGTTGTCCCTTTCAATATGCAGAAACACAATGACGATGCTGTGATAGCATATAACTTCTGCTCTTTCTTACGTATATCTAGCATGGCTCAAAGAAAAGGTAAATAGATCTAATGAGACAACATCCTTACGAGTCACAAATGAAGATTAAGGATGCCCCTAAGTACAAGAACATCTCACTAGTGAAAAATACCAGCAGAAGAGCATATATTAGGCTGGTGAAGAGTTATTCTGACTCAAGGACACCACAGCAAAATGAGCACATCATTACACAAGTAGGATATCTGAAGCTCTTCAACCTTTTGACAAAACCACTCAGAGAAGCTCTGCATCTATTTATATCCTCCTGGCCTTCGGAAAAGGCAAGAAAGAAGGAAAATCCACTTACCACCGCGATGCTTTGACTTCTTCTGTTTTATTTGTTAAGAAAATGACTGAGAAAGCTGGTGAAAACCTAGAAAATCTGAAAAAAAAAAAAAACTTATTTTGGTTTTTCCTTCCTGTTTTTCAGTTATTTTACTTCAGTGGTTGATCATTTTAATGTGACTCCATCCCATTTTACTCATAAAGTGCAATTGATGGTCTTTCTGTTACATAGTGTCAAACGTGGGTCACCAAACAGGCATCTTGTATAGCGTCCCCACTTTGCCAGAAATGACATAGCTGTAAAAGCTGGTGGTGTATTATTTTATGTTTGAATTGCCATCTTAGGCATACTGTATTATGTGAGTCACTGGATTATCAACCCTCCATATTAAAGAGTTAAACATTAATCAGAAATGTTTCCAAAACAATTATGGACAGACTCCCACAAAAATTACATCTACACAAAACTTTGAAATCTCATTAATGTTGAGAAATATACAAGCTTAAGAAGCAGCTTAACTAATTAAAACTAAATATATATTCAAGTGAATGTAAACTGATTTTGAGCCTGTTAAATCAAGTGCACTTCATTTACTCTGCTGCCCTTTCTCTGTCATCATGATGGGAGTGTAAGCCAGTGTGTCTGCAGCATGTGTGTGTGTCTTGATTGATGCCTCGCAGGGCAGTTGCGTGATTGAAACACCTCCTCACCATAAAGCTGTCGTGTGTGTGATGGAGTCACAGGGTCATTTTATGCATCACACCTGTCCCCCTTCCTCCCCACACTGTCACCCAATCAAATAGGAAAATGGGCATATTTGTTTTCCTGGCCTTGAGAGGGCTTGAGCAGCAGGGCTGTATTTTTCTGTTTGAGTGCATGTTGCGCACATTAAATTCCGAGTAAAAAACGCAGCTAAAGAAGGAGCAAAGAAGTAACCTCAGGCTGATAGACCAGACAAATGCAGAGAAGATATGATGGATGGCTTAACTGCTCAAGATCTACAACTGAAATAAATACTTCCCAGTCTCGTTATATCATCTGTGTTACATTTTACAAAGTTTACATTTCATGATGGTGGGAAACTGCACACTTTCCCCAAATACTTTTCACTTCTTTGTTAATCATCTCCATATTATGTTACTTCATTCTGTACAATCAAATGCATAAAACATTTACTACAAGAACCTAATGTGTACTTGTTAGATTCAGATTTATCTAACTTGACTCTTAAATACATTTCTATAAGTGTTTTGAGTTAATGTGAGAAAACATATTAACTGAAAGCAGTTCTTATCCAAAATTGTAAGAAAAGATGTAGGCTTACACATCAGGTATTTATGGGCAAATCTACCACACTATTAATTATCAGTACAGAAGTTGCTTTGGCATAAAATAGGATGATTGGAAAGGAACTGGTAAGGAACTTAAAAACAAACTACTGATACAGGTGAATCTTTGCACTTTTATTTATTGTCATAAATGTTTTAGGAACAACTGAACTGACATACAAATCTCCAAAACCAAAAATATGTATAAAATATGTCTGAACAGGTCTTGTTTTAATTTAAATTTCAGCAAAAGTTAAAGAACATTTTCTTTGCAAATCTAAATTTCATATTTTCTTTGTGTGTCCTTCAGAGGATAAACTTGTCTGAGATGGCTTTAAAATACACACCAGTGCATTATGCTTGCCCACTGTATAATAGTAATACTTAGATATTGAGCAATTTCCTGACTGTAAAACAGAAATTTGAACATCAACCTCATATTAAGCAACTTTTTACTGAAAAGTAAATAAACCTATACAAATGTCATGTCAAATATTCATGTTTAGTAGTAGCTTAGTGCCATCTTTTTAGACATTTGTCATTTTGACACCACATCTAATAAGCTTTAAAAAAACTGGTACTGTCCGTTCTCAGGAAATCAAATTTAATGTTTTGCTGTATATTATCAATCTGGCTTTTTATGTTGTTGATTCAGCGTCACCTGGCTGGACAACAATATAAACATCTGGAATATAAGTCTTCCTAATGATACTTTGTATTTTTGAGGAAAACTATTTTTTAATGTCAGTGACAACAGAGTGATGGCATAAGTTGTTCATTTTCTCATCGTAATGGCAACAGCCTAGTTTTTCCCAAAAAACGATAAAAAAGAAAATCAATTGCTCCTGTCTTGTTAACACTTTTCTCACTGGGACTATGTACTTTCACTACAGAGAGCATTTGCTGTAACTTAATAAGACAGTAACTTATGTGCAGTGAAGTATTTCTTCTTTATGCTCTCATTTAACACTCTCCTCATTAACAAACTCTTTGGTTGATGTTGCTAAGCTCTGACTTGTCTCTGTGGTTATCATAAAGCTCAGCAAATGTTTTTAAGCTAAAAACCAGCTTTGTTTTTGACCATGCATGATTTCAGTTCTTATATCTGCACCAGAATGTAACCCCTTCTGCTCATTGTGTATCCCCAATGTTTGGGGTAAATTTCTGAACAAAGACCAAATTCTATTTTACTTGTTTCCAAACTTCTTAGGCAGACATGGACATTTGTGTACTAGTCCACAAAATTGCAAGAAATGGTAAACCATTCTCAGATGTGGTGGAGTCTGCCACCAAATAGACTATCAGAAAAAAGGCATTTTGGTCAATGTGTTTCTCTCTGCGCACCGTAACGAGGCAGACTGAGAACATCAGGGGAATTTGGCACTTCAGCTGCAAAAGAAAATTGACAGTTTTGACTTGTGTTCTTTGGCTCGGGACAAAAGTTGTGATGTACAGCCTAGTTATCTTTTTACATGGATTAACAGGACTTTGAGATGATGGAGGAGTTGGCAGCTCTGCGATCAATGAAAGGCACTACAACAAGGAGTGATTTGTTTACAGACGTAAAAATATCCATGGACTAAAGTGAGAAAAACTAGAAAGTGTTACAGCTGATGGCTGTCCAAACCTGAATAGGGAAAAAGATTGAACTTTTGAATTAACCCTAACCCTAACATAAACTACTATTTCTGGATTAAATCATTCGTCAGGAGATGATGGGAAAGTCAAAACTGTTGATGTTGTAACTAAAATAGTTCATCAAATCAGGACAGAAGAATCACAGTTGGTCTTCTTCATTGCTGGAGGAGAATGACAGTGAACATGGTGACATTGGTTACAGCTGGGAGATGGCTCAGCCAGAGCAAGGTCCCAAGAGTTTGGGATCTGAACGCAGAGAATTGAGACTTTTGATCGCAGAAGGACAAGGACCTCGCAAAGACTGCATGATACACGATAACGAATTAACTAATAGCTGTAATGTTCTCAATGAACACCTAAAGAACTGAGTTAAAGCCAACAAAAACACTGGGTACAGTTAGTGTGTGTTTTTTTTTTTTATTTAGTTAATGTGATGTTGGTTTTTGAAAGCTATATAAAGTCATGTTTCACTATAAATGGTGCAAGAAAAGCACATTTTCCATTGTCAATTTTTGCCTTACTTTTGTAAACTGATGATACTCTTTTACATGAAGTTGATTAAACATCACAATAGATGAGATTTCTTTCGCTCTATCGTCCTTTCCCTCTTATATTGTTAAACCTTCTCATATGCCTGTAGTTTGTACTATTACGCCAGGGAATCAAGCTTCCCATATCTTTTGAGTGACGAACAGGGGAGGGGAACTGGTAGTGCTATCTGCTCCTGTTACACCCCCGTGAATCACTGCTCAGACTGGCAGCTATACAGATGACAGTGATATGAATATGGAAGAATAATTCTGGGGCTCATTTTTCAATAATCTATATTCTAACTATACTGTTGATGGTATTGGCCCAAATTACAACTATAACTGGCAAGGGTGATACAATTTATTCCTGTTCACTTATTCAACATGAGGACTAAAGGAACACAAAATAAACAGGTATACTAAACCTGGATCAGAAAAAAACAACAGGTGGATTTTCAAATGTAAAAATTTGGATTATTCCGAGCCCAAAAATCACAGCCTCCCTGTCTTGAGTTTTAAACTATAAAGAGGTAGAAAATATGCTCTAGCCTTCATGGGGACCTTAACAATATGAGAAATGTTCCTGATCACTAGAGATCTGGCAGGAGCTGTCTTTAATAACCTTCTGACATTAGCCCTTTTGTTAAAACCAGCTGGGTGAATGTGAGCTTTTCCTGTCCTTTCTGCCAGGAGGCAAGAAGACCAGTGGAATCTTAGATTATATCCTCCCTCACTGGAAAATGACTTTTACCCTGCTAATTCTATAAATATCTTACTGTACAGTTGCCTCACTCAACATTTGGGGGGAAAAAAAGTCCCACTCCTAAAAATACCCCCAAGAGACCTCCAAAATAATGACCCTGCTGGCTGCCGTAGCGTCTAAGGCTGGAAAGACAAACGACATCCATTCCAGCTTCGTGCTTTTAATCAGGCTGTGATAATTAACGCCACACTCCATTGGCCAAACAAATCTCTTTGTCAAGGTGCTTGTTGCTGTACAAGTTCTTCTCCTGTTCTCAGACAAGATAACAAGCAGTCTTTAAGTGCCTTAATTTTGCATAGTAGCAGTATTATAGACTTCACTGTGTGCGATCGTGACTCCCCTCCCTATACCCTCCGTTGTTTCCTCTTTCCCAGCAGCTATAGAAAATATTTCATCATGTTGGGGTGGTGGGCAGTGGTTGTGGCATCAGACTTTAATAAAGTGAGTGACCTTGTGGGACTTCAGAAGGGATAGATTAAGTTTGCCTTCCCTACTGGCTGAAGCAACCACGTTGGTGGGTTTTTCTTATCTGGGCCTTTACTTAATTACCTGGTTTAATTCTAACATTCTCTTAAATGACCCCTCACCACGATGAGACAAACTGTTTTAATTAAACAAATGAATATGTCACTTATCGCGTGAGATCGGCGCTCTCATTCGCCACAGTAACGGATGCTGCTGATGATCACATAATCTGGCTGTGGGCCCCAGTTCCTCTACACATGATGATGAAGTAACAGATGCTACCCTGTTACTGTATGTGGTGCTGTTCAGATTTGGAAGATACAAACAAGCCTATTAGATACAGCAGACATGTCCAATTAGTTACCCAGTAACCTGATGAGCTTCGTGGTGCGGCTCTGCGTAACTCCTTATTTTGCCACTGAAACGTTTTCAAGAGGGAAATGGCAAAGAGCAACAAACAAGAAATAGTCTCCCAGCTATTCACAAAGTTACTGACAATCAGCTGCTTTTTTATGGACGTTACATAATGGTATTTTAAAATGTGTAGCGGCTTCCTGGGCTGCACTGCCTGGCCAAATTTAATGGGAGACATGTCAGCAAAGCCATTATACCAGCAGGGGCACGCAAAGCCCTATTACATATGGCTGCTGGCTGCTAATGTGTATTAGCAGGAGACAGAGGAAGCAAGGTGAAGATAAGTGATTTTGCAGTAGTTGGCTATGTAGGACAAAGGAGGGAGGGAGTAAGAGAGATGGAAAGGCAGAGGAGGAAACCACTTTGACCAGGAGTCTGACCAGTTCAGATAAATAGTTTCCATTTGCAATGCAAAGGCGAAACAAAGTTTGTTCTTAGAGTTCAAACTTAGGCTCTGAGTGGTATGAAAAAGTTAATCTTGTGTCTAGGTTTGCTTTAAGTGTGATTCCAAGTTTAGTAATTTACTGAGCAACTAATGCTAGAACCATTCTCCTCTGAGCTCTTGCATCAAAAGGCATTTCCACATGAATATTTAGTCTTTTTCAGACAATTCTCTGTAATCGTTAAAGTCGAAATGAGTTGACTTGTGGCAAAGTAGTTGTTTGGTTTGCCATTTGTATTTACAAGCCATATGTCATGTGTGTGTTTTTAAAGTTTTGTTCAAATAAAAGTGCATCTAAATAAAAAAATATGAGTCCCTTGATTGCCCTGTAGAAGGCAAAGTTGTAAATATTGCACAAAAACAAACATCTCAGGGTTCGTAACACACACATCACGACCTCATCTGTGATGTGATTGTGCAAAACAAATACAAAAAAAAAATCGCTTGGCACTTCAGTTAGTAATTTAGGAAGCAGGTTGGACAACATTGAAATATCTAAAAATACTATCCACTAACACCAGGTAACAAGCAGCATTTTCTGCTAGTTAATAATTCAGTTAGGGCTTAAGGCAGCTCCTGGCAAAAAAAAATAAAAATAAAAAAAAGTCTTGCTTACCTGTGTTTTTGTCAACAGCAAAACTTCACTATGTTTTTGGACAAGCAATGAACATTTTGCCCTGCCAAGAAACCCCAAATGGACAGGAAAAAAGTTTTAGTAACCTGCCTTGCTGCCAGCACATGAGCACTTGTTCTTCTTTTAATTCTTTGACAAACTATTTGTGGTATGTCGAGCACCTTGCTGTCTTTTTAAGAGCTCATTGGCAAAGTTGTTCCACTTGAAACTGGTGGTGGGAGCGTACATGCACTTGATCTGTGAGGAGGCTCCTGAGCTTGGTCTTTGACAGCCTCCTTGAACTCTGTGGGCCAAGTGATAAAGTGGCCTGATGAGTGGGCAATCTCTATCTGCCAGCTGCTAGTTTGGCCAGGAGAGCAGGGAAGATGCCAGAGTGAGTGAGTGAAGACCCAGTACACACACACACACACACGCACGCACACACACACACACACACACACACACACACACACACACACACACACACACACACACACACACACACACACACACACACTGCTGTTATGTGGTAGCGGACCTATTGGCATTTAAACATATCGGTCCAGATCCTTTTGGACCTTTACTGTTAAACCACGCCTATTCAAACATGTTAAAGTATAGATGAACAAAGTACTAATAAATCTGATTTAAAATACTCAGCAGCCCTGACCATTATAAATGATATATTTTCCTGTTTTCTTTTAAGAAAACAGGAAAATAGTGTTTATTGGAAACACTATTTCCAATAAAAATAGTGTTTTATTGGAAACACTAACCTGTATGTTGAACCTGTAATGGAGCTATGTTTGTTTTTTCGCTTGTTTTGCATGTACTATTACTAAAGATCTTGAATATTTTTAGACACCTTAGAAAACAAACACTGACTCAAGTCTTTGTTAATCCTGAAATAACACTGCATTAATGTACAGAATGGCTAATTTAAACATCCAAGAAAGGTGCTAGATTTCTGCTACAGTGTGTCCTTACATAAGAATCATACACAGCTTGTTTGGTCTGACCTTTACAAACAAGCACAAGCAGCAGTTTTAAAGATAACTTCAGCACCACTGGCAGTCTTCTCTGCTCTGCAGACAGACAGACTTCAAGACTACAGGGAGCCGTTTGAGTTTATTAAAAATGGACTATTTATTTATCTCCCTGACCAGCAGCATGCAAATACTTAAGTTAACTTGTTAAAAATAAACTCAAATAAAACTAAACCGAATAAGGTCAAACCGTGAGACAAGAAGGAGGTTATAAGAGAACTATGGCAAATGTTTAGGAGACAGACAAAGGAGTGAGATTATAACGGGGGAGGAAATTTTTGATCAGGTTTTCCCTTATTTGCTGCATTGTGCAGATTTAGGGGATATAATTCTGTAATTATCACACATGTGAGTTAAATTGTGGTTGAAATTAAAACTATGTCATTGGCTATCCTTGTGAGTCTGTGTCTGAGAAGAGCCAGCAGCACGAAATGTGCAGAATCACACTACAAGTCTTTGCATGACAGATGATTAGAAGATGATTAGATCAGTGAGGAATCATACCAACATGAATCTTTCTCCCCCCATAACAACCATTCTGATGTCATTAACTTTTGAATCTTAACTAAATTAGAGGTTTGTGTGTTGACATTTATGGCTTTCAAACAGAGCAGCAAGCTTTCTGGCTGATTGCACTAACACGTCAGCTGATAATTCAGGAAGAGGAATACACATGAGAAGATTGGACAGCATTGTTCTCCAAATGACAAGATCTGTCTTCTTCTCCGCCTTCTTAATTATCTTTCTCGATTATAATTACACGTGTGGAGGTCTGCAGGGCAGGCATTGTGATGTTGTACTGTCTTCTGCTGTATCTGTAATTAGATGAAGTAAAAAAAATATATAATGTATACGATACTGTACAGACTGCAAACCTGATTCAAAACGACAGCATGAAAATGCTGAACAAGACCGAGTCCAAATAAAAAGAGTATGAATACTTCTTTAAGTGTTGCTCATAACGAGGCTAATAAATAGCTGACACAGTTGAAGCTTACTTTGAACGGTGAGTGACCTGCGGGTCCCTACACAGCCTTGCTATTCTCCCTTAATGAAACAGATGAATAAATGATTTGAGGCATTGTCTGATCTCCCATCAGCATGTCTCCATGGGGTTACTAAAGACCCCAGGGGAGTGATCCTCCTGATCTCCCCCTTTATCCTTTAAAACACTCTTTTTTTCTTTTTTGCAAATATTCCCTCTTCTGCTTTGTTCTTTTTGAAACATCCATCTCTCTCTTGCCACCCTCCACCTCTGCCTCCTTTCTCCACATCCCTGTTCCCTCACCATCTGTGATCTTAATCTCCTCTAAAACATCTTTTCCTTGACTGTGGGAGTTGGCAGATAGCGAAGGCCACCATCCAACTCTTACTGACTCATCTAGTCATAAACAACTGGTGGGTGTCAACATGCTGGTGGCCCTCTGGTTTCAGTTGCCTTTCTGACAGGTCTTTTTTTTTTTTATGATCTCCATTGTTATTGTCCCAGTTATTGTTTTTCTTCCTCCTGCTTTCAGACAAGGGTAAAAGTGCAACTCTTTGAGTTCAGAAAATTTCACTCTCAAGGTCTGAAAACAAAGATGACAGTAATAAAAAGGAGAACCAATTGCTTTTTCATTTCATTGCCACTGGGAAATCAGGCAGACATAGTAATAAAGGGGCTATAATAATAAAGTTTAGGAAAAAGGACCTATGGCTTTCCATCCCCTAAGCAACCCACTAGCACTAGCCACTGTGAACTGTACAGTTGCTCAGGGTCATCCATATAACTGGAGTGAAGGTGAGAATGTGAAAAGAGAAGAATGGCTAGTCTCAAGACACAGAATGGAGATGTAGATCGCTGAATTAAACCGCCTGCTTTACTGATGTTTACAAATGTGGATTATTTTATGATCCACAAATTTACAAATTTAACAAATTTATAGGGAAATCAAGATGAGACACTGATTTAGTGATGAGCAAAAACCAGATTTTCATTGTATGTCTTTAGTTTTACATATCCTGCAGAAACGTCTTGCAATGGTTTCCTGAACTTTTCACCCATTCCTCATGAAACAAATGGGAGAACTATCAGGTCGGTTTGATGCTTTAGGTTACTATGTTTATACAGCAGGGAAATGCGACCCAAATCCAATTTCTTTGCCCATATGCGACCCACATCTGACTTTTTTGTGACTGCTGATATTAGAATAATATTGGCTTATATTAACAAAGCAAATACTGCAAATAATCTCACTTCATCAAGGTGTCCTGAAGTTGATTTCAGACCAAATCCTTTCATTGTTGGGGCACAGAAACACTCTCTCCTATGGTAAGATGGCTGTGTTTCTGTGGCACTATTGTTTGTCGTAATAATAACGCAGAATGATTTCCAAGAACCGCAGTCATCCAGTCAAACTCAAACACTTTCAAATTTATATACCGTACACAGATATTCATAACAGCAGACAGCTTGGGGTTGCAGGCGCATCGACATTTGGCAGGAAGCACTTTGCAAGACGACTACTCTTTCCACTGAGCCACACCTGCCCCAATGCTGGCTGGACATTCCCAGGGTGTTTATACTTGGACATAACTGTTTGAACAGATTAACCCAATTCAGGCATCTGGAAACTGTACGCAAGAGTGAACCAGACAAAAAAAACTATATTTTGCAAGTGTAAATATATGTTTTCTTTTTGTGCGTATCAGATTCCAATCGTATATACATTGCAAGCAACTTGTTTGAAGGAGGACACTAATTTTCCTGCCGAAGAAAGAAATGCGGGAAATTAACCTCTGTAAATTCAAACATTTAACAGAGGGTATATTAGTTTAGTGTAAATAGAGGATGCCTGATTGCTAGATCAGAGAAAAAATACCACGCAGAAAATCTCAGCTTCATTTGCAATGATGTAACTGTGTTGTGATGAAAGGAGAAAACATTTCAGCATAATTTAGACATCTTTACTTCAGCTTATTATGTTTTGTTATGACAATCCTAAGTTAATTTCACTATGACGCATTGGAGGAGGGAAAAAAAACAACAAAACACTGATGTGTGAAAATTAAAGCAGAAATCTGGCCTCGGCACACATACGTTTTATTTGTTTACTAGACAGAATGAAAAACATCACCCTAAATCTGCCTGGATGAGTAACTACCATCAAGAATCTCTATGAACATACAGTATTTCCCTACAACACCTGGTCATTTAAGAAACATAGCTAGCTTTTTGTGATCTATCACTAATGAGGCTGTCAAAGTAGTCCAACAATAGGAGAGACAGGAGTCAGATGTGTGTTAGGACAGTTCAGGAGCTCTTGACTCACTCAATCAGGTTTTCAAAAACTTGGAGCTGTGTGTATGATTTATACTTTTATTACAAAATGTATTTCTACAGCAATAAGTATGCTTTCCTCCTGCAGATAATCTAACTTAACATTAAAGAAGCTGGACTTTTAGACATAACTCTTTGATTTCCCTTAAAAATATGGGCCTCAAAACCACAGTAATGCATAGAAATCTACATCTGAAAAGTACCCCTAGACCACGGTTATAAAAGGTCTATTAGAAAGCAGTTCTTTTATTCCTTGGGATTTCTTACATTTTTAATGTTTTCTTTCTAGATTTCTGGGTTTCTATGGCCTGCAGCCATGGTGTTGATTTTGATCTTTTCATTACATTTTTCAGAGTGTCCGTGACAGAATATATTTTTTTATATTTTGACCAATTTATGACCTTGGAAAAGTAACAGTGCTCGATTCAGTACAGTGAAGCAAACTGCTGGGATATTACTGGACTAAAAAGAGTTTGCCAGGGGTATTTTTCAACTTTTATGTCAAAGAGCCTAAGTCTTAAGTTTTTAAGTTGTTGGCTCAGTTGTTACAGCAGGAACATCATGTGCATAGACTATAGTTTTTGGCACAGTTGTCCTGGGTTCAATTCCCAGTCTCAGGCCATTTGCCGCATGTCTTTCCCTTTTCTCTTCATCCTCTTTCCTACCAAACCACTGCTCAATTAAGGCCACCACTGAAAAAAAATCCATTCTTACAGCCTGATCTTCTAAATGTTTGGTTGTATAAAAACAACCAATTTTATTGCACGTGCAAACCTATTCCACAAACAGGATTGCATTAGCACAATGAAGAGAATAGCAGGGGCAATAAATTTAGGGCCAAACAGAGAGCACATGAAGGGAGTGTTGGGATTTGTTTTGCTCATCATTATCATTCCACTCTCTGACACTCTCCATGATGACAGCCAAAATCCTCATTAAAAGACAGCGGTCTGCACAAGTTTTGCACGTGCATTTAATGGGACGCACAACTTTGTAGATTGCAAAAAATAAAATAAATAAACTGCTCTAAATTGATCTTCTCAGGTCAGTCATAATTAGAGAATGACCCTTTACCCCCCCGCCCCCCAGATAAGAAATAAGGCGACCCTTTAAGACCGGCAAATATTCATAAACTTGATGGAAAAACCATCAGAAGAACCATGTTGGTCGCAAACTGCACAAAAGCTGATATTTGCTAATTCTGTTAATTACAAAAAGTGTTTTTTTCCTTCGCCTTCCTTTTTTAACCTAAAGCATCAGTCATTGCAGGGGCATGGTTGTATTGCTCATTACATTACCACACTGAGCAGCTATCTCCACATGAACATCCAAGTTAATGGGCCACAATAAAGACACCACTGTCTTCGTTTTATGGCTCAGTTTTCTAATGGCCTACTTGGGTTTCTTGAATGTTGTCTCATAGGAGTCATCGAGGTCTCTTTAAGATATCCAATATTCTCAACACACTCCTTCCTCCTGGCTCATGCCTCCCTCTATCCATTTTTCCACTCTTATCCCTATCCCCAGTCTTACATTTTTGACAGCTACAGGCAGCTTGCAGTAGCCCAGGGCCTTTTCTTGTGCCTTTGGTTTCATTAGTGGGCCCCAGATGCTTAGCTGCTTACAAAATTATAAAGGGCCGAAGCCAACCGCCTCCAGATGGGACCCATCTATATTCAGATGAACTGTTTCCTCGCAGTCAGAGCAATCCCACCCTGATGTCCTACAGTGTTGTCAACAAACTTGCTGACAAACACAAACACAAGCAAGTACAAACAGATGCACACATTCATAGAGCAAGCCATGTGCACACACCCAAAGCCACCCAGGCAGAAGGAAACCTATACAGGCACACAAATTCGGGTAGCATTGCTCTACAAGAACACAGTAGCTTTTATGGGGCTTCAAAGTTTGTGCTGTCAGGTCGAGCTTTCATCTGGCATTGTGAGTTGGACAGAGATGGAGGGGAGGATTTCTTTGGCAATTTTGCAAATGGTCCAATGGACAATTTCAGACATCAACACTATAAACATCGTCAAACATACAAAAGCTTCAGCTTCCAGCAATAGCTACAATTTTATACTACATCTGTTGCAAATAAACTTTGGATACTTGAAATACCTGCAATTTACTTGGCATTATATGGGATACATGACATGGGAAAATAGCTAGTATCACCTGCTCGGACTGAGAAAGCAAACAAATTATCCTTCTATCAATATGTCATACTTCCATCTCAGTTACAACAGAAAATATGTAGGGTGACAAACTCTGCACCAGGATTTAAATTACAGTCCTGAGTTTTGATACGGTTCAGCTCCCCAAAATTTATGCTCCAGTTCACTACTTTCTTGTTTAAGGCCTAGAAAATTCAAGTCAAAGTGACAGGAAAACAGTTTCAGTAAAAAATTTACCCAGTCCTCTGGTTTCTCCTCCTTGTCCCAGCCAAATAAAACAAAGTGAAGGGCACAGAATTAAGTATTTTTGAAAACCCGGAGATGAAGATGCGCAGAAGAAACCTGATAAAGGCAAAGGATTAACAGAGTTCATGGATATTGCATATGTGTGATGCAACTTTCTCTATGAATGTAATCATCAAGCTAGCAATTGTCAGAATCCAAGTTCTGAATGAACTCGGATCATATACAACAATAATTATTTTCCCTTTATGAATCAATTAAATATGTTTGACTATAAATGTGTTTTATTGTATTACTGACAGAGATATTTAGCTTTCTCTGCAAAAGAATCTTAATCATGAAACACTCCTGTAATCTGTGATAGGTTTATAACAAACATTTATATAAGTATTTATTTAGGGCTCAGTTGGTCTTCGGTCCATAAGAGGTGAAACAGATTGGCTTTGCAGGGCTTGCACTAAAAGAAAAAAAAACATTTTTTTTAATGTTATTTTGATACACCATATTCAATGTGCTCCGTGGTCGACACTCCAAGGTGTAGTTTTCTAATCTGTTCTATTCAGACATGTGTATGCTATTAACAAAACTGTCATATATATATATATATATATATATATATACACACCAGGTGGACATGTTTTATAAAGGAAGCTTGGACCTTCAGGTCCTGCAGTTTATGTATAACATAACTCAAGAATAAGCAGCTGTAAAATGTGTTTGGATTTACTGGGCTTACCCTGATAAAATATTTTGCCAAGTTCATAAGAACAGACTTCCTGAACAAGATGGGGTGAAGGTGAGGTCCTCCGCCTGCAATACTAAAGACAGCTTGGACTTACAGTATAGTAATCATCAGGCTGTTGGCTGCAGAAAAACTGCAACGCCTCACCTAGTTCATTATAAGATGACACAACCAATTTGTACCTCTGCCTACTGCAATCTACCAAATCTCCCTTGACAAAAGCATTTAGATTAGAGCGCTTTCAGAGGGAGGGCTGTGCTGACATGCCTACCCAGCCTGTAAAAGAGGAAATGAAGTGGCTTTTTAATTCTCCTCCAGGCAAACATAAAACTGTCCAGGTAAGTCATTTTGTGGGTTGAATGGAGAGTCAGGGGCAACTTGCCTCTCTGTCGTGATACTCTTACTGTTTCATTGCAAAACTGGGCATATGTGGTGTTGTGCACACCCACAGACACACATTGCATCCTTATCAGCCAGGAGATTATTAATCTATTTGCTACATTTTGTCCCATTATTTCCTCCACATAATCCTCTTTCACAACCTCTGGCAGCATACTAATGAGTTTCTGTGAACAAGAAAAATGTGCAAGCTGTTGACTGATGCAGTTGGAGCTTCTCCCTCTCTTGTTCTTCATCCTAATTTGCTCTACCTAAAATAATAAATACTTGCAGAATGCATTGAGAAGTGGAAACAGAAAAGTGGCCTTTCATATTAAAGAACAGCTCTTTTCTCTCAACTCTTTAAACAACGACACAAATGTGAACATTTTTGTTATCAAATTGGATGAAATACACACATCCAACCACATTTGGATTTGAGTCAAAACAACTTTATATAGCAGGTATTGTCTTATTTTTCTTAATTCCAGTCAGTTCCTTTAAGGAGAAGAGGGAGTAATGTATACATTGTGTTTAAAAAGTCCATCTCAAACATATTTTAACCACAAAGCCAACTGGAATTTATTGATGTTATAGACCAACACAAAGTGGAGTCTAATTTGGCTTTCAAATTAGCAAATGCAAATCTGAAAAATGCAGCCTGGCTTTTTGCTCAGCCTCTGCGAATGAATATTTTTATAGAACCACAAGATGTTTTTGTCTCTACCAGCCATCATATTTCAATGTTTCAATACAATTGGTTTAATGTAATGCATTGTAGCTATGGAAATGTAGCTCTAGCTGTATGTTTCTGACGAATGAATGTTTTCCCCCAACCCAGGTGTTTTGCAGACCCCAACAAATTTTCTTTTTTAGTTTGATCCAACTGACTGTCCTTTGAAGCAGAAGTTTGTGGTAGTAATGTGACTAAATGTTAAAAGATTAAAATGGTATAGAAGCTTGAAAGCTTCTATACCATAGTCGTATATGGTAGTCACTGGCTTCATTTACTTTTGTCCTTACTTTAATTTGGAAAACAAAAAAAAAGTCCAGCTCTCCTTTAGACAATGGTGACTGGGAGGGAACATCATATATAATATTTCTTTTATATTAGCATCTGAGATGAAATCTCAAGAAGATTCACATGATTGTTAAAGTTTCCACTGCTAAATAAAATCAAGAAATCATGGAGCCCCTTTGAAATTATCTTAGGTCTCATTGAGAAGGAGGCCGGAGGCGCAGTAGACTGCAGGTGTAATAAATGTGTTTCTGAACAACATGGCAGTAAAGCTTTTGAGCAGAGAAAGATGGATATGAAAAGACAGTAAACTGGTTTTAAGGTTTAGTTCCAAGGCCAGCTAAAGAAAGCTGAGGAAACAAAGATATGACTGAAGCAGAACGGCATCCTAAATATGAACAGAAATTGGTTTCTGTTTAAATGATCAGCTAGACATGAAAACAAATCAAGCGTTTTATTATACCACCAAAACACTTGTGGCTAATAGCCTTTATTACATTCTGAGGACACTATATAGGTAGGATTTGTTTCATTTCCTCTTATCTTTGGGGAGTCATATGCAGGAGGCCAGGCCATTCTCGTTTATATTACTTCTGTGTATGCTTAGATTATGCATGCGTCTCTGAATCCAACCAAAGGACAGAGAGGTAAAAGGCAAGAACTGAGACCACGAGTGTTTTCAGACAATAGAGTGGAGGGTTGCTTGGTGTTTTTCTGCAGAGGATCAGTTAAGAAATCAGTCGTTCGTCTCGGTTTTATTGCTCAAATTAACCGAGACGGTCCTTGTCCTGTTTGCCCTTAATTAACAAGCGTTCAATTCCCCTATTAATTAGCACAAGCTATTAGCTATTTTACATCACTCTTCATTTGTCGACAATTAAAATGTCTATTATTAAAAGGCATGGCATAGAGTTAATTGTGCAAGCGGCTCAGCGGCAGGCGAGGAGCTGAGCAAAATGCGTGCCGAACATTATGAGGAGTCTGCTGTAGTTATCATACAACCTTTACATTTTGTTCGTCTTCAATCTGCTGCCTGACATTCCGTCCCTTGGAGAGAAACCATCTCCCTCGCCATCATCACACACTGCCTGTGTTCAGAGTCAGATGGCCCTGCTCAGCACTGCTGCAGTTGGAGGAAGGGAGGCGTGCGGTACAGGATAAAAGGTTTCTTTGAGGCTGACAAGTGCAATTTTCCTCCGCCATTTCAAGCCGTATGAGTAAAACATACAACAAATACAAGTAGATCTGGCTCATCTGCTGTGCTGAATGAGTTTTTTTTATTTATTTTTTTTTAGTTTGGCCACTTTTATGACATATTTCCATAATAAACTGCACAGTTTCCTGGATTACAGTTTTTTTTATGATTATTATTCAGACAATTGTCTTTGCCTTTTGTGGGCGACTGTGGCTGTATGGCAGAGTAGTCGTCTTGCGATCGGAAGGTTGTAGGTTCGATTCCAGCTTCCTCCTGCCACATGTCAATGTGCCTCTGGGCAAGGCACCCCAAATTGCCTCCTGGTCTGCGTATCGGTGTATAAATCTGTGTGCATTTGTGAGTGCGAATGGGTTAATGTGACTCTAGTGTTCACTAGGCTAGGGATTTCAGTCTAGTGTAAAGCGCTTTGAGTGGTCAAAATGACTGGGAAAGCACTATATAAGTTCAGTCCATTTACCATTTATAAAAAAAGGGCTGACATGTGAGCTACATTTTGGAGATGGTAAAAGTCCAGATGATACACAAGCCTCAGTTCTTAAGATTCATAATCATCCCATCAATATATCTATATTTATATTGCTTCCTTTGGAATAAATCTGATCTAAATAGCTATGAATTGGACCTTTATGTGTGAAAAAGTGTCGGGAAAAGATTCATTCTCAATTGGTGCTATAGAACTAAACCCAATGTTTTTGGCTTTTTTTTTGACTGTATAAGACTTTGAAACTTAACAGAGACAGAAACGATAACAATAACAACATAACAATAGTAAACTCTTCCACATGCTGAATTATCACCATAAATCAAGTTCAACAAACACATCCATTCGGATTGCTTTAATCAAAGGAGAGTTTTGTTTCTTCAAACCTGAAGATGTGAGCGGCCTACTGCTGGGCATGAGAAAACTTTTGTGGAATATGTTTTGCCATTGACACACAAAGCGCTGAAGTAACATCAAAAGTCTATTTTCCATTCACCGCCCTTGCAGGTAAACAATGCAATTTTGAATTTTGGAGACTCCACTCTGAATAACAAAGAAAACCAATTCACTACATCTTTCCAAAGAGTTTACTATTTTTGTGTATCCATGTTTAAAGGTGTTTGATTGATATATTTTCAACTTACAACAATTTACTTCTGATCTGCTTTCTGCTAAACTCTGGTTAGTCAGAAGTTCCTCTTTTGCCTTTTGTTTAGGCAGAAAAACAAAATAAAACACTGAATCTGCGGTCAAGTTTAGTTAAGGTTGCAGATTTCATTAAGCAAAGTAAAATAATTGCAGATGCTATATTTTTATTACACTTTCCTACAGTCAACTACTGGCTAAAATATCTGGACTGTTTATTCTTAGCACCTTCACAATCCATGATTGAATAAAACAAACTACATCAAGTTTAATAAACTGTAAAGAATAAATAAAAAATCATGCTGCAGCTGCATATTTGAACATATAAACAATCACTGAATTCACTGAGTCACACACACCCACACACTCACACCCCAGCAAACTAAAACATGAGCAGGAAGAATCACACAGACCAGCGGACATATCCAGTGTCTTCCTCTCACCTCTGTCTCACCTCTCCTCCTCCCTCGCCCTCTGCCAGGACTTAACAGGTGGCAAATCAGAAAATAAAAAATCAAAACACAGGACGGAGCATTTCTGATTGACAGAACAATTACTGCAAACATGCACCTCGATGGGGAGGCAGACACTTCCAAATAGAATTTCACTTTGCTGTTGCATCACCTGCTTACAGGAGGGATTTCAGTTGAGATGCAAAAGCTACCAGACTGACTCACTGATTGACTGACTGTATGTGTGTGTCAGACAAGCAGCTGTGCACAGCTGCTCGTAAAATAAACCAAACGAAAAAAAAAAATCTCTATTCGGTTTATTTGTTGTGCCCCATAATAAAGTGCCAGAAAAAAAAAACAACCTGATTTTCCTTTCATCAAGGTTGGTTGGTTCCAACTTTAGAAACAATGTTTGCCAACTAATCCTCCCCACCCCACCCAACTCTGACTGTTCATCTGTTAGCTCAGTTAGAGGTGAAGCTATTTTTACCCACACACCTACAGACTAAACAAAAAAGCGAAAAATTAATTAAAGGAGACACTCTAAATCAGTGTGTTTGATACACAAATCATTGCAAATGTGTTCAATGTAATTAAATTAGCAAGTAGGGTTTACATTTTCTAAATGGTTTACATAGAGTGCTTTTCTAAAAGGTTTAAAAACACAAAGTGTAAATGAGTCGATTGCTGCGTTTAGTTGAAGTCAGTTTGATTAACCGTAAAATATCCTGATACAATAAAGCAGACTCAGACTGAACTCAGTGAGATGAGTCAACGAGAGAAGAAGAAAGTTTCAGATAAATTATCAAGATTCACACTGAGGAAGAGTTTAGTAATCGGGCAACAATTTGAGTATCTAAATCTATAGTCTGAGGATCATTAATGCTAAATTTATATTTTCATACTCACTGACATGGTATTGACTGGTATTTTAACAAAATGAGCCGTCTGAAAATGTGAAGCTGACCTTATATACTCAAAAGTCATTTCATTAAGCACACAATGCTTCTAAAAGCTTGGAATCTGTTTTACCTTCAGAAATGCTTTATTGTTTAGTGACAGATTCAACAAAACATTGGAAACCCTGTTCAGAGATTTCGGTCTGTCTTTATGTGATATGATCACGTCTTGCTGCGGTTTTCTCTGCTGTACATCCATGATGAGGATCACCTATTTTACTACATCCCAATGAAGGCCACTGGAGTACAATAAACTAATGTTAAAGGAACGAGTTAGAGATAATTTGAGCTTTGTGACATGGTGCATTATCTTGCAAAAGTAGCCAACAGAAGATGGGAAAACATTGTCTAATAAGGATGAATATGGTCAAAATGAATACTACAGTAAGCTGTGATGTTTAAATGCTGCCCAAAATGTGCCAATAACATATTCCACACACTATTACACCAATTCCAGTCTAAACTATTCTAATAGAAATAGAAAAGCTATTCTAAAAGAATAGAAAAGGATCAACTTATACTTTTAAAGTTACATCAAATTCTGACCCTACAATCTGAATGTTGCAGCTGAAATCACCAGACCATGCAACATCTAAAAAAAACATAAAATAAAATTCAACTTATATGATCAGCCTCCACAAATTGCAGCTTTAATTTACTGTTCTGAGCAGACAGGAGTGTTATCCGGTGTTGTGTTCCCCTGCACAGGCCCATCTGCTTGAGTTTCCACTTGTTGTGCTCTCAGAGATGAAATAATGGATATCTTGTTTGTAATGACTGGTGATTTGAGCAGCTGTGGACCATTTTATCATCCTGAACCAGTCTGCCTTTTGTCCACCAACATCGACAAGGTACCTTCTTGCGCACAAAAAGGAAACATCATTCACTGGATGTTTTCTTTTTGCCAAACAAAACTGAAACGATTGATTATTAAGTTCCCAGTATATCAGCAGTTTCTGAAACACCCTAAACAGTCTGGTATCAACAACCATGGTCCATCCAGAGTCACTTAAATTCCTCGCCTTCCCCATTCTCACTTTCACCAACCACATCTAGACACATGTATTGAGTTAATGCCATGTTATCAGCTGATTCACCATGTACGGTGCCTGCTTGAGCATTAAAGCAAAACTTATCAATTTTTAAATGGTTTGTTCAATCTTTTGCACACAAACTAATAAAACAACCCATTATTGCAGCCCATTTGTACCAATTCTATCACACTTTTCCCTTTTCTTTAATGGTTGATGCAGTCTCGTGCAACCTTGCTGGCCATTATCCCAGTCACAGCATTCCGGCCTCCAACAGCTGCATTACACCACGCTCCCTGACTTTCTAATTAGCTTATCTCGGAAAATAAAGATCCTGAGCAATTCTTTGCTCTAGCAGTCTAACAACAAGCAGACCGTAGGGAGCTTGGTTGGCACTTACTGTCACCGAGGGGGCTGTTGTGTTCGACAGACTAGTACAAGAAAATATGGTTTTCTCCCTTTTCTCTGACTCAAAGACTCACACTTTTTCACTCTGAATGTTAAGTCAATTCCCAGTTTCTAGTGCCGATTGGTATTTTTAGAAGTCACAATGAATAATGAATATGGTACCAATGTTGGTGCAAAGTAACAGCTCTGCTTGCATCCAGCTGTTCCTCTATTGCGGTTGTCAGTTTTTCTTTTCCATGGCGCAGAATTAAAAAAAAAAAAAACTTCAAGATGAGTTTAGTTATCTGCTCATGACAACTTCATCATTAATTTGTTGCAAAGTTCAGAAAGTAATTCATTCTTTGCCTGTAAATCTTTCTCTTATCAAACATTCAGCCTGCAGCTGTGCTATAATGTGGGATGATACGGGCTTCCAGTGTCTCCTGGCTAGAAAAGTCATGAAGGGATGGACTGAAGGAAAAAGGGGATTGAGTGAGGGATAAACGATAGATCCCTCCACCTGTAGCAGTGAATGTCCTGCTGGACTGTAATCTGGCAGTTGTCTCTCTCTGAGATGCCCAGCTTTGCCAAGGCCAGTCGAGCTCTGCAGCCTCCAGCTCCAAACGAATCTGGAGCCCCAGGACATAAGGCACCTGCACGGGGAGATAAAGGCTTCATCTCCTTAGCTAAAACTGACGATCCTTTTGATAAAAACAGACATAAGGCTGGTGGGCAGTGGGGAGCAATCTTTTGCTGCTCACTCTCTCCACTTCTCTCCTCGGTGTCTACCTGTCTCTAATCTCTGTCTTGTTTTTTTGTGTTTTTCTCCTCCAACCTCCATGTCTGTCTCGACGTCTCAGCTTCCCTCCGTTCTTCTCCCCCCACCCCCTCGAACCTAAGCTGTGTGAGTTTGGACCAGACAGGTGAAGCTCTCCACTCTGCCGTTTTTATTTATTCCATATCTGTAACTGTCAAAAAGAAGATTGCTAGTTTAGGACCTGTCTGTGCTTTGTTGTGCTCATGGAAAGTCAAATAGAGGAGGTTGTGTTAAAAGCATCTTGACCACTTTCTGGGGACACAGACAATGACAGCTGCGGTCTTGGAAGCCTAGAAACAGTTGAAAATAGCTTTACAAGTGCAAGAGACTTTTTGCCCCTTCGCTGCTGGCATGGTGGCGAGACGAGTGGTTAAAACTAGTTCAGCCTTTGGAGGGAAACAGAGTCAGGTGTCAGCAATGTTAGCTTCTACTACATTTACATCAGAAAATAAAGAGACACGAACCCAGAAAGCCTGGATCTTTAAACATCTTAGGGTTTATATAAAAGGATTAAGAACATAAATTGCAATTTAATATGCAAAGGCGCTTTCTGTACAGATCAACAGGTAGCGAAAGTATGTACTCTTGCTACCTGTTGGATCACATTAGAGCAAAGCTTTTTTAACAATGTGAAGGTACATTTCCATTGCAGGATCCTTTTCAAGCATCCATTTTTCAACAGTTTTTATTTCCATTGCAAGAATCATGACTACCTCAAATTGAGAGAGAGGAATTCTACCTCAGAAAATGGCTCTGCTAGGTGAGAAGCATTTTGTAGATTTACCCTTAACTTATGCTGTTTTTTTGTTTTCAGGTTTCCATGCAGTTATTACTGCTTTATCCAACATAATATAATCAGATGTTATTGCTACAGAACTCCAGGTTGTGATCCTGACTGGACCTCTGCTCTGCTTCAAAAGCACATAAAACAAAATTGTCAGTTAAACTTTTCCCATCAGCAAATATGATTTACATCAACAGCGCGATAAATTGACTGGATAAAATAGGAGATTCCAGGAAACTAGGTTGGGATGGAGTTTTCCAGGTGCCTTTAGATATTCGTAGCGCTTTATTGTACATAGCTGTTATATAAAATAGACATACTCCTTGTTCTATAACAAACCATCAGAGAAACTACTTTCATCAGAAGAATAAAGCAAAATTCAAAGCATACTATTCTCTGAATAAATTGATGGAGCAAGCAGACACAAGGAGACACGTTGAATCTAAGAAAACAGTCATACCTCCGCATGAGCAAACAACAGACAGCTGTAACTAAACAAGGAATGAAAACAAAGAGAGCAAGGAGGTTAAGTTAAGATGCACCACGCTGCACTGTGCTGTACTGCAGACAGCAGTTCATTTTTCCTGACTACGGTGTCGTGCCCATTGTCTCTTCCTATTAGCCTGCGCCCGGCACGCCATCGTCGGTGCAAGCACGAAGCCAGCAGACGTGCACAGCTCAGGGTGGCAGATGCCTGCCGCTTTTGCCGATGCCCTCCATCAACCGATGACAGATGTCAGGGCTCCTCTTGGATGGCAACACTTCATCATGCTCCCCTGTTCTCCGCCCCGCTGGATACACCAGCCTGCTTGGCAGACACCGTGCCCAACCTCACTGCACCATGCCCATTCCCTCCTTCCCCACCTATTCATTCACTCTCACGTGTGCATACACATCTCTGCATCCATCAGTCAAGCGTTATTACATCAGACAACCATCAGACTCCAAACCATAGGATCACATGCTAATGCACCCAGATGCATCCAATCTGGAAAGCTAAAGTTTCGGTCTATGAGGTGAGCTTTTTCTGTGTGTGTGCGGTTGTGTGTGCGTGTGTGTGTGTGTGTGTGTGTGTGTGTGTGTGTGTGTGTGTGTGTGTGTGGGGGTGTGGGGGTGTGCGTGTGTGTGTGTGTGGGCATGGGCGTGTGGGTGTGTGTATGTTTGTTTGTTAGGGAACATGTGCGTAAACTAGATCAGAGACACATTTCAAAGTTGGAAAAAGTAATATGAACAGACATAACTTCTGTTTGTGAATTATTAAAAAAGATAGAAATTACAAAATGCAAAGTGAGATGTGCAAGATGAACATTTTTACTTACCATTTTGGCCTACTGGTAGACTTGACTACAGGGGACATGCCATCTCTGTAGAGACTCTTGGTCTTTGAGAAGTTAACCACGTTGAAAATCACCCGCTGAAATGAAAGATATGATTTAAAATGCATATTTTAAAATTAAAGTGTACAATAATTCAGCTAATGTAGTAAAAAAAAAATGTTTGGAAAATGAACAGAAATGGACTCAAATACAGCCTCAAAACTTTAATTTCATGAGAACTAATCACGAATGTATAAATTTTTCTGTGTTGTGGGAAGTGATTAATGGTAAAGTTTGGTGTGCACTTGTTTTCAACCTTCTATACTCTGAGAAGACTCAAATTTACAGTTAAACCGATGGCTATGAAAATAATGGAATAACTAAAGATCTATGAGTCTTTTAGCCTCCCTGAAAGGTCTTTATATGTTCTGTGAAACCCTTTGAGATTTATTTGAGAACAAAACTGAACAAATGGTCCCATGAAGATGAAGGTACACAGCAGGCAGATGAGGGATAAAGTTGTGGAGAAACTTAAAACTGGGTCAAGTGATAAAATCATATTAAAAACTTCCAATGTCTCGTGTAGTTCTGCTCAGTCTAACATCTGAAAGTGGAGGGGGAATCGCACAATTACCAACATACCAAAACACAAGCCTCCACCTAAACTGAGAAGCCGGGTGAGGAGAGGAATAATCACAAAAGAGTAATAAGGGAAATAGTAGCAACTCTGTAGGACCTACTGAGATCCTCAGCTCAGATATGAGAGTTTTGTAGAAGCACAACTCTTTCAAAACTGTGTATAAGTACTTCTACAAGGTACAGTGCAGTTCAGAAGTATTTTTTTATTATTATTTTCAGTTTGCTACAACTCATGTGAACTTGTGGTACCTGAAAAAGATATGAGCCAAAACTGGTGCACAGTTGTAGAGTAGTTGTCACTGCCACCACGAAAATAACCACTGGCACAAAATCATGGCATGTTAGGATTACATTCTAGAAATAAGTCAGCTTTAATGTCCCACAGATGATCCCATGTTGTGGAAGCAAAGTTTCTGATAAAAGGCAGCAGCTCAGGAGCACCAGCCTTTAATCTGGGGGGACATTATGGTTCTCCCCATAGGGATGTCGCCTGGCCAAAAAGAAAAAGCCTTGCCTGGAGCACAGGCAAGCCGATGGCCGTCTGGCTGCAACCCTCCTCTGGGTGTAAAGACTTTGTATTTAGCTAGGAACCTCTGGAACAGATCTCCTTCAATTCCTTCCTCCCACCTCCAGTTTGATTAGGATCAAGTGTAGAAATGTGTGGGGAGAAATGAATCGATTTATATATATTTTTTTCAAACAGTCAAAGAAATGGCAATGGTAATGCCGAGGTGGTGTAAATGAATCCTATTGATGGGGCATATCAAATTACCAACTAAGTCCAGGTGGTGGAAGTTAACTGGGTGCTACTGAAATCCTATTACAAAATCCCCCACCCTGTCTCTCCCTCCCTTCTTTCTCCTCCCCCTCATCCATTTCTGCCTTTTTCTCCTGCCTAGCATCAGAGGAATGGGGATTGCGGATTGTGGCAGGCTGATTCAGACTTAGGTAAAATGACATCTAACTGATGTTGAGACTGGCAGCAGGCTCCTGTAGCAGGGAGATAAGACCATTGCTGCTGGCATTTCAATTACACTTTACTGCCCCGCACATCTGTTGAGAGAGCTACTTTTCAGCCTTTTCCCCTCAGGCAAATACAGCCTTACTCTGACTCCACTGCCTTTCTTTGACTGCACAGCCCTTTCCCCATTCTTTATCCACAACAAATTCAAATTGTCTTCCTCTTTAGATTCACTCTACCCACTGTTTGTAATCTTTTTGTTTAGCCTGTTTAACTCTGAGGGAGCCAAGTCTTGACAGATGACAAAGATGGAGGAAAAAAAAAAAGACTGAATCACAGGCACAACGATACACAGAACGAAGGTGGCAAACAGTCAAGCGGGGGAAAAGGTGGTAAGGTAAAAAAAAAAAAAGAATGAAAAAAACTAATACACAAACAGACAAATAGATAAGAAAACAGATGCACAGAGATAAATAAGGGAGAAAAGTTATTATGGGAAGAAACTCGAAGTAAATGGAGTTCCTCGGTCTGTGGAAGGACATTAAGGACAAAAAACAAGTGAAGTGTTTAGAAAGGAAGCACCAGATACGCAGTCATTCTTTGGTTCTTTGAATAAATTTAAGTAAACAAAGCAGAGTAAAAACAAATCACAAACTTTGTGGGTCTAAAAAAATGGTAGAAAGGGACTAGGCCATTTTCCTATGTGGCTGCATCTGGTGGTCATTTTTGCCACTTTCTCTCTGCCATTTCTTGATTAAGTCATTTTGGTTGGTTTTTGCCCAAGCCGTTTGCGAGGTATTTAAAACATACTTATGCATGTCATTTTATACCTGCTTTGTTATTTACATTATTTACAGTAATTTCCATCATGTATTCATTGTTCCTTGTGGTTTAATCACATACTAGGAGGAGGTAATTCAGGTTTATTTTGGATTGATCAGATCATTTTTCTTTAAGAGTCAACTGTCAATAAACAACTTAAATTTGTTGCTTATAAACTTAGATTACCTTTCAGATTTGAGAATATTTATAATTACATTCCTTCTTGAATTCCCAGAAAATTCTTAAAGATATTAAAAAAAAAAAAAAAAACAGTACAAAACTGTTTTTTGTGGATGAGAAATTGTAGAAGGGCCAGGATGAAATTGCAAAGTTTGGGTACAGCTAAGAAAACAAAGAAATGGAGTGAATAGACTCGTAATTAGGTGCTAAAGTCTGTCAGCTGATACATGTTGCGGGACAGCAGAAAGAAAACCGAAGCACCTTGATGTCAAAATGGAGTTGTTCAGTTGAAGTAGAGGAGATCTGTGCAAGCACCATCGTATATGGAGACAGTTTTTGAAGGAGTAGCAGAATAATCGAGAAATAGCTCACAAAAAGGGTGAAAGGGGCAAGGATGATTTGAATGAAACCGATATACAATCTGCAAAATAAAAAAAAATAAAAAACTTCTCTCAAAAACTAATATTGGTCAGACACAACTAAAAAGCGATATTTATAACATGTTTTAATTAAGGTCAGACTGATGAAAATGTTACAAATAAAAGGCATCCTTCAATTCAAAAAAGACCCAATGGAAACTGAAAAGTGGTTTATGACCAATATAAAACCCATCACCGTGGAAGAATGGTGCGTGTATAAACATTGTATATTTAACTGAGCAACAACTTTAATGTTTCCATCTTTTTTGTCAAAGACTAGCTCTAATAATCAAACAAACCAATGTATGCCTACTTCTAGACAACAGGAAGAAATAAATAAATACACACAACCAAGACCAAATTAAAATTTCTCGCATGTGTTTTATGTGTGTGCATGGATTTGCACATGTGAGCTCCTCTGGAAGATTTAATTAGGCTGTAAGCAGTTAGGAGAGATTAACATCCATGTTGTCTGAGCTGTCATATCGACAGGGAGTGTCACAACCCTGTGTCGTCCTCATCGCTGATGAGCGTCATGCTGGAACAGGTGTCACAACATCGACGCACACATGCTATTAACACACAAGCACATACACCAAATACTAGTACATGCACTCTTGGTGCCGTTATGAATATCAGTTTGAATTCAACTTTGCTTTTATGAACATAAATTTATAACTTTGGAAAATGTTGGTGCAATGAATAAGATTTCACATCTCTCAGGGCAGAAACTAACTATAATGGATCTCCAGGGAATTAATGAGGTAGTTGATCAAAATCAATGAGTCACAAAAGACTTTCTTATGAAGCCAACAGGGAGGGGAAAAAAAAGTCATTCTACAAGTTGCGGTTTTCTTTTTAAAACATTTTACATAGAGTTAAAAAGTCTGATCTAAGCTATATGTCAAGGTTAAGGGAAGGCCAGACATCTAATTTAAAACATTAAGCCACTGATTTCTAACTCTGGCCTCTTTCTTAACCTTTAACATGACTTGCCAGTTACAGTGCCTGGCAATAAAACAATGTGATTGTAACTGCTTTGGGACAAGACTGCATTGAAAACTGAAAAATCTGTATGGATTAATATCCATCCTGTGTTTGGCTTCCTGGATGCAGTTCAACCAAATGCTACAAGGGTGATGCATAAATATGTAGATAAACCTCCAGTGATTATGTTTGGAAAACAACTTTCTAAAATCCCTAATTGAATACTTGCAAATTTACTTCCTTTGATAGATAAAAGTTAGATTATACATTGCTTCACACAAAAATGGAGACAAATGTAACAACCCTATTTTAGGATGTCATTACAGTTTATCATCACATCGCTGTTATCAAAAAAGGATAATCTACCGTAATTGTTTGTTGTAATGTGGTCACCTGGCAGACATGAAACTGGTGGCCTGTCCAGACTGACAAAAACAACATGATAATAGTCAAAGCACTACAGCATCAAAGTACAAATAATCTTAGGCTCTGGAGACCATGTCTCATGTTCTGGAAACAGGACCGAGAAATGACTGTGATGTGTGTGCCAAAGTCTAATGAGGAGTCAAATGTAAGTCCTAGATACTTAAGAGATTTGAATACTGGGAAAAGAAGGTAATTGCTTTACTCCAACCAGGTCAGATTTGATGATTGTTAAGGTGGACATGGCGTAGGCAATCACATACGGTCATAAACAGCTTCATAAAGGTGCAACACCTACAGCTGACATTTCAAGCAAAATGAGATGCATAACGGAAAGGTGCACAGTTGTGTGTGTGCATGTGTGTGTGCGTGCACAGTTTTATGCATCAGAGTATTTTTATGCGTTGAGCAGATCCACCAACATTCAGCTATGAAATCTTTTATGACTGATGCCCCTGCTGTTTATACTCAGAAATGCAGCTTGGTCCCAGCAATCTCCCACCTACACACTATAAAAAGTACCAGTGCGCTGCAGGAATGACAGCAGGAGAAAATTTGTAGAGGATGTTCACTCTCTATGGAAAAAAGATTGAACTCTCATTTTGCAAACACTGCTCTCAAACTCTTCCGCTTTTGGAGTCTTCTCCAACTTGACATCTGTCAAAATATTTTGTCAGGCCCAAACGCATAAACCTAACCCCTACGCTAACAGTAAATACAAACTGAATTGATATTGATATAACAGTCATATTGACATATATGCAGAGTTTCAGTTTATTCCTGCACAAATCGCATTAAGCTGAGTTTTTAATAAAGTGGTTCAAAGCAAAAACATTTGCTTTGATACCCGAAAATATAACAGTATTACTATATCACAGACTGGCTCCATCTTTATGGCTGTGCCGTTTTTCCAAGGTGCATCAGTTTTCTCTTAGAATGGAGAAACAAGCATGACTGGAGTTTTTAAATTAAACTGAGAATAGAGTGTGTGTATTTGTCTCTGTGTGGCTCTGAATTGAACTTTTCTCTCGCCAAAGGAAAGGTGTGAAAGGTTTGAGCTCTGAACAACACAAACAAGATCTGGGGGGAAAAGGGAATGTTTTCTAACAATCTTTATTTTCCAGACTTCTTTCATTCTAAGAAAATAGTAAATACAAATTTCAAGCTTAAAAACGCTAATAATTTTCATGACAAGGGAAAGGAGGTTTTTTCCAGAATGAGATTCTTACCATACAATAACTAGACAAAACTACCAAGGTAACACAGTATTAAAATAACATATGAAAGAAAAACAGAATATGTTTTGTTTGCAATTGAAAGTAAACAATTATTCTTACTGTGCCTAAAATGATTTCCTACCAGTGTTCAAGTGTTTGTTTTGAAATTCTGCTCTTTATGAACTAACACAAGCAGAACAAGTGTAACAGGCCATTAACTAGTGACCTGTTACACAAACCTAGGTTATGAGCTCTGATATTCAACTTGCATTTCGCTGTTGAATATATGTCTCCTTCTTTGTTTCCAAACATTGTAATCCAAATAAAATGGAGCTGCTTCTTTACGTCAAACACTGCCTGTGTCATTCATAATCAGAAAAATTTCCAAACAGGGACATTTTTTTTCTTCTTTTAAGTAAATAAAGCTGTAACATTCAGTCAGCCAACCAGCAGTGGGCAGTGAAAGGACAGGGAGAGGCTGCCATGCATTATTTCCACAAAGCTGGATAAAAACTATGGTCACTTCAACAAGTTGTCTTTTCAATAAAAGGAGTTTAAACTACAAAAAATATATATAACATACCATTTCTACCAGTAACTGCTCAGTTTATTTTAGTTTACCAATTCCTTTCAGCTGCTCTCTGATTTTATAACCCAGCTAGTAGCTCTGTCAGCTCTGTCCATAACAATCAGATACAGACAGGCGGATGGCTGCTGACAGCTCTGCCTGTTCTTGTCTTGTTGTCTTTGATCAGCTTGATCACTGACGCACATCGTGCCCATCTTCCAAAGTACGAGGCATTACCTGACAAGCTAAAGCCCTAAGTAGCCTCAGAAACACAAAGATTTAAAGCAACAGACAGACGTAGAAACAGAACGACTGCTACTGTGAGATTTAGTACAATAATTTAATAAGCTATTTAATGGCATGTTTTTTATATTCCTGTTTGGTGCTCATGATCTCATACATAATAGCGTATTACGTAAGAAGACCACTTAAACTGATTACGAGCCCTTAAAGTGCTGCCTATTTATTATAGCAGAAGTGTAGGATCCAGAGCTCTTTTATTCGTTGCAGGGAACTCCCCGTACTGGTATTGGTATTGGCTCAGCTGTGGCTAAGCTCTTTTAAAGTAGGGCTACATAGAGGAAGGTCATAAGGCAGCAATAGGTGAGGGTAACTTTGTGACAGGGCTGCAGAGAGGGAAAGTTTGAGGAGCTGTGGGAGAGGACGGAGGTCATAGTCTCATACATGCGGGGCGGGACACATGTTTGCATGTCAGGAAAAAAGGGGTCAGCCATAACTCCTTTGGGAGAACATACATAACCTTGAGTGAGGCTGCTACACATCAGTTGACAACTTGTTCACAAAGTTGCAAGCTGACAATGTCACCCAGTACAAAAATGTCAGTAATGTTGCTTAAAGTAACCCCTTCACTTTGACTACAGACAACCCCACACCTTACTATTCTTGTTTACTCTTACTCTGATTCATCCTCTCTTCCTCTCTCCAGTATGATGCTGTTGACAGTACTCATAATCCCCAATGAACAATGTCAAGTGAAGGTGCTGATGCAGGAAACAGCAGAGCCTCTAAACACACAGGCACAGAAACAGAAGACACACCCTGGCACTTTTACCCAACTCAGTCAGCTTCCGCTCACCTCCACTGAATGTTTACAAAACAGTAATATTCCAAAAAGTGATTTTGGTTTCATTTTAGTTGGTCTGTGATGCCCTGTGGAAACATGAGCTAATATGTGGGGAAACTTGTGAGATACCTCTCAGTATTGATCCTGGGGGCCTTGAGCCCTAGTAGCAGCCTTTTAAATGTCAGCTTTTAATTTCCTTCTCCCTGCTTCAGTGAAAAAGATTTATTCAAAGGAGTGCTGGTGGTGCAGGAGATATCAGATAGCATGGTGACAGTCTTTTAAAGAGCCTTTGTTTGGTTTAGTCATTCATCGCTTTCTGTAACGGACTCTTTTATTCGACAGGAGGAGGAGGAAGTTTCTGCATTGGTCACCGAGCTGAAAGGCAATCTCTTCCTTCCATTGTCACACAATGGTCAACTGGAACTCCTTTAATTAGGGCTCCTTTTTACAAAGTGGCGACAGAGGGCCAGTAACCTCCAGACACTAATAAAGGTCACACACAGAGACCCACAGACAACTATATATTCAAAATACAGAAACAGCACAACCACAACTGTGAACAACTAGCCTGTTCAATGAACTGATATTACATTACACAAATTGCTTGTAGTGTGAAATGAAAGAATAAACATTGTTTTCACTTTGAAAAAGTCTTTACTATCCAACATCATGGAATTCATATTGTGAATTTAAAACTTTTTATGTATTTTTTGGGAGAATGACATAAATATAACATATTACTACACCTTATTTTCCACCTGCAGATAAGACATTTCTGAATACTAAGTTATCCTATTCTCACCAGGCAAATATTGTAGTTTATACCTAGAAGTTGTTTTGTATAAACCAAATACAGATTGTCCTTTAAATGGTGATTGCTGTCTCAAAGTTATTGTATTTAGCCTCTTAAATATAATTCTTCAGAAAAGCACAGATGAACAATCCATAGGTGATATTAGGGATGCCTTAAACAATCAATAAAGATACAGCATTGATTATATGTGTCAGGGGAGCTTGAGATGGAGCCTCTCAGATACCATTACTTCTGAAAGTGATATTTCATTGCATGTTAGAAACGTGTCTAAGTCAAGTGAATTGTCTAAATTTGTTCACAGATATCATTGCCTCACACAAGTGAGAGAAAGAACATTAAAATAGTGAAGACCCTGCATTGTTCTAGAGGTACAGCTGGATTCATGGTAAACAAAGCCATCTGCATGTGGCAAAAAGATGACGTTAACAACAGAAACCACGAGGTCTCAAGGAGGGAGTTGGTCAAAACGCTAAACCGCAAAACCCTAAAAAAAACTACAGAAATATTTGATGGCAGCAGCCATTGAGCTTTCAGCTCTCACAGTAAGGTGCATACAAAACAATGTCTCCGACTGACCCAGTGGTCAAAGAAAAATCACCTCCAATTTGCTCATATCTACCAAATAGACCAAAAAAAAGTTTGTTTTTTTTTTTTCTATGAGGTGATAAAGTTCAAACTTTCAAGTGAATGGATAATAGTTACGTTTGGAAAGGAGGAAAAAGGCAAAGTAGAGATGCATGTCTACAGTGGAGTCAGTGATACTCATTCTGTTTTGCTTCCTGTGGGACAGGAAATGTCCAATGTGAAGAGGGAAAATCAATATTATAAAGTCTAGGGGGAGAATGTTGTGTCTGTAAGGAAGCTGAAGCTTAGCCTTCATTGGAACTCCAAGCGGGTGAATGATGATTTTAATATGCTAAAGTTTGAAGACTTCAGAGGTAAGTCCTGGAACAGAATGGAATGGCCATCACAGTTGCCTGACTTTTTGAGAATTTGGTGAAATCACAGGCTAAAAAAATTAAACTGGAGGCTTCAGCCCATAAGGAATGAGCTAAAGTTCCTCAGGAACTCGGCCAGGAGATTATGTCTGGCTATGAATCACATTTCAGGTCATAATATCAAAAGAGTGCTCCACTATGTACTAAAAATGTTTGTCAAGAAGGGGTGGAATAATTTTGAGAGAAGAGGTAATTAAAAATGACACTGTGCTTGATTTGGAGAAATGCGAGCCATTTAAAATACTCTTTTTAGCTCTATTCACAGCAAAAGTAGTCAGCTGATCCAAAAGCTATGCATGCACACTTCTGGCAAATCTTGCAGTTTTATAGTAAAATATAGTTTGCAAAAACAAAGTTCTTGGTTGAACAAGAAACTTCATGATTTCATGAACTTGTTCCAGCCTGTCCTGCTTAACTTCATCACCAGCATAAATGCCATCAAACTCAATGCAGGTTGAGCAGACCAGCCATAAAAACCAACTGCTGCACCTCTGCCTTTTCCCACTTCTATACTCTCCTTCCATTTATCTTCTTACCTTCCTTTCCCAATTGGCTGCCTGGTTTAAACATGGAAGAGTTAATTTGCTCATTCCATAGTCAGCATCTCATTCTATTTATCTTTCTTTTGCTGTTCTCCCCCTCCATCTCTGTACGGCCCCCAACTCTCTCTCAGGCAGGGCTGTGCTGTCAGGCCCTTCCAGAGCACCGGGGTTGTCAGGAGTGATGGATGACTATCAACCTTCTGCTGTCTTCCACTACGCTCCTGGGAGATTTACAGGCTCGCTGACTACCAGGCATGAAAACCAATCTCTCTTTCTCATTCTTTTACCCCCCTTCTTCCATCCATGCCTGCCTCGCTTCTTCCATCTCACTCCCTCAATTTCAACATCCGCTCTGTTATAAAAAAAAAAGAAGAAGAAGAAGAAAAAAAAACACTCATAATGGAGAGATGTGTGCAAAACAACATTGAAATTTGTGTGCGGACAGAGGAAAGCAATTGCTCCTCTCTAAGGTTATTGTGGAGATGTCAGAAGGGAATAGCATGTTTCGGGATGATACGCCTGGTCTTTGACAGCCTATCTTCCCCATCTTCATCTTCTCTATTGCTTCCAGCTCCTTCAAAGACTTCCAACAAATACATCCATCCACACCCCTCTTGCTGTTGGTAATTATAGCATTGGAGGAAGGTGCCAGGCTAATTGCTGTCTCAAAATAGTAATTGCTTCATTATCACTACCATTTTTTGGTAATGATCATTCAAAGGTTTTATGTTAATGCAATTAAATGTTTTCATTATTATTCTTGCTGGAAAAGACAGTATTGTCAGGCTGGAGCCAAGAATAAAATCGAATTCAAGAACTGAACCTGTAAGTCCCAGTGCATTGTGAACAACCTCTTGCCTAATGAAAGGGAAGACTCTCTTAAAATACATGCTGCACCTTGTAATTGCACTTGGAAAATGGTCTTCTATTTTACAATAAAAAACGCACTAAGTCATAAAGGAAAAAACAGCTATAGTGCCTTACAAAAGAATTTCAAACTTTCATATTTCTTTCATGTTAAAATCACAAACTCTGGGCATGGCATAAGGATAACGGGCGCAATCCATTTATTCCTCCACGCAACCATCACCGGTTCCCATGACCTTTGCCGCACGTCTTATCCTTCTCTCATAGCCTGCTTTTCTATCTGAAAATTGTCAAATAAAGTTGATACAACCCATAAAACCTTAAAAAAAAAAAAATCACCAACTTCAATTAAGGTTATTAGGATTTTAGGTGATGGACACAGTACATAACCATAATACTTGATTTTTAAAATTTGACAAATCTTATGAACAGGAGAGTGCATATCTATTACTTAAATAATTAACAATATCTGGTGCAGCTCTTTGGTTTCAAAGGATTGTCTGTTTACTAAACTCAATCCACCTGTGAACAATTTAATGATATAGTGCATCTGTTCTCTAAAGACATCAGAACTTTCATAGAAAAAGAAGTAGGAACTTGAAGACCAAGGAACATACACAGTCTAAGCATAAAGGAGTAACATTGTTGAGAGGTTTAAATTAGGGGTTAGGTAAAAAAAAAAAAAAAACCTAACTGATCCATCCATGTAGTCTTACTGTCCATCTAAAAAAGAAGTGGTATGTAGGAGTGTAGCACTGTGGCAACCTGTCCACTGACATCATGGACATGAAAGCAACCAAAAATTCTGGTAGACATATACCCCCATAGATAATTGTTGAGGAAGCTGGTTAAACAAAGTAGTGACTCAGAAGTCTTTACTATCATACCACAGCTTTAAATTTGTTTAAAAAATAATAGAAAATGATGGAAATTATTTTATATGCAGGTCTCACTGATTAGAGACTGGGATTGTAACATGACAATAATAATGTTGTTTGGAATATATTTTAGACAGATTCTGGGTTAAAGAAAGGAACAGCCTGGACATGTCTGCTGGTTGATAACAGAGCAAATAGTGATGACAACTATGTACACCCATACTCATAATTAAGAACGTAGGCAGCAATCAGGGGAAATTAGGGCATTTACAGAAAGAAAGCATGAAAGTCCAGATAGGAAAACACAAACCCCAAATAGAAAGGCCTCATGTCACCTCATATTATATTTTATGACTAAGCCAGATAAGACATTTCTGGAAAATAATCTTATCCTCAAACTTCATAACCATTTCTTGTAACTACTACCTTTCAAAAGTCGTCGAGGAAGGTGCCTCATATTTGCATTCATTTGCAAATCCTGCAGAGGAATCATGCTGGCTAGCAGAATAAATATGAGCTTTAATATGCACACAATGCTGACACCACTCTTCAAAAAAAATGTAATAAACCTAAATTACATGTAAATGTTATTTAGATTGCTATTTAATAGCATGCAAAGCAGAATTATGTCTCAACCTATTAAATATTTGAATTAGGTGACATAGTTTCACCTAGAAATGCATCTGCTTAGAAAAGTAGAAGCTGTGAATTTGACTGTCTTTTTGCCTGTCCAATTGTATGTCGAACGCATCTATCAAAGTAATTTATCGTAACTTCTTGCTTTAATGTAGAAATATGTGCATTGACAGTCCGAGTGCTTTCTACATTTTGGTTCCATACCAAAGAAAGTTTTGATGAGAAGCTTGCATTAAAGGTATGAAAAAAAGGCCTTAATTTGTTCCTTTTTCAGATTAGAATTATTATACAACAAAACAAAATGAAAATGGTAAATTTGAAAAGCAGTCAACAGTCAAGTTTTAACAAATTCATTTATTTACAAATATTTTATTTGTTTCAATTTTCTATAATTCATTCAGTTAAAATTATAAATACAAGATTCAATAAAAATGTAAGATAAAATTTGGCTAAATGTCCCTTTTCACATTATGTCCAATGAAATCCTGGGTGGATTATGAGAAATATCTTAGCATTGTAAATCATGCTCATATACAATCTGCACAAAGCCTTTCTCCACATCACAGTGTCTACAAGCTCAAGATTTCCAGTTTGTTGTTGCTATGCTAACATTGGAAAAACAACCTGATGTTACAGGAAAACTGTCATAAGTGGCTATGCTAACTAGGCTGTGCATTTGTGGTAGTCTCGGCTGCATGAAAGGAGCTGTAGCACAGAAGAGACTCAGGTGGAGGATATGAGCAGCATGTACATGAGTGATTGACAGCACTTAGACCTTCCTCCTGGTTCTGATTGATTGAGCTGTATATTTCTGCAGATGGCAGCAGGACCACAGAAAGGACCCTTGGGAGCTTCAATTTTCACATGATCAGTCTCATGTTCTTCTGGCAGGACATAGTGACAGTACTAACCAACAGGTCAAAACATTGTTTTTAATAAAAATTACTTACTGCAGTTTTAATGGCAAAAGTAAAGAGTATGTGTCCACTACTTGGGAACATAAAGGAGTTTAATTTAGATCAGTGAATGTGAGAAAAGAAAGGTTGACTAAAATATTTTTCTTTACTCTCACCAAATGTACACCACCTGAAAACGTGAAGCTGAATGTAGACATTATTGGTGAATTTGCTGTTGTATTCAACCATCACCTCATGACATGGTGGTCTGTAGCATCAGACATGAGACCACACACTGGTTCTGTGTCAAGAGAAGTTTGTCTGGCAAAAGCAGTATTTCCATGGTATGTGCTTCTATGGTGCTTTCATTTGCAATTTGTACATCTAACTATATAAATATCAAAACAACCCCAAGGGAATATAAGTAATAATTCTTATAAGCTATCAGCAGGCAGTCTTAATCAAATATTCCTCATAACACTCACAATTTTAAATGTATAAAGCTGTGACTTGAAATTTGAAGTATGTACTGAATCATGACATTTGCTCATGTTTCTAGTACTCAGAGAAAAAAGTATGAAGCTCATGTTTTTCCTAAATCTGCATCTAAAGCCATTTGCCCAATCAGGTCTCTTCTGATGCCAAGTGGAAAAAAAATGTCTGTGGATACAAAAATTAGTAGAGAGAATCTATTTATGTCAAGAAGAATTATCTAAACTTAGAAATCTGATTTTATCTATAATGAAAAACTTGGCAAAAAATCCTGCTATTATCGAATTCATTAGCAGTTAAGCAATGCAAGGAAGCTATAGCACATCAATCCCTCCAGAAACATGTTATTGCACTGAGAAAATTAAGTTGGACTAAATCTGACCATAACAACTGTTTTACATCCACATATTAGAGCCAAGGTCCTATTGTTTCTTTGCAGCATCTACATTAATTAGAAAAACACTCCCCCTTGGTCAGGCGCCACACTACTGCCAGGTGCCACAGGACAAATTATGAGTCATTTTGAAATGAATAATGGATTCGTGTCTGCAGGGAGACTAAAGAACTCACATATGGGCATCTGAATTTGTGTGACTATGTGAGTCAGTGAACTCCACACTGGCTCTATAAATAACCCTTTTCTAGTCACTTGGTTCATCTACTTCCTACTCCTCCAAGTATACTCGTACCTTCGTTATTTTATCATCACATATTAATACACAGCTACAGAAGTGTAAAAAATGAATCATAAACAAACAGTAGCCTCAGGGGTTTTCCACCACAGTATCTGTTGCCATCTAACCTTAGGTGGTCTGTGAGGGCAAGGATGATAGATCTGCCCTTCTCAATTCTGCAGCTGTTCACACATCGACAGCAAAGGTTCCAATTAAAACAGTGAAGTGGTGGCATCTTTATCGCTACTGACACTTCATAGGCCCATGTGTCACTTCAGGCCTGGACAAGCTTATGAAGGAGGCTCGGCAAAGAGAGAGGAGGTGGGCAGGGTTAATGAGAGTCCAGCACAACTGGCAGCCCATATTCAAAGTCTCCTCTTTCAGTGCAGCTTCCACATGACTTTACTTGAACACATTCAGACTTATTTGAAAGCTTGTTGAAAATACAGAGCAAAATGAGGATCAAAGGCGGTGCGGGAGTGTGTGTGTGCATGTGTCTCCTTTCACAGCAGCAACATCTCTAGGATAGGATTTAGGCTGAAGGACAGAGTCTTATTTATGACAGCTGTGCTGTGTCAGCAGGAAGTGATGTCACAGGTCAGTGTTGAGACCCAGTGAGGGCCGTCACCCATCGACCCTGTGAGAAAAACAGAACGCTGAGATACTACATTCAGGGAGAATGCTGAGAATACCAGATGCCACAGCAGAGCATCATCTGCTTTGTGCAAATATTCCCCAACATGCCAGCCTTACAAGCAATCTGTTTAGGATGCAAGACAGCAGATGAAAACATACGCACTTGTCAGCTTGCAGTTTGTCCAAAAGAGAGCTCATTTATCAATTTTCACAAGATAATGTATGTTGTTCAGCATAGAAGAGGCATTACAGATGTATCTTTAGAGATTTGACAAGATTATCATGATGTTTCTCTTTCAAGGTGAAATGTACACTGTGCTGAGACTATGTTTGAGGCTCTTATTCTGAAGTAAAAATGGAAGTAGTTCCTGAGTTGGCCAGTTGAGTGAACGGGTTTGGCTGACAAAGATTTGTCATTGCGTTGGTTGACAACTTACAAAACAGTTGAAGAGGTTTCCACATTTAAAAACAATGTAAATTGTTTTTATGACAGGATTTTTCTATACCAGTTGGAACAAGAAACTGTCAACCAAAATACATGATTTGTGAGAACTATGTGATTACCAAGAGATAAAAAAAACATTAGGTTCTATTGGAGCTGGAATTGTTTTCTGGTTTGTAGTTATGAATTGTTGCTTAACTAATGGGTTATTTCACAGTGCATTGGACAAAATTGGATAATTTCTCATTTAAATCTAAAACTACATAGAATGATCTAATCTACACTGATAAACGATTCTTTAAAAGCAGATATTTGTGCTTTTAAACTAGACATATTTAGATGAGCAAAATATAGACTGATCAAACCTAGACTGCATAACTTTAGATCAGTTACAAATTTGACTTTTTAGCCAATGATGGCTGAACACATTTGAGCACCACCTCATCCAAAGCTAGTTTGGACGAGAACATACAATTGTATGTAATGTTGACATGAGCTGAATGTATTGTCACAAAGAAACGTTTTTATCTTCTCATGTTTGTCATTTGAGGGTTTTCAAACATGTAAAACTTGCAGATTAAGAACATTTTGGAAAAGGATTGCTCACCCCTATCTATGACCAGATCTCAACCAGAGAGCATCAATACCCCACACCAGTGCATACAAAAAAAATCTCTATAGTAGAGCTGTGTGTCTCTCTTTAATTAAACCACTAAAGAAACTACTAGTGCCATTAACTTGCTACTCTTTTTTTATGATAGACAGTACTCCTAAATCAGCACCTCTGCTTCTTTTTCTCCAACACCTACTCAGTTGTAGCAGATGGTCACTCACACAGGCTCTGCTTTTTCTTTCTTTAAAAGAGATTTTCCCTTTCCACTGTTGCTGCATGCATGCACGTTATGAGGAATTGCTTCAAAGTCAACGGCTTTGTCCACTGACACTACATGCTTGTCTAGGAGGAGTAATGGCTGAATGGATTTAATGGATCTTTTTGTGAAAGTGCCTTGAAACTGCTGAGTGTTGAGAGTGTTGTGAACTGGTGCAATATAAATAAACTGAACTGAATTAAGACTCAGTAGCATATTTAGCATGCTACTGGTAAGCAAAACTTCATCAGAATGATTTCAGAGTTTAGGGGGCACCACTGTCATCATCTAACATAACCAAAATCAGTTTTGTGGGGGACCAGCAAATACAAATAAAGCTTACTCAATATGAAACATGGTCAAGTACTAAAATAATCATTAATGGCAGATTCAAGGTTACATTTTCCAAGGTTACAGGGAGCACAGGAGCAAACTTAAAAACTTATTGTGGTAATCAAATATATTCAGAACTATCAAAATATATTTTGTTCTAATTGAACCAGCAATGTAAAATGTAAAATGCATGTAAGTTTGGAGTTGATGCTAAAGATTAAAAGTTTAGCATCCAGCAGTAAGGCATAACTTATTGCCAAACATGTCTCTGACAGAGAGGGGCTGCAAATGAAATTCTTTCAGTGCAAATAAAAAAAAATGAACAGTTGAGGACCCAGAGGATCTGCTCTGACAACTCTACTAAAATTACTCATGTTTAATATTTATGCACTAGTTTAAAGACTATTTAAACTATAGTTCCTGACATCACCCTGACAGAAACAACCATAAAAAAATAATTTTGTGGACAGCTTCCAGTACAAAGAAATAGGGAAACTATATTAAAAATATTAAAATATAAAAATATTACTATAAAGAAATATTAGGAATACATTATCATCTACAAATCAAATAATTAATAGAAACTTAGGTAAAGGAAAAACAGTTTTCAACCTAATTACAGTACACAACAGAAAATAATGCAGGAAATTTCTTATGTTGTGGTAGTTCTATCCAGATTTAGCAAGACAGAAATCTACTAAAAAACAGCTTTAAATTATGCTTGAAAATTTAGCACATTTCTTTATAATTTTTGCTCAAAATGATTAAAAATAATTGTGAAGGATCAAAGAAGCTACAGACTGCAGAACCCAGGGACAGGTGGTCTCAGGCAGGAGGAAACCCTGGGCAGACCATGAAAAGGTATCAGAAACAAACAAGGAGGTTGTTGACATATAAAAGTCCAAACAAGCACGAAAAAAAAAAAAAAAAAACTGCCAGGAGATGTGGCTGGCTGTAAGGTTAGAGGCAGTAAATACAGTGGGGCACGAATGACCGACAGAAAGAGCAAAGGCATTCCTCAAGAATATCGGCAATGCTAAGGCAACAACAAAGCTGAAAACAGGTGGGACTTCATGTCAAACAACCAATGAACAAAATATATTGGAGGCTGACAAAGAATGAAGAATGGATCTCAAATGTGGCAGTCCCCACTGACAGCAAGACAGAAAAGGAGCAATATAAAACTGAGCTGTACCATGAGATGAAGAAAGAATTGAAACAGATGTAGAAGAGTAATTACAAAGTGGTTCCAGTTGTTAAAGGAGCACTGAGGTTTGGTGGCGTCTTTGTGACTGAGATGCTTTGAAAAAAGCAATCTTCTCTATTGAGCTCATCAACATATGTGGACACATACACATACACATATACACGCGGCTACACAGCTTTATTTCTCTCCAAGAGGGTCAATTAAAATATGGCACTGTGTAAAATTTCAGCTGTGGCATTTTCTATCAGCCTGAAATGATTAGTCTGTTTATTGTCTGTGGATGAAAAATCATCAAAATGGTCAACTTAGCTGCATTGACTAGAAGAGAGCATAGTAAAGATAAGAACACAAGCAACTGACAGGATGATTGGAGGGACAGGGGAGAACAATGACTTGCTCGAGTCCTCTAATGGTCCAGGAGAAAATCTTGTCAGTATTTCTTTTGGGAAATGTATCATCACCAAGTGAAGAAGAAAAAAAAAAAAAGAAAATGTTTCCAATATCTACTGAGGTGATGATAGAATTAATGTGAGAAGTAACTTTTGGAACATCATGCGCAACAAAATGTGATAGTTTTTCTTCAGCTGACTGATTATGGTCCGATAAGCATGGAAAACACCACACCCATCATCGATTGGCAGCAAAACAGATCAATAAGGCAACATCAACACACATGGTAGAGACAAACAGATCAAAATAACACAGCACACAGCACATTTTAAAACCTAAAACACTTTACAAATGAAAAATTGAATCTTTATTGAGCTAATTATTAAATCTCACTCAGCCATTGACTCCACTCTGCCTTAAGAATATCCATCATATTTAATGAAATCTGACTGAGAGAGAGTGGTTGCTGTCCTTTACAGTTTGAACAACTCTTATGTCATAGACCATGACCTAAATTATATCTTAAAATCATGACTTGAGAGACAAAAACTATTTTTTGATGTCATATATTTTTTAGGTTGTATTATTTATTTATTATTTTTACCTCTATAATCCAGGAAGCTCTCCACAAATTAGTTTGTTCCACACGCACTTTTACAAAAAATGGGAGCAGCTGAAAAACATCTGGTCCAGGAGAATTTATACTCATTTGATCAGTTGATCAATAAATATAAATAAATAAATAAATAAATAAATAAATAAATAAATAAATAAATAAATAAATAAATAAATAAATAAGACAATGAAATGACAGATAAGTAATGTATCAGATCATGACAAGTTTTTTGGCTGGTTGCGCTTATGCAAGCAGAATTTTCTGTCATTCTTTCTCCACCTAATTGACAGAAAATCCTGTAGCTTGTTTGTTTTTTACTAGCTTCTGTAGAAACAGTTAGTTTTACTGCTGTCTTTGTCCAAAGACCAAGTTTGAATGTGTGACACTTTTTATGGAAAGAAAATCTTCAATACAGTAAGAAAATGTCTGACATACGGTAATGTAAAAGAATATTTGTTCCTTGCAAATTTCATCTATTCTGTTGTTAGAATAGAATCAAACTAATTTTAATGTCAAAGTTGTCAAAGATGACCTTGGTAAATACTAACAGCTCTTTTCAAGATATAATTTTATTGAAACTATTTAAATTAAGCTGGATCCAAGCATAAAAGTGATGGCATATGTGAAAGGCTCATAAAGAATTTACTATGAGCATTTCACATTGCTGTGGTGAAAATTTGGTTTTTGAGCTCAACTGTTCTTTTTTGTTATCTGTCTTGGCTTTTATTTGAGGGTGGTCAGACAGGAAAGTGGGTAAGGAGAGAGGAAAAAACATGCAAAAAAGGTCTGCAGGCCAGGACTCAAACCTGTGACAGCCACATCGGGTTGTGCTTTACCCCCGTGCCATTGTCGCATTCCAACTGATTTGTTTAAAACCACAGAAAACATCTTAACCTGGCTTAAACATCTTAACTGGGATTATCCAAAACCTTCCTACTGATTTCTCTGAGAATTGCAGCAGTGAACTTGCTGGTGTGCTTTCACTGTTCTGCTACATAGTCCAAGTGTACAGAAATGTAGGGTCACAAACTGGACGGACAATCTCCTTTAGGATTTTCTACTGAAAAGCAAATTTAAGTTCACACATTGTTAAAAGAACACCATCTTTTTCATGTAAAGTTGTTGACTCTCGGCTGACAATTAACATGAAGTTCTGGATGAAATAATTTTATGTTTAGAGCTCTAAACCTTTTGCTTAAAATGGGCACTGTGTATAAACAAACAATAGAAATAAAAAGCCTGAAATGCAAAGACTTAGATACTATTTGATTTCAATACAATTCATCACAGCTATAACATATTGGATTGTGCTTTTATTTACAGCAGTGCACCTACTATTAAGTTTGTCAAATAAATGCAGAAAAAAACCCAAACAATCAATCTAAATAATTAGCAGGTTTGTAACTGAAACTTTTGCAGAAGACTAATTCAGCACCGAGTACTTAAATCTTGAAGTTATTGAGTACCTGTTTTGGTAATGGACTGTATGTGTGGGTCAAGGTCCAATACTTCACATTGGCCTGTAGGCCTATACAGAACACCCAGTGAAGCTCTAAATCCCTGGGAATAGATGTAAGTTACCCAGTCCCCTCAAAAGCCTCAGCAGGAATAGGAATCTGAGGACCAGGGCCACAAAGTTCATCTCTGAGCCCCAGGAAGAAAGGGTGGTCTGAAAAGAGCAGCTGAGAAATGGACCTCGGCTTGATTAAATGGTCACTGAGTCGGAAAGCAGCTCTGATGTGATCTGTGACCTCGTACGGTCCTGGAAAAAAAAATCTTTTTAAAGAAATGATTAAATGAAAGCACCTTTAAAAGGAGTCTAGAGGGACTGCAGTGAGGCGGATGAACTGGTCGTAGTGTTCAAGGTCTCCACTTAGCACAAACATTGAAGAAGGGGAAAATAGGTTTGAGAGGGGAAGCTCAGACCTAATAACCATCTGCTCTGAACTAAGTAAAAGCCAGAAGAGAAAAGGAGGAAGAAGGAGACGTAGAGAGCAAATTACTCTGTGTCAAAGAGACACTTGGGTTGTATTCTGGTTATAGTAGCTGATAGGAAAATGTGGAACAGCAGATGAGATAATCAGATACTCAGTGGCATTTCAGAAACCCATAGCATACTTAAAAAAAATAAAAAATAAAAAAATTTTAGAAGCAGCAACATATCTGAAATTAACTGAACACTGAAAGACAATTGGAAACTACTGGAAAATCCTTAGAGAGGAAGAGAACAGTTTTCTGAGAGGCAAAAACTGTCAAATTTTACTATTAATGTGTGAGGAAGCAGCTAATTTTAGAAGCAATGGTGAAGTATGTGTTGATTTCAGTGTAGACTGGAAAAAAAGCTCTTCAAGCAATCAGGTAGACAGAAGCAGAGGTTGTGGAACACACTTGAAATAGACTGGGTCTACCAGTCACAGATGTGGGTGTTTCTCCACCAGCTGCTCTTTCTAAAAGTATTTTATGTCTGTATTTTATTTCAGGTTGGTGGACTTTGATAGACTATTCCATGAATTCAATGAATTCTGTTTGTTATTCCTTCGCAGTTTTCTTTTGTTTGCTTACTTTTTAAAAATGTAATAAATTCAGCTTGGTGATCTTTGGACAGAGAAATAATTTATAATTTATAATAATATGTCATAACTCCTGAAAGATTTCCTGAACAGATTGTGAACCACAGTTTTAATAGCTTGTGGTGTAAGAAAGCGTTGTCCAAACTTTAACACTGCTTTCAAGACATCATAATCTGTTTTGATGCCCTTTTTAAAAGCTGATGTAAAAACAGGGGCAGATGGAATTCAGTTATTTGCAAATTGAAAGAAAAAACAAAATCATTAGGAAAACAAAGAGAAAGAGAGAGAGATTGAGACACTGTCAAAGACAGTCAAAGATGAATTTCTGTGCAACTTCATCACAAAAGTACATGAGCAACAAGGGGGCAAAGAGAAGTGCTCACCCTGGTTTATTTGACAAAGTGAAGATCTTGAGTAGAGATGACAAGACACTTAATGCCAAAAAGATAGATGGAAATTGTCAAATATTCCAAGGGGATCAGAGCCTTTTGCCAGGGGCAGAAGAAGGCGGGTAGGAATCCCGCGCTCTGAAAGGCAGAGACGTCTCTCCTGCACTCAATTTGTGTTTCAAAATACATCTTTGATCATGGGATATTGCTAAGACTTTATCCATGTCGCTACACAAAATCAAAAAAGTAAGTTTTACCATTTAAAGCCTGTCTTCTCAATCACATTTGAACTTCTGACCATGTCAGAATACAGACTGAATGTATTGATTCAGTCAGTATGCTTCAATGAGCAGTACAGTCAGGATACAGTCAGATACAGTGAAACAGCACTAAAACTTCAGCTGGTGACTAGAATTGGAGTATTTTCAGCTTGATCGGATGTTATTGATGACTGGCTGGTTAAAAACATAAGAAAAAAGTTGATTTCGTTTTTTATTTTTCGGGAATTCAAAAGAGCAGCTTGATGTTAGGAAAAGATGGATGGTACTTATACATTAGCAATGGCATGTCAAGGCATGTCAGCATTTTTACTCTGGCTCCAGGAGAGTGCAAGATCTAAAGCAGATACCAGGAAGGCTGTATGTATTACAGTAAAGTTGTTCTGAGCTGTTTTTTGTCTTTCTGCTACTTTTAACCTCTTTCTGAGATAGGGTTTTGTCACAAAACATTGATTGGTGCATCTGTAGAGTTCAAGCAATTTATGTTATTTAATATTAACTGCTATTAGAGCCTTGCTATAAATATTTTTATTTAGAGAAGCTAATATTACTAAAGTGCTGCTCATACTGCTATTAACAAAAAAGAATCAATAACAAAAATAATTTTGAAAGACATTGAAATCTACATTTTCTACACTTTACACTGAGACTCAGAAGAATTTCTAATTCCCCTCACTGAACAATTTAAAAACCTTCTTTCTACTCCGAGGAGATTTTCTCATGGTATTTTCTCAGTTTCCCATAGCGCTATAAAACCTTTTGGTCAATTGGTAATTTCAAATTGATCCACAATGACAAAAACAAAGAATATGTTTCAAATAAAAAATACATATTTGTACATTTACTGTAAGGTTTATAACAATATAAGGACTGGGAGCCCCTTTTTCGTCTTGGCTGTTATTTAAGTAGACAAAATATGGAGCCTAGCTGTGGAGTAAGCCAGATAGCAATTTAGAGAAATGTTTTGTAATGTGTAAATACTACAGTATTGTTTTTCCGAATGGAGATCAATTGTGTATAACATAATCAATTATAAACATCTCCATAGATAATTTCATTTCTTCCACTTTCTTTTCTTATCTTGGTTTATCCCCAGCAACAAGAAGCACTTACAGGACACTATCCTCATAACCTCCATTTAGTAGTCAAAGCAGTAAACATCTGATTCATCAAATATCATTACTGAGCTTAATAGAGTTCATATTTATATATGGAAGAATACATTTAGCAAAAAAAGAAAACGGAGGCCTTAAATTCAATTAGGCACCACAAAAGTACTTGATGTCTTGCACAGCATATGCTCATTAAAAATGCAGCGTTGACACAAACTGAGTTCAAATTCAAGATTAAATAACACTGCTACAAAAAGATTAACAATGTTCATTAGCCTGCATTATAATACAGGCTAATGAATATACTGTGTGGAATAACATAAACATAACAGATTAGAATCTTTTTTAGCAACTCAAGATTTTGATTTCTAGTTTTCTCTGTGCTTGCTATTTATTTAGCACAAAAAGTAAAAACTTTATTCACTTTTATTCACTTTACGACTCACACAAACAACATATCGGCCTAAATGATTAGTGTAGAGATATAACAAGCAAAGGAAACGGTCAAAACAACTTGTTTAATTCCAGCTGAATGGCTCGGTTGCATTATTCTGCAAAGACAGTTTTACTGAGCTGCTGCATCCCAATCAGAGCTTGAGTAATCACAGAGACATTTTTATAGCAATCACTGGAGAGCGGGGAAAGAGAGACTAGACTTTGTACAGAGAGCGCAAAAACGCACCGACTCAAATCATGTCTCTCTAGAGTCTTGAATAAAGCAAATTTAGAAAGTCAAACAGCTGTGCCCAACAAACCAGCACTGTTAGTCCCTCTTAAAAAAAAAAGCCAGCATGTCCCAGTCTTTTGTCTGTGAAGGATTATCCTGAGGAATTCTTGGCTCTCACAATAATCCATCCTTATCACTTGTCATTTTCAAAGAGGTAGAAATTGGAATGGACTGTGGGATGGACTTGGGTAAATGGAGAGCTTTTTGACCAAGGAGAGGCATTCAGAAGATAAAGTGAAACAAAGTGAGATTCAAATGTCTCTCTCTCCCAAACTGAGTGAGTTGTCTTTGCAGAGCTTGTACGTCTGAGGGTATTTGTGTTGCTTTGTTGCATATGTGACTTCCTCTTTTGAGCCTTTAAGCACTGAAAAATATTGAGAAAATCATCAAAGCAGTGGTAATTATTCAAAGCTGAAAAATATGAGCAAAAACAGTTAAAGTCCTATCTGGAATGGTCAGTTGTACAATCTGACAGTGTTTTAATTTATGCAAGGATTTGATGACCACCCAAAACCCCTGTCATTACTGTAAATAGTACAAAGATGTAGAAATTAGTATTTTAATGTACATATAGAATGTAACTCCCATTTCAGGACTTACATACTGTCAATTTTAAAATACATTATGATACACGGGTTGATGAGGACCACACACAACATGGCCATTGTGGTATGCCTAAAAAAAAAAGAGCTAAATCTGTGTCCAGTGAAAATAAAATATGCCTTCTGCACAGTGTAGATTTGGGAAATAACCATCGCACAAGCTAACTTAATGATCCTAAAAAATCGGAAGGAAGATATACGGGTGGTGGAAGGTAATAAGAAAGATGACATTCATAGCACAGCCGAGGTTTTCATACAAGCAGCCTCTGACTTTGGAAGGCCACAAAAATCTCATGGCAACAACATCTCTGTACAGCTCCTTTAGCAGCACTTTCTGTCAGTCTCCCTGCCGGTTGGTCTGTCTGGAGCCTGTTCTGGGCCAGCTAGCAGCCAGATATCATTATCTCCTTGACTCAGGGCAGAGTAATCTGCCTGCCTGCTCCTGCTTTATTGAGTTGGATAAATATAATATGTGACTCAGCCATTATCTACTACAGAGCAGCCCTATTTATCCGGCAGGCAGAGGCCTCAGTGCATTCGAACTGCCCTCTCACTCTGTGATGGAACGAAACCCGAGTGATTGAAGCCTTTGAACAGCCATTCACAGGGTTTGAATTGAAATTAGCTCCATGAATTTAATCTATTGTGGACTATGGAAAAACAGAAACAAATTGTGAAACAAGAATTAAGATTTATAAGGGTTAAAGATGTTCACAATTAATAACTTAGGGAGAGCACTTCACGTAGCCAACATCAAGCGTTTTCACAACATCTTACTAGTATTGACTATTATCCATGCAAATCCCAAATGTTCAGAAATGGCAGCCATTTAACTGGTTCTGGAAAAAAAAAAAAATCAAAAACAGTTACTCAATTAAAGTCACTGCTTAAAATATTGAGTGAATCAAACACTTAACGACTCCCACTAAGGATAAAGCTGTACAGAAATCTGTTGTCAAGCTGCATCTTTATGTTTACTTTCTTAATATCTATGCATATGCACTGCGCTGGTTTGTGAAACCAGCATATAGTCAGTAATATTAATGAAAAGAAGACAATCTTTTCACTAATAGACATGTGACACATGTCGTCATTGTCACTTTTCAAAAATTCTGTGAGAATATTAACAAGTCAATGTTACCCTTAAACCCAAGTGAATGTTTGCAATACATAATACATTTATTGTGCCTCCTATTTTCCTCAATTTGCATATGTGATCCAGATTGTTATGTTGCCTGTGGATCAGGTTTGCTCATGTTGGAACCAGGTATTTTGTACATGCAAAACTCAGGAAGTTCGGAAGGTCAGGCCCTAAGAGTAAATAAAAATAAGTGAGCCAAGACTTCTAGTGCAATGACTTTATGGGTACCTTTCCATAGTACTTTTGTGGCTGTTATTTTTATGCTGTACACAGATGTTATTTAGCACTCATTAATACAAATTATTATTTTTAGAATGGGTAAACCTAATTATACCAAAATTTAAAAAGATTTACAACACGTGTTTGGTTATTTTTGTTATTATCAATTAAATAAAATCACCATGCTATTAACAATTTGAAAAATCCCAGATCCTGATGATGTCATGGCTCTATAAGCTTCTGATAGCTTGATGCAAAACATTTCAGTCATATCAAAGGGACCTCAGCCACACTGCTTCCTTGTGTGACATCATGGAGCAAATCAGGATATCCAACATATATTGAGGACCTTCATAGGTTTTGGTGTTTCCTGATGCCTGAAGGTGCTAAATTCATTTGTTCAAACAATACACCAAAATGCAAATATCACGTTTATGTTAGACAAGCCAACTATTCAAGAAGGAGATGAATTCTTCATCCAAGCAAGGAATCTTTATTGGTGAGAAATATGCATAAAAACCTCAAGACAAAAGCACAGGACCATAAGAAGTCCATGCCTGGACTTGGTACTGTTGAGGATCTAGCAAAAAAAAAAAAAGGAGGGTGAGACCAAGTGAAGGGGAGGTGATAGTAAGGATACTCATTCTTGTCCCATCTTCTTTGAGGCGGCTGAAGGGGAGAGAAATAGATCATTGGTCCATGACAGCTCAGCGCGACCCAACGGCATCATGCAGCATGCTGTCTGTGGAATGAATTCCCTGATGCAAGTCATAACCAGTCTATTCACACCCCGACTACTTAACAGCAAATCCTCTGCCCTCTCCTTGGTAGATTCAAAGACATTTCATCTGTGATGTCTACACACTGTCCTTGACTACTGTTAATGTTAATGAGATATGTTATATTAGGCATTATTTAAGCAGCTTAATCACAGGACAAGAACTGCGCTGGTGGAGAACCTGTTTGATGGCCATGTGACAGACTGGTGTGCTTTGTGCCCAGCTTATGGTGGGACAGAATCCAAACCAGCCACCCCATCATCTCTGATTTAGAGTAAGCAGGTCAGAACAACAAATAAGTGGCATGAATAATTGTTTCAGATGAAAAGTGAGGGCAAGGGGAGGCGGCTGCAGACTCAGTCCTGGCAGTGTGCTGGTCTCAGCTGCCATGTAACTGCCAGATCAGTAAAACAGGGATTAACCACAGGCCACAAACTCTGTCTCTATTCTCTTTTACTCTCCTCTAGTCCAATCACATATATTCTCTCCTGTTTTAACAACCTTATCTGTGTTTTCCTTTGTCAATTTTTATTTCTGTCTTCCATGGTTCTGCATTCCTTTTTAGTCCTTTCACCGATCCATGAAGACAAAACCTCTTTGACTTGTCCCATTCAGTAACCTGAATATGCTATGCCAAAGTTTCAAGCAGGTGCTGGAAGTAAAAGTCAAATGAAAGAGAGAAAAAGAAGAGGAACATGGAAAAAAAATACCTTATTTTTAAAATGTCCCTGCAGTCAATGCAATGCATTTCAAGATAGAAAGCAAGCCATTACTGCTTAGCATTTGTTGAATCTTCGAGTGGCCAAATAGTGACAGGTCTATTTCTCTACCGTGGGCAAGAGAGGCAGGCAGAGCAGAGGACACCTAATTACCAAGGACTGTGAGGCATAATGAAAGTCTTGATAAGCCTGGTGACAGAACAAGCTGTGCTAGTGTTTGAATGCATGTGTGCCCTTGTATGAATGGTCATGTATGTAAGGGCTGATGTTTTTCTGTGTATAATAAGGGTGTGGTCACACATATTAACTTCCACTGTCTGCTGCAGTTCCTATATTTCTGTCTGAGTCGTCCGGCCTGTATCTCCGACGCTGCAGCAGCAACAGACCGGGCTGATGACTAATGTACTCACTGAAGAAAAATTAATGATTTTTTTCTAGCAGAGGTTAATGGACATGTTAACATGCAGAAATGATTTGCTTAAGAGGGAATGACCGCAATATAGTTGGTCATTTGTGTTGCACCTTCCCAGAATGTAACTGCAAATGACTCCACAGATGCAAGCTTTCATATGGCTCATCTTCGCAATTTCACAGAAAGAAAAACAGTTTTACCTTATCACATCATAGCCAAAGAAAAGGGTCGTAAAAGTTTTTGCTCCTGCAGAAACATTTATGCCTCTTGAATTTTTTCACATCTTGTCACGTAACAATCACAAACTTTAATGTCTTAGACTTGAATTGTATGTGTTAGTCCAACAAAAAGTAGCTTCAATGTGAAAGGAATAAAGATGCTGAAATTTTACTCTCTGAAAAAATGGCTTCTGAACATTGAGTAGTTTGGGCTGGGAGATGTGACAAAAAAGGGTTGGATAACATGAGGCAGAGAAAATAAGACAATTTTTGTCAAGCACCTTAGACAATGAGAATGGATTTCAGAAGTTCGGCTCGAGCATGCAGAATGCTTTAATTAACAAAGTATCCAGGAGGCTGGTAAATACTCTGGAGGAGCTGCAGAGATCTACAGCTCAGACTGGGAAATTTGTGAGAAAATTGCAGCCTTTATTGATGAGTTTGGTCAATGATCATAACAGCCAAATGAAGTCCTATTAGTAGCATGAAAGCAAACGCCCTACAAATGACATCTCTTGAGACACAGTGGTGGCAACACCATGCTGTTGGGGCTTTTCTTCATCAGGGTGGGGGAGATTGTCAGGGTTTTAAACATGATGGATGGAGGTAAATAAAGAGGATTCTGGAATAAAACCAGTTAAAACCTGCCAGAATAATGACTGTAAACATACAATCAGATCTGACTTAAATTCATTTGAATATCTGTAGCAAGTTTCAATGTTTTTTTCTTTACCAAATATGACTGAGTTTGGGGTAAATAAAGATGGGCAAAAATCCAGCCTTTAGTTGTATAAAACTGTTAGAGACATACACCGAACCCAGGGTGACTGTAAACAATACCAAATGACCTCACATTTTCATTTGTTGTACAGTTTCTACATAGTATCCTAGTAAAACCCAGTAAACTATGCAAAAGTTGGCAGTCGTAAAAATATGAATAAAATAAAATATGAAAAGATTTTAAGGTATAGGAATAGCTTCGCACAGCACTATACACTGAAAATTGGTTTTAGAATTTTTATTTTACTTATATTTTTCCATTTCCTTTCTCGTGAAAACAAATACGGTAAAACCCAAGGCCCATCTCTGGTGTGCACAAAGAAACATCATTTAGAGAGAGTTGCACAAAATAAAACAGTTTAGCATTAATCAGAGGCTGCACTGAGGGAGGAGGAGGTGACAGGGGACGAGAAACGGAAAGCACCAAGAGTAAGGAATTAGATAAACCAATAAATTCTGCCTGGGGTGAAGTTAGCTGTAAAAAACATGGCACTTTTTATCAATTTGAGGCAATAGCTGTCTGTATGAAAAGAGTGTGGAATTAATTAAGAAATTATTGAGGAAGGAACCCCATAACATGCAAGCTACCAGGTTCATAAATCAAACAGCCACGGGGTAAAACACAAAGGTAATGCCTGGCTTTGTGGTGACTGCACAGACTCTAAGACAAAGGCGAGCCATAACCATCAGCCAATAACCCTGAATGAATCAGCTCAGGCAGAGACTGGTTAGAATCAGGGCATAGCAGGGGTGCAGTTTATGAGAAATTAAAGGGAGAGTTGAATAGTTGTAAATTCATTTGTTAGAAATTGGCAACTATGCTCCAAACATGAAAAAACAGAGTCAAACAGCAGCAGCTTTCAAGTTGCCACAGGGGAAGCTACTGATGTTCCACTGCTCACTCTACAATACTGAGATGATGTGTGCGTGCACTTGTGTGTGTAGTGTGTGTATGTGTATGTTTGATAGACAGGGTGTAGGTTTTGGTCTTCAGCCAGTGGATTGACCAGCAAAAAAAGTAAAAGATCAACATGCTTGTTTTTTTTTTTCTTTTCTTTTCTTGTCTGATGTTTGTTTTTTTATTTTTACTGTTTGAGAAATTTTAGATTCATGTTTGGTTAATTTAAATTTCACAAAATCTTCAAAGCACTCACAAAATGAATCATAAAAGTCCATCATATTAGCAAAATGAACACATCTTAAAAAAAGAACAAAGTTTAGAAGAGTAGTAGTTACATAAATATAAGTGGCTTGGACCACTTATATTTAGAAAATTTACCAAAATATACCTATGAAAGTTTTATTTAAATACTTCAACCTTTTACTTGTAGATTTTTAAATTAAGCCCTTTGATGGCATCTTAAGTCACAGTCTACAGACACATTTACAACAAAGGTAAAAGAAGTAAAATCTGGGACAGAAACCTGTTCTGCTGCTGTCTGAGACATTTACAATGGATTAATTTAGGTTTAATTTTCTAGACATAGCCTTACAAGAATGAAATATTGAAACAGGCCACGAGGGGAAACAAATGGATTTGTGGGTAATTAGGCAGTAGTACTGATTCGGAAATCAATGAGTATATGTTAACCTTGAAACAGTCTTGGCAGTGAATTAAAGTAAGCTTGCTGTTGTTAAAATTGGTGCAGGTTATGTGGTACCTGTGTCTAACTTTTGCTTTCAAGGAATGATTTTCTGCAGCACAACCTGCAGAAATGATTCAAATTTTACCCTGAACAAGGACATTACATGACATTATAAATTTAGCTGATAAAAATGGACATTATTTAGCTGGAAGAAGCTGGATTAATCTTTAAACTATAGAGAATTAGATGGAAAATGTATCACTGATAGGCAAGTAAGTTACAGTGCAACATAACACTAAAATAAGTTTTAGGTTGAAAAGCGTCATAAGAAATGTAACAATGTAAATGTTAAACAAGTTTAAAGGAACTTGTTTTAGTATTGTCCTTTCAGAAAACCTATTTTTCAATACCTTTCAATTAAACTAAATATCCAAGCTTGCATTTAAATGCACAATCCAAGGTATAAAATTCCCCATGCATTCTAGTGTATACCTGTAAGAGTAGCCTTAATGTAATAAACTCTTGTGGCATAATAGATGTGAGATAATGCCTTTTCTTACCTGATCCAAGAAAGCAGGAAATATCCAAACAAAACTGTTGTTTAAAACAATCAACACATGAAAACTGAGCTGCAGAACTTCAATATGGGATAAACGAGTTATGCAGCTAAATGGTGTCTTAGACTTAAAATAACTAAATAAAATGTGTTTATTGAGCCCCATAAAAAGAAATAGGCAAATACCACAAAGAGTACCAGAAACGTCTGCTGTGAACATCCAACTTTTTCATGATTATCATTACAGAGCGACTGAAGTTTTGTGTTTTTGATTTTGTTTCAAGATAGTCCTCTCAGAGTTTTAACTCCAACTTAGTTCAAAAGCCAAATGACATGACTGTCAGTGGGAAATTAAATCTTTGATTAAATATGACAAACAAAGGTTGGTGGAATCTTGCGTTATTAAGTACTAAAACTCTCCAAATAAACTTTTTACAATACTTATTATGGGGATTATGTTACTTTTATATTATTATGTTTTTACTGACAGCAGGTGATATATTGTAACTAAATTGAAGATCTATTACTCTTTGACAGGTGGCCTCACAAAGCAGAAGCTTATCAGCATGCAATGCGGTGTGCCTGGAGTTCATAAGGTGAGCAACAGATTGATATGACAGGCATAGCTTAGAGCTGACTTGGAGGAAAACAACTAGTTCACTGCCTTCTCCAGAGCATGTACATGTCCTGCATAAGACATTAACTTACAGGTTTGAGTATCTGTACTCAAACCTGTAAATGTGATTGAATCACCTACAAGTAAGAAAAACATGTTTTTCCTCTGCTGCAAAGCAATCTCCTTGAATTTAGCTGGATGTTCTCACAGGCTAAGAGCCAACCTCCTTCTGTCCAGGCAGCAAAACATTATATACCCTTAAAGAATAGTAAATATCAGTTATATCCCAAAGTCGTAAAAACCACCAACACATCAACGGGTGCTATCTTTCATCAGCATTATTCGGACCAGAGATAGTTTTATTTTCTTATATATTTAAATATATGCAAAATGCTACTGTGGCTACTAAGTAACAAATCACAATATGGTGATGCATACTTTGGCCCAGCAAATAAGCTTCTTGCTTACTGGCAAAGCTAGTGTGCAGGAGCCTTGAAATAATGACAACTTAACAGCACCATGACAACAGGACGCTGAAAATCACTGTGTTTGCATTTACATTTGTCCCCGACTCTTTTAATAAAATCAAAATTGTGAATTAACCAATGTAATCTGATGTAGTGTAAGACCTTTATAAACTAGCTTGAAAAAACAAAGCTTAATGCCAGCTCTTGAACCTCTTTTGAGATTGTGTTTGTCCTCTGTCGCTCAGTCCATCAAAGTCTTCCTCTCTTCACCGACTTATTGCCTGCTGTAATAAAGGTTCTAGCTACTGATGCTGACTGACAGACGGCTAACACAACCAGCTCTGTGAATGTGTGTCTGTGTGATACCTAAGGGCACAAAAAAACCGAAGGGGCAAGGTTCTGCAAGCCAGACATCTGTTGTTAGTGGTGGAAGGTAAGTAAGTTTGACAGAACAGAGATTGAACAGGAGGCATTCTGCCAGCCAGGTGAAGACAAGGACTTCATCCCCTACACATCCAAACACACAAAGGCGCAACCCTAACCAATATTCACAGCTATACAGTAGCATAGCCTGGCCGCACATTAGACGAGGCATGCCCCCATGTGGCAGAAGTCCCGAGGAGCTGAACCACTAAGCTCTGTCAGCCGATCCATTTTCATTTTCAGCAGCAGCACAATGCTTAATGCTGAGCGGCTGTCCAGCAGGAAAACACACACACACACACATAAGGGAATTGATATCTCACCCCAAATATTGCCCCATTTCTTTTTATTTAGCTCTAATGTTTTATACAGTGATTTGAAAAAGTATTTACACCTCATGCACTTTTTTTTTTAGAATTCTGTCACATTCAACACTAAAATTTCAATGTAATCCACTGTAATTCTGTGACAGACAACACAAAATAAAGGACATTTATGAAGTAAAAGACAAACTATACACAGTAATATATAAGTATATTTGCAAGTATAAAATGGACACTGGTGGTGTTTATTTTTTTCACTACTAAATAAAAACTAGTTCTAAAAATTTACTTAAAACACAAAATTCAGTGTCATGAATACAGCTCAAGAAAACCTGTTACAGGTGGCAAAATAGTTGAGACATGAAGGTGATGACGATCCTAAAGAGCCAGAACTGAGATTAAAACCAATTTACTAGTCAGAATAACCCAGTAAAAGTTTAGAAATCTGTCCAATTAGGAAACTGTGGTAAAGCTTGAAGATTTTTGTACAGAGATGCCCTGAGCCATTTTGTTAAAATAAAAATGGACAAGAAGTTATGTTTTATGATGTGGAAAGAAATGCAGTATCATTTGAACCAACTTACTGTTGGTTCCAACATTTGAAATACTAATTACAAGACACTAAATACTAGAAATGAAATTTTTGTTTTGTTAAGATAAAGAGAACTGTGATATGTTTTGTGCCTTTTTTTTCTAAATTCTGTCATTTTTAAATAACACGTGAAGCAAAAGGTAAGAAACATTGAAATACAATTAAAAATCTAATCAATTGAATTATGTTAAAACCCTTTGAAAAAACATTACGGTCACATCTGCCATGCTTCTATAAAAATAATGGAACATTTCACATTGATCGCACTCATGAACTAATAAGGAGGTTTAAAGTCATTAAAAGACAATTTTTCACAGCTTACTGGCATGTAGCATTAGTCACAGCATAAATACACTGGTGCAAGAATAAACTTCGTTTGGCATAATAATTAAATTCAAGTAGTCATTTAAAAGTAAGATTTCTAATACAACCTGTGAAACACTTTTTATGAGTTCCATGAATAACAATCTGTTCCTAATGCCTTTGGTTTGATTGGTCTATAACAGAAATCAGGTTCTCTGCTGGAGGCGCAGAAGTGGATGAAAAGATTTTCTATTTGGAAATCTACAACTAATACTCCAAAGTAACAAAAAGCCCAGGTATTAAATCAGTATTTCCCAGAATTTCATACAGTCAGGAACAAAGACATTCTGCCGGTTGCTTGGGGAGTTTGCTAGCTTGCGCCACTGCTGATGTGTTCCCTGTGCAGTGGCTACCGTTGCTATCTGATGTGAGCCTGCAGCTATAGAGTGTTCCCTGTTTTATCACTCTCATCTAAATGAACCACACTCACAGCTGGAGAAAGGTGACCCGACTGCTAATCAACCGCCGGAGCCTCGACGCACCATGTGCCCATGTGTGTCCCCGTGTGTGTATTTGTGCCGCTCGGGCAGATGCTCATATGTTTTTCTCTGTGGATGTCCGCACAATCTGTCTCATAAATGATCTGAAAATCCACTGTGAAAGAAATGAAAAATTCCACTATCCACGCTTCTGCCGGTCTATTGCTGCCTCTTTTTCTTCCTCTGGCCTCTCTCCAGCTGAGTATTAAATTCAGCAACTGAGAAGGTGACCTACGTGCATTGCCATAAAGAGAGAGCAGGGGAGTGGAGGAGAGAAGAAGAGGTGGAGAGGGTAGAAGAGAGAGTGAGGGGAGCTGAGCAGAGGCTGCTGGATCAGCAGAATCTGAGCATTTAGAGACACACATGCGCATATGCGTGTGCACCCACGTTCCCGGTCTCTTTTTACACACACCCACACATACATATTTCACCCTCCTCTTCAGCAGTTAGGCGTCTGGGGAGCCCAAGGGCGAGCGCTTGGCTGTCACCCTCCCCCACCTCCTCCTCTTATTCCTCCTGTAACCCCCACCAGTGTGAGCTGCACCCCAGAGCTACCACACAGCAAGACACAGACCTGCTGCCAGCTATCACTGCCACACAGCAACACACCCGTACACACGTACACAGGATCGCACAAGCACACAAACTCCCCATTTCACACAAAGCACTTTGATTTTAACACATAAATGTGCAAAAGCCCTCAGTCTCCCCCTCTCTGTCTCAACTCTGTCAAATCTCTGCCTTAACCAAACAGCTCCGTGGGGATTGGCAGACAGGCTGGCAAAAAGGAAATAAATATGTTTCCTGATGAAAGAACAGTTTTCTGACAGCACTTTGGCACTGGGCTGGACCAGGCTGCTGTGTTCAGACACAGGCAGAGGGAAGCATGAGCTGGAAGTGGATGTTCGTTCTAACAATCTTCTGCGGCTGCTTACCAACTACCCAAGCTGGGAGTTTAATAACTGTGCCTCAATAAGGGCTTTTTCTCACCTTCAGAAGAAGTTCCTCTGGCTGTAGAACCACTGATGAACCTATTCATTATCATGGCAAACATCTTCAGGCTTTACGATGGATTATGGAACCAGTGCATATATTAAGAGTTAGATTTTTATCTTCTTTAATGAAATGATCTGAATAAAAAAAAACATACAACACTGAAAATGGGAAGGCCGAATCTACTGCATTTAATCTTCATACAAGCCTGAAAAAAGGAAAGGAGCAGTTTTTTCCACTCTTCTTTACAACAGTACTTAAGTTCAGTGAGGTTTGTTGACGTTCAAGTTTCCTCAGAGTTCTCTTGGCTTGAAATCTACATTATGACTTGAATTTGCAACATCATTAACAATTCACTACTTCAAACATTTTGCTGCAGATCCTTGATTATGTCTGGTATAGACAGTCATTAGCTAAATATTTGTTGAAACTTTCACTATGTCACTATATCTAGAAACAACCAATCATTACTTGTTGTCACGACATGGTGACAGTTTTAACAAATATGTATGTATGTTTTGACACTTAACAGATTTATTTTTCAGCTGAATTGTATAGGATGTGTTACAGATATTTGTATATTTCTATGCAGTTTTGTGAATTCCTTCTTTTTATCTGTATTTTTTTTTGTATTTTTTTATTTTGTATTGTGGTCATTGTGTCATTCACCTACACTATATTATTTTGCAGATGCTGCCAAAGCAAATTAATTTCCTCACTGTACAATCAATGGTGAAAGTCTAAAAAGAGGAAAAGCTTTACAACATTTAATGTAACTTCCTTTACTTTCTATCCATGGGTGTTTAGACTTTTGAGAAGTACTATATATAATCTAAAAAACACATTATATTGTGGGTGGGGTGTTTGAAAGTCAAATCTCTGATGTCTGTACTGTAAGACAACACAATAGTCCAGCAGCGACTGGCAATAATTGCAGATTGTTTGTAGAAAATTCAAACAGGTTACCGCATCAAAGCTGGTCAGTGTTTGTGAGGGTGCAGGGTGATTGCTTGTCATATAGGAAGGAAGCCCAAATAAGCAGCATAGTTTGCCAATCTAATCACATCAGTCAGAGAGGGGGAGAGCGAAAGACAAGGAGAAAGTGAGGCAGACAAAGAGTGAGAGAGAGCCCTCTGAGGAACAGATGTAATTTCAGAGCTCCAAAAAAAACAGCTTAAAATGGTCCTGATCACATTAGCTGGCCATCACAAAATAGGATTTCTGCACTGCCACAGTGAATGCCCATTACAAATTACTTAGGCACTGCAGACCCGTAACTCAATAGGCAGCAAAGGACGGGGAGGGCGAGCAGGGCAAACAGAGGGGCAGAGATGCAGGATCGATACTTATCAGTAATAATTATATCCTTCCTCCCACTTCACCATCCCTCCCTTCACTCCTCCAGCCTCCAGCCTCAGTGAAGCACCTATCTTACATTCATCTTTTGGATATTCTGTGCTTAGTAAGATAATTAACATTACGGGGGTGCAGGAAGTCTATGATGATGTGAGGCAGTGGTCCAGATCTTTGCCAGACAGGAATAACCCAAGCTGGAAAGAGCTGAAGGCAGCAGACACAGGTAGTAGAGGTTGTAAGGACATTTGTACTTTACGGATGTCTGCTGACTTCTACTGCTACGGGCAGAATATTTAGAAAAAGCACTGAAAAAAAGAAGTCAAAAAATCTGAAAGATTAAGCTTTCAGTATCTAAACAGAAGAAATGTAAGACATGCACATCAAGAAAATCAAAAGCATGAGGATGATATCTACATATACTTGTATCCCTTTACGACTCACACTCACCCTGGATGTGGACTGTGGCCTAATATTACTGTCTTTCTTCGTCACTGTGAGAAATTGGAGTCTTTGAATACGAGGAAGCAGTGACATTGCAGGAGTGTTTTTCAATTAGCAGTTTGTCTAAATGCAGAACATATGTCAGAGTTTCTCTAAAATGGGACTAAGGAGTATTGCAATATATATAATCTTATTCTGGTCATTAAAATGTGTACAAAGTTTTGAAAGGGTTCATAATTAACCATACATTTATATACTTATATTGTTGACTGAGCCAAAAGTTCAATGTGAATGTTCTATTTTGAGTGTATGCTTCAGATTAATGAAAGAAATGTATCTTTAAACAAAATCAATTATGATAGTGCAGCAAAACTGAAATGTTTCTCCAACTGTTAAAGGAACGTATGTGAAGATACAGTAAATTGATGGGAGAAACTGTTTCTCCAAGCCTTTCCAAAGCCTTTGACTGAGTTTGTGGACTTGATGGATCACAGACCAGATGCATCTGGTAAAGTTTCTGTAAACTTTATTTACAAACATCTGAGCTCTAAAGAAATATTGGGCTTCCTTCCCTACTCAGCCACAGCTGATTAGACATTAGTTTATCCTGACACTACATGTAAGCAGAGACCAATGTCATTTCCTAGAAAGGTGAAATAGACTGATTCAGAAACTGCTCCCAAATTTGATTCAGAGGACTGGATCTACTCTCCCCACATTTCTCTAGATTAAATTTAGGTGTTCAAATTCATATTCGAAGGGACCAAAATCTTTTTCGTTCAGCTTCTGAGAAAGTGATGAGATCCTGGTGAAACCAATACATTTAATCAGTCTAAATAAATATTTTAATCATAGTTGGTTTATTTCCTGGTCATTAATCTTTCTTTAATACCGTGTAGATTAAAATTATTGTAAAGAATAGTTGACGATAAATTTAAATATTCATATTAGTGATTCCCTGCTCACATCAATCTCTACATTTTTAATTTAAAGGTGTAATTGTTGGGTTGATTTACGCCAATTTAGAGTAGATTTTCTTGTGCTTCTGTCAATGTTATAAAAATAGTTCCGTGGAAAGGAAAAGTGTTCACCTCACATTCAGCGGTCATGAACCTTAACATACTTCTATTACACAGTGTAACTTCACCGAAGTGAAATAAAGATGTGTTAAAAGTCAGTTATCTCTTTCTTGTACAATTTAGAGTCGATAGACAGGAGGCTGAAATGTGCTGCATTGTTGCAAGATCAAACTAAATTAAAATAAACTTCCTTTAAGATTAGAACATGTTATTATAGCATCATCTACAAAAATAAAAAAGTAAACTAGCCACAAAGTATTTGCAATTCCATACAATGAAAAGAAGAGAACTGTGCATCAGTTTAGTCACATGGGCAGTAGGTTTCTGAAATAAACCATACGTATAAAAAAAATCCATTTTTTTCTAAAGCTGTTTTGTGGCTTAAATTAGAACTGCAGTATATTAAAGTAATAAAAGTATTCTAAAAAATATAAAAAATGTCTTCAAAGATGTTTCATCACACCGGTACACTCACGCCTGAGAGTACTGATTTAAATGGTCACATGAAAATAGCAACTTTAGGGATGCAGGAAAATGAGCCTTACATGGAGATGGAGAAAGAGCATGTCAAGGAGAGATAATGTATTAAGCTTAAAACTGCATTTTTGCCTGACAAGATGGTCTTTTTCTTCATTGGCCTGTGCTCCATTCCTACACACACACACATATACTACTCCCCCTCCCCCTGCACACCCACTAACTCTTTTGCCCACTCAACCACAAAAAAGTGAGCATCTCTGCAACATTAACACTGGACTTATTTGAGGTTAATTAGAAGAAGTGGTTTGGAACTAACTTCCTGGTGTTAAGCACTCTGGAGCAATGAGTGTCTGCTGAGTGGCCCCGGGGTTGGAATTTAAATCTTACTGAAGCCAAAACTGCCACTTGCAGGGTTTTTAAGACTTTCCTTTAATGACAAGTGCATACATAGCTGAGGTCATGATGTGAACCGGACACTGATTCAAAGGCTGCAAGTGGCTTGGGGGGAAAAAAGGCTGAGAGAGAGGAAATGGGTAACACTGCAGGCGACTCTCATGTAATAAATGCTGTGTCAAGGTGCCCTTGAGCAAGGTTTTGGCTGAGCAGTCTGGAGGATGTAATCTCAAAACAAGATCAGAAAGGGAAGGACAGAAAAGGCAAGGAAAGGAAACGGGAAAAAAAGGAAAGGAAAGAAAAAGTAGATGGTAACGCTTTAGACATGAACTAAACTCAAATGAATTCTCAGGATGGCTAAACTATTGCTCAAGTAATGATTAAAAATGTCCTTTAAAAGTGATATCTCCTGTTTTGTTTGACATTACAAATTGTTTGTCATAGCGACTTGACTTTATATTTTAAGTTAACTGGATATAATGTCAGGATAATACAGACTGGATAAACGAACCAGTGTCTATTGGTAGCACCACCACCAAAAGAGAAGAAACAAAACAAAGAGACTACTCTAAAAAAGAAAGGAGATTTATCCCAGGAAACTGGGCAAAATAGGTAATTTCCAAAAGGATTTCAGAAAGCATTTGAAAGTAAAAGTAAAACTTCAGAAAAAACTATCTGAAAGCAGAAACACTAAGAAAATGCCTTTTAGAAACCACATATTGGGATTACTACACTTTTAACAGCATGCTAATGACCAGCTAGTCAGATAAGTAATGTGTCACTCCATAGGGCGACCACTTTGACTGACAACACACCGACAGAAGTGACCATTGATCTTTAACTCTGATGAGGGTTCCAAGTACTCAAGACTAAACGGTAGTGACAGGGCAGCCATCAATTATATATGATCTCTCCCTGTGGCGAATTAGTGCTTTTATTTTTATTTTTTTTAGAAAGAGGAACAATGGCTGAAACCTCTTTTGAGCCATTTTGTTTGATGGAGATAAACACAGAGAACTAATAGAATGCAATTTCTGTAAAGAAACTCGTTGACATTTGGTTTCTTTGACCCGTGTCTGTATGAACAATTAATAATGATAAATGAGCCCATCAGAAAAAGCACCTATGCAACACGCCACACACACACACACACAGAGGGAAGCACGAGAAAAAGTGTATCGGCTGGGTTCATTAGTCAGTGCATCGTGTGGTAATAGCGTGGGACAGGTGATGGAGAAGGGTGTGATGATGCATCAACAACATCAGCCCTTGGTGGCACCTCCTGCAGAGGCAGCAGATGGCACACATGACTGGAGGAGAGCCATAGGCTCACACGAATGTATGCATGCACAAGCAAGCCTATTGAGAGACAGACCTGCAACAATCACACACACTAATTTCTACTTGGAGTAATTACAGTAAACAGGATATACCCGGCCAGACACTTAAAAATATATTTTCTACTGGAATAAAAGTCTGTTTTTATGTATTTTCGAAGAGTGTGTGGGTACAACTCAGTTAATGGGAATACCACTGAAAAGTTAATTCATTTCATTAATGCAAGCCAAAAAAAGTGAATCCCACATATTAGATTCAATAAACCACAATATAAACATATATCCAGATCATCGGGTCCTATTGTCCCATTCCCAGTGATCAGACACACGGACTGATAAAACGATATAGCCTTTCACCAAGACTTTGGAAAGAAAGATTGTGCCTCTTTTCAGCTGAAATTATGTGTTATATTCCATTTGGATAGTAAGGTCCCAGAGTACCGCTTCAGCATCTCAGTTACTTAAGATTCACCTTTTCCAAAATCAGTGATAATGTGGGAATAAATTTTATTCCCACATTATCACTGCTGCACTGCTGATGCTCAGTTAAGCAACAAACTTTCTTGATCCAAACCCCATTGGGAATCTGTGAAATATTGTCTAGAAGATGATGAGGCACACCTGATCAATATATGTAATTCTTATGCAACATCATGAACTGTAATTCTCTGATAATCAGCTATAACCCAAAATAACTTGAAATAAAACATAGTGTATGTGAGTATTCTCTAAAATATACAGTTTTTGAATTGAATTACTGGAAAACAAATAATAATAATATTTATATTCTAATTCATTGAGATACACCTGTATGTGTAACATGTCGTAGTGAGTGTGAGACTTTGTAAAGGGCTCCCTTTCGTCGAGAAAAATTGCAGTCTTTATCCCACCCTGCTCTCATATCAGATTCTTAAATTAGCTTCCAAAACATTTTTATGTAAACAAAAAACTCTAATGCCACCAAAAAGTTCCTGAATTATAAACAGTTTTGCTCAAATGCTCCACTCTACATAAAGCAGGACGCAGTAGGTAGAACCTGGTATGTTTTGCACAAAGAATGAGGGGTAATTGCTGAAAATCTCAATCAATTTCCCCCAAGCCTTCCTCTTTCTTGCTCATGCGGGCTAAACGCTATCTACAGCCATTCTTCCTCAGAACTAGTAATTTCATGTAATCACTGAAGTGATCAAAAGGTAAGCCAGTGTTCAGTCAAATATCAGCTATTTCAATCATGCCAGCCGAATAGCCTTTGGAAGAGCAGGAGAGGTGTACCTGGAGGCTGGACGTGACATTTGGTTGGCTGAAATTAGCATAATCACTCTGATGGGAAGCCAATCATGGCAATAGCTTTAACAATACGACTGATTAATGCAGTGGGAAAACCTCATCGTTATAATCAAGTTTTTGAGAGCGACTTTACTCTCTGTTTTTAGAGCTCTCTCTGTCTTTCTCAAACACACACAAACCGTTTCCCCTGTGAACTCCAATGGTGGGGTCTGAGCTAATTAGCTATTGCAAGGTCATGTTATGGTAGGCCATGCAAAACTGTTTGCTGTGTAAAAGCAGATCACTGGAAAAACTCTCTGACACATTAGTTTATTTCAACAATGGCATGGAAAGACTGGAGAACTCAGTATCTTTTTTCCTCAGAAACAAAATAAATGAAATGTATTTTTGTTTATCTATTGGCTTACATAAGCTGTATAAAAAGATGCATGAACTGTTTTCCTCAGTCTTACATTAAACCAGATCAAGGTCTTAATTTTTAGGTCAGCCAGGAGTACCAACAATATTTTTAGAGAACAATTTTAAAATCATACAATTCACATGCATTTTCTTAATATTTGGGATTAGAGTTGTCATTTGAACTGTATGATTTGAGTCAAACATTTTGGCTTTCATTTCATTAGCTTTTACTACAGATATGTTGGTTTTGGCCCATTCCTCTTGATAGAGATGCTAAGGATGCGTTGCTCTAGATTATTCTACAGGCCTAAAAGCAGGACCATGTGATGGCCACTGCAAAACATGGGTTTTGTAGTCTTTAACTAATAACTAATTTAGTGGTGTGTTGGACCGGATTCAGATTTATATGCAATGGCTTCTTCCTCACTGAATGACTTTACCGAATATATTTCATTGTGAATAACGGAAATCTTTTATGCTTCAGAAACAAAGCAATTACATCATTAGCTGTGCTTTTCCAAATTACCTATATGCACAGTAAATGTATATGTAAACATCAACAAGGAGGTAAGAAATTATCTTAAAATTTGATCATATCTCGAGGACAAGTTATGCCTATTTTAAGATCAAAAGTTGAATGAAAAAAAGTTGTCTTTTTATAATGTTTGCAAATTCCTAGTTTGCGCTGGAAAAATATATGTTTACTGAAATAACATTCTAACAATAATGAAATAATATTCTAACAATTCAGAAAATGCTTTAGCAATAAATTCCACCTGCAAAGTTATCATCAGATGACATTCTTTTTTATTTGTTTCATTAGGGATGTTTTTTTTTTTTTTTTTAATGAAATGAATAGATTAGCATGTAGGAAATTACAACAAAGCATTAATGCAAAGAGCAGAATAAAAATACATTTATGCAAAGAAAATTAATCAAAAAGTAATAAAAAAAAAATGGAAGCAGTCCCAGATAAGTTTTACCTAATCTATAACAGGTAATGAGAATGCAAGACCTCTGAATTGAATCGTAATGATATGATGACCTTTACGTTCCTGAGTCCCACATCAAAGCCATGAGAGGCTCATCAGAAATGTATACTGCAGCAAGTGGAGCTTAACCAACCACAGCGAAAAAGAGCACAAGAGAGGCAGGCAGCAATCGAGCAGCCCAGACTATTTCATTTCTGCACCACCTTCCCTTTGTTGTAAATAAAACATTATTTCAGATGTTCAATTAAGATAAGTACTCTTAATTTAAGACCTCAGTCAATGTACTGCCATCATTATTCTACCCACAGAGTGCCTGGTCTCCGACTCCAGCTAAAGAGAAGGACACAATCACTCAGGGGCCTCGCAGAGCAATGGGAAATCGCAGTCAATTTCTGAAAATCTCATTTGCTTATCAAGAACTGAAATAAGGAAGCTGAAAAAAGAACTTTGACCTTTGATCAGATATTTTTTTAAGCCAATTTATAATTATGATGCAAAATACCAGCCTTTAAAACATCCTGTCTCTCTATATGTATTCATATTTTTAAAAAAATCTCAGCACACATAACATTTTATAAAAATGCCACACTTTGAAATACTGGAAAACTTGTTTATATTGCAAGCACATTTGTAACCGTGCCAAATGCTTTGACATTCACCTTAAACCCTGAAAGAATTGAAGGTCCTATAATGTTAGTTCAGTCTGTTACATTGTCATGTAGCCATAGCTACATGCAGCATCCTCCAATAGATCACTTTTTACAGGTTTGTAGACGAACCTCCAGCTACTGTTATAGAGTTGACCCAACCCACCAAACCACCATGACTCACTGAGACCAGTCTATTAAGTACCTTCACAGATTTTTTTTTAGAAGTCTTGAGGAAGTTAGAAATTCTGCCTACATGGTTGATTTTTCACAGTAATTTCTATCTGAGTTGTCCTTAAAGATAAAGACCATCCATCATCTCCAAGGAAATCTTTACTTAGGCATTAAACCTAAAATTCAGCTTATCTGTGTATTTTAAAGAGTCATTATCCAAATCTGTATGAAGATTTTTTGCACACTTTCAGATCTAAGCATATGACATGGTATGAGTGAACTATAAAAACAGGATTCTCTCCAAGGTTTTTATTGAACAGTTCATCTGTTCTTTTTTTTATCCAGTTTTTCCAATTATGGAAACCAGACCATTAAAAATAATAGATCTGTAACATATCCATGTCAATTATATGAAAGACTTTCTTTATCAGTTAGACTGTTTGTTCACTGAAAGAGCACAGATGGTTTTAGTAGAGCGCTAGAGCCTGTGGTACCAGAAATGGCTTGCAGTTTGAAGGAAATATTATAAAATAGCAATGTTTATCTGACCTCATCACCACCCAAAAGAGGGAAAAAGTTATTTAGGTTAAGTTTACCACAGCTATATGCAATTTCTGCAACATAAATTAAATGAATGGAATAGTACAATTTAACAAAAAAAAACAAAAAAAAAAACAGAATGTCCACATTTACCATATAACTGGTAACATTTTGTCCCTTTTTAATAGAGGGGAGGTGGGTCTATTTAGATAGTACTTTTCTCTGTTTTTTGTGCACCTGAAAATATATTTTCAAAGACATATATGCAGCTGTCTGATATTACTTACCACTCATCCATTCAAGATCTCTTATATCCAACACTGCTGCAGAGGGTTGCAAAGATTAATCAATATCATCAACAAAATCAGCAGTAACAAATTATAAAATAATAAATAATGTATCTTTTGACTTGGCATACAGCTATATAAATGCAACTTCAATGCAAGCTGCCAGAAAGCTAAATACAGCCAGTCCAAACCATAGTTCCTCTTTCACTGAAGCATAAATGTAATCTAACATGCAGGTGTGTTCTTAGATCTACAATCCTTAGTGTTGACAACTAATCTAACACCAAATTGATAAAATAAACTTAAACAATTTGACCCTAATGAGATATTCAAAAATGCAAAACAAATTATCCAAATGTCTTAAAATATGAACACCTCCAAACACTCTCCTCTGCGAACTCACAGCATGCAGTGCAGAGGAGGGAAAAGGTAAGACATACATTTTCAGGGAAACCATAGGAGTGTTGTGTTTTGTGAACCATATATGACTCTGGACTTTTAAAAGTAAGACATTAACAGTTGCCAAAAGTCTCTCGTGTATACACACACCAGAGCAGATACATCAAGTCCTTGACAGAGCAAAGGGCTTCTGAGTCCTCATCTGATTGTGCGACCACTTTGTTTGTACTTCGTTACAGCACTGATACAAGATTAGATAAACAATTCACTATCTGTACTTCATATCTGTTTGATTCTGCAAAGAGCACTTTCCAGTTCAACTTGATGACCTTCACAGAGGACTGTTTGGAAGACACTCAGGCACAGGAGAGAGCAACACAAGGATAAATCTATAAGAAAGTGCATGCACAAAGGCATTTGAGAATGCATAAGTACATTTATTTATATGGCAGACATTACCACTTCATGTCTAAAAGGTCTCAGACCAACACAGAAAATGTGACGTAATACAGCCTGGTGAGAAGAAATTCACTCTGCATCTGAAAGAAGTACGAAAGAATAAAAACAGGTAAAACAACGTGAATTATTCAACAGGGCGACGGGAAATATAGAATTAATGTCAGACAGCAAAACAAGATGCCCTTGCAGCAAACATAAATGTATATGGCAGTATAAAGTACTTTTTCTGATGGTGTGTTTCATCATATAAACCTAAGAATGAGAGTTTCTGTTTGTCACTGAAATGCAACATCCATCAGTTCAATAACTCACTAAAGTTTAACAGCGAGCATTTGTACCTCGGGAGGCTCAACAAAAGTGAATATGAGGTGCATTACAGGTCAGAAGAGGCACAGACACAGGAAGCAAAGTGTCCTAAATATAGCTTACTTTCTATGGGGCTGCTCTATCATATTAGTTTACCATCACAAATATAAGTCCTGATGCTTGTGTTCTCCCAACACACAGACAGATGACTGAGCAGTGAAATGCAGCAGAATAGGAGGTGGGCAGCATTGAGACTTTATTGCTATGAGCATCCATTATGTCACTCAGATACATTAGCTCCCACAATCTAGTTTAATTAAATGTGACTACATGTACAGCAAGCTTGCATATGGAAGTGCACCATACCACTGCAGAGGAAAATGGGAAAAACTTGTGAAACCTTGCAAATCTATTCAGAGCCAGAGTTTCTCACCTTCTCTAGTTTAGCTGGTGTTAATTAGCAACCTCATTATCATGGAGCTATGAGAACATATATTGTGCATTTATTTTCTACTACTTCTCATTTTCTTTTAGCATGGAGGGTTTATAGTGGGGCTTTTTAAGACAAGCAAAATAACATCATCTCCCTAGTGGCTTTCCATGACAAAATCTAGTAATAAATTAATTTAAAGGTATATGTAAGATTCTAAAATCTAAAGAGATAACAGTACTGACATGTAAGAACTTTCCACAAGTCACAATAACCCTAGGAATTCTGGTTTGACTTCTATAAGCGCAGAATTTACATGTTCTCTCCATGAACACGTGTGTTTTCTCAGTGTGCTCTGGACTGCTAGCAAAGTAAATGAGCCTCACTGTTTCTGATGAGTGGTCACATATCCAGCCAGAATTATGGCAGGACTTTGTTGACTGCAGTGAAAGTCTGCAACTCACAGAGAGACATTTATCCAAATATTAGTCAAGTTACATCTATGCCGGTTTATGTAGAAAGGGTATGGCTTAGAAAACAATTGCAATTAATTCAAATTGCATCTTACTGGGTTTCCACAGATTTTTTTTCACTCTGATTGATTGTTTGATTAATTGATTGACTGATTGATCGGTCGATCAATTGACTGAGCCCTCTTTTAATTCTTAATTGTTGTGCAGTAACTATATTTAAGTGTTTTCCCTCTAGTGGTTTATTTGTGCCCTTCTGCTTTTAACCACAGTAAAGCACTTTATAATAAATCTTGTAAGAAAAATTATCTAGAAATAAAGTTTGATAGATTATAATGTTCTTGTTCTGAAAATTTGACCTGTATTTTAGCAAACCCTTTGATCCCAGGAAAAAATAAAAAAATTTAAATCAACATCCACAGCCCCCAAAAATATGACATTCATGCAGATTCCTTCCTACCAGCACTTTTCCTTACATAGAAATGATCTCCATGCATTGGAAAAACATGCATATATATTGCTTAGAAAATAAAATATGTGATGCTAATTTTTAAGAGAGATCTGAGACACAAACATGCAGAGACAGTGAGAAGAAAAGAGGCAGCGAGGGCACTGACAGTGATAGAAACTGCCCTGGCCTCTCCTCCAGTCTCATGAGTGGCAGGGTCTGTGCCGGCCTGTCAGCCTGTCTGTCATCACCATTGCTTAGTATTCTCCTTAAGACCAGCTCCTTGCTCATTATACACGGGCTCTTGTTCTGGACTGACATGTTTTCTTTACATCGACATTTTCATCGTAAAACGTCCTCTTTCCCTTCCAAAGAGCTGCCCATTAGACATACTTTGAGACAGAATTATGGCTCAGGAGAAACTTTCTTTCTCTAGGGCGAAACTGTGATATGATATAGCTAAAGAAAAACAAATGACCACAATGTATTTTTTGTCAGGTACAAGTGGGAAAAAATAAAGGTTAAAAAGAGAGTCACAATAATAGTTCTAAAAACGTACATGGAGGCCATATTTCTCATATCTTTACTGGTTTCACAAGCTACTTTAATTTCCTCTAAAAGACGACATTATCAGAAGCCAAGGTTAAAAGAACGAGCCAATTTAATAACAATCTCAATCGGGCTATCTTACCGACTGGAGGATGAAGCAGTCACCCAAAACAAGATCAAGGAAAAATTGCTACAAGCCTTGCAGTTTCTTTGGAAAGACATCAGGACTAAAGCTAAATGCAAAGCCCATAAATACCACATGTAAGAGGGAACTCAAAAGATGCTGTTGAAAATACTGGTAACTATGTTATTGGATGATGAAGGATCAATGGAAGCTTCTGAAGTAAGAATGTCTTTGAAATTATTAGCATTTATACAAGAAATAAAGCATGTTCAAAATATCTGAAAAACAAAAGACATTTGCAGTATCAGTAAGGAGTTTACATTCATCATAGATATAAATGTCAAACAAACTGAGCTTTTATTATACTTTTATTGAAGGAATGAGACAATATGCTCAAACTTTAAAGAAGAGTTTGAGCATATGCATTTGAATTCAGTGTGGGTTTTCGCTAATCTGTAAATGTGACGTGTCACAGCAAACCAGGAATAAGTGGCTTGAGCAGAAACAAACAGAAAAAAGATAAAAACCATACATTTCTGAGACAATAGTGTTTTTGTTGTTGTTGTTGAGGGTTGAGAGACATGACAAAGCTTTAAAGCGAAAAGTAGTTATACTGTGGTTTGGTCTCTTTGTAGCCGTTTCTTTACTGCTTAATTTGAATTTGTATTTGCAATGTTGTAAAGTGTCCTTGGGTGTTTTGAAAGGTGATGGCAAATAAAATACATTATTATTATTATTATTATTGTTGTTGTTGTTATTAATAATAATAACACTGAACAAAAATTGAAAACCTTCCAAGTAAATAAGCCAGACAAAAGCTCATTCTATCAATTATGCCATGAAAAGTGGTCAAGTATTCAGCCAGAATTGTGTCCACAAAAAATGTACTGCTGAATTAATTTGTATCTGTGGCTTGAAGAAAAGCTAAAATAAATTCAAACTACGTGAACTCCTGAGTGGGACTGTTAGTTATTCAGATGAACTTTGCAACATACAGCGGAAATGTTCTCCTGCATCTGGGTGGGAACATTGTTTCCTATACAATTACTCTGCTGGGTCAGAGTTTTCCCACTGATGTCCTTTTATGTATTCCCCTCTATGTTATCTGTCAACTTTTCAAAGAAAGTGGGGCTGTCAGTGGCATGAAAGACCCCCCTGCTCTGTGCGTCACTCTCATTACAAGTCCAAAAAACAAGACAGATATTCAATTTAGATAAGTACCCAGACCATGCTTGCATCGCCTCCATGAGCCAATGCTCTATTTCTTTCGACCATGCTCGACAGAACATGGATGCCACATTGTCCCTCACTCCGACAGGGCTAAGCAGGGGGAAATTTCCAATTACGGATCGAAAGGACATTGAGGAGAAAAAGCATGGCAAGAGTGAGAGTGATAAAAAAGAAGACCTTAGAGATATCATTTTAAAAAATCCGCTCCTTTTGTTGGCTCTCCATGTCGTTTTACATTTATCTAAGCTCAAAACGGAACATTTCCTAAAAGTGTCAGGAAGTAGAAAACAGGTGTGGCAGAGAGATGGGGTGACTATGAAGAGTGTGCAAAACAATAGGTATTGACATCCAGAAATAGAGGAATAACTCACTTCAGATTTTTTTACCCCAGATCTCCTGCAGTGAAGACAAAAAAAATTTACTCAGAGGGCTAACAAAGATTAAAAACAAGAGCTGCCGTCCAGCTCAAGAAACCATCAAAATGTGTCTGGTTTTATATTTGAATGTTTATCAATTTAAACAGTGTCATGTTGTCTAGAGAAATGTTGAGAATTCAAAACAAGACGGCATGCATATCTCTCCTTCTTTTCTGTCAAATGAAAAATCAGCACAACCACTAAATTTTGCTTGAAAATAAGCTATTATAACAAATGTATTTCTTAGTAAAAATGTTTTTGCATAACTATAAGTCATCTATTGAAATTTATCTCTGAATGGTCTGTGATCCAGTCATGCAAACACAAGCCCACACACAACATATCCTTCCGAAAACAAGCTGTTCACCTTGCAGTAATGAAAAGGGAGTCAACTGTCTTCAGGTGCTGCAAGGCTGATGTGTGTTGGCAGATGCTGCCTTCGTCAGTGCAGGAAAACACAGAGAAATCTGCTCTGCTGTCCTGTCTCTCTCAAGCATGGAGGACAGCAGAGCCTGAGTGACAGAGTCTGGAGCAGTGTGTGGGATCTATGGCCAAAAGCTGGACCACACCAGCCCACAATCTATAGAGAGAGAGAGGGAGACAGAGCGGTGCCTTTACACACTCCACCAGACCCAGATGAGCCACCATATTTATCAGCACCAGATGCACAGTTTTTGAAACTGTATATGTTGGTGCACTGGGTGTAAAATATCAGTTTTTTCCTGGACTTTTGTGATGTAAAACTGCTGATCTATTCCTCATGCATGAGTGATACAACACAGAATGTGATTATTCCCTAATCTCTGCACATAAATAGAGGAACCACGCGGACAGGTGTTAGGAGGAGATCATATTATTCACTGACTCTTTGGGGTGCCTCAGATCACTGCTACAGCCGTGAATATTTCCTCAAGCTAATTGAGCTGCCAGCATTAATATTCACTGAGTGTGCTGTGATTTACAATGGGAAAGACCAGTGCAGTAATCATGAGGAGGTGCTCACCATTCCCCAGGCAGACCAGCTGCAAATTCAGCACCACGGAGAGCTAAAAGTGCAGACACCGACCACGATCAAGTCCGGACATTAAATCCACCCTGGCTCTGGTACAAAATCAGCATGCGTTATGTGGATTTTCCCTATGTGTTTAAAGCCCGTTATGCAAGGTTCATGTAGTCCCCTGACACATGAACGATTTTTGAATATAGAGTACCAATCAAATATGGGCTCTCAATAAAAATACAGCTCATCAATATTCAACATAAAATACGGGGCTTCCCCACTGTATGACAAAGGCTAAGTTAATATTCATAAGGTTATCATTGCGATCTGCTGTGGGAGTAGAGAGGGAGATAGGGAAGACCTGTGCTTTGACAAAGGAGAGACACAGACATTACAGCACCATGGACAGCACTGTCTGCTGTCGTTTCAAGGTTGTAACTGTCAAGTTGAAAGTTGTTGCGTGCAACAAAAATGTATACTGTATATTTTTTTATTTATGGAAATTTTAAGAACAGTTTTATTATATATAGTTTTTTTGTTTTTACCTGCTCAACAACAAACTAAATACACAATATTTAAGCAAAACGAGTAAATTAGTCTGATTCATTTTGCAATGGGATCACTAAAGATCCCATAGTGATCCAATGGGATCACTAACCATCCCATTGCAAACATAAAACATAAAAATGGCCTCACATGTTTACCCTGTTAAAAAAGAAAATAAACATTGTCTGTATTTATTTGTGTGTATTTTCATCAATTTGAACAGGATATCAGCTACTCTTTCTCCAATACGCTTGTTTTATTAAGGCATGTTATACAGGGGTTTTCCATGTCATTCCATTTGCTGTCAGCACAGGCATTGTTCATGAGATGTAAAAGTAAAGTTTTGGCAGTATGAATATCACAATCTTAGGGAAACTGCATGTAAACAAAATGATGAAAAAAAAAGATGAAATGATGAAAAAAGTACAACACCAAAATCAATGTGAATTCTGAAATACAGAAAAAAATAAACTTTGGCAAAGGTACCCTGTAAGAAGTTACACACCGAAATAATTAATGTACTGCAAGTCTAAAACTGACATATATAATCATCCAGCGCCAGACTGTTTTCTCTTGTTCAAGTCGGATGTCCTTATAAGCACTATAACTTTGAAAAATGTTAAAGTGCAGTTGTAGAAACAATGGCTCTGCAGAGGGCAGATGTTTGAGCACATTGCAAAACAAAGATAACTTTATCAGGACATTCACAGAGCACCGCACAGCATTCAAGCCAACAATATCAAGTCAGCTAACAAGTGGGCCAACTGGACAGCAAGCCAGCCAGAAAGGTACAGACAGACTGCAGCCAATCAGGCCTAAACTCTGGAGGTTTTCTTTTATGCGACCTCACAGCTAGATCGGGGCAAACCCTCAGTGAACTATTACAAGGATAAAAAAAAAAAGCAAAGCAAAAGCACAAAATATTGATCATTCTAAAAGAAAACTGCCTTTGACTCAAGGTTACCACAACGACAGTGGACAAAACCTCTATTTTAACATCAAGTTATTACAACATGTATTTTTTTTTAGGTTCGCTACTTTTCTGTTAACATCCAGGCAAAGGACACATTGCCCCAACATCCTTTTCCTCCAACATATACACACATTTGTATGTAAACACCCAAACACACTCTGATCCCAGCTGACTGAATGCAGCTGAGCACAAGCTGCTTAATAACTGGCAATGATGGGCTGCTCGGTCCCAGTCAGAGACCAACCTGAAGCACTCTGCCCAGGATGTCAACTCTACTCACATCAATTACCACTCATTGCTAGCCTGCCTGCACTACAGCACTGACTGACAGCAAGATAGCACTCTCTCCATTGTGTGCTACAGTGACTTTGGATGCAGAACAATGTCTCTCCTTATTACTCACCTCTAAGAAGGCAGAGAGATGACTAACCCAAAAAGTGAATGTAAAAAAAAATGGGGGACAAACACAAAATCAGATCAATTAATATAATCCACAGTCAAATGTAACTTTTTGTAGTCATGTAGCTACTGCATAAGAAGAGCAGCAGAACTCCCAGGCAATGCCAGATAGTCCATCTTGTGCTAACGCAGGTCTGCTTGTTGTAATGTGCTGCTTTTTTCCATAATCACTAACCTGACATTGGACTTATGCCTCTTCTCACTCATGAGGCTTCTTCCTGCTTTGAACCACATTGCAATACTCACTTGGCAACAACTTCTGTCTACACAAGAGTCCTCCAGCTCTCTTTAGTACATCTCCAACTTACCGCTTGTCATCTGCCTGTCGACCTTCCAGTGTTAATAGAGAAGATGAGTATCTCAGGAATAGCAATAAGGACAAATTTTCTAGGACTTCCTCAACCTTTGCATAACTTAGCAACCCTGAGAGCCGCTACACATCCTCTGAGCCATAATCGCCCCTGGAAACAATTTCCCTGGGCATTTGACTGAGCATCCAAGCCATCTTGCATTATTCAAACCATGAAAAAACATAAATATTGTAAGTTTTGTGCATTTTTAAAGGCAAACTATTGTTCTAACAATCTCATAGGTGGCATTTAACTAACATTTTATAAAACAAACTACAGATATTGGCAGGTAATTAGATAGTGCAAAGTGACATTGAAATGAACTAAGAATGTCTTGAGGCTGAAGCAGGAGGAAGCTGGAAGGTTGGATAAAGCACTTTGAAATGCCTTGTAGCTGAAATGTGCTATACAAATAAAATTTGATTGATTGATTAAAGATCTGGTAGGAAACAAAAAAACTCAAGTAGCTTTTCCTCTGAGGGTCGTCTTCAATAATTCAAGGGATCTTGTGTAAAATAAAATTAAAAAATCATAATGAATTCAGTGACAATTTCATAAGTGGACACTGGTCAGGACATTATTTTAGAAATTGTTGCTTATCATCAACAAATTCAAATTGTCCATAAATTAGGACTTGAGTACAATGTCATGACAAATTACTTATTTTATTTTTGCTCAATCTGGTTGTGTGTTCCTAATAAAACTTTCTAACATTAGTTGCCTTATGAGAGCAAAAGTAAAGGGTCAAATGATTTGACCAAACCAGATATTAACTTTGTAGCCAAGGACTAATATAGCTCACTGTGCTTCAGCTATAAAACTCATAAAACTATTGGAAGACGTAAAAACAGCTACACGGATGCACCAAGAGAGCACTACTTTATTTCATTAAAAACTCTAAGAGTGGTTTTTAAATTAATATACAAATACATTGATCCCAAAGGAGTAGCAGCTGTGCAAACTTCACCATGAGGCTATTGGTTCAACTTTCTGTTTACAGTGCAAAGCACAATTCAATTAAAAAATACTTATCCAAAATCATAATCAATTGACTTTTTCATTTTGCTAATTTATATACACACGACTACAAATGGACACAGAAAGTAACCCAGCGAAAGCCAAGCATGCTTTTCAGAACAGGTCTAGGTAATCCTTCACACATAAAGCTAATCAGTATGGCTTGGACAAGTGTCAACACATGAACAGGTCATTGTGTTGCCATTATGAACACATTCTGAAGAAAGAAAGTAAAAACATATCTACATCATGTAGGAGTATTGCCTATTTAATATTACTGTTTCCAAAAATGAGAATGTCAGTAAGGTTGTAATGAGAGGGCTCTGCCTTGATGAAAACACATTTTCTAGTGGAGCACAGGCTGCAACTACATATATTTATCCCTTACTAGTACTTTATTTTATGATCTGTCCAGAGTGTAGATGTGCAATAACGCACCAGAAATTATGTGCGTTATTGCACATAATTTATGGACAAATTTGTAACTTTATAATCACTTCTAAATAAAATTGGCACAACAGACAGACACAAGATCAGCTTAAGTTTTTATATGAACTTATGATACAGTTGAAGGATTTTATACAGAGTGATTGGCAATGTCACCGTCCACATTGTCTAGATATAAAAATCAAAATAACTATGAAAAAAATCTTGCAGATAACATTACTATAGCTATAAAATGTATTTTAAAATAGTAGCACTCAAATACTTGAAGGTTTTCTGTCTAAGATAAAACCAATCAGTCCTTGTTATGCACGTTAGTTTTTTGTATTAAAACTAAGATACCATGAACTGTAGTATTTCCCTTGAAGATTATCATGACGGAGTCTCATATATTAACCTATGCCTTTGGAAAACACAAAAAGAAAATATTTATATTTGTAGATCAGCTGGAATTATGTTGTTAGTAATGCAGAGAACTTTCCTGTTTTAAGATTTGAATGAAGCTGTTTCCCACAACCAGCTTGGGGAAGTGATTCCTCCGGGCTTGTAAATTGTGATTAATGCCAGACCTTGGTGTGCATCTTCTGCTGCTATCTTCCTTATAGACCTTCAATAAGACCATTCAGTTCAGTGGGGATTTCCACAAGGTCCATGTTGATCACAAGTGGCCCTGCTCCGGCACAGGCCTTTTATGATAGAGAGCAGGAGGGGTCTCCCATCTCTCCAAACTCTAATATACAAGACCTGCTCCTTTTGAAATTGACTGTGACCTCTGCCACACTTGCAATGGACTAGTGCTCTCAACTGTATGGGATTTCTGATCTCTCTCCTCCGTTTTCGCCGCTCTCTTCTCAGCTTCGTTCTATTTTTTTTTTGCTTTTTGTCTACGATATTAAAGTGCAGCGATGAACACAAACTCTTAGACACAAGTTGTTTTACAGATGCAACCATGTTCTTTAAAAAAAATCTAATTTAAAAACTGAAAAGTCTTAATAACATTTAGACCGTGATGAATTGTAATGTGCATACAAATGCACATTTCTGACAGCTCAAATTTTACATTACACTGTATAGATTAATGTGTTGCAAACTTAATCGTGTCATGTTCTATTGTTGCCACTGATATTATGGTCTCTGCTCCTAAATGCCAGACACTGAATATGTGTGTGTGTGTGTTTGCTTCTCTTAATATTGTTGTTGTTATGCTCGTGTGCATGTGTGAGTGTGTGTACTTGAGAGTCTGTGTGGTAAGAAGGGTAATAAATCATGATCCGAATGTAGACATGGCTGTATGAAACCTCACACCCTTGCTGCCACCTCAGGCAACCGGTGCCCTATACCAGCCAAACTACCGTCACATTTCACATGCACTCTAATCAACAGGGGAAAGTGCAAATGGATTAATACAGTTAGACACCTAATGCCCCAGATTATAAACCACAGCGGCTTAATATGAAATGCATGTGTTGCTTCAGGAAAAGCGATTGACGGATAGCGGATTCTGCAGAAATCACTCAAATTTATCAGGATTTACAACTTGCAGCTGTCCTAAAAGTGACAGCTGCAAACCTGAGCAAAGAAGCAGATCTTTTTCTGTTTTGTTTTTTTTCAAATCAGCTTTTAAACATTATGTACAAATGACAAAAAGTAGCTACATTTTATTTCAAACTACAAATGCCAAGTTTCTCCTTGGAAAGCAATTGCAGCTACGTTTATGTCTACCCTTGCACATTTGAGTGTCTTTACTTTTTGGAGCTCTACAATGAAACAAAGAATGGAGTACTCCTTTGTGTACCTGTTCTTGCCTCTAGGAGACATGCAGATGCTTTGTGTAAAGAGCTGAGCAGATTAACACTTCATTACCATGGTATATTGTTTAACGAAGACACTTGGGGAACAGAGAGGCAGCTGGATTATGACCAAGCCATGTTTTCCATTTAGGCAGGATTATTACTTTAGAGTGCACACCTCACACTGGGAATATGACTTAAGAACCGAGGAGAACATCAATTGGATAATCATCTTACATTACCCTATCTTTCTTCTCAGGAATAAACTTATGGAAAACTTTAACTTCTTGTAAGAGTGCGACAGTTAAAGGAAAACTTATCAGTACTTACAATTTTCTAAAGTTGATTTTGCAGCACAAGCATTTACCAACCCAAAAGTCATTGGGGGATGTTATGAAATACCAGTCAACCACTTTAGAAACTATATGTATTGTAAAATTCAGAAGGGATAGATAAACAGTAATTCCACCATGATGTGTACCCAGTTTACAAAAGTGTATGTGATTGTGTGATTAGTAAATGACTCAAGTGCAGAGACAGATTGAAGCCAAAACACGGTTCTTTAAAAATAGGAGACTCGTATAAAAAAACAGGTCATGAACCACAGACAGCAAAAAAAAAGAATTCAATTAGAGGCTCTGGTGGTTTATTCCTACTTTTTGTGTGGCACACTACATATCGCTTTACAATACATAGAGTGTTACATGCACATTCCAGATTGAGCTCTAAAAGGGAACGTTTGTGGCCAGCTGAAGAGGACAATGACATTCAAAGAACTTACCTTAGCTTAAAAAGTTACTTAAAGCAGCATGCTATGCTAAAAAAGCATAGCATGTGCAGAATATTCTAGAAATTAAACAATGAATCTGTGCTATACATGAATCTCTGCATCTGATCTTCAGCTGTAAAGTTTGCAACCTACCGCATTCCCTATTCAGACCCAATGAAACATTTACAACAGTAAAACAACTCTTAGATCTGAGATGCTGATTCTGTGACCTTACTCTGCCATGCCACCAAATTTCTCATTTTGTTACTTTAATCCCTTTTTTTCCATAACCCAATCTAAGTAAACAAGATTGGATCAGCTTGTTACATTGTCAATTAAGGAAAGTTAAAATAAATAAGAAAATCTTAAGCTGGTGCAGACATAACGCATCCTCACACTGTCATCTGCTTAGACATTAATACCATCTATGAATATCACCACAGTATTTTTCACAATGGTATATCAACTTTGAAAATGGACACCACAAAACTGTAAATATCCAGTTCCTATATGGGTTGTAGAGAAATCGGAACTGTGTCTAATATGTGACACAGACACAGTATTAGACAAATCAGTGACGCCACCGAACAGCTGAAATTCTGTCACAGATTTATGTGGCTTGTTGCAGGTTTGATGACCGTCGCCTTCTGAAAGCAAAATGCATTAAGCAACATCATACCTCTGTGGATGCACCATAAAGTGCCTTTATTGTATTCGGAGCAAAGAGAGGAAATGAGAATAGAGATGAAGTCCAAAGGCAGTGACAGGAAATGAGTTCTGTTTGTCCTTTGTGGCACCAGGTACTTCATCAAACCTTTGTATGTGAGAAATATATTGTATATGTTACACCACCTGTGAGCACTTGGAAAAGCTGTGCATAACTATGAAAAGACCAACTGAAAAGAGAGAAGAAAACAATGTAACTATTTATTACCTCTTTGAGATCCCAACAGAAATCTCAGATGACACATAAAGTGACTTATAGGAGGTTGATCAAAAGGCTGGAAGCAATGCCATTTTAGTTACATCCATTTGTCCATTCAAACATGAAAACAGTGATTACCAAACACAGTTCTTTATGTTTTAACCTTGAAAGATCATTTTTTGAATTACAATTAGTTTAAAAAACCTTAACAGCTCCTCATAACTCTTAGTGATTTAACATGTTAATCTGTTTGTGTGTACATGAGTCATACATATGTAATACAATCTGTCTTTTTTTCTCCTTCCCTTTCTCAATTCCTCCCGTGTCTCAGAGGACAACAAAGGGGGAGTGGGACTGTAATGTTTAAAGTGGGCCGTCAGTCAGCCTCCCTGGAGTTTTCTCGTCCTGTAGGAATCTCATTAACAACAACCACTGGCACATCGGAGACGAAGAATGAAAGTGCCTTCTGTGTATGTGCACACATGATAGATTGTAGGTTTTCTGCTGATGTGTACAACACTGAAAAGAACAAAAAACCCAGGGAATAAAAAGTGAAAGATGTCTGCCTATAAAAGCCCAAAAGGATTTCTATGATCTCATTTTTTGCCTTTTCTCCCTCAATAAACAAACTGTAAAAAGTGTAATCCTGTTTTAAAGTTTTTGATAAAATGCCATATCTTCATCTTTTAAAATAAAGAGCTTTAAACATTCACAGTTACTTGAAGAAAACATTTTAAAACTATTTAAACTATTTATGCCTCCCAGGTAAGTTGGATTTTTCAACTTGTATCAGTTTTTGATAAGTAAAACGACATGAAACAAAAAAGAAAGGTTCCCAAACATTTCTCTCTCAAAAAGAGATGTAAATGATATAAACTTAACATGGTGGGAACTCTGCTGTGGACACATTTATTTTCTAAGTCTTTTGGATAACCGTTTAAAAGTTATGCAACATCAACGTTGTCTAAACACCGAGGTTGGACAATATTTCAAATATGAATCTCTACGTTTTAGAGATCATTCATATATTACACTTTACAGTGAGGTTCTTCCAACTAGTGTTACCATCCAGCAAATGTTGAAATGATCATGGCTTTCTTTAATCAAACAAGCTAAAAGAAGCTTCGCTTAAGAGTGAAAGGCTGCTGCAAACTATGAGACCACAAATGACCTTCTTCATGCAGCAATAATTCACAACTTTTCCCAAGGACAAGACCTGGTCTTTTGATTTGATGATGCTGATCTCCCACACTATTGATCCATTATTGACAAATCAATGTTAAAAAACACTGCAAACAAGGACAAAACTTTCTTTGGCATCTAACTTCTTTATCTGATCCTACTACAAATAAGTGTTGCCAAAATATAAGTGCCAGTGCACCAACGGGTGTGAGGTGGCTGCTCTGATTGAGAAGAAAAGGGGCTATGGATCCAACTCACTCATCAAGCTTGTTGGGATCTATTTGTATTTTCAGATTTTTTTTTTAACCATACAATTCCTGTAAACATTTTTAAAGTGTTTAACATCCCTCATTGCACTTAGAATTTGTCATTTAATCAGACTTTTGTTTTGCTGTTTAACTGTAAGAGCTCATTACTGTACGACCAGCTTTTGTTGAACAAAATTGGTCAATTTACAACTGGGAATATAGTGTCTGCTGTATAAATTGTGCTCTGGTGCTTACACTATGAGATATTAATTTCTAGGCAAATTATCCAAAATGGCTTCCATATTGGGTGAAGTGTAAAACTGCAATGGACTCAAAAATGCCACAACAAGGGATATTCAGGCTACGGGCTATATTGGATTAAATTCTAGATAATTGGTAAATTTATTAAAATGACCCATGCACCAGCACCATTAAGCCAGCAGACCTGCTGCTGCTTGTCAAATAAATGCATAAGCATGCAGACAGACTAATAGCCAAACTGACCACCACATGTGTGCTTCTAAGCAATGTTAATTAAAAGGTTAAAACAACTTGTGAATGTGTTGTCTATGTAAATGGTTGAAGAAGTCAGACAAACTCTTGTGTTGTGATGGAAATTATATTTCTGAGTCTTCCAAAGAGGAAGAAATGAGAATTGGTGTTATCTTAATAACTCTATCCAGTCGCCACAAACAATACGCAATTTGTGCTCCTTGTTCTAATTTTCAGAAAGGTAAAGGCGGCACAAATTCTCTTCCAGTGTATCGTATACTCATTATGTCCCTATCATACCAGAAGCAGGCATGTGAGCTCATGATTTACAAAATACATTTTCTCCTCCGAGGTACAGGTCTGCATAGATGGGAAAGCATTTTGACAGAAGTCAAAGACTTATCAGGACTACCTTATCTTCTTCAGACAGTATGCAAAGTGCAAAGAAGCAGGAGGGACAGAGTGACAAAAAGTGGCACAGGAAGAAAATAACAGACAGAGAAGGAGAGAGAGACAGAAAGAAATGGAAACAGCCACAGGTCGAAAAAGCCACAGGGCTGCTGGCCGTGTCAGATTCACAGCCCTGCAAGGGTCATGCTGTCACAAAGCACACAGCTGGGGGACTCACCTTGATCGGAGGAACAAAGTTAGCTCAAATTTTCAGCTTCTACTTTCACCTGACCTAAAACTCAGTTTAGTTCAGTTCTGCAATTCAGTGTCTGCAATTCCTATATAGATACTTTGTATGTTTGTCAAATTCCTAATTAGTAACAAATGTCTCTTCTTTTTTTTTTCCACCCACATTATTGCTTTTTATAGTTTTGGATAACTGCGCCATAATGTGCCTGAGCTAATATGAAATAATAAATGATGCGGTCTGCCTTTGTAATGAAAAGTCACAATTATAAAAACAAATGACCCTGGCAGCAAGAATGACTTCTAAAATTGCTGACTCTCTGTATCACATTGCAGCAATACTTGCTTCATTAAGCAGAGAAGGTGAGATCTTCAGTTCAGAAACTGGCACGCAGATCCGAATGAGGAAGTTGGCAAAGGTCAGTCTCAAACTTGCTCGTATGCAGGTGAGAGCAAAATGTCTTACCAACAATCATAAGAATAAGCACAAATCAGTTCCTACAGCTGCACAAAGGTATTACAAAAAACTTTTTTTTGTTTATGAGCAAAAAACAAACTTACTCATTTGTCTTACAGACAAATTATTAAAAACGTGGGAACCAGAAGGCAAAAACGCTAGATAGAAAATGACCAAGGCTGCTCAGATCAAGTCAGATATTCTCTTTGCTTCAATGATTAGTGCTGCAACTCACATCAACCAAATAATTATTTGCTGTATATCATCCCAGCACGGCATTTCAAAATTTCTTACAGTTTTTCGAAATGCTCCAGAGTCCTGAAAATGTTTCAGAAAAGCGTTTTTTTATATGTTTACTTATCTAACAACCTTATCAACCTTAAACAAATTGTGTTTAAGGTTGATAAAGAGCAGTTGCCCAATTCCTGGGATCAACAGAGGTCAAACTCACCATTGCTTTTACTGCCAGCAAACTGATGTGAACTCCTTGTCTTTGGCAATCCTTAAAACATCCACATTACTGAAGGGCGATATTTGCATTATGCCCTTCAATATTGGGCAATATATCAAAATCTTCAGAGTGTTGCATTAGCCTCAGTAACATTTTGAAGATGAGTGGATATGGGAATGATGGCGAAAAGCTTCAATATTTGTCAGGTGCCACCACATTTAATGCTGATGTCATATGAAGCTAAAGCATTGACAGCTTAAATATAACTGAGAATAAAAGTTGACAATCCAGGGAAATATTGGCTTTAAAAACATATATTTGTAACTGAAAAAATTTTCACTGAAAACTTTTGTATTGAAAAATGCTGAAGCTTCAAATTACTCATTTATCAATAACAGTTCTAACATTTGCTTGCTTCTTTTCAACTGAGTACACATGCATTGTGTTTTATTATGCCTTTCTTCAAGATACGGCACATGAAATTGTAAAATTTTCTGTCTTTTTTCACTCAAACAATTTCACTGATATAAAGGTATACAAAGTTTTTTCAAGAGTCACAGTTTAAAAACTGCTGAAATGTTCCCTTCATAATCTCCCAGCGGTTTAAAATACTGTAAATGAAATACTAGAGAGAGTGACAGCAATTTTCTTCCAGCTATATGGAGCAAAGATCAAAGCAACACCTTGTCATCGTCTGCTGCACACTGCTAATCAGCTGACTAACAAAAGAATACTAGTTTTTTTGGTTTTTTACCCAAAATTAAAGAAATGTTATAGTATGTGCACTGACAATTAAAAAAAACTATGTACAAGTATTGTCCTGTCGCACTAGGAGTAAAGTGAACAACAGAGAAAAGGGAAATAGCCCGTGACTGTAGGTTGCTCAGGTTACGGTTTAGTTAAAAGTACAATTAAGTCAATTTTTGTATTTATTTTTATTTACAGTTTTAAGGAAATGTAAAATTTTAGAAAAATCTAAACGTTTAGACATGTAAAGACCTAAGTTAATCATGACCATCACCAGTGGCTCAAGGTTAGAAACCTGCTTTGGCAGGTAACCAGTTACCAACAAGCTGATTTATTTTCCAGCCGGCTGATTTATATTGTACTTATATCTAAAGAACTCTCCATCTGGCAGAGCCCAAAATCATCAACACTGTAATTAAAATGCAATTACCACCTCTCTCCTCTTCCAGTTACTCGGTAATCCCTGAGAAGTCTCTCCATCTGTGCAGAGTATATACACCCTGACATATGCAAGCACATCAAACACACAACATACTAATACACACATATAAACAGTCACACACTTTTGCGGCCCTCCCTCCCCTCCCCCATTCCTTTGCACACACTCAGCTTGCCATCCCTGTCAGCACTCTAGGACAGCACCACAGCCTTACAGCTTCCAAATCTGCTCCCTCGACTCAGCTTACAGTGCAAAGCCTATCTGTTTCTGCACAAATCACTTTTTCACCCTTCTGCACGCTCTCCTTTTTATCATGGTTCCTTCAATCTCGCACATCCTATTCCAACTCACAACTCGCAAAAGAAAAAAAAATTCTTTTTTTTTTCTGTCAAACTACAGTTGAATTAAAGAATTTAAAAAAAACATGTCTGACAAAGAATGTACACTGACTCATTTTTTATGACATGTCTTCATTATTAAATAATGGAAGTATTGCCAGTGGGAACTAAAAATCCAGCTATAAAAGAAAGCGCACAGAGAGAGAAATTTCTTTAAAAGTCGTAATGGGGAATGTGCAGCTGTCCATCAGCACAAATATGCGACTATAATGTGTGCCTTTTTAAAATTTCAGTCCCAACAAATAATAAATATCACAGTTTTGTTGCATTTCTCGCTATCTTCTGGCTAATTGTTCATGAACAGACATTACATGGTAAATAAGAAAACCTTTCAACATCTTGTGAGTCTTGCTTAAAGTTCACATTTAACAAGAACTTGCTCTAAATTGCACTCACACAAATTCAAACTGAATAAAATTATGCTCATAGTTCGTAACCTAAAAATTATCATTTCGCATCATGAACTTGTTTACATCCTTCATAATTTTTCAGTAGGTATATATTTTCAAACCTTTTTGATATTTGACCGTTGCCAGCTAATTTACATTCAATTCTCGAGTGTTATTTTTGTGCAAATACATTGCATCTAAATTTAGCCAAATTCCCAACAAAGCTGTCCTTCCATTACAATTTTTCTCCTTTAGTCAGAAGAAACTAAAATAAGCATGAATTTTTATAGTAAAATTTACCATTTGATATTTTGCCTCTAATCAAATACACTTTTAAATCAATATAAGGTTGGAATGTTTTGTACCAGCAGAAAATTGTGAATGAAAAAAAACACCTGTACTGTTTTTTCTTTCTTTTTCTATCTTCACCTGTACAATGATTGTAGAGTAAAGTTAGAAGTACTGAATGCATTAAGTTGCAGCTTCATATTTTTGCTTCTATCTGCTACTTAAAAACTGTCTGCAGACCAGCTCTATAACGACAAATGATTGCTTTATAAGTGAATGCTAGAATCCTGTTGCTTAAAATTTTCCATACAACAGTATACTGGGATTATCATAATGCAAAATGTCAAACTTAATTCAGATACTATGAAAAACACTCAATAGGTCTACACAATATATGACAAATCAATTGTTGAAATATCACAGTTTTCCTCAGTCTTTTATAAACCCAGCTGGCTTCCACGCTTTACTTGTTTCCTCCAACCAATGAGTCCTTAGTTTTTGTTTAAAAATGATTTTTTTATACACCAGTAACAGTGATAGCAAAGATGAGTTGAGCTACGTTATAGCTTAACCCTCCTACATATTTTTAAAGCATCATGGCTTTATAGCTACTACACTGAAGCACAGAGAGAAGGGCACTGGATTTTCCCAATCACCTCGCCAATAGATAAAACAGATAAGACGGCAGTGACTGTCAGCCATTATTGTTCAGGTAACTGGCTGCAGGGAAAGAGAAGGACTAATTGTCTGTGTGTTCGCAGCTCTGCTGTATAAATTTTGACGCAAATGAGAATTTTTAAAGAACAGACTGTTTTGGATCAATTATAGAAATAATATTCATAGAATCCTTCTATCCACAAAACCATTTTTGTACACTTAATAATTTAAGGTGAGAATACTTTTTTCAGATTACATGGCTTTCATATGTTACTCTAATTACAATTTTAAAATTGAACATAAACAGCAGAGAAATACACAGAGGACAAAACGTTAAAAAAAATTGTTTAAAAAGGTGTGTCTTATGTTCTTGTACAGCTTTTCACGTCTGTGTCGGTGCACATTCAAACGGCTGTGGGGGGATGTGTATTGAGCTGTCCCTCTAGATATAAAACCATAATTACTTCTGACTAAAACTGTAATTAAAATGTATCACAGCTGCAGTCTTACCTGTGTGTATTCAAGTGTGTCTCTGTATGCCTTTGTGAACGTGTTTATGAGATTGTGAGTGAGTGTGTGTCACAGCAAAGGGACTTCAGTGAGTGCCGGACATAAATCACCTCCACACGCAGATCACCAGCCAAGGGACATAGGGTTGGGGGTGGAAGAGAGATTATGGAGGGGTGGACAAGAAAAAATGAGAAAAAGTGGAAACGACAAAAGAAATACAGCAAAGATAGCAGATAGACAAACTTTTATTTTTCCCATATTATAGCAGCCAGAAAATTGTTAATGTATTTACTGTTTGATATAACATCTAAAATGAGAGCCAACTATACAATTCAGACAAAAGCCAGTGGTATGCAGTCATGAACCATGCTTTCAATGCTATTGTCTCCGAGTGTGAAGGCATGGAGAGAGGTGAGGGAGGAAGCAGTGGGATGACAAATAGTGACCAGCTGGAGCCACTGGGGTTAAACACAATTGTTGTAGCAGAAAGAGGACATTATTGGAAATGGGTTTGCCACCGTGGGCGCCCCTGTTGAATAGCTTTTTCCCTTCTCCCAGGCAAGCAATGATCTCTTTCGGTGCACAAACACACACACACACACACGCCCACACTTCGACAAGAAGGATCTGCAATAACCTGCTGGAATTAAGTGGGTATCATGACAGACAGAGCACCGCGAATCGTGGCGCAGGAGGTGATGTTGCTAAAGGCTAAGGTGCTTGTTTACAAAGCCGGTGCAGAACAATGGCAATGCATAACTACAATGGCTGATCATCTTCACAAGGAAGTCTGTTAGGAGACACACCTACAATCATCCCTCAGCATTCACTCACCCACCTTATCAGAGCATCCCCAAAAACAAGACAGCAGGAGCTGTTTGTTTTCTGAGTCCATTCTCTGCATGACTCCGGAGACATGATCCTCTGCTACTGGTGGACGAGATAGCCTTTTACTGGACTATATAATCTTTATGAGCTCCTCTCACAAATGGCACAATGCGCACAATCAAATCGGACTCCATCAAACAAAAGACACTGGTCAGTGAAAAAAACTAAACAAAACTAGTATTAAATGATCTACATGTTTGCTTTTTTGTTGTTGTTTAAGGGAATTGTCACAGCACTCAGGAGTTTTATCTAAAGCAGCCCAATGAAGCATATTACAATTATTTGACATCTGCTTTGCTTACTTTGATTGGATAAGACAGACAAAGCTTTTATCTGTGTAAACTGGGATGGAGGAGAGAAATGCTTTGATTTTGGGAAGAGGTAGATATATTGATTTTCTTGACATTGGATTCTCCTTGCCATCAGAGGTGCTCTTTCCTCTCAGCTCTGATTACCTATTTGTAGAGCAAGCTGGGCTTTTTTATCTTATCAGTAAAGATAAAATGAAGGTAAAAAAAAAGAGCTTCTACCACAAGGAATCATGTCTACCTAGCTATCAAGTTTTTATCAGGGTCTAAGAAAAGTTGTAGGATATAGTGGAAGGTAAACAAAAATAAATATTCCCAACAATAACAGATTTTCTTCTTTTTTTACTTTACATTCAAAAAATAAAAATAAAAAACAGAAGAGAGAATAAAGAGAAAGGCAAAAGCTCTGCACACTATAATTTAAATGCCTTAAACGTTTTTCACATTTTCCAGTGCTATTGAGATTTTTTGACATAAGCCAACACAACTCAAGGAAACGTGAAATAAAAGGCAAACCACATATGGGTAAAAACGTTTTACAAAATAAAGTCTGTGCCGTGCACTTATGTTCTGGCCCCCTGAAAGCATTTGATGGTGTGTGTCTACCAGTTTTACACATAGAGAAAGGAATTTTTGTCCATTCTCCTTTTCAAAATAGATTATGCTCAGACTGGATGGACAGAATTCCTAGATAGTACATTTTAGGTCTTTGCACAGATTCAAATTTGGTGTACTTAGGCCTCGACTTTAGTCAGAAAGTTAACAATTAGTATAGTCTCGGTGTTCTATCATAAATGATTGATAGAAAATTTCTGCTTAAAATCTCCAACGCTTGAGATTTTGTTGCATAACCTAATCCTGCTCCAAACTTCTTTATATTTTTTTTTTATCTCTGACTTGTGTTATATTCCCTGCTCCTCGTGACACTCGCTGTTCACTAATGTTCTTTAACAAACACTTTCACAAAACAACTGCATTAACACTGAGATAATATTACACATATATGGGCAGTATTTAATAATTAGGTGGCTTCTGAAAGCAAATGGGTTCAGAGCAACATGGTTAATGGTATAAGTCTAAAGGTTCCTGTAAACCTGTAAATTATTTACCAGATCTTTCATTTCCTTCCACTTTACAATTGCTTGCTTCTTTCTATTTATCAGTGAAATAAAACATATTAATGTTTGTGGCTTATAAGTGACACAAAGCAAAAGAATTTAAAGGTTGCTTATCTTTTGCAAGACGCTGTAGCATTAGAGCAGGACACACAATATGTGCTTCAGTTTTCTGCTTTCATTCATCTGAGTGATCTGCTGTACTTGCTGCATTCACCATCTTCCAGGCCTACCACCTCCATCTGGGTGGTGCTATTATGTGTGAGCTGCACCCATGAGGCTGTGAATCTCTGTACAGTAGAATCATTTGTCAACATGGCTGAGGATTCATGGAAGGGTCGTTTGTCAAATGCCGTGATGAAGTGTGCAATACTCATCCGAGAGCTGCCTCAGGTGGCTTTCTTATCAAAAACTATACAAAGAATATAACAGTATGAGGGTTTTGTTTTTTTTTTGGCTTTTTTTGTCTAACAGAGACGGCCAACTGTAAATTGAGGTTCTTATGTTGTATTTCATTCCATCACATGGATTAAATGAAGCTGTAGCTGCTTTTCGCAGAGCTCTGTTTCGTCCCAGCAGGACTTCGGCCCGGTGGCCTAAATCATGACAAAACTGTTGTCAACTGTGTTGAGGGACCAGAGAACCTGTTAGTTCCACCAGATTGAATTAATCCCCCAAAGATTCACATTCAGGTCAGTGTTAAGATGATGATGAGCTTCACTGTATTGATTTCTCCCAGTTCCCAATGATATTACTTTTGGCTTACTCAGTTCCTCCACAGATCTCTTTAGTTCATAATTATGGCTATGTTGAGTTACAATGTATTTTGCAGAAGAAACTTGATTAGAGACTTGAAACTGCATTCTTTGATCACATTAAAATACCTTGTGTTGGGGGCTCAGGATGAGTTTGTGCATATCTGCTATATAAACAAGATGTCTTGAACCCACCCTGTTGGAGCAGCACTCTAACCACAAATTCAATTGACATCACACTTAAGCAAAACCTTTTCACAGAGGAACAATTCTGTGAATATAATATCCCCGTTTAAGTTTTCTAAACTTGATAACTTAATGAACTCCTCCCTGAAACAAACTTTAATTTCCCTCTTGAACATAGAAGCACTGTGCATTTTTTGGCCCTCTCTTGAAAGTCATGGTAAAGGGCAGATGGCTCTGTAATGACAAGGAGTTCAGCCTTGTGCATTGATTTGTTTACTAATAGCTGATGGAAACCCTAGAGTGCCTCTTCTCTTTACCACCAGCCATGGGGAGATGAATAATTAATAGCATTTTAGCTCTTTTTTTAGCTGTAAAACAATTACTGAAAGTCCATTCTGTAATGTAATACAAAACCTAAAAAAAGACTAAGGCTGGGCAATGTTCTGAGATGTAACTCTAATAAGGAAATACATGAAGTACCTTTTAAATGGTTTGATGGCTCTAATAAAGTAGAACAATGAACATGACTAATATCAGCATCAGGGTTCTTACCCATTTCTGTGACAGAGTGCAAAACTTTTTTATAAACATTTCCCTGAGTTTTTGTCCTTTCATTAACTGATTTATGAAGTAAAACAGAAAACTTCACTTTGAATTTATGTCTGGTATTTCTATATGGGTCTGGTTTTAAATATTTGTCTTACATAGACTGTGAGGTGGGATAAATATTGGTGGAATAATTGAGATACAAAGTGTCATGAAAAAGTGTTTTCCCTTCTAAAAACATTCCGTACTTTACATTTCCTTTATTCTATTCCAGATTATCAAATACCTGTTATAATCAGCATGGTTTCATTCCTTGAGGGGTTGGGGAAAGTAATCTGCTTAACCCAACCTACACCCAGGTGGAAAAAAAAAAAAACTACACCATTGGTTAAATCACAATTTAACTTGGTTCAAATACCTTATTGTTCTTTTTTTGAAAACATGGTTCAATTTCACTAGAATTTCTTTAGTTTAGTCTCTGACCTGAATAATTTAAATGGAATCTGTCTGTGAACATGAAGAAGGTTGAAACTGTTAAGACAAATGGAACAGTGATTCTTCCAAAGCGTCCTAAACTTAAACTACCAAAACCAACTCAAATAGTACCCCACTGTCTGATAGGAGGACATCAAAGAACCCAGACTTACTGCGAAATACTGCAGACTTTACTTGTATCAGCCAGGGTGTACACGACCCTACAATAAGAAAGAAACTGGACAAAAATGGCATCCATAACATTTCCCAGGTAATAATAATAAATCTACCTGCAATTACCTACAATTATTATTTGTAGGTAGAATTCTTGTACATTTTTGTGTAAAAGAACACAAAAGTCAATCTACAAATTTGCCCAAGACATCTTGATTTTGACAAACTAATGACACAAAAGTAGAAAAGTTTGGATGTGTGTTCTATCAAATGTGGAATAAAAATAAAACAAGACTTCAGAAAAGAAGATCTTATCTACAATCAAATGCCCTGGGAAGGTTCAGGTTGCTATAAACTAGGATGTTTTATCTGATAGCCAGAAAGAATATCAGGCGATTTAGCTACTATAGATTTAGGTCAGGAACACTTGGTAATGCATCAGGACAATTACCAAAGGACACAAGCAAGCCGATGTCTAAATGGCTCAAAGAATAATAATAATAGGCTTTGCAATGACCTGGTTAAAGCCTGGATTTAAAGTTTATGAAGATGCAGTAGAATGGGCCTAAATCAGGTGTTCATGCTCAAAAAGCCTCGAATAAGACTGAATTAAAACAATCCTGCAACATTTTACATTGATTTAAGCTACTCATTGCTAGTTATCTCTGGGTGGCAGGGTGGTCCAACCAGCCATTTTCACATTGGTTAGCTTATTTTTTACTTTTTTTTTTTTTCAATAATAACAGAAGATTATCAGACAGAATTGTGTCTTGTGTTTACTCAGGCTGTCATGGTTTGCAATTAAAACTTTTCTGTGTATTTGAAACATTTTAAGGTGACAAAAAAGCAACATAAGAAAGAAAAATCTACAAGGAGGTAGACGTCTTTTCATGACGTATTTAAATGGAAAGTAAATAGATGGACAAATCGTTTCGACAACAGGGTAGGGAATAAGGTTTGGATATGCAATTGTATTTACGAGCTATATTTTCTCTCCCACATGGTGCAGAACTGGAAAAAGAAAAAATCAAATTCAGAAGACTGCTTAGGAATTCTGTAGCATTCATTGATTGTTTAAAGTTTGGGTGAAATCTTTGTGGAGTTTTAGCTACGGCATATACCACGATAATTCAGTTTGGTATTGCATCTCCTTGCATTATTTGCAATTTAATAACAGTAACAGCACTTGATGCAGTCTGTCAAACATCACTTTGTTCACAAAAACTAAAAAGACAGACAACGGATGAGAGATAATTTAATCTTCAGATAAAACCAAAAAGCAAAGACAAAGATCTTGCACAGAAAACAGAACACTTTAATCTTTCTTCTCCCAAGGCTAGAAAAGAAAGGCAGACAAAATGATAGGGAGATGGAGCGCCTGCAAACAAACAGACTGATAGAGATGTTGATATAATTGAATGTGACTTGCTCCTAGCACCCACCCAGCCCTGTGTCCATCTGTGGGCAGCCTTGGACACACCACCACCACCTGCAACAGCAGCCAAACTGTCTCACTTTTTCCTCACTTAATGCACAAATGCACGCACAAAGACCCATACACACACAAAGACAACATCTGGAGTGTACACCAGTGGACTTAGCCTAGTGCCAACCTGCCTAATAGCCTATGGAGTCAATTATAAGAGGGGAGAAATGTTCTGGCTTAATCGCTAATGGTGCCATCTGGATAATAACAGATTTCTGAGAGGAACTTTTGCTTCTTCCTCTTACCTGGTCATATGGGAATGTCTCATCAGATCATTGGTCTGTTTTTGGAGAAATGGAGTAGAACAAAAAAGATGGAGCAATTTTTCACTTTTTAATGAAGCTCCTTATTGCAGAGGGCCACTAGCCAGCAAGTTGTTTTGATGTGGGTTTCTTTTTTTTTTTTTTGCTTCTAAAACAACAACCATCTTATGAAGGGTTGTTCACTCAGTAGGTTAATTCAAATTGAAATGCCAAGATTGTGGAGCCTAAAACTTCTCAGTCATCTCACAGTGGGGCAAACTATCCTCAAACCAATGTCAGGGCCTGGTAAAAGGGCTTCTAAGAGTTTCTCACAAAAGTGATTTCAGCTCAGAGGGGTGGCATTAGTTATTAGGTGGTGTAGTCTCTTCAATAATTACAGTGTTAGAACATGCATGTTTAGTTGTATTTTAAACAATATTAATTTTCATTTTCTTTTCAATAGATACAAAGGACTAAACATTATGTCAAAGATTTTTGATAAGCTGAAAATTTAATGGGATTTAAAATCCAGATTTTGGTGAGATTAAATGTATCAGAAAAAAAACTGGCAGCTAAAAATAAAAAAAGAAATATAAGGACAGCAATTAGCTAGAGCTCTTCTGTGTGATTCCAGCAGAAGCTCCAAAGGAAACTGGTAACTCAAAAGAAGAAAAAAAATTATTTGTTGCATTTAACAAAAAATATAAAGAACTGACAGACAAAGTTAACTAAATGTGTGCAGTGAAAATAGTTAACTAAAGAGTCAGCCTAATGAAAATAATGTTAAAGATAAAAATCTAAACTATTCACTAATCAATATGTAAACTAATGTTAAGGATGAACAGATAAACATTACCATTCAGATCTCTGTGTGACAGTAGGGACAGCTGTGACACCCATCATACTCAACAAAAGCAGTAAGACTGTTAAAAGATCTGTTTCCCATTGCTTTTTCCCCTTCATTCAAAATTCACTGCTTTTTTTTACTTCATATATATATATATATATATATATATATATATATATATATATATATCTGCATATATATATATATATATATATACTTATATATATATATATGCAGATATATATATATATATAGATATATACTTGTCTTTAAAGAGTTAGCCCACCAATTCTCAATAGAGTAGCTCTAAAAGACTGAACATTTTATGACAAGCTTGATATAGTTTCTCAGAAAATTAACTAACTCAAAAGTTTGATGCTGTCAAAGGCCTTGTTTCTCTGAAAACTGTATATTTTTCACTGGTTTGACAGTTTATGTAATTTCCTAACAGAGTTACAAGTTCCACACTGTAAAACATATAGCTCCAAGTGCAACTCCGTTTACTGAGGCTCAGTAAATGTTTGTACCCCTGCAAATGTAACCTCCCTTTCTCTGCTGTATTCCCATTAAGATAATGTCAAAGGACAAAAATTCTTGAAACAACAGCTCCACAAAATCGAAGGAACTATTTAGGACATCCCAAAAAATTGGTGCTCAAAGAAATTTTTCTTCATTAATATTTTTTTCTCCTAAACTGTGAAGTTGCTCACAACTGCCTGTGTTGTGGCATTTTAACTCCAGCACCAAATTCTATTGCCTGGAGCACAATGCAGTAGTATCAATTTCCCCTCTACAGCAGGTGATATTTTAACAAATGTGTTCCTGCAACAGCCAGTAAAGCTGAGGGCCAGATAGGTACAAGGTTATTTATTGAGACCTAAGAGGAATGCTGGCAGGGGCAGTGGGCAGCCAGGTAGGAAAGCAGGAAGCTGGAAGAGATAAGACAACACAGAGATTGCCCCAAAAACACATGGGACCGAGGGAGTCCAGATACAGAGGAAGAAGGACAAAAAGGGGGAGGGCGAGGGAGCAGATAGATTGAAAAACACATTCAGTTAGCGACTGACATAGCATTGCTACCAAATCCAGCTTGACATACAGGACAGTTTGATAGCAAAATAAAGCGGTTTAAAATTCAAGGTCGTCTAAAGACGAAACAGAAAATAATGTTACTACATTAGTTAAGTGGGGAGCTTACACCAGGTAAAGTAAATTCAGGTATTCTTGAGCATACAAGAAGGATATGATAGCTGCTCTTTAAAATCCATTGCAAGTGCAAATGGAATAGCTTTAATAAAGAAACATCCCGGAAAGATATATTGATGCATCTGAGCAAATTAGTATATTGTCAATAATTTAACTTATCTCAGGAATTCAGTTACAAATGTGCATTTCATATATTATATGATTCGATGTATAGAGCATGATAAACTTCAAGTGTTTATTTCTGTTAATTTGTATGATTATTTATCATAGGCAATGAGCACAACTGAAACTGGAATGTTACACGAGACCCATATAAAGGATACAGAACACCGCAAAACCGTGCTGGTTCAGGAAGCAAACTTTTAGATGCATCATCAAACTTAACAGAAAGTAGGTGTATTCCATGTTTAAGGAAAGTCTATACAATTTATTCTTAGAGTTTTTTTTATTAAATAAATGTACTTTAAATTCTAATTAGAATTTAACTTTTAATATAAACAGAGTATGCATACGGTCTACAAAGTCACCACTATAAGGAGAATCTCAGTTGATATTGATGGATCTGTGCCGACACAAGTCAATTTAAAAAACATGGTCTTAGGGGCAGACAAGAAAGATCAAATCTTTAATGCCATAAATTCAGTACTTATTAATATAGTGAGGACTTTAATTTTGATAAAACATCAACAATTAGGTGTTTTATGCCTCAATCAGAAACCAGATGGAGGCAGAACACAAATATTTTTGTAAAAAAAACAAAGCTTCATAAAATGAGACAGAAGAACCACAGAAACTTCCCTTTAGCATGTCTGTCTGCTTTAACTAAAAGTCAGAAAGTTGAAGGAGTGCTGTGGCTATGAGGGAGAACAAATGCGCATTTGATTTGTTGTTATTTGTATGAGAAGGGGTTAAAGAAATAAGCGTCGGGGCTAATGGCACCCTGACAAATGGAGAACTGGGTATATGAACCATGAAATGAACACTGGCAATTGGAAGGCAGGAGAGTTTCAGCATCATGGTCAGCAACAAAGTGCCTGCAACATCTCACTGCTTGAATGATGGTATTCACAAGGCAAAAAAGGAGCTGGGGAGAACAACAGCAGATGACAAAAAAGCTAGCGACTGTGGGCCTCAGGGGTAGATAGATGTAGAAGAGTCAAACCTGGCAAAAAGAAACAAACTATATAATATTAAGCTGAAAGATTCATAAAATTAGGCAGGAATGGACTATAATAAGCCAATCTAAAGAACGCATTTACTTTTTACAGAGTCTATAAAAGTAGACGTCCTCGCAGCTGCCAGCCTGTCTGTCTCCAGGTAAGGTCTGCAAGAGTTTATCAGTGTAGAGCAGAAGGCAGTGCTCAGATAAAGTTAGAGGGAGAAAATAACCTCTACCACCTGGTACCCCCCGCTGTTTGTGAATGTGATTTTTTTTTCATTAATTGTTGTGGTGGTGTGGTATATGACCATTACACGGTAAATAAGTCATTAACTATGCTTGCTGCCAGACTGCCCTCGGCCAGGACCTGTATTTGTTGCAGAGGAATAGAAGTGGTGGGCCTTGCAGGCATGGAGGCCGAGGTTAATGCAGTTGGGTTGATGACAGACAGCAAGGTTTCCACAGGAGCATCAGCTTTCGCTCGCTCTCTCTCTTTCTCTCTCTCTCTCTCTCTCTCTCTCTCTCTCTCTCTCTGTCTCTCTCTCTCTCTCTCTCTCTCTTTTCCTCTTGCTCTCATTACACATTAGAAATAACATAATTTAAAATCCTACAGGTTTAAAGGGGCCTTATGGTAATAATAAAAAGAAAATATAGACTGTAGAAAATGTAGGTGTTCGTCTAAAGAAGATAGAATGAAATTTTACTTAAGACTGAACCACAAGATCAGATGTCCAAAGTCACATGTACCTTAAACACTACTTTTGAGTGGCATTTACCATATTATTTAAATCCTCCATATCCTGCATCATGTGTTTGGATGGCATTTCTAATGTAATCTTTAACCCTTTGAGCTATCATTGTCCATCAACATCATCTTTTGTTGATAAAACTGTTGACAGTATTTTTGTAAGTTGTGAGCAAGAACTGAAGGATTATGATTACATTAACTTACAAACTATAATCTGTAAAAGTCTAATAATCTTTCTCGCCAGTGAATCAAATTAATTAAATAAAGCAACTATTTTCAAGGTTGCAAACAACCTACAATAAAATCAAAGCCAAAATAGCCAAACCATCCCAAATAAAAATATAATCTGCTGAATATCTTTTTCCACTTCTTACAGGTTTGCCAAACTTTTCTTTGTAATTGACACTGAACGGAGAGTTTTGTCATCCAGGGGGAATAAAGCTCTGACTTCTCCGTATCCAAAGTTTCTGTCCCACTGAGAAAGGATTTCAGGGTGGGCCCAGAATAAGTTGGAGGGACGATATATGTCTTATGCATCAGAATGTTTTGGGATCCCCAGAAACAGCAGGACAGTCACTTGAGAGAGACATGGCTAGGTTTTCCTTCTGGACATGCTGCCACCTCAGTAACGAGAAGGCAACAGATGGATAAATGGATATTCTTAGAAAAAAAATGTGTTGGTAATGTGAAAAATATTACCTCTACGTTACATTTTAGATTGTTTTACTGAATTACTTTGGCTTAAACTGAGGGGATCGCTCCACTTCGTCTGTTCTTACCAGGATTCCTGCAGCAGGGCTGCATCCTTTGATCATCAACATAGCTTTAGGACTCATTTTTTGTGGCAAAGCTCAGTCTCATCAATCCAGTCTGAAAGTTTGATCCACACCCTTTTCCAAAGGGAAGAAATCTGAATCTTGCCAAACTACAGTGGATTAAACTAAATTTGTAGGCAGGCTTTCTGGAGTCACTGATTAAACATCTCTGCTGTCAATGATTAAATGGGAAGTCATAACAAACATCTTGTGTGTGGGCGATAAATGATAATCTTAAAAATCCACATGTTCTGGCTGTAGAATATGGAGTCAATTCCTAAAAGAGCTAAAAAAGATGCCAAAAGGAAAACATCTGATTCCATCACTCTATGACGGATGGGAGCGGGTACTTTTTGCTAGGGCTGTAATTAAAGCCATCTATCCCATTTAACTCTCATACATGTTCAGTCCCTCGACCAAAAAAACTAATCCACACATACTGAGAACCAGTGCTTTGTTCCCACCCACCTATAGTCCATCAAAGGTGTTTGTGTATGTGTTGAGAAAAAGAGGTGGGGGTTGCATAAAAATCATTCTTAATTACATATTTGTCATATGAAAAGCATTGTACCTATTTTCTGTGAGCTATGGCAGTCTGATTAATTCAGCAACCCTCACATCTAACTGCTCATTATAAACCAAACTTCTACGTCTCTCTGTCTATTTTATCAGTATCCTCCTCCATTCAATTTCTTCTCTCATTCCCTTGGTCCTTGACATTTCCAGCTTTTCGTTCGCGAATACTGGTATCGGTGTGCTTGCTGGGTCCACCAGCCACAGAGGCAAGCTCTTCCTTTGGGATTTGGGATTTGACAGCACATAGAGGCTGTCAAAGTCCTAAGTTGGCTAACGATGACAGGACAATTAGAGTGGAGAGGAACACTGAGTTTCTTGCTATCTACCTCTCCAGCTATCATCATTACTAGCATCCTGTTGTTTCAGGAGGGGTATCTTTGCCCGTGAAAATTAAACTCAGACAATATATTTATTATTCATGAAGCAATGAATCACTAATACATCAAGAAATAGCTCAAGTTAAGTAGGGATATATCTGCAATCATTTCTGCAGGTTTTTCATTTGAAGCTTTAGCAGCAGTGACAGAAAACTAAAGCATAACTATGTGAACAGAGTACAGTCTCAGTGTGAACATGATCAGATTACATCCCACACAGAGAAAAGACCAGCCTTTGAACCTCATGTGTTTTTGCGATAAAACCACAAGACCATATTGTTTCTGAGCACCGCTGTGTAAAAGAAGCCCTCGTCTCACTTTTGTTGTGAAATAGCGCTTGCCGGTTTGATCTATTTCCATCTTGGATTCCTTTGTGAGCTTACAGGAAGGCACAGGTCCACTGCTTCCCTGGAGATGCTAAATCATGGCATCAGAAAGACAAACAACATCTGTTTACTCTCAAACACAGCGCTCTCTAGCAGAGCCGCCGCCATGGTGCAGATATCACACATGCAGGGCGCACAGAGCAGTGAGGTGTCTTTATCGCTGTGTGATCCCCCCAATCAAAGTTGTGTTTAAAATCCCAGCAAAGTTTATTTTGTTCAAAATCTATGAAAGGAAAACGCCTCTGTGAAGCAGAGCCAAGCTGTGCATTTGTTGTCCAGATTCTTGCAAAAGTATTGGTGATCCTGAAACTTTTAAACCTGTTACGAGCTCGAACTTCAATTGTTTTTATTGGTTTTCTTCTGTGAATTTGGATGGTTACATATTATAAGCCTGAAGTTTGTCCAGTAGCTTTCAAGATACTTATACAGTTCACAATTATACATTCCTTTTGGATGAGAGGTGAAACGACACTAAGTCCAATTGCCTTTAACATAAACACTCAGGATTGTATCCTGGACAACAGGCAACAGTCTATACCAATGTGAACTCATTGGAAAACAATCAACATATGTAATGTTGGGAATGCATCAAATGTGAGAAAAGTGCTTATTCATCTCAGAGAAGACCAAATCTGAACTTTTTGACCTACATCCAAAACTTTACGTGTGAGGGTAAACTAAATCTGTGCTTCACCCTCAGCACACTGTCCAAACATGATGCAGGGATATTTTCTTGAGCAGAAACAGAGAAGCTAGTGAGAGGGAATATAGATGAAAGTTAATTTAGGGCAATACAAAAAACTATTACACACAAGAACAACAACAATCTGCACAACTGAATAATTTAGTTCAAAGCATACTCATGTGCTAAAGTGGTCTAAACTGAGAATCTGTAGCAAAACGTATTCCCCAAAAATCTGTTTCCTAAAGAAACAGACTTTACTGTTTCTTCAGGAAAATCTGATATGTTGCGTTAACATGGGACAACTGGATGCAAATGTTGATATTCTTTTTATTTTTTCAAATTCCTGTGCCATTTTATTTTCAATTAGGAATTATTTGTCACCTTGTGTTGGTGCATCAGATAAAGTCCCAATACCTTGAAGATTGTGGTTTTAATGTGACAAAAGTAAAACATATTAGGAGCCATGGTTACTTCTGCAAGAAATTTCAAGCTCCTACAGATCTTTCTCATTCCTGAAACACAGTATGCATTTTTCTTTTTACATATCAGGCTGGCACAAAAAGCCAATTTATTTCACTTTTTTCAGTAGTTTGAGGTTTTTGGAATTCTTTATGGTATTCTGACCATTTATTTGTTATTTTTATGTTCTACTTTGATCTTGCTTTTTTAATTTATTTCTTGTATTTAGTTCTGAGTTCACTTTTCTATGTTATTTGCATATTTCCTTTAGATTATGTGTAGCACTCACCACTTTGGTTTTTGTTCATTTCCTCCTCAGATTCCCTTGTCCCCTTTTCCTCCACCGGTTTGCCTCCTGTTCCAGCTGGTATGTAATCACCCACCTCCATCTTGTCAGAAATCTACTCCCCAGTATTTAAGACTCCTATTTCCAGTCACTTCACACTAGATTCTGCCGTTTCAGCCCACGCCTTGTTTTTCTGTCAGGTCCTTCATTTTGGTTTTCATTCAGTTAGTAAAACTGTTCACTTTTCAAAAGTAGCTTTGTGCCTGGGTCTTTTAAAAACTCAACATGACATCTTTGTCCTAAAAGATCTATTTGTATTGACGTCATGCAAATCAGCTGTATTGTATTTCAGTTTATGAAAGTCTGGAATGCCCCGACCTTTTGGTATTTAATCTGATTGCTTGTATTAAATTATAAACTTCCCAATGTTAGAGCAGTTTGTCTAAGTGCTGTTAAAGATTAATAATCAAAGCAGTACTCAGGGTTATGTGCTACTGAACTAATTCAATGTCTGCATATGTATCATTGTGCTGGTGTGTACACACGTAGATGTTTCTGGTCACTGAGATATAAAACACTCACACCAGATGTGACCATGTCATCTCAGAACAGGAAGTTGTATCCCCCAAGGGCTCCTACACACACACTTGCTCCGCTATGCACACACTTTGCCCAACCAGCTTGAGTACACAGAGGTTTATTTAGTGGCATCTGACTTTGGGATATACACCTACAGGCACCAATGACAAACAGGACACAAACACACACAGAGATACAATGATCCTGCTGACACCATCTCCACAACACGAAGCTGAGAGGTAGAACTCTGCATGAACCACTGCATTTCACATATAGTCACAAACAAAACAGAGAAGCACTCTTACTGTAGCAGCAAGGCAAGCACATAATCTCATACTGTACTGTATGTGTGCATTAGAGTAAGTGTGTGTATCTTCGCCACTGGAGTGACTATAAATGTCGCTCTTCACAGCATGCTCTTTGTGCCAGCAAGCCACCTGCAGCTAAATCCCCACCCAGTGTTACTGACAGCACATGGAGTAAATTAGCCCTACTGCCCTGACCTTGCCATGTGGGGTCAAAGCACAGTCTGAAAGTGTCTCTTTCAAAATGTTGCAGCGTCACTCGTTTATCTTTTGGGGTTCAGCACGTACACAGTAAAAAAGAAAACAAAACCATGTTTATATCAATACAGGGATTAACTATTATAATAGTTGATTGAAGATGTGAAGACAAATGAGCATGTCAACTGACAAAGTTATGTAAGACCATGAGACTTTGCACATCTACATCTAAATAGTTGTGTCTACTAAAATTTACAAAAAAGCTGAAATAACTTCCTTTGTTGACTGTTTTGTTGAGGTGCAGTTCCAGGTTTAATAACATATAAATTATGTAGAATAAATTTAAGACAAACAAAAGTAGAAATAAGGGATGGTTGGGGGATCCTGCTGTAATATGGTCCTTGGCAGTGGCTTTGTCCTTCTCATACCGTTTACTGCTCTACAGCCTTAAAGCGGGTAGTGCCAAGCTCAAAAGTATATTTTTTTATACGGAATGCACCTAACCTAGTATGGGTTGGCAACAAGTTAGCCAGTGCCAAAAATGAACATCATCCAGCCAACTAGCGATTTGCGCTTAAAGGGAAAGGTGTGCAGTAGGCAATGTTGCTTCCTCTCATTCTTATTCATTTTCTGTAGAACTTGCATAATGTGACGCTAATTGCTAACTGTCGTAAGATAGTCATTGATACTGACTGACAATGGCAGTACAGGAAATTTAAGTGATCAATTATTTACAACTGAATTTCAAAAAGAAGCACATATATTACAGAAAAGTATTGAATGTTATTCCAGATTAGAGGCAGATGGAGATTAGACATATTAGAAAGTGATTTCTGGATTGAAATCCACAGTACACTCTAACATTGTTTGCTTTATTAATATTTTAGAACAAACAAGGCAGATTGTTATTCATGAAACTTTATAAAAATCAAAGGTGTTTTTTTTTATTCCTAAAAATGCCACTACATCATCAGTAGCTGGAAACTTTAATCTCTCGTCATCTCTTTATACTTATTTAAGCGCACAATCAAATAAAATCAAAACAAAGCATATTTTATACATTCAACGAGTAATTTCAGCCATTTTTTAATATTAATTAATCAGAATAAAAAGCAAAATTTTTCACCTTAATTTTCACCTGTTGACTAAACCCACTATCTCTTTGTTTCCCTGAATAACCTTGGATATAAGCTGAAATACCCTAGCATGACTCATTGTACAGGGAAAGAGTAAACTGCAAGGCAAAATTTGTTTGACTATTTTGCAGTCCTTCTCCTTATAGGGTGTATATTAAAATAGCAACTTGTCAGCAGCATCCCTGTACAATAAAGCAGCATCCAACAGACAGTTTGGTCCATCAGCACACTGTTAAATTACAGCCATCAGCGCCCCCCCGTCCCCGCTTTAGATCTAAACTCTCATCTCTAGCACCAGGAGAACAATCTGCCGAGTAATTAGCCTCCACCAACAGACAGTTACAGAGAGAAGGAGGATGTTTGGGTTGATTAAATTATTAAACCACACAAACAAAAGACAAAAGCAGCATCAAAGAGGCGCTGCGTCTCTCCTTCAAAGCTCCTCGCTGTTCCCTAAATACAGAATACACAAAATGTGTTCTCCCAAGCCACCGGTTGGCATAATTGACTAAATGTGTGCATTTCTACAGGAGTCAGTGTCAGTATGTGCATGTTAACTTTGATTGGACTCAGTTCTCTAACTGCTATCTAAAATAAGCAAGTGGTTAACGACAACATTATGCCCTGGACACCCCAAGCTCCCTGCGCCCTCGGAACCCTCAACAGAAACATGCGCACATGCCCCACATGTCTGCTCACATACACATTAAACAATACTCTAATTACAACATTTATAACTCCCTGTTGCCTCATGCGTCTCCCCAACCACCTACCCAGAAATCTGTGAATCTGGAATTGAATTTAGCCCAAGTTGAGGGCTGCGCTGGCATGAAAAGACTATTTGATTAGAACGGCAGTTGTTTCATTTGTGGTGCAGCAGATTGCAGAGCCTCTCTATCCGGTGTGCAATCTGTATTCATTACTCGGTGTAAAAGGATGATCCATGTCCTGACACCAGGCTGATCATTTCATGCAGATGCACAGCAACTCCACAAGGCCCTTACCGAGTCCCCATAAAAAGCCTCCTGCTGGAACCTCAGCATTTTCCCCCTCCTCTTTTCCTCTCTTACAACTTTCTCCTTCATTCCTGATCACTTTCCTTCCTCAAAACTTGCACTATGCTTCAATGAGAAAAACTGGTACACCGATGGCAAATATATTCCAATATTTCTTAACGGACCTTAGAGAATTACAGTCTTCAGAATGTTCCCCCTATTACAGACGATAAACTCCCAGATTGTCAATGGAGACTTACAGTAGTCTATGAGGTACCTCATAAAATCCTAACAGTATGGATTTTTTGTCTCTTTGCTTTTAATGATATTCACATCTAAAACGTGACTTACAGGCAAAATCTTTGTGTCTCTCTATGACCATTGTAGTAACATGGAGGGATCTGAAGCATCATGGACATACATTGTTCATTCCAATGGCAACAACCTTTGTCCTGGGGGTGGGAGGTGGGCTGCTTAAATACTCAGAGTCAGAACTTTGTTTCAGAGCATGCATGGTGAACAATATACAGCCTGCTAGTGCATTACAGAGATAAATATAACACAGGTTTGTGTTCAATTGTGTTGGAATCGTGTTACTGCTAAGGTCAGAGAGGTCTGTTAACCAAAAAATGGTTTTGGTTTAGGATTGTTGGAGGAAGCTGCAGTACCCAGAGAGAACTCACCCATTGATGGGAAAGCATGCAAATCGAACACAGAAAAGGCCTCAATGAAAATCGAACCTGGACCAAAACAAAACAGCATAGCTGAATAACAAACTACATTTCTGCAAATAGTGACTTAAAAATTAACGCAGATTGACTGAGGGGTACGACTCAGTTAAGTTCAAAGTCGGTCAAACCTTCTGCATAAATCATAACAAATAATACAAAATACAGATCTTGATATTTTACATATGAATATTTTATTTTGGGAGATCATTGAAAACAGTGGAAAAACTTTATTAATATTTTGAAGTTTAGTGAACAGGAATAGGAATAAACACTAATCTAACTTTAAATGGAGACACTTAATGCAAGTTCTGAACTCTAAGTCCTTAGCCATCCAAAATACCTAAAATATCAAACGTTTGGCAAGTGGTCTTATGTAATCACTCAGTTGCTCTTTTAGCTTGTAAGAAATGAGCTCTTTTTATCTGCAGCTGAAATAATTATCAGAAATAATTATTGATGTTCATGTAGGTAAATAGGGCCCAAATTTGCCCAATTTCAACAAAAAAACAAGCCTGGAGTTTTAAATAATTTCTGCTGTCTTGCATTGTCTCCTATTTTCTCTCCTATTTTCTCTCCTATTTCTGTATTTTTTTTCCAAATAGAGCTTTCGGAGACTTCATGGTTACAAAACTAAAGCATTCGGCAAAAGTATTCAGTAAAGTTTTTACTTTATTTTTTGACTCTTTTGCAAGTGAGTGCTTTAAGCTTAGTATAGGTATGTGTTATTTGAATAAAGGATACCTGAATGCATTATAAAAAGGTCTGTTTTATTTCAAAGTATGCCCCTAATCTCTGCTCCCTCCTTTTAAAGTGAATCAGACTAAAAATAAGGCAATGAATTTTGATAAGGAACCTTGCATCAGCAGCGATAACCCAGGGAAAATTCATTCTGGTATCAGGAGGACAATTTGACAATTCATTCTGTCCTTTTGTTCAGGCCTTTATGAACTGATCTTGGGAGCATCAGCTTTAAAAATTAAGAAACAAGCCTTAACAGAACAAGGTTACTCGTGAGACCATACCTCCCCGACAAATAGCTCAGGCTTTGAACTTTTAAACCACAAATTATTCCACAACATTACTCTGTGGAACTATGATTGTCAAGTTTCTGGGCCTATGTGATGTGTGTTTGAAGTTGAATAATCCCTTTGGCAAAGTAAATTCACTCCATTTTTAGTCTGTCAACAGGGTAAGCTTAGAAATTAACTTCCAAAGAAGAATGCATCAACATGCAATGGATACATGCCTATCTTCCTTGAGCCATATGCTGCCAGGGCATAAAGAACAGAAAAGAAAATGCAAATAAGAAAATTAAGGTGAAAAAAAAAAGCAAGAAGGACAAGAAATCCAGTTGACAAGCACATATGTGAGTTTGTCCCCTGGAGTCTAATCCCAAAGCTGTTTCCAAAAAAATTCTTCAAGAGGACATTTCAGTGCCATCCAGCCACAAGCAACTGCCATCTACCAGCTGTATGCTGTCCATATCTGTAGCCACGCAACGCCAGCAATGATTAGCCCATGTTCAGGCAATGGTCCTCTCTGGGGACCTGTCTATCTTCTTGTTCCACTCTCTGGTGAAGGACATCACAACCCAGACATGACGGCAGAGGGATGAAAAGGGCACAGGAGGGAGATAGGACGAACAGAGGTGGAACAGACAGGCGTGAGGTGGGCGAGGTGATGTGACTCTAAACTCTGTGCCACCTTGAGAGCAGGAGAGGAGTTTGATATGATGAACCACAGAGAAATGGCAGAAACAGGCCATCCAAACCAGAACATTGACCACAGCCAATGGAATAGTACAGACAAGTAAGGACCACTTTTTTAAAAGCTATTGGTGTTGTAAACCACAACTAGAGGGCACAAAATTGACATTAATAGTTCTGTACTGCAGAACTATAAATAAGCTGGTGTTACCCTCTGTTATTGTGTATATCTTTTAAAAATATCTTATTAAAACTTGTAAACTACTGTACACTTGAAATGAGTGGGAAACAAATGAGGGAAATTAAGCATGTTCCTTAAAAAAGATAAATTGCTACATTGCAATCCAGGCAGTTTTTTCCACACTGCTTGTGTCAATCTACTTTTGATTTTGCTGACTTGTAGAAGCAGCGAATATAGATCAGTGAATATATTTAAAGAATATAAAAAATCAATATTTCATTTCTGTTGGTCAGGAATGTCCAAGCTGTTAATTTTCCCCTTTATTTTTCTGCTATTATATAGTAGTCACCACAGAACTTAACATGTAAGTAGTTCAGAAAAACTGACTTATTAATAAAGTTTGGTGAATGGAGGGTTTAAATGTAAGCAGACATGAACCAGGGCAGAAATGCAGCATCAAAAGTTATTAAATAAAGAAAACAAGAACTTAAAAAAACTAACAACCAAAAACTACAACAAACATTAAATTGACACCTTAACAATCTTAGCACCTTAGCATGTTTTCTATAAAAAGAAAAAGTAAGGCTAAGCTATAAAATAAATCTAAAAGAAAAGCTGAAGTCAAAATATAGCCGAAACACTAACACATTACAAAAATGGTAACAATTAATATAGATTTGTTCATTTTTAATTTGAAATCCATGGTGATTGTTATGTCTGCTTCTGACTGCAACTGCAAATCAAATTATACTAAAGGCTCTGAAAGATTAATTTTTACTTGTGTAATTTGTTTTTTTATTTGATCTTTTTTTCTAAGTGCCTAGTCCTAAGTGAGCTGCAGCCAGTAAGAACATGTCGATCAATTAGAAGAAAACTGGAAGAATGAAAACTTGAAGTTATTAACGTGCAGTAACAATGGAACAGGAGAAGAAGGGTAACTCAGATAACGTGACTGAAAGAAATGCCAAAACAGAATGCATACAACGGAAACAATATCGCACCAGACCATACAGAATCCTTAAACTGGGTCGAGGAGTCCACCAGAAAGAGAAAAAGAAACAAAACATGACACTAAAACTCAAATCTAAAATAAAAAAAATTGCCCTCTACAGAGTGCCAAAAATTATGTGACCCTTCAGTTATTGGTACAGGTGGGTGGTGCCTTCCCAGAGGTATCATAATATTGCAGAAATCTTCAACCAGGCTGTGGTAAGTCACTTCACATTTACAGTTTTTTAGTGGATTTCTATGGCACTGCTTCAGATTTACTTCACTATTGAACGACACCAGACCACTGTTTAATTTATAGCAATTTCCTAACCCATCCTACTGAAAGCAGCAGCTGTAGGAAAATAACATTAACTGATTGATATCACCAACATGGGGATCTATAATCCTTTCATGATGTGACATTCTTTGGAATAATCAACTCATACATTTAGGAGAGCATTGTCAAAATAAGGTGAAGCAGAGATGACTCTTTGGGAGTTCTACATAACGCATGGCCTGTTCTTCTTTGGTTCATTCTTTTCTCTTATTATGGAGGGTAGCTGCCTTACACTGTGCCTTCTCTTAGCAAGTGAGGCTTACAAATCACTCCTGCAGCAGTTTGATGAGTTGAAGGCACACGGTGCAAGGTTTTAACTGCTCGTCTTCTATGAATGGCTCCCCGAAGGCTCCTATGATAATAGCTCACAGCCGTGCCCTTCACAGACTCTGACATCAAGCACACCCCTAAAGCAAAATGGAAAGGAATGTCAACTTACTTACAGGGGTATTATATCTATTCACCAACTGGTTTCTGATCATAGCATGGGCTAGGCAAAGCAGGACTGAAATAGTGGCTCAAGGAAGTCGGATCAACATTCTTTTACTAGTAGTACTGGATGCATTATTTTTTACACATTTTAAGAGCATTGTTCAAATTATTCTAAACTAAAATATGTATTTCTTTGAATTACTATATCAATACCACACTGAAAGATGAGAACAAGGTCAGCAGTGATATCTTATATCCAGAGCAATGCTTGAACAGTTCTTACTTACATTAAGAATGTCTCTAAAATGAAATCACACACATACACTACTTGTGTTAAAACAGGAAAAAATTAAGAATATGCTTAACTTATTTGTGAAATACTGGTTTAATTTCAAATATTGTAGGCTTTCTTTACAGAAAGAAAGTATTTAGATAAGGTTTGACAAATAATTTAATGTCAGTATTAAGTATTGTGCTGAGAACATTAGAAGTAGTAACTATTTATTAGATAACCAGACCATAACAAGATGATACACTCTAGACTCCAATAAATACATCTGACCTTCTCACCCAACACCATCAGAAGATGTTGCGTCGGTCTTAGTTTTAACTCCTGTACTGTCACACTTCCATGGTGTCCTCATAACAGTTAGGTTCAAACAAAATAAAGTTATTTTAAACTTTATTTAGCATCTTATATCAATAATCAGCATTACTAAACAGCAGACTCCATAGATATTCACTTACTGATACAAAGAATGTCAACTTAACTCCCGTTCCTTTTTAAAGGTGTCTCTATTTCAACATATCATTATGAAAGAAGTAAGTCAATAGCGTCACCTTGAGAATGTGTCTAAATACTTAAGAGACAATTTAACAGTTTGAGTCATTTGGACCAGGCAGATGTAAAGTTGCAGGTGACGGTCCGACGAGGACAAAAGATGTCAGACAAACCTTTCTAAACCCAGAATGTTTCCTAACAGCTATTTATCACGCTGTGGTACAAATATCTCTCTGAATGAAACATGCATGTCTGTGAGGTCTATTTTTGCATAACTGTGACTTAAATGTAGGCATGCCCAAGAGTCAAGTGGTCAGTCTGTCTCAGTCAACGGAACAAACTTAACCAGAATTAGTCTTAGCTTTTTGAGGTAAGTGAGTGGTTCGATAAACACAAAAAAGAAGGACGTACAGAAAAAAGACATCTATCCATCCAGCCACCCATCATAACCGGTGCTACAGTGAAGCCAATTTTCACAAAGCTGCTAAGCTGATTGAGGCAGACCAAATCTGTTTCACCAGCTTACATTCCTTCAAAATGGCCATCTCACTTCCAATATCACGGGCTTTTACTGTTCCCCATTCCCTTGGCTCAGGCTGAGAGTTAGCAAGGCTTAGCTGGATGAAACACTCCAACAGCCCAGTTCTTCCCTGGAACTCACTGATATCTTTATAGCACAGCCTTTTGCTTATACTGTAGCTACACTTGGTTGGATTATTTATTCATGCTATCATTTTTGGACTGTTTAATTTTCTGCTTTTTTGTTTCATATGCTCTTTTCTGGCTTACACTAAAGGAGATTCATGTGAATTCTAGTTATTTTAGGGATACTGAAAAATCTAATCATAGTGCCTATAGACATTTTGTAAACGCACCTTGGAACAATTGCAAAGCCAGCACTTACCTACAACACCTTCTACAGGTGTAGAGCAAAATCACAGAAGACCTTTTAAAGAAAGGAAATTGGACAGATAAAAAACAGCTTCAAATAAAAAAGCTTGTTAAAAGTCCTGTAGGGACAACATGAGAGCACAACAGCAGTACTTGCTGCTACCACACTTGTTTGTGTTATTTGGGGGGCTTCCATTTGCTTTCATATTATGTTATATTACATTATGTTTTCATACATAATGTATAAAAAAAATCTCCAATGATTTTTGTTATCCCTCAGCCTTGTTAGCCTCTGTTTCTCACCTACACTTTTTCTGTCATTTTGCCTTTACAGCAAATATCCTGTCGGTCAGCCTGATGGTACTGGTCTATCTGGCCTGGGATCGATTCGGCTCTGAGCTGAGGCCTCCCATTCATCTCAGTGCCATAAAATGTGATTAGTGCTGACTACAGCACTGCGGGGAGATGGGCTGATAGGCCTGATAGCCTCAGATAGGCAGGGCTGGACACTCAACAGAACAGCAGCAGCAACAAAACACTGAATTTTCCTCAACCGTTCACTTTCATTTTCCTTTTTCCTGTTCATTTGTCACTTCAATTTTTTTCTCATTTTAGTAGATCTAGCTTTTGTTCCATTTTGAGTATTTCACATCTTTTAGTGTACATCTCCAGTTTGAGATGGTTTATCCTTTTCTTTTCTTTCCTGCTATCTTAAAACTTATAAGATGTTTCCCATGCTTAAATGCCAACACTGTCAGCCTCCTTGTACTGCAACAAAATATTCAAGTATTGGAAGCCACACAGTGTATCTCTGAGGCATGTGACTGCCTCTGTCAGCCAATCACATGCTCTGAGTTTGCCAGTGGCTGACTCAGGTTCAGAAACTGTGACAAGAAGTGAGGCAGAAAACAGACGACTACTTCACTTCTGAGGAGAAACAAGTGGTGTTATGAAAACAGATTTTAAATCCAGCGAGATGTGGCAAAGGACATTCAGAAAATATTTTGACAGCTAGTGTTGCACATAAGGTCAGTGAAAGTATAACACTGTATGAAACAATTTTCCACTCTTCTAAAAAGACACATAGTATTATGTTGCTGAACAACATTATACTGGTGGAAACACAAAATATGGTATTATATGACAAAAGAAATGTGCTACATGTAACCAAAATAATACCAGTATATAAAAATAGGAATAAATAATATTTCTATCAATAACAATTTATTCATAAGATGACCTTTACTTTAAAGCAGGTTTTTTTCTTGCAAAATTCTACAAACTACAACTTAAAAACAACATTTTGTCTTTTCTTAGTAGTGTACTAGAACAAATTGTTCAATAAGATACAGTACATTTAGAGAACAAAGTTCCTTTAAATCAATGCAAAAAATGCATTTGTTTACACTTGCCTTTGAATATCAATGTCATTAATTCTAGTCTGCATTGTCATTTATTACTTTTCTTGATTGTCCCATTGCAATATAAAGTATTTTTGTTTATGAATGTACTTTTTGGGTTTTAAGATTGTTTTTATCATGAAAAGCACTTTAAATTGGAGCTATATATTTTATCTAAGTTCTGACCAAGCAAAATTGTCTGGTCTAAAAGTGGTCCAAGCTTACACTTAAAACTGATACTTTTTACAGAAAACCCTCTATTTTAGAAACCCTAAATCAAAAATTAAAGACACATTCATTTTGATTTAGAATTATAAACTAATTTCACACTCCTTTTCATTTTGGATTTTCAGGTATCATCAAAGCACAGATGATATTTGTGCAAATGTGGTTATCTTTTTAAGAGTGTAGATATTCATTTAAATGCACATATCTTAAATCCTAATACTTGGCACAGCATATGTTTCGCCTCAAAGAGATGAAAGGGTGAACAAGGCAATCGAAAAATCACAGTGAAAACTGGCAACAACAAAATAGATCAGATGATCCTGACCTGTGTCTCCCGGACGTTTTCCACAGTGAAGTTGAACCAGACTCTGAAGCGTGGGTTGCAGGTGTCAGGTCGAATGAAGAGGTCAAACTCAAAATCACCGATGTAGTCTACACGACCCAGATTCCCTACAATAACAAGTAGTTTACAATCATCACAATGTGGATGGACACAAGTGTTTTCCCAAAACATGAGTCTTAATTTCATTTGTTTCCTGATTACATGCATGCATCTGCTTGATGTGTGGATTCTCTCTTATTAATCAAACTGAAACAAAAATAAACGCAATTCAATTTATCAATATTACCATTTTAAAGTTTGATGGGTAAATAGATAATGACAGAATATTTTAACCCTGCCAGTCAAAATGAAAGACAAGGGCAAGGTGAGGGGCCATCTCAGGTTATTGAGATCACACTGATGGGCTAACCCGCTGCAGAAAATCAAATATAGAAAAAAGGAACAAACACCAAGTCCAATTTACCAGCAGCTACAGTATAAAATTATGAAAAGTGAACAAAGTTAGGCAGTTGGTCAGGCATTAGGAAAGAAGCAGCGGATGAAGGTCAGTGCAACACTTCAAAGATGGAGTACTTGATGAATTCCACACAATGAATCCAGAGGTGGTCCTTTGCATCATGTATGTTATCTGCAAATGATGCACTGAGCTGACTGGGCAGCTGTTTTATTAAACTGAAACCCACTCTCGATACCTGCCACACTTCCCATGGCAGTGCACAGACTTGCTATTGATTCTGATTCAGCATCTTCTTCAATCGGCAGACAGGGAATCAAAATGTAAAATTTTACCTTTTCCAGGAGATTCCAAATGTTAGTCCTGGTTTCAACTGACTTTTGATTCACGTACTCGCACTTTGATACTTCTGTGCATGCAAATATTAATAAAGTGAGAGTAGAGATGGATATGAATGAATAAACATGTTTTCCTGTGTGAGTCGGCACACAAGGCTGTACCTAGAAATTACTATCACACCTTTTTAAACCCCAGCAAAAGAGCAGTCCAATTTTTCATCTTAATGTTTAACTAAAGTTCTTGGTTTAAAACAAGCAGATGCTGAAGAGTAAGCATTGCCGGCACACTAAGCAGGCCAGAAGGCCCAGTGCTCCCTAACAACTATACATCAAGGTACTGTTGACCACCTGGTGATGCAGCACAACAGCAGAACCTGTGCAAGGATATACAAGTGATTACAAACAGATGGTCTAACTACCACACTGTCAAAGGGGATTCCTCTTCTTCTGCCTTTGATTAGAAAACCCACAGGTGAGTTTGCAGGACTCAGAGCAGAACCAGCAAACACTCTGCTCTGTTATAATAAAAATATCTAATGAAAAGGCACCATTAAAATTTAACTAAAAATCTATCTTATGATGATGGACAAGACTATATACAACAACTTTTACTATCTCAGAATCAAGCTACTATTGTAGCTGCTTTGTGTCAAGAATGTAAACATAAAATAAGTTTCTGAAACTTACACTGACAAATACAAACTAGAAAGTGTGTTCATCCTTTTCTTTCAATTAATATAAATTATTATTTACAGAAACACGGATGGATATCGCTGATTTAACAAGCACATCCCACATGATTTGAGGGAGATCTTGGGATTTAGGAGGCAAAGTCTACAATTGAACATTACAATTACACACTAACAAATAAATTATTTTACTTTGTGGCAGTGTGTAACATCCTGCTAAAACCCAGAGCCATCAGGGAATTACTTTTCTGTGAAAGGATGTACATGGTATGTAGCCAATCTATACACAGGTCAAATTATCATCCAGATGGCAGAACCAAAGGCTTCCAAGGAGAGCAATGCCCAAACTATCACACTACCTCCAGTGACTATTCTGCAGCAATGTAGCTCTATGCACAACAAAGTGGAACAGTTTAAATTCTGATATTTTTGTTAACTTCAGCAATTTCATTCACAGTATCTCATCTGGATTGGACAACATGGGCCAGCCTTCATTGCCCACAGCACGATCCAGACATGTGTATGCATTAGCCTGTCACTAATTCACCACTGCTCCTACCTCAAACAACCTTTCATAAATAGCAGCCACAATAGGACCAGGAACACACCACATGAGCTGAATTTTGGACCTCCTCTGGACCAGTGAAAAGCATCACAAATTCCCCCTTGTCAAATTCTTAAGCCTGTCTCTCTTTCCTTTGTCACATTTTTACAAAATGTTAATTTGCTGCCTAATATATCTGGCCACTTACAGGTAACATGAAGAGAAAAACAGTGTTATTCACATTATCTGTACCAGTCATAATCCTGTATCTGATGTGAATATACTGTACATACCATTGTTGCACTGAGTGTACTTCAGTTTAACACTAAACCATTCATCCACCCTTCCTAGAAGTTTTTGATTGATAAGCCAAAGTAATGTAGTGTGTTCTTGATGGTGTCAGCTATATACATAGGACATGGAGGAAGGAGACTACTGGTTGCTTCTGCTTGTTAATACAGAACCTTGGATAGCATCAGACAGTAGCCATGGGCGACTGGGTTATTGAGCCTGATGCTGGAAGGCCTGACGTGAAAGATGGCCACAGCCTCAAGGTTAGAATTACATGTTCAGCCCGCAGAGCAGCAGGGATATGACACGCCATTGAGCCCCGTTTTAATTTTATGGTGGCTACCTCCAGATCCAAGCAGTCTGGAGGACTGGTAGCCTGACCCTTATAATCAATCCCAGATCATTTAGTATTTAACTAACATTAACGGCTGGCTAATCTTTTTTAAACGGTTGTGGAAGACACTAAAAGCAAACTATATAAAGCTGGGATTTTTCATTTTGAATCCATGGAGTCCCTAAGAGACAGTCACAGTAAATCAGATTTGTCAAGAAATATCTTAGTCATTTGTTTACAACACAGACAAATTGTGTTAAGTAAGGCTAATGAACAACACACTAGGAGAGCTAAGAGCTAAGACATTTTTTTTTAATGTTTGAGATTTTTTGCATAATTCCTCTGGAGAATCATTCCTGTAAATATTCTTCTTCGTTGCTGTCTTAGCAGGTTATGCTGAATATCAATCTTTGCCCTTGAGGGAAAACTACTACAACATTTAGACATTAACAAATTGGTTTTCAATGAACAGCTTAGACCTGCTGCCGCAGCCCAACGCAGCACAATTGCTGGTTCTAAACAAGATTTTACACTTGACAAGGTCTCCTTGCGGAAAACCCTGAAAAGAAACCCTCTGTGTTCCTCTGATTATCCCTACTGCCATTCCCTCCCACACCCATGAAAATCATGAAAGAAACAGAAAAGAGGGGAGGAAAATCACTATTGTATTTGCTGCAGTTTGAGATGTTTGCATCAACAACACAGAACGCAACAACTAGTTTCTAAAGTAAATGGCTTTTAATTCACTCTTAAGCTCCTAAAGAATGAATGTGCAGATTAGTGTGTGTGTATTTTTTCACATCATTATAGACCACAAAAACAAAAAGGATGTCAGTTTATGGATTCTCCTTTCAATTCATGAGAAAAATTACATCTCCCTTGTGGTTCTCATCACACTAAACCAGAGGGTTTAGTTCTCATCACTAAAGGTTAGATGTGTCCAAATTCCTCTTGTGTTGCAAAGGTAAACCTCAGAACAATGACAATCATGCTCTGAAATTTAAATGTAAGCATCTTCTTTTTTAATATTTTTTACTAGCTTCAACAACCTTGGTAATGTGTAGCTTGTTAGTCTGAGATGTAATGTATGTGGTTATAAAGAGTTTTTATGAAATATCAAGTCCTGTCGTGTCTTTGAAGTATCTGACTCCCTTTTGTTACTGTAGATCCTGAAATACTGGGACTAAAGGTATGGAATTGACAAAAAAAATTAATTTCATTAAAAAATGTCCTATTTGATAATGCATGATATCAATTTCTTTTCACAGTGAACTAAGGACCAAATGACACTGAAAATATAGGATAGATGTCCGTTTACAAATTAGGATTTATATTTGGCTGCAGGATGAGTAGCAAAATTAGGGTATGATTAGGTTTTATGTACCTGTTAGGGGTTAGACATTCAATTGTGACGGTTAATTTTAGGGTAAGGCCAAGATATACACATATACCCATTGGTAATTAGGCACGGACGTGCTTGTTTGCATGTGCCTGTGTGTGTGTAAGAGCACAGGACAGAGATGAGAGCAATGAAGAGGGTGCAAAAGAACTTGGCTAATATAATCCCATTATAGAGGTACAAGAGGGAGCAGTCATAGTGCTCAGTCAACACAATGGGCCAACCTGCAGCCTGTAGCTATCCACTGGATGGATAGTTTCTGCCATGCAGATGGATCATTGCACTGCAAGTGCAAGTCTGCCTGCCACGGGCCAGAGGAGGAACTCACTCATGTGGCCAGCCATTAAAACAGTAATAGCCAGTTGTTTCACACTGACACAGACTTTGTGGTTACAGTGCTTCCTACTCTGCAGACATGTTGCCTGTCATACCCTAAGCATTGTAAGGTTTTTCAATCATACAAATGCATTATCATTTTCTCAATAATTCGAAAAACAATAAATGCATTTTCCATACATTAATACACAATTCTTTTAGATAACACAAATTTAAGATGAAGGCCATCTGGGAAAGCACATGCAATCCTGCAATTACAGATGGGTAAGTACAAAAGTCCATACAATTAGGAGATAAAAAGTAATGTATGATGGGGCAGTTCACTTTATTGTCAGCTGTATTATCTGCAAAGAAATTAAATGTCTTAAATTTCACTATCTAAATGAGCATTTGAATAGTGTATTGTCCACTATCCAAATGCTCATTTAGATAGTGAACAAGACAACAAAGGTATTTATAGTGGTATGTCACAACTAGTTCTCTACATCAGAGCCTGTCATGAATGCTTAGTTTAGTCAGCATGATCACCAATTTCGGCAGAAAAATATGTTTCCTATAACGGTAAGTTATTTTTCTGGCATTAACACAATGAGAAGGGAGTACATGCCCCTGATTGAGAAAGCTGATACTCTCCTCCTGGCTCTGATTGGTTGTTTCTGACCGGGAGCAGAATATCTCTGCAGATGGCTGTCAGACCACAAGGAGGAAGCAGAGGATCTCAGTGTTTTTTCAAAGATTATCTGTTTCATGTTATACTGTCAAAACATGGTGACAGTTCTAGCAAATTTGTAATATATATATATTGTTTATTTAAAAAAAAATACAAACTGCAGCTTCAATGTATTTTACCTAAAATATATACTTAGTTGGTTTCATGATGCAAAACCTGAAGCTGCATATTTTTTGTTCAGAATGAACTGACAAAATGACTCAAAATTAAAATTCTTGTCATGAAATTGCATATCATTCTGATAAGCAGTTTTGACAAATTTTGACTAAATACTGGAAAATAATAATACATTCATTATTTTCCTGGTCTCAAAAATAAAAAAAAGTGTGCTTAAAAACTGGACATGAGGTTACAAAGAGCTCTGTACAGCTCAGGGAGACCAGCCAGGTACTTTTTAAATGTATTTTTTTGCTGTGTTCCATTTCATTATTGGAAAACACATCAGTTTTCCCCCCGGCTGCTCTGCGGTGTAAGGAGGATTCCTGGACACGTAAGAGTGGGACTGATAAAGATAGAATTGATTCCAGCCAGCAGCAGCAGCAACAGTGAGGGGGGCTCAGTTTAGTCCTACAGCTAAACGTCTGGGTTTACTCCGTCTCCCTCTTTCTTGTCTAAAGGCAAGTTGTCACTAAGGCGACATCAATCTCGTGCCTCATGACTTCACACAACACGCCTTTTCCCCTGATGCCTTATCACATCATCTGGAGGCAAGATTAAACAGGTCACCACAAAGTTTTCTAAACCCAACAGGTAAAGAAAAGTATATAAAAAATATTAATGGATGGGCTCTGACTCTATTCTGTCGAAAAAACGTTTTGGAAAATTTCTCTAATACCTGTAACATAACTTAACTGTCAGAGGCATTGATGCTGACTTATAAACACGTTATATGTGAGTAGTTTAATCCACGGAAAATTAAAGTTACTTATCTGACAACATGACAATGACTCACAACGTCATACACATGGTGGAGTGTGTATGTTGACATTGAGCAACACATATTACAGACAAATGATAACACACCACCTCAATCTGTCCTTCAAAATAAATAAGAAAAACTATAAAAGTCTTTAAAAAGCAACAAGAAGAAACATGTAAACTTCTTTATGGAAATACAACACTAGTACCAAACAAAATGAATATGAATAGCTTCTTAGATTATTTCTTTTTTACAATTTTTGTAACTGCATTTTCAGGATTAGAACAGCATGTAAGGTTTATTAAAATAAACACAGACAATGCTGTATTTGAAGATGCTTTTCCTTTTTACTTATTCAAATGAAGAACATCATATTATGAGCTGGTGTGGAAAAGGAAGTACAAATTAAGAGTCCAATGTCCAAATTCCTATATATGATCCAAACAAACAGCACAAAACTCTGCAAAAAACACCAAGAAAACAAGACTTATGAAACAGCTGCATAAAGAATCTCAAAATAGTTTTCTTTCTAGGTTACGTTAATCTAAAATTATTTAAAAAAAAATAAAACACAGTTGTGTTTGCAAATAAATTATAATTTTGTGATAGGTCTTGTCTGTACAAGCCTAGACAGCCAGTGTCACAGTCACCTTAAAGTATAGTGGCCTCTTATTACAATTAAAGTGCAATCTTTATACTACTAGTCAGCTAAACTGACTAGAAGTTCGTCTGGTTTAAAATAAGAGGCTAGTAACAAATTATCCCAGCTACTTTGTTTATCCCTGCCTTGCAATATAACTGGCAAACTGTCACACAAGAACAATTTATCTCAATACCAGAGCAAAAACTCCCAAAGTTTATTTAAAATGAATTCAATTCTGGTTTACACTAATTGGAAACTTATTGAAATCCTATCTTGACACAATTGTTAAAAATGTGAAGAATATGAGGTAGAGAGGAAAAAAAGGCAAAGAAAAAATTACAACACATTAAGAAAATCTGAAAATTCTGTAATGAAAAACTAGGAATCAATATAGAAAAATATTAACACAGAGAATTAAGGTCCTTCAGTTTCCTTTCAGCGTTCAACAGTCTTTCATCAGAAATGGTTTCAATAGAAGACAGGCTCTTAAGAAGCAGGTTTTACCCACAGTGGGGAATAGTCACAGTCAGACGAATTAGAGATGCCTCTGACTAAGCTAGAATATCCATGAAAAGTTATTCTGTTTTACTAATTCAATCAGAACTGTAGCCTATATTACATAGATTACACTGTTTTATTAAATGATTTATTTCTAGTCATTTTAGTGATTATAGCTTTTACGTCTGATGAAAACCCAAAACGAAGACTTTCAGAAACCAGAATATTATATTAAACCAATAAAGTTTGTCGGAGAAGGAAAGAATGAAGTGCTATAAAATGTAGTATTAGACTGCTCATCGGACTCTGAATTTATGAAGCCAGAACCAGCAGATGATATGGGTCCCCAAGTCATCAGTGTCTCTGGAAGCTTCACGTTGCATTGGGCCTTCAAGTACTATATTCTGTCCTCCATTAATTCTCCTGCTATGGAACCTGAATTTACAGATGAAATATAAATTTTACCTTAACCTGGAGAGAGGAGTTTGCACCACAGATCAACAGTCCAGTTGATGTTCTCCTTACCCTAAATCAGAAACTACTTCCATGTGTGGTGGTTGTTGAAGCATTGACTCCAGTTGTAAGTCACATTTTGTGAATTTCCTCTATCTCCTGAAGGGGCTTTGCTTCACCATCTTGACTACAGGTCTGCAGCATTATTTCTAGCACATTGTTTCCATTAATATAATTAATTTTACCCAGATTCTTTAGCAATCATCCAGAAGAGGAATTTGAAACGTCTTTCAGGAAGCACTCACAGCCATTTTCAAAGACCATCTTAAAAATTTTAGTACCTCAAAATAGAAAGTTGCAATGATGGATGAAGAGTTTAAAACAAATCACAAACTTACATATTCTATTTGTGTATAATGTAAAAGAAATAATCATAGTTTTTTTTCTGCATTTGTGTTAAAATATATTCAAGTTCAGGTGATTTTTCAAACCTTTTTTCAACGTACAATGATCCAAATTGAAATTTTATACTTAAATCAACTCCTACGTCCAATGCACTCACACAGAAAAGCATAAATGCATGCATTTCTTATGCAGACAATATGTAGAAATTGTTGTGAAAATAATCTGAATATACAACAAACCAAGGATAAGAGCAGACAATAAGAGGAGACAATAAGGGAAAAAATCATATTGTTATGAGTCCATCCATGCTCCAGTGAGCTCCTCGTTTCAATATAAATGAAGAAAGCTCGGCCTGAGGACAGCAGTGAGATATGCAGGCAACCCACACATATCTGATGATGAACAGGCCTGCTTGCACATTCTAAAGAGAACACATTTTCCAGCTAGCCTTTCATAATTGTATTTTTTTTTTTCCTTCCAAAAGGCCCTAGAGCCAGACTTGTATGTGCCATCTGAAGAGGTTGGTGTGGTAATGGGTCATAGTGATGCATTCATACTGGGACTAGTTTAATTGTATTATCAATCTCATCCAGACAGTGCTTCAGCCCCACAGCTCTGGACATGCTACTGTCAGACACTCTGCATTAGTACTGAATAGTGAGTCATGCAGTGAAGATGAGAGTAATCTTCACTCTCATCTGTTTTCTGAGCTTAGGAAGCTAGGTTAGCTCACTGAATGATGTTTTATCAGAGTTTTTGACACTGTCATCTTCAGTTCTCCTGATTTTTCACAAATTTTTCCTCTGCCCTCATGTCACTGTTGCTCTAACTTTCTATTTCTTTTCCTCTTTGGATGTACTATGTCAGTGGCCACTGAATAAATACATCTGTGTTCATTATGTAAAGCCCAACAATAACTACAAAGGCAGATGAAGTAGAAGGGTCCTTTGCTGTTCTGGCTTGATCATGTTTTGCACAAACATTTCCCTCTCCAAATCTCTTCTCTTCCTACTATTGAAGTAACCTTCTCCTTGCTTCCCTCTCATCATAAGTGGAAGTTCTAGAGGTGGAGAGGAATTTGGAGATAAAAGCACAAAGAGCCGAGGAGTCCTTCGCAAGCCTAAGGCAAGGAGAAGGTCAACGGGCCCGCTAAGAAGGGCTGTTATCATCTTGGTTACATGCTATCGGAGAGCCTGCAGTAGTGTTTATTTACAGTTACTGCTCCCTCTGGGTGCACACTTAAATCCATGGGGCTGATTGGTCTGTAATGAATTTAGAAACACAGGGAGCATTTGCAAGACAAGAAGTGAAACAAGAGGCAAGAAATGACTTGCCAATAACCAGTAAGTCAAAAAACAAATTGGTTTAAATACCTTTTCTACACATGAGCCAAGGAGCCTTGTCATTCAAGTAAAAAACATAATTTTTACAGTTTGATAAAAATAGTATGCACATGTAAGCAAGTGTACTAATAAAAGGATCCTGATCTGAAATATTGACCCTCAAGAGAAAAATGCTGTTGGTACATAAGACACCTGCCTTCAATCTATTTTTTATTTATTTTTTTTTGCTTGCCCTCTAACTTATTTTTTCATTGGTGATCAGATTGTTTTATATTAAACAAGCAGAGAAGTGAAGTGGCTCGAAGCCAAGCCATAAAGCGAGCAGTGCTAGACACTGTTCAAAATGCTTGGCAGGAAACCAATGAATTTTCTAATCTTTGTTTCACCTGATAATGCTTCCAAACAGTGTGCAATGCAGAAAAAAAAATAAGAAAAATAATACATATATAATAAAGCTGCAGTGATGTCTGTTTCTCTTCCAAGAAAACTGAATTTCAGAAAATGGCAACATAATTACTGGTCAATTAAGATAAATAATATATTTATTTATAATTCATCATATGAGATAAAAAAGAGATTTTTTTTCTTAAAAGCATTTTCATTTTGTAATGTGGTACAAAATCTCTTCTTTGCATTCAATAAATAACTTTATTAGGCAAATATTCGTTTGTTAAAGTATAATTTTAGGGTAAATTAACAAGAGTTAAAGAAGAATAAAAAAATGCACTCCAAGAATTGAATCTTCAGTTCAGCAAATGAAATACAGTCAACAGGTCAATTTAACCCTTTCAAGCATGAATTATAATCTTTTGTGTCAGGATTTTTTTTTTCCAATTTTTTTTTTGTATTTTCTTAAGGCATAAAAAAAGGTAGGAAAAATTTTTGTAAGTGTATTTATTTATTTTTTTGGTGATCATTTGTAATTTTCTCTAATTATAAAGTTGTTATTTTAAAAATACATCAGTAGTATTGTTCTTTAGGGATTTCTTGATGTCACCATATTTTTTTAACCTACCTGATAGTGTATTTTATGGTGCATTAGTGTACACTTCAGTGGTCTTCGTGCATTTATAACATGAAAATCCACAAGAAGCACAAGAAAATGGCTTTTAGATAGATGTCCATTGTCATGACCACTATGCATGAAAGGGTTAAAATCAGAGTGAGGATGTAAAATATTTTAGTACAGTAGTTAAATAATTTTTGCACTACTGTTACCAATATGTCCCTACATGTGAAAGAGATGCATTAGATAAAAATACGAGCAATATTTATAAAGTTGAGCAATATTTATAAAGTCACTAAAATTAACACTGGTAATTAAACATAGCGCTGGTAACCCTGGGCTGGTCACCAGTATCAACGTATACCATTTTAGGTTTTAAACAGAGACTGTGTCAAAACCAGCCCAATTAAAATTGTTTGTATTTTTTCTCTCAAACACTTTCTAAATTAAGCAGTGATTGTTAATTTGAGTATAGAACATCCAACTAATACAACTTAAGAGATTCAGCATGCAAAACAGTAAATTAGTTTAAGTTACTCTACTCTTCCACCACCGACCACAACAAGTAGGTTGTGTTTTCTGTCTAATCCTTGCTATGTGTTGGCTGATATACACATGCTAATTTGGCTGTAAAGAAGTTTAAAGCAAGCATGCCTGTAATCTACATGATTGCTATAAACTTACTATAAGCTATTTTAAAATCCCTGTCACATTCACTAAAAACAAGGTGTTGGAAATGGCCTTTTACATATGCCTTTTACTTTGAATAGAAACCCCCACATCATCTGAGCCTTGTTTTAAAGCAACCTATATTCTTTCACAATCCTGTTCCTGTCAGTGTTTCACCCGTCACTGTGTGAGTATTTTTTGCACATGAATTTGTGTTATCAAACAAACGCTGGCACATCAATGAAGCTGATCTGAGAGAGACGTTGTCTACATAAATCAGCAGAATAAACACAGGCAGCTTGAAAAACATGAACCACTAAAGCATTACAAATCCTCACCATTTTCCCAAACTGCACAATCTTGTCTCAGAAGAAAAATGAGGCGCCTGCTCAGAAACTGTGTTTATGGTGTCAGGAATTGCAAGGAAATAAATTACTGGATGAATCACTGGAGCCTGGTGTGCGAGCATAACTTGTGCAATGAGGAAATCAGGTTGCAGTAATATTCACTTTTGACACACTTCTATTATGATGCTAGAAGCAGGCTTTGAGCCAATGAGTAGTGAAGTTCCAAAAACACACAGAACACAAAAACAGCCTGGAGCTGGATTTTAAAAAAACAAAAAACAAACTTGGACTCATTTGAGTCAGACCACCTCCCTCGGTACAGATGAAGTAACAACGATGCCAATTTTGAGTTATAAACATGCCATTTTCCATAATATCAAGTGTGTGAGTTTTTCTTCCCGTCAACCTTTCCAAATCTCATTGTCACACCGTGTATATCGTTGATAATAAAATCCTTTCATTACTCAAAATTTTCAAAACAGCTTGCTGCTGCTAGCATTTAGTGACATTTTGAAAAGATGAGGTACTGACGGGGTTTCTTACGGGTAGACCATATCAGAGCTATCAACAATTAACTTACAAAACACAGAGGTTGTTTGTACTACTTCCTGGCATCCCCAAACACTAAATTTGAGCCAATGTGTTCAGTCAGTGATTAGACATGAGCATGTGCAACAGCCCTGAATGTCAGACAAGATTATCACTCTGCTTTTCATGAAATGACACTGATATGTTCCATGGCAAAACACACTGTCATGCCACCGCCAGCCCACACGATAAAGACAACAGATGAATTCAGTTTTGTGTCACTTCCTTCTAAGAAATGGCCATGCCTTCTTTGGGGGAAACATATCTGCTATGAATTGAATTGAAAGCAACTTCTGAGCTATCTGGAGCAAACGAAGCTCAAGGTGTTTGGATATCATGCCACACAAGGCAAACAATTATGCTGTAGTGAGTGATTTAGCAAAGTTAGATAGTAAGACTTTCAAACAATTTAATTCCTCTCTGGGATTAATAAAGCATTTTTGAATACAATTCAATTAAATAAAGAACTGCAGTGAAAGACAGGTTGGAGTGAAAATAAGTTTTCATTGGTTCAACTTTTACTCCAACGGTGACATGGTCACTATGCTATAGCTAAAAACCTATAGTACACGTGTTTAACCACCATGCAGCTAGATCCATTATGATTATCTCCGCAGCACAATATAGCTTAGTCATCCCTTCTACAGTTATTCAAATACTAATAATAAATGTTTTAAGTACACATGACATGAGCATTTTTTTTTTCACTTTCCAGAACTCTGACAAAAGCTTACTGTGAGGGTTAATTAAATATGAGCGTACGTGAGAGGACATGGATAGACTAATAAAAGTAACAATACTGTCCAGAGAAAGTCAAAGATGGGATATGAGAGGAGTAAAAAGAAAACAACAAAAAAACCACAATAATAATAAAGAGTAATCTCTTATGGTTACAAATGGCCCGTAAATAGCATAAATCAGAAGCAATGGTCTTTCCAGCAGTCCCAAGACAGCTCCAATTTATCTCCATACTTTGTTCCTGACTGAAAAGAATGAGAGAGAAGAGAAAACTGCTAAAAGGGAAAACTAGAGAGGCCATTTAGTGATTTGAGCGGTGAAACTTCTCTGCTGCCAAGGACATGTAACAGAGAGGGAGAGAGAGAGAGAGAGACTGGAAGAGTCTCTCAATACATCAGACATCAGGAGTGATTCAGTCAAGTAGCACCGCCTTTGAAAGGCCCATAAAGACGAGTCATTCTGAGACTGGTGAGCAATAGAAAACAAAAAAACAGCCATAGATTGTATGACTGCATTGCAAAATACAAAGTAGATTTTTTTTTTATGCGCAGGTAGAATGGGGCAAAAAAAAAAAAAAAATGATTTCACTTATGCTGATTAACAAAACAGAAAAATATGCTAATAAAAAATATGCCACTTCTAGTTTGGAGTGCTTTTCCATCAGAATTGTTTAATTTAAAAAATAGAAATGAGGTGTTGCATACTTGCAGCATGTTTCAGACTCTTCAAGTCAATCATTGTGAGTATCAGGCTTCAATGTAAAAACCTCTCTCTCTTATTTGATTAATAGAAACTTGACTGTCTTGATTCATAATATACTCTGGAGTACAGAAATATCTTCTGGCAACCCCGGCTATGTTTTATACACCAAATGCCAACCATCCCACTGATAACCTATGTTTTCTTTTCAACTGCACGACTGAAATTATTTTCTATTTGACATGCATAAATTCTATGTTTCATGAGTTTTTATAACTCTGTTTATTAGTTTTTTTCAGAGAGTAAAGCAGGCAAAAAAAACAACAAAGAATTAAGTCCATATATCAAAAACAGTTCACAGTGCACGCAGACAGAAAACAAATGTGTTGGAATGAATACAAACAAGCACACAAAATGAAAAATATCCTGTGAATGCACATGAAAGAAAATAGCTCGACTTCAGCAATGGGGACTGTTTCTGACACCTGTCCTAATTTATAAAAGTAGGCTGATTCTCACCTTAACGAAAGCACACAGTCTGTCACAGTAGTTCTGTGATTTGACCAGGGAGTTCTGACTTGAATTGATGCAAGTCAGTGACTCAATGCAATCTGCTGGGTTTCCTTGAACAGAAACTTTTTAACCAATTTGAATAATAAACTGAACTTGACTGTTGTGTTTGATAATTAAAATAAATTCAGTATATAATTGCTTTGAAATATGCTTTCAGGATTGTACTGAATTGCCTTTTCTCTCAAAAGTGCTCGGACACATGTTTAGAACTGACAACATAAAAAAGAAAACTGAGCTGAATAAAAGAATTAAATGAGTGACCAAACACAAATACTTAATAAGTTAGACAGCTCAAAATGGTGTAAGTGGTGATAACAACTCTGAGAACAAACTCAGGACATGTTTTCATCTTGAGTTAAAACTTTGAGAGATTTCATTCATTCTAAACCATAAGTGCTGAAAAAATGTAGAAAAGGGTATTTCTGTTTTACAGAACTTCAAATTTACCAAAAAAATTTGGGTAAGTTTTATTAAAAAAAAAAAAAAAATTACCAAGTTTTTGGTAAGTTTGAGGTCTTCATAGATTTAATGTAAGAAGGGATGAATCTATGAGCTGAGCTTATCAATGGATCCCATTAAACACTCGCCACTCCTGAGGACTTTCTTTCATATTGTAAGTCATTATTGACACAGCAGTATGACGAATCAATGAGGGCTTAATTACATTTGAAGAATAGTCCAGAGGTGAAGCAAAACAAAGCCACCACTGTCTGCTTTTTGTCAAGACTTTAATGCAGTTTTCCTCACCACCAAGATCTGCTTTTAAGCCTTGGCTAAGTGCGAGTGTGCAACGAAACAAATGTGAAAAGATAAGATAAGTATGTAATTTCAATTTTCAAAACAAAAAAAGTAATTATGCAAAATAATTATCAGCTTCATGAATATCTACGCCTCTAAAAGAAACAACGGGCTGGAACTTAAGGTTTGGAGATCAGGAAAATCTTCTCATTTCTATTGCCCTATAGGGAGAAATCATTTCCTCATCCATTCAGCAAGTTCCATTTGAATATACATAATTCCATTTCTATATATAAAGAAAAGCAACACAACTCTATTAGTTGTCATAAAATGTCAGTTTAAAAACAGATCTTTAAAGGTTTCAGTACCCAAAACTAACAACCAAAGTCATTATGCATTTGCTATATGGAGGTCTGCTGACCATCTCTGACGTCTTTAGCACATAGCACAGATTGAAACCCCTGGTAAAACCAATGCATCAGCTGAGATCAATTTGATGAACATTATTCTTTGAATCTGTGAAACCAATTTTCTTACAGAAAACCAGAAAGAGAGCCTATAGAAAATACCAAATTCAAAAATCATCAGTTAACAAAGCAAATATGAAACATCCCCCTTGCAGGTAAGTGTACAACTTGATGCATGGTCAGTTCAAGATATCCCAATGGTGTTGGTACTCTTTCATACCTAAAGAGGTCCAGTACCAAACCTGCTAAGATATGACATGACAAAGTGGCTAACTGCATCCTGAATCTGCACAACCTTGTATTGATTAATATACTTGACCAATGAAACAACAGTAACATCATCAAAATGACACAATACATATTTTTTTCTTCACACTTTATCATCTACCATTTCCTCTGACAAGACTACAAAAGTTTTTCAGGGGCTTCATGTTTGAACTTTTAACATTGTATTCAAAAACAATTTTATTTAAAAAGTAAATGTTGTATGGCTGCTTAGAGGACAGACCCAGTACTGTATTAAGCAGCAAAAGCCTTCTAAACACAGAGGGGGATTATTCAAGACCATTGTCCAAACTTCTTAGTTACAGGGTGAGACAAAAGTGGGTAAATAGAACCAGAAAAGCACACAACATCGCAGAAGTACTGTGGATAAAAACAGTGACGATTAAATGAAACAGTCGCAGAATATTAATTTGACATTTGCTCAAAAATATCAATTTACACCCCGTTATAACTTTGGTAATGCATTTATTGGAAAGAGATTAATATCAAAACCATAAATCATTCAGGGGATACAACCAGAGCGAGGCATACTCACATGTTAACTGATCTCTGTGTGGGAGCTATGGACCTATTAATCAATGTCCCTGCTGCTCTGGCCATGTCATCAGGGGAAAGGCAAATTTATAAAAAGGGCAATAATCACACTGATACCTCAAAAAGTAACATACTTAGATGTTTATGCAGTGGTGCTATCTATTTCCACTGACCTTCACAAGGTTCTTGTCTGTGCAAAACTGATTGCTAGCTTCTGCATTTTCTTATCCCTTTGATGCCTTTGCTTGATTAGTTTTATGCATTATGCAGACAACATGCACCGAAAGTGACAACAAAGGAAATCTGATTGTGTTTTCAGAATACTAACTATTTTGGCCATGTTTTCATTGATAATGACACCAAAGTCAGCCATTAATAAATGTGAAGCACAGTGAAAAAAGTTTGTTTTTTATAGTCAAAAGGCGACATGCACTACTTGATGAACTCCCCTTTAAACTCTGACTTGGGGCAAACATTTTGGTAACTTTTCACAATAGTTTGCTGGAACTTCGGCCCACATGTCCAGACAGAACTGATGTAACTGAATCAGATTGGAAATCCTCCTTTTTTGAAACCAAATGTTCATTTCTGACTATGAATTTCTCTCGAAGCTTTGTGATGGGACTTCAAAACACTGACTTTGTTATCCTTAAACCACACTGTGGGATTCTTTTAGAATTATTTCATACATAAAAAAAATTCTAGTTCCACTAGAAGATTTTTTTTCCCTAATTCAATGGGAAAGAAAGCTGTTGTAAGTGAAACAAAATGTCATAGGAATATTTTAAAATCAATATTACAGCATTGACTTAAAACAAGCTTTTATATCTTGCTGAAAAGTTATCTGTTGGTTAGTTTTATCTTATTTCAAGTGTAGTAAGAGATTTGTACTAGAAACCAGAATCAGACAAAAATGCTTGGTAAGATTTGGTATTTCATGAAGGGGGTTTATATTTTTGCTTATACTAATTTTATGAATCAGACTAATTTTTTCAAAGAAAAAACAGACTTGTGAAGGACCACATTTCTTTTCCCGACACGTCACCTATTTGTTTGTATTTTTCTATGAAATATAGAAATGTGTAAAACGTATTTCTTTCATTTTACTGGCACTTAGAAAACAGAAATAATTGTACCAATCGTAATTTACCTAAAACAGAAATGTAGTCTTATTTAATATCAGAAGATGAAAAATGCTGTCATTTTATACAGTGTATGTAATTATCTGGAATTATTTATTTTGCTACATACCAATTGCCTGAATGTATAGCATTATCCAAAGCCAATGATCCATTGCAATTAGTGGAGGGGCAAAATTTGTTAAACATTCTCATATATTGTTTTTTGGTGTTCCTACTCACCACTCTCAAAGCAAGCATCAAAAATCAGATGTCCTTTCCGTAGAGGTCCTGTGTATCCAGGTGGGCTTACTGTTAGCTTGTTGACATTCCCCACTAAGGCATCTTCCCCTCCAGCTTCATTTCCTGCAAAAGCAAAACATGCTGTATTTACATAAGTCTAACTTTGCTTTAAAGTTTTCTATAAAACTCAGCAGCAGTTGATTTATTTTATATAAAAGTGTCCTATTCATACATAATTCAATCTTTTATATAATTTAATAAAGCTCTTGAATGTTAAAACATGCAGTAAAAAAACTGTGTAGAAAAAGTACTCCATCACTTTGTTTATTTATGATGAAAAAAGCCCATATTAATTAATTCCCACTAATAATTTCAACTTCCCACTTCCTGTATCAGTACTTAAGCAACACATAGTCACATATGATCAGAGGTGAGTAGAATTGTATTAGTTTTATTTTTTTATTTGGAAAAGTGTTTGCTCTGCCTGAATTTGTTGCTTTGTCATTATAATTTTTTAAGTCTTTGACATTAAAAAATTTGCACTACACTATATTTTTGTCTAGCCGATGACAAGATTTTTAAATATTAAATTAGATGTTATGATCTGTTTCTCAGTTCTTGGTTAACCTTTCACAACATACTTTTTTACTCTTACTTCACTAATGTCCTTGATGGCTACAAATTACTATTCATGAGTATGAATATGTTGAAGTAGTGCTTTGACTGGAAAACAATTTTATGCCACTCCCAATTAAAAAATATATCTCAGATGAGGAAAGACAGTTTGTCTTGTTGCGAGATCTGAAGATCTCTCTAAGGACGCCACTCTGCTAACTCCTGTGTCAAGATGAGAGGGATCAAAATAAACACACGTGTGCGCAGGTATAGCCTACCTAAAGACACTAGAGAGCCGGTGAAAGACATGCAAATGCCATATACGTCGCAGAGACAGCACAAACTGTGGCCAGTTGTTTGAAGTTTACTTATTACTTTACAGGGGGAAAAAATCGTTTAGTGCGGCTTTAACTTAGAAGCATAAAAGCAACCGTTTGCTATTATTAGCTGCACTGTAATCCAGCTAGTTAGCACCCATTCTCATTGCACCTGTGATGCTGTTTTGTTTTTATTTGTTGTTTGTTGTTTTTTTTTTGTTGTTGTTTTTTTCGTGAAGTAACTAAACGGTTTGATTATTCTACAATCCGATAAATGGCTGATGGCCAAGTTAGCTCATCATGACCGCTAGAATTACAATCCCATGTTTACATCTTTTCACCTGCTAGCTTGGCGATTAGCATGCCGAGCCACAGCGTACGTTTAAAGACTCTCCGAGGGCTACAAAGACCCGCTTGCTATTCGCCAGGCAGCAGGGCGGCGTGGCATCTCTTTCTGCCGAGAGGAGGTGAGGATAAAGCAACGTAAAGCTCGTATTTACACACCAGCCTCGACGTCTCTGTCAGTGTTTTCCTCCATCTTCCTCTCCATCCGCACAGCCGACGCTTTAAGTGCGTTGCTACGGCAACGGAGAATGAGGGAGAGGGGAGAGGTCGGTCTGTGCTGCAAGCGGTTCTGTGCAGGTATGTTCCCTTCATTAGATCATTTTGTGCCCTCACAAAAAAAAAAAGCACAATTGATTTAATATAACAAAAGACGATTCGGTTGTGTTTAATAAGTATGCCTGCATGTTTACAAACATAAGTGTAATTCAAAGTCGCGTGCTTGAAGTGGCATAATTTCACGATAAAGCTCTGATTGATTTCCCAAACTAAAACTGAAGAATCAGTATATAATGTCAATGTTCAGCACTGTGTCGGAAACTGGCACCATTAGTATTCTGCACATAGCATTATAACAAGCCAAGGCTTCCATTGACACTGCAGGGCAATCTGTATACTGGGCATAATTCAGTTTTATCACTGCCATACCTGAAATAAAACCCATTTTAATGGTATTTTCAGAGAAAAATAAGCCAATAATTGCAAGCAGCAGTCAGAGATTGGGAATTATCCAGCAGATTGATTAAAGCTGAAGATTTTCTAGACAATTGGAGCAGAGATGTCATCAGGGCCAATCAAGCCTGCCCCTGTTTCTTTCCTATTACAAAGGCTGCACCTGATTAAGAACATCAGATGAGCCAGCTCGCAGCTCCTGGAGCAAGAGCCATGCAGGTTGCTGCTAATTTTCAGCTTGTAAGCAGTGTGTAACAGGAGCAAATGAATAAGAGCCGAGAGAGAGCAATGGTTTTTCTTAGCGCGTGTGATCTATATATGACGGCAAGCATTAACGGGCCACAGAGTAGATGGATCTGAATGATTACTTCTCAGATGACAGAAAGAGAATACAGAGCAGCTGTGTAATATTTTGTTAAAATTGAAAATTGAATAGCTGTCCTCAGTGGTATGTCATTCCTTTAACGCTGTGCCTATTAAAGAGCTATGTGGTGGTACAATCATTCATTTTCAAGAGAGATTGAAATTGAATTATGGAGCATGAGAAGAATGAATTAGATACACTACAGGTTCTTTTGTTTCTGAACTGTAATCAAAGCTATTTGTGTGCCAATTTTCAACCTTTGTAATATATTTGTTTGGTTCTCTTAGTATCATAATTTCATTTCTGCACATTATAATTGATCTTTTTCCTTTAAATGAAAATCTATTGTTTTTCCACCAAGTTTGAAATTTATTTACAACAAATCTTAAGCTTTCAAAATGCACATTATATTGTTAGACGTTAGTATTTATTTAACAAAGATGGAGCCACAATATATACTGCATGCAATATATAAGAATTTCAAATTTACTGTTAGCGTACCTGGAATCAGAGGTCGAATAGCATAATAAATTAAGAATTCCAGTGATTTCCGAGTTGTAGTTTATTGATTCTCGACTTGAATAGATGAGCTTGTTATTTTCTCTTTGATAGATATGACATATATTATTTTGGGAGGATTTTATATGAGCTCATAAAACATAGAATGTTATATTGAGTACCCGAGTATTAGTACCTAGAAGCCCTTGAGTTTTGATGCCCTGGGGCTCTTCAGGGCATTAATCCTGCTCTTCCATCAAACCCAATTGTGGGAAATTGGTTGTTTTTTCATCTCTGGCTGATTGATTGGTGCATCACTGTTATTTGCTTAAAGTTTCACTTCCCCGTGAAAGAGTTACATCACTGTATAATACTTTGAACAGTACCATCTACTTTTCAAACCCATTGAAAATTAGATGGTATCAAATTATAGGTCTTATTACTAATACAATTAACCAAATTATAGGTCTAATTCAAACATCCTGGTGTGCTCTACTTACCTCAAAGTCAATGTGATTAAATGTTTGTGATATGTGCCAGTCAACTAGGGTCTGCTAGGTGTCTGCAGAAATCTATGTACAGACCAGATTATTGTAGCCATCGTTTTTCCTTTGCTTCCTCATGATGGGTAATTGTAACACCAGTCAGAGGGTGGCACACAGCACTTAAAGAAAACAAGATTTGAACAGTGGGGATAAGTGCAACAAAATGAGGAAACTTTATACTGCTTTTTTCTCTTCTTTTCTCTTATTTCTAGCCTCTTCTTAATGTATAAACCATTATCACCCCCTAATTGAGATAAAAGTTTCATAAAAATTAGCATATAATTTTTTAATTGGTCAAATCAACCTGCATACTCTATATGGCATACATGTAAGACCATATAGAGCTTACATAATGCCATAATGCTTACTTCTCATTATGGGGTTTACAGAACAGGATCTAAACTTTTTTATACAACTATAAAAACAAAATCCAACAACATGGTTTTTCACATTTTAATTATGACTCAGATGAGAAGATTTACACCCATTCATGAAAGCTTTTTAGACCACTGATTACTTGGAACGTTGTTTCACATCTTGTGGTTAAAATACAATCTCTAGGAATGTCAATAAAAAAAAAATATTGGCTCTTTTAATCTCAGGTTGCGAATGACTGGAGGATGCTCGGCATTACCACAATCCTGTGACGAATCCATTCAAATAAAGCCTTCTGGGAAACAGTATCTTTGGCTCAGCAAACATTTCTTTCAGAGCGAAATTTCTCTCTCCTAAATTGTAAAATGATCAAATAGACCATTCTCTATTATTGTCAAAAGGAAAAATCAGAAAGAATGTCTTGTTTATGACTCTATCCCTAGGCCTAGTGTGTTTGTGTGTTTAAAGGAAGCAAATCTGTGTCTTAGCATTTATATTCCACCACGTACAGGGAAACCCTTTTACCCTGCCATGCTGGGCACTTTTCACACTTAAAGTCCATCACCAATGAAGGAACAAGTCATGCAAAAATCAAAACAAGTGAGGACAAGGGGCACAGAGTTGGAGACAGGCTGTTGTGAGAGACTGGGCGAGAGTGTGAGGGATGGGGGGAGTGGCAGGATCAGTTGGGGTGCAGAGACCAGGCGGCGGTACACAGAGAATCACTATGGTGACAGCAATCAGGGGGCTCAGGGGAGTGAGGCTGGGTCAGAGAGGAAGGCTTGAGAGGCAGCTGACTGAGGAATCAGCCCTCACTTTGGATGATTCAACTGACAGCTCCCCCCAGGGCTGTGCCGGACCAGCTGTCCCCAGAGACCATGAGCTTTACGAGACAGAGATGTGGCTAAAGCAGTCCTTTTCTAAGTGAAGAAGAAAATAAAAAATACAAAAAACACTGAATCGGAGCTGAATCAGTACAACAGTGCCACAACACAGCAATGTTGATGTTTTCGCCTATTCCGCAGCAGATGAAAATGCTACAAAAGCAGGACTACGTGCTAATTTAAAACGTGTAAACACTGTTATATGGTGCGAGTTTTGTGATATTTTTCACCTTCTCTCTTGACATAAATATTGGTTAAACCAGCAGTTTGTCAACAGTTCAGTTTGTAATTCCGCAATCGTTTCGTCCCTTCATGATCTCTGTCTCTCCATCGCTCTGCTCAACCCCCTCCTGCGTCGCATGTGCTGGACAGCAGCCACCTAAACAGATGGTCCAGTGTCAATAGGCAGCTATTAACTGGCCACTTCCCTGACTCTAATTCAAGACAGCGAAAAGCACATTTAAAGAACTGGGAACCAGTCCTTTGCCATGCAGATGAAGTTAGGAGTAAGACAGTTCAAAGGCTTGATTCGGGAAAATGATCCTATTAACATTTATAGAATATAATCCTTAGACAGTGTTGGTTGACTTTGAGAACATTTGTACTTACTTTCTCCTGCAGCAGATTAAATATAGGTTGGCTTCTAGCATCAAAGTAAACAAATACTGTTTCAAATGAGCATAAAGCCACATCGGAAGGTCAGCTGGCTGAAATAAGGTACCACTGTTTTTCTTTCTTTTTTTTTTTTTTTAATAAATACAAATATATCTGGAAATAATTCTGGTCAGGACAAACATAGACAATAATCAGTAAAACCTAAACGAGGACCTTCAAAAGTTGGTATTAGATAATTTTCCTGTAGATGCCAGGTTCATCTGTTCAGACAATGTATGCATAATTACAAAAGCTTTCCTGCGTTTCGGGAGGGAGACCGGTTCTGGATCCCAGAGAAGAACATGTTTTGGTTGGAAACGCAAATCACAGCCAGAAAGAACAAAAGCTAAAGACAATGTGAGGAAAATGCCAGAAGGTAGTAAGAGACTGTCATTACTCACAGTGAAACAAGCCTTTGCTGAAAGGGCCACTCAGTAATGAAGAAGCCATAACTCCAGAAGCAACATAACAAGATGAATTATAATTTGGATTCTAAAGGCGGGGCATGCATTAGGAGCGCTTCCATTTTTCTTATCCAATGATGTGCATCATTCTGCAAACTTTGCATAAGTTACATGTGTCGTGACACACTGTGCCAAGAAAGAGCAGAGTATTAGACTCCAGCTGTGTATAGCTTTATCAGTAGTATTGATGCTTCCTAATATAACAGGTTTCCAAAGGATTGCTGGGTGTCGTGCCTTGGAGCACTGGCCACTGACCAGACCCAGCAAGTGTGGATCGAAAATAATAGGTTCTTATTTTTTGACACATGTCTGATGCTGCTAATGTGTGAGACACTTAATTTTTGGAGACATGTCCTGTGGTCTGATGAAACTGAAATTGAAGTGTTTGGCCATAATGAGCTTTGTTATATTTGAAGGAAAAGGGGGGGATCCTTAAACATTATCCCAGCTGTGAAGTACCGGGGCTGTGACATCATGCTGTTTGGTTGCCTTTGAAAACTATGCACAAATATTGTATTGACTTCTGAAGACATCACCCTAATCAATTTTCAAAATGGACAGTGACCCTAAGCAAGCCTTCACATTAGTTACAAAACAACAAGAACTTTTGGAGTGGCCATCTCAAAGCTCTGATTCCTGCCCAAAAGGCAACAGACCCGTCTCAGTTACATAAGATCTGTTCAAAAGAAACTGGCTGAAACTGCAGCAAACCATTGTTAAAAGATCCAAAATATTTCAGTTTCAGTTTTACCAAATACTAAAATTTTCTAAAAACATATTGCAATTACCTCTGTCATTATTATGACACTTAGCAAATAGTTTTGGTGATTGAAACTTACCGACAACAGGAACGGTTCACTCTGAAAAGAGATCATGTTGTAATAGAGCACATGCAAATTTACACACCATTTGTATTTTTGTTTAAGTTTAAGGAATAATCGTTTATTTTCTGCTAATTCATGTTATACATTGTAGCATAAACATGTTGACACAATAAAACCATGGCATTTTTACCCAGATTTAAAATGCCATGAGAGTCTGCAGATGTGCAGATAAAATCAGAGCTCCAAAAATACCAAGGGTGTTAACTTCATGCAAGAGTGACTCATGTTTTTCTATGCTTGTTTGTTGAGGTGCCGGGATCTCCTGCCATGGCTGTGACTGGCTGCTTCGTCATCCCCCGCCACACCCTGCTGAGGAGAAAGGACAACCACCTGACCTTCACGCTCAGCCCAGCCTGATTTTTTCTCTCAGAGGTATCCAAACACCGAACTCTACTGGAGTTCCTTGTGACGTCGCAGGATGATTACTTTACTTCCACTTAAAAGAAAAATGATATTACTAATTACCGACAACATTGCTCCGCAAACCCTCTGACTTGTTAGAAAAGCTTTACAGAGCGTCTGTGTGGTGTTCCTGCGTGTCTCAGGAACCGACACCTCAAAAGAAGGAGGAAAAGAGGAAAATGTAAATGACGAGAGATGCCCAGAGAGGACAGGATGTGGCGGCGGAGCTGCTAGAACAGTCTTCCCACCTTGTGGTCGCACAGTGAACTGTAGCTGCCTGAACGCATGAGCAACTGGGGGAAGAGAGAGCGATGCGGAGGAGAGCGATGGAGTTAGAGAGGGAGGAAGCCAGAAGGAAGGAGCGAGACAGAGAGAGCGAGAGAGAGCAAAAAAGGGAGGGGAGTTTAAACTAAGTGCTATGTTTTGGGACAGGCTAATCTGCTAGCGAGCAGTGTGAGGATCGGAGCGTATTGTGTGAGCCAGTGTGCGGGGGACAGATAAGGGAGCCAGCCAGCCCGACCCACAGACCTACCGACTGCCTGCCTTTAATGTGCTGACTCTGGGGAGATTTTATAAGACAGCGTATTGACTGCTCACACGCGTGTTTGTGCGTGCGCGCCGGAGACCCTGGGCTCAAACGCCTCCAACTAACAGCCAAGCCAGAAGCGCATCAGCAGACAAGGGAGCGAAAGAAAAAACAAAACAAGAAAAAAAAAAAAACTAACCCAAAAACAGGACTGAAAAATTACAGCTCCCAAATCAAAAATTAAAGAGGATTTTTTTTTTTTTTTTTTTAAACATCCTTTTTTTTCCAATTGATTTGATTTTTTTTTTTCTTTATTTTTCTGTGTTCCCGGGACAGAGAGACTTGACTCCCGATTCTGAAGAAGAAATCAGGAGGGAGCAGAGAAACTCAAGCAAATCACAAAAATTTAAAGGACAGAACAAAAACCTCATCATCGAATCTGAACATGTTTGAAATAAGCCGAACACTCAACGCTGCTTTGTTGAGCAACGAGGTAAAGATTTCTGGATTCTTTTCCTTATTTGTTGTTCCAATTGTCCACATTTCACCTGTGTACGTCTGCTGCCAACCATTCTGTCATGTGTGTTGCGTGTGTGTCTTTGCACCCAAAAGATAGAGGGGGGGGGTGATTGATAGCAGTACGCTGGTTGGTATGGGGGGGGGATGCTTCTCACTCATTCTGCTTTGTAACCATTAGCAGAGAGCCAGTGCTTAGACTTTACATCAAAACCAAGGTAGCCATCGAGCCCATCTAACATAGGCTTGCTTGTGCGCACCTTGGGCTGAAACTGTGTGTGCAAGTGTAAGTGTGCACATTCACACACATGCTTCTGTGCGAGAGCAAAGTCTTCTGTAAATCCCCGTCTACCTCCCTCTTTTTCTTCCAAGTTTCAGTTTTTTTTTCCCCCCTCCAGCATTCCCACCATCCTTCCCACACCTGCTGTTATCTGCTCTCCTTCCCGTCTCTCACACCCCTCTTCCCTCTCTTTCCTCCCTTTTTTTATCTCTGTGCCTGTCCTCCCCTCTCCTCCCGTATCCGTGTATGAGCGTGTGTGTTCTGTGAGCAGCATCTCAAGATGATGGCGAGGTACGGGCAGCTCTCGGGACTGGCAGCCAGTGGCGTGGGCTCCGTCCCCGAGACGCACTCGCCGCTATTTTCCAGGGATCCCCTGTCATCGCCCGCCCAGATGGGCTACAGGTCACCCCTGGTAAGAGGATAGTAGACAGAACAATGTATCTAAATCTATTTAATGAACACAGGGAAGCATTTTTGCCACAAAAGAAACAGGGAGATAGGAGTTTAGATAGAAAAAAAATAAATAAATACAGTTGGGTTGTGTGTATTGAAGAAAACAGCAAAAAACACAAGGTAGAAAGAGCGCAAATCAATTGTGGGATTCTGCCCGTATCCCCAGTGGATTGTATTAGCAAATATTTACATTGTTATGTTTGTTCAATTACGGACGCCTACTCCGTCTTTAGCCTCTGCCAGTCAGCTTGTTATCAGGGGAATTTGAGGTGTTTGCGTGAGCATGCATGTGTGAATGAGTGGGTTAATATGTTAAACATTTATTTTGTGTCCTTGTTAAAATATTACGGATCTTTCTACATGCATCTGCTTCCGAAAACTTCAAGTAAAACATAAAATAGCAGAATAACCTTTAAGCATCAGCAAGATGACGGATTTCCAATTACGTTTAATTGCAACTCTCATGTCAGTTAAATTCCCAACAAGCAGAAAAAAAAACAGGAACATTTTCTACTACCAGAGTCAACATTACTCTGCAATTTACATAGTAAAAAAAAATTTCTTGAGGGAAAAGAGGCTTGAGAAAATCTTCAACGTTCAGGCATCAAAAAAAAAAAGCGTTGAACGAAAATCCCTGACTGGCCGCATAAAAAGCGACACGAAGCTGTGGGTGTCTAATCTGCTGCAAGCTCTTCATTGGTTCGGGCTCCCCTTCAAACTGGCTCAGATCCACACCCTGGAGCCTCCCGGAAGCCTTCATAACCCACCGTCATGCTGCTGCTGCTGACTGTACCTAGGGGTTCCCGTCAAGTCTATGCAAATGCAACGGGTGAGGGTACGCGGTGAAATATCGGCCATAAAACTGTACATTTGCTTTAAAATTCTTTAAATCTGCACATCGGTGCAGGGCTTTATGTCGGATTCTATGCAAAGCCTTGTGCTTTCGACTGCCTATTTAGATCCACTGTTATCAGCTGTTTTCATAAAGGTGCTGGATCACAAATTATTCGAAACAAATTAGCTGAATTTATGGCATAAATGCATTTGAGATAATGCTTTGTTGATTAATCTTCTCAGAAACCTTTCAGATAATATTTTCAGGTGACTGACGAAGCAGGGTGGAGCATCGTAAACAGATTAGATGAAAGTAGGATAACATTATTTCAACGCATTGTTATTAGTAACTGCACAGTTAGATTTTTGGCAAAAAAAAGGCTTGTTATTGGGTTATTTTGGGAATTTATTTTACGTTTTTGTGTGAGCATTTGTGTAAACAAATTTGTTTGTGTATTTGTTTAAAAATGTGTGTGTGTGCGTGTGTGTGTGGGTGTGTATGTCTGGATGATTACTCTGGTTAAAAAAGAGCATCGTTAAAGTGATTAATGGTGCCTTCATTAAGCATAGCAAGATCATTTGCATACATTAGATAAATGTGCTGGAAGATTCTGGCTGCTTTGGTGTGCAGAGTCTGAAAAGCAGGATTTCATTGTATTTTTAAGATGGTGCAATATTGCTTAGCACCATTTAAATATTGCGGCGCATCAATAAATAAGCACCTTTTCGGTCAAGGAAACATTTTTGATGTTTGTTAATTTATTGAGACTTACATTTGGTCCTGGAGTATTCGGAACAGACACCAAAATGTCATTTTCTTCAGAGACTTGTTCGGCAGTGCGTGTGTGTTTGTGCAACAAGCTGCGTGTTAAGTGTGTGGGCATCTTGTGGTCACAGCTGTAGGCCAGTGCATTTAAAGGAGCATTCAAAGAAATTAATTCAAAAGTGATTAACAGGTAGCACACAGAGATGTGTATGATTAATGACAAATATTCCAGCATCCACAATGAGCATTTGCAGGTTCAGTTTGTAGCTGTAGGGAGATTGCGATGACTATTTTAAAGGAAGACTTTAAATTTGTTTATGGGAAATTAATGATAAAAAATCTAATTGCAAAATTATCTGCTGTCACTGACACCCAATTTTCATAACCTCAATCTACGAACATGGTGCGCTCCATGCTTCAGAGCTGAATGCTGTTAATTTGAGGAAAGCTCCACTGATTACCCACTGCAGGCAGTTGTCGTTCTCCATGTGACACTAGGCGTTGTTTGACAACTACAATCTTTTGTTTCAACATTCAAAACGAAGGCTTGCACAAACCCCACAAAAACCCCATCCAAAAAAAAAAGGGGGGAGGTAAAAATGGCGGTTGGTGGCACAGACTCCGGCAAACATTTGTCACCACAGAATCTCAGCAGCCAGGAGATAGTTAGAGGTCATCTCTATTTCATAACAATAATTAGCTCCTTCCATCTGTGCTTCTCAGTGCATTTCCCCTTTCCTTGATTGCTGTGTTGTCTGTATCCAGGAAATTAGTTCATTTATGCTCTACAACCCTGCTGTCACCGAGGCACAAACAGGTGCAAGCACAGTGAACAGCGACACTGAAAAGAAAGAGATGCTCAGAGACGGAGAAACACAGAAATGGAGATATGTGCAAATTGCGGGATCAGAAATGATAATCGTGGCCATGAGCACAATGGCGCTTGATTAACACAGTGCTGGCACATAAAATAACAAACGTGGCTTTTGTGAGATGAGAACGATTAGGTGATCGGCTCAAAATTTAAAAGCTGAAAAGTTGAACGGAATAAACACAAGATGGTCCTTTTTGACTGCTTTCAGTCGCAAATTATTTGATGCAGTGCTCTTTCCAGCAAAAAACCTTTCAGCGACAGGGTTTGTAGAGGGGTAAAAAAAAAAAAAAAGAAGACATGCTACTGAACCATATCACGCCTATAGCCTATCTCCCACTACAGTAGAGCGAGTTACGACAACCCCGTTCCACATTTGAGTTCACATTCAGCATCACACGAGCTCGGGCTGTGCAGCTTGTGCGAGTGCATCGTGTCATGTTTATGGTTGATGTGAGCACATGTGGTGTGCTCACATGTAGACACTCGCTACAAAGAGGCATGGGGGGGAGGCTCACATTTGTTGGAAGATGTGCGTGTGTGTTGGCCACCAGTGCTGCAGGGAGGGCCTAGTGATCAGCAGCTGAGCCTGCATCCCGCTGGGAGCCATCACTGCAGAATGAAGCAGGTGTCTGCAGGCTTATGTACATCCACATATACACACCTTTACTTCCAATACTGTACATAAATGCTGCAAGCCGACTATACGTACTCCTTTCATTTCTCTTTAGTTTTGCAGTATGCCACTTTATCCCCAGGGATTTCTTACGTGTGGCAATTTTGCTTTATTTTCTATGTTCATCAGCTCTGTGGATGATAGTGCAAAGGTTGTGAATGTGATTTATGTATATAGACCTGGCAGTATGATATGCCATAAACAGAAGGTTCAACACCCAGTGAAAGATTTCTGACATCATCTGTTAAATGATCAAAGACATTTCATTCTTTGAAGACTAAATGTATATTCAGAACTAGACACTTAAAACAAACTAACATTATATCTTTAATAAATAAATACTTATTTCTTTATAAGTAATAAGATCGTGCTTTACAAGAAAAAGCTCAATCTATAATCTCTGAACTAAAGGGTCACACCCGCCAACAACGGCCAAGGTAGAAGAAGTCAAACGGATATTAGTCCCACACTGATTAACAGCTTGTTTTAAATGTATTGATTAACATTACTAATTTGTGATTATCACAGTTTATGTAGAAGCGGCTTGAACGTCCATAGTGTGTCTGTGAATTGTTGCAGTTTAATAGGTGGAAAACAAAACGGCCTTACTTCCTGCTGTTATAAGGCGGTGAGCACAACGGCCTAACAACGACCATTGTTTTAGTGTCTTAAAAAAGAAAAGACGTTTAATTTTAGGAAAAAATTGTTGCCAACGTACAGCAATGTTTTCTCATCCACTTGGAGTTATTTTGCTGAAAGGGAATAAATGCAGAGAGAATAATGAAACAGACAAGTCTGGAACGAAAAAAAAAATGCTGTGTTTGCGAATCTGTCGAGATATTTTATCTACAAAAACCGGTTATGAAAACAATATCTCTGCAACTGTTTGACACGTTTACAGCTACATCTAGACAGTCCTATTCCCTGAATAAAATAGACATTTTTGTAAGATGCATTAGATCACTCAGCTTTTCTTGTAAAACCGACAGCGATTTCAAAACACAGCTTTATATCTGTATGCCAACCTTTCAAACCCTAACAAAAGAGGTATTAGTTGGTACAAGCCCTGTACTGACCTGTCTTCGTCTTTGATAATCTCACTCAGATGGCTTCTGCTCAGCCCTCTCCTTCAGACAAAAAAAAAAAAAAAAATCCACAGTGCAAACACAATCTCCTGTCTAAAAGGACATTAAGTGGTCTTTTTTTCCCTTATTTAATAACAGATGCTCTTTTTTGTCACGCCTGAACAGACAAATACACTACTGTCATTTTAAAAACAGTCACATGAAGAAAAACCTGCTTTTTTGTTCACAGCTGAGCGCCGCGTCGAAGCAGAGGCTCTGACAATACTGCCGATAGATGAGCGATTGTCTGCGTATGCAATCGTGGCATGTTGATGAACAACACTGTTTCGTCTTAAAATTGATAGTTCCAAAGCCGGGTTCGTTTTTATTGATTCTTTAATTGCCGGGGATGAGGCAAAGTATCTGCCGTTACCATGAATAAATGATGCAAAGAGGACTTGTGCATTAGTGCAAAGAAAGGGAGACCATTGAAATTACTTCAACCCACTTGCAGCGCCGTCAAACATATCCAACATTTTCTATACTTGTACTTCAAGTACAGGTATACTTTGAGTACATGTATACAGGTAATCTTTGTTTCTTTAAAACAGAAATTTACATGTGATCTATTTAATTTTATTTGAAGTAAAAGCTTAACTTTTTTTTTTCAGCTAAAATAATATGCTGTAATTTTGATCTTGTAAGATAGAATTACATAAACATTTAAAAATGAACTGCAACTGCATTTTATATTTCTTAGAATAGTTTCCTCTTTTCTGCTCTTTGTAGACTTACACAGAGTACAACAAAGTGATATTAGCTGATCAGTTGGTAGGGCTATGTTCTCTGGTAGCTAGCTTGCAGTCAGCTGGTTGAGACACATACTGTACCTCTCATAAACCGTCAGCTTTAGTTTACATTAACCAAGCTTTTAGGAATCAATATTTCCTAAATGCTAGAAATGTGTGGCTTCCTTCTTTTGGCAAGCTGAACAGCTTAACAAAACTCACATATCATTCCATAGTGATGAAAAGACTTCAGTCTGAAGGAACGGAACATCAGAAAGTTTTAGAAATTTCTGAAAGTGAGCATCAGTGCTTCTTTTGTTCACTGCTGTGAGAAAAACAGATTATTTTGTGGTCTATATAGTTGAGGTGCAAATTCTGGTCTTGTGTAACGGAGCACCCCTCCCCTGGGCCTTCCCTCACACCTCTACCAGACTAGCATCACAGAAATTAGCTACACCTGGTGGTACATAATTACCTAATTGATTATTTGATTGTGCTATAAAAGAGCGTTATCTTTCAGAAAAATGCATGATACCGCCCTTTAAATATGTTGTTGTTGGTACAGAAAATTTCAAATAAAATTTTGCTGAGGTTTTTTGTACAAAGTCCATCTATCTTTAGAGTGCAACCAGTTTTTGCATAGTACAGTGTGTGCTTTCCACCCTGACTCCTCCCTAATCAACCGAACGTCTCAACAACACAAAATAACTGAAACATGTCTAGAAGCGTGTAGGCATTTAAGCCGAAACCAGTCGAGTTTTTTCTGGTGCATTACACCCTTGCTTCTCTTCAAGCATGAAGTGACATTTTCAGAGATGGATTTTTTGCAGCGTGGGCATGCTGTGGTCCCCTGTGCCGATGGCCAGCCTTGTAAAGGACTCTGGATGCGTCTAATTTCTGAAAGGTTACTCCTTATCAAAAGGCACACGGTGCAGTCATTTATGCAGATCTGATAGCAAGATTTTTGATGGGGTTTAAATCACCATGACAGAGAGCAGGTATTACTTTTTTCCGGCTTCATGTCTAAGCAACAGAATCTATGAAAGAGGAAAATAGGAATAATTTTCATAGAGAAACTGTGGAGAGATGAGAAAACATAAAGAATGTAAATAAAAGCATCTCATAGTGAGCAGCAGCCTCGGGTGGGAAGCTCTGTGTGTTTAGTGTTAGTGTTGTGTGTTTGTGTTTGTGTAAGTTGGCGGAGTTGTGATTAAAGCCTGCACCAGATGGACCACAGCAGTCACCCTGTGAGGATGGATGTACCCCGACCGGGATCAAACGTGAAACGGGCTGCCGTCCTCACAGCCCCAAGCCCACCAGTAAACCCTCATGATCCTCTGACCCACGGCACTACAGCCACCCATCATATGCCCAATTCAAACCACAAGACATTCCAGTAAAATGTTTCTTCTCTTTCTCATCACACTTAAAGTGAATCAGAATGAAGCTAATGTTGTACGTGCCTGTATGCCTATGACATGTAATTAAAACACAAAAGCAAGACAGAACTTTATGAACCATGTGAGGACTGCTGGCCTCCTGAAGTTGAATGTCACCTCAAGCTGCGGACCACTCTGTCGTCCAAATGGATGCTAATCCACCAGAGTCCTGTTGAGAATACACACTCGGTGCCAGAACACATGCCAGATCTAACAGTGAATGCATTTCTAAGCCTTCCGGGGCTCGACACAAGCCGCCTCGCATCTCTGTTCGGCTACAGCCTTAAAAACCATTAGCATTACTCTCTGTTGTTTAAAATAGTCAGCTAATACTTATCATAGTCCTTAAACTTTTTCACATTTTGTTACATTACAGCCATAAACATCATTGTTTTTTGTTTGTTTTTTTCAGTACTGACATTTTTGCAGACCCTGTTCCTTGTGTTCCACAGTTTTGCAACTTTCTGCTCCTAAACACCTGAATCCAAAAGCTTAAATTCTGCTTTGTGTGTCAGCGAGTTTTGTAAAGACCTTGTCATTAACCATTAATATCTAAAAACTATATCCCAACCATATATTACTTCTCTGAGCACTGTTCAATGTGTCAACTAAAAATGAAAAGGCTATGTTACAACTGCACAGCCTACATGTGCAAGATGGTACTGTGATTAAACAAACCTAAAATGTTATATCTTGGCCTATAAATAGAAATCTATGTGAGGAAAAAAACTAATACCAAGGTGCAACACGGTAATGGCAGAATTATGCTTTGGTTACACTTTGCTTTAGCATATAAAGTGCCTATAAAAAGTATTCGTCCCCTTGGATCTCTTATCTTTTGTATTACTTTTTCAAATCAATAATCGACAAGAAAGTCTGTTTTTTTTGTTTGTTTTTTTTACAAAAACAAACCTTATAACGTCAAATTTAAAACAATGACAATTACATAAAAATATTTAACATAGAACAAGTGATTGTATACATATACACACCCTTCAAGTCAGTATGTAGTAGATGAATGTTTAACTCAAGCCAGAGCACGGACAAAAAGGCCTCCACATCTGGAAACTGCCACTTTGCTCCGCCCTTCCTTGCAGGATCAGCTGTGAATAGTTCTTATCAAGTTATGCCACAGATTCTGTCAGATTGAAGTCTGGGCTTTGACTTGGCCTCTTCAGAATGTCCACCTTGTTGTCTTCAAACCATTTCTGTGTAACTTTAGCTGGATGCTTTGGGTCATTGTCTTGCTGGAACATAAATGTGACGCTCCTTCTGCTTCAGAGTCAGGATAGTGTGTTTCTGGTGATGTGCAGTGTTTGTAAGGACCAAACTTAGCATCTTGTCTGGTGGCCATAAAAAACAAAGAACATTCTTCCACTTGACAATGGAGTTTCCCAAACTGTAGTTTAGTCTTGATTTAAGTTTTCTTCAACAGTGGCTTTCTCTTTGCCAGTCTCCCATAAAGGTTTGACAAAGAACCCTGGAAACAGTTGTTGCAATGCAGCGTTGCTTCAATCTCCGCCTGCTGAAGCTTGTTATTTATTCTGCATACTCTTAAGTGCTTACATTGTTAGAAAACTATTCTGTACCATTTTAAGCCTTGATGGAACAGCTGTATTTCAAAAGAGATTAAACCACTGTGTATGGGATTTTTGTTGGAATTAATGTTATTCAGGAGTAACCGAGTAAAAATGGCGGAAAATAGATGTACAGCACTGTTATTAGATTGTAGCAACAACAAAGAACCTGCATTCATTTACCCTTCTTATATGTTTCAACTTCAACTAAACCCAACTAGGCAAACTATTTTAAACAGCAGCTGCCTAAAGAACCCATTTTAAATACAGACGTATTTAAAATGGTTCACTAATGCTTCGCATAGTGAATGCTTCACTATGCGAATGCTTCACATAGTGAGCTGCATTCGCTCACCATTTAGCAAACACAGCTTTTCAAGTCGTAGCTTTCAAACAGCCCACTGTCACATATGCGCAGTCTACAGAGCTCCAGCCAAAGCAAACAGCTTTGAGTTAAAGTTGAAGAAAGTGGCTGTGACAAATGCAGCGGAGCCTTGTTCTGGGATCAGCGTGAAGAATTCACTTCTGATCTAAGGAGTTTCTAGCAGGGAGAGTGACACAGGCAGGGGTTAAGCTGACTGTGTGTCATGCCCACTGTCACACAGGAAATAGGATGTCAGAGCAGAATAGCGCTCCAACTAGATTAGCTTTATTTTTTATTACCAAATAAAGATTCTTAAGGAGTGTAGATTTATACAACATGTAAATCAGAGATGTACTTGTAAATTGTGAGGGTTTTTCTTGTGTATTTCTTTGGGTATAGACTATCCAAAATGTGAAATATATCTAGTTTTTGTTCAACTAATGCTGTTTAATTGTGCCTGCATTGTCAATAATGATTGGCATATTTTCAGTCAGCCGGATGTTTCTGATTGTATGAGCTGCAAATCTAAAGCTGTTATGAAAATTCTTTGATTTGATTAAATAGTAGACCGATTTCCAGGGGAAGGCTCTAATTAGAATATCAAGTGTGACATGTATAGTGAGCCTCAATGTTAAAGAAAATGTATTATTACCATTTATAAAATTTGAGTTCTGTGAATGGAGTTTAAAGCATTCATGCTTCACATGCACTCCTGACTAGCTTTTAACCACAATGTCTTAGTTTCTCCTTGAATGTGTTCCTATCTTGGACATCATGCCCTTTGAAGAGCAGCTTTTGTGGCAGAAACACGCCCATCTTTCTGTGCTTTTAAGGAGAAGAAAGGCTGTGGCTTCAACACACGTCACCAAAGCCACTGCTTCACAAACCTCTGATCATGAAACTACCCAAAGAAACATTGTAAATGTGCCATTTACAAAAGTCAACTGAGTCCAAACAAGCTATTGTTGTGCGGAGAAGGCGACGTGTTATCATGTGAACAGCTTTTTGGTGTCTGGGGCTCGGCGACGCTGAGCTCGACACGGTCAGGGGACGCAGACACATTGAAGCCTGTGATTCTCATTTGCTGATTGTTACCGGCAGAGGGTGGACACCTGCCAGGAAAAAGGGGCAGTCATCAGTCTGAGTAGTCCGGCAAGATGCTACTTCTGCCAGAACTTCAATAGACTAACTAAATCCATCCCTCAAGGGCGAATTAAAAAAAAAAGAAGAAAAAAATAGGAGAAAATACTGCGCTAATAAATGTATGAAGCCGTTCTGGTGCATCAGCTGCTATAAATTAGGTGATATTTTGAAATGAAATTATTCAGACCCGATAAGGATTTCATTGTTCTCCTGAGCTCTGCTGAGATATGGTTGTGTCTCCGGTGGTGAATGTGTTGCAGCCTTTCTGCGTAATGGTGATAATTCTGTTTGAAAATGTGTTTTCTGCCTCGTGTCCCTGTTTGCATTAATTTTATCAGAACCCGATATGACATTGCAAAGATGAGTTTTTCTCGCAAAACAAAAAAATAAACAAGTAAAAAGTTTTCATTCCCCTTGTTAATAATCGAGGTATTTTCTTTCAGCGGACTGAGGTAACACCTCAACTGGCATCCTCACTTTTTATATGGAAGCCTTATTATGCAGAGTGAAACATAAGACAGGTGTTGAAACACTGCGCCTGACAGTTAACAAGACTCACACCGAGAGCGCCCACAATTATCACTGCCTGCACTCTGCATTTTTTAAAGCAAACCTGCAACACTGCACACGCTATTCTTTACCTTCTCTTTCACACTTGTTATCAGAACCGGCTGCTACCCAAGCAGCACAACCACAGTTCAGACCTTTAGATTCAGTATCAACAAACCAATTTGCCAGGAAGTGACAGAGATATACTGTGCAAGAGCATCTCAGTGCATAAGAGGAACAACACAGCCTGCAGTTAATCCATTAAAGTCTATGATTGGGAGGTTTAAGGAAGCTGGGGAGATTGGAGGGCAAGAGGAGTTCATGACAATTAGCTGGGACTCTGCTTTCCGAAGCAGCATCTTGGAAGCAGAAGCTGAAAGCATTTTTATGATCCTGGGCTTAATGCTTCACATTGGCAGCTGCTACAAGTGTCGCGGTATGACACGAGTTGAAAATGAAGTGCATGATGATGTGCGATGAGGCTAGCCAAAGACGGGTTTGCAGTTTCAAGGTATATTGAGGTTTTGAAAGATGATGACGTTCAAAAGCAGTTTCAAGGTTTAATCACATGTCAAAGGGGAGTGAGATCTCCATGGCTTTGTGGGAAATAAAATAGTGGACCGATGTCCTTTTCCCCCTATTGCTGTGCGCTGGAATCAACTCTCTGAAAGATTCCTATGTTTTTATGTTTTTGAGAAAGACAAATTTGGCTTTTGTGATGTACATCCAGATGTTAAACCAAGATGATGTTACAAAGAGAGTTAGGAAGCTGCGAATATTTTAAAAATCTTTTTTAATTAAACTGTAGGTATAGTTACTGTGTAATGTATAATTCTTCTATCATATTGTTCCTAAGGTTTAAAGTACTTTTGTACTTACTGATGTGATGACTATTTTCATAATGAAGTATGTGGCAATGCTTTATTTTATTTTGCTTTATTATATGTATATACTTTTCTTTTTCTTTTTTTTTTGCCTTGTTTTGAAAGTTTGGGTTTGAATGTCGTGATGATGTTTCACTTGACTAGGGCTTTTTATGGAGCCAATTACTTTCATAGTGTACTTCACAGTATGAGTGAGATATAAACCAATTGTGCCTATAAATAGTTAAAACCATCAACTATATTGTATTTGAGTGGCAGTCATAATGGATATTGAACTCAGAGCATCTCAGTGAACTCTGACTTTCCCAGTGAAAATTCTCACATCAAGGGCCATTGTTGTTCGTTTTTTATGATTTAGGAAAATCCATCTTGTGAATACAAAAGGTCTCCACCATTATATCTTTGCCTTACTTACAAGAAAGACAAATGTGTCTGTTTTCATATAATTGGGGTCAAGAAAACCGCAAACTGCAGCCTTGGCTTCCCAAGCAGATAACTTGACTTATTACCTTGCTAATCACAGCTTGTTAGACCTACATTTACAGGGCAGCAAACTTATATTTGTCTATAAAGGGTAGAAAATTCAACAATGTGTAAATATTATAAAAACTTGTCTAAATGTGGCAGGTGTTCATTTTACCCGAAGTCTGTGTATGTTGTTCTCTAGGTTATATCAGTAGGTTATATCAGAGGCTCATACTGAGTCATGTGCATGTGTTTGGGTATTTATTTATTTTTGCAATGCTTTGGTCTTATGTATGTGTGTGTTTGTGGAGCTAAGCCAGAGCCAATAAGTAAGATGAGGTTTCCACATTGCTGACAGGGTGGCCAGCTCTCCTGGGTTATAGCCACAAAAGCTTTTTAACTTTCGTATTGCTGCAGGAGCAAAGAAATATAATTTATCTTCTAAAAAAAACTATTTAGCTTCAGTCATCATCTTAAAGGCCAAATAATGCATCCAATCAATGCTATGCACTTTTTTTTATGAAATAGAAATACCACTAAACGAGTGAACCTCTTAATCATTAAGCCTAATTACTTATTTGACATTTTTGCTTTTATTCATTGCCATATTGCATTTGGTCATGCAAAGGAGGAGGAAGTAGCCAAGCCCTATACTGCAGTGTTACTGACATTGAAATCTGTAACTATCTCAACATGGATTCCTTTAATGGAACAGTTAAAACACTCCCCATGTTGTTCCGTCATAATGCACAGGCACTAATATAACTCCAACTTTATGTCACGACAACAAGCACAATGTAGCGCAACACACTGTTGGGAACAGATTGCATTTATAGCTAATTTACTGAGTAGTGGCAGTCATTGTTGTTGCTTTCTAAAATCATGATCCCGCGGAGCAATCTAGTGAAATAACACGCCATGCAAGAAAACTGTGAGAGACTATTTTCCCTTTCAAATCATATTCTCATTTAGAAAAAAAAGCCTATTTAGATCACATCGGAGGCAGCGAAAACAACCTCACAACTCTGTCCATTATGAAATAGAAAAACAATCACCCATGTTATGTTACTGTAAAGAGAGACGCAACAAAAACAAAATTATCCGAGGTGATGTGTGACTAAGTCAATGTTGTGTTCTTTGGAGAATCAAATTAGAAAAAAACAAAAAGCAATACAAGACACAAGTCTGGAAGGAATTTGGTACAAAGTCTATTTCTTCTCAGGTCCAACCCAAATCTTTATTAAACAAAAAGGTCTGAGCAAAACGGATAAGAGACGGATGGAAAGCTGAGGGTCTGTTGTCTGCAGCATTCAGCTGCAAATTCTGCTTCCCTCTCCTCAAGCAGAGGAGATAAAGAAGCATGTGACAAAGGAAAGCGAGACAAAGGCACATTTCTATTTTAATCCATTTTCATTGAGATTCATTCCACGTCACTCTCCCTCTATTTTGTGAAAATAAAGTATGATTGCTACTAGCCTTTAGACTACAAGTGCCAGCATATTTCCCTTTTTCTATATGAAACAATAGGAAGCTTGTACAACCCGCCTTTCCCTTGCCTTTGTGTGTGCGCGTGTGAGTGTGTGTACTACTCTGTCCTAATTGAGGGCGTAGTAGAGAGTCTCATTAGTATGTGAGGGACGTGGTTCCACCAGGCTAGCTTGCTAGCTGCCACTAACCAGACAGGTGGAGAGGTCAGAGAGGAAGCAGAGGCATTGTGGAGCTGCCTTTTTGTCAGCCCCAGTTTTTTCTTCCAGCTTTTGTTTGCTCATTTTGAATTAATTTGAGTAGCTTATTGAACCCTTGGAAATACATGACTTCCTACATTTGTAGGCTACATGATGAAATGTTAATTGTGGACTACATACACGTGCAATGTGTGTTAGAGGCCTATGGATCACAATAACGGGTTACAGTCGATGATAAATGTTCAATTAGATAATTTGAAGTTAGGACCGTGCTGTTTGCAGGAATCCCCATATTTATTTGCACCCAAGTGAATATGTGTAAAACTCTTTAGTAGCATTAGCTATTGCTAGCAATAAATATTGTATTAAATGTTTTTTCGCCCATCTCTACCAGAGGTGTCTGTAACTGTGGAAGGTGCTGCAGTTCAGTTGTTTTTTTTTTTTTTCAGATATAAATAACCTTTACGTCTGAGTTGAAATTTCAACTCTGCCATACGTTTCAAAACATTATCCCACTTTTTTGTAGGTTTACAGAAGGATTGTAATTATTGTTAAAAGTTCATATTCAGAATTGAGGTAGTATTGGCAAACTTTCTGATCGACTATTGCTGTGGTGTTAAACTGATACAATGCCTGCATAATTCTGTAAGTAACTCAAATGACTATTTTTTTCTATCAACATCTTTTATAGGTTAAAGGTTTGTAAACCGGTGTGTAATTTAATTGCCATGATTTGGTATTATAAATGACATAAAGCGACATATGTATCAGTACCTTGTGGGCGTATGCATCTGAGCTAATCTACATTTTAAGGTTCAGCCAAGAACATAACTGTAAAAGGAGGTAACAGCTCCCTCTTCCTGTCTGCATGGGATAAAGGAAAGGTGGATGATTTCAGGGAAAGGCAGCTTTGTTCCCAAGTTATGAAAGATTTCTTTAAAAATGGCTTCAGGATATTTTTTCAATCATAAAATATTAGTTCAATTAAATGAACAGAGAACATTTACAGGTCAGCGCGGTTTTCTATTTATAGGAGTAGGAACAGTTTTCAAAGAGCAACTGGATTGGAATAAAATGAAAAGTAGGTCGGCTGCCAAATCAGAACTGGTCGTAGATTTTGGTTTATAAAGAAGCAGAATGAATTACTTGTGCAAAGAAAGAAGAGGTTTCCCGTGAATTACAGGAATAGTAATTCTGTGTTACAAAAAAAAGTTGACAGAGCCACGCGACCAAACCCTATCTGTTTTGTGCATAAAAACAACCATCGTGGTGACTCTTATTCTGCACATACACAAATAAAAAGTAGTTTTAGCTGCTCCTGTTTCACATAATGCATTGCTACTGCCTACTCACATATTCTCCTCCCAGCTCATCCCAGATCACCAACCCCCCTGCCGCACCTCCTCAGCCAATCACAGAGCTTTGCTGGACATTTCTTAATTAGCTTTCATGAGAAAAAGTGGATTCTGGTTAGTGCTTCCATATTTTTTTCCCTATTGTACATCACAGGACGGGGCTATATGGACATCCACTCCCACGCTTTTGTTCAGTTTCCTTCATTCATCATCTCCAACACTCTCTTGGCTTTTACTAGCTTTTTAATTTTTTTTAAAGTTTGTGGGCTTGGAACAGCCTTTTTTCCTGCTCCTTACAACCAGCTGGCTGACTGATAATAGTCATGGTGAGTAGGGGACACAGTCATTTTCATCCAATCATATTATTACAGCTTGAGTTTTGCCTTATTTTAGTTTAAAACTGTAGAGCCTACCCCAACATGTATTTGGAGATCGCAATGCGTTTCATTTTAGTGTTTCACCTAAACATTAAAAGTGGCCCCCAACTGGCTACCACTTTGAAAACTTTCTTGAGGCGACCCTGTATTTATTTGCATAATTTATGAAAATATGTCCCGGATGAAATGGCAATGCGTGGGTACGAAATGGGGATATGTATATTGAGTCACTGAAGCTGCTTGGACAGATATGCACATTGCTTTTCAAACTGAAATAAGGGAAAACTAGAAACAATCTGCCTATCAATGCACGCATCATGTTTATCTCGAATTTATTTGGGTCGTTTTATTACTGAGCACCGAAAAGAATTGACATGAAAACAGAGTTTAATTTGCTGCTTTGTAATAATGAAAATCCGTTTGTTTGATCAAAGTCTTTATGTCTTTGAGAGACAAGAAGTATCGAATGAAGAGATATGGTTTGTGACTACAGCAGCGTAATGTACAGAGGATTTAACATGTGCCCGGTAATAGCTAATTTATATACACTGTGCTGCACAGGCATCCTATTACCATAACGCCTGAGGCTGCAATCACTCCGCTCTGCTCTGCTCAGTTCACTCAAGCACAGACTTCAGCTCCGATTGATTGCTTTGCTGGGATTCAGAGAGCCTTTTCTCTGCCAAAGCAGCCAGAGGTTGGCGTGTGCCGATGAGGGCTCGGAGCCAGCCAGAGAGCGAAGGTGTTAATGCTGAAGGGAGGGGTAGGTGACAGGCAACGCCACAAGCCAATTACAGGCTTTCAGAGAGAGCTGCCGGAGTGAAGAGGGCGGGCTCTGACCGTCCAGCTGAGCAGGCGACTGGGCGTGAGGTTGTAGTGAGGGAGGGGTGTGGGGGCAAGGAGGGTTGGGAAGAGAGAGAGAGCGAGCGAGAGAGCGCCTTGCTGCAGCTCAGCGCTCTCCTCCAGACTCATCATTCTCCTCACAGCATCTGCGGATGAAGGCAATGTCTGCTCCTCACAGCTCAGCTGCGAAGTCTTCCACCGCGAGCTAAGATTCAGGATAAGAAGAGGAAGAAAAGGAGGTGAAAAAATAAGGAGGCAGTCTCAAAGAAGACAGGGAGAGAGTTAAACAGTGTAGGAAGGGGGGTTTCCTTTCTGAGGCGTTGGTGTAACTGAGGAGAGAGGGGACTGTGAAACAACGGCTGGCATCTCCCAAATGGAGTGGAATGGGTTTAAGATGGTAAGGAAGGCTGCCAATTCATTTTGAGCATTTCTCTTCAGCTAAAGCAGGTTTTCTTATACATGTATTGTCAGTGTCTATTGTACTTGTGTTTTATACACAGCCATCGGAGTGCCACACTTCAACTATTTCATATGCAGCGTGTGAGGTTCTTGCAGCGAAGAAGATTGCAGCAGGGGTTAGTCTCGAAATTCTGGAGGCAGAAAAATTTTGATGATAGGAGTTGTATGGGTACGTGTAGAGGAATGGGGAAACTGGAGGAAAAAAAAGGAAGAAATGTGTTTAACTGGAAGATAGCACCCATTTTATGTTAACACCGTGACTGTAAGTGTCTCCCACCCCCCTGCTTTGCTGCCTTTGTACAACTCTGCAGCAAGAAGGATTTTTCCCTGCAGCAGGGTAGACTGTAAATTTGTTAAAAAACTGGGTGGATTTAAACATGTGAGGGAAAGTGCATCCAAAGTATTGCATGCAAGTTGCATGAGTAGAGATGCTGCCAAGCAAGGCAATGTGCTCACAGTAGGAGTTTGTTTGCTTATGCAGAGGAAGGAATACCAAATATATATGCAGGAATTTTGAACATCCACTGGCTGCCTTCAAGTTTTATGTTTTTTTTTAGTAATACGTTAATGTGTTTGCATGACAACTGGGCAGTAGGCTTGGGCTGGTAGGATAACATTTAGTGAAATACTATGTTTTTTTAACTAAAACGCATGAGTACACCTATTCGGCTTCTACGTTATTATAACACATTCATTAGTTTAGTTAGAATAATGTAATCTGTAGCATTTTGATTTTAAAACATTACATTTAGTAAAATGATAAAGGCATGCTGAGAAAGTTTGTCAGCATTTCATTCTGAAGTAGGAATGCTTCTTGTTTAGAGTATTCTAACTTTTACTGTCCCTCTATCTGCGTAGTAACACTAGGAGTATAAACAAGCTGATATTAGCTGGTTTATCAGTTGTGTTGTCTCTTGTGCTAGCCATCTTTCTATTACCTTTAGAAGAGTTGGTACTGCACAATACATTAAATCACTGCCTCTGGTGCAACAATAACACTTACAATATCACATTCACAATGATCTGGTAGTGAATACAATTGGGACAACAGTGCTCTAAAATAGTTTTCTATTGGTCACTGTTATGTCCATTCACTCAAAACATGGCTGTAACAGACTGCTGTTTTCAAACTCAAGTTAGTATCAGCATCAAATCATGTCTAAAATCAGTAGCCAAATCATTGTTTTGTTTTTAATCTACAGTTCAATATATTCTTTATATCACTGTTTGAGATTTGTTAAATGTTTTGTTTTTGTTAAAACACAAAAAAATCCTCTCCTTTCTCTAGACATCAAGACAAATTGAGACTAGCATTTAAACCTTAATGCATCGTCATACCACACACAATTCGAGTTAGTAAAACCTCAAAAGAAAAATAGTGGTTTGTTTTCTAAAGTTAGATAAACCGTAGTGTGCAGCAATAAGTGCAGGAGGGACAATATCACATTACTCTGTGCTCAGTTCATGTAGAAAAAACTGATCTGTGCAGCACCTTCTCTAGCCTCTCAGTAAAAAAGCTTTAAACAATTTGTTGAAAATTTTTAAAAATCTTAATACTGGTAACCAGCCCATGTCTACTGCCAGTATGAGGACTTTATGGTTTAGTTATCAGCTTCGCTCACCATCCTCAGATTCATTGTCACATCTAACTATCCATCCCATCCTGGCTGCCAAGTGACAGGTTCACACATAAAACCAGAAACCATTTATCTCCCTGTTTTGTACCTGTAATAGAAAACCTTGTTTCCCTCTGAATGAACTCAATAGTATTGTTTGGAATCATGTGTGCATCCATTTGTTTTCATGATGGGTGGCTGACTTTTACTGTCCAATGAATAATATTTGTGCTCCTGCTACTTTTGGTGAAATGCCATCGAAATGCTAACCGAAATGAAGGCAATTCCTTTCGGGCTGACTTAGTTATGAAACATTGAGGCCTTCAGCCTTATGTCAGCATGCAAAGGAACACAAGACTGATGTAAGAACACTGTATATAATGTGTAGGCTGTGTCTAAAGATTACATCAGTAAGAGTGTGCAGTGTTTGACAAAAATAAGAGTTAAAATTGGATATGAATCAAGAATGGAAGAGATGAGGGGGGGGAAGGAAATGTTCATTGGTCTTAAATGCTTTAATGAATAGGACACTGCATCCTATCAGGAAGACTGATAAGACCCAGTAGTGTGAGTACCTCTATTTATTTATATACTTATTTAAATGTACACACAAGTGTGCTTTGACTATACTACCCTCAGGCATAACATCATGTGCTCCAAGGTTACACATCAGAACTAATAAGATGGGGTGTGTTAGGAATTTATTAGCTGCTGCCCACAAACTGTGTGCTGTTGAGAAATGTAAATGTTACCCCACACGAAAAATACCAAGTAGCAGTAGACATTTGTGTTGGTTCAAAGGTGAGTATTGATTTGAGGAGCAGTGAAGATGATTTGAGACATTATAAAGAAGTGATGAATACATTTTTCATCAATCACTTAACAGCCAGAAATTCAGACTGGCCAATTATTTCTTGATCAGCTCTGATCAGTGCAGGTCAGAAGGTGCTTTTCCCACTTTTAATTTAATGTATGAAAACAAAGAAAGGCCCCAGCCGAGATCTGCATAAACTCAGGGCACCACCTCTAAGTGAATAATAACAAAAAGGATTATAAAACAAGTTCTCTCTAATCAATCTGTAAATTGAAAATCTCTCTTATTAGGTCTTTTAATTTTTACATTTCAGTTTGAAAATGTAATGTCTTAAGACGGTTAAAGCAGCAAATCTTCCTCATCACCATGTCAGACCTCTGATAATAAAACTAACTTGCAATCCATGTAGCCAAGCGCTCTACTTTCCTGCACTAATATCAAGATGAGAAACTCCTTACTTAACTTTAAGCCTCTCCACTCAGACTGCTGCAGGGTTTATTATCTGTTCCGGGGAAATTATAGAATGGTGTTTGGCCGACGTCAATTGTAATTCACAAAAACTAGCGGAGATGAAAAGTGGCATGTATTTAAGGGTGGATGTTTCTTGTCAAAATTAACGTTGTCGATTCGACTTAATGCACAACAGACAGAGAGCAGCAAAGATAATGTTTCATCAACATGCAGAATAGTTGTTTTCCTGACTTTCACTAAGTGCATCTCAGACAAGGACAAGTGGTAAACACCCGCTCTGAGAAGTCTTCTACTCTGAGTTAAGAGCACCGAGTTTTAAATGGGCTTAAATGGACACATTGGGTGAGTTTGTGCCTTTGTGTTATTGATGTGGTTGTTAGAAATACCGTCTCTGTAGCTGTATGTGTTTGACAGCGACTTTGTTTGAAGAACTCGTTGGAGCAGACACATGTGGGCAGTAGTCTGTCTGCGGCACGTTACCAATGACAACTAACTGTGCAGAGCTTTACAGCGGATTACAGATAGCGGCAACGATAACTCCTGTGTCATTTAGTTGGATTATGTCTAATATGGACGACAAAGTTATGCAAGAATGAATGGAAATGCTGCATCTCCTTTGGTGGCTTTTAAAATCCTACGAAAGATCAAAGTGAATGTTTCTGTGTTCATGTTTGTCCCACACTGATGCACAGTCATCGACATCTAATGTACATTAATATTTAACTTGTTAGACAGTTCATTTGATAATTAAATAAATGCCAGGATATAAAGCTAGATAATTTTTTATTTTATTTTACTGAAAATACATGTTAATCTTGCATGGCGTATCCCATTAGTAATATGTGTGATTTGTGTTTAAAAATTTAACTACTATAACAAATTGCATTTTCAAAAATATGACCGATCTACTGAGATTATTTCATCTCTGCGCTCAAACTTTAAGCAAGCTTTAGTTAATTTTTTGAGCACATAATGCTTATCCTCGTTTTAGCACTACAGTGTCAGTGTAGATATTGCAAAATATTATTTATCTTCAAATGTCTTTTCCACTTTCCTTCAAACAAAAGCTGGATGGAAGCAGTTAATGAGCCCAAAGCCTGTTTGAATAAGACGTTGCTGAAGAGAGAAAAAAAAATCTCCTGTCCCAATTAGCACGCTTTGGTTTTTAAATATTCCTTTTGTGTGAACCCTAAACACACATGAAGACTCACAAAATGGTTACGTTAAAAATTTAATAGGCTTCCACAGTGATTTTCTTCATTTATTTAAAATGTTTTTTTCTTCTTCTTCTCTCTCTCTCTCTCTCTGTTCCTCACTCTTTTAAAAATGCTCAAAATCTGAGAGGCACGGCGAGGCATTCTGCTGCGAGGGGAGCAGCATTCACAAATACTAGACCTAATTCCTTTGGCAGCAGCTCAAACTGCTACAGACAGACACATAATCAGCTGGGGAGTGTTAGCGCCTCAGCCCACTAGCAAACACAGGACCGAGCCCTTGTTGTGCAGTGCTGCTTTTTAGAATAAATATCCTGATGGAAAATACAGGGGAAGGAATGTGTCTGTATCTCTTTGTTCAGTCAAAAACACATAAAGGAAGAGGAACACTGGCTTTCCTATCTACTTTTCCTCTCACTCTTCTCAATCCACTCATCTCCTCTGTCTCCCCCTCCTCCTTCCCGCTCCCTTTCTAGCATCCTCGACTGTACCCTGCACATTTTTGTATTCATACAGATGTTTGGATTTGACTGGCAGTTTCTCCCGAGACTGTGCACAAACGGCTGACTCCTCTCATCTGCATTTTGCATCCCTGGAAAAAAAAAAAAAAAAAAGAGAGAGAGAGAAAAAGTGAGGAGGGCGGGGGCAAGGAAGCGGCGCAGAGGATGAGCAGACAGACAGGAATTGTGTGTACAAGTACGAGTTAGAGCTCCGCCGTGTCGTGTTGCCTGTTTGGCGTTGGCAGCTTAACTGGCCCCAGCGCTGCTGCCTTGTGATGTTTTAAAGGACGTTTCAAGGTCATGCATTTGACAGGCCCCTGCCGCCTATGACGTATTAAACATTTATGTATTTCTGTAGCTGGATAAATTATAGATTCAGCATGCAACTGAACATGCTACAAAATGGCAGCATTGTGGTTGGTAACAGACACATCTGGGCCTATAAAGAAAGCATGCAGTGTTTTGTCTTCTATGCAGTATCATTCGTCGGTGAGTAGAAAAATAAATTAGACCTAAACATGTATCCAAGCACATTCACTGGATTTCAGTATTCCATGCCTGGATAATCATGGAAAAAGAAAACATGAGTTTGGAAAAATATTTGTATGCATCCATCTTTCCTGTCTTCTGTTTCCCCTTCCTTCCTTTCCTCCCTGCAGCCTTTCTTCCTTTGTCTTTCCCTCATTGCTGTTCTTCTTTTCTTCCTTTTGTCATGGTGAACTTTCGTATTTTATATTTAAAAATGAACTCCAAGAACACTTTTACATGGACGCTATCAAGATGTAGAATTTTTTTTTCATGAGTGATTTTAAAAGGTTTGTGAATTTAGACATTCGATTCTTGTGTAACTTTAATGTTGGAGATAATTGAAGAAAGAGTTCAAGTAAAGATGAAAAAATGCTGGCAACTAATTATTTATTTGAAAAGTTTTTTTTCTTGCATTTTTTAGTGCATCAGCTGTGATCACTGCTTCTTTAAAGCCGTGGTTCCCAACCTGCGGGCACCGCCCCCTTAGACCAGCACTGGAGAGCTTGAACAAGGCTGTAATGTCAAAGATCCTGCTATGTTTGGCACACATACCAAATACTGATGAAAAGTGTATATGAAACTTTTACACATATAACTACCTCATCGCAAGTGTGTCTATGGTGTTCCAGTGATGTAAAATAAACGTAACCGCACTGTATTGCTTCAGATTAAGAGGTCACAAGTCAAGGGCATAGATCAATATTTACAGTAAGACCAGCAAGTAGATGCAGCGTCCTGAATGAAGAATTGTAAAGAATGTAAACTACAGTACACTGTCATTTAATAATTATAAACAATATGAGGAGGGGTGTGGTGTGAAAAACATATTCACACCATATTTGTGGGGAGTGAAGAAGAAGGTTTGCAAGATTTATCTGTCATGATCAAGAGAGTGACAGACATGTGGGAAATACCTGTGGCAGGTTGCCATTCAGATTTGCATCATAATTTAGGGAACTGCTTGTCGAAAATTCAGTCTTATTTTACTGATGGTAATACAGAGCCACCTGTCAAAAAGAGAATGACTTAGGAAAAACTCAGCTGTGATGATCTTACCTGCTTTCAGACTGATTCAAAATGAGAGAAAAAGTTCTGAGATTATTATGTCAAAAAAGTTTCTGAGCTCTCAGACTGATGAACTCTCATTTAGATAATTTAGCTTATTGTCACAACAAAGCCAAACCCTATAGGAGCTGCCTCTGCATCCTGAAATAAGATCACAGGACAGAGGAATGAGAAGATCAAGTTGGCTGTTAGTTTTTAAGATAAATCAAATACCTGAATTTTTTTTTTCAGTTTAAAGAAATGAGGAAATATTGTTTGTTGCTATAGTCAGTTTCTGTGAAGGCCATCCTAATTTTTTTTTTTTTTTTTTTTTTTTTTTTACGTGAAATTAATCATCCAGGATATGAGGTCATAGTTAGAGATCCACAGATCAGGCCTGATGTATTCATACCTTAACTTAAAGTTGAGAGTTATATAGTTGTCAATAAAACCTCAGCGCAGATGTTTAATGTTCGGATGTTGCTTAGACAATGGGTAGGTAAACAGTCTTATTTTTAGGAAAAAATTTATTTTAAAATGTATCTTTGTGTTTTGGGTTAGTCACACATTTTTTCGTGATGGCAGAGTGTTTCAGAAAGTTATTCACACTCTCAACATCATCTACAGTTAAATTCAAAATTATCCATAGCCATGGCAGATTTAAATCTAAAACTGTTTTTAAATTTTACCAGCATGTTTCTTTTGACTGGATATAAGATTAACATCTTATATCCCTAAAGATTAGGGTGATGATAAAGAGGCCTTCCAATGTTAAGGATCTGGAGCTCCACCCCAAAATAAATTGTCAAAATGTGGAAACATGCAACAAAAAAACCCCCCCCAAAAAACAACTTGTCGATCTGTGGAAAAATTATGCAGATTATTATTTTTTTTCTTTTTTACGAAATGATATTCCTTTTCCATTGTTTTATAATATGCTGGGCTGTGCTGGTCTAATTTCCTATCACCAACAAACTTCTTGGTTTAATACAATTATAACACATACTATTTAAAATCATGGCAGATTTTTATGACTGACAGCAGTAGGAGTGATATGAAAGGTCAAACTATGGTCGATGACTCATAAAGATGGGCCCGCCCAGTATAAAGATCATAATCCTGGAATTGACTTAATTTAAAATGAAAACCCTACTGCATCAAAAAAAACCCCGCCTCTCTAATATAGTCTACGATCATGGGTCGTTTGCGTGGTTATCAAACAACAGAGAATATTTATTGTTGTGGAGTCTATTCTGAGAGGAATGTGGAATATTAACAATCAGTTCATATCCACTTCCAGTTGTGAGGAGTGTGTCCCATCCTTCACATGAAAATGAAGATGGAAATTCAGGAAAAGTGATATCCTGTGCTTATCGCCTTAGATAAACGTCACCAGCAGGCATGATCAGCACCTGTTAAATTGATATTTGGGGTAGAGGACAAAAAGACCGGTATGGTGAAAATGAGAAAAATAGAGAGAAACGTGCTGTGTCTCAAGGCTCTCTTGCTTTCACTGTCAGACTCGCATGCTGTTGTAGGACTTTTTTTTTTCTTTTATAGCAATCAGCCACCACCTTTCTGTGTTGTCACCATGGCATACGCCACAGTATATGAGCAGAGATTGCCTCCTGTGGGCATTTTCAATTACTCTGCACTATACAGCAGCAGGGGGGATTTATCTGCTCATTTGAATACATGCCACTCTTGATGCTTTAGCTGGTCTGCCACAGGCCTGGGCTGTTAGCTGTGCACTCCTTCATCTTTTGAAGGCTTTTGTTTCTCGCTCTCTTCCTCTTGTCGCAGAATCTGTTTTTCTGTGAGAATTCAAACTTGATGCATCTTAATGTGAAGCTCTTACAGTCATATCTGACGTATTAAATTGCTAGACGTTAAAAAAAATTTTTTTTTCAACCTTGTTTACGTTTTTAGCTTTAATTTTAAATTCTTTATTAATGTGACTAAAAAAAGTCCACGTAATATTACTGAAAATAAAAGAAAAATATAAAGTACAAAAACTTTTATTCTTTTGAGATGACCTCTATTATGAAACATAATTTACGGCAATGATCTTTATTGTCTTTGGAATACTTATGGAGACTCTGAGTCATCCTATTTGCTAAAATAAAATCATAAAATCTTAAGACTTTGCTTTCAGTTTAATAGTGCTCCAATCCTATAGTTTTCAAACCTACTCGTTCGTTCCAACCTACTTTGACTACAATATTTGATGCATCATCACTTGACAGAAGAATGTTACTTCCAAGTGTTGTGAAATAGGAAGGGAGTTAATGCTTAGCTTGTTGCGCTGTTGGTAAAGCATTTACTTTCTCTGCAGCTACATGTAGTCTTGAGTTATTCATTGCTTCTATCAAACTTTTAAGCCATTAAGACAAATGATTGACGGCTGTCCTTTTTCCCCTGCAGCTATTAGATTATTTAAGCTCCGGTTCAGAGGGAAACCAATAAGCAGATTATACAGACACACTGCTGCACAGACGAACAGACATTCATACAATACCCAAGACTGTGAAATGAATTCTTGAGTACAATGGTCAGCTAATGTCTATGTGCTGCAGCTCTATGCCTTTGCTGCAAGGCAGACACACATGCACACACTCACCAACAGAGACACAATCAGGATGTGTCTGATGGTGGAGCAGTGATTAGATTAGGTAGAGCTCTGTTTCTGCTAAGCACCCAGATATTTGCTGCTGCCGTACTCTTGTCCTCTAAAGTAGTAGAGCTGGGCTGTAGGTATTGTTCTTATCATATACCTTCAGGCTGTTTAGAGCTTTTGTTTTTCTTTTTTTTTTTAAATAACTGTTTCAACAAATCCAATATCACCACTTCCAGCCTCAAAGCAGTTTTAATTAGAACTCCTACTGTGTGTTATGCTGAAAATTAAGTTCAATCAGAGGAGCTAGAAGTTTCCGTTTCTGCTCTGTTCGCCTTTAGGGATTGTTAAGCCTGCCAACAAATGAGCATAACTGCAGGCTTAAGCAATGTGTGGATGTTTGGAGATGGCTAGAATAGCACGACCCTGCTGAATTGCTTATTTCTGACCCAAAACATGCAGTGGGACACAGTCGCTGTGAGCATAGTCACACATGTGCATAATGTGCAGCAGCGCGTCTTGGTGCGTTTCACTAAAGATAGGGTGCAGCTTCACTCTTACGGCTGATTGCCTGCGCAGGTGCACAGCCTCATTCACCTGCATGCAGTTTGTGGAAGCGGTGTCCTCTGTCATGACACATGATGCTGCTGACTCAGTTGGATCAGCCTGCCCAGCCTCGCAGGCTGTTTTCTTACATCCTCCACACAGTGTCCCAGCTTATAACTAAAAGCAACTTCAGCGCAACACAGAAATGAGCACTGGAGAAAAGTGCTTGCTATTCACTAAAATGCATCTCGCAGTGGTGCAGGCCTGTTCCATACACTGTGTTTATTTAAAGAACAGTTACAGTAAGTGTCACCTACTCTTAGAGGAGTTTTAATAAACGCTTGTTTTCTGTTCTGATTAATGTGGAAAGATGGAAAACCTGATTTTATTTTAAAATTGGAGAAGATTGTGTCTGATAAAGTCAGCATACCTGTTTTACATTTTAAAATCTCCTCTCTTAGATGTATTGCTTGTTCATCTTACTTATAATAACAGCAATGGAGTTACAAACATAAGAAGTCATGCATCTTGCTTAGAGATGAGGATATTACAAAATTATTTGTTTTTGATGGGTTTCTGCAGGGTCTCAAAAACTCATGAAAGTCCTTTGTTTAATATTCTTGATTTAAGGCTAGGTCCCACAATTAATTTAATTATGCTTTAAATAATTTGTCCTTCAAATCTTGTGATTAACCCTTTAAATGATTAGATATGTATCCATCATTCAATCAAAAATATCAAAGTAGGCCAACATTCCTTAGATTGTCCCTGATTGGTCATCAGTAGGCCAAGTATTTAAAATAAATATTTTTTCTTATTAATTAAACACTTTGTCCCACAATTGTTGCACATCTGCTAACACTTGATGGTGTCTTTTGTGTTTTATTTAAATAAAAAAAAGAAGGTTAGGATATCCAAACCTTTAAACTGTTTTTTTTTTACTAGGTTTGCCTTGAAAACAACCATTTAAAAGTTGACTGGAACTCATCAGAATAATAAAAAACACAACTGAGTTATGTTTTATTCTACTTAAAGAATTAAATAGAATAAATTGAAAGAAAGTATTGAGAAAGTCATCTGGTTGTTTTTCGTAATTCACATGGGTGTTAAATTTAAATAAAAATGGCCTTAAATCATAAAATAAGCTCACTAAGCCCTAAGTGTAATTGTTGAGTTATTTTATTTTTATAAATGTTATTTTGTCATTCCTCTGTTTGTATCTTTTTACTTTGATGTTTAGGATCTAGACGTTTAGTGTATCACTCTCTGTCACATTTGTCAGATTTATGCACCGTAGTAAGGATGCATCAGACCAGGTAGTGTGATGCAAATTGTTAATCCATGATGTTTGGAATATGATTGATGACGTATTTTGTATTTCAAATTGTCCTTTGCGGTATTAGTATTGCACACACCGATAACTGTGCTGTATATTTGCTATGTATTTTGCAGCTCTGGTCAGACACAAGATACCATCTCCACTAAAACCTTTGCCCATATTTAAATTTAATTAGAGCGGGTAAAGTGCAGAAGGGGACAATGATTTAGCCTCTTTAATCCACAAAATGTCCTTAGCGCCTGGGCCGACCACTGTCATTCGTCACACCCCAGGATTACAACAGGACAGACACTGATTCACAGTAAAGACATCTTACTGATTCGGCTTGAGCTGGAAGTCGAGGTGCAAGCTGCAGCGGCAAGAAGTGAGACAAAGGCTGGCAAGCTGTTGATGGGGATTTAATGTCTGAGAGGAGGAATGGCGCCACAGCTGACAGTTGGATCAGGAATTAGTAGTAAAGAGGGGAGGGTGAGGGACTGGTACTGGCACAGGAGTGAAGCTAGAGGAACAGTGATGAGGGCCGAAGAGGCCAGGCCAAGGCCAGGGCTGAGGGGCCCAGGGACAGGGATCGGGCTGACGGGCAAGGCCAGGCCTTCCATTCCAAGGTCTGGTCCCTTGTGCTCCAGGCTCTGGCCAAGCAGCCAGGCAGGTGTCCAGCTGATCTCACACCCCCACAGGAGAGGAACTGCAGAGCACCAGTCACTGGAGCTGCACAAATTGAAGTGTCATCTCTAGAGTCAAGATGCTCACCAATTTTCTGCCTGCGTTGGTGCAGAGTTGGGATTCAGCCAGTGGACAAATGGCTCCAGTTCCGCCTACAGTTTGGCTGAGCAATGAAGGCTTTAATATGTGTGTGTGCTACAGACATAATGTGGCTCTTAACAATATACATATAGAAGGACTGGTCATTGTGCTTAAAGCGTTGGATGCTTTTTGATTTAATTTTTTTTAGTTTTCAGCATGGGTGGAAAATTTGCATCAGCCTTTAAAATTTGTCGGTATTTACTTCAACCACCTTTATTTATTGTCTTGGTTCCAAGAAAAATAATAGGAAGAGTTAAATGTATATTCTACAAAACTGTTGGTTGTCCATCTAGAATTCTGTAAAAAGAAAACATGCATGCTGGTCGTTTTGCCCTAGGAGTTTCAGTCATTTCGTACTTGACTTTTCAGGGAATGATGCCATGTACTCCAGGAAGTTTCTTATCCATAGAATTGCAGAATTGATATGAACTGATATACTGGTAATATGCTAATCAATATCCAACAGTGTACCGTAGAAAAAATGCTTACCACACTCCAGAAAATTAAAACAACCAGCAAAAAAGTCACTTTCAATCACTTGTGTTTGATCAGGAGTCATGACTTGTATCATATCTTGCAAGTCAATTGATGTCAATTAGGGATCACAGACAAAATGAATGGCAATTTACAACACTGGAAAAATGGTGCATGAACAGGAAATGATTAGTTTAAAGGTTTAAAATAGAAGCAGAAAAGAACAAAATTATAATCTATCAGAATGAAATTGACATCTGTAAGGCATTGAATTATGCATGTGTGTAAGTTCACCCCTGTGCCAATTCGGCCTCCTCATTACTTCCTCATTTGATTTTGTATCTGTCAGAAAGTTCCCACTCAAGGGTAAATGTATTAAATAACTATTTAATTATTATTGTTTATTTAACACCATGCTGTTAATGTTTTAGATTGTGATCCATTATATAGGAAGCTGTTTCTAAAAAGTGACAATGTCCCCTGATGAAACCAAAATAAGGGAGGAACCTCTTTAGTGAGTAATAAAATATTACTTTGAAGCTAAACTATGCCTTGTTAAAGTAGGTAGTGAAACTTGCATCTTAAAAGTTAAACTTTTGAAGTGCAGAAAGGAAAGGGCAACATGTCAATCCCTCACTGCCTACCTTTACCTATCTACCTTCCTTGAGATGTTGTTCCTTCATTCCACATATCCCTCTTTCCTTGCTTAATTAACTTCTTTCCTTTCTTCTTTCCTTCCTTCCTATTTTTTGAAGTTTTATAATCACAGAATATCCTCTGTAGAAATATCTGGCATAAATTCTTGTTTTTGTAGTTGACGTTTTAAAATTAACGCAGCACATTGAGAACTCTGCAACTTTAGTTCTAAAAAAGCAAGAAATGTCAACATCTGTAGTACCTCGGTATGTCTGGATTCCGTTTAGGATGCCTGACATAGTTTAGGACTCAAGTCTATCATGACATTTGACCTCACACAGGTATGCAAGCATCCCCGAGAACTGCAAGGCAGTCTAAGAAAACTGCATTGATCCCGATAAACGACTGAAACATCACAAAAAGGAAAAAAGAAATTGAAGAGAGGAGGGAGAAGCAGAGGGGAAAAAAAAGTCAAGCCAAAGTTAAATGAAAAATTGCTTACATACACGTCTTGCGCGGTCTGGAACATTTATTATTCTGAGTCACACGGGGAGAACAGAGGTGGAGGAGGATAGAAGAGGAGAAGAATCCATTTGGTAAAGTAGATGCAGATCGATGGGAGTGGAGGCAGGCAGGCCAGAGAGCATCACAGGAAGAGCGTGTGTTTGTGTCAGTACCTGTGATGTGTGCGTGTCTGCTTGCGTGCATGAGGCGTCCCAGATTACTTTTCCTGATTGATCCGGCCCAGCATCCGTCTGACCCGCAGGACATTTCAGAGGCTCGGAAGAGGCTGGTGGAGGTGGAGCGATGGTGAAAGTGAGAGACGGCCAGGAAGAGAGGGAGAGGAGAGAGAAATATAAAAATCAATAGCGCAGAGAGCATTACACGCAACTCGACCGGCCGAGGAACTGAGATAGTAAAGTCGTATTAATCTCTTTGTGTCTCAGTCGGTTTGATAGGAACTGCAATTCTGAGTCACTTTCTCTGGAGGAGAGCGGGTATCGGCTTTGGGGTGCAGAGAGAGGGGGACGCATGCTTTCTGCTATCTCTGCACCTGCAATGAATTTAGGATCAAGGTTTAATTAAAAACTGATGAAAACACACAAATAAAACCTCAGGCAAGATTGGGAGACAAAGTCTATCAACTCAGATTAGTTGAATACTGGCTCCATATTGTAGCTGCCAGACAGTTTGTCTATCTGTGATGTGATCCTGCATCCCAGCGTCTGCTCTGCAGACTCTCCTGCCTCCATCTATCCTGGCCAAGTCAGGGTAAATTGATTGTCTTAGCTCTGTAGGAGAAAAGGGGGGAGACGGAAACTTGCACCAGGCCAGCAATAATAAAATGGTAGTTTTATTGACTAAAAGCAGACGAGCAGTGACAACACTGACCGCGCTGGAAGGAAGGAAGGAAGACTTTCTCTCAGTCATGATCATGTTAAATTTTAGTCTAAATGTGCTCCAGGTGACTAAGTGAGGGAGTTTTTCCAAATATTAGAGGAAAGCAAATGTTTCTCCGCTGTAGGCGGAGAAAGCTTGTCCTATTTTGACGGCAGTGCCCAGATCCCACTGGCCGGAAGCCCAAGGAGACGGGAAGCACTTTTGTGGCATCAAATATTAATGATCTTATAGAGTGTATTGATTATATAATAACTTTTTTCCAGCATCTAAGAGCCGACTGAAATGTATTCCCTGAATAATTGAAAATGTATCCATGAGCGAGTTTTCATCTCGGTGGTTGGCTTGTGTAATTGCACTGCAGACTATCTGAAGCAGCACACGTGTGTTGTTGTGAGATAAACACAAGGATAGCGAGGATATGAAGCAAGGTTAAGCTGTGTGTGGGTGTTTGTGTGCGAGTGTCACCTGTAACTGTTTTGTTGTAATCAAATGGTTGAGCACTGAGCATCAAGAAAGGAGTTTGAAATGAGATGCGGCGTCGCAAACTCTCCCTCGAAGAACGTCAACTTCATTTTCTTACATTCTGTACCCCTGTGCTATGTTAGATGTTGGAAATGAGATTCATATGCATCTGCTTGCTGCTTCCTACATTTTTATCACCGCATTTCTACATACAACCAAGTCCCTGCATTGTCTGCTTGCTGCAGCACGCCATTCACTTAGTATGTAAAGTGACGGCTTTGCAGAGTGGGTAAAAATTGTGTTTGATGTTTCACCTCTGCCTAACATTTCCTTTTTCCAGGGTAGCTTTTCAAGTTTACATTAAAAGGATGGGACAAATCTCTTTGATATGCATACTTCATAGACATCCCTTTCCCTTTGGTGCCCTGCATTTTCTCTTGATTTAAAGGACGTTGGTCAGTTATGCTATATTGTATTTATTTGGCTTCAAATTCATGTTAGTCTCTTGGGATTTAACTATCCTTGTCATTGTTCACACCCCACTCTCTCACACATATTCTACATACCTCTGATCTAAACAGAAGACCGAGATAAATCAGATATTCTTTCACCTTTAATGTGATCAATAATCTGTACAACGCAATAAAAATCCCCCCAAAATCTTCAGTACATATCTGCCATCATTTATTGTAGCTCAAAATAAATTTCAGCTTTTCCTGCCACATCTCACAGCAAAAAATGGTCCAGAGAGACCAGAGGGTCCTCGCTGAGTATGGTGGGAAGATGCTATAATTTTCTTGTAAACAAACGCATCTAAGCCAAACAAAATTCCTCAGTGCGACTTTTGAAAATTAATTTTTTAAAATTTGACAGGTGAGGATTCTGGCTATAACCCCCCCAAAAAATGTACAAAAGACATTACCAAAAAATAATACACCCGCAGTGAAGCATGGTGTTTGTAGCATCAGGGTTGTTTTTTCTTCAGCTAAGACTTTTTATGCTGAAGAAAATTCTGATTGCATAATAATCAAAACCGGATAGGGAACCTCAGCAGTAACCCAGAGGATGAAAAGCAACTGTCTTTAACAGGACAGTGGCCAAAACCTTACATGAATTAAAGAGTGACTTAACCAGAGGCAGAACTTTATCTTGTTTTATATTTTCAATTTTATTATAGGTCACATTAAAGGTTGAAAAGCTCTGAAATGAATTGTCCGTTCACAGCTTTAACTATGGGAGGACATTTGTGAATATGTTCATTTAATCACAAACATTTTCCATTTTACTGAAGTTTACAGATTTCTTCACCCAAAGAAAAATTTTAATCTTCACTAATTGAAATCTTCATGACCAATTTGTCCCAATAAAGTTCATGTTCTTCCCAACCCCACTTCCACAGCACGCCTTTGAATTTCACCACACTGAAAACAAGAAGTGGCTCCAATGATTTGTCTTTGTGATGATGCCAAAAATATCTCAATATTTACCTCCACCTGTCACCTCAGAGATGTCATGTCTTCCTTCCTACCTTGACCTCTCCACCCCTTCCTCTCCTTTTCCCTCCTCTCTAACTGACAGTTCATTCTCATTTAGACCTCCATTATGCATTCCTGCCTTAGTTTACAAGACACATTGACAACAGAACATGCTCAGACTCTGTCTCCTCTCTCCCACCTCTGCCTCTCCCTTCCTTTGAACAATTGGAAGTGTCTTCCCCATTACTCAACCCTTGCCTTTTTATTCATCCTCCCAACTGATCCCTCACTCCCGCTCCTCGTCTCTCTGTGGGAGTAAATGAAGGCAGAGGTCATACCTTCTTTCTTCCTCTTCTCTTGCTAAATTGGCTCTTGTAGCATCCATAGGTAGCTGCGGGCGTTTAAGCTCCCCCTCGCTCTGGAGAGTCAGTGAGCGGAGCTCCTGCTCATTTGTGGCGGCTCTGCCTCTTCAACCAGAGGCTTGTTTACCTTCACAGAGCAAGAGGGAAGCCCTCATTATAAACTCTGCCAAGGTCATTGCAGCCACAACGCCAATCTACAAGCTTCGATTGACACGTTTATTGTTCTTTTGGCTGCGAAAATTCTGAGCATTTACAAAAGTTACGTCTTACAGTTTCCAGTGTTTACTTCCATTTTCACGCCTGTAAAACATACTCCTGAGCTGCTTTTGTTTTAGTTTAACTGGTGGTGACTGTAAAGGTACAAGAGTGTTTTTCAACAATTGCCAACACCCTAATCACCCCACCTTCTCCCTTCCCCAAATCCCACCATAACCCTAACGTTGCAAAGTGAGTATATGATGTTGACGGAGGGCTGTGCGTCCCCCCCTCCCTGTGCTCCGCTCCATAGGGGTCGACAGAGACACAGTGGCGTCAAGCAGAGCTCCCACAGCTCCAGGGCTGGGCAGAGAAGGGATTGCTGACACAGCCAAAGATGGTAAGGAGACTACTTCTGCCAACTGGATGGCCCAGCCATTTTACACACTCATGAAGTGATATGATCTGATATTTCACTGTGTACATAACTGCACACTGGTTGGTGATGCTGCTGACTGAGACAGTTGAAGCTAGAGGAGAGATTGATGGATGGGGGCTTTATAGTGCAGGCAGCAGGGAGAATGTGTGGCAGAGGAAGCTGTTCCTGCTGCTGACGTTCTCAGCATTTGTAGTTATTTGAGGGAGTTCAGTAGATATTCAGCCACTTAGTTTAAATTTAAATTTCTTTCTACATATTCATGCTCTAGTGGGTAAAATGATTCGCACATGTCTCCCGTGATGTTTCAGAGGAACATCTTCTTCCTGTAAGACACTCAGACTTTCTAAAGTTTTTACTTTGCTTTTCTTTGCTTTTTGTTCTCATTTTTAAGCACTCAAGTTCTTTTGAAACCGCTCAGTATTACTCTGATGCAGTTTTCTTTAAAGCTTTTTCACTGCTTTGCTTTAATATCTACTGTGCTTCTCAACTTATTTTCACATTACAGCAATAAACGTTTGCCTATTTCGTGGGGCTTTAAGTGACAGACGAGCAAAAGGATGTGCATAACTATGACGTGGAAGCAAAATTACACATGGTTTTCAAAAATTACAACAGCAAAAAAATACAATTTTACTCTGTTACTCCATGTTGGGTTGCTTTTCAAATTCAGTTCATCATCCAGAAATAATTTGGTCCAGGACAGCTACAAATCTATGAGACATGGCCGTCCACCTAAACTGACAGGCTGAGCAAGAAGTGCAATCAGAGAAGCTTCTTCCATTTTACAGATGTAACATAAAAGGATAAAATACAGTGAAGATTGAGGTTATAAAGGAGTAAAATGTCCAATTTAAATATTCAAGATCAAACATAAGGGCTTCATAGTTCTAATGGTGTTTTATTTCGCCAAAGATGAGCAGCAGTATATGTATGCATATATTTTACATCACGTTTCAATGTAGGATTTCAGTGGGCGTGTTGCTTTTAAAAAAGAACAATGCAATATGTCCCATGCAGGGCTTGAAATATAACTCCTGAGGCTAAGCTGCAGTGTTTGTGCACAGTCAGCAAGACGTGGACGCTATGAATTGTGTCCCCAGCACCAGGCTCCACAGTGGGAGAGCCAGGACAGCTGGAGCGTTCACAACCAACATGAAGTGGACCGCTGAGCAGCACCATCGCTGGTGGGCAGGGATGAGGAGAGCAATATAATTGGCTGCTGAGACTCGGCAGGTCCCTGTTAATTAGAGGCAGCCATTTTGGTGTAAAAACTCCTCAGAATATGTCCCATGGAGTTGAAAGTCTCTCTGACAGAATGGTGCTCAGCGGGGAATGTAAACAGATTTAATAAGGCCCTCTCCAATCAACTCTGTTATGGCTACAGTAGACGCCATTCTCCCCTCGTCTTTCTCAGCCTGTCTCGGTATCTCTGTTGTGGCAGAGCGGTGAGTGAGCAGGGAAGGATACTGTCAAAAGAACAATTTGCATGCAGCTCTCATCTTAAGAGCTTTTAGACATCTCCCTGTCTGTTTGTTTTCTGCTGTAGGCCTGAGCCATTGTTCTCTCTCCGTATGTGTGCGCTGCCTTTTGAGTGCGTGCTCTTCTACTCACTGCGGATGGATGGATGCAAACCTGTGCGTGCATTTGTGTGCTGGGAACAGGAAGCAAAAGGCTGGCATGTTTTCTGTGGAGGAACAGAAGGGTGTTAGAAAAATCAACCTCACTTTAAAGGCTGTTCCAGAAATCAGGGAAAGGATGGATGTTTAGCCCCAGGTAATCTATCGAGTAACATTGCTGATGTAGTAATTTGGGAGTCTGACAGGATTAAACTAGATGACAAGTTCACTGCTGTTGTGTGAACTTTGAGGACTCATTTTTAAGGTTAGTTTAGTTATAATAAACCAAACATTAAGAATTGTTTTTATTTGCTTTACATGAAATGTCGGAAACACAAATGAGTCCGTCAATATTCATCACACAAAGTGATATATATTAAGTGTCATTTGTATTTCTTTGATAATTATGGCTCGAAGCTAGTGAAAACTCCAAATATTATTTTTCAGAAAATTCAAAGTTATTACATTCTGTTATGACCTACAGTATCATAGGAGAGACAGATTACTTGACAGTTGTCCAGGAGACATTCAATGAAGAACATCAGAAAACGTCATTGCTAAAAATTACAGGGTGCTCAAATATGCAAGCAAATACGTGCTAAAAGGAAAAGGTGTTAGAAAAAATATAAAATGAATATATAAATATGTATAAACATTTTTCTGTTAAATAATAAAATCTGTTGTATAATTTATTGCATCACATTTAGATAAAAGGTAATTAAAGCCAAGAAATGAGCACAAAGTAAGTGTGTAATTTGGTTTTTTTTCCCCCTGGAAACTATTTCTGGAGTCAGAAGGAAATTTTTAAATTGTGCTTTGAGCTATATTATTAGAACACCAGCCCCGCCTTTTGATAATCCAGAAATAGAGAAGCAGGACTTGTCGTTTTTCCTTTGCTAAAACCAGCCAGCTTCCAAGTGCAGCCTTTCTGCTCATACTTAAGGATAGTTAAAAATAGACCGAAAGCTGAATAGTTGAGCAAGGGGAAAGAAGAGATCTGAGCGATGACTTACAAATTTGATGTAATCAGATTAAAGGGCGTTTGCATCTTCAGCTTTTTGTGTCATAATGTTAGGTCAGAAAGAGCTTTTGCTGTTGTGTGAGAGGACTCGAGTACACCTTTTAGTTTTTGTGACTCTTCATGCAGAATCACCATCAATGCAGTCCATCAGAGACGGGAAACAGAGGATTTAAGATCTGTGGTAAAAATAGTTTCTGTTCCTCTTCCGTTTTTTGCTTGAGTGCCAAAACAGGCTATTTACTATCTTATGCACACTCTCTCCCTAATGTACACAACAGATGTTTCATTTGATCACGTGAACATGTTTAATCTAACTGTTTGTGTAGTTCCTCATAATGTTGAAATAATCAAAAGTCAGACTGTTTTGGTAGGAAATGTGTAAAGTTGGAAATCACATCTCCCTGGCTCTCATTTCTTTGCACTTCTGTCTACATTTTCTCACACTCACAGCGACCTCACAGTCACTCTGTGAACACTTTGATCCTGAGATGCTGTGCAAAAAACTTCTATATAAATATGCAAACCTCCCTCTGTCACAGCAGCAGCATCAGCCATCAGCCTGCCAGCTGACGGGCTCGCTCTGATACTGTCCTTTCCTGCAGGCCTCAGTAGACATCAATGAACGACAAAGAAATCATGATGGATTACTTGTTTAACTTTTTTGTGTCTGTTGTATTTATGAATGTTTAGAGATGTTTAATGTACTGTGTATGGTGTGATTTATGTGTTTGCTACTGTATTTATGCAAAAGATGAAAGCTTTTAGTAATTTGATGATAATCAATTTACATTAATTCCTAAAGACTTTCCTTTGTGACATTGAGGAATTATATTAATTCCTTCATTAACATAAGGAATTAATTAAGATTCATAGTTATAAAGGAAAGATTTAAATAAGTCAGGATGTTTCATTTTGACAGTATGAGAATCTATAATGTTAAAATATGTGCACATATATGCATATAGTTGTTTTTTTTATCTTTAATTTTGCCTTCTTACTAAAGATGACATTCTCAAATAAAGGTCAGCTTAATCTAAGATTTTGTTGTAATTTCCATTTTAATAGTAATAGAAAAATGTTAACACACAAATTTAACCGATCCAAGACCCTTTTCTTTTTAACTTTCAAAAAGCTTCTGCCGCAGACTATTTGCCAGTGATCACAGCCTCAGTATGTGGTAACAGATGAAACCTGTCTTATTTAAACCTCTAACTAGCACCTGGTGTTCCTTTTTTGCGTTTGAAGTACGAGGTGTTGCCATGCCAAGATTTACAGAGCTCTCTGAAAGCTTTAGGAAAAAGTACCAATGAAAGAATCTTTCTAGTCTAAATAAAAATCGCCTTTTAGGAGGGAACTTGAGGCCAAGACCGGAAGATGGAAACATTCCCAGGATTTATTCTGCAAGTAACTCTGCAGCTGTAGCTGGTAGAAATTAGTGTGTACCGATAGAAAATACTGCGTGTTGTTGAAGTAATACACTAGACACATTAAGACACAATTGTGAGCCACGGTGGTGGAACTGTTATGGTTCAGAGCTACGTTCTGCACCAAGGAGATAATTATTTTTCATTGATTTACGTTTGAAAACATTGTTTCCATCTTGGTCAAAACATGGAGGCAGAATAACACCGTTAAAGAAGATGGTAATCCTTAGTTAGACAGCAAGTTCTCCAAGCTGAGATTTAATTTTAGAAAAGAGCGATGGGTTGTAAAATGACGTTGAGGAATTTGAAGAGTTGAATGAATTTGACTAACATTATTTTTAATGTAGAATATATGGCATTTATTGGTTGGCGGTTATGTATTTTTGTCTCTTGATTTACAGTCTTTGTTTTTGTCTTCAAATTAAGTAAGCTTATTTGCAAGAAAAAGTATTTTCAGGATAACATTTTTGTCATTCTCATCCTACTGAATGCCATCCTTTTCCGTCTCCTCCTTCTGCTCAGTCCTTCCTCTCTCATGAACCTCTTTTCATCTTCCCTTTTCTCCTCCTGCGTTTTTCTCAAAGATCATCAGTAACATGGAGGCTCCAGTGACAAACGGCCCCAGCGGTGGAGGAAACACAGCCAATGGCCCGACCACCAACAGCCGTGGCTGCCCCTCGCCCATGCAGACCGGCCCAACAAACGACGACAGCAAGACAAACCTCATAGTGAACTACCTGCCCCAGAACATGACCCAGGAGGAGTTCCGCAGCCTTTTCGGTAGCATCGGCGAAATCGAGTCCTGCAAGCTCGTTCGTGATAAGATCACAGGTATGGGAGGAGTCCTGGTTGCATCACACTGGAGGATTGCTCTTTTATGCTTATAGATTTATAAATAATAGAAAATCACCATCTTCTTTTAATAATTTAACCTTCTGCTGATAGTAAAAGGGTCATTTATTTAGTTAAGCTCATCTGAATACATGAAGCTTCAGTAAAAATATATCTGCTCAGATGGTAAGAAATATTGAAGAGAAGAGGAAATTATTATTGTAATTGCAAGTATTTGAGATAGCATTGGATGTATTTACTTTATTCATGTTTGTTGAATAAAAACATCAGCGGAGCCTTAACAGAGTAAAAAAAAACATCTGTGACAGATTGCAGTATATTAGTTTCTTCACATAATGGGATAAATCAGTTTTAAAGTTGCTTTTGAGCAACATGTCTGTACTTTTGAAGTACTATTTTGTGCTTTTTGATGTGCTTGATCTCTGCATTTGATGTGCAGTGAACAAATATAACCAAGATGTGAATTCATTCAACATAGAGCTCCACTCGAAATAATTCCAGCAGGTTAAAAACTAAGTAATAACACCTGGAAACTTTTTAATTGCCTTCACATAAATGCATTTTGAACATCGAAGCCAAATAAAGCCACTGAGAGGTTTATTGATTGTATTATCACTGTACAAAAATGAAGAAGAAAGTTATTTTAGTGTCAAAGCATTTTTGTTCATGAAGTAAACATTTGAATTTGTAAATGAAATGCAAGCCTGGCTGCATATCATCCATGTAGTTGTAAAATCACAGCTTTGTTGTGAGGAGTTGACCATTTTGCACCAGACAGAAGGAAATCAACCCAAAAGGATGAGACGACATTCAGTGATTCTTCAAAATGTCTTGATTTTGTCATAAAAACATCATTTTCATGTCAACCTGCAGATTTCCTTTTCAACTAAAGCCAGAAATTCAGGTCGTTTAAAACGCCCATTTAAAGAGCGCTTCCTCTTTAGCATCAGGCAAAAGAAGAGCAAAAACATTTTGGAGTGATTTGATGGTTTCAAAGTGATCCATGATATGATCACTGGAACAAAAAGACCAGATACCAAGGTTCCAATAAATATCCAATGTCGTAATGCCTGAGCCACCATGCATAACAATGCACTCGGGCTTGAATTCAGTTTTTATGTGTCATTTGATAAACTGTCTGTAGGTCCTTCAGCACAAAAATAACCTCTCTTTCATCGATCCACAAAATGTTGCATCATTTTTCTTACAGTCAGTGTGTTCTCTGCATTTTTTTAAAGCAATGTGGCTCCACAGATGCTTTTTATATAAAGCTTGTCTTAACATATGTATTTTTTAATGCTGCACTGAGTCTTTGCCATGTCGGCCATTCTGTAATTCATTAGAAGGATAGTTTTCTGGTCTAACCTCTCTCTTTCTCTACTGCTCTTTTTGTTTTTCCCTCTCCAGTCATATTTTCATAGATGGTATGTTGTATCTGATCAATGTCTGGAATAAGGGATCAGGTACAAGGCAGGCTTATTTCTATAAAATCATTTATACAGAAGGAAATTCAAAGAGCTTTACAGGACAACAAAGGGAAGATGGAAAGAAAATCATAAGAAAAACATAAGCATAAAAAAACCCACTGACTAATGAACCAAATAGTTCATTCGTCAGTTTGTTTGATCAAAACCTTTTGTAAGCAAACATGTTTTCAGTGGTGATTTAGAGGAAGCAATATTTTTAACTCATCTCGTGTTTTCAGGGAGTTTGTTGTCAAGTTGAGAAACACCAAAACTAAAAACTCCTTTGTCTGATTTAGTTCTGATCCCTGGAACGGAGTAATCAGATCTCTGAAGACCTGAAGCTACTGACTGGTTTAAACTTGACAAGGAACTCCAAAATGTACTTTCACCCATTTCTTTATAACAACAGTAGAATGTTATATATGGAGATTTACAGAGAACTGCACAATAACCATCATATACAACATTTTCTGCCTTATATGGGCCAGTTATTAAACACCTTCTCATTCTCATTGCATGTTTCTTTCACAGAATGATTGACCTCATTGTTTTCCATCATTACTGCCACTATTTTACATAATAATTACTATTTAATAATGCTTTAGTTGTCCAAAAACAGCAGCTTACATGTTCTCTCTATACTGGAGGTTTTATATTCCTCCACCTACCACTATGTTACTGGCCATGTAAAATCTAATTTCTACCAACGGTCATGATTGATCTGGTTCGTGATTTTGGATCGCTGTCATTTTGAACAGAGCTATATATGGACGAGCATCTTTGGTGAAATGAAAGAGAAGAAAAGTTAAGCAGAAGATGGTTTTGTTGGTTAAAGTCCATCTGAGGCTGAAGATTTGCACTTTTAGTCTAAAGTATTCACTGGACTGAACTTCAAAATCCTGTTCTTTTTTTAAAGTCAAAGACGTTTTCCTAAAGTTATTACCTACCAAACGGTATTAATTTGTACTAAAACAGAAGTATTATAACGGTTACTTGGTTGGAGAGTGATTTTATTTCCAACAAAAACCTTATCACTGATCAGATTCGTTAAGAAAAGGTAAGTAAGCTGCATTTGTTTAAGGTGTTAACATAAAAATTCTGTTATTCAAGAAATCAAATGTCACACGGCTTGATCGGCCTCGTGTATGATCCTCACAGTTTGGCTGTTGGAGAAGATTTGTTTTAAGCGATGCGCACGGCGTCCTTGTCCTCAGCGTGTTGAAGCATGGCGACTCAGCCGTGCAGCAAAGTGCCACATGTTCTCCAGAGGTGTTTAAATTAAGCAGCTCTTTGCGGTGCTAATCACGGCTGTAATCTGGGCGTAGTGGCTGTGTGGGTGGCCATGCGGCAGATGGATCTTTGGTGGGTGTGGGGGAGCGGAGTGGGGGGGGTGGCGCAGCTCCCTGATAATGCTCCATAATGGCTTTCATTTTAGATCCTACTTACTGACACTCTACTCCTGATAATCTCATTAAAGAGTACCAGGCAGGCAGGCAAGATCACCAAGCCATGGGATAGCAAGCAGGCACTCATAGTGGGGAGAAGGAAAAAAAAAAAACACACACACACCCATGCATAGATACTTGTGTGAGCTAAATCATTAAATTTGATTTCCTCTTAACTAAAAGTCCAACAGAAATGACAGGTTGACTGTTAACCGGGGATTGCTGCAGGCCGAACACTGATGCCTCCTCCTGGGCTCTCGCTCTTTGAAGCATATTTCTGCAGCTCCACGGCTCCTCTTCTTCCTCTTATGCCGTAATGGGTCACAAAATGGAGCCTGAGAGTCAGATACGTCAGGATAATGGTGGATGTTGTGTGCAAAAATAACCCCGGGATACCACATGCTATCATCATCGCTATCACCGCGTTCTCTCTCCACCTGGTTCTTTTCTCCCCCCCTCGCATCAAGTGTGATTTGCCAAGCAGGCGCAGCGAGGAACCGAGCGAGCGGCAGATACTTGGAGAGAGTTTGAGAAACGTCGAGCGTCGCTGTAAATTTGCTCTGCTCCTAAATGGGGACTGAGAGGAATGAGAATCTTTGTTCGCACACTTCTTAGCCGTTTATGGTGCTTCTCTGCTCTGCACTACAAGGACTATGTGATGACTTAGCATCGACGCAAAAAGTGTTATAAATAAATCCTGCCCTCCCTCTGTTTCCCCCTGCGGTGTATGCCTGTTTTGCTCTCCCATGGGTGCAATTTTCCCGTGCAAACTTTTAGGCTAACAAAGCACTGATTCCTTCCAGCAGGGAACGCCAAGAGGCTTCATGCTCTCTAACAGTCATCCAAATCATTAACAGACTAAGCCAGGTTTGGGAGAGGGAGGGTGGTAAGTCTAAAGAGATCTCTCTTTTTTTCCAGGCTGAAGTATGCATTAGAAGCCTTTCCTCATCTATCATTAAAATGTGCAAATGAATGTGAGGAAGATCGACATTTAGAGTCTTTCTTTTAAAATTTCTGAGTGTGTCAAGATTTAAAGAGGAGAATATTTTCCTTGCTATGTTGAATCTTTAGGGTTAGGGATTTCAGTAGTTCCAAATTATTCATACTGGTGGGAATTATAGCACCCGTCTTCTTTCATATTCTGGTATTCTGAGTGAAAAGTTCAGAGCTGGTTTTTAGTTCTTCGAAAAATTCACAAAAATATTCACAAAAGCACTTTGATGTAAATTTTCTAACTATTAGTAAGAGCGGCTCTACTTTTGTATCAGCTTTATTATTTAAAATGTGATCAGGCACACTTCAAGCAAACGGTAATTGGCATGTGTTTCTCTGCACCTCTGTTTTTCCAGCTGTGTTTGAGTCCTGACTAACCTGCTGACAAGGTGTTAGCACTTGAACTTCTCAGAGGTATGTGAGACAGACAGGTCCTCAGCATCCTCGCTGCTTCCTGTGGACTTGCTCTTGTCAAATCCAATGACGCCAGGATGGCGTGAGGCTCAGGCAAGAGCTGGCAGGCGTAGACACTTCAGCTTTGTCTGTCACCCTGGCTGACTTCAGCCAGTAGAAGAGCCACCCCTGGGTGTCTTTCTTGTTCCCTGCACGGCTGCCTGCTCACCTACCTTCATGCCTGCTTACGCAACCACTTCTGCCCGGTGCTCTCATAAAACGCCAGGGACATGAAGGTTAATTTTTTATTTAAAGCAAGCTTACTGCAAATCCACACAAAAACACACACCTGCACACAGGCCCTGGGTTTCCACCTATTCATGCCTTGCCTGCCTCTGTACTTGTGAAGAAGACATAGTGGTGCATTGAAAATGAATTCAAGCCCCTTGAACATTTTCACTTTTCAAGATGTTGGACTCTGTATTGCACAACTGCAAACATACCAAGACATGACTGTCCAACTGCACTGACAGAGTGGCTATTGTCACTCTGGAGGAGCTGCAGTGATCTACCGCTCAGATAGGAAAATGTCTTGATTTTGCAACTAGTTGGAGACTTCATAAATCTGCCCCATTTAAAGTCAGTAGGGGGTAGCTGAATATAAATACACAGTGCTGTCAATCTCCACCGTTTTTCTACCTTTGCCTGTAAATGTACTTTTATCACAGCAGCAACAGCTTTTGAAATCTGCGAGCTAAAATATTCCCCCTTACAGCATTTTGCATTCACATTCCCCTCCATCCGTCTTTAAATCGTATGAAAAGTAAATCAAATATATGATGACGGATAAATAACCACTCTGAGACCTAAATCCAAGTGATAACTCATTTAAGTGTTGAAAAAGTTCAAACCTTTTTTCAACACTTGAGAGAAATTCATGTGGACCTTGTACTGAATCAGCACTGCCAAACATCTACATATGCCAGTGCACACAGAAATTGAATGGACTGATCCTTGTCAGCAAGTCATTTCACGGGATAATTTTCCTGCATCAGCTGCATTTCTGCAGGAGAAAAGAACACATTTGTTTTCATAATGATGTGGAGAAGAAAATAACTTTTCTACGCTGAAGCGAGAATTGACTGCTTCGATGGGGCAGTAGCAGTTTGGGTAAGGGGGCTTATAGTTTTATGGCCAGACGGTTTTTTGCATTCCAGCATCTTGTTGATTATTACCGGAGCTGTAAGCCCAAGAAAATTACAATAGTGATAGCCTTTTTCTGCCTGCTCAAGTCACCCTTATGTTCCTCAGGTAATAGCACTTACAAAGCTTCTGTATCAAAGCCGCCTTACCATTTATTCTGTTTGTGCAGTTGAAGTAATTCTTATTTCTACATCAAACCCTGAAAGGAAATCATCTGAAAGCCCACTGTTTGAAGTCCTTTTGTGCACGCTAGTCACCTTCCATGTGTTGGATTTATACAGGGAATATGGGGAACTGATGCAAATTATAGTGACAATGTAGCAAGCCAAGCAGATGTTGGCTATGAAAAATAGATGGAGAGTGATGTCAGATGTGGAGTAGTTCAAGCTGGAGCACCTCTGACAGACAGCAGCTTCACTTTTTCATGAAAGCCTATTGTGGATACATCCTTACATGAGGGCAGGTAAAACCTTCATTTATTTACTGTGGGCGCAAACGGCTTCTAACAAATACTGTCCACTTTTATTTTATATTTTTCCATGTTATAACCACAAACGTCAATGTGTTTTATTGTCATTGTATGTGTTGGAGCAAAATGAAGAACATAATTGTGAAGTAGAAGGAAAGGGATTGATAAGCATCTGAAAAGTGTGGATTGTATTTATATGCAGCCACCATTTGTACCCCAAAATAAAATTCTGTCAAACTGTGGGAATGTAATCTGTTCATTAAAGGCTAAATATGTCTGATAGAGAGCTGGATTCAAGTCCAGTGAACACACCCAAAGGGTCAGGGAGAAAATGATTAAAACGTTTAAAGCATGATGAGGTTATCCCCCAAAAATGGATAGAGTGTGGCATCCAAACAAGATCAGCCGAGGAGAGTTTTAAATGAAACAGGGAAACATACAATGATCTGTAACCATTACAGAATCACATCACAAATCCAGTCTCCAAGCTCCAAAGCATTTGGAAACAATTTGAAGTTTTACTCAATTGATCTTCCATATATGAGAATATGTAACTCTAGTCGATAACACAAAACGGACCAGAGCAAAACTACCACTGTTCATTGGTAATAGTTTTCTGAAAATATCATCTTTTGTCCCATCTTGGGCAATATGGTCAGCATCATGTTGTTATGGAGCTTTTCTTCAGCAGGGGCATTTAGGCTGGTCAAAGTTGATGGATTGATAGACAAAATCTGGGAGAGGTTAGTTAGTTAGTTCTAATGGCCAAAGTTGAGAGTTTGTGGCAAGACTTGAAAATGGCTGTTTATAATAACTTCAGAAATTTGAGTGTCTAAATATGTAAAACTGGTGAAAACATAGGAAAAAATTGCAGCCTGACTAAGTATGCTTGAAGACATGTGTACAGAATGTTTTTGAGATTTTTATCTGCGAAATATTAACGTTTGCGGTTGTAACATGGTAAAATGTTCAGTGGGTATCAGTACTAAGGCACTGCGGTTTGCTTTGCCTAAACTGACTATGAAGGTTTGACCTTCATTAGTTTTTATTGTGGAATTGTTTTCTCGTTTTGAACTGCAATAACATATCAGTGGAGCTAATATGCACTACATTATCCTTTCACTGATCTGCAGCTCTGTTTTGGTACATCAAAACTTAAAATTCATGCCATGATTGTGAGTGAAGCTGAGTATGTTCATGCTTAGAGTTAAAATCTGAGCCATTTCCCCCAACATTACCTCTTAAACAACTATCTGATATTTTTCCCAGGAGCTACAAACTGTTACAAACTGCTGTTAATCCTTGCTGAAATCATGCTGTGTGAGATCTAGTCTGGTGTTTATATCCCACATACAGGCTGCATTTATCTGAGCCTGAAAATAGGCTGAAGGCTGAAGACAGTGTGAACAAAGCTGACATGGAAAGAGATGAAAAAAGGATTTGACATCTCCAAAGCCAGGTATTAAGAGAGCTGACAGGCTCAGAGGTGCATGCACAAGCAGGCAGACACACATTAAAGTTTCAGAGTCCCGAGAATGTCCTGTCTCCCCTCGCAGCGCCCTCCCCTCCTTCAGTTTCCCTTACCTGTTTTATCTTTTTACCTATAACTGGCCGTCCTGAGCTTGCACTGTTTCTCCTGTGACCCTCACGTCAGACAGCCTCTGTCCCCTTTCATTTCACTCTGAGTGGCCTTTACATGGAGCACAGGGGTTGCGACTGTCCCCTGTGCTAGCCCTGGACCTAAAGGCAGAGAGAGCCTCCAGGCTGGATCCCCGCCCTCCAACCTTTTGCTTTTTAATTTACTTTATGCAAGCAGGTGGAGAAGCCAGACTGTTGGTTGAGTTGGGTAAAGGGACTCAGAGGGGGCCCAGGCTGTTTCAGGATGTTATAATTCTCTATCCTGACATAACAGGGTTATCCACGACTCGAAGGGGGCTCCTCTGTCTGGTGTGTGAGCTTGCCTTCCTCCTTTTTCTCAGCTACACTGCTAAACAACAAGCCCACACACTGCAGGCGGCCATCCACTGGCCCCGAGGCTCTGGGAGCCACCGCGAGGGGGTGGCTTACATGCGCGTGTGTGCGTGTTTGTCCCTGAGCTCCTACGTGGGCAAGTGTGTGTCTGTGTTGGTGGAAGCAGGGCCTTGGGAACTGAAAGTGGGAGCCTCCTGACTGCAACAGTGGCTGCTACCTTGGCAACCCAGGAGGAAAAGATGTGTTGAATGAGTGAGTGGGAGAGGGATCTACAGTAGATGCATGTGCGGGGGATGCGGTTCTGTTTATGAATTTAGTTATTTAAATGGGCTCAATACATGCCACATGGATGCTCTTACTGTACTGCTGGTATTGGAGGCCCTGCAGTCTTTTGTTCTCTTTGTGTTTAGTCCCTCTTCCCATTTCTCATGAGGTTGAGAGTCTTTGAATCAAGTGAGATGGGGCTTGACATAAAGTTGGTGACAGGGTACCTTTTTAAATCTTGAAGAGCTTCATAGCATCAGAAATAGCTCTACCTGGAGTTGCTGTAGCTGCTAAGGGGGAAATCATGTGATGGAAGCAATGCGACAGATAAAACTTTTTTTGTCTAATCTAAAATTTTGTAGCAATTCAACTAGATATTCTGTGACATTGAAGCAGTGCTGGTCTTCATTAGATGCTTTTGCATCATTTGCTCATAGCTCTCTTGATCTGTGCACACTGCTGCTCCCCTTTGCCATTTTCAGTTGCGTGTCTTCCTCTGACCTCTGAGTGACAGAAAATTCAGCTGCTGACAGCACATGGGAATCAGTGGGAAACTGAAATAGATAGCCTGTAAAGATCCTGTCTCACAAATGGAATTTTTTTTATATTTATATATTTTTAAACATCTTTACAGATTCATGCAGGAACTGCGTTGCGTTCCTTATTTTCATGAAAGCACAAAATGAATAATTTAAATACAATTTGAACACAATGGCACTGCAAATTGCCTCTCCCACCTACATGCAACTGCAGCGCTGTACAATACCTGTTTTTACTGCAGCGTCTACAGGTCAAATGAAATTTTTTGATTAATAGCTGCACAATTTTAGGGAGCGTTATTAGGAACAATAGAGTGCAGTAAGGTACACTGTAAAATAGGTTCTCGCAGCCATGTGTTTCATTTGGTAGCTTTCACTTTAGATCAAAGGGAGTATAGTGTGTTGCCTGATGATAGCGTGAGATGGAGATGCTTTCATGTCTGCAGTTTATGGCTCTTAGTCACATAATACAACAAAAGGCAAAAAATAAGGACAGCCAATAAGCGCTTGAATCTATTTTTTTTTTTGCATAAGATTGTATACCGTATAGTACACAGCGTCATAAAAACGTTATTTGTATAAAACTTGATTGGATACCCACGTAGCTCTGCATGCATCTACTTATGCCGGTCATATAAAGATATAAGATTTTTCAAAGTTGCGTTAGTGTTTATTTACTCCCTCCTACCTACTGTATATGAATGTGTGTATACACAGACGGGAACTAGGGGGGGAAAAATGAAATTACATATTGGTGCCAGCAGGCAGGACACCAGCTCAAAGTACACTCATTTTCTCATCTCGCACATTGGGCATCCTGCTGCTCCTCAGGAAACAAATAATGGCTTAGTCATAACTCCACGCCAACACACCAAAGAGCTTCTCACTAGAAATAGCAGTGATTTTTACCACTGAAAAACATGCCCACCTCCCTTTACAATTTACGTCCAATTGCACAAAAGGTCTGCCAGAGGAGTGGAGCTTAGCCCTCACCTCTTTACTCCTCCAGTCCCTCGTGGCTAGTCTCTCAGTGAAGGCGGACATGTGCCACTCTGTGATAAAGCAGTGCAGCTCTGTTGCGGTATCTGAACTGCACACAGTCTATCATTAACAACCTTCTGTAACGCTCAGGGATTATATACTTCACATGGTCCGTTTGAGGACCGCTATACCATTGGTGCATTTACATTTTTACATCTAAAACTTTTTCTCCTTAAAAAGCAGTTTTTTACTACCAAGCAAGTTTGTCTCCAGTGCTGTAAATGATGCTCATAAAGGGCTAACAAATCAAAAACAAGTCACTATCTCACCTCATTAAAAAGCCATTTTCAAGAGCAAAGCTTCATTCGAGCTCTACCATTCAGCTGATGATTAAAATATGTAACTTAATGTATCTATTTGGCTAATTGATAAGCACAAGGATGGTTTTCTTTTAGCTAAAATCCCATTAAAGGCTATATATCAAGGCTTTTCATTAGCTGCTTCACGCCACCTCAGATACAGCCATAATTTCTGTAATTATAAAATATAACTGTGGTTTGTGCAAGTTTCCTACAGTAAATTTAGCGTGCAGCTGGAGACAAAAGGACTCTGGCTAAAATAACATCACTGATGGACACCGTTTCTCAGTTCATGCTGAACTGGAGAGCTCCGTCAGTGACAGATTGCTGCATCCCAAATGCAGAAAGCAGCAGTAATGCAGATCCTTCCTCCCAGCAGCTGTTAGACTCTATTAGCATTACAACCAAATCAATGTATTTACATCTTTACTGTCATTAGCATTGCACTGTTTTGCTCACTTTTAAATAAAATTTCTGCTGTTGCTGCACATCTGTTTTTCTGAACTGCACCGATATACTATATTGTAAACAGTTTTTAGTTTATAATGTTTAATACACATGCACAAGTAATTATTCTCAGTTGCACATCCCATGGATTGTGAATGTTTTTAATTCTAATAACTGCACAATAGTTTTTAAGTGGTATATTCTTGAAGAAATATTATTATTATGGTTAATTTTGCCTTTTTATGTACTGTATATTCTCGACACCTTTTGATCGTTTTGTGTGAATCTGCACATCTTGGTGCCGCTGTTACATCTGAATTGTCCACATTTGGGGACAATGAAGTCTATTTCTTCTTCAAAATTGACCATAGCTATAACTCTTGTTCTGGTCTGTAGTGGTCAGTGTCCATCAACAGTAGTCTACAGAAAAAGCAACGGTGGACCGGCAGCATTGTAATGGCTAACCAAGGAGTATTCATTTATACGGGGAACAAAAGCTGGCCCGCCTGGTCTGATATACAGACATAGACAACCTAGATTAGCTCAAATTGCTGAAGATTTTCTCACAGATAGGTGTCAGAATGCATCAGATTTTGTTTCAATCAGCTGACGATGACAATGTTTCCTGGGCTCAAACAGACAAAACATTTAAAGACTGCGCCGACCTTGCAGCTTGCTGGTTCCTGACTCTGGTCCTCAGAGACCATTGTACTTTAAATTTTAACCATGTCCCTGTTGTCACAGAGTTGGAGAAGGTTTAGTGTCAAAACTGCAATTTTAAATGGTTTCCTGTCCTTTTAAATGTTTAGTAGATGTACGAATGTGTGTACATCTGCCATTGTTGTTGTACCATCTCCCACTCATTCATGTGAATGCAGGGAGTCTGCTAGTGGACCCCTACTGTGACCCACTCCGTTACGGGCAGGAAGTGTTAGATGTAGGCTGGTCTGAAGCTTTAGGCAGATGTTTCTCTCTGTCTTTACTTTAGAAACGAAAGCAGTCAGCTCCCCACCCTGGTCTTTTCAGCTCCGCAGGGTGTTAAACTTCCAGGGAAGGAATAAAGCCTCATCTTGTATTCCCATTTATAAAACATACAGGCATGAATAAAGTATATGTGCCAGTATCATTTACATGTCACTACTGAGTACCATAATGTGGATATTTTTAGACAAAACAGTGCTTGCTTTTTGGTGCATTGGAGTGATTTGTCCATAAATTTGTGACGTTCCTAATCAGGAGAAGGAATTATAGAAAGGGCCAAGAATGTGCAAAGTGGTGGACAAAAGACTCAGCAGTTCTCCTCTGGATTTTTATTATAAACTGAACAGATAAAGAGAAGGATGAATTAGGATAGAGTTGTTTGCTAACCAACTCTAAATTCATACATTAATCCGCAACTTCTCTACAGTTATTCTTAAATCATCCATTCTTATGCAAGCTATTTCTTTCTTCTCCCTTGCTTTGTCCTTTCCCAGCTCCAGTGTGCATGTTTTAATAAAAACCTGAAGCCGAAAGGATGGCTCTCTCAGACTTATATTTAAACTGCCAAACTCAACACCTGAAGTGAGCCGAGAGTCCAAGAGGAAGAGTGAACGAAGAACGGCTCGGTATAAATAGCAGTGGTCTCTCCAGGATGGCAGGTTTTTAATTAACAATAGAGTGTCTGATAATCCACCGTTAATCCAGCAGAGAAGACGGAGGAGAGGAGGAGAAGAAGAGAAAAATCATCAGCTGTTTGATGTTAGGACTACAAGTCCCTTCTGGCTCTTCCCCTGCTCTCTACTGAGCTGTTCTGCGCTGTGATATCCATAGCCCAAAAGTATTTATTTTGTGAAAGAGCCATGCTCCATGTTTTGTGATTCACTTTGTCTCTGACTAACCGCTGTCTGTTCCCATTAGCAATGAATATGCACATGCTGCTCTGCTTGAACTGCCTGGGAATCTTGGAGCTTGTGTGTGGCATTAGTGAATGGGGCGGGGGGGTGTTTGCTGAAAATCGGCAGAGGAAAGCCTCTGATGGCTGGAGGCGTCCGCTTTTAAAAGTCCTAAGCCTGTTGAAAGGCTTGATCCACAGGGGAAACACTGAGAGATGTCAGGCCTGCCTGGCTCTCAGAGGGAGTCCGCCGTTTAAAACACACTTACTCCAGAGGAGAAGAGGTGTGGGATTTGGCTTTTGCAATAACGTTAACAGAATACTGTAAATCTTTCATCACACAGCTCAAGTTGTTATTGTAACTCAAAGTGAGCCATTATATTCTACAAATAGTGTCACCAAATACAGAAAACTGAAGCTTATGAGTGCAATACGAAGAGTTTAAATATTTCTACCTTTGAGAATTAGTCATTTAAATGACAAATGTCCCAAAAATAATTTTGCAAAGGCAATGATCTTAGCTCCTTCTTCAGATTATTGGTTCACAGGAAATGAAGAAGCAATAACAAGAGGTCTCAGTCAAGACGATGAGGCACCATTTAAATATTGGAAATAATGTATAAAGCACTGAACAGAAGTCTTCCTTAAAATCCACAGGGGAAACACAGAGATGTCATTTCTGAGGTATTCAGAAATTATTTAGGTTAAACGAGCCTTAAAATTTAAAATAATAAAATCTTAAGCTGTTATGTAGATGTATATATGTATTGTGTAATCATGTTTATAAAAGGTGTATGTGTGAAGATATATATGATTATAGGCTGCTAAGTTAATGAACAGGGTAAATAAGTAAAGGCTTTTGCTTCTGCCTATTAATTATTTTTGTTAAATTATGGGTTTGTTTATTGTTTTTTTAGTTGCTGACAATTTACCAAAATAAATTGAACTGAACTCACCATTTTAAGTTCAATGTCAGAGAAACAACGAAAAAAATGCCACAATAAAACTTTGCTTCCCATCTTTTTCTTTTTAATTTTAGGGCAGAGTCTTGGCTACGGCTTCGTCAACTACATCGACCCAAAGGATGCAGAGAAAGCCATCAACACATTAAATGGACTCAGACTTCAAACGAAAACAATCAAGGTAATTAACACCGTCTTCATTTATGCACATTTGACACAAGTCACAAGACGAAATGAAGTCGACTTATTTATTATGCGCTTCACAAAGTTATGGAGGTCATGCTAAATTGCAATGCTTTTTTCTTCTGTCTGAGAGGCCTTTCCGATATGCTGGAATAGAATGTGCTGCCAGGCGAGATTGGATTAATGTGCTTTAGCCAAGAGAAATAAAAAGACCATCTAAATCAAAGTGACACCTTTTAAATAGCTTGTGACTGTGGTTGATGTGCTAATTACCTCCCTAAATGTCAATCTGTAAAGGTGAAATTATACAGATATCATTGAGTGAAATAGAAGAAACGTATCAAACATCCATTTCACTCTGAACCTGTTTTATCACCGAGTGTTTTTCAGGATAATTGGCCTGGCGTTTCGGTTGTCACCGAGGTAAAATGGATGGGTCTAAAACAAAACGGCGCAGTCCTGCATTCAAATACATTTTAATGCCAAAAAAAAAATAGAAAAAAGAAAAAGACCTGAATGCACTTCTTCCGCAGCTGCTGTCACAACATGAGGCTGATCTAATTTTCCCATCTCATATCCCCGTTTGAGCGGCGCCCGCTGATGTGTTGCATTTAAGAGGGGCCGTAATCTGTTGCTCTTCTGCAATCCCTGGATTCTCGCTTTCTGTCATCCTATTTAATCTGGTCTAGTCCAGTCTAATGTAATCTAATAGGATGGGATTATCTTGTTTGCATGTGGGAAATCCCACAGAGATTCCCTTCATTCCCTTGATAGTATAAACAGCCTGACTTGGCCTTTGTTCAGTAAAGGATTCTGGCGTTTTACATCGCTGTTTGTCATTTGCGAGACTCGTAATGAGTCGATATGTTTGTGATGGATGTCGGTAATTCTGTGAAACATAACATGCAATATAATCAAATCTGAGCTAAGATTAAAGGCACTTAGTTGAGGTTGTTTCAGGAGCCACAGAGTAATATTAACAAATGACACAAACTTAATCTGCCTCTTTGTGTAAGTGTTTTCAAATAGATTTAGTGAAATTGTCTTTGGCCAGTCTGGAAAAGTGCATAGAAGTATTGAGTCTGACAGAAGCATTTTTCAGGTTTGGTTGAATGCGAGAAAAGAGAATGAAAAAAAATTACGCATTTAGACGTTCAATCTCTGTTCAATTGCCTGAAAATTAAATTTATTCATCCATCAGTGGATTTGTTCATTCATTCATTCCTCATTTTGACCGTCTGTCAATAAATGGAGACACGAGTTTGTCCATTATACATTCATTCTTTACAAAACCATGTGACTGTTGCAAACCTTTGGTCATATCTTTATCACTAATTCTTTTCTGGTTACACTACAATCTTAGAGAAATATATATTTTAACAACTTCATGGGTTCTTCATGGCATGACATATTCAGAATAAAGTGAAAAATAGCGGAGCAAAATCTGAATCTCTAAAAATTCTTATTTTTTTCCGGGAGAAACATAAAATCCTGATATTGGACTCTGTCTCAGCACAGGCCCTCAGATACTTATTTTAGTTCAGAAAATGTTTGAAGCCATTTAAAAGCAGAGGCATGTAATTGCCATCTAGTGGTCAGCGCATACAAGTGGGGGGGGTTACGATGCGAAGTAAGTGAAAACGTGTGTTTTCAGTGGATAAAAATGGAAGTTTAAGGCTGTTTGCATAGTGCTACCGTCTGCGTTAACAGATTTTTCTCTTTTACACTCTCGGTGACGCAAGACACTGCCTCAAGTTGTTCCTGAGATAAAGGAGGTTCTTTGTCATGACAGAAGACAACACTACATCTCCATCTGACACTATCACTCTTTCACACTTAATTTCCTTCCTCCCACTCCCCTCTTTCCTTGCTGTCTCTTCTCACAACAGACTCAACCCCCCTTCCCCCCTAAAGGCAGCAAGGTTAATTAAGAGGCAGTGCAGTAATTCTAAAATTATGTTTGTCATTCTTCATGTCACACCCTTCCCACTCGCTGCCAGTGTGCTCAGTCCGGAGAGTCACTTTCTCCCAGGCAATGTGCCTTTGACTGGGTTTCACTTATGCAGCTTCCTCCGTCGTGACACCTCCGGTTTTTTTTGTCAGCGGTGCTGCTTTCCCGCCGAGGTGTGAGGGGAAACTGCGCACTGAAGGTGCAAGGAGCTCACAGTGACACGTGTGCACACTCTCGGAGACACGTTTATCCAGCGCGCGCCTGTGATTGCTTTGTGATTACTTTAATCTTCACACTTAGTTTTTCAAACTTTTTCCTGCACACAAGCAGCGCACGTACACTCCTGTTTCACACATGCATCGCACGGCACAATGCTGCTCACAGCTTGAGGAGGTGTTGATGGATTAGACATCTGGAGTTGGCTGACAAGGAGAGAAAATGAGGGAGAGCTGTACAGTGAAGAAAAGAGGAAAAACCAAAAGAAAAAAAAAGAGTGAGGGTAGGGGGGGATAAAAAGAGACGCGTTCTGGAAAGGTTTAGTGAGGCAGCACGCAGGAAGGAAGCCGATGGAAAATAACCAGGCAGGGAAAAGGGAGAGAGCTGCAGGGGAGGAAGGAGAAGACAGAGGAGCTGAGCAGATAGGCTGAAGAGGGAAATGTGTGAAAAAGAAGCGAGACTTGGGGAAAGCCAGCTGTTCCCAATCCTATTCTCTCACAAGCAGGATTTCCATGCTGTTGCTCAAGGATACGACTGCATATCCACTATATTTGTCTGATTTTCACCTTATTTGATGACTTGTGTCTCTGCTTGTCAGGGTAATGAAAGTACTAGAAGGCAAAGCTGCTTCAGTCAGCAGCAGTTATAACAGGATTCACGATGTATCACAACCAGAAAGGAGAAGACGTCGTGGAAACTCACCAGAAAAAAAAATGAATGCGATAATTTGTATGATAATGACTTTGTTTAATAAACCAGGATACATAACAGCCTAAGAAATCAATGTTTTTCTTTTGCATTCAGATATGTTTTCATTCAGAATAATGCAGAAAATAAATAGTAAAGTGAGTCTTGTTGTTATCCTGAGATGTCTTTTCAAAGCAGAGCCACCTGTGTTTTTTTTCTTCAGGGCCAAGTTTCCTATACCTCCCCCTGCAAACAACTGACTGAGGCATGGAGTGTTTCCTCTCTGGGGTTCAAAGCAGCTAAATCTTTTCCTAACAATGATAATCCCCAAGGCAAGGGAGGAAAATAAAGTCTCATTTTCCTCCCTGTGGATCTAATGATCCACATCCGTTTCCAATCACAGTACGCTTAAAACTTTAGTTTTCAGATATTGAGAACTCGTTAAAACCTGTATTATATAGTCTGTGTTTGTGTTCCTCTCCAGGTGTCGTATGCACGGCCCAGCTCAGCCTCCATCCGTGACGCTAATCTGTATGTGAGCGGCCTGCCCAAGACCATGACCCAGAAGGAGCTGGAGCAGCTTTTTTCCCAGTACGGACGCATCATCACGTCCCGTATCCTTGTCGACCAGGTCACAGGTATCCATGGGGCAGCGCCTCTTTCATCCTAACTATATGACTCCATCACATACACACGCAATTAACCTCTCAGTATGAAATTGCCATCCTCTTGTTCGGATCTACATGTTAGGTTGTTTTTTTTTTTTGGTTTATTTTTAGATTTATGTGATTTGTTTTTTTTTAATATGGTAAATATTCTTTGCTGTGTCACACAGATGTCCAGAATGCATTGGACGGCTATGTGACTCTGAAAAAAATCACATAATTTTCCCTTTGTGCAATACGTCCACAAAATGAACATTAAAAACAGATACAGAGATGATGCGCTCACAAAGCTTCTTCACATTAGACACACAATGATGCTACGGGAAAATGTATTGTCCAAACCCAATTCCCAGGGCGTTGAAGTTTTTTTTTGTTTGTTTGTTTGTTTTAATCAGACTTTGAATTGTCTTTTATTTCTATAAAGAAACATAATAGCAAAGACCCAAACTGTTAGAACTGAACAATGTTGGTGGCAGACAGCAGTACTGAATTCGCTGTAATTATTTTGTAAAACTAAAGAGCTTTCTCTCACAATTGTAACCTAAAAATATAGTCAACTCTCATATCTGTGGACATCTTTCACATCAGAAGTGGGAAGATGTTTTTTTTTTCCCCAAAGTCGCACAGAGGCATCTGCAAATAATCATAAAACCAGATTTTGGGATGAACACAATTTTTCCATGGATATATAATCTATAAATCTCCTTTATTCTTCTGATAACAGTAAGCTTTGCATTTGAAACTTTGCTTTTATTTAACACAAATATTTAATCTCTACAAAACTGAGCTCAGCACTTTGACTTCAGTTAAAAAAAGAAAGTACATGGGTCCTAATCTTGGAGCAAACTTCCATTTTGTATCATTCTCTCTTCTTTGGCTATAAGCTGACACATCTTTCTTTATTTCTCACTTTATTCTTTGTTTACTGGTACAGATCCTGCTCTGTGCCGCTCAGCTGAAAGATTGTATCGGGTTGCTTATGATTATGTAACTTCCGGCTTTAAAAAATAACTTTTTAAAGCAACTTTTTAAATAACTTTTAATAAAAACAATAATTCTGTTGCAGGGACAAAGTATATCTTTGTCCCTGTTGGATTTAAAAATTTCCCGCTAGTCATTAAAGGATATAAAATGTGACCAATGGGCCATAAAATCTTCAGGTCTGTTCAAGCCCAGTGAGCTATTGCCTTCTTAGTTTAAGTGCAAGTCAAAAACTTGTGTGTCACAGAAAGATGTCGCCTAACTTGTTACACCCAAACCACTAAAGAATTATAAGTCATTTGTTTTACCCTTTAGAGATGATCCGGGTTATCTAAAAAGAAAAAGCATGCAGCTTCATATCTAGATTAATATTTTTAAATAAATATCATCACATTTTTATGATAATATTCTAACTGTCCATTGTCAATGGACAGTTAGAATTTGAACCTGAATCTTACATGGATAAAAAAGTGAATTTGTTTCCCATTTAGACATGTTAAATAAATAAAAAAAAAACAATCTTTTTTTTAATGTTCAAAAATGTGTTAAAGGAACCTAACCACACATCTTCTATTTAGTAATAATCTTCACTTGAATTACTTTACTCTAGCTTAGCCTAGTTTATGTGTTTTCAGATTTTTTCGTTGTTTCATATGTTTGCATATGCATACAAACACCACAGCTGTACTTTCACATACTGCATGTATCCAGGCTTATGCAATCATATTTACATGATCGTACTTCACTCCTTATGCAATGTATACACGTAGACATGTATCCATACACTGATATAGTAAGGACTGATAGGGGAATGTGATTATGCAAACTTTGGCACTTCATAAAGCCACAGCTATTCTTGGGATACTGAAGCCCTCTGCAGATGGTGTGATGCAGTCTAATTCCTGGCAACAATTAGACTGATTCAGATGGAATCGCTGGCAAAATTGGGCAAAACAACTTATTTCCTCATCAGTTAATATTAAATATTTTCACAATTTTCTTTCAGTCATGTTGTTTTGAGTAGGAACCTCTCTCAAATGGGTCTTAAAATGGTTTAGAGATTAGCTTGTTAAAAGAGGGAGGTCTCACGTAAAAGTGATACCAAAGTTCTAGTAATGTCCTTGAATACGATTACCGTCAAGGTTTTCCCAATAGTTTCCCATGTGACATAGCTGTTGTGCCATCCAGTCTCACTGTACCAAGCTAATGAATATATTTCTTCATCTGAATTCTTAAACATCCCCAATCTTTCACCAACAGAAGGATTTAGGATTACTATGCTTTGCAGTAAATCCAATTTTTTTCCCCACCTCTAGTGCTCTAGTGATTAGCTAGACAGTCAATGAGTGACCTTAGCTTGCAAATTTAGTCGTGGTGGAAAACACGAGTATCCGTTGAGGACAAACTGCAAAACCAGCACCCCCATTTACACATCGCACTACATCCAAAACACACAAATGAGTCACATCAGCCCATTGTGCTGCGGAGGAACCCCTCCAGCATGTCTCTTAGATCAATTTCAGTGGTTGTATGTCTGCCTACAGGCTCCAACCTGCTCCAGCGTTATGCACAATGTGTACTGATGAAGCAGAAAAAGGAGCAACATGCTGTAAGCCACACTCATTTGCCTAAGCGGTATAAATCACTGCTGGCAGTGAAGTGTACGCCTGTCCTCTGCACACTGAACAGGGGGAAGAGAAGAGGAGATAGAAGAGAGGAAAAAAATTGAGAGAGGGTGTCGACGAGCAGAGTTATGGGAGCAACAGGAAATGAGGGGATGGAGGATGGAAACAAAGGGCTGGGGATGATAGAAGTGGAGAAACATTTTTAAATATATTTAGATGACTTGAGGTAATCCCCTATCCCTCTATTTTCAACAGATGCTACTGTCTTACCACTGCCAAACTATGGCGTATTTTTCAGTTAGAAGCACATTTACATCCATTTTTTTTCTTTTTTTTTTTTTTAGCTTTAAAGGTGCAGGTCACATACCATGAATACACCAGCTCAGCTCAAGCACTCCTGGTTACAAAAAGTCAAGGTTTTTCAAGCATTCATTTCATTTATAGCTCACAAGAGGTTCAATAATTCATTGTGTTCATTCTTGACTGTGTTCAAGTGAAAAGGCTTCACGTGTCCGTTTAAAATCCTGCAATATTTAATTCACGCAGCGAGTATAATATGAACACTCAGTTCAAAAAGGGAGAGCTCATCTGAAGAAACAAAAAAAAAAAAAAAGAAAAGCTGTTTCACTTGCAGGTTCTTTTTACATGCTGACATTTTACAGTCAGGATGTTTTTTTTTGTGTTGTTTTTTTTTTTTTTATAAGAAACCAAATCCATTAACATTTAAGCATTGATTCCAGTTGATGTCCACCCACATCTAACATCCGAATACTTCCTCAGTGAATGCAGCCTACCTACTGCAACGCCTTAATTGGTTTTGCTTAATTTTGTGTGACACCAGGGGGAATGTACCAGCAAAGAAAATTATTCAAGTAGGGGAATAAAAGCTAAAGTACATTCAAGAATATAAAAGCGCTCAGTGATCCAATTTTAAAAGCATGCTAATCTGTCAGGAGGTTGTATTTATTGGCATAATTTATCAAATGGAAAAATGCATTTAACCTCTTTAAGACTTTATATTTGTGCAAAGCTTTTAGGAACTTTGCAATGCTAGTGGACTCCTTATTAATATTTCTACAGATGTTTTGTTAAAGAATCATCTTAAAGTTTTAAAACATCTACATTAAAAAAAAAAAATCTTGTTTATTAACTGCTTCTTTCTTTGGCTTTGTTATATTCTCTTTCTTGTAGTCCTGGCTGAGGTATTCAGGTTTTTTATACTGTGAGGAAACTCACTGTATCAAACCTCATTCAGACTTTCTTTTTGTTGGAAGGTATTTGTGATGGGGCTTCCAGATTTCCACTTGTTTAGTGTAGTTGGGATCTAAAATCAAAACTTCTATGTTGATAAAATAGGATGTATATGATGCAGTAATGTGGCTTAAATCATGTTTGACGCTTACCCAAAAGTATATGGCACCCTTGCTCAACTGGAAGTTCGACTTCAAATATATTTATATACATAGAATGTGGATCCTGGGCTTTTATTTGCTTAATGCATGCATGTGTCTACTTCACTGAAACATAAGACGGGTTTTCAATAATAGAAATTTTACAGGGGTTTTTTAAACTCTTGCTAGCTCCACCTTTTGAATAGTTTTGGAACAGCAACAACAACTGAAAATGTTGTGACCAGTCACCAAATCTTGAGATGTTTCCAATCAACCTGGAAAGAAAGAAGCGTAAGCCTTGTAAACTGCTTTGGGACTGCAATTGCTGTGCTGAGAAGTGAAGCTTCATAAAGGTTTTACAAACAGGTGGATTCAGTTAGCAGATGAAATATCCCATTCCTTCCTGTGTTTATGTCGCCTCACGCAATCCAGTCCTGTCTATCACTGGCGACAACACAATCCTGACGTTAGCATGTGCTGTTGGTCAGAATTGCTGCAGAGCAGGAGATGTTTTTCAGCATACTAATAGCCTCACCTACAGTCACTGCTGTCCTAACAACCACCCAGTCCACCTGCCTCAGAAGTGAAACACACACTCGCTGCACATGCACACAAACACAAACGAAGATAATGTGAGAGAGGGATGTTCTGCGAGGTGCCCCTAGAGGGCCGCGGATCAGCAGGAGAAATGTTAATGATTAATTAGATGTTAGAGTTGGTGGTGATTAAAAACACGGAGGATCTTTGAGCGGCCCTGAGAGTAGTATGCTGGCATCATTGACTCATCTTTTTCTTTTCTCTGATACTGTGGAGACAGAAGAAACACACCCACCCACACACTCACTGCCATTAAGAGAGAAATGGGCTGCAAATTAATACTCTCCTGCGACTGCCAAACATGTAAGCACTGAATAAGAAAAGAGGAATAAAGGAAAACAGAGGAAAAGGCAGTCGATGACATGTTTTGTCCTCCTCATCAGTTTGTTTTGGGGCTCGGATAATTGTGCACAAAATGACCCGATACCCACTTCGCCATTCTGACTATTTTATAGAAGTCTCTTGAGAAGACAAAGTAATTAAAACTTTATTCTCTCTGGCATGTTTCTGCATATTTTGTGAATAAGTAAATCTAATTTGGTTTGGTCTCAACACTTCCTATGAAGACACACAGTTGACTATGTGGGAGACTTCAGAATGGATTGATGCACAGACAGAAATAAAACTGAAAGCAATGCTATAGAACATTGTTGAAGTATGGCGGTGCTCTCCAGTGACCATTGGCAGATGGGCTGATGATCCGCGGCTCCTGCTCTGCTAAATTGGGAACACAGAATCTGTTCTCTAAATGACCTCCTCATCAACAGGATGCACCCTGCAGTCATTCTTCTGTTCGCAAACACCAGAAGCATCTTAAAGAGCATCACTCTTAGCATCTTTCACAGTCAGAGGCATGCCGAAAACAAAATCCACTAAAACTGCCAAATTGCCCTTGAGACTCAGGGAGCGAGTGCAACATTGACTTGACAAGAGAATCTCTTCATCTTTTCCTTACCCTCCTCTTTCTCTTCCTCGGAGTATTGATTGCCTCTGAATGGATAAGCATATTTTTTTTCTCCTTTATCGGTGCAAATAGCGCCAGATTCCCTCCCCTGTCTGTCTCTCTAACCTTCAGGGAGGCAGTCAGGCAGTGATTTAGTGTTCTTCCAGCTGGTGTAGGCAAGCCTCAATTTGAAACAGACAAAATATAAGCGTCAGCCTCCGGTCAATAGCGGACTGTTCGCAGTTCTTCCTCCCAGACCTGTGTGCATGCAGAGGTCAGTGCTTACCTGATCAATGGCTGCAAATACAATCGATTTGCAGACGTGGCTTCTGCAAACGACAGCTCTAATGTGAAACTAAATTGCTGCTCAGTTTGTGTAAGGATTGACTGTGAAAAGGCTGAAACCACATTCTTTTTGTAAGAGAGTGAAGGTGTTAATGGGAAGGATTCCCATGGAAACAAGTTGTAAGCATCCGTGCTATAATCCAGCTCACCGTGATCATTGCCATTGCTGCCAATAGGTGTAGTTTGTTTCAAATACTTGGTACTAAATTAGCTGACACCTCCACAAATGAACAGCAGAAAATTAAAAAAATAAAAAAGGGGGAAGAGGGAGGTATCAATATTTGTAAATCATTTACAAATGATCTGACTGAGATATGGATGAAAAGCTGCTTTAAAGCAAACTGTTGAATAAAAAAATCTAAGAATTTATACATTTTATTCTATTTATTTTTTTAGATTGGTTTTGGTCCTGAAGCATTTTGTTTAGGGACAATGTTAATATTGGGATAAATGTTGATAGGAATCCACAGGACAAAACCTTTTTACTGTAATCACTTTAAAGTTTATTAAATAGAACATTTGGGATTATATTGTAAAGTCTGAGCACTTGTTTAAAGAACACATTCATTGTTTAAGTGCAATTAGTTTAAGAATAAATCAAATATGACTTTAGATGCAAGATGTAAACATTAATTAAGAATTGAACATTTTATGATTTATTTACATACATTGTAGACTTCTTTCCAGAGTCTCTGTAGTAACTTGTCCTAAAATTAGTCTTTGCTTGTATTGCAATACGATTGACAAGAATTTCATTTTATTGCACCTGAAGCTTGTTAGAAGTGCCGTAAACACAGGAACATTGTCTACATGCTCTTTGATTTCCTTGCTTCCTTCGGTTTTCAATGAATCCATGTCTGGATTTTGTGGTTGTGGATCAGATGTACAATGATTTCTGAAAGACCATTATCACTCTCATGTAGTAGTTTTTCTCCTCTTTCTCAGTTTGAATAATCACACCACTCTGTCTGGCCAAGTATCTGAGAACAAAGCGGTCAAGGTAAAATGAGTGGAGATGTCCCTTCCATCTCTGCCTTTCTTTTCCTTTAATCATTGGAGTGCATGCTATCTCTGCAAGAAGATAACACACACATACAAAAAAAAGACTCATACTGCTATGTGTATCAGTTCTTACATATGCACACACCAGACAGATGGTTGGAGCTGTGCTCTGACAGAGGCTAAAGCACAGGGCACCTCCACTCTTCAAAGTCTCTTCGTCTCTCCTCGCGTTGCTTTTTCAAATGCCATCTGTACCCAGGCTCACTAATGTTACTTAAAACAAGGACATTGCAGTTTTTCTGCCTCTAATTAGAAGCCAGCAGGAAGAGGGTCTCTTTTTCACTCTGCCATATTATAAAATGCTTTAGAAAGGTAAGTTTAACTATTTATTACAGTTGGCACACCGTAGTTTCGTACATAAAAGATAAAAGTCCTTAATCGAAGGAGTAGAATACCCCCTGAAAACAACAATACTTCAGCAGTAGACACATGTATTCATGCTTGTTTCCGTCTTCTTAATTGTGTGGCCCTGATGACAAGGATAGAGTTCACTAGATGGATGAAGGTCTGTGTGTGTTTGAAAAGGAAACAGAAAGTGTACGTATTTCATTACCCGGCAGCCAGGTTTCTCACCTCTCCTTTTTTCCAGTGCTCTCAGAGGAGCAGTCATTTCTCTTTGTCAGTCAGTCACTGTTTGGGGAAATGATAGTGGGTTTTAGAGAAATAGTGGCTTTGTTTGGGAAGGAGCGAGCAAGAATAGCACAGCTTCCTTTCATCATCATCCTTTTTTCTGTCACCTCTTTACATTCTCCTCTGTCACCTTCTCTCTCCTTTTGTCCTTTCCTTCCTTTACTCCCCGTCTCCACTTTTTTGCACTCTCTCCCTTTTTCCTTCTCAATCTTGCCTTTCCCCACCCCGGTACTCACTCCTCGTCTCCCCCATCTTCTCTCCTCCTGTTTCCCCTTGCCCTAGTCTGAGGTGGCGTGTTATTAGTAAGGCAGACAATGTGCCTGTCGGTGTGTGTTATGGAGAGATAAGCACAGGTAGAGAGAGTTACGTAAGCTCTTGTTGATTACTGTGGAGGAAAGGGAGGCTAGAAAAAAGAGTGAGAAGGGGAAGAAAGTGAGCGAGAAAGACAGACTGCTGTACTTTAGTAAGTACATTGTGCTCTAATGTCAGCGGTATGGCTGGCAGGTGCTTGATAAGTAGAGCCAGGCTTTGGGGGCTTCTTGAAAGGACAGTCACAGGATTTGGGTTTTTAGATTGCTAGTTTGTTTATGCTGCTGTGTTTAACAGGAGGAAAATAAACTGCTCTCATGGTATATTGCACTAATGAGACATGACAAGGGTATAAAAAAACTAAACAGGGCAGGACAAACTGAATATTGTAAGCTGTGTGTGTTTGTTTTTGAATCCAAAGCAGCTCAGTGATTATAACACGAGCTTCATTTGGTTTTAGTGAAAGTTCAAAACAATCGGATCTAATCCTAGATGCTATAGTACGTTTCCAAGGCTCTAGATTTCCATTATCGTCCAAAATTAATTTCTGTTTACTAAAGTGATGTACATTTTGTTACTAAATTAGTATCACCAGCAATTTTTCCCAAATCCAAGTTTGAAATGAACTAAATAAACACTTTCAATGCCTTATTTTCTGCCTCCAACATTTCATTGCTCTATTGTTGGGATATAGACAATTTTACCTAATAAATTACTGAATGACTAAAATGTTAAGGAGTCAGATACGACTATAGTGCAAAGTAATTTCTTTTAAGTCATGCTTGATATGCACACCATTTTCATAACAATTAAAAATGGTGTATATGGCAGCTATGAAAAGGTCCTCTCTATAACATAAATGTAGTAAAACATACATACTGTAAATCTAGAGGCAGCTAATTAAACTTCATTAGGTAACTGACCTCTTGACCTTTGATTTGTTGTGGATGGCAGAAATAAGGAGCAGAATGATGGCTAATTGGGGTATAAATACTAATAGGGTCAGTGTGTACTTTCCTTTTAGTGAAAACATTATTTGAAAATACGAGAATGGAGACAAATTAGACAGCAACAAACCAAAGAGATTAAGGAAGACTGCAAAATTTGTTTTGCCAGACAAATAAACTAAAGTAAATCAGACTGGAAGCTCTAAATGTATTATTAGTTTGCAGAGATTTCCTCAAACAGCCGTTTGGCATTGCTCCTTTACAGAGCTCCTCAGGTAGTCTTATCATATCAAGCCTTCTTCCTGCTGATCTCTTGGATTAGTCTGTAATTTGCCTGCTCATTTTAGGCAGCATTCTCCTCCCCCTCCGCTTCCTGGAATTATAGTTTTCAAAATTTCTATCATTAGGGGAAATGACAACCTCTGAGCCATCAATTTCTCTGAAAATGGCAAGGTTTGCTGAAGATTTGGCTCAAACTATGCATGTTTGCAATATTTGCAGTTTAAATGGGTTGAGCAGCACAAAAGCAAGTTCCCCTTAGAAATGTGAGGCAAACAACGCAACGCCCTGAACCTTGTGCTGATCTTGACAATTGTTAGTTTTTCGTTGCGACAAACAGATTTTTTCTGATACCTGAATTTCAGTAGAGACAAACTATTTTCCTCCTCTAACATCGAGTTGCAGGAGAGCGACATTGAAACAAATCAGAATTGGCCTTTCTCCAGCAAAAATGAATGGGAAAAAAAGAGTTTAAAAGATACAAAAAAACTCTGAGGATCTGAATTAACCTGACATGTTAGTAAAATACACCTGATGTGTAACACTAGTATTAGACAGAAAAGAGGCTCATTGAGATGTTGAGAAGCTTGAAGAAGTACAGAGTTCAACATGTTCTGGGTTTAGATGTTTATAATCCAAAGGCTTCAAATGCCGTGTATTCTCCTTGTTATATATTTATTTATTTTGGATAAAAGAAGGACTTGGAAAATGCTTTTTATATGTATTTTCACAATTAAAAATTGGAAAAGTGTGGCAGGCATTTGTTTTCAGCTCCCCTGACTCTAAAGAATCGCCCTTTACTGCCCTGGCAGGTCCAAGTTTTGAGTCTTACAACGTGATTTGTATCCAGATTTAGCTCCTTCTTCCCTTTTCCACTCAATTTCTACCAGGCTTTTTTGTGCCTGCTGACAAAAACTATCACAGCATGCAGCCACCAGCCACTCCATATGATTCACCACATGGGGTGGCGTCTTATGTGAATTATCTTCTTCACTTGCTTTGTTTCCAGAAAAGTGAAATTTGTGTAATGGGTGACTAATTGTAGTCTTGTCAACAATTCTTCCTCCTAATCTGTGGATCTGCAGCTCCTCCAGAGTAACCATGGGTTTCTTGACTGCTTCAGCGATTACTGTTCTCCCTTCAAGGCCTGTTTGCAGTTTTTTCATACTTTTGTCTTTATGGATGATTCAAAAACACATTGGAGTTGCTTTTTAATGATGTAATGCTGCTGTAAAACCTGTTCCTTGGTCTTCATTAGGCCGTGTCTTTACTAATGTTCATTAACAAACCTATGTAAACTTCATAGAACAGCTGTATTTATACTGAGTCGAAATTACAGACAGATGGATTCCAGTTATTAATCAGGCGTCTTTTGAAGGCTTTTGCTTGTACTGGGTGTTTTTAAGAGACATCACTATACATGGCCATGTTCGTCATATTTTATTTGTGGAACAATTTGAAAAATGTGCTTCTTTTTCCTTCCACTTATAACTATGCACAACCTCATGTGTTTCAGATGGCAGTCAGCAACAAGGGAATACACTCAGTCTGGATTCTAGTTGGTTATGGAAACTTTAGATATTTAGTTTTATTGTGAACATTTATTTAACCAGAAAGGGACTCATTAAGATCAAAGACTTATTTTGCAAAAGCATTCTGACTAAGGAAGGTGGCGGCTCAAAAACAGCTTCAGTTGAAAGACAGAACAACAATAAAAACACAAAAGATAGAGAAAACTGCATAAAGACGTAGAAGATGTGTGTTTCCGAGGTTTTGACAAATTTAAACATGTCTAAGTTTCTGAAGATTTGAGAAGTTTTGTGCTCAACATACCTGTACGTCTTAAAAGCAAGTATGCTAGACCTTTTCTCCTTGTTGTGTTTGATGCTTGTTGTGTAAAAGCATCAAAGACCTTTGGATCTTTAAGCTGTACATCGTTCCTAGTTAACATTTATCATTATTCATGCTATAGAATGCCCTTATTACAGAGCTAAGCAAGGAAATGCAAAGGAGACATTGATCAGGCATGTGAGTGGACACTCAATGTGGAGCAAAATCCTGGTTTCTTATCCACTTTGGCTCTCTCGCCTCCTTTCTATTCAGTCCCTGTTGCAGGTCAATGGTTCACATGTGGATCTATGTCACATAAGCACATAAAATGGATACAATTGTGTGCTTTTTTTTTTTATACAACCCTTAAATGCAAGTCCTCTCTGTTCACACTTCATGCTTAGAAGCATTTTTCTTCAAGTCGCAACATAATTGCGTGCGTTCCTGTGTGTGTTTGCGCCGGGCCTTCATCTGTATGCCAAGCATTTATCTGGAGGGCCTCCAGTGAGAACCAGCTTAGGAGGAGCTCAAGGCCAAACAAGTATGAGGATTAAAGGACGATACAGAGTCCTCTCTTCTTTCTCATCGCAGTGGAGGAAGAATATGAGCAGCGCTCTCTACTCCTTTAACTAACACTGAGGTGCCCTTGAGCAAGGTTCTTGGAGTGTCCAAGTGTCTGCTAGCAAAATACTTTTGTGAAATTGTGCTGATTCCAATTATAAGGGAGGAACGTGCTGCTGGGGAAGTATTTAGTGCTTAGGAGAAATCTAATAATCTACAAATGCCCATTACAAGAACAGTAAATGGCTGTCGCCCAAACGGAGCTCTAGAGAGACAGCAATGCCCCTAATTTTACCTCACACTCTGCTCACACTCGCCAAAAGCTGTAATAAATAAATGAATCAGTTGGATCAGCAGTGGTAGTTGTTTGCACTGTGCAGATCCCATTAGAATAGTTATTTTCTGCTTGTGACAACCTAATTAAAATGTACAGGTACAGAGCTGGCACAAAACTAAAAAAAAAAAAAAAAGGGAGGGGAAATTGTGAAAGCCTGTCAGAGGAGAGGGAACCAGAATCTTTAAATGTGGGAAAGAAAATAATTTGCAGTGGAAAGCTAATGAAATTGTCAAACAGGTAAAATTAAAATACTTTGGCTCTGCTCTGGTAAGATGTGTGACTGAAATCCAAAGCTGGAGCTTTGCTGACTCCTCAGAGATTAGTGCTTGTTTGAAAAGTATTTTGAAGAACAAGAAATTATTTTCAAATAAATAAATAAATAAAGCAAATCTTCAGAGCTGTTTTATATGCACTGATATAATCTGACCAATGTTATATTTTAAAATCACAGTAAGAGTTTATCATAGAACCAAAGAACTTAAAGAAAAGCATCAGGAGGGCATTTCTAGACATCAGTTTATGAAAATTTGCTAACTTCCATCAACTAGGAGCACTTTTACATATTTCAGATTTAACATAAAATACATTTAATTATCAAATTTTTTTATTCAACTTAAAACATCTATTTTTAATTTTCAAACAATACATCACTGTGAAAATTTCTTTTTGAGTTTAAAATAATGGAGGAATATTAAAAAGATTTATCTGCTCTAAAACAGAACCGTAGCAGAAAAAATGTTCTGTATGCACACCAGAGCCGTGGAGTTAAACTAATTTGGATGAGAGGAACGAAGCTTGGATATATTGTTTTTTTTATACATAAGTGAAGTCTGTTCACTTAAGTACTGATTAACATTGTCTTTGTAAATGAACTGACAAAAATCTTATTCTGCTGCCAGTTGTACTGTGGAGCAGCTTTATATTCTCAATGGCGCCTCCTACTGTGCAGGAAGACAACAGCAGCATTTCACAGCACTACTGCATGATAATTGAGAAATGAACTGAATCATATCTAGTGATGGTTTCTGATACGGGTGATATGGGCAACTACTCAGGGTGGCATCTTTGTGTTGATATTACACTTATATGACATCATTTAAAGAAGCATATCTTCAGCAGTTATTGGATTAGAGGGAAGGTGCACCCTGAAAAAGTCGGCAGTCTATCACAGAGCGACACAGAGATAAACAAGACAAACAACTATTAATCTACACACTTAAGGTTGACCAATGTATGCATGGAGAACATGCAAATTCAATCCGTGGCCAGGATTCAGATTGAGAACCTTCTTTGCCGCAAAATGTCAGTAAATGATCCTTTAATACAAAATCGTTACTTCACCCGAAATATCGGAAAATGTTCTTTTTTCATTTCTTTAAAAAGTAAATCCAAAACCAGAGGATGACTTATTACTATGTGCAGCAGTAGAGTGGAAACAGGATAAGACATATTTAATTAATGACTTGCTTTCAAAGAGCGTATTTTTATGATGCAGCTTGGCTGGAAATTAAATAACCTTGTGATGCCTGTGCCCCGCTGAGGAAACGAGAACAAAAGAGAGTGAGATGGTCAAGGTGCTTCTCTGAATAAGAATTCAGGGGAGCGAGTGCCATGAGACAAGCCAACAGGAAGTGGATATGAAAAAGAAATAGGGAGCAGGATGGCATGTACAAAAATGTGGAATAACAATAAGGAGAGCTTTTTAAGTGTGAGAAAGAGGCAGTACACAATGATGCCTCAAACACAACATTCGCCTCTTTCTTACTGCCTTTCTTTTATTCAGCTTCAGTCACACAGGCATGTCTGTGTGCACACAGTATTATGTAAATAGTCTCTTCAGCAGAGTGCTGCCGTCACTGAGTGAGCATCCTCTGGGCCATCCAGGCAACCTCATTAAAACAAGGCACAGCATCCATTAATAGATACCACTGTGCATGTACACATATGCACACACACATCCATACGTAGACAGTCAATAAAACACACAAAGCATTCACAGACACCAATAAAGGACCTCCTGGGAAGCACATCTCTAAATGTTCCTCTTAGGTGGCAGTCAAAAAAGTGTCGCCAAGGAAACGGCTTAAATGTCACTGAGAGCAATGCACGAAGAGTGTGTGGTGACCGTGACTGCAGACAGTAGAAGAAAAGAGTTGACAATGCAGCTTCAAACTGAGGAATTAGTCTATAGTGTGAGTTATTCTTATGCTAACTGACTTCTTGAGGGAAGCAGGTCTTTATAAGAGCCAGACTTTTATTTATGGAATATAGAGTTCTTATAATAGTCTTGGTATGAGATTTGTGAAATCTTATACATTAAAAGTTACCAGTTGCTTCTTATTTCCAAAACATCTGTTTTTGTGACATTCAGGAAGAAATCCATTTATTTCCTAGGTATTTCCCTACGTCAAAATGTTGAAAATACTGAAACATTTTGCTATTAATTATGAACTGGACAAAAATTTAAATCATTTTTTTAAACCATTTTCTTTTTTTGAAGCACAAGACAAACAGAAATAAATAAAATATAAAAACACAGCCAAAACTTTAAGTTAGATCTCATAAGTATGTTAAAAGCAAATATTTTATTCATATTTAAATTAAAGAATAGTGTAAAAAAATAAAAAATACTCATCTCTACCATACATGGGAAATTACACTGCAGACAAAACCGACTGTCATAATTGAGAAACAATTTGATGGATCATGATTTTTTTAAAATTGGTGTCCAAAAAACATGGCTTTAGTTTGCTGTACTTGTTTTTTGGTGGAATATTGAAGAACACAATGATCTGTCACTTGATGCTGAAACAGTATCCCAGTATCAAGTGTGGTTTTGTCTCAGAGATGCACCATGAATCCACACAGAGCAGAAATGTGCTGCAAGCGTATTTGAAGATGAGCAATTTGTCCTGATATCTATCGAATGAACATCAAGTATTGCAGGGCTGAAGGGGCAAGTTAGCACAAAACTGAATTAGCAGAAAAAATAATGTTAAGCATGAAGTGCTCCTAACTGGCTAGTGGCTATGCTGTCAAGTAGATTTGTCTACAGTCACTTCATTCACTCTGGGAGATGCCATTTTGCTTGTTTATGTTTGCATTTGGCAATGCCTCAAAACAAAAAAAAAATCATCCGTAGAAAATGAATTTCCCTTCTAAACACCTGAAAAATGACAGTACTTTTTAAATGATTAACAAGTAATCTGTAGTCAGACTTCTTTTTCAGGACAAATGTGTTTGCAAACAAATACTGGTTTATTCTGCCAATAAACACATTTAGACTTCTGGGTTTTATGTTTGCTTAAGTTACTAAAAAAAACTCTTAAATTTAGACATTTTTCAAAAAGACCCTAAAAATCTTAGATTGAACTTAATAAAACTCATACAAGCCCCGAGGTTTTTCCAAAGAACTATTCTGTGATTAAATTATTGAAGTGAGAAAGGAGAAAGCAAGAGGTTGAAAAATGTGATGCCTGCAATAAGATACAAACATATATGCATGTATAGGTTAAACTTTAACATTCTGTTTGATACCTGTAAAGTAAAAGGAGCCCTCTGTCTGTTTTTGATCTGCTGGCCCCGCAGGTGGCTCCCGAGGTGTGGGCTTCATCCGCTTTGATAAGAGGATAGAAGCGGAGGAGGCCATCAAGGGCCTGAACGGCCAGAAACCTTCTGGTGCCGCAGAGCCAATCACGGTCAAGTTTGCCAACAACCCCAGTCAGAAGACCAGCCAAGCCCTCCTGTCACAGCTCTACCAGTCACCCAACCGCCGATACCCCGGCCCGCTTCACCACCAGGCTCAGAGGTTCAGGTGAGTTGACCCAGGATGGGTCTGGTAAGAGTTCAGGCAGATTAAACTGTAAATGTGATTTAAAAATGTGCTTCAAGCAGAGTTTACAAACTTCAGTATCAATATGTGCTTTATGTATCGTGCAACCCTAGAAGAAACTGTTTAATGTATGTCTATTTAAGGATTTTATCACTACTGGGATGTATATTATATAAACCCAGGAGAATGCAAGAAGAATTAAATATTTAGTCAGCAGAAGAAATGCATTAAGCTTCAATATTGACATTTGTTTTTAGGCAATATATCTTCTATAAACAACAAGATGATTTTGAAAATATTTGCTTCAAATGAAATTGATAGATTCTTTAAACAGAGGATGCAACACCTACACACAGAGAGCATGACTCATCTCTTTGTGTTAAACTAGCGAGGCTCATTTTCCTCCTGCAAACAGTCATTTTGCCAAATAGGTCCTCTGTTTGAACAACAGCTGTGAGCTCTGCACCTGGTGCAGGTGTCTGATAGACCAATGAGAGCTCTGGGTGTGTCCACCCCCATCAGAGAGAAACTGTGGAGAAGAGACTGTGGGGTTCTGTCGTTCACAACTTTCTATGTCTCGTCATTTCACCTCCTTGCCATCATCGCAGTTTCTTCACTGCATCATTTTTTTTTTTTAGCCTGGGCAAAAACATGTATTGGCGTTAAAATGCTTTGAAAGCCACACGTTTTGTTTAGGTTAGAGTCATAATTAAACATAACTTACACACTGGTAATGAATCCTAATAGTGTTTTCTGCTCTTTTAGCTGCACAAAGGGACAAGTGCCAGAATTAAAATGACTGGTAATTCAAATTCATATGGTACAATTCCTGCCCCGAAGGCTGTAATTTATTATTTTTTTTTTTTATTCTCCGTTTCATAAGAAGGGAGCAGAAAATTTGAAAGTAAAATTATTCCTAAATCAAATGGGGTTTCAATAGTATGTTAAGCAATTTTCAGCTCCAATAGTTGTTTTTGCACAGGTTGGTCATTTTCACACTAAGCCATAGATTAATTTTCTATACACAAACCCTCTGCCTTAATGATGTCACACCTAATCATTTCTTACAGTTCACACTAACCTGAAACTGATTAGTTGTTTAAAATCGCATCACATCCAGAGATGCTTTTGTCTTTCTCGCTGACACACATTACGCTCCGTCGTCAGACTGGTTCAGAATTACAGACAAAACATGTGTTTATACATTTTCTTCTCCGTTACAATAACACTAAGCCGGTCGTGCTGTTTACTCTCCATCAAAGTCAGAGCTTGGAAGGTATTTTTCTTCTGCAGCGGCTTCCCTGGTGTGACACCCGAGCGATGTAGCGTGGCTGTGTGTCTGTGATACGCCAAGCCAATTTACAGGCTCTGCAGGAGAGCTGTCGTTTCTCATCACAACTCACAACCACAGGACACTTCCTCACTGTGTCCTCCTGCTCTTGCTCTCTACTCCTGAGCCCCTCAGTGAAACCTCAACACTTTGCAAGTTCTAAATGTGCTTGGTGAGCACAACCTTATCCTTTCTCCTTTCTCTAAAACTGATGCCTAAACAAAGGAAGAGTAAAAAATAAAAAAAATAAAAAAAATGCAAAATTCTAAAATAATGATTTTTTTCAAGTTATTTTTTAAATATGTTCTTCAAAATCAAAAGTTCACATAGTCCAAGAATACTGTTACTTTTAAAAATTTAAAAAAGCCCAGATGAATCAGGGATTTTATATGCTTTCAATCAGTTAATTGACAGCATTTGTTAAGTGGACGTTTGTCTGGGCACAGATTTTTGGAAGAATCTTCTTCGGTGGTGGTGGTTAGTTATCAGCTTTAATTACCTGGTCATGTCTGAGCCTCGAACACTTTGACATTCTGTTCACTCCATAGGTTGCAATGAAGAATAGTGGGTTTGTAGCAGCTTCACACTTGATTCTTATCAGGTCTTTTTCAACTCCTTTTACCCTGTTGACAACAAAGCTTTTGATGGTTATGTGATTAGGCCCAATATTTTGACAGCTTCAAGAGTTCTACATCCCCCTTAAAAACTCTAACATTTGGCTTTTCAGTCAGTTCAGTTTCTTTTCTAGACCATTTATAAACTGTGTAGCCTGATAAGCTTAAGTTCAAAAAGAATATCACATTTCTCTATTTATTTATTTAGAGAAATCTAAATAAATCTAATCTAATTACTGTACAAATAATAAACGTCTTAACTCAGTTTAAGCTAATCAGACACTGCTTCTTGAAAAGTAGTATCTGATGCAAACTGTTGCTTTAATAGATTTATTGTTTTTACAACACTAACTATCACTTTGATGCGGCGTTAACATTTTAAGCTCAAGTCACGTGTACAAATGTTCCCTTTTAAACTCCACTGTAGTGATGGACTTCTTCCCAGGTTTGAAAACAATGTTTCAAGCTCCGAAAAGGACCTATAACTTTTGTGACAAAATCACATGGGCCTGCTGTAACACGTGTTAATGTATATTGTACTTGTACAGTCTATTTTCCAAGACAGAAAACATAATCAACTCCAACACAATACACTAAACCCTACATCCTGGGCTTGTTTCTGATCCTCAGTTGTTAACTAATGCTAGTAATTAGCAAATTAGCCTCATTATATCCAGGGCAGCAGCCAATTTTAATTGAACAGATTTTTGTTTTAGAAAAGAAAAGGAAAAAAAGCGCCCTTTCCTCCATTAGACTGCATTGATGGGGAGCACAAAAGCCCTATTGTTTCTGCGGAGCTTGTTGAGGCAGTGTGAAGAGCTGGCAGAGTGTTTGCACGGTGAGTCTGCATCCGCGTGTGTTCATACATATGTGCGGGAAAAAAGGGGAAGGGAGCGAGTTTTAGCAGCAGGTTGTTTTGTTGTGGCCCCACGGCCAGCAGATGTCTTGATGCTCCTAGGGATGGAGCACCTCTCTTCTGAACTTCCTCTCCAATTGACTCATTTACCCACAAAGCAGGCTGTTCGTTCCCTTCCCACATAATGGGCTAATTACTGTTTTAATGATTCCGCATATCCTCCTCTCCTCTGTAGTTCTTTGTTTTCAGGCTGCTTTTACATTTTGCAGTCATTCTAGGCAGGAAAATTGCTACAACGAAGAGTAACTGCACTATGATCTTGGAATAAATAGATCTACAAACAACACAAAATTTGAATGACCCGTTAAAATCAGGTTTGCTACAATATAAAAGCATTGTTCGCGTTTAATTATTATTCATTTACAATTCAAAATATTTGAGTTAATTAACTGCTACGCAAAAAGATGATTCTCTGCAGGATTTCTAATGTGCAAGCCACTTAATTACAATGAAAAACTATCAATATTAAATTGTCCCTGAAAGATTATGACTGCTAAACTAGTTTCTCTCTAAGGCAAGTTTTAGTCAAAATAGTAAGATATAATTGTTATTCATTTACACATCTTTATCAAACTGGGTGATTTTAACAGGAATAACAAATACTGTTCATACCTAAATACATAGTTCTGTTATCTGCTTTGGTCCTCCTTGAACAAATGAGTACTTCACTGGAACTAGAGGTCATTTAAAAGACAGCACCAGACCATAATCCCCTCTGTACCAAACTTTACACAATGTAATCAGGAAAAAGCTGTTTCCCTAGCAACTGCCAAAACCAGATTTGTCCATTTGAGTCCTTGACGAGTCATGATTCATCACTCCAGAAACCATGTCCCCACTGCAGAAGATTAGCCAGACACACCACTTCATCCAGTGCTTTGCCTTGTTCTTGGTGATGTGAGGTTTCAATGTAAAGTTCCTCCTTCGAAATCCAACCCAAAAAACTCTCTACACACTGCTAACACTGTGGATCTAATCTGAAGGCCACATAAAGTTCGGAGTCTGTAGCTACTGACTCGTCGTAAAGTTGTCCACTTCTCAGACTATGCGCCTCAAAGCCTGCTGACCCCACTGACTCATTTTATGTTACCTTCTACTTTAGCGCAGATTTGTGGCTTACACTTTGTTATACTGCAACTAACAGCCGACTGTGTAAAATTTAGTAGGGAAGGAATTTTATGAGTGCGGACGGCATCTTATCAGGAACAATCCTGGAATTCACTGAGCTCCTGAAGGTGGCCTAAATGTTTGTAGAAGCAGCTTCGATGCCTAGATGCTGAATTTTATAGTTAAGACGTTTTGGGCCGTTTTAATCCATATTTGAAGGAACACATGTTTTTGGTCTTACTAGGAAGATGGACAGGAGTAGTTTCAAATTAAAATGATGATCAGTTTATTCATATGCAGTCTGTAAATATCTCAAAGTGGTTTTAGTAAATCAGCCTGTAGGTTTTGGGTTAAATGTCCTGTTGGTATTGGTTAATTATGAAGCATTCGTAATTTATTTAAAACAATGTTAAAATACAATATTTGGATATTAGGTAATCTTGTTACATGTGCATTGTGATGAAAGTGGCTCTTTGGCTGCAGAAAAGCAATTTAAGTCAAATGTCAATCTGGCTTTCTGTGGCCCATACCAATGTCCAGGTTTTTACCAGTTCTGACTTGTTCTTTATAAATTTATTTCTGCAACCCATGCAAAGTTGTTTGTCATTGCTTTTTGTATTCAGCTCAGCTTTTCTTCCCAACTCAAACTATATGGAGCCAAAGATCAAGTCATTTGCACTCCAAGTAACTACCATATATTGATGGTTTTTATTCAGAATTGTACACAACTAACAATGCAAATAGTTATTGTCTCACATGTGGTTAAATGTCAAACAAGAGGAATTAAAAGGTCCAGGTTAAGTTAGTTTATTTTAAAGCTTAGAAGCAATTTGTTTGAAACATGCCATTGTGCGATTATGTTGCAAAATATGATTTTTAGAATAAGATGTAAAGAATTGTTGACTGTGAAAGTCAAGGAGAAACAACCTTCATGGTCGAGTCAAAGTCGGAGTTTGTCGTGATTTTAAGAGGAATGAGACGTCGCTGCCCAGCTGTTGTTCAATAAGCCGTGGCCTCTGTCCATTAGGCCAGAGGAGTTAATAAGACATGAAACAGGCCAGACCCAAGTGAAAAATGAAGGTCATTGAGTCACCAAGCAGACTGCATCCATCCACCAGGGCCAACATTTCACACAGCCCACAGGTTTCTGAAGCCCAGCACACCGACACAAACTGTAATTTACACTGGATGACTGCAATGGATGAAACCCACAGGATGAAATTATTATGAAACCAAAACATCTCCCAAAAGCTAACCCTTTTCGACAGAGGACACCATCTGACTAACACTCGGCTTTTTCACCTGACCTGTTATCACTTAACGGGTTGACCCTGACCACAAAGACAGACATTCACAATTTCATGGCTAGTTTAACATCCAGTCATGTTTTTGTTGTTCTGCCACACAGAAAACCAACTAATCATCATCGCCTCTCTCACTCACCATCATTCAAATGCCAAACCATTACACTGACAGAACTCTGGATCATTTCCTTGCCATCTCAGGTGTTCTCTTAATTAAGTTAGCACAAATTAAAAACCCTGTATAATCAAAATTCATTTACCTCCATCCTAATAAACCATCAGTGTGGTGGCATAACTAGTGCAGAAACCCACATGCAATTTATTGCATGTATAATGAGATGATGATTTGCAATGGTGTGGCATTCTGGCTTAACTATCATGCCAGTGATGCCTGATGCAATGCTGCGCTCACATTCTGCCTGCAGTTAATGTTCTGTATGTAACTGCAATGCTAAACAATTACAAGTTTACTTGTGTAGTCTGTAGTCTGGTATAGTAAGTAATTGGAAGTTCCTACAATTATTCTGAATGTTCCTGAAGGACACTACTTTGGTATTAGCATGTGCGATGCCTGCTCAGCAAGCCAGTAACCAAGTACAGGCCATACTAATTGTACTGTAGATTCATGGACTGATGATAGCGTTTTCTGCTGGGGCTCCTCAGTGTAATGGACCAACTTTAGATGGGTTTGTTTGTTCTTGAGTGAGGAGGTCCATGCAGTTCCTGCAGGGGCTTAACATTAGTTCCATTGATTGAGTCGACCATCTGCCCACCATTAACCCCAGAACCCTCCTTCTCTTTACAGGCTGGACAATTTGCTTAATATGGCCTATGGCGTAAAGAGGTAATTAAAAACTTCACCCAATGCCAGATGTCCATGTTGACTCAATGATTTTTCAACTTCCTTTTTTCTTTTCTTCTTTTTCCTAATTCAGTTTTCCTTGTGGTTTTTGCAGTCACTTTAAGTTTGAATTTGTTCAAGGTCAAAAGCATTTTTAATTTTGAAATTTGTTTGATTTTCTTTTTTTCTTCTGTCGGTTTGAATTGATTCCCTACCAATCACCTCAGGTGTAACGAACAGAAAACTGTCAGTCTTTGTTTTCAGTGGTGTTTAATCCCTTTGTTTTGATTATGACAAGTGCTAGTGGTGTTTGAATTGTTTTGGGTCGTTTCTGTGTACTCAACAGATTTTGTTCTCTGGTTATAATTTCTAGGTGTGTGCATTTATTATTTTTTTCTTTTACTTCTAGGGGATTCAGGTTCTCCTACCTTCTCATTTTAGAGTAACTCTAAAAGACGCCCCCTTTTTTTATTATTGTAAACTAATAATCTGTAGTTGTACACAGTCTCTGACTTGTGCACTGTGTACGACTGAAGAAAATTACACAACTATCTGTTACATCTCAGCAGTTTCTACAGAAGTTAGGAAATGAGACGCAAGATAAGGTTGGATGAACTTGGATCCCTGCTGGAAACAGGAAACGCTGTTTCACTGCAGACAGCTCAAGCTTTGCTCGGCACCGCTCGTCTCAATTTCCTTCTTTTCGGCTCCCATCTTTCATTTTGCTGTCCTGCTACCAAAGGTGGTGTTACATAACTCGGAGCAGCAGCTACTGTGGTGATAGATGTTTGACATGCTGACAATGCCATCTTGCATGCTGCAAGCACAAGGAACAGAAGTCGGTTGACTAAAAAGCTCTGAGAAAATGTTAAATCCCTTTACCTAAAAATGTCAGAATTAGACGGTATTCAGTAATCTAAAGTGGTAAGAGCTGGGATTGTTCTGCTTTAGAGGGGGCAGAGCAGATATCTGGTCAGCTACACTGTTGCTATGCAACCTCTGGTCTCATCTGTAACATAGGGTAGCGTTTCGTCCCACTCCGATTGGTGTACTTGCATACAAGTTTCCACATACACATGCAGGCACACGCCACATCCCCACAACAGTGCAGTTTGGAAACCTCCAAAGCATCACTGATTGAAACTCAGAGGCCTCCCCACATTTCACACACTTCATAAACTCACATGTCAAGTAGCCGATTTACTTCCACAATTCGGCTCAAAAAAGTGAAACTCATGTTTATTCACACAGATTTATTAATTGTTCTATTAAATTTGATGAATATGACTTGAATCTAATTCACTTGAATTGTGCTAAAGACCAATGACAGGGGATTTTTAAAACAGAAAAGGGTTATGTTGTGGCAATGTTGCAGCCTACACATTCAAGATGATGCTGAGGACGTGATTGTCATCCAACAACAAGCAATTTCCTTGCTAAAGAAGCTGGCTGTCCACAGTGTGTTGTAGTCAAGCATATTAATCACAAGTTGAGTGGAAGGGGAAAATGTTGTAGAAAAAGTTGCTCAATAAAAGCACCAGTAGGTGCTTTAATGGCCATGGTATCACTGATTTGTCACTGAAATGGCCTGACCTGACCCCTACAGAGAGCCTGTGGAGTATCGCCATGATGAGAGAAAGCAGAGCCAACAATATAGATGAGGTAGAAGCTGCTAATAAAACAACCAGGGCTTCCTTCACTCCACAGCAGAACCACAGGTTGATGAGCTTCATGCCATCTTGCACTGATGCAATAGTTAATCCAAAAGAAGCCCCAACTAAATATTGAGGGTACACATTCTGTGTAAGATCTGTTTCTTTAGCTTTTTGTTTCTGTGAAGCTCAATTTTGCATTGTATACCATAATTATCAAAAACAGAGAATTAAATACTTGGGCTGAGTAATCACTATAACATGCATTTTATATTTTGATTTTAATTATTGAAATTAAAATGTTTATCTTTAAAGAAGTTCAACTTTATATAGTGTTTTTATTTTATATGATAGTGTTTTCTGTATCCAAAGTTCAAAACTATCTGCCAGCAAGTCAGATACAATACACTTAAATGATATTGTATTACATTTTATCTGACATAGAGAGAAATAATAATAATAAAAAAAGATCTTACATCATAAAACCCCTTCTTGCACAATCTATGAGCCAATGCTCAATGCATGCTTTAGATTTCTAAGTAACCCCAAAAAGGCCAGAGGCAGACTCTGCATGACCAAAGTCATGCAGGAAGGTCGCAGTGATTGTCGACCATATATAGACACGGGAGAGAGAAGACTTGAGGGTCCTAGTGGCAAGCAGCGCTATCGATCAGTGCCACGAGCTCTGAAATAGAAGAGACCAGAACACCCTGCAGGAGGGAGAGGAATACACTTTGTACCTTAATGCCACTGGGCTGTAAAGTGCTTCCATTTTCCATTTAGTTTGCTCCCCTTTCCCCCCCTCCTTTTTTCTTTGAGAAGGCTGCCTTCTCTGAGACAGCTGCAGCAAAGCGGAAATCTCGATTAAAGCACTCCCAATAATGCCTATAGTAGTTTCTTGTAGGGAGCTGGAATAAGAAATGAACCTTTTTTTTTTTATTTCATTTACCTTTTATTTAAAAGTGGTGAAATTTCTTTTCTTCTTCCCCCTTTTCCGTTCAGCGGAAAGGCAATTAAGTGAAGTCAACTGAGGAATCAAATCTCTTGCATCACAAGGAAAAGGGGGAAGATTATGAGCCGAATGAGAACAAATTTAGCAGGCTGCTGCATGATCTTTGATGAATTTCTGGCTATGGTTTAATTCAACAACTTCCTGCAAATTGGCACAGAAAGAAGCCACTTGAGGACAAAAGAGAACGTTCATCTGCATCTTCTTCAGCAGAAGTGCAGCTCAGCACAGAAAGCAGTGCTGTCAGTGCTGACAGGAGAGCTTTCAAATCTGATAAGCTCTGTACGGCTTTAGTGACAGCTTTGAATGTACGCTACAAAACTGTACATTACCGTACATGTTCTATACGGTATGTTGTAATTTAACTGACTTTGTTGGAGATCACACCCTATGTGTTCCACTGAGGAACTGGCTCTTGAGAAAAGGATTTCAGAGTTTAACATCCAAGCTATTACAGTTTAAGGAGCAAGAAAAAAAATAAAGCATTTAGTGTTTATAACAATTTTAAAGGAATAGTTCCGAATTTTTAAAGTATACTCTGTTTAAGATCATTATAAGCTAATAAAAAAATAAAACAATCAGATTTGTCCGAACGTGTTTCAAGATGAAACAATTCCAGTCTGACAACAATTTCAGTCTCAGAAATGTTGTAGCTCACTTCTACCCTTCTAACCCTTTAACATCACATTTGCAATTAACCACAATAGTATTCATAACCGGGGCAAATTCAGAATTAATGTAAACATTACTAATAGTATTATCTGCATGTTTCTTTGGATTGGAACTAATATTAACGTTTTTGAACCGGTAGATGATAGTGAATTATTTAAAGGAGCTCAAGATTAGGGTGATAGCAATGAGGTCTTCCAACCTCAAAGACTTTGAGTTCATCACTGAAGATAAATCAACATATCGGTGAAGACATGCAAAAAGATTATCAGCAGTTTATTGCTGCAATGCCATGAAAGACTTTTCCGCTATAGTTATTGAGAAAGTAGATCAAAATTTACATGTACCTTTCTTAAAAACTAAAATGTTCAAAAAGCACAAAAGTTATTTTCACAAAACTCGCCTTCTTAGAGAGGCCTGCCTCATTGTCTAACAAAAGAAACCTTTCTGACTAAATGAAAATTTTTTTTTTTTATCCAAATCTGCCAGGGGTTTGTTTAAGTTTAACTAGGCACAGCTGCAGGTAGGATGTTCTGCACCATCAGTGATATTCCTGTGTAGAAAGTACTAAGAACAGAACATTTAAAGCATTTCCATTAACAGCCTAATAGAAAAGTAAAGTGCTGTGAGTTGGGGCTCATGGAAATGTTTCCTCTTTTAATTTTACAGTTTCTGACTTTTCGATCAGGCATTCACTCAACATATGGTTCACACAGGAAGATCGTCTGCCTGGCAGGCTGCCTTCTTCTTCCATCCTCTGTGTAAATAATTATTAGCTTTTTTGTAAATTAAAGTTCAGTTTTAATGCTTTTGTAGGATATTTTTGAGGTTGGAGGTTTTTAAGACATCAGAAAAACATCAGAAATACACTTTGCTCTTCGCTCTTTGTATGCTAGCTGTTAATTTAATCCTATGAAAACAGCTAATCTCAATTTACAACTTGGGCTCTTTTTGTCCCAATCATGACTTTTGACATATTTGAAAACAATCATTTATTCAAGTAATTCAAGCCAAAAATTGAATTGTATATCTATTAACTTATATATGTTTATATATTACAAATAGATAGTTTCAACTATTTGAGTTTCTCTGAACTCTCTGGTTCTGAAATGTGTAGATGGACACATCTGTATGTGGCAGGTTTTAAAACTCTGACCTGCTGAAGTCCACATGTCAGAAATCTTAAGCCGAGGGGGAAAAAAGATTCTAGAAAGAGTTTCACCAGACAGCTCTTAAGGTTTTGGTTATTGCTGTTCGTTTTCTACTCAACCTTTTGCTTCCACTCAACTTTCCATTAGTATATTTGATGCAGATCTCCGTGAATAGCCAGCTTATATAGAGGTAACTCGTTTGTTGCTTGTTGAGGGTGTCAGCTGAACTACTGTCACATAAACAGCCTTCCCGACAATTGTGCAAATCATTAAATAGCTACAACATAAAATTTTTAAACTGTATTACTGAACTGAAATAAACATTTCAGTTGTAATTTCTAGTATAAACAAGCAAAGAGTTTCCTTCACAAATCCTGAACTATCCCTTTAATTGCAGACTACCTCTTTATGGGTTACAAATTATTTTGTTATTACTTATCTTCTTATGTCGTTATGTTCCCTCCTGTCTTAGGTTTTCCCCCATCACCATTGACAGCATGACAAGCCTGGTGGGCATGAACATCCCCGGGCACACAGGCACCGGTTGGTGCATCTTTGTGTACAACCTGTCCCCGGACTCGGACGAGAGCGTGCTCTGGCAGCTGTTCGGCCCGTTCGGCGCGGTCAACAACGTCAAGGTGATCCGTGACTTCAACACCAACAAGTGCAAAGGCTTCGGCTTCGTCACCATGACGAATTACGACGAGGCGGCCATGGCCATCGCCAGCCTCAATGGCTACAGGTTGGGTGACCGCGTCTTGCAAGTCTCCTTCAAGACTAACAAGACACACAAGTCCTGAACTCTCGACAGGCAGAAGCAGATGCCCCGCGACTTTGTCTGCTCTAAATTTGCCCCCTGACCCCTCCCTTCCACCTCCACTCGTCCCTTAGGTCCCTCCAACCACCACCACCCTTCTACAGCCATCCAACACAGCAGAATCAAACTCCTGGAACAGAAAGCAGCCAACAAACCATCTAACAAATTGAACTAGAAATGGCTTATATTATAACTTTGGACCTATAAGCCAACGTTGCCTGAGTATTACAAAAATTAAATGATGAAAATGTTGACAAGTTTTTTCGAAGCTCCTGTGATAATGCAGGCTTCTCTTTATTGTATATTCTTTTCGTTTGTTGTGGTTGTTAAAAAATTTTTCTCTTCTGTGTAAACAGTAGCAAATCCCCGCATTTCAGAGAAGAGATGGTCCTTTTTAAGATCGGAACCTTTTCTCTGTCTTTGATTCAGGATTTAATTTTCTTTTGTAAATCCGGATCCACTGTCGTTAGTATTATATACCTCCCCTGTAAATGAAAGGGAGGGGGCTCTTTTTTAAATTGGTGAAACCATTCATTCATTTGTAGCGTGTATTTAAAAACTTCCCCTTATTGATTATAGATGGGATTCTACGATCCCCGAAGCTCAGATGTAGAATAAAAAATAAAAATAAAAAAAGAGAATTTCTAACATTGTTTTTGTTTTGTATCGCAAACAAAACATAATGTCTTTCCTCACTGGGATTTAGGGAGATGGGGTGAGGGAGGGGATGGGTTAGCTTTCCTGATGACATGTTCAGTAATTTAAGATAATAAAAAAAAAAAAATAACACTGTTGCCAAAGAGAAGATCTCTTTGCTTGAAAAAAATGCATTTAGAAAAAGATGAAAATAAATAGAAAGAAGATCTATTTTTATAAATGATGATTAAAATAATAATTATTGAAGAATTTTTACAAGAATCTGGATTTGAAAAAAAAAGAGAAAAATATTTTGACTGGCTAACTGGGGGGGCCGGGGCGGGAGGGGGCACCACCTTGTCTTGTTGTTCTGCTGTGGTACTTTATAGGATCAGAGGTTGTTGTTTTTTGGTGATGCCGAGTTGGTCGGGATTTTGTAGAAAGGAGGATTTTGTGAAAAAGAGGATGCAAACCAAGGCAGGTGATTTTGGTAATTTTTTCACATGTGTACTAGTGCATAATTATTCAACAGCGATACCCAAAAGGGAAGGGAAAGGGGTCTTTCCGAGGCCTAACAAACCTTATAGTCCAGAGCCCAAAGCAAGAAGACCCTTTTGTCCACTTGTTTTCTTGTGTTTCGTCACGAGTCAATATATCAGTACATAGATATATACACATCTATCCATTTATAGAGCTTACTATACATTATCTATATCATTTTCTTTGCTCTGCGTTTGTGAACTTAACATTTGAAGAGAACTTCCTTTTAGCGATCAACCGTAGGTGCTATACTACATTATTCACATATCTTAAATATTCAACTTTGTTGTTCTATGTGTTGTTTAAAGAAGAAAAAAATACTTTGATGTTGGCATTGAATTGAGCTGCTGTTCTTTGTTTAATATTTGTTTAATGTCGGCCCACAAATCCGGTGACACCATTTCTATGCGGAAATTAAACTAGCTTGGGGCCTTGTAAGAATCACTGAACAAATTTGTACATTTTTTTCTTTTTATTTTTTTGGGGTTTGTTTGTTTTGTTTGGCTTGCTGACTTTTAGGTTACTCGCTGAGCGTGAAACGTTTGTCAAAACTTAATGATGATTAGCTAGTTCCGTTAGTCTAGATATTTTCCTTAAAAAGGATCTATGACAACTGTGTCTTTATTTGCTGTGTACAAATAGATGATATATATAAATATATATACAGTCTACATTTGTTTTACAATATCTACTGTACTTATCTGAGTTGTCACTGTTCTTTCGTTTGAGCTTGTCTTTTTCATATGACAGTTTATTATGAAGTGGTGGTTCAGTTACTTAGAAAAAAAAATTGTGAGGAAACTGTTCAATTGTTGTCATGTTGCTTGTGGAGAAAAAAAATTGGATTAACTTTTAAGTTAACTACTGCGGCAAAAGAAACTGAACAAAATTTTGAAGAATATAAGTGTATTTGTTTATTTCCTTATCTATTTTTAAACTATTTATTTTTTCTATTTATTTGTATTTATTCTATATTTATTAACTGCTTAATTTATCTGTGTATTTATGTATTTATTTGTTTCATTGTCTGTGTATTTGCGTGGTTCTGGTACAGGGAGGGGGGGCGTTTCTGAGCAAAAGGGAACAAAGCGACTAGTGGAGAGGCTCTTCCAGTAGTCCACTGCACTGAGAGAACTTTTAGTATGTTTGTGCTTTGTACCAATATATCAAAATTACAATATAAAAAAACCTAAAAGTCAAGAAAACTGAAAAAAATGTCTGGAGGGTTGGGGGACGCTCTTCCCTTATTACTAGAAACAGTTACTCGCTATGCATAACCTAGTTAATAGTTAAATTTGCTATTGCTTTTTTCCTTGTCTTGTTAAAAATGAAATCTCTAGATCTTTTTCAATAAAGTTTAGTCTTATTAGAATGTTATAAACAGTCGTTCTGGTTCAATATAACCTGTGATAAGTTTGTGTAGTTCTAAAAAAGCCACTCCGTCCACACCCTCCCTCCACTTACTACCGCTTTGTGATGAAACCTTATGCAAAAATGTGGGTCTGAAAGCATAGTTTTCAGTTTTCAGTAAAAAACAAAAAGAACAAAAAAAAAAAAAAGACATTTTTATTCAACATACAGCTCTTAGAGGCTTGGGTAGATTTACATTTTTTGAAATTGTTATTTGAGGGTCATTCATTGCACTGGACTAAACAGGTCACTCAAGAGTCAAAACTTATTTTTAAGAATATTCATCATGTTTTCAAATGACACACCAACAAATCTTTTAAAAAGTTGTTACCATTGCACACAAACTGCTATTTGCAGCAGTTGTTGCTATATTTGAGAAATACTCTGGAGGTATAAAAGGGGATTGTGCCGAGTCTATATTTTATATACTCTAATATGATATATATTATATATTTTGAAAGGAGAAAGGTAAGGGAAAGGTTCCAGAAGTATAAATATAAGGAATTGGATTTTTTTCTGTTTGTTGTTGAGGCTTGAAAACATGAAGGAAGTGTGTTGGGGAGCATTTGAAACGTTCACACGCGTAGCTACATCCTTCTATCCCATCTGGAAAAACCGGGTCATCTCTCTCTATCGTCATCCCCATTTTCCGATCACGTCTAAACAGCAACAGACCAACCAGACCCCTTCACGCTCCCCTCCGCCGGTCGGGAGCCTGAATTATGCAACGACCCCAGTAGAATGTTCTGATGTGTGGATTTCGTACTCTGTGTGACTTTTTCAACTCTTAGGACGCGTGCCTGTGTTCCCGCCTGAAAACCAACGGTGTGCACGTTTGTGTGGACGCACATCTGTGCACGTTTGTACGCATGTTCCTTTACGTCGACGTGAGCGTGTCTGTCGGCATACCGAAGTAGATTTATGTGTGAAGTGGAAATGCTTTAAATGTATTCATTCAGTGCACACCCTTGAATGCGTGTTTGAGGGTATGTGATGGAGATGTCAAAGGGTGATTGTTTAGAGTATGGGTGCGTGTGTGTGTGTGTGTGCGTGTGTGTGTGTGTGTGCGTGTGTGTGTGTGTGTGTGTGTTTGAAACATGGGGCTGCGTCACCTCGCTCTATGCCCGACCCCTATGGCTCACACCATCCCCCCGTAGCGCCTTATAGTGGCAGCCTGCCAGTAGGAACAACGCAGCCAGTAGTGGAGGAGGGAAGGTGAACAGAGGAACTAGGCTCTTCTTGTCAGTTTTCATTTTCCTCCTGAGACGTGTTTATTTACTATCTGAAAAATCTATAAACAAAATCTTTAAAGACAAAAAAGATGAAAAAATGTTCACAGGGCCCCGTGACCGCGGCTCTCTCTACTCTCTCCTGCTTATGTTATTACTTAACACTTATCAATGATGATTATTATGATTATTATTGCTATTATTCTTAGTATTCTTATTATTAATCCAATTATTGCGATGAATGACTTCATGTTATCCTTGCTAGTTTAGGTCATTTCTGAAACTGGAAACAAAATAAAAATCTTGCTGTAAATGTTTGTTTTTTCTTTTTCATAAAACTGTTGTGTTTAAATTATTTGTACTTTTGAATGTTGGGACAATAAAATGAGGTGTTAAAAACTGGGAGGTTGCTTGTCATTTACAATTTTAAATACTTCAACCTTTACATAATAGAAACAGAAATTTACATTAGGGCTAAACAATCTTAATAAAAAATTTAAAAACAAACATTGTTTTGCCATAGTTGTGTCAAATATTGACCGTATCTGTTGTGATTAATCACATAAATCACAAATTCGTAAACTAGGAGATACTAAAGCACTAGCGCCTTTGTCCAGATTGAAGTGAAGTTAAACCATCAACTGAGCAGAAGTGAAGTCTCTGCTCCAAACCAGACTCCTCAAAGCATGAATCTTAAACTGTCCTCAAAACCGAGAATCTGGGAACTGTTACATATCTTCAAAACACATGAATCAAGGACTGATTTTCCTTGTTGGCATTTCACTATTTTCACAGAGCTCTGCTAGTGACCAGATTAATAGATCTAGATGTATCGGCACCTTGCAGGATGGTAGTGAAGGAAGTTAAGACCTCTACTAAACAATTTAAATCTCCACTTTCCACATGTGCAGGCTAAAAAAAAAAGTTCAGCCACAAAGACAAGAAATGTTTTAGGAGTAAATTGCAGGGAATTCAAGGCTGCCTGCAGTCAGTACAAGTCTTGTACCGACTGTCAAGCCTTGTGCAGTCCACAAAATAGTTGGGCAAAAGAAGGAGGACGACTTACAAATTATTTAACCTCACCTAAAATCAACGCCAAGATGGCTGAACCTTGGACAGACAACTGAGTGTTACAAAATCAAACTCACTTCAACTGGTCTGGAGTGGAGAATGAAAGAATATTATGAAGCTTTCTACCTTAATGTTGTTGCATATTGACTGACAATCATAACTTCTGATTGGAAGCCTGGTCAAATACAAAAGCACAATGTTTCTCTGTAACTTGCTATGATACTCATCCAAATATCAGTGGCAGTGAATGTATTTTTAAGACCATTTGTATAATTTCACCCCTTTCTGGATTAGTGAAAACCTCTTTAATAAATGTATCCACCTAATCTTGGCTTTGAAGTTTTTTTGTTCAAGTAAATCATAAAAAACCCAAAATGAATATGACATTCATGATGATGAAGTACGTATGTAAACCTTTGACTGGATAATGATAAAACATAAAGCTAAGATTTGTTCATCTAACTGACCAAAAACCTTTTTAATCAAAAACAATCACGCTAAGGGCTCCATTTAAAGGTTAAAAGCTATTCTGGTATTTTGAAATATCTTTTTTTAAGTTAATAAGGAGACATTAAAGTTGCTGCCCTGTTACATTCACCCTTTTTTGTCTCTCGAGGTTTGAAATTAGTTTTACCACACACCAAAAGTGCAACATTAAATCACACGTTTAATGTGTGTTGAGTGTGACCTTTAAGCTACTGAGACGGTCATGATTGTGAGGTAGTAACAGTGCAGACATAAAACGCACCGCTGATCTCACTGAGCCCTCTGAGGAGAAGCTGGAGGACAAAAGGGAGAAATAAAGTGCAGCTACATCACTGAGATAACACTGCCCCCTGCATTTCTACCTTTGTGCCACCATGTTCTTCATCCTTAATTAGAAAAGATGGTGAGAAGAAGTTTTGCAAGACGTGCAAGTTATTTTAAAGGTTTTACCAACTCTTCTGGCAGTGAGCATTAAGCGCAACAAACGGAGCAATCAACAAAATCCCACAAACAGCAGCTGCATCATTTAAGATTAGCCCGCAGTTGTCCCTAATCCTCCAATTATTCTCTGTGTAACTATAATGCAAACCAATAAACCAAAACTGTAAATGCACTGCAGTCCCATCCATTTATGGGAAATAAAGGATTATGATCAGTCTCATTTGGATAGGGAGATTGTCATTCGGGGGACAGCAGGAAGAAAAACACCAGCAACTTCTTAATAAATAAATATGAATGTCTATTTGTGAAATGAGCAACAAAAAGCTGAGACATGAATTATGAGCAGAAAGTAAATGAGGTTCAATAGAAAGTTTTGCTGTAGAAAAGTGTGGCGATAACGTTTCACCGTTGGACTAATTTAAATCCATCCGTCATCTTTACCCGCTTGTCCTTGCAGGGTCACAGGGTCAATGAGAAAGAGGCAGGTTACACCCTGGACAGGTCACCCGTCCATCAGAGGACAACACAGAGCACCACAGGACCAAAACAACATGCACACACACATTGACACCTAAAGGCAATTCAGAGTAATTAATTACCAACAACAATGTTTTTTTGGACCTTGGAAGGAAGCCGGAGTACCCAGAGAGAACCTCCACATGAACAGGAGGAAGACGCAAACTCCACGGAGACAAATCAGCAGTCGCCCCAGCCGACAGTCGCCCATTCAGGAATTTGGGGAAGATCGACAAGCTGCAGTCAGTACATTTAGCTGCAAGTCACTCAAGCACTCAAAATTTCTTATTAGGCAAAAGAAAACGAAGTTATCAAATGTTAAGTTTGCAGACAGACTGTAATTTGAAGGAAGTTAAATGCCATCACCATTCTTTGATTAATCCCTGTAGCAAAGAGGAACAAATCCTTCAGTTTCCACATTATACAAACCCTCCCTAAACCTGCCTTGGTCCACAAGTTAATTTTTTCTTATGTTTAGTTGCAATTCCTGTCTTAGGTTAATGTTTCTCTGTGTGTATTGTGGGACCTGCGCAATATAAGGAGGCATTGCTGATGTTAAGAATTGAAAGGTTGGTTATTTTCATTCAAGAGGCCCGGGCTCCTCAAAGAACTTCATGAGCTGTTTACATAACCGCCGTCTTCCTGTGTGCATCTAATGCTCATGTTCATTCTGTATTCTCTTTTGTTTTATTTTGACCTTTTCTGTGATCATAAACAACACAGGCAGGACAATGTGGTCACAGAAACAGCAAGTATTCTCTGGCTTTTCTCTCTGTTCTTCCAGGATGATATTAAACAGGTTTAGCATCTTTGGTGACCTCATTTGAACTTCATCGGTGCAGCAAATGGCCGTTGCATAACTCCGTAGCTTTTCTTGTATGGACTGTGTAAAAAGCTGAAAAGTCTCCATTTAAAAACTGAACCCATTTGTTACCTTTGGAGTGTCTCCTCACCTGAACAAGTAAAATTGTGTCTTGTGTAAAGACGACAGTGGTTGATTTAAATACTGTTCTGTGATCAGAATATTCCAGAAAAAAAAGGAAAAATCCAATGTTGGAATTACAAGTTAGAAAGATGCAGATTTCCAGCCAATTCTGAATTTATGTTTACTGTGTAAGATATCACTTTAACAAGAGTCTGGGTGAGAAGTAGCAACAAATATGCAAAATCAAAGCAGTCTGTCAAGTCTGCTGTCGCCAACAGTTGACTCTGCCTGTCTTTTGTAGGTTCTGGTTAGCAGATCTTGTGATAACAGGTTGTCACTGGTTGTGGGTGTTTCCCAACAAAGGAAAGAAAGAGTTGATTGAACTATAGGTGTGAATTTGCACCTAGCGTTTGAGGAGCTCAACACAGACTGTCTGCCTTTGTTAAGAAGAGGATGTTGTCTGTCTGATGTTAGAAAGAAAAGCTTTGATCCTGATAGGTTCTGGGTCGGGAAAGTAACAGTCTCGAGTATCAAGGTTTCATCCTCTACTCTCCTTGTGAACCTCTAGAGGAACGTCTACAGTGACCAACCTTCTGCCAAGATTACTTATAAAATGTAAGAGAAAGAAGGAATGAGGATCACAGTGTAAAATTATCCATTACTGCGGAAAATAACAGAAATCACAATCAGTCACATTCAGAATATTAACATCATCTGACACCAACTTGTAAAAGTGTTGTAAGCAAACGATATTCACAGATTTAGACTCGCCAAAATACTGTCCTTATAACACTTCACTGCTATTTTGCTTCTGATTAGGTTCATAGTTCATTTGCAAGACTCATTTATGCCCAAGCGTTAACGTCCTGGCCGTTGTTTTTAAAAGTTGCTTCAATATTTCCACATGATGCTCTCTTTTGTGTGCAGTACCCCCCTGCAACAAAACACCCACTAGTACAACAAACTTAACTTTGATTTTAGCCTCATCAGACCACATGACATGTCTCTACAAATCAAAGTCTTTGTGCCGACATGCATATGCACATAGTGCTCTAGTTTTTATGTTGCTTTGAAGTAACGGCTTCTTCCTCCCTGAGTTTTCTTCCAGCCTATATTAACTCCAACTCTGGGACACAGAACCCATTTCCAGGTGGGAACCATGATAACTTTGGTAATCCTAACATAGCTAAATCTGGTATGAGATGCAAGTCAAAAGCAGTTGGGAAGAATATCATGGCTGTTAGGTTGTGATGTGTTCAGCTGCTCCTCTTCCATGTCCTATTAACGCCTTAATGATCTGCATCTCTTGCTGAGGCCAAAGTCAATGGGGAATGAACCTGTTCATCCTTTTGAAATTACTTGCAGTGAAAAAGACGCACTTACTTTGAAGCACAACTGTAGCAGATTTCAACTTCAAATTAATTTCAGCAAAGAAGCCAACACTTTTATCTATAACAGGGTGAAACCAAAACGCTTCATGAGAGGAAGTATCTAATGAAAACAAGAGGCTTAAATTGCAAAGGAAGTTAAAGTGCTCTCATTCCAGGGAGCTGTTGGGTTTAATATGGCTCAGTTCTCACCATATTCTGTCACCAGGTGCAACCATATGAAACTGCCTCTCAGTTTCTATATAAACCCACTTTTCGTCTGCCTGGGTGAGAGCTGATCACGCTTACTGCATGGTGTGAATGTCAGCATCCTGCCGAGCTGTGATGTAGAAGGCTGTGCTGCCAAATGACAAGCATGAGCCGCACAGTCGGAAGCATATTATTTTATAAGGAGCTTCTTGTCTTTTAGAAATCATCCACAGTCAAATAAGTGCAGTGGGGGGGCTGTTGTTGCCCTCTAGCTCTCCTTGGATCACATTCCTGGCATTAATGGGATACCTTTCCTCACTTCTTTGTCCACTTTATTGATTTCACACCGCCTAATCAAAAGAGACACAGCTACTCCACGAGTTATTTATTAACTGGGTTCCTCTGTTGAACGTGGCCCTTTTAATTTTCTGCTTTGGTATTCAGTTAATAATCTGACTCAATGGGCTGTTTGTTTAATCATTTGGTATTTTGCAGCATGTCCATCATGTTAGTGCTTGAAAACATCTGTGTCATTTTCATCGGATAGCTGCGTCTCACTTTTCTACTCGGGGATTTCTGAACCTCAAAGAAAGTTTCATGATTGCACACAAGTTCTCACATGCAATTTTACTGGTATCTGCAGGGATTGGGTTCACAAACTGATAAACTCTGAATACTTAAGACCTAATCTAAGAAAAGTAAGCGCTAATGAAAATGAAGGGTGCTCCTGGATTGATTGCAAACAGCAACAAATCACGTGTTAAGTCACATTGTGCCTTGCTATTCCAGCTTCCCAACCTGCATTTTCTGCCATCAATTGAATAAAAACATTATCCATAAATACGACACTCTATTTACATAGAAAATAACGTAATGGGACCGGAACTCAGATATCAGCTCTGTGACAATCATTGAAGTCTTTCTGTCTTTTTGACCGTAAAGAAATAACCAGCAACTGAATGAGTATTATTTGTTTTATTTACATATTCATGGCATGGTTGTGACTGTAGTGTAGAGATTTGGCCTCATCTTACATGGTTTCCTTGTTTCAATAAACAATGGTATTCCCTCTCAGCACAATAATTATTAGTTGGCTAATTGATGAATAAACAGCGCTGCATAAATTATGTGGGATCCTCCTCCTCAATATCACTGCTGTGTAAAGATCATTGTTTGTGCAAAACCCTATCAGAACATGTGCAGCACAGTAAGTGCAGCCACTCCAGACGCATTTATTTGCCAGATCTGACTAATTCAGAGCTTGAAATCCAATCACTTGATACTGATGTTGGAGATCAGGACCTCTGTAATACCAGGTCCTGATACGATATTTTGTGGGTTTTTTTTTTTTTTATATATTAGTGAATTGTGTAACTGTCATGTTACTGTGGTGGATTAAATCAGTAAAACTTCCACACAGTTGTGGGTCCAAAAACTAAAATGTAATTCTTTATTGTATTAGAATTATACCAGTGACAAATAAAATTGTCAAAGTTAATCTGGGAAAGCTTTATTTTTTTTATTTTTTAAGAAAAAAACTTAAACACTAATAGGTATAGCCCCTGTTCCAATACATTAATATAAATGTCTCATTTGTCATAACTTACTTTCTCATTTATTAAGTTCTTTAAGCACAGCTTTGTGACCTTAGCTCGTTTCCTCCATCTCCTGTCTGAATCATAGTGTTGCTGTTCCCGGGCTCTGTCTCTTCCAAGTTGTTTTTCTGTGGAGGTAATGTCATTGACTGATAACCTGGTTTTGACCTCCCAGTTCTGAATAAACCTCCATGCTGAATTTTACTTGCAAAAGTGAAGCATATTTGGGTCCTCATTCTGTCACCTATCACATGTTTGACAGGTAGAAAAAGTTGAATTTTTTTTATCACATCAAAGATGGTGAAGCAACACACAAACTGTACAGCTTAGTTTTTCTTCTTTAAAGTAACTTCCTTAAGTTTCTGGCAATTATTTTTACACCCTCAGTCGGTATTTGATTAGGTTTAATCTTAAAGGTGAGAATGAAGTGGAATTGCGTCCGAAGACGATGACCAAAAATATTTAAATTTAAATGCAAATTCAGGCATTTCTTTTTTTACACAATCTTCATTGTTCTCATGTTATTTTCTACCTGTTGAGCCTGCATTTGGAGGTCAAGTGAATGACCTACGATGCATACATTGTCAGAAGAAGTGCTTTGCATTGTTCTAAAACATATAGATTACCCTTCTGTAAACTTTGGTTTTAATACATCTATGTTCTTTTGCCTGAATTTTTTACATTTATTTTTACTCATTTTTATCTTATTACATAAATGACCAGAATTTGTACATATTTTTGTCTGTCTGCTTTAAAGAAAAGTTACAAATTAAATCTGATTATCTGAACGGTTACTTACTTGTTCAGCCTTTAAAACAAATACTCTTTCCCTCTTTATTTTTTCATATGATCACAAAGATCGCTTTGCCCTCAATGTTTGCTATTATGAACAGGCGTTTCCTTGCTCACATGTGTTCCTTCAATCATCACACATGATTTAGGAGGGAGCTATATGTTGTTTATTAGTCTGATGAAGAGCAACAACATGCACTATAATAATCAGGATTTGAGTCATGCTTTGTGCAAGTCTTTTCTGTTCAGCTGAATACTTTTCACCCACAAAGATCAAATTATTATTCACAAAGGAAAGACTATAAGGGCATATGTCTGATGCCTACTATCCCATCATTAATAGAAAGCCAAATGAAACTATGCAAAGCAGGACTTCAAAGAGAAAGATCCTCTCAAATTAAATATTATTTCCCATCCGCAGTTTGACAAAGATTATATCAAAAGACCAAAGGCTGTCAAACATGTTTTACAGATCGCTAACTGGGTTTTGATAAAAGCTTCCTTTCATTCTATGGAGAGTTCTTCCTTTCCACTGTCACCATGTGCTTCCTCAAATGGCAGGAGGGCTGCAAACTCAATATTTCAAGGCAATCAGATGCTCTTCCTTAGATTAGAAAAATTCCTTTTTCTACCATTTAGCATCAACTGAATTTGATTAGATTATGGTATCGTGTGGATTTAATATCAGTGTATGGCAATAAATTATGATTAAAATGGATTTTATATCTTTGAAAGATATTTAAACCAGCAAGCCACTCCATGATACTCGCTAAAGAAGGGTTTACTCACAGCGTGATGGTGGGCCACATGTTGAGCAGATCAAGTGAGGTTCATCAGAAAGACCACTAAAGTAGAGACTCTCAAACCAAATAGTAATCAAAAAAGACACATCTAAACTCATGACTTGATCATGCATGAAAAAATAATGTTGAGAGCAACACATGTTAAACATTTTTCCTGAAGGCCAGCTCTGAAAACATGAAAGCTGTCGCTTCACAAGCTGTGAGTGAAATTGTGGCTTGTTTAAGTCAGAGCATTTCCAAATGCCTACTGCATATTTAAACTCCTATCTTCGTCCCACTGCTGCAGACATTTATAGTAAAAAAAAAAAAAAAAGGCAATGGTAGCAAGGCCAAGCAATTAGCTTGTCCGAATAATATCTCATGGACCACAACAATTTAACCTAAAGAAATAAATGCAACAATTAAAAATCTGCTCACCATCCTAACGATTCTTACTCACTCACCTGATTTGTGTGCGCGAACCAGCAATGTCAAATTAACTAAGCTGTTTTGTAAATCATGCAGCGGAGGCAAACAGGATAGGACTTCATCTGCTGATGACTGGACCAACAGATGGTGTGTAAATAATGTACGTGGTCTCATGGGAACATCTGAGTCTGTCTCTGTTTGGTTTGATGCATCAAACCCTCTCTCCGTGACACAAAGTGACCTTTTGGATGCTGAAGACTGAACCAAACTGCTCTTTTTGATGATAAAATTGATGAAAGAGCTGACTGAATGCTAAATTATAACATTTTGTCGCATGCTTTTCTTCACAGGAAAGGAAAAGATTACACAAAAAAAAAATTAACTTTTCCAGCTTGACGTGTATTGGTTATAGCTTTTACTGCTCCTTTTCAGTGGTTTTTAATAGATTTGAGCTTTTCATCGTCTTTAAAAAAAAATAAGTAAAAAAGATACTCACGCAGAAACTCCTGGTGGAAAATTCCCTTTTCATTTGCTTTGCTTCAAAGGAAAATCAGGGGGCAGATTCACGGTTCAGAGCTGCACTCCTGCTGCCTAAAGCTGGCAAAGATTCAATGTCTTTCTCAAGGGCACTTCATCTGGGTGGGTTCTTGTCATCATGAGGGCATTCTCCAGTCACAGTGTGGTTTCCCAATAAAGCAAACTGCCAGGACAGATAATGGAAGCAGTAATGAGATCCTTGACGTGTATTTTTTTTTTTTTTTTTTGTCTCTGTACAAAGTAACTACACACAACCAGCTCTCCACAGACCACTGCTGCAGTCGATGTGAAAACTGTGCATTTTCAATGGCAGGGGGACAAAAAAAAAAAGTCTCAAGCAAACTGAATTTCACAATTCACATCGCCAGAAAAAAAAAAAAAATCCATTTAAGATTCCTGACTAACAGGTGTGGCCTAAACATTTTGGTCACAAATGTGTCGTATTCAGCCCTTAACATGAGTCTCATAATTCAGAGTGAGCTCAGATACACCTAATGCTTCCTGGATCTTGACCTTGAGAGTTTTCAGTGGGTAAATACAGCAATGTTATTCATCATCCCTCGTCCTTTCATTTTATCGAAGTTCTGTCCTTAACTTAGAATGAAAACCTGCTGTGTTAACCAAAGCAAAGCATTATTTTCAATAACACATTTCTGTGTAAGCAGCATTTCCTGAATACTTTCTGTTGAATAAGCTCATATTTTCAGTGAATAACATTCATCAAGCTAAAATATGCAAATTATTCTGGTTTCAATCACATTATGTTGACATGTATACACCTTAATCCCACCATTATGTTGTGATGGAGCCTTAATGGCATCTGATGACAAACATTACGGCGTTACAGTGCAAAAAGCCATGGCTCTACAAGAGTTCGTTTGTAAAAAAAAGAAATAATAAGCATATTTTTGAGGGGATTTACATAATGTAGACTGGGATGAGTTTAAACATCAAAGTTTTGTGGGAAGAATATCATGTGATGTGACTGGAAGCTTGAATCATACTGTATTTGGAAGTAATTAGCCAAGATTCATGGCAATGCTAAAATATTCTGAATTATCAATCAGAAGGAGATTAGATCTCTGTCCTACATGCATATGTTGTAAACAGCCAGACATGGATTAGCCATAAACATGTCGTTAAATGATAACTTCAGAAAGCTTACCTTTATTACAGAAATTTAGAGATGTAGAAAGAACCGTCCCAGTGAGTGAAATCTGCAAATCTGCAGTGTTATCAGCCCTGATCGTGGTCGGCATCTAAAAAACCTGATCTAGTTTAACTACTATCATGTTGCACACAGAAGAGCTCTCTTCAGTGTGATGGTTGTCAGAGATGCTCACAAGTTAATCTTCCAAGTCCAAGAGAAGCTTCAAGTGAGAGTCAAGTCTCAGTTCTCTATGACTGAAATGAACACTTTGTATTCAGATCCCTCTTATCATGGCACTGATAGCCTAGAAATCCAAATCTGTAGTGTTTGTCATGAATAATATAATATTTGCCCCTCTGGAAATATAAAGAGGCATTTATCCTCAAAGACCAACAATAGAAAGTGATCAAACCACGTTTGTTTTAAATTTCTGAATGAATCAAAGTATTTTGTGGCTTCTGTTATGTCTAAATTAACACTTGTTATTACTGTCTTCATGTCGTCATAATTTTTAATATCTAAAGCACTAAATACAGTTTGGAGAGCTTCTTCACTTGACCGTCTTACCTCATTAATACAATCTGACTCGTTTACAAATCTACCCAAATTTTTACACCATCTTTGAATTGTCAAGCATGAAGATGAGTAACTTTTATGTGAACCACTGGATAAAATCCACAAATCTGCTTTTTATCCTCATGTGGAAAGAAAGCAGCATCTAGGAGTTTTTCCAATCCGACTACAAGTTTTTTGAGAAGACAACACACAATATTCTCTGTTGGGACTTAGGAGACCTCAAACTACCAGCCTCGTCTTTCTGGGATTTGCATATCTTTGTACAAATGACTTTAATCAATGTGAGTAAATGATGCCATTTCTCAGCAAAGCAAAGGAGCAGGATTTTATACCGATCAGGTTAAAACGTATTTTCTTGTAGATGATGTGGTCCAGTTGGTCTTACAGAAAAGTGCTAACCCTTCCAAGCACTGTGGCAGTTTTCAGCTGGGGATTTTGCACCTGGAATAAGAACTGTGAGCATTTTAAACTATGAAAGCGACAATAGCACAGCTGCTGTTGAGTTGACAACAACGGTTCCTGCTGCTTCAAGCAAAGAAACTCACAGCAAGCATCTCCGCAAGCTTGCGATGTGTCGTGGTGTGCTGTCACTAATATCCATGCAGCCAATAGCTGCCAGGCATTTCGCAAATGCTCCATGCAGAGCAAAAAGTACACCTGGAAGTGGTTAATTTAGAAATTCAGCTGAAAACAATGCAAAAAAAAACTAGCAGGTTCTTATTCTCAACTGATTTTGCTCTATACTCCAGAAACCTTTGCTGAGGCCCTGCACTTTGCGGCTACATCTTAAAGGGCCACAGCACTTCTTTATTTTTAAAAAAGCTATTAAAGAATGAGAACTTGCATATCAGAGCTTTGAAATTGTAAGTCTAACAAAGACATCGATGCAGTTTCTGATATGTCATACCACTGTGAGCGGCAGAAAAGAAAACTGACTATCTTGTTACAGTGTTCTCTTTCATGGGAACATCCGGTCATGAAATGTATATATTATACCAAGTATCTACTTTAAAGTTTTTGCATCACCTCACAACAGCAAAAGAGTGAGGTCGACAATATTTGAAGGGTCATCAAAATCAGACCGACTGCTGCAGTGTTCCCTTTAATCCTCTGCTCTGTCTCACCAAATCTGAATGGATGTTTAGTTTTGGCATTTCTAACAGCATGCGCTTTTATGGCAAGCGAAGTGGTGTTATTTGTTGCTGCAGCACTGATGGCTGTGATGGTGGTGGCAGTGACAGTGAGAGCAGTATTGGCTAGCAGAAACAGTAGGCAGCAGATCCCCTCCTGTTTGTTCAGGGAGACACACAGCAAAGCTGTATTGTGTTAGACCCAAGGCTGCAAACCCCCCGTAAAACCAAAACACTGGCACTGGTTAGAGTACATATTGTTTTTATGCCATTATCCAAATTCACACCCGTCTGCCTAAACGTTTGTCTGTGCATCTGTCTAGCTGTCAAGCTGTGCGCCTGTTTATCTGCCTCTTTTTGAGCGTTATTATTCCATATTTACACACTAGAAGACCTCCGTAAATATCCGGTTTTCGATTCTGGGTTTTCCATTTTTGCTAATAATAAGTACGCTCTTCGTGTTTGTATTCACATGTAGACATGCATGTTGGATTATGTAAGGGAATTTTAAAACGTTGCCTTGTGTATGCATGTGTGTGTTTCTGTGTGCAGGCTTGTGGGAGCCCACATATGTGTGAGTGGGTGATTTCGGCTCTGCTCGTCCAGCACCCAACCATCTGTCACAAAGGGGCCACCATGTTCTGAAGCCAATCATCTCCTTCCAACAGCTTCTAGGATTCTCGCTCCGCTTTCCAACTGCGGTCCGGCACGCCAAATACACATTCACACAAAAACAACGATAACGTCTGCCACATGCTCCTATCAGGCAGCAGGAAGACACACATGCAGGCAGACATACCTAACAATTGCAGCGACGTCGTCTTTGAGAACTCGTGGAAGACTCTCTCTTCTTGCAGAAAAGGATGCTTTTATCTTTACAAAGACCAGCAGCAATAGCAAGAAAACTAGGCTTTTATAAATAAATGGATAATTCAGAAAAATGTTGTTAGCTTTAAAGTTTTTTTATCAATGTCAGAAATACAAAATAACACAGTTGCAACATTTTTTTCTAAGGCAGGTGTATATTTGTAGAGTTATTTACTTTCTTTGGAAAGGTTCTTTTTCTTTTTTTTTTAGGACTTAATGATGCTCTTTTATATTAAACCAATGTGTAAGACTGCAGCTCTCTCTGTGTGTCAGCTATAGCTAACCAGGAAACGATTAGCACAAATTTTAGTTGTTTTATTTTTGTCAAAATGCTCAAGAAGAAACAATAAAATAAAATAAGTGCACAAACCTCATGATGACTGTACATGAGGTTTCAAAGATTAATTTTATAAGAATTTTTTTCATAAAATGTTTCTATTCTTGTGTTTCATTCTCCTCAAAGATGTTCTGTCATTGATTCCACTAACACACATTTTATAATAATGCATGCTCGTCTCTTGAAAGGTAAATTGCTTCATAAACAGTTTCATTAAGTAAAAAGGCAGCTTAAATACATTCCTTGGCCTATAAAGTTTCTAAAACAAGGATTTGACATTGAAAAGGTCCATCTGTCCATACTGTCAAAACAACCAGTCAGTGTATTCATCCAGGCGGTAAAATAGCAAAGCTGTGTGTGTTCACATGTGAATTCCTGTCAAAGTGAAAGAGAAACACAATGTCAAACTCTCCAACACTTACTAAGTACTTTATTCTGTCACAAAACCAAAGAAAGTCAAGTAACGCCATGACAGTGCAATCCTCAATGACTCCTCAAGGATGAGACGCAGAACGTGACGACATGACAGCAGACGTACGTCTAAAGCAGTGAATTTGTTCCTTCACTATGAACTTTGGTTTCAACATTTTGCAGTAAAGAGGCTGCAAAAGCAACTGTGGAGAACTGTCATCCATTTAAATTTTTTCAAAGTGTGTTGTCCAAACTTTTCAAAAATACCAAATATTTAAAGACAATCGGAATAAGAATGCATTCCCTATTTAGTTGTGAACCAACTTTTTTTTTTTTTTTTTTTTTAATTGGTGGACAAACTAGTTTCCAATTGCAAAATCTACTCATCTTTTCAAGAGCCACATTTATAACAAATTACCCTGAGTAACCCTGAAGTGCTGCATGGACTTAATAGACTAATAATAGAATGCATATATACTTAGGCATGCCAGGCAGATGATGGGACATACCACAAATAATTCATCACACTGCAAGTAAAGAACTGATCGTTGAATACAACAATGAATCAGTGAAGCACCTGCCATCTTCTGAATCGATGAGTTAGAGAATGAGGTACGACTTCCTGAGACATTTTCATGTAACTAGTGATGATTTTTACTTTTTTCCATTTGAAGTATGAAAAAAAAAAAAGACATCTGATGGATTTCTGGGGAATCAGCCATGAAAAATGTTTCTCCTTACATAGTGGTACTGATTTTATTTTGCATTAACTTCACTTTTAACGCAGGATAACATATTTATACAAGTGTTTTTACTGGTTTGATTTAGTTTATTGCAGATGTTTGTCTAACCTGCCTCTTGTATACAAACTCATGCTGTAATTATTTGCCCCTAAACAGAGAAAATCTCAATTTTAATGTCTAAAGACATTGATTTCTCTGTTACTTTTTAGAGCTACAATGTTGTGTCTTTGATTCTAGATAACACTTACGCTGCATTTTCCAAGCCTTTAACTTTCTCTAGCTTGCTTTTAGGTTTTGATGAGAGAAGGATTTTTCTTCCTGGGAACGTTGAAGTTTACGGCTTTGCGATGGCTCTCAAAGTCAAACTCTTTTTGCTAGAATCAACATTAGGGAGATCACCCATGTCTTTTCTCAGTTAGAAGCGAGGAGGCAGGAGGCTGTAAGGCAGTGATTTTAGGCTAAATCCATTTTGTAAAGCAAGACTTCACAGAGAATACCAACCTAAGAACATCAAATATTACTTTAAGCATTATGTATTACAGGCATATTTCTGATCAGCTATTTTAAAAGTCTGCCGTATATTTTTTTCTGGGTGCTTGTTGCGTATTATCGCTCATGCTTTAAAAGCTCAGAAAATGCTGTTTTTACCTTTTTGCTGAGCAGAATAAGTGCTATTAGTATCTCCTTGGTATAAGAATCCCAAACACATCCCTGTGTTTAACGTTTGTGCCATTCTGCCATGAAGTATTTCACTCTGAAATAATTTCGTTAAATGTTTTTATACCATTTTTCCTGTCTGTGATTTGGACATCATTTGTTTAATAGGACTGTAGTGTAGTATGGCTTCCCCTACTGGCCAATTTGACAATTAACAGTTATTACTTCTCACTGGGAGAGGTCTAGCTCGTCCACTCCTTTTACAGCAGGTCAATTAGAATCCAACTGAGTGGTGCACTTGACTGATAGAGCACACTAAAATCTTTGACCCTCCTGATTGCACTGTGTGTCCACTAACAGTATAATGGGCTAAGAGTGCTGAACTCGTCATCTACTGTAAGTGCCAGCCATTAAAAGTTAGAGGGACCATATCTAAGTCTGTGTGATATATTAGCCACTCAAATTTTAGATTCATTCGAAGCACAGCTCCGGCGTAGATGTAGCTGTAATTGATTTTTATAAATGGTGGTGCAGCAAAACAAAACTAAACAAAACAAAAATGCAGGTTTTGCTGTGGATATCATTTTACTGTGATGCTGTAATCTATCAAATGCCAGAAAGTTTTCACAAAAGCAAAGGACACCTTACACAATAAGCAAAATTGTGGAAATATCCGTGTATGCTGTAGGAAACAAGTATGCAGGTGTGAATTGATTTATGCAAAACACAGACAAAGACAAAAACGACACAGAAACTGCTCGTCTTCTGTATTGCTAATACATATCTACTCAGCAACAAAAGTTCCTCCTCCCACACAGATGAAATGGACGTGCTGCCATTTTCAGGAGTCAGCTCTTCTGTCCGTTCCCAGCATGCTCAAATTTCTTAAACAGATTCGCAAAGACAAGGCTTCCTCAGCAATCTGCTGGGATAGCAGACCAGCTCAGCTCCTGCCCTCACAGCCGGGCTGCTATATTGAACCGGTATCTGATTCACTGACCTTCTCGCTGCCTCATGCCTTGCTAATGTAATCTAGTGCTGCTGCTGGCTCATGTCTCCCTCCCTGCAGCGCCCTCCTATTCTCTGTTCAACTATTTCATGGCCAGAGACACCTTTTAGATGTTGCCCTGGTCACAGATGGAGCCCAATGACCTAATTAATCATAAACGACCCACGAATATTTGGTAAGCGTCCAATCTACTGCCGTCTTGTCAAAACAGACTCTTAATATTAGTCACAAATCACGTAAAATATGATCTGTTTCATTCTTCATTCATTCCACTATTTTTAATTCAGCATTAAACAAGGACAAGTTTTTTTTATTTCCATGGGATCTTAATCAATTCCCCTACAAAAAGCACTTTTAAGCATATTTTGATCAAACGCGCTTAAATGTCCCATGTATTGACGTAGCTTGTCTAAATTTTGGCCACGTTTTAAACAATTCTGAACAAAGGGCATCATTATCCATCATCTTCTTCATGTCCTGGCCCTTATGCTGGTGATGGAAACCATTTTTGGCCCATTAAAAAGCCAAAGGAAGAGGGCACAACAAATTAAGCTAATGTTTTATAGCAAGGATGTCAAACTCTGTTTCATTTCGATTCATATCAAAGATCATTAATGTCCTCAAAGCGCCGGTTGTGGGAGAAAATATTGATAAAACTACTTGTTAAACTGTTCAAATTTATCTGCGTTATAAATCATTCAGAGCAACGTTACCAGGGCTTGAACAAATAAAGAATAAATTACAACAGTGACACCTACATTTAGCTAGGACTGGTGACAAGAGGTTTTTGATGCTGGTTCTTAATTTTTCACTCACCTGCTCTCTCATTTTGGATTCTCTGTGGTATCTGATGAAAATGTGACCCTGATTAACCTAAAGATCCAACATAATATCCTGTATGAGTCAGACTCACTGTAAAAGAGTTGTAATCTTACCGAAAGCTGGTTTCTGAGTAGAGCAGAAGTGAGTTTTGGTACATGAGAGGAATGGTATATATGCAGTTCAGAATCACTCAGAAATGTGAAACTCTAAAGACAATTTTGGGGAAACCAAAGATCATCCAAGGAGCCGCCTGCAGTGGTCATACATGTTCCACATTCAGCTATTCACCTGGCACAAACGCACGCACACACACAAATTGGCATTTGAATACATAAAGGATGAGCAAATCATACATTTAGACGCTTCCACAGAATATATTCACACACTGGTACACACACACCTTGGCAGGTGGGATTTTGCATGCATGATTGCGCTTCCCTTAGCTGTAGCCACGGTTGCTAGGCTACGAGCGATTCAAGACTTTGGAGGGGACCTGACATTAGGGAGAGCAAATTGACCACAGGAGGCTTTAATCTGCCGTGAAAAAGCAGCAGCAGCAGCACACGCGTGCATGCCAATGGTGTATTTGAACATTTACTCTTCCCCGTGTTAAACGCACAGATCACCTTTTTCTGAATGTTGCTCCCCATCTCTGCATGTCTCTCCTTAACTCTCATGCATGCACAGAGAAGACAGTGTGTTACAGCTTTACAAGATAAAGCTAAACAACGTCAGTAGAAGCCACACATTTTCAACAAGTCTTCAGAATTAGCATTTCATTAACAATAAAATAAACCTGGGAAAACAAGAAATAAGCTAAAGGCTGCAATTCCTCCCTTTACAAATGAAAAAGAATTTAAATATGCAGCGCAATTTACCTGGCAATGGTTTTACAGTGTCTTTAAAACGATGTATTAAAACTTAACAGATTGCATTGCTTCATTCATTCCTTCTGGACAAGCAGACAATGAAAGCAGAAAATCATCTTTGTTGCATCTTTGACTTGACAGCAATCCCTCATACTGAGCATGCATGTAGTGACAGTGGGGAAGAACAACTCCCCTTTAACAGGAAGAAACCTCCACCAGAACCAGACTCAGTACAATCTTCCATGACCAACTGGGGAGAACTGAGGTTGGATTATTTTACATAGCTTATGGCAAACTTTCAAAAGGACAACAAGGGCTTTCTTCTCACTACTTTTCTGTAAAGGGCAGGTTTTAGGAGCAGATGAAAAATAGTCGGCCTGGTAACAGATCCCACCTGAGTTGTGGATCTTGGCTGCTTGTCAGACTGATGTCGTCCTTGTCTTGTCTGTTTAGGCTGAGGGTTGAGTCTGAGGATGTTTAATTGCTCTGTCTTGCCCCCATTTCGGGATTCTGGAGTGAACACAGATCTGAGATGTTTGAAGCATGCCATGTTGACTTATCTAACTTATCTTACACCCCATGTTGCCTTTAGTTCATTAATGTTCTCCATTAAACCTCGGAGGCTGTCTCAAAGCAGTTTGGGTTAAACCGAGCTCCATAGCTGGGCCTTGTTTTCCGATTGACTCGCTGCTGAACAAAACTGGTTGCAATCCAATATTTTGTCGGGATATTAAGAGTAAAACATTCTTTTGCAAGGTTCTGCATGTTAAATATATTTTATGCTCCTCTGAAGAACAAAAGTACAGCAAAATATAGTTTTACTTCACATTTGAATATTACAAACATGTTGTGTGAAATGATCAACAAGATCACTCCACAGAGCCAGAGAACATTTTTGATATGAATACTGTAGTCATATTTTTTTCCTCTAATCTCTTCTGTGTATGAAGTGACTCTAATTTGAAAGGTCACGAACGTAACACAGCTCGATTTTCCCCTCTGCTCCAGACACAGAGACAACTTTGATAATCCCGTTAACATATTCTCGCTCAAACACTTAAATTTGCTGCAATTACCACGTATTTGACCATTTTCTTTTATGGCTACATGATGCAGAGGTTTCTTAAATGAACCTGTGAGGCTGTATGGTTTAATTGCCGGTGCAGACGATTCTGATGTATGAGCAATAACCCTTTCACCCCAGGGGTATATCAATTCTAATGCATCTATTAAAGTCTGCCTATGACATGCTTGTGATTAGTCACTTTGTTTTCCTGGGCTGGAACAGAACAAAATCTGAATCTGAATAGCGCAATAGTAATATGATTATCTGCTGTCACTTCTCATTAATCACTGCTAATCTCTCTGTCTGATAATAAATGTATTTGTGTCCTTTCTGGCCATGCTCACCTTGTTTTGGAGAAACAGATGGTATCAAGTGCTGTTAAATAAGTATTCCTCAGAGGATATTACTGTTGTTTCTGATACAAATCCTTAATAATCATGAACTGATGTAATGTGGCCTTTTATGTCAGGGGATTCACCATAACAAAATAATTCAAGAGGGAAAATCAGCTCTCTGGTGCTGTGACTCATGGGACACTCCCTGCAGTGTTGGAGGACAGAAAGTGTGTGGTCACATTACAGTTTATGTTTTATCTCCATGTGCACTTTGGTAACAGATGAAATTCTTTAAATAAAATCTGTCGAAGCACATCTGGACTATATGTAATGCTACGATGCCCTTTCACCTGGCACCACATAGCTGGACTAACACCCCCACCAAGTGGTAAGGTGCGTCATATCCCATTCCAAAATTCAAGATTTTACTAATGTTGCTTTAAGCTGCTGGAATCAAAGTTTTGGTGGGACAAAACTGACAAGGAGAGTTGCACCAAGTGCAGCTGGATAAACTTTATTTTTCTGTTTCATGACTTCATATATTGTCCAATATTTCACATCTGGAGATCAAGCCAAGCTAATAAGTAATTCTAAACAAGGTCCAGTTGTGCAGCTTTAAACCACTTTAGGTTGTATTGATGTTCATAAATAAAACCATTTTATAATTCATCATATATCTAAATCAGGGGTTATTTCTTGATCTTACAGATGACAGACTTCATTAAAAAAATTATTGGAGAATAAGATAATTTCTCATTAATAATAATTTACCAAAAAGAAAAACAGAAAATCGTTTTTTCTTTTTTTCTTTTGTCAATGTTCATTGGTCTCATCCAATGAGATTTCTCAGCTTTTTTTGGCCCACCCCTTTGTTCCCCTTTGACCAATGTTGTCAAATTTTGCGATTTGAGCTGACCTGAGTGAATGGAAATCGATAAGCCACAAAGAGGGAGCGGTGGGTCAGACGGATTTGTCAGAGGATGATGAGAGAGACATGATCCCAGGACAGATTGAAGAAGAGGTCACATGTGCCACAGTTTGCAGGTGTTACAGCTTACAGTTATTATTGTCATGTATTGTTAGTGAAACATTGCTTTGCTGAAATAATGCCAGTGAAATTGTCTGTTTTTCATTCTTTAAAAGGTGCCACTTTGACGTGAAGCTCTATTTCACATGGATATATGGTCTTACAATGGGCATAAATGTGAATTTGTCTAAACAGAATATTTTATAACACACTGTAAAGAGATCTTTACCAGTGTTTATTAGACATCCACTTTTATTTCAAGATGGAAATTGTGAGACAGCAACCATGTTTTTTACGATGAAAATCTCTGAGAAGTGAGAGTGCAGATACATTTTTAACACGGTAACTAATCCATGAAAGCTGCTGAGCTTTATTTAAATTTTTGAAACACCACAACGTGCACATATATTCCCTGATAGATGTCGAGTACCATGGGCAGCCATGGCCAAAAATACCAGGGCCATTCCTTGATCCCTGTCCAGTCCTGAATACAACGTTTCAACGCCAACATGCACTCAAAGCAGTGATTGTCTGAGCTTATTCTATATTTTAATTTCCAGAAAGATTTCCTCCAACCCCTAAATTGTGAAGTTAATCATGAGACAGTCATTATTTAAAATAAAACACAACAAAGAATTGCTTAGTTTCCTAACAAGAAAGTGAGACAAATGTGGAAAGTCTCAGCTGAAGCCTTGGTCTCATTTTATGTGGAAGAGAGTAAAAACAAGAGGCAAGATGAGTCCGTCTTAAGATTTTTGTAGAGAAGTGGAGATACGCACTTGCATAAAAATATAAATTTTTCACTACTTTATTAGTTTTACTTGGCTGTTCTCTGCAGATTAATTTGATTCAGTTAGCTTCACATACACTTGTAAAGCTGGAAAAGTGCTGCAGAGGAAGGTTTAATAGATGATCGTTTCTCCACTGCAGACTTTCCCGCTTTAACCATTTTTAACACATCCACTCAGCATCTCAACACAAACGGCACCATCCTCTGCATGCCAAGATAAAATCTAGCTAGATGTATACATCGACATGATGCATGCTTACGCGTATGATATACACAAATGTAATTAATTTTAATCTTTAAGCAATGTGTTTAAACACTTCCTGGTCAAAAAGGCGACCTTTAAATAAAAAAAAACAGCAGAGTTGTATGGTTTCAAATATACTGAGATTGACCCTCCATGGCTTTTCCAGAATATTCTACGAGTTTCCTTTTAAACATTATTATGAGTCTATATGTTTGTATTTCAGCATGTGCACATTATCTTATAGTTTGTGATTAATAGAAGTCAAGTACTCTGTCGTGCCACCTTAAGCAAAAGAAAAAGTAAATTATTAAAGAGACATACAGATGTAGACAGTAAATGGGCGTACAGTTTGTACCGCAAACAAATCGTAACGTTGCATCAAATTCACCACTTCAGTACCGACTGTAGAAAATAGCATTAAATTCTACAGAATAAAATTTCCAACCAGATAAATAATAATAAAAATAGTGAAATAAAAGAGGAATACAGTCAAATAATTTGTCATTCCATTAAAAAAAAGTTAAAATCTTTAACATAATGCAACTTTGACAATTTAATTGAAGCCTATTAATAAATCAGATCTCAAAACATATCACAGCATCTGACTGTTGTCAGTGCCCTAAGATTGGCAGAGTAAAAAATAATCTGGCATACTAACTTGGCATGCTTGGACAGAAGTGCTTCAACGACCCAGCATCATTATAGCATTATTAATAGTACTTTTGCATAAGTATTCACATAAAAGTACTGTGGTCCCATCTATTAAATAATTGAATTTCCTTTGTACAGGCTGGTATGGGAGAGTAATGCTGCAGGTTATTGACCCTCCACCCATTGAGTTCAGACTACATCCAGTGGCACATTTTCCTCGACTGGTTTTCTCCATCAGCATGAGAGCGGCATCTTCATGACCTTATTACAGGCAAAGAGGAGGAACAGTTTGTGTTTGTTTTGTGACCATATGGCCCCATTAGTAGGGTAACGACCCCACACTCCCTCCAGGACACACACTCATTTCTGAGTTTGTCTCTGCGCATTAGTAAATGTGGTCTGTGTGTGTGTCAGTGAGTGTGTGTATCCCTCCAGGACTCTTAACACTGCCCCCAGTGGCCACTTATGCTGGCAAAGCCTCTCCATGCACCATTTGGCCTCAGACCATTGGTTGGATTGTGTAGCTCTAACTTACACACACTAAAGGACAAACCAGCACAAAGCTTTGCTGTTGGTGTTTTTTTGTCAATGCAATCATACTTGTACACTTGCACAAAAGACACAATTGTAAAGTCTGACAAAGGTCAAGGAAGCTGGCATGAAAGCAAAGCAGATCTCTTGCAGTTTAACAGCTGGCAAACCAAAAAGTTTTTTTTTTTTTTTTTATCTTTGGAATGACTCTAAAAACAATATAAGGCTATTTGATATTACAGTGGAGGAGGATTATGTTTTTAAAAAATATGAGTTTGACTGTGGAAATTACATTAATTCAAACATCCTTCAAACATTAAGGACATAAAGACAATATAAAATCTAATTTATACATGTCAAATGCATCAGTAGAGTTACAAAAAGGTGATTTTTTAAAATATAAGTATTTTTTGCATGTATTGTAAGCATTTCTTGCATGATACTTTTTTTTTTTTTATTAACTTTCATAGAGCCCATCAAAATATGTCACACCTTACTCTTGCACTGGCTCAAAAAGCAGCAGCAGCCTTTTGTTCACAGCTCTGTCAGGATAGATGATGAGTTGAAGATGCTTAGGTGAACTGAGACGTGCCTGATGTGCTGCTGGTGTGAAAACTAACCTGCTAAGTCAAAGTGGAAAAATCTAACCATTCTGCATGCAATGCACATTTCACACTGCCTGTGTGAAGTCTGCTTTAGTTATGTGGTAATGTTGCTTCTGAAATTATTGGCTCTGTTTAATTGGGTAAAAAATAATCTCACTGATTTACAGTGATAAACGACTAACTTTTTTCATCTGGACCGACGGTTTCAAAACGTAAAAATCGTTAATTGCGGATGCATGTTAAGGCAATGACTCAAACTTAACCTGCAGATGAAGGTGCCACACCCATTTGTAGAACAAATGTGAATATAAAAGCTGCAGGAATATCCACCCATCGTGTTGTTTGGGACGTTTGTTTCTATGTCCCAGAAACAAACTTGTTCAGAAGTAAGATGTGCACATCACCTCCTGAACAGCAAACGGCATTATGAAGATGCCGTCTAAAGCTGGAAAAGCTGGTGTCATTATCCTCAGTAAAACAAGCCCTGCAGACATGCGACAAAAGGCAACAGACAGAGATACGACCCCAAATCAAGCATAAAAACTCAGTACAGTTTCCAAATGCACTCAGGCACAAAGTCCTTAATTTTTATGGCCCTATTGTGTGGTCTGATGAAACTAAAATGAAAGTGTTTAGCCATGAAAACCATTGTTACATTTGAAGGAAGCCTCATAACACTAATTGAACTAACATTCAGCCATAATTGTTCTACTCGTCACATACAGAAAGTTTTGCACATCTCTAATCTGTTTCATTCACATTTAGTCCTTTTTCATAAGCAGGAAAGTAGACGTATTTTGTTTTCTGTTGTAACTTATTTGGTTGAGAGGTTTCTTGATTGTTATTCTGATAAACTCTGATCTGATGTTGCTTTCTGCAAAACTTCATTTTTCTGATGGATGTCAAAAATTATTTAACATTATCTGTGCTAGATTTTAGATTTGAAGCAGCAGCTTAAAAAAAAAAACAAACTTAGTAAGTTTGTTTTTTTTAGTAAACTCCCTCCTGTATTTTAATGTGATCCTTATTGAAATCCATAAAAGATATACTCACTAGTTAACTGACAAATACTCTCCCATGATTTTATCATCCTTTTATGACCAAATATGATTGAGAAATGACGTGCTTATGCACCTGAACAAGAGACGGGCACTGCAGATGAGACGTTTCTTTTGAAGAAAGGTTTCTGTTGATGCTGCTCTCTTTTCACCGCAATGGTTCATCTTGCATGGCACACATTTGTTTCTTTAATTCAATTTGCCCCACTTCTATTCTCAGTGAAACTGAACATTTAATGTGAATTTTTTTTTCTCCTCTGCTTGCGCGGTTGACCAGCTGGTCGGCATTTTGATGTTGATTCCCTCTTTCATATCATTCTCCATCTCCCTCAAACCCTTCTGGGCACCAATTAGGGCTTAAAGCTGCTGGAGTTTGTGTGCATAGGTGTGTGTTTTCTCTTTATTTTTATGCGTGTCTCTTTCTGCGCCTGTGATACCACCAGCCCAGACAACACGCTATAGGCTACCTGTCAACAGGCACTTCAGCGCTTACCATCTGCTCAAGCTGGAAAATTGTCTCAATTTTTCTAGACTCCTAAGAAAAGGTTTATGCTGACAGAAATGTGCCTTAATTGCAATCTCAAGGAAACAGATAGGCAACATGTAAATACCGCATGTGCAAAAGTCAGCATTGTTTTTCCTAGAGACAATCCTGCATAATTATTCATCATTATTTGCCCTCTCACTGTTAAACAATTGTCCTTAAATATTATTTTATAGTTTCTTTCCACTTTCCACTTTCATCATTTGCTGCAGTGCAAACTCTCAACACATATAACTCTTATATAAAAGTTAGAGGGTAAGTTAATAGCTAATCTGCACCAACATATTCCACTGTAAACAACTAACTATCATAAAGAACAGACCAAGGTCTTAAAATGTTCATCTGGAAAGTTATGAGTAAAATTCAAATGTCATAATTTTCAAAGACAAAAAGAACAAATGTATCACTTTAGCCCAATATTTTTTCAATCTGAGCTTAAAATGTTAATACTGACGTCCTCTCTTACCCCATTCTGTCTTTGCTCCATCATCCACTCCTGCAGACCCACCCACCCCGCTCTCTTTCTGCAGAATGTCATGCAGACGTACTTTGCCGCCAGCCTCCAGGCCATGGGGATTCAATACCAGCCTATATTTAAAGAGGGGTGATCTGTTCAAACATATGTTCCCCTTAACAAAGTCATCAATGTCAAACCTTACTCCCCAAGGCTCCACTAATGCAGCATTTAGCTTACAATGCATAACTTTAAAATCAACTCAACAGAAAGTCTTGGGATTGGAGTGAAAGCTAATAAACCACACCGCTGACCTTCCAGCAGCATGGAAGGTCAGCAAAGTTAGTGTGTGTTTTTGTCAGTCATGCAGAATATAGGCCAATTATTTAAATAACTGAATAAAGTATCAATAAAACAGAATTGGTTGTTTTTGTTATTCTGATCTGCATCTCTTTAAATGTAATACTTGCCTTTGAGAAGTACTAAAAAATTGTCTTTGGCTTGAATTTATCAAACCTAAATGATCATTTGTAAGCACACATACAATTAGCATTAATTGGGATGCAGTTTGCTGACACTAATAAAGTTGAAAATATCTTAACAATATTGCACCATATTAAAGCAAAAAGGTGCACAGTTCTTGTTTGCTCATCTCCATATAATATCCATGTATAGCAATGGGAACAAAAACATGTAGAATACTGCAAGTAGAGATAATGGGAGAAATTAAGACGATGTTATAGCTGTCTGGACAAATGAGGGGATATACGAGCCACAAAACTGAGAAATCTGATCTGACGGAGTCGCTGGATGATACTCTTCTCCTGTTAATTGGTATGTTGCCATTTATAGTAATTTCATAAGATTAACTGATGGATTCACTGGTGGTTAGGGGTATCTTTATATCTGAAGACTTCATTATAAATATAATGGATCATTTTTCATGTATGTCAGCGTACAACACAGTCTAGTGGCATTTACAGTATGCTCCTTAACTCTGTTCTTATGTCTACTGTAATGGTGTCCAAAGTAAGTCCTTAAGGGCCAATATCTTACAAGGTTTAATTCGTTCCTCGTTTCTAAATATTCATCTGCAGGTCTTTGTGCAGAACTTTGACATGCTGAGGAAGTTGTGGGACCTTTTAAATTAGCCACATTGGAGCAGAGACATCTCGACCCAGCAGGACACTGGCTGGGGACAGAAGCTGAACACCTGCGGACAACAATAAAAAGCTGAAAATGATTATTGACCTTTATATTTTACTGTAAAAGGACTGAATGAAGTGGCTGTTAAATGCATTGGATAACAGGACAGTTTACAGTACAAACACTTTTTTATGTTTGTGCAGTTTAGTGTCAACTTCCAACTCAATTCTTTGGCGGTTACAGGACAGACTGTTACTTCTGGGAGTAAACCTGCACATTTATTTGTGCAATATGGATTCATAGCACATCTATGAGCTAAAATTAAACTTGACACTGAAAGGTGCTGGTTTGGCGTCAGGAGTTTCGACAGACACCGATTAGTTTGTGCATCTTCACACCAACCTTTAATGTTCGCACAAATATCAGCAGCAAAACATTTTGGTGTAGTTTCCACAAAACAAACTAGCAAGCCATCTAAAATAATATTTTTTCAGTGTTGAAAAACATCTACATTCACCTCTCTGCGTTAACATTTTGTCTTACCGCTATGTCATTTAACTGGAGCATTTTTACTATCCAATTAAAAATGCAATTAGAAAACCTAGATTTTGAACACGGGCGTCCATGTTCAAACTCATTAAACGTTTAGATTTGTGTTCATTTTATTTGTTCGTTTTGATTTCCATTTAATTTTGGAAAAATTAAATGTTATGTGACTTCTGGTTCCAAGGTGACAAAGGCCAAATAATAAAGCAGAAGCTTGGAAAAAAAACAAAACAACAACATTAGGAGACAAAATCTAATCAGAATCTTCATCAACCTGAGCATCAATTTTTATTATAAATGATTAAGCAGACTGAACCACAATCAAGCCTAACAGTTTTAATTTAGGATATTTTATATAACATGTTTGATGTTAATAAATGCATACCGAAGTTTATAGAACCACAAGACACTGGTCACCTTCTTTTACAACTTTTCTCAAAGTGGAGCTCTGCTGATGTGCGGATATTTCATACTATTTGAGTCTCCCTTTTTGTCCATTGCTCAATTTTCTCCCCGTTGCTGCTGCTCTCTGGATGTCGTATGGAAGCAGCGTGAGGATAAAGTAAAATATTCCCCTCACACTTTGCAGCGAATGCCTGCTGCTTCTCCCACAGAGCACCGCTGTGAACATGGCTCTGGCAGAAACTTTCTGAGCTACTAAAAATTTAAAGACAGCCTTTTCTTGCAATAAAGTTTATTTCACATCTTCTTCTATCTTTTGCCCTTAGTCCATGCTGAGGAATACGATAAAACCTGTCAGCTTTAAGAGCTCCTGACGTCCGCCACCCACAGGCCTGTATCAGCATCCAAATACTTTCACTTTCCAAGGGCACTTTGAGCAACGCTTTGGTTCAGCTCTCCAGGCGGGAGCACACTGAGCCGAGGCCACTTTGTGCTCTGTGCGCCCATGTTAGGGCCATGCATTATGTACGCATTTCTCTGGATAATATGCTGAAAAAATGCCCCCTGCCTGCCCTTGTTATTGGAAACCATCTCAGGATGAATAATGACAGACATCAGGGTGCCAAATGTCCCGTGCAGGACACCATAGGAATTTTTCTGCAACAGGAGGGGAACAACATCTGTTTGACTGCTGAATGCAACGCCGATTCATCAGTCTCTCACACAGACCTCGTCTTAAAGTCCCAGTCAGCTGTTTCATAAATCCACTGAGGGGTGCATTTGATTTAATGTCATTATACGCCCTTAACACTCAATCTGATGGCCAATTCAATCTTCAATGATCAGAACTAAAAGTCTGACATAAAATGAAAGGGAAAAATTCTCTCCTCCGTCTCCCAGTGCTCACTGCGAATCAGAATAGTTTTAATCATAACGTGTCTCTTCTGCTTCTGAAGGACAACCACCCAGATGTGAAATCTCCACTGGTGGGAGAAAATTGCAGGCATTTCATTTCATTGCCTGAAGACTCACCGAACTAAACCCTGAATAAAAGTTTACTGTCCCTCCCCAAAAGTAATCACTCCCCACTAATTGCACCTCTTTCTCTTATACTACGATCAACTACGCATTTATGGGGGGTTTATGCGACAGGCCAACAATAAGTAGTGCACTTGCATTTGTGAGATTCCCAGCCCAAACTGAATAATCTTGACAGGCCAACTATTAGTCATGCACTCCACAAATTTGGCATCTGTGGTTAAAAAAAGAAACATGTGGAAGCAGGTGCTCTGGAAAGACGAGATAAAAACCAAATGTTCTTGCTCATTAATACTGCTCATCACTCTGAACACACCATTCCCTATAATGAAGCATGGCAGTGGCAAAACAATGCTGTGGGGATGCTTTTTACAGCAGAAATGAGGAATCTTGTCAGAGAGGGGAATATTTTATTAAAACTTGCTAGCGGACACTTCCACTTCGCAATTATGCACCGTGTTGAGCTGTGCACACAATCCTGATAAAATACACATAAGGTTTGTTGTAACATTACAAAATGTAAAAAGTTTATGAATAGTAAATAAAAAGAACATGACAATAAAATGGTTATCACAAGACAATCCAACGTTAGACCACTGGATGGATATAATATTTAACATATTGTTGGTTTGCAGGGCAGTAGCAAAAGTAAAGATGTACAAAATGTCCTCAGGTCAGTAAGGGAGTGAAGCTCTTTTGTTTTGTTTATCCAGGCCTCCGACAGGTCAGGTCACATGACCACACACACACAGACCAGGGGGACCAAGCCGAGTTTACATTTCGCATGTTAAGGACTCTGGGGCTTGACATCTTCTCTGTGCGAGTATTTTCACAAGTCTCCCTTTAAAAGAAGGCGTTTAATACAAGTCAAAAGTAGGAGAGGATTTCATTTGTATTCTTGAATAAATCTGCAGGGAAAGGATTGTGGAGGGAGGAACTGACATGTGAATGGAGAGGAGAAAATGTATGCCTCAAGGAAGTAGACTTGAGAGGGAAAAATGCATAAAGAAAAAAGAAAAAGAGATGGATGAATTGCAGGGATATGAGGGTGCAAATAAGCATAAATCATATGGAGCAGGGCCCCCTGTTTCAAAGGAACAATCTCTTTCATCTGACAGCTAATGATAGTACTGCTCTCAGCATAGTTTTCGTCTTACCCGGGGCGCTATTGCTTTCCATTTCTTTATTGTGTCTAACCAGAGTTCACTTAAGTGTAATATGATGAAGTCATTTTTTGAGGTCACATAACAATACACCAGAGAGACGAGAAAAATCTTTTCAAGTTCTCAAACTGACAAGAAAACTTTAATGAATGCAGAAACCATTTAAACATAAACACAGGGATCTCCCAAACTATCTAGAGTCAATTATTTTTTACATTAGAGACTGCTATGGGCAAATTGTTAAATATATAATCCTACCTTAAATCATTCACAGAGAGTAACAACAAAATAAGTGCAGATTAGCTATATAATTTCAGTTTTATTCCCTATGGTTATTTAAAATAATAACTGTAATCTACAACCTTAGAAAGGTCTGAAATCATATACATTTGCTACAATAAATGTAAGAAAGTTGGGTGAAGACGTTTTTAATCCAGTTTTAAAATTGCAAAATACTGTATGAGTTAAGAAAAAAAACAAACATAGGTCCACATAAATAAACTCGACCATTTAAAGTTGCTTGTTGCCAGTAGGTCAGCGTCCCGACAGGTATGGCTTAAATTTCTTCGTCCACCTTTGGGTTTGTTTCTTGAATACGAGGGTTGTCGTGTCCGAGGAATAGAGCAGCTGTAGAGGAGCTACAAGCCAACAGCTTCCAACGTTTGAACAGAAACTGTAAGCGATGCAGCATTACTTCAGCTCCATTATTTTTCTTTGTTGCAAAAAACTGTTCAATGCGTTTCACTTACACAGTAACGTTTGCTATATTTGCATCACAAAGCAAATACATTTTAACAAGTAACTCCTTCCCTGTTGCTTACAAATCAAGTCTTAGGATAATGATAGGAATATTTCCTTTCTGAGCTGCAGATGCATCCCAACACCCACAGCAACCATTTAATGTCTCTGACTGCGTTTCTTTTTTATGGCCTCGAATCTTAAAGAGGTCTTTCTCCAGAATTACTGCACATTGAGGTGCAGCACAGAGGCAGGATAAGAGCTCTCGGGCATTTTAGGGGACAGGTGTTTAAATGCTCCGTGTGTGTGTGCATGTGCATGGTTTTTACAGGGATGTCTGCGTGTTCTTGCGTGTTTTGGTGCATTTGTGTGTGTCCTGCGTGCTCTGTTGAAGTCCTGACAGAGGTAATCACTCAGTGAGATGGGAAGACGAGGTGGCTTTAAATGCCAACACTGTTTTAGGCTTCACTGCATAACCAAATAACGCTCTGTGTGTCGCAGGGGCTAATAAGGCGTATTCCTTTTTCAAGCAGCTCAAGGGGAAAATAGCCTCCGTGCCTTTAAAAAAAAAAACTCCATGAGATAGAGTTTTTCTTCTTTCTAAGCTGAGGAATAAATGCCATTTTAATGGTTTTTCTTTCTTTCTGTGCTATCAGGAGTGGAAGTGACACATTTCACTGCCCCTGCAATGTCTTCATATGGGTATTTATTGGTTCCAGTAACTCCTGGCTCTGTTAATAATCCCACAGCAGTGGTGTAATGGATTTAGCCAAACCTCCTTAACCCAGGTATCTCTCGTTCCCCCTCTAAATCCAGAGATTATTGCTCAAAATATGTTTTCCGCTTTCAGTTGTTCTGTCAAGTCTGCTTTCTTAGCACTGAAGGCTTTGGAGAAATTACAGGACTTATTTTGGTTTTTGCTCAACTTAAGATTATCCCCAGTTCAGAGCGAGGATGTAGATCTGGGGTTGCAGAAGCGGTTTCTCGTTTTGGTTTTGCTTGTAATTCATGGAAATTAAATATTCTGTGGACACAGAAACCACCAAAAGACTAAAAAAATAGAATTCTCACTGTACATAAATGTTCTCACTAAAAGACATTTTTATTTCATACTTCTGTTTTTTGTGACAAACATTAAGTCTGACCTTAAGCTCAACATGAAGGATGCAGACGCATGCAGTGGGTGGGTGGATGGATGGACACATAGATACACTAACATGCATGATACTAATAGCATCATTGAATACAGACTGTAATGTTAGCTAGCTTGATTAGCTAGCTAGTTTCAAGAAACGTGCTCTTTCACACCTCCTCCCCCCCACACCCACACCCACATGATGGATGTTGACTTTGTCCATTATTGACATTTCATCATTGCTGTTATAAAATTGCTTTGTCGTCATTTTGTTGTAAAAAATGATCTACAAATTGTTCTGAAAACATTTTAAAAAGTGAAAAATGAAAATATTTCAAACAAGAAATAATTCTAGTGAGAAATAAAACACAGTAGAAAGTACTATACAAACATTATTTTGAATCAAAATGACAAAAGTAAAAAAAGACCCAGTTACAGAATATAGGCAGTCACTCACATATCAGAGGGTTAAAGCAAAGCAGAAGAGGGCAGAGTTTGAGTTTAAGACATCTGCTGCTAAAAATTCAGGGTATAAGATCGGCTTCACACATATCGGCCGATCATTGCTCTCCCAAAATTAAGGAAATCAACAAGCTGATAAATTGGTGCTTCTCTAGTTACCATCCTTGTTTTTATTATCTGTGTTTTAACATTAACCTAACAACAAGACTATGGAAATTAGGCACTTGGCTATTATCTCACATGTAAATGTGCATTAATATGTATTGTGCTGTTTTTTGATAAATTGAAACAACCATCGTTAAAACATCAGATCCTGGCTATCGGTCCATTTTAGTTCTTCAGAAGTTTTTTCCCCCCATTTGTCTGTCAATGTTTCTTTCCGCCCTCTTTCACAGAAACTTGTAGCCTACTTTTTCAGTCACTTTCCATCGTTGTCACTCTGTCCATCCATCAGTGCATTCATTTATCTCTGTATAGCTTTTTTTTTTCTGATGACTAGCATCCAGAACAATGCCGAGCTCAGGCAGGCAAGGTCCGTGGACGTGTGATGGAGTGCTCCACTCTGCAACCTGGCAGCGACGTGAACAAATTGATTTTCTGACAGATTAAAATAGATTAAACCAGCCATAAAAACAAGCAGGAAAGGGCTTAATGGACCATATGTGCACAATAAGCTTTCATATGTATTCTTTTCCCACATCTCCTCAGGCCATCCATCTTATTTAGCGGGACGGGTTGCAGATCATGCTAACGTGACTGTCATGAAGGCTGGAGTGTGTCCTTCATGTGGTTTTGAACATTTCAAGCATAATCTTTAATATGCATTCATATTAGCAAGTGCTGAAATGTTCACCACAAGTCAGAAAATTCACACATCTTGGTTAAAGTTCATCTAAGCACACATTTCATCACTACTCGTCAATCTAAGACAAGAGTTCCACATTTTTTCACAAACTGTATGTGGATTTATTTTACTTAAAATTCGGGGGATGCCGAAAATGATCAAAGTTTCTAACCAGCCAAGTTGTTCAAAACCGACTGGTGCCTTTGAGAAATATCCTTCACGCGAAAGATTGTAAAAATATAACCAGACATGATGCCCCTTAACTGCACGACACATGCATACAAGTGTGTAATTGTTTGTGTGTGGAGGGAGGGGGTTAATTAATCATGGCAACGTAACTGGTCTGAATAAACAACTAAGTGGTGAAAAGTTTTTTTTAAAAACACAATCCCAACTCGGGAGTGCTGAGGATTTATGTAAAACAACAGATATCTGACCACTGCTTGGCTTTTAAATTGAAATGGGTTAGAAAAAGACAGATTTTTAAAAAATAAATAAAGTCTTGTCCTGTTTGTGTTTTCAGTATTTTGAGAAATATAGTTAAGCTGTTTCTCCTTTCATCACATCTCTCGCTCTCACCTTTGTCCAGCAGAAACTTCCTCCTAAAAATATTCCAAATTTATTTAACCAAATCTTCACAAATGCTTCTGTAGAAAGCTGCAAATGACTATTACATAAGAGCTGAGTCACTTTCTTACCCCAAACTGCCAGAGGATGCTGCCAAACCAGACAGAGGGAGACAGAGATGATGTATTTTTGGGCTCTAAGAAATAGTGACAGCATCTAATCCTTACTCAATTCCTTCTGTTTTGGGGTTTTTTCTTGCTTGGCTTAATTCCTTTCTTTTTTTATTCCTACAAAATTATAGAAAGCTAAAAACATCTAGTCAAAATAAATAAAGCTAGAACAGGGTGTAGATGGTGGGTGCTCATTTATTTACTTATTTAATCCTGTTTGATAGGAGACAGATAAAATAAAAATAGATCAAAACAATCTGATGCCTGCATGTTTAAAGCCAAGAGTGATTTGCAACTCCCATCCCTAGAAGGACCTTTAATAGTTGAATTAAATGCAGGTTAACAGTAAATATGAACAGAAAAAGACTTTGGTTATACATAAGAGACAAAAGCTTTGAGATATATATATATATATATATACACTCAGACTTGCTTCAGATGTACAAAAGAAAACTGCTTTCATTAAAACTTATGCCAACACCTCTTGTAAAAACCATCATGTGTTCCTTTGAACGTACAAAGTGTTAAACACACACACACTGTCCTGCAGCATCCCCGTCTGGGGCTGGATGTCATCGCAGCGTGTGAGCGCCTCACTCTGTCACTCACTGGCAACCAGCCTATCAAAATCCAACAGCCCACACTTCCTGCTGTGAGCCTGATCAACTTCATCCACTTCCAAAAGACTCACCAGCTGTTTTAGGGAATCTCTCCACACCGAGGACACCAACGTTCACAAACACCTTGATGTCTATTGACTCAGACGGATTAAAACTCACTAGAACATGTGGGCTTTTGTGTGATGATCACATTTTTGGCAGACGTACATAAAAGCAATGTGAGAGGATTTAAAACCTCCTTTTGAAGTTTTGATTAGCCAAGGTAAATAAAGTCTGTCATCTACAGCAAATAAAACTCCAAAAGTCATGTCTGTTCAGTCACACGTTGTCAGAAAGGTGTTACTTTAAAGAAAATGTTAGCCTTTTTTTGGTATTTAAAATTAAATTACATTTCTGTGATGTGCTATATGATGTCACTTTTTAGTGCTCAGCTGTTTGCATTCATTTTAAAGTCTCCTTTAGCAGGTCTCTCTCTCCTCCCACCTACTGCGAGCCACTCTAGATAATAACATTAGGCTCCGAAAATGGAAAACACCATTTTGTCTCTGATGATTTCATTAATTTCTCAGTGCAGGAGATTAAACTGATTTAAGTTCCCAGTCTCCAAAACAGGAGCCATTTTTAGGCTAAGTGGCCCCTGAAGGTAGCAACACCATTAGTGGCACAATCTGTGGGGAGAAAATACTCTTTACCTTGATCCGGACTCGACCCTGAAGAGCACAGAAATGAAGTAACTCTACTGTTACTGTCACTGATTCTTAAAACTGGATAACTCCAATCCAGCTAGGTAGGCCTATCAAAGAAAATTATCACAGTCACTAGGGGCCCCATAAGGAGTCATTTTTCCACCAAAATAAAATCCACGATGGTACAAGACATCTTTACAGATCCTAACTTTAGCCTGAGCATTAATGGCAGGCTCTGCTGATGGGGATAAGTTGTAGCTTAGCAGAAAGCAAGGAGAAGCCTGTGAGCAGCACATACATGAGAGTGATTGAAAGCACTGTCAGCTCTAGTTGGTTGTTTTTGACTGAACTGTATGTTTCTGTGGTGGGAGAAGACCGAGGAGCTCTATTTTTTTCACAGATTGTTTCATCCAATACTGTCAAGACATAGTGACAGCTTTAACAAGTATGTAGGTAAAAAACATTTTAGCTTTATCTAAGTTATGTATTTCCTCAGGATCCACTGATGGAAAAGGAGAGAAACAAGAACTACAAAAAGTAAAAAGATCATAACTGTTCCTACCTTGCCATGATTAATAAAATACAACCAGACCCAAATATTGTCATGCAGAAGAGGACCAGGCAGTGTGACGTAAAGACGTTTTGAATGCAGCTGCTTCTGGATCTGTAAGGTTGGATTAACAAGCATGAAATCCTCACCGCAGCATCCCAGTTTCCACTAACTAATGGTAGAAATTGCTGTATCCTCATACTACAAATTGTGTTTGTTAAACTGACTGACTTTGGCTAAAGTTTGGTATATTGGTGAGTGATAATTGTCCAATAGATTGCAATTATTTCATTGTTAAACCTTTGTTATCACCACAGATTTAAACATTTATAAAATGTTTCAAAGCACAGAGTGCTAAATATTTCAGCATTGTTTTTGTTAAGATCTTTTTTTAAAGAAAATATCTGAAAAGCTATTTATCATATAGCTGATGGAGATACTAGTTGGCTGTATTATTTTGTGTTTAGCTCCAATAAAAGTTGTTTATCCAGTTGAGCTGCTCACACAGATTGTTCCTTTTATAAATCTGTTATTTGGCCATTGTTGTTCCCTGTGACTGATTTCTTCAGCTGCAGCAGCTTGCATTCAGAGCCATTATTCTATACAAAGTAGGCACAGGTTCAAATGCAATTTTTGACACAAATGGGCATCCATACAAATATTCAGGCATACTTTAACCCACAGACATGTACAGAAATGTTACTTTTTGTAACACACACACAGAGAGAGAGAGAGAGAGAGAGAGAGAGAGAGAGAGAGAGAGAGAGAGCAGGCATTCAGCAGCCATGCCTTTCTGTAGGATTCTCCTCTGGGTGCTGCGTCCAAGGTGAGTGTGCTGGCTGGCAGCTCCTGAGGAGTTGGTAGGAAGAGATAGCTGAGCGAAGCTATTAAAATACGGGCAGGAATTTCCCTTATCTCTTCTTTCGAGGCAGCTCGCTCCGCTTTGTGCTATTATGGAGATAAAATGCACAGAGGCTCGGAATGAGGGAGGACGAAGGGGGGTGGAGGAGGGGAGGGACGAGGTTGGGGAGGAAAGGCGTAAGAACGTCAGATTTATGGAGCTCGGGAAGCTTAAGGTTATTAAATCGGAAGATTACTCGGCTGCGAAATTGTTGAAGTTTTTACGAGAAGTTGAGGGATTTAGGTCGGTATTAAACAGCTAGGCATTAGGAGTCCGGCAATAAACATTGTTCACAATTTATTTTTACTCCCTTTCTTCTGTTCTGCTCACACCTGTAATTAGCCCAACAGGGTTTCCTTTCCTTCTCTTCATCAGCCAAACAGACAACAACAAGCTCCTCCCAAATGTTTATTTTAAGGGACACCTCTCTTTATTTAAATCTCCATTTTACTTCCAGTGAAAATGGAGGGAAAATTAATAAAATAACTTTAAAAAGAAGAGATGCAGCATTGAAATGGAAAGAATGATGATACCCGTCATGCAAGGCCAGCACCTGCATGCATAGATTTTACCATTTAATTTTATCGCAATCACATTTTCAAAGAGTAAGGTGAGGAAGACTGTGACGACAAAGGCCGCAGAAAGATTTGAGTTTACAGTCAAATTATTGTTTACCAAAGCAAGCAACAATAAGCGTGCGATGCATGGAGTGATGGGAGCATTACCCGTCGTCACTGTGGGTGCATCGTGGGGAAGATGAGCAGCAGCAGCAGCAGCATCAATCAGGGTTGTTTTGTTCTGGTTTAAGTGCTGCAGCCATCCTGTGTACATCCAACCATGTGTACCGTTTACTGCTGACAGTCACAAATGATGGTCCATTCAGGAACATTAACTTGAATCCTTGGTTTGCCAAAACAAACCAAGTCCTTTCTTTATTGTTAAATGCATTGAAAGGTGAGCTGGAGATTTACTTTTTTTTTTTTTTCTCCAAAAATGGATGCATTGAGTTTTACATAGTCTGTATTCATCCAGAAAGTATTGGTGGATTTTTCTCCCTGAAAAGGAACAGTTTCCTGAGGGAGTCTTTTTTTCTTGCTATTCTTTTGTGTACAAAAATAATTTGTCCTCTCAGAGGGTACAAGACGGCCGTTCATGAACACACAAACGTGCGATTTGTTGTTTTTTCTGTTCAACAATTTTTTTGATTAAACTGTCTTAGGTTGAATCAAATTATTTAAAATATTTTTGGAATACAAGAGTATTTTGTTTCGCTTACATGAGTTGAAGATTCTGCTTACTGTCCTTAATTATTTTAGATTCACCAAAATTTCATTTTCATTTACATTTTGCTAAATGTTCTCCAACAACGTTTAAGCCTCTAAAATATATGAAGCTAAGGAATGGGGAAGTAGTTTCAAGGGGAGCTTCAAAAAGCAAGAAACAGCAGCAAAAGGAAACTAGCCTTAGTCACCATTATCTATTTTGTGCATTTTTAAAAATGTAGATCAGAGTTAGGTTTCATCTCCTTTTTGTATACATTTTAAGTTTAAGACCATTATCCTTAAAATGTAAAACATTGTAGATACATCAGTCAGTATTGCTATGAAAACCCTGATGGTGAAGGAAAAAAGGTTTTCTGTCTTTGGCAGAAGCAAGGTACCTTCACTGTGATCCTAGATTCAGTAAAATAGTCACTTAAACTTTTTGAAATTTAAAAAAAAAAGGTCAAGTGACTAATCTCCAAAAAGTTCACTTGCCAAATAAAACATGAATGTCTCCAACATTCTTTTGTTGCATAGTTTATTGAAAGAAATTATGTAAGTGTTCAGTCTGAACCTGTCTGAAGAGATCTTGACTGTTTTAAATCCTCCTGCCACTAAATGACCTATAAAGATGAAAACATGTCAGTCCTGCTTGAAGAGATACTGCAGATGTTTACGACTGAGACGCCTCAGTGTCAATAATTTGGAAGGAAGCTGCAGTACCTGAAGGCAGGTAAGGCACACAGATTGAGAAAATCCACACACAAAAAAAGCCCTGGCTTCTTGCTGAGAGGCAAGTGCTAAGAATTGCACCACCCAGCAGTTACAATTTTGCTTTACCTTAACTTCCCAATTATGGGGATTTACCTGCACTTTACCACAGGCCCTGGAGACACATAGTTAGACTAATGATGTGTAAAAAAAGATGAAAGACATGTTCTTATAAAGGGATTAACAACCACAAATACAGACATCTGTTTGTTTACTACTTCACTTTAACATGTTTTGATATTAAGCTACGACTCATGATGCTTTCAAACACTAAAAACCCTCTGAGGAAAGCGAAGCACTATGGAGCTCGCTGAGGGACTGCGCACGTTTCAGTACTTTTTGTTCTGCAGTATTGTCAAAATGTGCAAGCAGGGATTAAGAGACGACTCAGAATTGATAAAAGATGTAATCTGTGGCATAATGGGTGAATGAACTATTTATTTATCCATTATTTTTGGAAGAGAACTTGAAAAGTTTTGATTGCAATAGTTGCAGAGGTTAGACCAGGCCTATAAAACCCAACCTGGCCCATAAATATTGCATCTGAACCTGATCCAACCTGATTAGCTAACATTAATTTGCATCCGAAAGATAAAGCACATAGCTTGAAGCTGAGAAACATTAAATCGCTTTTAAAAGCATTGTGTCACTGGTGCTGTTCTGTTGCAGGAGCTCTATGCTGACATTGTGTAAAAACATTGAAAAAAAAACTGCTAAAGCAACGCTTTCTAGTTGCCTTTTTAATTAAAAACTTTTCTAATTTTGTACATAAAGAGCCACATGTGGCTCTGGAGCAACAAGTTGCAAACACCCGTGCTAAATCTGCACAGAAAGGCGCAAAAATTGCTAAAATATGCAGAAAATGTGTCCCAATAATGGGAACTTTGAACAATATGAATCTTTGAGGGACGGATCATTACATTTTTACCAAATACTGGTTAGACAGAGGTTTAACAGCTTCTTGTCATTCGTGGAAGAACCCACCAGTGTTTGTTGACATTCAGACAGAGAGACAGCCACCTCCTGCTTCACTAGATAATTCTCCTCTGCAGCACAGCAGAGAGAAAATTCATTAACCCCTCTGCCACACATCCACTTCAAGAGATGTGCTTGTGTAATGTGGCTGAAAGCAGCCTTTTAATGCTGTAAACACCAACTTGCTAAACGTCAGGATGTATTACACACTTCGAGTAAATTGTCGAGAACTCGTCTACAAGACTGGGTTTCATGGGCTGTGGATAAATCTTAAAAGTGTGTGATAAATATGACATGAATGCAGATGTGTAGTTTTTGCAATAATAAACTCTCCCCGCTCACACAGTCTGCGAAACACTTATTTGTTACAATTGCACTAATATGACACTTTAGTTTTGCTTTAAGTGCCAAAGGGGGAAATTTAAGGCAATACAAATTAATGTTGCAAACCCGGTAATAGTTCTGTCTTGTCATTTCAATGCATTGAAATTAGCCACAATAGTTTCTCAGCCCCTCGAGGGTAACAGTAACAAGCTGTAAAAACAAATAACCTGTGTTCGCTTTTTGTGAAATTATAATGCGCAGGCAGAGATTTTTTTTTTTTTTCTTTTGCACACCCATCTGTTAGAAATAAATCATGGTGGTATGTTTTATTTTGCCATGATGTCACCATTTATTTGGAGAAATATCCGTCTCGTTAGGCGTTTAATGCTTCACCGTCTTCCATGAGGAACTTGGTGCTGCATTTACAGTAAGAATAAATACGAGATAAGAAAGAACATAAAAATTAATGAAGGTAATTAACTGCTAATAACCTTAAGAAACCCCTAAATCTAATTTCGTCCTGCTGCTAATGATTATTAAATACAGAAATTAATGAGAAATAAACTGCTTGCCATCATTACTGCTGGAAACAACAGCGAACAAATCGGAAAACCAGAAGGAAAAAAAAAAGAATAACTAGATAAATGTTTATTATCTGAATATTTGTCATTAATTATGAAATGTAAATAATCACTTTCTTTAAGACTATATCCTGACCAGCTTTAATACATTTATTGATCATCTGTGCTGTTAGGTACCGTTTATGGTCTTGAAGGATAAGGAATGGTCCAATCCAGGGACTGTGTGAGCAGTTCTGCTGGAATTGGCCTATTTCTCCAAATTCAATAGTCAAATATAATCCCCACCTAACAACTTTGAAAGTACGAATGGAAATTGAATACATCTAAAGACACTTTTGTGCAGAGCGGATATGCAGGTGAACATCTGGCTGGTTATTAGCAACATAGTAAATAAAGTGAAAACTCTTAAGGTTGTCTACAAGAAAAATTGGTGAGATTTCTGAAAATTAACACGTAAAGAGGCCATTTATCTCAGTCAGCTTTTCTGTGTTAAATAATTGTTGCCTTAGGACTATAAGACAACATTTACAGGCTTTAGGATGAGGAACAATCCAGGATTGAGGCCCAAGGAGAAGGTTTATACACATTGATGATAAATAGTTAATAGTGGGTCTGCAAGCCAGACCATTAAAGAGACGACAGGTGTTGTTGGTGAGCATAATGTTTCTTAAGTATTAAATTGAGCTCAGTCATAACCTTGCTGTTGTTTTTGTCAGTACAAAATGTTAATAGGTCAAGATGTCACTGTATTAAAACATATTAAATTTACTCGCTCTAAACAATCCTCTTGCCTCTTTACCCAGAATAATGAGCTGTAACAGCTACTCACTTAATTGCAAGCCAAAGTAGAATGTCATCTGCTTCTATCCACTGCTGTAATATTTCAGACAATCACTGCACAGCATACTACAAAGCATACTGAAAAAAATGGATGGTGGATGCATGTATGGATCAATGTAACAAGTTAAGAATTAAGTTAGGTGCATCCAAATGTTACATCACTGGTGCAGTGGTTTCCAGTGGTGGAGATGTGCTCTCTGCAGTGATGCACCATGCCTCAATGTCTGGCCATACAGCTCACAACTCTGGGTTTGGCTTTAGCCAGGAGTCTCAGAATATGAGCACATTTTGGGCAGTTTCATGCTACCAATTTGTGGGAGCATGAGGTTTGAACACAACTGCATACCAAGGCACAGCTTTGATATGGAAGAGCTTAATTGCTCAGTACAGAACACCTTGGAGATGAATTTGAGTGGATATTGTGACCCAGGCCTTCTGGTCCAAATCCAAATTTCCTTAAAACCGCCTAAACCTCCTGGAAAGTCTTTCCAGAAGAGTCGAAGCTGTTCCAGCAGTAGAGGTTGGATTGACATCATGCTAATCCAATGGATTAAGAATGGGCCGTCTCTCGTCTCCATATGCAAGCGACAGTAGATGAGTAAATTGGCTATGTAGCCTACCTGACTCAGCTTAGCAGTTTCTATTAATTCTTTCCAGTTCAACACATTTATAATCACATTGAGTTGTAGGCAAACAGATAAACATATCTTAATTATTTTTCTTTCCTTCAGGCTGTGAGGATTTTGAATAAAGCCCCAAAAGACAAACTCAGCCATGAGACCACTGCCCTGTCTATATTCACTCCTTCAGCTGAAAACAATACTCACAAAGCTGCCTCTTAATAGGATCCTTCTATCGCTCTGCATACAGGCTGGACCGCATGTTGAAGAAATTATTAATTTCTGTAAGTTAACAGCCAAAATTACTGCATAAATGGTCTTCTTATGTCTTTGACATCTCTGGACTTTGCAGGCCCTTCCATCCTTTCTGGGGGTGAATTTTGGTCCTTTTAAGTTAATTAATGAGTTTTGGAGGACACACAGTCAGGTTTAGCCATCAGCGATGGCGCCCAGTGAAAACTGTGTGCTGGGCTGTGGCCTGCATGCCATTTATTTCCTCCAGTATCTGCCTCTAGCACACTCACGCTCTGCAGCCAACAGGCTCCTTCTGTTCCTTTATCACACAAAACTCTGCTCGCACATAGCAGTGCAAAGGGAGTAAATGAGCACACACACATGGATGCACACTGAGAAGATGAAAGGTACAGGAACTGAGCAGAAAAGGAAGAGGGGAAAGAGAGACAGTGAAGATTGCAGCTTAACCTCATGGCTCCACTGTAAAGCACCACTCACTCGCAGAAACCTCGCTGATAGCCATCTGTCTGGCAAAGGAAAGGCACTTTTACCTTTCCAACACATCAGCATGCTCACAAACACTCATACTGCAAGCACAAGGGCAGGTACTTGTATATATCCAGACGATAAGTAAAAGAAGATATTCTGAGAGTGACTTTGAGCCGTTTTTGTTTATCTAACCGAAATGAAAGCTTGGCTAAATTTATCTGCAAAATGAAATCTGAAACTGATCAGAATTCGAACTGCATGTTGCTACCTCGCTGTACAGTATTTTTCCTTCATTCTTGCGAGCTTGGCTTGTGTAGCCACCTATTGATTAACATCTATTTAGAGTCAGAGTGTGACTTTCAGTGACAAAAAGCGCGGTAACTCAAAATCCTGATCAGAATCCAAAACCACTTTTGCCATAAATCTGGAGCTTAGTCAATAGCTCCCTCTGAAGGAGAAAGAAAATGTTTGCTGTGCATCCTTGCTCTCCTCCTCTCTCCAACCTGCCATACTTTAAGTCCCTCTCTTCAAACATAAATTCCTTGAAATCCTCCCACTTTCCCACCTCTGCAGCAGCTCCACAGCCCTCACCCTGGCACTCCTTGGTGTCTTCTCCTTCTCCTCTATCCATCTTTGTCCCCCTGATCAATAATCAATCTGCTAGGGCCAAGGCCAGGGGCCCCAAGCTATCTGTCACCATTGGGAGGGAAAAAGAGAAGAAAGTCAGAGAGATGGGTTTAAAAGAAAAAAAACAGGGAGGAAGAAGGAGATAGAGTTCAATCTATCTCCATCTATCTCCATCCGTGGTCAGGTTCACTCCGCTGGTATAGATCATAATTTGGAGAGTTGTAATTGCTGGTCAGACAGTGGGAGAGGGAGCCAAAGGAGGGGGGGGGGTAGCGGGACGTCAATAAAATTTCTTGGGTATCACCCTCTCCTCCCTTCTTCCCTACTCTCCTGCCTGACCCAGTTTACTTCCTTCACTCCTCTTCATCTCCTCCTCTCCATCTGCTTCCTTCTCACTTTCCCTGCCGTCCTCGCTTCCCCCTCATAGTTCAATTTACAAAGATCTACAGACCACAACAACTTCATCTATCACTCTTACTCTCAGATTTTATGTTGGCGTGCCTGGAAGGGGCAGGGGTCTTTGTTCTTGTTTATCCTGGTGAAGCTTTACCGTCTGTTTGCATTCATAACATTGTTAATGTGTCTACTGATGATGATGCATGTGCTATAATTTACTCTTGATTTAGTCACCATGAAGTTATTTAATAGTTTAACAAGAACTAAAAGTGCAAGCTTAGTTTTTCCTAACATGTTGAACAAATGGATGTTAATTTATTCTAACAATACTTAAAGATTCAAGTAAAAACTAAAACTCTTAAGATCAGTTGCTGGTGAGGAAATGAATCAAACTTTTATTCCCACTTAAAATAACTAAAATCACATACACATCAAGCGCCAGGGATTCCCTCAGTGTATTATGAGCCTGGTGGGCCACCAGGCTTTACTCTAAAAGAAGCTGACAAGATACTAAAGTAGTCTCTAAAACCCCATAAATGCCATCATGTTACCATCATGTCTGTGTCTCAGGAAGAGACACAGATGTAACTTTCAATGCAAGTGCACAAGAAGGAAACCTTTGTACAGTCAAAAAAATTAAGCTGTTTCAATAGAAATCTTCATAGCTCAAAACATGCACTTTGAACTATAACATCATACAATTTAATAGGAATAATTAACAAGTTCCATGCAGAGATGGCTCAGTAAATAGCTAAAACATTATTTGTAATAAACAGAGTACGCCCTTCAATTCCAGCAGATTTCAGACGTGATGCAGAGTCATTGCTGCAGGTGGAAAATATTCACTTATTAGTTCTCTCTGAGCTGCCTCCCCATCTTTCACCTGGTAAAGGATGAACAATGCTGTTAATCCTCAGATCTTCTGCCTTCAAGCGTAGAACTGATGGGAAGTTTTGTGCTAATCTCAGAGCATGACTCATCAAAAGAGTTCCTGTGTGAGTCTCGATAATAAGCTGTCATAGCAAGACATAATTTCATACATCTTAATTATTTTCTTACCACGCAACTGCCAGGAAGACAATGTAAATATATAAGGCAAACAATAAATGAAAGTCAACTTTTTGAAGTGTCAATTTTAGAGCGAATAACGAATTTTAAAAAATGTGGTCTAGAAAAGTAAACCTTCAAAATTATCAAGATTGATTTAGTTTTAATTCTACTGATTTATGCGTCTTTGTGTTTAGAAGAATCTGCTTTTGGCTACTCTGTGAAAGTTTTGGACTCTGGAAAGATTGTCAAGGCCTCTATAAAAGTCTACGGAGCATCAATACGCCATTTATTTTATTTAGATTCCATTGAGATTAAAAATTTCATTTTGATATTCAAGATATTCAGCAGCAAATATCCACAAAGTTGCAAAAAAAAATTACACAATTAACCATAAGCAAAATGGAAAGAAATTACATTCACATTCGATTAAAATTACAAGCAACCTAAATGAAACACTTGCCTGTTATCGAATTGGCCTGAAGGAGTCTTAGCTTTGATTTAAAAACACTCAATAAAAATTAACTCTAATTTTCCAGACATGCTTGTTCCAAGCCAAGAGAGCTAATTGGACAGAAGCTTTTTGACCAAGTTCAGCACATGCAAATGGAACAGAAAACAACAAGCGGTCTTATAGACTCAAATTATGTCCAGCATTTTTCAGTGGAAGAAAGGAGCATGTATAGAATGACCACAATGAACGCTCTGAGTGGCCAGAGCTAGATATTATACTCAACAGTATAACTCACAGTGGTGAGTCAGAAATGTTTGATTAGTGCTAAACCTCAAAAGCATAATACACACCATTCGAAGACAAATGAGCAGAAATAATTTATATGCATCTCCATAATCCAGCACAGGTCAAGCTGCTGCAACAACCAGCCGCTTTTTTGTACTACTTTGATGGTAAAAACCCAATTCTAGCTCCGGTGCCTGCACAGATTTCTCAACATGTGGTATAAAGTTGAGTGAGTCATCATTCAAAACGCCCAGATTTTGTACATGTGAATCGCCTCCATTTTATTACGATCAAGAGGGATCACTGAAGAAATCATTTGTGATTCAATTGGGAAACATCAGCTTTGTTTTGTGTGCATTGAGAACATGCCCTAGCTAAATTAATGAAAGCAACAAAAGCTTTCTGCAGGGAATCCAGAGCTGCAAATGACTGCATCATCACCACAAATACAGAAGTTGTCATCCGACACCCGAGGTTCAAGGTTGTGTATGTAAATAATAAATAGAAGTTGCATTTGAACTATACTGGCAACAAATTTTGACTTAACATAAGTAGCAACACCACTAACTTTCTTATGCCTATAAGGTATGATAGATATTATATCCAGCAATGCCAAACATGTTCACCAAACGTAGATTTATAAAATCAAATTTCAGAAATTCCATATCTGTTAATTGAACCCAAATCCTGACCATGCACATCTTGGATGAACTGTGCACATTAAGATGAACAAGCTTTAGCAGACGTAAGGATTGAGGATTTAAATTCAGATGGTGTCTGAACTGGAGTTAGGTTCCACATTACTACATAACATCAATAGCAAGACCATCAGTAGTCTGACATTACACACCAAATTAGACTTTTGAATGTTGAAAATCAGCAGAATTTCTTATAAAATGTGAGGTAGTCATACAAAGCAGTCAGGTGATAAGGTCATGTCTTGTGCCAACTGAATTGGAAGTTGTATACATGAGCAATCATACAAGTGGACCTGTTCCCAATGTCTCAGAGTGAACATGATATTGTATGTACTCATCCGAGAACAGGGGTGGGCAATTCCAGGCCTCGGGGCCGGTCTCCTGCAACTTTTAGATGTATCTCTACTTCAACACACCTGAGTCAAATAATGAGGTCATTAGCAGGACTCTGGAGAACTTGACTGCACTTTGGAGGTGATTCAGTGATTTGATTCAGCTGTGTTGGACCAGGGAGACATTCAAGAGTTGCAGGTCACCGGCTCTCGAGGACCAGGATTGCCCACCCCTGCCCTTGAATAACTAATTGTCTCAAAGTCTTTCACAATCAATAAGCAAAATATTGTCAAATAAAAAAAATGCTATTCACAAAGCAAGATGCAGAAATATATCAGCAAGCTGTACAAATCTAAAATGGTAGGAAAGGCTTCAGACAGTTAGAGCTTTAGTTTGGACAACTTCAGTTTGCAGCACTGCTCTCAGTGTAGAGTAGGAGGCTTCAGCAGCACAGGCATCCCGGTGACCCCGATGGATTCAACAAGCAGCTGCACGCTTGCAGTGGAGCTTAACTCGGTGCTGAGATTGACCCACACTGGTACAGGTCCTTGGATTTTCAGCTACTGCAAGAGGATAGGCTTCATAAGATGGAGTAGGCCAGGGGTGTCCAAAGTCTGTTGTCAAGGGTTGTTACCCTTCATGTTTTATATGTCCTCCTGGTTCAACACGCATACATCAAATGACGGCTCGTTGGCAGGCCTCTCCAGAACATTGACATGCAGAGGAAGTAGTAATGGTGCGTTCCAATTACCTGGGAAGCGAGAACTCAGAGCTGGGTTTGACGTCAGACCCGAGGTAACAGTGTTCTCATCAAGAAGTCAGAATTTCAACATGGCCGCCCATAAGCTTTATTTGCAATAGCTCTTACAAACATTATTTAAGCATCACTTTCCATAAGCAAACCATTTTTATTTATATATTTTTTTCTGTTTAGGCGCTTCATGTAACATTGAATTAAGATGCATTGCTGCATCTCTCTCTTGTAAATACATGATTCCACCACATCTTATTACCACTGATGCTAGGAGCAGCCATATTGAACCCGGAAAGCTCACCTTACTAGTCATAACTGGGGGAAGTGGATTGCTCCCACTTTCCCAATGGGAAATCCGACTTCAGAGGACGTTCCAATTAATTTCTCTGACTAAGAAGTTGGAATTTCCCAGTTCCTACTTCAACTGGAACGCAGCATAATTGCCAGAGTTTTTAACCAGAGGGAGAACGAAAACATGCAGCATACCAATCCCTGAGAACTGAAAGCCAGAGCACACAGTTTCATAGCAAGAGAAAGTAGGCCAATGTCCAAAGATTTACAGAATATTTCCAAAAATAAAAAATTTCGAGACAGTATGTTTGAAATGAGGAGAATTAACCAATCAGAAGCATAATAAGGCATGACATCATCATCTACATCTTTGCCAAACTTCTGACTTTGAAGAAAGTAATAAAGAAATTCTGTAAAATGTGAGTCCTGATCATTTTAACAATTAGCGAATACAAATAATTTTTGCAGCCTGAACTGACCTAAAATAAAAAGGCTTGATATAATTTAATACCAGATGTAACCAAAAAATAATGTGCTTTTTTCATTATTAGTTAAATCAAATGTTTGTATTATTTGTATATAGAATATATTTGTAGTTGTTTAATTTTTTTCTACTGTTTTTGTAAAGAAATAGGAAGGTTTATCCTCTAAATCCTGATGGCTATAATCACATTAAGAGTTTTTTTAAATTAATTTTCCTTCTTGCATTGATTCACCTCCTTCCTTCTTTCCTTCCTTCGTTCCTACACTTTCTGCTTGCCTGCTCTTGATGACAGTCATCAAATGTAGATTAAATACTCTTGTATTTTCACATGGAAGCGCACACGCACACGCACAGACACTCCCACAGACACACCAGAGAATACAAGCACTCGCATAAAAGCAGCAGACTCAGACACACATATATGCTGAATTACACATGCAGAAATTTTCCTTGTATGCACACATGCACACTGACTTGCCCCCCTTGGGAAACCTTACACAATTACGGCTAGAATGGGATTCATTCTCAGCCTTCAACAACTCATTAACTGCACATTGCAAATTGTACGTTTCAGCAGAAAGCACCGATGAGGAACAGCGAGGAATAGGGGCTCAGGGAGAGGCTAGCAACATTTCAATGTGTGTTCGGAATTTATTAGCATATCACATATGGTGCTCTATATGTATATTATGAGGGTGCAGACAGGGGTGGTATTAGTGAGTGTATGGATTTTATTACTCTTAGTAACTGTGAGATCAGCAGCTCACAGACTTTGAAATGTTAGCTTTTTCAGATTTTGTAAAACGTTCATGACAGAATAAGCTACTTCACCACAAATACAAGGGCTCTGATAAAAAACACCCACAAAGATGTTCAAGTTCGCGTGCTTCTTTTTTATAGTCTCTTAAAAAATATTCGCACTCCTTCAACATTTCCACATTGTTCTCGTGTCAGACTGGACTGAGAGCATCTTTCAACATCAAAGTCAATAATTACATTCATTCTGAATTAGGTTTGGGTCTGTATTCAACTGGGTTGAGCTAAAAATTAAAATGCATTTGTCTAGACAGTGGAGCTCTGACTATATGAATCTCGTGGGAAAGCAAGTATCAAGTAGTTTTTTTGTTTTATACACTAAAAGGTCTTCTTCCAAGATTGTCCCTGTATGCTGGTAGCCAGGTGCTCCTTCCACCATGTTTCAATGTGGGAAAGGTTTGACTGAGTTGATGTTAGTTTTCCACCACATGTAGTGTTTTGTATGTAGCCCAGAAAACTCTGTTTGTTTCACACCAGACTTTATCATCTTCTTTTACATGCTTGCGCTGTTCCTGATATAAAACTTTAAATGGGACTTCTTATGGCTTTTTTTTCCCAACAATAACTATCTCCTTCGTGAAGAGTAACACTGTAGAGTGTATGACTGATACTTGTTGTTGTGACAACTTACTCTCCCACCATAATCTAAAAAGATTTCTATTAATTAAAAAAAAAATGACATCAAATTATTTATACATTTCATTCCTCTTCACAGTTATAGTCTACTTCGTGTTGCGCATTTGAAGATGTAATGGAGCAAAATTCAGAAGATTCATTGCTTTTGCAAGGCCTTGCAGTTCTGTGTTTAGAAAGAGAAATGTATCACCTTGGAGTATCCTTCACAGGTACACTCCTTTTTCTCACCGCTGCCCATTCACTGCCCACTCATCAATAAGTGTGAGTATGCAAAGAGTAAAAGCTAATGCGCACCTCTCACAATGTAACCGTCTTTGTGGAATTGGAAAAAAAAAATGTGTCGAGTGGTCGGTCGGTGATTTTCTTTCTACTCGTATTCGTAAGCACTGCAGCTTTTTGTGGATTCTGGGTAAGTGTGAGAACTTGCATTTGCTTATTTTTACATCTCACAATATTCATTCATTTCTTTTCCATGATTTTTTTTTTTTTTTCCATGGCTGTTTGGGACATTTTTCTGTTCCAGTAGTCACGTGCCAGTAGCCACTACTGGGAGGGAAATGACCTGAACACCTAATGTGGATAATTATCTGGGTAATAAATCCAAGTTAATGCAGAGCCCTCAGGGAGAACTAAAACACACCCCACCTCCTCAAGAATGTTATTCAGCCATGCTGCACACACACTTTAAAAAAATATGGTGTGTGTATATACAGCATGCAAACATAGATCATGCTCACAGATGATTACTGTCATATTTCAGCACACCTTATGTGTCTCTGCAGTATTAACTATTATTGCACATAGGAGATTTAGTGTGTTCCTGCTGTGTCAGGAAAGTCATGCACACCTTCTGGCCTCCAAACTGAGATTTGCACAGCGTACCACACGTGCATCGTCTCCTTCACCTTTATTCAAGCAGGAGTCTCTTAAAGAGGCTGTAATCAAAAAAATAATTTTCACTATCCAATGAATGTACATAGAAATGCACCAGAGTAATCATTTCTTTGCTCATAAAAGAATAATCTCAATTTGCATTTTTCATTAAAATGCAGTTTATTGTTGTGTGATTTCTGGGTAAAAGAGAAGAAGCTTGGAGCATTTTATGATTCCTTCAATCCTTGATTAAAAGACCATGTGACTCTATCAGCAGTTTGTTGTCTTTCTAAACAGTTGTGTAATCTCTTTTAACCCCTTGACTGTCACCCTCAGAACACTTACATGTAAGTCAACGAGTCTGAGGACACGGATGTCCCCATGATAGATAAGTGGCATAAGAAACAGAGGAAGGAGCTAAATTGGCAGCAAGAACAAACTGTGCTTGCATGTTCTGTCAGATTCCCAAAATGTATGAAGCTGTCTTTAGGATGACTAGCTGCAGATGGTGCTATAAAGGTGAGGACCAAACATTAGTCAACCATGACCATGACTAAACTATTCAAACAATCTCTATAATGATTTGTGTCTGAAAAAATCTGGTAGCTGCATTTGCAATGGCTGACCACAATATTTTATAACAGATAAATAACTATGTTTTATTATGATTTTAGAATGATAAGAAACAGTCTGTAAATAACTACACTTGCAGTAGTAAGAATGGATAGACGGACAGATGGACGAACAGATCTTTAGATTTTTTATTTCCTGTCGTCTTTCATTAACAGAAATGTTACAAAAATATTTGTTGCTTTTGTGTTTCGGTCAATACTAAACTTATAATTTAAATATAATTGAGCTCCTTTGATGGCCAGAATATGCATTGTGAAAAAACATTTTGACAGTTTTTATGAATGTTTGGCTTTATTTTTCAATAAGTAAAAGGAATAAGAACTGGTTGACTACAACTAATCTATCTGCTGTTTTATTATTGTGCTGAACAGTTGGTATTTGTGCAGCTGCAGGCAAGGATTTTAGTTATTTTCATCACTGGCAGCTCGTTGATGAAACACTGTTGGTGATTCAGCCAAGCTATAAAACCTTTTAGTGCATGCTGTAGCAAAACAAAACTTTAATTCTTACTTTATCTGCTTTGCTACAAGTTTACTGAGCTGTAAGATTGGAGGCACTAAATTCAGTCCATAATGTGCACAATTGTTGTCTTGGTGCGGGTTTGTTTTGCTGTTATCTATTTGTTATTGTTGCAGTAAGCCGAACAGCATTTCTGAAAATGAAAATGGATTTTATGTATAGAGTAATAACATAAATGGATTCCCCCATGTCTTTCTGCACCACTCTGTAAGCCTGTGGCTATTTATCTGCTTTTGTCTAATTATTCATTAGTAAACACAGAAAAAGGAGCACTGACTATATGATTGCACAAACCAGAAATGCTCTGCAAGCTGGTGCTCCTGGCTCTTCCTTTCCATATTTCTGAACCAACTGGTACACTTGGAGATAGATTGCACTTCCTGAGATCTGCATATCAACATCTCTATTGGAGGTATAACATTGCAACAGAATTGATAAAAAATGCATGCTTACAATGCTTGGAAGTTATTATCTGCTACTGCAAAAGCATATATGATAAGTAAGCTTTTCTCTAATCTGCAATTCAGTATGCTGCTGCAAAAAGGAAAGTTTAAAGCCAGTGCCCATGGATGACCAGCAGAGGGTGCTATAAGACTTTACCATGCCTAAAAAAGACCAGATTCACAGTAAGTGAAGGTGAAAGCTGCTGTGACATAATCAGTGGCCTTTTTATTTATAGAAATTGCGGATACATGACAGAATAAAACATGATGCTTTATGTTTTGTATAGGTAAAAGACAATCCTGTTAATTTGTCATTTCAATTACAATTTTTTCTGTAGACAGAGCAGTAATGCCTTCCTGGCAGGTGGAAGGAAAATAATAACTACTTCAGGCTCAGTGAGATTGGATGGAGAAAGTCTGTGAGTAGCAATTTCCATGTCCTGCGGCTACTGATTCTCATCAGGATTTCAGTCTGGAGCTTGAAAGTGCTATTCTTACACATTTCCATATAGTTACATAACCTCCCGTATGAGATCTTAATCTATGGCTGGGCTAAAAACATGCAGGGCTGTCCTTATGCAAATAAAGCTGTGAAAGTTTGTTTTCAAAAATTTGGCAAAAAGACTGATACATGTCAAATTATATTTTCAGGAACTTGTGTGTAGTGCAGACTTATCCAGTTTAGAGAAGACCAGAACTGAATCAAATTCAGTTCTGATTCTTCATCAAAACCTCTCAGCCTTCTATTGAAACACCAAAGGAAAGGCAGAAACTAAAAGAGTATCTATAACCTAAAATACAGTGGGGAGGTTCAGTCCTCAGAGATGTGGCATTGTTCCTATAAACTTCACTGTTCCTGCTGAAACAAAATACCCCCACAACATGATGCTGCCTCCACCAGCGGATCCAAATTGATTCACAGTGTTGGCTTTTCTCTACTCACAGGATTTTGCATTTAAGTCAGAAAGTTACGTTTTGATGTCATCTAATCGAAACACGAGAACTTTGATTGGCTTCTCAGTTTAGGTAAATGTCCAAGTATGTCCTTGTCCAAATCAAAATTCTCCACAACTTTCTCTTTAACCTGACTGCTGTGTTCCTTGGTCTTTATGTTGCTGTTTGTTCCCTGATGTTCTCTATTAAATCTCTGATGCCTTAACAGAACATCTATATTTTTACTGAAATTTAACTGCACACATACGGAGTTTAAATAATACAAATGCACATGACTCTTTCAGAAAAAAAATACATGACTCTTTTTAAAAAAGAAAAAAATAACGTATTGTTATTATTTCGTCCTAGTGATGCTGAGGATGCCATTCCTTTTATGAGACTCCCACCTAGTGGTAATGTCTCTCACACACAGGACGTGAATTGTTCAAAAATAAGGATTCAATGATTAAAATTAAATCATGTTGGTCAATTTTTTTTTTTCGATTTTTTTTTTTTTTATTGTTTTGCTATTACGGCACAGCAAGATAGAAGCATAATTTTAATAGCAGAATATAAACTCAACATGTTTGACTTTTCCATCGGAGTCCAATATTGTGTTACACAGACGCGTCTGTTCAGATGATCATCAACAACAACAACAAAAAACAGGTGAGAACATGTTTCATTGGACATTTTTTACATCAGTAAAGAATCGGAGTGGTGACGCCATGGAGACGCATTTTCCAATCGAGCTGCCGTGAATAGGAATGACCGGCAGAGGGCGCGATGCTCTTTGACATGGCTGCCTGAGCGGATGAAGAGCTGACAGGTCGCAGAACACGAGGTTTAATCAACGGCGGCAAAATCACTCAAAGTGAAGCCTGACTTCCTTTTAGCTAAAAAAGAAACAAGAAAAAGAAAGAAAACGACTGCGTGCTAAATGAGAAAAATAAATATATATCTATGTTTTTCAGCGAATGTTTCATTTTTATGTTTAGTGATTACTGTGATATTAACCACAGAAACGTAGATTCTCTTCATCCTTGAATTTATTCAGTTTTTTTAATAAACTTTTTTTTTTGTTCTTGTGTTTGTTTTCTTTCAATCTTCTTTTGTGTTATTAGAATTTGAGACGGATTAGAATAAAACCAATAAGTTTCACAAAAAACGGCTTTCATTCAACATTATTATTAGTAGCAGTAGTAGTAACAACAACAACAACAACAACAACAACAACAACGACAACAACAACATAATAATAATAATAATAATAATAATAATAATAATAATAATAATAAATAATAATAATAATAATAATAATAATAATAATAATAATAATAATAATAATAATAATAATAATAATAGGAACAACTATCTATTCAGGTTTTGAGACCATTTAGTGCAAAAATACGGACAACCTTTTATTCCGCCATTTTTAGTCCTAAAAAGATGATAAAATAATTTGTCGAAGATTATTTAATTTTTTGTGTGATATTTCTTCAAAGGAAATTAATTTCGACATGCTCTGATCTAAAACAATGTTTTAAGTTTGAGCGCTTTACCTGCGGTTTCTAGTCTGGTTTGGTTTTGTTAAGAAAAGGAGACCCTGAAGATTTTCGCATGTTTGTTTGGTCTCATTTTCATCTTAATAAATTATTATTGTTTCTTTTCTTAGAACACTAAGTCTAAATTTATCTAAGTTTGGAGTTATAACAAATTTTATTTTGTTTGTTTTTTTATTGTTTGGTTGTTGTTTTTTTGTTATTGTTTTTTTGCCGTTTTTGCATAATAAACAAGTGTTCAAATTTGGACAGCGCTGAAGCATTAACAATAGTCAAGTTACACAGTTTTTTAAAATAACATTTATTTTCAGCATATTTATGTGACATCACATCTTTTACCATTCGAAAAGGGGGTGTGACTAACTTATAAAGGAGAAGTCAAACAGCATTTCATGCTGCCAAAGGCAATAGTTATATTCATATAATACAGACAAAAAGTGAGATTGTTGAAATTATAGGAAAAAAGAGATAGAAAACAAGGTCTGTACACATTACTCATGTTGCATCATTTATTATCCGATTTTTAGTTTTACCAGGCGGCGTTGAAATAAGACAGGCTATAAAAAAAAAATCAAACCCAGGGATAAATATTTATCTCATTATAATATTACATAAAGGTCTGAGTTCCTCTCAAGCTCGATTTGTCCTGGAACTCGTTGTGATTTTATGAGGCTGGTAAGCGGGGAAAATCGTCCAGATTTTATGTCATTGAACATTTGACATAAGCTTCAAAGTCACACATAGTTCAGTTTAGTTTCTCCGCCTTAGAACAATTGTCTACAAGTTTGATAACTCTAATATAGCCTACACAGAGTGCCGCCAAAACACATCACAGATTTATTATAATACAATGAAATGTGTTTTTCGTGTCCACCAGTCTCACTGTTTGTCCGGCGTGTTGTTGACTAGAGGCCCGTACAGGCCGCTGGCATAGCCTTGCTCCTTGTGCAGCATTGTCCTGTCTCTTATCAGGTCGCTAAAAGCGTAGTCCATGGGGGGCCTGAAGCCTAGGGTGGGCATAAGCCCTGTGGTGGAGTAGGGCGTCATGAAAGCCAGTCCCCGGCTGTGCGCAGAGTAGGCCAGCCGCAGCGGGTTCAGTCCCAGGTGGGTTCCCAGCGGGTAAGTGCCGGGGTCTGCTCCGAAGTGCGGGGCGTTCGGCTGGAGCGGGGAGAACGCGGAGCGGTTGCTCAGCGTCATGGCTCCAGGGAGCATCGGCCTCGTCGGGGTGGCTGCGGTTGCGGATCCAGCAGGAGGCTGTTGCGCGCTTTGGAGCATCCTCTCGGCCGTCCACGTCTCCTCCGGCCCGGCCTTGTTGGGGGCCTGTGCGCCGCTGTTGTTGAGGATCTGCTCGATGGCCTGCACCACGTCTTTCCCGCAGCCCTGCAGGACGAGCTCCAGGACGCTGCGCTTGTGGCTGGGGAACACCCGGGTCAGGATGTCGATGGCGTTCATGTGTCGGGAGGCCGCGGAGGACGGAGAGGGCTCCTGTTCGTCTTTGTCGGTCTCGGAACCGGAGTCCGATCCGAGGGAGCTGACCGACCCGGGAGTTTCCTCTCCGTCCTTCAAAGGCTTTGACACCGGCGAGTTGACGAAAGACTCGCTGTCTCCGTTTTCTGACCCCGAGCCTCCTCCGTGCCGGCCGTCCGGGGAAGACATGCCTGGGGCAGAGTCGCTCTCGGTGGACGCCGGTTTCCCCACGGACTTCTGAGGGGTGGTTGACCCGGACAGCTGGGTCTTTGGAAACAGTTCATACTTCTGGATACTGGACTCTACAGACACGAAGATCAGTGATTAGATCAATGAGGACCAGGACGGATTTTCTTCAGCACGCAAAACCTTTAATAAGGTTGAAGATGTTTGTAATGAAATGAAAAAATAATTTGAAACAACGCATCGGAGTAAATTAGTGAAGAGGTTTAACCTCAGAAGAGCTTGTCATTTTGTTAATTTGCCATTTCGTGCTTTTGCAATTTGGATCGTTTTGTATTGAGTGGTACTTCACTGGTCGTCTGTTTCGTATCAACAATGTCTCTTTTGGTTCTCGACCTGAGGACGATCTGTCTGATTCGATGATTTAAACAAATTTTCTATAATCTTTTTAGGCTAGTGTAATGAAGTATGCCTTGAATCTCAAATATTATATCTAACATATAGTCAGTGTGGTTTCAGGAGACACAAAATCGCATCTCCTAAGAGTCATCTGGCCCAAGTCAGCATCAGAATCCAAAATCAATGGAATTAGAGAACAGGCCACAGAAAACTATTCTGAAAGTTAATAAAAATATTTGTCTAGGTTTCATGTTTGTAGATACGAAAAGGGAAAAGGGAACAGCGAAGAATGTGACGTAATGTTTTTAGGACAGTGAAACCTGTGCGACGTTCAATGTAAAATAAGCATCTTTTTAAAGTGTCAATAAACATGCAACAAATAGTAAATTACACAAGTAATCAGTGACGTCCTGTAGACAGGTGAATCCACCTGCTCCAACTGAAAACATTCCCCTCCACTCACCTGAATTGCTCTCGCTGTTGACAGAGCCGAACACCTCATAGTTGGGACGCGGCGGGATGATGCCGTTCGCCGCGGCCAGGGCCAGGCCCTCGGCGGTGCCGTACAGCAGCTGCAGCTCCCGGGCTTCATTCTCCTCCTGCGCCTGCTGCCGCCGCAGCGCCACCTGCGCAGCCATCACCCGCTGCCGCTCGGCAATCAGCGTGCACTTTGCGCACATGCAGTCCTTCCAGCGGCAGTAGCGCTTGTGGCCCTTCAGGGCGGAGACCACGCCGTGGTTCCTGCAGCGGGCGCACTTCGGCGTCCGCGGGTACTTGTCCGCGGCGCGCAGCAGCAGCGGAGGGCCGCGCAGCAGGTTGCCGGCCATGGACACAGGGATGGAGGCTGCCGCGGCCGCCGCCGCCGCCGCCGCTCCCGGGTGAACCTGGGAGGCGGAGGACACTGTGGGAAGCTCCGGTCTCAGATCCATGCCCTCTTCGATGCCGTCTGCGATGCAATAGAAACTAAGTGAGAGAGCGACGCTGGAGGAACGATCTGTTGTAGTTAAACTGACCCTGAAGCTTATCACATCTGCTGCAACATCTCTGCGCAACAAGTAAAAAAAAAAAAAAAACAGCGATTTTTGCTGACAGAAATAAAAAATATATATCTCTGATAGAAGCTATCCAGAAAAAAAAAAACAAATGTAGAGGAAAAAATGCGAGTTTAGTTCCGAGCCGAGAGGAGAAGAGATCAATCCTCTTCGATCAGAAGTTAAAAAGTGTCCAGAAGCCGCAGCCTGAGACACTAACTTCCTCCAGAGATCGTCAGTGGATACAGATCCCTCTCTCCCCTCTCTCTATTGTTGCGCCTACGTTTTCATTAGACAAATTTGACAACAATGTGGCGTCTGTCATTGGCCAAAGGGAGAGGGAGCGATCTGATTGGTTTGCCTCTCTCTCTATATTTTTTTTTTTCAACTGTGTCCACCTGAGTTCTTTTTCCAAATATGAAGTGTTAAGAATCTGAAGGGAGTTCCGGGAAAGCTCAAATCGATGCAGTGTCTGCCACCAAAAATGAATTTTATAGATTTTAAACAGCACGACTGTTATCAATTCAACTGATGCAGCCTTATGGCATCTTCAGAGTCCAAAACAGGAAAATTTAAACCATGTAATAAAGGGAATTTAACATCCCTTTAAATTACTTTTTTTGTTGTTTTGTTTTGGTCTATTGTCTTGAAAATATTTTATTTCGGTTATTTTGTCTCCACAATGAGAGATTAAATTAAATTTAAAAAAAAAACAAAAAAACAAGAAGAATTCAAATTAAACCTGAAGCGCGTCTTTAGTTCCACCTTTGAGGTGAGTACAAATTATTTTGTTGGTTTAATAAAAGGTAATATTTACTATCTGACGGGGGAAAACAACTAATTTACTCCCAGTTATTGACTGCATGTCTGGAGAAGATGTTGCATGATTGTCGCTGATCTAACGCGATCGTTTTAACCATTCAAATTAATAAGAAGCTGCTATTTTTAAAAAGTAAAAAATAAATAAATAAATAAATAAATAAATAAATAAATAAAATAACATAAAAATAATAATAACACGTTTTATACGGCTTAATTTAACATATTAACAATTAACGCCACTGGAAGCTGAAAAAAGAAATCAGTCCAGTTCTGCTTGTTGATTAAATAAACACGTTGGTCAAATGTTTTGTGTTACAGATTTCTTTTTATTATTATTATTATTATTATTATTATTATTATTATTATTGTTATTATTATTATTATTATTTTTAATTTCATTCTGAAACAACATAACATTCAAATGGGGAAAAAAACTTCAGAGTGGATCAGAATTCACTGTTAATTGTGACGACGCTGTTTTTGTTAAATATTTTAATGCCGACATCAAACTGAAAACTTGCAGAGTTTGAGGTAAATAAACATGTTTGTTAAAACAGTTCATTAGGGCAATCTTAAGTTAGTGATATTTTTTTTTAAATTGCATGATTCAAACTAAAGACATAAGAGTTCTTAATTTTATTGTTACTGTTATATGTGTGGATTTTATTTTTTTTATTTATTTTTTTTTTTGCTTGTTTGATGTTATTTCATTTCATATTTATTTTATTCATATTTTAACAATAATAATTACTATTCTTATTATCTTTTTTTTTATTTTTATCCTCTATATTTTTATCCTCTATAAAATCACGGCTGTGCTGCGGGAGCTCTGGCCTCTGATTAAACCTCCTCTGTTAACTATGGAGTGACGACGCCTCGACGCTCGCAGAGACTCCAGAGGTCCGCGACGCGCAGAGCCTCCAAAGGGCAACACCTGCTCCCTTCACCTGCTCGCCCAGGAGCCGCACGGCGGCGCGTGCTGCTGCAGGACTTTAAATTAAAAACAAACTTCTAGGTGTTTTCTCTAATCAACAATTGTCAATGCCTCTGAGGACGACGACAACAGCCTTGGCGATCAACGCATTGAAAGCCGAGATAAATGGCTGCTGCAGCAGGGAGATGCGCTCTGCAGCAGCCCTGCCTCTCCCCTCCCAGGCTCATTGTTTACTTTCTGAATCACTGTAAGCAAATGCCATCTGTTTCCCTCGCCGCTGTCATCTGCACCTTAATTACCTTGCCAACGGGCTAATAGAGACGATATTAAAACTACATCTTTTTGACATTCAAAGTAATTATCTGCATGGGCGCTGATCTCGCTCGGATGGAGAAGGCAGAGGAGGCCCGGCGCTTGTTGGAGAGATGATGGATTTTCAGCTCGGGAATAGAAACTTAGAAAAGCGACGTGGTCTAAGTGTTGGATTGAGACAGCAGAGAAGAGGGGGGGGGGGGGGGGGGGAATAGAGCGTCATCTTCTCAGTAGACAGTTTTTTCCCGGTGATAACGCTGACGTGGGATTAATCCCATTTCTCCACGCCTCCACAAATTATTGTGAAATTGGATATACCTTCAATAAATCGACACATTCCGTGTGGTTTTGTTTGTTGCATGATTTTTTTTTTACTGTCAATGGAACTAAAAACACACTTAGTTGAATGTGTTGAAAGATATTTTATTTCATGACACTAATTGCCCTCATACTAGCAACATGTTTGCACAAACGGATTAAGAAAAACTGAAAATTATAAACTAATAAATGTTTTTTTGTTGTTGTTGTTGTTGTTTTTGTTTTGTTTTGTTTTGTTTTGTTTTTTTGCATTAAAGCACACAGTATGGTCGCTTTTGTTTTTCTGGATCCCACACTAATTTGAATTTGTTTTTCGCCCTGTGCCAAAAAGCAGTGAAAATGTTTTGCGTGAGTCTGTGATTTTACAAAAATGTTAATAAATGTTAAACTGTGTTCCTATCAACCTCTGTGCAACAATAAATACACTGAAAAAAGTGATTTTTGCGAGTGTTAAATATTACCCATAAAAATCATGTAAATTTTAATGTATTTTTTTAGGTAGCCAATGAATGAAGACATGTTGGGTAATTTCTACATGTGCTACCCATTCTTTAACATTAAAAACTATTAGATAGGAAATTCGAGTAAAATCTACCCCCGATTCTTAAGTCCGGTCCAAAGTTGCGCATGCGCCAGACCGCGTTTTTGAAAGAAAAGCGGGACAAGGAATTCTGCATCCTCTCTGTCAACGAACGGTGAGCTGAAGGTAAGGTATTAATATAGTTGTGGTGTGAATGATAGCACGAATGCAAAATCTAACATTACAAATGATGGGATACTTCACTTATATTCGATGTGCATCTCTGTAACATGCCAATACTGTACATCAAAATTTGAATTTTTCCCTGGCGCCAACATTGCTGTTAATTGTCTGGACAACAACAGGTAGTTTCAATTTGTTCGCGGTGCTTTTGAGATTAGCCAGCATGCATGACTGTTTCTTACCGCTGGTTTTAAGGTTAGAAACTAGTCTAACGCTAAAGCTGAACTATAATGGTCGTTAAGTATCTGCAGGTCTCTGCTCCCACTTCACGCTGCGACACAGGCAGCAAATAATTTGCTGAAGAAGAATTCATTAGTGTATTTTCGCCGCACACGAGAAGTTCCGTCTTAAAATACTGATACTAATGTGTCGCCAACATATGAAATGCCTGCCGTGTTTTATATTGTTGACCTGTTAGCTCAGTTAGCTAACATGGCTGCTGGAGCCGCTCTCCGCCGCGGTCTGTTTAAAAACCAAATGACTTTCTATCCAATTTACCTGCATGCCTGCGTACGTATGCCTAAGTTGTTAAAGTTTAGCGTTACTTCTCATAGTTTTATTTTTACAATCGGGACTCTAAAGACTCATGTAAAGATGGCGTGTTTCACGTCTTTTCTGGTCAGTCGTCATGAAAACAGGACGCTCATCCAGTGTGCTGGATGTGGACCAGAGTGAAAACAAAATGAATTGTGTGTTAAATTAAAACATTTTAGAATTGATATAATATTATATTGGGTATTGTTGAAACGTCAGTGCCTAATAAATGTTTTCGGAATCTTGTAATATTGTTTATGAAGCATATTACATCTGTGAATATGATCTATGAAGCTAATACTATAAAGAATGAATATTTATCTATGCTATTGCATTGTTTTTATCTTATTGTGGAAAGTACACAGTCAGTTATTTCTGCTCAAAAGACCCTTGTCAGACAGACAGACCATTCTAATCAGAGGAGCACAGAGTAAATGTAAAATATTAACCTTCTGTGTAGTTTCTACCTTCATTAAAGAGTGTTCGATTGTGATGTTAAATAAATGACTTGTAACTTCTTGGTTGTTAAAGGGAGAGTGGAGGCTCATTTCCACGTCATGGTTTAAAACCAATCCTGCAAGTTTTCTTGGAGGAGACATTCATGCTAAAGCTTGATGAGTACACACCAGGTCTTCTGCAGCTTATGCGTGCTAAAGGAGGGGCTGCTGGTTCAAAGATGCACCCTCTACTGGACACTTTAAATGACGTATGTTAATTTACTTATTTTCAGAAATATTTCATTATTGATATACCTGAATTAAAAATTGAAATAATTTGTAAATAATTGCTTTGTTGTGCACAAAGTTGAGCTCCTTACCAACTTAGTGTGTGTAAATCTCTCCACTCTCCACTAACAGTCTTTTCACTACATTGCATCTCCCTACAGACACAGAGCATTGAGAAAAAAAGGGATACAGTTGTCTGCTGCCTCATTAACTACTTTGGTGAAAGACAAGAAGATCTTTTCCATGAATGCCAGGTATGTCCTTGAAAACAAATGATCGATTAACTCAAGGGATCCTCTTCACTCCTTTTCCTTCTATCTTCTGATCACTCCCCTCTGCTCTCCTTTAGATACGTTGAAATGTATGGAAACAGGATCTTCAATTAAATTTTAAAAGTGTATCTTTTGTTTCCTTATTTTTAACATATAGGAATGTGAGGACTACACAGACAAAACAATGAAGGTGATCGTGATGCACAGCATCATGGCTGAGGAGGATCCATCAGATGTGTCGATTGTGATTGAGGGAAACCAAGTGATGGCAGGATGTGGAAGCCGAACAAAGGCATGTGTACTGCTGATGGGACTCATATATGCCCTCAACCTGGACTATCCAAAGCAGCTCAAGAACACATTTGAAGCTTTTCAAAAAACTTTTTTTGGAAATTGATGGGGCAAAACTACTGAAGAAGGTCCACGGCCTCAAGAACAAACTCATGCAATAGTTTCCGTCTTGTTCCAAGAGGATCTTTTGTCTGGACTGGAGTATGGCTTTTTTTTATTTATGTTCTGTTCTGTCCTCTGCTCCACACACTTTGCTTCAACTCTTAAAGTTTTGTTTGCATTAAATACTTATCCAAATACTTATCCAGAGACAACATGTAGCCGTTAGCTCAGTGTGATATAAAATGTGTTTTTGAAATGTCTAAAGCTGTTGTACTGCACTTTGTTCATTTATTGTTAATGTCGTGTTATAGCTGGCAGTTCTGTTATTTGTTGTGTTTAAATACACCTGCACATCTGAAGATTTGCTCAGTCACTGTTGTGTGAGGCTTGAGGAAAGTTATCCCGTGCACCTCACTTCTCCTTCTCTGTTCTCCTAAATTGTCCTTTTCTCTGATGTACTCCTTGGATGTCTGACATGTTTTATAGTCCTACATTACTGACAAAAATATTTGAAGATGTTACAGGTTTAAGTATTTGAAATTTTGCTTGACACTGCTGTGTTGTATTTAATTCTGTGTTGTGACTTCTTTGAATAAAATAATTGTAAAAGTGTATAATCTCGATCTATTATTTGGGGGTACATTTTAACTTACTTGAATAAGTAAAGGTAACTCAGTGATTTCAGTTAACTTTAACTCTTAATTTTCAGCTAAGATTTACTAGCAAACAAGACCATTTTTTACCTATTTTAACTGACTAAATTTACCCATAAATATGAGGTACATTTTACCCAACTTTTTAAGGTATTTCTTACATGTCTAAGTTAGTTACTTATTACTCAATATATTTAACTGAATATACCCTAACGGGGACAGTGCAAATTGTTACCTCACCTTTTTAGGGTAAATTCTACACTTTGCTTTTTACAGTGTAACCGAGATCAAGTTTGATTTGACATTTTAGATACAGAGCGAGGGTCTGCAGCTTTAGTCCTGATGTGTTGCTGTACAGCAACTTTTGGCTGTGTCTCTGCTTCAACACGTTAACAATTTCACAATTTAATTGTCTTTTTGGGATCAATTAAGAATTTTTTTTTCAACACACTTCAATCAAATTAATGGTTAATGACCAAAGAGGTCATTCGGGATTTTGACTTGGGCCAATTGGAGCAGGACAGTTGCACTTGAGGCCTGGAGTTCCAGACCTCTGATTTTGAACTTTGGACAATGAAATACAGTCTCAATTCACTAAAAAAATAAAATAAAATAAAAATTTTAAAAAATGATGAGAACTTAAGCCAGCAGCTGGTAAATAGTAACATTTTTGAGGAAGTTGATTGCATTGGGACATAAAAACAAGCTGGAGAAACCTTCGCTGGGCTGCTCCCAAGACTGTACCGCCCTGGGCGGTGAGCCTATATCACATCCAGTCACTACTGTGATTAAAAAAATGATTTGTGCTACTTTTAATGCTGATTGAGTATGCCGGTGTTAAAAAAAAGTGAATTGAAAAATCGTCACATGCGAAGTGTGGCCCTTAAAAGAATCGTTTTAAAAACAAAGAGCTAAAGAGTCATGGCCCTTAACCCTCCACTTACTGCACTGAAACAACTGGAACGCCCGAGTCCTCAGAAACCAAGGCTCGGTGTTTAAAAGTGAGGCTTAATGGGTGAATATTAATTCAGCTGTGGTTTGACAGAGCTGGTCTGGCAACGGAGATTTCATGTCTGAGAAACAGGCATTATGATGAGGTTTAAGCTCCCGATTCCTGCTCCAATTAAAAATGCCCCCTATGCAATTAAAAGTGACTGTGGGCATTTAGAAAATCCAGCATTCTTTTACCCACTTCATTAGGCCCATATGCATAAAACACACACACACACACACACACACACACACACACACACACACACCCACACACACACACACACACACACACACACACACACACACACAAAAAACAAAACAAAACATGCAATTCTTTCAGGAAAGCTACCCAGATGAGTGCAGTTTTAACACCCTTTAGGAACACAACAAAGGCCATGCTTGACCCAACATATGTAGCAGCATGTTTCCGCTATACCCACGCACCCCGGTGGAGCTTTTCTCCACTTCTTCTTTAGCGGCCTCTTCCACCGCCGCCGCCCCGCCTGCGTCTCGGCGGGGCCCGGATCCCCTCCCGTGTCGCCCCGCCGCTGCAGCCGCCTCTGTCCCGCGGAGGCAGAGGTTAGAGTAGCAGTTAGACAAGGGCCTGCGGAGAAAAGAAAACGGACAAGGAGGAGGGGAGCAGCGGCGAGGAGGAGGAAGAAGAAGAAGAGGAGGAGGAAAGGAGCGGGGGGTTCGCTCAAGTATTTACACGCTTGACGGGCAGACCGAGTGAAGGCCCCGGGCTCAGAGACAAGAGGCTGTTAACCTGCCACTTCACACCAGCTCCACTGCGCCGGGGAAATGGATCGGGACAAATGCATTCCTTCAAATAAGGCAGACCCAGGGGAGCAGGCAGGCAGGCAGGCAGGCAGGCAGGCAGCGCACAGATTTACCCTTAAAGCAGCTGAATAAAACACTACAGTGCAAAACTAAATTGAACAGAATTATCTTTTATAATGAACGTGTTACGTGAAATCTGTCTAAAAGTGCCTCCGCTGCACTGCATGAAGAACAGCATCCCTATTTACAATGAAAAAGGATCATTTTGTACTTCATGTTTTGCTTCAGAAAAGAGACTGAAACATTCGGACGCCTATAAAATATGTGCCGTGACGTCACTAAGGATGTTGTAAATCTGCAGTAGACAGTCTGATGCATAGTTTCTCATAAACTGGATTGAAGAGAACGCATTGTTAGGAAAATGTATTGATTTGGTAAGTCATTGATTAATAAGTTCATTTGTTTTTCATTTGAAAAGAAGAAGCTGAAAAGCATTTTTTTCTACTTCTTTCTACTAACTGCACTGTATTGTATTTCTGTGCTGCCTAAATGTTGACCAGCATAGGAATATAATGTAACATTATGAAAACACACATTTATGGGGAAAACAAAGTAAATCATCTTAAGTCTTTGCAAACTGTTCAGACGCTGCCATTATTGTTTATGAAACAAAGATAAAGTCAGAAGTGCATCTTATGTTTCAACAGCTATGGTCCTCATTCAGCAGCAATATTTATCAGTTGTTCATTTTACGCGTTTAATTATTTTTGAGTTTATTATTACTTCGAGTTAAGCTTGCAGATTTTTATGTCTGAATATGTCTGTACCAATGCAGGATTTTGGGTCTGGAGTTTGATTGGGCCAAATAAAGCAACGGATTACAAAAGCCCAAAATTATTCATGCATTGGCAGATTTAATTTACAAGTGATCTTTTAAGTTCATCAACATGTTTCTTTTGACTGGTAGTAATGTCAGCATGTCGGAGCGGCTCAGTCAGGGTTCCCTATTTAATCGGCTGTGGAGGGAGCAAACTGATGGCGAGGAGGCTTTCCAACCTCAAATATTTGGAGAACCAAAACTAAAAAAAAAAAAAAAAATTGTCACCAGCGGAAAATGGAGAAAAATTCTCAGAAATTATAAGAAGACATTGATTCCTGTGGTGCCAATAAAGATTTTTGTTCCGCCAAATGTCTCATTAAAAATGAAACACAAAAAGCATTTTTAAAGCTGATCCACTGAGAAATTCATGTCTCACAAACTTTTTGATGGAATGAAACTCATTTCATTTTGTGTTTTGCCGGTTGCTCAGCAGTAACTAGTTTCCAAAACTAGTTACTGCTAAGTTACAAAATAAGTCCTATTTATATAGGCTATATATGACATTTCCGGCCGTATGTCTTCCCACCTCGGGGCTAAGCCACCTTGGTCTCTTAATCCTGTTGACGGCCCTGGTCTAAACATTCCTTTGGATCAAATCAGATCGCAATCCTCCAATTAAAATGCTAAAAAAAAAATTTAAAAAAATCTCGCGATATTATTTATTCTGACTCATAGTGGCTTTTCCCGATGTGAAGTGAATGACCTGCATCTTTTCATTGAGGCTTCAGCTTCGCCGGGCTGCGAGGCCCTGAGACGAGGAGCCACTCGAGCTGAAGAGCCAGACAGGGGTCCCTCAAGCGTCGCTCTTCAGCCGCTAGAATAACACTTATTTATAAACGGGGGATAACCCCAGAGAGGCGTATGAATATTTCAAAGATTTGAAGGGTCTCTCTCTGCCAAAGCTCTTGGCCAGCAGCACTCCGGCGTCTCCCCCCCCCCTCTGCTTTGCTCTCCTCCCCCCACACTTTCTCCTCACACTCACACACAAATACAAAATACGTTTTTCTGCCCCCGAGGTAGGTTGGCAGGGATTATCTTTGTTTAATGAATGGGCTACAAGTATTCATCAACACGGCGAGATTATTGGGCTCCCTCGCTTCCCATTCTGCGCAGACTATAGTGGCATATAACTCTTAATGTGTGTGTGCGTGCGTGCGTGTGTGTGTGTGTGTGAGGGAGAGAGAGAGCGAGAGAGCGAGCTGCATACTGCAGCCAATTAAAATGCACTCTCCCCTGCTCTATCCCTCCACATCTGCCTCCTTTTCTCCGCTGCCGAATGGCGCAGAAAAGAAGGAAGCCCATGAATAGGCGCTCATTGAGATCACAGATGGAGTATGGCTTTCTCTTCGCTCGAAATTTGAGAAACACCATTGTCCCCAATCAAAACTCAATGTGTTCTCCGACAATGGCGCCGGCTTTGAGCCGCGCCGCTTCAATTGGCCTTGTTTTTGAAACTTGAAGTGTTCGGCACAAAGACAGGGCTTTCCTGGATGTCACCAGTGTGTGTGTGTGTGTGTGTCCGGAGAGAGAGAGAGAGAGAGAGAGATAGAGAGAGAGAGAGAGAGAGACAGAGAGAGAGAAAGAGAGAGAGAGAGATAGAGAGAAGGGGAGAGAAAAAAAAAACACAATTAATATGAAGCTGTAATTACTCCCCTTCACGCCGCTGCACCCATTCAGGACCCCACCGGCCCATTTATTGCTTTATCCCATGCGGCTGATAATCCGAATACCACCTTCTTTTTTTTTTTTTTTTTTATTCTCGGGCCTCCGCGGTGCGCTGAAGGAGACGGACCTGAACATGGATGTAAATAAAAGGATGCAGCCCAGAGAGATTAAAGGCGACGCAACAATAAGTCAGACGCTATTATTAAACTCTTAATTATTAATTCCGGTTTCCATTAGCGCATTAATAACAGCTGAGAGGAGATCAGTGTCCCCGCGGTTGTGCAGCAGTTAATTAGGCCAAACACCTCTGAAATGAGTTTTTTTTTTTTTAAATATTAAAGTAATTCACATTTTAATGGTTAGTTTGTTGGTTAATTATTAGTTAGGCCGCGAGATGCTTCATTTGGTCATAAATCCCAGCTTAGTGGAGGATGTTTGCTCAGTCAATCGCTATTCTGACTTTCACCGCGTGTCCAGTTATAAAGTCAGACACTCAGAGTTTCCTGAAAACGGAACATTTGTTGAGATTTCCACGAAATGTTGTGAAACGTTGACGGGTTTCAAGAAAGGCTGAGAGTCTGGAAGAAATTAAACATCTGAATGAAGGGGAAAATAAACCTCCTGTTATACAACAATCCCTCAATATGCATTGGAAAAGCTTAAAACATTTGATGCATTTTGGTCATACATGCGCAAACGCGGAAGTCACACTTAAAATGCCTGTTTCAGCTTAGCAAAAGTTGTTCATCATGTTTCCTTTTGTTTATTTCAATTCAGTTTTTGAATGTATTTTGAGTTCCTTTTTTTTGAAGAAGTTAATTGCATTAATGAAAAAAGTCACCAATACACATCAGTATACTGTTTCTGGCTGCATCCTGCTGGCTACAGTTTAACTAATTCCAGCAAGAACACTTTAAAAATAGCTGGGTTACATAAAGTGTATTTACATTTCCTGCAGCTATTAAATGTACTCAACTTCTACTCAGAAATATTAATGAAAATGTCACCCAATCAAATATGGAATGTGTAACAATTTTTGTTGGTTTATCATTAGACCTTTTGCATGATCGCCTTAAATCACAAAGAAAAAACAAAACTGATGTCTAAACTGGCTCTAATTTTGTACTTTACATAGGATGGAAGTAAAAACTCAAACAGGAACATTTTTAAGCAATCCTCTGCCAAACATAAAATGTATTTTTATTCTCCATCAAAGCTTAAACAATATGATCTTAAATGTGTATGCTCAAATTCTTTATACCTCAGCCACATTTTGCATTACAAGATATTTGTTTCTGATAGAAATCTCTCAAAAACAAATAAAATTGCTTAAAAGTAGTAGAAGTTTTGATAAAAGTGATTTAACTAATTTTACTTCATTTTTTTTAAAGCATACAGAAGATAACGCAATTCCTTCCCAGTAACTAGTAAAAAAAAATAAAACTAAATAACATTTTAAAGAAGTTTTTACTGCAATTTATATGATTTGTTTTGTCTGAAGTTGGAAGGCCTCCTTGCCATCACCCTAATATTTAATACGATGAAATCCCTAAACTCTACTGCACAGTAACATGTCAGATGAATTTCTGCAACACATTAACTTTTCTACTCAAGTCCAAAGAAAAAAAGGTTACATGTTGTTCCGCTAAAAGAAGTGTTGGCCTCCAGATTGTGGTCAGTATGAGAAGAAACGATCCATTGTACTTTGACCAATGTTTTCTCACAAACTGTGGCACAAATTGCATTAAAGTGACAAATGGTCATATTGAGTCTTTTTTTGTTGTTGTTGTTGCTAGAAATGGAAGTAATTATCGACTTACTTTAGTTGGAAATTACTGAATTTTTCCAACAGAGATGAAAACCACATCCAAACTGTTCTTTCAAAATGCCATTTCTAGTAATTACGAGACCTAAAGCTGAAACAAAACTATAAAATTTCATTATTTATACATAGTGTCCAACATCTTTTGATAATACTTATTTTTTACTATTTATATTATAAATGATGGCAGTGGGTCTTCAAATATTAGGGGCAATAAATAGTTTGACAGCAAATCTGGACCAATATTTGAAGCTACTAAAACATTATGCTAATATTTCACCATAAAGTGGCACTAATCTGAGAACCAACAGAGAAAATAAACCACTTTCAGCAATCATTACTTGTTGCCTGTATGGTATTCAATTTAATTAGGATGCTATAATTTCTCATTTTATCTACTGAATTGTATTAATTTAGCTTGGAACACAAAAAACGTCTCTCTTCAAATGTGAAAACAAGATCCAGTCTCACACATTTAAGCTTTTAAAGAATTTAGAGCCATTTAAAAGCCAAACCTAATCAGATTTGTGACATGGCTGAATAAAATGTCCTCTGTTTTTCCTGCCAGGATAAAAATCAAAGTCTCTTCATGTCCATTGTGTCGCTGACAAACAGATCTGTGAAGGGAAGGAGACGGAGGGGTCGAGATGACCCTCCTTTTGTGTCTGCACAACAGTTTAAGCTGCATAGATTCTGTTTCTTTGAGCGGGGCCCGCGTCTCTGAGAAAGTAAACTTGGGGCTGACCCTCCAGGTTAGGCCGGTCTGGGATTCAGGCGAGGATCCGTCGATTCAAGGATCGGCCGGCCTCTGAGATCTCAGAGGGTCCTCACTTCAAAAGGAAGGAGGGGAGAGCACTCGGGGGAATTTTGTTTCGTCGCCAGTGGGCTGCATTCTTGACCCCGGCGGGGCTGGTTAAACATCATCGATGCTTTCCTCTTTTTGTCGTCACAGAGGCAAGACAGCGACCTGATGTTGCCATCATGGATCTGCAGCTGGGGAAGCCGGCAGAGTGAGCTCATTATCACGCTTTCTCCTGACCCTCGTCCACGGCGATCAGTTTCGGCAGGCACTGATTGAGACATCCATCTAAAGCCAGAGCACACTTTAAAAGAAAACACCTCGTGTTTGTCAACATAACGTGCTCAAGTCCTCTGAAATATGAAAGTTGGTGCTGTGCAGCTTTTTTTGTTTGTTTTTTGGTTTTGAAAGACAAACCATTTGTGCAATTTCCTTAAATATCATTTTATATTGATATGAAAACGGGTTTTTGGTCACAACATGTTCAACATGGAAGCCCAGGCATCCCAAGCACAGTGGCTCATTCGCTTAGATCCCAAGGCGTTCCCAGGACACCAGAGAGAATATTCAGAGCTGAGTTAAAGTATTAAGTATCCTTATAGTTCAACTTTTGTTACAACTGCAAACTTTAAAGTCTCTTACTGGGATTTTGTGTGTAGCGCAAACTAGTGCATCGCTTGAAGGGGGTTTATAATTACATTCAGCAAAGATTCTGAAAAGTGTGGCAAACATTTAGATTCAGCTCATTGAACCAATACCTTATAGCAGGATATAAAATAGCCTCTTCCCCTGTTTTTTACTTCAAATTGTGGCATGCTGTTCATTGCAATGTAAGAACTACAGGGAATAGATTAAACTGCGACTCTAAAGTGACGTCGTTTTATCTCTGTCCCTGTCAGGTACTAGATATTAGGAGTGTCGGAGCAAAACGGGCTGAATATAAATGCATTTTTTCATTTTATTGGTAATAAACTGTGGAAATTATGAATAGTTTTCTTTCCACAATTATGCAATGATTTGTGTTGATCATGTAAAAACTTGACCTGAAGCCTGTAATTTGAGAATCAAATGTGTTTTGCATTAATGTATGGACCAACTTGCTTTGTATAAACGTCAACATAAACCTGATGACTTCTACAAGCAGTACAGAAATATATTATGACAAGTTTTGTCAGGTATAAGAGAGGAATATCATTATGTCTCATGGGCTTATCCGACTGCATCACCATCATGGTTCGCAGCGAAATGTGCAAGCATGCTTGTGCACATTCATCCAGAGAGCTGCATGAAACTGTAATCTTACAGTTGAGAGGAGCAGCACTATGCGTGCCGCTCCCTGAGGACGACGCACTCAGACAGAGGCGCAGACATGCACCTGTATGCCTCTTTCATAACCGCATTCAGCTTCACGCTCACTGAACTCCTCAGCCCGCTCTGACCTCGCCTTCGCCCCCAGCCGCGCGTGCCTCTGCAGCCACCGCACCAAAACCCTGAATCACTCCAATACCAGTTAGCGATTATGTAACTCAAATACCATTTACTTTTACAACTGCAACTTTGCAAAATTGTGAATTTTATCTGAAATCTCTTTACACCGTGTGATCATGCAGAAGATAGACAGAGTAAAGCTTTCTATGCTCAACATGAAGTTGTAAAACATTAACTGGATTCACTCTGTGTGAAGCTACTGTCCGACCATTTCCCATCTCGCCATCCATGTTGGTGTCTTAACAAGCGTTAGGTGAGTCTAAAATCAGGACATGATGGACAATTTGTAGATTATGAAGTCCTGTCAGATATTTTGGGTCCCAAGGAACCCAATGCTGATGGTTTCAGCGGCAATTAAACCTACTTTCCTTTTCTAATGCACCTTTGTGATCAACGCCAGTAAAATATGCCCCTGTAGTAATATGCAGTTGAAATGTCCTTCCACATCACAATGGTTTACAAAATGTTTCTCAGATTTTCACCTGCTAACTAAAGCAATATAGTTAGATAACTATATTATGTAAAGAATCATCACACAACTTTTACAGCTTCGAAACAAAATGTTTAAGTGACGACAGAACCATTTAAAACCCCAACCAGCTTTCAACAACCAAACATGTAGAAAAGGGAAGACAGAAGTCTATTGGTAGGAAATGATTGATTAAAGAAATTAATCTGAGTGTTCAAATGATAAATCAGCTGAGATTCACTGCAACTGCTTTCCTTTAAGTATAAATTGAAAAAAGTAGCAACCTTTTACAGCTTATGAAACTAGTTCCCATTTTATTAACTATGGATTCTAGCAAAGGCGAACAAACTTTTTTTTCTTGTGCATCATCAGGATTTACACCCCAGTGTATTAATTGGGCCTCAAGGCCAACAAGTTGTCTGACTGAACCCGAGGAAGTGAGGCTGACTGAGCGCATTAGGTCGACTCATTCTTCGCGTGAGAAGCGACAGCCACACAGAAACTGACTAATACACTAATAACTGAGCAACCTTACAAATGATATGAAATAGCTTTGAAAAAAACATCAGAGCATGAAAGAATAAAAAAAACTAACCCACAAGAGTTTTTTTATTTTTAAATAAATCATAAATATCCCTAGATTGAGTCAGAATAAAATCAAAAAGTTACATCTTGTCCATCTCACTGGTCTTGTTGAACATAAGTTTTCACTCCCAAGTACACGCGAGAAGAAAATGAGCTCTATAATTTATAACGTGGACGTGACTTCACCTCGTTTAAGACGAGAGAGCATATTACAGGTGTGGGGATTTATGAAATGAAGGAGCTACATTTTCTACAAGGAAGTTTTGGACCCGTCTTTCTCCAACTTTGCCTTCAGCTGACAGAGGAGCCCTGCTGCAGATGGAGGGCTAAGCCTCAGTGATCTCTGCTCGCTGGAGGCATCAACATAGTGGCTGATATTAGCAGGTGGCGTGAGAGTGAGGATATTAAAACATTTGTTAAGAGAGGTAAACAAAAGGCCTGCATGTAGTTGTAGTTGTGCATATTCAAACTTTGGCACAAAATGATTGTAAATAACTGAAAAAAATATTAATGACTATGATTACAAGTTTACTCTCCACAGAAAGAGTTGGCCTGACGGTTCACTGACCCAGATAACCATCATCGACATTAACAAGATCAACATAAGAAAATATCCAGGAAGGCGTGACATCTTATAGAAACTAAAACGTGAACCTTGCTACGATTCCAGGTGAATTTTGACGCAAGTCCTCCACGACTCGAATGTCATTCGTTTGGTTTTTTTATGTATTGAAGATGTTTTGTTTATTTCCAGCGTAAATTGACACAAGTAGCTTTTCGACAAAAAATAGAGTACACTAGTTTGAATTGACGAGTAATTTTCTGAAATCCACATGGGTGAAAGCAGACATTCAGCCTCAAATATATCCAGTAAATTTTAGTTTTAGTTTGTTCATTCTTTTCGCAGACGGCATAATTCTGGGTTTTTGTGGAAATGTGAGAGTTTGTGTATTTAACTGGTTTGTTTTCTACTTGAAACGTTTAAGTCAACACCACAACTTTGGGTAAATGTGTGCTATAATCAAAGTGACAGGCAACGTTTCAGTGTGTGAACATTTTTGTTTTGGTGCCCTGGCAATGCATTTATTAAAACATGCATGTATGTTATGTCCATTCAAGAAAATAAACCACAAATTCTATTTGTGAGACTAATTATCGTCTTAAAGAAATCCTTGAAGTTGCGTCTGAAAGCGAAATGATTCAAAATGTAATGAAAAGACTAAATTAATAATATTCATGTCTATCAGAGGTGTATAAAACATCCTTCATTCCCACTTGAATTATCAGGATAAATATATGAATGTCTTCCTGAAAAAGTTAAGTAAGTAAATGATAGGAGGGTGTGTGTTTGACAAAGTTTAAACAGATTTCTGGGCAGGACAAACGGATATTTGTATTCATAAATTTTATATAATGTATATCAAACTAAAACTAATACAGCATCAAACTGAAAAATGTCAGAAAAAAATTCAAACTAAGGAGAAAAAAAAAATAAAATAAAAAAAACTGAATCAACCTGGCGTGTGGAGCAGTGCATGTTAAAACCAGAGGAAGCAGAGAGAGACATCGAGTCGCGTCCCTGCAGCGGGCAAAACGTGGAGCGAGGCAAAGGCTAAACGGGTAAAATACAGGTGGAGATGAGGCACCCCAACCTTCAGAGGGCAACATCTAGTTGTGATATTCATTTTATTACAATCTTAACATTTCAGTTGTATTTCAAACACAAAAACCTAAAAAAAGCGGCCTTGGTGCGTCAAATGAGGAAACGGGAAGAAGTCCTTAATTTTTATTTATTCTCTTTTTTTTTTTTCTGTGACAAAGATTTGTCTACTTAGTCTCTCAGCACTGTTATTGTTCTTTGTGTTGTGAGAGAGAACCATGACACAGCAGTTTGGAGTTGTGAAGTTGTCAGGTGTGTGAACAATTGAGGAAGATGGACAGAGATTCGGGGAAGGTGAAAATTTGGCTGTGTGCTTGTGACATTGTCCTTTCTTCTCTGTGCAACACCAGACTTTCATGTACCACAAAACAGGCCGTGGGCAGAACAGCTTATTTGAACGTGTGTGTGTTTGCGTGTGTGTGTGTGTTTGCGTGTGTGTGTGTGTGTGTGTGTGTGTGTGTGTGTGAGTCACTGGATGTGCATGCCAGTGTATGGTAGTCTGAGAGATGGTGGCTTATGTGTGTTTGTATGGTCAGCCCAGACTGTGGGAAGGAGGGGGCCACGCTCTGCGACTAGTGTGCGTCCAGCCAATTCATTAGTCAGTGAGTGGGTTCTCTCAGCATTCAGAGGGTCCGCTCCTATTCCTTAGCCTCCAGGAAGAGCGTCTCCTGAGGGAACAACTTGGCCTCCAGCAGAGTCGACCCGGGCTCCAACTGGGTGATCTGAGGAGAAACAGGTGTGGGGAACATTGATTAAAAGTCCTGGAAGAAGCCAGTGGTTCATTTCAATGCTGGCCAAAATAAGCAAAATTACATTAACACAATTAAAACACAAGATAACACTTTGTTTGAAGGGGTTGTTCATAAGACTGATATGACTGTCATAAATATAACAAAGAACACGAACATGAAGTCTTTATGAATGTTGTCATGAAGTGTCATTCGGTGGAAATTTTAAAAAATAATGACAAGTCCTTTACAAGTACAAAATTTGCATTGTTTGGTAAATAATGAGACTTTAATGCAAAGTTGGGGCTTTTAATGGACTTTTAATGCAACACCAGAACCTGGTTAGTACAGGATCTGTCCTGATGAAGCTTGAGTCTTGACATCAAATATAAAATATGAACACGGTATCAAACTATTTTTTTTATTACAAATAAAATCAAAGTGAAATGTTTCTTTAAGTTAAAAATTTGTAGGCTTTGAGTTAATTCAACATAAAAAAAAAAAGTTGTCATCACTAAACCAAAAGAATTAAGTGAGATTAACATGAACTACAGCCCAAAATATACTTTTTAGAGTGTGTGCAGAATAATACCGTCTCTCAGTGCCTAGTGTGTTTACTTTTCAAACTACAACAAGTCCAAACCAGTTTGCCCTGAAAGCTGGTCCATAAAAGTTGAAAAAGGCTTGCAAAGTTATTCATCCCCACTGAACATTCCCACATTTTATCTCACAACAATGAGACGTAACGGTTGTGCAAAAACCCCCCAAAAACTTTTAAATGAGGGGAACGTTTTTACCAAGCCTCCTCTACTCTGAAAGCCCAAAATACAATCTAGCACAACCACTTGAGCTGAGAAGTCTTCAAACCAATTATTGGAGTCCATCTATATTCTGAGTTCATATCAAACACCTCTACTTAAGATGTGATGAACTGGAGGAGGACTTGTTTCAATATGAATGCACAACAAAATGTTCATAATTTCTAATTGGGAGGGAAAAAGAGGTGAAAACTCTTGTATTTCATAGGCACCACATATAAATCTCAACAAAACACAATGGAATTAGAAGTTGTAACATAACCAAATGTTGACTGCAAATCAGTTTTCCCACCATATCTGAAATGTTGCAGCCGTCTCTTCAGATTTATCCTTATTAAGTCAGAACTGCTTCAGCCAAATCACTGACTTAAAATCCTTCTGCGACTGACTGGTCAGAGATCTGCTGGGATTTATACTGGAGAACATTGTAGCTGTAGTTTTATATGAGTGTGTATTATTCTAACATGTTTGCAAGAAAGAAAAAAAAAACAAAAAAATGTTTAAACAGAAATGTGAGCGGTGAGACTCCAGTTACCCTGAGAGAACGTTTTGGTTTGTTTTCTTAAAAGAGCTCCGATCCAGAACAAACTGATGAAGATTACAGGCCAAGAGAGGCGAGTGAGTGAGAGAGAGCGAATTAACCGATGTGTTTTTAAACGACTAATAAGGACTAATTTAAGCAGTGAAAAAGGTCAAAGAGAAGCATTGCTAATGGTGTAAATGAGAGAAACATTTAGCGGTGCTGAATGCGCCTCATAAAAGCAATTCTGTAGAAAGGAATAACGCCGTACCACCCACAGCGCCATTGATCAGGTTAGCTCACATAAAGGGCCTCTGAGCTGTTTTTTACCAAACAGGACAACCTGACTCGCCCTGACATCAGCCACCCCTGTGGGCCTCTTAGCTTATGTGAGCTAATCACTGGAGGTTTAGTGTTACATTGGGCCAATCTAACACCTGGGCTGAGCGGGCGAGGTGGTGTGACACCGAGATGTGTCCGGGGCTTATCTGATCACTGCTGCATCAGCCCCGTCTGATTAGGAATCCTTTCCTAACCTCGCAGCGGGGTAATTAGCCGGCTCCCTGTACCTGCTGTAGAAAGGTCAGAGGGCAAGCCGAGTGCCGTAAAGGTCACACCCCCAACAAGTAAAGTCACGGTCTTCACACAGACAGTCGCAGGCAGAGAAATATGAGCAGTGACCGTGAACTGAGCCACAGCTCTACTTATTCTCACCGGCCACAGGCTAATTACACAGATCTTTATTATGAATGTTAGAGTTGTGGCTCAATCACAGTCAGGGAGATTTTCTGGGGTAACAAATAAAAAGGCTTGGGGTGGTATGTGGTTATTACTCGATAATAATCTTTAATAAAAATTATTGTGAGAATTTTAAAACGAGTTCAAACAGCATGATCCAAGCTTTTATTTAAAACTAAATGAGGAAATATTACTCAGAAATCTGCTCATTTATTACAGAAAACTAAATATAACTTTTCAAATCATAAAATAGATCAAATTTATTGACTGAGTTAAACATTTAGAATGAACGGCTGACAAATGTTAGTAGTAGGCAAAATATTCTCCTCATTCTGATCTTTGTCAAGTGACAAGCATAACAAGCAGATACTTTTAACACAGAAATTAGTTTCCTATTTTCCTTTACTATAAGTAAGGAAAGAGTGAAATACCCATTGTTCAGCCAGCTGACGAGCAGTGTGGAGCAACATACTGATAACAGGTAAAACAATGTTTTAACAGCGAGGCCCAAAATTAGTTTTAGTCCTGGCAGGAAAACAGAAACTGCTGTCAAATTGAACTCTAATATATTTTTTAAACAATTATAAATCAAAAATTATCTGTATGATTTGAAATAAACGGGGGAATATTCTTGGCATGACAGCACTCAAATCTTATCAGATTTTGGATTGTTTATCTTTGAAGCTGGAAGGCCTCTGGGCCATCACCCTAATCTTTCGGCTTAATCTTAGATTCAAGTCAGGATTCTACCTGAACCGCTTAAGAAATATTATTTACAATGAGAAGAAACATGTTGGTACCATTAAGAAATTCCTTTAAACCTAAATCTGCCAAGAGTGTGAATAAATTTGGGCTAACCTGTGTAACATTTATTAACTGCAGTTTGATTTTTGATATGTAGGATTAACCAAAAATTTAGACTAAGCACCTGCTAAATATAGTTTTAGCTTTAAAGTGTTTACAGTGCATGATATTACACGAGGACTATTGCAATAAGTCACATTTAAAGTCCTGTAGACCCTTTTTTCCAGAATTATGAATTTCTAAGCGATATTATGAATTATAGAAAATAAGTTCACGACACATCTAATAGCATGTATTTAACTAAGATGTTCAATTGATTATTTAACATTCAGGAGAAAAATCTATGTTTTTTATGTAGTCGACTGTCATTTTAGTTCACCTATCATTTATGCTTTCCTTTCCTGCAGAGCTGACCCACTTTAGGCTGTGAAAGGGAGAGAAAAGAGAAAGAGGGCAAGAGACATCGGGGAAGGTTGGGAGGATATATCAGTGTGAGATAAACTCTCCATCTCCCACAGGTGTTTGAAAATGTCACTCCGTGTGGAAGTTGGAATCATGTTTTCATCTCCTCGCCCTCATTTCAATGTGTCATTTAGACTCTTTGACTCCCCAGCAGGGTTCTGGGCTGTGGAGAGAAGCCTGTGTGCATGAGCCTCCAAAGGTGGGAGGAGAAAAAAAACAACAAAAACATGGCGAACAGGACCGCTGCGTTCCTTTTCCCACCTCAGGAGCGGCGCGTCACAAATGGCTGCCATGCTAATGAACCCGACAGGCTGTTGTGACACCACAGCATCAGGTAGGAGTAAATGAGGCTTTGTGGCGGAGCAGGTGTGTGTGCGGAATCGGCACGGGCGTGTGCGTGTGTGTTCTGAGAGCAAAATTGGGTGGAAAGGGTTTGCGCCTGTGAGTGCACCAGGGAGGGAGAGCAGCATCTGACTCTGAAAAAGAGAAGCAGGGAAACAACATGCCACACTGACACAGGAGACGGGCGCCATCGGTGATTGTTTACATTGTTATCCAATTAACAGACCATAAGCATGGAGGCATCTGTCAACAAACAAAGCTGTTGTTTTTCCTCTGCTCTGCCTAAGCCATATTCTCTCTTCTCCTGCCTGTGCAGCCACGCATGCATTCATAAACACATGCAGTCATACAAAACAGGACAGAGATAACATCTAACCTCGAGTCAATATGACTTTTACATCAGACAGTGAAATCAATAAGTGGAATTAGAGGCGGGCTGAAAATCTGAATTCTGAGCTTCTCATCTAACAATTAGAAGAATAACATCTGGAGCTAATTAACAGCGGGGAGAAAAATCCCATAAACCAACAAAATAAAAGCTAAATTAACTTTTTATTTTTAAACTTGAGATCAATTTTAAACAGATAATAAAAGAGATAAATGTGATACCTTGCATTACAAAGCCTCACTTAAAAATTGGATCCTAACTAGAAAGCAGATGGGGGCTTTTCCCACAATCTTTAATTTTCTCTCTCGTGTCTCACTTATTTAAGAAGAAAAAAATAAATAAAATAAAAATCTGTGTATTTACCATCACAGGAACCGGGTGTCTCAACACAGTTAAAACCGCATAATTAGCTATTAATGTGAGTTTTAAAATAAACAGCACGATTGTACGTCACTGGAAAGAAATGAATAAAGCAGGCCGATAAGAGAGGAGGCGACACCGAGCAACGCTCCGCTGTGAAAGAGAAGAAAGGCAAAATAAACACTGGGCCCTCAAGATGTCCGTTTCCAGCGCAATCAGACGCGCAGCTGAAATAACGCATTTTTAATGAAGCCATTACAGGCCCTGCTATGTTAATTAAAACCAAATAACTTGTCTGTTTTAAACTAGTGTTGTCAAGTGTTTATTTGGCCAATTACAAAAGCAGTGGGAGATCATTATCTGCTGCCAGGAGCGTTGACAGCATGTAGTGCTGGGGCGTGAACAGAGCAGAACAGAAAAGAGTACGGCACTTCAAAGGACGGAGGAAAAAGACTGGACTGGGGGAGGACTGAAGATTTAAAGAAAAAAAAATAGAAAAAAGGAGGAGAGAAAGAAAGAGGGTTGAGGAGAAGGCAGCTTGTTCTTAAATAATCAACTTAAAGGTGAATAAGAAGTGTTTCGAAGAAGCTAAGTTTGGGGAAAGTTTAAGGGGCTGAGGGAAAAAAAAGCAATAAAAGCTAAAAACTCAGAGATGAGTGCTTAATTTTCTCTTTACAAATGTTTAGATATTTTAAAATAACCTGCGCTGAAGAAGCTATTTTTCTTTGCAAAAATATATTCTGTTAAAAAATATAACTGAACAATCAAAGCAAAAACTGTTTTCTACTCATTCAAATCCCAATAACTTACCACAATTTGCCTTCAAAACGGCAGCCATTTTCAGATATATTTTCACACAAATCTTGTCTTTCTTAGTTGGAAATGTCGGCAACATTGCATTCTTTACTGTATTTGACGATATACAGAGTTTAGAGACTCACTGGAGACCCGATGAATCTGTTCTGCTGTTTTAGTTTTGATGCTCTTCAGCTGTGATGCACCTGATTTAGCTGCTGTTCACCCAGAGATTCCCAGAAAATCCTGTTTCTCCTTTTCATTGCAACTTTTGTCATTAACTCAATAAATACCACAAAATATTGCGATAAAATTAAGTGATTTGGGAAGTCGCATAAGCACATTTAGATGCCATAGTCTTCGCAATATGAGCCACACCATCTGCTACATAACATTTAATCTCTGTGAAGTTTGTGCTTTCAACTCTGACTTTGTGTTAGATGTAAATAGAATACTTATAATTTAGTGGTAATCCTTCAAAGAATCCTACAAAGGTTTCTTCAGATTTTTTAAATGATGTATGACAATTCAGATGTTTGGGCTTTTTTCTTTACAATAATATCACATAAAAAATGTGTTGCTGTTTCTTTAAAAGAGGTGTTAACTTTGAATATCACATAAATCAGTAGATAATCTTCTTTTCTGCATCAAAGTATATGTCCCGAACCTTAAGATGACTTATTGAACTCAAACGTCTCTCATGGACATGGAAGCATTTATAGAACACAAACAGTGGGAGCTCTTAACGTTTTGACATGTTTAATAAATGATTAAGAAAAACTTCAGCTAATCAGATTTTTGAGGAAAACTGTCCCATCTCTGGCCAACTGGTTGGTGCGTCTCTAAATCTAAAATCCACAAATCTTTACAAAAAACGCCATCTACTGGCTTCTAATCCAGAATAAACTTCCTCCTATTGCAGATTCCTCTGATAACAGTAACAGTGTATGAAACTGCCAAAAATCTTTCAGCAAAGCAACAATAAACAAAACGAAATGTTGAGTGAAAAGCGATTTTAAGACCAAAATCCTTCTTTATGTTCAGAAAAAGAAACACTGAATTATGTTAGTGCTGGTGTTGATATAAGATGGAAAGACTGTTCGAAAAAAAACCCCCAAAAAACAACAAACTATTAAAAGTAAAGGCTGCTTAACCTCCCATAAGTCGTCCCAGGACACCTTCAGATAACAAGAAAAACAAAACCCGGTTTTGGAGCAGATGTGAAACCTATTTTATCGCAGACAACAGCGTCTTTCTTTGTCACCGCTTATTTTTTTTCCATCTCTCGTTTTACATAGGAGTCCGACGCTGGATGGAGTATGACGAGGAGGTGACATGCATTACAGTATCATGTTGAGAAAACCCAATAGATTTGCTTGACATTGTTTGGGTTTGTGTGAGCGGCCGCACAGGAAAGCGCTCATTGCAAACCGATTTAATGGCAGCCTAAACATTTTTGCCACATGCTGAAGGAAGAAGACCTTTTTTTCCTCTTTGAGAAGTGTCAGAGAAAAGGAGGGGAAATTCTTGAATGAAGAGCTGAAAACTGAAACACTGAGCCGCTCAACCCCCCCACCCCCACCACGCTCTTCGTCAAACCCACTGACAGTCATGGAAATGGAGGAAGGGTTAGTTCCCTGAGCACGGCTAAGCCTGGTACAAATGATGCCAGTGTAAGGCCTGCTGTAGTGCTGAAGAGATAAGCCTCTGATACCAAATGTTGACGAAGACACTGAGTCCAAAATGTGGAGCCTAATAGACACTGGCGAAGGGAGAAGGAAGGTTGCAGAAGCGTAAATCAGGCGTTTCTAAACATTCGAGTCATTAAAATTAAAGCTGAAACAAGGTCTGCAACGAGATACATACATAAGCAAAAATAAAGTGAGCTTTTTATCCTGGAGAACACCATCGTAATTCAGCTCCAAATAATTTTCTAAAGTTGGATTCTGTAAAGCTGAATGAGCTGAAAAGACAGAAATAGCGAAGCAGCACAAAGAGCGACGGAAAACTTAAAGAAGGTTTCAACAGTTGTGCGGTCTTACAAATGCAATAGTGCTCTATCCTCTATCCTCTGAGCCTGGCAGAGCAACAGTGAGAGCGTCTGGACGGGATGGGAGCTTTCTATGCTCCCTCTCATTTAATTACAACACAGAGCTGCCGGATTAGAAGGGGGCCTGTGTTCGCAGCCTCCTACTGGCACTAACACTCGGCTGCTCGCCTTTCGGTTTCCTGGAATTATCTCCCGTTTTCTACTTTTTAATATCGCTGCCACTTGTCTTCTCTATCCTTTTGTCTTTCAGACTGTTTCTCTGATTAAATCTTTTCTTTGTTCAAGCGTTTGTCCTCTCTGTTCTCTTCCCTCACCAGCTCTGCAATCACCGTCCTCTTCCGACTCCTCTCCCCCCCGCTCTCCTCTAATCCTGCCATCCTGTTTTTGCTGGAATTTCATCTGCGACGCAGGCACATCTTTATCTCTGTCTCAAACACATGTTTACTCTTGATTATAAAGAGACAACTGTGAATCCTTTAAGTGACAAAGTTGTGAGCGGGGCATGTGTTTGCCTGAAAATATTTGCGCATGTGTTGAATTGTGCGACGCCGACGGAACGGGAGTGTGAGCTGCGCGTTAATGTGTGTGTTAGGTGTTCGTGCCCTGACGGTCTCTGCAGACGGCGGTGGCGCTCTGCCTGGGCAGGCCCATGCTCACACACCTCTTTGCAACCACTACCACCCCTCAGCATGCACTCCTGTCATGATTAATGGAAATCTGGCAGCATGGCTAATTAAACTGGTAGTTAGAGCGGCGCTCATTAGCTCGCTACCACGGAGCGTGGCGACCAAGCCCTCTAATGACTGGTTGCAGCTAGCTAACTGCTGCCAGGCATCAACAGAAGAGCCAGGGAGACTACTACTGTTAGTGCTGACAACTGTATCCTAACATTGTCAAATTGTACTGCAGGGACAACGGACCGATAATAATTAATATTCACTAAATAATACAAGGACACAGGAGGACGCAGAGAGAGATTCAACGTTTCAAGAGCTCAGAAACAAGAAAACGAAGGCAGTAGCACTGCAACAGCATAAAACAGCAGGACTAAGATGGAAGCAGAAAAAGAGATAGAAAAATTGAATCATCAGAAAATTACAGCGGATTATCTTTACCATAATCCCTGCTGTTTGCCTGAGGTTTATCTGGAGTCCAGCTGAAACAGCCAATTACAGCAGAGGAGTTTTCCAGCAGCGATGATCGTTATAACTTAACATATGTCAAAACCTGCTGTGTAGCTCTGTTCTAGTGGACAACATAAAGGAGGATTAAAGCACTTACAGCTTTGTAATAGCGGTTTTCAATCAAATTTAACAAACCATTTGAGTTTCTATACTATTGGTAATGTCTAATGTACAGCTCCATCAGTTAGCCTTAGCGTTAAAGGCCAAATTCCCTCTGGGGCTTCATAATGAGCCAAAGCACCTAGACTTTATTTCTTTTGCAGGATACAAAAGAACTAAGGCATTTTGTCTAAGCTGTTTCCAGCAAGCAAAAACAAGCTCGTCATATGACTGTACCGAAGGGATGTTTTGAACCAGTTTGGGTCCTAATAAAGACAATTTTAAACGTTTGAAACAGGATCATTCAGTAAATAGAGGCGAATGATCTCTAAATGAAATTTGTAAATGTACCAAAATGAGCAAGAATGTCAGTTTCCACACTGTTATTTCACAACAGTAAGAAATATGCAGAATGCTCACATTTCTACGAGGGAAGGTGGTGAGGATCTTGAATTCTTCGAAGGGAAATCCTTTGGAGGCCACAAAGTCAAAGAGGACCTGGAGCCGACAGCTGCCCAGGAAACGCCTTTCCAGAAACTCGCCGCTCGGCGTGCGGATTCTCAGTTTGCTGATTTGCTCTACCGACTCCTCATCGGGCTCAGGCGGTAAAGCCTGCTCCAACGACAAACGAATCGCCTGAAAAAAACAAAAACAGAAAAAAAAAAAAAAATTCATCCAGAGTTGTTGTATAATTTGTAATTACATGATTTTATCGACGGTGCTCAAGGAGAGCAGACAAGTTTGCATTCAGGTGCTGATTGGATTCAACTACAGCTTCCCATTTTCACAAGCCAATCACATTTGTTTAAAGAAATTTTAATCTTAACAGCTTAACAGCAAATTTAGCATAGATTGCATTATTTTGACTAGTAAATTAAAACAATTTATCCAAACTGACAACCTTTTTAGCGTTTCACAATCATACAAGCGTTTACTTACCTTTAGCTGTATATCAAACAAAGTTCAGGCATGCGAGGGACGACTGGCTGATCTAATTTAAGGTGTTGCACATTTTAGACATGCAAAAAGACACTTAATATGAAAACCTACACGCGAAAAAAATTTGGCAAAAAAGAAAAACCTGTTCAAGCAATAATATGGATGGGAAATAACGTATTGTTCGACATGTAGCGGGTGAATAATACTAATTTTGTGAAAACTCGTTACCAGGATAATGATAAACTGTAATGGACAATATTTGAAAAAATAAAAAAGTGTCCTGGGATTCTACTTTGTTGTTCAACTATTTGCTCCATGATAACTTAAATAAAATATCTACGTTTAAAAATGTGATTGACAGTAATCAATATGTAGTGTTTAGCAGCACAGTCGCACTATTCAATGTAATTTGTGTTGTGAAGTTTTATTTCTTAGGCAAATTTTGTCAGCAGAGACTAGAAAACGCAACAAATATTCCAAAATTTTCTCCCCAATGTTGAACTTTTTGTTATTATTACTATTTGTATAAATTATTAACACTTTTACTATTTTGTTTGTTTGTTGGGATTTTCCCGGTTCACATTTTTGCCCCTCCCCCCTGTGTCTTCATTGATTCAGTCAGTGCGCTGCCTGAATCAATATGGCCTGTGGGCCTTTAATTTGATAAAATCAACTGTGAAATACAGGGAATGTCTAATTTTCTCCATGTTGAAGAGAAAATCTACCTCTTGTCTCTTTAAGACAACCAGACCCAGTACGGTGTCTGTGAGCTGAAAGGCGAAGAAGCTTTAAAGAAAAATAAAGTTTGGAATATCTTATGTTACTTTGATGCTCAGCCCACAATGCCTTTCCTGTTTAAATATCAAAACATATAAAGTAAAGTCTAAAGTCTGTTTGATTCTCCGTAGATTGACACTAATTAATCAACCCCGTTGTATTTAGATTCTTATTAAATTAGCTGCCCTGTGTCTCACCTTGTTCCCCAAAGCCTCGCGTAGCTCTGCAGGTTGCCAAGTTTCAAATAAGTATGATAAAACGCACCAAGTGTGAACTTTCTTCATTCTCTGACTTATTGTTCTAGTAAACTGAGGCTGATGCTGCTGAGTAGCTCTTCATAAAACACAGTTCTGAGTTTTGTTTGATGCAGTTAAATATATTTTAAGAGACACATAAATGTGGCAATATGTCCTACACCAGACTCTGTGTGGATCAAAATGCACAAAGACAAACATCAACTGTCATCTTTCACAGCAAAGCTAATCAATTCTCCAGAGTTTCCAGAAAAACGTGCTTCAGCTGCTCCCCGAGCGTCCCACTTCTCTCTGCTCCTCACCCCTCACCTCCTCCTCACCCGCCTCCCGCTTGTTGTTCCTGTTTGGCCAGCCGGGGAGCATATGCTGTGACAACAAGCCCCGGCTTTATTTACACACCATAATGCAATTATATTTCATAAGAGTGTACAACAGTAGCTCATTAGCAGCTTCTGGAGTTGGGTGGGCAGGGTAGGGCGCGTGCCGCTCCGCCATCAGCTCCCCCAGGTACACGAGCTGATGCTGACTGAGCTAAAGGGGCCCCTGGGGACAGAGTCACACACACACACAGACACACACAGCAGACAGAAGTGTGCATTTTGGACATTTAAATGCAGTGACTGAGCACCACAGAGAAGCATATCCACCCACACAAGGGAGATAGCGTCCTATAAGAAACCACAGTACACACGTTTGGTCAATCGCCTGGCCCAGGAAGCCCGGCACAAATAATCAGGAGCATCTCTCCGTCTATTCACCTGCGTGAGCAGCTCCGCTCGGCTGACCGCAGAGAGCAAACAGATGACGAGCAGGGGGAAGAGGAGCACCTGACAGCCACACAACTGTATGCTAAGACCCCATGAAGGAGGTAAATAATAATGCCAGCTCACATACAACCCCGCCCATAATTCAGAGGCTCTTACTTTCATCTCCCTTTTCTTTGCACAAAGGCACAAAATCACAGGGAAAGCATTCCCTCTAGCATTGCCCTCTCTCTGGTGGCAGCTTGGGCTTCTTGTTGTGTCTGCACTTCCTCCAACCCACAGCACGCCAGATCGGAGCCTCATAAGACTCAAATGAAAACTGTAAACTAACAAAATATGTAACTGCTAATTATAAAAGGGTGGGACACACCGTTCCTCATTCGTTCATTCTCAAGAGTCAGGCGACACAATGCAGATGTATGATAGAACAAAAGTAATCACTGCTTAAGAAGCAAAATATTTTTACATTGATTAAAGACTAGAAATAATTTGGCATTTAATTAAAATTTCTCCATATCAATTTACTCACATACACTTAATTTATATGTAAAGTCTACTAAGTTAATGAAGGTTTGTCTTTTAATAAAACATAAAGCAAATTGATTTCTCAGCAGAGCAGAACATGAACAAATTGGCATTGAAGTTGTAACATCATCTATCATTGTTAAATAGATTTTCTTCTGTATTTATGAATGAAATCCTTCTGAATTTTAAATCATAAACTCCAATCAGGTCACTTTCCCGTCAGTAAACACAATATCCAGTTACTAACAGGTTGTATCAATAACACTTTTTGGAGGGAGGTTGTCACTGACTGAAGACTCAAAGTTTGCAACTCTCACTATGTGTGAGAAGTTTAAAAAACTATGCAAAAGTTATAACAACCAACCAGCAAACTGTATCTGCATCTATTGTCTACTCGGGCTTCTGCTCGTAAACAGGGAATGAAATCCAACCAGAGAATCCTGAATGTGTTACAGTAAAGTTTTAAACCTGTATATAGTGGAATAAGTTGAACTTAATAAAGTTGGGGGTCTTTCTGACAATCTAAAAGGTAAAAACCAAAAATCTCAGAGAAACAGAGTCTATTGTTTACAGTTAATTATGGTAACAATGCTAATTGTTAATGTCCTGTTCTGTTTTAGAATAACAAACCCTGTTTTACAGTGTTTTTGCAGCTGCACTGTTCTACAAGAAAAATCATGAATGGCTAAAATTGGTATTGGCAGGTTTACAAAACTGAAGAGATATTGATCACAAAACTCCGATCAGATCATCTTTATTCCAAATGGATGTTTTTACGTCTTTAAAATTGTGATTTAAAGCTGCGTTTTAAGTAATCGAATCTATGCTACACTTTTTAGTGGGTTGAGAAAAAATTTTGCCATTTAGCAAAGTAGAGTTGATTTATTAATAAATGTAGAAAAACAATCAAAAACAACCCAATCTGCTGGTTAGACAAAGTAAAAGGCCATTTAATAGTCTGTCTGCTGAGCGGCGCCAGTAAATACCACTGAAGTTGGGTGAGGAGAAAATTAATTTCAGCAGCACAGTAGGGACAGTAGGTATACCATTCGTGGTATTATGTACTGTTTTCACTGTGCATTGTTGGCACACTACTGTGATATAATTAAGAAGCCCCGGTCAGGAGCTCTTTTGTTGTCTTTTGTTTAATTCAAGTGACGAATCATCTGAGCGAGCCGGGTCACCCAATACCGGTCCCTGCTTTGGGCTTTCTGCTGTTGAGTAAACAACAATCAGTGAGGACTACACTGTATTAATCTGGACTGAACAACATCGCTGCCTTCATTACTGACAATTATTACTTTCCTGTGTGCTTGGCATTGTGTCTGCCTGTGTGTATTTGCCCCTATTTTACAGACAATAATTGTTTTCAAGTGAATATGCGTGTTTGCTTAGGTTGTGCATTTGTTTGTGCATCGGCCAGTCTCCTCGACCTGCTGCCGTCTTTTGTCCCACTAGGTTTGAATATGGTGTTGTCTGCGTTGGCAATAGAAAGCAGCTATACAGAACAATGACAGTGTTTATGGAAGGTGACATTAACAAGCACGGGATATAATTAGGATATTTCCTTCATTTGAAATAGATATCTGGTTGTGAAACCTCACCAAACAGGGTCCCATTGACTGGCAGGGTTCTCCGAAACCACAATCTAATTAACCGATCAGAGCACACGCTCAGAAACGCATAAACATAAGACTCTGTTCTCACCTCCTTCTCTTCCTCCTGCTCTTTTCTCATCTGTTCCAGACGGACTTGTTCCGCTTCTTCTCTTTCCTGGGCTTCTCTCTGGGAATGAAAAAAAGAAATTCATTAAATGGGTCAACAAAACATAAATGGCTTCTCTGCTGACTACCAAGACTGTGTCACTTTGCCTTGTTTAATTATTAATCATGTTTTATCAGTGATCTAAACCACCTGGTCCCCTTTGATATGCACAAGGTCCTTAATCCAGAATACACAAATCGAATCACACATGAAGTAATGCAGTGCTTTGCAAAAGTATTTCTACTGATTTCAATGTGTTTTATTGAGATCTGATGTGACGGAGTGGCGCGAAGGAGAAATGAAAAACGCATACTGTAGAGGAAGAATATTTTAAAAGTTAAATCTAAAAAATAGGCAAAAACTGCTGTCTCAAGATATAAAAAGCTCATCATCAGCTGGTCCACCATTCTGTTATCTGAAGAAAAATTAAGAAAACCCCAAAAAACTTCCAGATGGATTTACATGCCGATCCACATCAAATTTAAAAACAAAATGGATCATTGTCTGTTAACTCCACATTTTAAAAATAATTATGTTGGTCTGTAACATACAATCCTAATACAGTACATTAAAATTGTTATTTTCCTAAGAAAAAAACATAAGGGTCATTAATATTTTTGCATATCATCATGCAACAAATTCAGACTCTCAAAAAACCTCAAAGAGAGTGCCGTGAATGGGGGGAAAAAAATCAAACGCACAGTAAAAGTGGAAACACTTCAAAGTCAGAAAACAACAAATGCTCTTTGTTCTGGACGTACCTTCTTTCTGTCAGCCTCTAAAGACAAGCGGTAGGCTTCATCCTGTTCCCTCTTCACCATCTCTCTGGCCTCGCGCTCGTCCTGGGTGGAGGGAGAAAGAGAGTTGGGCCTGTTTAACTAACAACATAATAAAGGACACAACGAGAACAAAGCATCTAAGCTGAGGTGCCGGTTATAGAAGCCAGGAAGAACCGGGGCAAAAGAAAATGCTGCATGTCAAGTGTGGTTACGTACAAACATCAGGTATGAAAGAGTAGCAGTAGAAGGGATTTCATTGTGACTGGGCTGTCATTTACCAGACCCTGAACCTCTTTTATGTTTCCTATTCTCAGTTTCACCCTCCCTTTCTCTTTCATTCATTCTGCCCCTCTCTTCCTGTTTGTACAGAGGGAAGCGGACAGGAGGCCTTTCTCTTTCTACCTGCTGTGGCTACAAAGTGTTTCATAAAGACTTGGTCTAAATACGAGTGTCCCATTGTGTTAATGGGCACAGCCATTAGTTTTCTGTTTCCTGAAGGCCCATGCTGTGTGCCGACCCGGATATGGCAAAGAACGCTCATTGTGACGATCAGATGGCTACTGTGCAGCTAGGCGACTAAGTAAAATGGCAGCGTCTATTGTCGCATTGAATCAGAAAATGCAACGATACATTTGTGCTTTGGGTTGACATAATAGAGGAATAGTGAAAGGAAACTGTAAAAGAATGGCAGAGAGGGACAAAAGCTTCAAAAGTGCCTGCCATCAATACACTGACCCCAAGTCACGCAAACAGGTCAGTGTGTGACGTACAATACTCCCTTTAGCATTTGTTAAATATTTTCCAAGCCTTTTAACGCAGTAATTTGAAGAATCACGAGACAAAATGTTCCTCTAACATGTATCAGCCCAGAGACTGTGATTCTGAGAGCTTTAACTTCAGAGAAAAAAAAAAAAAGAAACAGATTTTCCACAATTAAATCATGGCGAGTGTTCAAGTTGGCATCATATGTGGCATCTTTTAGTGTTGATGATACACTTGGTATTGAGGGAAAAAAAAAAAAAAAATCAAGCTGTCACACATTCAATGTTTGCAAACAAAATAAGAAATTTAAACGGCTCTTCTTAATTTGCTTTTCAATTTTGGGACCAAGCGGCTCAGAGATTATGCCGCTTCCAGAAAAAGTTGGGATGCTGGAGTAAATGTAAATAAAAAAAGAATACAATGGTTTGCATAGTATTTAAAGTCTACATATGACACTCCGATCTGGAAAATTTAGTTTTACTTTGTGGAAAACAACATTTGGCCTTTTTTCAGTGTTATTTTTTTATGTGACATATTCACTAATTGGTTAAGGATGCTTCTTTAGTTTGATAGAAAAAAATGCATTATTATTCACAGCTTACCACCAAAACTGGAAGTATAGAAAGTATAGAAGGGAAAGCACATATGACTGACTAGGAAACTGTTTCTTAGGCTTTATGATAAATGAAGATGAAACAGAATTAAAGATTAATTTCTCGTTATGAGAACAAATTCTTTGTTCTCATAACGAGTAGAGTCAACAAAGCACTCTAGTATATTTACAAATCCAGACAAGTTTGCTACAATTTCTGGGTAAGATGTGTGAAAAAAGCTTAAAATAAATATTTTCATTCATTCAACCAAAACAAATGAGGAAATTTAATCTCTATGAAAAATGCAGGGTTCTCCAAATTCTAACCATTCATTTGAAATGTCACTTTTTTCTAAAGTTTCCATAAATAATTGTTGAAACCCCCCAAAAATTCTTCAAAATAAATGTAAACAATCAGCTTCTTTTAAAAAAAAATGTGTCCAAATTTCTAAGTAGCTGATTACTAATTTATTAATCAATCAATCAATCAAATTTTATTTGCACAGAATCTTTCAACAACGAGGCGTTTTAAAGTGCTTCACATCATAAAATCACAAAAATGACTTTTTAAGACTTCTTTAACAGAGAATGTTTTTATATGCATGTGCAGTACAAGAGCCCTCCTGTATAATGTGCGGAGGCTATTCTCACACTTTATAACATGTTTATGCAACATGACCTGAAAACGACCTGAAAAAACTTGTAGCGCTGACAGATGCAGACCACAAAACCTGAATAGTCACCCAGTTAGTAACCGCTAAGCTAAAACACAGACAACCCCAGGAATGACTGTTGTCTCACTAAGGCTGCTTGAAGAAAAAGTGCAGCTGCTACAGCTCCAGACAGACACTGAAGGAAGAGTCATGGAGTTATGCCTGCGTTGAGTGAGTGTCAGTCTGAGTATTCACCGGAAAAGAAGGTAAAGAAATCAAAGAAAACAAGAAATTTCTTTGGCAAGAATGACAAAATGAGCAAAGTTGAAGATGAGTTCATTCACTGATTAAAGGAATATGGCCCTTTAATTTCAAGGGAACTGAAGTAATAAGGTTAATGAACATAGTAACATAGTAACAATGACCTATTTCGTCGTTATTACTTATCCTCTTAAATATTTCATTTTGTGAGTTATGTCTCATACAAAAAAGATCCATTAATTCATCCGTCTCATTCGTTAACAAAACCCCAAAACACTTGAACTTGGGAAAAGTTCTCGTCTTGGCACAAAGAAGAACCTTTCTCAGTAACAATCGCTTTTTTCAGAATATCTTTGATTTACATTTTTAACGTGGAAAAACTGATTGCTTTCATATTCCAGCAAGTAATAATAATAGAAAAATGCAAAACAAATTAATTGGAGAGAAAAAGAATGGAAAAATCTGCCAGACTGAATATGTCACATGTCAATAGCTCTTTGGTTGAAACAAAAATGTGTACATACCACCAAGTGCCACCCGTACCAAATGTCTACTAAGATCTTCTTAACCATTCTGTGAAATGCTAAGTCTTCGCTTCATGCCAGTTTTAGAGTGTTTACTCTCTGCACTTCTCTGGTGCAGCAGCTTGTGTTTGAACAATATTTAACATTTGAAGACTTTTTGCTTGCAGAGCATTTTACCCAAAAAGAGGATGGATATTGTAGAAAAACACGCTCATGTTTATAAAAATAAGAAAAGTATCCTCTTGATGTCAATAAACTGCTTTCCCTTTTGGCAACAATAATAATAAAACTCTAACCATTCTGGGCGTAGGCGACTCTGCACGTACATTCCTCTTGCAATAAGCTGTCACTAATGATTGTCTTTCACCAACAGTGACAAATCCAAAAGAAGCCAGTAAATTGTTCAAATATTAACAACACAGAGACAAAAGCTGCAGCTCAGTACCCAGAAAATGACTGGAACAAGTTTAACCCTCAGGGTGCGTGCATGTGTGTGTGTGCGCACATCTTGGTGTGTGTGTGCGAGACACCCATTAGCTGATCACAACTCATGCGACGAAGATGTTATGAATCTCACAACCGCACTGCTAGTGAATCAGTTTGGTTGGCTGACTCTTTAATATTTAACAACTAATCCAGAGTGACAAGCTGTCATCTGTAGATACTGTAGTTAAAAACTGTCACGGACGAGTTTGAAAGCCTGACAAAACATTGCGTATGAAGGACTGAACCACAGTTAATGACTTAAATCCTTCCCAACATACTTTAATACTTCTCCAAAGTCAAAAATAACAAATTGAAATATCCCTACTAAGGCTTCATAAACTGGAAGAATAGCAAACAAACTTGAATTTAGACTAAATTACATAATTAATTTTCAGTCTTTTGAAAATCACTCCTGAGATTAAACTGAAGACGACTTTGGGATCAAATTCACAGGCTCCAGCCGTACCTCATCTTTGATGTCCTCTTGCTGTTGTGCTGTGAAGATCTCCATCGCTCCCATTAACCGCATCATCAGCTCGTCCACCGTTGTATTGCCTGAAGAAAAGTTAAGAAAATGAAATCTCCAGCACATGGTTTTTAAAGTTAATGAAGACATTTTCTCTTTAATTCACCTTGAATAACATTTAGAACTTCGTTGGATGTGCGTTTGCCCATAACTATAAGGAGCAGGGGGAACTGGTCTGTCTTGTATGTCCGTATAGTCTGTGTTACCACGCTGCCAAAGTGCCTCGTACACATGGTGAGAAGTCTGAAAAACAAAGAAACACACTCCAGCCTATTTGCTTCGAAACGCAATCATCTTGTCAGAATTTGTAACTTGAAATAATACGAAAAGGAAATACGAAATTCACAAGTATGCACACGTATTTTTCACAACAAATGGAACTGGTACGCTCTTCTTAGGCTGCGTTGAGAAATGAAAAACACACACAATTCATGGTATTAAGGACTTTAAAACCAATTCGCCTTTTTCTTATTCCATCAGAGTGACATGCTATCTCAATTGGAAGCATAGATGAATTAGTATTCCTCACCAGGCGCCCAGAATTGATAGGGCAAGAGAGGATTTCTTATTCCATTACAAAGACAGAACTTTTTAAATTAACATTTCAGAGGGAAAAGGGTAGCCGGCAGCCGGGGCCCCGCCAAGCTCCCTGTAAATGTCATAATATTAATGAATTGCTATAGACTGAATGCAAATATAGATTAGCTTTTTCTCCCGCCTTTTAATAAGATCTACTTTAATAACTGAGTGGTAAAATGGAGAAGTAATGGAATGGGTGGAGGGGGGGCAGGTCAGAGAGAGAGCATAGATAGAAAGGCAGCTGCCTGAGAGAGGGGTGTAACTCATTAAAGACGAAGTCACAGCTATAGAAGCTGCCTGACCAACTTTCAAGCTGAGAAACTGAGCACCAAATCTCTATATGATAGTAATAATCTCCAAAAACTAGGATGTAATAGTAAAAAACCAGGGAAGAAAAGTGCTTCGGGCTGTAATTCAGTCAGAACTTTCCCAAATGAACTCCCGAGTCACCCTTGACTTGCAATGAAAGAGATGGGTCACTCTAATCTTATGGATCATTTTGATCTGACATTTGTCCCTGTTCAGCCCTCGACCCAGCCGCACCATAACAATAGCCCACAGGGAAACTCTAACCTGTAATGAAAGGCCAGAGAACAATGGACAACAACTTGAAGGGTAACCTAATCTTAAAGCTCTAACCAAGCACAAGCCAAGCTGCTTTGGTTTCCAGCACAAAATCGAAGAAAGTCAGTCTTCACGAATGAAAACAGACAAAACGGCAACATCAAAACTGTAAAACTAAGAGACTCAGCCCACGTCGACAACATTTCCACTGTGATTTAAGCTGCATCTAGAACTTAAAACACTTTTGCATTCGGGTAGAAAACAAGTACGGACACAACACTGAGGTTAAGAGGAAGCAGAGTTGCTCGAGGAAGTGAGGTGAGCAGTTCAGCAACATCATTCAGGATTAATCTAACATGGCAAAGAATGTAATTGAGTCCACACAAAGTCCACTAAAACTCCACGAAACATGAAATAAAACACCTGACAAAACTTGCAGCCAACGTGTTTAAGACTCCGTGTCAGTGGACAATGTGATTGGCAGCTTCTAATTTGTCACCCATCCCATCTTATTTTCTTTGTATTCATCTCTACAGCAAAAATAGTTAATGTTTCGCCGCGCTGTCGCCTCACATTTCATCCGGCCCAGTTCACACATTAAGATATGAATTGACAGGGAGCAGCTGATGTTTGCTCCAGTGAGCAGCTGATGAATCAGGTTAGTACAGTAGCACTGCGGGGAATGTTTCTGCAAGCCACCTGTATGGGAGCAGTCTGGGAACCGGATGCTCCGATAGCTCACTGTGTCATACACACTTTGTTTCAGAGCTAACATGGACAAGTTTTGATTTGAATGTGACATTTTGTTCTCCCTCTAAACCAGTTATGTTTTCAGGTTGCCGTATGTCAAAAGGAGTAGTCAGGTATACTGAACAGGTGTGCAAATTGGTCTGTGAGAAGTGAAGCCTTCAGGTTTCACTTTAGGACTACAGAATAATTACTTCTCAGAAGACTGTGTGGGTTAAATATGAGGAAGAACAACAAAAAAATATTTTTAATATGAATATATGATATCACTGTTAGAGACTTTAAAATACTGTGCCTCGAAAAAGTATTCATAGCTTTGAACTTTTAGAGACAGATTATAATTTCAATGGCAAAGTTTGATTTTTTTTTATTATTATATCACTAGACCAGCAAGTTACTTCACGTACAGTGAAGCAATTAACGATTTTATGCTTCCTAATAATATTCTTTGCAGAAACACCTGATAGTGCATTTACTTTTTTTTAATCATAGTATATGTACTAGCTCTGTCCACTTAGACACTGATATTTATTCCATTAATCTAAGTGCAAATTATTTTAAGTTTAGTCAAATAAGATCCAAGTCTCGACTTTGTGTCAGAGCCCATGGTTTTGAATCAATTGGAAGACAAAGACACTGGGAAAAACCCATTAAGTAAAGTTAATCACTGAGAAAAAGAAAACCCATGGTTGTAATTAAAGGACCTGTTTATAAGGGATGGCATGGATATAATGAACAGAAAATGTGATGAAGATCGGAAATGCCAGTTAGAGGAAGAGGAGAATCACAGAAGCTTCAGAAGGACGCAGAGGGTTTGGAGTGACAGAAAGATGCTGATCAGCTGCAGAGAACCGGCAGCAGCTGACAGAAGATATAGGGAATTTACAGCTCATTAAAATCCTACATCACTATCTTTCATATTTTAGGTGTGGCTTTTCCACCGAACAGACTAGAAAACTTTACCCAAAAATTAGACTTTGACCCCACCAGGGGACACATGTGTGTGGGGGACACACACACGTGGCACACACTGCCAATGGTTGGTGGCAGTCTGCGAAAAGGATTTCTTTCGACTTTCTTCCAACAATTGTTTTCTTTCTCTCAGTCTTCCGTGAAGCACACATTTGTGGAGTCCGTGTCTAATACATTCCCCTAGAACAAATAGTACCACCTAAGCAGTGAATCTCTGCAGCTCCTCCAGAGTTACTGTGGGCCCCCAGGCAGCTGCTTCATTCTTTTAGCATATTTATGCTAAAAGCTTAAAATATTATTTAAAATCAAATTCTGATGTAATGTCTTCACGTCTTTCACCCAAACCCGTCTGCTGTGTTGCTCTTGTTCACTAATGTTTTAGTCGTTTCACTAAACCGGAGTGAGTCCAGTGAAAACAGGGAGGAGGGTGCTGAATGCAAACGCAGATTTTTCAGAGTTTTATTAAAGATGTTGGAAACCCATTTATTATTTTAGTTTCCTTTCATAATTATGAACTACTTTGATTAGTTCTATTATGCAAAATAAAAAATGCTTTGGGGGTTTGTGGCAGTAACGTGACAAACTGTGAAAACCTTAAATGGTGTGTTATAGTGTTTGCCAGGCCCTGTGAGACAGAATACTGACTGTACAATTCTTTTCCCACATTTCTGAAAAACTCCGGCATCCAATCACCAGCCCCGCTTTTATGCATAATTAATCATTTGCCAAGGAAGCCTGTGAAGAATAGCACATTCCAGTATCAGCAGGTTTATCACTCACACAATTAGGATACCTTTCTAACAGGCTGTGTGACTAATGCCAATCACCAGTCAGTCCGGATCAGCCAGAGAGCGTGAGAATGCAGAGCAGCCGAGCATTTGTGAGCGGGTTAGCCTGCACAAGTGCATGCATGCGTTAGCGGCAAAGCTGCGACTAGCTGTGTGCCTTGAAAAGCTCCAGATGTTGCCTCTCTTTTAATGTGCGATAAAAAGGCTCAGCTGGGGCAAAAAGCAAAGGAGGCCAATCGGAGAGAAAGGAGAGCGGAATGAAGGAAGGAGGGAGTTTCCTTAAAAGAAATAATGGAGGGAAAAGGTCAGGGTGCGAGTCTTTCTTAAGTGGCTACTACCAGAGGGCAGGCTTAACTCAGCAAGTTTAGGGGAAAGAGGGGGAATGTTAGACCAAAGAAATAAATAAGAGAAATAGAAAAACAATGCATTTAAAAAAAAAAAACAATCTACTGTCTAATACAAAAAAAAAAAAGAGAAAAAAAAAGGTCTGAAAACAAAAGCCGAACAGCACTTTACTAAAACAGGACACAGAAGTTTGGACTTTCAGGATGAGCGCAGTGATAGAGATGTTTGGATTCCAAGGGAGTCCTTCATCTCCCACTGACCCTCTATTCAGACAGCTCAGTCAAAATGCCCAATCAGGGGCCTCGCCGTGCAAACACAACGCCTTTTGTTAGCATGCAACCTCCAAGCTTCAAAACACAGAATGAAGCTGAAGAGAGAGTGAAACTGGTGAAGACATCTTAACTGATTTCTATTGCACGTTTTGTCACACCTGATGTTTCATCAACAGTTCATGATTTAACATTCCCAAAAGTTCCTGGTGCAGCCAGCAGTTACACAGCTCAACATTTACAATTCAGCCCAACAAGAAAACAAGAGTGGTCATTATTTTTGAAGCAGCAATTACAACGTGAACAACTGATTGGAAGCCACTAACGATACTCAAACATCCTTGATTAACGAAACACATCGTCTCATTTTGACAACGTATGTTCCCATCAGAGCGATGGTCTGTCAATAAGGTGGAAGGCAACTTTCACCCCTGATCAGCAGAGAGAAAGAGACTGTTCATGAGTCCAAGTCAAGACTCCAATTTTGGTTTTGATTAAGTGCGTTTAGAGTCCAAGTCTAAGACTTGAGTTTCCATCAGTGGCAGGACCACTGGAGCGAAATCAGGATTTAATCACAGCTTGTAGCTCCCTTTAAGTTTTGGAAAGAGGCTTCAATTTATGACTAGCCTGGCATATTATCTGATTGTTTGCTGGAGGCATGACTTTACTGATCTTTAAAACCACTGGGTCTGATTTTTATACGTTCTTATCGTTTGGCCTTGACATATATGATGCGCGCGATTGATCATAAAGGAAGCTATGCTATGAAGCTTACCAGAAAATGCATGAACTTTTTAAACTTTCATTAAAATTTCAAAACTAAGATCTTTTATGCAACATTTTTCAAATTAAATGAATCAAGTAAATCAATGAAAATCGATCATATCACCTTTAAACAGGAAATGAATATGTGGCATTAATTCTAATGAGTGGAGAAGCCATAACCATGGAAACAAAGAGGTTTCTGACGCTGTACCTGGCTTTGTTAGCTTCTTTAGTGACATCCCAGGCCCATGTGATGAAGTTCTGGCTCAGGTAAGAGACGATAGAGTCAGCACACATCATTTGGGAACAAAAGACGTTGCTGAGGACGCTGTCGTCATTGTGGAGGTAGATGGCCAACAGCTTTCTCTGCAAGAGAGAAAAAAAAAAGGAAAGAAATCAGAGGCAGAAAAAGACAAAAATATCAGCCAACTGTATCCTGTAAGCCTTCAGGGTATTTGCCTAAGTGATATGAGACTCCTTTTCTTTTTCTAATTTGGAACAAGACTCATTTTTAGAATAAGCAGACATACACAGTGTAGTGGCCATGGGCAGCAGATTTTTTTTCCTATTCATTTGTAAAAAGCAACTAAAACTAATATGTGAAATGACAATGTTTAACTTGCATAAAAACAGAGAAAATAATTGCCATTTAGATAATAAAATCCAATTGGATATATTGTAACAAAACTGAATGACACAGAGTTGTGAATTTGTTTTTTTAAGTCTTGAGATGCAGTGATTGGGCTGATTTTGACCGGTTCAAAGACAGAGATCTCACATAATACTTACAGTCATATCATGTTTGATTCCAAGAGAAAATTAATGAAGAAACACATTAATCTCATTTATAAATACAATGCATGTCCCTCATTTTTATAACCTCTGATACACTCAACCAAAAGTGCATCACAGATTTATAGACAGAAAATGGCAGAAATGTGTTAGTTTGAATGTGCTGAACAGTTTCAGACCTGCTGATTACTGATCCAAAAAATATTACTCCCTCATAATCTATGGTCAACTGGTGCATCTCTAACTTAGGTTAATCTATTATTTGCCATCGTTTCACCACATATGGGTGCCTCCATATTGAAGAGAGAGCGAGGGAACATGAATCGACATTAAAGACAATTAGGTGAAGAGATTTGTGCAGCTCATAACAAGGGCACAGCCGACAAAAACAGCAAATAGCAGACACAATCAAGTTTAAAGCGGTGTAAATAAAACTTCTCTTGGATGCGAGGCAGATATAGCAAAAACAAAACAGACAAATCACTCTATTTATTTTATACCAAATGCCAGCAGCCTGCTCAGGTTAGTAGCAGCAAGGCCAGACAATATTGACGAAGCTCGAAATCCGAGGATATTGACACCAACATATAAGCCCGCTAGATTTTCCCTTCTGACAATCTAATTAAAAAACAAACACACCCACAAACGTAAAGGGTTTGAGGGGACAATGTTGGAAATAATGCTCTTTAAATTACATGTCACTTTGCGCCGTATAAAAGAACAAACAAGAACAACTCTCAATCTGTGCCTGGTTCATTTTAAGCAGGGCTGCGATGGTGGGAGTTAAGGGGCCTGTTTCTCAGGAGCAGTAATCTAGGCTACGTGCGCCAGAAAGCAAAGAAATCTACACAGGGCGTAAGATGTGAAGAGAAGAGAAAGAAGAAGTTGTGCTATACTGTGGCCTGTGTAGAATGGGAATGGGAGAGCACTGCTGTGTTTGCTCAACGATTAGTGCTTTAGAATAATCTCCAGGGCTCCTAGAGAGAAGGACCTGGGGACTCATTCACTGGGCCGATTCACCAGCCTGAAAAGATTAAACACTCATGCTGAGAAGACAAGCAAATTCAGTCTAGAGGGAGGAATGAGTCTGAGGATAGTGAGAGTTTTACAACCAGAGAGGAAGGGGAAAAAAAGAACCTGATACACACTCGAATACTGGTGTCCCAACCTGAATTTAAGTTTGAAGCCACAGGCAAAGGATTTATGCTCACAAACATGCATGCTCAATTAGACCAAGTGTAAAGACTAATCAAAGTAGGCATTTTGGCCAACTGAACTCCTTCATCTCAGTTAAACTGTCCATACCCCTCTGTTCCCTCTCCACTTTCAAAGTGAGATCTTTTGTGTCGCCTGACTTAGCAGGGAGGAGCAAATCCCTCCGTTCAGCTAAATTACTAGGTCCAACCTGAGCGAGATAGCGACCCCATAGCCCTTCCTCACACCTGTTCAACGCACTCTAAGCTCGCTCTGTGAGAGCGAGTGACCAAAGATTTCACAAGGTACGGAGCTGATCACGCTTAGATCTATGTGCATAATTTAAATTTCATCCTTTCAGAAACTGATCTGAAGAAAATTCATTAAAAATTATCCTTTCTAAACCTGTTTATTAAACCAAACAATTTTATCACACAATTCAAATGTCAGTGTCTTTAGGTAGGAGGGAGGCCTTTTTCACTTCCAACAACATTGCAATGACATTCAGTTAAAATGCTTCTCAGGCAATGTATATCAATAAAAATAAAGTAATTCTGATATTTAGCAAGATAAAAATAATTAAAAATAAGACTGAAAACTAACTTCACTGGTAAAACATGAACAAACTCCAGCCAGTAGGGGACAGTAATGCACCTGGAGGTCAGTTGTGAAGAAGATGCCTGGGGCAAAATTAAAAAACTTCAAAAATTACAATATCACCTCAATGTAAAACGTTTTGCTAAGAGCACAACAGAGACATCCGCTACATCAGGTCTAGGAGAAATGGTAGCAGGTTGGTGATCCGCCACCATCCTTTCAGATATTACATTAAAAAGATTCTGCACCAAAAAGTTCATTTCAGACCAAAGACTGACCTCTGATTTTATGAAGCTGCCGATACTGACTGACTAATTTCAATACTGTTGTACTTTATGGATAAATTGAACATTTAATAATCTTTACAATAATTTTCTCCAAAGGGATAATGTGTCACATAGTTGTCTCCATCTTCATCTCAGGAGATTTACTAGAGCAGGTTATGGGCAACAGGTATTAAAGCAAATCCAACTAAAACAATCACCACACATCTCACTAAGTCATTTATATTTATAGTTCTGCATCTTTTCGTACACTTTATAATACAGAAGTATTAAGTTTTTACATTGTGACCAACTTCAAATTTGTTGTATTCAATCTGACATGTATTCATTTTGACAATACAGGTGCCTTAACAAGACTTTCTGCCATCTGTCATTATTTTTTTATATTGGATGCAGAGACATTATGTGTGAGAGAGAGCAGCCAATGTCACACAGCTCTGCTATTAAGTAGGATTTTAACATACTTAAAAATCACAAAAATGGTATTTAAACCCATTTTACTCCCAATTATATCAGAAATTATAGAGCCAGTTGATTATAAAAAAGGTAGTATTCATTAATATTTTTGTTAAGATTATATGAAGGGATTGTGCTACTTCAATAGAGCCATGATATTATCTACCCTCTAAAACTAGAAGGTAGACGAATAATTAAAATACAAAATGTCACAGACGAGTATTCATAAAATAAACTCAAACTGTGTTTTCGATTGTCACTTCTCAGTTCGCTGTTCCCTTCGTGGTTTGAGTGGTTGTGAAGAAAGTAGCATAAAATTATCACCTAATTCTGTGTTTGACCTCATTTGTCAACTTCACCCTAACTTTCATTATTACATATACATACCCACACAGTGCCCTTTTCAAAAAAACAAGAAAATACACTGTGCATGAAAAATGACAGACAAACTAATATCTCCCTCTATAAACCACGAGTTATTCAACACAATCTTGGGCGCCGGGGCGCTCCACACTAGAGAGAAAGCTGATATTAATGAAACCAAAATACCAGCTGATATTGTTCTTTTATCAAAATAGCTGCTGTAAAGTCGCTACCAAAGTGTTGAGCCCTATATTTTCCCTGACACTTGTGTGATTCAGAGCTGTATTTACAGGAGGATTTTTTTTAATACCTACTACTTTTAGTTTGATGAGACATTTATAGTTTGTCGACCTGTTGGCTGGAGCTCATTGTTCACAAAGTTACAAATGATTTAAGAGTCGCTGTTAATCTTGGAGCAATACATAAATAAATACCTTCCTCCCCACTCACCATGTTTTGCTGTCCGCTAGGATATTAGCCAGCCAGTATTTGAACAATATCATCCAGCGGTAAATCATTTAAACATGACAATTACTAGCTCTCTAACATTGATAACATTACGTTGTCAATGTTATTATTTTGAGGTTGTATTTTTGATATTTATGCTGAAATTTGGCCTCTTTTTATCAATTCTGAGATGTATACGAACATTTCTAATGTTGACTAAATCTGTGATGATGGATAAAAGTCAGAAGGTGGAAAAAAATGTGCAGGTTAACTTATTGATCTTAAACAGCAATATAATTTATATAATTTGCAATATTCCCATGTTGCATCTTATGGAATATAAAACTCCCTCCACGTGCAAAAATGAAAGATAAAAAGCTTATATTTACAACGATTTCATTAATCTGCTTTTTCATATGGAAGTAACAGTTTAATGCTGTGGTTTGGTTTTTCACTTCTCCGTCTGATGAATATAAGGACACGTAACATCCATATTTCTGCTCCGCCTGACTGCTGCCGTTTCCTCTCAAGTCCTCAAGGTGATCGCTGGGATCTGAAGTGGATACTTGGCAGAGATAAATCCCCGAACCTCCCTCTTCTTCATGGCTATGAATTTTTATGTGTCTTTGTGTGTGGCAGACAGGAGAGAGGAGCGAAGGAGAGCGGGGTTAGAGTGATTAACCACTGCATTGATGGGGATTTAGCGAGGATCGCCGTTAGTGATGGGTGGCCTATCACTCTGTGCGCGCCGACTAACCATCAATCCCCGAGAGAGTTCAGCTCAGCTCGGCTCAGCTCTGCAGCCCAAAGCATTTTCATTAAGGATGGATTGAGTCTATCTCAACAGTGCCCCAACACACACCTTCAGAAACACTTCATCAAATGTAGTGTTTTGCTTAGTGATTAGCCTCTCCCAGGCTATGAGCGACTGAGACTGATTCCTCTGTTTATAAAGCAAGAAGTTGTCTCTCTTCAGCCAGATCTGCCCTTTTCTAATATCCTCTTAATGAAGGAGGCTTTTCTTCCATGATTACAAAAAACCTGGATCTCCTTTTAAATGGAAGCAAAAGATGACGCCGCTGAATCGATAAGATGAAGAAATTGTGTAATTTGGAGACACTAGACGATGTAATGAAAACATTAAAATGAGCATGTGTTGTCCAGGCTGACAAAACAAGACAAAAGCAGAATTGCTTCAGTTTTTCGGAAACTGTCTTGCACATAAACACCATCGATAAACCGTTTTAAACACAACACAGTTGGCAGGCTGAATGAAACTCAGAAAATACTGTGAAAAATAAATGCTTCTTGCCCCTTCGCTGCACAGAGCACAATGATACGGAGCGCGCGAACACCAGAGACATCAGCCATATTGTGCTGGCTTAGAAGCAGGGATCAGCTGGGAAAACGGCAGGATGCCAAATGTTTTCTTACTTTCTCTGTTTATTTCTCTCTCTTTCCATCTTTCATCCTCCAAACTCACGTCCTCACCATCTGACTCATTTCCAGCGGACATTTTGGCCTCGTTCTCTTATTTCACATGTTCTTAATAATGCACCATCACTGTCATCTTTTATCGCCATCGCTCTTTGTGTGCCTGACGATGTGAACCCTCCCTTTTCCCCAAACATGTTCCTGTGTCCTCTCAGTCTAATAAGGCCGTAATCCACACAAGCTGTCAGTTGATACAGGCGTCCTTAAAAAGAAAAAAGGCGGAAAAACAAGATGGGAAAGAAGGCAGCAAAAACAAAGGCTCAACTTTCAGGTTGAAAAGTTAATGCAACTTCTGGTAAAATCAAATCAATGTTGCATTATGTGGGAAAAAAAAGGGTGTGGACAGCCGTCAAATATTCTGCTTTGAGATTAATAATGGAGCTTCTATTGAGTTCCTTGTGTTATGTATCTTAACATGTTTAGTTATTCAGATTTGTATTAAATATGATGCCATATTGAGTTTATCAGACAACCTTTAATTAAAAAAAAAATGGTTTATATAAATTTACTAATATTATGAAAATATAAATTTATGGGGTTTTTATTTATATATTTAATATAATGCAAGCGCCAAGTTTCAAAACATGTGGAACAGAAGCAAAAATAGACTGAAATGTGTGAAGATGAAAAGACAAAATCTAGATTATTTCATCTGCTCCAAAATTTGTAGGAGAAATAAAAAAGAGCATTATATAATTTTCCTGAGAAACTCTTTAGCCATAGGAGCAAAAACAACTTGCTTCTACACCCAAAAAATTTATTTAAAATTATAGCTCTTATAATTTAAATTTTAAATTCAGACTATGGAGAAACAGTCAGTAAGTTTTTCTCCAGAATTTGTGAACTTTTAATCTTCTGCAAGATTTGTTAGAATTAAAATTCAACATGGCCACTAGCATTTATTTCTAACCAGAAAACTACCTTGTTTTTATTTCTTGTTTAGAGTTTTGTCTTTTTGCTTTTCTAGCAATATACTACAGTTTTAGTACTTTGTTTTCACACAAGGTCAGAAACTAACAGTGGTGATCATGTCATAAGTTATAACAAAGTAACACTTTCAACATCACTCAAATTGCAAAACATTTATAAAATAATTTACTAAAGCTCTGCTGTGGTTTGTAAAAGACACAGTCAGCTATGTCCAGACATTAGTTATAACAATGACTGTTAAGCTTTAAGTTCCCATGAGCTCAGTAACAAAAGTAAAGAAATGAGTTAAGCTGTGCATCCCCTGATGTAGAATGAATAATATCCTGCTCTGTGTTATTTCAAGTAAAGATAACTTCTCAATAACCTTGGTACGAGACCACAGGAAGTAAGAATGACATCAGTGCTGAGGGACACTCCATGTCCAATATAACCAAACACTGTATCGCCTTAAATTACAATTGTTCCTAAGAGGTCTGAACAGTAGAACAGCTCACTTACGTCTCTGGCTTTGCCGTAGAAGGCCTCTTGAGACGCTGCCTCCAAAGACCCAATATAGAACATTGGGTGGGTCTCTCCGTATCTGTGACACACAAGACAAAGAATAGTTCATCAGTTGGGTTGGACGTTACGACAATGAAGGCTCGGTTCTTGCTTAGATCGGTTCTTCGTAACATCACTTCACAAGATGCCCACCTTGAAGAAAATTCGGCAGTAAAGTGAAGTAAGGCATCCGCTTCGTTCTCACTGTTTTCTGGCACTGCAAGATGAAAAGGAAAATTAATTAATCTGTCTAACCAGCTGTAATACGAGCCTAATAAGTATTTTTAAACAATTTTTCGATACGTACTCATAGGTGATTTCCGACAGCCTGTTGTGCCCATTCCAAACATTTCCGAATCATCCACACCAAACTCTGACGCATCTTCAAAATCGTCCCCCTCGCTGTCACTGATCATATGAACGTCTGTGCACTGTAAACATTCAGTTTTTAAATGTTAGCTAACCTGGATGCACAACCGGTGAAGTAATCAAGAGAGGTGAGGACCAGGCTGGATCTTTTCTGTTGACTTACTTCTTCTGTGGGTTCCTGGGCGTTGGCTGGTGAAGATCTTCGACAAACACTGAGGTGATGGCATGGGTAGCTGATTCCAGAGAGAGCTAATGTCATCTAAAAGCAGGGAACATGGACAAAGGAGCACAATTAGTTTCACAGATCAATTAACCAGCTTAATCTGAGCAAATAAACCAAAATTATAAAAATTGCAGAACTATCTGAAAAGTGTGGTGAGGATAACTCCAATTCAGTCAGGCTGGCGGGAGATGCTTTGACGTCTTTGACTATCAATTTTCAAATATTCCATGATCGTCTCCTGGATTTAGGCTGAAATTTAATTGGGTCATCTAAACCGTTTCATTGTAGCTCTGGTTGTAGTTTTACGATCTAGTTGGATCATCTGAAACTTGATTACTAAAGCTCGACACACATTTTAGAGTCTATGTCCTGCTGGAGGGGAAACCTGTCCCACTTCAGTCGTCTTCTTTCCATCAACTCTGACCACCTTACCAGTGTCTTGTTGGAAAGAAAAGCATTCCAACAGCACAATGCTGCCCACACCATATTTTACAGTGAGGAAGATGTCCAATTAATTATTTTCAGTGTTCGTCTTCTGCAAAAGATAATTTTTGGAATTCAGGTCAAAAACTCCAGTCTTAAACCGAGTAAAGCGCCTTTCTCCATGTTAGTTGCTTCCTCTATATGCTTTAGGTGAAACTGTTTTGTTTTTTTCAATAATGACTTATTGCTCTTCCTCCACAAAATGTCAGATTTGTGTACAAGTCTGGGCAATCCAGCTGATGGCTGTTCCTACCTGAGGTGTAGATTTCTGCAGCTCCTCCAGAGTTACTTCTTTTGTTTGGTTATTACTCCCCCTGCCTGTCCTGTCAGTTTAGGAAAATGCCTCAGAAAACTGAATCATTTCATACCCTACCCATAATCTGACTAATGATTACACTATTTACACTTATTTTATTGTCGTTACACAAAGAATCGATGGTAAAATTGGCAAGAAAATGTCATCGCTTGACCACCGGAGCACACAGAAAACCAACAAAACATGATGATGGCGGTCACAGAACAGCTGCAGCTATATTGAGATTAAATTGACCATTTTTTTAAATGGATGACTTCCAAGACAACCGGGTACAGAAGATTTTATCAAAGGTTTTTATTTGTAAGAAAAAAAAAGCTTCACTTTTTATCATTTTACCTCACTGATCCAGTTAAATGCATAGAGAATGGATAAATGTTTGCGGTTTTAACAATAAATCTGAAAAGTTTTAAGCAGTAGAAATATTTCCAAACGCAACCTATAAATTCAGACCTAGCCATCACTTTTTTCATGGCATTAAATCAAAAGCATGCTTTCCACCATAATGAGGACCTATGCTGTGGTTTCTGTACACCTGCAATAGCCGCCAATGAGGTTCTGTGTCTGTAGAAAAGGAGCAACTGACTAATTAGCTCCCAGACCCGAAGCCGGCATTGAAAATGTTGGCGTTCAGCAGGGACTCATTACAGCTAGTGTCTCTTGGTTTTGCCTCCAGGGACGCCAACAGTATAGCCAAGCAGGTTTTAGGAAGAAAGAATAAAGAAACTTTGCCATTTTTAAAACCAAAGAAAGTATTTTCATATCAAGATTTTCTGGTAGGGAAGAAATATTTGTTTTTAATCAACAGTGACGCCTGAAAGTAGGATTTGTGATTGTCTGTGCATGTGTTCCTGATTGCAGAGATACAACACCGTAAAGTAACAATATATTTTCACTGATGCACTATTTGTTAGGAGTCCATCAGAAAGACCAGATGTAAAGACTTTTCTGGGAGAGTGCACCTCTAAACCACAGCGGAGCCGTAGAGCAGCCAAGCTGAGTGTGATAAGGGAGACACAGAAGCTGAGCGTCCCCTGCAGAGGTCCTGTGATCTGCTCTATTGTCAGGTGCAAAGACACACAAAGACCAGCTGGACACGGTTGAATCAAGAGACGATTACATGCAACGCCAATTGAATCTGAAAAGGACCAAGCAGGCTGAACAGAGCTTTTCTCTGAATTGGAGCGACTGCCCATGCCGCCCTCAACTTCTACAATAGGAGAGATCAGTGTAGCCATCAGACCTTGAATGCAACATGGACCCAGATGTTCCGCTGTTTAAATTGCATAGATAAATACGACATATTTGCCAAAGTTCCCTGCTTTCTGTCATGTCTGTCACACTAGTTGATCTCCTGAGTTGGAAAGCAAGTCAGCAGCAAGAGAAACATTTTAAAATGTTTGAACCAGCTGCCTGGTGAAACAAGGACATTAATGCATATGTCTCTCAAAAGAACTAAATAATATCCTATCATTTTGACTGAGGTTGAATCACTTCCTTTCCCCCACACAGGAATTTTAAATCCTGTAATACATATACAAACACTGTAATATAAAAAATAAAGTTCAGATGCAACCAGTCACTTTGTAATAGCCTTTCATATGCATAGTAATTTCCAACCATCGAAGTTGTTCATGTATCGTTTTTTTTAAGCTGAACTAATAAAGTTTACATCATCACAATGATCCTGCAGAAGCAAGCAACCAATTTTCTGGGGTCTTAAGAAAATCTCTGAAACCACTTCTAATATTGACTGATGTGCACTGACCATAATTAAAAAAACAGAAGCATAATATACAGGAAAACAAGTATTACCCATGGTATCAGTGACAGAATAATATCCTGGTGAGTAGTTCTCTTGTATGAAGCTCATTGACAAGAGTCATTTACAATATTTAAACAACACAAACCAAAAATAGCATCAGTTTCTGTTTCCCATTTCTATTGATCAGTAGAAAATTAAATCAAGAATGGCTAAGAACAACAACAACAACTATCAAAGTCTGTCTTCACTCAGGCGGCTGTATTTAGTACTAAAGAACCATTGTACTGAACCAGTTATTCTCTTCTGAAAACCACAGATACACATGTATAAATATTGTCAGTCGTCAGGTCAAGCAAGATGTTTAAAAAATAAATAAAAAAACTAATATGTCAAAGGAAGAAAAGACAAGAGGCTGTAAGAGAGTGAGATTGAGCAAGACTAATAACTAACAGGAAGGCTGAACAGAGTAAAGTTGTTCTGCTTTATGTTTTTAGACTTTAAAACCGTCAATAATGAGCTGGGTTTGAGCCTTTTGGTGATCCCAGATGCCAATTTCATATAATTCTGTCAATCATCGATCTGCAAATATTTATCATTCCTATAGGGGAAAACCCTCCACAGGAAAAGTTGCAAGTTGTAATCCTCGACTCTTTGATTTGGCAATCGCAGCACAAAGGCTGTTGGTGATCCCAGCTGACTGCCTTGTATGACGTGAAAGGAAAAACTGATCTGTAATGTGGAGGGAGGTGTGGTGATTTATTGTAAACAATTATTTGAACAGGGCAAGACTCACACTAGCAGTCTGCTTTGTTTAAGGAGCAAACTGTTACTAATGAAAACCAAACTAATCGCTCATGTAAGATTATAAAGTTGGGATAAAATAAAAACCCCATTATCATTGTCTTTTTAAAAATAATTAATACTAAAACCCTGTTTTACAGTGATATGATGCCATTTTGTACTAGTTCAAATTATTAATACCACTCACAGCAAGAAGGCTAGATCAAGTATTATTTGTAATAAATACATCTACTTATATTATAGCTCTTACTGGAAGGGGCCGTGGGTAAGTCAGAGCTTTGCAAAAACAGCCAATAAAATGGACTGCAAAACTCTGATTTATGCATCACTAATGAAAAAAGTACAATCTCTTTAACAGTAAAACAAAGTATGTGAGAAACAGACTCCGATTTATAAAAGGAAGGACTAGGTACAATGAAACCATATTTAAAGCACGATGTTGATATGAGAACAGGTATTCTCACAAGTAGCGTCAGGTCTTAATGGGTTGAAGAAAAGCCATGCCCAATTAGGACCTCATATGTGCTAAGCCTTGGAGTTGAATTAGTGCAGATGGCTGTAGGTGCAGAGCCAATGAAAGCCATACGAGGTCTAAGCCTGGAGGAAGACAACGAGTGGCCCAAAAGACCATTTCTTTGAATTGAGTGGCAATCAAATGTGAGAATCCTGACAGCGAGTACGGAGAGGATCTCTGTAAACCCTTTACGCCGCTATTCACAATGAGAGCCTCTTGTCTAACAACCTAATAAGTGTTTAAATCAAGTTGATCACTTCCCCACAAAAGGACAGCCTGAGGGGTTTAGAGCTGACATTGATGCCAGGAGGGGAGCTGAAAATGGGGAAAAAATGAGTTGAGTGCCTCTCAGTCCTCTTTCTTGCTTTGACCGGATGGCTTTCACCAATGTTGAAGTACATAAGTGCAGCTTGGCGGCTCAGTGATAAAATGTGGAAACAAGGTTGAAGCGCCGTAGGGCATTAGGTCGGGGGGAAGATGAGGGTAACACCCCCCTTAAATGACCCTCTCTCACATCTTCACACAAAAGAAACTGGCTCCTCTTTTTTGGATTCTTTTAATTAACACTTGCATTGAGGCTCTAGGTATTCAAGGGCTGATACAGGGAAAGAATTTTCTCCCTCTCTTACCCCCACCTATCTTGTGCCTCTTCCCTTCAACCTTTTTTCCCCTCCCTGCTCTTCTTCTTCTCTTTCCCCCCCCCACCTCCCTATTCCCTCTCTGTTTCTTTTTTTTTTTTTCTTCTTTTCTAGAGTAGGCAGTGTTTGGATTAGGTGTCTGGCTGTGAGTGTGAGATAATTACCACTGACAGCTGCACTGAAGGCAACCACAATCACTGCAAACCAAACCACCTCACACCAGCATGTGAGTTACAGAGCAAAGGGAGAACAGAGACAGACGAGGAGGAGACGAAATGAGTTTGTAGAGAGTAAGAAAAGAAGAAAAACAAGGCTGAAAAATACCCCTGTCACTTGTTTGTACCAAGACCCTGACAGGAAGATACAAAGCAAAAAGAAGGTGGAGAGAGCGGCCACTGTGCTGCAGGCCATTTGCATATGAAAGTTAAAAATGTATGACTTTTGAATTAGGGGTAAAAAATAAATAGTACAATTTTTATCTATCTAAAATCAAACATTTTCCGCCTTAAAACTCAATTCAATTAAGTTGTCCTGTATTAATTCAAAAGGAAAATTCAATATTGCTGTAACTCATCATCTTATTTTCGTCAGAGAGTTGTTGTAGATGCTGTGGGCAGAAAGAATGTCCTGCAGCAGTCTGTGCTAGATTGGCTCTGAAGAAGCCTCTGACTGAAGACATTTGCATAAGAGTCTCTTGAGACTTATGTAATTTTCTCGATTTTGTGCAATGTGGTTGCATTACACATCAATAAAGCATCAATATTTCACACTCAGCTTCAATTTGGCTGTGAGATGAAGGAGCTGCTGCTACAGGTCCTTCCTGTGCCATTCATGATGTCAGCTCCTTTGGTGGCATCATGGTTTTTATGTCGACTTGAGGTGGTTTTTTACTTTTTATAAAAAGAGTCAATGCAGATAAGAGGAGATAAAAACACATTTTCCAAAATAATTTTGATAATAGTGAACTCTCCAATCCATCGATCATCTGTGTCTTATTCGAGGCTTTGAAAATGTCAAAGTCCAAACCTCCAACTTGGACGGGAACACTCTCCATTTTTCTCATCTGTATGCTCCATGCAAATTTTCAGCCTCTGCATTTTGTTAGTTGCAGTCAAGATATAAATTTTATCTTATAAAGAAGTATATCGAAAGTTTACAATCATGTCATAAGAAGAGCAAGAAAAATCTTTTATTCCAGCTTTATTGTTTTTGGAAACGTTACGCTAGGCACAGAATGCATAAAACGAGAAAAATCTGTTGGATCCACAGGACGGATAAAAGCAGCCAGTTTCAAACACCTACCTCCCACAGTGAAGATACAGTGAAGCAACTGAGGAGTTATACAAAAACCACATTAGAAGGAAAACAAATTCAGTCAGAGGGGCTTCTTCAGCTCTGAATGTCACCTGAAGAAGGGCAGGTGGTGGAGTGCCTGCGCTTAACGCTGAGCCCTGTTGCTCTGGAAACCAACAGGCCCTCCTCAATAAACCCTTGGTTCCACACACGCCTATCAGGTTGAGAAGGATTCCTTTAATGCCAGCTGGGAAACGGAGAGAGGCTCTGCCCTACAAGGCAAGGCACCTCAGAGGCTCCTCGGCATTAATACATTAGCAAACACCATGAAACACTGCATAAATGTCAGCAATTACAGGCCGGGAGGAACGGAGGGTGTTGGTGGTGGAGAGGGGGGATGGATGGATGAGGCAATGCAATAAGGAAGTCCCACTGGCTGTCAATCACTACAACAGGTGTGGAGGAGGCGCTGCCAATCAAAGCAGCTCCAATGAGATGAGGCGCGGCTGGAAACAGACCAAGCTTGCTCAAATCATCCCCAACAGCAGAGGACGTTACCGTCCCATTGGCCTTGCAAATCAGCTGTTGCACAGACCTCTTGTCATCCTCAGCACTGTTCAGCACAGCTTTGCCAAAGCCTCAAGAATCAAGAGGAATTTGAAGGCAGAGCAACATTGTGGTATTTGCAAATAATGCCAGAGTATTTGTTTTAATCTACTTGGAGTAAAATGAACTTCATCAAGTTTTAACTATTGCAAAGTCCAAAATACTTGCATCTGAGTGGGAACTTTTTCCCAGTACTATTCAAGACCGCTGTGATGCAGTAAACCCAAGGAAAATGAAAACAAATGCTAAAGTAAACATTCACACAAAGACAGCATGCGTCTTCTCGTGATCCTCTATTTGGCTACTCTGGAAAACATTATAAACTGTCTTCTAGCGAATCCAGAAAGCAGACAGCATTGGAACGGAAATTAAATAGTTACAGGAAGATTTCAGAAAGTCATTCGTTGCTTTGCGGCTAAAAATCAAAAGCTTTGAGTGTACTATAAGTCAAAGACCTAGAAATGGCAAAACAGCTCTAAACATTTCAAATATTGGGATGGACTTGTAGAAACACTGAATCTTTTGCAGAACACAGTAGAACACATTAAAGCTACAACGTCTCCCAGATCTGCTCCAAATGAGCATCACTTGAATATAGCCACACCAGTCCTGTCCAACACCCCATACAACTGGAGTAAAGTCTATAAACCAATGTTTTGTTCGCTGCCAACTGAGCGTTATGCATCCTGATCCAGTTTCAATCCTTCATCAGGGCCTGAAAAACTCCAACCGCAATAAACAATAAAACAGATTTAGCGGACAGTGTCAGAAGGGATGATGCAACACATAACTACCAGTCTCACTGAAAGACGAGAGTTTCTACAAGCCTCTTTTCTTTCACACACAATCTGTGACTTCATTAAACTAAAACCACACCAACTTAAGAACTTTCTCAGGAACCATGAATAAGTAGTAGAACAATGCAAAGAAAAGTGAAAAAAATGACGTCTAAAAAACTTAAAACCACACAAAATGCTTGCCTTATCTTGACAGTGCTATAATATGGGGTTATAGTCGCTGTTTGTGTTGAGCATGCAGTAAGACTTATTTGAACGCATATTTCTCTGTGAACAAATATATATGCTTGATACAGTTTATGTAAATCAACCACACTGCAAGTCAATCATAGATGGTCTTTTAGAGTATTTCTTGTAACACTGCATTTGTTTGAATAACCAGCAACCAATCACAACCAGCAAATGAAAATAAGCAAGCAGTCGTTACTAAACAAAGAAAACTTAATACAACAAATACTTGATTATTACACCTTATGAATATTTATCTAAGCAAACAAATATAACTCACTGTATATTATTTAGTCAGTTACGGAAACTAAATGTTTCACAACAATGTACAAAAAACGTTTAACCATCAGAGCTAGAAAATAAATTCAGGAGTAGAAGGAGAGGAGAAGTGAAAGGAGAAAGAGACCCTTGGCATCTTTTTAAGAAATCAAAATCTGTTAAAGGAATATAGTTTTATGTCATTAGACAGAAACTCTCATTATTGTAAGAAACTTTCTTGCTATAAAGAAATCTCGATTCTCATTTGGAACAACAAAGTTCCTCATTTTGTATCGAGATAATGTAATTTTTTTGTTTTTTCTTAGCTCTGGCAGACAAATGCTTCAATAATAATGCTTTGCTTCATTGAATAATTTCTCACAGAAACACATGATGGACATTAGGTCAAATAGTGTTTGTCAAAGTAACTCAAGATAATCCTAACGACTTGAACTCCATCTAATTGGATACATTGGATCTGAATCCCAACTATTGTTACAGACTCTACATTGAGTAGTGATGGTCTGATATACAAGATTCACCACCAAAGTCAATAGCTAGTGGTATATTTGGAATACCCACATGCAGAAAGCTTTGATAAGGTACAGTAATGTAAAAACTATAGAAATATTACCTACTTGATGGAAAATAAACATAAAGTGACAACCAAATCAACTTTAATCAGGAGAATGTGGGTCCAAAAGTAATCCAGGGGCTGTAGCTGCCATGTTTATTGGCCCAAACCCCGAGAGATGAGACTGGGCTAATGAGCTAGACACTAACATTGGCTCTCCATCCACCCGCTAGGCCAGCCAAGCCCCGGGCTTTCTCTGTTAATACCTTCAGACGTTTCAATAAGAGGGCTATGGCTAGTGCAGAGGCCATTATTACACTTCTGTCTCTCTCTTCTCTGTGCTTTTTTAATATCTTCTCATACAAAAAAAACAGACACTGCAGTTATGTATTAGCCAAGGACTAGGTCTTTGTTGGCACAGAGAGCTCAAATTTATTCATGATCTTTGGCCAATAAATCTACAGCTATGAGCAAAAGTTCCAGCAAAAACTAAAAGAAATTGGTCAAATAATATATGATTTCCAAATAAATCTTAGTGTGAAATTGGGAGTAAAAGGGAAACAAATGTTGTAGTTGTCAGTGAATAAGCTTCAAGTAATTGGAAATCAAAAGCTTCAAAATGTTTCTGCATAAAACCATACATAGTTTTGTTTTGTGTCTTAAATTTTTTTAGATTAATACAGGAAAAGAAAATGTTCAGATGATGATGGTCAAAACTTTCAACTTTAAGTTGAAATAACAGGTTTAATTTTGTTAAACAAAACACATTTTTTTAGGTTTATTAATTTGAAGAAAAAGTAAACAAAATGTGATATTTTATTTGATATCCAGAAAAGAGTCATGGATTATTAATTAAGCTGGTATAAATATAACTTATAAATATAACTCATTTCCATTAGAAAAGTAGGTGATGCTACTAGCTATAGCACCAGTGACACATAGGTATTTTTTCCTGTAAAATAGTCAAATTAAATATTTTTGAAATTTTAGGACAGGATTTTGCTACAGATTTTGTTATGCCATTACCTGGGTTTGCTGTGTCACTTTATTCCTTCATTAATGTAAAAAAAAATTTAAATAGAAAAACATTAGTCGTGTCTTGCATTATAAGTTCATTCAGTGCCAAATACAATGCATTAATAATTGTATTTCTGTTGCAATTCAAGACTTTTTGCTAATCAGCCTTCACTGTCACAGCATATTTTGCTTGGTGGTTCATGGATTTACAATTGGCTTCTAATAGCTTTGATAGACAAAAAAGCAGCAAACAATTTTCTGTAAAGTAAAAGGGTGGATATGCTTTTATTCTCAGCCCATGTGTGCACCATAAAAGGTATTTGCTTTTACTATTAATGCTCAAAGCTTAACAACAAGTCAGGTGCAGTTATTGTTCTCCTCCTCTGAGCGTTAGAAATATGAACAATGGGTACCAGGTATAAATGGCTTGCATTCAACAAAAACACTGGATACACTGAAACAGCTTGTTCTTATTCATCACAATGTGAACTGATATTACAGTCTGTTTTTATTGCACAGGTCACATGTGTCAAAGTATGAATTTTAAAGAAGGAAAAGTCAACAACAATACTCCAAACCAAACAGCAGCTACGCATAACTAAAGGGAAAATGTTAGCCGGGGGTTAACCCAAGAATGTGTGCCCTACAGCTTGTCAATGTGGCATGATAAACCATCCCAAACAATTAGCATGGGAACACATACGCTGTCAAAGAGGGGGTGAGACAAAAGGGGTCAGAGGTTCCTCAACATGCTGTATGGGTCCGACCTCTGATCAGCTTGACACTGCGCAGAGTGAATGGCTGGGAAGAGCAACCGTGGGACGGAGAGGTCAGCGGGACTCAATGATGTGAGCTTTAATGTCCACAGATAGGGGACACGGGACGGGAATGGTCTTTGACATCTTAATTAGCTTCGACATCTTACTCTAAAAAGGCTTGAAATAGCAACGTACGACTACAGAGCTTTCAAAACTTCGAGCTGAGATTATAAATATCAATTAAAACCACATTGTTAGAGCCAACTAATAAAAAATAGGAGAATGTTTATACTGAAATTTGCTTGTTTTCATTAATAATATGGCTTTATGTGCAAGGTGTAGGATGATTACTGAAATATTCAAGGGTTTGAAATTGTTCCTAGGTTTTAAATTTCTTATAGACAGCGACCAGAGAAAGCGCTGCGATAGAAAGAGGTCAAGTCGGGTTATCTCATACTCTATAGAGCAAAGTTGCAGATGTTTGCTCTATATTTTTGATGTATCAAAATAACAATATATATGTATTATGTTTTCATGTTTTGTGTGCTTGACATTAATTCACAAGCAGTGGAAAATATCAACCAATTAGATCATCTCTTACATTTTGATTTTAATCCAGAAGTAGCTCATATGATTTGAATATTATATTAAATATGCAATCTATGCCTAATAACAATATTAGAGTAGATGAAAAGTTGGTTGAGTGTTGAACTCTTTGTGCAGGATATATTTCAGAGACGGGCTCTCACAACATCAAAAAGGCTCCTCACACACTCTGCATAAACTTTCTGAACAGTCACCATCAAGCACAAAGTAAAAATCACAGTATTGCAGTTTTTTTTTATTTAAAAATACTTCACACAAATATGTTGAATAATCCCAGGAAAACACAGTCACATTTCTTTGTAAACTGCTTGTTAAAAAACAAAATTAAACTGAACTTAATTGATAAATCTCATTTATTAATTACTGTTTCCATGTGTGGCTCTTACAGAATCATCGGACGCCGACGCAGGCCATCCCTCCCACTGCTGATGCCTGACTGGGATGTTGGTCAAGTCTGAAATGTTCCTCTTGACCTAGAAAGAAAAATAAAATAAAATTAGAACAATGGAAAACTCACACCATCAATGACTCAGGCAAGTTTAGGGCTTCACATTATGTTGTGAATATTTCGTCATTGCAACATTCATATTGCAAAGGACTGCTTGGAGTGGAATAACCGTTGGCTAATTAATTCAAAGTGTTCTAAGTGCACATTTTACATGTTAATGTAACCTTTAGCCTGTTGGGCTAAACCTGCAGGCTTACAGCTGCAGATGTTCACACCAAACACAAATGATGTTGCCCAAAACATTAAAGGTCAAAGGGTGATGGAAGCACAAATAAGATAATATCTTGTCACTATTGTTATAGTCAGCTCAGTTTTTACAAGCATGATCATAATTATATTTTCTAAAAATTTGCACCTTAGAATTAAATATTAAATATTATTAATAACTTCAAACAAGGAGCTTTTTTACCAAATGTATAAAAAGTCATAAATGTTAAGATTTTTGTTCCATTTACTGAGACGTCAGAGAACATGCCTGAGGGTAGCCAGTTGTTTCTGGCTGCATGAAGCCCATTCCCACCCTGCTGCTGCACACTGCCCATCAGATGGCCGAGAGAAGGCTCCTACACTTTTCCTTTTCTTACAGGACAGACAAATTTAGTTATTTGGGAACCTTTCTGGTTGTGAGTTAATGTAATTGTGTAGAAAACTAAACAAGTCTGCATCAGTCTGCTCTAGTTGCAGCGAGTCAGCAGGGAACAAAAGTCAGCAGGAGAGATGAACAGACACAGAACAGTTTTAAGACTTTAAGGTTGATCTGGTTGGAGTTGGATCATGTGAATGAATTACCAACCTAATCAGATGTTGTTTTTAACCAATGAAAAGAGATGCTGGGATATAGCAACAAAGGAAAACCAACTTTTAAAACAAATGCAGCAACAAGTGGATTTTTGCAATCAATTAACTTAAAAGTACCCTCGATGGCCTTTCAGTCAAAGAAACAAACAGATAATGAGCTTTATTGAATTCACATTAAAAAATTAACTTAAGTCCCTTTTTATACACAAAGCCTTCACCAATTTTTAGTGCCTCAAACAAAACATCTGAACAGAACTGAACCAAAGTCATCAGTTCTTCAAAGTGCAAATCCAGTTCGATCATCCTGAAACATCTTAAAGATTACAATTTTCATTTTGTCTTGATGTAATTGGCTCACTAATCATTTAATTAAGGTGTTGAAATGGATCAATGTACTATTATATTCCTGTGTTCATTCTATATTTTAGATCAAATATATGAATTTATTTTAGCATACATATATCACAGCACTTTTACAATTTGAATAACCAATATGTTGAGTTAATTTTGCAGTGGTAAATAAATCATGCTCTCAGAGGCTCAGCTGTCAAACAGATACACCACATGCAGAAGCTAAAGCCAAAAACAAAATCCAGTTCGATACCCGGCCCGGGGGCATTCGCTGCATGTTTTCCCCTTTTCCTCTTTGCTATTCTTCCTGTTCAGCTACCAATTAATAAAGAACTCTAGTGTCATAAAATAAAAATATATAAAAAGAAAATCGTGTTAATTTAGTTTTTTTTATTATCTTAGATTAAATACTATAATACACTGTACTTGAATTATTACTTCTGAACATTTCCATACCTGTAAAGTCTCTGGGTCTATGCCTTTATATCGTTTTTTTTTTTAATTATAAATATATCATTTTCACTGGAAAGTGTGACTAAAATTGTTTCCTGAAGATAAACAAACAAATAGGGCTCAGATTTTATTACTAATCTACCATTCAAAGGTTAAATAGAAAAATTAGAGGGGAGGCAGAGAGCAGAGAAGGATAAGACAAGACAAAAAAAATAGAGCCAGTGTTGTCAGCATTCCTCAGATGCCTCCGCTAATTCCCAGCAACAACAGCCACACACTCTGAAATGAACAGTATTTCTCTTCTCCCATTCATGCGCAGACCCTGAATCAGCATCACTTAATAACATTCCTTGGTTTTAAACAGTTAGCAGCCAGCAGCGGCTCTCTAACCAAGAGCCGTGTTAAACCCTCTGGTGGGTTGTTGGTTTAAAGCCCTCACACCAGCCCGAATGTGCGCCAGTCAAAGCAGATCAAAGCCCCAAGTTAGCGCCTGAGCTCTGATGATGGTGGGTGCTGGTGAGTTTGTTCGGGAGGATCCTGACATTCGGGCCCTGCAGGGCAGGACGCCGACGCTGAAAAAACTACCTATTGTAGAGGACAGATCCCACCATACATGGAGCAAATCCTGTCTTTGTAACGTGCACCGAAGACAGAGAAGTCCTTCTATGAACTTCGGGCTGCAGCTCATGGAGGTGGAAGTTTAAAGACTGCTACAAACACCAAAGCAAATTTAGGCCATAAAGGAAAGAATCTGCAAAACAATGTATTAATTTTGGGGACAAACATTGTTCAAATTACGTCCATGTAATCACACCTGGATATGAATATCTTTTTGTCGAGATGAGTAAATATTTTATCTGAGTTATCAATCCCTTTGAGAAAATATATCATATTTGTGCTGAACCTGACAGCGTGAAGCAATTTACAGTACAAACAAGGAGAGACAATTTAAAAGAACAATGATAAATGAGTGGCACTTTGCTTCTCTCTTGTAAATCCCACATCACTCCGCTCCGAGTCCATCCTTATGAAGAGACATCCTAGCCAAGATAGCAGGCTGGGGTCAAAGCGGGTGGCCAGTGTTATTACAGAGTGTAATATCTATGTTTGACCAGCCAGACTACAGGGATTTGACTGACCGGCTGGCCGGCCGATGAATGGCGGGAGGGGGGGAAAGGGAGGAAAAGGAGAGACATAAACACTAGTAATGAAGAGGCTGCAGTCAGAGGTTAAAGCAGCATCAGAGAAACAACAAACTGACGCCCACCACTAAGAGAGTGAAGGTGAGAGGTGGCGGCAGAGTGGAGCGGAGACAGACAGCAAAAGACACCTGGTGGAGGACAATCTAATCCCGCCACTGAAAGAAAACACAGCGAAACAGCCGGCCTGCCCACCTGAAACCACACAGCGAGGATATGTGCCGTCCTCTCCTGACGCGTGCAAAAATACGGTGCAATTATGAGAGTTTTTCCGAGACCATATGACAACAAAATGTTATTTAAGAAAAAGGAATTTGGAACAAAATAACGCAACAGCAGACAGACATCTTTTCTGAAATACTGCAGGTAAATTGCTTTTTTTTTTTTTGTTACAAACACCATAACTGAAGCAATACTGTCTAATGCTGCCCCCTGTCTACCAAGAGCGACAAGTCAAACTGAACTATTTTAACATTACATATATTTTAGATCTCTAGAAAAAAACTATTAAAAAAAATACAATTTACATGAAATTAGGAGAACTGCTTAATTGGTAACTCATGAAGGAGAAACTATTCTAATAAGTAACTTGATGGTAAAAAGCATCACGTTATTATTATAATAAGGCTAAATTATGAGAATTTTTTTACAAGCCTAAAAAGTCTATGGTGGTATTTTGCAGATTTATAACACTGTGGAAATACATAATGAGATAAATTTTACATTTTTGTTTCTTCCACTTCAACGTCTTTAGAGCACTCTCCAACATGCAGAGATTCAATATGGCTCATGAAAATGAAAAAAATAAAAAATATAAAAATACACACATTTTACATGCAAATAAACTTGATAATAATATGAAATCAAAAGGAAAGAGGACAAAGAAAATAAAAGCTGGAAATAAAAATAATAAAAAAAACACTTGTGATTATTATGAAGTACCACTAAGCAATCTGGAAAGCAAATTGAACACAATTGGTGTTTAAATAAAAAATTTTTAAAATTATTGTTTCAGTAAATGATTATATTTTCTATCAAACTGCAAGTAAAATATTTTCTCCTTTTGTTGAAAACAAAAACAAAATGAATTATTAAAAAAGGTAGTGTTTTCAGATCCACAACGAAAAAATCATGTTGATATCATTTAAAAGTCACAAAATATCAATTCAATTAGAAATAGTTCAGTTCCTGACTTCCACAGCTATCATCAGAATGCAGTCTTTCAGGTAATTGACAAGTAAAATGTTGAGCATTTCTGCAGGAATTCAGCATGAAATGGCCGTCATAAATGTCTGCATAGATGCATAGTGGCCTGTATTTATTTCAGAGCCGTATATACGTCTGAGTTCTCCAACATAAAGGAGACTCAGCTCTGGCCAATACACCCAACGACAAAATTAACGATCCAATCATTGTAAATGCCAATTGCCTATAATCCCTGGCTGGAAGCAAATCAAAGAGAAGGAAAGGTTTCCATTAAACAGTCACAAGCTCTTTCTCTCAGTCTCTCTTGTTCTTTATCTTCATCCCATCTCAGCACCAGATGCCTTTCTTTCATTTTGCTTCCCATCCAGCCTTGCTTTTCTCAGTCTCGCAGCCCCTGTCTGCGTTTGGTCCCCTATGTCTCTCAGCTGCAGGGTAAGGGATGGGGCCTCAGGGGGAGGATGGGGGAAGAATCCCCAGTACAACTGGTCTGGTCACGGACAAACTGGGACCCAGCGGCCATTCCTATTCTACCCAGTACTCCCCTGGCAAACATTTGCTCTGCAGCTTAGCCCAGAAGCTAGCCAGCAACATAGCCCACCCCACCCCAAACTCTTGTCTAGTTATGCCAATCAAGAACCAACACAAACTTTGGTTTAAAGGATGGAAAAGAGGAGAAAAAAGGGTTGAGGAGAGCCGCTGGGGGAGGCGTAAAGAAAGAAGAAATAGAAAAAGGAGGGATAAGGGAAGATTGTTGGGATTCTATGGTCAAAATAAATAAAAGGATAAGATAAAAGTCTTTCTTTACTGATATGCACAGACAGGACTGAATATCTTAAGCTAAGAAAATAAGAAACTAGCAATGGAAAAAAGCCCTTTGGCAAAGCCAGAGGTGAGGAAAAACAGACTCAGACAGGCTGAAAATGTTACAATCTTTTTTTAATGAAAGCGAAAAGAAATAACTTCAGCTCTAGAACATAGCTCCAAGAACCTATTTTTCTTGTTTTTCAGTCACAACTTTCTCTTATCCATCACCTTCATCATAAAAAAGTCAGACCAACAAGTTGAACATGCTCCTACATGGGGTGAATATTTTTCCACTTCTTGCAGGCGGCAGCATTTTTAGAGACCATGCGTATGCAGCCTGCACATCTCATGTGTGCAGGTTAAAGTTCTAGGTCTCATTTTCTCAGCAGGGGACGTTCAGATGTCTAAAGACAAACATGTGTAAGGAAAAGACCGCGACATGGAGGCCTGTTTAAGCCCACATTGTCCCTTCTCTGTCCGCTCTTGCCTCTTACGGCACCCCCCACCAAGCTAACACTCCTCGGTCTCTTTTCTGTGACCGCAGCTCCCACTCCCACACCACAGGGGCCCCTCCCCTGTGTTTGTAATCCCAGCAGAAACACTTAAGGTTCACAGTGGGTGCTCATCAAAACCATCTGCCTTAGAGGAGAGTGAAAGTACAAAAAAAAAAGGAAAAGATGATGAAATGGGGAGAAAATTGTAGAGCGCGAAGGACGTCCAGGGAGGCAGGCGGCCTCCAGTTAAGAAGCTAGTCAAACTAATTTAATCAATTAGCACCATTACAGGCTCCGCTAGAAGCCTGATTATTAATCATGTGTTCTTCCGCTCTACGGAGGGTCCATGAATTAACCACAGTGGCTGCACAGAGCAAAGCAGATGAATGGCCGACTTCTGCTTTGAGATTAAATAATTAGTCTGCATGTAAAACATGACAACAAGAGAGAACACCTGATTCCTAATTATATTACTAAACACACAGAAGCAGCTGATGCTAACCAGAAAAAGAACATATCAGGCGACGGGAATCAGCCAATTTCCAGCTTCACAGTTCCGAAGTGATCATACAACATCCCTCAGAGTGGAAGTTTTAACTAAGTGAAGCAGTGCTTAAGTTATCGATATTCAGTGCTGATTAGGTTGATTCAGAATGACGACAGAAACAAAAAAGATAAAAGAAGATATATTAAAAGAAACAGCATGTTCCATAGCCTGGCACACAGTGTCATTTCAATGATCTTAGGACTTTAACATCCCACTGTGCAACAGGAGATGTCCGATGTGTGACATCTCCTGAAGCAGACTCGCATCAGAGACAGAATCGCAACGAGAGGGAAGCAAAGTAACAGGTTTTCTTTCCTTTTTATTAGACTCAGACTGTAAAAAGAGGGAGAAAGAAGAAAAGAGGACAACTGTGGAATGTTTCTTAACTTAGAAAAGTGGATAATAATCAGATATCTACCAGTCAGCAGTCATGCTGCATGACTATCCCACACCGCTTGATATTTTTCGCAGGTCGATCAATCAATTTAATCCAACACAAAAAATAATCAAACATTTTGAGCCAAGCTTTCATTCGGAGACCCTGAAAATAACAAAAACACTGAACAGAAAGCAGCAAAGGTTCAACCTCTCATTGCACACACCAACATATTTCAGTTTAATAATGCTGGACACTCAACTTGCGAGAATAAGATGCTGGAGACACTTTGAAAGCTAAACTTTGTTTTGTAAAATCTGCATCAGCAGGTCAGCTCTTCACATATAACAGAAAATCTTCAAACTCTGTTGCATCTCTAAGAAGAAAAAAAAGATGAATTTCTTAATTTAGCGTTGCAGAGTGATGATTCCACCTGGTTTTACTTTGTGAAGTGCATTTACAAAAATGAGATGGCAGCATATATATATTAATTATGCATAACGTCTACTCAGGTCTCCCTTTTGCAGATGAGGTGAGACCAGGGCAGTGATGTATGTATGTGCAGACAAGACGGTTTCAGCTCACAAGCACTGACACACAAATACACACTCATCTGCATAGGCACATGGACCCACATGTTTCATAACCTTTAAACTACTTTCAATGCAGATAGAACAACCTGTGCCTTCACACAGGGTCCAGGATTAATATTTCATAAGCAGCCAAATCTACTGTTTAGTTTCAGATGAAGAAAATGAACGGACTTTTCGAGTGCTCCCGCATGCCTTGATCAAACAATGTTCAGTCATTTAAACTGCCTCTGCCTCAGCCGTCTGCAGGGTTGGAGGAAGAAGGGAAAAAGACGCAGTGTATACTGGGAGCAGGAGGAAAGAGGGGGCTGTACCAGACCACAGCTGTGAGAGTAATTATGTGCTCCGAAATGTGATCATTTGTGATGAATAATGAATCGATGGCAGAGATAGACTAGCAATGTTTGGCAAATAGAAGGAAAGCCATGTTACGGGGAAATGAGAATCAGGTGCAATAATATTATGGAGGTGAGAACCTGCGGGTGCGTTACAGAGAACGTCTGTACGAGTCTGTGAGGGTGCTTCACGGTCAGTGCTTGCATGTTGTTGTGGCGTCTTACCTCTTGTATAGTTTTGGAGCCGGGAAAATTGAGGTTGTAGTCCCTCTGAGCCTCACGGTGGCTGATGATCAGCAGGAAGTTCTGATTTAGCGAGTCTTGAAGTGCACTAAATGACAAGAAAAACAAAAACCAGTCAAAAAAAAAAAGTCAAGCTAATTAAACCAAAGGAGGCAACACATAATAATGACACGCGACAAAAAACAGACAGATGCAAGAAAAACAAAGACTATCTCTTTAAGATTAGGCAAGCTGAAACTTGTCAAGCAAGAGTGACCTGCTGGCCCCCAGCAAAGAGGGTGCCTCCTCAAGGGGCCCGTCAGCCATTTTACTGGTCGTGCCTTAACAAGTCTGGCCGGAGCGCCGTTCAGCACAGCAGGCTCTCGCAACATGTCCACCTGCACGGTAACAGCATGGAGCCCATCAACCTGTATTACCACCAACAAACCCAGGAGAGCCTTCAGCCATTCATCTCCAAAACCCCATGATCCTTCTCAAATAGACTTGAATGTAACACAAACTACAGTAGCTTACCGTCTTTTAATGACGTGCTTAGGTGGGGAACCAACAACTATTGAAATGTATGCTTTATTGCTCATTGGATGCTTTATTCTTACCTATATTAAATCTGCTTACACAGCCACACAAAAGCGTTCTCACCATTTTAACATTTTCACATGCAACCTCAAATCTCATTGAATTTTAGTGGAATTTTTTTTGTCATAGGTGATCACAAAGTAGTCAGTAAAATAAACAAAACATACATGGTTTTTCTTTTTTCTTTTGCCATAATGTTTTCAATCCCTACGAGTCCATATTGAGCGGTATAATCCTCTATTGGTCTTTGCCACCTTTACACTTCTAGTAGAAGCTGCTCAAGTTCACTTATTTTGGACAGAAGGCGTCTGAACATCTCTTCTCATGTTTTGCCACAGATAATCAATTGAATTTGGACTTTCACTGGGCCATTTAAACACATGAATACATTTGATCTAAAGCATTCCACTATAGTTTTGATTGTATGTTTGACCACAACAGATTTTTGTCCATAATTGTCCTTTATTTAGCTCCATTTATGTTACCTTCACCCCCAACCAGCGAGCTTATGCCCAATAAAGGTGTTTATTTTGAAAAAAACTTCAAAATAACATCTGTAAAATATCAAACATTTTTAAGCTGCTTATTATAAATGAAAACATTTGATATCCTATTAATAAAATGTAATGGCCAAATATTGCAGCTTTTGTTTGAGAAATACTGAATATAGCCAGCAGTGAGTGTTTACAGGTAATCTCTGTCGTGATGTGTTGTTTCTGGACCGGCACCAATAACTCGCAAAGTTACTTGCGGCACTGTCTGAGAAACAGAGCAAAAAAAAAAAAAGAAAAACGAAGATGGAGGGGATTCAACTTTTGGAGGCTTCATTTACAATAAGCTGCGAGGTTAAGTAGCGTTTTGAGCAAATGCTGGGTCTGTGAGGGTGAATAGCAATGGGAGGCTTAAAGGCCGAAACAGGCACTTAATCAGGGCTCAGAAACCAAGGAGAGGAGGAAGACTTTAGAGAAAGAGGAGGATGAGGGAATTAATATGTAGCGCACACATTAATTATGCAATCACACCCTTAATCTGTGCAGATCTGGACGAGCTTATGTTAACAGAAGCTCAAATTTACTGTAATGACAGCATATTTACATTGACTAAAACTACGAAATCAATATGTAAATGTAATGTTTGTTGTAGCTAACTGGAGAAGATTGGAAAAGTGGGAAGTGGGAAGGATGGATGCATATGTAATGGGGCTGAGCAGAAGGATGAAGGATGGGTGTGTATGTGTGTTTGCAAAAGAAGGAGAGAGAGAGAGAATGAGGAGAAATAGAAGGAGTAGGGACACATAAATAAGGATCTAGCTAATATCATGATTATGTTTGGACACGGTCCCGAGCTGCTGCTGGCAGGCAGCTAAACTCCTAAATAGGCAGAGATAGAGGGTAAACTGAGAGGAAGTGTTACTCTGTCCTTCCAAGCAAAGAAGGAACATCTTATCAGTCATTTGTGGCAGGCTGACAAAACATTTGGTGCATTTGTGGGTAGAGTTCTGTTCAAGATTAACTTTTTTTGTAATGTTCTATACAACAAATATAGTCACTTCAAACATCAAATGCATTCTGCAGGAAATAGAAAAAAAAATCTGTCATACATAATGAGTCATTTTTTTTGTAATTTGCCATCTGTTTAAAGAAGTCTGCTGCATAAATAAATATATATATATGAACCAGACAAGCATGCTTCAAGTAGAGATGAGCTGAGATGTTCACCACAGTCGACTGATTTCCATGTTGATCAGCCCTGACCGGTGTCCAGCTGGGCAACAAACTCAAAAGTCTGACGGGTTTTTTTTTTTCGATCAGAGAGTTTAAGCATTTAAAAACGCAGCATTCTTAAATGTTGCCAGATCTCACTGACTTGACTCTTAACAACTTCGACCCAAAGGAGTTCAGAAGTTGTTATTCAACAGTTTGCTATTTTAAGTATTAGAGAGGTGTCTAAAAACTAAAGTTAGATGGAAAAGCATGTCTTATGACATCTCAAGACAGTTTTGTGATTTTTTTCAAGCTGCAATGGAGAGCAAAACTCGACAGATAACAGGACGACAGAACGTTTTACGTCAATTTTTTTGTTTTGTTTTTTTTTTTTTTTTGCTCAAACATTTTAACCTCAGTCTGTCAATGAAAATGAAAGATTTGGAAATGCTAGTGGACCTTTGGAAATGTGAGTGTTAAGTAAAGGGTCCAAATCATCTAAGCGAGTGAATTCACCAGGATAATTTTACTAGAGATGCTCTCAAATATAAAATCTCAAAGATAGTTTAAAAATTCAACTCTAATCCTTTTATATTTTAAATTAATAGTCTTGTTTTACAGTGACACTGTCTCTCTCACTGTGACATCTCCTTTTTTCCAATGCAACTGACAGCCCTCACGACAGAAACGATACAATATTTTGAACACTCTTCTTATGTCCTCATAAATCAATGAATTAGAATGATCTACAGTCAGTATCAGCAGGTTAACATTCTACGAAAATCATAAACCTGATACAAATAAATTGTTTCAATGCATCTGTAGTTTCGGACATTTTCTCTCATCAATGTGCCGAAGTAGGCCCCCGAAGCAGTCCAGGGTTGAAATACGGATGTCTTTCTGTTTGCCTCTGCCAATAGAGGTCTTTTTCTCACTCAACACACATAGTCGGTGACATCTAGGTCAGCCTGCAACATCTCTGGAGGCTCTTGATGTGGGCATTAGGGTGAGGGAGGGAAATGTCATTTAACTTTATGGACAGCAAAAAGGCAGCATTGTGCAGGGGAGAAGAGTAGGCTAAACAGATTGGTTTCATTCTGAGGTAAGCCCGTCGTCTCAGCTGCTGCTCCCACTGGCACAGAGCAGACTCCAGACCTTATTAAAGAAGTATTGCCAGACACAGAGATGCACATGCGTGCACACAATGTGACATGTGCCTGAAAAACACTAGCACACACAATGCACTCAAGAGATCGTACTATACATGACCTCTCTTAAATTTTCATAAATATGCTGGAAACATGTGCTTTTACTTCTCAGATTGCTTAAAAACACACTGAGGAGAATGCGAGCTAACCTGCATTACCTTCACAGAGGGCATCAAGAAGTACACATGATGTCTTCTTACCTCCGCCACATTTTACATCCACAACAAAGCAGAAAAATGTGAAACCACTCAGGCTCTGCTCTGTTTTGGTCTGCCATTTTGTCCGAAAATGACATAAGACGCTAATTGTTGAATTCTTTCCATCAAGCTTCATAAGCGCTCTCCCTGTACATCTCTATGTTTCTGCAGCTGGATCGCTCTCACAGAGCTGAGTGAACAAGAAGCTAGGACAAATTTTAAAAAAGAAACAAAAAAACACATAAAACCTAATGAGTCCTTCTGCGATTTTAAACTTCTTTGAGAGTTCAAATTAAAATAACCTTTCATTGGCAAACACGCCTGCTGGGAGCTGGAGCGAAGAATAAACAAGAAAGGAAACAGGCTCCATTGAAATATTCATCAGGCCTTCATCATTAATGCAAGAGATTAGCTCCTCCTCAACACTCTCTTGTATTCACAGAGAGTCATTGACATGGCCGTCCTCAGACCCCGGGCTTTCACACTGCACTGCTAACTGCACATCACATCGCTAACTAAATAACTACCTGAGGAGGATTGGTGCTCAGAGGAAAATCTCCCAAAGCCTCTAGATTTATTTCTAATCAAACAAGACGAACAAGGAAAGTTTGCTCAGCGCGACCGTAATGACAGTGCAGCTCCGAATAATCGCTCCATGCGGTTTAGGTGTGTGCGGTGAGAACCAGGCACTGCAAAGTGATCATCGGAGACACTGTTCATGGGACATTTTCATTGTCGCTCAGCAACAATTTAAAGCAAATCAAACTCATGAAACTAAATTTGAGTAATTTTATTGATATAACTAATGCAGATGTACAACTCTGTTTGGAAAGTTACCATCTTACTTCCAAAAACGTGGGCCTGCTCCCTTGATATGATTAACAGTAACTGAGCAATTTATACTGGAACTGAGTTTTTACATCATGTAATTATTTCATGAAAAGCCTTGTATTTATGCACCGAGTAAAACAAAACTTGTACAATAATAAATACGTTTTAAGAAAACAAGCATTATGTTTGAGATGCATTAAAGCCAACTTTTCCTAAAATAATCCCACAAGTGACCACATTCTAATTTGAGGAATTGTATTGAAGAGATCTTCATTTTTGGGACTGTTTTTACTTAAGTCACTGTATACCACTTTAAAAGCACTTCTTGCACTTTTTTAATCAAGCACTTTATTGAGCACTGCACTTTAAGCACAGACTTGCACATAAATAACTTGCACACGAGAAGTTTTTATTGTATTTATTGAGTATTTTTAGTGACTGGCATGTAGCCTTTTGTTCTGGGCTCTGCACAGCTGCTCCTCATTGAGAAGTGAGGTGGTTGCCTGTGAAGGGAGGATAATTGTTACTCAGAGCAATGAGCTACTGGTGGGTAAAACTGAGCAAATGTTTGTGCATAATCTGCTAAGTGTGGAGTGCTAATATGAAGTGACTCACCTGTCTTTTCTGTGTCCTCTCCAGGGTGTTTGGACAAATACTGCGCCGGGGGTCCAGACACCATTATATACATTTGGATTTATAGGTTCCAGGAGAGGCCATTGAAACGTAGAGAGCCAGGGGGTTGTGTATGGGTTTAGTGGCTTTTCATTATGGAGTAATGATAAAACATAAAATATTTATAAAAAAGTAAATGGAAATGTTTGTATTTAGTAAAAGGCATTTTATTTAAATAGGTGGAGATTGGTGAATTGAGATCCCCCTGTGAATTAAAGGTGGTTTGATCTGTCACAGCTGGGACTTTTTAAGGCTGCAGTTTCACCTGTGAAATGATTATTGATGCTGTTCCACCTGACTCTGCCTCAACTTTTCATCCTCACTGTTAAATCCAGCTTGTTACAGGGCTATTGCATAGATTTTTTTTTTTTAACTCAGTTGCCCCAATTTTACTTTTTCACAAGAGGCCAACACATCCTCATTCACTGCCCACCTTTTTAGATTTATGTTAAAAGTTTATTTAAAATAGTCAAAGTATCACACAATAAATTAAATATGGTCTAATATAAGATTTCAAAGGGATACAGATATATTGAAAAAACATTAACAATAAGAGTTGCTGTCAGTCTTATTGCTCATCATTAGTGAAAACTATTTGCTGACATCGATACAAATTATGCAATGGTGTTTTGATGTTTTAGAAACCGATTACTACAACTTGAGCTTTAAAGAGCATGCTTTTTACTTAGCCGAGTGAACTCCATGAAGCTGTTTATTTAAAAAAACGAAATAAAAAGGTATCATTAATGGTAATGTTTAACAAAACATTAAGAGACAAGTGAATAAATTAGTTACTGGATTTTAGGTAAAACGTTAAAAACCAGTAAAAGTTTTCCATCATAACATTCCCACAGAGTAAAGTCAGTTTAATGAGAAACCAAAGACAGTACTGAGACCACAGAATAACACGGAGCTGCCCCTCCCACACCGGTTTCTGCACACTGCCAGTCAGTTGGATGAAAGCCAGCTCCTACAGCTACTTTCCAACACTTAAAAGAAACACAGAAATACTCCCAGACATGAAAAACTCAGTTCAGGAGCTCCTTAGCAGCAGTCCAACACACTTCAGATTGGTTACCTGAGCAGATAGCCTCACTAATTAACCAGCTAACCCAGCCTGGTAGACTCCTAGCATCACTGTACAAAGAGCAGAACAACAAACGGTACAGCATTCTGAACAATAAGCGCTTTAACTTAACTATTTAACTTGTGTTCATTCTATAGGTCCTTGCACCAACATCAAAATATTTAGATTTTGTGACATTTATATTTTGATGTCATTAAAACTGTAGTAATTAGTGGTACATAATTTACAAGCAGATGGAAAGTTGAATTAGATCCTTTTCGTATAAATAACATATTTTCACTGCTATCTTGTCCCACATGTAGCACTCAACTGAGCTTATTAATCATGGCTGTAATAGTAACTGAGATAAACCATTAGCAAAGTCCAAATAATGTTTATTCTAACACATTAGTGCATCGAATTGGTGTTATGCTAATAATGTACCCCGGTTTACCTGGAAAGCTCTACTGACTGCCTGTATTTACTGCAACAAATTTGCAGACACTGCAAACTAATTGTCAGCGCACTGTGGATATATGGTGTGAGAACAGTTTATTTTTATTCCAAGCTAACAGCTTGTTTGGTCTCCCACCAGGGGGGCCGCTCCCCTCATTTTCTGTGATCTGTCACCCATCCTCTCCCTGTTTGACAGCAGGGTCATCAGGCACACACATACATACACAAACGTATGTACATACGCAATGGGAGCCCACCCGGGCCTTTCAGCCCCAACTGTCCGCAGCTAAAATAGCTGCTGCAAAATAATGAGCTCCTGTCACCCAAAATGATATCGATAACACTTGGAGGAATGGCAACGGCGCTGCTAAAAAGACGCAGCAGTCAAAGGGGGAGTGAGAAGATGAGGAGAGCGCAGGGGGGGGGAAACCGGGGAGATGAGGGCCATTAGCTGCCAACACAATATAACTACCACTTAGGCTAACTAGCAAGCAAGGAGGCAAACTGCCAAATGACTTACACAAGGGTTCTGCTGACATGAAGATGCTTGTTTGGGTGAGAACTAAGGAGCTTTTTTTTTTTAATTCACCGTTAAACTATGAACACAGTCTTACAACTGTACATATTGTGCTAAAAAGAGGATGGCTTCAGATGACAGCCTATCCAAGTATTAACTCTGGACAATGACTTTATTATTAAACAAAGGATGAAAGAAAAGAAGAGCTGGGTGAATGTAGTGATTTAACCTACTTTTAAAACAACTATATTTTAATATTCAGTATTATTATTTCCTAATTTACAATCATCATATAGAAGTGACATATAAGTGTATTACTATTGTTCTGATCATGTCCTTGGGAACTATTTTTTTTATTTCACAAAATATGTCTACTGATCCAGAAACTGTGACTAACAGCACAAGAATTTCAATGCATAAAAAATTGCAATAAACTATTTAATAATTGCAAAAAAAAACCCAAAACAAAACTGTCATATAAACAAGCAAAATGATCCTCCAGTCAGTGAGGTTTGCGTAATCTTTGAGTCCCCTTTTATTTGTCCACTGCCAGTTCAAATATATTTTGATCAATTTACAATAAGAGGCTAATAAATAAAGAGATATATTTCTACAATTGAATTTACCTGACAGCTTTTCAAAAAACTAAAAAGAAACTGCAAAAACTAGTGATTTGTATGGATATTGCACAAAATGTCTGAAGCACAAGATATAAAGCTAGACAAAAGAAACAATGTTCTGCCGAAAGAAAATACAAGCACATAAGGAGGGGATGAAATGATTATTTACATAAAAAGGACTGTGGCAGCTGATGCTCCTTTCAAAATGTCACAGGGGATGAGAGAAAATGAATGTGCAACGCAGGGTCAAACGTATCCTGATAAATCAATGACGAGGATATTTGTTGGCTGCATTCTGCTCTATAAGTGGACAAATATTGCCACCTGGTGTTCACTAGCAAGTACCGCATGTACAATAATCAATATTTTGCTTGTGAGGCAGGATTGAGGAATGAACATGACTTCTAATGAAGGAGCGTGAAAAAGCAGAGATGTTGAGCAACTGTAATGAACGTTACCTGTTTTTGCTGGTGCTGGCAGTGGGGGCGATGTCTGGAGTCAGGACGTACAGGCTGTTGTTCTTGGGAAGGTGTAAACTTCTCAGCACCGTCTGATTACACACAAATGGATAAAAATCCTTCTCTTAACTGAAGCAGACTAATTACACCTTCTTTCTTCTTCACTGCGTTTTCATTAACATTGATAAAAACTTGAATGTTACAAATAAAAACGCTGCAATCCAATGTATGCACGAAAAAGACAAACAGGAGGTGCAGATTTGAATCTTTTCAGCTACATTTTTAGTTAATTCTTGCCACCATTAGTTGTTTTGATTCCTAGTAAAACAAATTTTAAAAAACAGATCACGAACTCACAGTATCTGACACGTCTCCACTCTTCCATCCCTTCAGATGCATTTTGGACGCTGGAATGCCGAGTTCTGTCTGGAGGATTCCTTTAATTTCTCCTGTGGATTTAATTATAATTAAAGGGATGGTCAGGGATTTAAAAATGAGGACAAACTTGTAAGTTTTTCTTTTGTAGAAGTCAAAACTAATACCTCTCCAAAAAAAAAACATCTATTTGACTTGATAAATTGTTAAATTGTCCAAGAAATTATTGCAATAAACATTAATGTTGTTTTGAAGTCAGTTTCTGGTATAAATAATGGTAATGGCATAGCAATACAACTACACCTTCTCAAATAGCAAACTTTAAATGATAAAGAACATTTATTGACATTGGAAGTGGAAGACATTTTAAATATCCAAAATATCTGGTTGCACAACAGGGCAGGTTGAGACCAAACACAAGACAAAAGGCAGAAAAAGAAAGAAAATAGGAAAATGATAAATCGTGCAAATTATTGAACTTGCTTTAATTATATATTTGATATGTCTTTATCAAACACAATCTTTTCACTCAGAGTGTGAGGTTATGCTTCTGGTGCTCACCAACTGTGCGGCTCTCCTCGAGTACAAGCTCCACTGATCTTTGCCTGTACTCCACCCTGAAGTTTATCATGCGAGGTTGGCGCTCTACAATGTGTCGGGTAGAAGGGCTGACGGGACAAAATGCTGATGCGGAGGACGATGGAGGAGAGGAGGAGGAAGATGACGAGGAAGGGGGTGGACCGGCACTTCTTGCTGCTGCGTCGGCTGCTTCTGAGTGGCTGGGGGGTCCGTACATGGTGGCCTGGCTCGCCTCGCTGGTAAAGTCACTGCACAGAGATCACAGTTTATCGATACTGTAATTTATAGTGTCAAATTTATATGATAAATAAAAAGGGTCTCGGTTCAGAAACAGTATAAAGAGGTGATAAAAAGGCAAAGCGTCTCTTTTTTTCTCGTTTTTTTCTTTTATAATATACGTTTATTTGTCGGTGCCACTCTCTCAGATGATCAATGGTTCACAGTGTCAGAATTGTATTCCAAGAAGGTCGATACAGATTTTTACATAAAGGCTCCATTTTATTTACAGTGATAATGTCTCTCCCTGGAGGTGTACCTGCACCACTCCCAGACCCACCAACAAAGAGACCCAACCACATGACAGCACAGCTACCAAGAGATTTACATACTAATTACACACTTATTTATTAACCTACACTTTTCTTTTCATTGTCATGAGCTGCGTTATATGCTTTAACTCTGCAGATTAGTTCATTATTTTTGAGTTAATGCACAAATTTGCTCCTAGGTCAGTAAGATCACACTTACTGAATCATCCGATTCAGTAAGTGAATCAGATGATTCACTTATAGAGTAAGTGAATCAGATGATTCACTTACTCTCGCTGTAAAGATTTTCTGTGAATCTTTACAGATCCACAGAAAAAAAGAGCAGTATCCAGACTGCACCTTTACCCTTACTTGGCACAATAAAACTTAAGGCCATGGAAATATCTGGAACCAGTACAGGTTCACAGTTCAAAATGTCACCATCCCAAAGCAAACCAAACCTTCTGCATCTATGCAGAAAAAAAAAAAATCTATTTCAGTGCTCGTACTAACATGAGTGATTTTTCTAATTCTGCTAATGCCTGGACAAGAGGTCACAAGCAGAAAGGGAAATGATTTCAGTGCTGGTGTACCTCCCGACTGGCCCCTGCTGACATCATCACTGTTTACTGGTCAGCGGCAGTCTTCTCATAACAAAGCCAGCCATTTAGTAAACGTGTCGCCCACCAGTCACACTGCCAACCAGCCTCCATTCAAAGCAATCTGTGTCCTCGGCAGAGAGCTGCAGTATTCTCATGGCCTCAAGCCCTTCGTGTCTTTTAATTAATATCTCTTCAATGAATTTGAGAAAGCCAGAAAAGGACCTACTGTAATTTACATTTACCTACTGTGAAATGCCATCAGCTTATCACAAAACACAGATTTGTTCCAATGCATTAAGTTGAAAGTCTTTTCATTGGTCTCAGTAGTGTTGCATTGATATTAAAATGTCAAATTTGATGTTTAAAAAGATACTCAATACCGTCAAAGTATCATTTGCAAACTGAAGGTTTATTTCTAACTAAAATATCATTATGCAATCGTGCAACATAACAATATTTTAACTTCCTTCATAAGGGTAACCTCGTTAAGTCAGCGGGAATTCAGCCCTCACTTAAAGAGAAATGCAGAATTTGAAAGTGTCACTTCCCCATTTTGCAAACTAGTGGATAAGATAACACTGAGTATAAATGTTAATGTTCCTTATGGAAGTGTGTATGTTAAGATTTAATTGTACAACTATTTTAATATATTTGTTTATATTAAATGTGTGCTTCCATGCTACCAATGACTCTTAGGAATACTGACTTCCTCTAGCCGAGTCGGCAGTCGTTACCTTTGTAAGATCCCATTCTCCTGTGGTATCACTCCATTGATGGCTGCCTGTAACAAAAACAAAACTACGTTTTACAACAAAATACAATTACATCAATGTGTTTATGTAATGTCCAAATCACCAAGTGTAACACTCAACATTCAATCAGTGTAATCTAAAACAATAAAGCAACTGTTAAATTAGCTTATTTCACAAAGATGAGAGACAGTGTGTCATCATATTAAAGAGGACACTGTGACATCACCGGCTCAATGTTTTCAGAAATGTCAACTATGGCTAAACGTGTGAGCTGGAATATTCAGGGAGGCTGGCCTGGACAAAAGGAACTGAAAAGACAAATAAAACCTCTGTTAGCTTTGCAGGTGAACTTTTGTTTCAATGGACAATTGATTCAATCCAATTATCACTGTTGTACACAAGACAACAGGGACATGTTATGTAACGTCCACAGAAAGCTGTGTTGCTTGAAAGCATCAGGTGAAAATTTTGAAATTAAAATGAAATAGGTTTTTAATCAACGCCGAGATGACCATTCTCATTGTTGTATTGTTCAACACAGGTGAAGTTTTTTATGTAAAATGTAAAACATTCAGAATCCAATGTCTTTTTTTTAAGGAAAGAAAAGAGAAAAGGGAGTCCATGTCATAAAATAAAGAGAAGAACAAGAAGGAAATAAGGGAGGACATGAGAAAAAGGAAAGGGAAGAACACAAGAAGGAAGGAATGTAGACAGGTAGGACACAAGAAAGCTTTAAATGAAGGACATAAAAAGAGGACAAGCAGGAAGTGAAAATTATTTTATTAGTTTATTTTTCTTTAAGCTATTTAGATAAACAAATGCACTGCACTTGTTTGGATGTAACAGGTTGTTGCATCCATGCACCGATTGTTTAGACTTGCAGATATTCGTCTCAAAATTCCATCTCTCATATTTGTTTTGTCCTGTTTTCTTCAGGCCAAGTTAATGCCCCTTTCACATAAGACTGCACAAGCACATGTTTAGTGATGCAGTTTCCAAATAGTGAGCAATATTAGGTTAATTGTAATAACTTTAAGGTTTGAACAAACCCAACTAGGTGAGCATTTGCTTTAGAGCTCAAGGTCTCCCTTGTGTAAACAAGGCTGGAGATTTTGGTATAACTCCACAGTGTGTTTTTGGAAGACAAAAATCATTACTCTAAAAAAAGACCCTTCAAATCAGAAAACCTCCTTCTCCTGGGACGAGGCACGAGAGAGACCAACGCTGCCTGCTTAAATCTCCTGAAAAGCTAGTCATGATCTTGAGGTAGGCCTATTAACTTCTCTGTGCAACAGCAGTAATTAATCATACACACAGTCCCGAAATAAACAGGGTTCCTCCTGAGATATCCCAAGCTCTGACACAGTTTTCTAAAAATATTTCCTACTTTAGAAGTAAAATAAGTTTTTAAACCTATTGTTTGCCTGATCAGGCTCTGTTATCTTCAAAGTAAATTGATGAAGAAAAAACTATAAAATACAGCCTACAATAAACCAAATGTATTATCCTTAAGCTTTATTTAGGCATGTTTTATACCCGGGTGCTATAATCCTCACCTATTCGGACACTTAGAGCAGTAGCTGTGAGTATAATAAGAATGATACAGACTTAATATTAGGAGAACTAAAATGTCACATGAAGTTGCCACAGTGCTGCAAAACAGTAGAGTTTATGTTGCATCCTAACTAAGACAAGTAGCCACATTTATTTTAGTTTCAGTCTTAAAGAGTAAAAGTTCACAGTTACATGTAAACTTTTATGTCAAAAGAGATAAGCAGGCAAGACTTTATCATGTGGCAGCAGCTGTTCTAGTTTCAGAAAGTGAGGCATTTACTGTTCTAAACGATGATTTAGACTTGGAGTGCAGCTGAGGACTTTGGATAATGACACTGTTATTCAATAACCTTGAAGCTGACATTGGTTCAACTAAAAATCTAAAAGATTAAAAACAAAATAATTCAGTAATTTGCTACATTTATTGTTTCCTGGTCTCTTAAATGGGGGAAAGTGAGAACATATCCAGTTTTCCAAACCCTCACCAAGACCACAGGCTTGTTTTTTTGTTTTACAAGAACCAACACCCACTGCAGAGGAACTGCAAGTCATCAGATCCACAGCAGCAGAAAGTCCAGTCCCCACTGTCTGCTCTGCTGCTGCCAGCATGCATCTAATTATAGACTGACCCCTTCCAAACGGGACGTCACTGCACGGGGCTCATCATGAATTAATCTAACCCCGACTGGACCTGATCTTTCTGGCCACTACAGTCTCTCCTTCACACAACACAGGACTTAACACTTTTGTCTCACAACAACCTTCCTGCTGACATGAAGGTTGCTTGCAAGAAGCACTCCCCAAACAGGGGAATGTTGCAAACTGTGTGTCCCTCGATGATAAAACCTCTCCGGAAACGTGCACTCTAGATGAACTGAAGACTAAAAGTCCAAGAGTAAAGCCCAGAGCCAGAAGCTAACGAACTTACCACTAAATCCCAGTTATTAAGCTCTAACAGAGTGATTGCCTCCGCGATGTTGTCGATTCCAGTGCAAGCCTGTGAGAGGACAGAAAAACGGAAAATTCAAGTTGTAATAAATTCAGCTGCTGATACACATGAAACGTGAAAAATTAAGGTTCCCTGCAATGTAGCGCTTTCTTTTTTACCGCAGAGGATGTGTTTATTTAAAAACAGTTCACAACATCTGTCCAATTCAGCCTTTGGTGATCCTGTCAGACACTTGGGAATTTGCAAGAATCAGTTTTCAGTTGCTAATTTTTTTTTTTTTTCCTTGAATCAAGCATCTATTTTGGATTTTTGTAACTCGGACTAAACACCTATACTTACAGAAGTAACGTTAAAAACCTTACCACATTAGGATAAGATGCACTGATTGCAGCAGGATCTTTTCATAACATCCTTTGTTTGTAACTTCAACAGCAGGTTTCATTTTCTGCAATGACCCTTTTGACTGCAAAGCCCTTCTCAGATTCAATCACATAACTATCAGGTTGCCACCAATAAAACCTGTTTCAGCTCTGTGATCTGGTTTGGCAGCTCATTAGAAGTGTGTTGATGGAAAATATTACATTGTAATACTCTGAAGTCATTTTCACATGAAACAATTATCCACTTTAAACCAACTTAGAGATGTTTTGAACTGTACAAAGTATGAGTGAAGAAAGGATCCAGATCCAGAAAAGCTGAACAAAAGTCAGTGTTGAGCACTGACTGTTGGCGTCAAACATTTCCGACGCAACATTTAAAGAATGTTGTGGGTGAAAGAAGAAGCAAACACTGACTCATAAATTGAAAATTTACATTTTTCATCCTTTTGAAAGCAAATTGTTCAAGCACAACTTTTTAACTCTAGCCTGAAATAGTAGAGAATCTGAACGAACAAATTAGCGCCAACTTTGACAAATATTAAATAATTACGCTCTTATGCGCCTTAACTGATTTTATCTTTTGAAAGTGTGACACTGTAACTGTAAAGACGGTAAGCTTCAAAACCAATAACCACTCCATGACCAGTCCCATAATATTGTCTTTTTGAATATTGTGACATGCTTTCCAATGTAACATTTTCTATTATTGCTTATCCCAGTTGTGATTGATCACTTGTGTTCATATGTTTGATGTTTTGTAATGACAACCTTTGCTCTGAAGATGATGTCAGAAGTTTGAGAATATTCACTTCAGTGCCAACACACCAACTATTGGGCGTTGTCAAACTGCTATATAAATGTGTGTATTTTTAAGGGGTTTATGTGATTAGAATGGTGGCTGATTGGTAGATAATCTAGTTATACTGGTTTTGAATGTGGTTACTTTAAGTGATCCTTTGTTACATTACATTGTAAAAAAAAAAAAAAAAAACAACACTTTATCATTCTTATGTTTTTGCTTTTGATGTCTAGGGTTTCAAAAATTCCTACTTTCTTCTCTCTTTTGTTTATGACATGATGAAATCTGCTCAGTAGGCATTTTAATAATTTTGACGTAAGATTCTAGTAATTTTAACATACTTTCATTAAACCAATTGTTTTCTTACTAACCTGGTGTAATATTCTAATCTTGTGTATAAAAAAAGGGGGGGGAGGTGAGTCATCATAACAGAAACAAAGCCCTGGAAACATCAATCTCAGAGTAATTTGTCTATATAAAGAGTTTAACTTATAAACTGAGTTACTTAAATAAATTAACTTTTCAAAACTATTCAGATTTATCGAGAAGAACCTATAATAATGGAGTCAGTGTTGTGGACTGGCTATCCAAATTTTAAGTCTTATTTTTTGTGTGTTTATAGATTAAGAGATGGTTAGGGTAAGCAGTGTTTAAAAGTCCACAAGCCAATAGACTATGACTTCATCCTAAAGCTACAGATTACTGGGAGACTCTGGGGTTTTCTTCAGGCAGGTTCTGATTTATGGTTTTCTTTGATGTCCTCCCTGCTGATTCAGACTTTTACCTTCCCCCACACTGCTTAATAAGGACTTTAACACCAAATAGAGAAGAGATACTCTCTAATAAAGTGGATGTAAATTAGCCACAAGAGTTCCAATTTTACACATCAAAGCCTGTCTGATTTTATTAAACTCAAAGATTGCATTAAATTACCTTCTGTTAGTTGAGGCATTTATTGTAAATAATAGTAGGGATTCTCAGTTTAAATGCATTTTTAAATGAATAAAAATAGAAAATATGATTTTGAGGATTGCTGACTTGCTGATCGTGGGAGAATTTTTGGCCAATTCCTTAATGTATAAAACCCTAGAATAGAGTTCTACTTTTGATTTTTCATGATTATATGAGGTGGCTCTTTATTTTATCAGGAAGCAATAATCCTAAAGTGGATACTATTGCTGGAAATTTAGCTGATTTTATTTTTATTTTTTTTTTGGAAACCAGTTTACTGAAAAGAAGACAATAGGAATCCAGATTGGGGTTGATTGGAAACAGAAATCCTGAATGTCTCGACGTTTAGCGTCAAGTGTTACACTGCAGAAACAACAAGGGACGATATGTAAACAAGTTGATAGTTTTATTGGGTGCAGCAGCTCCATTTTCAGCTAAACTGGTACTGAAAACCAGTATTGTCCCATTCTTGGCCCGACAGTTTCGGTGGACTGCAATGTAAACACCGAGTTTTTGTTTAGTAAGTGTGTTCAGAGTCCGTTTCCGAGCTGTCAGTAAGTTAGCTCTGCGTGCTAACTCGGAGATCCTTGCTGCTTCCGACGAGCAGGGTTGCTGTTTGTGATGCCAGACATTTAATTTCATTTAGCACACGGAAGACAAAACGCTTCCAGATGTAAACAATACCACGGACAAACAAACAAACGGGGACCCACCTGAAAATCGGCCAGGATCATTTCTCGATCCATGTTGCTTTCGCCGCTGTCGGAGGCCATAGCAATGACTGGCTAAAAGCAATACCTCTCCACTGGCTCACAGACAGACGCTGAGTACAGCTAAAAATGGACACGTAGAGGCGGCTGTCAGTGTGATTTTAGTTATTTGTAAATATTCAAGTGAACGTGGAGTTAACAGCCTCAAAACAGACAAAGTTCAGTAAAGTTACGTTACAGTGCCCGGTTATCTCAAATCATTATTGTCTGCTAGTCCATTGCTTTACCGCTGGCGTAAAGTGATTTCAACTGTCGTAAAACTTGTCCTTCTTCTTCTTTAGATTTTAACGGCAGCTTGCATCCATTATTGTTGCACTACTGCCATCTATATGACACCTCAAATTCTCATAATGATCCCAGTATTTTTTTTAAAAACGAAAAATCTTCTTTTTCCCCTCAATACAATTTAACTGATCAACCACATTCTCACATTTCAATTCCCTATTAAAACCTAATTCAGTTTATAATAATCTTCTTTGATTTAAATATTTTCTACAACTAATAAAAACATGTTCCATTGTTTCTACAGTATCACACAGTATCACGCCAAATAAACCAGTAAGATGTTTCCTCATTTTAAAAAGAGTTTCATTTAAAAAAACTGTCAGTGGTTCTTATTCCATTTATAATTATCTCCTCCTTCCTGTTTATTCGTCTAATCCTTACTACATCAACAGTATTTTGAATCCTCTATAAATGCCTTCCATTTATTTAATTATTCCACCTAATTTTCCATATCTTCTTGCTTTCTCTCCAAACTATGCTTTTGCCTTCAGATTTAGATAACTTTACTGGCATATCAATATCTTCTTTTTTAATACCCTCCTTAGCCAACCTATCTGCAAGTCATTACCCAAAATACCTACATGAGCAGAAGTCCAAAATCATATTACATTTTTATTTTGTTCACATATTCTATGAAGCCTCATACATTTTGATGATTATTTGTACATCCTTTTTCAATACTCAACAATGCAGATAGTGAATCACTACAAACTATTATTTTATTTATATTAGTGACCTCCACCCATTCTAAAGCTGATAATATAGCACACAATTCCACTGCATATATACTGAGATAATTAGATGTTCTTTTTGAAATATTAATCTTTATTTCAGGAATCACTACTGCTATAATAGTTGCTTTATCTTTTGGGTCTTTCGAACTGTCAGTATAAATTTACAAAGAATCATTACGTTTATTCTTTATTTGATTACAGAATATTTTGACATAGTTGACAGATTATTTGACAGTCAGTGAACTGTCTATGTTAACACATTTCCATGTCCATGTAGGTCTCAAAGGCCACAATACGGTTAGACTAAATTTTTTGTTATATAAATTAAATGTTTTTGTTCTGTAATCCTCAACCCACCCAAAACTAGTAAATTGTTCCTTTCCTCTTTTCCAACAATTTTCTAATACTTTTTTAACTGGTTGATCTTCATTACATCCTTTTAAATGTATCCAGTAATTATCCATTATCTGTTGTCTTGTGAGACATACTGGCATTTCTCTTGATTCTACTTGTAAAGCACATACTGGAGATGATTTAACTGCCCCTAAACAAATTCTCAGTGCTCTAGCTTGAATAACATCTAATTTCTTAAACTTAGTTTTAGCTGCTGAACCATACACCACACTTCCATAATCTATTCTAGACCAAATCAGTGACACATCAACATTTTTAAGTGATTCAAAACTTGCACTCATGTCAACCCTGCTAAATACCTCATAATGTTAAGAACCTTTTTACTTTTCTCCTATTCTATGTGATTTTCCCAAGTTAGTTTCCTACCAAAAACTACTCCCAAAATACAAAAAATAGTCAACCCTTTCTAACTCTTTTCCATATAAATACAACGTTTTATCAACCCCAATTTTTTTATTTGTAAAAAACATTACTTTTGTCTTCTCAATTGAAAATTTCAAACCCCCCACTGTATCCCCCTCTTACCCACTTTATCTATGGCTTCCTGAAGTTTTAAAATAAGATGTTCTGCATTTCTTCCCCTTTTCCATAATACTCCATCATCAGCAAAAAGCGACTTGCCAAAACTAATTGATAAATCTTGAAAAATATCATTAATCATAACTGAGAAATAATGTTGGGCTTACCACACCTCCTTGAGGAGTTCCATTTTCTATTCTACACGGTTGTGAAACATGAGATCCTATTTTGACTGGAATAGTTCTGTCACATAAAAAAATCCCATAAGCAATTAAACATATTACCTCCTACACCTATCTGATGTAATTTAATCATCAACTCTTCTCTGCATAACAAATCGTATGCTTTTTCCACATCAAAAGGAATGGTATTGAATAAACAGTTGTTTGGGAGGGGGAAGAACCGTCTCTTTCCCATGATATATTTCAAGCAAGGGAGGGGATGTAATCTCTGATATGTTGAAGAATCAGCCAGTCTAAAATGCTAAAATGAGTTTTACACCTTTGAATCCAGTGAAAGGTTAGCTTGACAAACTGTGGACTGGATACAATTCCACTGTCTACTTTGACTGAATCTAAAGTCTCATTTATACAGTTTAATTAATGGAGAATAAAACAGTAATAGCATGCTGAACTAAAAGGGGAAGGAGACTGATTAGATGAAAAACACTCCATGGTGCACCAGGCCACTTTCCTTGATTCAGAAGAAAAGCTAAATTTGAACTCCTCGGTGAGTAATTATTGAAGAATAAATGGAAAGTTTGTTTTTTTTTTTTTTTATCAATACATAGGTTTTGTAAATGTAACATAAAACAGATTTTGAGGGGGAGTAATACCGCATATGGCCACCAGAGGGCGACGCTGAAACAGAAACAGAAAGGAGAAAAGCTCTCCAATGTCACCGCAGTCCGCAGTTTTTCTACCATGTGATGAATAAGGAGATGATGAAGCTTCGTGTGTGCGCATGCTGCGAGCGAGGGCCCTGTGCTCTGTGGACTGGATCCTCCATTTGCTGAAATCCACACTGTCACGTAGCGTCAAGATGGTTTCTTTTCCCAGTTTCTTTCTCTTTTTTTTTTTTTTTTGTGTGTGAGTTATGACTCCTCCTATTTTAAATTTCTCTGTCCAATCAGGCCATCTGAGCCTATTTTTGCTGACAATCTCAAACGCGTGACAGAGGCTCATTCATCTCAAACATGAGGGATCTTCAGCGTCTTGATATTCAGCCGGATGGTGATGTGAAAGCATCATCTGAGAGCCGCCCGAGTCATTTTTGGAAACGAAAGGAAACCTCGCTACGACTCAGATGCAGCAGATCTCACATGATGACGTGCAATTTCCAGTAAGAAACCGGTTCTCTATTGTGATTGCTGTTTTGAAAACGAGCGGGAAGTGACGGTTAATGGTGACATCATGTCGGCTGATGATAGGTGCAGGGTTTTTTTTCCCCTGTTTTTTGGGGTTGTTTTGTTTTGTTATTATTCGTTTGTTTGTTTTTTTGCTTTCGCCTGTTTATAATCTTTGACATTTAACTATTTAAATGTATAGTCACAATATTCCCCAGTTTATGGGCCAGTGATGCCTGTGCTGCGTTCAGGGGTCATTTGAGGTGAAATCTGTTTTGTGCTGCGGTATGGCGTCTATTTATTCAGCATTAAACCTATTTTTTTATATCAGTTTGAAAAAAGATAAATGTCTTTGCATCAGTTTGTTTCAATTTGCTAAATCCAAATGCATGTACATGCATGCATCTCTTAAATTTAATATATTTTTTTAGATTCATCTAAGCAGCTATGTAAAGGAATTATTTTGAGACAGAGCGTGATGCTGCAGATGAGCTTGTCAAACGTAATAAAGGGTTAATAGGAAATGTTCATGCCATAAAACAAAACGTATTCCAGCTAAATGAACCATGAAGTCATCGCTGTAAAAACAATTAAAAATACATTAAGATTGAAGTGATCCATTCTGAAATACACAACATGTTTTTAGTTGTATTGTGAAAAAAATGTTTGACTTTAAAAGTCGTAAATAAATTACTGATGCACTGCAAAATATGGCAAAACCTAAAATATAAATTTAGCTCATCCAACAAACAATGATTGTGTCCAAATCTATACTGCTAAGCATTATGCTTGAAAGTAACTTCTTGTTGTTCGTGGTAATACAGACACTCTGAGACTTTATGACAAAGTGACTGAAATCATATACGATCAGATAAACATGCATAGTTAAAACAGGAACAAAGTGGGTCCTCGAGGGACAATGACTCACTGACCTGCTGAAAAGGCCTAGGGAGAGAATAAAACATGCAGGATGCCGGATCGAACTTTATCGAACTGTTTTCTTTTTTTTCTAATATGTTTCTATTTATTTATTTATTTATTTATTTATTTATTTTTCCTTTGTGTCCAGGTGGTAAGGCCTTGGTCAAGGCGCTTCGCGAGGCAGGGACTCCGCGGGTTTACCGTGGCTCACGACGCCGCCGACGCAAAAACCGCGGCCTCTGCAGACATCACGAAACCACTGCGCAGTTTTATAAAAGTCAGCGTCTGACAGCCACTCCATTCCGGTCTCAGTTGAATTAAAGGTCCACCTCATTCTACTCAGAGGAGTGGCATGAGGAAGACTGGCGGAAAGCTGCCAACATGCATGACCGCTGTGACTATAAATCACGCTTATTCCGCCAAATACTGATGTTTTTTTTTTGTTTTTGTTTTTTTAACTCTTCTTGAGTTAAAAACATTAGCATCGCTGTTTCTAAAATGAACACGGACTTTGTTTTCTCTCCATTATTTGAAAACGCTTCGTCTATTTCGTTTTTTCTGACCATTTCTTATTTTCTGCAAATGCAACAGTTTAACGTGTCAGCAATCCATAGAATTTTTAAAAAAAGCAAATTTTTCTCTCTTTTTTTCTTCTTTTTTTTTTTTTTTCCAGCGCTTGCATAGCGTGCTGATCGACAAGTGTTGACGTCAATGACCAAAAGGGAAACCTGCAGCTGCACCTGACTGCGAGGGATGAACATCTGGTGGGGGCCCAAGCTGCATCTGGAGAACACCGGCGATCCTCACAGGGTCAAGGCGACCACCCTGTGGCGCTGTCGCAGTTCTCCAGGGGGGTCGAGACGTCTAAAGGACTGAAGAAAGTATGTCTGCTGCTCTGCTCCTGTTCCCGAATGAGTGACCTGGGGTTTGGCGTGAGGCCCCGATCAAAACTTTTTTAGGATGCTTCCACTCGACAGCATCCTTTAAAAATAACGTATTTATTTATTTAATTTCACTTTGCAATAAAAACAGTAATTTTTAAAGAAAAACATAGGGGGGGGGGTCCACCAAAGTTCATGTTAACAGCTTATTGCGGTGTCTCGCTGCAGTCGACACATTATTTAAAAAAGAAAAGCTTTGAACACTTTGAACCTATAAGACTTCAGTCCAGATCACTTTGATGAGCGCGGTTTAGTCGAATAAAGGAAAATAAAGGAACCAGTAAAATCAATTGTAAAAATGGATAAAGTAACAATCTCAATTATGTGTAAATTGTGGCCTCGGCTGCAGACTTTGTTGATCAGAGCAAAACTGTGCAACATTTGATCACCTCTGCGCCAATGTATGAATGAACTTGGATTATGTTACGTCGTTGCAGGATATTTTCTCCGGTCACAACTGACCTCATTTTCCAACTACCCCCATCTACTTTCTTCTGGAAAGTTGACTGGGTTATACATTGAGCTCAGTTTTAAAAATAGGGTCTCTCGTTTCGCTGTGTTAGGTGATGTGTGCGCATATTGTGTGGTATTTGCTGTGAGAGAAAATCTGGGTTGATAAATTATGCCAGAATCATTGATCAATGAAAATGGGTCGTCAGTGGATAGCAGATCTTTGTTCCAGTTTTTCATGTGGGTGTTTTCTGCTGCAAAGAAACTGGATTGTCAAGGTCAGGTCTAAACTTGATGAACTTATGCCTTTGCACGGAGCCTACCCAGACTCAGGCCCGGTGGCATGAGCGGGCAATGGCGGCTTTGCGCGCCCACAAATTGGGCTGTGCCTCGCTGGACTGGAAGCTGTTTTGTTGTTTTTACCCTAAAGTGGCCAACTCTCTATTATTCGATTTGATAAAGTCAGAAAACGTCGTAACCTTCGTTTCCGAGCCGCCTTTAAACGCAACATGAACGCAAAGTCGCTCGCGCTGGGTTTGACACCTGCAGCGGCGATAGAGGCCTGCTCAGGTGTGTGTGTGTGTGTGTGTGTGTGTGTGTGTGTGTGTGTGTGTGTGTGTGTGTGTGTGTGTGTGTGAGAGAATTATAACAGCAAAGCGAAAAGAACTTTGCATATTTCGCCCCCCCCTCCAAGACAACCGACTGAGATGAGTAAATATGACAGATGCAGATAATGTTTGCTAACCATGTTTGCTGAAGCAAGCAGCTTGTATTGTTTATGTTCAAACAATGCACATTGTTTGTGCTTGTAAACTGCTGAATCACTGGAAACTATTCATCCACCACACACTTTGGGGATGGTGCAGTAAAAATGAGTTACATCAGTCGTTCTTTGTATGTCACAAATGCGGATAGTTATTTTTTTTTTTTTTAGTATTAACCTTAATTTGAAAAATAAATAATTCTATGCTACAACAAATGGCTGGCAGTCACAAATGAGCATCAACGTGCTCATCAATCCGTTTTGAACTAATTTATTTTGGGAAATGTAAGATGAATTTTGACCTACTAGACGTGTAGCTACTGTATGTTTTATGATGCCTGTGGCGCTGATCCGTGTTGGGGTCAGATGACAGAAAAATCAGAAGTGATTATTAAAACTTGAGGTGGAATATTTCTGTATCGCTGGTCGCCAAAAGTACGAAACTCGCTGTGAGGGCCTGAACTAAGAAGCGCCTAGTGGTCAGCTCTTTTTTTCTCCCCCGTCTCGTAAAGTGACCAACATTGCAAAGGTTAGGAACGGTGGACCTGCAGCTGCTTTCTGGCTTCAAAGAAATTTAATGCATTTAATGAACTGGACATGTACTAAAGCGAGCGACATGTTTTCTTTAATTTCCTTTCATTTATTAAATGAGGTCAAATAAAACAACAAAAATAAACATTGACATCTAGATCTCATTTGCAAGAGGGACCTGAGCAGAAATCTGCGATTAATTTGTTGCATTACTTTTATGTACATATAAACAATGTACGCAACAAATTTGTACATGCATGCAAAGTGTTTTTTTTTTCCTTAATGGAAACTTGGAAGAGAATATAATTATATTAATTACGGAAGATAAGATTATGTTTTTTTTTTTTTTATCTACCTACGTAAGTGGCCGCCATTTCCGGCTGAGCTATTTCTAATCTAAAAGCGTCATGTGCAGATTGTGACCAACCAACAGATTCATAAAAATCTAAATGCATAACGTGATTCCATATTAAATGTTGCGCTAAAACATATTTATTTATCTGAAACTTTTAAAAAGTTTGCAAGATGCTTCCCGCATCTCCTCGCCCCGTTTGATAATTTAACACTTTTTTTTTTTTTTTTTTTTACAAACTAATCTCCGTGGTGCTTTTCTGTTAAACGCAAACAGTGCAGGGAATAAATATAACAAAGTAATAGCAAGTCAGATCTAGATCTCAATGTCATTCCCATTAAACAGCTCCAGTGTCCGATTTTCCCGTGGGATCAATAAGCAACAACAAAAACTTTCTTCTTTGTTCATGATATGAGTGACGTATGTTTCCCATGTATTTCTCACTGCATTACAGTATAGTTTGTAGACATTTGTTTTATAATCTAATTCAGTTTTTTATTCTCTCTTTCCCTCTGTTACAGACCTCTATTCAGTGAAGATCAGGATGTGGAGTTTGTTATCAGAAACATTCACACATGGATTAAAATATATAAATATAACTGTAAATGTGTGTTTTCCAAATTTAAGCGAGAGGTTCATTTTTTACATCTTTGAAAGTTTAAAACAAATCCTGCTGTGGATTAGACTCATTACTACAAATCATGAGTCTAGCTCACTTATGGCTGAGCTATTTTTAATCTAAAAGCGTAGTGCTCATTTTAGTCATTATGACTGTATTTTCTTGGACAACCTCTGAAAGTTTCCATCACATTTGCTCCGGGACCAGTAAGGCGAAGCAGCAGACTGGAGGTGAACCAATGAAAACCCCATTCCCCACTCAAGACTGTGTTCATGATTTTCTGTTGTCTCCACAGATTGAAGCTTTCAGTATGCGTCTGTTGCCATTGCAACAATAAACAAATGAGAAAAGAATCATCATCAGGTACGGTTGTCACTTGATGGGTCCAAATATCACTGACAATATTTCATGTTTTCCATCAATAAAATACATAGTGCAACATATTCCAGTAGGGAAGAATTAGGTTCACTGACAATTGCCTTTTAGCTTTTAGTAGAGAAACTTTACTTCTTGTGAGTTCAAGAGGAAAGATGAATTGTGAAAGTGACTTCCTCTGCTGAGATTATAAAAAATGTCAGAGCTGTGTGTGTGTGTATGTGTGGGTATTTCACCAAAGCTGTGCAGTCGAACTGACCCTTATCTTTAGCTTTAACAGAAACACATGCAGGTGATTACAACATTCCTGTTTGCTAATATTTGATCTTGTGCTGCTTATTGGAACAGCATCTCTTTGTTAGTTTATATATCTTACGAATAATCACTATCACCACTATTATGCAGTCTAGATTTATATTAATTTACTTCCCAGATTCGTTTGTAGTCTCTAAAAATAAAACTCTTGGTAAAGGCGAGGTAAGGAACCCTCTAAGACACTAATATGCAGACTGATATGTCTGTGCACACGATCGTTTGCCACTGAAAATGAGCATTTTTATAGTTTATTATGTGCATCTCATCCTTTACCTGAAGAAGATCATTATGTCCATCCGAAGTCCTCTTCATTTGAAGCTGTTGAATGTCAACATCAACAAAACAAACTTGAATCTAAATGAGACAAACTGAAGGCCTTTGATTTCGAAACAAAAAATTGGAAGTGATGAGTAACGGCTTCCTTATTTACGCTCTAAAGGACAAAAAATGCAACTGAACATACTTTTGTTCAGTTGCATTTTTGTTATGAGTCTCTTGTCTAATTAGTCGGTTACCACATTATCAAAGCTTTCTAAGTAAACTACTTCTTCTTCATCCAGAGATCTTATTAAGCTACTCTTGCAGATTCAGTTGTTGGTAACAGCGTTTTCCAGTCATCTTCTCCTCACACTTACTGGAGGACAATATTTTGAGTAACAAACAAAAGGGGTCTATGAACAGCAAAGTGGTAATATTTCATTATTTCATTATCTGCTCACACACACACACACACACACACACACACACACACACACACACACACACACACACACACACACACACATATTTAGTCATAATTCCCCATTCATACAGAAGTCACCCATTCATGCAGCTGGTGGTTATTTTAAAGCAAAAATTTAACTGCTGCGTTATAAAAAGAGAGAAGTGCCCCCTTTTGTGTGGGCCAGACTATTCTTTTGCAACCATTTCAGGAACTGGCTATATCTTGACCTTCATTGATAAAGTCCCAAAATTACTTAAATTAACTTTTTTTTTTTTCATAATTAATGAAAGGAAGCACAATCTGGTCTGTCGACTTTGATCATGTTTTAAGTAGCCTATTCGGAGTCCTGAAGAGCTGAATTGAAAATGGCACAAAAAGAAAACAAAAGTGCCCCAAAATAAAGCTACTTTTATAACAACAACAACAACAAAACATTTTGTAAAAATATATAAAGACAAACTGCAGAAAATAACAAAACCCTGGATGGTCGGGGGCTTTTTCATTTTTTGAAAAAGGATGAATGTGGAGAAGAGGGCTGCTGGCTGCAGAAAGTCATTTTGTGGAAAGACAGAACAGTAAGAAAGTGTGTGTGAGTGTGTGTGGCTGTGCGGGAGGAGGGGCGGGGATGCTCTTCACTGTTCAGGGCTATTTTTGCTTTTACTGTCGTAAAATGTTTAATAATTTGCAAACTACTAAACATGCTTTAATTAAGCAAACTTGAACACAGGCATCGCTTCTACCGCTCAGCTTTAGGCGCTGAGTGTTAAGACTGGCAAAGTTTGAATTTGAAATGTGTTCCGGATTTTATTCTCCCATCAAGTTCGTGACCCGCCACGTTTGGAGATGAAAGGGTGGCTGCTACGCTGGTCTGCTCCTTCACAGTTTGCCGGCAGACGATCTGGTTGAGAGGCGACGGGAAGCGGCAGCGCTTTCCTGTGACGTGGATGAGGACAGAGAGGAGAGAGACAGCATATGTTAGAGTTTAGAGCAAAAATAGCTTCTACGCTCTGAGTTGTCCTTGACAGCTATAATAGCGTATTATACATATACACTGACTTAATCGCAACCTGCTGAGGGCGCTGTCGTAATATAAGTCACATGATTGAAGTGCATCAGGACTGGTAGTCCAGTTTGAACTTGGGTGCAGACCACACCTCCCCGTTGCAACAGCCGCAAAATGGTGCGAATCCTTTTCTTGTTCTTCTTTTTGCCCTGCAGCGAGGCTGCGCCCAATCAGGCCAACTGCATGGTTTTTTTTAAACAGAGCGCCTGAACGTTTGAAGTCAAACAAAAAGGAGCGCTCCTCTCTTCCTCGCTTTGAACCAAAAACTCACCGATTTTGTATCACAGGGTATTTCTATTTTTACCATAAGTATTAATATCGCAATTTTTTTTTTTCGGTCGGGTTGTGGTCATCCGCGCTGTAATCTCTGGAAACGACATGTTTCTCTATGATTCAGCGATATTTGGATCCAACCTGGGCTGCTGGTCGTGCATGATGATGCCTGGTTATATCTTTATTCTAGCTCATTGTTTTAAGAAACAATCAGCGTTTGTTAATGACGGTATGCTGCAGGATTGCTTTGTCAAGTCTCTGATTTTAATTCAGTCTTTTTTTTTTTTCCCCTCATGTTTGACTGACCAGCTTGCTTACTTATAAGAAGTCTCTAATGTTTCCGAATAAGAGGAAGACATGTGCTGCGATTCAAGTAAGTTCTACACTTGTTTTTCGTTATGTTTGTAGTTTTATTTCCTTTCGAAGCCATTTTATATTTAAGTTTTTTAACATAAAAAAAGGAGCATATTTATTGTAGTGTGGTAAACTCATCACCAACAGGTGTGGGTCCTAAGATAAAGGAGCAATGCTTTCAAAATTTGAACATGAATTTATAGTTAAGCAAAACATAGGCTAAAGAATATATATATATATATATATATATATATATATATATATATATATATATATTTAAAGCATTCATCTTAGGCATATTTTAGAGATTTTAGCATTTGGGGAAAAATGCAAATGTCTGTCTGCACATGTATCCAGGAAGAGTCTATCAGCTTTTGGCAGACATTTTAAGACCACATGAATGTGAGAGAAACCAATTATTTTGTGTGTATATATCTATATATATAGATGTATATACACAGTCTATGGAAGAAAAACCAAAACACTTAGAACGTTGTGGCTTATTTTTCACATGTATAGTTTGCTGAGTGCTGCACTACCAAACATCGTGTTGCCTTCTGCCTTTTATTTTCATGTTAAAAATATTATGTTAATGTTCTAAAATACTATAATTTCTAGATATACTGTGAGACTAAGTAAAATGTTAATCACACTAATTCATAGTTTGTAATTGTAGGATGTGTGATGAAGAACGGATGCAGCTTTGGATGCATGAAATTGTATAAGAAAAGAAATAATAATAATAATAATAATAATAATAACAAACGCCTAAAATTGTTTCAACCTTTTTCACACAAAAATATGCCATTTTGAGGCAATCAGAACAGCAGGAAGAGAAGGAGGAGAAGAAAAGGAGGGGAGAGGAGAGGAGAGGAGGGGCCTCAGGTTGATCAGACCACGAAGACAGACATTTTTCTTTGTTTCAGCAGGATGGCGTGCCGATCAGACCTGCTCTGTAATGCCTCAGCATGTGGGAAGCTGGAAAAGGTGTTGGATTTCCTGCAAGCTGGAGCTGAAGTTAATGGACTGAATGAGTTTCAGAGGACTCCTCTGCAGGTTGGGCTAATAGTTCACTTTCTCCTATTTAGTGAAATTGGCAGCATTACATCAACACTGTGCTAAGTGTTTAATTTGTGTAAATGGAACTCTTTCAGAGTTATTTTAATAAGGGAGGATAGTTTAAACTCTTGAAAGAGTTGAAGTTTCTCAATCTCTTGTTGAAACTCACCATGCTGTTTCTAAAGGCTCCAGTAGAAACTGAGGTGTTTAACTGTAATTTCCTGCTTTGTCTCCATGTTCAAAAGTAAGCAACATTTTTTTTTAACTGTGTGCTGGAGTTATATTTATTCCATATTGACTATATCATATATTACAAATTAAAAATGTCTAACCTAAACTAATTAGCAGGGTTTTTTTTTCAGACTTGTGAACTCAGTCATAACAAAGAGAGAATTATTTTATTACTTATTGCTATTTTTGTTTTTTGATAAAAAAATTAAAAAAAATGTCAGTGCTAAAGCATTTTTTTGAGATGAAGTGCAAATGGAGAGAAAGTAGGAAGTTGTTTCTCAGTGGAAAAATACAGGCCTCATGTTAGAGGTGAAGTCTTACCATGCTGAAATGAGAGCTGGATTCACCAGGAAACTTTGCACTGCCATTAATAACATACGGTTAAATCTTTATTTATTTTCAAATTCAACAAGTAAGCTTTAAACTATTTTCACACAGACACTGTATTTCTATCTCTTTACAGGGACTGTGCAATGACTTGCATTCCTTTTGCATTTAGGGGTGGACATTACAATTTTTCTCTGCCAGCTACTCTGGCCGGTAAAGAATCATAAAACTTCACCTCAAACATGAGGCCTACGTTTTTCCACTTGTTGAGTCACAGTGGCTCAGGCAATGGGGAGAGAAAGGCCTCCCCTTGATCTCCCCATGAATGAATATTCATTCAGTCATTCCCAGGGGAATACGGTTAAATATGTTTATTTCACAATATCAAATAAACTAATGAAGCGAGGGCACCAAAGAAAATTCAAAAACTAACAACGTAAAAAAATACTGTCACAACCTCAAATGTGGACATATGCACAAGAAGGGACAACTTACAGATAAGCCTAAGGAGTCAGTATCCTCTCCATAGTAAGGATACTGCTTTCATGCTGTGTGTGTACTGGGAGAGCCTCTGGACAGGGGAGGAACAATGCTAGAGGTGTGGCTCTGAAAAGTTATCAGGTTGGCTACAGTTCTCAGCCTTCATCTAACATGTCCTTCCGCCAACGAAAGTAGTCCTCTGTCTTTTACTGCAAGAATCGTTTTACGTTCATTTCAATGTATGAACTATCTTTTAGTCATTTGAATCTGCATTCAGTACTGGCATGCAAATGTTGCAGGAACAAGTTTACAATAGAAATTAAAATTAAATCATAAAAAAGCCCTCAGTTATCGGTGTTAAATTTTAACTGACGAGCCTTGGGTCCTTTTTATCATTATTATTATTACTATTTTTATTTTTTTAAGTGCAAAACTTAAAAGCCGTAGTTTCCTCAGCTCATGGGTATAAGACAAAATGACAAATTAACATAACTTACTCCTGTAAGTTTATCACTCACACACTTCAGTCCTAAATCTAGACATCCGCCCAGTTGCCGTGGACTCACTCGTCTCTTATTTTCCTCGTGCTTCCAGGTGGCGATGCTCGGGAACACCAACCTCGTCGAGGTTCTCCTCGCGGCAGGAGCCGACCCCAACGTGCGAGACCAGGTCCTCGGCCTCACCCCGACTCACGACGCCGCGCGCGCGGGTTTTGTGGAGACCGTGCGCGCGCTGGTCAATCACGGAGCGGACGTGAATCTCGCGGACGAAATCGGCAACCTGCCGCTGCATCTGGCCGCGCGGGAGGGCCACCTGGAGGTGGTGAGGATTCTCCTGGACCTCACCGAGGACCCCTGGAGGACCAACCGCGAGGGGCACAGCGCGCTGTGGCTGGCACGAGACTTGAACCGCGTGGAGACGGCTGATTTCATTGAACAATATCTGGGACCCTGAGTGACGTGAGGGAAGGTCTTGTTGCTGATTTGTGTTTATCATAACGGGCCCTCAGAGGAAGAGCAGCTCTTGTGGTATTGTCATGACGCGAATGAAAAATGTTATTTCACCAGAGTCGCCTTCAGACTCTTCAGTAACAGAAATTAGCCTTCAGTGTCGCACCCTATTCCTGCGTTTATCTTTAATAAAAGGGCTTTTGCGACAACTCGTCCCAAAAGCCGCGCGCTGCAATTGTTTTCTGTTGTTCAAATAAATAAGTTTGTTTGGAGCTTCTACTGTTGCGTCCATAGCGCCTTTCTTCTCTGTGCCGAAGCGCTTTCTGGATAAAATGCGTCTTTATCATACGTCACGTCAAAAGCCATACTGATTGTAAAAACAACAAATGTAACTTCAGCAGACACGCGCGTGTCATTTTTGTGCTCGGTTTTCTCGAATACAGTCTAACTCTGAGGCCCACAGTCAGTTGACGTCTCAAATCACTTTTTCACAATTTTAAAAACCACAATAAAAAAAAAGTTACACACTTTGCAATAATAGGTGTCTTCTTCGAGTCTACGCCACAAAGACAAAAGCAATTTTCTGGAGCGGTTAAGTCTGACCGGGTTGCGCTGTTTATATGTTTATACACGGTAAAGATGTGCAAAATGCCTTAAAATGCATTGTTTTATTGCAGCAGCATTATCTCACTCTGAAAATAGTCCAAAACATCCAGTACATTTATTTAGTTGCGTAGAAACAATTATTAACTATTAGTTATTAACTTTTGTACAACAACTTGTCGATTCAAATCAATTCGGTTAAAAAAAATCTTAAGTGCCTCTTTTGTGTGGGCAGACTATTCTTTTGCAACCATTTCAGGAACTGGCTATATCTTGACCTTCATTGATAAAGTCCCAAAATTACTTAAATTAACTCTTTTTTTTTCATAATTAATGAAAGGAAGCACAATCTGGTCTGTCGACTTTGATCATGTTTTAAGCAGCCTATTCGGAGTCCTGAAGAGCTGAATTGAAAATGGCACAAAAAGAAAACAAAAGTGCCCCAAAATAAAGCTACATTTATAACAAAAAAACATTTTGTAAAAATATATAATGACAAACTGCAGAAAATAACAAAACCCTGGATGGTCGGGGGCTTTTTCATATTTTGAAAAAGGATGAATGTGGAGAAGAGGGCTGCTTGCTGCAGAAAGTCATTTTGTGGAAAGACAGAACGGTAAGAAAGTGTGTGTGCGTGTGTGTGGCCACACACACGCACACACACGCCCCATGGTCATGTGGCCCCCACATGGCCATGGGGGCCACATGACCATCGCGTTTTTTTCCAATTATACCACTGATTGGTATGTTATTAAACTTGTTTATGTATACATAATGGCAGAGGAAAAATGACAGATTATATAAGGGAAACTACCTTTAGAGAAGAATGTTTACTGAATGTTAATGTTAATTCAGTACTGAATGTTATGGCCCCCATGGCCCCCACATGGCAATGGGGGCCATGTGGCTATTTTGTTCCTTTGGAGGAACAAAATAGCCACATGCATATCACAACTATTTCTTATTGCGTCAAGTCTATGTGTATGGTTTGAATTATGATGGATTTTGCGGCCTCCTGTTCTCTCCGCCGGTCATTTGAAAGCTACACAATTGAATGAACTTTGTGGAAACGCAGAACTGGATCCGGTACTGGTAATGCGCGAGAAGAAGTAAATAAAGCAATTCGACCTGCAGTGGTTAGTAACACTTGCAGTCCTCGGTTTCATTTTGAGTAAAACGTCGGCTACACTCACTTAACATTTATTTGTCATAAAGAAGAAATAACTATGAAATAAGTGCAAATTAGGGAGATCATTCTCTGAGTAATAAGCGCCTTTTGGGTTTTGACTATATTCTGACCCGCAGAGCCTCCTGTGGAGGCCGGAACTTTCTCATCTGATAAAAAGGAAAAGAGGGGGAGGAGTTCAGCCATATATGGACTTCCATAATAGTTGGGGGGGCTGGTTTTTTTTGACGTGGACTCATACGTTCAGGGTTTTAATTGGCTGGAGAGAGTTTACAGACTGACCTATCAGTGGTCTGTTCTGCATGTGAGACGGCATTTAGAGCAGTGTCATAAATAAGCTTTCTGTGACGCATATTTCATGACCGCTTGTAACTGCAGTAATTTGAAGTTTGTAAACTGAGACATCTGAAGTAAATCAATGTCTCTTTCTCTCTTACAGACTTGAAACGTGAAGGCCAGGACCTGGTGCTTATAACCAAATTAAAACAAGATGATTTCAGAGCATCTGCCTTCAGTATATGCAAATAAAATGTGCCATGTTCTCATTTCAGCCTTTGTTGTGTGCTTACCTTTACCTGACAGTTCAAACTACCTGACAGTCATGCAATCTCCACTGCAGAGGAAATGATCGTTTTAATATGACATAAAGAACTTTTCCAAAATATGCTGCACAAATAAACTTGATTGATTCATTTAAGACAAATGGAGCAGGCAAAAATAAGCATTTAACACTGCAATGTTTGCAAAGTAAGCACATTCAAGAGATTATTGACATGCAATATGCCAATAGACCCAGGTGGTCTAAAGCTACAAAGAAATTTCTCCATACATTATAATAAATCAGGATCACTACCATTACAAGATGATAACTAGTTAAGTCCCAATTGATTGCCAGTAAAAACCTATCAGCTTCTGGAAGTTCCTGTGAGAACAGCGTGGGCAAAAGTAATACAGGGTATCATAGCTATACCTGCAGTGATGTTTGAAGGTGGAAACATTATGATGTGAGGCTTCATAATGGCATATATGGTATATTCACATAACTGAATAATAAATAATTCAACAAATGTACTAAAAATGTCAAATGTCAACAAGGGAGAGATGACTTTCTCAGAAATACAATTATCCTTAATAAAAACAATGAAACTTTCACCTAGTTTCATTATGAGAAACTAGTTTCATTTTCTTGAAAGAAAAAAAAAAACTTTTTCAGTTTTTTTTTAACTGAAAAAAGTTTCAGTTTAAAAAAAAAAAAAAAACAGAAAGAAAACTAACTAAATAGCTAACTTTAATTCAAAAGAAAATCTGTAGAAAGAACTGAAGATTGGTTTAAAGACGCCCAGAAAAATGTCAAAATTTATATGGGTCAATAATCATTCCTGAACAATGAAACCCGTTTCTCCATGCAAGATAAAGCTTGCAATGACAAATTTTATTTAAAATGAATATTTCTTCAGTGCAAGTTCACAAGACTTCACATATTAAACTTCTTTGAATTTGAATTATTTGCGACATTTCATAGAGGCTACAGTCTAATAGCCCATAGACCAATTCATATTAGCCTATTTAGAAACAGATTTACTAATATGTTGACATGAAATACTTTACCTGCTGTAATTAAGCCTCAAAAAATTATTTTAGGCTTCTATGAAGTTGCAGGAAATGTCTTGAATCAAGATTAAGAGTCGTATGAATCAAATAAACACTATATGAGAAACCGAAAGCTGTTGAGTTTTACAGGTGAAGCGGAAATGTAGGAAAGCAGTGAAGCGCCCCCAGCAGTTGTGCTTTTTTGCATGTTTATTTGCTTTTAATACAGAGCATATGCATATTTAATCTTACAAGAAAAGTTATTACAAGCATTCACAAACACATACATACTCCATCCACATGTGAGAACATCTTGCCATTTTGTTCTTTAGAAATTAAAAAGGAAACGCCTTAAAAACACTCAGTCACGTGAGTTTGGTCAAATTTCAATAAATAGGTCACCAAAATAATGAGTCAGAGACCAACTGTACTCCATTTTGTGATTAAGCAACATCTTGTGCACAGATGTGGAGACAAAGGAAATGTTTCAGTCTGTATTCGGACTCCAATCCCGGGCCAAAACTTGAGATAAAGTAGCTGGAAAACCTGTAATTTTGTCAGTTCTGCTGCAAGACTAAAGTAGAGGGCATTGTTGCCACATTATTTCCAAAAAAAGAATGAAAAGTTACACCATACAGCAGTCTCTCTCACATGTGTAAAGTATAAGGCCAAGAAGCTCCATCTAGCGGATGGAGGACAATATGTACAACAAAGATATAAAGTACTGTGCAAAAAAACAAAAGTACAGATGGCTGATCAGCTATATGAAGGTTTCCTAAAATACTCAGGGTGGGAGCCTTAAAGCCTGTAACACATCATTTTTAAGTCTCAATGAGAGCTTACTTGTTTTCTCATTTAAAACATGATCCAAGTTATGCAAGCAGGGCAGAAGAAGAATATAACAAAGTCATTTAATTTTTTTGTGCTCTTCCAGGTAAACTGGGGGACATTGAGAACAAAATGTAAAAATGTAGCAGATCAATAAAATTGAGGCCTATTTGTGCCACATAGGAAATATTACATTTAAACAGAAATATGATTAAATAAAAGACAACTGGTCCTAAATACAAACTAAACATTTTTTGCCTTTGTTTTGATGAGGCCTCAAACGTTTTTTTTTTTTCTTTTTTCTTGCATTTCCTGCCAGTTTATAGATGCAACAACTCTTTTGGGGATTTTCATATAGCAGATATTGTTGATCACATCGTAAAAATGTTGATTCTATTGTTCTAACCCGACTACAATGTGCAAAAAAAACAACAACAACAACAAAAAACAGAAAGCTGTTGAGCTGTGCTTTCGCTAGTAATTTGAGGGATGGATCCAAACTTTAGACAGGACAGTTTTACCAGCAATCCATCTCATTAGTAAATAAAGAACATACACTGAATGTCCTTTTGTTATGTCCACACTCTTGGTGAACACAGATTCAACAAAGCCCTTTAAGTTGGAAAACAAAAACACTTCACGAAACCACAGGACAGTCAATCAAGCCGTTAACCAGTCATGTTTGACAGAAAGGATCTGTACAGACAAACAGAACTAGGCCTGTGTGCTGAAGACGACTAGCGCAGGCCTGTGGTATCTCAGCACTAAACATCAGTAGTCTTAAGTCGGACGTCCATCTCAAACTGTCCCACCTGCAGGCCGCTTTGCATCAGAGATGGTTTCTCAGCTAATGTGACTCTGCAGTTCTCACATCTGCTGGGGATCTTCTCTTTTAGCATTTATTGTGAACTCCATCAGTTACCAACAGTCCATGAGAGATCATATGCAGCCCGGTGATGAAGGTCAGATGCCTCTTGTCACTTCTGGTGGACACGTTTCTGAGGCTGGAAGTCAATGACGGAATTGTGCATGTGTGTTTTTGTGTATGCGCACACATTGTGTGTTTAAAGTCTTCTTAATCATGAGATTTGCTCTGGCACGCTTCACTTCTCCTCTCCGATTCCTACCTTCACACCAGCTGTCTTCCCTACTGTCTTTACTCCATCAGTCCTTTCTCAGATACAGTCCTGTCCAGCAGGCTAACTGAGGAAATGTTGCACAAACACAGAGTCATTTATATGCCTTCACATTTAAGTACATATATCAGCACAGAAACAGAATTGAGCCAACAAATTTTTAACCCTCCTCAAATCATGACCTAAACTTTATAATCTTACTAATCCAGGATATAAGTTAGCTGTGAGGAGGTTCAGGTTATATGATGTGTGGGTAGATTTTGCTGTTCCAGTGTGATCCGGGGGGCGGTTAGTTGGTCTCGTAGGAGGAGAGGAGTGCTGCGTCCACAGGCTCCATGCAGGAGGGGCAAGTGAAGGACCTCATCAGCCAGTCGTCTATACAGTCCATGTGGTAGATGTGCATGCAGGGCAGGAACCGGATGGGGTCTCCATAAACAAAGTCCATCATGCAGATGACACACCTGTGGAGGTGAACACAGAATCTCGGTAACAGACGGTATTATTACTGAGCCGAGTTTGTGTTGACAAACGCATTAATGCAACCAAATGGTTGCACAATATTAGAAGATCTTGCAACGGTGATATTGGTAAATATTGTGAAGGACTCCTAAAACATATTAGCCAACGATCCAAATCCATACAGTCTTTTGCAACATGAATATTGCTAACGCTGACTTTGCAATAACGACATAATGGGAAAACCACTAGGTGGAGCCAAACCAATCATATTTGACATAAAATATTGGTCAAAGATTATTTGTCAGAAAAATAATTTGTTAAATAAAAAAATTAAACAACTTTCATACAGAGCAACTTTTAGTCTTTTCATCTCCATCTCCTCTAAAGCTCATAGATGGTGTAGAGTTACACTCTCAGAGCACAAGGAAGAGGTGAACAGTAATTAAATGAAGGTTGTAAGCTGATTCTTAATTGGATTTTGGTCTAGACTTTGACTGGGCCACTGAACCAAAACAATACTCATTCTGGGTTTGTGTTTAAGGTCATTATCATGCTGAAAGATGAATCTCTTCTCAAGCCTTTTCCAGCCTCTAACTCAATTATTCCAGGATTGACCTGTATAAAGTTCCATCCATATTCCCACACACTGACTCTAGATTCTCTGTCCCTGCTGAAGAGAAGCGTCCCCATCAGGTGATGCTGCCACCACCACTCGGTGTCACTACAACAATGGTTTAATCAAAGTGATGTGCAGTGTTATTACATTTTAGCAACCTGAATATTAACCTGATCAGCGTTGGGTTTGTACTCACTCTCTGATCTTCTTTTCAGAGCCATCGCGGCCTGGGTCGTACACACCCTTCGGGAGGTGCTGGATAAGTCCGATGCGTTGAGCGATGCGGACCTGCTCCTCTTCAGTCAGCTGAGTGGCCAGTCGGGCCTGGCTGGGTGTTGGGTGGTAGACAGGCACGTGCTCCTGCAGACAGAGACTCTCATTAAATTATATCCAACAACTGTCTAACAGTCTTGATAAATGTGATAAATTCATGCTACCTGAAGTTTTATTACTAGGTCAGATCTACCAGGTCAAACATCTGGGGGATGTGGGTGTTTTAACACTCACTTCCAGTGAAATGGTTGGAAGTTACCAGCAGTCGACGAGACATAATGTGCAGCCCGGTATTTATGGGTTGTGGTAATGTTTTATTTGAATACGAAATCCTTTAAAGTGAAGCTTTTAATCCAACTTGTTTCCCAAAATCCATTCAGGAAACGCAGTCATTGGTTGCTACGGCGATTTCCTGTAAATTTGATAAAAATCTGCACTTCCTGTGCAGCCTGATTCTCCAGCATAAATATAGGTAATATACAATACCAAAAATCACAGAAATATCTCTACAAGTCAAACATGTTCAAAGGCACCGATGTGTAAAATTCCTCAATAGAGCGTGAACTTACAAACAAATGAAAATACTCAGTTGAATGTTTAAGTTTCATAACCCAACACAAAGCCTTTGTTGTGACCGTTGCCGCCCTGTAATGACTTGTGAAATGTTTTCATTCACTGCTGTCGGCAGACAAACCTTCCAGTCATAATGTGAGGCTGTAGGTGGAAATCAGTCAGGAGGTGGTAGTGTTTCCCCAGAGCTTGCTTGAACAAGCGGAGGCCACTCTGTCCTCATTTGGCTTACTGTCAAACTGCCACAGTCTTAATCTTTAAAGACTTTCTAATCAGTTCACACAAAGGTATTCACACCCCTTAGCATTTTCCACATTTTGTCAGCTTTAAAGCACAGACTGATTTCATTGACACTTCGTTTGATAAATTAAAGAAACGCATACAGATTACACATTTTCAAAATTGTCATAAACAGTCATAACCACCGTGTCAACAAATTCCCCCCTCCCCATTAGAGATTGTAATCTGCAGATTTTCAAGAATTACCACAGAACTCTTCACTGTTTCCCTTCTTAACCAGCCAGCCTGTTCAGACGAGCGGCCATGTTTTGGTTGCTATGCTCTTTACAGTAGATTGAACAGTGACCTGTGTGATGTCCTAAGCTTTAGATATCGTTTTATTATCCAACTTTGCTTTAAGCTTCTCCACAGATTTTTCTTCAACCAATTTGTTGTGCTCCTGGCTCTTCCTGATGCCTTATGTTCACTAATCTCCACAGAACTGCTGGAGTTACACTGGGGTTCATTTAGGTGCCATTTTGTTTAGGAATATTAAAGGAAAGACTCCAAATTATGCTGCATTGCTAATGAAAAAAAAATATATATTTTCCTTCCACTTTACAATAATGCATTACCCATCTATGGTCTAACATATAAAATGCACAAACAAAATGGTTGTAATGTTTACATGCTACAGAAATTAAAGTGATAAATGTGTCCTAGCACAGTGTTCTGTGCTAGAAACTGCTGGTCTAAATTTTTGAACATTGTGTCTTAATTGTTGTTTTTCCATTCACTGAACTGACTTTGTGGTCTGGACCGTTTCCTTTAACACTCACTTCCAGAGAGTCTTCGCACACAATCGCACACAATCAAATCCTGAGCTGTTATTTGTGGTGCATGTTTTGCTTCCTCTTCTAACATTTGAATGAATTGACGGTTTTCTTCTTCTTTTTCAGGTTACAGAACCAACACATAATGCCAATGTACGGCCCCAACGTCCAATCACAGATCAATAATCCCAATTTAATTTAATGTTTAACTATTTTGAGCAAATTGAGCATTTATTTATAGCAAAAGCTCTGCTAGAGGTGAATAGTTTTTTTTTTTATTATTATTTAGAGCCAGATGTAAAAACATGCCAGCTACTAGTTGAGTTTCTAGCAGCAAAGCATTTAAAACCACAAGTCAGCAGATTTTTAAAAATTGGCTGAGCTCGTCTACGGCTCCCCCGGCTTCTTTAGTGTACATTGAAGAAAAAAAGGCTGACAGTATGACCAGGATAAAAGCTACAAACAAGGCCTCACAGTGGGCAGCAGCTGTGCTTGGGTGCTCAACTATGCCATGGTCAGCAGATTAATTGTCACGTATCTGTCCCACTTAATGCCGTCACGTCAGCTGGACTGACAGCTGCTAATTGAGTGATGTTTTTAGATGCATGCTAAAAGACGTCAAGGGGGAGAAAAAAAAAAATATAATCCAGAAGTGTTTTTTTTCAATTTTCAAATACAATTGCAAAAAATTAAATCCATTTGCCGACATGCTATATTTTCTTGCAACCTAATAATTTATATCAGTGAGAACTTAAAGGATGAAACAGCTGAAGCATAAAGAAGTTGCAACCTCCGACATCCAACATCCTAGTTTGGGCACTTCAGAGTCTTATTGTTTGAACAAGACACCTGCACTGCAGACATCTGCACACAATACAAGGAAAGCCTTTAAATCAGACGCAAAGGCCACGGACGTTAACGTCACAGGAAATATTTGTCAACGTGATAACAGGACAGACAATACCAGTACAGTACATGGTAATGACATCACATAATCTGCTTAGGAAGCTGGGCCAAAGACACACACTCTGCATACAAGATGTTGTTCCAAGTGATGCAAACCTTAACTTGGGCATAAAATACAGACAATTATTTGAGAGGATAAGAAGTACATATGAAGAAAGAATTTATTTTTGTCATAAAACTTTGCACAAGCTGAAACTGGCAGAACAGTTCAGGTTGTGGCATGAATAGAAAGTTTCAAATGTCTGCATGAGGGCTGTAAATGTCAGATGAAGGGCAATGGATAGAGAGCAAAATAATGCAACACAGGCCTCGTCTGGAACATCAATCCTGAATTAGGACAGAAAATGTGTCACTGACCTGCAGCACAATGTCCTTGCCATCCACGAAGGCTTTTTCTGACCTTATCTGGGCAGTAGTAATGTAAACAGGGATGGTGCCCCTTTTAAACGAATACTCAACGTATCTCAGACATGGTCAAAACCACAGTTAACACACTACAGCAAAAACACTGAATTAGAATCAAAATGCTCTTATTTTCACCAAGAGCAGCAGCTAAACTGCATCAGTGTAGCCAGGCAGTCATAACACACAAATCTGTCTTTATTGATTTATGACTTGAGATTATGTGCATATTTGTAATTCTTCAGAAAAAAAAAAAAAAACGACTTCTGGAAAATCCCCTTCCTTTGAAGTCTCTTCCATAAAACATTTCTATTGTAAAAACCACCAAGACCAGCCATTCCTGAGCTTCCTCTGGTCAATCAAAAGGGAAGCGGTAAGAACAAGCTGGTAAGTTTGCGCCACAGGGGCACTGATGTCAGCACAGTTCTTAAATCTGCGTCTGAAGTTCTGAACGCTTCTCTGTAGAGTAATGACGTACAACGTTAGTGGCACAACCATATTGCAGGTCAAGCACATAATTCAAATGTAAATATATACATCACACCTTACTGTCTGAACATATTCCTAGTCTTGTTTAAATTCTGACACAAATAATGCCTCATCATTAGACAGCCTGTCCTCCTTTGACAGCACACACACACACACACACACACACACACACACACACACACACACACACACACACACACACACACACACACACACACACACACACACACACACACACACACACACACACACGCGCATGAGGTGCATCACCTGTCAGAGCTGTCAGTTGCTTACGTAACGGCTCGCTGCTACCCCTAATTACACAGACCAAAACGGTTACAAAGACTCGAGTCCCAGACAACGAGCCTAAGTCACGTCCAAAGTCTTTGTTTTTGTGATTGTGCCGTGACTTGGGTCAGACTCTGAAACTCCAGTTCACCGTCCCTGGATGTAGCATCATTTTAAGGTTTGTTTGTCTGGGTGTAATTTTGTCGTAAGATTTATTTCTTTGAAGCGCAATTGCAAATTACTTTAGAATAGTAATTCAAATTAGCCAACTGAATAATTTCAGTGAGCTAAGACAAAAAGACTCCATCATAACCCCGGCCACTCAAAAATGAAACACCTCTACAGGAAACAGGTGAACTAATTTACGTTTTTTTAGCACATAACTGAGTTTACATAGAACATAATGCTCATTTCTCCAGTCCACCATAACTTGCTACACGTTGCTGGTCTACACATTGCTCCGTCTCTTCTTATGATGAGCAGACTAGGACATTTCAGAGCTCTAGACTTCCCCAGATGTGATGGGATGAATGTTAAATATGTTATCAATTTCTGGGTAAACCTTAAAAACCCTACATTTACAGAGATAATGTTTGGTTTTCCAAATGCATTTTTTGGCAAAATGTCCAACAAAGGCTGAAAGCTTTCCAATTCGATTATGTCCCAAAGAAGGCAGGAGTCTTTGCACCCGATACCTTACAAACTCCGCTGCAAACACAAAAGCAATCTCCACAATTAAATAACGCAGTTATAGAATCACACCAAGAAAATTTAAAGCTTAGGCAAGCTACCTTTTGATTTTCAGGGTCAATTATAGTAAGATATTGTTTTGAGGCAGAATCAAGAGCACAATGGGGAGCTGCCTACATATAATTATTTCAAATAGAAAACAAGAAAAATACTTGATTCTTTACTACAAGAAAAACTCTTCTTAAATACATTAAGCTGAACTTTAGGCACAGTGAAACATGTGTGCATGTTTTTCAGGGTTCAGAGTGTGAAGGTGCTGAGTCACCATTTAAAAAGTTGGCAAATTTGACAGAGTTGAAATCAGAGGTTTTTGGATATTAACTCCGAAAACCTTTTATGAAATTTTGTCAGTTCAACAAGACCAAACTCTAAGCAGTATTTGTACTATTGAAGTCTTCAAAAGAACATAAATACTGTATAAGAGGGCGGTTATAAAAACTGCACAACTCATGTGTTTATTATGTCATCCCTCTTGAGACCACAGCTGACTGACCTAATTACACAGTGGGAGGGATATGCCTGTATAATAACGGGTGGGTGATAAAAACAAAACAGAGCCTCTCCTAATGGGGAAAGTCATCCACATTGCTTCGACAGACATGAAACAAAGAGCTGAAGTCAAACTTCTAACCTGAAATGTTTCACCCTTTGACTACATGATGCATGTTCAGTAATTTCGTGTTGTAACAAAATATACTACTCAAAAAAATAAAGGGAACTCCAAGTACATCAAACTTCTGTGAAATCAAACTGTCCACTTAGGAAGCAACACTGATTGGCGATCAACAATGATTTTGTTGTCAGCACATACAGGACAAAGTATTCAATGAGAGTATTTCATTCATTCAGATCTAGGATGTGTTATTTGAGTGTTCCCTTTATTTTTTTGAGCAGTGTGTATTTAACTACATAGTCAAGTCACACTTTTTTCCTCTTACCTAAAATGTAAATCCCAAAGAATGGGTCCAATAAAGAAATTGAAATTATAACAATGGCAACTTTCTGTGCAGTCAGTTTTTCTTCTGCTGATCAAACTATTAAAATGTGTGTGTAAATAAACACCACAGAATTCACCTGGGTATTTTGGAAATCCAGACATTGTATAATACTGCTTAGTTGAGCAAAAACAGCAGGAGAGTACAAAAACAGATTATAGACTGTGGCATAATCCAGTGTTTGACAAACAGTTCTGTCAAACTGCCCCGTCCTGCATGGACCAGAAACATCCGAAACATGTAGGGATGTTGTAGGAAAATGGTCTTAAAAGTGCATCAAATGCAAGATCGTACACACATCTAAACTCAAATTAGAGAGACCAATTAACCCAACAGTAATGAGTTTGGACTTTGGCGTATGGGAGGAACCCAGAGGAACCCAGAGAGAACATGCAAACTTTAAGAAGACACCAAGCTGGGATTTGAATCCAAAACCTTCTTGCTGTAGGGCAGTGGTTCCCAAAGTGTGGGAACAACTTTTCTTTTTTTTTTGCCAGGGGGGGAGGGGATTTTATTGTAATCCATCGGGGGGCTCAGAAGAAGAACCACCTTTTTTTTTTTACCTTATTAAAAAGATTAAAAAAATGAACCAGGTGGTGAACAATGATCATGAGTCAATTTACTTAAGCCTGGCTGATCAGAGTTAAGAACTAGTTCTTGTTATGTATGAATTGGTAAACAACCACCCAGGATAATCTTAAACATTATCTGTAAGCTTCATCGAAAAGGACGTCACCTCGGAGTTGATGGTGTTTAAGTACAAATTCAGATAAGCTTACAAAAACGACAAAAAGAAACTGGCAGCAGAATATGTAGGTATTTATAAATTATGACTATTCAGATGTGGAGGATGTTTGAAAACCCCAGACTCCTCATAGAGTAACCAAAATGGCTGACCAGTAAGACAACAAAAACTTAAGTAAAGCTCCACAGCTTGACAGGAAATGTCTGGTGGGACAGAGCTGCTTTTCATACATGTCATTTTATTTTATTTTAATGTTTTCATCTTACATTTTCTATTTGTTCTTTTATCTTGAACATCTGAAATGCTCTTTCAAATGATCAAGATCAGTAATACAACAAGTTCATGTTGTACTGACATTGTATTAAGTCTTACATACTTTAAAATCCCAAAACCCAATGATAAGGTCTGGCCGGACTGAGTAAGTCATATCGCTGCATCCCAAAGTGGACAGAGATAACAACAGGAACAACAACAAACATATTTGCAGTCACAACATGCTCTCCGTATTTACAGATGACCAGGCAACAGAAATGAGGTCACCAGGCAAACAAAGTTGGTACCTGAAGGTTGTCAGACGAATGAAGAGCCGAGTAACTTCAGTTGAGAGAGTCGAGATTTTATCAAACTAAAATATTACAAGTTCAGAACTGTCCATGTTAAGACAATAAAAATGAAAGCACATATTTATTTTGTGATTCTTCACTTCAACCAAATGTCTGTGGTGGTATGGTTTGTTTCATTTAAAGATGATAATAAAATAAAAAGAAGACTTTTGCATGTGAATGCAAAGGGTAATTATCGCTTCATTAAAACTACACCCAGAGGAAGGACCTGGAGATAAGAGGATTAGTTTCAAGACGACTGTGAAGGGACGGGGTCAGTGGGAAGGATTTCCTCCTGAAGGGTGATGTTAGATCTGTAAACAGCTGATACACACCATGTTTGTTTAAATAAAGACAGCCATCAGCTGCTTTTCAGACGGGTATGTTCATAGTGACAGACCTCTAAGATGGTCCAAAACTGAAAAACATCATTATATATCATTAGAAGTTCAGGACTTGACATACTGTGCGTGGTTGAGGTTTGTTATAAACTTACCTGATAGGGGGGCGGTGGCTCCTGATCCAGGTCAGCACCGTCTCCATAACTGGCTCGGTCCGACTGGGATTCATGTAGCAAAGATATATCATCCGAGGTCGGAGATTTCAAACAGTTTCCCATCTCCTTCCTCTTCTGTCAAACTGGACCCCCTCCACCCCCCTGTCTGTGTCGGCGTATTTCACGGCTCACTTTAACTGAGAAGGTCAACAGAAGCGTCAACGGGGCGTTTTTCCCATTCACAGCTGAGAACGATCCTCTCCCAGACGATGGGAGGGCTGCCTGTTCAACAACAAAACATCCTCCAGCTAGCAGCTAGCCGCACAAAAAGCTAGCCAGCTAACAGCAGCTTCGACTCCGAGCGAGAATGTTTACACGCAAGATACAGAAAATAAAAAAGCTTTGACAGTATTTTGTATCTACTAAGCCAACCGAGAGAATAAAATATCCAAGTCCCTTGTTGTAGGTGACAGAGGAAGGTGCATTTTCCCTGTCCGAGAGCCGTCCGCTTGAGAGGGACTTTCCACTTTGAGAGCAGCTGCTGAATAACGACAAGGTGGTGATGTAGCAACGCCAAACGCCGCCCCTTTAAAAAACTAACCAATAGGCGACGACTTACGTCCACGATGGTCTTGGCAACAACCAATCAGACTTGTGGTCACGTTGGCTTACGTCGAAAACATAAACAGAGACCTTTAATCTGTAAATGAGTCGTTTATCTGGAATTTTATTATTATGAATTGGAAGAAATGACTCACTTTAAACCCTGTATTTTAGATAAATAAGGGGACTTAATTCTAAATTTTGAACAATATTTATCTTTGTGACAAAAAACCTCAACGTTTAAGGATGAATATTATACCTTTTGTCAAATTGAGACAGAGATCGTAATATGTTCAATTTTTTTTTATTTCCCTCTCTTATCTGTGTGTAAAGGGGTCATGGTGAAATTTACTAATCGTCAACTTTCTGTTTCCCTGGGGTATTAGTATGATTAAACACAGAAGCCATTGGCTGCAAAGCTGGCTGAGGAACCAATTTTGGCAGGATTCACAGTGAAAACAGTGATAAAGAGCTATTTCCCAAGATCACTATTAGAAGACTGCATCTAGGACAAAAGAGTGGTATTTGGGGGTCACCGAGCCTTCCTATATATTAGATAACCTGTTACTGGGGAGTCATAGCAAAAAAATACCTTTTCTACCATCACACATATAAATACGAGGGTTATGTTCAATACCTGTTGCGAAGTTCACTGAAAGTCAACAGCAGACATGTTGTTAAAACCTTTTTCCCCAATGCTGCATTAACAAGCTTAAGTAAAAGGTTGGATTTTGCCCAAATTCAAAGTTGAGATTATACTACTTCAGTAAGAATATAAATCAAGCAAGAGTATCAACATATTTGTCCGCTTCTTAGACAATTAAGAAGCAGACAACAAAGATGCAAGCTGTGCCTCTTTGTTCTATAATCAATACCTCCTCCTACTGTGTACTTTCAAAGATGGTCTGAGATGGAAAAAAAGAAGACAGTTAAGAATGGAGTGTTCAGTAAGACATTATAATTCTGTCATAAATTACAACAAAAACATTTACATGAGTCATTCTGTTCAGTGGGTGACCATGCCCAATACAATACATAGCGTAAACATCTGTAACTTTTAGTTTATAATTTTAACCATCTACAGCATATGTAAAATCAGAGGGAAAATGAAAATATACTTTTTACTAATTGTGTAAAGTTGAATATTTTATGGAAACATTCCATAAACCGGCTGGATTTACATTTATATGATTACAATTCCTCCACCATTAAAATATGTTTTGCAGCTGACTGAAAGTAATCAAATTATATCCCTATGTTCTCTTGTATAGAAATAAATCATAATATTTCCAACTCTTCAGAGCCCATTGGAGTTCATAAAAGGCTGTAAGACGTGCACAGCCTTTCGCAATAACCCAGCCACCAATCAATCATGAGGAGAAACCATATTTGTTGTACACATACACTCTTCAGCAGGATGTGGTTGTAACTTTGGTTCCTTCTGTCGGTGTTTCTAGGAAGGAGTTGGCTCAAAGGGGAGCAGCATAGGGGTGTCAACAGATAATTCTCACAATTTGTAAAGGCTGTAGTGGTTTGTGGTGAATAAGAGTTTCCTTCAACATGTAAAAGGATGCAGCAGGCGGACAAGCAAACAGCCCTGATCACTTTCAAAGGCCGGTTTGTTCAAGCTCAAGTAGCCCTGGAACCAGTCCCACACACCAGGAGGCAACAAAGAGGGAGTCTGCCTTTCTAAAAGACATGTTTATCTGTCCTCTTAAAACAGGACAATCTGTGTGAAAAGGTGCAGCTTACAGTAGGTAAATCTAAAGGACATCTGCAAGTCTTCCTGACTTTTTGACTTTGGTGAGTTATTTAGTCTACGCAAAGAGAAAACAGAGGCTTTCAGAACCAATAGTTTCAGTTTCATGTCTGGAAGAAAAAAAAGACTGAATGAGTCAACTAACATAAATTGTTACTAACCACTAGTTGACAAACTGAAAAGCGCCCCCTGAAATTTCCAATATAAGGCTCCTTCATTCTGGAAAATGTAGTGAACCAATAATTATACATACACAAATCTACTTATAAAGGATTTAAAAAATTTGGTCAAGTTTGCTCTGAATTTTTATACATAGCAAAATAAATGTACATGAATAGATTTTGGGAATCTTATAACAAATAATTACGTCTTCCCTTAACTCAAATAAAAACTTTTGCAATGTTCATTTGTACACCATATGATGGTGGGGGGAAAGCTTGCATATTGCACAAATTTGACTTTGTTTGCCACTCTTTATGTTTTTTAGTGAGCAGCCATGATGGAAGGCTACAGCATTTTATAAACACATGACCCACTTCCAAACTCATTTCTATATCAAGTAAAAGCTCCATGTAATATTTCTATAAAAAGAGGATGTAGAACTCAAAAGAAGTCAGTTAAGGCCAATCAGAGCTGCAGATGTCCATGCTAATTTGACACAGAACACCAAAAACCAACAACAAGAAAATAAACAATTGCCTCCAGATTTGATGAACAAATAAAATAAACACTTCAGCCCCAACGGGCTGCGGCTGGTGGGGCTGGATGTTGCACTGTGGGGTTGCAGAAGCAGAAAGCGATCACTGCGCTGGTGTGCCCTCCTCTGCCCGTTACGGACTAGAAGGAACATGGACGCCGTTCTCCCCAGTTCCCTTAGCTTTGTGCAAAGCAGCCTGGATACGGAAGTGCGTCCGTGATTCCATGGAGTAGTTTTTGTAATTGTGCCTGAAACAGAGCAGCAGAAAAATAAACTTAAAATATGTCAGGTGATATTATTGTGTAAACAATAGGCATCTAATGGAAAAAAATATTTTTCTGTTTAATTGTGATAAAAAATAGATAACTTAAGTCATTTCTCTTTACATGTAGATATACAGGGAAGCCCAAAATTGATACCACTCGCAGATTTAGATTTCAAATGTATTTAGTTCAACCAAACATTTTATTGGTAATGAGAAGGATTTCTCTCAAAAGCCAGTATGTTTATCTGTTTAAACATGTTATTGATCTGTTTTTAGTTACATTTTATTGAGAAATGCCTTTCAGAGTGATTAATGTGATTAATTAATGAAAAAACCTATACCAGATTACGGAAATTAAACCATTGTTGTAATTGTTAATCAGATTTTCATTGGTATTTTGGAGATTCATCTTTGGTGATGATCTCCAGGTCTTTGAGGTTGGAAGGCCTCCTTGTCATCACCCTAATTTTCAGCTTTCTGCACATAGTCTATTCATTTCAATGTGGAACTCTTGCTGGGCCGCTCCAAAATCTCGATATTACTTTCAGTCAGAAGAAACGTGGTGCTAAAATTTTACGGTCACTGTGAAACTAAATATGCCACTGGAATGAATCATTTGGTTCTGCTGTAAATATTTAGTGACTTTAAAAACTTACTTTGCCGTTTCGAGAAGTTTAATAGCTTCATCTCTTCTCCCCTGCTCCAGGCACAGCAGACCGTGCTCAAGTAGCGCATTAGGAACCAGGTAGTGATCATATTTTATCTGCGTCTCACTGCAAACAACAACAAAACACAACAATGGCAATTTAAGTTTTGTGTTGCGTGTTTCTGTGCTTATTGTCATCTAAAAAGATCCTGTTGGTTAGTTACACAAAAAACATGCTTTTCTCAATTTCTGCTGGCTGCAAAATACTTCATCTGTGTACGAGGCTTACTTGCAGAGGACGAGGGTAAAGTAGTGTTCAGCCTCCTCTCGGTGTCCCAGTTGCTTGAGACAAAGACCCTTCAACAGGCTCAGCAGACACTGATCATCTATGGTGTATTCAGTCCCTGACAAAGACCAAGCATCAAAAACACAACATGAGTCATCGTGTCATTTATTTAACGATCCATACAGTGCCTTATGACAGTATTTATTGTCTTAAGCTTTTTCTCACTTTGTCATCTTAAAAGCACATTTGCTTTTATTGGGATTTTAAGTGAAAGATGAAATCAGAAGAGCAAATTGGTGAATAAGTGTAATATGGAAAGAAAATAATCAGTGGTTTTCAAGATGTTTCACAAGCAAAAATCTGAAAATTTACATTTGAATGGGCAAATAGTTCTCACCCAAAAAGGCAAACCTGGGAGAGATGAAGCCAAAAAGTCTTGCAGGATAAATTATAATGTATTAATTCACAGGAGCTTATTATAAAGGCATGCTGAACTCTTCCGATTTTAATTTATAAACAATCACTTTCCTTCCACTTTGAAATCATTCACTATTTTATGCTACTCTATAGAAATACCATTAAAGTGAATTTAAAGTTGGAACATAAATTATGCAAAAGATAAACTTCAGAAGGTAATGCATCAAATATACTGGATAAATTGTAGCTACTGTTTAAATAAAAAGTTTTGATAATTATCTTAATTTAAATCTGATATTACTTTATGCCATTCTGGAGTTTTGCATACTTGGAAAGCTTTCGAGTGTTGCCTGGGCTTCATCCAGGGTTTTCAGCATGGCCTCCGTCAGGTCTTTGTGTTTTCCAATGACTGTGTAGCCGTTCCAGATGTACATCATCTCCTGGACATCAGGAAAAAAAAGTAAAATGGTTTACAGGTAGCAATTATCATTTGCTATTGTCAGAGCAAAGTATGTTGTCAGCAGCTCACCAAAACTCACTGTGACTACAACGACTTTAGAAACTAAATGCAACCATGCTTACGGCAGATATCTCAAATTTTCACAGGTTTATTCCAATATTTAGTTATATTTAAGCTATGCGTAGTTAAATATGTATATATATTGACTTAACAGCCATAATGCCACTGAGGAAAAGCTGACTGATCAGAGGACTGGACCTCGACTTATGTAACTGGGTTTAATAGGTCTAACATTACAGAGCACCTTTGTTCTCTAAGAGGCCAGATTTGGGTCTCATTAAAGAATAAAAGACAGATGAGAGCAAATACTCTGGTTGCAGCTTTGATTCATTTAGTTGATGACTTTCTTGGACAAGAGCAATGTCGTGTGAAATTTTACCGATCGAAAAATATCGAGCAGGATGTCTTTGACAAACATTTTAAGTTTTATCAACATTGAAACGTTGAAACGTTTGACACACCACAGGGACTTTTAGAGCAGCACACTGATTTTCCAGTACTGACCAGGGGAGGAGCTGGGAGAGGAACTGGATTTTCCCCAAAGTAGCGGCGGGCCTTCCTGATCGCAAACTTCTCTGTTGGCAAAGATTTTCCTGCAATTTTCTGTTTCAGCCCAGGAACCTGCCTGAAACATGATGCAAAAAGAACATAAATAACAGCAACATGGAGACCATGAGAGAAAACTGTACATCAGAACTTCTTAAAATATCCCACATTTTTCCTTGAATCTGTTTTTTTTTTTTTTTTTTTACAAGCAGTCTGATTTTTGTTGCTTTTTATTTCCATCCTTCACACACTTACAATTCAAAGAAGAAAACTTGTCTATCTCAAGGAAAATGTGGGGCAATTGCAGAAAATGTATTGTCATTTGTTATCAGCTTCATTTGTCCCCAGAAGTCCAATGATTTTAGTTCAAGTAGGGGAAAATAATGTGCAACGGACATCATTTAAAAACGGACAAACTGAAGTGCAAATAAATAATATATTCCTAAAGCTTTGACTATGTTTTACATGTGTAGCAGCCATTTTGGATGCTGAACTCTTGACAGAGGCAGGACTTTCCAGGACTTCGCTGGTTGCTCTGTTCCATTGTTGCAATTCCAAACCTTGTACATTTAGAGTACTGACTACAATTAAAAGGTGATATATCTATCTCCAAAGACCCCTGGATGCTAATAATGACAAAACAAACCACATTCCTGGCAAACCAATCAAACCTAAGGACCTGTGTTTCAGCTTTAGTTTTCTATGTTTAGGTGATTAATTTATGATCCACTTTCTCAGCTTTACACCAACAAAAAAAGCAAACTTTACTATGGTTCTATGCATATGTAAACTATCAGGACAAATGATCTGTTTCACTTTGCTGTGAGTAATGTGAGCATTATCTGGGTTCATACCTGAAAAGAGTTAGCGCACTCTCCCCGAAGGTAAGACAGTCATCCTCAGTCAGCATGCTGAGATAGGCTGCTTTCATATAAGCGTACGTGGCCTGAGGGAAAATAAAACATGTTTACCACAGCAATCTCATCATACCGTTAGAAATTAGGAAAAATAAACCCACAAAGATCTGGGGTATCTCAGCAGAATGTATTTTTTCATGTTTCTCTCCTGAGCTGAGAATAGATTCACAACATCTTGACTAAATCTGTAGTGGAAATACTTATAAATGCGCATCAACATGAAAATAATTCACTCATAATTCCAGAAGTGGATAAAAAAAACAAGTATTTTTCTTCCAACATCGTCAGACCTTGGACCACGAGTTCTCCTTGCTAAGCAGGTCAGCGTAGAAGTAGGCCATCTTCCAGTGCGTCTTGTATGTGAAGCACCACATCAGCTCCCAGTAGCACATGTGGTGAAACTGTTTCCACTGCTGCTGAGCCTCACAGCACTCCTCAAAGAGCTTGATAGCCTGCACACAACACCGGCTGTGATTCACTGAGCCTGTGCATCATTGAGTACTGCAAAAATAAATCTTTCCAGCATAATGCTCTTTCAAGCTAATTAGCATCAATTTTATCTACTGTATAAATTAATTTTTCAAAGTTACATATTTTTAATGGATTTTTCCTACAAGGTAAAATGAGTTAATTTAGTTTTTTGTGTTTAAAGTTAGTTTTTTGTTGTTTTTATGCAATTGAGCATTGCATAAAAAGTATAGAAACAGAGTGGTTGTATTGCTGAAGCACCATATATCTCCTGATTACTAAACAGGTAATTTAGTGACATTAAGACCTTTGCTTTAAGGTCCAATGAAGATACTTGCCTCATCCAGGTTGCCTTTAATCTCCTCTATTCGACCAGCAAAGAACAAAAAGATGGATCCCTGCAGAAAAGCAAAATATAATATGCTTTGGAACAACACAAGTCAAAGACAAAAGAATCAAAAATAGTGTTGCAAACCTTGGGGTATTTTTTCAGGTATGGTTGCAAAAGTTTCTCTGCATCTTCAACGTCTCCTTCCCCAGTGCCTGTGAAAAACATTCAAAGCTAATTAAGTTTGGTTTGTTTTGTAGATGTTTTTGCAGCTTGGTGTTTGTGTGTATCTCGGCTTTACCCAATATGAAGCTCATGAATGTGTGATAACACAGCAAGAGCATATTACAGAGGAACGACCTGAAGGTGCTTTCTGCAGAGCCTTCTTGAAGCTGTTGAAGACCAAACTCCTGCAGACAAACAGAAACTGGTTTTAAACACCGTGAGCTTGATAAACCAGCTGCTGCATCGCTGCCCTCTGCTGGAGAAGTCAAGTCACAAATCAAACTCTGAACATCTTCGGGTTGCTTCTTATATTGGTTACATGAATGAAACTTGAGATATTAGAAGCTCTGATTCAAATCATAAAAGAATGAGTCATAAAAAGAGAAACTTATAAAATGATCAAATTGCACTTGCATTACTCATCATGATCAGATTCAAAGTAAATTTTGCAGCAGAGGACTTTCATTTCATGCTTTCACTGAATGTGTCAGGTCCAACACCGTCATATCAGTAGTTATTTAGTGTTTCATTCTAGGAAAAGAGCTCAAGTCACATCTAAGTCTCTGCTGTAATAAACGTTTATTGACTTTAAATTATTAAAGTATTTAATCACTTACATTTACCAATTTCATGGTATAAGAGTTTTTGGTTCTAATGAGTTTAAAAGCAAACATAAGAAATATCTTTTTAGTTTAGCCTTTGGTTGAATTTCAACAATGAGGATTTTTTATAATTTAAAGCTAATTATATCTGTAGATTCATTGCACTTGAAGCTATATTTTGATTGTATTTGAAGTATTTATTTTGTTTTAATGCTGTAAATGCAAATGTTGGATTACTTTTAATTATTTGTATTCTCCTTATTATGAATTATGATCTTCCTTTTGCCCATCATTGGTACTTTACAAAACGAAGCTCCTCAGGATTTTTTATGCTCTCTGGTGTTTGCTGATCGGCATCCGGAAAAATGATGTTTCCTCACATTTCTGTACACTTTAAGTTTAGTCTTGGTTGTCTAATTCAGTTAGCTTGTTTCTATATAATGTGGAGCCCTTTGTGTTGTCCTTGTATGCTGTAAAAATGGACTCATCAATAGGAACCAAGTCTCTGGTTAAGTTCAACTCACCTTATTACCGGAGAATCCTACAAACTCCAGCAGCTTGAGCGTGCGAGTGGGCAGCATGGAAATCATCTACAGGAGGCAGAGAAATACATGAAACGCTCAGAAGATCACAGGACATTGGTCTGTTATTAAAATAAGAATGAGTCACAACTAATCCTGAATTTACAAACTGGGACTTGAACGTGGTCACGGTCAGACCATAATGATTCTTTATGGGGTTTTTTGCTTTGCTTCGTGCATCTAAGAATCTGAAAATGTTAAATCTGCTTTTTAAACATTGGATCAGAACTCTAAAACACTGCATTCACTTTTACACACTGATAGCTGTATTTTCCCCACACATACTAGATTGAAGGCTCCGACTCCCAGTTTCACACCGCCCTCAAAATGGCCGTGATTGTCGCCGTGGGTGTATCCAGTCGACTTTAGGACGGTGTGGAGCTCTCTGAGACGACAAGATAAATCGGGAAAACAGAACTGATGCTCATTATCAGATGGTGCCAAAAAGTGCGAAATAACATATTTAAAAACAAAAACAAAACGTTCATAAAGAAGCAGGAGTATGGATATGGTTGAGAGTCTCACTTGTATGTCTGGTAGCTGTTCCTCACTTTAATACCTCCTTTGATGAAGCTAATCATGTTTTCATCCTGGACAGGAGTGAAAGCAAGAAGCTTATATACAGACAGATTCAGCTGCACACTGCAGTGTTTGTGTTTGATGGGTGACCACTGACCTGAAGGAAGGTGAGTGCTGCCCTCTGCAGGAGACATTCAGCATAGCAGACCTCAGCATGCAGTTCCTCTGAGGTGAACATGATTACGTCACAAATTACCTTCATCAATACTGCTGACAGTTTGGGTAGCAACAGAACACACACACACACACACACACACACACACACACACACACACACACACACACACACACACACACACACACACACACACACACCTGAACCCTAATGTCACACACACGATTCAAACTAACACACTTTTCTCAGTTTAGACTGACAAACATTCAAGAGACAAAAACATGCAAAATGCTGACATCTGACAAACTGAGATGACATTTTTAACTCTCTGACCTTCTGTGAAGCTTTTTGAGAAGCTCGACTTCCTTCTGTATCTAAAAGGGAAAGCAGACAAAACCTAGTTTTAAAATATTGATAATCACACTGGAACCACAAAATAACACAATGCTCCTTTTTCACATTTTGTTGCATAAGAACTGCAAGTCAGTGTGTATATTGGGATTTTATGTGACAGGGGTAGATAAGTTGACCCAGACTCTCTTTATTTGGGAGATAGGTTGATAAATGAGAAACCAATCCATCAGTCTTATCAAAAATCAGCCATTTTCTCTGCTCACAGAGAGGACCGGCCCACCCACCAGGTCATGTCTGCATGAGTAAAGTTAACAATAGTCACCTGACTGCTGCCAACTTAGTGACTTTGTCGCTACATTTAAAGACAAACAATCAGTTTGGGACAAAATAGAAATCAGCAAGTCAGGCTTTTTAAAAAATCATATTAGGCCAGAAAACTGCAATCAGTTGATACAAATACATGCCACACTTTTCAGATTATTTTAATTATTTGCAAATAAATGTGAAAATAATTAAAAATCTGCGTGTAAGTTTTCTTTCAATGCGCAGCAGAGTCATGCAATCCAAATAAAGACATTATGCTTTACAGCAGTAATGTGACAAAATGTGGAAATGCTCAGTGATGCAACACTGCCTATCATTCAGTTCTCATGTATCAAGTGCTTTAGTAATGCTGAAAATCTTCAAAGAGAAACGTGTAGGTCTGATCTCGTGTTGGTGTGAAAGTCATGCTGGATTTTCACAGGAGTTTAAGACCAACTTGGGCAGATCTGTAACGTTTTTCTGCAAATGGGTCAGGATGATCTCTGCTTGTTCTTTGGCTTTGGCTTGATGTTAACCACAAAATTCAGCGTTCATAAGAAGCATCTGCATCAGCAGCTCAACACCAGCCATCCAACAAAAACTTCAGGCAAGCTGCTCTGCTGCAGACAATATTCACCTCGTTTACTGACTGACGTAGAGAGGAACTACATTCTGCTTTTTCATTTATTCATTTATTGCAGGTCAAACAGCTGTATTTCACTCTCAAGCTGTGGGAACGTCTTACCGCTGACAGAGAGTCTGCGCCTCCTTCATAGTGTTGCCCGCACTCAGAATGTGTTGGGGGTCAAAGGTCATCATGGCCTTCATTTCTAAAATAGTGGCGTAGGTCAAAGCGTGGTACATGCTGTCTTTCGATCTGTGAAATGGCAGATAAAGAACTTTATATCAGATACATTAGATAGTGGGGAAAAATAACAAAATATTTTAAGTGTGACTGAATCCGAGTCACTTCTTGCTCAACAAAGATTTAGTGAAAACATCAGTGGCATTTTATCTGTGGATCTTCTTGTTGGACTGGTTCAGAATCTGGTTGCTCCAGTTTTAAATCATCATTAGGAATAATTGCCACATAAATATACATTAAATGAATTACAGTCCGCTGCAGAGCTGTTGCTCTGGAGTCATCCTAGTTGGTCGTCCCAACGGCAGCTGAATGTGCAGCATACGGTCTGCTTGCACGTAAAAAGTCGTGGTTTTGTTTTGCTTGTTTTGCTGACAAAAGCGTTCAGCCAGGAATGCAGTCGGGTTGCTCTGACAACACTTCACCGCACCACAGAGTCACGTGACCTGCCCATGTGATCAATCAGCTCCAACCGGTCGCACGCTGACGTTTGCATTAACCGATTTTCACAGATCACTAAAAATTAGCACACAGCAGAACTTGAGTCATCAGAGACAGTCATAATGAACCGGAGCTATGTTTGTAAATGTTGTAAAGCTACAACACATACTTCTAGATGTCTGTTGCCTGAAATATAAATCACGCCCAATGGTAATAGTAAAATAGCAAAGATAAATATCTGAAATGCTTTTAAATCGTTCCAACCATTTCAGACCTGTGTGACAACCAGAAAGTAAAAACAGCAGGCGACCAGACAATGCTGGGCCACAGACTCAACTACTAGTATTTGCTTTCCATTTCCACAGGGTAACAGAAGCATGATGGCAACCTCGACTCAGAAACCTTTAGGTTTTAGACGTTAACGTAGCTGTCTGACAGAGCTGCTTTTTAAAACAGGCACTTGATTATTTTTAACACAATGTTCCATGATGCAAGGGAAAAGCTGTAATGTAATCTCCTTCAAACACTCCAGGCACGCCTTGGACTCAGCTCTGCACACGTCAACTCCATTCAGGAAGTGGAGCAACAGTGGGAGCATCACGACATGCAAGACAGTTTACAAAATGAAATTAGACCGTAGAAATATACAGAATCAGAAAGACCTCATAAATACAGATAATCCTGCTCTTGGATCACACAGATTATTTAGCAAAAATACTCCGAACTCGGACACATCTCTGTGGTAAATTGACTGTATGATAGTAAAATTGACCAAATACTTGGATCGGAAGCTCATCCTCCTCTGAATTAATTTTGATGGCTGTTTAAATTGACCTACCGTATATTAACAATCAAACTGTTACAGTTTCACAGTCCAATTTATTTACAAGAAACCACTAAAAAACAAATTTGCATCCATTTCCATCAGGGAAGTTCTACTCTCATCCCAAATGTTGGATCAGGGTCCAAATTAAGGCATTTTTAATCATCTTGTCCTGTTTGTCTACCGTGTGTGATTTTTATGTATCCCCAGAAAGGAATGTAGCCTGAATCTGCATAGACAATATTCAAAAATCTAAATCAAATTATGTGTGCACGGCTTGGAAAATTGTATTGCAGGTTGCACACAGTACTTTGTTTACAGAGTGGATTGTTCCTCACAATGTAGATGTTTTCACCCTTTATAGTAATGTTTGCAGTGAAAAAGAAACTAAGTGCTGCAGCTCGATGTGTCACATGACCTGCCCTGCACACTGTGACAGCTGCCTGTCTGAGGGAGACAAAGCAGCTGAAATATAAAATTTTATGACATACAAATCTTTTCTTGCAGGTTTGATCTGAACATGACTGAAATATGGGTCAAATGAATTATATCTAATGAAGAGTATAAACTAAATTAACCTAAATTGATCATGCTCCCCTACAAGAAAACATTGGCATACCAAAAGCAAGATGTGCGCTTATTGAAGACTGTTGTTGTAAGTGTTGATTCAGATACATCTCTAGAGGGAAATTATATATTTAAGTGTGTTTCAGGCTCTAGCATGTTTTAGCATTAGTTGTGCTAAACAGACATTAGTTAGTGTCTGTTTTGTCCTTAATTACTGTAAGGACAAAACAGACACTGGAGCGTCTGGACCAACAGAGTTCAAAGGAACACAACCACAATTTTTTATATGTAGATTATGTAACGCTGATTACACATTGGCTATTTTACAGCCTTTTAAAGTTACTCAGTCAACATGCATATGTAGGCCTTTGATTTAATTGACTTTATGCTGCATTGGATTGTAAATCTGCATTGACCACGTCTAATCCCAAATTACTTTGATGGGACAAAAAACAAACAAAAAAACTCATCAAGACATCCCTAATCGAACCTAAAACTATTCATCCTCATCTGCAGAATGGCTTCGCAAACAACCTAAGCGAATTGTTTTAAATACTTAAAACACTTTGCCCTCAAAAACGAGATTGCCCGTGAAAATAATGGTGACATAAAAAAAACCCCAAAAAGATCAATTCAACTAAAAATCACCAGAACTTTGTTGATATAAAACTCAAAATTACTGCAATCTGAAAACTGCTCATGAAAAGTATCTTTGGTAGCTAAGAGAGCAGCCATACCTGCTGCAGATGGGATTATTAGATGGGATTATTAGCCAGACTTCAGCTCATGGCAGAGTTCCTGAACAATCTGTTATTCAGAAATGTATATTCACATTTCTGTGTGATGAAACCACAGCTGTGAGCAAATCGGAAATGATCTTTCTCGTGCTTTCGGGCCAGCAGTGGTACATGCACTGCAGTTCAGGCCAGAACTGCTTCATTATTAGCATGCAGCACCTCACTGGGGAAACTGAAACCTCAGTGTCTGCTGTCGCCAAGTCTTGTTACACATCTGTTTCTTCCAACTATGTTTAAACATATTCAATGTTTTAGATCCTTTTCTCTTCTCTAAACTCTATGAACTACTTCTTAAAAGCCATCACTGAGTCCAGGTTCTGGAGTTGATCTGTCTCACCTGATGAAACTAACGAAGTCTTCACTCAGTGGTCATGCACATCTGACACCAGATGTGCTTTTGCAAACAATTAAGGGGTACCAATAATTTTGGCACTGCAGTAAAACAAAAAGTAAAAATATTTTGATCTTAATTTACATGAAATCATTTAAACAGTTCAAATTTGCCAATAAACACAATATTTTTACTACAACTTTTTAATAAAACTAACTCTGCTAAATTTCAACCAGACCTGTAGCATCCAAATATTTGCTGTTTTTGTACGTCCTGTCGTGTTGTAATGCTATAAGCCTCCTCTCCGTCAGCTGACTATCCCTTGTTGGGCTGCTCTCGATTCGCTCACTGAATTAGCTTCGGTAAAACTGAATTAACCCCTCACTCTTCTCTTCAATGCAGTCCTCCACCAGTCAGATTAAAGGACTAATGACTCATTCCTCCCATTACATGGACGCAGCATCACTGTGACTTCACTTCCTCTCTTTGACAGGAAGAGAGTAACTTAAAAAGAAATACAATAAATCGACCTACAGTACACAAAATGACCTGCTTTCACGTAAGCAATACAGTCAGCAAACTTCAATTAAAAAAAATAAAGAAAATCTAATCAAAGTAGATTGAATTTTACAGAGTTATTAATATCAGTGCACAAAGCAGATAAAGTCAAAGGTGGAACAATTGCAGAGCAAAAACGAGAAACATCAGCTCCCAACAATCTGGACTAAACGAAGAAGTAATGTGGTTCAGGACACGGTTAATGAGGAGTGAACAAAATGAACCTTTCACCCATAACAGCCAGTTCTTAAAGTTATCTCCAACTTGTTGACAGGATTGATTTATTATAATTAAAACATGTAATAAATCCTGCCTGTATGAATCATTTTAGATCCGTTACAAGCCAAACTGCAGTTTAACAATAAAATACGTCTCATCTTCCAAAACCTTTTCTGTTTTCCTTAGTTTACTAGTTTGCTTCTGGTCCAATCTGTGTAACTTTTATAAGTCAGCTTTTAATACATTCAGGACCAGCATAGACCAGAATTATAGTTATATTTAAGTTTGTCAGATTAAAAGCTCCTTTTTAAAATAAAACCTCAAAGCAGGTGTTAAACATAGTTTAATTAAACCTGTATTAAAATGTTATTTTCGTTGGTCTGATGCAATACTATAATTTTAAATGTCATGTTTTAATTAGTTGTAAACTGAAAATCATCACAACTAACAGAAATATTGGCGTGAAGACACGAGTCTGTGTGCAATTGATTATTTTACATGTTTCACTTGGTAATCTGAGTTACTGAAGTACATGAGCTTTTCAAAAATGTTCTGATTTATTGATTACAGCTGTATATATTAAAGACAGTGCATTGCAGCTTCTTGTCACCATAACTGTGACAAACACTCGTTCAGACTCGGTGTGTTCGATGCGTTACTTTCAGTGTGACTGAGTGTGTGCACATGTGAGCTCTCATCCCAGGAACAGACGGAGCAGCGAGAGATCGGAAAACAAGAAAAGGGAAAATAATATCGTCAGAAACACGACTTAACATCAAGCAAAGTCGTCTGAGTCGTCAGGCTCTTTACTTCCAAATAGGAACACCTATTTAATCATTTCGACAGCAAAGAAATGAAGAAGTAGACGTCAATTTTTTTCTTTCACATAAAAAGCCTTAAACTATGATGCATGAATAAGCACAAATTCATGCAGTTAAAAACTACTTACTATGTAAATAGCCACCTAATATTGTTTTTCTCTCTGACATTAAATTAGGCAGAACCTTTCCTGTTTTACCGAAATTATTTTTATTTGACAAACAATGAGAGATTTTTGGGAGTTATATTGTTTAAATTCAAAATCTTAGATACGTTTCCTTAATATTAGGTAGAAAACTGTACGACTGTAGTGATTTGGGTTTTCTGTGTGTTTATTTAGGTTTCTGTGTTCTGTAGTGTCTCTGTGTTGTCCTGGCTACGCCTGGATTGTTCCCAGCTGTGTCTGGTTCCCTGATAACCCTCTGTGTATTTAATCCCACCTGTGTTCCCTGTATCTGTCTTGTCAAACTGTCTGGTTTGTATCTGATGCTGCCGTCCATTGAGTTTCCAGTAGCCAGCAGTTTTCCGAGCCTTCTGCTCTTTATCTGTGCCGCCTGGACTTTGGATTATTTTTCTGAATTCATCATTAAATCATCGTTTCTTCATTTTCTAGCAGACGCGGCGTGTCAGGAGGTCACACCGCACCTCCTGTCTATGACTTTTATAAAATATTTTGAGTGTCCTTCTGTAAAACTGGAAGAATAGTTTGCAGGATGTTTGACCCACTTCTCCTGACAGAACAGGTCTAACAGAAATAGGTTTGTAGGCATCTTTGCTCACATGCAACTTTTCAGCTTTGGCCACAAATTACAGGTGAGGCTGAGATCAGTTTTGTGACGGTCTCTCTAAAACATTGACTTTCTTGTCTCCAAGCCATTGTGTAACTAATTTAGCATCTTCTTTGTACATTTGGAAGATTTATTGTTTTTAATGTCTTAAGCTGCAGCTCTAATGCTCCCATATAGAGATGCTTCCTCATGATACTATTATGTGAAGCGTAGCTGTTCCACTGCAACAAGACATGATGCTGCCACCAAGTACTTAGTCATTATTTTTTCTTTTCAGGATTAAGTACAGTCATATAATTTATTATCTTTGTCTCTGTGCGCATTTGTAAACTGAAACTATTTGAGATTTTTCAGTGGTGGTTCTTCTGTTTTAAGTGGTTATTTCTTTAACAGAGTCTTTTGTTCTAAGGTGGATTTACACAACATGTTCCATTTTTGGGACACCTTCACTGTCTCCTGTTCTTACTCATTATTCTGCTACATAGGAAAACATTGTGGTGACTCATCTAAAATATGTCACTTTAACAGAGTACGGTAAAAGTAGTATTTAAATTTGTTCTCGTGCAAAACCAAATTGCACCAGTAAAATAAATGAAGACAATATTACAAACGCGTAGTACCAGGGGACAGAAAGCTCTTCTTACTGTAAAATAGGACAGAAAAGTAAACAAAGAAAAAAACTGGGACAAAGGAGTGGCCCACAGCCTCAAAAGCCTCTATTGAAAGGGAAATATTAGTTACAGTGTGATAAAAGTTTTTATAATAGCCCACAGAATGAAAAGCAAACAGAGTAACGTAACGACAGAACTAGAGAACAAAACATGAGGTTGGGTGGGACTCCACTCTGTCCTTGTGACTTTATTAATGTTCCTTGAAGCAAGGAATCATGGAAAACCTGCAGCCATCATTGCTGTATCTGTGCTGGAAGAGATACAGCAATCTAACTGGATTTCCATTATCCAGTTAGATTTTGCTGGATAATGGAAATCACAAAAAGTTATTCTTTTCCTGAAATAAAATAAAATAATCAGATTTTTTCTCTTTTTTTAAAAAAAGTGGAGATCCAAGATTCTAATTAGAACATTTAGGCTATAACTTTGGAAAATATTATTGTCTTTTTATCTTTCATTTTGTAAAAGCAGAGCAGAAATACTGGAGACTTTACAGCAGACTAAGCAACACACCTCATCTCTGCAACAAATACAGCACTACTGGTACCAGATCTTTAAGTTTGTAAAGTGATCTCGACTTATCAATCTAATTAAAAACAGAGGCCATCGCAATTACACAACACACTGAAACATTAAATACCTACGTGAATCAAAATTTGACCAACCCCTGACATTACCGCAGAAAAACGGTCTGGGATCTAAAAGCATAATCCCTCCATCTAGTCATAAAAAGCAGCAATGTGCCAGCACAGCCAAATGCAAGCAAGACACAAGTCATTAAAGATATACATCAGCTACTGCAGTCATATGACATGAGTTCATTTTTTGCTGATGATTGTGTCTTCTTTCCTCCGCTGGAGTCAAAACTCCCACTTTAACCTCCGCTTGCCAGTTAGATTTTGCTGGATAATGGAAATCACAAAAAGTTATTCTTTTCCAGTTTTGGGTGAAATGTCTGGTGCTGGTCCATCAACATACATAACGGCATAAATTTTGACTGTTGCTATGACAACACTGGCTGTCATGACCCTACATGTTTCTCTATCTTTTTCTGTAAATAAAACTCCCCAACTGGAAGAATCAGTTTTCCAGCAGAGCTTAAATGCATCACAGCTGAATAATTACAACCTATCAAATATTGCATTTAAGCAATCCTCAGCATTGCTTTACTGCACACAGTGACGAATCCAATATTTTATTTGGTGCAGCTGGATTGTCTTAAAATTAACATTTAAATGTTATTAAAACGATTAACTGAATAATCCAGTGTGTCCTTTCTATAATTTCAGCTCTTGTTCTCATCTGGGTTTTGATCTCTGTCATTGTTTGGAAGACGCATTCAGAGGAAACATTCAGTGGAGTTAAACACCGTGAGGCACTGACAGACAGAACCATATCACAAACATTAAGTGGAGATTCATGAGGAAGACGGAATCTCGGATGCTGTACGTTAGGCTCCAAGAGGCTAATATTTTAGAAATTAAAAAATATACTTTTTAGTATTTAAGGTTTAACTTACAGAGATCTCAAAATACAATCATCTTCAGATAAACCTAAAAAAAAAAAAAAAACATTTCTAACATACCATGTTTACCACATTTGGACTCATTCTTTTAGGGACAATTTTACAACAGGGTTACTGAAGAAAAACAGCAGCAGAAGGATTGAGGAAATGGAGCATCTGAAAAACGCAGGTAGAGAAAATGGGCCACAACCACAGATCTCCATTGTTCAGATCTCCATTGTTCAGATCTGGGAAAACTCAAAGTGAACTTCCAGTGAATCTGCCCGCAACGTCTTAATGAAATGTTTATCCATTTGGAAACTATGTAGAAGAATCAACGGTCAGTTTTTAAAAAGCAAAATTAACTCTTGTGTCCATGACAGTTTTTAACTTGATTTTAAAAACCTTTCAGCTGCTTTAGAAAATACTGAGTGGCGTCTTCACTCCTTATGCATTCACATATCCGTCAGCTTTTCAGAATGATGCTCAAGTGACAAAGGGCTGTCAAAAATACCTTCTTTAGATGGGAAGTCATCACACCGAAATGTAGTTTTTGGTGCAAAAATCCTGTCATGTAATCCTGGTCATTGATCAAGGTCGTTTAACCACTGCGTGATTTCTGTCAGGAAGTCACTTAAACCGAAGCTGAGTCCAGAACAAAGCCTTGAGGAATCCCACAAGACAAAGCTGCCATTTCGGGTAAAATCCAGAGGATGTGCACCAACCAGGAAGAGAACATGTGTTTGAAACAGAGTAAGATAGCAAATTCATCCAGATAGTACTATCAACAGCCTCAAAAGTAGAGGAGAAGTCCAATAAAATTCACAAAACCTTCCCTGTCTACTGAGGTTAGTTTTCAGGTCGTCCACATATGCACTCCTTCCTTGAAAGTGTTGCTTTTCATCGCAGGACATAAATCTCAGAAAAAAAAAATCATCTTTCTCCATGAAACATCAAAGTTTTTACATATTTCCCCTTTAAAGCTGAAAGCCTGGTGTGTGTAGAAGATGTGTCGGTTTTAGGCTGTGGTCTTACTTGCTCAAGAGGCGGGCCTGCGCCTCCTCAAACTCATTTCTGAGGAACAGATCGAGGGCAGCCATGCAGTCCTCCAGGGCCACAGACAGGTCGGACCGAGCGCACCTGCAGGATGAGACACATCCACATTAGACCTCACAGTTAAATGTTATACAATATGTGTTTTCTTACATAAACCAGCAGAGCAGAGTTTACATTTGATACAGGAATTTCACTGTCAAACATGTTAGTCTTGATAAAACAGTGACTTAAATCTGCATCTTATTGGACAAAAACAGCAACAATTCTTAAATCTGACAGTCATTTCTGACCTGGGTGCTCTTCCTGTTGATTGCATTTTGCACAATACCAGTAACTGTGCTAAAGATAAGAAACAGAAACAGGAACAGAGGCTGCATGAGGCAGATAGATGAGCCGACTCAATGAGTGTTGTTAACCGTGTCTCTGTTTGCATCATGCTGCAAATTACAGAGGAAATCAGCAGAAATTTTATTTGTATAGCGCATTCTACCAACAAGGCAGTACAAAGCGCTTCACGTCATAAAAACACAAAAAACAATTGAAACATTACATTTTTCCAGGTGACATCATTAAATGAAGAGTAAACAGCATCAATATTTGTGTCAGCTTATTAGCAGTGCAATGGGGGGACTTTCTGTCCTGAGCAGAGCGCACCGCTGAGTCTCATTTGTCCAATAATAGTAATTTAAAAACCTGGCGCGTTGGTTTATGCGCAAGTCTAAGAAAGTGCAATCAGAACGCTGATAAAATGCTGATCACTGTGAGCTGACCATATCAAAACTGTACAGCTCACATTTTCAGATTCAGTGTAAAATTATTTTATAAAGCCAGTTGAGTTGCTGCAAATTGTTTTTGGCAGCATGGCAAGTGCATTTTACATTTGAACTGCAGCCTAGAAGATTCACAACTTTCCTCAGTTTTTAAGCAACTTATACGTGCGATTTGGGGGTGTGCACACATCTCCCAAGCTGGAATCCCTGTTGCACCTGTGGATGTATCATTGTTAATCAGCATGGTGAGGTTGTGATGAAGATGTATTCTTGGAATGTAACCAGCATGATCAGCCCATGCAGGTGCATAAAGGACATGCCTCATTGATTAGCCACTGGACCAGCTTCCTCCATGCAGGATTATCTCCTAAAGGCACAATGAACCAGCAAAATTACAGACAGGAAGCTTCTGCTTGCCCAAAACTGTTTCGCACTCCATAGGATTGCTTCGCATATTTAATGAGACTTCACAAAGACAATGCAAAGACCCCCCCTCCGCCCCGCTTTATAATTGATTCTAATGATATGGTGCAGCCTCAGTCAGTGGGGAAGGCAACATTCAGATCTACACAAACAGCTCCAGTCTCCATGACGAACCTAAAACAGAGCAGAAGTTGACCGTGTGACAGACCCAAACAGTGGTGGCCAATACATTTTTACATTCCTGTCTGCTGGATGCACAGAGGAACAATAAAGTCATGTTATGAGGGCACACTATGATGGAGCTCTGTGCAGGCTGGGCTAATGACATGCAGGTGACTGCTGCCTTCACAACAAGCCAAAAGCTCCATTTCTTAAAAACAAAACACACTCTGAGCTGCTCTAAAATAAAGACGCACACATACGAACCATGTTTCTTTTTTTTAAATCATATAGGCCTCAAACTGTGGCAGGCAACAAAGCTGCAGTCATAGATTGTGTTGATGAAGCATTAATGATTGTGTTGCAAATATGCTATATTTTAAGAAACGGTTTAAACCATGAATTGTTTTCTACAGAGTGAATAACATAACCATTAAAAGTGTAGAAAAAAGGAAACAAGCACTCATGTCACATGTCCTCCAACATGTGACCACAGACTTCACCAAGCCTGTCCAACCTGCACTTTCCCTCATGTTTACTCTGTGAAGCAACATTTACACGTATTACTTTCATTTTCATTTTAAAGGAATCACACTGCTTAATACTTATAATTCTGTGAAAATGTATTATTTTTGGTCGGATCTAGAGGCACAGATAAACCAGGCCTACTGTGACCCCGTGAGTTTCACCTCATTTAGCATTACATGCATTTAGTAAAGTTTGGTTTATCTGATTTAGATAAAGTGACTTACAAAATGTGATTACAATAAGTCCAGTCTGAACTCATCAGCTAATGTGTGCTGACCTAAGCTCGTATTTTTCTGACTTTCAGTGTAACCTGATAGTTGTGAAGCTGTGACCTCTCGTGTTTGTTTGTTCACTGTTAATATTAAAAAGAACAACAAGAAGAAGATAAACAAGACATCCTTTGGTCCTCAGATTGTTTCTTAGATAATTTATTTCCACTGTTAAGATCGTCACACAGGATTTACGCGTAAACTAACGAGATTGTTAGAAAGAAGCGTGGCTGCAAACAGAAACCACACAGCATCCAATAACCAAATCCTCTTCGCTCCACACAAGCTTTGTATATTCAAATTCATGATATGGAGTGTGTGCATATTAGTTACTAAAGCTTTCAAAGTGTTAAAAGTATGCTTCTCGAAAACAACTTTGAAACAGTTTTAAGGTTTTTGAAAACAGACTTTGTAAACAGCACTGGCGCCCCTCAGGGTTGCGTTTTCTCCCCACTCCTCTTCTCTCTTTACACAAATGATGGCACCTGAACCTTTCTCTGGATCTGAGGTGGTTCCCTCACATCTGAGCTACTGGCTGAAATAAGACCCAGAAGAAACTGGAGCTCCTGCAGCAACTCAAGAAGAACAGCCTTCCCAAGGAGCTGCTGGTCATCTTCTCCACCATCATTCAGTCCATCCTGTGTTTGTCGATCACTGTGTGGTTCGACTCATTCACCAAACAAGACAGGACCAGACAATATGTCTACACAGAAGGTCATCAGCGCTAACCTTTCCCTTCAGACCGAATTTCTACAGTCCCACGGTCAGGAAAATGGCAACCAATATATCTGCATACCCCACACATCCTGGACACAGAGTGTTTGGACTCTGGAGAGCGCTGCTTGCAAAAACAAGCTGCCACTTGACACAAATTACATAAAGATCGCAAAGCACAATGCAGTACTTGAGTTTACTGATTTATCAGGAACAATTGCTATTTCTAAAAATTATACATCTCATAAAATAACCAGAACTTAATGGCCATGAAAAGCTGCCCACCAATTTAAACACTTTGAAGATGTAAAGAGCATGAATGCAGTCTGAACTTAATGTAAACTTCTCTTTGCTTAAAAGTGTCCAACACCCTATTGAATAAAATAAACCTATTGTGTGATGATCACAAAGAAAATCCTCTGTTGATCACAACAAAGTTCTCAACTAAAGATGTTGAATCAGTGGCAGCTGCTAAGTCTTGAGGTCAGTTTGTGTCTTTTCTAATTATCACCCCCATTTACTGTTCATGTGCTGCCAAACTTCAATCATTTCATAGCTGTTTAATTAACTGTTAGATAAATTTATCTCTCTTGGAAGCCACGTATTTTTGATCAATTACAGCGGTAATGATCATTATTTACACAACATTTGTATTACTTATGGATCCGGGATCCCTTTGAGCAACTTGATTTATAAAATATGAAAGATTATATTGTTAAATAACATCTTTATTGAAATAAAAAAAAAAAACATTTCCTTGCAGGACGACATGTTCTACTTTAAATTGCTGGTTGCACAAGGAGGTCAAAACTTCCCCCTTGTCGGTACAAATTCTTGTACAGTCGGTATGAAAAATGATTTAGTTTGATAAACGTCAGCAAAGAAAATAGCAAAACGGTGAAGGTACAAAATGGCCTTCAGTGACCTCATCGAAACAGAACAGGAACAAGAAAGCACATTGCACGACTACAATGATGTGACTCAAAAAATGTATTGTTAGTTATTTCACCGTAAAAAGCTCACATTTCCATGGGATTTCAATTAAATTCAATAAAACCGAGTCTGAATTCGATCCCATTCAGTTCTTTCTAACCAAACAAGTTCAGTATGTATGTATCTAATTCAACTGAATTCAATCCCATGTCATTCAATCCTCTTCAGTCAAATCCTTTTGTTTTTTTCAGTCTAGTCCAATTCAGTTCAATTCTGTTCAGTCCAGTTCAATGAATTATTTATCCCAAAAAAGATGAAACAATTCATTATCCAGGATTTTAAGTCATTCTTTAGTTTTGTCAATTTTAACACCAAACTCTAGCATTAAATAAAACAACAGTTATCACCTGAAACGTGCCTGAGCCAGATGAGTAAAAATCTGTAGATTTAAATGTGTAATTTCATTTAAGTAAAGGGATTGTTTTAAGTGTTTATTCTAACTCCAAATCTCTTGTGAATCAACTACAAGATAAGGGTGACTATTTGCAGAATGCTTGATAACTTATTTAGGTTATTTAAATAGGTTAAATGACTCCTCGTCTTCGTCACTGTGTTATCTAAAATCAGGACTAAAACCAACAGAACTGGAACTGCCTGGTCGGACAACAACTTTCTGGCACTTTGAGGCCACAGCAAATGAAAAAAAAGGAAGAAAAAATAAATAAATCACCATTAAATGAATGATGAATACCTTTGAAACAAGGAAAGAGCTGCAGGGAGAAGGGGCTAAACGAACAAAAAGAATCAATTTGCTTCAGGATGTGCATACCACACATTGTCCCAATAATTCAATAAAGTTTCAAGTCAGCAATTCTGCTAATTTCTCCAGAGAGCAACTTGCACAATGCTTTCCATTATCAGGCAGATGCACACATAAAACCATCACACCATGTGGCCGCGCACACCAGTTTGCTATAACACATACGCACGCACACGCACACACACACACGCAGCTCCACAGCAGTGACGAAGCATTAGTTTGTCGACTCGGAGCTTTCGACCTTCTCATTCCAGCTGACATAACAATTTCAGAAGCTTTTATAAGGTTAAAAAAAAAAAAAGAAAGAAAAAAGAGTGATCTCGCTTATTTGCCTAAGCGTCCTGGTTAAAAAGACATTTCCCCTCATGTGACGAAGCGGAGCATGCAACATGCAGCAGAAATCTTACCCATTTGACAGACTCTCTTCTTCTTGTGACATTTTCATCTGGCACAGGGTGTTTAAAGGAAAGACTCAGAGATAGCGGACAACACACAGAAGATTTGCAGAAGTGAGCCTCAGGCCTTCACCGGGGGCAGCGCAGAGTAATAATGATCTGCGCTTCTTTCTGTGGCTGCAGAGTCTAGAGCAGAAGCAGCAGAAGAGAGGAGAGGGAGAAGAATGAATGAGGGAGGAGGGTGGAGAGAGAGAGAGCGAGGGAGGGAGGAAAAGGTCGGAGGCAGCAGCCACAGCAGCCCTTAATGAGATTGGCATGACCATCACACATGAGGAGGAAACACACGACCTGTCTGTGCTGCTCTGAACACACACAAACACACAAACAAAAAGCCGGGACCACCTCCGCTGATCGCCAGCCTCCCTGCAGTCTCTGCTCTGATTGGTCAAAGCAAACTGGGGGGGGTGGGCTTTGAATGCCCATAGGTTTAGAGCAGTGAGTGGTGCCCAAAGTCGGTCTTGGAGAGCCGGCATCCTGCATGTTTTAGTTCACTCCCTGGTTTAACGCACTTAGATCAAATGATGGCTCGTTAGAAGGCTTATGGTGAACATTGCTGAAATGGTTGTTAGTACCACCAGGTAGAGAACTGAAACGCAGGATGTTGGTCCTTGTGGACACACTTTGGGCACCCCTGGTTCAGAGCCTGAGGGCTTTTATGCAAGACAGAGGAAAAAAAAAAAAAAGAGTGAGAGTTACATCATATAGTTCTATATAGTTCAGTGTGCTGCAGTGTCAGAGTGAGACTGCAGCGCGTCCTGAAGCAGAGGCCACGGATGCAGCACAGCATCTCCCACTGGTCATGAATGCAGCGCCGGCTCTCTGCAGAGAGCAGAGCAGGAAGAGACTGACTTCATCTACCCTCACACGGCTGTTCTGCTCTCCTGCTTTGTGTGAATAAAAATGTTCTGAATGACAAATGTTTGGTTTTCATACGGCCTGGATTCTGTCTGTGACAGGATTCAGGTTAATATAATATCTTTCTGCAGTCAGATTCACTAATATAATATCTGAAGGTAAAGCGCTTCACTGCTAATGTGGTGTAGAGTTGGAGGAGTACTCTGAAAAGTGTGGCATGCTGGTGAAATTAACTAATCAAACCATGATCTGCTGCAGTTGCAAGCTAATCATTATTTATTTTCTTCAATAAAGAGCTCAAGCTCAACCAGACTGAAATGACATCTCTTTTGAAAAGACATTCTCCTCCCTGGGCTTTGACTAGGCCAAGGGTCTCCATCTCCAGTTCTCGAGGTTCTACTGCCCTGCAACCTTCAGGTGCCTCCTTGCTTCAACACACCTGAGCCAGGATGTTGGTTGTCTGGAGTCTTTGGCTCTGACTCCATGTTTAGTTGTTCTGTTGAACCTTTGCTCCAGCCTCAATGGTTTTGCAGCCTCTTGATAGCTTTTCTAACACAGCTACTTTGCATTTAGCTCCATCCATCTTTCTATACATTCTGACCAGTTTCCTCATTTCTGCTGACCACAAAGCTGCCAGTATATGCTAGTTTTTCCCACCATACAACTTTCTGAATGCTGCTAAAAACAAAAAAAACAACCTTCTTCCTCATATTTGCTAAGCACCACAAACTTTAAATATAACTTCTAACGGCTTTCTTTAACTATTAGCTTCTTTATTCTCGAGTGGGTGGGGAGGAGGTGGGTGTAATTCTTGCTGATTTATTTGCAGCAAACACTGCCTGAATTTCTGCAATCCAACCCGGGGTTTGTTTCATTCAGAGCGAAGCCCTACCCGTCTGATGACGGGTCCATTGACCCCTGAGTGTCGCTGTGCTCTGGCAGCTGTAACCTGAAACACAGGAACAAAATTGAAGGTGTTCAGAGAAAAGCAGCAACTCTCAAGGGATAAAACCAGCTGAAAGCACAGCTATTGTTTGAGAAACACAAGCGTGAGAGCCAAAGAAACACAGGCAGGGATAGATGCAGACACTCCCGTTTTGCAAAGGTATTCACAACGATCTAATGAGATCTTTTTAGATTATACTTACTTGCCATTTTTTGGGTGAAAACAGCCTGACGTTTAGTTTATTAGGTTAGTTTTGATCCTCAGAAAGTATTTCAGAAGAATCAGAAGACACTTACTTGAAGTCGGTGACGATGGGGTCCAGCTCTGGACCACTTAAAACGAACAACCTGGAACCAGAAAACAGGATCAGCCGCGTCGCCTCCGGAGCATCAGCGTTACGCGGTCGCTTTTGAGAAGCGACGTTTTAATTTAGCAGTTCCACTCCTCATTGTGGCTCTATGAAATGAATGAATGCAAACATACCGGCTCGGTGAGCCTGGGCTGTCAGGCATATCTTGTGCCTGTTCAGTGACTCTGTAAAGACAACACAGAAAATGTAAGATGTGAATTCCTGATGGAGCGAGGAGGAGGCGAGGGAGGAGATCTCAGGAATAAGGATTCTCAAGAGTGTTGGAGATAAATCAAATGCTTACGAGGAAAGCCTCCTGGAAGACAACAGACCGTAAACACAATGGTTTTAACAAAATGAAACTCAGAAAAAGGGCAGCCACACAAATATGGAAACCTCTCGTTTTATAAATGTGCAAAGGCTGCAGCGTTTTCACACAAACTGTGTTAGCAAAATGTGAAATGACTATGCTATTGCTGAAAATTTCAGGAACAATAGCAGTTATTCTTGCCTCCATCTTTCTAATAATTTTCAGTTCTTTATCATTAAACAATGTGAGCGCCACTGGATCAGGTGGGGCATTAAGGGCAATTACTGTCCATCCAACAGCAAACACCTATTATTAATATGCACAGTGATTCTCTGACACTTTAAATGTAACACCCAACTCATAGTGCGTATGAGTAATCTTACTGCGTAATCTGAGTCTGCAATTCAATGTAATCAGATTATCTTACAGATCACCAATCAACCCAAGTTGCTGCACTTTGAAAAGGATCACAGGTTGAACTTAAAGAATGATTTGCTGAGAAGATATTATTCCAACAAACACGGGAAGAATCAGGTCATGATTCCTGTTAAGGAACCAGAGTTTTCTTTTTTCTTTTTTTTTTTAAATATCTCATTCTCTCATTACTTTACATTTTCTTATAAATTAATTTACAAGAAATCAAATGTTGAAAATGTATTTTGAGAACACTACGTTGTTTATTGATATCACCAAAACATCTTTCTCATAAAATATTTGCGAAGAAATAAATTGTTTTAGTTTTGCAGCCAGTCAAAAAGTCACAAAACTTTTCAAAAGATACTACAAACATTACACACTTTAAATGATTACTTTTGGGGCCCAAACCCTAATTGATGAGGTAAAATGGCAACGTCATTGTTCAAAAGGTCTGTCAGCCAGAATATCACATTTACATCACAACAGGGAGATGAAGTAAATGCAGTGGATGTGCTTCTGTGCATAAAACCACTGAACCAGACAGCAGCATTGTCCCTTTGCACTCCTTTCCATTTGATCTACGTCAGCACTGCTGACTGTAATCCCCATTTACCGCATCATGACAGTAATGCTGTCCAACAGGCCAGACATTACAAACACAAACATTTTCATGCACTTCCTTCTGCCTCAAATGGCTTTAAAAGTTGTCTCTTCTGATGTACTGAATAAGACAGACGTCCTGGTCCTGGTTCTGGTCCTGGTTCTGGTCCTGCACTGATTGCTGTCCCTCTACTCACCTTTTTCCGTCATCCTTCCTCGCGCTTCGCCTGAAGCTGTTGATGAAACTCATCCCACGGCGCTGAAGACTGAGCAGCTCTTCACACAGCGGACATGGAGGGACACACACACACACACACACACACTCTCTCTCTCACACACACACGGGACAGGACGGGACGGGACGGGACGGGACACGGGCCGCCTCACTGTCACCTCACACGGACACGAGTGTCGGAGAGCAGCCGCTGAGCCTCTTCCTGCTTCCTGACGCGGTGAAAAGGTGTGCTGCTCTCATCACCGTGATAATGACTTTTGTATTTAAATGCACTGGAATGTGGCTCCGCGGTCCTAAAGCCCTCCGTGTTAAAACACCTGTTGATGACAGACGCTTAAAAATACAAATAAATTCTTAATTTAAGCATTAAAATAAAAAATACAAATACAAATCCCAAACACATATGAATATGTTTGAACACGTTTATAATAATATTAATAATATTACATATTTTGTAGACATTAGAGATCTGGAACCGGTTACAACACTGTAAAAGTAATAAAAATAGTAGATATAGACACCTTATTAACACTTACTTTATGATTTATGATTTATGAAATGATCCTGTTTGCTACAGCTGTTCAACACTGACATTATGTTCAAAATAGAAAGGCAGACTGTGCAGAGTTTATTAAACTGTCTCACGTCAAAGGTGATTTTGCACCGACCTAATTCAAAATGTATAAACTGAGCTGAAAAAGGGCAATTTAAATGAACCAATATATACAGTATCCAAGCCTCCATGTATAATTTTGACTCCAAGTGGGTGACAGTAAATCTCTGGTCACTCCAACAAACCAAAATGAACAAGACATCCAGACTGAGTCGACGTAAACATCTCACTGAACCTGGACATTTTCTCTGCCTGGAGTCGCTGTGAGGCAAAAACAAACAAAAGAAAAGAAAACAAAACAACACTGCAAAACTACACATTTTAATATTTATTCAGTTTCAATTAAATGTGTTACAATTTTTTTTTTTTCTGGTTAAGCCTCCCGATAATGATCTTTCTTACAAGTTAGAAAATACAAAATAAAATACAATAAGTTTGAGATTTAAAAAGACTTTAAGAGTAAGTCTATGAGCATGAGTGGTTCTGGGTTTGTCTGTACAAAGGACAGTAAGATGGCCTTTATAAAAAAAAAAAAAACTATTAACACTGGCATAACAGACTCAGGAAACAGACATGCAAATCTTCTATATACAATAAACTTCAACACAATGCTGCACTTGTTAAAAAGTGCTGTTTTTAAATCACAGATAGTAGTTGGGTTAAACATAAGATTCATGGTAAAAGTCATAACAGAAGCGATCCGTAATGCTGTAGTATATTTGATCAACAAGTGATTTAAAAAGAAATGGAGGCAGTCTGTTTTTCAGCCAAATCTTCCCTTATGAGAATCCAGCTTTTACGTGTGACAAGTACCTCTACTGGGAGATTATTTAAAAACAGAAAAGCTCAGGTAGCTGTTAGTGCGGTTGTGATAAGGCATGAAGATGGGAGTAAAATGTGAGGATTTATCGTCACAGCACGAGCTGGGGAGCTGAAATCCTCGCAGAGTCGCGACACAACATCGACTCAGAGAAAGATCTGCTGAAAGCATAAAAGAAATCCGCTGAGATGCGACGACTGACGGACACAAAGGACAGAAATCTCCCGAAAAACATCTGGGAACGGCGAGAGAATGAGCACCAACCACGGCGACGCTTTGAAATGGGGTCAAATGAGAGATTTATCAAAAATAAAATCAAAAACTACTTTTCTTTTAGAGAGAATATTTTTATACTATTCCTTAGGGAGATCAGTTCCAGTGAGAAAATCTAAACGACACCAACATAAAGCCAGAAATGATGAAAGGTTTCAAATTTAAATGTTAGCATCCAAACTTTGTGGTTGTGTCAAAAATTAAAGGGGGAAATAAAAATCAGCTATGCCACAGTTATGAATTGTTTCTACCATTTATAAAACTGAGTAATCAGGTAAGAACAGATTACATTTATATCAAAAATTATTCTTTTAATGTTCAGAAACCCTAAATGTAGTGTCCCAAAAATTAAATGCCATTGTGAGGAAGTAGTTTTATCCCTAATCTTCAAACATGCCAAACATAAAAGAAGAGAAATGAGTGAAAACATGAAAAATACCATCTCCTGCAGAAGACTGATATAATGGACTTCTTTTGTTTTTCTTCTTTTCTTTACATGCAGTTTATATTTCGCAGGATTTCAGGGAATGCATGTAGAAAAGGAAAAAAAAAACAAACTGATCATGATCTCCAGATCATGATCGCTCAGCTTAAAAGAGCTACTTAAAATAGACTTACAGACGCTACATTTTGTTACACAAAAACTCAAATTTTCACAGCCAAATGTGGTTTTTGCAGGATGATTAAAGAGCACAGAGAAAAGTCGGGGATTTCTGGGTACTATACTACACAACTGTTAAATCCCTTAGAAAAGGAAAAAGTGGAGTAGTGTTGTTAGTGGCAGAAAACAGACCATCTCAGGCTAGTTCTGAGTGCATGTTAAAATAAGTTAGATTCTGCAGGCTTAAAGGGGAGTTTGTAGCCATCTTGGTTCATTTTCCTCCTCCGAGTCTCTTAACTCTTGCATCTTCTCCTTCCATCAAACCCGTGCAGACCGGCAGAATGGAGAAGCGTTTTACTGCGGTGTGAGAACAGTGAGCAGGTCGAAGGGGGCAGAGGGGCGCTGGATGTTTCTGGGAACAGTTTTGAAGTCTCTGCAGGAGCTGCTGCTGCTGCTGCATCAGATCTGTGCACGTCCCCCCCCCCCCCGTGTTGCTTTGGTGCTTTTCGGGCCGGGTCAGGCTGTGCGGCGCCAGCCCGGCTGAGGGGAGAGCCGCCGCCTCAGGAGAGCTCAGACTTGCTTAGAGCGATGGCGAGCTCCAGGTCTTCTTGCTCCTGCTGGGTGAGCCTTGCTAGCCGTTCCTTTTCCTCTCGCTCGCTCTCGCGCTTTGCCCACTCTATCATGTCTTCCTCGGTCGGATACTGCACCCATGAAACAGAGTAAGAACAAACACAGAAGGACACATTGGGTGGAGAATCTTTCTCAAAGTGGACATTTTGACTCGTCGACCCAAAATGCCCATTTTCACAAAGGTCACGCTTCTCTTTCACTGATAAGACAACTATTACGACCATCACAAGCACAAGAACGAAATACACTTTTCATGGGGGAAAAAAAAAAAAAAAAAAGAAACATCCACAAGTGACATCCTCTTGGGCGTTTTGTCATCGTGGATTTCACAGAGACATGTGATCGGGATAAAAATCAACGGGCTGAAATGTGGGTAAAAAGCATGCAAGCTGGGATTTCCAGTGAGTCATATGATCAACATCACACCCACTTTACAGATCCACAACGGGAACTGGACAGGAGCTTTGGAAATAATCAGGTCACTGCCCCAGACTGGACTCGAGTCGCTCATCACTCTCAGTGAAAGGAGCCACAGATTCATCACATTTTTTGTTTGTTTGTTTCCAGGCATGCAAAGAAAAATAACCAATCTGGTCACCAACACACATCACCCATGATCAGGATCACAACATAAAGAGAGCATGCATGATGAAGAGGGGTGGAAACGTGAAATGGAGACAGGAGAGATCATGCAGACTTCACAAAGTCTTCACATCCGATTGATCAGTGATATTTAAACGGTGCTGAGTGCAGGCTAAGCAAAAATCCCTGGTGTTAATCTTTTTTATTTTCTATCTGTAATGGCAATTTACTCAAATCTCAGTTAAGACAAAAAAAAATAAAATGAAATCACTTCTAAAAGATTGCAGATTTATTCTGTGGCCGTCAGAACAGCCATTAGACTCTATTCAGATGAAAAAAAAAAAATAGCATAAATTTGAGAGGAAACCATGTAATGCTCAATGTGGTAGAGGTTTGTGATGCTACGTTTCCCTTTGAACAAAATACAAACTACAGAGCCTCTTTAAAATAAAGTGACGCTCTGCTGGTCAACTGAAAATGGGACGACGTTGGGCCTTTCAACTAATGTGATATTGATACAACAGTGAGTCACCAGATTTAAAAAAATAAATCAATAAATCAACCTTCTTCCAAGGCCATGTTAGCACCAAAACCTGAATCCTCTAGAAAAACTGAGTTTTTCCCAAAGGTCTAATATACTTTTCAGGATTTGCAAGAAAACAATTATTTCAAAGCTGTGACTGCACTTTCCCCTTCTTAATAACTGTGCTCAAATTGAAGGCTGTTTTTTGAGTCAATTCACTTTGAGGTTTTTTTTTTTTTTTAATGAGAAGCACAGGCACACGTATCTGAAAACAAACTAAAAATGCAGAGAAACTTTGGATTTTTCAAGTGGAGAGGTGATGGATGCACATAAAAGCCAGAGATGGTGGCTATGATTCAAGACTTTATTAAACATTTCTTTATAACAAACACATAAACACACAAAGAATACAAGCAACCACACAATGCTGATCAGATGATAGCTGAGAGTGAAATAAGTTGATGAATGGATGACGGGTGGATGGAGAGGGGATGCATGAATTAATTAGCAGCAGCATGAAGAGGAAAACAAATGAATCGGGGGATGTTTGAAGCAGCCAATCGGAGACGGTTAGTGTGTGCAGGTTAGGGTTCGACAGAGGCATGCAGGTGGGGTAACGTGATAACAGAGGCATCAATCAAAAAAAATCAAGAATGAAATACAGCCATCCATCCCAAAATCACAGCTTGACCACCCATTTGTACGCTGTGTTACAGGAGCAGAGCTGCAGTTAGTAAAATGGCACCGTTAGAAAATTATTTATTTAGTTACAGCCAAAGCTCAACTCTTGGTTTGGCCCACATGAAGTCGTTTTTCTTTTAAAATTCGAAACGTTTTAAATATGATTCATTCGAAAAACGCAGCCCATGTGAGGCTCAATGTTGTTACTCTGGTTTTGATAGCAGTTAAATCAAAGCTCACAGGCTTGTAGGTTATTGACTACTGAAACATTTTCATCACCGTCGACCTGATGCTGCATAAACTAGAGCAACCTGCTTGATGAATACTGTAGCTATTAAAATTCAGTCGAGTCAATTTCAAGGATAAAAGTGGAATAAAATCTTGAAAAAGGCAGTTTAAACACAGCTTATGTTTTCATCTTGTAAATAACTTTTGACTTGCTCGCACATGAACGGGGCGCAAAGTCAGTGTGCCGACTTGGGATGGCAAACAAAAGTCACATTCAAGCAGGTTTTCATCTTTCCATTCACTGCCAAACACGAGTCAATGTGTTCGTCAATAACGACCGGCACCACAACCTGTGTGTGTGACTATAGATAAATGCAATCTAACTGGAGATTAAATATATTATAAACTATTTATAATCTTTATAACAAAAATAAGGAGTGCAACCATAAGAGTTAAACAAAGTGGAATCCCAAAAATAAATCGGAAATAATCATTTTTTTAACAATGCAAAGCAACAGCACTGTTGCTAGGTAGCTAAAATATAAAAACAGCAGCAGGCAGGATTCAAAATGCACAAGATTTTGTCAGCTGGCTTTAATAACTGTTGGCAAACATAAATATATATATATATCTATAATTAAGAATACAGGCAACCTTGTGCATCGACACATAAAATGTTTATTTGTCTTCTCTGGGGATCTGTTGGCAGTGAATGGACCGATTGGTTTCACATTCTTGGAGAACCAGATGTGATTAATGAGCAGAAACATAAAGAGAAGAGGGTGTGGCTATTGACATTCAGGAGGAGGTGAGGGAGATGGGGAGAGGGAGGTGCTCACTTTGTCAAAGCTGGCAAATCGATCAGCTTCCCGCACGTTGTGGCGAGGAGGGGAAGAGGGGGCGAAGGGGTCAGCTAAAGGGTCCTTGGCAGGCAGGGAGGAAGAGGAGGAGAAGTCTCCAGAGGTCTGAAGGAAGTGTCCTCGTCGCTGGAAGGAGTCGGAGGACTCTGTCCTAGAGACGGACGCTCTCTTACCTGACGAAGCAGAGACAACTCGCAGTGTTAATCCATCCACACCGGAGGTGGAGCCAATTGTGAGTCAAATCTGGGTGATTTTCTGAACTGACCTGGAGGTGGGGGAGGCGGTCTAGTTGGCGTACCCGTTTTAGGCGGCAGGGCAGGTGGCACGTCAGAGTTGGCAGGCTGGCTGTCCTCCTGGAACAGGTTCTTGTTGTTGATGCCAAACTGGTCAGGACCGTTCGACTGGAACAGACGGTTCACATAAATACATCCCGACGCTTACAATGATGCAAACATCAAGCGTTTTCATTACGCTAGTAAATTTGTGGCAAATCCAGACGTGCAGTGCATTGTAAAAATATTCATACGGTTTAATTTTTTCCATAAATGATTTGTGTTGCAGACTAACACAAATCAGCACATGAGAGTGAAGTGGGTGGAAAATAATTCATGGTTTTCAACATTGCTTTACAAAAGCAGCAAAGTGACAGAAAAATGAAAGCATAACAAAAATAAAACAACTTCTGGGTGAATAGTTGCTGTGTCTGCTGTCCTTGTTCTTTGTGACGTGGTTTTCTTCACTGATGTTTTTGAACAAACCTCTGAGGCGTAAAAATTACAAACAGAAAGACTCTAGTTATTGATTAAGTGACTTCAGGGTGAAGGAGATTATGTTGATCTGTGCTGGTCCCAAAATCTCAATTAAATACATTGAAGTTTGTTGTTGTAAAGTGACAAAATGTAAAAATATGTTGCAAGAGTTACAGTTGGAAAGACAGATGAACATTTCTGCAGCAAGGTAGAGAACATCTTTCCAACCACCAACTCCTGTCAAGACATTTGTCTTCCTGGTAGATTCACATTTTATTGCCACAGTCATGCATTTGCCATCACAAAGTCACTTTATTTCCATCTTCTAAGCTGCAGGATTTTCCTAATCTCTAAAACTCACCTTTGTCAAAGCACTGAAATCTGCAAATCCTCCTCCAAACGACTCGTTGCCAAACACAGCAGCGAACGGATCTGAAACGGGAACAAACATGGCAGCGTGCATTTAACCGTTTCCAGAAAACACTTGTTTAAATGGAGTAACTGCAATATGTTTTGTTGCCAGAGGGTGGCGCCATTTCATAAGCCTTACCTGGATCTGAGGTGGTGCTCACTGCAGTGCCTCCTGGAGCAAAGGGATCGTTGGATGGCGCCGAGTCCTTCTAAAACAGAAACACAGAAACTTCATAACGTCCATGATAGAAAGAAAATCTCTTGTCCCAGACGAGAAACTCATTCAAACAGAAAAGAAACATGGAAAGATCAAATTTCCTCCCATACCTTCTGTTGCTTTCTATTGTCACTATAAACCCCTTTTTTACTACTCATTTATGACATGCCCATCCTGACTAAAACAAGACATGTTTGGTCTCCATATCCAATTTTAAATCAGCGACATGAATATGCGGTAATTTATACAAGAAATAAAAGTTTTATTGCATTATTGGTACGCTTGTCAATGAGAAACAAAGCAGTTCTAATCATAAGTGTTAAAATTCATGCATTGATTTTAGAAGCTATTAATTATTGAACTAATACTTGTAAATATTATCATCAATTAAATATGAACAAATTGGAACTCTGATTACAGAACCTGTGTAGAAAACTGCATCTAAAAGATGATTGAGCAAATTTAAAGAGCAAAGTAACCATGCAGGTGTTTTTTTATAAAAGATATTTTTTTCTGTATGTTCTTGCTTTTAGCTGCAAATATTTCTATGTATTTAACTTTAAACTTGCACATCGGAACAAGCTTTTCTCTTTTCACTTTTTGCGATACATGCCTAAAAAGTCAGACCTAAATACTCCAAACCCAATTATATGAAATTAAACACTTTAGAGACATTACACTTTTTTTAAGCTTATGAAGTTTTGGATCTGAATGGGTTAGGAAATTCAACCCATAGTTAGACTGAACCACCAGACCGTTAGACTGGGCAGCCAGTGGATTGGGCCATACGCACCACTGCCAGATCGGAGCTCGTGGAAGAAGAGCTGAATGGATCTGACCCTCCGTCTTGTGAACTGAACGGATCCGGCTCCCCGGCGTTGTTCAGTTTGCTTCCAAATGGGTCTGAATCCAATTTGTCCCCTGTGGAGCTGAAGGGATCACTGGATGCTGGATTGGTGATCTTGGAGGCAAATGGGTCTGGGGTTGGTGTTGTTGAAGACGGTGGTGGTGCTGCAGGTTCATCCTTAGCCTTGGCTGCAAAGAGGTCCGGTTCTGGTATTCCAGGAGTAGTGCCAAATGGATCACCCGAGGCTGAAAATGGGTCTTTTGAGGGAAAAGTGTTGCTGGAGGGCTGGATGAAGAAAGAGTCTGCAGCAAAAGGGTCTGAGCCTTTAAATGGATCTCCTCCAAAAGGATCTAAGGAGAAAAAAAAAGTACAGATTCACTAGATTAAGATTTCTTACTTAAAAGTGTTTAGATGAACAGATTTTATACTTAGAAGTGACCAAAATACCACATGTGTTATGTTTCCTTCTACAGTTTAGAATAGGTGTACAGACTTTTCAACACATGTCCATTGCATATTTTGTACTAAATCATTCTAAGACGATGAGATCTAGTCTGCTCGGGTCTGCTATTTTGAGTTTCTTTCAGAAGAAGCTGTTTTAGGGCCTCTTGGTACACTTTAAATCCAAAAAAGCTGCATCTGACCGGGCCCCACAACTCAACGTTTACACTCTCACGTGAAAATGATAGCAAAAAGATGCACAATTATACTACTGTACATCTTTGAAAAGCAGAAGTAGAGGCTCCTGCACAACCAACAAGAACACAGCAAGTGGTTTTAAGTCAGAAACAAGACACTTACCTTTTCCAGCAGCCATTGTACAGCGCATACAGCCATAAAACCATCGGACCAAACGTGCTGTAGCTTTGTTTGCAGCCAAGGCTTGGCTGGGGTTGCTAGGCAACGGGCTTAATTTTGTGTTGCTAGGTCAGGAGCAATGCCTACTGATTAGCGATGTTACATTCTGGAAGTTTTTGAAACGGGTCGTTTTCCAGACACCAAAAAACCAAAACCAGAACTGGTTGGTGTGTTTTTTTTTTTTTGTTTTTTTTTTAAGAACTTGGGTTGTTTTCAGAAGCAGTACAAGTCCAAATGGAGGTACAAAAACATGCAAAATGGGAATTTTGTATAATAGGTCTCCTTTAAGTGAGTATGTTGAAATGGACAACCACCTGCAACATCTGCTTTTCCAAACGGATCTTCTTTGAATGGATCATCTAGAAAAGACAGGAAAAATATAGTAACCCAGCATGAGCCACTTTATGGAAACAACTTAACTGCCTGCATTATATAATGTCCTTAAACATGAAGTTTGACTATTGTAAGGCTTACGGTCGGTGAAAGGGTCTGAATGGAAGAAGTCCATCTCTGGCAGGGAGGGGGGGCTCGTCTGTGGTGGCAGGGAGCGAGCGCCGGCCTGCGGAGGCAACGGGGAGGGCGTCGATTCTGTAGACTCTGTTTGCTCCTGTTGGCTCTCTGGCTCCGGAGAGTCGACCTGTTGGGAGGCCACATGGCTCTGAGGAGAAGCTGGTAGGCATCACAAAATACCACATGTATTTACAGTAAACATTACTAAACCCCTTAAATAGTTCTCCTTCTGCAGCTTTTCTACACCTGCTCAGTCATTCATGTCTTTTTGTGGATCTGTGATTATAAGATGTGATTTGTTTTTAAGTCTTATTTTACTCCAAATTCTTCTTAGCGCCATAAATTAACTCTAGTCATGCTTAAATAAAAAAAAAATAGATGTGACAATGCATGACCTTCACCTCACATGATGTGTGTCTAGTTTAAACAGCTTTACATGGGATCATCGGGCAAAGATGAAGATCAAGAAAAGATCTGACGTTTGGTTAAATGTGACATAGTATAGAGACGATATTTATGGGAAACTGAACAGCTGACCAAAACAAGGATAGAGAAATGTTTCTTACTGACAGAACTACGAGTATCTACTCTAATAGCAGTTCACACCAAACTAATGCAAGCACTGCTGGTAAGAACATGATGGTGGTTAAAAATGCTTTTTCTAAATCAGCAGTGAACAAAATCCTGTTGCGTTTTTAGGGATAAAGCAGCAGCAGAGAGTAAGAGAGACATGACAAATGAAACAATTGTCTACCACTGTACTTATGGCAATCTATTTGTGTACTTATTCCACATTTTTGATGTAGCAGACCATTTTTCCCAACCAGATTGTCTTATAAACTTATCAAATCTGCCACCGGGTTTCTAAAACGTTCCACCTTCTGTTCAAACTGAGTCGCACAAGGAGAGAAACAGTATTTACATTTCACACCTATTAAATTCTGCACATGTGGCGGAAAATGAACGAAGTCAGCTCTCACGACTCAAATTTCTTAAAGAGAGACGGCTCTTTCAGGTGCCAACTGGCTTCTTGGATTTTTTCATTTCTTAAATAATTAATTACAAAGAGTGATGTCAAATTTTGTGTGGGATGTGATTGTTCTTGACAAAGAGTTGACTAAGAGTTTCAGTATTCAATATTACAGGTTACATAAAGGTCACCTTCATGTAACCTTTATGCTACATGAAGGTTCAGTTAAAATAAAAAAAAAATGTGTTTAGTTTTTATAAGAGAGAAAGATGCCCGTCAGCTTTCGATTTTAAAAAACGTAATTATTTGGCTTCTAAAAGCAGCATTTAATTCAAACTGGATACTTTTTTTTTTCAAACAATTTTGACAAATCCTTTTTCTGTGAACAACTCCCTCAGTAGCAAGGTTTTATTTAATTCCTCTCTCTCTGAGGAAGTTGGTTTCTGCTTAGGAGGAGTGAAAAAAGAAACCCAGGATTTATGTTTCAATACTTTTGCTTTGGTAATGTATCAAACTTTGATCAAATCGAGTTTTGTACCTTCAGTGGAGTCTCTTTTAGTGACTCAACATCGGAGACGTCAGATGAGACATCAGGTGCTGCAATATTGTTTTCCTGCTGAATTTAAACAAAAATATAGTTTATGAGCAGAGCAACGTTAAGACATAACACTCGACAGTTACGTTATAGTTATGTTAAATTCTATAATCCTTGTAAATATGTATGAAACACAATCTTGTAATAAATTCATGTGACTATATTACCCCAACTAGATTATCTCGAGCCTTAGAGATGGATGACAGACTGCTGTACATGTCCGTGTTGGCCAGGCTGGAGAAGAGGTCATCCAGGGCATCAGGTTTACTCTTCTCCTCCTCTGCAGCCTTTGCTCTCTGTTCCTCCTTCTGTTCGTCTGTCTCCTCGACTCCTTCCCTCTCCTTCTCGTCTGAATGTTCTTTCTGCTGATTGCTGACAGCAGCTGGCTCATCCTCCTTCAGCTCCTTGGGCAGGTCGTCACCGAAGAGGTCGAGCTCTGCCGTGGAGCCGGCCGATCCGTTGACCATGACCGGAGAGCTGTCCTCTAGCGCTCTCTTCCAGCTGAGCTGCGCCGTCACTGACCTCTCCTCCAGGCGAAGGTCCTGTACTTTCTGCTGAACCTAAAGAAAGTCAGCAGAGAAAAACAATTACATGGTGATCTTATATATTCCATGTTCAGTGGAAGCACATAGATGAGAAAACCAAAACAAAGATGTCGCCAGATAAGTAAATGTAGCTATGAGTTCCATCTAGGTCTGCAATAAATGATTATTTTAGTAACTATTCTCTCGATGATTAATCACATTTTTTTTTAAAAATCCCCATTCTGCACAGTTTTTATTTAACTACTTAAGCCTTTTTAACTGAGTTGACCTGAGAAACTTGAGTGAAGGAGTCCCGCACAGATTCCTGCAGAGGGGTGAGTTGCTCCTGAGCAGCTTGGACTTTCTCCTGCAGCTTCCGGCTCTCTTCCTGCAGGGCCAGAAGCTCCTCTCGTGCCTGAACCAGCTCCTCCTCGTACTGACAGATCTTCTGTTCTTGCTCCTCGTGCTCCGACTGCAGCGACGAGATCTGGAAAGACGCAAGTGTATGTGAAGCTGCACGGGACTTGAGATATTTCTGATTTCAAAGAAGACCGTTTCCATTAAAATGTATCAGGATCACCAAACTTTCAGCTGTGATGATTTACAAATTGTGAAACGTACAAGTTGTGTCTCTTGGCTGGTCTGCTGTCGAATGAGGCTGAGCTGCTCCTCCAAGGTGTTCTTCTGTTGGTCGAGCTCATCTAAAGCCTCTTGGACCTTCTGACGCTGAGACTGAAGCCGCTGAAGCTCCTCGGTCTCCTTCGCCACTTCATCTTGAAGGCCCTGACACCCGAGCAGAGATCAAAAAATTAACTGGTGCAGCTTTTCTGCAAGAAATATTACTGACGGAATTGGGATGGTGTGCGACAGAACAGCACAAAGTCATGTGCTGGTCTTCCACTTAACTGCAAGACAGTTAAGTGGAAGAGAAACAATACATGTTTTTTTTAAGCTGTTACAAACAAAAATGGTAAAAATATATATATATATTTTGAGACCTGTTTACTCTGAGAGCAGAGCTATAAGGGAATATTTCTCTGATTTCAGTTCGATTATGAGAAGTTGCAACTATAAGCCTCCGCTTTTCTGTATTAAACTTTCATTACAGTAAAAGCAGCAAAACAAGTCAAAATGTTCAGCGTCAGACTCCCTGAAGATCCACCCTCGCTGCTTCAAGACTGAATTTTTAAAAGTAGAGCAGTCTAGCCCTTTAAGCAGACAGTTCCCAAAATAGAGACAATCTCTGGGGCTCAGGGGGCTGGACACACCTTCAGGAGGACTATAACCTGATTCACTCAGAACAACATTAAAGGAATTTCAGAGGAAGCATCTCAGACTGCAGAGATCATTTACTCATTTCAATTTGATTTAAAAAAGTACTTGAATTGTCCTAAAAGGGGTAAAATCATGCTTTTAACACCAGCTAAACATCTGTAAATGCCAGCACAAAATGTTTTTATTTGCTTAAAAAATATTCTTTTACTCAAAACACAGGAAACCAGCAAATGTCCAACCTTACCTGTACTTCATCTGTTTGCTGTCGGATAGCGTCCTCCTTCTCTTTGATTTCCTCTTCCACAGAGATCTTCTCTCTGGGCGTCCAGCAAAGGAGACAGAAGTGGTTAGCCACAGAGGACAGACAGGTTAAACTCTGCAGCCCCACCCCACCCAGCCACAGCCAGGTGTCTGCTGCGCCCCGCTTCTCAAACACCGCCACCTCGGTTCCCTGAACTACCATGATCCCGTCCCCAAAGCACAACTTCACGGAACAAAGAGCTGCACAAAAATCCAGAGCGAAAGCAGCTGTGTGGAGATGCGTCGGATCGAATACGCGAGATTTCCAGGAGGCAGGGTGCTGTAATCGCAGTGAGAGAAAGTGTTTTAGAAAGTGAGCATGTGCTTGGACAGTGAAATGTGTGGGAAGTGAGGAGCGAGAAGCAGATGGCTGCATGAGGATGGAGGAAGGCGGAGAGAGAGGACAGATGAGTCATGAGGAGCTGAGATACAGCATCTATCATTTGTGCTTCCCAGGCTGCTCATCCGTTTTATGTTGCCATTTCTACCAGGAGTTAGAAATCAGAGATGGGTGGTGTGATGTCAGGAAGTTCAGGTCCTTTTGTACGAATTTGATTTGCTTTTTATGGTACTTACAAACCAACATATGTATTTTTAAATCAGAAAGCTTGAAAAGAAAAAGCACAATAATGATAAACACTAAAAAGAAACACTACAAATTAAATTACTTTGAATCTCACTGCATAAAATACATCCATCTGTTAAACCAATAGGACTTCCTGTCTCACTCTGAGCAGGCATGTTGTCTGCCACAAGATCTGAAAAATTAGGACAAATACCTAAAGTTATATCTAGAGCAGTGGCATCCAAAGTCAGTCTTCAGTGGCCGTTGTCTGGCATGTTTTTCTGGTTCTACACAGCTGAATAAAATGACGGGAAGGTAGCTGAAGCATTTTATTCGGCAGACATGCATCTAAAAATGGCAGGACACCGGCCTTTGAGGACTGCAGTTAACTGTTCATGTTTTCTAGCAATTTAGATAAATCCTAATTCTAGACTAATCAGCGTCAAACCATATAATTGCGCAACATGACATTTTAAAAGTAAATAAGCTTAATGGAAGTTATTTTTGGCCGTATCAAAATTGGTCTATTCCACAAAACTGCGATTAAAAAAACCCCCACCTGTTTTGGATCAAACAAGTCACATGATCAACAACCAGATGTCACTGAAACAAACCATGAAGACGACGCTGACAGGAACTAGTTGCAAGATCATGGTGCAGCTTTTTTTTTTAATGACTTATCGCGTGAGCAAACTTATTCAGGTCTGATTTTATGTTTAACGGAAACATCACAATTGTGAAATTGTCTTATTTAGACAATAGTGGATATTGACAAAGTTTGAGAACATTTGTAAAGAAAATGCAGCTAAAGTCACTTTTCAGAAAAAAAAACCCCAGCAACAATCTTGGAGCATCCGACCAAAAACCTAACTTTGACATGATTGTCTCAGGCAACAGAAACTTGATGTTTTTTGTGGTAGTTCCAGCCTAAAATGACCAAATTTGCAGCATCTTTTTCAAAAAGTTGCGGTCAAACTTCCATCTTTTACAAAAGAGTTGAAATTACTTCCCTTTCCCTCTCTTACTCTCAAATTATTATCCCTCCTTACCTGAGAAGTCCCTGCCTCATTGTCCTGCTGCTGGCCTCTGGTCTAATCTCTCCTGACTCTTTGCACTTTTTACTGTGACAACAAAGATTTCTTTTAAATATGTGGAAAGCAACAGTGAGCACAACTTCTGTACATAAATTAAAGGGGACTGAGATTGTAAAAAAAAAACAAAAAAAAAAAACATATTAATATATAAGCTTGTCACGTTAAGCTTATATCAGCATGGACATTTAGTAACACTTCAGCCAACATCTACATGCAGCGAATTTACTCAACTTCTTCGTTTGAAAGAAAACTATAAAGTTGGTTTTTTTTTTTGCCTTTTGGCTCTATCTAGTAAAAAATCATAACAGGTTAGAGTTTGGAAAATCAAAAGATAAAGTATATGTCGAAATGAAAATATCAGTATTTACACCAGTGCATTTTTTAACCTTTTTTTAAAATTTTTTTTCAAAAGGAGGGGGAAATTATTTAAAAAAATTTCCATATTTAATTATTATTTTTCCGCCATACAAACCAGTCGTGTGAAATGATTAAGGCAGATTCCATTTTTATAGACTTTAAGACAGTGTATGTCTTGAAAACTGCACTTGTTTTATAAAGTGCCTTGAGATCACATTTGTTGTGAATTGGCGCTGCATACCGGTAAATAAACTGCTAGATGGTGTGTAATAACAGGAAGAAAATTAAGATTTCCTATGTTATGTGAAGACAACTCACAGATTCCAGTTTTACTTGTAGGCACCTTATTTAAAAATAAATCAATCTGAAGCCAGTCGTCTTTGCTGTCTGTCTTCAATGCAAGCTAAAAATATGTTTCAAACACAGCAACTATTCTCACATTTTGTCTCTCGCCACACATCAAAACACAAACTATCTCCTAATATTGCAGCTGTACACCTCATCCTTTCTTACCTGCTTTCATTTTGATAGACATCTTCATTTTGAGGAGCTGGTTGCAGCCAACTTCTGAAGCAGCTGCAAAATCGCAACATCTCTCCAGGTCCCTAGTTTCGATTTGATGATCTAACTCTGATCTCTGACTTGGCTTCAACTTTCACATACGAGTACCTTTAACAGCTGCTACAAGGGTATTTTGAAGACTGTACATAAAGAATGTAGGTGGACTGAACAGTTTCTCACTTCTCACTCTCAACTTTCATGACTGGGGAACTTGAATTCTCTTTTCCATTTAAAACAAAACAACAGATGCAGCCAGCAACCGAAACACAGCGTGTTCCAGAAATACAATTCATGCAAACACAAACAAAGCATCAACCGCTCCAGCTGCACCCGAAAAGTATTTTTCGTAAAAAGAAATAAAATAAAAAAATATATCTTTTTATCATCCCACTTTTGGGAAATTCAGATGTACCAGCAGCAAGTTACAGGTAAACAGAAAAAAAAAAAAAAATAACAACAACAAAAGACAGCATAACACTGTACATTTAAGAAAAATAACATATTCAGATAAAAAGAAATGTACAACTGAGTATGGCATTTTAAAAAAGAAATAAATATGAATGTGTGTATATTTGTGCATAGAAAGTATCAACCAACCAACTTACTAGAAGTGAAAAAAAAATTGTGCGCAAATATCAACGGGGATGTGCAAATAACAGCAAGAATGTTCTTTGAAAAGAGGAACTATGCAAATCCAAGCACAGGAAGGTGAGTTCCCTGATTTCTATGCTGTTTCTCACTCTACATTCCCTCCCTTGCAATGAAAAAGCAGCTAAATTATTTAGTTTTAAAACCAAATGTTGAACTTTGCAGCTCCCAAATCTCCCACAAAATGTTTATTTATTTTCCATTGATGAACAAAAAGTGTCCGGGCCATTTAAAGGATTTTATCATGCATTAAACTCTATGTTCAATGCAAAATTTAGCTCACAAATTTAAACTTTAACTTGTACAAACCAGCTTAGCAGTCAGATGGAAACATCGTGTCCTGCTGTTGAACGGAGGATAAAACTATTTATTGCTATATCCCCGAGGCTTTAACCATAATTATGTAACAGAATGAAAGTGGACATAACCAAAATATTTTTCCTATGATTCACAAAAGAAATGTTTTTCTTTATAGATACAAATCTGATAACATTTGACAGAAACTTTGCATAAACCTCCAACATTTCTACTGGGAAGATTGATAAACATCTGATATGCAGTGGTATCTACATTTATTAGTTTTCCACAGAAGGGCTTAAAACAACTCAATCATTTACTGCAGCAACATGATCTCCCACTTTTCAGAAAAAAAACTCTAATTACCTCAAACCTTTAATATAAGTAGATTTATTTAGTAAGCAGAAACAATCCCACATTAAGAAATAATTTTCAAACATGGGTACTCTTGTAAACTGTTGCTACTACTTAGTAATCAATTTGAAATACATGCAATAGAAGCATTTTTTAATTTATTCTTTACTGTTTAAGTTAATAAGAGCAACTCTGAACTTCTGACTTTGTTTCCCCGGGGTTCTAAACGGTTTTTTTAACTTCTTTATTTTTCAAGCAATAATCAGGTTGTTTTCTATGTCTCCACAGTGGTGCCACATCCGTCACTATTACGTGTTCAACAATAAGGTCCATCGCAACTCTTTAATGTAAATATCAAGATGATATCTTACCTTTGTAATTCAACAATCTCGTTGCTGAGGCTGTCGAGTTCCTTAATGGCAGAGAAGTCAGCTGCCAGGTTTGCATTGTTCTGAAAAACATAAATACCATCACAACAAATGCATAGGTTCACCTACAGACAGTAAGGAAAGACTTTTAAACCCAGAAAAACAACCACTTTATGGATGGAAGAAGATGGGACACAAAAAACATTTTGAAGTTAAGAAACAGCATCACGATGCAAAAACGGAAAGAACTATATGAATATTTGATGACAAAAACTCGTAAGAAACTTTTGAAGTTACAAATAAACTTTGGTTCAAAGAACAAAGATGTGAGAGCACTTGAGGTGGGAGGAAAATATCCTGCAAAGCTCATATTTAACTTTGGCCATGGTTATTAGATGTTTTCATCCATTTTTCTTGGCTTTATGTGTTCAACAGTTATCTGCATCCAAACAGTTATTTGGGCAAAATACTCGGTAAAAAGAAGAGGAAATGTCTTTTGTGGGGGCATTTATTACGGTCTTTCATAGTGGTATAAAAAGTTCATTTGAAAAATTAATTTCTGTAAATCAATCAAAAGCCCTCTGTATTTGTTTCTAACAGTATAAACAGACTTGAGTGAACTTTGTGGGCCTCACCTGCTTGCTGTTTTGTCTGTCAGACGGAGGGATCATTTCCGGGGAGAGAGTCTGTGGTGGGTCCAGGCCTTTCGTCAGCTTCAGATTGATCAGATAAAGCGCCAAGGCAAACTGTTCACGAGTCAGCTTTCCCATGTCTCCAATGTCACAAAGCTCCCTGGGAGCAAGAACACACAAGTTACGTAAGAGGCCAATGATTTCCACCTCAGGCAATAACTGCTTTTAATGATCCAACAGATCCATCATGTTCTGCCATTATGGAAACCGATAGGACACGGCAGGATGGATGGTCACCAGCCATGTGAGGGTGAAAATCAATGATGTCACTGGTTTTATGTAAAAAAAAAAAAAAAACTAGGATGTAGTAGCCCTGTAAAGATCCTTTGTAGTGTAAAATTACAACTAAAACAATGCTTATGAATCAGATTAATAACTTTTCGTACAGTGATTAAACAAATTTTCTTTTATTTTAATCTAATTATCAGTAACAGTGCATTTCTATTTTCATAACGGAAAGAAATGAACAAATCAGTGGATAGAAATTGGCTGAAATCTCATCTGAACACAACTGTGTTGTTAGCATCTCTGCTTACCAGATCCGTGCGAGCGTGGCAGACGGCAGCCCAGTTTTGAGAAAAATATCTCTGACTTCTGCTCCAGACACCAAGCCGTCCATGTCGCCATCCGTCTTGCTGAACAGTTCATCGTACTTGGCTTTCTCTGCCGCCGATACAACCCACTGCGGAGGCAACAAAAACGTCACTTTTTGCTCCAGAAAAAAAAAACAAAAAAAAAACACACACCACAGACAAATGACCGTGGGACCACTGTACATCAAGCCAACAAATACTCACTCACCTTCCCATTCTTTTTACTCTTCTTCTTTTGAAAAACACATTGAGCGAGCCAGTTTGAGATCATTTTAATTGAGTTGCTCAAGGTTTTTTTTTTGTTAGTGAAAAAACAAAAGCAGGTACTGCGTGCACTGGAGACACGGAGTCTGTACTCACAGGGGCTGCTGCTGGTGTTGGGGCAGGAGCTGGCGCGGGTTTGGGAGGGTGGGGAAGGGTCTTCGAGCCGGTATGGGAGGAGCGACTGTCTTTCACAGAGGGAGGTGAGGGTAACAGGGGCATCACGGGTGCAGCCGCAGGTTTTTTCCTCTTAGAGGGTGGAACTAAAGGAGGCGGTAGGGACATGGGAACGGACTCTCCTTCTAGTGCTCTATAAACCAGAAACATTGCCTGAGAAAGAGTAGCAAAGAAAACAGAAAAAGCCATCAGAAACGATAATTACCTAATCTTTAAATTTAATCTTTAAATTTCTTCCATGCACATTGATTTTGTTCCACTCAGCTATACAACCTGTAAACTGACGTTCACAGACATTAACAGAACAATGTTGCAAAGAAACGTCAGAAATGTTATTTTCTAGCTGTCTAGAGACATCCCATATAAGAGATTTGATTGGAGTGAAATGTGGTTCTACAAAACAGTGATTTGGAAGATATAAAAAATTTAGAGAAGTCTGTCGTAACATGACTAATGCAAAAATAAATAAAGATTCAAGGCATAAATGCAGTTTTGCAAGTTCCGGTGTAAGTGTTTTTTATTATTATTTCTGCTATCTTTATTATTAGTCTTACCACAGAAAATTCATCTCTATCCAACATGCCATCTCTATCCAGGTCACTGAGCTCCCACACCTTCAACACACAAAGACAACATTACTCAGCTTTAAAAGATTTTATGATACATGTTAACTTACCGATGAAACCACTGACTCATCTCTGTTTCTTAAATCAACATTGCTGACATTACCAATTATATTATTGATGCGCCATAAGCCGCACCCACAAAGTTTTTTTTTTTTAAACTCGAAACGTACATATGCAAGTTGCACTGGGCTATAAGCCGCTGGTATCTCCGCCGCTCTCGGTTTTCCAATTGCAAATTAATAAATCTGCTATTAAGAACGCAGCCCTGTGTCTCCAACGCCGAACCATGGATTCGTTCACGCAGCGGCCATCAATACCAGATCGATAGTCCTCAACTTAAAAGCTGCGTCATATGAATTTCTTCGTGTCGTTTCCATGATGAGGGTGTATAAGTTTGAAAACATTTCTGTGTCATGCCTGCTGCTAGCATGTGCTTGTTCTAAATGTTTCTTCTTTGATTTCCAATGATTCACTTCCTGCTTAAGAGAAGTGAATGAAGAAAAATCCACAGAAACGCTGCACCGGGCTACAAACTGCATGCTGCAAAGCGAAGGAAAAAAGCAGCAGTTTATAATCAAAAAAATACGGAATTACAAATTTTAATTAATAGTTTTGATAATTTAGCATCAAAATAATTGCAGACAATTTGCGCATCATATAATGACGTCTTTTACTTGAGGTAAGAAATTTACACTTAATTAAACACAGGTCATAAAAAAACTGATGAAGGAAAGCATTTAACCTTGACCATGCCTTCTTTTCCAGAGTCTTCACAGTCTTTCATGAAGAAAGTACGACAAGAACAAGTTCATGAAGAAAGAAAACGGAACTACTGAAACTTCATTTGTGCTGCCCATCATTGTAAAGTAAATCAAGAAGGAAATTCAGTTGAAGTTTTATCTATAATTGGAGAAAATAAGTACTGGAATTCCTTTGTATTTTTAAAACCAGAGCAGAAACTATTGAATGTTTCCAAACAAAGAAGAAATCTACAGTGCATTTTCAAAAATAAGAAAATAAAAGTTTAAGAGTTTTAAACTGGTTGTTACCCTGCCCAGGATGTCCACAGGCAGCTTGGAGTTGAGTAGAACCGGTTTAACCTTGTCTCCTGACAGCATCCCTCCAACTGGACCCAAACTCTCAAAAATGGCGTCAAACTTCATCTTCTCCTCTGGCTAGAGAATAAAAAAAAATAGAAATTCAATGATTTCACCATAAAAAGTCATACTAACCAGTATTTACATAAGAATTAATGACTAAACCGGAATTAAACAGGAAATAATATTTCTGCAACTCACAGAAACTTCAAACAATTAAAACTGACCTTGAAAAAAAGTATTACCGTACCTGCTTTTTTTATTTTACATATTCTCACAATAAAAGATAACAAACCTCTCAAAATAAAACCAGTGTTCCTATTTTGTAAAGAACAAATAAATCCCACAGAAAACCTCCGTACCTTAACAACCCAGGGTGCATCAGCAGCCACGCCTCTTGCCAACTGCGGGCTGCTTGTATCATGCTGCAGATGTAGAAAAGCAATACATGTTGATATTCAACATTTGTGTTAATGCTACTAAAAAAAAAATGTTAACACTGAATTATAATTCAAAGCAGCAAACTTACAAATTTGGGCGGAGGAACAGCCACATTAAGACTCTTAAGCGCCACCTCCAGGCCATTCTGAGCACAAGCAACCAACCGCAATGCTATGAAGAATTGCTAAGGGGAGAAGAGGCAGAGTCATGTAAACCCTGAAGGATGCCATACTAAACCACACCATAAAACATTAAAATATACTTTGTCACCTCCTTAGATTTGCTACTTGTTAAATATACCTCTAACCAAAATATTAATACCATGTTTGATTCTCTAAATAAGCAAATTTGTCTCATAACAGAGGAGGATGCAGCCTTTGAGGGTTTTTTTTTTAACCCTTCTCAGTCAGATTACGCCATTAGAAAAGGACTGAATCTGGGTCGAGGATTCAGCCTGGTCAGATTATTCCATAGGCTGTTTTTCCCCGTAACCTCCAGATTTAAAAATGACTGTCTTATTGCATCAAACTTGAGACAGACTGTTGTGACAGGTCTTGCCTTCAGAGCCTAACAAATATCAGAGACATCTCTGTGAATATCAAACACAAAATGAAATGAAAGTCAGGATCAAGCACAGACTTTTGATCAGTTGTTTAAAAGCCTTTTTGAGTTGAAAGCAGTTTTAAAAACTTGCTATTTCTGTTTATTTGCTGTCTTGCTCCTTTTCCTCCTTTGTATTTTAAAGCCCTTCTTACAATAGTGTGAATATCAGTACATCTTCCCCTGATTTTACGATTTTTTTGGAGGAGCGTAACTTTGTCACTCAACAAAAACTGCAATCATCCGGCATCAGTGTCTTTTAAAAATGTTTGACTTACTGAATGCAATTAAATTAGTTTTGTTGTGAATCTTTAACACATCCAAGACTTTCATCACCACTAAAATCCCATTCCTGTATTATTCATTTTATTCAACATAAATTGCGATAATAATTAATGTAATTAAACAGCTGTTAAGTCATTTGATGATCAAAAGTGTTTTGAGCAGGTTTGATGTTATTTAAATGGCTCATGAAATACAGCAGAAAATGTATTGCACAATAATTCAGTGGTAATTATGTGGTTAATTTATTTGCAAATTCATCACTGATTCATGAAACACATGTAAGATTAAATTAGATGCAAGATTAAATTACTAAAATGTAATTACTGACAGTTTCTGTGAAAACTCAAACCACAAACCCCCCCCCCAAAAAAGGAAATTCACAAACACACCCAAAGGGGGCAGAAGAGGTTTCCATGCAACTCCACTGTGTTTTTACCTGTTTGTTAAGGAAACCCTTTCTTTCAATGTCTGCCAAATCCCAAATCTACGGAGACATTAAGAGATTTCAGATTCATTTTAAACATAAAACCAAGTCAGATGTGATGTTTCTGATCCATTTTCAGCCTTCACTCACCTTCCCCAGAACCATGTCAGCCAAACCCGACTGCTTCAGGAAAAGAGCTGCATCTGCTGCCGCCACCCGCCCGCTCCCTGTGGGATCCACCTGAAAAACACACGAGCATGCTCACAATGTTACAAACAGGAACAGCAATAAGCAAGATATCAGTAGAAATGTGGTAAGAGTTATATTATTTTATGATATAAACAGAATCAGAACAATCCTTTTGCATAAAGAGAGGGTGAAATTATGAAGAACTAAACTGGGAGAGTCACTCTTTGGAAGAAAGGAGCCTTAGACTCACTAAAATCAATACTGATAATAAAATAAAGCTTTTTTTTTTCTTTTTTTTTCAGAAGTCTATTAGCTTAGTAGTCTTTTATGGAGCCCGGGGGAAGCTTCCCTCCCTGGTTGGCAAAGAGAAACATTAATAATTCATAAAGATACTTCCTTTGTTGGACACAACAAAGGAAGGTAGACCAGAGATCAGAGCCGACTACAACAACACTTTATCAGAGCAGCAAGAGAGAGTTCAGAGTTTAAACAGTAACACACTCTAGAAATTAATTTCTCCGTTTTCAGGAATGTATTACATCATCGTTCTGGGTGTTTGTAGTGAAAAAACATCTGCATTAACATTGGCATAAAAACTGTCTACAACATAATACAACTAAAAAAAATACAAGGAAAAGAAATGTAAAAACTACAAATAAAAAATATTGATACAATAAAACAATACAAGCTGTGGTTTACGGGTAGATATTACCTGTCGATAATATTTGTCATAGATGGGATTTCCACTGGAAAGCTGTTAAAAAGAAAGAAAAAAAAAATGAATCAATTATTTATATTTATTCTGGTGCGTTTAGATACATTAGGATATCCTCAAAAAGTTAATTAAGGTCAGTAAGAAAACTTTTAATCTGAAACCCATATTTATATTTATTAAACAGATATACTTATGGAGTAATCAGACTATTTATTTAGTTCAAAACAAAATTGCCATCCATCAGACTGCATAGCAAAGCCATGAAATGTAAGACATACACTCAACAGATTAAAAGCACACAAAATAATTATGCGAATAATATGAGACTAAAAACCATTAAAAAACCTAAATCCTCCTTTTGCTTCAGCTTCATATCTGAAATCGCAAGAAGACTAGCAAGCGCATCTTCAAGTTGATTTTAAAGATTATGGCTTACGGCGAATGAAAACCCCAAATTCAGTAGATAAAAAGGATATTGCATAAGATCTACGAGACCAACGTCTTCCTTCTAAAAAGTAGATCTATGTTCTGTTCACTGCTTCCGTTTGCAAGAAGTATTGCATCATGCGTGGAGGGGCAGCAGCTCTGCTGAGATATGAAGGAATCCCACGCTGCGTTAGTGGCATCCTTTTCCCTTGTCTGGATTGTTGAGCCTGCTGACTCATCTTCCTCTTGACAATACCCTATAGTTTTCTTTATGGGGTTTAGGTGAGGGAGGTTTTCTGGTCAGTGAAATACAGCGATACCATGGTCACAAAAGCAGCCACTGGTACAGAGTGGGCAGCCGCCAAGCCCTACTGGGAAATGAAATCAGCATCCGTGGAAAACTTTGGACTGAGAAAACATGTTGGACCAACAGAAGCCGATTACACAGCTCCACAAATCACTACTGTTTGAGGAACATCCACACTACAGCTGGGCTCTCCACTCGGCCAAATTCGGGGAATTTTATTTCCAAATAAAATGAAAAAAAATCTAATTCAGTTTAAAAATCGGACTTCAGATCAATGAGCATTTTCTCCTAACCAGGTAAGCGGCTGTCTCTGGTTCAAAAGGCGCGTCACCAAAAACCGACAGTTGCAGTCTGTGCCATGGACACGCCTGACTGTGGTGGCTCTTAAAGCACCAACAATGCTTCTCCCTGCTTGTAAATCTCCATCAGACTCTATAAAGGGTGTTGCCTCATAATCCTTAAAAGGTGCAGTTTTACCTCACCTACTCAACTCCGCTCAATTCTCATTTTCCTTCATGGCTCTGTCAGGAATTTCTCCCATTTAACTCGATTTCCCAATTTCCAGAAAGCTTCATAGCGTCAAACTTGCACATTAAATGTTAGCAATAGGGTGAAATTGAAAACTTTAACAGAGTCCATGCCTCCAGCAGGCAATCGTTTCTCAGTAGCAGACGGTCCAGATCTTCTGTACGAAGCGGAGCGTAGAACAAGCGGCTGGTTTTTACAGGGTTAAGTTCCAACTGCTGCTTTCTTACAAGAGCACGGTGATGCTCTTGTAAGAAAAGACTTTGCAAAACTTAGTCACTTCTCCCTCCTGAATTTTACCACATAATTCGCTCAACTCAAGTAACCAACTAGTACCAGAAACAGAAATAAGAATAAAAACACTGCTGGATATTAAGAAGGAAATGCATAGATTAAAAAAACGACATTAAAATATCTTGTTGAAAATATCCAAACATACAGCAGTCACCCATAAATATTTTAAAACTGCTGAGGTAAAAGAAAGTATCTTTAAAAAGCAACAATCCTTATTCGACCTGGTAATTATGACAAATCCATGATTTAATAGTATTTTACTCAGCGACTCCAGAGAGAACTGTTTGAGTCAGGTTCTTCTCAAGGCATTCAACTCAAACTCTTCCAGAAATGTGAGTCACAAGAATTGAAAAGACCAACAAAATTAGGAAAAATGCCTTTCAAACAGGAACAATCGAACAGCTGCCTCTTCCCTTAATACATGGATTTGGCAATAATGTAACAAGGAAGCAACTTGTCATATAGCCACATTTTAAAGGAACAGGCGACTCTTTTTTAGCGTTTACGCATTTTTTTTTTTTTAACATCCTGATTTTTTTGGGAATCAGCTGTTCTTCTTTTTGGCCAATTAGCTGTTTTTCTTACTTGACAGAAGTTCATTCTGTCCCTCTCTACATGCAGATATATGCGTGCATTATGTAGAAAACGGCTTTAGAAACTTGACACCGTTTACTGTTGTATCGTGCAGACTGAGAGACCCAACAGATCCTATTGCATTTTGCTTAACTGCCATGTTGATGACTTTGATTCGTCTAGAAAGAGCTCTTGAGAGCTTCCCAAAGCGCTAGACGCTTGCATCTTATTTGTCCTTCACTCGAAACCTCTGTAAAAAACCCTTCTTTCCTCTGACCGGTTCATTGCTTCACAAGAAACAAATCAGCGTTTCCCCCTTTCTTTTAGCTAGCCCTGACAAACGGTCGTCGAGAGCTTCAATTCGCCGGTGCGGGGACGAAGGGAAGCAGACGTGAACAAAATGTGTCGCCTCCATTCAGCTCTCCCGACACTGTAAGGCCAACCACTGTGCAAATTTAGCCTCCACTGTACAACTAAAGAAGGACGACAGCAGATATCTGCTCGGGTGTCAATCTTGTAACGGATCCTGGCACAATGAGAGACGTGGAGGGGGTGGAGGGGCGCTGAAGGCTGTCATCAGCAGCTATCTGTCAGCTTTTTCAACTGCCTCTGAGATAACTGTTGACACACACACACACATATATATCTATCCATCTCTCTCACACTAATGCAACTTCTTCTATGGGACGCACAAAACCGTGTGCCAGGAACAGTTGACGGCTGAAACGCACACAGTGATCATTGTACTGGTGACTCTTTAAATCAGAGCTGAAACAAGAAAACGCCTCAATTATCAAGAGTCTCTGCGAGTTTTATAAAGTTAAATTTGAGACTTTATAAGACCGACTTGAATGAGGGAGAAATAATATCCTAATAATTTAATCAAACGCACATGTAACAGAGCTTTTAAGCACGTAATGCTTAAAAGCTCCTGATGTTACCTAATTTGAACATCTACACTGAAATGTAAGCTCAAGACAATTTACTGACGACAGATTTTAACTACTTAGAGAAAATGTATAATTTGTTATTTGCCTAAACAGACAATAAGATAGTTTGAGAAGTAATATAGTTTTTCAGGTTTGCAAAGAAAACTGTATGTACAGCTTACAGGGTATATTGCAGCCCTCCGAACATAAAAACACCCTTATTCCTCACACACAACAAGTCATACAACAAACAAGTTTCAGAAAGCAAACAATGGAAGAACCGATGAATAAACAAATGTACAAATTTACAACAATTACAACGTTTTTTTTTTCCCCAGGGAGAAAAGCTAACATCTGAAGGTCTAAAATGAAGTTTGTTTCAGACGTTTTAAGATGGAGTCGAATGTTAACATAGCAAAATGCCTCTCTGCTCCATTAGTCTGCTGCAGACTCAAAACATAAAACAACAGATATGTCTGGGATAGAAAAGCAAAACCAAAAAATTGATTCGTTTTGATGACCCCTTCATTGTCCTTGGGCTTTAGCATCTTGATCACCAGGATCTATATAATGGAGGCACAAAATGCGGTGAAAGTCCATTCAACTGTTCATATATTATAGGCAAGTATAAATCGAAGGCAAGGTACCTGAAACGCTATAAGCCTAACAAATATTGCTTGTGAGCACATCTTTGCTATTGTGATGTTGGACATTAAAGATGCTGACTACAATTCATCATATTGTTCAGCTCCAATGTTAAAACCAACAGTAAACAGAGGGTCATTTTCAGAGTATTAAGTCAAACAATAAGCTAACATTCCCAAAACACCTATTTTGTTGTTGCATCCAACAGAGAGGCTCAGGTGACGAGCCTGGGACTGCAACCTACTGATCAGACCTCTAAACAAACAAACATGACACAAATCTGTAGTTCTTCATTTTACAAGCAACAGGCTGGCCGTTTTGCCTCAGCAGGGAAGGCTAGTAGCTGCTATGGTTCACTTCCTCTTATGTTTGCAAAGCAGCTCTTAACATTAAACAGTGATATACATTTTGCCATGCTGCTACACCATGGATACAAAATGACCCAACGGGCTAACAGTTAACAGTATCCCAGTGAAAAAGGTCAAAAGGAAAACACTAATTCAATCTCCCTGTAGCATGTTTACTTCTAATAATAACCATCTTCAGGCTGGAGATTCAGCCTAACCAAACGGGACACCACACGAACACCGAGGCAGTCCTAAACACCGGGCACGAAACGTAAAAACTGGTATTTGATCAGCAGAAATGTGACAGTAAAGCGACAATACAGACTGAGCCACAGATGGGTATCACGTATTACCATCACTTTGGCAATGACCGACTAGCCTGCAGCAGAAATTGTGAGAAATAGCGACAAACGAAACGAAGCCAAGTGACGTTAGCTACACGACGAGTGTGCAGTTTGACAAAGAAGCGTCAGAAAAGCCGAACACTGACACAAAACTAGCTGTTAGCTCAGAGGCTAGCTGGCTAGCTACGCCCTTACGCAGTCCCCAAAGAGATTAGGCAGAAACTTTTCCCAGTCACAGCAGGACTAAACTTCAAAAGCAGCCACCACGGTCGATAAGGACTCACGTTTCCACCCGCCCTGTCTAAATAACGCCTCCGAGGTGTTTTCAAGAGAAACAAACACAAGCCGGCGACGTTTGCTGTCGATATATTTGAGTTGTACAGACAGTGTTACCTGAGTAAGAGACAGAGTGGCAGCCATAGTGTTTCTGTTTCCCACTGCTTTCATGCTGCGATACCTCCAGACACCAATAGGGGGCGCTGAAAACCTGGAGCAGGACACAAAAATGAGGGAATGATGGGAAATCCTATTCATTTTATATTTAAACGCAAGTTGTATTTAAATAACAACAAATGGGCCCTCTCCGGGTCAGAAAGGCTTACTCATTTGTGAGATGATACGCTAAAACCTGACAAGATTATACACCCCTAAAGGATCCTTACAAAAATATGAGGAAGTATGAACCCCGTTTATAGAATATTTCAAGAGTTAACAGATTTCTTTAAATTGGGATTAAGAACGTAAGAGTAGCTATACTTCATGATAATCTAACTCACGTAAAAGTCAAAAGTACAGCAACCCCATTACATAAGTAATTGTAGCAATAAATATAAATAACTGCCTGCAATTACAGGATACCGCCAGTATTAATATTAACTAAAATATATCTGCAATAGGAACATTTGTCATGGATATTTTTGATTTTTTTTTTTCTTTTGCAAATTTATGTCAAAGCCAGAGATGATCAAAGTGCAAAACAGAGCCAAGGACTCCCTCTACTGTGCTTCAGCTGAATAGAATAAAACTCATATTTCATTGCACTCAAACAATGTTTGACATCAAATCAATTTTGTTTCCCATAAAGGAAATGACCTTTCATGTCACTTCATAATTAATAATCACTAGCATTTAGCTGTGGATTACTAATCCAACTTATAAATTTTTAAAAATGTATGAAAAATATTTAAAACTGTTGTCAGACATGCAGTCAAGTCTTCATTTTTGTAAATGCAGTCAGATTAGAGGTCGGATTCCTAAATATTTATTCAATGTGAGGTTGTGGTGCTGCAACTGAGTTTAAAACTTACCAGGGGAGTCAAATGTGAAGAATATGCTGAATTTTAGTCTTGCACAGAATGGAAATAAGCTCCGTCATTGTAATCCAGCAAATAAGCTTTCTCAAAAACACATATTTATGATTTTATAAAGAGAAAAAAAACACACTTGTCACAGTTGAAAGCCACAAAACCTTAAGTAATCATTATGCCATAACAGCAAGAAAAGAATACGAAATGCAAATGCGACATTTAAAGATAAATACATATTTGTTTGATTTCTTCAGATTGTTTTATTTGCACAGCAACATAAAATTTGCCCCCCGCCCCACTTCATTTCTGACCATTAGTACAAAATGTGTGTTTTACAAAAGGAGCATTGTTGGAGCATTGTGTATGGGACAATGTGCCGGGGTACAGCAGTGCAGATGTACTGAAATCAGACAGGAGGAAACTCGTTAAATCATCTTGGGTACCAGATGATTCACTGCTACAGGAGAGGACCTAATGTACAATTATGATATTATATTATTATGATAAACAAGACTACTGAAGGTGCACCAAAGTGGAAGAGTTGGTAAGAAAGAAAACTATAGAAGGGGCTTCATTCTAAAGTAGCCTATTTAACCAGCCGCAGACAGAAGGCTGATCTTTGCAGAGTGTAAAATACAAAGTCTTAGTCCTGGTGGTGGTTCCCATTAAACCTTGTTTTAATTTAATGTTAAAGCAGGACAGATCACCTGCATTAAGATGCAGAACTCAATCCAATCCTTCCAGACTGACATGAATTAGTGTAAAACATGTACAAAATAACCCAAATAACACACAAACCACATGAGGTAAACAAAACATTGTCATGGCACCATCCGTACAACAAATATATTTTCCTGTCAAAGCTTCACATAAACCTAAATTCTCATTGAACAAACGATAGTTTATACGGTTCTGCAGAGAACAACTTGCAGCTTTATAATTACTAATCTCGACATTCGTTCCAGCGGGTCACTTCTATTATTCCAATTTATATAACAATAATCATGTTAATAGTAGCAGTAGTGGCTCATGGAAACAGGAAACACAACAGTAATTGCCCTTATTGACCTATCCCTTTTGTTTTGTAAACAAACAAATTAAAAAGTCCGTCCCACCCAGAACAACCCCGAGGTGACGCTCATCAGGGTCTTTCATTTCAGTCTCTGTTCAACAGCCCACAGACTCAAACAGAGCCGTTCCTGAGTTTATAACTCATCCTTGAGTTGAGAGTCTGTGCCTTCATCTTCTTCCTCTTCCTCCTCTTCTTCTGGTTCCTCTCCCTCTTCCTCCTCTTCCTCCTCCTCCTCCTCCTCCTCCTCATCCTTTTCTTCTTCCTCCTCGTCTTCCTTCACCTCGTCCCTCCTCTTCTTGTCCTCTTCCTCTCGCTTCTTCCTCTCCTCCTCCTCTTGGCTTTCCTTCATCTTTCTCTCATTATCCTGGAAATGGAGACAACATACAATTAAAAAAAAAAGTAATAATTCAAAACCGATGAAGTCAGATTCAAAGAGTCTTTGCAAACAGACAGAACTGGGAGCATACCTTCGTTTTTCCCCAGGTTTCGTTTCCAACTTCCTCGGCCACCTTGGGATCGTTGGTGATTAGGAAGTTGTCAAAGATGGTCCCAGACTTGACCTTTACAAAAACACAAGTCAGTCAGTCCAGATCGAGTATAAATGTTTTATTAACAAAGATCTAGAGCATTTCTTGCTCCCAGCGCAGGACACCTCAAGAAACTTAGATAACAGCTTCTAAGTAAATGAGAAAATGATTTTTGCTCACTTTCACTGTATAGATTTGATTTATTTATTTGAGTATCATGCACCACAGTATGGTGCTCAGCCTACAAGGCATGTCAAGAAGGCCCCCGAACAAGCTTCCCAAACTTTTCAAATATTTACAAAAAAATGAAATTCCATCACCACAGGGATGTTCTTCTGAGGATACAAAACTCTGTCTTGGTTGCCAAGCTTGTTCAATGAATGATGCAAAGATCTCTTTATTAAATAGTCAACTTAGCATATGTGATTCAGAGAGCCAAAACAGATGAGAGTTATAAATAAATGGATTGATTATGTTTTGTATAAAATATTAATTTGTCCAGAGTTTGAATATGGAAACTGCAAAAACCAGACACTGGTTTGGAAGGACAGAGGGACAGATACGACTTTTGCAATTAATCAACTGATTGCATGATAAATTAAAATGATAATAATTTCTATTATGATGATGTTTTGTTTACAGAAGCTTCATAATGCATTCTGTTTTTGGTTGCAGAGGTTTTCATTTCCTTTTTATGCATCGTTTTGTTTTATTTTGGAGATTTGAGTTAAGTGTTCTTTACAAAGTTAAAGTTTACTAGTTTTGAGAGAGTAAATTTCATTATTATGCCATTTGCCCCCTAAGTTGAATATTTAGGGGGAGTCAATGAAAGGATGAAAAAGCATGTGGCTCGATCAGTGAGTTAATTAATGGACAAATTAAGTGATCTGAGTGATTGATGATGGACGGAGAATGAAGTTAATGTTTAAAAATATTCTATGCTCTATTTGCTTGCAAGTCATTTTTCAGACATGCTAAAATACTTCAATCCAGCTCTATACCTTTCCTTACAGTCTGTGTAGGAACCTTGAGACTTTTTCTAATTTAGCTGCTGTATTTTTATTGTTGACTGAACACCATCAGCAAGACCATCCCACCTGCCACAGGTCCAGTCCAATCACGCCGATGCTGTCATATTTGTAGATCTCCGGGTCAGCTGTGTACTCTGGATTGTCGATCTCAGGGTGAACCCACTTGCCTTTGTAAGCAGGGTTATCGATCTCTCGGGGTTTCCACTCGCCCTGCATGCGCAAAAAACACATTAAGGCTCATGTAAAAAAAAAATAAATAAATAATCCTGGCCCAATGTAAGTGAAAGAGTTTTGTTTGACAGGAATATTTCTAACAGCAGGAGGGAAATCTGTGTAAGAATACCTTGTAGTCAGGGTTGGTAATCATAGGCGGCTCCCACTCCCCATCCATCTCATCATCCCAGTCGTCAGGCTTTTTGGCGTCAGGATCTGGGATGTTCTCAGGTTTGTCCCAGTCCTTAAAAAAAATGAAGACAGGTTAAAACAAGCGAAAATAAAGCATTCACAAAGTTTTTCCACCATTACAGCAGACGAACCTCAGGTTTCTTGTCAACGGGGTCTGGAATCTTCTCCCTGTCGTCCCAGTCCTCTGGCTTTTTGGCGTTGGGGTCCTTGATTTTTTTGGGGGGCAGAAAGTCCCAGTCATCCTCCAGGTTGCCAGACTCGACCTTCTTGTTGTCGATCTTAACCTCGTAGGTGTTGTCGGGGTTGACGATCAGCGTGTACAAGTGGGTGTACTCATCATCCTGCAAAGGACAGCGAGTGAGATGTTAGAAACGGGAAGGAGGAGCTCTAAAAACTGAACTTTTAAAAATGACCTCCTTCATTGTTAGGTCAACTAGTCAGAAATAAACTGGATTACGCTGTTTCCTTATTAAGTTAGAAAAGAACCCCAAAACCTTTGCCATACCTTGCACCTGATATCTTTGTTGATCAAATAGTTTTTGCCTTTGTAGTTGAAGATCACATGAACTTTCTTTGTGCCTGGGCCACAAATATCAGGACCTGAAGGAGGCATGAAGAAAATAAAGTTTTAAGCAACTTAAAAGTATGTTTACGAAATTCTGCAAAAGCATTTTATCATAAGTAAATGTAAATGATTAAGGAAGCATAATCTGACAAAAACTCAGAGCCCTACCAAACATGATGTTGTAGACGGAGTCTCCATGCATGTCCTCCTGGTTGAGCTGAGAGGGGAACAGCTTGATGTATCCGCCGCCACAGTCGATGCTCTGCTCGTGTTTCACAGTGAACTGGATGACTAGAGGCTGGCCTTTGTTTCCGAAGTCATCGAAACGGGCTGACAAAGCATAAAAGCGGGCATCCTGGCTCGTCTGCAGACCTGCGGTAAAAAAAACCCCAGCATCATCACGGCGAACATCTCGGCCGAGGCAGGATTTCATAGGCCGACCCCGAGTTATTTAGAGCCACTTTCATGATGAGTAACAGAAAAACACTGGCACTGCTTTATGAGCCGAGAATCATAAAAGCAGATTTTTAGGCAGAAATGGTTTCAGTGGCGTGCTGATCATCACAAGCTGCCATCTGGGTAGATCTTTTTAAATTAAATTTAAAAATCAAATCTGATATTTGATCATTTAAAAAAAACAAACAAACATTAAACACAGTGGTGGTTCGGAAAGAGGCCCATGTGGTTTTCCGCTCAGGGCGGCATGGGCAAGAGGGCAGCGTGAAAAGGCAAAACCAAGCTTCCCGTTATGTCCACTCAGCATATAATCCGGTGCTAAATTAAAAAAAATATTTTTGTGTCTCAAGGAGTCTGAACTGCTTTTGACTAAATCGTAGAAAAACATTATTTTCAAAGTGAAAAACAAACACAAAAAAGATTTTTAATGATTTACAGAGTGGTCTATCCGTACATCCTAACAGTATAATATGAAACAGATAATCTGTGAAGACAAATTAAGCTTCCATGACACAACTTATTCCCATCACCAAAGCCACAGACGATGGAGGATTTATCGTTTTTCTGGAACGATAAACTATTTCTACTCCATTGGCACATTTAGCACTGTGTACACGAGGTTGATTGACAGTGAGAAGACCATTTTCGTGGCTCTGATTTTAATGCTGTGTATTTGCTTAAGTCAATATAGCAAAATCACAAGAAATAAATGTGATAAGTAACATTCATTAAACTGCGATAAACAGTAAGGTAAATTATTTTAGTAAAAAAAGGAATAACAATTGTTTTTCTGCTTATATAAAATAAGTTATATCTAGGTTAATATTATATATTACTAAGCCTATGCAGTTGTGATTCTACCAAAGAGTAATGAGAATCCCATAGCAGCCCATAAGAAATATTCATCGATTTGTCCGTCTTTTAAGATAAATTGGTAAATCAATTGTTTTAGTTCTTTCTGTGGCTGCTATATAATGATTTTTTTTTGTGTGTTTACTTATTTTGTTATTGCTGAATTAAGTTAATGAGGGCCCAGGAGTGTGGGCTCACCCAGTGCCACATTTATACAAGAACCACCACTGCTCACCACTGTTAAATAATCTAAACTCCTTCATTTTTTTCTTTAGCTGCATTTACAAGACAAGCCCCCCACTCACCTTTATCTTTCTCTGCGTCTCCGTAGAACTTCCCTGCAGACAGCACAAACTTGCCATAGTCTGACTTGTGCTTGGATTCCATCCAGCGACTATTGAAGGCATCTGCACAGACGAGATCAGGGTGAGCATTCAGTGTGATAAGCATCACACATGGCTAAAAAAGCGCCTGTGCTACTGCTAATGGTAATGATGATAAAAATCTGTGCAGGTGCATGTTGCTGAGGGATGAGGAGGAGGATATAAGAGAATGACCAAGGCAGGGATGTGCTGCAGGGTGGGGGGGAGAGCTTCGAAGACAACTGGGGGTAGGAAGCAGATGGACTATAGATGAAGGACTGAGGCAGAAGAAGAAGAAGAAGAAGGGGCTCCAAGACTGATCATCTTATGGATTAAATGGCATTTATCCCTATAGAGCAGCTGGCGCGTGCAAAATACTGCATTAAAAATATTCAAAGTATGAAACCCCATTATACCAATTAAGCATCTTTATTTATTATTATTTAACGGTAAGATAAACAAAAAGCGGACATAATAGATATTCAGTAACAACATAATACTAAAATAAAGACAAAAGCTTACCGCCATCCTCAAACTGCTCTCGGAAATACACAGAGGACTCGGCCAGGACAGCGGCGGCAGACACGGCCATCAAAATCAGCGACAGCGCTGTCATGGCGACGAGCTCAGAGCACTCCGTCCGGAATAAAGATAGCAAACTACAAATACACGCCTCTGTGGATATTTTTTGCTTTTTCTATTCTGAATGTCGCTGGTCCAGTCTTTCTCATACAGTCATGCTACAGTACCGAGCCGCCGAGGAAGCACCAGCCTCTCTCCTCTCTGCTCGGAACAGATGTCTGAATCTGATTGGTCGGTGGCTCCAAACCAGTGTCGCGGCAGTCAGCCAATCGGAGGAGAGAAAATCTGAACGTTGAGGTTCGGAGCCAATAGGGGGAGACCACGCGTTTGCTTGATACACGCCCCAAGGAGAATGATGCTTCTGGATGAATCACATGGCTGAAAGGGGGAAAAAAAAGAAGGGTGGAAGAATAGATTTTATTAGTACCCCAGAACTCCCCACCAGAATAACCAGCAAGGATAAACCATAGAAAGATGTCAAATCTGCGATGTTTTCTATAGCGCTTAATTAAATGGTGCATATTCAAAGCTTAGAATTAGATCGGCTTTAAAAGTGAACACTTGAGAAGAATATTTATGGAAATATATATCTTGAAAAAAAGACAGTCTTTAGGAGATTTCGGAATTATTTGAATCCTTACCTTAAAACTATCTGCATTTGTTTTTGTTTCTCCAAAACAAAAAGACAAAACATAGTAAATCATGGATTCTCTCAGTACAATTTAATAAAGTAAAACAAAGCGTTTGAAAAACACTCAGATGAAAACTCGTGACAATTCAGCTTTGTTCGTTTTTTGGGGGGGGGGGGTTGATGACGTCACAAGACGCAAAAACAACTTTTGACAGATTTTGACATATGAAGCATTAGTTACATTTGAGATTTCAGCAAACTGCAGTAGTAAAATCGCATGAGTACTGGAGGACCTCTGTGCCCAAATGTAAAAAGACTGCAGTTTCACCCAATTTTCTTTGGCGATTGAGTAAAGGAGGCAAAGCAAATCTGGATGCCACACTTTTCAGATTTGTATTTGTTCAAAAACATGTATATTTTTTCCCCACCACTTGCAATTGGTGGGAAAATCAATAATAATTATCAATGTATTTTATGTCAATAAAATACATTGAGATTTGTAGGGAGAATGAATACTTTTAGAAGATTATATGAGACATTGTGTTGTAATAGCAATAAATAAATGCCATTCTGCTGATGGGATTTAGTGTGAAAATTTTATTAACTCTTAAATCTATGCACAAACAAAAACACGGCAATCTGAAATTCATTCACACAATAAATAAACCATAAAATAAATCAATATATTCAGAACCAAAATAACTATTTTTAAAATTTTAATGTTTTATTCCATTTTTCAATAATCCAATATATGTGACGTGATTTCAGCTGCAAACAACAAAACCTTTACGCCACCCTAAGTCAGAGTGAGTAGTTCATGGTGACATTAAACAAATAAAATAAATAAAAGCATAATTATATGTTGGGTTCACATAAAAAAAAAGGCCTTTCACAGTTTCACTGTAGAGGAAAAAGACATTTACTAAAAACTCTTTTAGAGTTTTCTTAGTTTCCGCTTATGCTCTTAAGGTAACATTTTTCAGTAACATTTACATGACACAAAAACACAAGGATTGTGTGAGAAAAGTAAGGCAGAAACAACTCAGAAGAACTGGAACAATAAGGGTGCTAAGTTCCTGTGATAATAATGTGATAGAGTTCTGTGTATTCATCTTGGGATAGAAGAGTAAAATGCAAAATGATCTCAAGTCACTTTACTAAAAAACACCAGATGGCACAGTAACAAAGTTCAACTATGGCACAAATGATGTCAATAAATAATGTTGTGTGAAGAAAAGCACAACATCTGCAAACACCAACACGACATGTGAACCTTTAAGACTACGTAAAAATCAGTACAAGTTGTAACTCTGCAGAACAAAAAAAAACAAAAAAACTAACATAAATAGTCAAAGACTTCTTCATGTCTTCATCCTGACGCTGTGATACTCAAACCAGGCAGATAAGGGAGAGCAGCCGCGCCTCCCGGAACCACCGTCTGGAATGAGTGTTTCCGGCAACGCTCCTGATCCCTGCAGGGCGGCTTCCGCTGCTCCCTCCTCTCATCGTGAACCTGCCCTGCTGCCTGGCCGTCTCCCAGGGACCTGGACAGACACGGCGTGTGTGTCTGCGTGGGGAGGGGGTTAGTGCACAGAACAGAGCGAAGGACACCCTCTGTGGCTCTGAATGCAGATGGGCCGGAAAAGCAATCGTAACACCTCCTCTAGGTCGCTGCGTCTCTCTCTCTCTCCTTCTACGGGAGAAAGAAGTTGATCCTCTGCGGGATGGACTTGCATCCTTGGGCTGAGAAGAGTCTCTCCTCTTTGGGGACGTACAGCATCGCCTTGGCCACCTCATCCAGTGTTGCTTCATCTGCCTCCAGACCTCGCGCCGTGTAGGCGTCTCGCGCGCACAGCTTCACGTGACGGTACTCCAGAGGCAGAAAAGGCACAAAGAAGTCAATCAGGTGGTCCGCCATCAGCTCACTCTGAGCAAAGCCCCCTAAGAAAGAGAGAATAATAAAAGCACAAACAACCAAATCAGAATAAAAAAACATTATTAAGATTTAACTATAGTCTTGAAAACAAACAGAATAAACCAATAGCAATGATTGATTTATGACAATAAATCAGTCACAGATAATATTCAATAATTTCGCTGAACTCCGATCAAGAACCGCACAGCATTGTGGGGGATGTAGGCAGAGAAACTTCTCACAATCAGTTAAGCAAGGTTGGTAGCATCAACTAACTACTCGCGCTTTGGTTACCTAGCAACAACCTGTTGAATAACAGTGCAGCTTTGTCAGGTTTCACTACTGTGCCTCATATCTGCTTAAAAATAAAAACAGTGTTATGAAAACTGTGGATAAACCAAGAAATGTCATTCCACTAGACTGGCAGGATTTCAGATATTTAAAACACAAAACTAATCAATAATAATTATCAATATTGACTGGTATGAAAAGCTAAAGCGCTTGTCAGCCCTAGTTTCACGCAATTATTTGTTAGATGTTTGTGGCTCAGTTTGCCAGCCGCAGAGAAAACAAACAGTTGACTATTTGAACTTTAACCTGGCGGGGCCCCGTACCTTGGGTCTCCAGAGTTTCAGCTCGAAGCCGATGCTCCAGGTCCTCCATACCGATGTCCTCCCGATTCTGACCCGAGTGCCAGAAGTCCAGCGCCACATCATTTATTGTTGCACCGCCTATGTTGCTGTCGTGATGAAAAGCAGAGGTTTGCTTAGAAGAGTTAGAATGCTGACTTTAAATAGTTTACTTATGATGGGTGCCACAAAATGTTTAGATCAAAAAAATTTGAGAAATGTTTTCTTATGAAAATGGCGTAAAATGAATAAAAAAACGAATAAAACATTTCGAGGTCGTCAAACCTCTGCTGGTCAGAACTTCAGGAAGATTTTAAGATATAAACTATGAAAAACATGAACAATACATAAAGAAGAAAACCCGATCTTCACTGAAAATGAGCTGAGCTTGTGACCCAGATGTCACATCCCTTAGCCTGATCCACCAACCTGAGAAAGATGAAGATGGCCCTCCGGTAGCTGACCCCATCCACGTTGTCATAGTGATCCATGTAGGGCTTGATGGCGTCGATGAGGCCCGGGTGGAGCTTCTCAGCCTCGTCGAAGATGAACAGAGTCTGCGGGCAGCGCAGCACCAAGTCTCGGATGGCCTCCCTCAGCTGACCCTGGACCCGGCGAAGAGGAGCAAATTCAATATCACAAAGTGCTTTAATAGGACAGACATACAAAATAAATAAATAAAGGCACTTAAAAACATAAAACTAATAAGTAAATTCAAAGACAACAATGATACTACTGATAACGAGGGATTAAAAGAGAGAGATAAATGAAGCTATTATAGGAGAAGAACTTAATACCTTCAGACCTTCAACTTTCTGACTTTTCCAAATGAAAACAAATGACCTTTTTTTTTAAACTCATGCTATTACAATGGTTTTATCTCCAATGACAATACATGCAGCAATACATTTTTACAGTATCCAGTTGAAAACTGTTCTTCGTACTATCAATGTGCTATGTAAAGACTAGTATTGAATCAGATATTGGGTGAAAATGAGGAGCCCATTTGTGTCATTGTGGCCCAGTTGGACTCGTACCAGGTTCCAAAAATCCACGCATGTCTGTGGTGTTGGAGCACCAATATTTGACCTGAAGCATCGGTCCAGATTGTGACCGGGTTTCAACACGCAGACTAAACATCTGATTAAGCAAGGGAGCCGCCCCACGTGTTCCTGGAACACGGCGTCCAGCTCCGTGGGCTGACTGGACGTCTCACCTTGTACGTGTCCAGCAGTCTGGCATGGGGGAAGTGGAACGGCGCGATAAACAGACGGACGCACTCGCTCTTCACCCCGTCCCGGTACAGGTTATCAGCGATGATACGGGCCACAAAGTTCTTGCCGGTTCCGGTCCAACCGTGGAAGGAGAGTGTCAGAGGCTTGTTGGACTCTGGGTTGTTGATAAAACCCTGGATGGCTTTCAGAACCACGGACTGGACCAGGTGCTGGCCGTGGAGCTTCGTCTGCAGGTCCTTGGCCAAACCTGAGTGGGGAGATAACAGACGCATAATACACCACTTGATTTATTTTTCTTTTTTTTTGTTTCTTAGCCAGTTTTTACAAATTCAATTAGACAAAAAAAAAATTATACCAACAAACTAACATTTCTCCTCTGTAAATGTAAGGTGCAAGACTTTCAAATGTTGAACCAATCAGTTTAAACACCTATTTCCCAATCAAGCTTCCTGTTCAAACGTAAGATTATTACAGGAACATTAGTCATCCTGTGCATCTTACAAAAATGTTCACTGATTGGTTGTTAAGAAACAACGACAATAAACTAACAATAAAATGTGATAGCAGGAAACAATAAAGCGGCTCGGCCAACTTTCTTATAGCTGGAACAAAACGGAGTGACTGGAAAGATAAAAGTTTCCATGACAGTCAGGAGCGTCGTGGAGAAAACGACGTCTTCTCTTCCTGCTTCCATGGGAGTTTTTAAGGAAAGTAGCAGCCAGGTGTAAATGTCGACGATCATGGAAGCACAATCAGAAAAAGACAGACAGCCAGGTAGGAGAAATGTTTTTCTCTCTGAAAGGAATGTGGCAGCACGACTTCTGCTTGCAGAGCTGCAACTGGATGAACCAAAAGGCAACAGGACCAATGTTCAGACACATCAGACCCCGGTGCAGATCCATCCATCCACTCATCATACCAGCTCATACATGCTGGGTCATGGAGAGCTGGTGTCTGTCTCGGGTCCATCACTGGGAAACACTGGGATAGCAGACACAGTGACCCATAACTATGCATGCACACACTTACACAAGGGCAATTAGAGAGAGAAATTAACATAAAGTTAGGGTGGAAGTGCGACTACCCCTGGGTGTATAGAGAGAACGTGAAAACTTGATGAACACCACTGCGCTGCCCTCATTTGGATGCTTTTAAAAATTAAAGAAGAAAAAAAAAAGAGCATAGCAGCACAAACTGCACCAAGAATGATTTGCTGGCCTGAAGCACACATTCACGAGTCTTTGTAGCGAGAGTGTTTATCATTTAAAGTTCTGTATCACATGAGAGGAAAAATGTCCTGCAGGTTTATTTTGTATAAATTACACATCAACAAATATCTCCGTCACCTTAAAACTCAAAAAGTGCATGAAATGATCTGCAATCTGATCAAAGGGAAAATGATCAGTTGGTGCACCTCTACCACCAATCAAGCGGTGAGGTGGAGGGCTGATCATCTGGGCCCGGAACCTATTATTCTACATTAAATCTTAGCCCCTAAATCAGGGGTGGGCAATCCTGGTCCTCGAGGGCCGGTGTCCTGCAACTGTTAGATGTCTCCCTGGTCCAACACACCTGAATCCAACAGCTGAATCACCTGCTAAATGCAGTCAAGTTCTCCAGAGTCCTGCTAATGACCTCATTAATTGACTCAGGTGTGTTGATTTAGAGGTACATCTAAAAGTTGCAGGAGACCGGCCCTCGAGGACCAGGAGTGCCCACCCCTGCCCTAAATAGTGCAGGGGCCTAATCAAAGTCCAGACCAATGTTCTAGCCAGACTCAAGGAATGTCCACAACAGAAACGGTGCTAAAGAGAAACTCAAACTTTATCTCCAACAATACTGCTAATGGTCGTCTCTCCCCTCAGACACGCGATGTTTACAGGCGTTTACTCTCAGACTGGCTAAGCAGAAGTGAAACGTCCACAAACCTGTGATGTTGTTAGTGATCCTGCAGTCTCCAGACTCGCAGCACTGGCCCAGGCTACAGTACCACTGATGCAGCAGGCTGGTGTAGTCCTGAGGAAGGCCTGGCCAGAGGTCCCCGACAGGAACTTCACACAGCAACAGAGACATATAAGCACTGGTCGTCTTTCAAACCAAAGTCGGAAACTCCTGATCGGTGCAGTAATGCTGCTGCTCACCTTGCTGTGTGGCATCATCCTGGTGGGGCTGACACTCCCCCTCCCAGATGTTGCAGTAGAAGTAGTTGAAATAGTAAGTGGAGACGTTGCTAATGCTATCGAGGGGGAAGATGTCGGCCTCTGCGGACAGAGCGCAGAGCAGCAGCAGCAGCCACGCGCAAACATCGGGGAGTTGGGCGGAGAGCCGCGGCGGCAGAGGAGGTACAGGGCAGCGGAGCTTCTCTCCCATTTATTTAAGCCATCGGCTCGCGACGTGACAGCCTGCTGTGGGCGCGTAGGGGTTCAGTCTCCACCCACGCTCCGGTCCCAGCTGTAAATTGTGTCCGGAAAGCACCAGCTTCGCCCAACCGGTTCCGCTTAACTCCGCCCACAGAGAAAAGAGGGGAAAAGCAGCGGCGGCAGATTGATATTTCCTCCTCCAAATGTCAGTGTAGCTTTTTACATAAAGAGGTGTATTTTTTTCTCTCTCTCTCTTCTTCATTTGGTGCAGAAAAACACCGACATCACAACAGCAGCTGCTGCTTAAAATGCGGCTTCACATTTTTGTATCATTTTACTCATTTGCAAACATAAACAAGTTTGGTCGCCATTTTTATTTCATGAATATCAATAAAAAAAAAAGGTGTGGATTTGCATCTACGTTTAAATGAACTCATCTTTACGACACGCTCAGACGTCATGACGCACCACCTCTGACCACTCCCTGCCTGTGATCGGTAATAATCAGTGACGTCATGCTGGCCATCAACTGACTGACCTAAAATTTTCCAGCTGTGTCTGATAACTGCAATGATATGGACAACTGAAACTTTAATGTCTTAAAAAAAACATTAAAAAAATGGTAATTCCTTAAAAAAAAACAAAAAAAAAACTGTTTTCTACATGTTCTTCACCAAGGTCCATGTCTTATTAAAAGGCATTTTTATTTACAGTAACACAATCAACTGAACATGAAATTTAGAGCCAATGATAAAACTTTTTTTAGGGACCTAAAAGTATTTAACTGCATCAACAAATCCTTTAATTTGCAGTCAAGTTTCTGATTTAACTGTATTTTCAGAGTATTTGTTTTAGTTTTAACAGGACAGTTCTTATGTGGAAGGTCTTGCCATCTGCACCAGCCATGACACATTACTAATTCACTTGTCACTACTTCATACTCTGATTTAGTCATGTCTTGTGGAGAGACTATATGCATTATTTAACGTTGACGTCCTGTACATTTGCAACCACTAAGTTGAGCCAAATCAACGAGGTCAACACAATAGTGACCTGTTACAAAACTATACAAGCTCATGTCACCTTAAGAGCTGCATATTTTTAATTTGTATACATTTAATGCAATAGGTTTTTCCAAGGTTTCCAATGCAAGTTCCTTTAGTTCTTGAAGTTGGAATCAATTAGTTATTTTAATATGGACTCAATTTAAATACATTTAAGGTAAATCCAAGAGACTTAACTTTTCAGTATACCACTAACTTTATAAAAATAATTATCTGAACAGTGTAAAGTCTTATTGTGACACTTTGTGAAGAACTACTTTAAATCAAACTCATTTTAAAATCTTTCCCAAATTTCTACAACTTTCCAGCAAAATCCCTACAAAATGGCTGTTTCTTTCTCTACCGGCATCAACCAGTCATCAGACTGGGTCATTTCAATCTGAAATTACTTAGTAAAAAAAAAAGAAAAAAACAAAAAAAGGACAAAACCCATCAAACCTATAAACTTGTGGTAATTCCTTAGGAAAAGAGGAATCAGGGAACCTCATTAACATTACACATTTGGATTTCAAGTAAACTTAAAACTAGTTCAAGTCAAGCAAATACTTCCAAACCATGGACCACATAAGACCCTTATTTGTTTTTACCACATTCAGCATCGGTTTTTTTTTTTGTTGGTTTTTTTTAACCTCAATGCATCGACTGCATTGCCTATAAATAAAAAAAATTCAGTACAAACATTTTATATCTTCATTGACTTGCGACAAGTAATCTGTGGGTTCATTTCAAATCTTTATTGCATTACAAATAAACTCCAGAAGCTCAGACCATCCTGATCACAGCATCAGTTCAGTAAATCGAGGATAAAGTTCCCATCATCTTCATGTCAGCGCCTGCAAGAAAGCAGCTCATCAGACCAAAGTCTCTTCTAATGAACATGCAGGTCTCCAACTGACCACAAAACCTCAGAAATAATGGAACGGTAAGGGTTATAATCAATGGTTACATTCATTTGGCAGAATCTTTTCATCACTGGTTAAATGGTCAGCTTATAGAAACTCCTAAAATGTGTTCAAATAAATAAAATTAAAGCCTTACCGTTGCTCAAGTTCATCTCCTGTAAAGAATAAATGAGAACTTTACTACAGGTCAGCAACCGATTTTAAAAGGTTTCCATTCATTGGGTCACTCAGTAATTTTGCATTTGTCTACATTACAGTTCAGGTCAGACATTTGTTTTGACATCACCAAACCCACACTTAATGTTTCACAACAGCGACTCCTCCTCACCAAAGTGTCAAGTGTCTGCTTTCACGCTGCAGGCCGGCTGTATTGTTGACCTGAAGAGACAAGAACATTAGTCAGATAAACAACCCAGGCAGGAACAGGATCACCACTGAACTGACCACATCAGCTAGAGCTAATATAACGCATCATGGTTAATCAGTCTTCATTTTGTCATCACAGGTCAGATTAGGATCGATCCCAGGTAGAGGTGTGGCTTCTCCTCAGCCAGGTGCTCAAGATGTCATTTTTACTCACCTTTCAGTTCAGCTTCCTCTAGTATGAGCTGCCACTCCCCTCAGAGGCTCTGCAAATGGAAAAATAGACGTCTTACACATGACACAGCACTGTGCAATCAAATAAATACCAACTTCAGATCAGAGAGTTACTTATTTCCTCAACGGGATCAGCGACCTGATTCAAACTCATCACACCTGAACTTCCTTTAGCTTCAACCTGCAGCAGATAAAAATCTTACCTGTGAAGCAGCAGGGAGTCGCTTGATGACATTCATTCCTGTCAGGAAGCAGGAGATAAAACTGATCAGCTTTGACTTTAAGCAACCAGGACATTCAGACATTTGTGTTTGACACGTCAGGTAGGGGTGAAAGACGATATGAGATCTTCATGAGATAATCTGCTGAACTATGCAGTCATCATTGTATCAACTGTTACTGAAAGCTGCATCTTCACCATAAAGCTCACCTTCATCGGCTGCTGCAGACTCTGGTTCCTGAAAAACAAAAGGAAATGTAAGTAAAAGCGTCACTGAGCTCCTGTATCCGAGGTTAGGGAGGCTGGTGCATCAGATAGGAGCGAAAGATTGTTCTTCATCGTGATCCGTTGAACTATAAGATCATCATTGCATCAGGTAAAGTGTAGACTTATTATTTCTAATAAAAACTCACCAACAGATTCAAAACCTGGAGCAGAGGGCACGAGGATGCCAAACACCTGCAGGAGAAACAGGCTGGTTACCAAGAGTTACGGTTTAAGCACAGACATCCATCCTTCAGCTCAAGCTGTGTCAGAATAAATTCCTCTTTCACTCTTTTTCAGAGAGATTCCCATTGTTTTATAACAAAATTCATCACAGACAGTCATCCAGCAAACATGGCCACACGTAGTTTGATCATTACCTGCATCTCAGTTGTTGAAGCGATCAGCGTACCTGAAAAATAAAGATGAGCAATTAAAAAAAAAGTTTTCAGATTCAACGAGAAAATGCACCGAGTTCTTTGTGGCTCAGGCTGTAAATACAGGTGGTTGGAGTATCGTCATCCAGCTAGTCGAGAGTAGCAAATAATTGTCATCATTGCAGCACAAGATTATTGAGATGGTGATCAGAGGCAGACTAATGCTTCACTCAGGTGTTGCTCCACGTTACAGTAGAAATTTCCTCCATTTTGACCTTGCAATAACAGCATCTAAATCTTAACAGTTTGATCAGAAAACTGACTTTCATTGGAACAAGTTACAAAATGTAGCCTAGTCTACCAATACATTTTCATACATTTTTAAAATCTGAATGCAGCTCTTTCACATTTAGTAGATCAGTTAATCTAATGTCTGAAATAAACCATTTCATGATGATCAAGTTTTACTTTCGGAGCTGCAGATTTATGCCGATGTTTATTAGGCTGGTGGCCTAAATTCACAGCTAAAGACACTAGATTACATGAATACGTATTGTACAACTACTTTGGCGCATGAATAATAAAGGTTCAGTTACATGGTATGCAATTTTTTTTTGCTAATCAACTTATTTTGGTTCAGCATTAAATTCACAGGACACACCAGAGATGCATTATTCTGCCTTCAAATATGTCACAAAGCCGTGGAGCCTCACCTCCATCCTACTGGTCCTTCAGCTGTCTGCATCATTCCGTAACCTGTGGATGATTTCTCATTAGCACTGTTCGGTTTAGCAGATTGCACATTGAAGCTGAACTGATGAGGCCTCATTGTTAAAATTTCTCAGAAATCTCTTCTGTCCACTACTCTTACAACTTAATCATTGACCTTCACACAGGATGACCCCTACTCGGTGAGGGAAAGCTTACACACCTATGCATAAGGTGCAGATTTACAGTAGGCGGATGATCCATGGTTTCCCTAAACAGAAAATACACGCAATTAGATCAGTCACACACTTTAGCTTTGGCGCAAACTTGCGCTAAGTTAACTTTAAGGAAACTGCTCTCACCATAGCACATGGCTTTCCATCTCAGCATGTGCCATACCCCGCCCTGCAAACAAGAAACACTTTAATAAATATTACTGAGCTAACTTTATTCTTGCAGCAATTAGAAAGGCCCGTCTTTAGAGGAGCTGCTCGGCTAACACCTCAGGCCTGCAGCCAAACTGTCCCATCGAGTCAGAGTGTTGTGTCGCATCACATTAACTCAGATGTCCCTAACAACACGAAATTACATCATTCCTCTCTGGGACAACGACTAATTACAGTTACATTAAAAGCTGTGCCAGCGAGGTAGCTGATATGGTCTGCTACATGCTAACACCAACACGTGGCTGAGGCCTACAGGAGTTTCCCCCTAAAGCAAAACTTTAAAACAAAAAGAAATAAAACTTACAGCCGCTTCAACAGCAGCAAAACTACAAACAATTAATTAATGTGGTCAAACAGTCAACTAACTAAATAAAAACCGCAAAGGCTAAACAGCTACATCCTTACCTCTGACACACACGAAATGGGAGGAAGAAACCGGTGCGAGAGGTTTATATAGATAATCCCGCAAAGGCTGATGGGAAAAAAGAAGTAGGAAGACATTTAGCGCCATCTGCTGCCTTCCGATTACAATTACTGCCTCCAAGTTCAATTATCTGTGTAGTAGTTTTGGAAGAAGCAGGAAGTTTATCCCTCATGACGTTCCTAGAAGAACAAATAACTCTTCTAAAAGGAAGTCTACATTTGAAATATGTTTGACCCTCCGGTGACAAAAACACTTACAATAATGTGCATAAGACATACTGATTACATGCATACATTCTGCATTACTTACGTGTTTATTTCTAATACAAACATACTAGCCATTACAGTTTTTCCTGTTTTTGTGGCTGTTTATTAAATGCTACCATTTTCTTTATTTGCTTATAGAAAAGAAATAGTGCTAAATAAAAACACTGGAAAGCATTAAACTACTCACTCCTGGATACCGTGGAGCTAAAATATTCTTCATAAAAAGATATTTTTTAACTTATTAACAGTAATTAACAATGACACCAACATTAATATATTGGAGCACTTAAAATTAGACCAGTAAATTGTGAAGAGCAGACGGCGGTAACTCAGCTCTTTCAGTGAGCTGTGATGCTGCAGAGACGCCGATAAGGAAGCAAACATATTTCTTTGTTTTCAAGAGCACCTTAGAAAAATTGCTTTTCCCTAACTAGGCCAATGGACATCAGAAGATGCCAGTTTTCTGAGCGAGTAGCATGAAGACCTGGTTGGACTTAAGAAAATTTTTTTTCCTGGGGAAAGAAGACGACCTCTGGTCCTTAGTCAGTGGAAACTAAGATTTACCTGTCTGGCCAGTTAATAAGGTGGTCTTCATTTAAAATACAAAGGACCCCAGATCAGCACCCTTGCAGCCAAACATGGTGGTGGGAACATAAGTGTGTGGGTGTGTTTTTCAGCCACTGAGACCAAAGTAAATGACATCATAAAAACAGACAAGATGATCCCTCTTAAGCACGGTCTCGTTTTCTTTAGATCGATGCCGTTCTCATTTACTATCAAAACATCTTTTCAGTGGTATACAAACAACTTCAAATCTGCCAAGGACATCAATAATTTGGGGTTTTACTGCAACACCCACAGCATTCAGCCTGAACAGTTCCTATTTCTTCTCCTACTTTTACTATTGCCATATTACCATAGTTGACCTATGCTGTGATTTATTCTACAAGAAAGAGAATTAAAGCACATCTTATTATGAAGCTTTGATCCACAATACTAAAAATATTAAAAAAAAAAATAAAAAAACAACAACTTTACAGCAGTTATGAAAGAAGGTGACCTAAAATAAATAGACCAAATCTGACAGGAAATAACTCTCAGAGATTTAATATAATGTTTCAATAATCAGGAGAGTCAGATACAATCAATGGTTATGATGATAAGGAAATAAAAAATAAAAAAAAGAAATACATTTGTTTTGATTGCTTCTATCAGGCAATACTGAAATGAAAGGCAAGGCCTCTATTCAACAACTTATACAAAAAAACATGGAGAGCAAAAAAGACAGAAGCAAAGCTTCAAATTGAGCTTAAGACCAGGTGGACAATTACAAAGGCCTTTTCATTTATGTTGATGTCACTGAAATTTCAGTATCAGCAGTAAGTTTCTAGATCATATCAAGTTTTTTTTTGTCTTTGTATCAACTGATAATTAACTCTTCAACTACTAATACGAGGGATCATTTTTGTCATTGTTCAGCAAGTTCTGATGATTTTTTTTTTTTACCCCCAAATTCAGATCCAAACTACAGTTTTAAATAGTAAAATCAGCAGTGAGTCAGTGATCGAAAGGCTTAGTACTGACCAACATGTGGTTCTGGATGTGAAAACACAGAAATATTAAACAACAGAAACCAGTCGGATGAGTCTACTCTGTCGGCTCACTTTGTGAGAGCTTTAAGATGAGAAGATGATCTGCAGGACAAAATGGGAGACTTTACATCCTCACTATGGCGAAAGAACAACATGTAAACAATCCGTTTTGTTCAGGAATGCCTTCTGGTAACTGTTTGCTGTGCAGCTCAAAATCCCTCCGCTCTCTTTTTTTCATTAAACCTCATATTTCTTTTTTTGGCATAACTGGCACTGAAACTTTTGAATTGCATATATTCCTTTAATATATTTCTCACCTCTCCTAATCAGTGGATTTAGATGCCATGGCTCATGTTTTGCTTCTGGTTAACACTAAAGATACAAAACAAAACAAAAAAAATAATAAATTGGCCACGCTGACATGAAAACAAAACGATGAAAAGCAAAATGGAATGACTCGTAAAGACGGGAAGCCATCACGTTCATATCCCCAATAGTTTTATAGTATTGCCAGAAAAAAACAGAACAAAAAAAAAAATTGGAAATAAAAAAAGAATATGTATTTTCCTTATATGTATATCTATATATAAAGATCAGTTTGAACTAGTTGCAGGCAAGCAGAGAAGTTCTCTCCCGCCGCTTTAGGATCGATCCGCTCCACTGTTATAAGGCTGTCAGACTCTGGGAGGGTGCAGCAGCTTTCTTTCCTCAGTCAGATTCCCTGAGATGTAGAGCGCCGGTTATTTTAATCAAGCTTCACTTTAATTGTACACCATCAACCACAAACCTCTTGCTCCCCCTTAAATAATGAAACAAAGAAACGTGTATTTTGGAAAACAAGTGCTTCTCTGGATTATGGAGTGTGGATGTAAAGCTGATGGTCGACTCTTTGCCTCCCCTCCCAGCGGTGCCGAGTTTCACGTAGGGGAGAAGAGAAAGGGATGGGATCAATGGCCAGCGAAGAGGAAATTGCCCAAGTAAGGAGAAGAGCTCATGTTTACATCTTTGATGCTTTCATTCATTTCCATTTTTTATACAGTCAGATGCAAAGCAGTGTACAGGTTCAATCAGTCATCCCAAGGCTTGAGTAAGAAGTGTTTTTGTTTGTATTTTTTTTTTTTTTTGCAAAAGAGTTCTTATGAAGACTCTTGTGTCTGTGCAGATTTCTTTTTGCACTTCTGTGTTCATCAGAGCGGCGTGGCGTTCTCAGTGCCTTTGAGAGGCTAATCTCTTTAATAGCGGCTCGTCGTAGACCCAGCACTCCCCGTCCTCATGGAACAGCTGGAGAAAACAAATGAATCAAATCATTTAGTTTAAACAGCTACAGAAAGACCTCATCTTAAAACGGCAACTAATTAAAACACTTTATAATAATTTAAATCTCCTGTACAACTAAAGAGTCCAATTTTACTTTCACCAATCACTTTGAGGGAAAACGGCATAGCCGCTGGCTCGGAAAAGAATGAACAAAACTTAAAAGTTTTTCACACCCAAATCATACATTTAAATACATTTCTTTGAGGTTTTATGTGATAAAATGGATTCAACACTGGGTTGTCAGCAGACAGCCGTGTGTGTGTCTGTCTGCTCTGGACTTTTGGATGTGGGCCGGGAGTCCAGCAGGCTAAAATCAAACGAAGCCAGTTCTCTTTACAAAGAACAATGTTTGTATAGAACGAGTGGAAAAGGAGTAAAGATGATCGCTACAGAGCCTCCTGTTATGCAGACAGTAAAACATCCAGATAGTATTTCTGCTAAATGTCAAGGTAATTAAACTCGGTAATTATTCTGATTGTGTATGTCCGGTTGTTACTTACAATTGTCGTGATTATTATCAAAAGATTTTATTGTCTAATGAGTTAGTTTGTTACCATTTTGTCTATGTAGTGTAATTTATTTTGTTGGCTCTTTAGCCCATTTTATTGAACAGGCAGATGAATATCATAATGTGGTTGTAATTACAAATTGTTCATAATTATTGAATGATTAAGTAATACATTTGATTAAATTGAGATAAGAGGCAGGATTAAATAAGTCTTCACTTCTTTCCTCCTTTAAAAACAGAAAAGTAGTGGTTAACTAATTATTTTGTCCTTGGTTATGCAGTCACATGTTTTCTCTGTCCTGTTTGAAATAAATTAATCAAATCAAAAGGTTTTGACCACAGCTGTGGATTTGTGGCAAGAAGTCATGGCAACAAAGGCAGAAAGAAGCCTCACCCTAGTTTCCCACTGCTGCTCCTGCTCCTTCCTCTCTCGAGCCTCGGCTCTTTGCTTCTCCTCCAGACGATGTTTGGCCTCTGTTGCTGCATCGATGTCTTTAAGCTTCAGGTTCAGGGTCACGTCTCTCCATAGTCTAGAGCACAAACACGGGTTAAAAATGCTCACGTCTGGATAGAGATATTTCAAAAGTTCACTTAAAATTTGCAGCCAGTTTTACCTCCGGGACTCGTACTCAAGCTGGTCCTCCAGTTTTCTCACTTTCTTCTTTATGATGCCCATTTTCTTAGTGTCTATGAACGTTGTGTTCTCCTGAGATCATAGAAAACATCTAGGTGTTACTGAGTGTGATGGAGGGGTAAGGCAGGATAAACGCTTATTTGTTGGCAGGAGAGACCATGTTTTGTCTTTTGTTTTTTTTGCCAGAAACTGGTCTATTTCTGAGGCACTTTTTGCAAACATTTACTCAATTAGTAAACCACACTAAATATGGAACCTAGAGAAACCATTGTTAGAGAAAGAAGGAATAAAGAAAGAGACAGATGTGAGAGTCCATGCTCAGATGAACATGGCACTACAACTATACTTAGTTTAAGAAGCAGTGAACATACCCAAACTGGTTGGATAAAGTCGTTTTTAGAGATTCAAATGTTTATCAAGTTGGCAAACCATGGAATAAAGTATAGCTCTGAAACTGGTAAACACTTAAAATCATTCTATATCTTTTTTGCTTTAGGAGAAAAGAAAACGCTTTCCAAGACTACAACTGCTAAACACACTAACGTTTTCCTTTTTTTTAACATAAATGCTCATCATAACTACCGATCTCAACACACAAAATATCATACATCAACAATAATGTTCCTGAGCAGAAGAAAAAAAGAAGAAACAACTCACTCCAGTTGCCAGCTTGGAGTACATCACTCCGTTCCATTCTCCTTCAACGGAGCAGAAAGATTTCTTGTCATTTGGTGCACTGGGGGAAAATAAAATGCAGAAAAATGTTAAAATATAGCTCCATACGCCTGGAAAAAAAAATGAGTTTGAAAGTTGTTACAAAGCTTCATCATTCATCTTACAAAATCTCTGCTGTGACCCTGTGCTTCTTCCCGCCGTAGAAAGGTTTGGTGTGGAACACGATGTTGGCGCTGTAGCCTGACTTGGAGCAGGATATGTTACACTCTCCACCCAGCTCCACCCACGGCACTGTCAGAATCGACCTGCGGAAACGGCCTAATGATCAGAGAGGTCCACTGCAACCAACGTCCAGAGACGGCATGGGCATGGCGCAGCACATACCTGCCATATCCATTAGGGAAGGTGAGGATGTAATGTTCATCATGCTCCAAACATGACACACAACCTAGATAGCAACCAGAACATAAATATTAATACATAATTATTATTCTGTGCATGCATGCTGTGTTTGAGGAGGAGTCTCCTATACCTTGACCGATGTTGTGGACACCTATAGACATGCCAAGAAACTTTGACTTTGTCCAGATGTGAGCGTTGAACTGGATCTTCTTACTTAAACACTCCGCGTAAAATGCAGAAACTACATGGAGAATAAAACAAGAAGACGATGATGAAGTGAACGAAAAACCAGCCAGATAAAACGCTGCTTTAAGCAAAATGTCTCAGTTTTCTGGATCTTGATCACTGAAAGGTTGAGCAGAGAAAGCTGAGATGAGGACGCATGGTGACTTACTGGGTGGGTGGTGAGAGACCTGCTCTGCCACGAAACGTACACTGCTGGGAGAAGACCAGGGAACTGGACCATCTGATACCGCCTCCTGGAAAAGTCCAAACAAAGCACAAGTCAGACAGAAGGAACAGTGAACACTAACCTGCTACTTTGGGTTGGATTATTTAACAAAATCCTAATAAGGACTTTAAATTTCCTGGATACAGGGAGATAAAATTTGAAAAACTTTAAATATTTCTGCAGGGCTTTTTTAAAGTCTAAAATAAAGTCAGGATTTTCTCACTGCAGGTGTAGAAGCTTCTTCTTTCTCATTTGGAAGATCCCAGTGGCAGAAGAAGACTTCACCCAGGATCGGGTTGTAAGGTTTTTTGGCCACTGAGCCTTTCCTGCCTGCATGGAAAGCGGACAGGTACCACTTCACCACCTGAACCATGCGTTCCCTGGGCTCCGGTTGGTCGGCGATACTAGTCACGCACGCAGAACAATAAGGTTAAAAGACCGTTACAAGCTCTGCATCATGGTTCCTCTGCAGAAAGAGTCGTCACAATGTACGCACCTTACAAATAAATCAGGATGTGCAAAGAAGTCTGCATACATCTCCAACAAGGATCTCCTCTCTAGGATGAAAGTAGGCAGGACCACCTGGCACAGAGTGAAACAAGGATGACATAAATTTAACATTTATATTACAGCATCAAAGTTCAGGACGGAGCAGCAGAATATCAGGTGCTTACTTTCGTCAGGTCCATGCCTAAACGAACTTGTGAGAGCAGATGCATGATTACGCTCTTGTGCTCTTCCACAGACTCTCCCTCACCATCGTCATCACGGTCATCATGGCTGTCAAACATGTCTGAGAACAGCAGCAGATCTCTTAGTTGACTGGAACATCAATCATCCGTCTTTATCTTATTATTGGATGAGTTCAGCAAATATCCTTGTATACAGTGCCTATAAAAAGCATTCACCTATGACTGTATCTATATGACTGTATCTCAAGTGATTGGTTAATCAGTACTCCTGGCTATCATTACAGCACAGATGCAAATGAACATCTTCACAGATCATCAGTCCATCCTCACAAACTGAGTGACCACACAAGAAGGAGACTAGCAAGAGTTTATTTGAAGATGTATTGAGCTAAACATGGGGCAATCTGGGAATAAAATCCAAAATGACTTTAAAATTCATGTTCTCAGGCACTCGTCATCTAACCCGTATATCCTCGAGTTATTTTGTAAAAAAGGAATCAGCAAAAACTTCAACAGGCAGAAGTGCAAAAGGTGGCCAACATGTCAGAAGATACAGGCAGTCTATTGGGATAAGTGTCTTCCACACTTCTGATTTTTGTTGGAAAAAAACATTAAAAAAAACTGATGATTATGTGTTTTTCCTGTTCTTTCGTAACTAGAAACTACTTCATGATCATCTGTCATATAAAAATTGCAGCTAAATGAATTGAAGTTTGTGGTTGTAATGGGGAAAAAAGTCAAAATGGTCAAACAGTGTAAAATATTTTAGCAGGCTCCTGTACTTCTGACATGTTGAAAACCACAACATGCTGAACCAGAACCCTCCAGTTCTTAACAGGAGCTTCAGCTATAAGCTTAATGAACATTTTGAATGTACTTTTTAATATCTTTTCACGACCGTCTGTCTGTTACCTGCATCTGTGGTGCCATTCGACATGGTTGAGTTGAGGGAGTCTGCGGTTGCAGGCCTTTTTAACGATGTTTCGTCGTTAGCGGCGGTGGAGGCAGCAGAAGGCCCTGAGGTACTGAGGGCAAGACGAGGAGACAGAGGACGAAAAAAGAACATGGAAGAATGAGGTGATTAAGCTGAAGTACAGAGGCAATCTTAGAGGAAGCTGGTGATGCAGCGGGACTTTTAAGGAATCCAAGCAAAACTGCCCCACCTGAAATGACTATCCTGCTTTCAATGCACAAAATAAAACCACAGTAGGTGGTGGAAGATGCAAAAACACTCACTCTGCGCAGTGTTTGGGCGAAGTGCTGCTCTGGTAATACTCGTCAGCATCATAAAACTCATCCTCGCTGGAGGAGTAGGAGAAGTCTGGCACTGAGTGTGAGGGCAGGGGGATGTGAGTTGGAGAGGCGACGCCGCTGCTGGGGCCGGACGGGCCACTCCCTGACGGACCAAAAAAAACACAAAGCCGACATCAGAGTTGGTATGATGGACGGCTCGGCTCGGTTTATGACGGATAAATCAACTGGAGGATGAGCAAGCGGCGCACAGAAGCATTAACATAGTGACTGCTGCCTCTAATGACTGCACAGTCAGGCATGGAGCGAGCATCCTTAATGCACAGCACAGCATTTTAATACTGCTGTCTCAGCACAGGGAGACACACAGGCTGCAAACTTTGCTTCTTTAATTTACCTAATGTTCACCGCAGACGGCGCGCAACAATAAATAACAACCGTTTTCCTCCTCAGGTGGTTTCCTTCTCATTTTTAACAATTTAATCACATTGCATGAAAATATTTTCAAATAAATTCACAGCAGGATCCTCCAAGAAGCAAACACTCAGAGGATCCTGGTGTTTAAAAATTTAAATCTGAAAATGTAAAAGTCTGAATGAGCTTTCGTTATTTTTAATGTTAAAGACTCAGTAAATTTAGTAAAAAGATTTGTAGCACCAAAGAAATAACCTGTTGGAAATGAAGCAATCTAACCATCTAATAAAGATAAAAAACATCATTAATTAAAGGTTTGGTGGGATATAAACCAAAAGTTGACATCACCGTTTACATTTCTTATGTAACTGTGAAAACCCCTTTGTTAGAGATTTAACATTTTAAAATCTTTAAACATGGATAAGAGTTTTCAATGTTCCATCTCTGTTATATTCTTAATGTAGAAAAACAAAAAAATAAACATCTATACTTATGACTCATGACCAAAAAAAAAAAAAAAGCCTGCCCTCTGCATCTCAAATCATTTCCTCAACCAATCAACAAACAGAAATATGTATCAAAAAATTACTGAGGTTTAAAGCTAGTAATGGTATTGATTTTCACAACTTGCGAGAGCAGAAGGTAGGAGCACAAACTGCTCTTGCTGCAATTCTAATTCTGTTTATTGACTCAATAAAATATGGAATTACTTTGAGCATTTTTGTTGTTTGCTACTGAGGTATAGCATGTTAAAACCTGGTAAACCTCCAGGTTTTAGCAGAAGGTATGCCCGGAATTGTTATAATTGTTATGCTATCAATTGATAACATAACAATTGATACGTTATCAATTAATACACAATTGATGACATATTGTGTATCAATTTTGCTGTGAGAATAGGCAAACAATGAAAACCCACCTGTGCTGTTGGGAGTTGGGGTCTGCAGACTCCCCATCACTGTGACCACGGGACCAACAGGCAACGTGGAGGGTCGTTGGTCTGATTTACACACCTGAGAAGCGTCTGTTGCAGGAAAACAAAAGAGAAAGCAAATGAGTTTGAACAGACGCCCTAGAAGGAAGCCAGATGATATTAAAACCAGCATCTCATTATGAGAGACGCTGCAGACGGAGACACCAGCTGCGTTTGAGGCAACTGACATTTTGCACTTTTGTTATCACAGCGGTTTTTAACGGCCAGGTCAGAGTCCTCCAGTTAAACTTCGTCACATCCGAGCATTTTATACAATAAAACCAGAAACAAACTCAAGTTTCAAGAAAGTTTACATCTCACCGATTTTACTGTAAAATCAAAAAAAGCAAGTATTTTGCGTGCAGCTTAGTTAAAAACTGAACAACGGGGAGTATTATCACCTTTGAGTTGATCGTGCGATATAAACCACTTATCAGAGTGTGACTTGTGTGTGAGTACCTGTAGGTAGTGTGGTCTGTGTTGGCATTGTGGTGTTTACTACAGGGTCCAGGGGGGGCTGGTAGATCCCATCCACTGGGTTGATCGTGCTCTGTGAAAATAAGGGAATAAAAACCCAAGTTCAGCAACACAAACACCTGCCTGACTGGTCAAAACGCACCTCAGACACTGCCTGCTAAACAACTTGGGCATTATTTCACCACGTGTGTCTTAATATTGACTGGACCAAACATGTGAGCTGGTTATAGATCAGATTATTGGTAGACCAAAGCATTAACAAGAGTGCTGCACTGAAACGCCCCATCTAATCTGGAGAGATCGATTCCCTTTCACCCAATGTCCTGGAGAGAATGACGGGATTAACTACTGCAATCAATATGAAGCCGACCAGGCTGCATGACAACATAGAAACCAGCAGGACAATAACGAGGAGGCCTCCAATGTAAAAGAAAAAAAAAGAAAAAAAGAAGAGATTTTATACTCCATCTCATGATTTCCCTGTTGTAAAAATCAGCAACACATTTCAGGTCATGTGTCCATGATGACTAGAGGTTAGCTGTATTGCAGGCATCTAAGTGCAACTTTTACAGCAGTAGCATAATATTCCAATGACAAATCTAACAACATTAAAACTTAAAATATTGAATATTTATTCGGAAATCATTACTTTTAAAATTTCACAAGGATTGAGTATTCACAGGGGGTGGGACTTTATCCATTCCTTTGCCTAATATCTCTAGATCCTCCTGAGTCATGAGTTCACTTTATACTTTTCTCTCTTGAGCTCACATCTCACAGGATTCAGGTCTGGGAACTGAGACGATCATGAAAGGTGGATTTTGTCTCACTTCTGTGTTGATTTGGTCATATCTTGGATCATTACCATATAATGACAGAATTAATCAGATTGGTATTTAAAGTGTCCTGGTATTCCAAAGATTTCATACAGTGATACACTAAGAGTTTCCAAGTCCTTTTAGAGAGAAACAGGCCCATCGCAATATGGATCCTTGATAGAAGGAGTGATGTGCTTTTTTTTACTTTGTAGCTGAAAAGCTCAAACTGAGTCATTTAAACAACTCAATTTAAAGCCCAAGAAGAATTGGGGAAAATTAAAAAATATTCTTGTTTTGATTGTAAGAGAGAAATTGCTTAATAAATTGCCAAATAACTGTTAGGCTCTTAAGGTGAGGCTGAGTTTTGCTCACTGTGTGTGGTAATTATGGGTTCTGATCCAGTCCAGCAATTGACAATGAGACAAGGAACTCTATGTACATTAAGTAAAGATTTTTGTTACGTCCATGTATCCAGTAAGCAATCATCCTCAAATTAAAGGTTGGATTTGTCCAAAATTGTCAATGTTGGATTTTGTTACTGTAATTTAGGGTCAATTTAGTTAAAGATGTTTTCCACTCTTCTACAGGCGCACTATGCATAATACTTTGCAATGCCTTTTAAGTTTAGCACAGTCCCTGCGTCCAGTATCCTCACTGACTGGAACATGGACAAACCCAAACAGGATCATATCGACCTATGATTCAGCTACAGCTCACCCTGAGGGCTCTTGGTCACAAATAAAATGGCCTTTTGTCATTACAATTTGGGAGGCTATTGCTTTAACTTGACCTACAGCAAATTAAGCAGCTTATTCTTCTATTGACATTTACAGAAAGAATAACTGCCACAAATGTGGTGAGTCCTTACTGATTCTGCCTGAGATAAAGCTGAGGAGGAGAAAAATATAATGTGATATCTCAATAATATATGCCAGTTTGTTTTTACAGAAAAATAATTCGAACTCCAGGATCTCCAACTGTGATAAGAGCTCCACACATTTGAGTTCATGCTTCGTTCTCCACTCTGCACGCCTTTGTCCTGATGCCTTTGAGAAAAAAAAAGTAAGTCAAGGGCTACTAATTATAGCCAAACAAAGAAATATTAGTCTGTCATGATATGGCTGGTCAATCTTTGGCTCCGGCAAGCAGGAGATGACTCAAAAGCAGATGGAGACGTGCAGTTCAAGTAAAGTTAGAGCTAAATAAACCACAACATAATTAATTTATTTTTGATGCGAGTGTAATATCAGCGCAGCTAGCAGCTGTAGTTAAACCAACTAAATGATGTTCATGGCTAAATACAATTTACTGTTTCTCCTTTTAGTTTAACGAATCTCTTAAATTTATAGCATCTTTCCCACAGTGTAAGAACAACGTGGACCATCAAACATGCTATTAGCGTTTCAAGCTGCAATGCATTAAACGTTTTCTCCACTTTACAAAAACACAGACAACGTGGCATACTTGTAGTGGTGAAAAAGCAGCAGACAAATCTCAGGCAGGAAGCTTAGGAAACATAAAACGGGCAGCTCTCGGGGTAGACGGAGGTTAGGCTGTGCTATTTATATCACATAATACTTTACTTAATGACTATGGGATTATATCTGCTATAAGAGCAGACTCCCACAGTATGAGGAGTCCAGCCTCTGTCGGATTCACAAATCACAGGAGATGCTGGACATTTTCTGTGTGTTAAACTATTATGCACAAACTGTTAGCATTTTCCAAAGCATTCAAAGAGCTTTCAGATTGATTTTCTGCTTCCCTCACCTTCATGTCTCTTCCACTGGATGATTCTCCTTTTCTCTGCCCTCCCTTTTCCATGGTACTTCACCTCATACGATATGATACCTAACTAAGAATAGAGAAAAGTTTCCATTTCTTACAAAAGTATTAGAGAAAGTGAGCTGTGAGCAAGAGTGGAAAATATCCACTTTTCGCAGTTCCCCATTGAAAGCATTGCGATTGTAGTCTTTGAGGTTTAACGGCACAATAAGACTACCAATTTCATTCACACCTAACCTATAATTCAATATTATTTGTGACAGATTGTACTTTTACTCCACCTTACTTCATCCTAACAGGTGGCTGGACATGAAGCTGAGTGTGTAGACTGAGAAATCAGCCTAAAAGCCTAAAGTGATTGCTTTGGAAAACTGATGAGAATAGTGGTAAGTAAACATGCCTGAGTCCTGGAATGGCCTAGAATGTGAACACGGTGCACCTGCAGAGCCTGCAAAGTGCTCTCTGGATGGCTTTTCTGGCTATTAGTGCTCAGAAATTCAATAAGCAGGCAGTGTGAGCGGGCTCAATCAATGCTGCATAATGCTGGCTTTAATTTCAGGGTGAAGTGATGTGTAACACGCTCAGATCAGGTATGACAAAAAAAACATGCATGCATCACATTAACATAGATTAACATACAGCATTTTGTAGAAGGATCATAAAATTAGGCCCCAAACTTCAATGTATTTTTGTTGAGATTGTATGTGAAAGGCCAACATAAATGTAGCTCATTATTGAGAAATTGAAGGAAAAACTTCAACAGCGATAAATCTTGTCAGATGATCAGCTGTAGAAACATGAAACCCAATCAGAATCCCTATTGCTCCACTTTACAATTATGCAAATAATATACAAAACTCTACCAAGTCTTACACTTGGTTGAACACAGCTATATTTCCAAAATCAGAGTAAAGGGAGTTAAATAAAAATCCAGGACCTGATTAAAACCTACTTGGTGTCAGTTTTTCATATAGAATCTCAGTAACTTACATATAAGTTTGAGGATTTAATGCGACAAAAAGCGAAACAATCCAACGATTATGGAATTTTTGGTAATGCACAGCGTACTATGCAAAAATACAAACAGTGTTGCATGCATGCATATTTTGTGCTGTGATGAAGGATAGTTCCCAACCATTGCTAAAAGGAATTAAACTCAGATTAAAACAGGAAAGTTTTAATCAAGAAGATAGCAGCGGCAGATATGAGGGGAAAGAGCTTAAGGTAGAGCTTAAGTCCAAATTAGATGGCATGCTCTAAAGATCCGATTTATCAGCTTCGCTAAAGGAGAGGGTAGATTATGTCAGAAAAAAAGTCGGAAGTTTCGTCTGATTTTAATTGTTTTTCATGGACAGGAAAATGTTGAAACTTACTATAAGTCCGTTTGCGTGTTGTTGTTCGTTACTTTGGTCCTTAAAATTTTAAGAAGACAGTGTTAGACTGCTTTGGGTACAAAGGTTCAAGAGTCAAGTCAAAAAGCATCCTGACTGAGAATCTTAGCTTCAGGGAATTGACGTTTGCATTGATCGTTTTATCACATGTTTAAACCTTTCGTGTAATGTCCCATGTCTCCAAGTTTCTAAAGTACAAGCCGTCACACCTATCGACCACATAAAACACCAGTAAACTCCCCACTTCCTTTCATACAGCTGAAAGGAACATGTGATGAAACGAGCACTGGGCCACACCCTTTGTCTTCCATCGACCTAGATAGCAACTATGAGCGGGAACTACCTTACAGACCGGACACAGAGCATACACACTCATGTGCTTTCACAAGAAAAGTGATTACGAAAAAGACCAATGTCATGGCAACCCACAGAAAGAGGTGTTCAGACATGCAGTTTACCTTGGCAATTTGCAGCAGAACAATACAGTGCTTGATGGACTCTACCATACTCTGAAGGAGAGAAAAAACAAAAATCCATTAGAAAGGGACTGACTTCCAAACTTAACAGGAAGTTTGGAAATACAGAAAAGTAAATATGCACGAGTTAACTTACACAAGTAGTCTCCTTCAAATTTTCTATTTTCTAACAAAAAAAAGAAAGAAAAAAGCATACCATTAGATTTACAAGATTCCTAAAGAAGGACTGCTGATAAAACCTGAAACGGCAGCATTAGGCAGCCGCTCTTTATTATTTTCAAGAAAAATAGATCACTTATTCACAGCCTTCAGGTGGAAAATAGTGGTAAATTCCTGGAACCCCCAACAAAACCAAAAACAACAAATCATCATAAAGGTTACAACAAGAGAAGTTCCTTGGAACAGTTTCCAACTTTAAACACCATTTCCTAGAATTCATAACATTTTAGGACAAAACAACATAAACTCAAACTAAATGGCAGCCATTTGCCCTGAGATTTCTATGTTGTTTAGGTCAGAAAGCAAAACTTTAAAATTTTTTATCATAAAAGTGAAAATTTAAAAAAACAAGGTAAAAACTGCTGTAACAACAGTCACAATCAAAATAGTTTATTTTGCGAAATACAAAAAACTGTGACCCAACACTTCTCATTTGCAGTTTATTTTTTATTTGCGGTACTGTTACCTCTGATATATTTGTAGCTCTTCTCTTTTTATTTAAAGTAAAAGAAATATGTTCCTTTGCCTTTGAATGAACTTGAAGTGATAAAGATCGGACGTAATTCTGCATTTCACATAAATGTGCAAACCTTTATAGTGGCTAGAAGCCATCCCAGGTAAAGATGTATCGCAATATTTTACTGTAGTAGCATAAATCACACAATAAAATATGTTTGAGCATATTTAGTGAAAAACAAAAGTGAAAAGAAACTTAATTTATAATGCATAACTTCTCGTTTCCCAAATGTATGAATATGAATCAGAGCAGCTCTTAAAACAGGAAAGTCATTCTAGGGACACGGATGTGTACTGATGTTTGAATGTATGGGAACAGTTACAAGAGAAAATCTGTTCCCTTAATTTGGCCTACGGCTACTAAATTAATTTGAAATTTCTAACAATTAATCACAGACGAGGCCGGATGAGAAACTAGTTTTATCGCTACACCACACATAGCGAAGATGATGTAACTGAGGTAACAAACATCAACTAAAAATTGTGAAGCTCACTGTTAGAGATCAGGAAATTTCTAGAATGAGATTTTTCCACTGCAAGAAAATATAAAACTTGTAAGGTTTTTTTGTCCATGTTTACCAGGTTTTTCTGAGGAAACAAAAATCAGAAAGAAATAAAAGCTCTTAAGCCGTTTGCTTATCTCTAGAAATACAGCAACAAATTAAAAAAAAAAATCTATTTTTAAAAATACATTATTCAGTATGTCAAAGACTTTCACTTTTTCTGCATCAAATGATGTAAGAGAAACATGGCAGGTCAGACCATATGTCAACTGTATCTGACATTAATAAGCTATATAAATATTTATCTGCATGCTTGCAGTTTAAATACAGTGATCAGAGGCCTTCCAGATAATCTTTCACCAAATAATATTTGTTTGTTAAACGTTATTCTACAATCAAATCATCAGTCCAAATGTGTCATAATAACATTTTATTAATAATTTTTTTAAATCAAAGCTACCAAACAACCTACAACAGAGCAGACCAGAGCTCATCTGCACAGGTGAAACAGCCTCTAAATTGCATTTAGTAATTACGTCGGGGGTCTATTGAAAGAGAAAACACAGGAGCAGAGGTCTGAGACAGAGCACTGCTGGTACTCACTCTGCGTGATTCATCCTCTTTGCAGTCCTTGATCTTCTCATCAAACAGCTGTTTGAGAACAAGAGATGAAAAGGTGGGAAAGGGGACAGATGAGATAGGAGCAGAGATGTTTCCAGTCAACAGAGTATTCAGAAGGATCACAGAGTATCTGCAGCCTGCAGTTGACTTTAGATAATGTGGCGTCTGACACAATGGAGCCATGAAGTGTTTTTATAAAGACAAAGGGTCTTAATAAAAACACTCAACAACCGGAGGAGAGATTGTGCAGCTGCACTACTTTCTGCCTTGTCATCATGTCACCACAACTCTGTTTTATAAAATTGCTGCTTTAAAAAATGAGAAAGAGTATGAACAAATTACAGAATAGAGCCTTGATTTACTTATAAAACAATGTGATCATTCAGGATACTTTAAATGGTCAAAGATATTCTATAGCTGGATCAAAAATAAAATGGAACATATTGATTTCTCAGTCTGATATATAAAGTTTCTCCGTCTGATAAATAAAGTTAAAGATAGATTGTCACATCTCTGCCAAAAATAAAACCTTCCAGTTCGGACGCTCCATCCTACCTTCAACTGGTCGATTAGGATCTGTAGGTAGGCGTCAGCTTCAGCTAGCTTCTTGTCGAAGTCTTGCACACTCGGAACAAGTCCCGTCTCAGCCTCCTGCAGAGAGGAAAACAAGCAAAGCGAACCATTAATGCAATCTCTGAGACTTGTGGCAAAAGCCCTGCTAGTTTTGCATATTCAAGGCAAAATGTGCAGCTAGGATCAATAACCAAGAGCTGTCCTTTCATGAGATAATGGCTCGACTCCATCGTCTCATGACCAGACGGGTTTTGTAAATGGGAGCAGAAAACGGTGGAAACATCAACAGTTCAGGGGAATCTTCCAGCAATGTACTGTGCTACGTGAAATACAATACCAGGAGTATTGTCAAAAGGCGAGCCTGCGTAAATAACCAACATACGTGACAGCCCACATTTGTCAGGCTTCAACTAAACTAAAAACCAAGACAGACACAGCTGCAGAACCGAGCCGCGGAGCACAGATGGGCTGAGGTGCACTCAAATTTATTGTTTGTTAATTAGTTTCCCTTAATAGCCTCTAGCCTTCACGTATGCACGCACACAGAGAACATTTCATTACATAAGATCCATTAAAAGGCAATTACTGAACTACAGGCAAAACAAAGAGGACCACACACACACATGAGTTTCTATCAGTCAAAGCTCAGCCAAGCACTGGGGACATGAAAAAGTCTGACAAATGAAAGTACAGAGAAGAAGATCTGCTTGGCAGAAAGCTACAGAGGCTAAACACCCAAATTTAGCAGCAGTGATAACAATAACCCTTGTACATCAGGCAACACCGGTGATGACTAATGAGCCATGTGTCAGAGCAATTTACTGTAACAGCAGTCCGTTTGGTAAATAAAAATAAGAAGCAGACAATTCCAGAGAAATGGTCTCAGAGTAAATAGGAATCAACTGAATCTTAACTCCTCTTAGGAAATCAAGCTCTTATCAAACCATTGAGAGAGCAGCCGTCATCGCCTTGGGTTTGCTGCGCCGCATGTTCCTGCCATCTCCTCTTCCTATAGTCTGGGATTTCATGGGAACGTGAAGAAAAGCCATTAAACCGGAGCAAAACATTAACATCTGTCCAGGCCTGAGAACTGCTTAGGTTTAAACTTGTTAGCTTTACTGAGAGCAAAGTCCATTCTGCAGCCCTGAAGCATTCATTTAACATGACAATCTTCCTGAAAGGATCAAAGGTGCATGTTTTGCTGGTTCAGTTGGTTTACAAAATAAGAAAACAAACCGTCTGCTGGAGAACCTGAGCCAAAAACTGAAATATTACATTAAAGAATAACGAGTCGAAAATCCTTCCAGTAATGCATGGTGACTGACCTTAAAACCAACAACGCAGGGATCAATACACAACCGTGAAAAATGATCTCAGGTGATCAAGCAAGCGCAGGCAGTGAACTAAAGTGACCTTGAATGAATGACAAAATGGTGATTCTAACCCTAAATAAAGCCAGGAACACAACTTAAACTAATACAGATACTACATGGATAAATCTGTTGGCACCCCTGGCAAAGATGTGAGAAAAGCCTTGAAATAAACTCATTTTTTTTACTTCGGGAGAATCATGTCACACAACAAACTTAGAACATTATTCATTTCAGCACACTTATTCCTGTGGAAAAAAAACAAAACAAAAAACAAAAAAACGCCAATGTAAAGTAATGCTTTCAACAAAAATGAGTACTAAATATTGTACCTTGACATGTACAGAACAAAACATACCCAGGTTTTTCTTTTTTTTTTTGGTGCGTGTTGATGCTGTATTTTCATAGAGTAATGATAACATAGTTCAATATAGTTTATTTTACTCAGAAGTCGTTCTTTTGAACATTGAGGAACAAACTACACAATTTTCTCCTTTTAATTTTACACCTATGTATTTCAAAAATGTATTCATTCTGTTTTTGTCTAAAGAATACTTTTTTTCTTATTTTCAGAACCTAAAAGAAGAAATTAATTTGAGATTCTCTAACAGAAGTACAAACCCATTTTATTTAGTAGGCACTTGACAGTTCCCAAAGGTTTTGGAGTTCAGAAGATTTTCTTTAGAAAGTTAAAATGTCTCTTTCACTGGAAAGGGTGCTGACGTCAGATGTAAACATAAAAAGAAATCTATATAGGTCAGGAACTTCTGAGGTTAAACACCGCCCGCGATAAACTAACATAGATCACTATTATTATGCGGGAAACTAAGTCTTGTGTTTTGTCAACATGTACGATGGCAGGTGGGGGGAGGGAAGTTGTATTTCACAGACAGAGACGATAACTTCAGGAACAGAAAGTCAGCTGCAGGTGGTTGGTTTAAAAACAGCCGCTGAACGGCCACGTCACTCCTTCACTGTTCCAGAAATATTCCCAGACGTCTGCACCTCCACTCTCACTCATTCCCACCAGCCAGACTCCTCATTTCTGTCCCAACGAGGGAAACTTCCAGAGCAAGGACACACACTTATAATCATCCACCCAATCTGGCTACAGAAAACAACACTGCCTCCACAGCTCAAACCCCCCTCCACTATGTATTTATCTTTCCACACTGTGTGACCCAATTTAAAACGCTGCCGCCCCAGCAGCACGCGGCAGATGATTGCGTTGCGAGTTGTTTTTGTTTGTTCGTGTGTGTGTTTTACTTACAGTGTGCCTCGCTCCAATGAACATGCTGCATCAAACCTTGTGCATCTCTCAGGCCATTTAGCCTGACAAGCCTTTTTCCCCTCCTCCTCCAACTCCTCTGCCTCCGTTATGAGCTTTTTCTTCCCCCACAGCGACAAAGCGTGAGCTCCAGTGATGTTAGCATTATGCCTCCCTCCTCATCTCATACACAGAAACAAAAGACCTTCCTTCTCTTCGAGAGTGTGCAGCTAGTCTGGATACAACATACTCTTGAGCAGCAGGTATCAGCTGACTATTTGGTATGAGGCAGACAGAGCTGAGTTAATCCAAGACCCTCCCCTGCCAGGAAGGGCACACTTCCTCTCTCACAGGCAGAAGGAAAACCACACAGCACACAAGCACCAAGAGAAACTCTGATTGGCTGCTGCGGCAGAGGCAGATGTGCTGTTGATCAAGCAACCAGACCTGGGATTGGTCAGCGCTGGCCACATGATCATACGACAGCAACTCGCATAAATGCACGTACGTGTGTGTTTGTGTGTGTGTGCGGTAAACGAGCAGACACACGTAGCACATCGGAGAGATTTGCTGCGAAGGGAGGAGGGAGAGTAGCAGACAGAGGAGGTAAGGGAAAGGGCAAATGACAAGGTTAATTGTAAGCATAAAAAAAAAAAGACGAGAAATTGAGCTGGAAGAACTGAATGTCATCAGAGGATGGAGGGAAGACTCATGGATGGTTTAAATTAAATGAGAACAGCTGAGAGGTAGCTTAAAAATGAGAGAAAGTAAAGATGCAGAATAAAACTCCAGCCTAGCCATCCATCCATCCATCCATCCATCCATCCATAGATGCCTAGCCAATAACAAAAAACAATCACACAAACGGAGACAAAACAAGGCTGGCTTAAAAGTCTGGCATCTTTTAAGCCAGCCTCTTAAAAGATGCTGTAGTGCTTAACATGCTCCGTCTTAACACCATCCTTCATGATGCCGCTACATAACCGACTTTTCACCACCTCTTAGCTTTCTGTTCAGCGAAAAAAATAACTTAAAACCTCTCAGCAACTAGTTCAAGGTTGAGTTCATCCGTACCAAATTTAACTAGATCATATTACACAATAAAGAGCAGTGAAAATTTGGATGCACGTCACCTGAGATATTAGAGCCAGTAATATACTATTTCTTTGGAAATAGAAAGCACACAGTGGGATTGTGCAGCTCTGACTGGTCCAATGACAACATGTAGAAAATAAACATCCTTACAATCCCGACCATTTTGGGACACATAAGAAAACATGCATTAGTTCAAAACAATTTTATCTATGACAAAGATTGCAGATTAAATTTTAATAAGGAAGTGAGATGTTGATGGATAACATTTGTAAGTGGTTTGGCAACATGTTACATCGTGCTGCCTCTCTCGCACCATTTTGAAAGCATATTTAATAGTTAACTTTACAAAAAAAAAGCTGCTTCTGGTGTCCGTTTATAGGATGAGTTGTTTCCATTAAGTCTTTGGGTTCAGTTGCAACTGCTTTCAAGCATTAAGGATTAAGATCTGCTGCAGTAAAATTTTTTCTTTTTGCTAAAGCACAATTAAATCTCAAAGACTCAAGACAACATCTGTGCAGCTACATTAGCTGCGTCTCCAGAATGATTAAGGAAAAAAGTTTGAAAAAAGATTTTCTCTAAGTAGCTTTAGCAACTCATACTGACACTTCGATCTTTGCAGATCGTGTGACTGCAGTGTGTGCGCTCCAACAATGTATCTGCAGAACCCCGTGTGTAGGATTGAGTCATTTTATTTTTAATGGTTCAGGGTTAAAGTGACGAGAAATGAAACGCCTGTTTGCAGATAATAGTTCCCAGCAAACCCGGCAGTGCTCCGATTCGCAACAAGTGTCACAATTTAAAGAGCAAGACTCTGCAGCAAATTGATCCTGCCTTGATCCAGTTGCAGGGTCAAGGCAACTGGATCATGGAACTGTCTGCAACTTTTCCTTGAAGAGGAAAAGTTAATAGAAGCTGTTAGGCGTTGCAAAAATATTGAATTAAGGAATTAAAAATAGACTTTTTCATTGATTTTGGACATTACATTCATGATCACTAGATAGCTTGTTAAATTCACCACGAGTGATGCAGGATAACAAGGCCTTGCCAAGAAAATCTTTCCCCCTTGATTTACATTTTAAACACATTTTTGTGGTAGTAAATGTTTATGAATTTTCATCCATAAATTGTATGTAGCCCGAAGTAAATATTAAGAAAAAAAAAATGGACAGACTGACATCTAGAACTCACATTTATGTTCATCCTCCAGCTTCATTTCCATCCTGGACTTTGTAGCCGTATTGCCATACTTACAAAAGGTACAGCTTGTTTGGTTTAAAGAAAAACTGTACACACTAGTGCTAACAGGCAAGTGAACATCAAGGATCCCCACACCAATGTTGATTTTGCTTGTCATCACACAGCCATATGCATACAAACAAGGTGGTTTGCTACATACCCGGAGCTGGAGGGTGTGACGTAGGATGGTTCCCTCTAAGGCGTGGATCCACTTTTCACGTTCGTCTGCATCTCGAGCTGAAGGGAAAAGTGCACAGAAACACACCCCGTGAGCTATATTTTCCATAAAGACAGTCAGATCAGAAGCTGTGTTTGAGTCAAACACAAATGACGCCAGGACACAACACTGAGATGATATGAACACTGGGGAACACTGAAATGAAAAGAAACTACAGCTGACATTTACAAGATCCACTTTGCCATTTTCTAGCTCCTACTGCAGAAGAACGACCAATCCCAACACAGACTCCTTATGGGGAAAAAATCTTTAAAAATACCAAATGTAAATTGTCATAACATACCGACCTGCAAATTATAAAACATGAGCTTCACTTTCTGAACCGAAATAAAGTAGTAAAAGTAACTTTTTGAAAAAGCAAAATGTTATTCTGGTGACGCATGTGAATGGCAATAAATTGCACGGAAAGTCCTAAAGTCAACCTAATCTCCGTGTTGATTTCCAACATTTACCGCTTGTTTTCATGAAGAGGCTGCAGCCTCTGAGCAGAGACCAAACAGGCCAACAGTGACATGAAACAGGTATTCTGTGGAAGGTGTGGTACATGCAGGGCTCACTGCACACCCTTCCTGGCTACCTCGTGGTGTCCGTTTTGTCCATTTTTCATGCATGTTAATGTCCTCAGGACTTTTTATCAAACAGGACATATCTCCCATATGTGTCTTTCATATATTTGTAAAGCTGTACTTCCAAGGCAGCTTTTATCAGGCTTTTCCACAAGCAGGAGGTTTGTCCAACGTAATAAAACCTCAACGCGAAATGCTGCAACCTGCCCCCAACACTGGCTGGTTAACTGTATACAGGTCACTTTTCACTCAAATGAAAGCAAGACTACAACAGATGAATGACTGTGCAAGCATGGAGGCTGAGCCATGCTATTGCTGAAAAGCTTTTAAAGACATTAAAAGGCAGCTGAGGCTCACTCCAATCCACTTAGACACTGCCTCTGTAGCCTCTCACTTTCTCCCTTTGCCAAACAGACTCACCAAAGAAGCAGATCAGGGAAGCTAACGTTGTTCAGCTGCTATTCATGGCAAAGATGAGACAGTGGCACTGCCATTCAAGAAAAACAAAGACCCAAGCTCCAGGAAATTATCTTGTCTGTGTTTTACATCCATTCTACAAATTACTTTCAGGGGTAGGCGTTTGCACTGATGCACTAAGTAGCTAACCACCTACACGAATGCTGTCGCCAGAAACAACAGCAACACGAGAAGCAACCCCACTGACCTGAAGAGTTACTTATTCAAACAGATTGCGAGTCATTTAAACATTTGCCTGATGATAAGCCAAAGATTTATAACTTTGTCCCAACTATCCAATAACCTGGTGAACGTTAGTCAACAGATGTAGGACACACAAACACTTAAAATCCCACAAAGAAGATATAAAAAAGAAATTCAATGATGTGTTTTCATTCTTGTCCTTGGCAATAGCATTTAAGTATTGTATGAGCAGCAGAAAAAAAAAAACCTAAAGTCACCAAGTTTAGTGTTTTTGCCTCGGCAAGTCACCAGCGCTTTAAGGGGTAGCTTTAAATCTGCAAGTATGTAAGGCGGTCGTAAGGCTCAGCTGCAATAGTGCCATAACAGAGGACTGTGTGCAGAGTAAACCCAATTACTCTGGGCTCTGATGCCCCTCTGATAAAGACAAGTACAGCGAGGCTTTCAGAAGAACACAAAGAAGAGTGACTGTACAAAACATGAGAAGCTACAGTGTTTTCAGTCACAGTTGCCTAAAAATAACAGTAAAACTGTGGCTAAATTATACAAGATGAATTGAAACAGAACATAAAATACTGCAAAACTGCAGGAGAAGCGAAGAATACTCTATAAACTTGAATGCTGCACTAAATCAAGCTCTCATTGTCAGAGCTTGGCTTCAGTATGCCCTTAGAGTAGATCCCACTTCAATAAGCAGAACGAGGAACAGATACTGCACGGACACAAAAATACATCTTAAAAGGGTAGGAGTTTAATGTCACTTGTCACATGATGCAACTCATCTCAACTTAACTAGCCAAACACTCTGGCATGATCTAGACCACGGATAGAGCATTACACCAAATTTACAAATTCAACACTTGAAGAAAAGACCGTTTACACCAAACAGATAAACCTCATGGTGGTTTGACACGCATCATACATCATATGGTACTTTACATATTCGCAGTTAATGCAAGGACAATACATTTCTGACAGTAGCAGTTGCACTGATGTTTATTGGTGACATGGATTTGTGCTGCATATCCGAGGGTAACAATTTTCCAAAATACATGTTTACCTTAACAAAAGACCCCTGCTCGGATGGAAGTAGCATATTTTTTCCTTCAGCAGAAACATATCCTGCGTCGTGAAGACGACGATGCTAAACATCAATATGGTTGATTTGTTTTCCAAAGTTAAAATTTAGCCATATCAGTCTAAAATCATAAAAAGCTCTACTTTGACAGCATCAGATTTTAAATTACTGATGTGTTTATAGTAGTCTTTGGCTAAATATTGAAATAAATTACTTAAATCAAAAAAGAGTTTTAAGGAGTTTTTGTTCTAAGGAAAAACCAAGTAAACCACAGCTCTATTGTGGTTCAGCTGTCTATTGTGGTACACCTGTGGAATAGATATGAGGAGCTCCTGCTGCTGTCGATATGGGGCTTATATTCAGATGGTGTTTAATTAATATCTGTGAACGCTAAAAAGCTTCTCTGATATGGAAGTAATTTTAAGTTGTAAGTTCTGCAAAGGGCAATGTCGTCCAAGACAAGCCCCAGCATGTACTGCTCTTACAAACTCATCCAAACCAACCAATTAGTTAAGAGCATCAGTAATGACTGACTTATTGGGACAAAAAAGCCTTTAACTAAATGAGAATGGCTGAGGTTCTCATTATATTTGTTTCCCTTTTAAATGCTGCACTCTTTTCCATGAAGATCCATAATCAGACAGAGCTCTGCGAGTCATGCGTCACTTTTCTTTTTCCTTCTTCCAGGTCCGGACAAAATGTGACCCAGTTTCAAACCCTCTACTTCTACTGGAGTTTAGACACATTTCACACTGAAATGTGCAAATTATTCACATTCCTTGAACCTTTCACATTACAATTACAAACCTTAACCTATTTTACTGGGATCTCATAGAATACAGCATATCCACTTGTTGTTCCCAGTCAAGATAACCTAAAACAACTTGATAATCTGTAGCTAAACTTCATAAATTGCTGTTCACGACTGAGTCCATCTAATCTGACAGTTTGTGCTTTTTTTTTTTTTTGTAAAGATTTGGGGAAAAATTTCCATCTGTAGATGTGCAAAACTGGGAAAAACAAACCCAAGAGGACTTTCTGATGCAGTTGAAGTGAAAAGTGACTCACTGTTGAAGTAGAGGGTCTGAATACAAATTCAACCACATGTTTGAGGATTTTGTATGCAAGAGGTTTGAAAAACCATTAATCTTTTTCTTCTTATTTCATAATTATGCGTTGGTTTATAACAAATTAAATATGTTGCCATTTATAGTTGTGATCTGACAAAATGTGAGAGTTCAAAGTGTATGAGTACATCTGACAGAAGCATAAAATTTCTTGGTGAACTAAAAGCACTACTGAAAGACTGAAGAGTTTTGTCAATTGCGCTGTCGTATTTTTGTGCTTTTAAACCAAGTTGTACGTCGCTGGATGAATATAATGCCAACACTTGTAAACAGTGCTTTTCTCTTGCAAGGTCCCTCTTGAAAAACAGATTGCAGATCTCTGAGGTTTTTATCTGGTTTAAATAAAGACTATATGCAGATGCATTCTGGACAGAGTGCTAGAAAACTGAAAAGAGTGAATCAAATATGGGTAAAAGACATGACAGAGGTCTCAACTTGGTCTGATGCTCTGGAGATGACAGGAAGTGACAAGGGATGGTCAGGTACAACAGAAAAGACAAAGTGAGCAAAGTGCAGAGAAAGTAGAGGCCTTTCAGGCATCTATGATGCACCGCTGGGGGAGCGGCCCTGATGAATTATGGATGATCCTCTAAATAGCAAAAGAACTGGCCAGCACAGTGGCCTGCAGGTTCCAAAAGATATTTCACCTTGTGAAAGACTGCAGCTTACATTATTCATATGTGATAGAATAAATCTTAACTCTTAAAAACTCAAGTTATAATGAGTTGAACAACAGCATGTGAAAAGGAAATTCTGCTGTCGGTCTGGATTCGTTCTAAACCATCTTCCTCGTTCTCTCTGCAGTGCTGCTGTCCTCCTCCTCACACAGTCAATACCTAAAACACCTTACCCACGCACCGGCCCGAATATAATAGCATAGAGGAATATATATATATATATATATATATATATACACTCAGACTGCGCTTCCATCCTAAGAGACTGACTGCATAACATGAGATGACTGAGACTCCTTTACGTCGACAGGGAAATCTGCTCCTGCTCAACATCCTGTGCACTGCTTCATGTCCATACAAGCTACTACAATCTCATGTTCCACATTCATTAAGAGCTACTTTCCATGCTCATCTTCCAGTGGCCATGGGCCAGACGATCATCGGTAGGCCTGATATTTACAACGATGGCATTATGTTGTCGTTTTTCAGACAAAATGATGAACAGAATGACATGCGATATACTGTTTACAAAGTTGATACACTCATGAAATGAGATCGCTTGAGTGCTTAGACTCCGATAGTGGTAACATTGCACCAACTTATCAGTCAGTGACAGAAATCTGTAAATTTTCCCTTGATCAGTTCTGACTGTTGGGCAGCACGTCAAATACTGAATATCTTAATTTTAATTTGAAATTTTCTTAAAAAGTCAGCTAATTTAGGATCATATGCTTTTTGATCCATGAAACTGTAAATCTTGTACTCTCTTCAATTTCTGTTGGATTCAAAATTACTTTGTTTCAGAAAACAGCTGAGAAAACATCCAAGAGGAAAATACATGTCATTTTTCTTTTTAGGTTGCTATGATTTTGTTTTTGAGATTTAAAGGTTAAATTAAAATGTTTACACAGATTCAATAGGATATGTTGCAGTCCTTTGTAAGGGTGCTATAATCAGAGAAGCTAAACTTCAGGGGTTTTTTTTTTTATATCTGCTAATACAGAGTTAACTCGGTCCAGTTGTCACATTTGTTTTGCTTTTAAAAAGCTGCTGCTTAAAACGTTTTTTTAATTGGGGGTTTAAGTTAAACATTGATTCAAAACAAGGTTTTCCCCCCTTTTAACAAAATGACCTGATAACAAAATTGTTTTGTAAATGCTTCTCATCATTTGTTAAAATGAAGTTACACCAAGTGTACCCACAAGACTTAAGAACATACTGAGGTGTAAGATCTTTTTTTTTTTTTAGCGATCAACACCATTAGCGCATCAGAATTTTGGATAATGTCTCCCCAACAGACTGCCATCATTTCAAACTCTGTACTACCAATGGCCAATCAAGCTTATAAACTTAAAAGGATAAAATAAACCAACTATTCTATTCAGTTATTGTGCCGGTTGTTGCTAAAACTCCTCTATCTTGCAGCAGAGTTTCATTCTTAGTCACCCTTACTTTAACAGTCTGATACAACTTTCAATTTATTTGAACAAATAGACTAAAACTCCAGTCTGCAAGAAAGACATCATTTTAAAAAAATCAGCATCAGGCGGTTGAAGACCGCTTGATGCCTTACTGAAGTAGCACCTTGTTATAAAACAACAGCTGTACTTTCATTGTGATCTGAGCACCAAAATAAAACAAGACCATATTGAGAATGATGAGGCAAATTTTCAAAACTCACAACATTCGCTTAAATTACCCAGGACTCCATCTCAGAGCGACAACAGCACAAAAGCAAAAACTTCTAGCATGATGATCTTTGTGCTACTTCCACCTTAAGATGAATCCTCAAGTCTCATAATATGCATGCAATTTGCAAGAACATTGTTTAGCACAGCTAACAGGCATCAGTAATCCAGTTATCCTGTCCTAAATGAACCCGGTCTGTTTCTGTCTGCCTTCACAACCAACTTAAACAGCCTGCTTCGCCATGCTCTAAATCGTCCTTCAGCCTGGGCCACAGACCAAAACACCCGAGAGCAACAGAACATTGCGCTCCACCCTGACTCCCCATCCCAGAAGACAAACAAACAACGCCTCCTCCTCCTCCTTCTCCTCCTCCTCACTGTCCTTGTCCCCCGCCGCTGGCATGCATTCAGACCATGAGACGTGCACGCTTTCCTTCTTACCCTTGCGTTTGTAGAACCACAGCATACAGCTTCGGAACACAGACATGGGACAGGGCATGGAGGAAGTGAGGGAGACGGGGGCCCATGGACCCTCGGGAGGGAAGTGAAAAGAGGGTGCTGGGTGTGAAGGTGATGGCAAAATGTATACAGATGGACAAATGGAAGGTCAGTGATGAAGGAAACTAAGAGGAACTTTAGTTAAAGACCTGACAAAGCATTAGGGTTTGGAAAAAAAAGAAAAAAAAGAAAACAGAGTGTCTGCAGTGTGCTGGACTGGACAGCCTCAAAAAAAAAAAAAAAGAAAGAAAAAGAAAAGAAAAGAAGGGAAAGACTGACGGAACAGCAGGGGCAGGTTCCTTTCCTTTGGGGTGAATGGTTGTTCAAAAGTGAGCAGCAGCAGCAGCGGTGCAGAAAATAGTGAGCAGCAGCATCAGCAGCAGCCAGGAGAGACCTGAGCTCAGCTCCAGGCTCAGCACTATTTCCTCATTATTCCCACAGGCTCAGCTGTAGAGACACATGAGCAGCAGTCTTCCTCCACGGTCGACAGCGCCGGAGAAAAGGAAAAAGGATTTACTTGCTCAAAAGCTCCTGTTCATCTACAAAGATATGCCAGTCTGACCTGGAAGGCTATTTAGAAAAAGAGGAAATTGCTCAGACAAAACGCAACCCGCTTCCACTCAGTATAGATGCCTGTGCCTTCACGCGTTTCCTGGCTTTAGAGCAATCCAATCCAAGTCTTTAGAAGGTGGGGAGGGAAAGAGGAAAGAGAGAGAGGGAGAGAGGAAGAGAGAGACGGACTAAATGAAGAGCACAGATGGATGCCAGAAAGATCTCGGAGAGCGAGGCAGAGAAGGCGGCTCGAAGGCGAGGGGAGGAGAGGACACCTCACCTTGAAAGTGGAAAGTCTTCTGGTCCACAGTGATGGTGAATGTGCTGTCGTCCTCGTCATCTATGCCGATCACAGCTCCCTGGGCACATAGAGAGAGGAACACAGGCAGTCATGTAATACTCCACTTTCCATTCCTAAACTCATGCCCTCCCTCCACATGTCCCAGCAGCCTTCTATTAGCTCCTATTACTCAATTAACCTTCTCAGCAACACACTCTTTCCTACTAAAAATCTTTTAACTCTTAACTGTTTTCCTCCCTCTCATTTCTCTGCGTACGAATGCAGCCTTTTGGAACCTGGCACAGAGAAAGAGCGAGAGAGAAGGGATTTGGGAAAATGAGGGAGGAGGAGGAAAGCAGAGGTAGGGGGGAGGAGTACAGACAGCGGCAGAGAAAAAAAAAAAAAGTACCGCAGGGATCCGGCCCACTGGCTGCCTGGGACATTCAATTCTGCAATAGGAACAGGGCAGGTGTGAGCCAAAGCTAAATAATGTACGGGATCGAGCACCATTGGACACGGTGGATGGAATTAAACTAGAAGGTTGTTGAATATTTTTCGAAATTTAGGTTGAGTTAAAAGAAAATATGTTCACTTTTCTACCATGTTCCACCAAAAATAAACATCTAAAATGTAAAGGGTATGTAACAAATGTCTTGAATTCACATAGCAAGACATGCAGGTCCCATTCGTATGTGTAGAAACATTTACAAATTCAAATAAATACTGACCAATTCTTTTGTAGCTATTAGAACAACACAGCTAAATTCAATTTATAACAGCAAGTGACAAAAGGTTATGCGAGAAAGCCTATTTGAGTGCACCAAGTGTTTGACTTTGGAGCAGTGTCTCATTCTGAGCGAGCGTGTGGTGATGGTGTGGAGAGGAAAGTCCTCTTCAAGTGTGTTTAATCTGCTAAAAAAAAAAAAAAATCACAATGAATGCTGTGACTATTAAATAATTCGAAAATGTGTGGATAACCAGCACCCAGTTAAGTTAGCTTGTTTTAATGACAGGCATCAAACAGTGTTTAGTCCTACGTTTCTGTGCAGGTTAAAGATTGTTGGAGTTAGACTGAAAACTGAAATTAAACAAGTGTATTTAAAAGCAAAATTAGGCTATTTTGTGGAGCTTTTCTAAAGAAAAGTGCTACAAGTAGAAACAACATTTCACATCTCCAAATTCAAAACTTACATATTTAAATCTGAAATTAGCAGCCTACAGGAAAACCGGAATTTCAAAAAGTATCTAAGCAATAAATTAGTTCTTCCTCCTGTAGAGTAGTTAAAAATACTGTCTATAATGTTAATGGTGAGTATCAAACCTTTGCTACAGTTCCAATTTAAAACTTTGTCCCAGGAAAAAATGAATACAAATTGCATTGTCCATTTCCCAGAAACTGCAGAAACTGCTTCCTCCCATTTACGAGAAGAGAGACAAGATTTGAAAGTGATAAAGCAGCTTATGATCAGCTTTTAAATGTTGATGCTGAACTTGACGTATTCATTTACAAAGCAGCGTCAACACAATATGCAACATAAACAGGTTCGGCTGAAAAAGCTCAGCAAACTGCAGTGGATTGGCTCATTGACACGCCACAGCCGCCGACATTCTGCTTAATGTGACCTACGCTCCTGTGCACAAGCATTTTAAATAGAGAAAATTAGATTAGACAACATATTGATTAACAAACTGATCTTTGCGCACGGCACCTCGACACCAAATCACTGACATAATTCTCAGAGATGATCAGACTAAAGCAGAACACTAAACAGTAACACAATGAAAGTGGTGAACATTTTTCATTTAATTAAATCATTGCCAATACTCACCGAGATTAAAACAAGTGAAGATTGGTGAGAAACAGCCATTATTCACTTAATAGTAATTCTTGTAAGACTTAAAACTTGGTAGCGTGTTATATCAAAACAAAACAAAAAAAAACAAAACATCCTCTTATGTAAAAACATTGAAAGTAGTGAAGCATCTGCTGCCATCTAGTGGATAAAGCTGAAGCATGAAAACGCTGCAGCGCGCCATGGAGACTGCTTAACAAAACCGGGATAGCGGGTTAAGCCGGAATGTTCCGGATATCCTGGCTCAATTAAACCTGGATTCGGTTTCACAAGAGCAGCACCACATAGCTACACTAACGATTGGTCTGGATCAGGGTTAGTTAATCCTGGTCTGTTCAGGCAGCGGTCATGCCGATTCAACCTGTTTGGTCAGTGATTTAGTAGTTTAAAAAAGAGAGAAAAAAAGAAAATCAGCCAGCACTAAAGTAAGACAGAAAGGCCTAATGGACTATTTCGCGTTGAGAGTATTTGAAAAAAATGGGTGAAACAGAAACAAAGGAGTTGTAATTGAATCAAGTCACTTAGCTTGTAGCGTACACTTTACGGATGGATTTTTAAGCCTTAATGGCAATAAACCCTCTTAACTTAAAATAACGTTTACAGCTTAAGATAACTTCAGTTTCGGCATATAATAAGCCAACAATTTAAGTGACATAATAATTTTATATGTACTTATTTATAACGTAAACGTACCTGGTGCCTCTATCAAGGGACTGCTAATAAAATACATTTTGTAACCTCCGTTACACAACTTATTTTGTCTTTTGGTTGCCGTTAAGCTCCCTTTGCTAACAGTTAAACGGGAAGTTGCCATTTCAAAATAAAAGCACCAAAACACAAACAGGAAGTTTACCATAGGCAAAACTAGCGATAAACACTAAAAGCGACATCCCGTCGCGTCACCTATTCCATTATTGTGCAAGAAGTCACCTTAACACATCCTATTGCTTCAGGTCATCTGCGATGCAGACTGCATCTTGAGCAAAATCGAGCTAGGTCAAGATACATGAACAGTATTTTTAACTGCTCATGTAAGGATGGGAAGCAAACATGTGCAGGCAACTTCTAATGCAGGGGTGTCAAACTCCAGTCCTTAAGGGCCACTGCCCTGCAGTTTTTAGATGTCCCACAGGTACAAAACACTGGAATGAAACGGCTTAACTACCTCCTTCTTGTGTCGATAAGTTCTCTGGAGCCTTGTTTATGACCTAATTACTCTATTCAGGTGTGGTGCAGCAGTCGCATCTAATCGTTGCAGGGCAGTGGCCCTGCAGGACTGCAGTTTGACACCTGTGTTCTAATGCCACGAGTACAGTGTAGTCAACATTTTATATAGGGAGTATAATATACTTCAATTCTTCTTAATCCTCCATTAAAAAATATTGCTCGTTTGGTTTGCGTACGCAATTTATCTGTTGTAAAATCAGTGAAGCTGGGATTGGTCTCTGAAGAAATCAGTGGACACAAATTCACCTGATTCACTTAAACCAGTTATAAATATATATAGTGGAAATGTAGTCCAACTATATATATTTAGATATATATATATATTTCTGCAGAGACATAAAAACCATCAGCCGAAAGCAAAAAGACTTTTAAGGATCTTACTCTGAGTCGCACGCAGCCTCTTCTGGATCCTCGCATCATTTTGTCCTTGGACTGTAAAGCAAGAACAAAAACAACTTACTGCATTGGACAAAAATACCACTCCCATGGTTTAAAATCCTATTGCAATTTTTCTCAGGTGCTTTGATGCATTTATCACATCACTATTAACATTTACAAAACAGCTAGTGCTTTTCTCAAAACAAGACCTATTTGATAATCTGCAAAAGTGAATCAAAATAGATAGTTCATTCCTCAAAAGCAAGTATTCGTGTCAATAAAGTGTCATCAAAATCAAAAGGCCACTTTGTTTTCTTTTTAACTGTTCACTCTGGAAGCGTTTCCCAATGCAATAAAAGTCACATTTTCTCTAGACAGCATTAGACGTTATTCACACTGAAATCTGAAGTCTAAAGTTACAGTAAGTGAGGTAAACGAGTGCAAGACACCGAATATGACGCTTCACATTTTTACTGCATACTGTGGCGACTCTAACTCCTGATTTGTTCACATTATTGTCGAAAAGCAAAGTACAAACAGCAAGCAAAACATCCTTCGGGTAAAGCTGCGCACAACTGTCAACAACATCATCAATGAAAGCTGAGGTTCACCTGAGAGAACCTGTTCAATTCCTGAGACATTTTCAAGGAAGGATGATAAATAAAAACCCTCAACAGTTTTCTTGACAGGTTTCAGCAACTACTACAACATTTTTGTTTGCAGTTAGTCAAGAAAGAGAAGAGGACTATTGTTGTGGAATGACTGTTCAGCATTCATTAAAATGATTTAATACAACTGACATGACCAAACTATAATGCTATAAAATAGCATAAAAATGCATGGAAGCAATTGATGCAGGTCGAAATAAATTAGCTGTACACGACACTGTCATAATTATAATCATGAAAGTTATATTGTTTTAGTAGAAACAAAGATAAGGTTGCATCTTTCTTTTAAATGAACTTAATTAGGTCATCTTAAGAGCTCTAAAAAAATGTCCGTGGTCCTATTTACTATGGAATTAAAATGTAACCCAATCCAAAATCTCTATACTAAATGACATTTTAAATGTAGATAGATAAACTTGTCAATTAAAAATATCACCCAATAAACTCCACATTAGAGTGAATAAAATAAAAGCCAAGGAAACAATATGTTTATCTGTACGTGCACCCAATATTTATTCCTTTTTTAATCAACAGATCATCACATTGGGCTGTAATATTCTCTTTTAGCGTCAAGCCACTAATGGCCCTTAGTTTCCAATCTGCAGTGTTAATTTCCAAGATATAAAGTTGAACCTGGCTTTTTCTTTTTTGTCAAATTGGTTTGTCCTCGTTTCTGCCATGCAGCAGTTTATCTCTTTAAGCATTCAGTGTCCTTCTTGAAGCCAATGTGGTTCTCTGTGTTCAGAAGGTGAAAGGCTGCATAAGGAACTTTCTGAGCGGCAAGGACAAATCTGATAACGAATCGGTTTACGACTCTGACGTGATCTGAAATGATGAAACTTAAATCTAAACAATAAGCGCACTGAAATGAAACTGATCAAGAAACTAACTAGCCTCTCCTCCCACCGTCCTGGTCGTTAAAGATAGAAGTCTCTATTAAAATAACGAACAATAGAGTATTTCCAAACCAGTGAGTGTTGGACTTTTAACTAGTTATTGAGGACAGACACCTCTTCACCAGCCTTATTGTTACTAACTGATTCTGGCAATGGTTTTATTGCTGCCTGTACTCCTGCTGTTAGCCCTGTTAACCAGCTGCATTAGCGGAAGTAACAACCAAACGCTCGACGTTACTCGTCAGTTGCTCCTCAAAGCTCACTGCTATTAGCCAACGAGCGTTTCAGTCATCAGATAGACCCGCCTCTTCAAGCCAGCTGATACTCCCAACTCCTGACAAACATAAGGCCTTGTCTCACTTCTGTTCAACAACCAGCGACATGTTTTAACCGTCGCTCGGCTCCTCTAACCGTCGCCGAACAGTGGAATTGAACATACCGTGTAGTACGACAGGAGCCCGGCGTTGTAGTCCAAAACAAACCACCGGTACTGCCAGCCTTTCATGACGTTAGTCCACTTGCTTAGCGGCCCCTCCATGATGGACGCCATCTTTACAACAGGCTACGATTGGGGAGGAGCCGCATATGGTGAGGGCCAGGATGCTGAGGAAGAGGAGGGTGAGGATGAGGATGATGATGTTGGTGAGACCTCTTTATTATCCCCAGAGATAACTATGGAAGCCCATTTCCTAACTCATCTGTTTCCACATTTCAATAAAAGTGTGCAGAGAGATACAGCTCTTAATTGCAGATCAAACTTTAACTAACTTGCATGTTCTGAAATACTTTGAAGTAGCAATCATAAACTTTGACTACATTTTTAGATTGACTTTGGCAAAAATGGGTAAAAAGCGTTGAAACAAATTGACGTTTTATTGCAAAAACATAATCACAAATTTAGAAAATTTGCGAACATTAATATAGTGGGGGACACTGCACATTAAGATAACTGCTTATTACATTAATGATTTCACTAGTCGAGTTTATTTCTATATCACATTTTAGCAATGAGGCAATTCAAAGTGCTTTACATAATATAAACACAACCTGATACACAGACAAAAACATTAGATTGCAGTGGTAAGCGAAAGAGAAGTAATGAAAAGTTGCAATCCAGACTAAAATGATGTTCTAGTTTATATTAACATGACTTTAAGCAAATAGGTTTTAGCCTTAATTTAAAAGAATATTGCATTTCAGAATTTTTGCAGTTTTCTGGAATCATAGAACTATAAATCACATAATGCAGGCTTTCCATAAGATTTAAGTTAGTGAGTGGTTTTGGTCCAGTGAATCATTTCTGTATTGATTTGGCTGTGTATATTATATCCTGCTGAAAATCTATTTACTTTATACAGGCAGTAGCCTGAATGTCTCTGATGACTTTAAGGCATCAGGGATCCACCACTATACAGTGGGGATTAATGTGCTTTTCCACATATTCGTCTAGAGCCACATTGTATTTCTACAGCTGAAAATATAAGCTTTCACCTGATGAGTTCAAGTTCGAGAAATGATTTGGAAAATGTATGCTTATGTTTATGATAGGTTTGAAAAAGCTTCACTTTTACAGTGATTCTAAGTGCTGTAATTGTGATACTTTTTTTAATTACTATTTTTACTAAATTAGGGAAACCCTCTCTAGTTTGATCAATGTGAGGTGATTCCACTGTAATAACACAAATTTATTAATAATTTATTTCAAGGTTTTTTACTTGAAATTAATTGCACCAACCAGTGCTGTATGTAAAGATGCTTTTTTTTGTCTTTCATTTAGGTTCTGGTTGATGCTAGTCTGGGCTACTTATGGTTCAAATAAGATAGTCTGTCTGAACTCCAGCACTGATTTTCCCATCTTCCTCTGTGACTTTAAATAAGCAGACAACCTGACGCTGACCACTCTGTATAGTGCCTTTAAAATAGCAGTGATAACGCACTAATGTAGCATTTTGTAAATTGCATTTTATTTCATGTCTGGTTCTTTGCTGGTTTTGAATCTGCTGCTACAGTTGTCTGCAGATCAATCCCATTGGGGTAATTATAATATTTTACTACTTACCTATATAATTTCATTGAAATAGGAATTCGAAGAACATAGTATATAGGTAATTACTTGTACTAATTTTATTTTCGATAACTCTCTTCTTCTTTAACCTATAACTTTTAAGCATACAGAATATGTTGAACTGTAAAATGTAATCATATTCAAAAGGATTCAATCTAAACATCCATCAGAGTAAATTTGAGTCTGTATAATAAATTTGTTGATTTCCAGTACAGTAAATATCTTATCAAATAAAATTTCCATTTACAATACTAAGTGTCTATTCAAATACATTTCAATGTTTTGTTTTTAAAAGAGCTCAGTCTGAATACATTTGAAAGAAAAAATACAACAGCATTCATCAATATCTTTATTATTTACAATAGGCTTAACACTGATAAGCAGAACTTCACAGTAATATAATGTGAGCATTAAATAAAAAAAAAAAAAAAACAAAATATATTTTTGTACAATAAAAAAGTCATGTTAACATCTGACATTTTATCCCTGTTTAGATTCACATATTCCACTCTGGTGTTTTTGTGTTAATTTTAAATTGCACTCATCCAACTGAAGACGCGGCCTTTGGTATAACGATGTGAACGCACGCCTTTTAGAGATAAATCCCAAAAACAGAGAAGACAGGAGAAAAGAAAAGACACACTGCATAAAAGATCAACAGATAAAAACAGAGGATGACAATTAGCGGAATTGTAGTGGTCAGATAGGAAAAATATAGAGATTTAAACATGTAGGATGTGAAGGAGGAAAAACATCATGAACAGACCATTTTCAATAAGGCTTTTTAGGAAATCTGCTCCATGGTGACGCCACAAAACAAAGTAACCAACACAAAGCAAGCCAGAATGGCAGTCATTCGGAAATATATTTATACATAATTAAATTTGGATATTCAGATTGAGACAAAAAAAAAACAGCAGTTTGGGTTTAGTGCAGCATGGTTGTGTGTATCATTTGTTTATGCATTAAAAGTGTTTGTAACAAAAAGAGCACCGTTTGGTTCCCCGTTTGCATCTGACCATTTAGAAATAAAACGAAATGTAGTGATGATCTAATTATAATTCATAATGGAAGAGCAGACATTCGCTGTGATTTGCTGCAATCATTGTGTCCTTTACATATTTTTCCCCTACAAAAAGGCACCAAAAATGATGAAAAATGTTATTTAAAACTCACAGTGAATAGAAACGAACGTTTTATCATAAAGCATCCTATTTCCCCAAAGATGCGGGTGGATTAGAATGAAACTCATAAAACACAATTAAGGCTAACTGAAAAGTATTTAGAGAGTTATGCAGCTCGGCGCTAATAGATTCAGTTGTATTTATATGCCATTTGTTACTCAACTGGTGAGGGCTTTTCCAGTGTACATCAAGGTGAGAACCGAAGCAACAAAACCGAATCATGTTCGAAAACTGTTAGAAGTGTGTGTGCTGTGAGTGTTCATTAAAAACAGAGCAGCTGTCTTCAGACTGGTCATAATTAGAGTACGGGCCTGCAAGTGTAAAAGAAACATGGCACTGTAGGAAAATAAAAGACAAAAGTCAAACATTTGATCAGGTTCAGGAAAGAGGGTTAATACATTCAAAGAGATCTCTCGCAACATTTCTCTTTAAGCCACCGACACGCATACTCTATTTAAATCTGAAGAAATAAATGAAAAATCTCCATAATTTTCCTCTCAAAATATGCTTTGAACAAAAATAATTTAGTTAAAATTCATACATTCTAAAAAGCATTACTCTCTCCAAGTCAAATAAATCCATGTGTCACTCATGTGCTAAAGACGTACTGCAGTTTAGTCTGGTGAGAGTTCAGTCCTGTGTGACAGGTGTAAAGTAGGTCTCTGCACTCATTAAATAATCTGAGGCACTGGGGCCCTACAAGGCTACAGGGAATCCCGCACTGCCCATCCTGCGAAGGACACTTAGAGAAAACATGTCCAGGTCAACCTGCTGCCATCCTGTGCTTGCCACCTCCCAACTGTTATGTGATCTGAATGTAAAGAAAATAAAAAAATAAAAAAAATAAATAAAAAAATTGAAATATTTCCGGGATGTCCAGGATTTGTCACCATCTAAACCTCGGCTACATTCAGTCATAATGGTTAAATAATGAAATACGTGATTTCCTTTGTAGTCCCAATCCAATGTCAGATATTCTTCCTGTCTCAGTGATTTTTAAATGATCTATATTAGGATTCTCCAAAGAAACTCAACTGTTGATGGCTGTCGTTGATCTACAGTCTTCAGAACATAGTGAGCTATGCCTATTTTCATACGCACAGTTTTATGTGGAGATTATATTTTTGATTCAACATACCAACAATCCCAGTGTTTTTACCTTTTATGACAACACTAAAGGAGAAAGAATATTTGCTACCCCACCCTCATTCTTTCTATGACACATAACTGCTGTGCATCCAGAGTTAACTTCGGCATTAAGCCAGAGTTTAGTAGAGAGCAGCTGAAACACCAGTCCCTCACATTTATGATGTCTAAAGCAAAGCATTGAGTTGAGAAGTACAGAAAAATATTTCCTCTGTAAACTGGAATATGTTTCCAGCCCGGTTAAGGAGTCATACGAAAACAGAAGAAACAAGCCAAAATTAAGCTACTATTTTAGCAAACTGTTCCAAATGAAAATAGCAAGCTTTTGTAAAGGACTGTACCTTTATGTATCGGGCCAGATATAGCTTTATAAACAAAAGATAAAGCTATGAGTGTTTCAAGTGACGGTTTGTTAAAAATATCTCATTACCTTAACTTTTAGGTGGAGCAGCCACAAAACGGATCAGACTTCAGTATCTTGTCTGTCATTAGTGATTAAATGTACTGTTCTTTTAAAGATATCACTCATTTTAGCTCAAGAACCAGGCTGGGGAATGCGTAATCTTAATTCACTGGGATCTGTATGTGTATCAGGACATACTTAATTTTTTGTCTTCATTTTGATCCGATTAGATTCGAGTATGAAGTAAGTGTCCTTTCAGTCGTTCTAAAAAGTTACGACATGTTGGGGAAAAAAATCCCCCAAAATCCTGGCTACTGATTGAGATGTAAATAGAGCTGAAAACTGATAAAGAGAACACTAAATTTGACATTTGAATGCAACTGAATCCTGATGCTGGTTCCACATCCTTACATTCCCAATGGCTTTAGAAAAATGGCTTATGGTCACACAACTCCTCACTGTGAAACAATACATCCAGCTGATGGTCCACATACTTATGAAACAATGAGTTTAAGACTGCCCTCAACCATCCCTGTCTGTTCTAAGTATGCAACAGATAAGCAGGGTGAGTTCTTCCCCACCCGGTTGGTTGACGACACACACAGCTCATACACTCATTCAGGTAACAAAGAGGCTTTCTGTGGCCAAATAAAAACTTGTAGCAAAACATTGCAAAGTGTGACTTGAACCACATTTAGTTTAGTTTAGTGAAACATTTCTCAAAATATGTACAGCTAAGAGCAACAACTTAGTGACCACACTGGCATTTTAGGAAACAGGTTTCCGTAAACAATACAAAATATGTTTTGTAGTGAATGTTGTGAGGTACTGTAGAGATTTATCTCAATCTGTGCCCCAAATAGCTGAACCAGAAACATAAAAAAATCGGAATATACTGTAAGTGATTTGCCTGGTAGTAGAGGTGGTGGTTTGTGTGATCACAGTGGCTACCTCTGTACTACATCGCTAATCTCTTTGATACAGTTGTGCAGGTTGTCCAGCACAGTGTTGGGCCCCCCACTGCTCAGGCCCCCGCCTCCAGAAGAAGAGGCCCTCAGTTCCTGCAGGCTCAGCTCCAGCTTGCTCACTGCCTCTCGGAAGGCAAATTTGTTCCTCATTTGAGGGATGCAGTCCACGTAACCTGAGCAGCAGTCCAGCAGCTGGTGGCCAGCGTCCAGAACGTGGCTGCTGGAGGGGCTGTCGGAGCTGGCGCTGAGCACGCTGCTGAGGCTCTCGGCGCACTCCAGCAGGGCTTCGCGGCTAACCCTCTCCAGGGGCACCCTCTCCACCTGCTGCCTGGTTCGCCGCAGTGCCACTTTGGAGCCAGCAGATGGTGCTGTTTGTGAAGAGGAGGAGGAGGACCTTGGCCTTTTGGGGGTTGGTGCTTGAGGACAGGGGAGGATGAAGAAGCAGGAGGCACTTGTGGTGGTGGCACTGATGGTCTACCTGTCGTTGCTCCTCCTGACATTCGCCCTGACCTCTGACCTTTTACTGCGTCTCCGTTCACTTCCACTGGGGCTCCACTGACCTGGTCCTCGCTGTCACAGCTGTAGGACTGCTGTAGACCACGTAGAGTCGGGGGAGGAGGAGGAGCGCAGCGGGGTTTTACCAGCCGTGGCCTGTCCCGCTCGCCTTGGTGCTCAGACAGCAGCTTGAAGCGATTCCCCTGAGAGTCCAGCCCGACCAGGTGCACATCGGCTGGGCTGTGCTTCAGCGTCGGGGAGATGAGGACCGGGACTTTGTGGTTATGAGTTGAGGTGGAGTTCTTGGAAGGAGACGACCAACTCTGCTGCCTGTCCAGCCCCCCACCTTCCTCTCTGCTGTCTCTCACCCGAGACAGACTTTCTGATTCCCCGACCTCCCCCCCAACCCCAGGCGCCCTCACCCCTACAGCAGTACCCCGGGGTAGTAGCTTGGCCTTTGGCCTATCCCTGATCTGCGCGGTTCCCTCATCCATCCTCCTCAACAAATTTTCGGAGGGACGAGCGGCCCCGTTCTCTGGCTGAGAGGTTGTAGAAGCAGTTCTCTCCAGAGGCGGCTTTGCGCTGCGGTTCCTCGGTAAAGTCAGAGCCATGCGTTCCAGGTCCGGCAGCCCAGACGACATCGAGGAGGTAGAATTCGACCTAGGGAAAGGTTTCGGTCCTCCAACTATACCGCTCTCATCTGAAGAGGCTGTTTTTCCAGTACGAAGCCCAAGGGTCTTTTTGATGAGTCTGGGAGTGAAGAAGCCAGCCAGTCCACTCCAGCTGCTGCCGCTCGTCAGCTGAGAACCAAGGCCCCCGGCGGAAGGTTTCTGTCCGAAAGCGGCCCCGCAGCAACGAGACTGGGACTGGGTGGCCTCCCCGTGGGAGTGAGAGGGAGAGGCAGAGAAGCCCCCTAAACTGTCCGACTGGGGCAAGGGTGGAGGCGCGCTGAAGTCGGCTGTGGGTTCATATTTCTTGTGAGGCTGCGTCTCCATCTCCCGGAAGGAACTGCTCCTCTTGGGAGGTGTGGGAAGGTTCTGTTGCACCTGGGAAGACGGCGAAGAGGATGAGGAGGAAGAGGAGGTAGACTTCTTTTTAATGAAGGAGCTAAAGAAGCCAGTTTTGCGGTCTCGTGTGAATGTGCCAATGTCCTGCGCATCCTCCAAGAGGCTGCTGGGAGATTTGTCTCGAGGTTGCTGCTTTCTTGGGAGAGCTGGGGAGCTGCTTGATCGGCCGTCCCCTCCGAACAAAGAAGTCCAGCCTGAGGAGGAAAGGGAAACAAATAAATTACGATCTCATACACGTCTGATTGAAGAAGGAAGAGATGGGAAGTTATTTTAGTCGATGTCTATACATTAATGTCACTCATTTTAGCTTGGGGAAAAGCTTTTCTTTCCTCCTCTGGGACTCAAGAGCAAATAAAAAGCCTGGCAGAAGTGTGAATGGATTAGTTATTCTGATCCAACATTTCCAAAGGTCAGCAGTATTCGCTGACCTTTATGCAAGCAGAGTGGTGAACAATTGCCTTAGCCAGGAAATGAGTCAGAGATAATGTAAAAGAAAATTGCAAGATGTGGCCGTTATATTCACAGAAATATTGTCAACTATGTGGTTAAAGCAGATTCAAAACAATTCTGTGACATTAATACAAATAATATGAATTATCCTAAATTACATGAGCCATTATTTTGGAGAACCGGTCACAATTAGCAGTGGTGCTCATTAATGAGTGATGGGAAATACTGACCGAAATTGTTAAGCATAGTTTGTGGTTCATGTCAAGTGATTAAATGTGACAATCAGAAGCATTTGTAAGATTATCAGTGGTTTACAATGATAGCTATATCACAGCAGCAACAAATAGTGCTCTAAAATTCTGAGTTATTCCATTCAACTGCTGCATAAAGTGATGCAAATCTACTACTAAATCAGCTGGGATGGGTAGTAATCAAGAGAAGTTTTCATAAAAATGGAGAAAAAGCTCCATATACCATATAACTATGGTTCCAAACTCTTACTTCAGTGGCAGGATCATGTTTTCCACTTTTGGTGCATTTGCTGCATTTATTGATTTCATAAATCAATATGCTGCATTTATTGATTTCATAAATGCAGCAAGTTTCAAAACAAGAATAAAAGCAAGTATTGTGTTGTAATGCTTCACAGAATGCAACAATTGTTGTGAATTAACCCTTTCAGAGAAGTACTTGTCTTTGTGAAGGTCTAACTGAACAGTGATAGATTTGTAGCCAAATATTGCAGAAAGGGATTGAAAACGTCCCCACAATACTAAATAATTCAATTTTATATATTTTCTTAAATAAACTGAGCAATAGCCATCTTTCCCGTTCATTCAACAGTGGAAAAATAGTTCAGGGGGATTTACAGACACGATCCATTAATGATTATGCTAATCATTATTATCCAAACTGGGAGCTGCAGCATGTTTCTACTGCAAGACTATCAACACAGGGGAACATTTAATGAGGGGTAGTGACTTATAAATGCAAACTCATTGATGACGATTAGTGTATTTGACTTGATACAAGAAAAAAAATCTCAATAAATCTAATGGGAAATTCTCAGCTAAAAACAAGCTGCGAGTTTAAACCCCTATCTTGACTAGGCTGGTCAAAAACAAAACAGTCCCATTTCACTCCTTGCCCCTCATCTAAGCCATTTACCCCCAATTTATAAAGAAGAGGCTTTCCAACAGTTTTTAAGCAAGCAAATAAAATGAAATATGTATATATATATATATATATATATATATATAGAGAGAGAGAGAGAGAGAGAAAGAGAGAGGCACATAAATCAAAATGAAAACAACTGTTTATATTTATGTATTGTTGTATGATAATCGAATGAAAAATTGTGCAATGTATATCAAATTTAAACCAGTCAAATTAATTATATTTCAAGTGAAAATTTTTTACAACATGTATTTAACATATTTTTGTTAATATGTTTGAAATACTTGACCTGAACTCACAACTGCTTGTTTTTGGACCAGGGTACATTTTATATATTGATCTTCCCCAACAAGCATGAGAAAAATATTTGTCAGTATGTGCTAAAGGACTGACAAACTGTTTACACAACATATGAGATATTAGGTCAAGTGTTTATATATAGAGTGTTCTTTTAGCTTAATCACTACCCAACTTTTCAACCCTACTCGTAAGAAGACATTCTCAATAGGGAGACCCTGATTTTTAAAGACATCCAGGATTTCAAATGGAAGTGGACAGATTATCTCCAAGGCTCTGCATCAACATTTTGTACAACATTGTAGCTTTTTTTTTTTTTTGACATTTATTGAAAGATAAAAACAAATGAAAAATCTTGCAAATGTATCCTTATTACTGTGCTTATTCTCCTCCTACCATCATTTGCTATTTGGTTGGTTGATGGGTGTTAGGATTTTGGGATTGAGTAAACATGTTTTGTGCTTGAACTGATTTCATAAAAACAATCTTCAAAAACAAACTCAAATGCATAAAAGGGAAGAAAATTAAAGAGCTGTTATAAACACATAAATGAGGCAACAGAATAAAAAACATGCAAATATCATCAAAATGTTATTTAAATACAATAAATAAGCAATAAGTTAGCTACATTAAATATTAGATGTGCTACCCGGAACACATTTGTTACAATCACAAAGAATTGGCTCGGAACAGGAATAAAATAATGCAACACATACAAATAAATATCAAGTTAGATTAACAGAACATAGTCATGTGTGCAAATCATTGTTAAGAAAAAAAGCTGTTCAACTCCTTAATATACACAGAAAAGATTGTAGAGGACTTTAGGAAAGCCATGCAGACTTTTACATTTAGTTAAAGAGGCATTTCGATGAAATTCCTTTAAGGTACAGCAGAGACATATCAGCCAAAAAGACTGAAAAAGTAATGTTAGCAAAACGTTTAGGAGACTGGTAAGACAGAAACTTATTTAAGATGCTCTAAAAGGGTAATGAGAACAAGAAGCTTCTATAAAGCATTCTCCTCTCCATCATCCCAAGGACAAAGCACAATTCAGAACTTTTCCAATTCTTTTATTGCAGATCTTTGCCAATTTTATCAAATATGTTACATTTTTACAGGTTAGGATGTGATTTATAGTTTTGTTGATTGGATAAAACAGTGTGTTTGAACACAACATTTTTTTTATTTCACTGGAAGTGTTGGTCATCAAGGCGTTTTGAAGCTTTGAAAGACTCGGGGTGAAGCGATGAGCTGTCGAGAAAAATCACAGCCTGTCTTTTGAGGCGGCATGCTTGGCGGCGCTGCAGCTGCTTCTGCGTGTCGGCAGCGTTGTGGTCAGGCATACCTGCAGAACCGTAATGTGGTGTGGGGAGAGCGTGGGCATGCCTGGTTGTACCTGAGTGGCTGTGGGTGCTGTGGTCAGAGTGGCCGTCCAGTCCACCCTCGATGTTTTCCTTGTTCTCCGTGTGCTTGTGGAGTGTGCGGGATTTGGAAGGCAACAGGGGCATGTCGTGACTCACAGAGTGCGCCGTCTTACACAACTCCTCTGCAACCTCTGCAGAGGAAAAAGAAATTAGATTTCTTCTACATATTTTCCATATTTCACCAGATTTCTCAAAGAGATAATCGGTAAGCTCTAGTGGAATCAAATTTTTGTATCTAGACAAATCAATATGATGATTTTAAGGCTTCATCTAGTCAGGTTTAAGCTTAAGAATTGATTAGCAACGGAGAAAAAGTGTTGTTACCTTCTGAAATGCTGGAGTCATGGAACATTGTCTCAAAGGCCTGGTGTATCTCTGCAAATGAAGGTCGATCTAAAGGACTCCACTGCCAGCCTGTCAGAAAAGATACAATAAATGGTTTTAATACAAAAAAAATCTGCAATATAAGCAGTAGAAATTAGATACAGAAAAGGCGGTAGACAAAAATACTGTTTCACTATAACGATTGCATTTGCTAAACTCAGTATTTTCTGTAAATCCACATTTCTGCCCACAGTTTTGAGTTCAAAGACAGGGTTGTTGGGGTTTTTTTTGTGCAAGTTTTTATGTTATTGTTTCAGCTTTGCAGATGTTGCATGGCATAGCAAAATCAATGAATGCAGTTGTTACTGTGCCTCTTTTTCAAACTTGTGCAACACTAAAAAATGTGTTGCACAACCATTTAACCAATAGGTCATATGTAAGACACATGGTACTTACATGCTCTCATTAGTTCATAAACTTTTGGTGGACAACCTTCAGGCTGCTCCATGCGATAGCCTTTCTCCAGGAGATCGTACACTTGAGACAAATCTATGCCTGGGTATGGAGACATGCCGTAGGTGGCGATTTCCCACAGTAGCACACCAAAAGCTGTAGAGAGAGACAGGTCAGTAATAATCCAGCACGTCTTTAGATTGATTATTCTTTAATGTTATTGCACAGTATTATAATTACAGTTGGGTTGGACAAGATGCAACTTGATCTAAGTCTTTGATTGAATTGAAATGGACTGATTTAAACTAAACTGGATTTGTATGACTGGAAATAAACTTGAGCTGGTATTTGTAGAGCTACATAATAAAACAAACTAAGTGAACAAAAACTTTGAAATCCTCCAAATATGGATAAATGAACAGCGGTTTGCTCACCCCAGACATCAGATTTGATGGAGAAGGTGTTGTATGCAAGGCTCTCTGGTGCCGTCCATTTGATGGGGAACTTGGCTCCGGCGTGGGCAGTGTAAGTGTCGCCGGTCATCAAGCGGCTCAGACCAAAGTCCGCAACTTTCACAACGTGATTTTCACCCACCAGGCAATTTCTGGCCGCCAGGTCCCTGAGGAAAGAGTTTAGGAGTAGAAATTGAGGATATGCCAGGAAAACCATTCATCCATCTCTATATCTGCAGACGCACCAAACCACATGCATACCTGTGGATGAAATTCTTCTTCTCCAGATATTCCATAGCAGAGGAGATTTGTGTGGCCATGTAGAGCAGCACCACAGCATTCACCTCAGACTTTTCACAATCTCTCAAGTAATCCAGGAGGTTGCCATGTGGCATGTACTCTGTCACAATGTAGAAAGGAGGCTCCAATGTGCACACACCTATGGGGGAAAAATGAGCGAATCACAATCTTTCATTGAAAAAAAATTGGCGTTTCTGCCAGTATGAAAAACATTGAAGCGAACGAGCTGCTTAATAATTACCAAGTAGCTGAACGAGGTTTGGGTGTTTAACCTCTTTCATAACCCCTGCCTCTTTCAGAAACTCCTCGACTTCCATGGTGTCCTCCTGCACAGGAAGAAAAAGGAAAGATCATCAAATGTGTAATTCCTACAACCACCTGCAGGTGGTGATCTATAACTATTCTCATGATGCTCTAGTCATCTCTGCTACTTTAGACACTGCAAATAGTTTTCACATATGAATGAATACTCAGTTCCAACCTTGAGCGTTTTGACAGCCACGGTGAGGTTGTACTTCTTCCAAACTCCAACATAAACCTCCCCGTACTGGCCTCCTCCCAGCTTGTGCTTCATGGTGATGTCTGTGCGCTCCATCTCCCATTTATCGTGAATGGGGGAAACGCCGTACACAGTGGGCTTGTTGCATTTGGGTGCAGGGTAGTGAAGCGTGGTGACCAGGCCATCAGGTACAGTGGAGTGGTGGTGGACCAGCTCAGCCAGGGTGGCGAAACGGCTCTCGGATGTGACGTACACCTGAGGGGGTGGAAAGCAGCAAGGGTCAGAATTTAGATAAATACGATTTGGAAATGCAAAACTAAGAACATTAATTGAAAACAGTCATGCCTCTACCTTTCCATCAGTGGCCGTGTTGATCCGGTAGTGGTACACTCTCCCCTCGTATCGCAGAGAGATGGACAGCTGGCCAGGGCTGCTTTCACTTTCCCGGACTAGAAAACTGCCGTTGATGAGGGAGGAAAGCAGGTACTCTGCAGCGCTGCGCGAGACCGGCCCGTGGTACCAGCTGTGCTTCTCCAGGCTGTTGACCGGTGTGATGTAGTTGGAGGGCACCCAACCCTGGCCGTTCTTCGACCGCACCTCACTCCACTCTCCACTCTGGTTGTAGCCTAGCACACGCAGCTTCTCACCTGGAGACAAAACAAATGAGGTGAAATTAGCTAAAGTAGCTTTGATTACAGGGTGCATCACAAGAACAACTTCTAAAAATACCAGAGAACAAGTCAGGATTTGAATTAGACTCAGAAGCATTAGACATCGATTATTTCCACCAGGTTTTGGTCCTTGGCGGTTGTTCCAGTCCAGATTGCGGTAACATTTTAAATGCCAGTCTAACATAGAAGGTGTCATGGAGATGACACACCTGCCTGTAAAACTAGATCAAACACTGCTGCAACAATGGAGATGGCGGAACAGAACATCAGTCATACAGGGCTAGGCAAACCCGGGCATGTAGCGACTTTGTTTGTTGTCTTTGTCTGACGTCAGTGCAGGGCACATAAGGGAGTGTAGACGCCAATGTGCTGAAAGGAGGCATCGGTTAGCCAAAACACTGAAGGAACAGGGGTTGGAACATGCCTGCTGGATGCAGGTTAACATGAAAACATATTAAAAGAGATAGATTGAGATGAGAAGAATGCAGATTGAGTGGATCCTATAGGATAAATCATATGATTCATTTTGAAATCCAATTAAACCTACAATGACTGTCATGTGTAAAAAAAGAAAGGACATTTAGAAACTGTTCTGGTTACACTGACTCAGTGCCCTCATTCAATTAGGAGGTCTGTAATTCATCACATTCTGCTTAATTGGACTTTTAGTAGTGTTCTGTGGTAATGAGTTTTGTATTTCGTTAAAAAAAGCAGCAGTTGCTACTAATTAAGAGATTTAAAGGTTGTGTACTATGCTTCCTTAAACAGGTTAGGATAGGTCTATATAAACCATGTTCATTACATTTTTAGCACAAAATAATCCTTGGATAAGTTGATTTTACTGTGATCAGTTCTCCCTATTTGGAGCTCCTGTCACTTTAAATCTAAATAAGACTCTGTTGGTCAGCCCTCTAAACTCAACCTTTTATACTCGCATGTGAAAATGGCCTCAAACAGATCCGCAATTCTACAACCGTACATTTTTGAAAAGCAAAAGTAGAGCCTCCTGCACAACCAACAACAATGTAGAAAGTGGTCTCTGAATAGTAAATCAACAGCACATCTGTCTTTTTCAGCAGCCATTGTACAGCACATACAGTGGTAAAACCAGCAGAAACTCAACTGCGGTTGCCAGGTAACTACACGGTACCCGTTGATTGTAACTTAGCAATTGGAAGGTTTTTGAAACTGCTTGTATTCCAGGCACCAAAATATATTAACTTATTGCCATAAAACAAAGGGGCATTTTTTTTAGTGCTTTGTTAGTAGGTTGTTTTTTGAAAAAGTAGAAAAATAAATGGGAATTGTGCAAACATTTTTTATTTTGAATAACAGGTCCCCTTTAAGAGCAACATATTCTAATAAAGCAAATAAATTCTCTGAGGAAAAAAGGCCTATGGGTATCTGCCACTTACAAGATTTAAAAAAATTTTTTTTTTCCATACTCGAATTTTGAGAAGCAAATGTTGAGGATGGATACACGGACCAGATGATAGATGGATTCATGAAAGGCTGAGAGAAAAGATGGACAAACTGGTGGACAGGTGAAAGGATGGAGGGATGCTGAATGGATAGAGGAAAGATTGGAAGAGGTATGGACTGTGGACGGGCAAGAATGAATGACAGATTAAGAGGAGGAGGAATGGAGCAGTTTCAGGTGAATGACAGAACCTGAAACTGAGGGAATAAATTCTGGAAATCAAATTTCTATCCTCTTAACATATTGACCCAGCCCTGGAAAACAAATCATAATGCATGCTTTTCACAATTGTATAAGGAATGCGCATATAGTGACACCAAGATGACACATGATCATGTAGCAGGACTATAGAAAATTACAAATTAACAACTGATCATCCCCATCCAGTGGTCTCCTGTCTGCAGTGCTAACATTGTGGGAGTGGAATCACTGACTCCAGTGTTCATAAAGGAAGAGTTGCCCCAGCTGGCATGAAGAAGAGACAAATCATAAGCAGAAGACATGTGTTCCGCTCTGTCCTCCTCCTCCTCCTCCTCCTCCACTGCTCATTCACCTGTTATTATTACAGTTGAACTGATTTAATGTTAATGCAGCCATTAGAGCCAGCCAGTTTCCACGTGCAGCCAAGCCTGGGAGGACACATGTGCTGGCATGTGGGAAGAAATCTCAGATTCACTCCATGAGTCAGGGTCTAAACATCATTTCCATCCTGGGCAGCTGGCACAGAAAGTCCACAAAATAATGAATTAACAGACTGCCACGTTTAAGGCTTTAGATCTGTTAGTATCATGAGCCTGCCTGTGTTTGAATCCGACTGAATCTGCATCAGTAACAGAGCATCTCTGTTGTACTCTGTCATTATTAACATTATTTGAAAATGGTCTCAAAACAATTGTTGTTCATTGCAACAATTACTGGGACAATTTTGTAAGAGGTTTACATATATAACTAATTAGTGTTGGTTTTTTATTTAACGAAAAAAAACATTATTAAAGTAAATATAGTGGTTTCGATTGTTTTCGATTGACTCCAGTCTACAATGTCTACAATAAAAATGTAGACATTTATCTATTTATCTATTATCCATTAATTTGATCCAATTAATGGATAAGAATTTCAAAAATAAAAAAAATAAACTTTTTCACAAATAACTAATCAGAGCCAACTGAGGAAAAATGTCAAATTCTTATTTCTCGTGAATCACTTTATACAGCTCAGATTTTTGGGAGAGTATTTTCATGTATATGTGTTAAAGGAAAATACACAAAAAAAAACATAATAGAGGAAAATTGGGAGGAATAAACTGATATTTATGCCATTAAATGTGTAGTAAAACATGACCTGTTACGTTATGTCACTCTTACTGAATTTATTTTAACCACTGCTTTACTGCTAAATGTTCTTGAGGCCAATTCAACGACCTGTACCTGTTTTTCATAGTTTGTCATTTTCTTTTAACTGTGTAACTTTTTGTGTTGTATTTGTTGAGGCTTCTTGGCCAGGGCTTCATTCAGAATGATTTTTAATCTCAATGGATTTTCAACCCTTTATTGGTTTAAAATGAACAAAAAGGGGTAGAAAATATCTGTAAACCTAACCATAGAGTATATATACATAGACGCATAAAAGACTGTAAAGGTCCTCGATGATAAGATCGACAAATGAACCCCTCTTCTCTACTATACATCATCCTTAAGGATGTATAATAGAGAATATGATTACCTCTTCAAAAAAACAAGTTTTTGTTTTACTTTAGGAAATTATAAAACACAGAAAAGCTCAATGGAGGAGTAAATAAATTGAGAATTAGATTAGTTTTCTTATCTGCTTATATAATGAGGTGTAGGTGTGACTGATAGAGAACATTCCCCCGGTTTAAGTTAAGCTTGATCTGACATAATTGTGTCTAAATGGCAAACACTGTAATACTGTAACCTGGATGAATACAGTGATGACGCTCCAGTCTGATCTGTTGCAACAACATTCATACAGCATGTGTTTCTTACAAGGGTGGGGTGCTGAACAAATGTAGTCATGGAAAACAAACACCTGAAATACATGACCATGATGTTGCTAAGTACCAAACCTGTAGGATGACGGAGCCAAAGAATGTTGTAGGGTGAGAGAATTGAGTTTCCATTAAATTCAGTTTGTAAATTTAGATGCAGTTTAATACAACTATTCTGGGTGCACTGATAAATAGGCTCTGATTTCCTTCATTTTGGGGGATCGGCTGATACATGTGAAACCAATCAAATGCAAAGATCTTATCTACCTCTGCACAAGTCTAAAAATCAGCCATTCTCCTCTTCTGCTCTGCCTAAAGAAGATTTGACTGACAGACCCACTATGTCACATTTGCAGTTAACAGTTACCCCACTGTAGCACTGTTTCTTGCCATCTTCAGCAACATTTTAGCCAAAAAAAAAAAAAAAAAATTATATAAATTGGTATTGGCAGGTCAGGCTTCTTAAATATTGGTAGGTGCACCCCTAGCCACAATATAAACACACGTTTTCAGTGTACATTACAAATTATTTTACCTTTGGTGATGCTGAGTGTGTTGTCCCCACTTGCAACAAAGTCATAAAGTGCAACAAAGAGGTTGGGGTCACTCTCAGTCGCCCCCAGCAGATTTTCCTTGGAGCTCCATCGCACTGCCTCGGTCAGAACTTCTGGGAGAAAGGAGAAATTAAGGGTTAGCAAGTTGAACAAATCAATGGCTCAAAAAATAAATAAAAAAAAGTAAGCATCTGGTGCTGACAATGTAGAAAAATGTCAGAGAAACTTAACACAGTAAATTTCTCTAATCCAGAACTGTGGTATTAAGTCTGATGACCTTAGAAATGAAAACTCTCTCCTTCTGATTGGCTACCTTTCTGTCCTGCATCAGTCCCCTGACTGAACCCTGTGCGAAGCTGCAGGCCGCTCAGAGCTGCCCATTCATCTTCAAAGCTGCTGTTTGCCTGAAGGCACCTCAAAAGCATCACTTTACCCAATGTGCTCTACAAAGAGCTCTGTTATCACTGACTGCACACAAAAAGACTTCTGCGACTGGCCTGCGCCAGGTAAGATCTGAGGTTGGAGTGTTTTCCATCTGTGTGTATATAAGAGAAGAAGAAAGAAGAGGGAGGAGCAACAACGCTAAATGGGTGCCAAAACGCACACACCCACCTCGACACACACACACACACACACCCGATGATTAGCTGGTACAGCAGCTGCTGGAGTTCCTGCATGTCTGAACAGCTGCTCAATGACTAGAAGAGGACTGCGTTTGAGGAAAGTGAACAATCACTAAAAGAGCAAATTACTTGAGGCAAAAATAAGTAGTGGTGTATATAGAAATACTGGTTTAATTTTCTCAAAAATAGATGTCTCAAACACATCCACTTAATCCTTTCAACAGAACACAACCTCATTTGTCAAAAAGAGTTTACCGAATAACTAAAAGACACATAGAATACCGTTGAAAATCGCACAACCTTGCTGCACAAGGTTTGATGACTTTCAAAGTCCCAGTCCAACAACAATTATACCAATAACAGATTGAGGTTCAACCCTGAAACCAGCTGATTCATTAGAGATTCCTGCTGGACGATTAGTCAAACTCTATTCCGTAATCTTCAAACCTGATAATCTTGCTACTATTTGTTTTCAAGCTGATCAACACTGATCAGCTGATCTGCCTTTACATCAATGGAGAGCTCACAAAATGTTTATTTTGAAACGGACAGATAAACAGAGTACAGGAAAAGCTCAGTAAGAAATAAGAATCTGTAGTTACTATTGCCCAACTAATGGAAAAATGAAATCTACCCCCCCGCAATGGGATCGAAGATCTGCTACGCTGATGTAACAACACCCTCTGTGGTAACAGGAAATGAGTGAACACTTATATTTGGTCATTTTCAGTATCAGTGATGTGTTGAAATTAAGTCATAGAAAGAAAAGGGATGAAATTAATTAGCATTTTAAAATGTAAGTTTCAAATAATTTTGATCTTTGTCTAAAAACCGAGTGCTACTCCTGGTACATGGTATAGTGGTCATCTATACCATCTAAATAAATACTTGGTATATTAATCTTATATATTCATATATTATCATCCAAAACAGGCCGTCACAAAATTGTGATGAGTGCTTTGCAATTTTTAAAATACAATAACTGCATATATTTCTTTCATTGACATGTTCAGCACATAGTCAACTCTGCTGTTTATTTAAAAAACATCATAAATTAACAGATGAGAAGTTAATACAGTGAACAAAGCAAATTAAGTATAGTACATTTTAATTTAAAAATCTTTTTCTGAAGTTTCCCTTTTACTCATGTCAACATTTTCAAAGTTGTGATCTACTCTATAAAAACTGCTAAACCTTTGCTTTTCTAAAACCTTCATCTATAAAGTTATTGATGAATGATGACTCATTTCTATATTGTTTTTGGGCAGAATAACTGAATACCAGTGTTGGGTGTCAAGAGCCACACTGAACTCTGGAGGTGCAGACAGATATGGTTTCCGCTAAGCAACATGTTTGAGCATATCCTGATTTTTTTCTGTAATTTTGCCAACGTGTCTAGTACAACAGAGAAGAGATGATACTGAATACTCACATTCATACTTTTCTACAAAAACTATTTATTTAGCTAAAGGGAAATGAGAGAAATTAAACTTGAGTGCATGTAGCAGCATAGAGCTGAAATTAAGAGTTTACCATGTATAGATATGAAATGGTTACCAATGTAACCAAGATTTCGAAAAGTTATGGATAAAGGATTCCCACATAACATCCTTATGGTTTAGTCAATTTAAAAAAGATCCTATAGAAAGTGATAAAACTTTTACCATAGTGTTGTTCCTCCCCTAACTGTTGCTGCTCTCTGTTACTCAGCTGGCTGAAAGTCTGCTACATGTTATCTTAGACTCTAAGAAGGTATCAGGCACGGTCAGTATGCCATACCAGTCTTAGAGTGACATCCTCACTCTTAGAATTAGCGAGGATGTCATACTGACTGTGCCTTGTAGCATAAAGACAACATGACCTCCCTGCTTCGGCAGATCAACACGTATTAAATGAAGTTTCTTCTCGTCAATGTCACCACATCGACACAGCATTTGCCCACCTTTGTTCTGAAGAAGCATACACTGCATCGCTGCAGTGGCCGTGACCTGGCTCAGCCACAATTCCCAGTACATCCTCTGTTTCGTTGTGATCAGCTACTAATCCATGTAAAAAAAAAAAAAAGGTGGATTTTAACAGCCTTCTTAAAAAATTACAGGCGGGAGCCACTCCTCTATATCACCTTGTTTATGGCGAAGCACAGCGGCACCCTGTGTGAAAGAAATTATTTCCAGACGTCCTTGAATCAGGACGTCTAAACATCCGACATTACAGCAGTGATTATCGGCCTCCAGCTTTAACGTGCCCTGGGAGCAGTGAGACTTCTGAGGTCCACGTGGAGAGCACAACCATGACTTACGGTATCTGAAGTCTAATGCGCTCAGAGAGGCAGAAAGTGGCAGAGGGAGGGTGCTGAACCAAGTGTGGTTGAGGGGAGCATGTGTGCACAGAGGTTGGGATGGGGGGTGCAGACCTGGGAAAACTGAGCTCAGGGTGATTAGCGTGTGCACTTGTAAGAGTGTATAAGGGCTGAGGTGGTGCTGTGGCCAACAGCAGATGGTTGGTGCTGGTCCTCTGGGGGGGAGAGGTACCACTGACCCACGCTTTGTTCTCTCAATGTGTGTGTGTGCGCGTGTGCGTGCGTGTGTGTGTGTGTTGCACACGCCTGCAACTGCTGCAGCCATGCCAAGCCAACTGTCAGAGCTGCTCCCGTTACACACTACATATCGCAACACTCTTCTCAGGAATGTTTTAATGATATACTGATATTGTGCCAGTCATAGCTGTCAAAGGCCTCAATCTGAAGAATCTAAATTCCAGTCATCACAGAAAGAAAAAAGGCTTAATCAAAAGCTCTGTCACAGATTATTTAGCTACATTTAAATCACTTTATTTTAATTTCGAATAGTATTAACACAAGCAGCAAGATGCTATTCACCTTCTCCTAACTGGTATCTAATGTGCTGAAAACATTTGATTGAGGGAGCAGTTGGCCTGCGTGAGGTTTGTCGTGTGTCGGCCCGGGTGCTTCAGTGTATGTGTGTGTGTGTGTGTGTTGTGGAGAAACCACGGTATTGTGTCGAGCAAAGCAGAGAGGGTGCTCGCGAGTCTGAGAGGAATGCCAGGCCCGCTCGCTCAGGACAGCTGCGACAGAGGTGACCCTGCTCCCAAAGCACACATAGCATGCAGAGACGCATACCTGCATCGCATTCACACAAATCAGCGCTGACACCGGTTTCCCTGGCCGTCCCTGCAGCTGTTTGTTGGTGCCCCCCAGTGCCAATAAAACTGTCACTCCATCGAGCAGCAGCCATGGGGAAAAGAATTAAAACACCGCCATCACTTAAGACACCCTAATCAAAAACAATACTGATTGTATGTGAAGTGCACAGAGTAGAGAGGTAAGGTTGTATTTTTAGCTGCTTGAGAAGAAAACATGGCAGCAAAGACATCCAGAAATAACTCCCCACATAGTGATTGTGGCGCTGAGATAATCGGTGGGCCGCCTGCAGGAAGCCTGAACAAAAACCCTGAGACAATGTTGCGGATGAGACCCACGTACACAAGACGTTCCATGAGCCTATATGGACAGGTCTTATCGTATCGGAGCACTTACTCATACACAGACAATGTAGAAGAGAAATATAGGTGGGTCAGAGACGCATTAGACTGAGGACGCTCAGGGAGATGCACTGGCGAGTCCGAGAGGTTTTAGAGAATGAAAGTAAAGCTTTTGGCATTTTAGTTCAAGTTCTGTCAAGATAATATGACGTGATAATTATCTGTTGGAGTAGAAAAGGTTCTCCAAAAACCCCTGAGAGGACTAAATGTCAGCTGCGGTTAAAATACAAATAAAAGATAAAAAATATAATTTGCAAGACTGATGAAATGTGTGAACAGAGTTATTTTAAGCCAAGTTCTTGCATCGTTTCTTTATTTTCATATTAAACTATACAACTACTTTTTAATTACAGAAATACTCAGAAAAACATATTTTTTAGAGCTTTGAAAAACAAAATTATTACTTTAAGGGTGCATAAACCTCCACATTAATTTTTAAAATTGTAAAACAATTTACATATATACATATATATATATATATATATATATATATATATATATATATATATAAACTTTTCTTAATGTGGTTCTTAACAGAACCCTAAAGTACTTTATTCTAGACAAATATGACAAGAAAAATATTCTAAATCATCTTGTGGTTTGAGTGACTGGTACAGATTTTCTTCTCAGTGTCTTTTCAGTGGTAGTGTTAACAACTGTTAATTTTCAGCCCTGATTACAGGTGTTGATGTTTCACAAAGTGTACTTTACTTTTTAAAGTTTAGAGACATGGAAAAAAGACACTTTGAATATGCCAAAAAATGTGTGGCAAGAAACAATCCAACAGCAGTTCTCGATTCCATTTTTTTTTACTTTTTGTGATGCAAATTCACTCTTTTTTTTTTATTATTGTGTGCGTTTTGTTGCATTTCAAAACTTGTGTTGTATTATTCTTATATGTCAAACCATGTGTCCTTAATGTTCATCTGTTATTTGATATTTGCTAAACTCAAAAAAATGCATATATCAATGTTGCCTTTATAGAGATAAAAAGGTTTGGTTATATAAATTTAATAACCAAGAGAAAGAAAACAATCTACGAGTAGCTGATCAGTAGACGACATGTACAAAGTGATTTAACACATTGTCAAACAATTGCTTCAGAATGTCACAAAACCCTCTGCAAATGTTAAATGGAGCAACAAAATTAAACGGGCACAAAAAGAAAAACTATTTGGTTTCAATTACCTTGCCACAGTCCCTATGAGATTACCATTTGCATTTTGGGAAGCGGATAAACAAAGAGCGACTGAGAGGAAGTCAGTTGAGCATCAGACAAAGAACAATAGTCTCCATTAAGCTACTTCACAGATGAAGATTTACTTCAGGGTTATAATTTGAAAACTTATATAACATTCTGAAACTGACAAATTTTATGAATACAGACAGGAAAAATACTTTTTAGAGATCTGCATAAACATCACATCCAAACCTGTATGCACATGTCCTCTGCATTTCTCACTGACTTTCTCAGAAAAGACTCACAACTCCCTCATTGATGTTGCAAACCTGTCTGGAAAAAAAAAATATATAGCTGCACATGACCATACAGGCCCTTTGGATGGCCGTCACGTCGGCTGTCTACAAGTTAATAGACAAATAAAGCCAGAGAGGAGAGACATATCAGCCGTGACCTGTGGGGCAGAGCAAACCTCCAGGAGTGGATCAGAACAGGAGCCGGGTCTCGCCGGGCTGCCCCTCTCTGGGCCTGTTATGGCTTAGTAATGGGCTTTAAGTGCTTCCCCTCTGTGTGTGCTGGAAACAAAGCTAAGTGCTTCTTTATATGACAGCAGAGTGTATGACTAGCATATGATGACTTCCAGGGAGAAAAAAAAAACCTCACCCCCCCAGCTTATACACACAGATTACCGGTATACCTATATATAATGTACAGCTTAATATGTTTATTAAACCAAAATGAACTCCTCCAACATCTCACAAAGTTAGTTTCAATAAACAAGGCTGCAGTTATGTAATATTTTAGTTAACAGGTAGTCCCAGGAACAATTTCTCAATTATATGGAGAAGCATCCCATAGCAGATATCAGAGTTTTTTCTTAATCCACAAGCAGAACTAATTAGAACATACTACAACAAAATTAATGCACATATCTCTGCATCATCTACAGTCAATTCACTATTTTTTATTTATAATACAAAGTCTCACTAGGACACAAGACCCAACAGCCATCTTGGTCTTAAGTTGATTCAGAGAGTTGATAAGAGGATGCCTGTAGCAATAAAAGCTTTTGTTTATTCACTCAAGGTGCCAAAGTCAAATGAAGGTGCACCTTCAAACTCCAAATGACTCTGACAACTAAACTGTCAGAGTCCAACAGTTTAGTTGATAATCAAAACTTCTTCAATCTGTCATTTAAAAAAATATTGAAAATTTCTAAGAATATTTCTTTGCCAGCTCACAACTGGATCTACTGATCAAAGTTGTTCCTTTGCAGTGTTTGCATATGTTTACTCAGCAGAAGAAATTGCCACAAAGTCAGTAAGTTGATGCAATTCATTTGGCTTACATAGAAATGTTTTTAGCAACTTTCAATATATTCTAAATTTGACTACATTATGTTACAAGTGACTGAACTGGAATCTGTGCAGTTACAGTTTAATATGTTCATGTGACCGTGTTGGACTTACTCACGTGTTTTTAGACATAATCTGGATTCATTCGTCTTGCAAATATCTTGAAATATCTGTGATGTTTTAGCAATTTACAAACAAACTGAACTGAATTGACACCAAAACAATCAGAAGGTTGTTTACTAACTCATGACCTAATTATCAGCACACAGTAAACCAGGTTCAATAAACAGATTATTTCACAGACTGTGGATAATCTGTGTAAAGACACATGGGCACTGTTTCATCTGTGTTGTGCAATTTTGCAGATAATTCTTTTAAATCTTTTCTTTTAGCACCTCATTCCAGTTCAAACATTATGAATCAGGGCCCTGCATCTGCTTTGGTCGGTCGCAATATGCACTATATCAATGAATGCAATGTCAGATCATCACTTAACTGTATTGGTGGGAAATTGAGTGGAAGGAAAAAGTGTGGAAGAAAAAGGTGCGCAAGTGGCACCCTCAGAATGTGAGAGGAGTGGCAAGCTAAGGCAATTTCAAAACAAGCTACAGGTTGTAAATAAAGCAACCTGGGTTTCCTTATCACCTCACTAGAACAGGCTGATCAAATCCATGGCAAACTACATTGATGCAGTAATTAATGCAAAAAAAAAAAAAATAAAAATCTGACCAAGTACTGAGTGTGGATCTTCAACATTCTGCATTTTAAATTTCTAAGTGCTGGCAGCATAATGCATAATGTCTGGGTGTTTATCATTTTTCGGGGGACCAATAGGCATCCTTAAAATGACTAGCATGATGCATGTATGCACTGAATATAATTTCTGATTTTTGTGCTATTTTGTCCAGGTTAAATTAAAAAAGTGAACCGTTATTGTTACAAGCTATTTTTCTAAACTACAGGAAAGTAATTTTTAGGGATGCACAAACATAAAAGTTTGATCCGATGTTAATAGCCGATATTAATATTGCTGTTATGGCAGTATTTACCAACATTTAATTTCATCACATTTTTATTTGATCATCAGAATAATTGATACATTACTCGATTACTAAAATAATCATTTACAACAGCCCTAATTTGAGATAAGCTGAAGTATTTGGAGATCCTCATCTTCTTCCAGTCCTGTGAATTACGTGATGCATTCCCTCAAGACAATCCTAAAAAGATGTTTGTAATTGAGCCCTGTGAGATTTTTGTTTCCAGCCCTTTAATACAAATAAGGTATTTGCAGCAAATATTTGCTTACTTTCTCCAAACATAATCACACTTGTCAAGACTTCCATTTTTTCCAGGAAACTGCCGCATTTTACCTCCCTCTCCAGCTGTCTTCCCGTATTAGTATTTCCCCATAAATATCCCGTACTGTACCCTCCTCACCGCCTCAATACCCTCTATTACTTTACCCCCACCCTCCAAATGTGTGATGTTCTCTTTCCAGAGAAACATCGGTGCGTGGGGCGTTCATGGTACCATGTCCCCACAGGTAAAGAGGAGTGTTCACCACAACAGATTTAATTCAAAGGTAAGAATGTTCCGCCCCTTGTTACGCATCTTCAAACTTTGCAGTGAAGCTTTTCTAAGCCATCAATCTGTATGTAACGTCACTGTAATTGCCTTTCCTTTGAGGCTTAACTTGCTGATTCAGGTTATGATCATTTCAGATGTTTCTCTAAAGGAGTCTAAAGCACAAAAAAGAAGGTGGGGTGAGGGGAATGGCGGCGTGTTCTTTCCTCCTAGTCTAAAACATTGATCTTGTATGTGGATTCTGCCAAGCAAAGACTCTGCACTTCACTTTTGTCCTGCACTGTTCTAGTTTCAAATCACCAAACTAGCCTCAGGCTAATTCAGATAAGAGCACCGAGCACAATTTCTTTGTGAATCTGCAAAACTACCATTATTTTTACCTTGATCAAGCTCAAATTTTAATACGATAACTTCACTTTATCTTCAAGCTCTATTTAAACAGATTTAAACTTCGATGCAAGGATGGCTCTTTTTTTTTTTTTCTCAGTACTTTTCAAAATTAATGAATAAAAAAAATAATAATTTCCAGCCTTTTCTGTTAGAATGATCACAAGCATCTCACTGAACATTTGAGTGCAATAACACCCCACAGTGACCGGATTAAAGGGTTTCCAACTGATCAGCTTGTTGGATGATTATTAGAAGCCGGACTTGCTGCATAATCCTCAACAAAAGCTGCACTATTTTACATGTTCCTTAAAAAAAATTGTACGGAGTTAAAGAACATGCAAAACTGTCTGTATGATTTTGTGGATGTGTGTGACAGTTAAGTGTGTGCAAGAGTGCATTTCCAGCCAAGTCTTCAGCCTGCAACCCACAAGATAAGCAGCAGTGATAATGCCAGCAGTAGAGTACTCATCCTGGAAGCAAATCAGTGCTTAACAGGCTTGGCACCGAGACCGTCTCTCTCTCTCTCTCTCTCTGGATCTAACTCCTGCCCTGAAACACTACCACAGTGTAAGAGTGAAAACTGGAGGCCACTACAAATAATTTGGCGAGACTCTCCAGCGAAGTTTAAAACCCTTGAGTGTTTTCAGGCTGACAGATGGAAGCATTGCTATACCATCTGCACAGCCAATCATCAAGTGTTTTGACTAATCCCAACTCTTTAATGACAAAAAGCTATAGAGATGAAGCCAACAAACCAACACTAGGATCTGCAGTTCTGGGAACTACCGATTAGAGTCGACTGATAGCAGATGCAAAGGCTTAAGGCTGTAACTGGGGCTGAGATGCTGCAGGATGCATTCAGTAAAACATTACAGCATTTAAAAGAGGTAAACTTTAAAACTTAAAATAACCATTACTTAGTTCAAACTAGCAGCAAATCAGCTAATCTCTGATTTATAGCATTTTTAGTTGATTGTCCCACCCCTTTAACTGCATTGCTAAGATTTTGCTCAAATCTTATCATAGAATAAGACATGAAATCTATTTATTTATGCGTTTTAGTCTCATTGTAGAAGAAGATATTAAATCAAAATCTATTCACTTTTGCTTGTGTTTTAACACCGGGTTACACAATTAAGTGAAAAACAACACTTTATGCTTCTGTTAGTGGATATTATCTGATTTCACCAGCTGGACTCACCTGATTTGGCCTAATTTCAAATTACTCCCAACCAGAGGAGGGTGGGTTGCATAGTTTAATGATAGATGGGTGTCCTTTTATCCACACCTTAACAGTCTAAAAATATCAATAAAAAATGGACAATAAAGTCCATTAAAATCTACCCAGCAGCCAGTGAAGTGTCTGAAATTTCCCTACCCTAATACTTCACTGCTGGCTATACGTATTCTAATAGTTGGAGCTTCAGGCCATAGAGTCAACAGAAAAGTGGATTTGCCACTAATCTAATTTCACCCACGATGCAAATCAGCTTAGGTTGTTAAAACCCAGATCCAGGAACCTCTCTTCTCCTCTGGACAGACTTAACAGTGTAGTGCTCAGTAGTAAGAGCCTAAAAATGAAAATCCACTCAGCTGCCCTAAATTCTATGATCTGTTTAAATCATAATCACTTTTTTTTTTAAAAAAAAAAAAAGGAAGACCCACCCTCTACAATTATTTTATGCCATAATTGCAACTACTGAACCCATCCAGAGAGAGTACCTAAATACACATCCAGATTCTTTTAAAATCTAATCAAGTGTGGCAAATAAAGAAAAGCAACAACTTCGGGAGATTTGTTAATGAGATGATTTTAGGAAAAGTTATACTGCTTATAACAGCAAACGTCTCCCAACACTGCAGTGACAATATCAGGTGAAGTCACTGAACTGTGTGAAATCTTGACGATGCAAAAAGGAGTGAAACCATAAATAAGCCGTGGCCCACGAGCCACCGGTAACAATCGGCAGTCCAACAGGGTGCTGTCGGACTGGCTGCGTTTGATTCACCAGAGGTGCTCTGCTCTTCGTCTGACCTTGTTTAGCTCAGTGGTTTTGAACTGACCTGTCTGTCTTTACAGGTAAATACAATGAGAAGACAGAGACGCTGAGTTAAAGATGAGCTGAGGAAAAACTGATGCAAACCAAGCAGGAAACAAGGTCATGCTTTCTAGCTGGGGATGCTAGAAAGCATGACCTTGTTTTTAGTTCTCGCACAAAGGATACTCATGTTAGAGTTTGAGCAGCAAAATTAGTTTAGAGTGTAGGATCAGCTGTTAATTTCTGTAAAAAGGCAAAATCAAGTAGGTCTTGAAAATTGTGTGCACTGACATGTTTGGCTGCTTGGAATCCAGTATTTATTGGCAATTATAGTGCAAGAGATGTAAATTTGGGGTTTGTAATAATTTAACACTTTCAACCTGTTGGAGAGAGTGTAGCCGTATTATCAGCCGCACACAGATCAAACTGGACAAGATGAGACAGGAGCAGGGTAATGACAGGTCATAAAGACTCTTATTTTGAAGTGGAAAGGGAAGTAGTTATGAAAGAAGCATTCACCCATTTTGAGAATTTGATAGAAAAAAATTTTAAACAGTGACAGGCAGGATAAACAGCAGGCCAAAGGGTTAACTGTTAGTAGCAAGCAAAGTTTAATTTAGTACATTTCAAAGCTTTCCGTCAGTGCAGAATTCAAGAACTATTCAAGTGTTTTCAATTAATGTAAACTGCAACTTAGCCACTCTAATCTAAAGACAGAAATCTGACAAATCGAGTCTGAACTGAATAATTCTGTTCTAAAGAACTTCCCATGACTCCACTTTAACTTTTATGACACCAAATTTATATTTTCAACACATTGGAGAATCACCAGAAAACCATTACATATATATGTACTAGTGAAACCTGGACTGAATTATGCAGATGCTGTATGTTTTGCTACATTCCTATATAATTTCCACAATATTCTGTTGCTTTACTTACAACATGACTGATGTCAAATTGGTTAAGTACAATCCAAATCAATGTCAATGCACTTCTTGGTTCAAAGTCACAGAGTTTAGTTCTCTACAATATAGTTTAACCCAGCTTTAGAATAACATTTTAATCACAGTCAAACCACCTATAGTCCCTTTTAAGACGAAATATTCCGATTTATTCCAATTTTGTGCAGTAAAAACCTAATTATAAAATAAATCTATTAAGTTATTATATAAAGCATTATAGAATTTGCATATAATATGCCACATTTACAAATGTAAACTTGCAACTATTCATTCTATATATTTTTTCCTTTAAATACAGTGTAGCACTTTTACACCACATTAAAACCTTTCTTACCTTGCAATACCCCCTGTACTGTCCGACCCTGTCTGCCAGACTTATTTATTTAAATGTATGTTGTGCAAGAACAGTCAGCTATTGCCTAGCGCTCATCACATAAATACATCAAAACCTAAACTTTTGGAAGTTTAGGTTGTATGAACTTGTATTTGTGACTGACATGACAAACTAACTCACAAAATATATGCATTATTTACTACAGCCCAAAGTGAAACTGCTGTCACTTGCAAAGATGGATGGGATACTGCTTAATCACAGCCATCCCAATAGACTATCAGAACACAACATTAGTTTGATATGCATTGGAGGACTCAGTAGCAAGCTTCCCCACTTAAAGAGCCTTTGTTCTATTATTGTGTGCTTTGAAGAGTTGCAGTCTCTCTGCAGAGGAGCTGTGTGAAAGCATCCTGGTAGCTAAAAAGGCTATTCTCGCCTCAACATTGGAGAAAACAGAACAGTGCAGACAGCGAGCCATGCTCCACTCAGAGACGGCTTTTGTCTGGCTGTCTGAGAGGACTGTGACTTCTGAGAGCCAAAAACTGAAAATGCTTTCCATTCCCAAAGGTTGCACTTTCTGTGTGTCCTAACTGGCTGGGTCATCAGTGGAAACTAGACAAATTATGCCAAATGTTCCTTTTTGGGGGGGGGGATCTTTTTACATATTTTACATGAAGCTACCATAATTTATTTAAGGAAACGTGTCACTCAAAAAGGGATGACTCCTTAAAATGTGCAAACAAATGTATTGGTCGGACGTTAAGAGAAAGATTGTACATATCGTATGAAATGATGATCAACACAAATCATGCAGAAGGTACTTTGTTATCTTCACTTAAAAGCCTGGAAGAAACAGTAAAATAACAAGGCAGAACACAGAGTGAATAGAGCAAGCTGTTTCACCGCTTTTCTACAGTCCAAAGAGAAAATCCTGTAGATTAGAGACGCAGAAATGAGTTAGCCAGAGATCAGAATCACAGTTTTCCACTTGATCAGCTCTATGGTACATCACCTACAAAAAAAAACATTTTTCCCACAACTTATTTTATGCATGTAAACTCAAAAAGTTATTTTCAATCCACGAGTGCAACAACCATCAGCATGGAGTCTAATGCACGGTTTTAAAGATTAAAATAAACCAGATAAAGGTTACAGATACGTCTTAATACATAAACAGGACCAATCTTGTAACTCATTTTCAGTAAGATTCAAAACGACGACCTCTACCACAGACCTGGAACAATTCTTTTATCTGTAATATAGTGACTACTAAGTCTCTTTTACTTAGTGACATTGTAGTCACTAAGTAAAAGAGAATCAAAAAGTTAAACCTAAACGAAAACTGGAACTCTGTATCAACCAGGAAAGGCCTGATCAGTGCATCTGTAGATAAGATCTGCAGATTTCACTGCCAATGCACAAAAACAGCTTTCAGGCAAAACTATGACAGAAAAACTGTGGTTTTGAGTCAGATGACTGGAACTACCTTTGCTCAAATCAGTTTAAGAATGTGGTCTTCTGTCTCAAAGACACATTACATCACATCTGGAAAGCTTTAATCTTTGATTTGACAAAATCTAGCTTTATTTATCTACTTGGATTAAACTTGCCATCAGCTCGACCAAGTAACTAAGCACGATCAAGTGACCCTTTGAAAACCACTGTCTATTGTAATATAAGCCTGAGGTATGTGGTTCCTATTGTGTGTTAAATGGAGTGGAATTGCATGTCAGCCTCCGGAAGCAATAATCTGTGTTTCCCAACCAGATATCTGAAGAACTGCAGGGGCGAACACCCTACAGCAGAAAGCACTCAACTACTATAGCTGTTTTCACAAGCTTTGAGGCTCATTAGACCACATGCCTTATTATGTTATGCTGGAACAATCCGCTTAAGGTTCACACTTTTAAAAAAGCAGATAAAAGCAGAAGTAAATAGAGGATGTATTTAAAGCCAAGGTTGGAACCTAAAGCTAGTTCCGCTAAGGCGTCGTTGACAAATAGCATGGAAATGCTAGCAGTGATTTAACAGCAGCAAAGAAATATGTAGGTAAAAAAAACATAATAATAATAAAAAAAACACCCACCCACACCTTTACAGATATGGTTCTCTCTTTACCTGAATGCTGCGTGAATATATTTATCCCTGGGTCGGGCGCGTTGGTCACGGTTGTCCTGACCGGCGGTATCATGGTGCTGCTGCCGGGTTCCCGGGGTCTCCTCCCGGCGACGCTCCCCCGGCTCCCCTTCCCCTGGTGTGGCTGGGACGCGTGGGGCTGTGGCGGCTGGAGTCCGGTCGATGTAACCTCACCGACGCGGCCAACCTGCTGTCCCATCCCGGTACTTTTGCGTGAGGACGTTTGGGACCAAGCAAGCAAACCTCCCCCCACCGTGTCCCTACGGTTCACATTCCCCCGAGCTGCAGCGGCCTAGCCCGAATCCTCTCTCCGGTGTTCTCCACGAACGTGAAATAGCCCGTGTTAGCTGGCTCGGCTAACGATAGCAGCTACCAGTGAAACCCACCCAGCCTGCCTCTAACAATAAAATCACAACCCTGGGGTGTGACAGCGATTTTCTCTACCCGGGTGGTCCAGATGAATTATGAGGAGTAATGAAAGCTCTCCGAAGAGTTTAAACAGTCAAAGTGGATCGAATCAGAGCCGTTTTCCCGTTGTCGAGCCGCTGCGCGCCCCCTCTGACGCCGCCATCTTTACCGCAGAATAGAAGGATGTGTTGCACAAGGCGGGGGGCTCGCCTCGGCCCCCTGTCAGCTCCAGCGCAAACACCGGTGTTCTGGCTATCTGTGCTACCTCGTCAGACTTTCCTACCTACGGATAGATAGCCAAGTCTGTCAGTGCTTCGTGTCAGAATGAAACAGTATCAGACGGGGAAACAGGTTTTTATTAGAATTAAAATCTTTTTCTGGCATACTAATCCGTTGTAGATTTTATCAAATGCAATGCAGCCACAATGTGTCCACTGAACTGCGCAGGTCATCTGAAATGATAGGATATGCTTCATATACACACTAATTCCAGACCCCTATTACACAGCTTCAATCCCTCATAGTATTGCTATGAGCACACTTGTATTTTGTTCTCAAAACTTTTAATACTCTTGCTTACAATTTTTTTTTTTGAGTGCAAAACTTGCTCTCAGACAGAACATGTGTGCTCTTGGATAACGGCAGAAAAATTCCCCCATAGTTGTGCAGCATGCATCCAAAAAAAACCTGGAAATGTGGAGGATGCCTCTCTCTCCCCCCAAAACTATCTACTGGTATCTAATTATGTTCGACGTCTGCACAGAACATGAGACGTATTGGTACAGAACTTTAGAGATGCGTCATCCTTCAGCTGGTATTAAAATCACAAAAGATGTCATTGAAAGTAATTGAATTTATAAATTTCCACTAGATTTAGACAGCACAGGCTCATCCGTAGAGTTCAGTCACTTTCTTATTCATTCAGTTAGGTTGATTAAACAACTCAGGTGCTGGAATGCAAATCATGTAAAAATAAAAATTTAAATCTGCAATTTCCTACCCCTCTCAAACACAAAAGGTACACAATCATTATGAGAGATGAATCCAAACTTTTGCACAAGTGTTTTATATAAATTTACACAGAAAATGGCATTTAAAGAACACAAACTTATGGAAATTCTTTAGTTTTTACATTGTGTTGGGAACAATTCAGACACTACAGGTGTCTGAAAATTACTGATAATCAAATTAAAATCAAAAGTGCCATTTAGCCAAATCTGCTTTCAAAAGTAATTGTGAACAATAATTTTACTAGTTAGCAGCCCACAGTAGTATTATATATATAAAAAAACATTTAAATTAGAACAGAAACGTTAAATATCTTAATCCATGCATGATATAAAAATATTTCTCCATTACTTGTTTATTACAGGTTTGTAAAGGAATCCAAATAATCCTGGGAATCTGTTCTTGATCAAATGAGCAGTTCAAGACTTTTACTAGAGTGCCACCTTGTGGTGATCCAGTTTTCTTTGTGAAAGTCTCAAGTTCTGCAGTGCTGGTTTCTACTTTAAGTTGTGCAACTCAAGTTTCACAAGATTCCAGACCCACAATCGCTGCAGTAAAGCAGTTTATCAATGACCCTAAAAAAAACCTGTAATCCAGCATCATGTTGGATGCTGGAGCATTTCTCTAATTTTAGTTAGAGAAATGCAAATGACATTTCTCTTATAACTACAATGAGTTTTTGTATGATTTTCATTACAAAAAATAATTAACAGATCTGAAAATGCAAGCCTGATCGTGGTTTATAAGTTGCAATATTGCATTATTGTTGTGACAGTTAAGCAGCCAGCTGCGATTCTAGACAATTGTTTCAGAAAGAAGTCATAAATCACTGTGTAGATTTAAATACTTATAACCAAGGCATATCAAAAATATTAAACATGTTCTCTAGTCTGTTACTTTGAAGTAGTTGCATAATTTAGGGGTTTATTCAGCAAAATATCAGTAGTTGCAGCAACCGTCTGAAATATTTTGTAAACCAAGTATCTACTTTAAGTTTTGCAAAAAATATCATTAAAGTGACCAAAACATCTTATTGTTGTGACATTGTAGATGAACAGGAGTTCATTTGTGCTTAGTCAATCTGCTTGATAAGTTAATAATTAAATACAACACTAATATCCTGTCACCCAATAATACAAAGACCACATCTCATTTACAGTGAGGTATCCATAAGAGATATCCGGTGAGAATGTTTGATATCCAAAATATCATTTAACAAAACAAAACTCCAACTAGCAATAAAAATAAGGTCATTTCTTGTAGTATAAATCACAGTTTAACAATCACGTTACAACATACCACCTTGGTAAATATTAACCATTACATCACATACAGATAATGTGTTCAGTGTGTAATGTTTGTATTAAGCTAGCATGTCATTGTTTGCACAAAGAGTGGTTTCACAGTGGACCCAAAGCATTAAGGGCCCATGAGAAAAGATAATTCAAGTTGGCGCTTCAAATTTTTTTTTTAGATATATATATTAAATAAGGCACTCTTGATGTTGCGATTTTGGCATCTCAGCAGAAAGTCTCCAATACATTCACTCACACACTGTAGAACTCAATTTTTAAATGCAATAAATTAAGAATGACAGTGAGAGGAGAGCTGGTGGAGTCCATCTTGAATGGTGATAGGGTTCCTCTCAATACTCCCATTTTATCTTATCTGGTCCAGCCATTAGGTCTCTCTGACAACTCCACGAACGAGGCTTCAGCAAGTCCAGGAATGAAGACTGGAACAGAAACAATTATGAATAGCTGCACCGAATTCACACTTCAGCTAAACAACAATAGTGCCTCTAAAAACTGTTCATACGTCTCAAACTGCTTCTACTGTAGTCAGGTAAAACCCAACAAACTAATATTTTTACACAAGATAGACTCACAAAAAGTTGCCCAAAATAGCTATGCAGGGAAAATGATATATTCAGGTGTGTTGGAAAAGATATGCATCTAAAAGTTGCAAGATATTAGACCTCTTCTGGGGCACCCCTGGTCGATACCAAAGCTTCTGCTAAAATGCCCTAGTCAAAGTCCAGACCTAAAATCATTTTGAGGTAAGGATTATAACATGCTGTTCACAGACACTCCCCATCAATCTAAATGATGGAAAGATTTGAAGATTATGTATATTTTTTTCCTTCCACAAAAATGTTCAGACTACTTGGTCATATAAAATCCCATTAAAATTAGTTATGGGTATTGTATACCTGGAAGATAAAGTGTAAAATCTCAAAGACCTGGTATTACCTCTTTGAGTGGACAGTACCGTCTGGCATACCACTCTTGAGAGTAAAGACACATGATGACGCCCTGACCCAGAAAGAGGGACGTCCACATTAATATGTTCCAAATCGGGCCTTTCCTTCGATCGTGGAAAATAAAGTTGAACATCACTGTTGAAAGAACAGAAATTAAGAGGCGGCTAGGAAACAACAAGATAAACAAACCTTACACATTATTTCCCCCTTACTTCCAAAGCACATAAAGAGGCAGAAAAGCACCGGATAGAAGAATCCGAAGCTAACTGCAAGAATGTACTCATGCACCACTGCAGACACAGTAAACACAAAAAACATGGCGGCTGGTCGGAAACGCTTCTGAGATATCTGGAAGGACAATAACAGAAAGAAAAGAAGTGAATACTATGTTACATTTATAAAAACATTTTTAAAAAACTTATACTAAAATGTTCTGAATTTCAACATAAAACCCACTTACCAAAAGGAAGTCCTTGTACACGTAGTAATACAGCCAGTCATGGACCACCACATTCCAGGTACGGTAGTAATTAGCATAAGATGTTGAGTTCCACCAGTCCTATAATATGCAATCATGAAATTAATGCACAATTTATTTATAACTTGAGTTCTTGGGTAGCATCTGTCAGAGAGTGGCAGCAGTACCTTGTAAAACATTCGGTCTGCAAAGCGAAGCATCTCTGCAAAAGCGTTGAGCCAGCAGTGGAGAAAGGCAAAAAACCCCAGCAGGAGAACCAAAACACCTGCAAACCAAAAAAAAACAAAAAAACAACAATTTATTATTTCAAGCCAAGAGTTCATTAAAAAGTTTAATTCAATACAAACCCGATTAAAATTTACCTGGCAGTATAGAGTTAAAGACACAAAGGACCATGGCGCGCAGATTGAACAGCTGCAGACTGATGCTGCGAAATTGTGGGATGCACAACCGCACAAATATGTAGTAGGTATAAAAGAGACAGCCAAGTACCTGTGGAGCATTAAAGGAAGGTAGAAATGTTAGAAAGTTTTCTTTTACTTCAAATGTTATGCAACAGCAGTACGATTCAGTACCTGAAGTAACTTTGAGGCCACATAGCCCCATCTGGTCACCGGGTTTCTAGTGATAGAGAAAAATTATTTGTTTTATGCCCTAGAAGGAAGTCAAACTTGAAACTAGACAAATAACTAAGAAAGTCAGTTTACCTAGGGTATTTGTCTCTATAAATAAGAGTTGGTGCAAACAGGAAGTAGAGATACTGGGAAACTTGAGGAACCACAGGTCCATTGCCTATAAATGCGAAGCAATTAGAATGACAAAGGGGTCAATAAGTCCAGTGCAAGTCCCTCTGAAGTCATCCAACTAGTCAACATTTCATCTTATTATAGTAATATTAATAATTCACCTTAATATAAATATGTCTGTGCCCCAAAGTTAATACATAAATTACACAACAATAATTACGTTTAAATGAAATGGCAACATACTTGTCTTGTCTTTTTTCCAGACTAGGACTCTTGGCACATTCTCTCTGACAAAGGAGTGGGCTTTCATCATCAGGCGAACCTGAAACAAGAGAAATATTCCAAGATTAAAATATGCACATCAAAATATGAAGGTAAACATTTCAGTCAAAATAAAAACAACCTTCACCAGAGTACCAACCTGTTCTATGATGACGATGAAGCAAGAAGCAGGCGGGAAACTGTTGGTCACTACCACATATGTTGGTAGGAAACCCAAACACAGGCCTTGGTAGAGCAGGAACGCAGAGCCAAACAGCCAAGTGTACAGCCTCTGCTGGCCATGGGAGCCCGACTGGCTTTGTGACCACAGATGGAATAAGGTGTAGGGAACCAGCAGTACGGACAGGAACATGCAAAGCCATGTACACACCACTAGAGGGAACTGTCCAAATGCATAGACCAGCAGGTCAAAGTCCAAGACCAGCCTAAGGCAGAAGATATTAAGAGAACATGGAAATGATTTACTATGATGTCTAGGCAATAAAAAAAAAAAAAAAAAGATAAAACAAATACAAAGTGCTCACATTATTCAGTATTACCTGCCTTCATCAAGGAAATCAACCACGAGTGTGCTGAGAATAAAGAGAATGAGCAGGGCGATAAACATATGGTAGATGGTCCTGATGTGGTTCACCTCAAACAGCTCACTGTGGAAAAACACACATCATAAATCTAGTGGCTGTACAGTGCAGCTGTGTGAAAAAGATGTTGCAGTCTTTAGGAAAACCATTCAGCACTCAAATTACAGAGTCTCATTTGAATGATTTACATAGTGAAGTATGAACTTACTCTAGCAGGGATCTCCGAGTAACAAAGTGCTTCCCGTGGCCATGAGGAGGCTGAAAGTGCCTACAGAAGGGGAAGTGGGGAAGAAAGGAATAAATTTGTATTTTCTTGTCAGAGGATTACCTTTCATGACAAGAAAATAGGCAAAAGGTTCAGGGTTGATGAGGAAATGCAGTACCCAAGTTTGCTCCTCTCCTTGTCCGACAGTGGAGGTGAGAAGGCTGCAGGTAGAGGTGTGGACTCAAGGCTGGCTGATTCTTCAATAAGACTGTCCATAAAATCATGGACTTGGCTTTCAAACTGACGCATCAGGTCACTCTTCAGGCCCTGGTCAAACATAAACAATCCTTTTTAAGTGCTTAAACTGATAGAAGAGATAAAATTCCTCCATATTATGTCACTGTGACTTTCACAAAGTAGGGCAGACATACTAAATCAGGATAGCTTGAAGTGTTTTGCAACAGATGAGCGTGTCATGGACTTTTTCAACCTTTAGCCAAACTGAACACATCTTTTGTAATCATCCTTCCAGTATGCATTTCTGCTCTGGTTTGATAATTATCAAGATGGTTTATAAAAACTGAGGCAGAAAACAAAAAAAATAACTGAATGTCAGTTTATGTAAATGATTTCTTTCTGTTCTTTGTTTCAGTCACAATATCATTTTATCAAGTTCAAAATTAATCAAAATGATCTATAATGACTCAATTAGGGTTCATATATGACCAGAACTGACAGAAGCTTCAAATCCATTTTTAGTTTGCAATATACACTTAATCCAACCACTGAATGATAAAAATAAAATCAAACACATTTTTATAATGATTTTTGCATTTTCATATGTACAGCCAAGCCCAATAGTGAATTTTAACTCAAGTGTGAGCAAAGCTGGGTCCACACCTTGAGTCAACTTGCAGTCTGTTGTGAAAGAAATCTAAGACAGTCTGAGGATTTGAAGATAAATCTGTGGTCATTCATATGACAGGAGCACAGTTCAATTATTGGGAGGGGAGACTCAAAAAGTTTTACCAAGACAAATACAAAAAGAATGCGCTTTTAGGGCATCGAGCTCAATCAAAGTCCATTCAACTGAAATACAAAAGCCTAACCAAATACTGCATCCAAGTGGTCCTTTGGAATAACAAAAAAATTCACACAATGACGTTAATGTGGTGATTATGAATATATTGTGTAGTTCTTGAACCAACTAACCTCTGCTTTCCTTTTTAGTTGCAGCTTTTTGCTGATCACATGCTCCACTTCAATTTTCCCTGAAATTGAAATTACACACAATAATGCCATTAAACAACAACATCAACAAAAAAAGAACAGCATGAACCATTTGGTAGTCACATTTTGAATAACAATGCAGCTTTGTGTTGTGGACAGATCTAAATTTGACATGTTCAATTATCAACAAAGCTTTCAATGAGCAATTCTTTAAATTGGTTCTCATCAAAATCAGCTAAGCAAAAAGACCGTTCGGTGGAACTATGATTAATTTGAGTTTGAGAAACAAAACAAATCAGTGGTGAATTCCAAAAAGTCATAACTTCTCCTAGTTAAGGTTACTGTAGGTCAATAGCTTCCACAGATGCCTGATTGACACATTTGTTCTTTCACTGATGTCAACATGGGTGGAGTAGCACTACACTCATGTATGTCATGTGTTTAGGAGGTAAAGTTGTGACAATTCTAAGGGCCCATGACCAACAGGGGGCCCTCCAAAATTTATTTATTATTTGTTCATAAAAATAAAAAAAATTGGTGCCCTGTCAATTACAAAATTAATCATATTGTATTTTCGAACATTGTTTTTAGCAGTAAAAATGTAATGTTCCCACTCCCAGACAAAAAAAAAACAAAAACAAATATTTGCCCTGAAGCCCCGTGGATCTGCATGAAATGGTTCATTCCTGCTTGGAGCGCTTGATGGTGTTCAGCAGCAGTCAGTAGAAGACAAAAACAACTGTGGCTGTTAATATGCTACTGAGAAAAATTATAAAATCAGGTTTTCAAAAAATAAAACTAAAAAAAAAAAAAAGAGGGAGAGAGAAAAGGGCAAGAATGTCAATTTATAACCCAGTTTTTCCTCCAAGAGAGGCAGATTGTCAACCTTTTAGCATGGTTAGCTTAGCTTCACACTACTGTTTGCCTCCATTTCACTAGCATATAATGAATTAAGGAAAAAATGACCAAGATGTTTATATATTTAACATGTCCCTTTACCTTTTACCACTTAACAACAGATGAGACAGTCAACAGCAGCTCTAACCCACGTCCCTCCAAACCCGTCCTCTCCTAAGTGAAATTAAAGCTGCAAAAAATTTAACAGCAGCTGCATGGGGGCCCCAATTAAATTTTTTGTCAGGGAGCCCAAGATTCTTAGCAGCACCCCGGATGTCATGTGAAAACGTGAAAAATATCTTTGAAAAGGACATACATAAGAAATACAATGTTTTTAGTTTGTTGTTTTCACTGCAGTAGATGGTGTAAATATATTAGAATAACATACATAATGAGAACACTTTCTCAATTTATTTGTTTCCGCACAGGTAAAGTTTTGCCTCAAAGCAGAAAAAAAACTTTAAAGACGCCATTGTTGAAGTCCTTGTAAGATATTGTAACTACTGTTGCTTCCTACTGTATGCCACCACAAACTGTAACAAAGGTCAAAAGTGTTCACTTAAGAGGAACAGATCATCACAATTCAGCCTTTAAAAAAAAAACATTAACGGAAATATACTGATACGAAAAAGGAGGATGTGAATCATCTAAAAATCTGCAACAGAGGTTAGTGTCCCCTTACACAATCCCTGAGATGTGTGTGTGTGTGTGTGTGTGTGTGTGTGTGTGTGTGTGTGTGTGTGTGTGATGTTTGCTCACCATTGCTTGTGATGTGGTTATCGCTGTTCCCATGCGGATGTCTTCCAGGACTAGATCCTCCATCCGAGTCTGGGAAGGCAGACGGATCGTTGACGGCTCGGCTGCGGGACCTGAGCAAACTTTCTCCTCCGGTTTCCATCCTGCAGAAGCAAAAAGATAGGATTTTTTATTTTTTTTTTAGGCAGCTTTGAAGTGGAGAGGTTAGACACCAAAAAGAAGCCAAGTTAGCAAATATACCACCCTTCACATGTCAGTGAAAGGAATGAGGAAGGTTTTAAATGACGGACAAAGCAAACTCAGTTCACAATGAAATCACTCTCACATGAGCAGCCTCTCAACAGCGGACAGAGAGATGCTAACTCATTACCTTCCGCCAGTTTATCGAAGATAACATGCAGTTACAAATGGACAACATGACCTAGCTGGTGTATGAATGACAGAGCTAGTCAATTTAGCCTTCCTTGGTCAACATGACACCGATTAGACACCTAAAAAATGTCGACTTCCTCAATTACTTACTCGCTTCCGCAGTCCAGTCCTCTCCGTCGAGGCTTCCGCTGGCTACTAAACAGACGGGCAGCTGTCTTGGTCTAATAACGACAACGTGAGTTCACCTACTCCACGGTGCAAACGCTGACCAGTTGATGAGCCGGATCCTCGATGGTGATTGGCCGAAATATCTCCTCCTTTTGACGTCACCAACAGCAGCGGCAGGGGCAGGAATGGGGTTTCAAAAGAGTGAGAGGATATATTTTTATGCAACGCCAACTGGTTTTTATTAGGCTGTCACAGAGCATAACGGAACAAACATAAACACCAGTAAAAAAAACAAACATTTTTATTAAACGCATTAATATTCTGCTGCTGCATTTTTTTAAAAGTAAGTTTTATTCAGTTTTATTTGAATAATTTTACGAACATAAATATCTTTCGTCCGGAAAAGTATTGGTCACCAACAAGATAAAGAGTCACTTTAAAATATTTTATTGAATATATCCCACAAACCACTTTACTAAAAAAAAAACTCTAGAAAGGATTTTCATGAAGCATTTACCTTTTGTTAAACAGCTGCAGAAAGTTTCAAATCTATATTTCTGGACTCGAATGAAATACTTTAAGAGTATTGTGGCAATAAAATGACTTTACAATATAAGGATGTTATATTTTTAATGATTTAAAAAAGAAAGACTAATTCTTTATTATTATTATAATTATTATTATTATTATTATTATTATTATTATTATTATTATATTATTATTATTATTATTATTATTATTATTATTATTATTTGTTTTCAAAAGATGAGATTTTAAATATCTTCCCATTGAATTAGACAAAACCCTTTTAATACATTCAGATGTAACATGAGGTGGTTTAAAGAAGCCAAAAACAGAATCAGCTTTATTGGACACGATAAACAAGTAATAACATTAAACAGAGAAATAAACATCAGAAAATAACATTAACTTGTCCAAGTTCAGCATCTACTCTACATTGTGAGCACTTTCAGTACACAAAATGTATATCCGTATCAAATATTTTTATGTCAATGGAGAAAAATATTTATGAAATAACTGTACACTATCAATCAAATATCAAACAATTATGCATTTGAGCAAATAATAGCTTTACATCCAAATAAATACTTACGAAATATACACAAACAGCTCAAACTACATTATATTTAACTAAATTACCCTCCTGCCATAAACAGTATGGAATGTATTCAATAACTTACTGAATTTTATTGAACCATGAGGAATATAATCCCATACATAACATACTGCTCACAAGAAGCAGAGAGGTCCCAGAACTACAGAGATCTCAGAGATACTGCTGGGTGTACTGCTCAACTCTATTCCCAAATCTCTGACAGGAAGTAACTCCATATCCCCTCGATGCAACTCTGTGCTGCCGCGAACCTTCACCACCATGTGCACCTAGAAAAACAGACAGGAAAGATGTTGACTTTGTTCTTAAAACAAATATGCACACAAGGAAAGGGTTTTACAGCCTTTCCAGATTGTTTTTTTAATGTTATAACGGTGACAAAAGAAAAAACTATTTAATTTGTCACAAAACCATTTATTCAAATATATCAAATGTGACCAAAAAGTGAATATAGACATTCTGGACCATTTTTTTAAACATATGAAAAATACTAATTGTTTCCTTCTACACATCCATTTACTTTTTGAGACTTGACTGTATTTATAAGATGGCTTCACCCAATTTGATTACAAAATTAAGCTGTTCTTGGGGGATGTTATGATTCCAATCTTCATTCATTTCAGTATAATTAATCTGAACTGAATTGTAAAGAGCTCCACATTATGACACTAGAAACAATCTGCACAAAAATTGAGGAAAGATAATTCACTGCTTATGGTAACACAGACTTCTTCTTCTCCAGACAGAGAAGGACGATTCCTCAGAGAAAATAACCTTTCACCAGTTTTCTTCAGTCCATCCATGTACTTCAGTGTGGGAAGTTCTAGTTATCTTTTCAAGGAGTGAAGTGGCTTTTTTGCTCAGTCTTTTTTCTGTGCATTCACAACTATCTGCTACCAATTCAAGCTCTGCACTAGTGGTGACTGTTCTGCAGCTCACTTTTCAGAATGAGATGGTCCAGGCTTTTCTTCACTGCTGTTGGATCTCTTGTGTTCAATTTCTTGACAATCCAGAAAACTCACCTTTTAAATGCAATATCCTTATCCATTATTTAGTCACATTTAAAGGTATTTTAAATTCATTGTTGTCATTCATTAAATAGAAGTATCAAGAAATAGATGGTGTGTCTGTGTAGTCTATGTTGCTTGCATATCATTGTATGTTTTGTCTGCCTGTCAAGGCACTCAAGGCAGACAAAACATACAAAACATATAAAGAATGCCTTTTCGACTGCAGCAATTGCAGACTTTTTTCTCTCACCTCACAGGTTTTCCTGGAAACTGCAATGAAGCGTGTATCAATAATTCTGCCAGAATCCCCCTGCAAGTTTACAATCCACTTGGCTAAACCTGCAGTGGCAGTGGGACTGGACTGGTTTCCTGCACATCTGAGAGTGATGTGCTGGAAAGAAGTGTGACTGTGGAACCTCAAAAACCTCAGCTGTACAATGTCCACAATAGTATACTCCAACTGTCCAAAAACAGAGAACAAAAAAAATGTAGAAGAAAGAGACAGAAGAAGCAACTATTCATTTGTTCAGATTATTCCAGAAAACTTCTGAGACTTACTCTGTATTTGTTGTATTGAAGAGTAAACCACTGCACCGGCATTCTTGACTTCATGTCTGGTTTCAAACTCATTTTGATCTACGGAAACGACACTCATTTAAATCAATGCAAGGTAAATATTTAAACTTACACATATGTTTCACACACCTTTAATTGGTTAACACTTATTCCTCTGACGTACCTGTGAATGTTGATGATCTATGCAGGTTGCTCCTCCAGCTGTGAAGTTGCAGAAGACTTTCACTGCATCGCACGCACAGCCCTGATTGGGGTCCATATAAAAATAACCTGGACGCTCAGAATAATTTGAAACAGAAAACCTCATCAGTCTCCTAACAGATACCCATTGTCGAATTTGATGACTCTAAAGCCCTACAGGTGCTCACCATCTTCCAGATGTGGATGGATAAGTTTCAGTTCATAGCAGGTGGTGCCCGGATCATCTTTTGTTCCCAAAGGCAAGCTGGAAGATTCCTCAGCTTGCTCATCTGCAGACCATGACATCAACCGGCTCTGCTGCAGAGAAGTCAGTAACCTTATTGCAGTGACTAACAGACAGAAAGATCATTCAACACAGGATCTATATGACAAGGGAACTTGTGCAACCTTTTGATCATCTGGTTTTAGTAGATTAGGAGAATCCTGGGAATTTTTCTGTCTGTGCCTTGAACTTGGTCTGGACTTGTGCCTTTGCTCAGTTGGTAGATCAGGTCTTGACTCAGATTGTATTTGTTTATGTCTGAGTCTGCCGGGTAATCCTGGTTGTCCCTGGGAAGAAAGTAGGAAAATACAAACTCATTCATCTGCATTACAGTAAGATGTTTCTTGATCAGACTTCATTTTCAATCTGCAAAATTATTCATACCCCTGGAACTTTTTCTAATTTTGTGATTTATTAACCATAAACTTCAGCACATTTTAGTAAGATTTAGTTTTCAAATACTTCAGCAAAAACGTGAAAAGTGTGGTATGCATATTTTCTAGAAATGCCTTTATCTACAAATACAGTTGCACTGCTTTTAAAATTGATTTATCAGCTTTGAAATATAGAAATATAAAGTTTGTCATTCTTCTCAGTCAACTTAGAAAACAGTAAGTCTAGCCACCTTCTAAGTCTAGCCACAGATTCTCAATTGGATTCATATCTGGGCTTTGACGGGGCCATTGTAACTCAATTTTGTCTAAACCAGGGGTGTCAAACCGCAGTCCGTAAGGGCCACTGTCCTGCAGGTTTTAGATGTGCCACAGGTACAAAACACTGGAATGAAATGGCTTAACTACCTCCTCTTTGTGTAGATCAGTTCTCCAGAGCCTTGCTGATGACCCAATCATTCTATTAAGATGTGGTGCAGCAAAGACACATCTAAGTTTCAGGACAGTGGCCCTCCAGGACTGGAGTTTTGACACCTGTGATCTAAACCATTTCATTGTCCTTTGCAATCTCTCAGAGTTTCTTTTAGGATTTTGCAGTACTCATCTATAAACTCTTACTAACTTCCCCACAGCACGATTCTGTTACTACCACGTAGAACTGTGGAAATGGTGTATATATTGTGATTGTTCAACTGAATATTTTGAGCTGTACACTAACATCTGTGGTTGTAACACCTACGAAGGTTTAATATTCTAAGTGTATGGAGTTTTTTTTGTTGTTGTTGCCAGGATTGGCGCATGTGTTTGTATCATCACAATGTCTCTTACAGGAGGTCCGGGTTTGCCTTTAGCTCCCTTTGGTCCTCTTTTTCCTTGGACTCCCTTGATCCCCTTTAAATATCAGTTTAAAGTTAATGGCAATGAAGCTATTAACATGTCCAAATGATATCAATATCAGTACATATCCGACCTAAATAACAGAATGCAAGCTCTAAAGATAAAGCAAACTATTCCTTTACCTTTAATAATGTTTTTTTTAAAAGCTTGATCATCATCAGATTTACATGTTTGTAGGAATATACATAAATATTTTAGAAAATCACCTTTTTTCCAAGATGACCCTGTGATAAAGATGGTTAGACAGTGTTATTGTAGAAATTAGATGAAAACAAACACCAAAAAAAAAAAAAACACCAAACAAACAGTAAATAATTTACTATGCATTAAGTCAAGATTTCACTTTTAAAGAGTGAAATTTCCAGAAATCATCTGGAATATGTCAAGAACATACAGTTAATCCAGGAGAGCCTCTCTGCCCTGATGGACCATAAGCACCCAGCTGTCCCTATATAAAACAGACATTGATTTTTAACGTTCAATGATTTATTAAAACATTAGAAAACAACAACAACAACAAAAAAAACTTACACTTTTTCCTTTTTGACCAGTTTGGCCTTTTAGCCCCTGCAAACCAGGATTCCCCTGAAGTCAAAGTTAGAAATTAATTGAGTCTGGATTAAAACAAACCTTATGAAGGATGTACCTAAATTATTTTGCATTAAACTCAAATTACCTTTGGCCCGGGTGGACCAACCGGACCGGGCATTCCAATTTCACCCAAAAACCCCTGCAAATATTAATAATAAATGTGTGCATACTTTTATCTGGGTTCACAATAAAAGTCTATAATCTATTCATGCACATTACACTGTTTAGGAAAAAGAGTATTAACGTCACTCTGTGAGTGTAAATAGTTTACCTTTTGCAGCACAGACAATAGAGAAGTATACTGGACATATTTTTAGCCTATTGCTTGTGAGGTGAAGATTATGTACAATCTATATTATAAGTCTTCTACCTCAGTGCCAGTGCTGCCTGTTTCACCCTTTTCTCCTCTCAGCCCAGGAAGTCCCTGAATAATAAGTGACCATTAGTGTTAAAGATGCTCAGGAATATATCTTTATTATTCTTTCACATTAACAAGCTTACCTTTGGCCCAACTGGTCCAAGTGGTCCATTTGCTCCTTTTGGACCAGTTTTACCCTGAGGATAAAAAAAAAGATTAAAAACAAATGTGATTTTATATTGTTATTGCATTATCAAATTATTCTTTAACTATAAATGTATGGAAAACATACCTTAACCCCGATAGCGCCAGGGTGTCCTCTAATCCCAGGAGGTCCAGGTTTTCCCTATAAAAAACATAAAACTATTTCTAGTTGGCAGAATCCCCTCTACACTTTTTTTTATTTGATTCAACATCACCAAGGACTTACTGTCTCTCCAAAGCTGCCAGGAGCCCCGGGAGCTCCTCTTAAACCAACAGCCCCCTTTAGAATGAGCAGAAGAGAAGAATACTATTTAAACACCTTAATCATCATCTGAAATAGAAATTTGAAAAGCGAAAAGCAAAAACCGTTCTCACCGGATACCCTTCATTTCCGTCAACCCCCAGCAAACCATCCAAGCCATTTAAGCCCTGACATGTAAAAAACAAGCTTTTACATTTGCATGACAAATCATGTAACACTTTCAATGAACTTCTGCATGATGTCAGTTTAAAGATGTGTGTTTATGTTTGATTCGGTTAAGATACTTGCTGGTTTTCCAGGTGTTCCAGGAGGTCCAGGGCTCCCTTTTTGGCCATCAGATCCCTATAAAGCAATTATATATTATGGAGCTTAACTCTCTATATGCAATTTTTTAAATCAATCAGTCAAGTTTATTTGTATAATACATTTCAGCAACATGGCAGTTCAAAATGCTTTACATCATAAAAACATAGAAACTTCATAAACACATCACATTCTCTTCAGATAGGTCAAATAAATGGGTCATTGATTATGAACAATATTTTACCCTTCATACTGATCAATGATCGATTTGGGGCACATAATATTTCCTGAAGATAAAACGATTTTGATGGGTCAACAACATTTAAAAGCCTTATCAATTGTTACATAAGCTTGTCTGTCGTTCACAAATTTGATCTTTAATATAAAAATCACCAGAATGCATCACCGTTATAATGCAGCTAAAAACTTTCTGAAAGGCTTAACAGTTTGAGAAATTTGTAAACAAAATGACTATTTAAAAAAAACAACCTATACAGGCACCTTACTAAAATGAACTTGAGCAGAATGATCCTCCCATAAGCTAATAAGGCAAAAGTAATTACTAGTAATCATGGAGTTTCTTTGTTTGGCTTCAGGATTTCTGAAAGACCTTCAGTTTCTTTATTGTTTTTTTTTTTTCCTAAAATTTAAATTGTACATTTTAGAGACTAGGATGAAACCAAGGATTGCCACAGAAACATGCTGCCGCCACCTTGTTTTACTCTGGAAAATTATTTTATTAAGCTAATCCACAGTGTTTGATTTCACCCAAAATACTTTAAAAGAATGGAGCCTATGTAATTTGTTTCATCAGGGCATAATCTTCAATATGTGTACTGCACAACAAAAATATTAAGACTTTAAGAGACAATGTCTTTCTGGATTTAATATTTCTGTTTCTGCCTGATTGATGGGGTGCTGTTCAATGATTGTCTCTCTGTGACATTCTGCCATTTTTCCAAAGAAATGCCACATCTTATAGCTTTTACGACTAGACATTTTAAATTAAGTCTAATAATTTTACCAAGATTGAAGTAAAATTGGGGGAATCATCCAAAGAACAAAATAGTCTGAAACAAATTGAATTGAAATTTTAGAATCTCGCAGTTTGCTTCAGTTCTGTGTTTTGATAAATGTTTCATTTTGTAAACAGTAGGATTCATCATAAATGTGCTCATAAGATAATTTTTTTTAACAAAAGACTGATGTCAATTTTATGAACAGAGATTTATTTTGACTTCTGGAGCAGCTCAACCTGATGAGATCTCGTTTTTCCTCAACAAAATGAAACTCACAGTTTTCCCAGGAGCTCCTTTGGTTCCCTTCCCTCCAGACTGGCCAACTTTCCCCTTTTTTTAAACATATAAAAAATACCACACAAACACATTCTTAAATATCAATCTTCAAACAGGATGAGAAAACCACAGTTGTTATGCCAAACAGATGAAACATAAATATTGATTTGCTAAACTATTTATTTTAACTGTTATATATCTACTTTATTATAATACAAGTTCATAATTGAAACTTTTCTTACTTTTGGCCCCTGAATTCCTTTGGGTCCAGAAGAACCAGGCAGACCAGCAGGTCCAGGTCGGCCTTTAGATCCTGGAGACCCAACAAATCCTAATTTTCCTACAGTGCCCTGAAAGTGCATTATTGCACAAACAGTGAGCACAGTGTCATGTGGCTTGGGTTTCATGTTCACGGTTAAAAGGAAACAATTACCACTGCGCCATGTTTCCCAGTTTCACCCTTTGCACCTTGTTGGCCTCTTGCTCCCTTGCAAAAACACAATTACAGCAACATTGAACCAGTTTGTCATCATTCAGACCATAAATTAAGCCTGACCAACCAAACAGTTGCCACCGGGGGAGAAATAATGAAAACTCACCATGTCTCCTTTAATGCCTGGAGGACCAGTTATGCCTTTCTCCCCATGACTGCCCTGAATTAGAGGAAAGGGCAGAGACACAACTAATCAGAAAACAGAAGACATATTCACAGAAATAGGATCATCATGTTTGTAGATCAACAAGTTCTGCAAGATGTATGAGAATAAAAGGTACATTTCACCTTTTGTCCAGGCTTTCCTGCTTTGCCCGCTTCTCCTTTTATGCCTGATAAACCCTGAAAACAAACAGTCTTATGTTTTATTTCTGTGCTAAGGATCTACAAGTGGATTATTCTCCAAATGTAAACATACAAATGGGAGTACAAAATATAGCCATTATCTTACGTTGGCAATAAATCACTCATCATAAATAAAAACAATCTTACATACAGACAACAACAGTCCAATTTTCCCAGAGGGACCGGTCCTACCAGGAAGGCCCTAGAATAGAAAGAGACTGCTATTATTCTCTGCTGTGTCACAACCAAGCATGCATTAATGCTTCACATTGTGACAGATCGTGCTAAATGTAACAGTAGGGTTTGCAATGCTCTCTCTCAGTGTTTCTGACAACATCATTCATCACACTGACAGCCTGTCCCTGGATCCCCTTCTGCCCTTTGGCCCCTGCTGCTCCAGTTTTGCCTCCAGGTCCAAACTGTCCAGGGATTCCTGATGAACCTCCGGTGCCTGCCTCTCCCTGTAAATGTATCATGTCAGATCTTTATCACTGACTTGACACACATGCAGCATTATTTATGATGTTATCACACATAAACTGTCCAACCTTTGGACCTGGAAGACCTTGTTGTCCTCTGTCTCCTGAAGGACCTCTGTATCCCTGCAAAGGACAATACATGATGGCAAAACAGAAGGAATTATGTAATTTAAACCTCATGCAATTATCCAGAGAACTGCTCATGATAAATATGTCTGACATTGTGGCCTGAAAACTTTTGTATTCTGTGTCAGGGATGTCAGGAGCAACAGGAGTATCAGTATCTTGACCTGCTTGCCCAGAGGCCCCTTTGGTCCTGGTGGTCCTCGGTTTCCTTTTTCGCCCTCGTCACCCTTTAGTCCATGTGGCCCTGTTGGTCCATTTGTTCCCCTATCACCCTAAACAATTAATAAATTAATTAAAAGAGCTTTAATCATGATAGATTTTCAGATCTCAAAATATTGTATCAGCCAAAATGAAATAAAATTTGTATTCAGGTTAACTCACAGGGAGGCCTTTTTGGCCAGCTGGTCCTTTTGGTCCCATAAGTCCAATTTTACCCTAATCAAAAAAGTAGTAAGTCGCTTTTATACAACAAGCATCAATATTATTACCTCCCTAAGTAAATACATGCTGTAGTATAATCTAGTTGTGAACAGGTGTGGTTTGGTATATTATTTTATGGTCTGACATAATCAGGAGACTGTTTCCACCACCAGTTGGATTCTTACTGTATGGTGCTGCTTTATTATTGAAACAGACAAAGTAGCGTAAAAACCACACCAAAGCATGTATGTTTAGGAGAGCGACTTTTTGGTAGCCATTTTCTGATTTATAAAGATTGTCAGACATTTATCTCATATCATGCATGTTGTTCTTTCCTGATTTGAATAAGTAGCTAATTGACATAGACCTGTCTGTCACATTATATTCATACATCAGAAAAAAAGGTAATAGATTAATAATTTAAATTTGACTCCAATCTACTATGAAATGTAGGAAACATAAAAAGGATTCTGTTGTGTTAATTTGTAGGAATTTGTTGGGTGAGCACGCGGAAGTGATTGCTTTGATAAAAAAACCAATTTATTCAGTTGCCTGCTGAATAAATTGACTAAAATTAAATGCTGAATTTTCCAATTTTTGTTTTTTCATTGTGGGATTGTAGTGCTGGAAAAAAAAAATCTGGATTCACTTTAAGATTTTATCCCAACGGACTGGAGCGCATTCACTGAGATTTTTTGTAGTGATTAAATTACCAGTACAATCAAAAGAGCTCATGTGATCAGCAGAGTTTTATTAATATACCTCCTCACCATCGAGACCAGAAACTCCCTCCTGACCCACAGCTCCTCTGAGGCCCTAAATACAATGATTACATACATTACTTTACATTACCCTGCTAGTTTTGTGTACAGCCAATAAAAACAAAAACAGAAAAGATGATAAAGGAGAATTTCTTTTATATTTCTGACCTTGTCACCTTTAAGACCAGATGATCCTATGAGACCTAGAGGGCCGTCTTTACCCTGTGTGGGGAGAATAAAATTAATATGGCTTTGCAAAGGTCTTGCTTACCCTGACACTATGACTAACTAAGATTTAGTAAAGCAATGATGATTAAAAGAAGAAAAAAAAGTCCTGCTTTTATTCAACCTTTCTCACACTACAGCCTCGAGGCTCTGAGCTGATCTGGTGACTAACCAAGAGAAATCGTAGACGTTCAGCAGACTGACATGAAAGACACATCTTGTTTTCTGTTCACATAAGACGCTGTCAGCAGATATCCTAAGATACATTCTGTCAGTCAAAGGATTAAAAACATTTAAAGCTAATTAATGTTATGATATGATATCTGACTTTTCACAGCATTTCAGCTCTGAACTGAATGAGTTTAGGTCTCAGGTCTGAGACCGAGACATTCAAACATATGGTGTGATTCTGCAAAGCACAGAGTGATTAAAAGATGAAGTTGGCCGCTGCATACACTGGTTGTGTTTCTACATCATAGAAACACCCTCTTGCATTTTTGAATAGAGCTCAAAGACAACATGAGGAAAGTGTTTTATTATTTAGTTCTAGTAATATTTTGGTCAACATCGTGACCTCTTAGGTCAAACAGACAGGCAGACCTTTTGACTGGCAGAGAGAGAAAGAAACTAATGAAACCAAATAAATGAAGTCCAGCAGTAGATAATAAAGATTAAACTCACAGGATAACCAGGTACTCCATCTGGCCCAACAGGACCTTGCAGTCCTTTGTCACCTGAAGGACCTCGTGGTCCTTCCTCACCCCAGCGCCCAATGTTACCCTGGACGCCCTGGGAAAAAAAATAAACCAAAATCATGAAAACAGAAATTTACCATAGAGAATGTGTTTTTTAATCATTAAATGTGATCATTTAAAAAAAGAAAATTGTTCGCACAACCCAAGGATGTGGGTCAGAGATTGATTGGCAGAATCTACTTCATGTATACTATCTAATTAATTGATTAACTCCAATATCTTACAGGAGGTCCTGTGTATCCTTTTGGTCCAGGAGCACCAATTTCTCCCTGAGGTATAAAATGTTAATTAATATAAAAATAAACTCAGACTTTCAAACAGACTTTCAAAATTTGTTCTTTGAAAAATACTCCAATGTTAAATATCAGCAGATCAGCTAAATTACTCACTGGGGACCCTTGCTTTCCTCTTGGGCCTTCCTCACCTCTTTTGCCCTTTAAAAATCAAAATCACTTGACATTTAAAATGTATCTTATCTTCTGTGGCTGTAAAATGTAATTGAAGACCTAAAATATAAGTTCCTAATCCTTACCTTTGATCCTTCACTTCCTGCTTGTCCCCTGAGGCCTGGTTTACCTTTGACCCCCTGAAGAAACAACCATATGTGTTTTTAAGTATTTCAACATGATAAATGGCACACACAAAATGTCAAAATAATCTGATTTAGTTATTAGGGACAAGAGCTGCAAATTAGCTGCTGCTATTGCACTATGACACAAACATTTGTCTATGTAAATATGTGTCTGTCCCTATCAAATAAATTCAAAACAAAAAAATAAAATAAATAATTTAGCTATCCAATGAGAGCTCAGACACTTAAAAAAACAACGGCGTGTGCTTTTTATCGTCTATAGATTCCCTATGGTGATGGTGGTCAGACGTACTCTGTCTCCAGGTCTTCCTGCTGTCCCCTTCAGTCCTGTGCTGCCAGATTCTCCCTGGTTATGGAAACAAACACATTTAAACATGATCTGTATTTTGATCTATAATGTCTCATGAAGGAAATAAATTCAGGTAATTCTGTTTCCAGTCAAATACTCACATTGTTTCCTACAGGCCCTTGAATGCCAGGAGAACCTAATTTTCCAGAAGATCCCTGAGAAAACACCAAGTCATCAAACAATACTTTCAGTAACAGCTGAGCAGAAGTTTATCAATTGGAAGCCCAGGAAGAGACCTTTCTTGTTTAAATCTAAGATGTGATATTAAAAAAAGATGTTTAATAATTTTAGGACTTGGTGGATAATTAAAAGTCTGATGGACAAGTTTTAGAAAAAGTACAAAATCATTCTAAAGTGAACATTTCTTCAAATTTTAAACATAGAAAATATAAAAATATATATATATAAAAAAGAAAAAAAGTATATAATTTAATACATTTTCTATGTCATATTAAATCCATTTTGGGTTCTAGAAAGCCTGGAGTCAATGCCAGCAGTCACTGACTGTAACTATGTAGTTATGTGCCTGCATTCATTAATTTGTATTGCCCCATTTTTAAAAATAAACAAATCTGAAACTGAGACAAGAGTTTGGTCATAGGACAAAATGATGCTAAAACATCATTTTAGCATCATTCCAGTTCACTACACGTACATGTTTCAGCACATTGAGAAAACCTACAATTAGAACAAAATGCAGATTCCATAGAGAAAGATTAAGATTTAAACTCAATACCTTTTAGATGGGATGCAAAACTATTAACATCGCTCAGCAGTGCAGCGTAAACATCCATCGTACAGTCAATTCATGTTTTGAAGTGTCAGCATTTTGACTATTTGCAGCTAAAAATGTTCCAGCTGAGGAGGAAGCTGGAACATTTCAGCTTCCTGCTCAGCTCTCAGCAGCCCCACAAAGGCCTCTAACCTTTCAACACATCAATAAATGCAAAGTAACGTTCATGTTGTTGGGAGTGAGCTCACTTTTGGGCCTTGAGGTCCAGCATTCCCAGTCGTTCCGTTTTCACCAGCTGGTCCCTAAAATATAAGGAAGCCATTCAGCAGTTTATTACACAAAAGCCAAGTTCTGAATTTCAAACATAAATTGACTTAAAGGTATATTGTTTAGTGAATGACTTACTTTTGGTCCAATTTCACCGTCCTGTCCTCTGCTGCCCGAATGACCCTGAGAACCCTAAAATGGTATAGGACAGCAACAATTACAATCTAATTAACTTTTCTATTTCTCATCTGTATTTAGTGGATGAAACTTTTGATAAAAGTTGGATCTTCAGGTTGCAGTTGTTGCTTCAAAAACATTGTCAGGATATATTTTCTGTAGCTGATGAGTGTAAATAAAAACAAATTTGAACACAGTTTTAAACTAAATTACCTTCATCCCTTTGGGTCCTGAAACCCCTGGAACGCCATCCCGTCCCTGCACAAACATGACAACATGACTTTTTAATCATTACATTTGCTCCAAATAAAACATCTGTTAATGAATCTTTTCACATTGTGGAAATCTTCATGCTTATGGAAAGCACAGATTATTATGTTTTCCATAATAAACTTTGTCACGTTTATTGTGGAAAGCATATTTTTGAAAGCCTCCTCTAAATATATAGGACACTATTCTATATGTACCCTAGTTGTTGAATGTTTCTGGATCAAAAAAATTATCATAAATTCTTCAAAACACCAAAAATAAAAAAAACACAATATAAAATCTGCTTCTGCAACCAACTTTTTAAGTTGTCTCATTTAAAACTATTTGAATATCCCTACTGGAAATTTATTTGCTATAATCTGAGGAAGGATTTTATGCAGATGACTGATGGTATTTGCTTTACTTCAACAAAAATGAACTTGATGTTGACAACTGTGATGCATTATGTGGTTATCTTGGATTTCTGTGCTCTGCTGAATTACTCATCATTCAGTCACATTTTCTACTTTGCAATAACATTTATTTTACTTATGCAGTTAAAATGGTTAATTTTCCACTTCTTTTCATGCTTTTACAATGTATATTTGATAGAGGTTTAATAAAAGAAGTTTATTCTTGGAAGTTATATATATTAAAAGCCAGCAGCAGATCTTTATCTTTAGACTGAATATTGCTGTCAGGTGTGAGAACAGCCAAAGAAATATGGCCACACAGGAACCTTAATACCAGGGTCTCCTTCAGGTCCTCTCTCTCCTGATTTGCCCATCTCTCCCTGCAGGCAGAAAGCACAACCGCAGCATCAAATCAGCCATCAGCATTTAAATTAAACAAATCCTTCTCTTACTCCGACTCACAGTGGGTCCAGGCAGCCCAGAAAATCCAACTCGACCGCCCCGGCCCTAAAACACAGCAATAACCACGAGTCGCATGGATGTATTATTCACGTAGTAATCTCACGTTACATCAAAAGGCTCTGGGCTTGAATCAGATTAGATTTTTCTGCAGCTAATGCCTTTATGGGTGGCTCAGTCGGGTCATATAGCTGTCCCCAGTAACGTATGGAAAGAAACCAAGAAATCCTTTTTGCAGTTAGCTGACAGCCATGTAGGGGACAGATACTGCAATCATTCTGAAAGCACAGTGAAACATGGTGGTGGCAGTATCATGCTGTCAGGAGGATTTTCTTTAGCAGCGACAGAGAAGCTGTGGGGAGATGGATAAAGCTAATAACAGGATTTGTCTGGGTGAAAAATCATGTTAGGGAAAGACTGGAGTCTGAGATTCACTTCCTGTAGGTCAAAGCCAATAAAGTCACAGCTCAACCTTCAGTCGAATATTCGTGTTAAATTGTTGATTCATGAGGGGTGAATACTTATGACTGCCTCACTTTTAAAATTTTAATTTCAAGTTTTTAAAAAAAATCATGTGTCGTTCTTTTTTCTACATCACATAAAAATACCAACAAAATATGTTAAACATTGTAGTTGTATCTTGACAAAATGTGAATATTGTATCAATATTGCTATTAAATATAAGCACTTCCTGAACAAATCATGATAGCTTAGCATAAGTCTTTGTTCTACCTTGTCACCTCTTGAGCCAGGACTTCCCTGATTGCCACTCTGTCCTTGATCTCCCTTTGTTAAAGAACATAGACACAAAAAAAAATAAAAACATTTTTTCATATTCATTTTAAATGAATTCAACTTTAAAAATACAGAGATTTGATTAAATTCACCTTGGATCCTTCCTTCCCCAGCCTCCCTGGCTCTCCCACGATGCCATCAGTTCCCTTAATCAGAGAAAGATGCAACTTTACGATCAGAAGGGATTCTGGCTTCATTCATCTAATTTATCTCTCTCACAGCAGGTCCAGGAAGTCCCATCAGTCCTTTTGGTCCTTCCAGTCCCTGTAGCCCTGTTGGACCCTTACGTCCTTTCACTCCCTGTTTTCCTGGAGGCCCTTGAGGTCCCTGAACACAAACAAAACAGAGTCACTGATCTGGTTGACCGTCTAAACGGACTTCACCAGCTGGAAGGATCAAACTTACAAGGTCTCCATTAAACCCTGTGCTTCCTTTCTCACCTTTCCGGGCTTTGGCACCCTGATTAAAACAACCATAAAAGTCCACATTGTGATTTTCAGTTTCAAAAATTAATTGTTGCAGTTTTGCAGGAAGGAATTAAACATGCATTGGCGGACCCATTTTAGCTACAGTAAAAAATGAAATGGCTTTATGTAATCTTACAGGATCACCTGAGGGTCCTGGCTTTCCTGATTCTCCAATGTCCCCCTGAAACATGGGAAAATAAGACAATAATCTGGTAAGTTTGTGAATAATGTTAACATATTTTCACTTCTAAACATTGTCAAAGTTGTCCTACATTCAGTCCAGGAGATCCAGGTTCACCAATTTCACCTTCGTCTCCTTGATCTCCCTGGTAAAATAATAATAATAATAATAATAATAAAAAAAAATATCAAAGTGCAAATTAATGACAGCATTCATTTTGTTTTCACTTGCTTGTTTTGACGTACTTACAGGGTCACCTTTCGGTCCTCTAGGTCCAATTAGTCCAGGGTTTCCCTTGGAAGCAACAAATAGAAGTTACCTTACAATCATCGCAGCGTTATTTTCATTTATAGGTATCACTGACAAACATGTAGAAAAGCCTTAAAATATATACATTTATTACAGTTGCATCGTCTCACTGAAAACCTTTGAGAAATGAAACCTTTAATGAGTATGTAGTGACTTGGGATAATAAAAAAGTAGATGCTTTTAATAAAATCAATAATCAATGGACCTACCGTCAGATACTTTTGCTGTCGGTACTTGTTAGTTAGTACATTTCACAAACTTTGTAGATCATCCACATGCCTCTGTTTTGCTCTTATAGTTTCTTGTCTGTAGCTCATCCAACACGTTTTCAGGAGTTTGATCACATTTATTTTGTAGGGATTATTACAGGTGCTCTAAAGTGGGATGACTGGTTAATTTGAAATTATGCCCTAATTTGAGTTTGCTGAAAAAATGTACTAAGATCAAAATTATGTTGAATGTTTCTTATGTTTTCAGTGGCTAAATTATGTTACTACAATAAAAGATGAAATGCTTTTCACACATTTTCATCAGAGGTGCCAGTACATAGAGAGAGTCAACGACACCGTGATTTTATCACTGAGTCACAATTATATCTTATGCTTAATCAGTTACTTGTTTAACCAATAGGTAGTTTCTAATCAAATGTTTTGACATGTTGTACCTGAGGGCCCTGCACACCAGGAAACCCCACTGCTCCATCTGGACCTGGCTCTCCCTGAATAAAACCACAGTCTTTTAGCAAATAACATTTCCTTAAACATTAGCCTGAAGAGCATGCATGTTAATGTCCCGCCACCTGTGCTCCAGCTGCTCCCCTGGAGCCCATTTGTCCTTGATGACCCTGAAAGCATAAACAGTTCTTTTGACAACTGTCTTTGTATTTCCATATCAACGTCACCTGCTTTAAAACTTGTCTTACTTACAGGAGGTCCCTTAACTCCAGTGAGTCCCACTAATCCTCTGGGGCCAATTTTCCCCTGATGAGATAGAATATTGACTTACTGAATCTTAGTTTGCACTACTCAGATGATGGCTGGTGCATGATGTGGCGAATCGATGCTGTTACTGACTTACAGGTGGACCGGGAGGACCGCTAAAGCCTGGGGCTCCGATTTCTCCCTAAAAAAGCGACAGTGATTGCAATCAAGGTGTACGTTTACGCGTGATTGGATTTTGATAAGTCACTGCATCCTGTGAAAGTTTGTGAAAGACACAAATCATTTACTTTGAGTGATCTTTAGGTACTGTGTCGATAAGACTGATCCAGTCAGCTGTGTGACACTAACCAGAGGTCCTGGTGGTCCTGGGAAACCACGAGGTCCCCTGACTCCAGGTATACCCTGAACATTGAACACAACATATTGTATTTACAGTCAGAGTACAGTCATGGATATTATCATGTAACGCAATAGCAAGGAAAGACGAAGTCTGTTTGTTTCAAGCTAAAACTTACACTATAGCCGGGAATCCCGTCAAACCCTTGGGCTCCCTTATTTCCCTGATATAAACAAGAATTACAAATCAGACGACACGTCCACCTGGTGAAATTTAGAGGGTTGAATATTCAATCTGACCTTTGCTCCTTTTCCTCCTCTTTGCCCCTGAGCTCCAGTTTCTCCCTGATAACCCTGGAGGAAGAGAACATTGCGTTAAAATGCAAAGAAAAGAGTAAAATATGAATAGATATTTAAGGAAGAGCTGATATTTTTAAGATGTGCAACAACCAAAGATTTATACTTTGACTTTTTGTGTTATATTGAAAACACAATATTCCAATTTTGACATTTTATGTCTGTAAGACATGAAGTTCACTGTGATCTTACCCACTCACCCAGCTCCCCTTTGCTTCCTTTCTCTCCACCGTAACCTTTAAGACCCTGTATGAAAAAAAAGAAAAAAAAACACACAGAACAATCAAAGTCTTAACTAAACAAATACAGGTTTTATAGGTACATGCTTTAAAGTTTTTTGAGTTTAGATGAAACAGACTTGTGAAGGTGCACATTTTAGTTTCTTGGTTGATTTCTCTGTTTTTTTATTCTATAATATCACAGAAGGCAGGAGTGTGTTTGAGGTGTTGCCTTAAAATCATCCATTTGCCATCGCATCGTCATCTGGACATTCACAAACAAATCAATAATAATTTTAAGAATTCTTTACCAACGTAAAATAGTAGAAGTTTACATTGATTTTATGTCGAACAGTAAGTAAAAAATGTTAATGGTTGTTTTTATACTGTGCATGTAACACAATTAACTGTAACTATTATTTCACAGCCACTTTTCCAGTGTGCTAAAGCATTTTTCTACTTTTATATGGAAAAGCGAAAACATAAATTCTACAGATACTTTATGTTTGTGAGCATCAGTACCGGTTCTCCAGGGAAGCCCTTAGGGCCTGATTCAGCATCTCGTCCTGGGGCGCCGACTTCTCCAGGTCGACCCTGTGGACCCGGCATACCTTGTGGTCCAGGTCTCCCCTGTAGGAACATAATATTTCAAGAGAAAATAGTCTCTAAAGTGGATTTTTAATATTGAACAACTGCCAAAACTAGACTTTTCTATTAACTTTCCATGCGAAAATCACAACTCATGTCTATATAACTTTTGATCTGAATTATTTGGAGCCAGAGGAGCTAAAGTGTCACGTGAAGCTCTGGATCTGTAGACTCTTTGGTTATGAATTAAAGCATCAGTGTCCAATAAAGAGTTGAACAACAGGTGATTACAGTTTTTCCTGGAACTCCTTTTGGTCCTTGCTTTCCAGCAATACCAGGTGGCCCCTGAAAAAAAGAAAAAAATTAGCTTCAGTTTATTTTTTAATCTGATGTAATTTTATTAAGCAAAATGCACAAAATCCCACTGAATTTTTCACTATCAGTATATTTATACATTCATTAATATATGGGTGAATTTGATCATTTCGATTGTCTGAACCATCAGCATTGAGTTTATTTCTGCTACTCCTGTGTCTTGAAATTTCCCCTCACAGGCAAATAAAGTTATTTGAGTGGAAGTGGATTATGTAATATGGACTTTTTAAAATTAAATTGTTTCCCTACAACTGGTCCCTCTTCTCCAGGAAGTCCAGGTGGGCCCGGAGGTCCTTTACGTTTCTGCAAAAAAAAAAAGGATAAAAAAAATTACAAGCATAACATTTCTTTCCTTTTTCCTGAACATTTTTAAATATGGTAAAAATCTGAATGTTCTGATAAATAACATATTAACCCACAAAGTTGTACTGTCAATCCTTTAGAGGAAATAGTAAAAAAAACCTAAACATTGTTCAGTTAATTATCACGTAATCTTTTGTAAACAATAAGGTCCTCCGAGTTTTGCAGTTACATGTAGGAAGGATGATATTTATGCAAAAATTTAGGCAAGACAGCAAAATGCTGCATCCTAATCTGCACACTATTCAGTGGGATTGCTCTTATTTAAGACAGCAGCAGCGAACAATAAATCCAGATATTAAATGGGATTAAAGGATGCCGTGCAATGACTAATGTTTTGTGCTATCTCACCAACCACCTAAATCAGCAGCTGAGTTTTATTTATGATAGGCTGACAAACAAATTTAAATAGGTACAATAAAAACAAAGCCTTTCCTGATGAAAAAAGGAAAGATTACATTTGTACAGCACTAAAGTGCTTTTTAGAAGGTCATATTTTTGGAAAAACATCTTCATGAAAGGCTTTAACAAGGATGACAACTATTTCTGCTCTTTTGCAGAAATAGTTGAATGATTTCACAGTTTCTGAAATGATGAAAACACACATGGATGTGTTTTAGAAGTCCTACAATACGGTACACTGCGTTAAATGTGTTACACTCAGTTTATTGTGCAGAGACATTCATAATGTCCAGTCCATATTAACTAAAACAAAGCAAAAATAAAAAAACAATGCTGAGATCTTCTTCTGGGTCAGTCAGTGATGCTGTAAAACTGCAAATAAAACAAATTCTTTGATTTCCTATCAGGGTTTATCAAACAATTCTCATCAAACCATCTCTATCTTCCCATACTTTGATTTTATTTTTGAGCACTAGCCACTTTCCTAAGAGTAGTATAATGTAAATACATCCTAGTGACAAAATAGTCGCCTACCGGCCAAGAAGATACAAGCTTTTTGTAGAATTTCTTTTTCTGCAAGAGAATGAGACAAAAAAACAAAACAAATTTTATTATCAAATGATCAAAGTTAAGTAATGATATAGTTATCAAGGGGAGAAGAAGTGTGAGAGAGACTTGTAGAATCGATCAATAAATAAAACCTGTCAGATAACACAAAGTAAGCTAAAAGATCCCAAAAAAGTATAAATTTAAGTCCCACTGCATATTTTACATCTTTATTATTTTAATTAAATTCATATTCACTTAGTTCTCGGTTTATCTGTTCTTTCCCAGACCACTTTCGCTGCCTGCTGTTCGTATTTATGGGGTTTGATTACTGCTGGTGGAGATCCACAGAGGACACTTACCTTGAAAGCCTCCCCCTCTTCTTCAGAGGTTTTGAACACAACAATGGCGGACATCCCAGGTGGCCCAACAGGGCCTCTGTATCCTGTCTGCCCGGTTCTGCCCATGACGCCCTGGTAGCCCTTGGAAGCCAGAGAACAATGTGTTTCTTTGATGAGGAAAACATGTCTAATTTTAGATCATGTTGTCGTCATTTAGATGAGCCTCTATTGAAAAAAGAAACACAGCTGGATTTTTAGTAGATCAAAGATTCTTTTTTATGTAAATTTAACCTGTAAAGTTTCAGATGGCAAAACAAAAGACTCTCAGACTCTAAATGATCCAGAGCCATTAACCCAGTGTTAATTTGCTTAGAACAAGGTTTGAAGAAAATACATTGCTATAAATATAAGCAGCTGTTTAAAATGAACACTTTACTTTGTCTCCTTTAGTTCCTGGTGGCCCTGGCAGTCCCTGAAGAAGGAATAAGGTACCAATTTAGTTGTCTTGCAAACACTTTACAACAAAATTTTCTGGAAAAACAGAAAGAAAAATCTCAATCCTGCATAATTATTTTTCTCACAGCTGTTCATGGTTTGGTTTCATAAATGTTTCAGTTACACACTATTTTCTATTTTTATTTCAAAGTATGTGACAACTAAAAAATTTTATTATATCCTTACATATTTTGTTGTTTAAACCGCAAGATCTTTCATTTCCAGCACCAACAAAGTAAAAAAAGTGAATAAAGATTTTTTTATGCATATTAAAAAATATTTACAGATGTTTCCAATAAGTGCAGATATTTCAGATGTTATTTATGCAGATAAATAATATCCTCTTCAGATATAAGAGGAAATCTAGTTGTTCAAATGCAAACAAAAGCTGTCAAAATCATTTGTAATACCAAAGATTGACCACATGAGGGAGGCAAAGCTTTTCAATCAAGAAACAAACCTAATCTTTATTTGACAACGTCGAACCTTCAAAAGAAAAAGGTTTCATCTGTCTTGGTCCCATTTGGGTTTCATTTTCAAACGCTACAATGGAAAACTTCAGTAATGCATAAAAAAGTAAATTAATTTGCTGCACACAAAAATTCAATGAGCCACTTTTTAGGATCATACATATTTTACAGCAGTTTTTTTCCCATAAAATATGCAAAGAAAAAAACAAATCTATCAAAAGATGTTTGAACTTGATTGCTGTGAACTAACCTTTCTATTGGTAGATAAAATATTATAGTTTTATTATTTCTAATTATTTCTATTGTATGTCCTCTGGACATGTCATTTGGGTGGAGGATTTACAAAAACGCTGTTTCTTTTGCAGTTTTGGTGAATTCTGAACTTAAACTAAACTGAAGTCTATGAAAACTAAACAAAACTAAACCAGAATGGACTGACAGTGGTACTGAAATTAATATGAAAAACACCAAACTGAAAACAAATTCAAATGAATTAAACTGGAAAATGAACTAACATTTTGTTTGTTAAATTAGAAAAGTGGATATGATCTGTCTGGTACTGATTTAAACCTTTATGCGTTAAAGAGCCACCACTAAATCACAGTGAAGATCAAGTACTTTTATTTAACAACAGCATGATACCCTGCCTCAGTCCAAGAAGTATTGCTGTGGAGATATATTTTCTTTCAATGTGGTGAAGTGGAGAAATAATTTATTGTTTTTGATCCCAAAAAGGGAAGGTTTAGAAATCAGCACTTAACTTTACCCTCTGAGACTGATTCATAAATCCTTAAAACGTTCAGAGAATAAAAGACTTCGCTTCAAAACAAGACAAAATGTTACATGCTTTTATATTCAGAAGAAAAGACGATTGTTTTCAGGTCTTTATGAGTCTCTTTGAAAATAAAAATCACTCCAGGCAGCTGCACCTCATCAAAAATGCTGCTGCCACAATCGTGGCCAGAAAAAATTTAAATCAGAAAAAAAAAATCAGCTACATTACGAGGGTCTTCAATCTCTGCAGTGGCTATTTTATAAATCATCTATGCACTGAGACAGCAGTGCCAAGCATTTCAGAACTGCTCATCAGGGATGAACTTTGCAGGTCAGGTCATCTAAGGCCTGTTCGCTCAGTGTTCATAAGGTTAATAAGGAGAGAACAAAACAATGCTGGTCAGCATCTAGTTTTTATGATCCCTGATTCTGGCACAAACTCCCAGAAAGCCTAAAATCTGCAGAAACTGTTGGCTCTTTTAAATCCGGAGTGAAAACATTGCTGTTTACTACATAGAGGTATAGACTATAACAGTTACCAATGTATTAGTTACATATTTCTTTAAAATTTACATTTAATTTATTCATTTATTTTTCTGTTGACACGTTTGATTTCACCTTTGTATAAATGGTGACATATAAATGATGTTTCTAAAAACTTCTTTTGAAAAGTTGTGTTAAAGTCTTACCCTTTGACCTCTGATTCCTGGTCTGGGTTTTGCCTGTACTCGTCTGTATTTGACGTCTGAGGCCTGATTGGCTGCAGGAACAGCCTGTTGTTGTGTTTCAGTCTGGGATTGGACTCCAGAATTAAATTGAAAGATTAAATCGGATGAGGCCTGATGGTGAGGTTTGACATCCTCTTTGTCAGAGACTGTAGCTTCCATTGTTGGATGTTTCAAATCTTCCTCCTCCCGCTTTAACTCTTCATCATCATAATCTGTCTCTGCTCTTTCATTTCCTCCTGCTTGTGGAAGTTGTGTTGCATTCACTTTAGGAGAAACAACTTCAAGATGTTCACCCATTTTCACTTTTTCCCTTGTCTCACCGGCCGAAGTATTATCCATTTTAGCGTCAAAGTCAGTAGTGTTCAGTTCGTCTCCCTTTACTATTCTGCTAGTAATTAAGGTCAGGTTTGAAGCTGGATCTTTCTGAGGTGCAGATAAATCCTCTGATTCTGCCTTTTCTTTCTGCTCCTGCTCCAGTTTTGCTCTGCAGTCTTCTGGGGATGAGATCGTGCCTGCAAAAAGTGGCGGCGTGATAACTGATGATGGTGATTTCTTTCTTACTTCCTTCATTTCTCCTCCACCCTTATATGAGGGGAGTGAGCTAGAGACAAGAGGGGCTGATTCAGTGGTGGAAACAGAAGTAGGAGAGGGAGCAGCATGCAGCCTGTCAGAAAAAGCTTCTGTCATGATTGTTTCTGTCGGATTCTCAGATTGAATATTAGGGCTTGAGAGAGTCGCCTCAACACTGTCTGCGACAGACACAATATCACTTGTGAAGCTGTCTGCATGAGACTCATACTGACGTTCCCCTGGAGTCGGACTCGTGGTCTTGTCTTCAGAGCTCCACCGGCTCCCGTGGTTCTCCACATCACATTTTAAAAGCTCCTCCTCAGTCAAAGACACAGGATGTGACTCAGGATTCCTGCCTTCATAATCTTTGTGTCTTTCAATGTCTGGTTTGTCTCCATCTCTACTGGTTGAGCTCATAGATATTGTTTCCACAATGTTCTGGGTTTTTAGTAAAGCCTTTGTGTGTCCATCATGTATCTGTGAAGGAGGGAAACTTCTCACGGTCGGCTCAGAGAAACCAGTCCAGTTTCCTGGGCTTGATTTGAATCCAGCGTGAGTGGTTGTCCCGTGAAAAGATCCGACCTGTTTGAAATATTTTTAACATGAAGAAGTTCAGGTTTTATTCATGCATCTTCTGAGAACTGAAACCAAAACAATAAGGACGTTTTTCAAAAATAGAAATGCTTATGTAGGTCAGAACTGCAAAGCCACAAATTAAAGTTTAAAGTTTAAAATATGTGATAAGATTGCATTCTCTTCTAACTTATTTGACTTTAAAATGATGAGCATGAAATCCTTACCGTGCAGCAAGCATGACATTAAATCTATAAAGACACTGTGAATAAAACTCAATAATCTAGGATAACAACAGTGTAACAGCTGACTTTAGGTTAAAAAGTTAAGTGAGACGATTCACAAAAACCATAAAAACTGAAGAGAAATCAATTGAAATCAGGGGTATAATCAAATAATGCATCATAAATCTGAAACAAATTCCTGTCATAAACAGATTAGACAAGCCAAAACTTACGGAATAAAAAAGAAATGAAACTTTAGCTACGATGTCACTTCCTCCTGTTTACTCTTGGCCAGGTCAGTTAATTACATAGGATATAAAGGACAACAATGAGGAGAGAGAATGAAAACACTGACATAAAAAAATGAGAAAGAAACAATTGTTTGAGGACATAAACTTCTTGGCTTTATGGGTTGTAATGTAATATTAAAACTAGCCTCCATTCCTGCGCATTTAAAAAATAATGTATCTAAATTACAGCAAAGGCAGTTCAATATCATCTTCGATAAAATAACAATAACTCAGTTAGATTTGATTGTAAATCTGAGACGAAAATGGTGCAATGCTACAGCTGCAGGCAGCATTACTTACATCTCATTTAGGTTCTCTAAATGAGACTCAGTGAGACAGATGTCAATATCAACAACGAAACTTACATAATTCAGAAGAAATATTAGCACCGAAACTTGAGCTGCAGACATGGCCTCTGGTGGAGATAAAAAATGGTTTCCTCTCTGTAAGTCGGAGCTCCAACCCAACCACTCCACATTTTACTCCAAAAACCCTGAAGTAAAACTTTGTCCGGACTGACAGAGTTACAGCTCAAAGCAACCAGGAAAAAAAAAAAAAAAAAAAAATGAGGAGACCAAAGTGAAAGCACATTCAGACACATATTGATGGGGACGCCGTCTCGTCATTGTGGCATCGCTGTGCCAGACGGGCGGCCGTCCAGCAGTTTATCCTCCTCAACAAATCTGCAAGCGGCTCACTTGCAGATTGTGTGAGCAACACATGTGTGAGCATGCTGACGAACAGAAGGCGTGAACGCTTTTCTGTTTATTCAGTGCAGATTATTGGATCGGAGAGCATATGATCAGATGAGGTGAGAAACTCAACTGCTCTGCATGTGTGAGTGAGCAAGAATGAATGAATGAGCAGGAGAAATTTAAGTTTGAAATAGCTAAAGTGTTTAAAGGAGCCTCCATTGAAGACATGAATTAGCCCAGACATTAAATTGAATCAACCTGACTTGCACCCAAATTCTCATTAAATCACATTTTCTTGTAATTTTGTCAGGAGAGAGACGTGGAGCCCTGATGTCCGGGTGAGAAATGTCACATGAACGTCAGAAGAGCAATAGGTGACTACATAAAGAAGGGTGTGTAGGGTTGGGCTGCAGCTTACAGGAAAGCGTGTGTGACGAGAGGAATCTTCTCCTCCCAGCGGGATCACACTTAAAAGCGAAATGTTGAGACAGGTCAGGGGTGAGAATGGTCTGCAGGTCATGGAGATCAACAGAGAAGAACTTACAAAGCACAGAGTCCAAACTGTAAACTGGGAATACCTCAACACACCGACTGGCCAGCATTTATTCACCTCTGGATGTCTTGATGAAATCCTTACTTGGACGCTGATGCCAAGTTTTAAATGGTAATAAAAGCACAACTGGATTTGATGGCTTTGGTTTTGATCGCTGACAAATTAATTGTAAAGACGATGGAATAGTATGGCTGATAGAAGAAGAAGCTGTTGTCATGGAACTGCCAATAAATATTCACCAGTAAAAAGGGATATAAATTATTGTGTTGCGTACTGTGTTTATGCTGAAGAGCTGTGTTTAACATTTCCTACATGTTTCTCGGTAAAATAACTTTAAATGCTGCTAAGAATATGAATAATTTTGTGCTTCACTATACTTTGACATTCATTCCCAGGTAAAAACAGTTAATCAAAAAGGGTTCATGGTGACAGCATGCAGAATAAAAATATTTTACTTAAATCATGGCATTTTCAACAATCTTGAAGAAAGAGTAAAACGTCTACAAAAAGACTTCTGAGCATCTGAAGTCTTTCAGATGCTCAGAAGCTCTTTGGCAAAAGACATTTTGCCAAAGTCTTTTGTATGTTTAAGACTTTTGTTTAAGACAAAAGTCTTAAACATACAGCTGCTTAAATGTTCCAACTGGACCATGAATTTAAATGTTTAAAATAGGCCAGCGGATATGTGACGGATTAAGAACGCACATATTAATATGCTTCTGAGAAACTAAAGACTTTTCCCATATAGAGCCAACTCACAAGTGAATGTAAACTGTGTCACAAAGCTGACAGACTCAGACGGCAGTAGAGCTTTGTGTAAATAACCCAGGTCAGTTTTAAACCTTCTACAGGGGAAAAATAAAAAGAAACAACCCTTTACTCCAGTTTGCAAACACTGCCACATGAAGATAATATTCCAGAGAGAAGACGTGGGTGAGAGCCTACTTTTCTTACTTAATCACATAACATTTTGGAGCCAGCCCCACAAATAAACTGAACCAATATTCATCTGCCGTGATGGAACAAAACGAAATGCTCAAGTTTTCTAAAAAATGCTAAAATGATGCTTAGTTTAAGTTAGCTAAAATTGGGTTGTGAGGAGTATTTTGGAGTTGACAATATCTTATTTTATTCTATCTTGATAAATCTTCATTTCTAAGTTCCAAGGCCCAATTTCTTTTCATCTATTCTTGTTTGCCATCAGCAAATAAAGATGAATGGGCTTCCCACCAGCACTATAACACAGCTTGTGTTTGTGGATTAGCATTACTTCTGTCACAAAAAATTCAGTATGTCAATCTGTTTGTGGATTTATTTAACTATTTTAGTAGATTAAGGCTTTTCAGCCTGAAAAACCTCTGCCTATACATGATGAAAGACTGGAATCCACAAATAAAATTAGCATTTGTTTACGTTGTAAAGTGTGAGTTAGTAAAATTGTTTCACAGGTTCATTGCTTTGTATTTGTATATGTACTACAAAACATTTACAAACATGCAAAAATTGTTGCTGCTTCCCCTGCGACCCCATCCGACCCTGAATAAGTGGAAGAAAATGGATGGATAGTTTTTTAAATAAGTTTGCTCATTTATGACACAAATTAGACAAATTTTGCTCTACTATTGTTTTTTGTTTTTCAGTTTTATTTTGAAGGGTCAATGCAAGACTTTTGTAGATCTGCATCCTAAATGGCATCACCACGATCTTAAATACAAAAACACGTCAGCAGACTGGTGTGTTAACAAATCATACTAATTTAATTTAACTCGGCACAGAAAAGACAGGGCATCTTTTTAATGTGTCTGTAAACAGTCATTAACAGGCATGATAATTACAGTAGAAATCAAAAGATACTATAAATGAAAGATGGATTTTGTACATCTTATACTACATATTTACCAGAGGACTTGTCTATCTAAATAATCCAGCCTTGATAGGGATTTTTCCCAGGCACAGATTAGGCTGTCTGTACAGACCGACATCCAAGTTAAGTCCTAAGTTGAGCTGTACATGTGTAGGACATTTTTATGCAATGTATATATACTACAGGGAGATCATAACCCATAAAACGCACTTCAGTGACTTTTCTGCTAAAACTTTTGTTTGTTTTTTTTCAGAGAGCTCGTGGGTCTCAATATGTCCTGGGTTCACATTTTAAACTCATTATATTTTAACAACACAACAGCACATGATATAAATATTCATCTTAATCAGAGGGAACAACAAACCTTTTGAAGTTTTGCAATGCTCAAAGTATGTGGAAAGTGATTGCTGAGAATGAGAAACAAATACACTATATTGCTGAAAGTATCGGGTCACCCAGCCCAGTCGGTGAGTTCTGATGCTTCAGTCGACTCTTTGTTCGGAGGAGTATCAAGACTGGTTGCATTGAGTCTGCTTCTGCAAGCAACTGGGAAATGAATGAATTCAACATGGCACAGAACGTCATCTGTGCAGTGAATCCAGTCATGAAATTTTCACAAGAGCGACACGACTGCAAACAACAGCATCCCAGGCACAAAATTAGTGTGCATTGTGTTTTTTCAGGAGTTTGGGTCAACCTCCTAATTTCATTTAAATTAATCTTTAATACTTCACCCTAGCAAGACATGTTGGACCATTTAAGACTGCCAACTTCATAGGAATGGTTTGGAAATGGCATAATGATTATTGGGATTCACAAAGCAAGGTATGGAAATACGAAAACTACGACATAATGGTAAAGCAGAGGAGAAAGTAAGAAGCAGGGAGGTGAATTTAAATAGCTTCTTTCATTTTTTCTTAGGAAAATTACAAACAAGAAACAAACCAGCCTGGTATCAATGACAGAGGACCTGACTCAGAATGACAAAAAATAAGTAATATTTATGGTGTGGTGTTAGATTACTGTAAAACAAGACAGACGAGTTAAAGAGCAGATGAGCTATGGACAGCAGAAAGCTGAGACACTGAGGGAAGGTACTGGATAAATAAAGAGTGAACGCCAAAAGAAGGCAAACCAAGGAATACACAGAAATTCAAAATACTACAGACATACGCAGAGAATCAACCAACAATATAAAAACAAGTAAAACAATTGTGACATCGGTGAATGAGTGGCCTGCACAGTTGGCAACAAATAAGACGCCTGCTGGATGAATTAGAGCAAAGAGCATGAGCCAGGCCTTCTCCTCCAACATCAGTGTCTGATCAAGGCTCTTTTGAAAGAATGATTTAAAAATCCTGCGAACACACTCCTAAACTTTGAGGAAAGCTTTCCCAGAAAAGTTCAAGCTGTTCCATCTACAGAGAAAGAGCCAATATCATGACTATCGCTGTGAAATAAACGTGAGATGCCTCTCAAGTTCATATTTTTAGGTGACAAGTGACTAAATACCTTAGGCAATATAGTGTACTTCTTTACATATTTGTTTTCTAATATTTTTTTCTGTAAAAACCTCTTGAACACCAAAAATAATCAGGCAGCTTCAAGACATGATCATGCACGTGGAAAATACTAAAGCTCTCAAGCACAGAAAATACAATAACGATGTTTCTACAGACGAAACATGATGGGGAACAATAAGTGGGTTAGAAATAAACAACACCACGGCTGTGAATTCTGCTAAAGCATCCATGTATGGCAGTATGACAATAATTTGTCACAAATTTCATCATCAAAGGAAAGAAGGCAACACATCTCTAGCTCTGTGTACAAAACAAATGGCTTAAATTAGCTCTCCTCCACGCCGTCAAGAGCGGCGGTCCAGCACAGAGGCGTGGAGGTTGGACAAACATTTGGCTTGCTTCACACGGCAGCATCACTGGGACATGGCGGCTTCACCGGACGTTGTGGACGGCGAGCAAAGCAGATGAAATGAAATTTCCAGCCGTCTCAATGACTCTGTCTTGTTGAAACTTAATTAAACATGTCAGTTCTTAGATTTTCCTCGACTTCATGTCGGGTCCTTATAATACGCGCCCAGATCCTGAGACAAAGCATCTCTCATCAGTTTTACGAGCTTATACATAGTTTTCACATTTTAACAGAAAGATCAAGCTGTGTAATGCCCACAAATCATGTAGAAACTCTTACTGTAAACAGGAAATAAACAGGACTGGCTGCTCGACCGTTGAATTTTCTCCTCCCACAACTATGCACTGTAAAGACTTAACAGCAACCCACCAAATAAACCTGAACATAAAACTAAAATACATTCATCTTATTACATGTGTATATGCTACCTCTAGTTTTCACTTCCACAAAATGCACTTAATCAGATTTTTTTGGAGACGTTTGGACATGTTGGACAGACTTCTCACCGTATTTTTGTTCTTTAACAAAACACTTGTTTGGGAAGGAGCTGCAACACATTGATTTGGGCGCAGTGGGCTACTTATGTTTGGGTCTCCCCCTGCTTTTCACCGTTTTTTTTTTTTTGGCACATTCTTTATTAAGAGCACACACATGTGAACAGACATTCAGGTCCACACGTCTAGATTCCCTTCGGCTACTACAGATGCACACGGACATGTGAAGACGAACACAGGCGTCCAGATGAACAGCGGTGTGGCTCAGTCCTGGCTGTGATGCTACGGTGCTGAGAACGTGAGGTTCTCTGAGCCACGGCGGAGATAAATCCGCTCCCTCCGATGCTGTGAAGTCGCCCCGGTGTGCCCAAAGCACTGTGCATCGTTTGCATCTTTGTCTCTTGAGTTTTAGCAGCGGTCGTCCTCATCTGTGTCACTTAGCAGCTCGCTGTTGTCAGTCGGGCTCCCCTGGACCAAGTGCTTCCGGACATGACCATTGGGAACCTGCCAGGAGTGTCTGAGCTGAGGGGCAGAGCTTATGGCGTTGGCCCGTCCCAGACTGGTGGCCATGGCAGACTCAAAGGTCAGTGTTTCCTGCCTGTCACCTGAATCATCACCGCTGAAGTCCTCATGGAACGGGAGATAGGGCTCTGATATGTAGCGGTGAGGCGACGGGTGGCTTGGTCCTGAAATCTGACCTCCAGATGGACAGTGACCCGCCGACAGGGGTCTGCTCTCCTTCTCAGCCCGCCATGAGGTCTCTGTGGAGCCACCGGCGGCATCCTCAGGCTGGTACTGGCCTTCAGAGGAGAGGGGAGCAGCAGTGGGAGAGGTTGATGGTTTGCAGACGAGAGGAGAGTATGAGATATAAGGCCGCGGACGAGAAGGCGTCTGAGGCAGCTGGCGGCGGTTACGAGGGGTGCTGGACTCTGAGGCTGAGTTTGCTGGGCTTCCAGTTGCCATTACCTGTAAAAGACAGACAAGAGAAGTGGCAGAGCGAATGCATTCAGTCCTGTTTAGTCTGCTTTAATCAAACTGTAGGTTAATTGCCTATAAAGTCTGATTTGTTTGATGAATGTGAAACTGAACTCTGATGAGGATCAGAGAAACCAACTTTGGTCCTCCTGAAATCCATACTTTATTCGGTTTGGTTGAAGTGAACTCTGCGTTTGTGCATATCAAGTGGACCAGAGATTGCTCCTAAAGCAAGAGGATCGCTATAGCGCAGGGCATTATGGACACATGCAACTGAAATTCACTTGTGTCTCGCGGTACGACATAAATAGGTCGTGGTATCTTGCCAAAAACAAAAGAAAAATCGTACAATCGCTAAAATCTCACACCACATCATTTCTGTTTACACTTTGTGAAGAAGAAGGAAGTTGTGCTTCAGAGGTTTTTCTGTTGCTTCCTTCAGCGGTTCTTGGTGTAGTGCCACCACAGGTCAAGGGGAAAAAGTTTTCAAAGGTTTGGTTAATTTTCTGTTCAGTCAGAAAAATAAAACATATCAGTGTGAAATGTAACACATGTTGCAATTTTGGTTCTCAATCAAAAAAATGTTTTTTTTAAATATGATATTCAGAATTGCTAACAGACAAAAAGATTTCCTGAACAGGTGTCACAAATAAAACTGCTGCACCTCACAATACCACAACTGCTGAGTAAGACTCATATGACTTATATAAAAACCTGACCACTGAAGGTGCATTGCATTCTAAAAGGACTCTATCATCTTCCAAATTCCTGCAAAATTAACAATAAATTACCTCTATAGAAAATATCAAGAAAATAATCCAAAACAAACTAAGACATGCAAAGATCTCCTTTTAGGGGGGGCATCCTCATTGTGTGCTCTGGACTCCCACCTGTTTCTGGACGTTGTTGATGCGTCCTTCACTCGGTGAGCGGGACTGCCTCCTCTCGCAGGAAGGCTCCCTGCTTCGCTCCTCAGAGTTACAGCGGGACACATCCGGAGACAGCAGGTGGCGCCGTTCTTTTGATCTCCCCCTCTCGTGACTGCTTGTTTCTCTGGGGCTGATTTTGGGACCTAGAAGTGACAGTTCACATTTCACTCAAAATAAAAATTTGTACCTTTGATCAGTCATTAATTCACTATGACTTTCAGTCTCCAGCAATCAATAACATGATCTTACTTTCAGCTAAATTTCCAAATGCATAAAAACACTGATGTCTACTTATCTATGCACTTTTAACAATACAAATTAGATGTTTTATATAATAGAAATAATAACCTGAAGTTAAAATAATCCATGAGCCGGAAGCTAAATTGAATACTTAACATGCATAAACTTTCAATTTTGTGTTAATTTCTTATGAAACATAAAGACTATGGTACTGGAGAAAACAATACTGGATGTTTTGTTTTTTGCCAAGGTCAGTTCCCTTTTTGTCTGATGCAATTCTTCTGAAAAAAAAAAGAGAAACATAACATAACGTTTCATCTTTGGGAAAGGTTGAAGTGACCTCTGTAACTCCTTTGACGAGTTCTGAATGCGCCATCAGGGCTGATTTTCTCCAGAGAGTGTTGCTCCTGCCACAGGCCGTTCACACACTGATCTCCGATGGTGGAGAAGGAGCGTTTCATCAGCCTCCCATCTTCTGTCACTGCAGCCTTTATGTATGTAAAACAGCGCAAAGACAGACAAGTGACTGACAACAACACCAAACGATTTCGTTCTTGTTTTGAAAGCTGCTTCGATTTTACTGTAAATTATTTCTCGTCAGTGCGGTGGGGCAGTAAATATAAAGGCACTAAATGCAGCTGGGGATTTTATTTGGCCACTGATTTTCACAGCACATATTTGGTCTGCACTGGATTTAGGACTGAATGCAGGTGATTACTTTTCATTACCTGTGGATCAACAGCCAGCCTGGGCATGGAGGATGCTCTGATAGATGCAGTGCGCTGCGGTGATTTAATAACTGTTTGCTCCTGCCTGGCCTGCTGCATCAGATGGTTGTACTCCACTACCTCCGGCACCTACACAAACATCACAAAATAGAGTATTTCTTCAGAGGAGTTTCAGAAGCTGCACACCTGCAACAAAAAAATTCCAGCCTCTTCGAGTCTAACCTAATAAACTTTGCAGTATCCATAAGTCTTTATATTGTATTTTGTCACATTACAATCATGTATTATAGTAGGTTATTATAGGATAGACCAAACACAAAGCAATCCATTATTGTGAAGTGGAAAGAAGAGGACACATTTTACAAATAAATATCAGAAAATGTAGCATTTGCATTTTGAATAAAATCACATTGAGCTAATTGTTTTCTGATGACATTGAATTACTAAAAAGAGTCACCCTGTGCGGGATTTACTGTCAGTATAAATCCAGCTGTTATCAGAAAACATCAACGGACAAATGGCTTCATTAAGACAGAGAGAAATAGCAGACAGGCCAGGAATATGTTAGCAAAGATTAACCTTCTATGCCCTAAATTTAAACTCTACACCTGAATATTTTTGCTTATTTTAATTGTTCTCAGTTCTTTAAATGTCCCGTGAGTAAATATATTTTCCCATTTATCCATAACAACTGGAACTTTAAATATCTAGCAAGCTATTTCCGTAATTTACTGTGTATGAAAAGAGTGCAGCTCAGATTAATTTCACTTCCTGTCGCCCCCTTGATTGTTCCCAGGTGTGTCTTGTTCTGTGATTAATAATAACGAAATTCCTATAATATTGGTTGGAATTTTTCAGATAGCACAAAGTGTGGCAGAACTATGTTGCTGTAAATTTGGCTGGGTTGCCGACGCTCCGTTTAGGACTTACAGGGTTGAAGAAGAGTTAGATTAGAAAACCTCATCCCAAGCTGTGAACATGTAGAGGTTCAACCTCAATTTTCAGGGACTGTCTTAGCTGAAGCATATCTGAACACCTACCAGTGTATGCAAATGATGATGATGGTGGTGGTGGTGATGTGGATGGGGGTACAGGTGGTACGGTGAATGATAGTCTTCGTCCTCTTCCTCCTCCTTCTCTTCTCTGGAGCGAGGCCGCGGCTGCAGGAACATCTCTTGTGGAGAAATGGGGCTGAGCGCCACAAACCCTCCTCTGGTGCTGATGGGAACATAAAAAAAATGAATTATCAGAGCAGAGGCGCTCCCAGAGAAAGGTATAGGACATCTAAAAGACGTTACAGGAATGAAAGTTGAATATTTACAGAGCAGATCCAGCACTGTGTCGGAGAAATGACAGCGACTTGGCATTGCATAGGATTTCTTGAGGAAGAGAGGAAGCATCCATACGCTGAAACATGGGGGCGTGTTTCTAAGAAGAGACAGAAATACAAGTGGGACATTAAAACACCGACACCAATGGCAAGATGGAATAAACAAGCTCATGTCCTTGCTTCATTGATTTGAACTGTGTTTCTTCATTACCAACTAACCTTACACTCAAAGTTAGGGGAATGAAAAAGATGTTTTTGCTCATTTAACAAATACTGATACTGTGATACTCGGGGGTTTGGACCAAGCATCAATTATTTAATTTGCTGTTCTGCTGTAAACTGTGTAGAGCTGTAGCTTCAGTTTTCTCTTTGACTGACGATTCATTCAGGCTTGCTTTTCTGTAAACTCTCCGCCCTCCTTGTGCTTAATGCAACATGGGCAACTCCAGCCGGTAAAAATTGAGGCTTTAGATAAATCGGTGCAGAAAATTACGCCATCATCACGTTTTATCAGACTGTGAATTTTGATGTTTTTGCCATTTTCTGGCTTCTATCTTGATTATTACTCTTGATAAGAAAAACATTTTTACATTTCTTAATTGTCAGTGAGTTTAATTGTCAATATTACGTTTCAGGTTGTGATATGTCAGGGTCCAATTTGGCTTTAGTTTTATTTTTGTATGCAGATAGTCTCACAGTGAGTATGAGTTTTTTTCCTTAGTGTTCGGTATTTGGCTTACACTTTTGTTTATTATTTAGACTCTTGCAGGCTACAGTCAGGATGAACTTCCACTGAACCTCCTGTTTCAGCCTCAGAATGTTAGGATATTTTAACCATTTGCACCTGATGTACGGAAATTATCAGGAAATCTTGACTAAATTCTGTACTACACGATTTTTCACCTTCATTTGGGTCTTTTTATCTTTCTCATGACAAGGTCTGATTTATGAATCCATGCACCCATTATTCACTTTAACATTTAACAAGTTTTTGTTCATCATCTGTGTCCACATTAAAATATGAGTTACCCAAAATACTGATATTTTTACAAATCTAACTTGTCGAACCAGACCTCTGCAGGAAGTAGACACCAATCATAACATAAGGAAATATAAACAAATTTATATAGATGTTTAAAACAAATCTTAGAATAAGATAAAAAAATAAAAACAAAAACAAATACTTGTTCCTCCAGTTGCTGGCGCAGCTTCTTGGCTTTGCTCTGCTTGTAATAATCCATGATCATCATGGCAGCATATATCTTTCCTATCGTCATGTCACTGGCTGCGAAAGAAGAAACAGAAACTATCACGCAATAACAATTAACCATTCAGACGAATGTATTTAGAAGCATGTTTATTTATCCATGAAACAAAAATAAGCTGATGTTTTCTGACATACAGTTAAGTAGAGGTTACTGTGAGGATTTTACCTTTGTGAATTGGAACCAGCAGGTCCAGTGACTTCTGGGAGAGGTGAGGCCAGATAACCCCGATTTCCTTCTGCAGATCCAAATCCATTTGATTTCGATCTTCTCCTCCTGACAGTGAAAAGACAGAAACAAAAGCTTGGAGACAAACTCAACTTGATGTGATATCATGTGTGATTATGACCAACCTCTTGCTATTTTGACCTCGAGCGCCGTGCGAATGAGGGCCATGAGGGTGGATGTGAAGTGGACCGTCATGTCATCGTCCACAGGCATGTTCATCAGGACAAGCCTCTGATGGTGACAAAGAGTTTCCTCAGTTCATCGATATGGAACAACACCGCGACACACAGCAAGGGCAACTTACGATAAATGCAGATTTATTCGTATTTTCTAAAGCTTGCTCTCCTTTTTGAAACAAAATATTCATTTATTTATAAAGGGAAACAATGACTTATTTCCTTGTGTAGCAGAAAAAAAATCTAAAATCTTTTACAGGAAAGTTTTAAGTATTTATATATGCACACTCGTATATTAATACAGATGCATCAGGAAATCGGTTGGTGAAAAGCGATTGATGGATTTTATCCCCGACCGATTAGGCAGAACATAAAAATGTGATCAGTTGACTTCACATCCCTGAACTCTAAAACAACAACACTTTCCAGTGTGGAAGTTATTACTGCAAGAAGAGGAGTATTGAAGTTATTTTTAGTATCAGTTAAGTGTCTAAATATCAAGCTTTAAACAACTGTTATTTATTTTTAGATGATTTAGCTCAAAAAGTAATATTTTGTGCACTGCCACATTTTGTAGTGCAAAAATAATAAATAAATAAATAAATAAAATTTAGCTTGGTGCAAGCTTTATTGCAAAAAAGAGATAAATCTGCAATTGAGCATGCATGTATGTAATCCACACAGCAACACATTGGAACAACAAACAAGCTGATGCAACACACGTCTGTTGCAGCATGCACATGCAGACTTGGCAACGCAGGAGGCTCAGGAGAATGTAGGAAAGGCGAGAGGACAGCTGACGATGGCATCAGGCATGTAGATGTTTAACAACTTTTCTCCTTCACGACCTCAAGCTGCCTCAGAGCTAACACGGATAGTCTCTCATCAGATACCAGCAAACAGAAATGATGGCTTATTTTTCTGCCAAGATGCAAAGCAAACAGGCAAATTATCGCTGATGGACGAATACGTTGACAAGCGAATCTTTGTATTACAATTCACACAAAAGATGCTTTACTTTTCTGATGTCTGACACACAAAATGAAGATTCACTGCGCTTATCTCTGGTGACTGAAATACATGGCAGCACCCTTTCTCTGGTGTTTGATCTACCTTATAAGCCACCTTGGAGGGGCATTTCTTGCCCAGGCCTAGAGGTGGCGACATGTTGGTCAACATCTCATACATGTCAGTGTAATGGATACGACCACTGGGGGTGCCAGGTAGCCATGAGGATGTAGATGAGGAAGAAGCGGTTAAAAAAAAAACAAAAAAACAGAGGGTGGGAGAGGAAGAGGAGGGAGAAGGGACAGAGATGGTGTTGGAGGGGAAATTTAATAAAAGGGTGGAGCAATCAGAAGAGTGCATTGCCAAAGGATGGTGGAGGAAAGTAGCACAGGAGAGGGTGAAGGGTGGCAAGAGAGGAAGAGGAATGGAGGATATAAAAGAGAAAAATTATTTTTAAGGCATCACAAACACAGAGAGAGCAAAGTAGGATAAATAAACTGGACTGCATTCTTTCTATGCCAATCACAGCATAGAAACATAGGAAACGAGGAGTCCTTCAACAGGATGAGCAAAGAAATGACAGCCTCTCTGGATCTGGTCCAAAAAATTACATACTTACCCTTCTGTAGTACATGTGGCATTTGGGCGACACATAAACCCCAGATCCAAACGGTAGAGAGAGACAAAATTCCCTCAGCTTGGGTCAAAAGCCAACTTTAGGCATCTAGTCAAACTAAGATTGTTCCCACTGTGACTCCAAGCAAATGAGGGACATTTTGTGCCTTAGTACCCTGACACTGAAGCACTGTCATTCTTTATCCTGAGTAACACATCCCTGAAGATTGAACAGGGGGGTGATAATCAGTGAAGGGATGTGAAGAAAGGAAAAGGAGGAAGTGAGGAAGGATTCCACGCAAAAGAGGCCAAAGGGTCTCTTGCTGACATGGGGGAACCAAACCTTGCATGCCACCCTGTGGGGGCAGTTCTTTCCAAAGCCCAGAGGAGGTGAGATAGTGCGTACAACTTTGTACATCTCCTTATAATGGATCCTACCGCTGGAGAGAGCACACATGTCATTATAGAGTAACACAACAACGATGGAAAAGGCTTTGTTCTTTAAGTGTAAACATGACATCCCAGATGAAAGAAAAACCAAAAACCATTCACTTTAAATTCTGATTTATATTATTTTCCAATAAGGGGATTTTGGGAGCTGTACAGTTACTTTGATTTAAATCAATTACCATATTTCACACTCAGAAAATATAGAAAACATAAATAAAGAACAAACTGCCTTTCCATTTTTTTCAAAGAAAATATTTTAAGTTAAGATTACACTTTTTTGACACAGAATGAGCTTTTAGAGATTGGACTACTAAAATAGAAAGAGCATTAAATTGATAATTAATGCTCTTTCTGATCATTAGATGTCACATCTTGAGATATGACAACACAGCAAGTGAAGAGTAGAGCACTCTTTCTTTCCCCCAAAGTTCTTCCACACAAGGAAATATGGGTGAGATTTGTGAAAGCAAATGTGGATTATGAAATGATTTAAATCATGATTTAAAGAAGAGGAAAAACCAAGGCTAAGGAACAAGGACACACAGATTGTGCCACCGGTCTGACAGATTGCTCTACTGGAGTCAGCAGTCAGACCATCTGGACAAGAGAGGATGTTAATTTCTGGAAAAATAAACTTTCTCCCTCAGAAAATGTGCTATTTTATTAAATCAAACCAGCTAGCACTCAACCCAAATGATCCTCCTTTATGCTTACCCACAACTTTAAGCTGCAGCAGCCATTTGTTTGACTGAGCCAAATGAGCAACAGACCGTATAACAGAATTTTGACTTCCCTTCCAACAAAGATATGAGTAACATTTACTTGAAGTGAATTTCAGGGACCATCTGGTGTGTAATTGTGAGTAAACTACCTCACACAGCGGCAAAACAGCGTCCTCAAAGCAATACTTACTTACTGACATAGTGCAGGTGCTGCCACAAAGCAGGCTGGTCAGAGAGTTTCCGTCATATTGGTTTGTTTTTCTGAGGCCGTCATTTAGTTGATTAGAGTTTTGGAAAGCAAGTGTTTGTTTCAGAACAACTTATGAGCGGTAAATATGATTTATCCGTGGTTCATCAACGCACTTAAGATACAGAGGACTGTAAATTACAAGTTGACACCAATAAAGTTCCTGTTTACCATTCTGAGAGGCTGAAAAAGTTAAAGATAAACTGTCGACTCGAAGTTATCGCTGCTAAATATGGTATCTGAATACTTAGACCAACCACACCAACAAATTTTCCACTTGAGGTTTTGCACGCCTGAATTTAGATGTAAATTACACTAAACTTTGATTACTTGTATCAGCAAACCTCAGAACTGGGAGAGTTTTCTTTAGACCATAAACGTATTTAATTCAGGGTTTTTTAGAGGGTCTGCAGAAACTGGGATCAAACAGGTAAATAGTGCAAACTGACCTGGCAGCTCGATCGTATTCCCCCCAGATTCGGACAAACTCATCCAGGTGGTGTGGACCCAGGATAGACGAGTCTCTCGTAAGATACTCAAAGTTATCCATGATCACAGCCACAAACAAGTTCAGCATCTAGACGAAACCGGAGGAGATTAGAAGCTAATTGTACGTTCTTCTTTGAAAGAGAACATACAAATGTCTCGACTTACCAAAAAAGAGCTAAAAAAGATGAAGGAGACAAAGTAGAAGTAGGCGAAGTCTGAACCGCATCCCTCCTTCTGGTCCGTCGTCAGGGCTGCGGGGGGAAGCGAGGGGTCTGTTTCACACTGCTGCCCCCCCAGACATGACAGCATGATCTCCTGCCACGACTCCCCCGTTGCACTCCTGGTCACACAAATCACACAACATGAGGAGCTGCTCAGGTCCCACTGGACAAATCACAGATTGATCAACATTATCACGTCTGCCATCTGGGAAGTTCAACCCAAACATCAAGGAAGACGAAGAATTGACAATCTGCGAGCTACGGTTTTAAGTAAGAATTAATCAAATAACATTTGCGTATCAACTTCCTTGTGTGCAAACTTTGAGGAACAGCTGTGATCTATAAAGGAATTGCTTGGATGAATTCATAAATTCATAATTTCAGGTTTACGCACACTTTTGACATAGATCCGACATAATGTTTTATAAATGAGAGCCCTGCTTTAATACAAGTATAGTAGAAGGAGTCAGAATAATGATTATTCAGTTTAATTTCCAACTCAAAAATTTTATAAAGTAAAAGTTTTGTACCTGAACAGGAGCATCAGGGCACCTAAGAAAGTTTTAAAGTTGTTGTGTTGGTTAATGTGAGTCTCTTCATTCAGTTTGATGTTCCCAAACACCTGGTTTAAACATAAATACGCAAAAGACAAGGAGATCATTGAAATTCATGAGATGTTCTATAAACTCTCCCATTTTACTTTAGCATGAAATTGTGATTCGTTGGCAGACATTGTATGAAGCCTGTTCACTTCTGACCTGCATGCCAATGATGGCGTAGATGAAGAAGAGCATTGCAATGAGCAGGCAGACGTAAGGCAACGCCTTGAAGGACTGAACAAAAGTCCAGAGGAGGATGCGGATGGTGTAACCCTGCCTCAGCAGTTTGATCAGACGAGCGGCTCGAAACAGCTTCAAGAAACTCATGTTGAACGTGTCAATCCTCTGGTAGCGGCGCAAAGGAAAGAGGAGGCAACCTGTTAGCAGGACAAACATGACATTTATCTGACTCTTAAACTCAGAGGCATAATGAAATCACCTGCAAGTCAACCACAATCTCAGTGATGCTGCCCAAGACGGTGATGAAGTCAAAAATGTTCCAAGTGTCTCGGAAGTAGTTCTGTCGAAACGGAAATCAAGATGATGAGGATTTTGCACAGAAAGCTTCATAAATTTTTCGTCAGGCTACATCATCGTTCTTTTCTCTCACCAGAAAACCAAAAGCCAGGATCTTCAGGACGCACTCGATCGAGAAGAGGACAGTAAAAGCTGTGTTTAGATGTTTCAGGAAGGCATCATATGCAGGCGGGGCAGAGTAATACTGCAAACACACAAAGACGACAAGCGCTCTTTATCTATAATTCAAGTCTTGTTGTACAACAAAGAAGACAAAGCTGGAGTATTCCCAAGCCAATTCACTGCAGGTCAACGTTCCCACTGATATCTGGGTGAACTTCAGTCATGCACCCTGCTGATCTATAGTTTGATGGAAGATTCCTCCAGACCCATAAATAGCGCCTATGTCTCTGCACCTCTCATCTGAGGCGCTATAAAAGGAGTCATTCCTCCGGGGGCCGGCAGCCACAGTTAATGAGGTCATGTTAAATAGCAGAGCCTGGACATTGTAGATCAATATTTAATGGAGGCTGAGTCACTGAGCGTTTGTCTGTCTGTGTGTCTGAGGGGCTCAGGAAAAGGCCAGAGCAGGAAATAAATACTGATGAGGGAAGTGTGGGAGTAAACATCAATCAGCCGGTCCAAATGCAATTATCACAATGTGCTGAGGTGATACTCTGACACCAAAACATACAAGTTTGTCGATTTTCTGGAAACCTAAGTGGGAAGTTTATTGTGAGGAGTCAGGACAGAAAGAGGAAACAATAAGACGTCCCTCCATGTATCGCCAAAGCTGTGTTCTGATTTAATTAAAAATTGCAATAAGATAACTGTGTTCTTTGATTTCTTCCAAGGAAAGGCTTAAGTGAGAAAAGGATTTACAAAAATAAAAAAAAATGTCAAAGGGACAACAGCTCAAAACAACATTAATGCTTATCCTGCTTCAATCCACGAGTTGTAAGGAAATCTACCAAAACCTTAATCCATATTACACAGTTTAACCGCATTAAAAATGTTACGGCCCAAATCTGTTATCCCAGTACAGAGCCTTGTGAACACCACTAATTATTTTGAGACTCAAATACAGACTTTAAATAGTAAAACCCATTACAAATATTCATATAACTTCTTAGCCAACAATTTGTCACTATGAATGATGACCCATAGTTGCTGCTTTACTTTCTCTATCTTTGATACAGTTGGGGATTTTTCTCTGAGTCTGTTCTGACACCCATCAATATCAGGATCCTCACAAGTAGCTTTGATAACTGAGGCTCCACGTTAGAAAGGAATCACTTGTTATTTTCTGTGCTCACCTTCATCATCAGGACAATGGTGTTGAGAGCAATCATGGTCAAGACGGTATATTCAAATGATGGGGACACCACAAAATGCCACAGACGGTACTGGAACGTGTGCCGGTTCTGTGGCATGTATCGAGTCAGAGGCTTTGCGCTGATGGCAAAGTCTATGCAGGCTCTCTGAAATCCGTGACAAAGAGAAGTGTTGACAGAGAGAAAACAAATACAAGACCTGCAGTTTAACGTTTGCACGTCAGAAAGCTCACTTCATTTTTCTCAAGGCTGCACTCCTCCATCATCTTATCCCCCTGCTCTTGGAAGGTGATGATGATGAGAGCCACGAAGATGTTGACGAAGAAGAAGGGGAAGACAACAAAGTAGATGACATAGAAGATTGACATTTCCATCCTGTTGCCGTGACTTGGACCCCGGTCTTCTTCTGTCACATCTACAGAGTGCTGCAAAACCCTGCAGAAAGAAGAAGAACCGTTTTCTATCAGCTTTCAATGACAATGATACAAAAATAAATAAAGAAATAATTTTTTTCGGAAATAAAGACAAAACTAGAGACTCAGAGCTGTTGAAGAAGATATTCTTGAGCAACTTTCTTCAACTCCTGCATAAATGTTATGTTTATGTTAAGTAATTTGTAACCAGATTTTCTATATGTTTCAATTAATTGTCTTTTTGTGATATTTCTGTTCTAACTTCCTTCTAACAAGAAGCAAGTTTGAAAAAGACTGCTCATATTTTCATAATCAGAGCCATATTTAATTGCTAATAAAAACATGTCCCAGATTGTTGCGGTTAAAACACGTTGGCCTGCAGATAAAAGTGATGTGTGGGATTGCTCTTTTGTGAATTTTCTCCTGAATTAGCCAGAATCCAGTGGATCACTCACTGAGGCCAGCCTTCTCCGGTGGAAACGGTGAAGAGTGTGAGCAGGGCCCAGACGACGTTGTCGTAATGAAACTCGTGCCTCTTCCAGTCTCTCTTTTTCACCTCTTTTTTATCCTTCCCATAGTCGATGTAGTAACCCCTGAAGAGAGAGAAGAAAATAGTTGAGCTTCTCATTGAAACTCGAGTAGAAATGTACAAAAAAAAGAAAAAAAAGAGCAGGCGCAGAGCCATAAACATCCAATGTTACTGAAAATCAAAAATTGGAAATTTGGACGTAAAGCAGAGAAATCTAAACTGTGATTACTGGCAGTCTTTCTCTGTGTCCTTTGAACTGTCTGTGCAATAGAAGAACTTCCCCTTGAAAAGCTGCACAGCGATGACGGCGAAGATGAACATGAAGAGTTTGTAGACAATCAAAATATTGAAGACGTTTTTCAGAGACGTCACCACACAGTCAAACACCGCCTGAAAGAAAAGGAAAAGAGGTTTTAAAAACATTGAGATCAAGGATGAACTTTGGCTCAGAGCTGCAGACACTGACAACTTGTCTTCACCGTATTTCACATCTTTGACGTGTGACTTAAAGGCTTTTTTTTTTAAATCATCATTTCAATGATTTTCATCCATAGAGCCATCTCAATAGTAAACAAACATTTGACCTGATTTTAAATATATAAGCTTAAAATTCAGAAAAAAAAAAAAGCATTTTATCTGTTAGCGTCTTTCAAAACACCCGGTACAAAACACAAAACTGCAAAACAACTACACCATTAAAGTGATTGGTAAAAACAAACAATAATGAGTTATTAACGATGCCTTTATACTCCACTCCATCCTTCTGTTTTACATATTTGTTTTTTTTCCACAACTGGCATAAAATAAGCAATCCATCCAATGATCGAAGAAGAATAAATGTGTGTCAAATAGTTTTCCCTTTTTTATGCAGTTTTAATTCTTGTTTGTTAATTTGACTTAACTGAATATGTTTACTGATATATTTTTTTTCAATACCTTAGAAATACATCCATTCTGAATGATTTAGCCAAATTCTCTTTCACCTTTTTTCAGATAAATATGCAGAATAGGATAAGAGCTGGTGTGTATTTGCGATATTTATACTTTTTACACATTTTTTCCTGTTGAATTAATCTAATTGGACATACATAGATCAAACGAGTCGAACTAACAAGACAAATAAAGTCAGGCCCAGTCTAACCTTGAGCTTAGGAAGTCGTTTGATGGTCTTCAGAGGTCTGAGGACACGCAGCACTCTCAGAGATTTTATGGTCTTTATGTCTCGTCCTTTGTTGTTTCTGAGCAGAAAAACGCAGCGTAATCACACAACTTCTTTGTTACGCGAACATTTCAGCTACTAATGTATGTCTCAATGTGTAAAAGCCAGTATTTGCACAAAACGATTTGCTAAAAGTTACTTTTACCCCATCACGTTGCTACGGGTCGGCCACACAGAGGGCAAAGAAAGACAAAAACAAAAGTGGATTAATCACACAGCGACAGTTACAAAGCAATTAATAAATAGAAAGAAGCAAATATGTGTTTGTGCAGAACTTAATCTGGTTTAAAATTTTCACATTCTGCTGATTTGTATGTGTTGTGTGTTCAGAATTGTAGTCGGAAATTTTAAATACCTGGTTTACATGTTATAAATTGAATTTTTCTTTACACATTTATACATGGATTTCTTGTACACTGATAGAAAGAGTGAATAAGTCATTTTAGCTATTCTAATGAGTTCAACATAGATGCAGACAGTCAGAGCGAGGGTTAGTCTGTTCACTGGATAAACGGCAAGAGTATTTCTCAAACGTTGTCACAGATGTATCAAAAGCAATGAATGAAGGAGGAGGAGTACAGGATCATGTGACTTACGTGAGGGCAAAGGCCACCAGTGCTCCCACCACAACGATAAAGTCCAAAATGTTCCACAGATCTCTGAAGTAGGAGCCGTCATGGAGGATGAGACCCTGGTGAATCATCTGAAGACCACACACAATCACATCATTAGAGGTTACTCCTATCTTTGTGCCTTGCATAAATATTCAGAGTAATACATATGTTGCAATAAAAAAAATGCTTATTTACAATGAGATCTTGGTGATTTTTAGCCAAAAACTGAGTGGGATTTGATTTTTTTAGACAAGTTTAATTTTAAATTATTAGTTTGCTCACCTTTATGATCATTTCAAAGGTGAAGACTCCGGTGAACACGTAATCAAAATAACGTAGAACCTGTTAAAGTCAAACAAAGATGAGAACAGATGAAAAGACTATCAGAAAAATTGTAATTCAAGTTACTCCTATAAGCCCAGCTAACAACCTCTGCTTGGACATTTTTTAAAATATCTTTTTTATTGAATAAATTAATAATATTGTCATCATCGCATAGAATCAGATTTGGAGCAAAAAGCATAAAGACTAAGTTTGTGTCTCCCTGCAATGTTTCACTTCACAATCGCATTGATCATCTTAAAAGTCGTAAGTCACCTTGAAGCTAAACTTCAGATCTAGTTTTCAAAGTTGTCCTACTATAAACAAACCTGTTCTAATGCAGCCAATCAAATATCATTGTTGGCATGCTAGTACAAGCAAAAGTTTCTGGTGACTTCCTTTTAATTAACATGTAATCTATTTTTCAGTGTTTTTCTTACAAACACAACTAAGAATATTAAAAATATTACAAATAAAGTGATAGCATATTTCAGCTAAAAGAACTATTGGATCCATATAAAATCTGCAGAGTGTCTCATAAAGAGGATGTGTGCACTGAAGTGTCTCAGACCTTATTCCAGTCTGATGATGTGGCTACAGGGTCTTCAGCAGCCAGTGCTATGCTGCTAGCAGCTATCACCAGCAGGATGCACATTTCAAAGTACCTGAGGTTCACCACATAATGACAAGCTCGACGCATCCTGGTGGTAAAAAGAGGACACTGTTGGAGCAAATCAACATCTTCAACTAATAGGGAGCATGGGAACTCATCAGAAGGTACGTCATATATAATAAAGGTATAATTTTAAAAGAATCAACATGTGTTATACAAGATGATAGTGATGATAACTTTGTTAGTTCAGCACATAGAAGGAAACCTAACCTGAAATAAAATGTTATACATCAGTTATTTACGTAAATAATTCATTCACTGATTCAGTTCTGCCTATTTACCAGGAATTATGTTCGCTGCCAAGTTGCTAAGCAACCAATTAACACTCTGTGGCCTCTGTCCAATCATCAGCTTTATTAAGCTCCTCAATTAACCCTTTAAAGTGAAACAGACATACTTTTTGATACTTAATTATTTCCTGAACAATTTATGCCTTTCTTTAAAGAAATATATATATATATATATATATATATATATATATATATATATATATATATATATATATATATATATATATATATATATATATATATATATATATATATATATATATAAATTTGAAAGTAGCTCTATTTCTAATCCAAAACCAAAATGATCAAACTTGGAGCTCACGGGTTGTCAGGTTTAAAGATGAACATGCTGTCCGGGGTCACAGTGTTGACAGGTTTCGTCTCTTCTGCCTCTTCCTTCTCTGACTTGCAGGTTTCAGAGTCCTTGTTGTTGACTAGAGAAGGTCAAAATAAGAAAATGAAGTTAATCCTCTTACTACTTTTTCTATTTGGGAGGTTTTCTTGAGCTAACTAAAACAGTGTGAATTATTTCTGGTCCCTGAGAAATGAAACTTCCTTTTGGCCACAATGTGGCTAAATCAGATCACCAGGTTATTGAAATAAAATTAACTAACCTGCCATTTCATCATTTTTACTTAATTATGTGACATTTTAACATCTCAGAATAAAATATGTTTTTATTCATTTTAAAATTTCCAAGCATCAAAAAAAATATTTACTTTCCATCGTCTGAAAGCAACATAGTGTGCTCCTCCTACCTGTGATGGTGGAGAGTTCAAGAGACGACTGCATGTCAGGCACCTCGATGATGACACTGGAGCTGAGCTGACTGTGGTCCAGCTCTGACTCCTTTTCTTTACCGTTATCCTCTGGTTTGTTGGGTGCCAGCAGCTCAGACTGGTTCAGAGCGTTGTCTTGCTTCAGAGGGCAGAGGTCACCAGAGAGGACGTCTTTCAAGTTAGAGTTTCCTCCCTCGTTGCGGTTAGCCAGTCTGCAGTCGCAACCAAACAAACACAAGAGTGGAACGGCATGTGCACAGATGTGTGGAGGAGCGGACAACAACAACAACTCACATTCTGGTGTTGGCATTTAAATAAAAGTCACAAGGAAGAGCATCACAGCAACAACAAAGTAAAACCGGCAACCACAGCAATTTGGTTTTATTCAACAGATGAAAAGAAAGGTCATCTATTGCCAGACACTCATTTCAAGCTGAATGTGGAGTTTGTAGTTAAAAGTTAACGCATAAATAATTGCTCATATAACATTTAATAAACATTTCTCAGCTCATGTCTCATCTGAAGATCTGACTTAAAGGTGGTTTGTTTGAGTTGCAAACCTTTAGATGCATAAGATTTTTTACTTTATTAAGGGAACAAAATAACTTATTGTGGTTTGTGCCATCCGTCATAAAATGAAAGTAAGAATATCTGCATCATCTGTCATTTAGATTTTCATACGATATCATTTATAAATAAACTGACTTTTTTTATGGATGGCTTCAGGAACGATATAAGGTTATATGGTAGATTTTTTTTCTAAACGATGGCCATCGCTCTGAGCATTTCTCCCACCAAACAAGCTTTAATGCATCAGTTATGGATTGTCTCACCTGCTCTCCTCGTGCTTGTGCAGCTCTCCACCTTCGTTCTCAGGCTCTGACCCCTTCTCCTCGACTATTCCTGAACTCGTTTGGCTTTCTCCAACATCGTAGTTGCCGTCTAACTTTCCTTCATTTCCAGGAGAGGACGCTTGATTTCTGGTGCCGTTCCGATGGTCACAATGAAGGCCCCTTCGGCCCCTGATCTCAATGTGACCTCTGTTCTCGGGGGTCAGAGTGTCAACGTTATCTGGAGGTCTAAACTTTTTTACATGCCTGTGTTGACGTTCTGCGTTCAGTCTCGGGCTTCGGGGCTCGGAGATGTGTTTGTGATTAAGGCCCGGCTTTTTGTTTTCTCCGGTGGATTCGGATTCTGGGGGTTCTGGTAAGGTCAGGCACGGCACGTTTGTAGGATCCACACACTCTGATTCCAGCGCTGCAATCGGAGGCTCAGGAATGTCACCAGGAACAGTGGCATCCAGGGGCAGAGAGGAGGCCAGGGGCTGAGTCTGACCTGGTGAGGCCAGAGGGTCAGTCGGCCGCTTCAAGCTCCCTGATGGCTGCACAGCTTTCCGGTGCAGCGACAGGGAACGTCCATGAACTGAGGCGGGGGGGCCGTCTTTTTCCTCACTGGGACTGCTGAACAAGATCTCTCGGCTGGACATCTGTCGGTGTCTCCGGAGCTGACTGGTCCTCTGCTCCCAAACAGACATGGTCATCCTTTTCCTCCTCTCTCTCCTGGACATGAAAGAGTTAGAGGGTTTGAGTGGTGGCGGTGGGCGGCCCTCCCTCATACTGCCCTGGGCCTCCTCCAGGGAGTAAGAGTAGGTCGGCCGGCTGCGGTGAATGGCTCTTTTCCTGTACAAGTAGGGCCGCCTCCTCCGGCTCCCCCTGGGAAGAATTAGACAAGACATATTATCAATTTAAATGGAATTAAACCGGCATTAAGATGCTTAATAGAACCACAACTTTGTAATTTCATCCATGACATTCCAGGCATTTTGATTCACCTTGATACTAGTCAGACACAGGCTGGCTTGCATGCAGTGTTTTTACCAATAAGTTGATGTGAGGGAAATGTAGTTTTTGCTAAATGAAATATCAATATTAAATTAAACATGTGCACTGAACATAAGCTGATTGTTAGAAAGTTTGTTCGAACCTAAGAGTTATTTTTGATTCGGCAAGAAGCCATTTACAGTGGAAAATGTAAAAGTCCAGGACCAGCTGGTTGTGGAAACTGAAGATTTCTGTCCCCACTTTGTTATTTTTTATGTTTTGCTATTTTCTGGGAAAAGAATAAAAATGCTTTGTTAACACAAAAAATAAATATTTATTTATTTATCTTATTTGTGTATTAAATTTCTTAATCTGGGACTTGAGTATGAATTATGTACCACAAACAAGAAAACATGGTTTGACAAAAAAAGACTCATTGAATCCTTAAATTTCTGTCTCTTTGGTCTTCTGCTACGTTTAATTGATAAGTATTTAGATTGTTGGGGTAAATAGTTATCGCTTAATGTTTATTCACATATGTAGATGAGCTGTCATTCAAACTTTGAAATAATAAATTTATTTGAGCTGAAATATTGTGCCAAACCAAGTTGTTTTTGTAGCATATTTGTGTATCGTGTGTGCATGAATGCCATTTCCTCAGAGCAAATAATGTCTGATGACAAGAAAATGATTCTTTTCCTCATGACAATAAGACATTTTTCTCATTAGCCGAGAATAATAATTAAAAGAAGACATGTAAAATATTTATAGTGGGGTCGTCGGTTCCTGGGCGCCATAACTCTGTGACTGTAATAACATAAATAAACAGAGTGATGCAGAATGAAATTGGCTGAGTTGATTGGAGACATTTTTATGGACTGAGAAAAGGTTGGAGAGGTGGACAGGACAGCATAGGACAGAACATGGACAGATGACTGACTGAGCGACTTGGTTTAAGCAAATCAAGCACATGTGAGTGAGAGATTCAGAGAGCTGAACAGACAGCGTTACTTACTGGAGCGTGGATTCTCGTGCGGTCCGTGTTACCAATGAGCGAGTGGTTGAAAACAAGACATTAGTGCTTTTGTGAGCAGAGACAAAACAGGCCAGGAGACACACAGCAAAAATGGCATCTTATTCAAAGACTGGTGGCTGCAAACAAAACAACTCCGCACCAGCCGCTTTCAGTCTTTATCCGTCGCCCGAGGATAAAACCACTCTCCTTAGAGCAACACACATAAATAATTAATCCAAACTTATTACACAATGTTACCTAATCTGTTTAATGTCTTGTAACTAAGATTGGGGGTTTTTGATGTGTGTCTCCTCTGGAGCCAAGCGAGCACATTGACCGACATGATGGATACAGCATCAGAAAAACATTTAAAAAACATTTATAAACATCAACATAAGCGCAACATTGATAGAAAGACACTCGGATCAAACAGTATGAGAACACACATATGGGCTCCGTTGGCAAAAAACACAGGAAAGAAGAATTGATTTTTGAGGAAAACCAACCAACCAAGCTGGGATGCAGCTCAGAACACCACTCTATTCAGACATGCGGATAAATTTAAATAAGGAAATTCATGTGCAGAGCATCTCCATGTCAGATTAAAATGGTTGAACGGTATTCGTCGGGGGAGTTAAAGGCATAATAATGGAAGAAAAATAACACATGCACACTGAAAACACCTGCTTTGCTTTGAATGAGAAGCGTTTTTAGTTACTGTGTGTTTATTGTCATTTTTTTCCCTCTCTTTGATCATGCAGACCTTATGACATGCAGCTCCACATGAAAACCATCATCTGACTTCTGCATGCAGGGCTCTTTGAGTTCAGCAGCTGGTGTCATGCAAGTTTCTCCAACACCTTCAGGGTAAAGCGTGTTTAACGTTTTGCTTGCATCTTAGATCAAAACCCCAACGGTTCGGAGAATGATCTTAAAGTTTAGATGCCAGCCCTGTTGACCTCTTGATAATCTCACCATTCCTTTAGACTCTGACAGAAAAAGCAAATCCTGATGTAATTTTCTGTTTAGCTTTTCTTCCTTTGGCCAGCTTTGAAGCAAAAAGTAAGGCAGTATACAGTGCCATAAATATTCATACCTCTTTAACTCTTCCACATTTTTCATCATGTTACAACCAGGAATATATTCTTTTTTCTTTTTAATCAAAATCTTTTACAAATGAAAATCTGAAAAGTTTGAGTCTTTGGATTTTAACTCTCATTTACAGTGATACTCCGAAATGAATTCTAGTACAATCATTAGTAATTAATCATTTAGACTTCTGAGGCCCCTGTCCATTCTCAACTAAAGCCTCCCCCCAGCATAATGCTGCCACCACCATGTTTTACTATTAACATTTTCATATCAGCCAAAAAATAAAATGTCGGCCTCCTCTAATCAGAGCATCACATGCTTGTAGTGTCTCCTGGCAAAATGCTTAAGATGTTTTTCATGACTTTCCGGATGCTCTTGAAACTGTGCCATTTTCTTTTCATTTTCAGATGATGTGTTGAATGGTGAGAAGTTTAATGTTTCTGCACAACTTTGCCCTGACTTATCTGTTTGCTCTTTGGTCTTTATGATGCTATTTGCTCACTAATTTTTTCTTGCAAATGTTTCATTTAAACGTAGCTGAACTCCATTTGTGCACACCATGCTTCTCAGATTCTTTTTTTTTTTTTGCAAAATATTTTGAAAACCTTGGGGGTTTGGCTTGTGACGTAACAATATTTATAAAACTTTAGAGAACGTTAGCATTTTTAGCAATTTTTTAACTTTAGCAAATCCTTGCAGGAAAACTGGAATAAAACAGTAACTATCCCAGGGATCAACACAATTTCACCAGAGAGTTGAGTTGGAGCTCAGTGGGTCATGTTGATAAAATCTGTGCAAGCTCTTCCACATGCCCATGCAAAAAAAAAAAAAAGCTCCTTGTTTCACAGCGTGCATACAGAGTTTTCCACTCTTGTTCATGCACATGCACTTCCAGGATGTATGACAAGGCAAAGTGCAATCGGATACTGAGAAACAAAATCTATTCTGCAAGTAGAAAAGACAAAGTCGTGTTACTAGACCAATCAAATTATCCACACGTTTATCCAGCATTATCCAACTGGCTCATTAGAGGTATTAAATAAAAACACAGTGGTCAGTCCTTTATGCCGTTTTCACACAACAACCCAGAGGAAACAAAAGAACCAAAAACTCTTAATCTTCATTCATGGACATTTGTTTCGCCTGCTCAGCAGAGTGTATTTCTTCAGTGATTCAAACAATTGACAAGCAATATTTTAAAGGCGACAGAAACTCAAAACTAGATAGCGGAGCCCTTGGCCCAGATTCCCAAGTGAGGGAAAGGAGAGAGAGATAAAAGAGTACGGAGGAGGTCAAGCAGAAAAGGCTGCATTCAGAACTTACTCTGAAGACATGAAGGAGGAAAGCGGTCCGACCTCCTTCGCTTTCTGCAGAGCATGCTTCTGGTTGAAAGCTGCCTCTGCTTCTTCTTCATCCTGATCAAAAAATAATAAAGACACCTCAGCAACTCCACCATTTGCACATTTAAATAACAGATCAGAATCGAAGGATTCGCAGAAAACACATCAGATCAGGTATGTTCTGTTTCGTTGCATCACCTTGGTAAGTTCTTGTGCATTGGCGAGGTTATCCACAGCAATGGCCAAGAAGACATTCAGAAGAGTATCTGGTCACACATATGTTAAGGAGGCTCAATCCATCAGCTACTGTTTATTCAGACAAAACTGGAAAAAGATTGTTGAAATTGAGAGGTTGCAGCTGTAGCTGCACAGAAACAAAGTTCATCAGAGAGTTGACTCATTGAAAACTGAATATAAATTCAAGCCACACTTTTCCCAATTTCCACCTTTCTATGTGTAACGAAATTTTTCTTCTCTTTCTTCACAACTACGCACCAGTTTGTGCACATAAAACCCCAATAAAATACAAAGTGTGCGGATCTAATGTGACAAAATGTGCAGAAGTTGAAGAGGTACAAACACTTTAGTGAGGCACAGAAATAAATCCTCACAATTAGTGAAAAATTACAAGTAAAATTGCAAAAAGTGGATACAGTTTCCAAAAAGAGTAAGAACTATAAAATAGATGGAGGACCACATCCCCGACTTCACTCCTCCTTGGGAGCGAATACCGTTATACATGACCTCATTCCAGTCCTCTCCAGTCAGGATCTGTTCAAACATGCCCACACAAAACGATAGAGCATCTGTACAACCACCCTGAACTCTGAAGAGCTCAGCTGCTCAGATTGACTGTAGTAATTTGTCACTTTTATTTCCAGACCTGAAACACAGTCATAATGGCTGCAGGAAAGGTGTCAAAGTTTGTTGGAGTGTAGTCTTCAAAGATGAACCTGTAGAAAAGACAAGATATGTCTGGTGCTGTACGTCAGGATACATCGTAATTAGTTTATTTACAGAGCATTTTCTCTTCCTCCTATGGAGGAGAGTCTATCACGAGAACATGCTTGTCTAGAGAGAAACAACTCAGGGGAAAACAAAGAGCAAAACGTGTGGGCCACAAAGGTCTCAAATCTCCACTCAGAGTGTTGGTGTAGTAAAAACGATATTTCCAATTTCAATGCATTAATCTTTCTTTGAGGCGAGTATAATTACATCTTTGGCAATTTAACATATTTCCTGATATTTCACAGAAGCATCCAAATAAGCTTTCAGCTCAGTGAAAGGGACTGTGACGTTACCTGCCACCAAAAAGCTGCATGCCAAGGAGTGCGAAGACAACAATGAAGAGAAAGAGAAGGAAGATCAGGGAGATGATGGACTTCATGGAGTTCATCAGAGACACAACCAGGTTTCTCAGAGACGCCCAATACCTTGACAGTAACCAAATATCACATTTCTGTTAAAATCTAAAACAGCATTTCTGATTCAAGCTTTGAGTAGAAGAAAGACATTGAAATCAAACGTACTAACTCAATCTAATCAAAATTGTCACTGCACAATTCTATCCATGCGGTAGAAACTTCTTAAAGCTATTTTTGTTGTTTAAATTTAGTACCACAAGTAATGCATGCATGCAAAAAACATGGTAACACACTTTAGAGGTAAACATATAAAAAGTCACTCTTTACTTCCTTTTGATTGTCATTAATAAAACATTTTTAGGATAAATTATGTTAGTTGGAACCGTGAGTAGAGTCAGTCCTGATACAAATGTAAACAGCTCTTGATGAACCCCAGAAAACCTCTTCAAAATCTTGCAAATGCAATTCAAGTTTGGACTGATTTTAATGTCCTTTGACCCGCGTGAAGGAAGCCTATAAATGGAAAAAAAGCAAAAAGAGCTGACGACTAACTTGGTGATTTTGAAGATCCGTAGCAGGCGGAGAGCGCGAAGGACACTGATACCAAATGAAGTTCCTGGTCTGAAGAACCCCCACAGCACCTCAAAGATACTGCCGATGATTACCTACAGCATGCAAAAGATGTGAACAGATTTATAAAAATTTGTATTTTTATTTAAACCACAGCATCTTAACTGTGAAATATGAAAAAGGAAGATGAGGCACTAACACTGCAGTCAAAGCAATTAAATGAGGAATGAAAGTAGAGACGTGGTCCCAAGCTGTACATCTTCAGGAACATCTCTGTCAGGAACAGGGCGAGGAACAGGAACTCTGCATAGTCTTTGAAAACAGAAACACATATTAACGACTTCCAATGTTGCTAGAAGACATTTTCCTCACTTTGTGTCGTCTTGCTGAACTTACAAAGAAAATTGGACAGCCAGAAGGGCTGGTTGTGGTGCACAATGGCGACACACAGCGTGTTGAGAGCCACAAGGCCGAGCACTGTCCAGTAGAAAGTGTGTGTCTTCACCACACGGCGAATGGAAATCCGCAGGAGACGCTCTTTGCGTCGAAAATAGGCTGTCGGACCTCGCTTTGCACTCCGAACGTTGGCTCTGGCCATGGGCATGCCTTACAGGAGGGACAGTGGGTAGACGCAGAGAAAAGCTGTGGTCTAGCAGCACTTACACAGCTTGGTGCTAACAACAGTGACAAATCCATTTTAAACTCCTGCAACGTTCAAATCAAATGGAGTTTAACTTCCAGTTAAAGTGCAAATATCTCAGATTACATCCACTCACCCACAGAAGAGATATCTCCATAATGTTCCTCCCCTGACTGGCCCTGATGCACGTCCATGCCTCTCCTCTTTATGGTGGTTGCTCGCTTCAACACTAAAGACATAAAAGGGTCCAGTGGCAGATTGTGCAACATTCAAACCAACATATTAGCCGCACATTAATTAAACGCGCCGTATTCAGGCTAGCTCTGAAATGAAAGGAAACGTGAGCCCCTGATGCTTAAAGCACAGAGACTGATGCTAATGCGTCACACTGACACCTGAACGCCATTTTATTTATTTTTATTTATCAAGCTTGAAGGTTCAATCATTTTGAGCTTTTGGCTGTAAGGAATATTTTTTGAATCCATTGCAACTAAACCGTCTTTTGTAAGCCCACTTTCATGTGTAAAACATGCAACAATCTCTGAACGAGGCAAGAAATCTGATTACTGAATGAATGTAAAACAACAAAGCAAATAAAATGGCCCAGAGCCCAGCATGCTAATGGGAATATGTAGTTCATTAATGTTGCTGCTAAATGAGACAAAAATGATCATCTAATTTTAAAGCAATGAGCTAATCACCTTCCTTTCAGCGAAATCCTAAAATATCTGTCAGGAGGAAAGCAGTGCTTCCAGATAACTTAACTGTGTATGCCCTTTCTGTTTTTAGTCAGAGTTCACATAGCGGAAAGCCGAGCAAACGCTAAAGCTTCTTACTGACAAATGTGTATACGATTCCCTCTCATCTTATCAAATCCCGACTAACACCTTCCTGCTACCTCTGGATCTACTTGGAGTCAATATTTGCTCGAGGTCTTTTTAATAGGCCGCTGATCACACACAAACATACGCAAAAATCCTGCTGCCGTTTCCCACATAGCGGTGTTTGCTAAGGGCAGGAGGATTCAGTCCTGTCAACACAAACACACATCCAGGCTGCTGCCTTTTCAGACCAGCGGTTGCTACGGCAACAGCAAAGTGCCACCTTTCTTTATAATCAAAGCCATCAGAGGATCCACATTTATATCCATCGCCGCTGAAGACAGTTTCTGTGTGCACAACAGATTTAAACTTCAGTTTGTTTTCCTTTTACTTGACAGTGTCAGAGTGACCAGGTTGCATAGACAGAGTTCTTTGCAGCAGTTACAGTGGATTCCTGTGTAACTGCCTGCGGGAAATTGGCTGTGAAGTTTTTGCTGCAAAGTGCAGAAGATTTTAGTTGCCGACGCCTGACACAACTCCTACTCTGCTCCCAAAGGGCTTTTGGAGATGCCAGTCAGTCGATATGTAATAAATCCCTAAATAAAATAAAAAAAAGATTGCTGTAGAGTTAAGAGGGTCGGAGGATGAGTTATCCCTCTGCTGGTTGATAGATTAAACCAGGGATTTTAACAAAAAGGTAATTATTTACCTTTGCAACAATGCAGAAGTTTAATTAAACAAATAAATTAGACAGATCGTTTTTTTGTAAATACATGTTTGAAGGTAAAACTTAAGGGTTTTGCAGGTTTTACCATATGAAAATAAATATTTGTCTAATGAAAGAATAATCCAAAAAAAAAAAATTGTTAGTGCAGAGTAATAAAAACAGGATTTATGCCACTCTATCTCTGGAATTGGATGGATGTTGTCCTTCCAAAAGATTGCTAAAAAGTGATTATTTAAAGACGAGTACTATGTATTCTAATTATTATTTCTTAGAACACTTCAATTTGTCCATAATAATTAAAAATAAAGTTTCCATCAGGATCAACTATGCCTGTACTAGGAGGCTAAATTTGTGTCAATCTTTTATTGCAGTGAAGGGTCACAAATTGACAATTTAAAGCATCAGATTATACACATATGTGATCATTAGTTGATCCAATTTGTCAAATAAAAAAATTGAGTTTCATCGAGCTGTTTTCAGAGATGACTGAAAGTATGGATGGTTGATGCAAATTGAATGAAAAGACAGCATTTATGATCAAATTATTGAATCCAGCCGCAAATATCACTCGATTTTTCAATCTGCACAACAGAAAGGAATCACCTAACCTCTACCCCGAAATATTAAGGGGTACTAAGAATGCAAACCAGCCTATAATGAACTGCTGATGCATGAGTAGCTATTTAAATTAGATCTTGTGGAGGATATAACTGAAAGTGCATCTTAAGATTTATTGTGCGCAGCAAAAGTGAATAAAAAAACATTCCTGCTAACTCACCATCAAGTGCGGAAGGTCCTGGATTCCTGTTCTCCTCTGCAAGCATAACTTCCTCTGGAAAGAAAATAAAATATTGAATCAGAAGTGGGAATCTTGACTCTGATGACAGAGACAGCCTCACATCATTTCCAACCACATCTCCGACTCGGATGCCGCAAACCAAAAGGTCGACATGCTGCATGAAATAGTCTACAGAGGACAGTGTTGATCATAAAAAAATAATTATCCCATCGTTGTTGAGAAGAAGAATTTCCATAACTTGGACTAGACCCACCAGCTCGGTCAATCCAAGCGCGGTAGCCGTTCAGCTCTCTTTCAATCTGCTGCTGGCGTCTCAGCTTCATGAAAGCTCTGCGATTTTCCACTCTCTCCCTCTCTTTGGCAAATTCTCTGAAATCACCAGAACAATAATTGTTGAGAGTAAGAAACCTCTGCGGCCTTGAAATAAAAAAAAAACCCTCTGTTGTTGTTTTGTTCTGTACAATAAGTCCCTCTTGCTGCTCAACCAAATGCAGGACAGAAAGAAAGCTAAAGGAGGCAATAAAAGCAAAAGGACTGTTTATAGCTCTTTCAATTTTTCTTTAAAGATTTCATGATTTTAAAATCTAAAAGTTGTTATATTTTCTCCAAACTGGGTGGTTCTGTCTTGCAGTCTGACTTCTGGCTAAGGAACAAACACAACAGAAGTCATAGAAGTGAAGGCGCTCAGTTAATTTCTTTGATTTATTGGTGTGAAGTCGGATCTACCCAGAGAGGACTCCCAGCACCAGGTTCAGGACGAAGAAGGAGCCGATGATGATGAGAGGGATGAAGTAAAGCCAGTTCCAGGTGGGACCCAAGGCATCATTGGTCTGAAATATCAAAATAAGATCAAAACTTCAAGTACAAAAAAATCCCAAAGGTACGTAGCTAGCAGCTATTGAACAGTCATTTAAGTGATGGCAGGGAAATATACGCAGACATTTTGTTCCCCTTAGTCTCTGCGTGCAAAAACTGAAAGCAAACAGGTTTCTGCTCAACTTTTCCTGCTCGTCCTTTTAACCGATTTTGATATGAAAATGTGTAAAATAATAAATGCCCCAACTGCGTACAAGCCGTCACCTTACGCATTGTAGAGAAATTAAATTTAAAAGTATATTTAAAATTGCAGTTCTCACAAAATTCTCCACATTTTAGGACATTTTTAAAACAAAGGCAAATTCTCTTGACAGCTTTCAGAGAGTCATGGTAAATTTACAACCTTCTTATCTTTCTCCAAAGAGAACACACACTCCACTGCAGATATACAAAACTACTACAGCGAGTAATTTTGCATGTCTCTGTATATTTATGAATATTCAAACATGGAAGGAGATGAGTGTCGATCCAGAACAAAGCAATGAAAATCAAGGAAGCCTTTTTATTTAGTTAGTTTGTAAGCAGCTCTTGTTTCATCCTGAAATAATCCTAAAATATATTAGCATCAGATTATTAGAGAAAATGCAGGGTTCAGATAATCATTCAGCAATAATTTATGCGGTAAATCGGATTTCATGTGACAAACCTTGTAAGAATCCTCAAAGAATTTGAAGCTAGCCAAAATCGTCCCATGAGAGGCAGACATGTGACCTTACATTGTAGAGCACAGTGGTCCATCCCTCCATGGTGATGCACTGGAAGACAGTGAGGACTGCAAACAGGATGTTGTCAAACTGGGTGATGCCGTCATTAGGTCCAATCCAGGTCTCTGAGCAGGCGTACTTGGCTGGACACTGACGCACGCCGCACGGGAAGATGTACTCAGAAGAGTCCACCGTCTCATTTTCTGAACAGAAAGCACAAAGTCAGATGCTGAAGAGTTTTCCTTTTGTGCTTTAAATGATGCAATTCTGAACGTTTCGCCTCCCGAGGACTTTAAACCGCAGCACGTTATATGAAAAAGGCTTTACATTATAAGCACGAATAACCAGAGTCTGACAATTCAGTGACAGAAAATATTCACTTCAGTCTACTTTTTTCCATAGCTGTCCACTCAGCTCAAGTGAAATTGGGGGCAGCTTGGAGGTTAATAACAGCTATGAACTGAACAATAACTCATTGTGCTGCACTGCGTTGTTCGTTTTGTTTATAAAGGCCGTTTGGCTCCTAGGAGTCTCCAGGTGCAGCCTTACACGCTATGTGTGCTTCTGCTTTTCTGGATACGACTTCACAGTAGAGAAGCTGCCTATTGAGTTGCTCAAACCTGCACAGCCAGAGATACTTGAATAATAACACAAAAACCAGCTAAAGATGAAGCTCAGATCTTCTTTTAAGATCTGAATTCAGCTCTTTCATCTCTTTATAAGCATGCATAATACAAAACTTTAAATTTCCTTCAACATATTAATGTGTTTCATCATAACAACAAGGCTGTCATTCACTTGTCTCTATGTGAGAAAACCAGATACAGCTTATTGACACAAACATCTCCCAGCATCTTGAAGCACAGTGGAAAATGCACATATCTGTCCAATATCAAGTAAACCAGCATGTGTCCAGTGTACCCAGTATTCCTGGCTGTGGTGTGCAGGTCTTGTGCAGTTTTCCACTGTAAAACTCCAGGCCGATGATTGCGAACATGAGGATGGCAAAGAACAGCAGCAGACCAATCTGCAGAAGAGGAACCATGGCCTTCATTATGGACTTCAGGACAATCTGCAGACCTGGAGAAAAAAGTGAACATTAACCAGATGAGTAAAGGTTGCAACCTATGAGCAGCTGCAGAAACAAACGCATATGATGGAAAATCTTTGGTTTGCTCTTAGAGGACAATGTTAATTTGAAATGTAGATTTGTAGAGGCATTCAACACAATAAATTGAAAAAGAACAATATTGAACAAATACAGAAGAATATCGGACACTCACTCGGTATGCCTGAGACCAGTTTGAGGGGTCGCAGTACTCTCACAGCCCTCAGCGTCCTCAGATCCACTGAGATGTTCATGTGAGCCCCTGCTGCAGCCAGGATCCTAAAAAAACACAACACAAACAGAGGACAGACACACAACAGGATTGACACATGAATACCACAGTTTTCATGCTTTATAAGCTGCGTGGAGCTACACACGTGTTGTTTGAGGACGGCTGCAGTGCTTAGATATCGGAGGAGGTGATGTGAGGTTCTGCAGCGAAGCCAAGACCACAGAAAGCGAGTGTTTTTTGGGGGGAAGGAGGAAAGGACTTTTGCCTGTGTTCTTGTGTGTGGGAGGATGGCTGTGACAACTGCTGTTTAGGAGGAGAACAAAGAATAGCTCCATCACGGGTGGGCAGGATACCCCTAAGATGGAGAGGCACCACGTTTCTGGACAAACGCATCACACAAATAGAGGATTTTTTTTTATCTGCCAGGCAAACCGAAAGTCCATCCAAAGTTATATTTTCGCTTTGTTGATCTTGTGTTTGTCTGTTCTGCTCTTCAGATGCACCTCTGTGGCCTTTAGCTCTCAGAGTGATGGCTAAAGAAAACATTGTCTGGTGATCTGAGCCCCTGCTCCCTCATTAGTCTGCCCTCCTGTCTCTGTTTTCGCCAAATTCTCTGATGTTGCTTTTCATCTCTTAACCTCCCTCTGGTTATCTCTCCCTTCCTTCACTTTTTTGTCAAACCCCTTTCCAATTATACCTTCTCTGTGACTATTTTCCCCCCTCTGCTTTTCCCATTTTGCACTTGGGCTTGCATACAGACTGAAAGACAAAGACAAATGGAGAAAGATGGTTGTGAAATCAAGTAGGAGAGCACTGAAGCCAAGGAATCTCCAAACTGAGCCTCTTAAAAACCTAAAACTTTAGCAAAGCTTGCATTTGAAATTAGAAGTGGTGTTTTCCTGAATAATGCTGGGCAATGATTTCAATCTTACAATGAAATTAGGGATCACAGGTATCATTATCTCTGTAAAATATATTGCATATTTATCACTATTTCAATATCACTGTAAATAATATCAATCTTTCAAAAAAAAAAAAGAAAAACTGCTAGGACTGCAATAACGATGTGCTAAGCAAGAATGTTAATATTTGATAATCACAAGTCAAAGCACTATCTCGACTGGATAAGGTGTATTTTCCTAATATCATTTAATACAAATCAGTTTGATTAACCAAAAGCACTAAAATGCCTGCACCACAAACTGTTTGGCATCTTCAGAGAAAATGTGTCATGTTTTTCATGAGAACAAAATAGAAACTCAGCTTTACTGATAGACCCAGAAATGCATCTTAATTACATGTGGGACTGGATAAAGGCAAATAAACAAGCATACTAATGGAAGGAAGTAGGAAAATACAGTAAACAGACATTTTCTTACTTTTCTTGCCAAGTTTCGTTTAGGAAATTAAGTTTTTCAGATACAGGCCATTCTCAAAACTGAAAAAGTGGCTTTTTTTTGTGTCCTGTGTAGGAGTTTGCCGTGAAAGGTCAAATGTTAGTTCAATAATTGTGACAGAGCAATATTAAGCCACTGATGCAGATAAGCGGATGTTAGCTGGGTAAATATACAATCATAATAGTACAGTTGTCCTATTTGCATTCACCACAGTATCCAAGCTACATTGTAAACACTGTGGTAATTGAAGATAACGCATCAATAGATTGTACAAAATGATTATTATCCAGGATTTATGTACACAACAGTGCTTAAGTGCCCTCTTTATGCACACTAATTTCTCCTACAGAGATTTCACATTTAATCATAAAACAAAGCACCACAAAACCAATTATAGGATATAGCAGTGAAAATTAGTCTCATCTTTAGTTCTAGCAGACTAAGAACGTCATCTGTTTTAGAAGAATAAAAAGGGAAGGAGAGAAGAACGAGAGAAGATGAGAAAAAGATTAAAATAGCTCATCGTCGTCGATGCACGTGCAGAAATAGAAACGTCTCCATGAGGTTCACACCTGCGGTCTCTCTCTCTCTTCCTCGTCTTTTCGTCACATCAAATTGTTCAGCTTTTGTCTTTGTTTATTTTACTCAAGGAGTTTGTTCTGCTGCCACGTGAAAACTCTGGCATTTAATTTTTTTTTACATGTTTTACTATTTTATTCAAACGTCACCACAACTTTATCCCTGTATTTCTACTGAATTACACACAGCTTGACTCTGTTCACATAACAGACCACTTCAAAAAACAACTGCAATGGATTATTTAGAGGGTCATCAAATCATTTCTGCAGGGTGTACTGTTTGGATTTTTATTTGGAAACAATAAAAACACAAATCGCTTCCTTCCACTTCACAAATAACCCTACTTTGTGTAACTCTCTAGCATGTAATACATTAAAGTAAAAGGTTGCATTGTATAAAAGTACCAAACGTTATTAGTAGGCGACAATTAGAAAAACTTTTCAAAATAAAACAGGAAGTTAGACTTCAATAAAACTTAACTAGGCTTTGTGCCTAAAATGAGAATTAAACAACAAACTAATATAAGCTTAATCTTTATATCTTAGCAGCATAAAGAATCCAATCAAAGCATCAGAACACAGAGGCTAATGGATAAACTATCTGGGTCTCTATATTTCCCTCTTTAAGTTGCTACGTTGAATTTCTTTGTAAGACTTTAAAACAGCTTCTGAGAAAATAAAACGCAAACTTGATAGATTTGATGAAAAGAATCGCATATAATCTCCATTTGGAGTCATGAATACATAAATACAAGCTGAAACACTCTGCAAAGGGCTGTTCTCGCACTCGTTACTACGGCAAATATGAAACACTCAGCCGTCTGGACCTTGGCACCTCCTCCCTGTCGGAGACGGGGAAGGTGAAGGTTGGCCACAGAACCTGGCAGATTTTAATCTGCCGGGGGAAGCACGACACATGGCTGATTTGGCACAAGTAATCAGTTTGGACGACCATTTATTTCCTCCCTGTTGTCTTCCCTCTGCCTCATGAAAAGATGTTCATTTATTATTTTACAGTAGCTTTGTTGAATGAAACATCTAACAATATCAAACATTATTTTGCTCATATCGAACATCCTGATGTTGCAGTCAGAGTATAAAGGGTACCACTGATAAATAATAGCGTCATCGGCTGCTAATTCAACATACCAGCAAAATGCAATTACGTTTCCCTCTTAAAGTGCGTTTAAACAATGTAGAGCATTACTGAGCCCTGCTAAAGGAAGGTCAGACAAAAGAATTTGCTGTCAGGCTGAAAAGGCCAGTGAAGACACCATAGAGGCATCCAAAATGTCACGCAGCAAGGAGGGATAATGTCACTTAACAGGAACCTAATGAGAACACTATTTCAGGTGAGCATGAAGGCAGCAATAGACAAATTAACCATTCGAATTAGTCTATGATGTTGCTGCAGTTTCTCTTTTAAGCATTTTGAGTTTTCCAGCATATTTCAGCTTCTCTCCTAAATGAGTAAACATCTTCTTTCAGACATATTTTGCTCAAACAGCTTTTTGCTTTTAAACACTGAATTCAAACATCTCGTTTTACAACATTTTGTAGAGTTGATTTTATATTAGGGATGTGTTTATGTGTGTCACTGTCAGGTAAAGATGCCATAATTTATTCCTACTTATCCATGTTCTGTCTTGCCAAGTAAAGTGTCTTTACAACACTAAACTATTTCACACCTTAAACTGAACCGATTATTTTAAGTGTTTTGGTGGAAAACAGTGATAACATTTCCTAATTTTATCATTAATCTCGATAAAGTAAAAAGAGAGTTAATTATCTCATTTTCTTGTGAAATGTGATACTCTTTTCAGAAAACATCAGATATTCAGCAAATATCAACTTTTACATAAAGCTGTAAATGAGATGAGGCCTGCTAAAAATGTCTGAAATCATTTTTTACTCAGAATCAGCTTTATTGAGCAGCTTATATAAATGTGAACAGACATTATTTTGTAAAATGGAAAAATCAAATAGAAAGAGATATATATCACAATAGTGCAAATATACATATTTTTATTTCACATTTGAGTATCTGACTAATCCAGCTCTGGAGTGTTTATTGTGTTAATCAAAGAGGCAACCTATGGGAAGAAATGATCTCTGTCTCCGGTTTTTGTAAAAGTCTCAACAGTTTGCATGTTTCTACCTGCTGTTTGAGTGAAAGGGAGAACAGCTGCAAACAAAGCAATCTGCACAAATTTCCTCCCTCTGCAGGACATGTTGTTCAAATGTTGAATGCACTTGAACCTACATATATTTTTGCATAATATGCTTTATGAATTCAGTGCATAGAAAAGCCTCTATGGGGTTACAATAAACAGATCTTGCACCATTTGTGAACGGTACAAATAAAAATAAAATAGAATTAGACTCTCTTATCCATTATTGGAAACCAGAAAATGTGGACAGGAGTATAAAGTGCTAATAATTTAGGATAAGAGGGGAAATAATGAGCGTCAAATACCCGGAAATTTTCTTAACATACGTTCAGAAGTACATGAAAGAGTCAAGAGTTGGGATCCACTTCTGAAGGTTGGACCGACCAACCAGAGAGCGGTCACTTTAATTGATCTCATATTCAACATATCCAACAGGTCCTTCACAAGTTAATAAAGTCACTTTTATTCAGAGGGAGCTGTCAAACAGATGATGCCCTGCTTGGAGGTGTCAGCCATGATAAGTGAGTACTGATGATAAACCCTGCTGAGGCGACAGCTTCACACCGCCTGACAAATCTGCTGTGGCAGCCGTCAGAGCCCGATACTGACAACGTTGTGACTTATGCTCCATGTCACCGTCCAGCCACACGACATTTATTAATAGGAGCACACCTGATCATCGGAACAAATTTACCTACTCGTCTTATGTTGTTAGCACTGCGAGCGTCTCTCGGTAATAAACAAAACCATGTTTTGGGAACAAATATAATTTCACTAATAAGCAGGAGGGAAACAACATGTGAAAACTAAGAGCTTGAAAAAAGTGATTGTACAAATGGTCTGAGTAAATTATGCTTGTTGAAAGTCTTCAGGTAGGTAACACCCAGTCATCACAGTACAAACATCAGACAATGTTTGCGCAAAAAGTTATGAGATTTTTTCTTTTTACTTTGTTTCTATAGGACTTTAATTTTTTTTCTAGAAATCTAAATGGCTTTCAGCGCCTTTTAGAGCAGATAAACTTTTACCATACGATGTTATTTAGAAGCATTACTTCAGAAAGATGAAGAGCATCTTGGAACAACTGAGAGCAAAAAGAGCATGGAAAGAGGGCTGCTTCTTTATCAGGTCCCATGAGGTGAACTGCAGCTTCAACTCAAAACATAATAATGCAAAACAAATATTAATAATAACAAATTGATTTCTGGGTGAGAAAATTTGAATTGTTTTAATTTTTCTTTGCAATAAACAAAAATAGGTGGGAAAATTAAATGTTATCCATATTGCATAACTGCTCTCCTCTGCTTTACTTTTATTTTGTGTACACCAGTGCAGTAAAACCTAAACAATGCATGACACAGAACGAGCTTCTTCAACAAGAACACTGAAAACTAAAATGGGCACAAACAGAATAAGCTGGGCATTCATTTTGGATTACACAGCTGTATTGAATTTGTGTTGATGCTAACCTATTTTTGTTTGCTAAATGTATTTCTTCAGAGCAACTAAAGGACATTAAATATCAAAGTATAATATACCAGTAAATAAAATGTCATAACATGTTAAGGAACGAGTGTCATGGTTTGTATTTATTCTGTTAAGTTTCATTTGTAGTTTTCTGATTTAATTTGGTTAATCTGACCCTTTCTGTCTGAGCTTCTCTTCTTAGTTTGGAGTCAATCTCATGATGACTTTTCTTCTGTTGATGTTTTGTTACTCTATTAGCGTCGCAACACGCCAAACAGAACATTAATCCAATTCTAAGAACATCTGTCCATGTTCTTAGAATTGGACAGACTCCGTTCATTTTGTCATTTAGGCAGAAGATTCCACGTTTGTTGTTCTGTTGCAGGTTTAAATATTTTTAGACAACATATTTATTGTTGAGTCAAGCAATAATAGTGCAAGCATCCCAGTATATGTTGTGTGTGTGTTGCTGATTGTCTTGACAGAATAAGGAATTGTGTGGAGGAACCTCCTACAGCACTGCTCTGGTCGATTTACTTAATATAAGCTTCTCTGCCTCCCACAGTGTACTCTGTCCTTTTTTAACTCCCCCTGATCCATCGTTTATTCTCTCCCGCTCTCCGTTTGTGCACACAAATCTCCGTTTGTGCATATCAATGGATGCAACATTGATATTCAGCATGTTGCATACAATCAAATCATGCTGTTCATTAAAACAACAGGCATGTAGATTTGAGCATGTTTTCCTCAAGCTGGTTATCAGCCGAGTGTCAGAGCCACCTGTTTGTGTTATCAAAACAATAAACAGTGATACTTACAAATGTAAACTACATTTTTTTTATTATCAGTACTCAGGATCAATAAATGTCAAAATATATGAAACTATTGGCGACTGCACTTATTATGTGCAGAACAAATGTACAATGCAATGTAACCAGGGTACTGAGCTTGCTTTTGCACAATAGGTACGTCATGGGGTTTTCTATGATCTGTTACCAGTAGCAGCCTTTTACTTCTTAAATCATCTTCTTTATCATTTTCACAATAAATCCAGAAAGATATTCTCTTAAAATTGTTATTAAGTATGTTTTTAAATCTGATTTCTAGTACAGAGCCTTGATAAAGATGGAGCTGCAATGGCCCTGAGGTACAACACATCAAAATCAGAAGAAAAATGATTTGCCAGATTAAACACGAAGGTCAACAATACTGGATTTATAAAACCTGATAATAAACATTAAATCAGAAATCTCAAATCAAAGCAGATATAAAAATAGCTCATCCCAACAAAGACAGAAATTATACTTCTTTATGTGTTTGCAAAACCTAGAGAGTAGCTAGCTTTTTTTTTTTTTCCTTCATGTGTTAGTTATTGGGATTTAAACTTCTTAAAATCAAAGCGAACGTCATTCCAGGGAGGGAGCGGAGAATCTGTGTCGAAGTGCCTCTAATCTGCCTGGTTGTGTTATTCAGCATTGAAAGCAGAAAGCCTTCGTTATTTTACAAAAGTGACCTTGAAACTTGATAATACTATAAAATCTGTTGTTTGCTTTGGGTTTACCAACATTTTCTGCTTTTGACCTTGACCTTAAAGAGCAGAACACTGAAACTATTTCAAGCTATCTGCAACCTTCAGAGCATCTCTCTCCAATGCTTCGACTCAACTACTTATTCATACAACATTCACTCCCAAAGACACTCAAGCATCTTTTCCTCTAAGCAAATGCAAAAAGGGACATGAGACTTAGGCTGTTTTGGTAATTTTATCAATCAAGAGCCTTATTTGTTTCTTCAAAGTGACTTTTCTTGAATAGCTTAAATAATAAAACTGCTGCCACTTCCAAAAAAATGCAACTGTATGTAAAAACAAAAACTCTTTGTGGAATAAAGCGGGGATTACAGCTCAGGATACTTTAGAGAGACCAGTGAACTTGACATGCATGTTTTTAGAGAGAGAGGGCACACACTCATGCATGTGGAAAATGTGCAAACACAATGCACAAATCACCTGTAGCTGCATGGCAACAGAGTTAGCTACACCAACATGGAGACCTTAACTGGAATCTAATAAACACAATTGGTCTTCGAGGTCACTCAATTTGAAATATGAAAAAGATTCTGGATTAAATTAGAAGCTCCTTGCTGGAAATGAGCAAGTTCACATCAATACTGAAGAAGCCATTTTACAGAGAAAGGGTGGAATATGTTCAGACATGCATGTTAAGACAGGTTTAAAGAAGGTATTGGGAAAATATTCTGAATTTTTAATTGAACAATATCTGAATATATATTTTTAAAACAACATTCTACTTCTGTTGGCTCTACATCAACAATCTGTCATGAGTTTCTTCAGGAAGGATCAAAATGCAGACTGGAGCTGGAAGCGTGGATGATGTTAAGTGTTTAATAACAAAAATGAAAAAAATAAAATAATTTTTTTACAAAAAAAAACAAACAAAAAAACATAGGGAACACAGGGAGCCAGAGCAGAACAAAAACAGGAATCCAGTAGCAAAAACAGCAGGGAATCAACAGGATTAGATGTGAGGAACCAGCAAGGAGTGACTGAGAATGAGTTGAATATATACTGATTACTGAACAAAGAACAGATGGCTGACTAGAACCGGGTTGCAGGTGTGAGGGCAGAAAGCAGAAGGCAGGATGAGGAGAGAGAAAGTGGGACAGGGAGTGAGGGAGTATACACAGGGGACTAGGAAATAAATCTAACACTAAAGAGTTTCTAGACCTAAAAACACAATTAAACTAGACTACAATAAAAACTAAGCATAAGAAATAAAACTACAATCACTAAGGAAAGATTGAACTAAAGTAAAACTCAAACAAGACTGATCTAACAAGGAAACTAATAGAGCTTCAAAAACAGTTCAGGCTCTTAACAAACATGAAATATTATGAGAAAAACTTATGAATTATTGAAACAGACATATTTATGGATGCATTCATCTTTAAATTTTACTTTTGACCAGCAATTTACTGTAAACATAATTTATTGCCTATATTAAGTCACTGACATTGCGTCAGCAATAACAAAGTCACACATTATATAACAGTTGCTATAGGAACTTAAAGTCTTCGTCACTCATTTATGGTGTGAAGAGTGTACAGACGACCTGCTTCCACCCCATCTCCGTCTCTAAGCTCTGCTGTTTCATTGAATCGCGGCTGAAACGCAGCAACAATAAATCGGTTCCAGAGAATATTGTGTTGAATTTTGCTCATTACATGTTCCACCTCAGTCGATTGAGACTGAATACTAATAAACTTGAGGCATTAATTCAATTCCCACAAAGGCCCTGTTCATCTCAGACTGAATGTGCAGGCAAATTGAGAAGTCATAATGGAGAAATATCCATCATCCTCCCTCAGAGCTGGTTACTTTTGCTTGTAAAAAGGATTTAACGACAAGAGTCCCAGCAAGCAGCAGGGCCACTTTGATCTCTGCGTATCGCCTCATCTTTTCTAATCAGCCTGCATGAAAGGCCCTCTGCACGTATCACAGGTTGTCTTTTTACAACGGCTACAAGTGGGGAGAGACAGACGAGGGGAGAAGCAGAGGTTCAGGGAATCAACGCAGATGAGTGGATTTTCATCAGTCTGATCATTTTTCAGTGTTTGGATTTAAGATCACAGTTAAAACGGATCATTTAACTGGAAGATCTCAATCTGATTAATTACATTTGAACATGCTTTTTACTCATGGCGGTTCTTTTTTCAGAGTACTGCATGCTTACGTGGAATGACTTAGGGAGTTTCAAAATTAAAATGAAGCATGTGCTGTACATATGCGTTGCTCCGGATTGTTTATTGTAGTTCTCACTAGACTTTAACTAGGCCAGTTTAGCATCAAAATGTTTTGATTTCATGTAGCTCAAGATGCACTTTTAGTCTTCCTCAAACCCTCAGAAATTTTTAGTTCATTCAACTTCTCATCAAGTCTGACCAGCTTCCTTGTAGCTACTCAAGAAACAAATCCACAAAGCATAAAACTTTCGCAGCACAGCTGGATTTACACTGAGATTAGGTTACATGCTGATCTTCTTACCTTTAAAGACAGTCTGTTACACGAGATCATATCTAGTGGTATCAGAGGCTTTTTGTAAAATATTTTAGAAACTGTCATTATGGACTGCTTTTGCTGCTCTGATATAAAATCCTAATTAATTACCCTGATGTTTATTTATTTATTTTTTATTAATGTGGACATGTTGAAGAGAAATGTATAGTTTTGAAATACATAGCCTACATTGAGCTTTCCTAAACATGTGATAAAGAGATATGCCTTCTATTTGTTTGATTTAGATAAACAGCACACAAGCTGCAGGTACATTTCCCCCTGGCAAATTATCAGAAAAAAAACAACAACAAATCTTTCCTGATCCCAGCTAATTGTAGAGACATTAACCAGAGAAGCAGGAGAACTGGAGCCTGTGACAGCCTGACCTGAGGCTGGGTCCTCAGTCTCCACAGCAGCAGCTCCAAGGGACATGTCCACTCCTGCTGTGTCTGATCTCATCAATCCATCAGACAGCAGATGGGAAAAAAGACCGGAGAGGGTGCATCTGTCTGAATATGTGTGTGTGTGTGTGTGTGTGTGTGTGTGTGTGTGTGTGTGTGTGTGTGTGTGTGTGTGTGTGTGTGTGTGTGTGTGTGTGTGAGCGAGAGGCTGATTTGGTTACTACTAACAGGTGCATGAATGCCAAACAGACATAAGGTGTAGCTGGCTACGCGAGAGTGGTAGCACATTTGGTTTGCACATGGACTCAGAGGAGCACATACAAAACATCGAATGCAGTGTCTTCAAGTTCAGTTTTTGGACTCAGGTCCGACATAACAAAAGATGTTGTAATCACTCTGAAGAGAAAGGATGGAAATAAAGTAAATCACATGTCAAACTCAATGTCCGTGGGCCAAATCTGGTCCGCGAAAGCTTTTTATGTAGCCCTCTAGATTCTATACTAAACACTGAGACTGCATACATAATTTATCAATTTTATCTGTTTACTGCCAAATTATATCAACCAGTCCCTCCAGTTTGTTGAGAATTTTAGTAGAAATTCATGCAAAATCAACAAATCCCCACACTTTTTTTGCACTAATCTATAATTGGGAATTTATTGCAGATTTTTGTCAAAAACTTTCTTAGTTGTACTCAAGAGCCACTTCAACCTTAACTGATGTCAGATTGTTGTAAATGATCTACATATTGAGGAACAGAAAAGTCGCAGTTACTGTGATAAATAGCAAATATTGCAAATATTTCCAAATTAGTGCCACAAACACTTTTGATTTTTATTGCAAAAAAACACATAAAGAATCACTAAATAATGCAGGGACTGAAAAGATGTTCAATATTAGTCTGTAATTTTAAGGATTCACTTATATTTTAACAGTTTGCGAACAGCTTTTATCAATACATTCTGGCACATCCGGTTCTAGGCCCACAACAAAAATGAGTTTGACACCCCTGATGTAAAAGTTTAAACTGAGTTTAAAGTGGCAGCAAGAAAATATGCAGCCTTAAAAATATGCGATTCATATACTGTTATCTTTACCTGTAGAGTGCAAAATCTCACTTTGCTGTGGTATTTCTGTTGTGCTGTATAATTTGCCTAATTTTACAATAACATATATTTCCCAGTTGCAGTCTTTTCCTTGCTTTATGATCACAATATATTAGTGGGCTGCGGATCCTTTGGTTTAATGAAAACATAAAAAGACAATTAAGAACCACAGAAAGCAGGGAAAATATGGACAATTATAAGAAATAATTTGATTACAGCAAGAAACTCTGAAAGAAAACTATATTATGGCTCTGATATAATGTTATTATGTCCTGCTGACTCGTGCTGCAGATGCTGTGATTGATATGAAGCTCCTTGTGTTGACTTTGGCTTCCGGTCTGCAATGTCAAACTGAAAGTACAGAATAAAGCCTGATGACAGCAGCACTGAATCCGTCACAATACAAAACATCCAAAAGGTCTTAAAGTAAAGCCTTCTTGCCTGTTACTTAATGGGACATAAATCTGAACTAATAATTTCAAAGAATGAACCCAACATGTTACTGGAGTGTTATTTTACTGTTTTAAATACGTTTCTTTAAGTTAGAAAGATCAATTTCTAAAAGCCAGAGATCCTATTGACAGGGCAACATCTTTTCTCTACAAATCTTGTGTTTATCGAAGAGTGACGAGAAGAAAAGCGCTGAAATAAAGTCAAAATAATTCATATTGAGGAAGAAGCAAATATGTGGGAGAAGATGCTCTGGTTAGATGAGATCTTGTAGCTCATGCAAAATGTCACATGCATTGGATATTTAACACCACGTTATCCATTCGATCCCTATTGAGGATAACAGTAGTGGCAGCATCATGCTGTGGGGAGGCTTTTGTTGTGCAGAGACAGGAAATAAAAGCTCTTATCTAAACCTAACTCATTGATTCTGAAACTACAATTACAAACAATTAAATCATCAAAGAAATTAAACATACAAGAAAATGATGAGCCATGAATATAGTCATCATGTCTCCAACATGTCAAATAACATAAATATTGCTAATTACTATGAAGGACGTCTCGTTTTCCCTCATCAAAATGTCGCCAGCAGCCGCAGCAAACAGCAGAAACTCATTGATCTCATCAACTCCCTTTGCACCAAATCTTTGCCCGAGTGTCTCGCACTTTGTGGTGACACAAAGCCTCAGTGGGCGTTGCCCTGCGTCTAATGTTGCCAGTCTAATGGAGGGCTTGCCAGCGAGTGAAACTGCCAGGGTGCCAATTAAGGCATACGATTACGCACTGAGGCGTCCTTCTCATTTCCTCCTACTACTTCCTTTCCTTTTTGTTTTTTTCCCACAACAATTGCCGTCACACCTCACTGCTCTTGAGCCAGTTTCTCTCCTGCTCTGGTTCATCACCTGCTTGATTCTCTTTTCCGACTCACAGCTTGACTCTTTAGCAGGGGTAACAGGCCGGCGACCTGAGAAAACCCGTCACCCCTCTACGGTCCTCAACCACACAAAAACAGCCTTTGAGGAAGTGCCATCTGGTTTTTCACATCTCCCTCCCACTCACTCTCTCAGGCCATCTTGAAACACCGAGGAAGCTTGCTGAGGTAATCACGGCCTCCAGCGTTGACACAGTAAGCAAACGCTTCCCATAATTATACTCGTTCGCTCATGATGTGGAGTGAGTTAGGGGTATTCACCGAGGAAAGGTTTGCAGGCTTTTGTAATCTGAGCTAACAGTTGAGTAAAGCCTCCACAGGCAAAGATTTCAACACAACTGTTAAATTAGGCTTCCCGCTTGTGTGAATAAAAAGCTTTAAAGGATTTTCACATGAGCACCTGGAGCGTTGTTGTGTTGCATTAGATTTTAATAAACAGAAAGGCCAATGAGTGAGTTTTGTAATTATTTGCAACACGACAGGAGGGGGGGAAAAAAAACAAGTGAGGGGAGAAACCTGAATTCACCAGTATTAAGTAGTTACGAATTGCGGCTACACAAAAACACCGACACCTCACAGGTTTCATTTTTTATCTGTACAAATCCACAGAATATGTCTCAATTTTTTCATTTTGTAATTCATTGTTTCATAGCTGCAATAAATCCCAGATTATCTCTGCAGAAACACACACTACACACTTTTTAAAGATTTTCTCTAAAAATCTAAATTTATTTTGTAAAATCTAAAAGGATTTTTTTTTAAAAATAACAAAAACAAAGAGATTTCAGCATTAGGAACAAGACTTTAACTTGATTTCGTTGTTTTATAATCAGGTGAAGTTCTTCCTCGATGGGAGCAGTTCATCTGATGTGTGGGAGGCTGGTCAAGGTTTCCCATTACTAAGTGATCAACAGCTCTGATTATGTATCTAATACTATCAACGCTTCTCATCTAATCTAACAAGTCGCTCTACTAAAATTACAAACCTTGAATGATGGCTCATAGGTGAGGTAATGTTTCCATGTGCGTCAATGTTGAATGAACTGAGCGTGGGAGAAAGAAAGAGATGGACCGTCTGCATTCATCTATCCTTACTGAGGCCAAAATGATAATTTAGAGAGCAATCTATCAGGAGCTCACTTCATCATGCTGAATATTATTAAGAAGAAACCTGGAAGGCTGTGTTATTCAGATCAAGCACGGCTGCTGCCTAATTCAACATTGGTTGTTAAAATTCACATCATGGACAGATGAAAGTGGAACAGACACATTTGGGAGCTCATTGTTTCTGATATCATGTCTTTCATTGCGACTTCAATTAACAAATAAAAAGAAATTGGGGAAAGTGAAAAGTGACCGCAGGATGATCTTTCGAGGAACCACAACCTACAACCCCAGTCCTCAAATGAAAAATAAATAAAGAATGAAGAAGTTGTTTCTCTTTCTCTTCCTGGTTCTCATCCAGGCAGGTGATGTTAGAAATGCATTAGCATGCACCTGTATTTTAATTTAGTCTGGGGTTGACTGTCCTCATCAGCATGTGTGACGTCAGCATCAGCTGATTTACAGGAACGCTGAGCCATCGTTCTCTCGTTGTTTCTCTGAACACCTAATGTTCCTTCTCTACCCAGCAGTGAGCAGAGCATTATTAAGAAAGCTTGGCTCAACTCATCAATAATTAAAGAGCCCAAATCATGTAGAATTCACTAAGAACCCTTGCTGCCTCGTGTTGTATTATGAGCCGTGAACTGATTAATATTTCATCTGTGCACGTGTACGGCAGTGAGTACGTGAGAAACAAAGAGAGAGAGAGAGCGACATGTGTCAAGGTTAATTTGTTCTCTCATCAAGCGAGTCATTTCGCAGTCAAACACATTTCCACTTTCTGCTCCACTGCTGACACACGTAGCGCTCCTAACAAAGTGAGAGACGTAAAATGTCCTGTAGGACAGCAGCCTGTTAAAGGTAAGCGCTCGTATCTGGACTGCTGTACTTTGCTAAGAGAGAATGAAACGGTTCTTTTTTTGCGGTTCTTACTGGAAAAAAATATAATGAAATAAAACCTCGTGCTCTGCAAAACCTAAACAAGACAACAGGCAACCGGGCAGAATAATCTAACAATGAACAAGAAAAACCCGGGAGCTTAAATACAGAGGCAGGTGTGGAAATTGACAAACTGACTAATCAGAGGAAATGTGGTACAGCTGTGACAAAGAGACAGCGGGGGAACCTGAGGGAAGAGATGAATTAACACAAAGGGAGTTCAAGTAAGACTCCAAGGTATAAAGAACAAAATAAAAGGTCTGACAATAAACCGATGTACAAGGAACAGGTTAGAATAATAGACGAAAAAACTAAACGCAAATAAATGAACTAATACGGTAAAACATAGCAAATAAACACTGAGAAAATGATCAAAACACCAAGACAAAAGAAAGCAAAAACCAAAATATCATGACAAACAAACAGTCTGTTTCTCAGTTACACACAAATAAATATTTCTCTTTGTGTTGTTTGTCTTTAAATGTCTCACCTGCTACTGTTTTATGTCAGTATTGCTGCCCGTCATGGTGCTGCCACACTAATAAAGTTTTTATGAAAGTTAACTTTATGTCACAATCACCATCTTTGTACTCGTAACCCTTGTGACAGTAAAGCACTCGCTGCACTGCTTTCGGCTCTGATCTTAAACTGAACAAACCTTCAGCTGAGTTTATTGACAGAATAAAATTGAATAAATTCAGCATTTAAAGATTGGATGAATGCAACAAAGTTTGCATCAAATATGACTGAAGTTGATTCAAATATTTCAGATCAACAAAAACATGCAGGAAACCCATAAATATGTAAGTTGCTCTATTCGTTCATAACATCAGGACAGTTATTCAGTTCAGTTCAAAATGCTAATCCCATTTCATCGACCACACATTTGTACAAGCATGATAATGGACTCACCCGCTGAGGACTACAATAAAATCCATGACGTTCCAGCCGTTCCTGAGGTAGGACCCTTTATGAAACACAAAGCCCAGAGCGATGATCTTTATCCCAGCCTCAAAACAGAACATCCCTATGAAGTAAGGCTCTGTCTTCTCCTGTTGGTGTGAAACAAAGTCAGACGAGCATAAAGGACTCGAACGTAAAAGCAGCACACTTGTGATTTGTGTCTGTGTTTTAGTTTTCATGTCTGAGTGTCTCACCAGTCTCTTGGACATGGGGGTTTTGTCCTCACCAGGGAGGTGCTGCTCCAGAGCCAAGACAATGCAGTTGGCGATGATGGTAGCGAGGATCATGTACTCGAACGGAGTGAAAGACTGAAGTTAAGGAGCTCAGCGTTGTGGATGACGACAAAATCCAATCATAGTGAAGTGACATACAGACTGACAAAAATAATAGAAATAGAGATGATTATTTTTTAAGTTACCAATTCTTATGTAAAAGAGGAAGGGTTTCAAACTACAGTCCTAGAGAAAGAGTCCCTGGTGTAACTCAGCTGAATCTAATGGCTTAATTAACACCAATAAATTTCTGCAGACACGTTTAAAAGTTGGTCACACTTTTATCACACCAATGATACAGAGCCTATCAGTACAAACACCGCTTCCTTCTTCACCTGCAGTTTACACTCAATTAACAAAAAGATAATTTTGCAATATAAAACTAACAGTATAAAGTAATCAAACATAATCAACCTGCTGATTTCTAAGTTTCGGGTCTGAGAGGAGGCAACACTAAACAGCCTGTGCCTTATCTGGGATAAACTGTAGCGCAAAAAGATGCAGAAATAGGCAAAAAAAAAAAAAAAGTAGTTAATAGAGAGGGATGAGAGAGAGGCCGTGAGAAATGATTGTATAAACAGGGTCAGTCCTGCTATAAACGGCACATTGCATCTATTATGAGAGCTGTGCGGGTTGTTGGTCAAAATCTGTCTGTCCTTTATCTAATGCTTTGTGTGGGTACTTTCCTCTCACCTGGTTATGTGCACAAGGCAGCTTAAAGAAAGAGCAGAGCAGAGAGAAGAATGCACCAAGAGGAAGTGATGAACAAGAGAAGTAAGATGATCACTGAAGGAGAAGATTACGTTAGACAGACAGTGAGATGCTTGTGAAACGGCACGATGAGGAGGAGGCGAGCGGAGCTGGACAGATCGATGTTGTGTTGGCAGTTTTATCCAGCAGGGTCACTCAGGAACAAATGAGTGATGAGAAGTTAAATAAAAAGAGCAAACAAAATACTCCTACAAGCCTATAGGGGCCATGAGATAAAAACAGGGTTGCACTTCAGATTGGCTGCTGGGAGGACAAAACAACAGTAAACAACAGAAACAAGAAAATAAGTGTGAAAAGAGTCCCGGTGACCTGCTGCTGTGGAAATTCTCACATGAAGGGTATTTTTTTGATTCTTTTGGAATAGATGTTCATTTTAAGAAGCCTTTTAAATTTGATATTCACTCCAATGCAACAAAATAAGGAAGGGGAGAGGAAAGTGAAGAAATGAAGATGGAAAGACAGGGGAGGAGGGTATCCAAGCAACAGCATCCTCTTCCAGCCACTGAAAGTCAGCGTTACAAAACTGTTACTGGGCAGCTGAAGTGTGGCGGTATCTCATGTGCTGACACACTGGAGCTAGACTTTGACACTAAATATCAGCAAAGAATTGGTGAGAAATAAATGCCAAAATCACTACTAACCGTGACGGAAAACACTAATTGTTCTTTCCAAGCTAGAACAATTAAAGGATTTCAATTACACCCTTTATTTTTTATTTATTTCTTCGTTGCTGCCATTTTTGGCTTAATCCAAATGTGCAATGCAGAGGTGTTTTTTTCTTTTATTATTGTGAAGGAAATAAAGAATAAATAGACAACTTGTCAAAGAGGAGAAGAGTTATAACCACTTTTTGGCTTGAACTTTAAGGCTGGGACGCAAAGACGTTATCAAGACACAGCTTAGAGGTGCACAAAATACCAATAGTGCTGCTTTCCTGCTCATTTTTATAACTTAAAAATCAGGATTTGTCTCATCAGGAACTTGTCCATCGACAAGAAAGAGCTTACTGTGTTTTTGTTTTTGACCATTTCCATAACGCTACATCTTCATACCACAGGACGTCATAATACTTCAGCTTTTTGTTGAATTTTTACACATCCAACCTCAATGCTATTCTACTGCCATAGAAAATTATTTAAACAACTATTACAATATTAACACACAAAAAAAAGTAATTCATGAAGCTGAAAGACAAACTGAACTGATGTGTCTGAACAAGAATCGTCAGCCTTTTTCGAAACATTCATGATCTAATAATGTTATAACGCCCACCTCTGCAGGAAATGCGATGGGTGCTGCACCACTTTCCACTCAGTTTGCAAGAAAACTTTACTTTATCATTATCTCTGGACATGTCATTTGTTTTTACGCATAAAATGCCAGGAATTGCTCATTGCATGAGGTGGAAATCACTTAAAGTTTTACATCTATTGTCTTAATCGTACTATAATGATTTATATATTTATATTTTGGATCAAATCTGCAGATGTTGTCATCCTAATGACCATATACATTTCTTACTGTTGTCAAACAAAATGATGGCATAACTTATCAAACATTTTTCAATCCTTTTTGAGGAGTTCTACACGTTATGGTTTGTGGTTTTTCTTTGCCTTTTCAGCAGCTCCTGGGGGGAAATGTCTGACTTATTTTTGGTTGGCTATTCTTAGAGCTCCTATCTGATTTGCTTCCTATCTTTCCTGCATTTTCAGTAACCATGGGAAGTTTCCAGCTTCACCCTCAACAATTTCACTGCTTCTCCATCTGAAAAGTGTTTCCTGAAAAGCCCTGAAATGCAAAGGATAATTTGAATATTTATGACTGAAAATACTTTGTTGGTTCTTTACATAGAAAGCAGATGAGTCATTTAACCTAATTATTATCCACTTAATGTTTTATTATAGTAAAACATTTACAATTTCCTTTACACACAGACGTAACTTACTTTTGACATCAAATAGAAATGCAACTAATGCTCCCATTTTTCTTCTCTACTTTTTTCATTCTCACTAATCCTTAAAAAAAAAAAAAAACTTTACTCCCAGTTACAAACTTAACAAGTGTCTCATCCGCCCTTCTTACTGTTCTGGGTGTCAGCTGACGTGCAATATTTGTCGTGATTCGTCTACCAGCTTTAGGAGCTAGGCGTCTCGTGAGCTTTCTGAGTCACAGTGACGCTGGCGCTCTGCCTCGACTCCTCAAACATGCGTGTAAAAATAGACGCAGAGACCAGAGTGTGATGCCCCGTGCATCTGTGAAAATGCTCAAACACAGATTGGATCCAAACCCCAGTGATTATTGTTGTTACACCGAGGTGAAAATCAAAACGAAGCAAAGGCATCTGAGCCAGGCTTATTGGAAATCTGTAAATGATCTGAGCCAAGTGTCTGGAGTACGAGCTGGAGCCAGCACTGAATAAATATATACAGAAGAAAAGCCTTGTAATCTGAATTCCTAGGGAAATTGTTCTAAAAAAGAGCAACCCTTAAATTTGAATTGAAATGATTAAACACTTAGAAATATTGTGGAATAAATATAAATGTAACATTTAAAAAAAAAATGTCAGACTCGGCAGAGAGCCGTGATAAAGCTTTGTCTACGTCCTGGTTATCACAAAGTACAGTGAGATCCATTAATTATTTAAAGTAGTTTAAAATATTTCTATTAAAGGAAGGAATGTTTATTTTCTTGCATGTAGAGCTTGTTAAAAATTATTCCACAACACAATCAGGTCAGCAGTTGTGCTGTTTCTGCTGGTTGTGGGACAGTCTTTATCAAATGCCCCCAGCAGACAACCAGTCATAAATGCACTAGTCCGGTTAAAAAGTTGCAGAAGTCTTTTATTTGTGTTAATAGTTCAGCAATGTTCACCGGAGTGAGGGTCAAACAAACACTTGTTCGGTGAACTGTTTGCTCATTGGAGCGACGGTAACAACAAGGGGGCTGAAGACGACAAATGGGAGATTTTGATGATTAATGGATAAGGAACAAGAATCATGAGCAGAAACCAAGACTTAAACTCTCGTTGAGTCACAATGTGCTGTTTTATCATGAAGGACTCTTAGCAGTGTGACAGGCTGGCTGTTTGCCAATGTAGCACTCTCACAACCAAAAAAAAAGAAATATCAATAAATATAAAACAGTGTATGTCACTTTCCGGCAAAGTGCTGTGGTGTAACTACTGCTGCTGCAACAATAGATGTCTTTTTGTTGCCTGTTTTTCATATCTGTCTCATTCTCTTCATCCTTCTCTACATCTCTTACCAATACCATAAGTTAAACCATCTAGGACAAATCAATCAATTTTCTAATATCAAGTTCATATTGTGGGATATTTAAGTTAAATTATTTTAATCATGTTGTGTGTGGTGAATGTTCTAAAAACAGATCATGTTATGCAGGAACTAAAAGCATCCAAACAAACATAAAATCCAACCCAAAACCCAAACCCTAGTCATTCTTAAAGCAAAACACAAATATGAAATTTCTGAGCAAAAACCCAGATTTAAGCCTGACTTTAAAAGTCATGGAAAAATTATGGAAACTTATTTAGTTTCTCAAGTTTGAACCTTTTATACTGTTTTGAATAGTCATCAGGAAATCAGTGAATAATAATAATAATAATAATAATAATAATAATAATAATCATCATTTTGACATTCACAGAGAAATTAGTTCAGGATACCAGGAACACAGGGTCCATCAGGGTAATTTCCATCTTAATTGCCCCTTTTTATTTTTTCATGCAAGGATACAATTTAGTTAGAGGAAAATTAATGATCCATCTCAACTCCAAGCAGACTCTAGAGGAATATGTATGGACTTTACAACCTTAATGGAATTTTTATTACAATATTAACCTGTGTGATTTTAATCCTCAGTGAAGCTTAACAAGAGAACAACATCCTGAAAATATAACTGAAGTCCAGTGTGGTTACCCTGTTGCACTGTTTTAAACTTAAATCTCCAGGCCTCCTTCTCTGCTTGCACTAATGATGAAACAAACTATTAAATACAACAATCAATTATTTAGAGATACACCTTCTCAATGGGAAACTTCCCACTGCGGGGGATCCCAGTGGGGATCAGACAAGAGGAGCAGCTGCCAGTCCTCAGCAGGCCCACGAGTCTAACCTGAGCCTGAGTGCTTCATTAAGCCCTGGCTCTTCCTGCCAGGCCTCCATCAGCCTCCATCAGCTACGCCCTCAGGCAACCAAGCTTGAGTCAGACGCAGGCATGCACAAATGTAACCACGCCTTGCTCCGGTGAGCCACCACTGATGCTGTCAGTGACAAGGTGCACTCAAACAAATCCAGATAGGTGTCATGTGATCGTATAAGCTCACCCACGCCACTCAGCCAATCGCAGGAGCCTCTGGACGTTTGTTGAATTGATCATCCTCTGTTAATTGAGCACTCAGAGAAGAAAAGAGGCTCTTGCTGTGAAGCGACAGCTGCAAGTTGTGCTGCAAACACAAGGCTGACCTTTACCAGATGTCCTGCAGAGATAAGAGATTATAAGAGTGTGTGTGAAAACCACTCTACCACTAGCCAGTTCACTACTAGTGTATGTTCTTGATTTGCACAACTCTCACTTGAGACAAATGTCTATCGGATACCCTGATAAATAGGGACTTCTGAGATCTACAAAGACCCACAGAAGAGCGATACCACCCACCTGTTTGATGGCATTTGTTCTTAAACTTGCTGTTCTTGTGAGGAGATCAGACAGCCTTTGTCTGATTTCTTCATGCCAAAAAAACCCAACTGAATAAAATGAAGAAAGAAGGGATGCAAATATTCAATCAAAATTATGTCAGAATTTTGTTGAGCCACTTGCTACATGAAGCAAGTGGCTGAGATACAACTTGTAAAGGATATTTAACCAAATATATTATTGTTTATATGTATCATTTTGATCCTCTTTGACTTAGAAAATTCCACAATAAATTCAGATTTGTACATCGAAAATTCTAGTTTTACTAAATCCTTGCAGCTGTGTAATAATTTCATCCTGGGAGATGAGTGTTTTAAATGTATCATCAACAGTCCCAGGTTAATGTGAAATTCATGACAATGGTGCAAAAGCAAGTAAGCGTCTGAGCAGATCTGTGTCAGTGTGGTTAAAAAGCCTTCTGTTTGCCTGGCAACAAAACAATAACAAAACACCAGGAAGTCCCTGCACCAGGCTGAGAAAATGAACATATCCCATTCAAAAAAACCACCTAAAAACTGCAAAGCTATAATTTGGGTGGATTAATGCAAAGAAATTTGATGAGACATGCTAACTGGCGACTTTATCCATGCGCTTGTGAATGAAACGTTTGGTCTGGCATTGATTTAGGCTGCATCTTCCCCTCTCCTTTCCTCTTGGCTCCAGTTCATGATAAACAGGCACCACAGTGGAGTTTTCAGTAAGCATCCAACACTCTACAAGGAGCAACTAACCATATTTGCCTAAATGTCAAGTATTTCCTGTAATCCCTGCTGAATATGTTAGTCTTGCACTTGCATCTTTCAAGGCTTAGGTTTTGCCCCTGAAGCTTCTCATAGGGATTGTGTTGATATCAGTTTGTTTACATGTTTAGTTACACTTAAATATATTGCATAAACTAATGTATGCATCTACTGTTGTTTATCCTTCGATTTTTGATAAGAGCTCAGCACCACGCTCCTCAAAATCTTAATATCAAACAACAGAATATGAGTTATGACGAGCCGTAATAGTATATGGCATGGCGATCAGACAATATTGCATATGATTCCTTTTAATGCTTGTTAATCTGATACAGTGGAGCTCAATCTACGCCACAGGACACTCCCTACACAGAGCAAATTAACCTGGAGGTTATTCAGCCTGGCTGCTTTCCTTCTGATCACAACAGCACCCACAGCTCTTTGGTTTTGATTTGGATGGGGAAATAAAATCCACCAGCAGGTGCAATTCTAGTGCAGCTTGGTTAATAGACAAACCAGCGGTGCATTGGAAAATCTCTGGTGTGATTCACACGCAAATCCCAGACTAAAGATTTAAGGCCAGAAAAAAAGAAACAAACAAAAAACAAAAACAAAAACAATGAGCAGCAGTCATCAACAAAAGCAGGCTCCTTCTATTAGGTGCGTTTATAAGCTCAGCAGTGGAGCAGTCAGTCAGTCAGGAAGCTGATGAATGGAGCAGAACAATAGTCTGTGAACAGGCCACACCTGGCCTGGACACCTGGTGAGCTGTACAGCAGCAGCAGCGGCATAAACACGCCGGCAATCGACACTTGTGTTTGCGCCGCTTCCCCTGCAAGTGGCGGCGCAAAACAGCAAAACCGTTTCGAAAGTAAAGCAACAAGTTGGTTTCTATCAACACCAGGAATGTAATGGATGGGTTTCATTTCAAGCCTCATAAAAACAAAAACGAATGCACATAAATAATTGAATTGTGTGCGAACGTTTAATCTGGGCTGAATTAATCTATACAAAAATGATCTGAATTGTAATGGACTCTACACAGAACAGGCACAACATTATAACCAAGCATTGGCAATCTGGTCTACAGCAGTATGACCTCTTAGCAATATGGTTCTTATGTCGCATCAGCAATAAAACTTCTTCAGCTGTTTGAACTACTTGTCTTTTGGATCGGCACATATGGGTCAGGCTTCGCTCCGCACATGCACCCAAAGCCCAAAGCTCTGCTGCATTTCCACTTCTGACGGCTGTCTATGACTGTAAACCTCGTTAAACGTCCTGAAATCCTGATCCTTGCCACTCCTTTCCTGCTTCTAGCACCTCAACGCTGAGAACAAAATGTTCACTTGCTGCCAAATATATCCAACCAACAGGTGCAACAGTGTTATTCACTTCACCTGTGAAGCCCTGAGCTGACCTCGCAAAATAAACTGAAAACATGAACACATATTGTGATCTGATTAATTCATCATTAACACATAGGTGTGCTTAATTAGTACAATTATCCAGATTCTAGTTTACTTATGTTCATCTGCTGACAGGTGGAATCAGCAGCTCTTCATGACGTAACGCTGACAGAAAGGGTTTAAAGCCATGAATAGCAAAGCTCTTGTGTTGCTTTGCTTTGGCACGTTTTTCAGCATCGAAACAGAAGCAGATGACGCCTGCATTACTCAGGAACAGTTTCCCGTCTTCTATAATTCAACTTCATTACAAAACAAGAAGCTAAATATTTTTTTTAGTGATCAATCTTTTTAATAAAACACATTTTGCATAATAAAGCAAAATTAAACACCTCTGTACCACGAGTGCTATCCTTGGTGCTGAAACTTCATATGTTTGTTCTACAGGCCAAGAATGAACCAAACATTTCCAAGCAACCATAACTTTCTGTTTAGGCTTTTCTTAAAAACCAGTGAGAGTTCGGTGGACTTTGGAAAACATTTTAGGCTAAAAGATTTGCCACGGTCGAAACTTCAATGTCAAAAGGAAAAAAACTAACAAAAAAACAAAACAAACACATTATATGCCTTACTGTTGTGAAAGCTACTTCAAGGGTAAGAAGGACCCTATTTATTTTTTTTAGATCAAGTGCTCCAGTTGTTTTCCATGTCTAGATGAATGAGATTAGGCAAATAATCCCTTTTTTTTTTTTCTTGAAGGTGAAACTCTGCAGTATTGTGAAAGTAATTAGACGATTGTTGTGCCAGGTTGGGTGTGGATAAACTCTTAAAATCAGACTTAGTTGCACTGGGAGTGTTGGTGACAGTTCACCTACCTTTCATATTTTCCATTTAGACACTTTGAACAAACAAGGTTAGTGTGATATCATCCCTGCAGAGCGGGGGGGGAAAAAGGATATGGCCACTCAGTGATTTTCTTAGCATACTTCCGGACCACGTTGTCCTCTCCGAAGATGAAGAGCGACCTGTTGACGGTGAAGCAGTTCTCCCTGACCGGGATGGGGTTGTACAGGGCCATGGTGCGGGCGCGCTGCGCTTTGGTCTGCTTGAACGCCGGGGAGATCCCACCTGTGGACACGGCCGCTCCATCGCGGTTCCTGTTGCGCTCCGACCCTCCATCCCCGGAGCTCAACAAGCCCGGGACGTCGTCTCCGAAGCGGGCCATTCTGTCGAGAAGACGGGGTTGAGGAGGGGGAGAAGGAAACGGGTTATTGGGCTACAGTCCTCCACAAAGCAGGGCGCGGTGCGCACGATCACAGCGCCAGCGGCGCGTTGAAGAGATCTTGTTCGGTTTCAGTATTTTGTGGAAACATAATTGCTGCGTAACTTCAAAGTTGAACAACCCCAGAAAAAAAATTTTTTTTAAGTCACACAAATTAAAAAAAAAAAATAAAAAAAGTGAGTCAACTCCTCATTTGGTGATCCGCCGTTTAAAATGAACCTGCCGGCGGTGCTTCATTTCACTCCATTTGTATCCATCCGACGTCTAAAGTCTTAAAAAAAAAACATCTGCAACAGGTCGCATCGCCAAACTGCAGGAGCGGCAGCTCGATCCGTGGGTTTCCTTAAATAAGGCAGCAACACTCCGCGGTCTAACTGAGAGCGCATCTCTCCTCTCTGCTCTGCTCTGTTGACAACCTGATCACCATCCTGCCACCGAGCACGACGGAAAAACGAACTCAAGTGTTTTCCACAACATTTTTTCCCTCGAAAACAAGCCGAACAAAGGCAACCTGTCAACAAAGCAGAAAGAAGAAGAAAAAAAACAGGAAAGAAAAGATTGAATCTATTGGGCTGCGGGAGGACAATAAAGGAAGCGTGTCCAGTTTCCCTGCGGTGAGCGAGAGCCGAAGGAAAGGACACAACTGCGACACCTCACCTAACCTCTGTCCAACCCAGATCCCACAGCACATAAAGAGAAGGGAAACAATTAACCACGCAAGCTGTAATCCACACTGAAATGATACAGCAGATCAGGGGGATTTTGTCCCCATATTTCAGCTAATCATCCATCGCCTAGACTAGAGAGTAACGCAAATCAAACAGGACGTGCAAGTTTGATGGTTTTGCAGAACGCCTAGTGCGTTTTTACAAAGTAAACATTCATGCGTTTCACTGGTGACCGGTCAGCTGCCACAGAAATTGGTGTCACGCAATATTCGTTTGTTGAGCGCGCGTGGTCACGCGTCAGGGCAGACAGCTTCATGCTGGTCACGCATCGGAGCAGAAGGCTGGGCGTGAAGCTGGAGGGAGAAAACACCTGTTGTGGAACATCGTGCGACAAAAAGCCACTATAGAGGAGGACAGTAAGCAGCAAGCATCTTTAACTAATTACAGGCTTCAACAGCCAGTGAGCTGCTGCGTGCTGGCTGCTAATGATTATGATGGAATCATTTAAAAAAAAAAAAGATAAAAAATGTTGCTGAAGATGATTCTGGTGTAACATTACAGTCCTCTATCCGTAAAGTTGCTGCAAATAAATCTAATGCAAAGGCCAAAATCAACCATAAACAGATTAAAGATGCATCTGTTTCAAAAAGCTTCTTCCTGTATGTCATAAACTTCCATTACAGACACTAAAAGCTGCAGCCCAGGAAAAATGAAATCATTATTTAACAAATCTACTGAAAATGATCTGGGGTTAGACATTGTCTAGAATATGCATTTAGAGCAGGCTGCCAATCTATCGTGAATGTATGAATAATAATTTGTTCAACTTTAAATGGTTTATAACGATGTAAGTCTTTTTTTTTTTTTGGAGAGTTTGGTTTGCAATAAGAGCATAAATGTCCTCTGCAGATTGGTGACAGCAACACAGAAAGTACAAATATGTATATATAAAAAGCTTTCAAATAAATTTGAAAGCCAGTAGAAGAAACTCATCACCTGACAAAGACAGCAAAAGCAATATTTTAATTTCAGTAGATTTAGTTAAGCTGTGAACAAAATCTTATGTTAAGAAATAATACTTTTGAAGAAAAACAACATTTGTACAATTACCAGTCCTTTCCAATGGACGACATAGTCTCATTCAAATCTGAGTGTTTTAAACATTGAGTTTATAACACTGACTTTTTTTTATCTTGCGATTATGCATATGAATTTTGTTTTTTACTTTAAATTTGCCCCCATAAATTTCACCTGCAATAATTAAACTGCAGAAATTTTGCTGGCAAAATTCACCTTCAAAGAAGTGCACTTGGAAATAATGTGACCTTGTGGTGACCCAAGCAAACACGATCAGCACAAGTAGGCAGAGGCGGTTTCTGATATGAGCGACATGGGCAACCGCCCAGGATGGCATCTTGTGGGGGGTGGCATGAACCCCCCCGCCCCTTTCTCCCATCTTGGAATCAAAGTCAAATGTCTTAAGAGGTTTTTTATACTTAATTGTTGTGATTTTAGTCGTTTAGATCTCATATTTATGAGACGAATGTACTAAAAGACAGCATTCATTCTTTAAATGAGACAAGTTCCTCATGAACCACTGCATGCTACGAATCATATGAGAGCAAATTTATAACTAAGCAACATTAGGCTTCCTCACAGGCTTCACCTTAATGGGATGACTGGGAGGGTGGAAGCAGAATACAATCCAGCAGCTGTCAGCACTTCATTTAACTGGGAGAGAAAACTGGGGGCAATGGGTAAGAAGACAAGATAAAAAGGGGAAGTGAACCACAGGAGAGAGCGTGAACCAAAACACCGGCACTGATGAGGATTTTGTTGATGGCAGTATGACGAAGGCAGTGATCAATGGCGTGTGGCCTCCGACTCATTAGAGCTCGAACACATTACAGGAAATAAAAATAGAACAGACAAAAAAAGCATCAAATCTGACATCTTCTGCACCCAACTCTAGAAAAACCAGTTCATGTGAGAACTGCTTCATGCCGAACCAGGCAAACAATAAATAAATTAAATGCTTACTACTAAGCCTTGTGACACACCGCTTCTGGCATAAGAATATGTGGAGAGATGAAAGGTGAGTTACAATAATTAGAAACTCTGGAAGAATAGAAGGTTTTGAAAATATTCCAATCAAGATCTAAAACAAACTATAAAATGGGTTTATGTCCAATAAATTGCCTTCTGAAGTTGTTCATCAATATTTCCATGTAGTATAAATCCAGTTGTTCTATAAAGGCCTCAATTGATGGAGAACATTAATGAGCAAACATCATGACAACAGACAGATAGGGAAGGAAGTTGTGAAGAAATGACATTTTTAGGCTATAAAACAACATAGCCCCCTCACCCCCCCCCCCCCCCCCAAATTGAAAGATTATGAAATTACTGCAAGAAATGGTAATCCACCAAAATTGGATTAACAAAAGAAGCAGTCAGAAAACTGTGGTAACTCTGGAGGAGCAGGAGAGATCCAAATCGAAACAGTGGTAGGAAGAAAACCATTGTATCATCATTCAATGGTGACACATGTGGACAACAGCATCGCACTGAGGGGAAAGTTTACTTCTCAAACAGAGAACAGGGCAATCCTGAAGAAAGAAGAAACACTTCACTGAAAATGCCCCAAAACATACTGCCAGAGATATAAAGAAATATCTTAGATTAGACCATATTATTGTACGAGAATTGTGAAGTCAAGCTTCAGACCTAAATCCACTTAAAATCTGTTGTAAGACTTGGAAATAAATTCTTACAGATGACATCTATTCAGTTTGCAGAAACAAACCCCACAAGACTTGCAGCTGGCATCGTAGCAGCTGGTGGGTTTGCCAAGCATTGATCCAAACAAAATAGAAATGCATGCCAGAGTTTTCATACTTTACTCGTGTCTTTTTTATTCAAATCCTAATGATCAAATACTTTGTGTTATCATGTCACATAAAATGTCAATACATATAGTTTGTTGTCAGAGTGCAGGAGAAATAAAATTAAAAAAATAAAGTGCTGAGAATACTTTAGCTGTATATTTGAGTGAAGGACCATTATTCACCAATGACAGAACAGCAATAGAAGATAAATACTGGATAAAACTGTCATCTGGTGTTGTGAAATCCAGCCCAGGAATGCAGGGTTACTGAGGTTAGCTGCAGGTTGACGTTCCCTGTTCTGGTAATAGGACTTATTGCTGCCACAGAACCGAGAAACAAGATTCAAAAATAGAATGACTGGCTAGAGATACCGCTTACCTGAAGCCTGGTCATTACTGACCCGGTTCTACCAAACCTGGTGTAAATAAAGCTGATTGACTATCCTCATATATCGTAACAAAACAAACTCTTCTCACAAAGGACAAACGCAGCATCAAAGTGTATTCAGCATGTCTGTATTCTCTCTTTTGCTCACTTTATGTGACCAGGAACATTTTATATTCTTGCCAGATAACAAATTACCATCTGTTTAATTCCTTTCCTATCTCAAAGCTCTGCCCTTTTTGTGTTACAGCAATGACTACTTTAAAAAATTCAATCATAAATGAACCACAAGCACCTCTATTTGAACTTTAAATAACAACGCATTTAAATTGTTGCTGGTTGCTTTGTATGCGTGAAACTCCCAATTTTAAAACATGTTAGAAACAATGGAAGTGATTAATATCAGAGCAACAAAACATTTTCACTGTATCATGACCATTTATACTTATTCTGGTGTAACTGTAAAAACTGGTTCACTAAATTACTTAAAATAATAAACAACTGGTGTTTATTATTTTACATTTTGAGGAATATATTTAAAGGTCCCCCAAAGTCTTAGATCACACCTCATTTATCACAAGAGTCAAGATTGTAATTTATGTATAAAATAATTTTTCTATGCACACAGTCTCCCCAACACGACTGTTTGTGTTAAAAGTTGGACCCATCAGCTATTGCGAGGCAAATAAAACACACAATTCACACTTTGCTTCAAGTCCAACAGAGACAGAGGTGAGGAATCTGAGTGTGTGTGAGCTCAACATGTCAACACATTTTCATCAGAGTGGAGAATGCTGCTGATGACTGCGATGGGAGGGCCTTTAATTGTGGAGCTACAAATGAGAAGACCAAAACACACTCAGGATCACACCACGTCAACGTCCTCTGAGAGTTTCGTAATAGTTCCTCCAGTGGTGATCTTATTAGTTCATTCCCTTCATTACCACATTATCACAGAGCTTGAACTGGCTCACTTTTAATGAACTTCTCAAGGTTTATGTTGTTTGGATTAGGAGAATTGAAAACTCAGAATAATATAATGTTTAGCCACATGAGGACTGGATTTAGTCATAGGTAGGTTTATGGAATATATATTTAAAAAAAAAAGATTAAATCAAGGAAACGTTGCCACAGCAGATACTTATAGAGAACATCAACAGACAAAAGCAGAGAAGACAAAAGATAAAAGAAATATAGTGACGTTTCAATGCTTACAGACTTCTCATTGCTTCAGAAAACATTTAAGATGAGCCTTTGAAACGCAGTATGAAGAGAGGCTGCGACAATTCCTCAATGACTCGGATGATTTGATTTCAAAATCTCTCCCTTTGATTATTATGTTATTTTCCGACACAGTTATGCATTTCACAGGGAAAATGTTTGTTTCACGCCATGTTTTTGTTGACATTAATTGTGATGAAGATAGACAGAAGATTATAAGTGAAAGACTCTATCAAAAAAAGAGAAGCAAAGATCTTCTACAAGTTGCATCACATGACAACATTAACAATAACTTTTGCAGATGGATGTATTTCTGAAGACATAGTCATTGTGTTGGGAGAGCTACAGACAGACGGATCATCTTGATTCATCTTGAACAAACCTGAGTGCAGACGTGAGTAAGTAAATCTTAAAATGATGAGCTGTAATGTTTCGCTTTGCAGAAACCTTGGAGACAAAAATACGTTAGATAATGATGCTGAGATAATCCACTATGATTTGAAGAAGTTTCACGTCTGCCTTAATTTGTTCCTTTGTTTACTTCTTGGTGTAATATCATGTTTTAGATTAATATTAATTTCTTCTCTTCTGGTTCTTTTATTACTTCCAGCTCCTAAACACAATTTAAGATCTCCGGTCTGCATCGTTTTATTCTTGGTTTCTCTGTTATTCTCCATCCATTCCTCCATTATTACTCCTGTTCTCTGGTTGTCGTTCCGTATCCTGTGCCAGACGGTGGCAACCTCCTGTTAGTCATTTGTTGTTTTTTTAATTCAAGTATTTTCTGCCATCATCTCTGTGCTTGTGTTCTCTTTTAAGACAAAACATGAAATATTCTTTTTAAGAGATTATTTCATCCTAAATATCTAGGAGGAGCCTATAGTTGTTTTACCATCAAAGAAAGATTTTATAAATATTCAATTTTATAAATATTTTGCACGAGCCCTTATTGTCTAACTCATTTAAATCTTGTAATTTATCGTGCTTATCATATTAGATCTTCAAATGCGCGCACAAACACACACACACACAAACACACACACACACGCATGCACACACGCACACACACACACACCATTACACGATTACATATCCTATTCAGTTTCAGATTCTTTTTGATCAAAGAATGTTATTTTTAATTTTGTCCTTATTGTAAAGTATATAATTGCTAAATCTATTTTAATATATTCTACATTTCTACATGTGTGAATCTACATGCTTTAATTGCTGCTGTTGCACTTGAATTTCCCCACTGAGGGACAACAAAGAGTATTTCCACTCTATATGCAACAACAGAGGTGATGTCAAAAAGGCTGAAAATAATTGTGTTTAGCTCGAAATCTGCCAGGCATTCAGTTCAATCTGGCAAGATCCACTGCAACATTACCAGTATTTAATTGTTTACGTATCACAAGATGACTGCTTGAGACTGAAGAGACCTTGGTGTGAAAGTACTTTTGTTTGGGTAGCATTCAAACTTCAGCTGAGGGAGTCATGTGGACAAGTGGGTAGAACAGCTGCACCATATACTGAGGCTGTCACCCGTCGGTGCAGCTGTCCCCAGTTTGACTCTCGTCTGGGTTATTTACTACATGTTTTCTCCTTTTCCGCCCCCTTTCCTTTCTAGTAGCTACTGTCAAATAAAAACCACCAGAGACACAAAATCTCCCTCTAACTCTCACTGGGGGCAGTGATAAAAGGCAAATATGCAATTTCAATCAAACTGTTGTATTTTGCATTAATAACATCAACCGATAACATATATAATCCTCACACCTCCGTTTTTTCCCCTGTCGTCACTGTCAGTGAGCTTAGGTATTCAGCCTACTGTCACCTGCATCAAGTTCAGGTATGCAGGGTAATGAGTGTGCAGAATGTGCATGCATGACACCTGAGAAATAAACAAATATCTATAACCCAAACACTTCATATGCAGTGGTGTGAAAATTCCTGATTTCCTGGTTTTTGTTTGTCACACTACAGCATTTCAGAACATCAAACTTATTTAAATATTAGTCAAGGACAATCCAAACAATCCATTTTCTAACACTGTTGTGTCTTGCGGCATCGGGAGAGGTGCTAATTTCTATCTCCAGAGAACGCTGCAGGCAAGAGGCGGGGCACACACTGGACAGGTTGCCAGTCCATCACAGATGCAAATAAACCAAAAAAAATTATTGTTAAATTAAGGTACTTAGTTCAACAATTTAAAAAAAAATCCAAACCTACATTGCCCTCTGTGAAAAAATACATCTTTGCTACATGGCTTGTACTAAGCTTCAAACCGGACTACTTTTTAAGACCAAGTTTTTTTCCCCATTCTGACATAAAGGACAGATTTTGTGCCGTGCACAACTTGATAGTCCTGCTGTCAACAGACCCTAATGTTTCCCCAAAAAGTTATTTCCTCTCCGACATGCCTCTAAAATAAATTAAACTCTGCTTACAACAGAAGTTACTTCTGCTAATAACTGAATGCCCTGGATATTTTTTTTAGGGTTATCAGACCACAAACTATAATGAGAGCACAGTTTTAAAGTAAACACTTTTGTATGCATTGTATCTAATCTGTACATCCAAACAGAATCCTCTGTCTTTAATAAATAGTTTGTGGATTCTGAATCCTGCCACTTGTCCAAAACCTCAAAAAAAAAACCTAGTAAGTTGCCTAAAAATAACCGCAGTGTTGGGTCAGTGTGTCGTCGACCAGAGTGCACATTTCAAGATGACACAGAAAAGTTTGGGGCAAACACAGAGAGACCAATAGAGGACAAAGCCAGACCCATTGATGTCGGTGGATGAAGAGGCCATGGGACTGGACTATATTTAGCTTCATTGAGATGTTAATTGTAGAAACATGAGAAGGGCATAGTGTGAGTGGCTGGTTGTGTGGTAACAATGCTCTATACATGCATCACCAATTGAAAATCTGGGCTTTGCACTGGGAAATTGTTTTTGATCACACAAACACGAGTTATTTCCAGAAGGTTTTCTAAAATCAATACTCATCTGTCTGCAGCAATACACTGAAATAAGAGCATCTCTGCTATTATCAGGACCAAAAGGAAATGATGAGATGAAACAAATATAACCTGAACAATTTTTGCTTTTTGCCTGTCTTGCCCTTCCTCTGTTGTCTTTCTCTCCCACTTCTTAACATCTCTCCTCCCCTCTTTACCCAACCCAGATTTTTGTCTTCGACTGTTGTCTTTCCCTTACTTGTTTCCTAGCAACAGAACTGACATGCCCCCTATCCGCAGCCCTGCAAAATCTGTGGTTGTAACTCTGGATTTTATAGCACAGCCTATATAAATCATGCTTCCCCACAGGGGGTTGAGTTATGCTCATTGTTTGCAGACATATGACTCCATTCGTGGGCATGCTGCTGACCTGGTTTCTTTCAGATTAAAAGTTTAAAGTTTTCAGAGCAACAGTTGGGCAGTGAACAATGTTCACTCGTCCATTGCTTAGGGAAACAAGGAGCTCGGTTGTGCTGCGATGTGACTTAATGTGAATCCAAAGCAAACAGCAAATCATTCCAGGAGGTCTCAGACAGATCCTGAAGCCAAATATAGTTGACATGAAAACACTGCAATGCAGTCATTGGCACCGACGCTGCCCAAATCATCCCTGCTGAATTCACATTCCTCACCAGTGTTTCAAAAGGTTCCTGAAACAATTTCAAAGACTCAAATATTCCAAAACAGCATGTATATAGTTATGCATAGATAATTGATTTGTAACTGAAGTGCTTTTTATCATTTTATTTTTCTAGACTACTAGTTAACATTATCCTGAACGCCTACACATTATCAGAAAAGCTTATGTTTAAGGAACGAACTATCAAGATGCAATTTTCACATCATTTTTTTATTCCTTCTATTTTGCAAAACCAGGGAAACTGAAAATCTATAAATCCTCAAGGTACATAAGAAAACTTCAGCTGTTTATAGTTTTGTCTTTGTGCTGTTGATGATCTGAGTTAAATTAACGTCACACGGCTCAATATGCAGCTATATGAATTCCAAACTCTGCCCTACATTGTGTAAGTTTTTGCTTGGATTGAATTCAATTAGGAGCAGCTCCTCAGAGAAGCTGAAATAATGATTTTGAAAGGCAGTAGCTGCCATCTGCTGGCAGAGAAGAGCTACTGCAATAATTACTGAGCTAAAGATCTGATTAGTTTTATCTAGTACTAAGTAAGCAGGCTGTACTGTCCGTCTTATTGCTTTCTTATGTTTGGACAGGGTTAAAACATATTTTCCAAAGGACACCCTAAAATACAATAAGGTTTAATGATTTAATTTAAATTTGGGGGAAAAAAACTGGGTTAAACAACCAGCTGATATGTTTAGGATGTAATTACTTTTTTTTTTATATAGAGGGCCAGGCTGATTGGAATAGCTTTTCTCCATAGTAAATGAAACCATAATTTGAAAACTAAATTTTGCATTTACTCTGGTTATATTTGTCTAATATTGAAATTTGTTTGATGTCTGGAAGGGTGCAAATACTTTTCCTCCGAAGTGTAGAAATAAGTGACCAGTTTCATAGAAATAACATGAGATGACGCATTACCATGTCCTTCCATGTTACATTTTTATTATTATTACTCATATTCCCCTTCCTACTTGTTCAGAATAAAAATCGTCAATCATTCATAAACTTCTCGAGAATTTAGTAAATAGAATTAGAAAAACACAAAACTTTGAGGCCGTCATTGCTCTCCCACTTAAACCAGAGCATGAGTCTTTTTTCTATTAATTCAAGGAAACTCACTGAATTTTTGTTGGTAATGGAACCATCACTTTCATTTAATCATCTTTGGCAATGAAAGTGGTTTTCTTTTCTACCCGAAAAGCAAACTTGTCAGAAATTCATACGAAGGTCCAGAAAGAAAATCTTAGGTGGCTTGTGAATGTGTTGTTTTTTTTTTTTGTTTTTTTTTTGTTGTGTTTTTTGCTGACAGGATAAAAGCTTGTAATAAGCTGTAGGCAGTTTGAGGAATATTCCAATTAGCGTTTCATAGGTCAGTGGTTTGAAGTTATTTCACAATCAACACATGATGTAAAAGCACAAAAAGAAAAATTGGAACATTGTATATGCAAAACAAAATAAACTGTTAACAAAAGCATTTTCTTGAGATAATTAGAAATGCACAAAAATGTGTCGTGTTATTGGTATTTAAGCTAATTTCTTTTTAAATCCAACCAGCCTTTTCAAATATCAAGTTGGATCAAGACTTGAGTGTAGAAAAGGAGTGGTACTTATCACGCATGCCGTCACAGATCAATACAATCGATAGAGCTGGCTGTGAATTAACAACTAGGGTTTTGCAAAGGCTGGTCAGTTATAATCCAGAAGGCATGGAAATGTGAAGAAAATAAGAGTTTCACAAGGCCAAACATGAATAAAACTGAATCAAAAATTCTCAGATTGTAGATAGTCACTTAAATAACAAACATGCGAGTGTGTGTGTGCTTGATTTTGCACCGATTAGACTCACTATCTCCGCAGCTGCAGATTAATCAGGCTTGATTTTTCACTCCACAGGACATTGCATTCCCACATCATTACCTAATGGCTTCTTAAGTGGCAGCTGCTCCGAACGAGGAAACATACCGTGCAGACGAGCTCAACTCAAGCTGCACTGAATCACGTCGTCTGGTGGGTCACCACATGTTAATTTAACACAAGCAGGATACAAATCAAAGTCTAGCATGAGCTGGCAGAAATTTGATCGACTGAATCATCAATACTTTGGGAGGTTTTATCACTTCTTGTGAATGTACTTGTTACCTGTTGCAGGGTTCAGGTAAATTAAGCCAAATGGGAGCTTCAAAACAAAATGTCTTGTTCTGAGAAAAAAACAAAAATACAAACAAAAACTCACTTTATGTCAGTAGTCATACGAATTTATTCTGTTGGACGTTTTTCAACATATTTACCTATTTTATAACAAATGTTTGCCTCGGAGGGACGAACACAATTCATTTGCCTCATGAAAGCATGCATGAGCTCCTGTGTGGGCAGTTCGCAGCAGCGCCACTAGAGTTCGCAGTGATTACACAGTGAACTCCGGTCCTCCCACTGTGGATATTGATGACGTTCCCGTTTGCTTAGCCAGCATCATTCTTTCCATTTGTCAGAAAGCTCCCTCCTGGCACAACATAAGTCATGCAGCCGCAAAAGTTGGACTGCATTTGGTTTGTGGAGTGAATTGGAAGTGATGAATGTCTCACATGCACTTCAGGTGTGCATCTGGCTTGTTTTCCTGCACATTAGTCTCTAAAGTGTGGTTATTGGAGCTGACCACATAATTACTGCGGCCATCACTGAACTGTAAACTTAAAACAAGGGCCAAAAAGACAATTTAGTAATGGGTGAAGCTCCACACAAAGCTCCGTTTTGCTTGAAAGGAGCAGTGTCTGAAAGAAGTCCTGCTGCACAACAAAGTAAGCTAACAGCACAGAACTCTCAAAGCACAGCACAGCCATCTTTGATATTTTAATCAAGAGCTTTGAATGAGTGAATGGGGAGAAAATTCAAGGTCTGCAGCAGGGAGGACATTCATTCATTCGTTCATACCCCCACCCGCCTTGGTGTGAGAGGACTTTAATGTCCAGGGAAGGACACAACACCACAGTCACAGCATGTATGCACATGTAAACACACATGCAGGAATAAGAAAAGTATATTTTGTTAAATACACATAAAAACTATGGAGGATCATTTATATATTTAAAACCTCAAGTTTTTTGAAAGAAAATTACATTTTAAAAAATATACTGGGAATGTGTTGAGCATTCAAATTACTTCGCAGTGGCGTTTTTCTACATCATGAATCATGCAAGTGGTTATATGTTACTTTGCTTTCCGGTGTTCATTATGAAACTGAACATAAATGTCTTCCTTTGGTGCCTGAACTCAGGAATGTTTATTGGTAAGCATCGTATTGTTTTTGAACATCAATATGCACTAGAAAATCAAGGAGCATGTTGCAGTCATGTGATGTAAATGGAGGGCGGTAGAAGCCATATCTCACAGGGTTTTCTCAGGGGAGTGAGCGGCTTCCTGCAAAGCAGGGCATGTGCCTGCAGAGATGCATGATGATAACAAATAAAGATATGCTGCACTGCAACAAGAGAGCTTAAAGAACGGGGACACAAGCAAAATATTACTTTGGAAAAAGGACTGTAGACCATCACCATTTTGAAGAACTTTATTTTACAGTTTCATTACGAAAGCGAATAAAGGTTTATCGGTTTGCTACTTTGGCAACGATGAAGGAGAACACTTCCAAGTGGCTATTTAAAAAATAAGATGTTTGCTTATTTTTTTTAAATTCAACAAGAAAACAGGCTTTAGTCAATTCTTTGTAATGAAAACACCTGAATAAACGGCATTTACAAGCTTAATTTTTTTTTATCATAAGAGATTAACATAATTGTTAAAGTAGTTAATTTCATTTGTTTGCTCACACTGTGAGTCCTCTTTAGAAGGCTGAAGTGTCCCCTTTACATGGTTAAATAACTGACTGTCCTCAGTGATGGAAGCCTACAGCCCCTATTATGTTTTAGAAAACCAAGGACATAAATTTGGTTTAGTAGCATCAGAGAGCTAGAGTAGAAATATTCAATGCCTTCCAAAAATATTCAATCCCTTTGCTATATCAGATAAGGACTGTAGAACTTCAAAGCAGAGTTAGGTGTTAAATAATATCCCAAGTTTTGAGCGACTCATAGAGCACTGTTGTGTAAACCGGCCAAGTCATGGTCAGAGTAACAGACTTGACAAGAAGAGCAGCCCATAGTAACTCTGGAGCAGCGGAAAAGATTCGCAGCTCAGATGAGAAAATCTGTCGACAGGGCAACTGTTATTTCTCTAAATCTGGCATAACTAGAAGAGCAAGAATAGAGGCATAGTTGAAGCCGTAATTTACCACCAACCATGTCAAGTCTGTGGTACGCTGCCTAAATAAAAAAATCTGGAGGAAGATGTTCTGCTCAGAGGAAACCACAACTGAAAAATTTTGCTTCATGGAAAATGATGTGCATGACAGAAAACTGAACACACCATCACCACAGGTAAACAAGGTGGTGGCAGCATCATGCTGCGAACATGCTTTTCTTCATAACGGACAGGGAAAAGTTGGTCATTTCATGGAAAACTGACAAAGTAGAGACTAGTTTAGATTAAAGCCCAAAGTCGGTCCTCGAGGGCCGGCATCCTGCATGTTTTTTCCTTTCCCTGGTGGTGGTAACAACCTTTTCAGCATGTCAATGTTCTTCTTAAGCCTTCTAACGAGCCATCATCCGATCCAGGGAGAGAACTATATTAAGTATATTAATTTGTCATGAATGGCCAGTCAAAGGACAGATCTACGCCCATTTGAGAATAGGTGATAAAAAAGACATTGATATATGCACCGTCTTGACAGGACAGGATGAAACAGATCACAAATTTAGTTTAAGACTATTTTCTCAAACTAGAATAATTACAGCAATCACTGTAAAATCCTCCATGCTACAAAACAATCTGGAAACAACTCAGCTGTAACTTGACATAGCAAAAATAATATTGTTTCTTTTGATGAATGTCATGATCTCTATTCCATCACTGCATTGTTTCTGCTGAGAAGTGGAAGAAATATGCCGAAGAAATATTTAGACATCGTCTCCTGACAGATCAGATATCTTTGGAAATCTCTCCGTCTCTGTGACAGTCATCAGCAGTGTCAGCTTGTGACAAATTGTCATCCAAACACAGAGAGGCAGGGAGCAAAAATAGGAAAAACAAATAAGATTGGAGGGTAATTGAGAGCCCAAATGCAGGAACAGACCATTTCATCTCATAAATGATAGACATACTTGGTCAATAAACAAACTCAACAGTTTGAATGAAGTGATATGAATGCTGTGTAGACAGTGAGAAAACATGTTTTTGTCAACTTTGTCTAATTGCCCTTAATGATGCTGCTAACCCTATTCTCTGTTTTGCTTAAGAGATGCACAGTTTTGTGGCAACTAAAGCCGCTATTCAGCGTGTCATCATTAATAATTCAAATGTGACAAACTGCTCTGACATTTACACTGCACTGGGGTGTCTGTCTGACACTGACAGAGGGACAATAATGAAGTGAAGGGCTCTGCTGCTGCTGTGCGCTGATGCAATTAGAAAGGTTTAGGCCTCAAAAAGTGTTCAGCCTTCATTGGTAAAACACTAATGGTGGAAGCTGGGATGACCTTTAGAGAAATCATCCACTGTCCTTTAGTTGAGATCGAGCTGCTTACAGGAGATACAACAACTGGTCACATCCTGTCAGCCAAAGCAGCGTATCACCAACCTGGTTTTTATGATATTTAGACTCTTATAAGTTTGTTTTATTGCAGTGTCTCTGTTTGCAGTTTCACACACTTTTGAGAGAAAGTGAATGTGCGAATGAGCTGCAGACAGACTTGGGTTTTAAAAAGCTTGAGACCTGCAGTTCAGACGGTTGAGAAGAACCGACGAGTGAAAGTCTCAGAGGACGGCAAAGTTCAGAAAATCTCAGAGCTGAAGATTTCTGCAACAGATTGTGGTAAGAAGCCATGACACTGTTTCCCTGACTAAATTGGTACAGAGCCATATGTGAAGGTAGGAAGGAAGCATGGAAAAATGAAAGAGGATACAAGGAAAAAAGGGAATGAAAGAATGTGAGAAAGAACAAACATCTGGAGTCAATAACAGCTGACTCCAGATGTTCTGACTCCAGTTTGCTTCTTGTAAATCTCCTTCAAATCTTTAGTAGATTTTGCTACAAAATCCTCTCCAAGCTGCAAATATACATGCTCCTGCTGCACCTTTTCCTACCACACTTTTTCCTTCCACTCAACTTTCTGTGAATAGACTTGGATCCAGAACTCCCACCTGTCTGCAGGTGAGAACTCCCATGATTGTACTACTGACCCCAAGTGAGACACTATTTAGAGGCTCAAGAAAACTTTGCAGTTGATTTGATTAGTTAATTGAACAGAATGTGACACCATAACTTTGTAGTCTTTAAATTGTACAAAAGTTTAATTTTCTGAGACACTGAATTGCAGGTATTTATCTGTAATTACAAAAAATATACAATTGTTTTTTATAATTACAAAATTACAAAAAAAGGGCTTTGGATATTTCCTGCTATGTGTAATTAATCCATATATATAAACTTTTTCATAATTTTCTAATTGTTTCAGATGTACTTGCATGTGTTGAATGGATGGAAAAGTGATGTGGGAACATTATTTTCTTATATCATAATCCTCCCAATGCTTTTGAGAAAGGCAGATGCACAATAGTTTAAATGAGATACAGTACACGTCCACTCAAATGACAAAATAAGAGCCCCTGAATCATTCTTTTCTGTTGGACGCTGCATGGCTAAATAATGAGGTCTGTGGAAAAAAACTGTTGTAAAAAGACACTTATAATACCAGCTCCAGGCAGAGAAGTGAGATGTAAGGCTTTATAGATGGTCAGAGACACAGTTAGAGCGTTTGTGTCAGACAGAGATCACAAGACACAGGGATCACAAAGAGTTTATCTAAGCCTCTGAACACTCCTGTCAAAAGATGTTCCAGCAGAGACACACAGCTCTGCAAAGAGTCAACGATGACAAAACCCACACACTGTACATAACAACAGAGTTGTTATGTACTTCACCATTGATCCGCTGCAGTTCGTCTGCCATCTGTTTACCTCCGAAGACTGCAGCATTTTCTGAATCTGACTCCTGTGAAGTATTACACTGAATGCATAAGCAAGCATTTGAAGTTTAATGATATTTTTAAATAATTTGGTCCTCAGCTTTTTTTTTTTTTTTTAATCCACGCTGTGTTGAAATTTTACATGCAGACTTAAGCAAACATAAAAACAAATTTGGATAGATGTTGCTCAGCTGACTGCAGAGAAAACACACTTTTAGTCACTGCCAGCAGGTTTTGGGTATAATTCTGTCCAAATGTCTCTACTTGCAAGATGAGGTGGCACTCAATAGAATTGGTTGCTTTTCAGGAACAAAGACAACTTAGAAGCAAAGAGAATATATTTTCAATAGGACTAAGGATTGGGTGATTCCTGAAGCAGGCTGTATCCATTGCAGCACAGATTTCAAAGTAGGTTTTTGATCGTTGTTGTGTTAAAGCATCAACTGGCTTGAGGAAGTTGATCGATTTAAATCAGTATTTCATCTGAGTTATTCTACCCAATTTGACATGTCAGCTGTCTTATCTGCTCTGAAAGTGGTAGTCAGAGGGTCTGGTGGCGCCAGTTGTTGAATGGCAGCCTCACTTCTGTCAGACTGCCCCAGGGCAGCTGCGGCAACATGCAGCTCACCACCATCAGTGTGTAAATGGGCGAATGACTGATTCTAGTGTTAAGAGTCTATGGATTTCAAATCCAGTTCAATTAAAAAATACTTTGATTCAACGAACTTGACAAGTCAACGTCACCATTACTTGCAGTGAATCAGACCCTTAGCATAATGCTACACCACTATGCCTGACAATAGTGCTCTTAGGTCTGAAAGCTTCACCTTGATTCAACCAAAGTAGTTTCTTGTGATTTTATCCAGGATCAGGTGTTTTCTTTCCCATAATGGCTTCACCGTGGACAACAACACTGATGGTTCATGTTTTCTTCTTCAACAGCCTGACCAATCTCCTTTTATCTAAGGGTGACTGTTTGGGTCAAACATTTGGAACTTGGAGACATTTGGGTTTCCAGGAGAAGACTGATCCCAAAATTGCACTCCAATTTATTTTGGAATGTCTGAAGCAGCACAACACTAAGGTTTTAACCTTCATGCACGATGCTAAAAAGAAACCAAGCAATCTGAATGAGGGCGACCAGATGCAACAGGTTCAGAGTGGTCAATTCTCTGCAACTTGATAGGAAAGAATTTCCCAATATGTGTGGCTGAATGTGCATAGACGTAACCAGTATGGATTTGACTAAATCAACAATAAATTCAACATTTTACATTTATTTTGTTAGAAATAATTAGTGGAAGTTGTATGCTGCATAATCATCCAAATGCATGAATTAAAGCTCTAAATTAAATTAATCTCAGTTTATTTGAATAGTATCACTCCTCCTAGATGAACATAGCAAGAGCACATTGTCACTTGCACTGAGTCATTGACTTTTGTTTTGCTGTGCATTTCGTCAACAGTGCAAAGAACTGTAGATGTATGTGACATGTTGTATCAGCCACTTGACTCACTGCAAGATATAGGAGCGAACATGTAGTTAATATAAAAGACAAAACATGAGACAGATCAAAAATAGAAACATCAGAGGTGCTATGGGAGAACAACATGCTGGACTCAGCTGTGTCTGTCCTGCAATGCTAATGATTTTTCTGGAAAGAGTCCATTTTTTAAATGAAAGTCTTGTTGCTTCCAGCTCACATCATAAACTGCAAGGCAAGTCAAACAATTAATTTACTGTCCAACTCTGTGTGCAGCTTTGTTTTTAGGGCCCCATTAAAACAAATGACAATTGTAGAGAAAATATTACGCTTCTCTGCACTCTCATGTCACAACGGCAACACATTCATTCAGTTTCATTCAGACTGTTTTGTACCGTTTTGAGATAACATCATCACAATCAGATGCTGCAGACTCATTGATTCCGTGTCTCTTTGCTTTAAAGATGAGCTGATAATTTGATAAGAACCGCTAGACAAAACAAGAATAAAATAGAAAAGAATAAAGGCATGACATCTGTGAACCAGGAAGGGTGAAAATCATTGCAAATCAAATAATGCATTTATTATGTCATTTCAGCCAAGCTTTAATTGTACACACACCCAATCCACATTACATGAGATTAATATTATTGGTCTCTGATAGGCACTGGCACTTAGAAATGGGGATTGTGTGAAAGCTGGAAAGCCCTGCTAGTCCCTCAGTCTGCTCAGACTTAATTTCCAAGTTGAGCTTAATGACTCATAGATGTAACATATGCTGCTAGTGCTTCAACAGCCCTACCTGCTTTGAATTTCTGGCTGGCAGCATTTAAATGAACCACAACACCCACACGCCTAGTGGCTTTCTTTTACTGTTTTTCTCTCCAGTTTTTGTGAGACCATTTGGAGAATCGGACTTCTGTCAGCAGCACCTGCTGCAGGGCTGATGCAGAGTTTGATGTAATTTGCTGATCTTTGCTGCCAATGATCTTGATCTTTTATCAACATCATTTTTATAATCTTGATAAAAATGAGCAAAAAAACCCCCACTTTAAACATTTTAACAAACTTAAAATAAAGAGCAATGGAGTTTGGCAACTCCAAAATACAATTATGCAGTTTTCTGGAACTCTCTAAAACAGAACTGTAAAGATGCTTTTTATGCATCTGTCACCATCCTCCTTTCTACAAAGTGGGATGATAAAACACTGTCTAGCAATGTTTGTTACCGTTCCAGATGTTTTAAACGTTTTAGATATTGATCTCCCTGTAGTCATGGGCATATCTATGCAGTTTTCTGATTCATGAGGACAACTTTCAATTGTCTTACTTGGTTTTAAAACAAGTTTTTTTATCTTGCCACTTTTTCACTTTTTTCCATATATGCAAAATACAAAGATCAAAGTAAATCAATAGGTTTTCTGTTGTTCTTGTCTTTTTGAGAATAATACCTTCCTATAGTCAAACTGCCAGATTGATTCAGCCTGATTACTGTAATTAGAGGCACAATAATGTCAAGTCTAAACACAGCTATTTGATAAAATGCTTCCGAGAGGATATCGTAATTTAGATCCTCCTGGGATGAATGCCGCAAATGCATTCACACAGAAGCCTCTACAAATGTGAGAATACATCAGTCTCTGATCTCTTTGCATTATTTGCTGATGAAGCATCAAAACCGAATGCGTGGACGCTTCGTTTCCAGAGGCTGAGGTTAAAATTCAGTATCCCAAAGGGATTCTCTTCTCAATGAGCATCAGATACTCAGTAAACAAACAAGAACAAACAACATGCTCTTGTTGGTGAACAAGAGCATGCAGGTTACCTTACATGCAACAATTACTGTGACACTAAAGGGAAAACAGCTAACAACGACTAACTCTCTTGAGATGTTAAAGTATCCCAGCCCAAATTTCACTTTGCTGTGTTATTTGCAGACAATAAGCAACAATTTGTCCCAAGTGTGTGATGATGAACTGGTCATTCGAAGCCCACATGGAAGACAATTCCTCTTGAGTGCCTGAAAACATCGAATACATTCAATGACACATTTTTATAACTCTGAGCCTAAAATGAAACCTTAAAATCCAGGAACTCATTAGGACTTTATTTATTGCCTTCAGGGAGTCATGAACACCCAAAGGAAATTTAAATGATGAATTGGGTTCTGTCAATTATTTTTAGAACCCAATTATTGACACATTTCTTAATCAATGTTCGTTTTCACACTGATTATGACGCATTTGTCACGGAGCAGAGCGAGGTCGTGATAATTTCAGATCTTTGGGTGTCATAATAGGACATTTTTACAAACAAAATATTCAGGAAGCATAACCAAACCTGCAGAAAAACACAGACAACTTTTAATGTCACAGTGTATCAGACTGCCCTGCAATCAAGTTAATTTTATTTGAAAACTCAAAACAGGTGCAACAATTGGCTCAAGGGCAAATGCTGATTTCCCCCCCTCCTGCCAGGTAGCTGAGGTCTGCTGTTAAATGGCAGTGAGAGGTGGATGTGCACGGTTGTAATGCCTTCTGACTCACTGTGGTCACTGTTCTCTCAGCAGCATCAGTCTACATCTGTCATGACGTATTACGATAATTATATTGGACAGGGTGGAGAATAGCTATCTGTCCATGGTCAAGCATCTCTACAGGCCTCTTGATCCACAAATCGCCCACTTGCAATCTGCTGTGACATGAACCTAAATATCAAATGCAAATTAAAGCAGGAAAAGTTCTCATTCATCCTCTGTTTCCTCATTACCTCCCCTGCGTTCAGCGCACGTCATCTCCTCTCTCATCTCACGTCCCACTCTCTCTGCAATTAGCCTCCCTAAACCTCCGTCTCTTTAGGCGTAGCTCATGATAAGATGCAGCATCCTGTACCTGTGGTGAAAAGGGTTCGAAGGGGGGCACGGAGGGTGCCAGCTAGAGGTGAAGCTCTGGCTTCAGCAGGAAAAGACATAGGGGGGTGTCACTGCAATAAACAGCTAGAAACTTCCACCACACCACAGGACAGGAAGCTAATAAACACACACACACATACACACATGCTATTTAATATTCATCACATGGAAAGAACATGGGAGCAAACTCATGAATGCTTCGCAGTAAAATAGTTGAGGTGACACAAGAAGATGCTGAATCTTTTTATTAGTTTATTGTTCACTTTTATGCTGGTTTAGATCAAACATATTTTCCATGGATCTAAATTTTTTGCTTCTAAATTGTTCTGGAAATGTTTCTTTTCTTTTTCTTTATGTTTTTTCTTTACCCTTTACTTTTTTGCAAAAGATTATTCCTAAACTTGAGACATATTTATTTTCATGTTTTTTATTTAACAATATGTACATAAATTTGTTTACCTATTAGATGATTGATTTTTGCATTTCCATTTCAACAGAGTATTCAGCGTATTGAATAGGAAGTGTTTGCTTGATGACAGTATGTGACCAAAACACTGCATTATAAACTTTAGCAGGTTAAACAATGTGAACTACTCTTTTCTGGTCTTTAAATGTTCTAGTTATGAATCTTGAAGTTTGTTTTTATACATGAAAATCTGTGATTCATTTAGCATTTATAGACCAAGCCTAACATAACACATATACCCAAACTGAAAAGATCATGTTCAAAGTTTTGCTTTCATTTGCAAGATAATTGTGGATCTAATCTTGTTAATTCAACAACAGAAATGAGGTTTTCCAAAAAAAAGAAAGAAAAAATGTTTCTTTATGGGCCTGATTACTGTTATATGGTATAAAAAATTCCCTCTGTGATGTAAACTTTGGATCCTGGGTAACATTTTTATCTTCGGGATTTCTAGCAGCAGCTGATGAAACAGAAATCAGATGTACCTGTATTTATCATAGTGAGGCTACATTGTAATGTACGGTACAATGTAACTCTGTAATGAACAACATTTCTGAAACTACAAATTTGAAGTTATATTTTAAGAAATCACAATGTATTGTGAGAAATGCCATACTTACTCCCACTCTTTGCGTCGAGCCTGTGGTGTGCTGTGTATTTTGTGGGCCTGGTGTGCTTTCACAATGTCTTTCTGTTCAATCAGGCCTCCCCGCCGTCTCTTGATTACGTTGGGACTGACTACCAAATCTCCATCCACCCCAAGCATCCCACCTCCAGCGTCAAATGTTGAGGCCACATCCAGTGAAAGGCCGAGGCGGTTTGGGTGGAGAGTTTGAGCCTGCCCAGTCATCTGTGGGAGGTAGAGGGTGTCGTAGCTGGTGGACAGACTCTGGGGCTCCAGGAGCGGGTGAGGCTCAGAGCAGGGGCTTGAACCTCCAGCCAGCCCTCCCCGATGCTTCTGCCAGCTCTCACAATCCGTTGGTGATGGGTGGAGAACGTGATGCCTGGGGCTACTGCTGCCACACATCTGTTCAAAACCAGCTGCTGGACCGTCAGCCCCTCCTGAAGTGGGAGGTCGCCCCAAAGCATTGTGGTCATCTGTCAGAGACTGAGAGCTGACAGAACATGAGCCCAGTTCCAGCATGGTGGTAAGGCTGCCCGGGATCTTAGCATAGTGCTGCAGGAAGGAAAAAGAGCAGAGATCGGACAGACTTAAAGTTTTATCACAATATTTTGTGGTACTATTTGGGTAGCAATAAAATTGATGATAAGAACTACTTTTTCACTGCTTTTCTATGTAATTGTATGCATAACACAGCAATCATAGCTTACAAACACAAATACTGCTCTTGAAAATCATTCACATTTGTAATATGTTTCTTTAGGACACCAGTCATATAAAGAAGTTTAATAAATTGTGAAAGTGAAGACATATTTTCAAATTTATTGATATTTATTGATACTCTAATTGAGCAAATAGTGAAAGAAAACAGCAAAAATAATATTGAGGCTAGTTGTGAGATTGTTAAACATTATCATCTGGAACTTAGTATGAGAATAATGAACCAAAATTCACATCATGATAAGAAATTTATCATGATGATGATAAATGAGAAGCAGCACATGAAGCACTGACAGACATAAGACTGATGCATCATTCCTAATCTCAAGTGGCATTCAGACTCAGTCAAAAACAATTTGTCTTCATAAAACCTATAAACTACAATGTGATTATTAAGATATGTCACACACAGAATTTAATAATAAATTTTCACTCCATTTTGCCACCACAAATAAAACGAAACACCACCTCATACTTTTGTCTTAGAATAGATGAATGGTCCTGCTCTGTATGCTATCTCATCTCTGTTAGGCTCTCTAAGAGCCTTTGCATCGTTGTTACTCACAGATTTACACATAAAACACACACACACACACACACACACACACACACACACACACACACACACACACACACACACACACACACACACACACACACACACACACACACACACACACACACCCAATCTTGCCTTAAGGAGACTGTAATAATTGAACAGGGCAAAAATCAAACTGCCAGCCATGTTATTGATGAGTTACCTGAATCGCAGCTGCTTTCCACTACTGATGAACTGCCATGATCTATTCAAGCTTTCTTTTAATTAAAAAATCTAGTTTCACTTGAATTATAGATGCTATTTGTTAATTTCCTTAATAGTGCATTTACAATGAACTAATGTGTGCAATTTTAATGTTAGTATCTTGTATATAAGCAGACATAATGAACTGTGGTGGGTTATTACAGTCATTCAAAGAAATGTTATGCAGCAAAAACATAAAATCCTACCAAGTATTTTATCTGCCTGTACTCCAAAAAAGAAAAAAACTAATTTAAAATGAATGTTCTAACAAGATATTTAAGTACTGGTTCAACTGGAAGATTTTTTTCCCTTATGCATATAATAGAATATTGTCACTCATTTCAGCAAGTGAAACTCATTTAGATTCATTACATACAGAGTGAAAGATTTCAGGCCTTTATTTGTTGTATTTTTTACTATAAAGATCCAAATATTTTTCCAATAAATCATATTATAATTGAGCATTGAAAAAAGGATATTTTAAATGTTTAAATGTTCATTTCTATATGAATAAAATGCATCAATGCAGCATGACAACGGAGGTGATCAGCATGTGGCATCGAGGAGCGATGAAAACCCAGGTTGCTTTGATAGCTGCCTTCAGGTCATTCACAGAATATCCTAACATCTTGATCTTGGTTTTATCAGCTTTTTTGATGAATGGTCTCCCTAGTCGGTCTGTCAGCTTAGGTAGAAATGGAAATATTACTGTGGGCTTGCATTTGTACTATGCTTTCTCTATTTTCAGAGGATTTCTTAAACAAAGTTCTGTGATATGTTCTAAGCTTTGCAAATACATTCAAATCCATTTTTCCACAACTTTATCCCTGACCGGCCTGGAATGTTCCTCGATCTGGTTTTCCACTGATGCTCTGTAATCTCTGAGACCTTCACAGAACAGTTTTCAATTTCATTCTGACATGCACAAACACAAAGTACATCTACATTTATGACGTGACAAGACGTTAAAAAACATTCAAAGACAGTCAACATTCATGAATGCAGCTGTGCTGAGAATAAGGTAACAGCAAACATCAGTAACATATTTTTTAAGACATGTATTTTTTGATGAAATGCCAAACACATGCATTAACGTTGTACAATATGCATAGAATGTGTGGTGTGCAGTAAGTAAGCTGCATAAATGGGTCATCTGTACAAAGTGTGAAGACCTGAGATCCACTCTGCAGCCAGAAATTTGATCTGCAAACTCATTCTTGCAGTGTGCAGTGTTGTTCTCTCTCACTGGCCTCAGTCTGTTCAAAATATCCTCAGTCCTCTGAGCATCAAAACCAATTATATAAGCTGTAACCCAGCCCCTCAACACAAATAATCACATAACACTGCCAAAGCTAAGCTTAATTATGTAGTTAGGAAGAAGCAAAACTAACACTGACATCTTATTTAATTATCTTTATGTCTCCCTTATCGGATCGGAGAATTAGTGACGACTTATTTGGTTTTCGGGATGTGTTTAAGCAAGCGATAGAACTGAGAGATTTAATTTCCAAATGTGCTGCAGAACGGTGCATACGACTGCTCCTCCTGAAGTCCATTTCAGTTACCTGAATGATGGATCCCTGGTTTTACAGCCCCTCGGAGAGGAAAGCTCCTAAATAACGTCAGAGCAAAGATAGCGAGCTGTGAAAATAAAATCCTGCAGATCACAAAGCTGTGATGTGGGGAAGCTGAAGTTAAGCCACTCGGTTGTCTTGCATATGCATACCCAGAAGTCCATCAGGAGACTTCAAGTCATTAAGTTTTTGGCTTTTAATAAATGAATGTGCGCCTATGATTGGAGCACTAATGACTAGGGATCTTCTACACCTCATGCTAAAGATGACAGCTTTACTTTTACATTATTGTGTCCCTCACCCCCACTAAGACATTCTTCTATCAAATAAAACAGGCATGGCAAAAGCCTTAATGTTCTTTACTTTGTCAGAGGCAGAGCGAAAGCTTTTACATATTATTCTCTTGTATTACGTAAAGACAGAAAATTACTCCGTTCTCTGTTTATAAGAAGCCACAGGATTGATGCACAGAAAGCCTTAAAACAAATTCTTTTTGACTTGAGTTACATTTTCTTGACAAATATAATCAATATGCTGCATCCAAACAACACTTTGTGATTGCAGTGTTGCTTACTGCTCTTTTAAAGGTAGCAATTAAATATGCTTGGCAGCACTATATTCAACATCATCATATTTTTCTATTTAAAGTTCCAACAAAGTTTTCTCAACAAGATATGTTTAAATTTCTGATAAAAATAAAAAAGCTTTTGCTGCTATGCCTCCCCAGAAAAGGTTGACATATAGATAATGTTGTTACGAAGATTATGTGACCACAAGAAGCCACTCATTGCTGCAGTTTGCTGAGAATATACTTTGGAGATTTTTTGGTACAACTCTTTCCGTTGCGTTAATAGTGCATGGTAGCAAGAAAACCGAAAGTCCCTGCCTAGCCTTGTTTGTCACAATTTAGTTGTCTTAATTTGCTCTGATTGCTGGTTCGTTTAGTAATGGAGATTCTCTTGTTCGCATTAAGTTGTGAATTTAAATACATTTTTGAAAATGAGCCTGTAATGTAATTCAACCACTTTTAAAGATGATGCAGGACAACTAGATTGATCTGATTAAATCATCTTCTCATTCTGAACTTGCTTATCAAAGGGATAAAGCTTATCTTTTCTAAACTCACACTATAACAGTCGCAGTTGGATCTTTATCTATAAAGTTATTCATAAAAAAATAAACAACCAATGTTTCACTAACACATCTTCTTCACCAAAAGCGCTGATGTAGGAGGGGATTGGTCAGAAAACATAAATAACATGCAGTGACACACACATGAAAGGAATCTAAAATTGAAACTGAGGGTCTTACTGTGGAAAAACTAATAAGAGATCAATCAAAATCAATTTTACACAACAATTTTTGCTGTTCGTCTGAGACAAATTGTTGTGTTTTTCTAACTGACTGAAATTAAACATATATTTAAACCAGAAAAGATTTCAACAAAAAGAAAAAAACACAAGAAAATTTTCACACCACTCTAATCCACCTGCATCAACCCCTCCATTCTTTCACTTCAGAAAACAAAACTACCGTCCAGACTGAGACTGCGAGTGCAAGGCCAAACAAAACCAAACAGACATAAAAACATAGTGGCCTTGCACAGCGAATCATATGTTGTGTGATTCTTGGTAGGATGAGACAAAAAATGTCCAGGGAACTCGTGTTGATCTACTGTTTATTGAATCCATTTGCAAAATTATGTTTTCAAAGTGCCTGGACAGAAATGCCAACACAATTAGATGATAATTTGTCTGAATCTCTAAGTTCAGACTAATGGATCTGAGCATGATCCTCCCAGATTACAGAGCCTGCCACATAAAGGTGAAAACACAACAAAACAGAGAAACTTTAATCAATGAAATGTTTTTTTTATGATCAGAGAAAAAACTGAATAAACAAAGAGGTCCAATCTGAAAAGTTAGACATCTTAATCAATAATGGTTGTTGACTTTAAATTACCATCTTTATACAACAATTAGTACGAATACGATTTCATGTCAAGACTGCTATTATCTGTACACATGGTATAGTTATTAATCCTACTGTGTGCTAAAGCAAATAACGATTTATGATCATCAGCTGGTATTTATGAGGAAAAACAGACAAAGTTCACTTAATATGCAAAGAATGTTTTTCCGCTTATTGTTTTTCACAGCTGTACTTTAGTTCCTCACAAAAATAATCATAGCCCTTGAACTACCTTACATTTTACATATTACCTGCTTGACTGTCCTGTTTTTTGACAAATTATCGTTTGTTTTGTTGTGATTACAAAATAACAATATTTGCCAAAGAAAACTGGCTTTTCAGCATAGCCAAGCAAAACATATTACTGTTAAAGTGGAAAAGCAATGTCAAAATCAAACACTTATCATCATGCAACATCAATGATTTTTGAGAACAAAAGAGAAAAGATCATATAAAAACATGGGGGCAAATGCCTAGATGCTGAAGTTGTGGCATTCAGATGTGACCCAAAGAGAAAATGAGACAACTGTGTTACAAACCAGTAGCATAATTTCATATTAATATGTCATCTGGATCCTATTTAATTGATCTTTTAGAGTCATTATTAAGTCATAGTTGAACAACTTTGTCTTTTTCTCCCCAGAGATGCAAGACTGACTGCAAAGGATATGATCACATCAGTTTAAGCTAAACTTTTTTATATTTTTCCAAATAATTTAATTGTTCTTAAGTATTATTTTGCTATTATCATCATTACTGCTCTGCGCCTTCTGTGTTTATTTTCATTTAATTTTAATAGTTTTAGACTGCATGGAGAACTGTTGCCACGCAATTTCCCCCTCTCGGTTTAATAACATCTGGGACTAAATCTGAATTGCCCCTGTGTGTGTTTCTGTGCGTGTTTGCATGCGTGTGTGTGTGTGCATGTGTGTGCATCCACAGTTATCTATCCTGAGTGACCCTGCTGTAGACTGACAAACTTTTTGGGGGAATATCCTGCTTCCTGGCCAGAAACTGCTCAGTGAACCTTCAAAGAGTTTGAAAAGAAGATGAGTGGACGAACTTAATCTGTTATTTGCTTTTTGTGTGTTTGTCTGACGTAGCTTTCAGATAATTAAAGACATACTGATAACAAAACAATGCAACCAAAGGAAATACATGTTCTGTGATTAAACTCTTATTATTTGGTTAAATTTCACAATATCCAGACCTGATAACAACTAGATCTGAAGAATTCAGATCAGCAGCAGAAAACGTCTGACACAATGACATAAACCATTGTGGAAAAAGCAAAATGTCCTATCCTGATCAGAAGAACTTTCAAAAAGGGAAAGTCATCAATGTCTATCAGCCTGGAAAATGTTACAGTCTTATTTCTGAGGCTTTGAAACTTTATAGACCACAGTCAGAGTCATTCTCCACAAATGTAGAGGCATGTTAGAGTGGTGAGACTTTCCATGTGGGTGGTCTAGTAAAATTACTCCCAGATGTCATTGAGAACTCTTCTCAAAGGAACCCAGAGCAGCTTTTAAGCCACAACAGGCTTTTCTGGTCTTTGTTGAGGTCAGCCATCATGATTCAATAATGAGAAAGAAACTAGGCTAATATAGCATTGATGGGATTATTTCTAAGACTTTAGGGAAATCTTTCAGTGGACTGATGACAAGAATTAGAACATTTGGGAATTTCTTTTGTCCTGTTGCACAGAATTTCATAAAATGAAGATCATTCCTGGTGGTGAACTGTGGTTCTAATGGATGTCTTGTCATAACAAATGAAGCTATGAGTTCTCTGCTTTATCAGAAAATCCTGAGGAAAAGTGCCTGATCATCCATTCATGGCCATCAGCTAGAATATGTCACAACATCCAAAGGACACCAGCTAGTCCACCTCTGAATGGCTCAAAAACATCTCTGACGTTTTTTTTTGCTAAATTTTTCCACTGACGTTGATGGTTTTTATGTATTCCACTTGGCTACAGAAAAAAAATTCCTAATGTGGACAATATTAAAGTGACATTCATGCTTGAAAACCCTCCAATGTGGCAACCACTCAAATTTCCTCCAAAGTGACATTAATGAACTCATGACTGACAAAATCATCACAAATGCTTGATGATGGATGTTGCAGCAAAGGGTGGCACCACCATTAATTAGGTTAAGGGGGGTTAGAAGATTTAAAATAATGTATTCATAAAGCTTATATGTGTCTGATAATGAATTGGTTTGATAATCTAAGACATGTAAGTCCAACAAAAAAAGAAAATAACTTAACTGTAAGGGAGGACATACTTTTTCACAATCTAGTTGGATTAGCTGGTGCTGCTCTTATTTACACTCCTCAACTTTTACCTATAGTACTCTAATTAATGTTTTATATCTTATTTGACTTCAGAAATACTGGTTGGATGAGTCCGGTGACCTTTTTACACAGAATTCACATTCCTGTTTCTTGAACATTTTAAAGTGCGTATAAATCTGCTGATGACTCATTTAATAAAATGCCAAACCTGCCATTCCAAGGATTTATAAAGATTGAAATGAAAAAAATAAATAAATAGACTAACGAGGGAGAATAAAAGTCATTTGTATGCTCTGACATTGATGTGAGCCATCTGTGTACGAATGTAGCTACTTTCTGGGCTTTTATTACAGAAGCCAGCCCTCTGAAAACACACCACAACCTCATAGCTTCATAAAAATCCTTCTCAGAGTCAGACATCAAGGCCCCCTCATTCTCCTATGGCTGCTCCTCACAATTATCAGAATCATACAGTCAAGAAGGTCGACAATGGTTTGTTCTAATTCTCCTCATTAGCCTTTAAGAGGCCGTTTGCTGATTAGCCCCAGTTGCTTTCCGAGCTTTCTCTACCATTACCTGGAATTACTCATAAACATCAAACCCACAGCCTCGTGGCAACTCCTCTGAGTCACTTTGGGTCAAATGAAAAGACACAAAGAATATGGGTCTTCATTTAAATTGGATCACTGGATTGCAGGAGCCAAACACTATTTCACGCTCTTCGCTGGACAGCCAGGTGTTTGCAAAGTTAATAATGAGGAGTGAAAGCGAGGCTGAGGCAGGCGAAAGCACCTCCTCGCACCTGCTGGGGCCTTACTAACAGACCGCATGACTGCCTAATTACACATCATACTGCAGCCATCCGTCGCCCAGCCTGGATGTCAACCTGGTGAGTGGCCAAACACGTGTCAGGAGGGGTTATGTCACCTGAGGCTAATGGATAATGTGTTTGAAGACAAGTCAGGAGTGAAATTTCAGCCTGCTGAAAATAACAAAGTTGTTTTTAGAGAAGTCAAATAGATTCAGGAAACCCCTGAGGTTCATCTTTAATATTCTAGGAGGGAAGTCAAAGAAATATCTCTCATCCTAAAGATGTCAAGTTAATCTCCAGCAGTGATAAAAAATACAGTCTGATGATGTCTGGAAATGTTAAAATGAGAGCGAAAGGCAATAAAGGCAGAGTAAAAATTCTTATGAACTGAAAATATCTTCTTTTTTATTTGTCAGCCAGTTTAACGTTTTGCATACAGCTAACAATAAAGAAGAGAAACAGGAGAAACTTTTCAGTTCATTATTATACTGTAGTTAATTTCTGCTCTTCGTTTGAAAAAAAAAAGAATTCTAGACATTGTACAAACAAAATGGTCTCTTTTTGTTAATAATACATTCAGTCTCACATTATGAAATCCAACCAATACAAATTAACAATTTGAAATTTCCATAAACTACACTGTATCTGCTATCAGAGCTTGACCTATTTCATGCATGAATTACTGCATCAATGCAGAGTGACATGGAGAGATCAGGCGCTGGTGCTACTTAGAGGTTAAGGAAGGTCTTATTGCTTTAACAGCTTCCTTCACCTCCTCTGCGCTGTTGACTCTGCTGCCTGTCAGCTTCCTCTTGATAATAACCTACAGATTCTCAGTGGGGTTTACGTCAGACAGAGTTTCTGGCCAATCACTCACTGCATTTAGGCTGTAAACCATAATCATCCAAATTAACTAACATAGATACTTAAGATATATCAATTTATCTGTATATTTGTTTTACTTTTTGAATAGAGTGTTTGAGTGTTTTAATTCATTGAGATACACTGAGTGGCGTCAAAGTTTTAACCTTTGCTCTATCAGATTTAACGATTCTCTATATGGGTTTGTCATTTTACTACCTTGTTTTGCCCAACAAAGGGACCAAATGAACATTTAGGTCAATAGTAACAAAAATTGACTGTTGCAGATTAGAGACTGAGAAGGCTACATTAAAAGAGTGAGCAGATGCAGAAGTCTAATTTTCCCTTGCTCAGCTAAGGCCCCTGGACGCTGAGCAGTTACTCTCTGTAAAATACAATCACTTGCTATTACTCAACTGTGTTATATGGCGTGCATTAAGCGGTGCCAGAATCTATATAATAAATTTAGAGCTTTCCATAACACTCTATGTTTGCATTTTAATGAACAGACAGATGCAGCAAACTATGCAAATGAAGAAATGTTTTGGTTGAGACTTCGGTTCGTTCCACCCACCATCACATTTCTGTTGCTATTGTTATCTCTTAATCATTAATTTACTTCCTTTGTGTCTTAAAATAATCAGATGGTTTTAATGACAGACATACTGAATTTTCCCTGAAGGGCCCTATTTGTGTCACCTTTAATGATTGCTGTAAATTGCAAAGATTGGGTAGATTTCCTTTATATCTTGCATTCATCTTTAAATAACCTGTACAATTTTCCCACAATTATTTTCTAGTTTATGTTTAGTAAATGCGGTGAAAAACGCACCACACAGCTTTTCATCCAGATGTTTTAACACTTGCTCCACCCTTGTGGGGAGATGAACATTGGATATATAATTCATTTATTCAATGCCACATCCTTTTAATGCCATAACATTTTTATTTGTTTGATAGCTTTATTCCAGTGCTGTGATATTATTCTGCAGAAGCAACAACCCCATATTCCTGCAGGCTTCATTAAATTTTCATACCATCATTATGTAAGTATTGTGCAGTAAACAGTGAGCGACCATGAGTTTGAATAGATCAAAGTCTTTGACAGAAAACATACTGGGGAACTGTTTATGTGGATTTATTTCAAATTGAGTTCTTAGATTCTTCTTTTACATCTTAGCACAAAGTCAGACTGGAAGATTATACTGTATGATTTTGAATTTACTGGATTTATGTGTTTGCTACGTTTGATTAAAAAATTTTTAATGAATAGAACCCAGTATTTCTTTTTCATGCTCCAATTAATCCTGCTTCAACTAAAAATGCTTAAAAAGTCTTAAAATGCTCAGACTGAAAGAAAATTAAATGGCACACGTATCCATAACAACCACTAGATACTGCTTGCTCAAAGGTTGTTTGAGGGACATGAAAAAGCCTGTTCTGTCCTTTCATCACAAATAAACATGTCAAGTTTGCTAAACTTTACTAAATCCTACTAAATAAATGTGCACTTTAGTCAAATGACTAAACAAATACTTCAGGTGGTTCTAGTATGAAGAAAAGGGAAAAGGGACCAATTCAATCCAGTTGTGATGTGTGGTGGATAATCTGTGATGTCTTTGGTCTGTTTTTTCTCCAAATGTCTTATGAACTGAGAGTGGAAACAACAGGAGATTTTAAATAAAAATCTTCTGCCTTCTGTAATTTAGCAGAAAATGAACTGACATTGGAAATTTCAACTGGATAATGGTCCAAACCCTTTGGCCACATCAAATTAATTTGATGCAAAATCAACGTTTTTCCAATGTGATCACATTGATTTAGAAACTACAAACATTATGTGGAGTGAGCTGGTGAAGGGAAAAGCATCTGAAAAAATCCAAGGTCTGTATGACGTAGAGAGTTTGTGCCAAGAGAAATAGTGGAAAATATTACTCTTTGCATGCTCAGACCTTATACTATAGTATAGTATATTATAGTTACATATTATATTATAGTATAAGGGGACAAATTATTGTTGGCCAGGCAGGCACCAATAACTCGTGGCTTTGTTAAAATAAAAATTTTATTAAGTCGCTTCTTTTCAAAAACTGAAAAAAATTTAATTAATGTTTGACTTTTTTCAAATATTTGTGGAAAAATGTTCTAACAAATATCCATTACTGAGGATGATGTAAGACAAAAATTTTCCTAATTTGTCAATTTTTAAATTTAGATATTTTTTTGCATTTCACATATTCAAATTTATCTCAAATATTTTACAGCAACGGATTGTCCATGACTTGCTGCCTTGTATGTGTCAATTTTTTTTTATGAAGTCTGAATTATGTCTAGACACATGGTGAACTAGAATACTGATAAAGATTTGACATCCCATCTCTCATCAGGCTTTGTCTGTGTGGGATTGTAAGAAAATCCAGCACTCAAGGTAAACTTAAGCTGCAAGTAACTGGGCCCTTCAGCTGTCACATGGCAGCCAATACACCACACATAAATCATATTTTATGTGTGGTTTTCTACGTTTGATAAAAACATAGCAAACCACACACTGTACCTGCAGCAAGAGTTTTTGCTTATTTTTGATTTTCTCTACTTTATCCGCTTAAAGGTTGTGTTCTTGATGCCCAAGGCAACCACATTCAGAGAAATGAGTAATGTTTTTTGTTATAATCTATCCACTTGCAAAATTCACTTGCACCATCAGTCACTTGCAGGACTGATGGTTGTCTGTTCAACAATAACTTCATACTGGAGAAGACTGAAATAAATAAGCAGGAATTAGTCATCATCCAACATAAAAGAGACCAACTCCTGTTTTCAACAAGAGCAGACTGAGTCTCATAACTTCACCAAGGCTGAATGAAAGGTTTCAAAAACTTGATTATTTTTAAGGTGAGTGAAGGTATTACTGTTGATTATTTTTATATGTATCTAACCCTGTGAGAAACACTGTTTACAAAACAAATAATTAGAAAAAGCATATAACTTTGTGGGCTCAGTCATGCCAATATACTCCTTCACTCCTTCACTATCTCCATAAATCTACTTTTTAGTCGTCCTCGTTGCTTCCTGTCCTGTGGCTCCAATATTATTCTACTGATGTTATCAATGTTTCTCTTCTGAGCATCTCAGCCAGGTCTGTCTGACTTTATCTCCAAAGCATAAAACTTGAGGTGTCCCACTGATGTGCTCATTCCTGATCCTATCCATCCCCCATGTTCTTGAAAAATGGAGCTAGAAAATGTCATCCTAATTCTACCTACGTCCCGATCCACAGCAAGTGCATCTTTTACTCTACATTCTTTGTCTTTTTTTCCTCATTCATCAGCTCTTTAAAGAACTATTTCCATCTTTCCATCTAACCCTTTTCTCTAACTCTCCACTCCTGGTCTATCACTGCCACGTCATCGATGGTTCCCATAGGCAGATTTGTATGTATTAGTTCCCTCTACTTTACCATGCAGTCTGACCAGTGTCCCTATACCTGTCAAAGAAAAGCAAAGCGCCAGCAGAGTAATGTTCTTTTCACTCTGCCTGTTTTTTAGATGGTCCGCCATGTTTTAGTAGGTTTGCTTTTCATTTTCTAATGATGGATTTAACAGAGTTCTATGATGAAAGCCTGGAATATTATTTTACAACATAACTCTGATTTAAACTCTGGTTTCTCCCTCACCTGTCTGGCTTTGGGCTCCATTAAGCTGTTTGTCCACTAATGTTTTCTAACAAACATCACAAACATTCACATGTTGAAGGAGGACGGTAAAATGCATGTCTATGTAAAAAAAACAACAAAAAAACACGTTTTTGTTGTTTGTTCCCATTTTTCACAGTTATGTAGTACTTTGTGTTGGTTTGTCACATTAAGACATACATTGAAGTTTTTTAATGTGACAATATGTAACAAGGTTCAAGGGTTAGGAATGTGTTTGCAATGTGAAATGATAAATAGTATTGGAGAGCAATTGATCACAATCTTTTTCTGGCATTGAACACAGCACAGTCAACGAACATAGAATCTGTTCTTAAAATGGGCTTTAAGAAGTACACTGCTGTTCACTCTTCAGCTGAACAGCTGCTTCAATTTATACACCATGAAAAGCAATTTACACCCCTGTCAGGGAGAATGGTGTTATTTAGTCTGGCCAATCAGAGCACTCAACAAGAAACGATTAATAAAACAGGAAATAAAGACACCGGGGGTGGTAACTGGTAAGTGTTCATATGATTAAATAATTAACAAGGCAGTCCAGAAAAGGAAATCGATCAAAGCCAAGATCCATTTTCTCTTTGCAAAAACAAAAAAGATCACTTGATTAATTCTAGTTAAAGCTCATTATCCTACAGGGGAGATGAGAGAAAGAGATGTGAGGTGACAAAATAATCTGGAAAGCCAGTGTTTTCCTTCCCTATCTTGACATCTGAATCAAAGACACTGCTCAAGCTGGTCTCTCGTTGACTGTTTTACTTAAAAAAAAAAAATAGATGTATGGGTATTTAATTCATCTGGTTTGGATTGTTTTTTTAAGACAATTATGAGAAGACCCAATTTATTTAAACCATGATAATAAACAGGAAATCTGGAAATGTTATTTCATTGACAACTAGTCAGACAAACACTGGGGGAAAAAAAACTCTGTGAAGCTCACATTTAACAATCAGAGTCTCCTGTCTGAAGGCTGATTTTGCAGGGCTCAAACGGTGCTGACCAGCTCTGTCACTTTGAGTGTAATTCAGACTATAAAGACCTAAAGGATGCAGTGAAGAATGACTTATGCACTTTCAATGGCTGAGCATGTTTTGCACAATAAGAATGCAGTAAGAAAATGTGAGTAAACTCTTAATTTCTGAATGGTCTGAAGTGTAAACAATACAAAACAAGAATTTCTTTCCTTACCCTTTCCTTCTTCAATAATAATAATAATAATAATAATAATAATAATAATAATAATAATAATAATAATAATAATAATCATCATCATCATCATCATCATCATCATAACATTTTAGTTGTGTGCAGTTGCAAAAATTTATAACTATTTCATTTCATTAGAAAGGCAGAATTTCTTACCTAAAAAGCAGCAACTGTCCATTCCTGTCCTCTGTCCACAAAATAAATGAAAATGTGTCTGTAGAACCGACCAGCTCCGCTGTAGTATTTCCTCTTCGAGTCCTTAGAGGAAGAGAGAGAAAGAGGGAGGGGAGCAGGGGGAGTCGGGGTTATAGCAGGTTATTAGAGTCGGAGAAAAATTATGACTTGCCTATTTAACAGCACCATCTTTAAAAAGAACACTACAGCTTACAATGAAATCAAATTTAAACCCAAAGGCTGTGATATAATCCAGGCTACAGCTGAAGCGTTTTTGCTGTTTCACAATTTTTAAAAAAAATCACAAAAAAAAACACCTACTTGTTGCCTTCTGCATGGTTCAACGGGGATCCATAACCTGGAAACCTGAGGGTCTGCCTTCATAACGGACTGCTGCACTGCGGTTTATATATTTATGACTCACCTGTGAAAACTGAGCTCACGTGCTGCCAAAAAATAAAAAATAAAATAACAAAAAAACTCAATTTTTTTCAGCGTGCACACTTATTGCCATTAAGACTAATCTAAGCTATGTAAATAACTACGTTTGGATCCGGATCAATGGGAAAATAAAAAAAAGGAAACTGTTGCGTTGGAAATTGCATAAATTAACCAGATTCTAGCTAATGCGATGTTTGTCAGGAAACAAACTAATGCCGTGCAGGCTTCTGTGTCCACAAAGCCGTGGTATTTTTCTATGCTATACTAATTATGACCACAAGAGGGTAGTAAACCCTAAAGGTCGTTCTTATGTTATTCAGTAGCTAGGGGTAAATGTGTTTTACATTTGTGTGATACCAATCCTACAGCTTCTTTCACAGTCATGTCATGTCAACTAAACCGTAAATGTGTAGATCACTCGCTTTACTAAATTTATTTACGCAAATTACTAAAAGAAAAAAAATATGAAGAATTTTATTATAAAAAATATTATTAAAGTTATTTAATAAAATATTTTTAAAATATACAACTAACCAGCTAAACTAACTGAGAAATCTGGCCAGACTTTGCTGTTAATTTCGTGTTTGCAGAAGGGGAGTGTCGCGGATGACGCAGGCCAACTATCGCGCTATTTCGGTGTCAGTTACCTACCCGTCCTGGATACTAGTTTCACCGTTGAAAAACATCAACATAGTAACCCGGGAAAGGCGACCTCTGAAAGACAAGACGACATATTTCTTTAAGGAAACTCCACAGCTGCTTTGGACACGATGGCTTTTTCTAAAGAAAGTTGAAATAATGGATATATGTCGCTGGAAAAAGTTGATAGTTTAGTTGGTGTTGCTTTTGGCTAGTTGACGAGCTAACGTTAGCTGGCTAACGCTAACGGTAGCAAACAGATCGGTAAAGGAAATCAAAAGAGAACTGTGGGGATTTTAGGAGTTTCTTATTATGAGTTCATCGGCGTAAATGTGGACAACTAGACACACCGGGCCGTCCTCCTAAAGGTATGTGTTTTAAGTGTTGACAAATAAGTTGCTAGGCTAAGTTAATGATTTTTCCTGCCACCTAGCGAAACTCTTTCGAGTTTGCGCCACCGACTATCGCCTGGAATGAATTTATGTCAATTGAAGTCCGCAGCCAGCTGAGCAGTAGTTACAGTTTTGTGTTAGTTTTTCATCTGTGCAGCAATTTATTAGAAAATCCCGAATGCATTTTTAAAATAAAGAATTATTGAAAGTGAATCTGTTTAAATGACAGTGTATTCAAACCCGACTCTTTTGTTAGTTCTTAACTATACCCTCAATAAATTTTAGATACTGACCTGTAGATTAAATCAAGAAGCATTTTCCCACTAAGTTTATCTTTTAATGTTGTTGTAAAATGGTCAGTTTTTCATGTAACTATCAATTCACATGTTTTAGCTGTTTGTGTTTTGCCAAATACATTTGAATTAAGTAAAATAAGTGTACTTTATTGTGAATAAATGTTCTGTGATTTGGTAGGTACACAGAAATAGTTCAGTTATTAACATTAAAATGAAAACAAAGGTTACTCTTCCTGTAAAAGGGAAACCCCAACCTCTAGTTCCTCTCAATAGGGTTGGGTGAAGTTGTGTTTTGCATATTATGCCATTTGTGGTTTGGAGGTAGATTGCAACAGTTTTCTCTATGTTCCTGTCTATACAAATGTGAGAGTATCTAACTATTGCTTGGACTGAGTTGCATATTTATCATAGTGGCTTTGCCACAGTATTATAGCATATGAAATATTATTTAAAAAATAGTACATCATTAACACAAAGGCACATTTAGTTGTGTCAAACAAAGCAGTAGGTTGGAGTTGTTAAACCCATCACTCTTGTGCATGCGTGTGGATTAAAGTGTTGGTGTTACCTCGTGTATTACACTGAAAGTAATACATATATGTTACTATGTTTGGCCTTAGTCGTAACAGTTAGGAGAGGAGTGGTTTGCATTTGACACAGAAACCCTGAATTTCCACCACATTAACAGAATATGTAGCATGTGTAAAAGGTTTTAATAAAATACAAAGCTTGTATTTCCCTTCTGCCTATGCATTTAAAGGATTCACCTCCTTTATTCGCTTTATCTACTTAATCGTAAACGCTTGGACAAGTTGGCATCGCATACAAGATGTTTTAGGAAACGTCTCCTAAAAGAAACTCTAGACGTTTGATGAAGTCATAGACATTTACCATTTCATATTAATTGTTATCTAACTAAGAAAACCAATTTAATGCATTTATTCTTGAAGCAACCAGGAGGGTGTTTCAGTTGCGCAACAAGAAATGTTAGACAATGCAGACGTATGCACTTTCAGTTCACATCTTTGCCAAAATGAGTCAGTGTTAGTCAGTTTTAATATTTCAAGGAACAACATGAGTACTTCAGTTCTAGTGAATGCACCTATTGGTTTGTGTTTGGTTATATCCCACATCTTGAAAGAAATAGCTGTCACAAAGAGACAAAAAGTAGCTGTTTTCCTTCTACCGGTTTCACCTCTTGGCTGTGTCACTTGATTGGTATGAGTAAAAGGCATGACTTGTAAAAAAAAAAAAAAAAATCACATGACTCTGGGTAGTTTCATGGATTCACAATACACCAACCAGTAGTGATTTTATTACAGAGTTGTATCCGGGATGGATTATATTTACAAATTCGTCAACACAATATTGTCATTATTTTATGTTAAACAGGTTCCCTAATTAGAGCTAAATAATAGGTATCTATTATGTGATTAAAAATAGTACTTGAGTTAAACCGGTCATCTGACTCAGCTGTTCAGGTGCTTTCAGTAAACACAGCTTTGCTTGCTGATGCTTGCTTTCATCAACTGGGAGTGCTCTTTTTTTGTTGTCGTTGGTTTTTTGGGGGGTTTTCTTTGCAAATTATGTGTTTTTCCTTGATTTATTTGAATTTATTTTGTAAAGTTTATAAGGCTGTCTGTCTTGAAGACAAGCATGTATATTTTGTCTATTTTGTTGTCCAATCTAATAAATAAATTCAATTAGTAACTTTTTAAAAAGTGTTAATATTGACTGCAGGTGAGTGGGAGAGATGAGGAGCAGCAGGAGGACTGAAGTACCCCGTACAAAATCTGCTCAACTGCTTACTGATCACAATATTGGCACAGGTGTGTTGGGGAATGGTAAATGTAATTTATGTTTGTAGTTCTACAGTAATATTTGATCTGTTTGTCATTGGGATTTAAAAAAAAAATTGTTTTCAGAGCTGACAACTGCATGGAAAACTTTGGCCCAATCCAAAGCTGCTGTAAGTAAACATGACAGTGACATTTATTCATTAATTGTCGCCGATGCCTTGGAGTACAGTGTTTTCTACCTGCTTCTATGTGTAGCTGCGGCATATAGAAAATCGCTTGGAGGCCACTCCAGGAACTGCTGCTCTTCTGGACTCCGTCCCCATCTCCCCCAAGAAGAAAAGATCAAGTTCATCTCGCAGCAGGGGTGAGTTACTTCAAAATGTGTCAGCTGCATTCTGACATATGTGGTTTTTAGAGTTGTGATTACTTGTTCCAAACTCTTTTCTTAATAGATGGGCAACAAGGTGATGAATCTAGAGGGACTTCAAAACGCAGAGGTGGAAATCAGCAGAGTCCAGCGAAGAGCAGCTCACGCAGCCCTTTGAGAAATGCCACTCAGGACAGCAATGTACGGAAGAACAGCAATGTGGAGTTCAGAGAACCTCTGGCCTCATACAGGTAAGCTAAAGGGATTTAACAACCGTCATTGGCTGAATTACTGTTACGTTGCTGTATTTAAGTTTGGTGTTGACTAATGTTAAATATCTTAATAGTTTCCCCTGGTTTCACATTGATTTAAGTTTAATGGTGGTGAAAATGGCTTAAGTGAATGTGACATATTTTAAAACTAGGAAAGCAGCAGTACTTTTATTCATGCCAGACATTTTCAGGACACTCCTGTCGGCTCAGGGGGCACCTGTACCAAAGGATTGATGTTTTAAATCTACACACCAGCAGAACATTTGGTTTCTTGAGCTAAAGCACAAATATATATACATTTGTGCCACACAACTTTTAAAGGCTCTAGCTAAACATGAAGTTTGAGCACTCCCTGTTGTCATTGAAATATGCTGTTTAAAAACATTGTTTCCTGTTAACAACAGCAAGTGAACAGGGAACTTGCTCTTAACAGGGAACTTGCTGTAGTTAATAGCAAGTTAATTACAACAACATGCTGTTAGTGTTGCCCATTTATTTTGAGTGATGAAGAAAAGTGAAGCTGTATGACAGTGAACTGAAACGGCAACAAAGCATCCAGCTCGTTCTAAGTTGAACTTACCGGTAATGATTCACTTACCAAATGCTACGTAACATCTGCAAAGTAAAAGAGATCTTAAGTAGATGCCTGTAGGAATGTAGCCAAACCTATTAATCAGCTGATGTTTTATTTGAATGTGAAAAAAATAGGGTACATTTGGAAAATGATTCATGTGATTGGGTGACTCTGTGTGTGAAAAGCATTTTTGTGCTCTTAATACTGATAACTTTTAAAGCTTTTTTATCAAGTTTTCAAGGACCATTCATGGCCTTAATCTTCAGTGTGCAATAGGAAATGTATTTTCTTTCACAAAACTCTTGACAGTTTAAATTTTATGTTTTGTCTAATTTAATTTTATTCCTGCATATTTTAAGTGCTGAGATTTTCTCCTACACACTGAAATAATTTCAAACTCTTTCATTTGTAAGTTCACTGAGCTGTAAATTAAAACTAAATCTTGTTTCTCTTCTTGATCCCATGTAATCTGGTGTACGTCCAGAGAGGCCACCCCGCCTTCACATCCCTTTTCTCAGCTGGAGGCCTACAATCTGCAGTCTGTGCCAGGGTCTTCATACACATCCTCTCTGCCTAGCTCAGATCCTCTGCCGAGCCAGCTGATCTACCAGAGAGACACCAGGGACAAGCAGACTGACGGGGACTTGGACAGCACACATTCCTCTGCACTGGAGAGTGCTGAGGTGCGCTACCTCAATGACCAGCCTGTTTTGGACAGCCTGAAGACAGAGCACAAAGCACAACTTGTCATGGATAGTCGTGAATCAAAGAGTTTTCCTCGGACGCCCAGCTCTTCACGCCAAGGGGAGAGCACTCCTTCCTCAAGTCCAGGGTCAGTTTCCCAACGGTTGGAAAACCTGAGGCGACATCAGCCGGATGATAAATTAGAAAAACTAAAGGAGCGCATTCGAAGACAGAGGCAACATTTGGAGGAGACAGCAATCAAGGAAAAGTCTAAGAGTTGTCTTGAAAAGCCCATTGTTGCATTTGTTGAGGGTGACAATGTTGGTTCAAGCAGCATGCCAGCAGCAAAGATACGGAAAGTCACAGCAGCACCACCAGCGCCTATATATAAAGGTATTTCAATAAGTGAATTTTTCTCATTCCTGAAGCTTTTATGTTTTGACTGCTTAAATTAGAATAATGTTTGTACTTTTTCAGTGACAAGTAAAGTTTTGCAATGTATTTCTTTTTTTTTTTTTTTATGCACAGGTTTCAACAGTGTAGAGACAAAGGTCCAGATTCCTGATGGTAAAGTTTGGAAAGAGGAGGAATTCCATAACCTCAATAGAAAAGTTTATAGAGACATATCACACCAATTTCCTGGTAAATATATTTACAAAGCCACTCTGTATTTTAGTTTACCCGACTATGATGGTCAAGACCTCAAAAACCTTGTCTTGATTAATTGGATAGGTTTGTAACTTTGTTGTTTTTGTGTTTTGATTGAGATTCTGTGGAGGTTTTTTATGTATTGGAAATGAACATGTCTATTAAATCAATGATTTCATAGGATTTTCTTAATTTTGAAACGCCTCTGAATGCTAGAGTTTTATAAAAGAAAAAATATAAGATTTTTATATGAGATATACAAGCACAATGGGTTATTCTGTGCACTATATGGGCAAAAAAACCTCTTCTCTCAGGGGTTTCACAAACATCTCATTCAGTTAAAGGTTTTTAAATTATGGGATCAGTGTGACTAGAAATGTTTGTGACTTTGAAAGTTTTTTTTTTTCACCTTACTTTACCTTAGTATGTAGTACTAATATGTAGTACTTAGTACTGTACCTTATGTGGTTGTGCCTAGCTGGAAATGTGCTGTTTTTTGTACACAGATAGTATGCAAAATAAGGTACTCAGTTTTATTCAATCTGTTGGGTATTTTCTTTATTTGTCCTTTCTGTGTCCTTTCTGTATAGAGAGCAGCAAATTCAAGCATCAGCATCAGAGAACAGAACGGTCCAAGGAGAAGAGGCCATCCAAACCAGTCAGGAAGGTCCAAAAAGTTGCCCCAGTATCTGAGCAGAATTTTAAAGCGGGTATAGTTCTCTTTACTATTCAGTATGTAGAATAACAAAGTATTGAATCTACATTTAATTATGATGAAAAATGGAAAGCCACCAGACTTCTGCTTTATGCTTCTCCTATTCTGTTTTCATTTCTTGTTAGAAACATTTTAGGTGAACTTTTGCTGAATCCAAAGTATTAACAAATTTAGGAACAAAAATAATAATAATAAAAAAAAAGCTTAAAGATCAAATCATTATGTTACCATGGACAAACAAACGATAAAACCCTAAAAATGGAGGAATCAGAGGGAAGTGTGGCTGTGCCTCTGTTATATAGATGCACAGTATATTTGAGTATGTGCTCAAATATACTCAGCTATTTGAGTATACGTCAGGGCATTGACCTGTTAATACAACTGAATTAATGAGCTACAACAACAATTATTTTTCCTTTGGGTTCAAAAGAGTATTTTTGAATTGACTTGATAATGTCTTATTTTAGTCTTCAACTATCCTGGTTGTGTCGGGGTAAAAGCTATTCCTCAGTCTGGTCTGCATTTCACCCTTTTGAGAACATGAATGTGAAAAGTCTGTACTCACGTCGGATGAGTTCATTAGATTAAACGATGGGCTCTGAGGTCTATGCTGCTGACCTAGATTTGTCTTGCATGCAGTTTTCCAAGCACTACATTATTTCAACCAGGGATGCTGTTCTACTGAGCCAGAGTTATGACCCTAATCTCCATAGATTTGTTTTCTATTATGCATTAAACCAACCATGCTTTAAAACCAACAAAAGACACAAAGACACAACCAGGCTTCAGCCATGTATCACTAGAGCCAACAAAACATTTTATGTGGGTACATGTGATTATTTACCATCTTCATTGGTTTTTGTGCTTTTATTAATTTGGTTTTCCCTGGTGCTAACACTTTTAAAGTTTTGGAATCCATGAGTAAAGTGTTTCCCTTGAGTAGATTTTGTCAGACTAGAGCGTTTTGCAAATTGACACAAACGTTTCAGAATACAGCTTCACATTTAAAGGATTAAAAAAAGAAACTCTTAAAATCTTTGTTGGTTAAACACCAGCTGCCTCTGCATGGCTGGAAACAACACAGACAGTTGTTGGAAATAGATTGCATACAATATTCTGGCTCCTTATTTCAACTTCTGTTGTTGTTTGGTGTGGGTGTAACAAAAGTGGATTATTTGTGATTTAAAATCCCCTTATTTTCATTATGTCAGAAAACAGCAAAGACTGCTAGGAAGCCAACTGGTTTCTTCTGCTTGTAAAGGTCTCACTGAACAGGAAGAAATCAGGGTTTTTTTTTAATCTTATGTTGTTAGACCAGGCGGTTAGGGTGCATAGTGTGCTGTCATGTTTGTAACAACCTGCTGTGAACAATCTCTTCTGTTGTTCTTGTCATCTACGCCGTGTTTGGTGATTCCCTGTCTTTCTGTTCACCTCAGTTTCACTATTTGTTTAGCAGCTACACAGAGCCATCATGTAAGGGAGTTTTAAAGCAAAAACAATCAGTTCCAAGTTAAATCTAGCCACATAAAGTTCAAGTCAGTGAAATTATAAGCAAAGTTACTTTGCTGTGTTAGCAATTATAAACTAATGTTGGTACGAAACTGACTGTTATCTTTTGAAGAAATCCAACAGATTGCTCAGAAATATGTGTGCAGTCCCTCAAGTCTGACTGGTCTGTGTTTCATGTTGGGACGCTACTATAAATAGATGTCTGCGATCTGTGGCCAGATTCACTTGGCTCATCAACTCGGCTCAGGCAGCTGCTTGGTTATTTGATGTAGAATACTTGGAACTGTTCGGAATACTTGGTGCACAAGACATTGCAATGCATTGAGTCATCTGTAGAGCAGGTGAACCATGTCAGCGGAAGTCCTTTTAGACAAGACTAAGACTTCATTTCATTTTTTTTCTAGCCACTTTACTCTAATTGCTAAAGGTCTTCATAGAACTATAAACTCATATTTCCCTTTACCTATGTCATTCTGCTTCATTGTAATGTCATTTTCAGCACTCCCATCTGAACTGTGTATGTTGTTCCTTTTGCAGTGATTAGTCCTGCATCATGGCGTGAGGGCCAAAAACTGGTGAAAATGGTACTAGGTCCTGCTCCAAAGCTACCCAGTGAAGAGCACAGTTCCCATCCAGCTGGCAGACAGACCAGAACAGGTGGGGCTCAGGAACATGAACTGTTAACCCTCTATACATACCAGCACATAATGTTCTGTCATGAGATGCTGTTTGAAGTGGTTACAGGCAAACATCAGCCGGTATATGTGGTTTCAACAATTCAGAATGGCTTTCTTGATCCAACTCCTGTTGGCCTTAGCAATAATGTCTGTGTTAATTGTACTAAAAGGTAGAAGGTTTATTGCTTAAGTATTTTATAAACCTTGTGAATAAACTAGCAGGCTGTAATTGTTTTTAAAAATGTTCCCGTGCATATTGCATCTGGATATTAGTCAAATTCTATTTTATTAAGTGCAATCTTGTCAAAAGTCGTGCATCAACTTGCCTGAGATAATTAAAGCACTGCAGTACAGATACGAATACTTTGGAGTGCATTGGGCATGAGTGCTTATGTCATAAATTCTGCCACATTTTTTCCCGAAGAGCCCTGGGTTAGCCCTCAGTTTGTTCCTCCTTTTAGTGCTTTTAAGTATTTTAAAACAGAACTTTCCCTTTTCTTGGTAAAGCGTTGACCTCTTAATACTTTCAGTCAGCTCAGATTTCTCTTTGAGGGCTACTATAAAAGACAACGCATGTTTTTTTTTTTTGTGACTATAAAAATATATCAATCTTTTTCCAAGATTGACAGGCCTCTGGACAGGCTAACTGCCTGTAATACACACAGCCAATATTTATTTTTAGTGGCTGAGATGCTGGATGGCACCAAATATGATAGGGACATCATGTAATGTTAACGCAAGATAATATACAGAAATTAAGCTCATGGTTTTTGATGCCATCGCAGTAGTATCTCATATTAACCGTATTGCTTTCTCATTTTAGTTCAGAAGTTTCTCATATTCCAGTTTATTCCATAATAGATCTGTAAAGGTTAGAACAGACCAACTTTGCTGTACTTCCTTCAGCCTTACTGTTATCTCTTATCTCTGTGAGCACCTTACTAATAATGAAAGTAGATAATTAACAATTGTTTATTAAATTGGGAACTTGCTTTTTATATTATTTTTTATTATGTTAAACATAAATTTTGAATTTAAATTGCACTAAATCATGTAGGTTTTGCATTGGTTTCCAGCAAAATAAGCCAAAATGACATGAGCAAAAAAAAATCCAGAGCTGTTTCAGGTCTAACTCAGTGTTGGTGTTGCACTCACAGACGCTGAGCCACTGCCTTCCATTTTATTTTGAATATGTCTGCAGTGCGTGCCACTGACCGGAACAAATACAGATTGACTGGCTTGTCAAGTTGAATGCACAATGATACATGGATTGATATTTATTGACTGCCCAAGTGCATGTGCCATCTAGTGTGTGTGAAGTCCAGTAAATCTCTTCACAGACATGCTCTAAAAAATCTATCTGGATTAGACGGTCCATGGGAATGTTCAATTTGGCCTAGATTAAAGTCGCTCCTGTTAACCCTCTGGCCATGCCTCGTTCATTATGTTGATCCTTTCTGGATCTGTGCTACTGTTCAGATTTTTTTATTTTTTTATTTAGAATTTAGTCCTTTGTTTGAGCACTAAATGGGATTTAATAATTATCTACTTTTGAAATTATGTGTTTTTTATGTACTTATTCAAGTTTTCCTTATTATTTATATTGAAGTTTCTGTTATCAAAAGATGAAAACGTAAAAAGTGAATAAAAATACCATTATTACTAGGAACTAAACTACTGAAATATGTAAAAACAGGACAGAAATGTGCGACTAAGTAACATCATTGCTTTGTCTGAGTTATAAAAGATAAAGTAATCGCTGAAGGCGACTGAGCGTAACTCTAATAGGATGTGTACTCAGACCTCAGGTATAGAGGCCATGCAGACTTAATCAAACGCCGTTTAAATTTCAATCATTTTCAATTTCTAAGCAATAAATAAAGTTTTCTTCAAACTTTTTAATCCCACATTTGAATTCAAACTCAGAACTAAACTGATTTAAACAGTATTCTGTTTGTTTTTGTGGTATGTTTATCATTCTTGATAGGGATGTACTGACATGAAAATTTGTGTGCTGTTCACTTACACCTCTTTCTGACCTCTTTCTTTTTTTTCCTCATATTTTTCACCAGCTTCCCATCACCACTCAGACTCACGTTCGGAACAGAAGAGACACTCTCGGCCAAACAGCACAGAGAGGTCTCGCAGTGCTTTTCCGGAGCAAACGGCCAGCCGCCCTACAGCCTCATACAGTCCCTCTTCTTCAGCTCAGGACAAGACGCCACGGGGAGTGAAGACAGATGTTTTGTCAGAAGACATCCAGGGGATCCTTAATGACCTTCAGCTGGATTGCAAATCAGCTGAAATGGAAGAGCGTGCTCGTAAAAGATCCCGGGGTGTCAGTGGTAGTAGAAGAGGAAGAGGAGGGTCAGGTTCTCGGACGAGGGCGCCAGTCTCTGCTTGGGGCTCCACAGGAGTGGCAAACATCAGCTACAGGGTCTCCCGGAGTGCGAGCCCCACCACACGCCAGCCTGACAATACTGACAAAACCAGCCAAAGTGTCAAGAAGCGGCACTATGACGCAGATACTGTTCGCCAATACATTGCACAACAACAAGAGGAGAGAAAGAGGCGACAGGCAGAAGAGAAGAGAGCACTAAAACAGGAGGCAGAAAAAAGAAATCAAAGATTGCAGGAGCTGTACAAGAAACAAAAAGAAGTAGTGAGAACTGCGACCCTTTCCTCTGAGGCTGTTGTGGCTCCTGTTCAAAAGCGACTGCAGGAGACCTACACCAGACTGCTTCTGGAGGATGCCCGACTCAGCGAGGCAACGCCTGAGCAACATTCTGCACCTTTCATTCAGATGGTAATAGGTTTTCAAATGAGAAAGCTCCTCTTTTTTATATTTCAAAGCTAATTTGAGGACAAAAAAATTGCAAAAGTGTGACTAACAAAAATTATTTTCCAGAGACCCATGTACCAGCCTTCAGGAGAGTCAGACAAAGAAAACAAAAGAATAGGGGTTTCACAAAGCCCCTCAAGCAGTGACAAGTCTTTGAATGAGCAGCCGCCACTGCCATTATCCAGGTACTGACATGCTGCAAAATGTTTGGTAATCTGAGTATGAATTTCCTTTACATTGTAGAGTAAGAAACTCCTCAGACATAAAATTAGCCACAAATGGGACTCTGAATGGTCAAGTTTCTATAGCTTATCTGGTGATGCTGGTTCTACCCAGAAATATCAACCATTGATTTGAACAGAAAGGGCTTCTTTCGGTTAACAACTTAGGGCTAAAACACAAATATTTTTAATATCAAAGAAAAAAGAAAACAGAATGTGCAGTCTTGTGTAATTGGTGCACGAAAGAACACAAATGAATGACTGACATTTTCTGTTATTTAATTTAAAAACAATTGTTAGTCATTTTATTTTCACTAAATAATATCACATGTATGGATGTAGAGAAAGATACATTGATAAAAGAAAACTGCCCAAACTCTGGGAACACAGTATATATTTTTGTAGGCTGTTTGATTTGTGTAAAATGTATTTGAACTGATTTTTTTGCTTTTTGTTTGATTCGCTTATTTTTGTTTTCGTTATTTGTGAGCCATCTTTCTTTTCTAATCTCTCGCAGGAATGATCTTGAGTTTACCTCTGTGCTTCAGCCTGACCATCTGAATCCAGCTTTTCAACCCACCGGCGGTGCACAAGTAGCTTCTAATGAACATCTTCTCAATCAGCTTTTAAGGCTGGAGGCAGCACTAGCCTCTAGTAACAGAAAGTACACTGAACAGCCGGCTGCTGGACCTCACCTCCAGTCCCCGAACAGAATGTCTCGTATTGAAGCCCTGAAGGCAAAGGCCACATCCCTCTCAAACCGAATCGAAACGGAGGCCCTAAGGTTTGCAGGACAAGGGATCAACTACGGTGCAGCAACTTCCATGGATGTTGATACCGTTTTGCAGCCCAGAACCTCTAGCCTTGATGATCACTGGACAGGAACCGTTGCTCATGCTACAGAAAATATCGATTTTTCCTTTAGGGCGCAGAAAGCGTTCACAAATGCAGCTAATACTTCATATACTGGCATAGCTCTTCCAGGAGCAGGGAATCTGTACGACTTAAATGAAAAGACACACACCAGTTTCACAAATCCTCATACTGGTTCTCCTGGTGTAAATGGGTTAACTTTAAACACTTACACCCAGGAAGATAGGAGGATTTTTGGTGACTTGGACATGGAAGAGAGAACAGAAAAACTAGCACAAAGAATAAAAACTAAAAAACCGGAGAATCTGGTGTATCCGTATCAGACTGAGCTCCACGATTCAAGTGCTGGTTCCATAAGTGAGGGGCCTCTGCTTAGTGAAGGAAGTTTTTCTGAGGAATATGGAAGTCCTCCTCACTATACCAGTAACCATGGGTGTAATTTAGATTACTTGGAGGCTGAGGACTACAGCTCCGGTAAAAGAAGTCATAACAAGCGTCTGTTTGAGTTCCAGAGGGAGGCATCGCAGTATACAGCCCTCAGCCCGCCCTTTACACAACTCAATGGCAGCAAAGCACCATGGGAAGAGCTGAACAAAGGAAGTCCTTTGAGCGTAATCAATATTTTCACAAAAAATGTGCAAGGCCATGTTAAAGGTAAATTCATCCATCAGTGGTTTCTGTTGTAAGATGATTCTACTGTAAAATCCAGTTTATTTATGAGACACACCCAGTTGGAAGTAACACGATATCTTCTTTTCTCCTCTTTCTATTTTAGTGAGTGAGAGAGCTTCGGGGAATAATTCTCCACTTCCTCATTCTTCACACTCCGAAAAAAGCCAAGATGAGGCAGCGGCCTATGAGGATGACTTTGTTTCATCACATAGCAGCAAAACCAGCAGCCATCTAAAGAGAGGCCCCAAGTCACCCAGGTAACAGAAAAACTGAGGCGTCTTTAGCATGACCACTGGGTGGCATTCATGTCACATAGCTGGAAAAATGAAAACTTTGCACATCTAAATATTTCCTTGAGTTTTAGCTGAAACATTAAAAAGCGTTGTTAGATATACTGTGTCTGTATTTCAGTGTTTGCACATGCATCAGAAAGTGTTGGCTGGTTGTTATAATGAGATGCTGATTATGTTGCAAATGATGTGTCCATGTGGCCACATACAGGTTTGAGTTTGGGTAATGACATAAATTGTATTCATTAATAATATACATCTTATTAAAAATATAATTTAATTTCATCATTTATATAGATATCTATCTTTATTGTTGTGGCACATATTCCTTTGTTTTACCTGTGCTGTGTTAGCATGATCACTTTGAAAAGCTGATCGAAAGTTGAAGTCATATTAGAACAGAAATGATTTATTGCTAACATTAATCTTTTTATTTATCCAGTCGCTCACAGCGCATTTCCCCTGGTTCAACACCTGGCTCCTCACCGCTCTCTAAGCACTCCACCAGTAAAAGAGGTATAATTGGTTTTTGGCTTCTTTCTGTTTTGACCAAATTGGAAATCAATTAATATGTAAATAGCATATCATGTTTGTTTAATCATGTTTTTTTAACAACAAATTAAACTGAGCTGAATTTTTTAAGCTTAATTTTATCTTTTAGTTGTAAAGTTTGGTACAAACTCATCCATAATGAGGGTTCACAAAAGAGGTTTGAAAAGTTGGGTTGAAACATCAAGTGGTGTGGATTGAGGCAACCTTAAAGAAAGTGAAATAGAATTTGGTCTTAGCATTAATAACAAAGCATAACAATTAAATTTTGTTGTGTTTAATCGCTGTGCCCATTTTTAAATGTTTGTTCACAGAGTTTCTGTGGTATAAAAAATAATTGTTTTATGTATCTACAGCAACTATTTCAGACCAGAGTGACGCAACTCTTGTAGAAGAACAGAGGACTTCACCGCTTTCAGAAAATTTCTCCTCTGACCACAAAAAGAGAGCTTCAGACAGAAGTTTGAGTCAAGCTCAGGCCAAAAGTGCAGATTCTGACACTTTAGGAGAACCTTCAGCCTATTCTCCTCAAAGGTAAAGCCCAACTGAGAAATCAGTTTAATTTGTTATTGTACAACTTAAGACTTAAATCATTCACACACTTCTTCAAAAAGACTTTTTGTTCTTGAAAACCCATCCATCTTGTGTTAGACTTACTACCTTCCTCCAGACCTATAAACACAGCTTCCTCTTGCTAAATCACATAATCACATTCACAATGGATGGCTGTGAAAGACATTGTACGACTCATCAGTCTTTTATTTTGATCTTTACAAGGTGTTGTGGACAGTGGCATGGGAGTGGGCCATTTATGAAAACTGAGTGTTAACATGAGTTTGCTTTTATTGTATTCAGCCTTCTAGGCTGTTAACAATTCTTAAAAGTGTTGTACCAAATTTATGTATTTTTATTAGAGTCATTCAAAGTTCTTGAAGAGACATTTTAGGAAACAGTGAAATCTCTGGTATTTCATTTGAGAAAACATTTGCTGGGAAAACCAGTTTGACTTCACCGAAAACCTGAAACATGAGCTACTACCAAAACTCTGTGCTCGTATAGAGTATAATAAGACCTCAGTGCTTCTTGTAGCAGCAGCGTCTGAAAAGCAGGAGTCATCTAATTAGCCGGCATTCCTGAAATTACTCAAATTTAGTTTCATGTTCAAACAAGTTGAATTCAAATGTTTGGAATAACTAAATAGTGGATTCAAAAAAGGATCATGTTGCTCATCGGAAGAAACAGTTATGCTTTTTCAGCTGAATGAGAGCAACTCAACCACTATACACAAACCTAAAGTTCAGTTTGAGTTTATAGAAAACATTTATTTTGAAATGCTTTCTTGCTTTATTCTTAAGTTTAAATGCATAAAGTTTCCTCATAGAGTTCCACTTATTGCCATTTGTATGTATATATAGATTGAACTGTCTTGTTTAAAATGACTTGATTTTTCTTTTTATCATTGATGTAGTCCAGATGGTAAAGTATGCAAGTGTCGTGTCAAGTCTCTTAAATCTATTTTTATTAAAATACCTCATTACAGTGTCCAAAATTCTTTCAAAAAAATAATTGCTGCTCTGTAAAGTGACAAGCTGCTACACTATAAATTAATTGATTACATGAATAGTTGTAATTTTAATTTTATGTACAAGTAAAATATTTATTTTATGTGAACAAAGTCTAAAAAATTATGAACACTACCAGATCTGTTGCGACAGTGTAATCTAATAGCCTAGGTTGTGTATTGATCCCTTGTGCTAAAGAGGGTAGAGTCCGATTTAATGCAGCTGTCTGTGTTTGTTCTTGAACTTATGCTTGTATTTGTGTGAGTGTGTGTGAGACATAAAAAAAGGGTTCAGGGACAGAATCGAAGAATTGCATTCAGGTCTGCAGCTATAGACTTTACTATTTTTCATGGTTCACAGATGAAAACACTGGTGTTATAATTTCTCTTACATTTGGACTTTCCTGAATTATTTTTAGTGTTTGGGGACAGCCAAAAGTACAACAAATATTTGACTTTTTACTTCAACATGTAACAGCTGGTAAGCCAGGAAACCTGCTACGCTGCTGTTGCTAGAGATTTGAACTTGATATGTAAATCAAGGTGTGGTGAATAAAAGTCTAACTTCCTTTCCTACTTTCCTAAGCTAAAGTAGGCTTCCCTGTGCACTCAGGTTAAATTGATTTTAAAGTTGTTCCAGGCTCTCCACAATCTCTTCTTGGTAAAGATTATTTGCCAGCAAAGTGAAATTTACAAAGGCACGGCTAATTACTAAAATGCACTTAAACAGGGATGTGTGAGTGTTCTGCTGTCACCCTGTTTGTTTAGCAGCTAGCGCCAAGCAACACGAGCAAGCAGCAGTTCAACACAACTGTAGCAAACCATGGCCACTTTGTTTTGCAGGTTGGGCGGTATGCCAAAGGGAAGGAGTTTTTTCCCTCTTAATCTCTCTTCATGAACCCACACTGGTACCATGAAACCCAGGTGGCAGATTCTTTGAATTCTGGGGTTTGTCTGTATTTCCTATGCTGTGAAGGCTTTAAATTCTGGCAAGATTCTAACGTTATAACAGCCAGCTGTTAAATTTGCTTCTGATTCAAAGGTTTTACATATAAGTTGTATGGTCACAGATATAACATTTAATGTTTGCTTTTACAAATGGCTTCATTTGCTGATGGTAAATCGCATCTAAAATTTAAAGAACACTAGACTGGTAAAAGCCAGCCCCTTGTTCTGTGCTTTGCTTTATCCAGGGGGTTTGGAGCCTCGGCCATTGAAAAACTATTTATTCTGGGAGGCTTGTGCTCATTTGACTAAAATTCTAAAACCACGTGGAAAATCAATGTTATCGTTCACGACTTCCCCTTTGGTTCGCTGTTTGGGCAGGTAAAAAATCTACTGGAGGAAAATAAGTGAATCAGAGAAAGTCTACACTGAGCTGTGAAGCATAATTTGAATAGAGCAGAATACGACAGGAAGGCAATGGCTAGGCTAGAAAACACATGAAAGATGCACTTTTTTACTATTAATTAGAAGGCAAAATAACAAAATCAATTATGAAATTCTAAAGAAACAAGAGCAAAAGTAATGAAAAGACTGAGAATTGATTCATAGTCAGCAATAAACATCTGCTCAACTTAATTAGATTTTATCACAATTTGAACATTAAATTATCCTTCTGTAGTTATATTCTTTCATTGGAATGTTGCTACATTTTCTTGTTTCGTTTTTTTCTGCTGTGTGCCATTATGTGTTTATGGCATTCCTGTCATCCTGTTTATCTCAGAGCTGCCTCAGCCAACCAGATTGAGTTCCAGAGACATTTAGAAAGTATGCAGCAGTGTTTTAAATTTAATCCAAATCTAAAATTTAAAAAAGATTGATTGAATATGCTGTGTAACCACAGAAAACTTTTTTTTTAAATATATAACTGTTTGGGTTTTTTTTTTCTATATTACTTCTTAGAAGATCTCTGTGGATTAAAATTGTAAAACTGATTCACCTCATGTTGAGGAATTGCCATCAAACACCTGTAAGTTACTTATACGGTTTCCTCAGATGAGCAATAACAGATTTTTGATGTGCTGTTTTCACAGACCCAAACTGGTTTCCTCGTCCTGCTCTCCAGACCTCAGTTCTTCTCTAACGGCAGACTCTCTCAGTGAGCATGTGAGAAGAAGCTCTCATAATCCAAAAACATCCAGCAGAGCAGAGTCATGGTCCACAGGTACATGGAAAGCACATAAATGTGTTACTGATTTTTATTTTCAACCAAATGAACAATAAATATACCAGCTATTTCTCACATTGTGTCTCTTCGTCTTTCTTCTAGGTGAGCTACAATATTCACCTGCTGTCTTGCAGCAGCGCATGGCAGCAGAACTGCAGTACTTGGAGTCCATTGAAGAGTCAATCAAGCAGCTGGGAGACGTGGAGAAGCTGATGGGTGTGTCCATGGCACAACAGGAGAGTGCGTCTTTGACCCAAATGCTCAAGGTAATGAAGAACATTTGCAAGTTGGAGAAGATAAGGAGTGAAGTCTCTGTTGTGTAATTACCTATTAATGTATAGACAATAGTCGTTACAATAGTTTTATCAATAGAAATAGTGACCCTTTGTAGACTGTTGCCTGAACGTAGCTCAAATGTATTCAGAGCATTCTAGTATGTAGATTTAAGTATAAAAGCTGAAAAAAAATATGTTTTGCTATTTTGATTTTGCACACATCAATAATACTGTGGCGCTTTTGATACAATGGATTTTTTGGCTCTTGATTTAGCTATTTTGTTTCGGAAAATAATCAAAGTCTTACAAAAGCTACAAAAAAGCTGCTGTTCCTTGAAGACATTTTGTTCTAATATTACTGTTCTTGTACCCGTCCCATGAACTTTAACCTTTAGGCCAAGCAGCACCGCCATGAGCAGGAGCTCTACGAGCTGAAGATCAAGACTGAAAGAGAAGCTCTCGAGACACAACTCCAACTAGAAGAAAACAGACAGAGGGTTGCCAGAGTAATACTCCATTTTTCCATTATACATATTTTCTTTGAAGATTCACTCTTGTTTTTCATGTTTTCAATTCCAAAATGTAGATGTTGATATTGATGTGTGTGCAATGTTCATGTGTGATCTTTGTCTAGGCTCATTTAGAGCTGCAGGAAAACTTGGCAACATCACAAAAGCAAACTTTGGAAGGTCTCCAAGAGTCAACTTCTAAGATGATGAGCCAACAGGCTGAAGCAGCACGATACACAGCAGATGCTGCCCGACACATTAAGGAGGTTAGCAGTAACTTCCTTCCTCTTTGCCCGAAAGCATCTTATGTTCCAGTTTTTCATCAAAAGCTGATTGTTCAGATTCAGAGAAAAATGTTAGAGGAGAGACAGAAGAATACTTTGTAAACAGTTGAATGTCTACTTAATGATAATGACTGGTTTCTCGTTTTGTTTCTGGCTTGTCAGATGACAGACCTGGCACGGTCCCAGATCGTGGGGCATTTGATAATCCCGCCTGTTGCCACTGATTCTGCGATGTTGATCCAGCAGGAAGAACTAAATAGTTCCTACACAAAGCAACAAGACAAGGCAGACTCTAGCAGGTAAACGTAACATTCTTTGTAGTTTTTGCACAACCCACAACTGACAAAAGAGGCAGTAGTTGATTTTTAGACCTTTGCTGAGGTAGATAAGATCAGCTACATGTGTAGGTATCGGTTGATCACTGATCTCCCAAATTTAAGGGTTTGGCACCTGATAAGTCATCTGGGCAATAAGTCGATGCACCCGTACAAAATACTGCACTTTTAAAGTCATGCTGCATCTATTCTTACATCTAGGCTAAACTACAGTCTAAATTGAGTAAATAATTCTAAGAATTGTTCAACAAGTTGTACGATTTATGCTAAATTCTTCCAAACATCTCCCAAACTTAACTTTGATGCAGTAAATAGTTATTTGTGTAACAAAGTTTCCTTTCTGGATATTATTTTAGATTTAAAAGTGAGGTTTCAGACCGCAGGACCAGGCCTGGAGAGCCCTCTTCACAAAATGGCCTCAGTCAGGCTGACTCTCCATCTTTCAGAAGACCAAACATGAGGTACCAATCGCCTTCCTTCTGTATCTCTCCATAAAAAAGTAACAAAAGACACTAAGCCTGCTTAATTCTCCTTCCTCAGTGGGTCTCCATATGGAAGCAGCCAAACCAGTCCATCACATGGTCCATCTGACCACACAGAAAGGCCAAACACACAGTCTGGTGAGAGAAAACAGAAGAATGAGAAAGTTGAGGAGAGGATGAAGAGAGAAGCAGCCAGCAGCTCCATTGAGGAGGATGTTATAACGGCAGCAAATGACTCACTCTGCAGCGAAAGTATCGTCTCTGCAGGGGACGAGAAAGGTACTAAACAGCAGGCACAGTCTGTAGGTCCACGCATCCACTTAGTAATCAGAAGCTAATGGATCTCTCTACCACCAGCATAAAATCCCCAATGGAAATGCACTGTTGCCCTTAATTGTTCTGACATTGAACAGTAAAAGTACAATATACAAATCTTGTCTGGTCCGTCAGGAGACACTACATCTGTGGCCACTGAGTACTCTCTAAAGTTTGACGAGTCCATGACGGAGGACGAGATAGAGGAGCGCTCTTTCCGTTCTCTGCTGCCGTCCGAAGCTCATCGCCGGGGAACTATGGAGAAGAAGTCGCACCATCAGAAGGAGGGGGGCGCAGTCTGCCTCAATGAAACGCTGGTCCCAGAGACAGGATCATGCAGTTCGTTCAAGGTGAGAAGATGCTGCAGACATCCATATAAACTCTTGTTCTTCTGTTATCAATGAAAATCATTGCAAATAATTACCATTCTGGTTTTTTTTACAACCTAAATGGTGTTTTTGAACATGTGTTAATTTTTTTTTCAACCACTAACAGTAACATTTCTTCCTACTCTTGGCCCTCCTGTAGTCTCACGATGCACACATAGCCTTTTCTGGTGGGCAGGACAGCTTTTCTCAGTTCACAATGGAAATGGTGCGTCAGTACATGAGGGATGAAGAGGTAAGACTGCAGCACCAGAGCTCTCTGCTCCATCTACGGCAGAAAGCTCTTAAGGAAAAGACGAGGACAGAAGTAGCCTGGCTTGAGCACCAAAAGAAAAAGCTGAGAGACAAAGGAGAGGATGACAAAATGCCGCCTATCAGGAAGAAGCAGAGGGGACTTCTGCTGAAACTCCAACAGGAGCAGGTATGTTGGGATAAAAATGATGCTTTGGCTATTACTCCTGTCTTTCTCTTACAAGGGGCCACTGTTTTAGCTTATTATGCACCATGATGTTTTCACAGGCTGAGATCAGGAGACTCCAGGAAGCCAACAGAGCAGCTAGAAAAGAAAGGCAGTTGTTGCTGAAACAGCAGGAAGAGATTGAGCGGATGAGAAACTCAACACTTAGACTGAAGGAGCGTCTCAAGTGTGCAGAGGGAGACGTTCCCCCTGTAAGTACTCACTTACCCTCAGCAGAGGGAAGGAAAAATGGATTGTTTGCTCTACAGAAATAGAGCATAAAGCAATAAAGGAACTCCCTTTGTGTGTCTCTTGTAATATCTGTAGGAGACGCCGGTGTCAGAGCCTTCAGGGTCGGAGCTCTCCTCACAAAGACTTCCTAGTGAAGGCCGCACCCCCTCTCCTTCGCTCTCCATTTCTGGAAGTGAGACCAGCAGCATCATGCAGAAGCTTAAGAAAATGCAATCTCACATGGATGAAAAGTAAAGATTTTGTTTTCAGTTCTATACATTTATTGGTACCATTGATCAAAATTTCATTAATATATTATGGAATAGGCCACTACTTATATTCTTTGTTTTTCATATTTTTTTCACAAATGTAACATTTCATTTGTGCTTTACTGTCAATGTGCTGATTTGCTCTAGTCTTGCACTTATACTGCTGCAGTTATCTTTAGCTTTTACAGCTTTTCATATAAAAAAGCTGTGAGAGATTATGAATATGTCTTAAAAGCAGATAAAGATCAAAGCGGGCCCCATAGTTTCTTCTGGGCACAGGATCAAACTTTTACATATAACTTCAACACATCTGAATTCAAAGTGTGACGAATTGAAGGTATGCAACTTAATCACTTTGTGTTTAAGTCACTAACGAAGTTAAATGCTTGCTTATGAGGAAGTTACGGTTTATAATTGAACCGTGTTGGATCAGGGACACGTCTAAAGGTTTTACACCCCTTCGCTAGGGTTTAGTCTCGTTTAAGACCTTGCAGTCTGAACTATTGCATTTTTTTAAAGCTCTCACATTTAGACCTCAGCTACAAGGGCTAAAGACCAAGCAAAACAATTTCTAACATTTATCACAAAATACCTGCATTTAATTCTATTTTCAAATATATTTATACTTATCAATAATGTCATGGAGTCGACAGTGGAGAAGAAAATGGTAAAAGTAACGATTCCATACTGGTAGTTTTTTGGTGTTTACACACATCAGTTAAAAGTTTTATCAGATTGTTATAACACTAACTCACAATTCCTACCACAATAAAAAATTTTCCCAATAATAATAATAAAACATAGTGACTGCCATTCCCCGGTCTGAAGCTCATGCGAGCTGGATAATTTTGTTTACCAAAGGAATGTTAATTAATCTCTTTACACGTAGCTGTAATGACACATAACCATTTCCTCAACACTTTCTGTGCAATAGAACCAAATTTACTCATATTACTCTCTCCTTTCTCTCTACATGTTCTTTCCCTTTTTATCTCTTCACAATCTTTGTGTGCGTGCGTGTGTTTGTGTTTCTGTACCTTTACGTGGCTCTTTTGACTTTGTCTGTTGCGTGCTTGTGTGTTGTAGACACTGTTCCCCTGTCCACTACTTCTTCTCTGTGTTCACGGCCCACCACTGGGCCTCCCTCAGTGTCTGTCTTCCCAACCTCCACCCTAAATTCCAGCTCTTTATCTACAACCAGTTGGTCAGGTACTGTACAGTGCTCTCTTTCTCTACCTACCTCTGCTTGGCTCCACTCCCTCTCCCACCCCCATTCTAAGGAACATGCTTGAGTGATCCACTGGGACTTGTGGAGGGTGGGCTGGTGCTTAATGCCTGACTGAATGCGTGTGCGTGTGTGTGTTTTTCCTTTTTGTGGGGTCTTAGGAGGGTCTTTGGGAAAAGAGTTGAAATTAAAACTACAAAAGGCGCCCATGGGAAGCAGCTAGAATAAAATAAGCTAATCTTCTGACAGTTTCAACTTTGACTAAAATTATTTATGGTTATTTTGAGTATTTCAGCATTTACTGAGAAGAGAATCCTTAAGTTTTATTTTGTATGTCTGATATTCATGAAAGTACAAATTACTTGCTGCTTTATCTATGGTTATGCTTATTTAATATGAGTCTTCCTTGTTGGATGGGAACTTCACTTATTTCTTTTCTTCAATTTAAATATTTTTCCCTTTTCTCCTCTCTTTATATGAATTATGTTTTTTTTTTAAAATCTGAGGCCCTTTCTAATTGCTACGCATCAGTGGGTTGTTCAACTGCAGCCCAGTTATCGATGACAGACACATTTTGCAATGAAACACTTTGGCTCACAAGTGAAAGATCTTGTAGAAAACAGATCCAAGATGGTGTCCCCCATCTCTGTAATGAGCTCTGTAAATCTTATCCTGCTCCTTTACTATCCAACTGTTGCATCGAATGGATAATAAGTACAGATGGTGCCTGGCTGTAATGGAGTTTAGTGTCTGAGTTGTCATCAGTATGCATTAGGTCAAGAGAAAAGCTTCCTAATTAGATCACGGCTAAATAATACTGCATTGTAATAGCACCCACAGCTGTGGTAGATAACACTGCAAACACATCTATACTTGACTTCTGTTTTTATCTACAGTTACAATGTTTTGCATGTAGAAGAAATGCAAAACATATCTGTTCATTTTCAGAACAGATAATAAAATATTAGAACGGAGGCGTTTTCCAAAAAGACAAAACTGTCAGTGATTTCCATATACTTTCAGTAATTGCTAAATATATCTGATGTGTGTGAGAGAATAGCAACCAATCCCTAACTTTGATTCTGATGCATGAATTTGAAATCTACACCCTTATTTTTCTACTCCTCTTTCAAACTGAGCAACATTTAATCACTTTTTTTATTTTCTGGGTATATTGTTTTAATTTGGAGAAATATTTCAGGCATGTATATAATGTGTGTGTTTTTTTCCTGTGTGTTTTGCACAAAAGTTTGAGGTGAGTTTGCAGTAATAACTTGGATGTCTTGGTGATTTGGGTGTTTTTGATTCTTTAGAGGTCCTGTTTAACATTTTCTCTCTTTGTCTTATTTCTTCTTTTTCCCTCATTTTATGCTGCTATTTTTAATTCATTTTCCACTTCCTTCTTTCACTTTTACTCCCATCTTCATTTGATCTTTTCTCCTGACATTTCCATCCTCTTTCTAAACCTATTTATCCACTTTCTCTTCATCCTTTGGTTCTTTTGCTTTTTGTTTCAACCCTTTGCCTCTGCAGGTTTCTGACCAAGCGCGAGCAGCAGCTGATGCAAAGGCGACACCATGCAGAGGAGCTGCTCCAGTGGAAACAGCAACTGGACAAGGAGGAGGCGGAGGTACGAAGGATGGAGAAAGAGGCCTTGGCCGCCTGGGATCAGAGAAGACCTCAGGACGAGGACCATAAAACACCTGAGAGCATTGGAGAAGACATCAGTGAAACTGGACCACAGGCCTCTCACCACCAAAGCTTAGAGGCCAGATCTGACAGTGAGAAGGGTGAGACTGTGCTTTCAAATCAGTTTATCTCCTGGTTCTTATTGGAGGAGTTCAGGATAGTTTTCTTAAATTCAACCAGATAGAACTTTGTAATTAATTTTTTACAACTTTTCCACCCTAAATCTGTTAGTTTATTTCCCCTATTAATTACCATAATAGGGGTAATTATTATGGTAATAATAATAATAACCTGAATAATCGTTTAATTGTTTTGACAAACAATAATTATGATTCTTGTCAGCGATAAGAATCAAGCTTATCTTTGATTCTGAAACAATGAATAAATGTTGCTTAACAGTTTCAGGTGTGAATTTACATCCCATACATTTTTTTTCTAGGATTTATATAATTATCTTTAAAATTTTAATTTGTTTATCTTCAGAGCTTGTAAGTGAGGACAATTGCTCCTCAATTACGACCGAGTCCAGTATACACACAGAGGCGCCGGCTTCTGAGCACCCGCTCAGCGCGTCCTCAGCACAGCCAGCTTCAGCCGCTGAAACGCCTCTGGCCTCAGTTCAGAGCAACCATGCAACCTACACTCAGGACTTTTCCACTGCGTCACAGTTACCTGCTGTAAAGGTAAAAGAAATGTTTTGTGGCCACACTTGTAAGTTTAAAAACGTTGAGAATGTTTTGTTCACACACACAGATAAAATTGTTGCACATATTTTATCTGTAGTAAATGTCCCTCTTTCCATTCTTCCTCTTCCTGTCTGTTCTTTGCAGTCTTCTTCAGTCGAAGGCAGCCGCAGCCCTATTGCTTCTCTATTAGACTGCAGCAGTAAGATGCAACCCCGCTCCACCTCCCGGACACACAGTGAGGTTTTCCCTCAGGTCCTCGGAGCCGCCACAGCTATGCCGTCTGGTAAGTTACTCTTCAGAAATGCACACATTTTAGAGGCTTGGTGCTTTTTTTTGCACTTGTTTTTAGATAAATATGGGAGAGATAAAGCACAGAGTGGACATAATGCAGCCTATTCCTGGCACCATGTGGTTGAATATGATGTGATGCTGCCAGAAGAACATTATGTGAGCACTTTACTGATGCTAACTGCTTCACTCTGGGATAGGAGAGGCAAAAACTACATTTTGCTTAATGTACAACTGAAGTTTTGCTGGCTCAGTTTTGCAGTCAAATGTTTTATTCATTTAATTCACCGTCAGGCCACAAGCATAAACCTTTAAGCTGCATAATTCTCTTTGTTCATTGTGTTTATGAAAATGAACTTTAATCTCTCTCAGTAAAGAAAATGTACAGTAATACCCCCCAAAGTCTGTTCTAGTTTCTCTGGGCGAAATGTGGATTATCCTCTACGAAACATTGGACTAGATACTGGGTTTGCCTCCTAGCTGTGATTTTTTTTACATCTGAATTTTCTTGTAGAAAACATTTCAGACCAGAGTGACATTGAGAGTCGTATCAAGGCACTGAGGGAAGAGCTGAAGAAACGTAAGATCATGGCCCACCAGCTGAAAAAAGAGCAGAAGAAGCGGCACAAGGAGCGCCTGAAGGCACAGGAGGCAACTCTGTTGAAGAAACTGGAGGTAAATATGTTCAGATAATCATATTTGCATTTGAAATAATGTCTAAATCGTTTAATTGTTTTAGCAAATTCTTAATAATTACACATTATTTATTTGTGCTCTTTTTTTTTCTTTTTTTTTTTAAGAACTACAACAACTTTATTGAGAAAACGAAGGCGGAACTGAACAAAGAGCCGGAGTCGACTCCCGAGACGACGTCACACATAAATGATTCTAACTACATTTTGGAGCAGTCGTCTGCTAAACCCTCTTCACAAAGGTACAGGAACGAAATGCAGGAGCTGCCTTCAGTATAGTTTTGTATAAAATGCAATAACATACAGAATCCTGCATAAATATTTATACTTGGTGTCAGTGTTATTTTTCATGTAATCAGGTGGATTCTGACCAGAGGTTTATTCAGGAATGTCTGAGTGAAGGCAGACTGAAAGCAAATTCACATCATAATTTTCAGCTTTGTATTTGTAAAGAACCATGTATAATTTCCTACTTCACATTAGAATGAAATTTAAATGCCTTTGACAGGCACCCTATGTGCATCATATTTAAAAAGACATGGGAATCATTTTAATGCAAACTCTTTTTCAGGTCTGAGGCGATCAAAAGCTCCATCTCTGACCGGACGCTTATTGACGCATCATCAGATCACAGTGAGTAGTTGCTTCCATATGAAATGGAAGTGCCATCATTTTAAAAAGATCCTTTTTAAAATGATGCAAAATGTTGCTCTTTTCAAAAAGAGCAACAATTAATGCTGCTCTCCTGTTGTGGCAGATGCCATTCCTCAGCCGAACCATAGCAGAACCACATCCAGAGATTTGCCCGAAGATTCTCCCAGTGTCGTCGTGTACAGCAGACCAGAGAGTGATCATCTATCAGAGCCTCTCTCAAGATCTGTTTTCAAGCCAGAGCCTGAGGAGGAGAAGGCTTTGTCTGATCACAGGTCCGACATTGAGGAAGAGTTGGAGGTGGAAGTGAACTCCAGGTCCGAGGATGAACAGTCTCACCACCTTCTCAGACTCGACTCTCAGGAGAAGCTAACTGCATCTGAACGTGTTCTGCTTTTTGCTGAGGAGGAACATGAGCAGTGTCTGGCTGGTAGTTTAGATCAGGAAGAGCTGAATAAACGCAACAATATACCCGAAGCGGAAGAAACTGTGACGTTAAATAATATCACACCTGGAACTCCTTTTTCAGCTGTCGTCAACCTGGAAGCTTCACCACATTCATGCCGCAGCCCTTCACCCTCAGAGCACCCTCTCTCCCCACACTCAGGGGGTTTCTCGCTCAATAAAGAGCCACTCATAAAGGATGTTGAGGCTTCTGTTGGAGCAGACGGTTACCAGGAGGACTTTGAATCAGCTAATTCTTCCCCGAGGGACGAACGTATTTCTAAGCAAAGGTCTCAAACCTCCATTCCCCACACAGAAACTAAGCATTCAACTAAAGAGTCATCTAGGGCAACCCCTCCATTTGACCATCAAGATGATGATGAAGATGAAATACCTGAGGAGATGAGTCAGCATTCTGGCTTCAGTGAAAAAAGCCACCATTCAGAAAACTTACTGGAACTCCAGCAGAAGGAAGAAGATATAAAGTTAGACAATAAGACAGAGTTTTCCAGCCACGCACCTGCTTCTCCTCCCATCGAAGATGAAATGCCAGGTTTCCACCTCGGAGACCGGGTTCTTGTCGGAGGTGTTCAGCCGGGCACACTGAGATTTAAAGGTCCGACCAGCTTTGCCAATGGCTTCTGGGCCGGCGTGGAGTTGGACAAATCTGAGGGGAGCAACAATGGCACTTACGATGGAGTTGTTTACTTTGAGTGTGAGGAATCGCACGGCATCTTTGCTCCTCCAGACAAAGTCTCCCACCTCCCAGACAAGTTTGAGCTCTATGGAGATACCACAGAAGACGAGGACTCTTTCTTCGACGACTTATCTGATAAAGACGGGAAAAAACACAAAAAGGTTAAGGATGGTTCTCAAAAATGGGAAGATCCAGAAATGCAAAATGAACGAACGTCTGACAAGGAAACTAAATCAAAAGATGAAATGGTTTTGGATGAGAACAATCAGATTCCACTCAAGACCAAAGTCCACCTCAATTCACAGAAAGAACCTGAGCATCAGATTTGTAACGGCACCATGAAGGACATCATTTTGGACTTTACTGATGAATCCCGCACATTCCTCATCCCGGACGAAGATAGAATGGAGGAGAAGAATGAGAAGACGAGCGCCATTATTGAGAGAAACGATGTTGATATCGAGAAGGATTTGATTCCTACGGATGAAATCAAGACTGATAAGAGAGAACAGAAGAACAGGGATCTGGTGGAGACATTCGCAGAAGAGCTCATCAACAACTTTATCAAAGATTTCTTTAAGCAGTGTGCTGAAATAAAGAGGGCTAAAGAAGAAAAGATCAGAAATGCCAACCAGTTAAATGGATGTTCGTTTGTTGAAAATGATGACAAAAAGTGGATCTCATCAGCGGAGCAAAAAGATAACCTACCCTTCTTTCTGCCGGCCGAGAAGGAGGAGCTGTCTTCTCCTGAAATGTGCAACAGATCAGTGAGTGTGTTTCTGATTCTTGTTTAAGAAGAATTTTAAAACTCTTGAAGTAAATCTCAAATAACCTGTGATGATGCAAGTTTTGGAGAATAACCTCTGGCAAATCAGTGAGAAAACACCAGCTGGGATATGACTTCTAGTTCTGGCAAATAGAAGTTGTTTATTTGAGCTGGAGGTTTTTTAATGTGTACAGTCAAAGTCCAGCTTTGTGTTGACGGACTATTGATGCGCTGGTAAAATTGAAAGTTGTTTTTGCTTTGAAAGCAGAAAGCACAGAAACGAATAAAGTGTAAAAGTGCCAAATACATGGAAATGATTGGACCAGTGCTGACCTGTTAACTTGTACTAACTAGAATCTTTCATATTCTCTAATTTGAGACTGAAAAAATATTTTCTTCCCCCCAGGAGAGTCCTGTGTTTGGCCCCAGTGGTCAAGAGAAGCTTGCTAAGCGTCTGGCTGAGCTGGAGCTGAGTCGTGAGCTGCTGGAGGATCTCGGTGATGATCAGGACTGGTTCGATGAGGACTTTGGGCTCAGCTCTCGAAGACAGCAGCAGAGACTCAAACAGAAAGAAGAGCTGGGGGGTGAACTCGGGAGGTCAACCTCAACATCAGGGCCACACATGGGAGGAATGGTTTCATCATTAGGTGGGGAATCACAGGTGAAGACCCCACCGAGACCTGAGCTACCCGTACCCTTACCTCCCAAACTACCTGAGCAGCCCGCCATGGTTGTGCCCCACTCGGCCACAGAGGTGGAGAAAATGGTCCATTCTGCCACACAGGAGATCTGGCAGACATTTGACCTGGGAAGGGAGGGATCTCTTATCCTTGAACATCTTCCAAAGCCGACGCCGTCCCTGGAGTATTTAGGTAAAGAGTCCAGCAGCCAGGACCAGGAAGCCCTGTCCATCAGCAGCTACAAAAAGGTAAAACTAAGAGGGGACAAGCCAAGAAGATAAAATTGACTAAAACAACCATACCAAAGGTCCGTCTAAAGAACGTGTCTGAGTTTTTGTTTTGTTTTTTTAAGTGAGTTTTTTTTTTTTTTTTTAAAGTAAGTCCAAGATATCTTGGCAGTTTTTAACTACAAACATTGAGAGCACTGACTTACCCGAAGATTTTATGAGCAGTATTTATTTCTTGGCTCCAATACCAAACCAAGTCACATAAGATGCTAAATACCAAGTGCCGGCCTAACACTAAGTTTATTTTAAAAAGTCTCCTGCTTAGTACAGCTCAGAAATATTCTTGTTCGTAGCAGATGTTTTCTAATGTGTCCGGAAAGAATAGCATTTTGGATCGGCTCAGCCAGAGTCCTGACTTGGATCTGTTCAATAATCTGTGAACAGAAATGAATGTTAGTCATGTTAAAGAGCCTTTTCAACTTCATAGACTCATCACCAAAAATATATAGTCAATACCAATGGAAACATGCAAAAAGGTGCTCACCAATTATAATAAAGATTGGCTTGCAGTAATGACAGATTTTTCCATATAGTTTTTTTTCTAAATTGGTACTCCTTTTACACATTTCCATTATCTTTTGAGAGTTGAAGCTTTACGTGCCGAACTGCAAATGCAACCACATGGATCGGTGTGGAATCATATAAAATCAAACAAAAAGAACCTACCATTTAAAGCAAACTTTAAATGATCTGGGAGATCCAGTAATTTCATGCCTTTGTCTTTGGGTAATTAAAATAAAAGCAGCTGAGCCGCTTTAAGGTTCACTGGAGTTTTAGTCACACATTTAAGCGTCTTCATCTGGTCATTTCTTTTCCGTAGGCTGTGTATGACCTGTCATGGGAGATCCTGAAGGAGATTTTTGCTGAAGACCCAAATACTGATCAGCCTCAGTGGGTCAAACCCCGCCAAGTCAAGTCCTCCTCCATTCACAGAGTCAAGACGTCTGGAGACATAAACAAAATTCAGGTAAAGTTCTGCAGCAGATACCAAATATCCTGTGTGACTTTTCTATACAAGTTTGTTTAATTAGACCACTTTAGGAAGAATATTAGTTTTTATAAGTAATAACACACTTTATCATGCATTAATTCTGATCTATTGTAAATGTTTTCTTTTCTTTTTAAATAATGAGTGATCAGTGGGAGGTGAGCTATACCACTGTATTGTTTATGCAGCCTTTTGCACAGCACCAAACCACAGCACCACCCTGTCTCAGTTTTCATATATTTTGAGTCACACTTATTTTGATATATTTTTGCTTATTTTCTATTTTAAGACTTTATGACCTGAGATAACCTAAGATAAAAAATTTTTTTGTTTGTTTGTTTTATTATGGTGGACAGGAATTTGTCACAGAAGAAGTGTTGAAACTGTACGGTCTGACACAAGATGAGAATCAAAAGACCGACTGGCAGAAGATGCTCAAATTTGGCAGGAAGAAGCGGGACAGAGTCGATCACATACTGGTAGGACCTACATATTTTATCTTTCTGTGTTGTTTCAAATTGTGGGTGTTTGAAACATAAAATATTACACTTGATTGAAAAAACCTTTTCATATTCTGCTCTGGGGTGAAACGAGTTTCTTCTCTCATGTTGTTAATTTAACTTCTTAAAAGTGTTTCTAAAAAGGATTTCCCATTTTATATTTTGCTATTTTGTACAAATGTAAGTTTGATATCTAAATGTTTCTAAATTTAAAAGTGGAGTCTTTAATCCTTATTGATTAAATTAAATTTGGAACATAATTTGGTCACAAACTTCTTCATTGTTTGTTATGCAAATTGGTGAAATAAATATGCTTCCATTAACAGCTTTATTGGCATTTTACAATTTGTTGTAAAATCCAAGACAGGCCAAAGCTTTTGTTTATATCTTTTCACACTCAGCTCTAAAGGGGAAAAGTGGCTATTTTTTTTTATTATTGACAGCATTTTGAAGCTCAGCAATTGAATTAAAAATGAAAAGTGACGGTTAACTTGCACCCTGTTGTTGTGGTTTATCATGAAAGCAGACATGATGATTAAGTTACCACAACAGGACGCAATATTTAAATTTTACATCAAAACAGGAAGTTTATGTTCTGGTTTTCTCTCTTAGTCTTTCAAGTTGAGCCTGTTTTTGTCTGTCAGGTCCAGGAACTCCACGAGGAAGAGGCCCAGTGGGTTAACTACGACGAGGACGAACTGTTTGTCAAGATCCAGCTGGCAGACAGCATCTTTGAGGCTTTGCTGAAGGACACTGTAAACACTTTCACACTAATTTCTGACAAGAGAGCCAAAAGAGGAGCTCTCTCCTGACTGCCTGGATTTTAAAACATGACTTCTTGCTCGGTCCTGGTGTCTCCTCGCCACTGTGAAATTCAAACCTAACTCTTAAAGCTTCATCTGATCATCTTCCTGCAGGAACTGTCTGATGCCTTCAGTTCCACTGTTTTTCTTACAACCGAGCAGACTGCGACTGTAGCTTTTACTTGCTGAATTTTCCTCCATTGTAGTTTTTGGTTTTAATTTGTTTCACACACTTCAGCAACCCCTGCCTTCCTAAACCACAGAGCCACCCAGTCTCAGTTCTCACCTCATTGTCTGGTCATTTTATTCCTCCCAATTGAGACTAACTGGGGTGGACTGTGCCATGAGAAAGTCCATGTGTGCTGCTTAACTGGTTGTTCCACCGTGGATCTAAATGTACTCTCCACGTAGAAGAACTATGTATTAACTGAACTTATGTGGAATATTTAAAAAGAAAAAAAATAGCATTAGATTAATAATTGAATTAATAAAATTTGCATTGCGCAGTCTGTCATTTGATGATAAGCTTTGGTTTTTCATGTCCATATGATGGTATTTGTCTGAATATTGTGGGAAGTTTTGATCTGCACTGTTCCCACTGTGGACGATAATTACTTCATGCCAGGACTTGGGCAAAACCAGCACATGCTCAGTTGCACTGAAGGCAGCAGAAAATGGTTGGAAGGTTTCAGAGTTACGGTAAAAACAGCGCAACACACCATGGACGTGAAAACCCTTACATTTCTCCGATCAGACTGCATTGTATTGGCACATTAAAAAAAAACAAAAAAAATCTGATCTATTAAGTGTTTTTTGCCTTCTTAATTATTTATTTTAAGGGAATGCTTGATTGGTGGAAAAAACAAAATCTGAAATGTAAATGGTTGTCAACATGCAGAGAGGACATATTTTTAACATTGTATAAAGAGAATCTAAAGTTGTTGTTGAAGCACAATTGAAAATGTGAATGTGAATATAGCAATACATTATGTTAGAGGAACCAGAAGAAGAACGGAGAGAAACTGTTTTAATCCTTGAAGCTGTAATGTTACTAATTAACTAAGGCTGTCTGACCGACTGCTGTCCAGTTACTTAGTGCAATCACTGTGCCCCACCTTCATACTGGATGTAAATATTTGGTGTGGATTTCGACCTTGAATGAAAATGCCTCTCTATGGGGTCTTTTTGCTTTGTTGTAGTAGGTTTTTGTGCAAGCTAATAAAGCTGTAAAATATGCAAGTGGGACACAGACGACTGGCAGCAGGCTTGACTTGATAATTGATCAATTATGGAGGAGTACTGAAATGCTGGCTATGTGAACCTTTCTTCTTCCTTCTCCAAACATTTGTTTTCTCCAAACATAGAGAACCCTCTCCTGCCACAAATAACGTGTGATTTTGTAGCATCATGTGTTTTCCTGCAAAATTACTGCATCTCCGGGCAAGCCTTATAAAGCACCCTGTTTGTTCACTCAGAGAAAATTCTCCATTTTCCATTTAAGTGCCTCCTTGCGTTTAGTACTCTGTGTTGAGCTCTCAACATTCTCTGGACCTGTTTTCTTTGAATGTGTCGTTTCTCGCCTGTATTCTACCATTTTTGCAAAAGAAACCTCCAAACGACTGCTCTTCCTAGTTTCCTGTCCTCAACTCTTTGCCTTATCAAGAACATTTTTCACATTCCCCTCCCCGCGCCTCAGCATGAGCCAAACGATGTCTGAGGAAGTCTAAAAGTTGCCGTCTTTTTGTCGACTCACTGATGGACCTTAAGAAATGAGCCGACAGTCCACTCACGAGTGACTCCAACCAACAGCGCGAGTCACTGCGCTGATGCCTCTGAGCACATCCAAGGGCTTATTTGTACTCTCTGGCTTTGATCAAACAAGACTCTGTACAGGCTGTGTGTGGCGTGTGTTGCAGAGCTCTCTCATCCTCATGGACTGTTTAGAGTGGAAGTGACCTTAAACTGAGTTTTCTTCTTTCTTTTTTTTTTTTGTTCACTTGGTGTATAGTTAATGTATAAAAAGACCAAAACCATTTGATACAAGAATCGCCATGCTGTAAAAGTCTTTATCTGCTCTAAAGGCATATGTTATTTAATTTTGACACCTGCAGGATGTTCTGGAAAACCCTGGAATTGTCCCTTTTAATTGATTGTGTTTGGGATGAAGTTAATTTCCCGTCTGTGTCTATGCAGTATTTGGTCAACTTCAGTCGTTTTGATGTACAAACCAAGCAGCTTTTAAACCCCTGATGAAGCTGTAACATCTGTTTTGGTCTGTCAGTTTCCTTCATAACGGTGTAGCATAGCTTTAACCCTTAGAAAAACAAATTGGTTTCATAACAGTAAAACTAAAAACAATTACATTGATTCAACATATTTATCGCAGTAACTTAGCATATACCCCCTCCCCCGCCCTACCTTTGGAAATCTTTGTGAATATTTATAATGTCTTGCGAGACGCTGACGGGTGTAAATATTCTGTCGATTCAGTTTGACCCACAGTTACTGTATCCTGAACGATTGTTGTAAAATAAATACTGTTTACTTTGCAAATATGTACATAGTATATATTTGTTAACTAAATAAAATTTGAAACTGTAAATAAAGCATTCACTGGTTTCTACATGAGCAAGTTGTGCCGTCATGTTTTCTGCTGGACGCCAAAGTAATTACTTCAAGTTCTTTCAGTGCCGACAGCCAGCGCAGGGCTTCGCCCCCATGTTTACTTTCGCGACTGAACTCGGATGTTGTGGTTTGTCTGCTGGTTTCTGTAAAACCCAGGATTACATGTTGTCATTGTGGCATTGTACCGTGTCGTCTTAAAGGCACAGATCATCTTATGTGGAAATGGAGCTTCAATTAGTTTAGCTAAGCGTTGCAAATGGATTTTATTTTAAGTTTCCTTTTTTTGTGTGACAATGAACATGTTTTTCTTTCTAAATCAAAATTGCATTTCAGTGACAAACATCTAGTGTCTGTTTGTGATAAACTATGGAAACTCAAGTAATTTTGCTGCATGAGTTTACTGTTAATCCTTTAAAATTGGGTTTGTATGAAGAAAAAATACGATTTTAAATTTGACCCTGTCTAAACAGACTGAACTGCAATTCAATCTGCACAGCTGTAGATAGATTGAAACTGGCTTTAAAATAATGAAAACCATCGTTTTTTTATTAAGACCAGCTAAAATTACATTTTGGCATCTGACACAACCTTGGACAGAAGCTCACATGAAAACGTCAACAAATCCCAAGGTCAAACCCAGGCTGAGTTTTTCTGTATGAATCTTGGATATTTGAAAACTTTGGGTTTTTAAAAGAAAAGTTATTGAAATTATCTAATGCCTTTCCAGTTTCTCAGGCTCAGAAGGAGACACTGGCACAGGATGGCATTTATGCAAGAACCAGTAATAATAGAGACTCTTCATTAACTTCTCCACAGATGTAAATAAGATTCTCCAGGTTCACCTCACACCTTTCTCCCTCCACAGGGGTTTGAGATTTCACTGGTTCTGGCTCATTTTGAACTGCATGTTGCTTTTCTTGTCTGGTATGTAGTTTCATGTTTATATTTCTGCAAAGAGCCCCAGAGGAACAGGGTTATTTGAGATGTACTTCTGCTGGTATGACTTTCTCCTTGTGCAATTCTTTGCATCATGTGTGTTGCAAAGACTGAGTGAGTAGTTGTGGTGATATTGATCTCTGTGACATGATACTCTTGCAAATCAACCAGGGGGGACCAAGGGTCCCACGTGTCCAACAGCAGTTCTTGGTCTTTATCCACGAGGATTTTGCATTTTTACATTCCCTGTTTTTCCTGTTTTCGTCGTGGGTTTGGCACAAATGGCACAGGGTGGAAAGAGACCAAGATTTTTTAAAAAGCAAATAAATATATGTTAGTCATTTGAACAGGTTTTCTGTTGCTTTGTTGAATGCATTGCAGAAGTTTTTCAGGTATTTTTGATCATTTGGAACATTAAATTATCAGAAGGATAAGATCAACCCAAAATAAACATCTTGTCCAGATTATTTAAGCACCTGCATCTCATACAGAAGCTTAAGTTTCATTGAGTTTTGTTAACTTTTGTAATAAATTGCGTTCAATTTGAATAAACTTAATAGCAAGCTGGAGTCATGCAAATTGGTAGCACGAAAACTGAATTTCTGTGGGTCAAGAAAAGTTCAAACCTTTTAGTTTCATAATAAATGGAGGGATTTTGTGCTATTGGCTTCCTGTTCCTGGTCACTGATCATCTGAAACGCGTGTTATGCTATTTTTAATAATAAAACACTTTGCTGCGACGTCAGTCTTTGGTGTGCTTCCTGTGCGCGTGAGGCACCGTGTTTCTCCCACGTCGGTTCCACAGCGCCTTCGCCTCCCTGTTTATCTCCGTTTTATCAGCGGCGAGTGGACGGCGAGAGCCTGTCTCTGCTGCTCTGTGGGTTCTGGCTCTCCGCACGGCGGTGGGAGGGCCCACTCGGGGTGCTGACCTCAAACAAACAGCGGGCAGGACGAGTCGAGTGAAGTTTTGTGACACTTTCGGGTCGGAGAGCGTCGCAGCTCGAGAGTCGCGGTGCAGCTGTTGCTCGGACGGGGGAAGATGGCGCGGCGCTGCGGCCGTGCCACGTCTCGGTTTAGTGACGGACGCGAGGTTTCTGTCGGCGTGACAGCGACCGCAGCCCTTTTCATCTGCTGGTGTCTCGCTTCTCCTCCCGCCGCCGAGGCCGGACTGTACACGGCTTCAGACCAGATCGTGCTGCTGTCAGAGGAGAACGTGGGCTCGGTTCTGGTCAACTCCTCCGCCGCTATGGTCGTGGAGTTTTACGCGTCGTGGTGCGGACACTGCATCTCATTTTCTCCCATTTATAAAAAGCTGGCCAGAGACATCAAAGGTGGGTCTGGAGCTGTCGCTTGTTTCACCCGGATGTGTTTATATGATTCTGACTGCCTGGTGCAGTGGGCTTCCATGTAACTTTTTCTTAAATAGTTTTTAGTAGTGAGTGCACAACATTAAACTGGACGCACTATTACATGAACAAACATTAATGCAATTCTGTTTAGATGTTGCAAGAATAATGTTAGAATGCAAACAATATTGTTGTTCTTCATTTTCCTACAGGGTGATGCAAAGCCAGCCAAAGGTATATGCGAAATATGGGGCTGTTTGTGATTCCCTTTATTGACAGGGGATCACAAACAATACATAGCAGCAGTTTATATAACAGCATTCTCACAAATCAATGCAAAATTAGAGGTTGCATTTTTTGTTTTTTCTTTTTTAAAATGGTTTTTCTCCTGGCACAGCGTGGATCACTAGCTTCTGCTTGGTTTGCACAAAATGGAAGCACAAAGAAAGTTTGTACCAGGAGTAAGCTATTCACTCCTCACAACTTCACCACAGAACTCCATTTAAAAGAAAAAAAAAAAAAGAAAAATGTGGGCCCTGGTTTTTGAGAACTCCGGTTTGAGATTAAGTGTTGATTTAACTTTCGGTCATTTCTTAACTTCTCCATGCACAAGTCGAAAAAAAAAAACTACTGAAAAAAACCACAGGAAATAGATAAACAAAATTTAAGTTCTTGTCAATGACAAGAAAAATCTTGTTTTGATTCTTAGACTAAAAAAAAGTGATTCAGCACATAGATATAAAGATGGTGTTGTGTAGGTTGTTGGACGATGATGTTCACTTAAAGTAAATTACATGCTGTTTATGGTTGATTCTGCCACGGCCCTTAGCTCTGAGGTGGGTACTATAAAAGCAGAGGCAGCCTAAAGTTAAATGAGAGCCTGAGCATATATATATATATAGATATATATATATATATATATCTATATATATATATATAGATATATATATATATATATCTATATATATACACATATATACACATATATACTTGATATATCTATGTCATATGTGAAGATATGTGTACAACTTACTTTTTTCAGCAAGTCCGGGGAGAATTTAGTTATTTGCCTTAAGTAACAGCAGCAAAGTTTTCTCATTTCATGCACCGACTCTTCTGTTGGTCACATTGTATCTAAGCAACGACTCCCGAGTCCTTGAAATAGAAAGTTGACAATGTTTCTTTCAGCTCCCAACTTTACCATTTGGAAAACAACCTTCTCTTCTGCTTCAGATTTCTTATTGAGAAGCTTCTTTCAAGTATTTTTTAGCGAGATAGCTATTGGAAAGCTTCAGTGAAATATTTAGTGCTAAAAATGCATAATTCATTCTTTCAGTCTTTCTTTGGACTGGATTTTCTTCTGGCATCTGCTGGCGCAGCAAGCTGGTGTTGTCTGTCTGTTAAATAGAGCATGCGATCTAATTAAATAGTTTTTATTCTGGGCTCTATTGTGACTCTAAATAACATCCTGTCAAGGCTGTTTCTGTAGCTCATTTACAGAAGAGTGAGAGCAAATAATAATAGACAAACAGTAAAGGGTAAAGAATCTGATGAGGCTGGAGTTGGTGTGTTGCCACTGACAGCTTGGTTTGTAGGAATGAATAAAAAACTTGAGAATAATTTATTGAAATGTAGGCATTATTAGACATCTGAATATTATCTGACTATTTTACTTTTTGGTTACATTTATGTAATGTACAAAGTAGAGAAAATATTAACAGGCTAATGTTCAGGCTAATGTTACCAATGTGTTTGCTATTGATTTGGTCTTTCATTCATTTGGCTCAGACATAAAAAAAAAAAAAAAAAAAGTTATTACATCATCTGACATTTTTTAAGTCAAAGACGATGCACTAAAACTAAAATGGAAATGGTTAAATACATTTTAGAAAAAACTTTATGCTGACAAAGTCCTCCAGTCAGCTTTAGGTCCTGACTCCCAGCTGTGTTTTCTCCTCTCAGTTGAGGAGAAAACATCAACTTTGGGTTGATGCTTCACCTAAAACCGAGAGATTTTCTTTCTGTCCAGACTCCAAGTGTTATGCAGAAATCTGGGTGAAAGTAGGATTGCTCCCTCATCCATCTGTTGTCTGCATTGCCAAAAAGCATCCTTGCATCCATTTGACATATTCCCCTCTGGAAAAGTCCTTTTTTAATCAGGAAAAAAAAAAAACTTACAAATGCTGTTCCAGGTGATACATCATCACCAATATATGATAATGGGGTTTCCTTTTTAGAGGGATGTGGCTCCACTACTTATTCTTACATAGGAAAAGTGCACTTTAAGATCATTTTCCCTGAAAAAGAGTATAAAAACCTGATTGTGATCTGCTTGTGTTTTGTGGTTGTAAAATGTGATGAAATTTTCCATTTAACCTTGAGGTGCAGCAGCAACAACAGCCTTGAATTCTTGCTGGCTAAGCCAATATTTCTGACGATTCTGAATTTATTTCTGACATTTTATCTGAAGTTTTATAGTATAAAGGTTTTACACTATATTATGTTTTTATGCATTTAGTACATTTTTTTAATGTAGGAAGTGTGGAAAGGTCAGTTGCTGTTGGTGATTAGATCATTTCTCAGCATGACTTATCAGCTTCTGTGCAAACGTACAGAGTCAACAGTGACTCCGCACTAAATGTTTACTGTTCCTCTCTCATTTTCTGTCTCTTTTTCAGAGTGGAAACCAGCAGTGAACATGGCTGCTATAGACTGTGCTGCTGAGGAAAATGTAAAAATTTGCACGAAGTACAAAATCAGAGGATATCCCACCATAAAGGTATTTAAACTGCCAGCACGCAGCCACACAAAGTGTTTCTTTATTTGGTTTATTTTATTTTATTTTTTTAGTAAAACTACAATTATGTCTGGGTTACAGAGGTATACAGAACCCATGCGAGCCCATTCATGTCTTGAATTTTCCGGATTTTCTCTGCAAATAATCTGCATTTCGCGTCATTTTATAAAATATTTTTGTCAGAATACAGAAGGTGATGTCAGTTTTATTTTTCTGTACTTTTAGGATTTTTCGGGGGATATTTAATATATTTCTTAGACAGATAGTATTTTTACATTCTTACTTGAGAAATGAGAGAGAGTTTGTGGTGATTAGGACTAGATTGTTTATGCAGGATTTTCAGATCCGCGGTGATTTGGAACAGAAACAATCCCACTTCAAGCCTCTGTGTTCGCAGCGTCTTGAGTTTGTCTGCAGCAGTGTGTTTTAAAGTCTCTGCTCTGCGTTGTCCAGTGAAAACCAATGAAACAAAGAGGTCCTTCTGTTTGAGCTCACGGTGCAGCTTTAACATCTGCGATTCATTTTAAGCAGGAGGGATTTGGGGGGTCAAGGCGGCCAGTGGGAGAAGCTCCTCCTCCTTTGTAAAACTTCAGCTGAGATCTCTTGTGGTCACATGCGAGGGTCGGCTAATCTGCTCTAACTTTTTTTTTTTTTTTCTCAACTTCACAGTTCTTCCATGCCAACTCATCTGCAAATTCATTAGGGAAGCCCTACAGAGGTACTTGCACTCGCACTGAAACAAATAAAGGAGCATTTGTTTGAATCTAACATTTGAATCACAATATTATACAAGTATTTAAATAAAACAGATTAGCCTTTACATGTTTTTATATTATTGCAGGAGTCATGATGTTGTCACCTAACAGGAGACAACATATAAAAGTCTTTCTGTTCAGGGAGTCTCCTCTGTGTCTCAGTGAATTATAAACCAGCTGCAGTGCCTGCAGAAAACCTTCACAGCTTGTCGATTTCAGGTCTTTCCCGTGATGTTCAAGAACTCCGCCACATGATCATAAACAGTCTGGAGTCTCCTGGTGATCCCTGGCCCCCCGCCTGCCCCCCGCTGGAGCCCACCAGGTAAACACAAGGGCACCTTAACAGTGGTATCAAAACATGTTAAACAATATCAAGCATCTCCAGTTGATTTGTGGTTTCTTTTTGAAACAACTCCACGACAATAATGGCAAAAAAGAGGAACAAATATGTCAGACTTGGTTGTATAATTTCTCTGTTTTCTATTTATCAATGCCAGACGTAATTTGCTAAAACCAAAGAGAAGCCATGACACATGATTTTGTCGTTCATCTTTAAAAATAAACTCTCCAGTCCTGAGAGTTGGAATAAGCTAGAAGTCGACCAGGATGGCCAACAAGTTTCCTCTCAACAGAGTTTTCATTTTTTTATTTCTGCTACAAAGGCCCCCTGCTCTGCCTGGACAGTCTTCTGCACAAATACAGACACAAGCCCTGCAGCCTGTGTGCAGCTCATTGTGACGATTCAGCAGGAAAACCAAGCAGGAAGTGGAGTTTATTTCTGCTCTGACCGTTAAAGAGAAACATCATGGCTCCATTTTTGTATTCTCTTTCTGGATTTGAGCTGTGTCTGTTTCTCTTTGTGTCTGAGGTTTTCCTCAAAGGGACTTTTGTTCATAGGAGGCCTCAGGACATGTCCTCAGCTATTGTTTCCTTTCTCTGTGGCTGTTGTGTGAGGATGTGGGAGTAAGAAAAGGGTTTTTACAAGATATGTTGACTGAATTACATACAGTGTACAGGTACACTGATCAGAAATCCTTCAGGGATTTAGCCGTGATGTTATCGGTGTATTTTACCGACGACCAGATCGCTTTTGTTTTCTCTGTTTTTTGCAGCGAAGCAGAAATCAACAACTTCTTTGAAACCAACACGGTTCAACACCTGGCCTTAATCTTTGAAGATGAAAAATCCTACATCGGCAGAGAGGTAACAAATTGTGATGACTCCTATTTCCTTTTGAGCTCATAAACATGTTATGCAGAGAAATGACTCATTAACCCACTTGTTCTTCAATGTTACGGTAATTTTGAATCTTTAAGGCGCATTTGAACTTGTCTTTTATTGCAAGTTGTAAAAAATCCACATGATTAGTGCGTCCATGAATGAAGACATGACATAACTCTGGATAAACCTTCTTCTCGAATGTATGTAATTGATTTAAATTTGACTGTTTTATTAAATTAAATTGACAGTTTTTTTTTGTTGTTGAAATATTTCTAATTTAAAGTTGCTGGTCTCCTGCCATTGATCTGGTTTTTGAGGAGAATCCAGACATTTTACTCGGCGTATTTATTTTCTGATGTGTCCGTTAAACGCAGCAACAAGAACAGCTCAAATAAATCACAAAAATTTCTGAGGTAATACAATACAATATAACTGCGTGTAAATAAAAACTCATTCAGTGCCTGTGTTGTATACCTCAGGTGACCCTTGACCTGCTGCAGTTTGAGAACATTACTGTGAGGAGGGTTCTGAACACAGAGGAAGGTTTGGTGTCCAAACTGGGAGTGACAGAGTTTCCCTCCTGCTACCTCTACTATCCAGATGGGAGGTTCGAGAGACTCGTAGTGTAAGTGTTTGTGCAGAGTTCCCCTTATGCAACATGCTGTTTTGTAATCACGCTGGACCGCAGTTTCCCTGACTGGGTCTAGTGTCATTGTAAGCCTACATGAAGCACAGTGCACATTGTGGCTAAAACACACGTTTGATTTAGTCCAAATTTTTACTCAGCAAGCTCAACAATCTTACTAAATGCATCTCATTTCTGCTTCCGTGTAGCAAAATGTTATAAATGTATTAAACAACACATTTGAATAACCTTTTTTATGCCATTTGTTAAAATTGAATAGTGAAACTGAATGACTTGGTTCTTGCACATGTGCAACATGAAACCATTTAAGGATTTTTCAAATATTTAAGAAGAACTTCAGCAGAAGTATATTTTCTCAACTTTTAACCAGAATTATTGGCGTCTTTTAGTTTTATATCTGAGTGTCATTTATAACTAAAAGCAGGTCAGTGATAACTCTGGAAGAGGAAACTCTGCAGGGAGAATCCGGAAACCGGAAACAATCAAATCAGGCTTTTAGAAGAGTTTTAAAAAAAACTTCATGTCTCATGTTTCTCATGTGTCTCATGTGCAGTTTGCTGCAGAAAATGTAGGACACACAACAAACATGTGGAAGAAAGTGATCGGGGACAATGAGACTAAAAACAATGTTTTTCTTTGGCCTACATGCAAAATGCCTAACATCACTTACAAGTCTCTTATTAGAGATTAGGAAAGACTTGAGCCTGGCCTAGTTCACCTTCTAGAAAGACAACGACCATATGTGAAAATTCAAGAGCCGCACTCTGTTGAGAACCCAAACTAAAATGTTAAAGACTGTGTAAACAGTTTTACTGCCCATCTGCACCCCCTTGCTCCTGGTTAGCAGTCCCCCGATGTAAACGATGTTTTAAATCATCTGAGTTTCTTGGATTTTCAAGAGAAGATGGCCTCCATCAACAGTGTAAGCTAGAGGAGCTTAGTTTTTCTTTTGTTTCTTTTTTTATGCAGATATTGCATTTTGTTCAAATTATTTTCACACATATAAACGACTCCGACATCTTCAACTTTTTTTTTCTAAGTTGCACAAACATCAGTGGTTCCCATTGTTTTACATGAAGCAGCCTTGCTTTCTGCTGAGAAGCTTTGTTGCGAGCTCATTATCTGAACCCTATTCATGAAAATACTTTTAAACATCTGGCCTCTTAATGGGATCAGAACATCAAAATCGCTGCCATTATTCACCATCATAAAGCGGCTCTGATCGTTCCTCACCCTGCAAATTCATCTGCTGTTTATGCCTCTTTGTTTGGCCGTTTCAATAACTTGGCATGCAAAGAGGACTCCTTTTTAGTTGACAAATGCAAAAAGGAAATGATTTATTGCTGATTTATTTATTCACCCTTCATCTCTCGCCGACTCCCACCCCCCTCATCTCGATCACTGTACAGAAGGGAGGGTTTTTAATTTCTTGCATGAA